>CM057753.1:12690947-15608917 GCA_030064425.1 Trapa bicornis | reverse complement strand
GAGCTCCATTTCTGGTGCTCCAGAGTAGACCGCCAGCAGGGTCTGCTGAAAAGATCAAAACTACCCTGAAGTTGGATCAAATGGACTGGACCTCATTGAAATGGAGAACTGCAGACATATTGGTTTTCAACACAGGACACTGGTGGAACTATGGGAAGACAACCAGGAGGTACAATAGACTGATACCTTCTCATTTTCAATGGTCTCCTGTGTTTGGTACTGTTAGCTGAAAGGATTTTACAGAAGAATATTGAGAGAAGTTCTCATTTTCTAATTTTTCAAATAACCCACAAGTTTGCATATTATTTTAAATTAGTAATATAAAGCTGAAACTTTTAACTAGTCTCTCTATGAAAATAAAATAGATAATCAATGGTTCTCCCTTTACACTTATCTGTGGGTGCATGCATTTCCCTTTGTGGTATCCTAAAGTTTCTTCCCCCAAATCCAGCAACCAGTTCAGCTAATATTTTGCTATGATATTAAAAATAAATATTAAATTTCATTTTTTTAATGTTTATCTGTTTTCCCAATAGTGGGTGTTACTTTCAGGAAGGGTCAAAAGTGAAGATGGAAATGAGTATTGAGCAGGCATATAAAAGAGCCTTAGAGACTGTCTTTACATGGATAGACAATGACCTGGACAGAACAAAGACACAGGTCTTCTTTCGCACATTTGCCCCGGTTCACTTCAGGTTCCTTTTTGTTTCATTCTCTACCAGCAATTATTCTAGAATGTCTTTGTTGTCTCCTTGGAGTTGAATCAGGTTTGACTTGTGGTTCTATTTACACACTTCCACTTTTTCCGTCTCAAAGAGTGAAAGAAAATGAAGAAACACTTCCTAGTTTTTTGGTATCAAAGTCCTCATTATTTTCTTAGACAAGGTATTCAGAAATCTGGGCATCCCTTTACAATCTCCAGAACTTCAAATTCCTGGAGATCTAAATAGTAAACTCCATAGAAATGGCTTAATTTTTTTCTATTGAAGTATGTGTATGTGAGTTTGATGTCGTTGCTTTATCTTGCTTGAAAGAATTTATAAATCCAATTTATAATTCATTGAAGTTGAATTCACAGGGGAGGGGATTGGAGGAATGGGGGAACGTGCCACAGGGAGACACTTCCAGAGATTGACCCCTCATTGGCTCCTTTAGAAACATGGAGTCAATTTAAGATATTTAATGAGGTCTTATCATCATCCTCATCATCATCTCCTTGGAGCCGGTTTAGAGGAACCAACTTGCAAGTCTTAAATATAACAGGCATGAGTTCTAGAAGGAAAGATGGGCATGCTTCTATATATTATCTTGGTCCTGACGTGGGCCCTGCCCCCATCCACCGTCAAGATTGCAGCCATTGGTGCTTGCCTGGGGTACCAGATTTGTGGAATGAGTTGCTGTATGCACTGTTCCTAAAGCTTGAGAAAGAAGCTAACCATCAGCGTGAAAAAGTCCAGTAAAGGACCAGACCCATATGGTTTGATCGAGCCAATGTGACATTATTTTGCCGGGCAGGAGGCTGATGGAGAGGCCTAGACTATTTAACAAATGGCAAGCATGAAGTATATTAACATTATATAGAAAATAGGTTATATTGGTGGTCGGATGATGAGAGCAAACTGTCGAGTTCCCATAGGCTGATAAATCAAGATGCAACTTTTGCTCTAACTCCATGCTTTGCGCTCCTGGTATGTCTTCCTGTGAAGATAGGGCAAGATGATCAAGCAGCAGATTGCCTTCCTGTGAAGTCAAAGTGGAGTCCAGCATGTTCCTTCTCTAACCACGGGATCAAAAATCAATAATGAGGCCCAA
This sequence comes from Trapa bicornis, assembly GCA_030064425.1. Taxonomy (NCBI): domain Eukaryota; kingdom Viridiplantae; phylum Streptophyta; class Magnoliopsida; order Myrtales; family Lythraceae; genus Trapa; species Trapa bicornis. The sequence continues at coordinate 15,607,105 of CM057753.1, read as the reverse complement.
AAGGCATTGAAGCATGGTGCCCCATCAGGTTTTGATTTAGGCCTGCTTCTGAATCCCAAACGGTATAGTACGCGGAACAATTCATGAACACATTTGATGACCATTATGAGGCGCAAGTTGAAAGCTAATCCTCCCACCAAGCGGTTGAAGTATCATAGCCATGGAAGTTGCATTGTGATGATGCTGACCTATTACTATTTATCCGCGTCATCTTAATTCCCTAGGATCAGCAAACCATGTGGAGAATGGAATCCAAAGGCCCCACCTGAAATGATAAGGGAGGAGAAAACTAGATCTAGGAAGAATCTTGGCCCTTTATTTCTCATTAAACTTAATGACTTGATTTATTTTATATACGCTGATCTTGCAGCCACTAGAAATTACTAGATTATAATTATGTTGAAATCAACGGTTGCTCGCAACAACATTTGGACATATTTTAGAGATCAGAGGAGGGGAGTGTAAATCCTTTATTATTCAGAGGAAGACAGGTTGGTTGGGTTGTTCCTTGATGCAAGTTGGAAGAGGGAGTGTGATTTAACAGTGAAATAACTACTGGGTGAACATAATGCTTCCATTCAGACATATTAATTTTCAATTCCACTATCATTGAATTATTGATATCATTGTTCATCTTATTTCCATTGCAGCAGCAATTTCCTATATTTGATTCAAATGATGCAATCTAATTTTAATTTCTTATTATCTATTTCAACTCCTAGAAAACACACCCACCACTAATTCTTTTCCCCTTACTTTTTCCCTCTAGTTTTTTTTTTTTGACCTCTCCGATTCATGGAAGAGGTGTTTTGGCAGAGGTATACATGCATATACATATAAGGTACATTTAATGGCCATGTGTACATAACTCTTTAATTGATATATAGTTGCTAGAATTTATGGCTTTGTGATGCCCTCTTCCAAGTAGCTCAGGAAGTGATCGCCAATCTCCCACAGTCCCCAAAGCAAGAGGGGGACACAGATCACTTTTGACTGACTGAAATCCTAATACCTGCCACACAACACAATAAATGAATAATGGACTTGTATAAAGATAAGGATCCACTCCCTCTAGGTTTCCACTTGTGGACACCGAGTATTGATCACAAAGATGGTGAGTTGAAAATCTTCGTATGTCTGGGCATATGGCACTTAGAAAAGGTCATAAGCATACACTTAAGGGCATATGCCATCCTTTCTGTCATACACAGTGAGAATCCAGATCTCAAGAAATTGAAGTACTTTATTATGGGCTTGAGTGTGGAAAAAGGCATACACTTGGATACATATATATGTGTGTGTATATATATATATTGATCACTTCATAACCAAGCAAGCATCATGATAAAAAAGATTTGAGCCTATCTGGTTCTTTTGGGAGGGATATCTGTATGCTATATCCATCTATCTATCTGGGTGTGGGTTGTTGCCCTCAGCCGCTTTCTCCTATTCAACTTTTTGCCTCTCATCAATCAAATGGATTATATCATAACTCACCACACAACACTCTTGATGATTCCCCCAGGCCCCCACATAGTCCCCAGTATCAGATGAGCCCCAACTGTCACGGTGGCCCTACCTCTCCCACATGCTCCTACTACCACTCCACCCTTACCCCCCATCTCAGTTGGTCACTTTTAATCAACCATCCTTGCTTTTCCCTTTTCTCCTATTTAAAAGTCCTTTCTTTTGATACCATTCTTCAGGGAATCAACAAAAAGGAGAAGAATAGATCACCCAGAAAAGGAAGAGTTTCACTCGTCTGATTAAAGTAGAGTTAGCTATAAACACACATAATTCGGTCAGTTGGCTTCTGAGAGAGAGGAAGAAGAAGAAGAAGTGGCTTCGGAGATGGAAGATGACTCGTTCTTTGCAGATTTGAGCAAGCAGATCTCCCTTCTAATCGCCGAGGAAGAGGATGTGGTGGAAAAAGAGCCTGTGATTGCTCCTTACTGGCACTATGCTTCTTCCCTTCAGGTCAGTTGAGTTGCTATATTCCATTTATTCAGAATTCATGTGCTTCGCATGATTTTACCCAAGAATTATACTAGCCCCTTAAGCACTTCACAGCTATTCAATTTTGTAACATGCGAGTTTCTGTATATCCTAATCTGGAATAGGCAATTTGCGTGAGAGACCTGTCAGTTTCCTTTAACTAGATACGAGCACACCCCCAGAGTACTCCAAAGTGATCCGCTTCTCCGGCTAATATCTCTGCTTCGAATCTTCAGGGCTTCGATGGATCAGTGTACAATCTAGCAGCACCATCTCTGGCGCCGATCTACCACCAGATAAACTGCAGAAGGGAAATCAGCAAGGGGACTGGAGTGTTCATCCCAATGTCTTCTCAGCCAAGAAGGAAGAACAGGCAGGGAAAATTCAACTCATCATCAAGACCCCATAGGCAGGGCAGTGATCATCGTCAGCATCACCATCAGTGCAATGGCTTCACCAGATCTGGGCCTCCCCAGCTCCCCCACAAAACTTCCTTTCAGCTCCAGAAATTCTAGGGGAGGAGTCAAACCAACAAGAAGCAGCAAATTAATGAACTGATCAGTCAAACCAATAAGAAGCAGCACTGACTGTTGCACCTGCAGTGAGACATTGTGAACTTTTGCCCAAACGGGCCAAAAATGCAAGAAATAAAGATAGTCCTGTGAATGTACATGAAGTTGAATGTTATATTTTGCCCTGAAGTTTGTTTCTTTTTCTTCTTTTGGTGGTCTTTAGGAAAAGGGGTTCCATGGAAGGGGCAGAGGATCTCTTTAAAGGGTTATTGGAAGAATACGTCTAGCTGCTGGCTATTCATATATTTGATTGTTCACTAATACTTTTATTCTTTCTTGAGTCTATTCGTGGATCAAAATCAATATCTGTATTGTGTTTGCTGAATTAGTCCATCAATAATACTACACGACCCATGGTCGCATAATTCGGATTTCATACCTAAATGATGTTGAGCTTCCACATGTCGTTATTTTCCTGTGTACTTTAGTATATATCATGTTACATTTCAATATGCTATTGTTATCCAATAAATAATTGATAAATATAATTATTTATCAATTATAGAGAATTTGGTAAGATTGCAAGTAGATTAATGGGCAGAATTGATAAAGATTACAAGTAGATTTTTTTTGCTCATCAGATTGCAAGTAGATTGATACTTATGATTGTTGCAAGTAGACAAGCTTTGGAACAGGCATGTTCCAAGTTGGCTATGGCCAGCTTGTTCAAGGGAAAACGACCCCATTCTTTCCCTATAAAGTTGCATCATTTTTTTTTATTTTTAAAATAAGTATAATTTCCACTTTAATTTAAATTAATTATAATTTCAAAAATATTTATAATATTCTACCAATTTTACTAACTTGAATAAGTGTGTTTTGTAAACTGTAAATTAATTAGGCACTGGATATGGAAACATTGGCATTTGCGGATTTTATTTTTAATAGAATGATATGAATTGCCATAAAACAATTAATATCAAATGTAATTTTTAGATATAATTAATGAGGTGGAAAAAGTACTGGATGTGGCTATGGTGCAGCTATCGTACATGGAGGGAAACTGGCACACAGCTTCTTGCCAAAGGCAAGTCAAAGCTCATGTAAAGTGCAACAAACTGGTTGACTAAGAAAAAGAAGTGTTGACAAAAAAATCTAAAAAATAATTTCTGTAATTGATTCACTTTCTATTTTATTAAAAAAGCTTAGCCATAGTTCAGATAAAATCTCAAATAAGATGTCTTTGTTTTGCTAAATTTGCGTATAATTTTTTTATTTGACTCAATTAAAATATAATTCTTTTTATTAATAACTCCATAAAAATGAAATCCTCATTGATAATTTTATATTTGATTTAAATAACTAGTGAAAAATTTATCTATGAATTTAATTATTAATAAAAGAATTGTATGTGAATTACGTAAAAATATTTTGTACCTAAATTTAGTCATTCCTTAGAAAGTTTATATACAAAAATAATTATAATGATTTTACATCACAACTTTTAAATATATACTACTAACGCACAAAAAATTAAGAATTTATAGATATTTTAGCCTTTTATATTTAATCAAACCACCTGCCGTTCAAAGCCTTCAATTTGAATGATCAATTTAGATATCAACTTACTCTAATTAATATATTTTATGATTTTGAAAAATAGGAGTTATTTAATTATTAATATTATTTTAAAAATAGAATGTTTATTCGGGATAAAGTTTACACAACCAAGGTAAACACAGTTTCTATAATCTAGTGATATTATGTTTATCATTAACAACTTAACCGATTGAAAAGTAGAAAATTTATCGGATTAATCTTTGTACATAATTCTTACATTGGAAAGATGAAAATAGAATAGGGAGAATTCGTGCTTACCTTAAATTTGATGATCTAATGGAATTATGTCTACTGAAATACTTTTTTCTTTAGCTATTCTTGATATAAAACATTACCTGGTTTCCGTCGTTTGTTAGTTAGAGTGTTGATACGAGTTGTTTGGATGTGATTCAAACATCATTTTGCTCGATATGTGTATGGAAATAAAATGTTTTATATGAATGAATTCATGTGAATTGCAGGTTATATACCTGGAGTCGCACGATTTTTATATCCATTGAACATCTTAATAAGCTATGCCCCTTTCGTACTTTTGCAGAAATAATCGCGAATTGGGCTTGCTACCAATCTGGACACCGAGGTAGTTCACTCGATGATGCTATTAATGTTTTTATTTATTTTTTTCTTTTGATGGCCAGCACATGTAGAACTTTACTAGTTTGAGATGAATCTGAATAATTAACTTCTTTTGAGATTCCTCTTTCATACTTGATTCTCCTTCCATTTCCTTGATTTACTAATCACACCACAACACCCTATTTATATGGATAATTTCTACTTCAGCTCCCTTCTCCCGGATGACAAATACTCGAGGAGATACGTGTCAATTTTAATTCATTTTACCGTGATGACAAATATTAATAGACATGTTGACATGACAACATGCAAGCACCCTCACACTTTAACAACTTCTAAAAAATCCTAAAACAATGTCATCGTCCAACAATCCCAATCACTTCTAATTTGTTTTTTTTCCTAACTTATTTAGGATAGCTTTTTCTTCTACCATGATTTCCATCTTTATTTTATCTTATGTGTTTTTGTTCTTGCAATTGTAATAGTGTTTACCTGTCTTCCCTTAATCCAATAAATTTATAGAATCTACTTAAACAATAAATTCATTCATTTTGATATAAATATTCAAAAAAAAAATTCTCATATTGCTATAAAATTTTTATGCCAAAAATTGACCAGTTGCCGTCTGGCTCTGAGTTTGAAGGATCCGTGCTGCAGGTTTGGATTTAAAAACCTGACCCCAGACTCGGTCCATGCATCTGAGTCTCGGCGCGTTCGGGCTCAGCTCTATAAAACTTAAACCTCGGATCGGGTCCACTCGAATACAGGTACGTTGGACCCGCTCTCGGGTCGAGCGCGGGTCTGCCAAAACCGGCTCCAACCAAGATTTTGACAAGCCGTAATAAGTGACCATTGGCTCCAATCACAGCATACCTCATCTCGGCGTTCAACTTTCGGGTGAAGTGAGCTGCCGCAGCCTCTATAGAGCCTGCACGAATGGCGTATCTCAGCCTCGTCTACTTTCTCATCGCCCCCCTTCCTCCTCCTGGCCGTCTTCTTCTTCATCGTCCGCCCCTGCCCCGTCAAGATCCCGATCAAGGACGGGCACGTGTTCATCACCGGCGGTTCCAGTGGCATCTGCCTGGCCCTCGCGCACCAGGTCACTTCCGAGGGCGCGCGTGTCTCGATCCTCGCGCACTCGAAGGCAATGCTCGAGGAGGCCAAGCGATCGATCCAGCTTGCCACGTGGTTACCTTCTTGGCCGATGTGAGGGACTTTGACGCCGTGAAGCGCGCCGTGGAGGTGGCCGGGCCGATCGATTTCCTGGTGGTGATCCACAGGGCGTATTCGTGCCGGAGGAGCTGGAGAGGCAGGGATTGGATGAGATAAGGTTCATGATAGATTGATTGCTCGTGAAGGGTAGGGCTGACAAGAGACCTGCATCGATTGCTGTCATGTCCTCTCAGGCAGGCCAGGTATATGTTTTCTGTGCAATTCAGGATCAGAAAAATCCTATAGTTATATTAAATGCTCGAAGAAATGGAAATGGTATTTTATAAGTTGCTTCTGTAATAATTTCCGTACAATAACTCTTGGATCGACGATAGCTCATACCTTAAATCTCATAGCGTCAAAGCAAACACATTGATCACCTATTCTGATGTTCGTACTTATCCAAAGAAAAGAAGAAAAAATATTGTTCTTTTCACTAATTTACATGCATTCTACTGTTTATTTGAATTCCTGTCCTTCTTTATCTACAAGGTCAGTAAAATAACAAACCATTAATGCAGCATTTTATTACTTCAAATGTGTCTATTTTGTTGTCAGTTACTGTTTCTGGGGTTATAATCGTTTTCCTTATCTGTGGAATATCTGTGTTTTTGAAGGTGGGGATTTATGGGTATACAGCTTATTCTGCAAGTAAGTTGGGGCTTCGGGGCCTGGTAAAAGCATTGCAGCAAGAGGTGATTGCTGACAATATTCATATTTGGCTGATATTCCCTCCAGACACAGACATTCCTGGATTAGAGGAAGGTATTTTCTTTTCTTAATTATATCTTGAATTCTCTGTATTGCTGAGCTACTTTTGACCATGGAGGTATTGCCAGGTTAGGTTGATTATTTTACTATATGAGACATTTATTTGAATCACATAATTGGCTTGAGTGGATTAAATAAAATGCTCAAAATCTAAACAGGCTGATTGTTATATGTAGCTTGAAGTTTCACTTTAAAATTTGCTGTAAGATATACTAATTTGGACCCAATTTGGAACTTGAAGAAAGTGATATCTTGATCTTCTCATTGTTGATGTTGTCTGGACTCTGGATGGTTCTTGAACTTCGACAAATCTCCAGTCTGGAATTGTACTTCTGTATAAGTTAAGTTCCCCAGAGGAAATCTCTTCCTACTGCTGAAATGCTGTTGGCAACATTAAAACATCTGATCTAAAAAATTCCATAATGATATGTACTTAGATTGCAGTACAAAATTCTTGTTCCCTCAGAGTGTTGTGTTAGATTTGAATCTATTGACAGTAGAGAATTTCTGTTTGCAGAAAATAAGAGACGACCCCAGCTCACGAGCATAATTTCCGAATCATCTGGTGCCATGAAAGCTGAAGATGTTGCGAAGAAGGCTCTAAATGGCATAAAAAATAGAAGTTTCATGGTTCCTTGCAACTTTGAGGGTTTTTTACTCTCCATAGCAATTGCAAGCTTGTCTCCTCAAAGATCATTTGTGATGGCATTTGTTGAGGTTGTTTCTATTGGCTTGGTGCCTTTTGCTGCTCTGTTCTTTCAATGGAACTGGTATGGAAGTGGCATGCTCAACAGAAGTAGTAAGTATACTAAATTGAGATTGATCTTAATTTATAGATCTCTCTTAAACTGTTTTCACCCCTAGTATTGCTGAGACATTATTACTTTTGCTCCTACATTATTCAAATTTGTAATGCATCGTTCCTGGGACCCATTTTTTGAAATAAACTCTATTCAATTTTTTCTAGTTCCTGTCTTTGTTCAACAATTGTGTTTCTTCAGGTTTGCTTTGTCTGTCCACATAATGGTAGAATTGTCATTATATTTAAACTGCATAAATTGTAGATTCCACTATACAATTTATCTACCAAAAAATGTAAACACCATGAGATGGCCTAAGTGCAGAAACCATACACAACTTATCCCACAAACAGTTTTCTCTGATCTTGATAATATTCCAAATGACATTGCACCCTAGATATTCATAGTATCTGTTACTTAATGTGAATCTTATTCTTGTCCCTTCTCTTTTACCCATTTTGAGTTTATTTTCTTTTGTGGTTTTTAACTTCCAGGAAATTAGAAGTGGATGCTTCTTAATAGCACTTTCTCTTTTTTTCTTGGGTTCTGTGTTGATGTTGGAGATGTTCTATTATTAGAGCAATCTCAGTATTGACACCTTGGGGACCAGAGACGGTGGGGGTTTGAGTTTTGTCCTTCCAAATTGAGGACAGATTGTATTGATGATGATGAGATTGGAAAAGAGGTATTATGGAGGGAGGCAGTCGGTTAATGCAAGTGGCTCCGAGCAATTTAACCAAGTTTATATCATGGAAATCACGCCTTCACAATGTGGAAATTAAACATTTGAGAAAAAAAATATATTTCTATAATTTTGCATGCATATTCATTTATGTTATAATATATTTATTTATAAAGTGTTGTATTATATACAAACAAAATAAGAAATAGATAAAATCGTACAAGTAATTGTAGGCAGACACCTAGGAGCTATAGAGACTATTATTTCATTTTGCTATTACTCCCCTATAAGTTTAATCTGAAAAATTGAGCTTGTGTCAAAAAAGGTAAAAACGATTAGACGAAATACATTTAGTGAAAAGATTAGTAATTTGTGTATGGGTACCAATAAAGCGGATACAAAGACAACTATCATTAACTTACTTGCGAATAAAATAATAGTAAATCTTAATATACTTGGTGTGAGTGTGGAAGATAGGATTAGTGGTAAGATAGATAGTACACAAATGGTAACACTATAGTGTAGGTGGAGAATAGAGAGTAAGGCCGAGTTCCCGGAGAAGAGAGCCCACCCATATAAGTTCAGTAGTGGCATAACCAATACTCTCTTCTGTACTATAGCGAGCGATAATGCGTTATTTTTTAAAGCACCAGGAGATAAGATGATGTTTGCTAAGAAAAATAGTAAAATCGCTAACAGAATGACAATAATCAGAATTATCGGCCCAATCAGCATTCGAGAAGCAATGAAGAGTAGAAGATGAGTGGCGCCAAAGAGTGAGGCCGAGATGAATAGTACCTTGAAGGTAACGAAAATTCCACTTGACAGCAGTTGTCCAATGAGCATCAGTGGGTTGATTAATAAATTGACAAACTTGGTTAATAACATACGTGAGATCATGATAAGTAAGAGTGGGATACTGAAAAGACCCCACAATTTTTCAATACAGAGTCAGGTTAACAAGTGGAGTAACGGGTGTAGAGATGGGCCGACAAGAGCTCATGGCCGCGCGAGAGAGAATGTCATGAATATGCTTGTGTTGGGTGAGATAGAGCCACTGAGAATGATAATGAACCTCAATGCCAAGAAAATGGTGTAGGAGTCCCAAGTTTTTCAGTGAAAACTCATCTTGAAGAGCACGAATAATGGTAGAGATTGGGGCTGTTGGAGAGCCAGTAATAAGAATGTCATCAACTAAATGAGTAAAAAATTGACAAATTTTGATTTGCGATAGATAAATAGAGATGTATCCGTAACCGAGCCACAAAATCCCAAGCGCCGAAGAAAGGAACTAAGACGTAGGAACCAAGCATGAGAAGCCTGCTTAAGACCATAAAGAGATTTGCGAAGACGACAAATATGATGGGGAAAGAGTGAGTAAAAAAACCAGGTGGTTGAGCCATGTATACCTTCTTATGGAGATGACCATGAAAAAATGTGTTGTTAACATCAAGTTGTCGAATGGGCCACTGATGAGAGGCTGCAATAGAGAGAACCACCCGAATGGTAATAGGCTTGATAACAGGGCTGAAGGTCTCATCATAATTAAGAACTGGTTGCTGAGAAAAACCTTTGGTAACAAGACAAGCCTTATAATGAGCAATAGAACTATCAAGATGCTCCTTGATTTTATAGACCCATTTGCAGCCCACAATGGGCCGATTAGGAGGAGCAAGCACCAAATCCCACGTATGATTGTGAATAAGAGCAGAGAATTTAGTGCGTATGGCATTAAGCTAAGGTTGGTGACGACTGGCTTGAGCATAGGTACGAGGTTCCTGTAAGCTAACAATAAAAATAGAGGGGTCACTAGTAAAACGCCGAGGGGGCAAAGAACCATCCTGTGATTGAGTGATCATATGAGGGGGAGGAGCGACCACCGCTGGAGAAGAGTTAGTTGAAGAAGCATGCTCAAGTGGTATCTCGGGGGAAAGAGATTGCTCATGTACAAGAGAGTGAGGCATCATACCTGAATTTGCATGAGGAGCCGGGACAGGGGATGGGATGGGGAGGTGGGTAGTGGAGTACTCCACAGGAGAAGTAGGGGATGTACTGATGGCAGAGAAGGGAAACACTATTTTATGAAAATGAACAGACCGACAAATAAAGATACGATTAGTGCGAGGATCAAGAATACGATAACCAACATAGTTAGACGGATAACCAAGAAAGATACATGGAATAGAGCGGGGTTGAAGTTTATGCAAGCGGTAGGGTCGAAGATAAGGATAACAAAGATAACCAAACACACGAAGTGATTTATAATCAGGGTGAGTATGATGAAGTACCTCACAGGGGGAACGGAACCCGAGCGAATGAGTAGAAAGATGATTGATAAGATAGATAGATAGATAGCTGTTTCAAAGGAAAAATCCCAAAACTTTGCAGGTGCATGAGAATAGATCAAGAGAGTGAGCCCCATGTCGATAATATGACCATGCTTTTGTTCAATCGATCCATTTTGTTGAGGGATGTGGGGACAAGAGAGTCGGTGGCTAATTCTTGCAAGTTAGAGTTCAGACTGGAAGGAAGAAGACATAAATTCTTTGGCACCATCAGATTGAAGAAATTTAATTTTATGAGCAAGGATATTTTCAACTTGTAAACGGAATGCATGAAAAACAGAAAGAATGTTAGAGCGATGTTTCATAACAAACAACCAAGAAAATTTACTATAATTATCAAGAAAATGAACATAGTAAAGATGACCGGTATGAGAGATGACGGGGGCAGGCCCCCAGATGTCAGTATGAATAAGTTCAAGAGGATAATTGCTTTTATAATAAGTTAAAGGAAATGGTTGTTGTGTAATCTTACCACATGAACATGATTCACATAATGATAAAGACGAATCAACATATATTGATAAATGTTGTGAAAGCACACAATTGACAATAGAAGAGGCAGGATGCCCTAAACGTTGATGCCATAAAGAAACAGTCTCAACTCGACTAAAATAAGTAGCTGGAGAGATAGAGGAAGTACGATTGGTATGCAAATAGTACAATCCATCCTTACGACTCCCGTGCAGCAACTCCTAACGAGAAACAAGATCTTTGATAAGGAAGTAAGTAGGATAAATTCAAAGTAACATGCATTATCCTTGGTGAACTGAGAGACAAAAAGTAAATTAAGAGAGATTTGTGTAACATAATAAATATTAGTGAGAGTGAAGCAATGAGTAGAAGAGGTGAGATAAGTAGAACTAATGGATAGAATGGGTAAACCTGTCCCGTCTCCAATCAGCAGATGTTCAGGAATAGCATAATTCTCTTGAATAGTCATATGAGAGAGATCATTAGTGATATGAGTGGTAGCACCTGAATCAACATACCAGTCAAGATGATGAAGGCTAGGTTCATTTTTATAAGCAGAATGGACTTGTGGAGCAGACGATATAGGCTTTAGCTCATATGGAGGGCAATGGGTGGCTAATTGTCCAAGTAAGCTGCAACGCTGGCAAATGGGCCTGGAAACATGAGAATTGGGCTTAAATCCGCGTTGGTCATGAAAGCTCAAATGATGCTTTCCAGGAGTTGGGTGGCGTGGCCCTACACAAGGCCCAGAATGGCGATAACGATATCCACTAGAAGGCCCAGATGGAGATCCAATATAAGACCTAGAAGCTGTTGGCCTACTCCATGCACGCATTTGTCCATCATTTCGCTCCAGCCTATGATGGGATGATTAGGAACTCGAGGAGAAAGATGAGTAGAATCTAGAGTTGGAGCGCGAGTGGCGTGGGGAGTTGGTAGAAGACCACGATCGCGAGAGATGGCAATGATTGGAGCATTACCCGTCTGAGGAAGGAGGCCAGAAAGAGGTGGAGTGCTATTGTCGGGGTCGTATTTTTGGAGTCTTCGAGCATCCTGAGCAAGGAGGAGGGCCTTGAGAGAATATAAGGTCATGGCTTCAAGTACAGGGGACATGGCCAAGGTAAGTGCCTCCCATTCATGATCTAATCCATCAAACAACTTATCTTTGATCTCATGGTCGGGTTTGGGCCTTTCAATTTGGGCGAAATTTATGGTTAAGTTGGATATAGCTGTTAAGTAATAGGACATAGGTTGGTCTCCCTTCTTTAGCTCTTGTTGCTCAAGTATGTCTTTCTGTGCTCGGATCCGTGAGCTATACAATGTTTCCAAATGTGTCCAAGCTTCAGCAGAGGTGAGTACTCCAATCACCTACAAATTTACTTCTGTGAAAAGGGAAGCTACAATAGCAGTTAGAGTGAATTTGTCACGAATTACCCACGCTTCATGTTCGGGGTTAACAATTTTAATTTCCTCATGCTCATTTCGTCAGGAGCAGTTTAGGTAGGGCGGGGAGTGATAGGGAAGCGAAAAGAGCGCAGAAGGAGAAAAGGAAGGTGCTAACCCTAGCGTCGATCACTAAACCTTTCGCCCGCAAGAAGCTGTGCAAACGGACACTTAAGCTTGTCTGCAAAGCTGCTGAGCATAAGAGGTAGAGGCGTAGCTGAAGATGAAAATATGGAGTAGAGCTGTTAAGCAGGAGAAAATATTTCTATAATTCTGCATGCTTTTCATTTGTATTATAACACAACAGACAATCGTACACGCAGGTATAAGTATGATAGCTAGATGCAGACTGCTAGAGTGAGCTATATGCATGCTATTATATCGTTTTGCTATTAGAAATAAACAAACTCTATGTCTATTCTATCTACATATCTTTGCACTTTGGTTTCAATATATCTAGGATTTTTTTGAAGTCCTAATAAGATCTGAATGCAATGCAGGTTCATACACTAGGCTTTATGAAATCATAGAGGTTTAAATATCATTTGACTCTTTGAGCATTCAAACTGACAGTACTTACATGAACTTTCGCTGAGATGATGGATCACCGGAAGAAACAAGTAAAAGGAAGGATGAAATTCTAACTCAATCCAAGGAGTTGTGACATGGGAGTTCAACTTTCAAAACTAAGAATAGGAGACAACATGGGAGTTCAACTTTCAAAACTAAGAATAGGAGACAACTCACAGCAAGTCGTAGAAAGTCCATATGGTCCATTAAGTTAAATTAGAAGGATAGATAATATAGTTATGAGCATGGCTGTGTAAGATAATGAGCTCTAAATATCCTATGCCGGATATATGGTTTGGGTACCACAAGACAGAAAACCAACGGTCCTACTTATCTTTTATAGAATTTTGGGAACATAGTGTTATTTTCAGTTTCATTTTACAGGGCAATTTAAAATTTATTTCTTAGAATGCATAGATCTTTTGTAACAAAGGTATGTAGAAACACAATACTACACTTGCCAATACACATTCTTGCCAATGGGTATGGAATGTTATAGCATTCATTTATATACCAATAAAATTGAGATAATGATTTTATATCAATTAAAATAATAAATATTATTTATTTATAAAAATAGGTGTCTTGTCAATTTTTAAGTTAATATATATTACATTCATATTTTGCGCTTATATGATCTTACACTTAGATCATGTCTTACAAGATAACATGAATTCCGATGGCTCCATGGCCCCTTCAGGCAAATATGGCTCGAGAGTGCAGGCTCGCGATTTTTCCAGCGCAATACATTTCTTACGCAGCATGTAGTTTACATTACTAGTCCGTCTGGGATGGTCGAGTTTTTCAGTACAACAGTGATGCCTGATCGGATGTAGAAGCCTTCGGCTGATCTATCAGCCTCTTGAACCCTCTGCAATGTTCATATTTTTCGAAAAAAAAGAATGAGAAGATCAGTACAGCATTCTGCAGAAGTGAAAAGTTTATGCTCTGATGATTAAGGTGCTGTGCATTTCCACTGATTAATATATAGATATGGCATTCATCTGGCGAATCTGTGATGAAGTTGAAGTTGAAGTTGAAGTTGAAGTTGGAAGACCTTGTGAGAAAATCTTTATGTACCTCTGAGTTTGCGATCGTGACATTGTTCCCGATCCTGGCATTCTTATCGATAATGCAGTCCCTGCAAATTAAAGTTAAGAACTTAGTTGTTTCAGTTAACTATGCTTAATTTTCAACATGATTCACGATAAATGTTTTTTTTAACTTGATTTTGGTGTTCTCTCCAATGCCGATCGGAACTCTTCCTTCTGCCAACAGGGAGGCAACCTCTGCTTCGGTCTCATAGAAGTCGGCTCCAAGCATTACCGTGTCCTGCAAACACTTGCTTGATCAAACTCCATTGGATAGTTGACGAACATCTGTGTTCATAGGATTATGTTTGTGTGAAGAAGAGTTGGCGACCTTTAAGTGGACACTGGCGTTAATCCGAGACCTGATACCGATGACGCTGTGATCTATGAAACAGTCGGTTAGGAAGCTCCCGTGGGATACTATGGAATCCACAATCTGCAAATGGAGCATAATTTTCATGCGACCAGAAATTTGGAGACAGATGAAGAGAGATGCATGATGGGTTCCACGTCAGGGCAAAGCTTACCTTGCTGTTGTCGATCTTCGATGGTGGCAAATTCCTTCTCGATGTGTAGATTGGCTTTGCAGCGTCATAGAAGCTGAACCTTGGTGGCTGAAATACAAGAGATTGTAACATTCTGCCATCGATTTTGCCAAATGAAATTCTAACACACAGAATGCAAACGAGATCTGGATTTTACGTGTCCAGTGAGGGCAAGGTTGGCCTCGAAGAAGGATCTGATCGTCCCGATGTCCTCCCAATAATCATTAAATAGATAAGCCTGCAGAAAATATGATGTTCATTCATCACAAGCCAGTGAATCCAAAAGGCTTGGAAACTGAAAAGATTAGAGGATTTCGATGAAACCTTGATGAAGAACTCTTTAGCAGATGCTGGAATTATCTCCGATCCAAAGTCATTGGCTGTTGGAAAACGCCATCTGGGTCGATATACATTGTGCGTAACTAGGATCAGATCATGCAAACCGATGATGGGGGAATTGTTGAATTCTTCATAGAGTATGTAGGTAGGTACCTTAAGAGGTTTAGCAGGATCTCCTTCTTGAAAACATAAACTCCCATGGATGCAATGTAAGGTTTCTTCAGGGATGCATCCTTGGAAAGCCCGAGAACGGTGGTATTGACTCGCTACAGCAGGAAAGGATAACATTAGCATGGGGAGTAGTTGGTGCTCGGAAAATGGAGTTGGAAAACTATATAACATATACCATTGCCTTGAGATCTTCCCCTTTGGGCTTCTCACTGAAGGAAAGGATTCTCCCTCTGTTGTCTATCTTCATCAGACCGAAATCTGAAGCCCGGCTATCATAAAAACACAAGAAATCCAGGGAGTCGAATGAAACTAAATTGCACACCATGAGATTGTTCTTGTAGGCATGATCTTTTGACATAGCAGCACAAAGAAAAAAAATGAAGTTGAGCTTTTCACTACAAAAAAAGTTGATGTCGATGAAAGAACAGCTGTGGATTATCACAGTTTACATCAACCCCTGTAGTCTCCTCTAAAATTGAATGCTTGGAATGTGGATAAAACTTTGGAGGTTCGAATAATCAGTGAGGATCTACCTGTCATCTACAGGCAGAGATGCAATAGTGATATCTGCACCGCTCTGTCTGTGATTCTGAAATACCAAAATATGGTTACTGGTGTAGGCATTCTCCATTAGGACAGAGGGCAAAGAGAAGGCGCCAGAAGGAAAATTGATCGAATCACCTGAACAAAATCCATGTAGTCCATTCTATACAGATGATCTCCTGACAGAACGAGCACATCTTCAATATGCTTGCTTCTTGCATCCTGCAATTGCATCAGCCAGAGAAAAACCTTGTTACTCTATTATCTTAGCTAAAGATCAGCCTCCAGCAACTCCAGAATCTGGCATATATGTACACATGAGAAAGAGGAACTACACTTCATGGCACTGTGACAGGAAGCCAGGAAATGGTGTTCAAGTTCGACGCTTTTTTTTACTATACCTCAAACAGCCAGTGGAACTGTCTCACGGCATCTGCAGTCCCCTGGAACCACTTCTTCCCAGCCTCTCCTGGAGTTTGTGTGGCTGCCAAAACCTGTTGGAAAAGCAACGTTGGATCTCTTAAATGTCAAAGCAAGTTTATTTTTTTTCTCTAACTGTTTATATTCCTCCTCAAGTCAATGAAAGGAAATGAGAAGAATGGGCAGATCTTGTGGTTATGTTAAGACTGTACCTCGACATAGCCATCTCCGAAGGTGGTCCCACTCCCAAAGTTATAAGCACGGGCAATGTGACGATTGAGGGATGCAGAGTTGAACTGAGTGAGGATGTAGACTTTGTTGATTCCGCTGTTGATGCAGTTGCTCATTGGCACATCGATCAGCCTGTATGCTCCCCCTATTGGCACCTGCAAGAGATAAATTTGAGATGGGAATTGAAGTTTCTCATTTTGGCACCAACTACCAGTGCAATAAATGCAAAATCATTACAGGTTGCCCATAGGGACACTTGTCCGAATTCAATCATCATACACATGAAAAGCCAGCATCATGGTGGTGGCAGAGGCAGTTGGAAAGATCATAAAAGGTGGCAACCTATTGAAGTTTGGATCTTACAGCAGGCTTGGCACGGCGTTTGGTGAGGGGGAAAAGGCGAGTGCCCGCCCCTCCTCCAAGAATTACAGCCACCACCGTCCTCGGGTCTCTCTTCTCCATTTCTAAGTCCCTCAACTGCAGAATAATACACCCCCTCAGGTTTCATACCAAATACAATAAACATCAAGAAACTTCATACCGTAGTTAGAACCAAGGAAAGGAAATAAGATGGTACATTTCAGGAAGAAAACAAATTTGCAGATGGTGAAATTCCACGAGGGATATTTCCATCTGTTACAGATCCTGAAAGGTACACTGTGGTCTTCAAATTCTGACTGTTCAATCGTTTACTTGGTCATGAAATAACTGCCTTGCATGCTAGTCGAAATACTATGCAGAAATTGGTACTCTCCAACTCATCAAATCATAAAACAAAGGGTCATCTAGTACAAAAAAAATGTATTGTATGGAAATAATACCTTGGATTCAGCTGCAAAGTCAGCAGTGACCGACATCCGAATCGGAAGCTGCTTAGTATTGCCATTCTTGCTGCAACCAAGTAGTACTCCATTTATGCCGGCTTTGCCGTGGATCTTCTGGCCCGTCAACTCTCCATTGCTGAACTTCACCAGTTTCAAGATATTTCCTCTGCTGCCTACTCCTACCCCAATCGCCCCATGCAGCTGCCCGGCTGCTGAAAGCGTCATTTTCACTTAAACAGCACTACCACCAAGTTAAAATTACAGAAAAAGAAGAACAACCAATGGTAAAACTGAGGCTTCGAGGACCAGGAGCCTGAAGGTAAGAAGAGGGCAAGGGAGGAGGGAGAGAGACAGTGGGAGAGGGAAAGAGATTTTTCATATTCTTTAGTGGGGGTTTGCATGGTGGCTTTCTTGGAAGATTTGGGCCACTTTATCTTCGTTCAATTGCATCCACCAATTCCTTTTCCTCTGTCAACATCTGACCTTTTCTCCATCTTGTTCTATCCATCTCCTCCCTCATTATTCTACACTTATAAAAGTTTCAATCTTTGACGTTACATGTAATCTATGGTCCTTGACTGCACTCATCACATTAACGAGAATACGCCATGCCTGCACTGCGTATCCGTATGCTTTCTACTGCATAAGTTTGAGAGACTATCATCCACTGCCATCAAATGTAAGATTACACATCATGCATAGTTTTATTATTTAGCCTAGTCAATTTTATGTCCACTAGAGGAAGGGAGGAAATTGAAAATGGAGGGAAAATCATTTTTATGCCCATGACGTGCACCCTCTTATTGAACAGCCAGCTTAATACATCAAGCATCATCCTCCTTAAATGGATTACAACAGACAAAGCTATCCAAGATACAAAACCCAACTTTTAAAAAACGAACTTAGATATAGAAATTAATCACATTGTAGAGTGATATAGAGAATTAACCGAATAGTAATTAACTTAATAATAGAACTAAATATATTATCACGATTGTTGAGAAAAATCTTTAAAAATAATATAAGTTTTATATTGCTCTTTAATTTTTTTAGACCCACTTATTGACAAGATAGTGGGAGCAATAAAGAAACAAAATATCTAATGTATTATTTAGGTGAAAGAGTTGAATTAAATATAAATGTTAGTGAGAAAAAAGTATTAGGTTAATCGATAATAAATTATGTTTAATTTAAGGTATAACAAATTAATATAGACCGTACAACGAATATTATCAAAAATTATAATAGCAAGTAAAGAGATACAATTACCGACTGATATTACCAAAAGATTACCTTCCATGATTACGTATAAAATCCTAATAAATATTACTAAAAAATATGATTATATTTAGATATTTTTAAATTTTTATTAAATTTTATTTAAATATTATTATATTATATTATTGTAAATATTTTATTAAACCTATGAGAGTCTAAACAAATAAAATCAGTTATTATAATAATATTATACATATTGTCTATCTCCCCTTCTCCATTATTTATTTACTTTTTGTTCTTTATTGTATCATAGCTAAATTAGAATCCTATAGGATCGGATACCCTCACCCGATCTCAAATTCATTCGTTTTTATTATGTATAATACTTCTCAACCCAATATTTTTTTTCATTTTATCCCTTTCGTTTTAATCTTCATTTTTTTCATTATTTTTTATAATATTTAAAAAAATATTATTTTCAAAAAAATTTCAATTTAACCTAAACTCTCAAATATTGACGCAATTTCTTTATTTTTCGGTTTATCCTTTTTTATATTAATAGCAAGCTCCTTATTTTAGCAAATATCTTTCTCATTTAAAATATTTTTGATATTTAGTATTTATACCAAAATTATGATCATTTTATCAAAATTCAATTCAATTTTTTTTCAAATCTCAACAAAAATAGTCTATTCCTATATATTTTTTTATCCAGCTCTCTCACAATATTGTCCTCATTTGGCTTATTCTTCCTTCAATTAATTTTTTTATCATTTTTTCTTAGTAGGCATATTTATTAATGTATCATGTATTAATTATTTAATTATTTTATTTATATCCAACCTAAGTTTTATTTCTCCACTTGTATTTGCTATTTGTAAATAGATAATAAATTATGTTGAAAGCGAGGAGGCACTACAAGTTAAGAGAAAACTAACATTACAAAAAGATCACAAAAAAATGAGTATCTAAAAGTTAAGAAAACAAGTCGTATCAAGTATTACCAATACACATTATCATATTGAGATACTATATTTTCATTAAATTCTATTTAGATATTATTAAATTTTGTTCATTTAAATACTTTATTAAATTTATATAAACTCATGAGATTATACATAAATAAAATTAATTATTACAATAATATTATACACATATTTTCTATTCTTCCATTATCTTTCTCCCCTTCTTTGTTTAGGTGTGATAGTAAAACGTTGAGGATGTAAAGAATAATCTTGATCTTTGTTTATTTAGGTGTGATAGTAAAACCTTGAGGATGTAAAGAATAATCCTGATAACAACGTATAATGCGAGAGATGGATGAGGTAGAATTAGGAAGAGTGGCTGAAAGTGAAGCGGAAAAAAATATAAAAAAAATAAGATCTTTTATTTATTTTCTATCCTTAAATTTAATTAATATAAAATGGTTAAAAATATCAAATCAAAATATATTATTACCTATCACATACTTTATTTTTTCATTTAATCTAATCCTTACTCTCTAAATATTTTTTTTTGTGAAATAATCGAGATACAATTTATCCAATTCTAGGGTTTATTTTTGCAATATAGAAAATTCAATTTTCCATTGAATTAAATACTTATTGGATACTTACAGTTGTGATAAGTTTGTATATATAGAAAGCATCCCTTCTACCACCACTAATTAAAATTTTCCTTTAGCTATCCAATCTAATTCAAAACCTAGTAATTAAAATACTACAATTACTAGTAGAAGGAAATTGATCAATTTTTATCTAAAAATATTTTCACTACTATATCAATCCATCAATCAAGATTTATCATACTTTACCTACAGAAAACCCAACTTCCAGATGATTTAGAATTAAGTATGAGTAGTTCCCTTTCTCCCTTTGCTTTTGCTTAGGAAAAATTCAACCAATTAAATAAAGAAAAAGGAATTTGAACGGAGAAAAATGCTTTGCAGTTGCCCGCTTTATCGCTCTGCTATGCGGCCACGAAAATAATAACATACGAAATAGATAAAAATATTCTCTGTTTGTTTGGGCAGATAAATTACTAAACTTTTTTTTTATTATACTTTGAACTATTAACTATTAGATGACACTATAAATTCATAAAATATTCTTGTATTTGAATCGAAATTTGTCTATTAAAATGAGTATTTTTCATTATATAAGAATAATCTGTATTGATTTTTTTCAATAAAAAATATTTTCCAATTTCAATTATAAGAGCAAATAGAAGTATACGTAAACCTAGAACAATTTGTGTTATGGGATATCTAATATGTGCCTATATGCAATTCTCATTGAATATATATTAAATAGAAAATAAAAAATTTTCTTTTCCCAAATAGAATTCCAATAAGGGAAGAATTCAATATAGATAGCTATATACAAATATTTAATAAATATTTACTATTTTATGCACTTCAATCATATTCTACTAAAAAATAGGTAAAAAGTTCTTTATTTGATGAGAATTTTTTGTTGTTTGTTAAACAATAGATAGCACAAAAAGATTAAATCCTCAAAAAACTTTAAACAAAAATAGAGAGTTGATGGTTATTATGTACTTATCTCATCAAAGAAATCAAATCTCAAATCCATTTCTTTTTTTTTTGTATTCAATAGGATTAAAATATATAATATCATAAAAATGGTAGAAATGAAATTAATTTTTGAGATTCTAGACAAAAGTCCATAGGTCTAAGTGGCATTTATCAATTCCTTTCTATTTTTCTCTATTACAAATGCTAATTTGAGTATAAAATTTTATTTTTTCCTCTAGATGCATTTTATACCTTACATGGATTTGGTTAGAATTTCATTTGATTGGGTAAACACATTAAAAATTCCATCATTGCTAGATAAATTCATATGATTTAATGAAGATATGGTTTGATGAATAATGGATCAATAATTAAATTTTTTCTATTTAATTTTTTTCGATAAATAGATAAAAATGCTTGGGGATGAAACTGAGAGAATGTCTACCATACCTAATTATAATCATATACAATTTAAAGGATTTTATAAATTTATTGATTAGGGCTTAACCTAAAAACTTTATAAGTTTCCAAAAATTAAAAATACCGATCAAGAAATTAAATTTTAATTATTTGTAGAAAGATAGGTACAATATTTGATAAAAG
This sequence comes from Trapa bicornis, assembly GCA_030064425.1. Lineage (NCBI taxonomy): Eukaryota > Viridiplantae > Streptophyta > Magnoliopsida > Myrtales > Lythraceae > Trapa > Trapa bicornis. Next base: position 15,585,587 of record CM057753.1, on the reverse strand, counting down.
AAAGAGATGTTTTATATAAATTATTCACATAATCTTCTAAATTATATTTATTTACGAATTAAGTGGATAGGTAAGAATAAACTATTTTTAATGAAAATATTCCTTTAATGAATTTCTTAAAAACTTCTATAATAAATATTGTGATCAATTAAATATTACAAAGTTTTACTAGTTGGACCACAACGAAATTTTTATTTATTTCTGTCTATATATTAAATCGAAGGAAGATTAAAAATAGAGATGGATAAAAAAGTAATAATATGACCTCGTGTAAAAAATAAAAAATATCTATTCTAGTTCTATTATCAAATCTAAGAGAAATTTTTGATAGTATTTGTCGTTGTCAAAATTTCTTGTATTTCCTAAATAAGAAAGAGAAAAAAATTTGATAAAAAAATATTATTTTAAAGTTTTATCAATAATTTTTTTTTATGTAAGCAAAGATTTAGTATTTTTTTAATCATTACATAAGAAATTACAAAAGAAATTTTTTCAATAAAAATATGAATTAAAAATGATTGGTAGACAAAATATGGATGGGAGCCTGAATCTTGATATACCCAGATTAATACATTTTTGCTACCGCATAATATATTAGGTGCTAAAAATCATTTGATTGGAATAAAATTCGGAATGGATATACATGATTAATTTGGATTAGCTATTTTATTTATAAAAATGTGATTAAAGTAATTATATGTGGCACAATTAGATATAAATTGACAACTTCTTATAATTTCCTAACTTCAACTCCATTAATAACCATTTATAAATCTTTTTTTAGATTATATCCATTATCTCAAATTTTAAATTCCTAAAGTTGAGCTAGTAAAATAAAAGTATCTTTTAAAAAAGAAAAAACATTCCTGAAAAATAACAACTTGATAAACAAATATGTTGTAATACTGAATTTTTCAAACAAAAATTTAGAATGGAGACGAAAAATGAATTTAAAATAGAATCAATTCATGATAGAGTTAAAATGATCATTTGAATTAGAAATTACACGTATTACAAAAATAAATAAATACACATATGAATATATATGTATTATTTACATAGGAAATTAACAGTTCGATGGATATAAGTACATAATGAGACCTTACAAACAATATCGACCCATTAATAACTTAAAACTCAACTAAAACAAACCCAAGCCCATCCCATTGCATCTACCCATAACAAATTCCAAACCCAATAAATGTTCCAAGCTAAAAACAATTGTAGTATGTGACAAGCCCATTCCTCCTTGGGACTACCCAACAAAGGGTAGAAGGATACAGATCAATTGGAGAGCTAAGAAACCCGACATCCTTCTTCCAACTAGTTCTACAAGTAATTATTTCAACCAGTAAACCAAATGTTCAATCCTGCACGTTTAAACAGAAGTTACAGTTACACAAGAATTATGGCTAAAAGAAGTTAATATTGAGGTAACTGTAAATAAATTTCCAGTAGACTAAATGTTTAACCTACTATAAACACCAAGTAAATCAACTCCAAGTGGGTTAGGTAGTTGTGCGGGGCTAAAGCTGGTGAATGACTAAAGAGATGCCCATTTCCATCATTTCTAAAGTATCATAGTTTATTTTACTAAAGGAGTAAAGTTTAACACAAATATTTGGGCCTGAGATAGACTAGCATTCTTCTCAGAAAACGAATAGAATTTTATCATCCATTCACTCATAACAATTCCCCAAATATATCAATTAAAAATAAAATGAATGATCGATTTTTTTAAGCCCAACATGATTCCCTCAGGCCCATACAAAAATAGGCTACTTGGGCTCCACATATATATCACCCTTGGAATGTATCGTCCCACTTGGACAATACCTGATCAGGAAATTGAAGTGCTGGAGTTGCGAACCCTCTACCTCAATCGACACCCTCATGTGTCATTTCATTGTTGGGTGTTTCGACACCCGAGGTCATGACCACTTAATAGCCTCTTGCCAACCCATGTCCCCATACACATGTGACTCAATTTCGCTGTCGTCTTGTCGTAGCTGTGTACTAGGTGGGTACTCGTACATCATTCGGTTGTCCTAGGAAAATTGGAAGATATCACACTTTGCACTCCCTGATCTCATTTCTATTTTCCTTTGAGTGACGAAACAACCTCTAAGGCATCCATCCATTGCCCTCTCCTATATCAGTATTCACAAAATAAACAACATGACTAGTGGTCATAAGCGTGCCACTCATGGCCATTCACATAACAGTGCTTAACGCATCTCGTTATTGGGAGCTCGACACACATCTACTTAGCTTTCCCCCAAATCACACACATGTAATTATGCATTAATCAACATAATAAACATGGAGATACCTGAGAGTCCGGTCCACACTGGCTGACAACCCACAATTATGAGAAACAAATAGCGGGAGTCTGACTAGTCATGGGGCCATCTCGCCATATCACACAATTCGGCCCTCCGACAATGTACTTGGGTCTCGGAGCATGATCTAAGACCTAATCACTAAAACAACACATTAAGCATATTGGGAGCTCGACCCCTCAACGACCATCTCCATAATTCACACAAAAGCTCTAAGCCACACCTTTTCCCTGGTTTCTGAAAATCGATTTCACATCACATGCTCTGGTCTTATGACCGATTCTCATTCATCCTTTCAAAAAAGCACATTTGATTTAGTTGACATGATTTCATTCATTTGCACAACATATATGAGTTTCTGAGGTCATCTCGCTACTAAAATCACACAGTCATACAAGCACATTATTTAAAACCCCGATTAGTCTAATAGGACTTGCCATTAAAACTCAGTCACCCTTTCCACGGAACGTGTTCATCACGTGAGGTATCCTGGAATTCCGCTTGATTTTGCTTGCGTTATCTGAAAGGTGTAGCACAATAAGGTCAGATTCACTTCTAACCATTTTTCAACATATTTCCACATTTAGTGTGTTTAGTAATCAACACACGCACTTCATCATTAAGGGATCACACATTCGTGGGGCAATCCATCCATTGCACCAACTTGTGGCATTGGAACAACTTTACTGGCCACCTAGATAGAAGTCCGTCCACTTCTACTTTAGGAATGAGTGCATGTATGTGACATCCAACCCTCAAACCCGAAAAGAAACTTCGTGTCTATAAGAGGACAGAGACCTCATCCCGACCCCACCCCGGTCTCGTGTGCATGATGCTATGTCGAGCTTCCCTGACTGCTAGCATAAAAAACTGCCCTTATCTCCACCATGTCGTCTAGTAGCCCCTAGGACGCATCACTACCACTCTTAGGCATCTTAATGGCCCTGAACCACAGTGCATACACAAAAAAATATTTTTCCACAAAATCCATTTAATCTTTGGTGCCATTGGTAAAATGATCCCGACCCTCAATTCGACCCACAACTGTTTGTCTCGACTGATCCGTCGACCTGTCTTATTGCACTGCTGCTAATCTATCAAGTGTCTCTGTCATGTCTTGGTACCATGACCAAATCACATCATGCATTAGAGTTTTCATGGCTTAACATCATGTCTGTTTAGGAGCTCTTGCTCTTACCAACCGGCCTTGGGCCCACTGTACGAGATTTTCAAAATCGGGCATTTTAGCCCCCATGTTAAAAAACGAGGCCTACGACCTATCCAAGCTATTCAAGCTCCCATCAAGAAGGTCTCGCAAAAAGTTTAAGCAGTGGCACATAGACAAGGGAAAACACTTTTGACAAAATAATTTTTTATCTATCCATCACACCAAATGAGTGTGAGGACATCTCCATTTATAACCGATAAGTGGATTCTCTATTTCCTTCCAGGAAGTTCATCATACATACCGGGTATTTTATACTTCCAACCGGTAAGTTATTTTTCCGTGTGTTTTATCACATCACCCCATCCATGTGTGATGTTAAAATGCCACTTAGTAGTGGTTTTTCATTTCGTGGTACTAATCATCCCAACCAGGTATGATGTAAAAAATCTCACTCACTCGATAATGCAGTGAATTCCTCTTAACCGTCCCTAAAGTTCTTTTTCGTTAACTTTAGGTCCGTAATGCCAATTTTCCCCCAAATTGAGTCCCAAATTGAGTTCAAGTTTCCCCAATTCCCAATTTGGTCCCCAACTTTTCAATAATTACCATTTTGCCCCTACATTACAAAACTTGTAAATTTCACCCAAAAAATTCCAAAAAATTAACCAATTGGTCCTCCAACATCTTTTCCATGACCAATTGACCCTAATTTTTGAAAATTTTACTTTAGTCCCTCAAATTTTCTAAATCCCCAATTTCCCCCTTTTAACCTGGTTGAATTTAATTTCATCAAATTGACTGATCAATCAAGGTTAATTATTGAAATTGAAGGTAGATTTGAGTTCCTACACCTCCATACGAATCAATTACACTATGAATCGCATAAATTGACGTCGGGACGAGCTCGAACGGAGCTTCGCCAGAAAACTGGACGTAGAGAGAGAAAGCTTCAAAATCTTACCGTCGGTGGTGCAGCAATCTGAGCTTTCGATCTGGGTAGATAACTCTCATCCTCATGTTCCTCCTAGAATCAAGAATCACCTCAATTCATGTCGAATTGAGGGAGAATTCAGTCAGTAAATTTCGTCGGTTCTCTCTCATTGAGGGAGAATTCAAGTCGAATCAAGAATCACCGATCAAAAATTACAGAGGGGAGCCAAATTGGCTTACCTTTCCTCTCTAATTCAGTCGTATGAGGGTTGAAGGAGTGTTGGAGAGCTTGGTTTGGCCTAGAGAAGGCTCGAATCAGCTGATTTCAGCTCGACAGAAATAAGGCAACTTCGGTCCGCCGGAGCTACTTCACTATTCGATCAAGCCGACGCAAATGGAGACCACCATTGAGTAGCTGAATTCTCCCCGAGCCTAAAGAACCCGACCTCGCCTTATTTGGCTCAGAAAATTGACCAAGTTGGAGCTCTGGTTCGAGCTTCACCAAAAAAAATTGAGTAGCTGAGAGAGAGTGAGGTTTTCAGGTGTGTGAAGTATGAATGGAGAGGAGCTCTTTATATAGGGAGCTCAAGGACTCTCTGGCCATCCGTTTGGCACCTTAATGATAGTCATTAATGGCTTGAAATGTACTGAATGGAAATGTTTCCTATTCACTGGTGCTGCTCAATTTTTTGCCGAGTGTACAGTGCTGTCATATGAAGGAAGAAGACGAACTATTCCGAATTGGACTGGACTGGTCCGAACCCGGTTCAATGGTTAAACTAGTCGGTTCAGGCCCGATTCGATCGAGTTTTTCAAAATTAAAATTTTCTAAATTCATCTAAATAAATTCTCTATCCAATGGTGGCCTCAATTCTCCAATTTGATCTTTTAAGCTTACTAGAAAAATGAATTTAGTATTTGGTTCAATAGTGGTTCAAACCGGTCCAAACTAGTCTAATTTGGTTTGGATCTGGTTCACCTAAACTGGTCTCATTTTCTTTCCCAAATTGTTCTAAGGTCCCTTTCCAAGGTTTTTACGACTCTTTGGGTCACTCGGGAGTTGTAAATTTCCCAATTTGCCTGTTCTCTTATGGTTAGGGTTTGTGAACCGGTTCGATTTTCTCACTCGAGTTGACCTGTTCTTTCTCCGATTTCCTTAACTCCAATTGGTAGGGTTTACACCGACCCTCAACTCAACCTACATCTGTTTGTCAAGACCGGTCTTTCGACCTAGTCTTGTTGCATTACCGCCAATCCATCGATTATTTCGGTCTTGTCTTGGTACCATGGCCAAATCACATCATTCATTCATTAAACTTTTCATGGCTTATCATCATGTTTGTTTAGAAGCTCTTGCTCTTGCCAACTGGCTTTGGGCCCACTATATGTGATTTTCCAAAACTGGGTATTTTAGCCCCCAAGTTCCAAAACCGAGGCCTCTAGCCCATCTAAGCTATTCGAGCTCTCGTCAAGAATGTCTCCCAAAATTTTTAGGCATTGGCATACAGTCAGGGGAGAACACTTTTGATAAAATCACTTTTCAACACGTCCATCACACCAATTGGGTGTGATGACATCTCTGCTTACAACAGGTAAGCGGGTTTTCTAGTTCCTTATAGAAAGTTCATTATACTAACCGGGTATAATCTACTTAGAACTGATAAGTAGTTTTTCCGCGTAGTTCTCATATCACTCCAATTAGGTGTGATGTTAAAATTCCACATAGAAGTGGTTTTTCATTTGTGAAGTATTCATCATCCCAACTGGGTATGATGTGAATAATCCTACTCACCCGATATTCGTAGTGTATTTCTTCTTCGACTTTTTGCCTCCACGCGAGCTTATTCTTACTAGTGTTCTGGTCCTTCATGTTCCTACATAATTTGAACATCCTTGTTTATTAATATTTGGCATAATAGCCTTTATTCCTGACGCATGAACAAAATGCCCAAACTTTCAATTATTTACATTTAGGTCCCTAAAGTTCTTTCTCCTTGACTTTAGGTCCCTAATCCAAACTTTTCCCCAAATTGAGTCCCGAAACCTCCAACATTCACTTTGGGTCCTCAATTTAACCAAAATTACTTAAGGGGTTCAAGTTTCCCAAATTCCCAATTTGGTCTCTAACTTTTCAAAAATTACCATTTTGCCCCTACATTACAAAAATGGCAATTTGACCCCAATTATTTTAAAAAATTCACCAATTGGTCCTCCAACATCCTTTTCATAGCCAATTGACCCTTAATTTTGGGAAATTGTACTTTGGTCCTTCAATTTTACGAAATTTCCAAATTTCCCTAAAATTTTCCCCCTTTCAAACTAGCCGAATTTGATTTCATCAAATTGACCATTCAATTGGGGTTAATTGATCCAATTGAAGATATGGATCAGTTCCTACACTTCCTTACGATTCAATGGAGCTTTGAATCGCGTCATTTGGGTCCGAATTGAGCTCAAACGGATCTTCAACGTAAAACTAAACCTAGAGAGAGAAAGCTTTGAAAGCTTACCATCGGAGGTGTGGTGGTTCGAGCTTTTGATCGGGGTTGGTAGCTCTCATCCTGAGGATCCTCCTAGGATCAAGAATTGCAATAATTCATGTTGAATGTAGTGAGAATTTGGTCAATGAAGTTTCACCATTTCTCTCTCTCTCTAACGCTGATAAGAATTTACATAGGGGAGCCAAATTGGCATACCTTTTAGCTCTAATTCAATCGTATGAGGGCTGTGGAAGTGTTGGGAGAGCTTGGTTTGGCCTAAGAAGGGCTCAATTTGGTTATTTTTAGCTCGACAGAAACAAGGTAGCCTCAGTCCATTGGAGCTGCTTCACTATTTGATTATGTCGGCGCTTCTCCCGTGATCCTCGGATCAAATGGTGACCACCGTCGGGTAGCTGACTTCTCCTCGAGTCTAAGGAACCCAACCTCACCTTCTTTGGCTAAAAAAACCCCAATGTTAGAGCTCTGGTTCAAGTTTCAACAGAAATTGGAATAGTAGAGAGAGAGAGAGAGAGAGAGGAGTTTTCAGGTGTGAGGAGGATTTATGAGAAGGAGCTCTTTATATATGGAGTTCGGGGACTCCTTGGCCATTCGATTGGTGCCTTTATGGCGATTATTAATCAACTAAAATGCCATGGATGAAGACTTTTCATCTTAACTGACACTGCTCACTTTTCCAGCAAGTGAACAGTGCTATCATCTAAAGGAAGAAGATGACACTGTTCTAAATCAGACCGGACCGGTCCGAACTGGGTAAAAAGCTTAAACCGATCAGTTTAGGCTCGATTTGACTGATTTTTTCAAAATTAATAATTCTAAATTCATTCTCTATCCAATGGTGGCTTCAATTATTCAATTTGAATATTTTATTCCTCCTAGAAAAATAAATTTAGAAATCAATTTTATATTAGTTCAATTCAATTTAGGTCCGGTTCATCTGAACTGGTTTGATTTTCTCTTCCAATTAATCTTAATGTCCTTTTCCATGACTTTTATATCTCTTTAGGTCACTCGAGATTTGTAAATTTCCCTTTTTGCCTTTTCTCTAATGGTTAGGTTAGTGATCCAGTTCTGTTTTTTCACCCGGGTTGTCCGGTTCTTTCCTCGGTTTCCTTATCTTTAAGGGATGGGGTTTACAACTCTCCCCTCCTTTTAGGAGTTTTGTCCACAAAACTTAATCATCATTTTTCACTCCAGGATAAACTTCCCTTAATGTCATCTTGGTAATGTCAACACTTCGTTCGTTCTTTCACTTAGCTCACTTTAAATCACACATTTAAGGAAATGCTTTTCCTTTACATTGTTTACTCCCTCCATGGAGTTTATCATAACTAGTATGTCTCGCCCGTAAGTACAAAGGTATATCCCTAGGATCAATTTATCCTTTGCTTAGGGCAAGATTCTTCCCCTTGAGGTTCTTACGCAAGATTTTAGGAATGGGAGTTCTAAGATGACTAACCATTCATGTATCTAGTTATTCTCTTGATCGTTGAAACCCTTAGCTCGGTATTCTTTCGAGTGTCATGTACTTGTTTTTCACAGGTTTCAGTGTTATCACCTTTGTGTCCTATTAAAACCCTTCCTCCATTCATTGTTTATTACAATTTCGGTCCAAATTTTGTTTGACCTTGTCATGCTTACTAACTGACTCTTCGTTACTCGAGTCACATTTTCCTCGGGACTATTGGTGCTTACATGTCCCTTATGACATGCCATATTCCAGGACTTTTCTTTGTCCATTAAACTTCTACAACACATCCTTAGGGTTGTTCCCAACTTTCCAACCTTTTTAGGGATTGTATAACTTCATCCCTCTTTTCATCGGGTAGTATTCCTCGACTACCTTTACCATTATCCAATCATCCTTCATGCCTTGACAAAATGTCTTACACAATAGTGTCGGCTTTCCTTACTCACTCGTCCTTTCCCAACTTCTTTATTGGGTCTTTCTGGTGCCAATCATTGGATTTCCAAATGACTTACCAACATGTTGGGATTCTTCCCTTCTTATGTCTTTCTTCATTTCTAGTGACGTCCTTTACTCAAGGATTTTCCTTTTTCCTAAACCCACTCTTACTTGCTCATGACCATTTTCACGATTTCGTTGTTTGGGGAGTTCTCCTTTAATGATTTTCATTCTCTACTATGTCCTTCAAAGTAAAGATTTCCCCCTTAGGTGCTATATGTTCGAATTTCTTACTACTCCTTGAAGGTTTCCTTCCTTCGCATTCTTACACCCTTTTGAATTAGGGCTTTTGCCCACCTTTCATCATTCGCTGGCCATAAATTCCCAGTTCACCCTTTACTTTCCTACCCAAGGTATCTCTGATCGTTGGGTCTTATTTCGTGTACTCAACACTATGCCCATCATATTACCCTTCTTTAGAGTGTAGTCTCAACTACTTCCCGGTCCTTCTTAGGGTGTCGTTTATTCTCCTTGACCATCCTGTTGCTACTAGTTGCTTCCTTCTGCTAGGTTCATTGGAAATCCGTAATTGGCTTCTTTTCTCTTCCAAAACAGGTAACACTTGGTCGTCCCAATATAATCCATCTGGCGGCTCCTTAGCTTTGGAACTTCCCATTTTAAGGTCTCACTTCCTTCTTTTATCCTTCTACCTAGGGATTCTTGCCTTGGTTCAACTTCCCTAATGCTCCTTGGAGGTTATTCCTACTTTCCTTTCTTACACCCTTCTGAGATCGGTATTGTTGTCCGCTCTTCATGCTTCCCTATCCTCCATCGCATTTTTGTTCCTTATCCTCTGTCTGAGGAACTCCTACTGATAGGTTGGTTCCTAGCACTCTATTTTATGTCCAGCCATCCACTCCTTGGGCTCTATTATGCGAGTGTGGGCCGATGACCAGTCTTGATGTCATTGGTTGGTTTCCCCTTAACCACTTCCTAATTGGAGGGCTTACTTCTCCAATATTTTTTGGATGTTCTTTCCTTTATTTTCTTATTATGGGTAGCCCACCCATTTTTACTTGTCACCGCATCCTTTGATGTTATTTCCTACTTACCCATTCCTCGAGTTTAACTTTCTCCTTGGGTCCTCCTAGTATACTTCCCTAGGTTCTTTCACCTTAGTATGCACTTCATTTCTTCATCCTTCATCACTTGGTACATTAATTCTCAGTTGGGATATGTACGCTTGGAACGGGTTTCCAAGACCTTCCCTAGGGTTTCCTTTCTTGGAAAGGGTTCAAGCACTATTTGCTTCAAGACCTTTTTGTGTGAGACTTACTAGATCCTCCTTATGGTTTGTGTGTGATCAACATTTCATTTTCGGCCATTTATTTCTTCAAGGATTTCCTTCATCCTTCGTTTCCACTATTATGACCTTACAACCTCCTCCTTCCTTGTTGGGGTTTAAATTTATGACCTACTCGAGGGTCAGTTTGTTAACTGCCTCTTCCCTACTACTCTCATGGTTTACTTGTCTTAGAAAAGTTGTCCTTTGATTTTAATCGTCCTTGATGCATATCCTGTTGTCCCTTTTTAGGGTGTAGACCTTACTATATTCTAGTTCTTCCTAGGGTGTCTTCTCCCAAACTTTCTAGTTACACCTCCTCGCTAGCTTAGTCTACAACCCTACTTGGCTCCTCTACTTTTCCAAAGTAGGTCACACCTTATTATCCTAAGACATTTCATCGTTAGAGGCTTGTCTTCTATGGAGGAGGTACTTCCTTCTATGCTCCTAGGTGGCTTGTAACACTCCTTAAGGGAAAATTCCCTTTTATCCACATTATGCTATGTCTAGATTTTCTTAAGGTCCTATCCTTGGTCTTCTTCCCGTGATCCTTCATCATTTAATTGAGGCACACAATCATATTATTGAGGGACAGAAAATTTTTAGGAACTCATAATCTTATTCATTATTAAAGTGAGAATACAGTTTGGGGTTTTAACATCTCTTAAAAGAAATTGTTACAATGACGGTTTGGGAAGTACTCAGTACTATGCTATGGTTTAGAAGGATTTCTTCCTGGGTGAGATTGGAATCCCTAGCCGAAATTGTGGTTCTTGTAATATTATCCCTTTGGGCTTCTGTAGGGATGGAGGTATCCTTATTGAAAGGTATCATTTTGATTCCTTGCAGTGTGGGACAATCCTTGTCCCACCCTCCTACACTCATAACAGGTCCTCTCGGGTCTTGTCCTCCGTAATGTTGGGCATCTTCTAATGTAGTGTCCCCATTACCCACATCTATAATAGGTCATCTCCTTGTGTGGACCTTTATGGTTCCTCCTATACTTTGAGCATTGTGGGGCCTTTCTAAGGGATTGTTGATGGTTCGATGCTTTGTCGTCCTTGAGCCCGAACACCTTGGAAGTTTTCTTATCGAGTCCTCTTTGATATGGGGTTACTCCAAGAGTCCTTCTATACTCCTGGTTCATTTCCTCCCTTGGGATGGGGTTCTCCCTAGCTTCTAGGGTGACTAAGGTAGTGTGGGTTTGTTTGGCTACTTTTCTCAGGGCCATCTGTAAATTTTAAAATTATTCCTATCAGTTAATATGTTATGTAGTCTTGATAATATATTCGAGGAAACAAGCTCTGATACCACTCAAATTGTCACGCCCCAACCCGGTTTGGTCGGATCCCCATGAGAAACCCACCACTCTTTTTGGTTCATAAAGGGCTTCACCATTTTCTAAACTGCAAGGAGCAAAGCATCCTTTTTCTTGTATTCCCTAGAATAACATTAATCAAAACTGAATAAATTTAACCTTACATACATGTCTTGCAGGTTCAGCTATCGGAAGATTTTTAGGTAAGTTTTCCCACGATTACCTGAGAAGGGGTAAAGGGAGGGGGTGAGTTCAATAACTTAGTGAATGGGTATTTGAAAAAGAGTTTTAATAAAATAGTTTTTAATTGGAGTGTGACAGACACCTTATTTCTGTTAAGATCATTTCTTCCTCAAATTCTCAATTCTCAAAACTGTTTACCTCATTATCCAGAATTGGTGTGTTTAACAATCAACACACAACCTTAATCATGAATGGATCACACATTCGCAAGAAAGCCCATCCACTACACCCACTTGTGGCGTCAGGGCGACTTTATTGGCCACCTAGATAGAAGCACGTCTACTTCTACCCTGGGAATGAGTGGATATTCACGGCATCCGACCCTCAAACTCGAAAAACAACTATTTGTCCGTATGAGGACACATACCTCATCCTGATCCCACCCCGGTCTCATGCGCATGAAGCAACATCGAGCTTCCCTGACTGCTGGTACGACAAACTGCCCTTATCTCCACCATGTCATCCAGTAGACCCTAGGATGCATCTCTAGCCCTCTTGGGCATCTTGATGGTCCCAAATGTAAATACCGCTCTTTGGAGTTAAGGAAAACTGGGAAAAGAATCAGTCAAATTGAGTGAGAAAACCAAACTAGTTCACAAACCCGATCAACAGGGAATAGACAAATTGGGGAATTTACAACTCTCGAGTTACCCAAAAGGGTTCATAAACCTTGGAAAAGAACCTTAGGACAAATTGGGATAAACAAAACCAGACCAGTTTGGGTGAACCAAATCTGAATTGAATTAAACCAGTTTATGAACCGAGCGGGTTTATGAACTGGAACCGATAGAGAGAGAGCAAACTGGGAAATTTATGGATCCCAAGTGACCCAAAGAGTTACATAAGTCATGAAAAAAGACTTTATGATGAATGGACGATAAAAGCCAAACCAGTTCATTTTAACCAAATCCGAACCGGATTGAACCAGTTTGAACCACTATTAAACTCGATGCTAAATTAAATTTTCTAAGTGGCATAGAAAATTACAATTTGAGAATTGAGCCCATCCTTTGATAGAGAATGAATTAAGATGAATTGTGAAATTTTTTATTTTGAAAAACTCGATCGAATTGGGCCTGAACCGGCTAGTTTAAGCTTTGAACCCGGTTCGGACCGGTCTGATCCGATTCAGAACAGTGTCGTCTTCTTCCTTTAGATGACAACACTGTTCACCCACAGGAAAATTGAACCAGTGTTGGTGAAGAGGAAACATTTCCATTCAGTACATTTTAGACCATCGATGACTAGCATAAAGGTGCCAAACGAACGACCGATGAGTCCCTGAGCTCCCCATGTAAAGAGCCCTTCTTCATTTATACTCTCCATACCTGAAAACCTCACTCTCTCTCAGTTACTCAGTTTTCCGGGGAAGCTCAAACCAGAGCTCCAATATAGGATCTTTTTTGAGCCAAAGAAGGCACGGTCGAGTTCCTTAGAACTAGAGTGAAGTTAGCTACACAGTGGTTGTCTCCATTCACTCTGAGGGTTGTCGGAGAAGCGCCGGCTTGATCGAACAGTGAAGCAGCATCGGCGGACCAAAGCTGCACTATTTTGGTCGAGTTGAAATTGGCCAATTCGAGCCCTGCTCAGGCCAAACCAAGCTCTCCCAGCACCTCCTCAGCCCTCCTACGACCAAATTAGAACTGAAAGATAAGCATATTTGGCTGCCTTCTATAATTTTCGACCGGTGCTACAGAGAGAACTGGCAGAATTTCAATGATAAAAATCTCACTTAATTCGGTTTCAATTGATGCAATTCTTGATCCTAGTAGTAATCTCAGGAAAAGGGATATCTACCTAGATTAAAACCTCGAACCACCACTCCCCCGAAAGTAAGCATTCGAAGCTTTCTCTCTCTATGTTATGTTTTCCGGCAAATCTCCATTTGAGCTCGTTTTGGCATCAAAATGTGCAATTCAAAGTGCAATTGAATCATATGAAGATGTAGGAACTCCAATTTAACTTCAATTTCAACAATTAATCTTGTTTGATTGGTCAATTTGACGGAATCAAATTCGGTTGTGTTGGAAAGTTGTGATCAAGGAAAATAATTGGGGAAATTTTGGGGATTTAAAAAATTCAAGGGACTAAAATGTAGTTTTATAAAATTGAGGGCCAATGGGGCATGATAAAAGTGTTGGAGGACCAATTGAGCAAATTTTGGAATTTTTGGGGTAAAACTTACCATTTTTGTAAAGGAGGGGCAAAATGGTAATTTTGGAAAAATTGGGGACCAAATTAGGAATTTGAGAAAATTGAACCCCTTTTTGTGAATTTGAATAAATTGACACCCCAAAGAGAATCTTTAAAGTTTCGGGACTCAATTTGGGGAAAAACCGGCATTTGGGACCTAAAGTAAAAGAAAAAGAACTTTATGGATCAAATTGCAAATATTTGAAAAGTTAGATATTTTTAGTCATTCATAATGAATGAAGGCTATCAAGCTAAATGATAATGAATAAGGATGTTCATACAGTGTAGGAACATGAGATATTAGGAATGCCAGCTGAGACAAAGCTCGCAAGGGATGAAAGTCGATTTAGGTTGGTGTGATGGACGACTAAAAAGTTTATTTTGTCAGAAGTGTTCTTCCTTGTCTGTGTGCCACTGCTTAAAATTTTTGGGAGACCTTCTTGACAGGAGCTTGAATAGCTCAGTTAGGACGTGGGCCTCAATTTTGGAACTTGGGGGCTAATATGCCCAATTTTGAAAATCTCGAACATTGGGCCCTAGGCTAGTTGGCACGAGCAGGAGCTTATAAACAAACATGATTATTAAGCCATGGAAACATAAGTAAATGAGTTGTTTGGCCATGGTACCGAGATAGGACCGATATACTCGATAGACTAGTGGTAGTGCGACATGACAGGTCTACGGATCAGTCAAGACAAATAGCTACAAGTCGAGTTGAGAGTCAAGGCTGTTGGACTAGTGGTACCACAAATTATATGGCTTATGTGAAAAAAACTATTAATTTGTGCATGCACTATGTTAAGGGACCTTCAAGATACCCAATAAGGGTATAATGATGCGTCCCAGGGCTTTGGACGACCTGGTGGAAATAAGAGCAGTTAGTCATACTAAAAATCTTGAGAAGCTCGATGTAGCTTCATGTGCATGAGACTAGGGTGGGGTTGGGATGAGGTCTATCCTCATACAGACACATAGTTTTGTTATGGGATTGAGGGTCAGATGTCGCGTACATCCACTCGTTCTCAGGGTAGAAGTGGATATGCTTCTATCTAGGTGGCCAGTAAAGTTGCTTCAACGCCACAAGTGGGTACAATGGATGGATTGGCCTATAAATGTGTGTTTCCTTCATGATGAAGGGCGTGTGTCAATTGATAAACACACCGTTGTGATGAGAAATGGTTATAAAAATTGAGATATGGAAATGAAAAATTTTAAAGGAATTAAGGAGTCTGACACACTCCATTTTGAAAACTATTTTTACCAAAACTTCATTTTTTGAAAGTGCTCATTCACTGAGTTTTAGAAACTCGCCCCTCTTTTTATCCCATTTCAGGAAATAGAGAAAGTGACTAGGGATAACACCAAGCCTTACCCTCTGTCAGGTATGCTTAATTTCTCTTAAGCTGCATTTTATTTGATATATGTCGTTCCAGGGAATAAGGTTGAAAGTACGTCTGACTCCTCTTAAGTTAACGAAGGAGAAAACCCCTCTTGAACCAAGAGAGTGGTGGGTTATTCACGGGGATTTGACCAGACCGGGTCGGGGTGTGACAACTTGAGTGGTATCAGAGCCTAGTTCCCTTGAAACATTATCAATATTATGCCCTGACACTAATCCAACTTTAAACTATCGTGTAGGAAGGGGAGTTCCTAGGAAATTCGCGGTGAAATCCAGTACTCCACCCATAACCCTGAAAAAGACACCCAACCCAAGGGAGGAAGTCGTACAAAGGTTTCTAAAGGGTGAGAAAAGAGTACCCAAGTACATGGTAGAAGAATACCGAAAACTAGTAGGAGCCTTATTAGAACCGGAGGGCATCATATACACTCCTCTCCGACAAAGGTTTCTTGGAAGCCCAACCCTTCCTCCTCCAGTCCCACAACAACTAGAGAGGAATCCAACCAAGAAGAAGGCCTGGGATAATTACTGGAATGTGTATGCCACCTTCATGAAGGTCCACCAAGTACCTCCACCTACTTAACCTGGCTTCAATCCCTCCCAATGGGTGAAGTGGACCTATGAGTGTGAGGTTGAGGTACTAAGGCGGTATGGATTAGAGGCGATACATGAGATTCATCCTATTAGGGAATACGAATGGACCCCAACCAATTCCTCAGAGCGTTCTGATCAAGAGTCCCACAATCATTGTAAGGTTAATTCTAGTTTTATGACCCCAAGGGATTAGAGGGTAGAAAATTTCTGTAATATGCCAAGTATAGCAAGAAAATATATCTTGAATGAATAGAAGTGAAATTTTTTATAAAACTTCTGAGTTCCTGGATAAATTCAAAGTAAAAAGAGTGAGATGATAAAGATTGAAGTAAAAGGTAGGAAATCACCTAATGAAGAAAAGATGGGTTATTTATAATTATCCTCAACCCTTAAGACTTTCCCTTAGATGTACGATAGGAAAGAATCCATCCAAAGGAGATCTAAAAAAAGAAGTGGAAAAAGAAAGGGAAGTAAACATCGAAGAGTACAAATTCATGGAGAGTTTAAGGAGTTAAGGATAGGCTCGAAGAATAAGGTAAGGAAAAACAAGAATGAGTAGATTATTCCAAAGGGAATCAAAAGAATGGATGCTGATCAAGAAGAAAAGGAAGTAAGTATGGGGGAACACCAAGGATGTCAAGACCACTAAAGGAAAAATGGGAAGAAAGTAGAATAACAAGAAAGCCCAGGAATAACAACTACTTGCAAAGAACTAAGATACAGTTTCTTAGGAACTCCATAAGATAGGGAGACTTGTGGAAAGCAGAGGTATGGGACCAAAGGGGGAAGAAAAGCCGAAGTGAATGAAACATACAAGATCCTTAAGTTTAAGTGAAGATTAAACTTCTAGAGAACGGTAGGGTGATCAAACGAATGAATCCTAGGACGGGAGACATAAGAAGGAGGATGAGACTAGGAAGTTGGATTGAGGAAGGAGAAAGACCCTCATTAAAAAAACAACTGAGGAAATGTCAGAAAAGATCGATCCGAATAAGGACCTCATAAAGATATACAAATAACTAAGTGAGTGTTTGGGAAGGTTAAGTACAACCTACTTGTAGGAAGACATGAAAACCCAAATAGGAATTCTTGACAGATCCAATTAAAGAAAATAAACTCCTATTGACCAAATCATCCAGAAGACTAAATGAAGCTCTAATAAGAACTAAGAAGTATTAAGGAATAAACTCTAATCGAGCCAAGGGAGGAATACCAAGGACACGAAGATACGAAAGATCTTGATACAAGAGGATGAGAGGTTCACCTCAAAGGAATAAATAAGTTCTGAGAGCAAATAAGGATGAGGTAAGATAAACGAAAAGTACTTGTAGGATCTCTAGAGTAAAGGTAAACAAGTGAAGATAAGGGATAGGAAGGACATTTTAAGAGTGAATATTCGCAATGGTAAAAGTTAGAAGGAAAATTATGGGAGAAAAGAAGTGTAAAACTTACCAAGAGAGGAACCATGGAAGAATACATGAGTACCAATTAAGAGGAAATGGTACCAACAAAATTGAGAAGAAGATAAGCTCCACAAAGACAAGCTGCTAGAAATGAAAGGATCAAGTACAAAGGGAAAGAGATCGTGAAGATCGAAGGAATAAGTCAAACCCAAGTAACGTGTAAGTAGGAAGACGACATCAAAAGACGTCATATGAGTAAGGAAGGGACCGACTGGAATAAAGGATCGTAAAATGATCACGATGTGATTAAAAATGGATTTAAAATAAGAAGAGACCTTATAAAGGAAGTGCACCTGTGGAAATGAGGAATGATATAAGAGAGGAAGAGCTTTAGTATGTTAGTAAGTTATCGAAAACTCAAGGACTTGAAGATTGAATGACCAAATATAGAAGCCAAAAAGGACGAGTAAGTAAGGAAATTGATACGGCTATAGTGATGTGAAGTCAAAGAGAAGTTCTGAGGAATGTCACACAGTAAGGGGCATATAAACCAAACTATCCTAGGAAAAACATGACTTAGGTGAGAAAAAGTCTATGATTAAAGCATGACAAGGTCAAGCGTTAAAATTTGGAATGAAGAAGTGATGACCAAAGAATGGGGAAAGGAATCCGTGTAGGATGAGAAGGTAATAACGCTAAAACCTGTGGAAGAAAATGACCGGAATTCATAGTCCTGGAATCTTAGGTAAATGAGTTTGAAATGGAGAGATGGTGCCATGGGAAAAGAAGGATGTAACTAAAGGAAATGATTCTAAGTCTTTTAAGGAGATATGCTTAGCTAAAGTAAGTTCCATGGAATGAGGAAAGAATGATAGTCAGACAAGAATCTTAGGTATGTGAGGTAAGGGATGAACGGAAACAACCAAAAGGGTTATAAGATGATAAACTAGAAAATTTATATATCAATGAAAAGTTTATTCCAGTACACAAAAAGTTTGAAATAAGTTTTCGGGACAAAACTCCTAAAAGGAGGGAAGAGTTGTAAACCTTGCTCTTTGGAGTTAAGGAAAACCGGGAAAAGAACTGGTCAAACCGACTGAGAAAACCGAACTAGTTCACAAACCCGATCATCGAGGAACAGGAAAATTGGGGAATTTACAACTCCCGAGTGACCCAAAAGGGTAGACCGGTTAGGGTGAACCAGATCCGAACCGTATTGAACCGGTTTATGAACCAAAACTGTTAGAGAGAGGGAAAATAGGAAAGTTTATGGATCCCAAGTGACCCAAAGAGTCACATAAGTCATGAAAAAGTACTTTTGGATGAATGGAGGATGAAAACCAAACCGGTTCAGGTGAACTAGATCTAAACTGGATTGAACCGGTTTCGATCGGTTTGAACCACTATTGAACCGGATGCCAAATTCATTTTTCTAGGTGGCTTAGAAAATTCCATTTTGAGAATTGAGGCCACCATTTAATAGAGAATGAATTTAGAAAATTTTAATTGCAAAAAACTCGGTAGAATCATGCCTGAACAGGCTGGTTTAAGCTTTGAACCTGATTCGGACCGGTTCGGTCCAGTTCGAAACAGTGTCGTCTTCTTCCATTAGATGTCAACTCTGTTCACTCGCCAAAAAATTAAACTAGCATAGGCGATGAGGAAATGCTTCTGTTTAGTATGTTTCAGGCCATCAATGACTGTCATAAAGATGCAAAATGGATGGTCGACGAGTCCTCAAGCTTCCTATATAAAGAGCCCCTCTCCATTCATCCTCTTCACACCTGAAAACCTCACAATCTCTCAGCTACTTAATTTTCCAGTGAAGCTCAAACCAGAGCTCCGATATAGGGTCTTTTTTTAGCCAAATAAGGCGTGGTTGGGTTCCTTAGAATCGAAGATAAGTCAGCTACACGATGGTAGCCTCTATTTGCTCTGAGGGTCGCCAAAGAAGCACTGTTGTGATCGAATAGTAAAGCAGCTTCGATGGATCGAAGCTGCCATATTTTTGTCGAGTTAAAATTGGCCAATTCGAGCACTCCTCAAGCCAAACCAAGATCTTCCAACACTCCATAGCCCTGCTACGGCCGAATTAGAACTTAAAGGTAAGCTAATTTTGCTCTCTTTTGTAATTTTCGACGGATGCGAGAGAGAGAATTGGCAGAATTTTGATGTTAAAATTCTCACTCAATTTAGCATCAATTGATGCAATTCTTGATCCTAGGAGGAACCTCAGGAAGAGAGCTATCTGCCCAGATTAAAAGCTCAGACCACCGCTCCACCGATGGTAAGCGTTGAAAGCTTTCTCTTATTACATTATGTTTTCCAGCAAAGCTATGTTTGAGCTCGTTCTAGCGTCAAAACATGCGATTCAAAGTGTAATTGAATCGTATGAAGATGTAGAAACTCCAATTTAACTTCAATTTCAATAAATAAACTTGTTTGATCGATCAATTTGACGAAATCAAATTCCACTGTGTTGAAAAGTTGAAATTGGGGGAATTTTGGGGATTTAAAAAATTCGAGGAACTAAAATACAATTTTATAAAATTGAGGGCCAATTGGGAATGATAAGAGTGTTAGAGGACGAATTGAGCAAAATTTGGAATTTTTGGGGTAAAACTTACCATTTTTGTAAAGGAGGGGCAAAATGGTAATTTTAGAAAAATTGGGACCAAATTAGGAATTTGGGAAAATTGAACCGCTTTTGATGAATTTGAATAAATTGAGGTCCCAAAGAGAATTTTTAAAGTTCTGGGACTCAATTTGGGGAAAACCGGCATTTGGGGCCTAATGTGAAAGAAAAAGAACTTTGTGGACCAAATTACAAATATTTGAAAAGTTAGATATTTTAAGTCATTCATAATGAATGAAGGCTATCAAGCCAAATGATAATGAACAAGGATGTTCATATCATGTAGGAACATGAGATATCGGGAACGCTAGCTAAGACAAAGTTTGCAAGGGACGAAAGCCAATTTAGAGGAAATACACTTCACGATCAGGTGAGTAGGATTTAATATCATATCCGGTTGGGATGATAAGTACATTGAAAATAAAAACCCATTTCTAAGTGGTATTTTAACCATCACACCTAAGAAGGAGTGATGTGGAAATCATGCGAAAAAACTACTTATCGGTTGTAAGTAGATCATACCCGGTTGGTATGATGAAAGTTCCTAGAAGGAAGTGGAAAATCCGCTTATTGGTTATAAGCGGAAATGTCCTCATACTCTGTTGGTGTGATGGACAACTAAAAAGTTTATTTTGTCGTAAGTGCTTTCCCTTGACTATGTGCCACTACTTAAAATTTTTGGGAAACGTTTTTAGTGGGAGCTTGAATAGCTCAGTTAGGCCGGATGCCTCGGTTTTGGAACATGGGGGCTAATATGTCCGATTTTGAAAATCTTGAATAGTAGGCCCTAGGCCAGTTGGCACGAGCAAAAGCTCGTAAACAAACATGATTATTAAGACATAAAAACTTAAGTAAATGAGTTGTTTGGCCATGGTACCGAGACAGGACTGACATACTCGATGAACTAGCGGCCGTGTGACATGACATATCTATGGATTAGTCAAGACAAATAGCTACAGGTCGAGTTGAGAGTCAGGACCAATGGCACCATAGATTATATGGCTTATGTGAAAAAAATTGTTGATTTGTGCATGCACTATGTTACATGACCTTCAAGATGCCCAAGATGTGTTGTGATGCGCCTTAGGGCTCTAGACGACCTAGTGGAAATAAGGGTAGTTAGTCATAGGAGAAGTCTTGAGAAGCTCGACATAGCTTCATGCGCATGAGATCGGGGTGGGGATGGGATGGGGTTTTTGTGCTCATACGGACACGAAATTTTGTTACAGGATTGAGGGTCGGATGTCGTGTACATCCACTCATTCTCAGGGAAGAAGTGGACGTGCTTTATCTAGGTGGTCGGTAAAGTCGCTCCGACGCCACAAGTGGGTACAGTGGACAAGCTGGCCTACGAATGTGTGTTTCCTTCATTATGAAGGGTATGTGATGATTGATAAACACACCGTTGTGATGAGAAATGGTTATAAAAAAATTGTGATTTGAAAATGAGAAAATTTAAAGGAATTAAGAAGTCTCGCACACTCAAATTTGAAAATTATTTTTACCAAAATTCATTTTTTGAAAGTACCCATTCACTGAGTTGTAGAAACTCACTCCTCTTTTTATCCCATTTCAGGAAATAGAGAAATTGACTGGGGATAACACCAAGCCTTACCTTCTATCAGGTATGCTTAATTTCTATTAAGCTGCCTTTTATTTGATATATGTCATTCTAGGGAACAAGTTTAAAAGTACGCCTGACTCCTCTTAAGTTAATAAAGGAGGAAACTCCTCTTGAACCAAGAGAGCGGCAGGTTGTTCATGGGGATCTAACCAAATGGGTCGGGGCATGACAACTTAAGTGCTATCAAAGACTAGTTCCATTGAAACATTATCAATATTATGCCCTAACACTAATCCAACTTTAAACTATCGTGTAGGAAGGAGAGTTCCTAGGAAATTCACGGTGAAATCCATTCCTCCACCCATAACCCTTAAAAAGACACACAACCCAAGGGAGGAAGCGGTACAAAGGTTCCTAAAGGGCAAGAAAAGATTACCCAAGGACATGGTGGAAGATTACCGAAAACTGGCAGGAGCCTTATTGTAATTGGAGGGCATCATATACCCTCTTCCCCGACAAGAGGAACCGGTATAACCACCTAGAAGTCCAAGCCCTCCTCCTCCAGTCCCACAACAACCGAAGAGGAATCCAACCAAGAAGGAGGCATGGGATAATTATTGGGATGCATATGCCACCTTCATGAAGGTCCACCAAGTACCTCCATCTACTCAACCTGGCTTCACTCCCTCCCAATGGGTGAAGTTGACCTATGAGTGTGAGGTTGAGGTACTAAGGTGGTACGGATTGGAGGCCATACATGAGATTCATCCTATTAGGGAATATGGATGGACCCCAACCAATACCTCAAAGCCTTCTGATCAAGAGTCCCACAACCAATGTTGGGTTAATTATAGTCCTATGACCCCAAGGGATTAGCGGGTAGAAATTTTCTTTAATAAGCCAAGTGTGGCAAGAAAATATTTCTTGGTGCCACTGGTCTAACGACTCCAACCCTCAACTCGACTTGCAGTTGTTTGTCTAGACCGATTCGTTGACCTGGTCTTGTTGCACTACCGCTAGTCCATCGAGTTTGTCAGTCCTGCCTTGGTACCATGGCCAAATCACATCATTCATTCATTAAAATTTATGTGGCTTATCATAATTTTTGTTTACAAGCTGTAGGTCTCCCAAAACTTTTAAGAATTGGAAAATAGTCAAGGAAGAACACTTCTAACAAAATCAATTTTCAACTCATCCATCACACCAACTGGGTGTGATGACATATCTGCTTACAACCAGTAAGCGGGTTTTCTACTTCATTCTAGGAAGTTCATCATACCAACTGAGTATGATATACTTACAACCGGTAAGTAGTTTTTCCACGTAGTTCTCACATCACTCCAACCAGGTGTGACGTTAAAATTTCACATAGAAGTGGTTTTTCATTTCCGATGTACTCATCATCCCAACCAAGTATGATGTGAATAATCCCACTCACCCGATATTCATAATGTATTTCTTCTTAATCGGCTTTTTGCCTCCACGTGAGCTTATCCTTGCCGGCCTTCTGGTCCTTCGTGTTCCTAAATCATTTGGACATCCATGTTTATTAACATTCGGCATAATAACCTTTATTCCTCAAGTATGAAGAAAATGCCCAAACTTTCAATTATTTACATTTAGGTACCTAAAGTTCTTTCTCCTTGACTTTAGGTCCCTAATGCAAACTTTTCCCCACAATAAGTTCTGAAACCTCCAAAATTTACTTTGGGTCCTCAATTTACCAAAAATCACTTAAGGGGTTCACGTTTCCCTAACTCCCAATTTGGTCCCCAACATTTAAAAAATTACCATTTTTCCCCTACTTTACAAAAATGGAAATTTGGCCCCAATTATTTTCATAAAATGACCAATTGGTCCTCCAACATCCTTTTCATGGCCAATTGACACTCAAATTTGGGAAATTCTACTTTGGTCCCTCAATTTTACGAAATTATGAAATTTCCCCAAAAATTTCCCCAATTTTCACACTTTCAAACTGGCTGAATTTGATTTCATCAAATAGACCATTCAATCAGGGTTAATTGATGCAACTAAAGATATGGATCAATTCCTACACTTCCTTATAATTCAATGGAGCTTTGAATCTCGTCATTTGGGTCCGGATTGAACTCAAACAGAGCTTCGTCGAAAAACTGAACTTAGAGAGAGAAAGCTTTGAAAGCTTACCATTGGAGGTGCGGCGGTCCGAGCTTTCGATTTGGGTAGGTAGCTCTCATCCTGAGGATTCTCCTAGGATCAAGAATTACAATTCTCTCCCTAACACTGATTGAAATTTACAAAGGGGAGCCAAATTGGCTTACCTTTCAACTCTAATTCGGTCATATGAGGGTTGTGGAAGTGTTGGGAGAGGTTGGTTTGTCCTGAGGAGGGCTCAATTTGGTCATTTTCAGCTCGACTAAAATAGGGCAGCTTCGGTCCGCCATAGTTGCTTCACTGTTTGATTACGCCGACGCTTCTCTAGCAATCCTTGGATTGAATGGTGACCACTGTCGAGTAGCTAACTTCTCCATAATTCTAAGGAACCTGAACTCCTTCTTTGGCTTAGATGAACCCCAATGTCGGAGCTCTGGTGTGAGCTTTAACGAAAATTGGAGCAGTAGAGAGGGAAGAGTATTTAGGTTTGAGAAGGGGGTCTTTATATAGGGAGCTCGAGGACTCCTTGGTTGTCAGATTGGCACCTTTATGGCGATCATTCATGGTCTAAAATGCCCTAGATAGACACTTTTAATCTTCGTCAGTGCTACTCGCTTTTCCGACGAGTGAACAGTGTTGTCATCTGAAGCAAGAAGATGACACTGTTCCAAATCGGGTTAAGTGCTTAAACTGGCTAGTTCAGGCCCAATTCGACTGAGTTTTTCAAAATTATAAATTTATAAATTTATCTAATTTCATTCTATATCCATTGGTGGCTTCAATTCTCCAATTTGAATATTTTAAGCCACCTAGAAAAATAAATTTTGAAATCAGTTCAATAGTGGTTCAAACCGGTTCAATCTGGTTCATGTCCGGTTCACCTGAACCGGTTTGGTTTTCTCTTCCAATTCATCCCAAGGTCCTTTTTTGAATTTTATGACTTTTTAGGTCACTCAAGATTTATAAATTTACCTTTTTGCCCTTTCTCTAATGGTTGGGGTTAGTGAACTGGTTCTGTTTTCTCACCCGGGTTGACCAATTCTTTCCTCGGTTTCCTTATCTTTAAGGGACGAGATTTACACTACAGGCTGCCCTAGGACTAAGCTCCACATGAGCACCGCCTTCCATCCTCAGATGAATGGGCAGTCCGAACGCATAATCCAGACATTGGAGGATATGCTTTAGGTGTGTGTCCTAACAATGAACAAGTGCTAGGATGGCTATCTATGCTTAATGGAGTTCGCCTACAACAATAGCTATCAGGCCAACATACACATGGCCCTGTACGAGGCCCTCTATGAGCGACCATATCGTGCGCCCCTAGGAGGTGATAGGAGAGAGAAGACTTGAGAAGGTCAAGCTGATAGAGGATGCAACAAAAAATATCAGAATAATAAGGAGTCGACTTAAAGCGGCCTATGATCGACAAAATAGCTATGCCAACCGCTTGAGAAAGGACCTAGAATTCGAGTTAGGAGATTGGGTGTTTCTCAAGGGGTCACTATGGAGAGGAATACTTAGGTTTCAACAACAAGGAAAGTTGAAACCAAGGTACATATATCCGTACGTCATAGTTCAGAGGATTGGACCGGTGGCATACAAGCTAGCGTTACCCCCAGATCTACAGAGAATACATGGCATATTCCACGTGTCGGTACTACGGAAATAGGAGCCCGACCACAGCCATGTACTTGATCATCCACCACACGAGCTAGAGAAAGATTTGGTCTACAAAGTGGAGCCAATACAAATCCTCAGCTGACGAGAGAAGAATCTAAGGAACAAAAGGATTCCAATGGTGAAATTCCTTTGGCAAAACGGCCAAGTTGAAGAGGAGATGTATCATGCCCCGACCCAGTTTGGTCAGACCCTTGTAAACAACCGGTCACTCTCCCGGTTCAAGAGGAGTTTCCCCCTTCTTTAACTCAAGAGGAGTCAGGCGTACTTTTCGACCTTATTCCTTGGAAATACATATATCAAATAAAATGCAAGCTTAAGAGAAATTAAGCAAACTAGATAGAGTAAGGCTCGGTGTTATTCCTACTCATTTTCTTTTTCCTGAAAAGGGATAGAAAAGAGGGGTGAGTTTCTACAACTCAGTAAATGGGTATTTTAAAAAAATGGAGTTTTAAAAAATATTTTCAAGTTGGAGTGCGCCAAACTCCTTAATTCATTTAAATTTTCTCTACTTTAAAATCTCAGTTTAAAAAAAAACACATCCTTCATCATGAAGGTCAATCACACAATCGAAGGCTAGTACGTCCACTAAACCCACTTCTGGCATCGGAGCGACTTTACCGGCCACCTAGATAGAAGTACGTCCACTTCTACCCTGAGAATGAGTGAATGTTCGCGACATCCAACCCTCAATCTTGTAACAATTCCCTGTGTCCATATGAGGATAGATACCTCATCCTGACCCCACCCCGGTCTCATGCGCTTGAAGCTACGTCGAGCTTCGCAAGGCCTCCTAGTATGACTAATAGCCCTTATATCCACTAGGTCATCTAGGGCCCTAGGACACATCACTACCCCTCTTGGGCATCTTAAAGGTCTCGTAACACAGTGCATGCACAATAAGTATTTTCACATCATACCATATAATCTATGGTAATACTAGTCCAATAGCCCCGACCCACAACTCAACCTATAGCTATTTGTCTTGACTAGTCCGAAGACCTGTCATGTTGCACTGCTGCTAGTTAACTAAGTATGTCGGTCCAGTCTCGATACTATGGCCAAACAATTCAATTATTCAAGTTTTCATGGCATATAAATTCATGTTTGTTTATGAGCTCCTGCTCGTGCCGACTGGCTTAGGGCCCACTCTTCGAGATTTTCAAAATTAGGCATAATAGCCCCCAAGTTCGAAAATCGAGGCTTCCAGCCTAACAGAGCTATTTGAGCTCTTGTCAAGAAGGTCTCCCAAATTGTTTAAGCAGTGGCACACAGTCAGGGGAGAGTACTTTTGACAAAATATAATTTCAATTGTCCATCATACCAATCGAGTAAGAGGACGTCTCCGCTTATAACTGATGAACGAGTTTTCCACTTCCTCCGAGGAAGTTTTCATCATACCAACTAGGTATGATCTACTTACAACCAATAAATAGTTTTTTCGTATCATTTTAACATCACTCCTCTAAGTTGTGATGTTTAAATTAACACTTAGTAGTGGGCTTTCATTTTCGAGGTACTTATCATCCCAACTGGGCATGATATAAAAATATCCCATTCACCCGATCGTGCAATGAAATTCCACTTAGTCGATTTTCGTCCCTTGCGAGCTTAACCTCAACTGGCATTCCCAATGTCTCGTGTTACTACACGAAATGAACATCATTGTTCATTATCATCTGGCTTAAAAAATATGCTATATCGAAGCTTTGGTCAGAAAACTAAGCAGCTGAGAGTGAGTGAGGTTTTTAGGTGTGGATAGGATGAATGGAGAGGCGCTCAGAAAATATGCTATATTGGAGCTTTGGTCAGAAAACTAAGCAGCTGAGAGTGAGTGAGGTTTTCAAGTGTGGATAGGATGAATGGAGAGGGGCTCTTTATATAGGGAACTTGGGGACTCGTCGGCCATCCGTTTGGTACCTTTTTGACAGTCATTGATGTCCTTAAATGTATTGAACGAAAACATTTCTTCTTCATCGGCGCTGGTTCAATTTTTCGGTGAGTGAACAGTGTTATCATCTGAAGGAAGAAGACTACACTCTTCCAAATCGAACCAGCCCGAACCGAGTTCAAAGCTTAAACAGGTCGGTTCACCCCTGATTCAACCGATTTTTTCAAATCTAAAAATTTCTAAATTCATTTTTTATCCAATGGTGGCCTCAAATCTCAAACTTAAATTTTTTAAGCCACCTAGAAAAATGAATTTAGCATCTGGTTTAATAGTGGTTCAAACTGGTCCAAACTGGTTCAATCCAGTTTGGATCCAATTCACCTAAACCGGTTTGGTTTTCATCCCCCATTCATCCTAATGTTCTTTTCCATGACTTATGTGACTCATTAGGTCATTTGGGGTCCATATAATACCCGATTTTCCCTCCCTCTATCGGTTCTGGTTCATAAATCGACTTGGTCCCAAAATCGGTTCAATTTGGTTTGGGTCTGTTTCACCCGAACCGATCCAGATTTTCTCCCTTACTTGGTTCTGAGGTTCCATCCCAAGGTTTATAAATCTTTTTAGATTACAAGGGAGTTGGAATTTCCCTAATTTGCCCGTTCCTCAATAATCGAGTATATGAACCGGTTCAATTTTCTCACTCGGTTTAAATGGTTCTTTCCTGATTTTCCTTAACTCCAAGGAGCAGGGTTTACAACTCTCCCATCCTTTTAGGAGTTTTATCCCCAAAACTTATTTCACATTTTTTGCGTGTTGGCTTAAACATTTTATTTTTATGAAATTTTTTTATTTTATCGTCCTACCACATTCTCGGTTATTTTTGTTCATCCCTTTCATCACATATCTAAGATTCTCATCCCATTCTCATCCTTTCCTCATTCCATGGAACTTACCTTAGCCTAGAGTATTTTCATTTAAAATCTATGATCATTTCCTTTTGTTACGTCCTTCTTTCCTAAGACACCATTTCTCATCCCAAGCTTCTTTTACCCAAAATTTTCGAACTATAAATTTTGGTTATTTTTTCCTTCCATGGATTTTGGCATTTATCACCTCTTCATCCCACACAAATACCTTCCTCATTCTTTGATTATCACTTTATGATTGACTTCGTTATGTCTTACTCATAGAACTTTCCTTGCCCCAGTCGTATTTCCTTGAGTCGGTTGTGTTTACCTGCCCCTTACAGCATGACATTCTTCCTGATGTCTTTGACTTTACGTACCTATAGCAGTATTGGTTTTTGTACTTATTTGTCTTCTCTGAACTTCATTATTCGGTCATTCAACCTTCATTTCTTTGAACTTCCTGATACTAGTTGTCATATTTTAAACTCTTAATTTCATGTCCCATTTTTCATTTCTATTGGCGTCTTTTCTCTATGAGACCTCTTCTCTTTCTATATCCATTCTTACCCTCATCCATGTTCCTCCCACTATGATTCATTATGAGTAAATTCCTCTATTACTTGTATAGCATCTTTTGATGTCGTCCTCCTACTTACACGTTACTTGAGTTTGACTTAACCCCTGAATCTTTACGATTTCCTTCCCCTTGTACTCGATTATTTCACCTCCAGTATATTGTTCTTGATAAGCTTATTCTCTTTCTTACTCTGTTGGTTCCATTTCCCTTTCATTGGTACACCCATGTATTTCGAAGTTTCCTTTCTCTAGCGAGCTTCACATTACCTTTCTCTCGGGATTTCCTTTTAGTTCTACCATTGGAAACTTTGTAGTGTCTTTTGTCGATATCTTCACCAACTTACTTTTACTCTTTGGATCCATGAGTACCTTTTCTCTATCTTACTTCATTCCCACTTGCTCCAGCATTTGTTTATTCTGTTGAGGTAGACCTCCTATCCTTATTGTGTCCAAACCTTCCATATCTTCGTGTCCTTGGTATCCCTCTTTTGTTTTGGTTAGGATGTATTCTTTTTCTACTCCCCATCTCTTATTAGACTTCGTTTACTCCTTTGAATACTTTTGTCACGCCCCGACCATGTTTGGTCAGATCCCCGTGAGCAACCCACCACTCTTCTTGGTTTACTAAGGGTTTTCCCCTTTTTTAAACCCGGGAGGAGTAAGGCGTCCTTTAAACATGTACCTTTCCTAGAATACATAAATCAAAACTGCATAAAAATTTTAACTTATATACATGTCTTACAGGTGTGACTAACATGAGGTCTTTGGGTAGGTTTCCCTTGGTTACCTGAAAAGGGATATAAGGAAGGGGTGAGTTCAACGACTCAATGAATGTGTGTTTAAAGTATGACTTTTAGGGGAAAATATTTAAATTGGAGTGTGTTAGACTCCTTATATTAAAATTTCTCATTTTCAAAATCTCAGTTTCATCGT
This sequence comes from Trapa bicornis, assembly GCA_030064425.1. Lineage (NCBI taxonomy): Eukaryota > Viridiplantae > Streptophyta > Magnoliopsida > Myrtales > Lythraceae > Trapa > Trapa bicornis. Next base: position 15,555,928 of record CM057753.1, on the reverse strand, counting down.
CATTACTCACTCCTCAACCATAACCTGGTGTGTTTATCAACTAACACACACCATTCATCATGAAGGGAACACACATGATTAAAACTCTGTGTCCGTATGAGGACAGAGACCATATCTCGGTCTCGTGCACATCAAACTCAAACACTGAAGCTTCAAGAAGTCCCAAACATAGCAGCTTCACGGAGTCCAGACACAGAAACTCCGTGGAGTACAAACACAGAACTCCGTGAAGTACAAACACAAAACTCCATTAGTCATGTCGCACTGCTGCTAATCTATCGAGTATGTTGGTCATGTCTCGATACCATGGCCAAATAATTCATTTACTTAAGTTTTCATGGCTTAGAATCATGCTTTTTTACGAGCTCCTGCTCGTGCCAACTAGCCTAGGGCCCACTATTCGAGATTTACAAAATTGGGCATATTAGCCCCCAAGTTCCAAAACCGAGGCCTCTTGCCTAACAAAGCTAGTTGAGCTCCCGTTAAGGTTTCCCAAAATGTTTAAGTAGTGGCACACAGTAAGGGGAGAGCACTTCCGACAAAATATTCTTTTCAGCTGTCCATCATATCAACCGAGTATGAGAACATCTCCACTCATAACTGATGAACAAGTTTTCCACCTCCTTTGAGGAAGTTTCATTATACCAACCAGGTATGATCTACTTACAACCGGTATATAGTTTTTATGCTTGATTTCCTCATCACTCATCTTAGGTGTGATGATTAAAATATCACTTAGCAATGGGTTTTCATTTTTGAGGTACTTATCATCCCAACCGGGTATAATATAAAAATTCCACTCACAACCGGTAAGTGATTTTTAACTTTAAATTGTGCTAATCATCCCAATCAGCTATGACGTTAGTAAGCCCACTCACCCGTTAATGTAGTGAATTCCTCTCGACCAATTCTTTTTATTCACGCGAGCTTGTCCTTGCTAGCGTTACTAGTACTTCATGTTCCTAAACGATATGAACATCTTTGTTCATTATCCCCCGGCCTAATAGCCTTCATTCATTCCAAATGAATGAAAAAAACTAAACTTTTCATTTATTTGCAATTAGGTCTCAAAAGTTATTTTTCTTTAACTTTAAGTCTCTAATGTCTGTTTTTCCTCAAATTGAGTCCCGAAACTTTTAAAATTCACCTTGGGGCCTCAATTTATTCAATTTCACAAAAAGGGGTTCAATTTCCCAAATTTCCAGTTTGGTCCGCCAACTTTTCCAAAATTACCATTTTGCCCCTAATTTACAAAAATGGTAAGTTTTGCCCCAGAAATTCCAAAATTTCCCAATTGGTCCTCAATTTTTTGAAATTGTACTTTAGTCCCTTGAATTTTCGAAATTCCCCAATTTCCCCCAAATTTTTTCCCAATTTCAACCTTCTAACTCTAACGAATTTGATTTCATAAAATTGACCAATCAAATGAGTTTAATTATTGAAATTGAAGTTATATTGGAGTTCCTACACCTTCATACAATTCAATTGCACTTTAAATCGCACGATTTGGTCTCAGAATAAACTCAAATGTAGCTTCGCCGGAAAACTGGTCTTAGAGAGAGAAAGCTTTGAAAGCTTACCGTCAAGGGTGCGGCGGTCCAAGCTTTCAATATGGGCAAATAGCTCTTGTACTGAGGTTCCTCCTAGGATCAAGAATTGCATCAATTGATGTCGAATTGAGTGAGAAATTTATCATCAATGTTCAATCGGTTCTCTCTCTAACACCGGTCAGAAATTGTAGAGGGAAGCCAAATTAGCTTACCTTTCAGCTCTAATTCAGTTGTAGGAGGACTGTGGAGGTGTTGGGGGGCTTGGTTTATCCTGAGAAGGGCTCGAATTGGCCGATTTTAGCTCAGATGATATAGGGCAGCTTCGGTCCACCGAAGATACTTCATTGTTTGATCACGTCGGCGCTTCTCTAGCAATCCTCGGAGCAAATGGAGTCTACATGCATGTAGTTGACTTCTCCCAGGTTCTAAAGAACCTGACATCACCTTGTTTGGCTCAAAAAAGTGCCCAAATCAGATCTCTGGTTCGAGCTTCACCGAAAAATGGAGCAGTTGAGAGAGAATGGAGATTTTAGGTGTGGAGATGATGAATGAGGAGGGTCTCTTTATATAGGAAGCTCGGGGATTACTTGGTCATCCAATTGTCACCTTAATGGCAGTCATTCATTGCCTAAAAATCCCTGGCTGAAGACTTTTCAGCTTCATCGGTGCAGCATGATTTTCCGGCGAGTGAACAGTGCTATCATCTGAAGGAAGAAGATGACACTGTTTTGAACCGGTCCAAACCGGGTTTAGAGCTTAAATCAGTCGGTTCACACCCAATTCAATCAAAATTTTCAAATCTAAAAATTTCTAAATTCATTTTCTATCCAATGGTGACCTCAAATCTCAAATTTGAATTTTTTAAGCCACCTAAAAATGAATTTAGCATATGTTTCAATAGTGGTTCGAATCGGTCCAAACTGGTTGAATCCGGTTTGGATCAGGTTCACCTGAACTAGTTTGGTTTTCAAATCCAATTCATCCTAAAATCCTTTTTCATGACTTTTGTAACTCCTTTTACTTTAGGCCCCAATTGTCGGTTTTTCCCCAAATTGAGTCCCAAAACTTTTAAAATTTCTCTTGGGACCTCAATTTACTCAATTTCATAAAAAGAGGTTCAAGTTTCCCAAATTCCCAATTTGTCCCCCCAAAGTTTCCAAAATTACCATTTTTCCCTTCTTTTACAAAAATGGTAAGTTGTACCCCCAAAATTCTAAAATTGCACAATTGATCCTTTAACATTCTTAACATGTCCAATTGACCATCAATTTTATAAAATTTCTTTTTGGTCCTTTGAATTTTCGAATATCCCCAAATTTTTACAAAAATGGTAAGTTTTACCCCAAAAATTCTAAAATTGCACAATTGATCTTTTAACATTCTTAACATGCCCAATTGACCATCAATTTTATAAAATTTCTTTTTGGTCCTTCGAATTTTCGAATATCCCCAAAATTTTCCCCAATTTTAACTCCCTAACACAGTCAAATTTGATTTCATCAAATTGACTGATCAAACACTTTTAATTATTGAAATTGAAGTTAAAATTGAGTTTCTACATCTTCATATGAATAGTACTTTGAATCGTAAGTTTTGACACCGGAAAGAGCTCAAATGGAGCTTTATCGGAAAATAGAAGGTAGAGAGAGAATGCTTCAATTGTTCACCGGCGGGGGCGTGGCGGTCCAAGCTTCCAATCAGGACAGATAGCTCTCCTCTTGAGGTTCCTCCTAGGATCAAGAATTGCATCAATTGATGTCAAATTGGATTAGAATTCTGTCATCAAAATTATAAAGGCTCTCTCTCTAGCACCAGTCGAAAATTGTAGAGGAGTGCCGAATTGGCTTACCTTTCAGTCCTAATTCGGCCATGAAAGGGCTGGGAAGGTGTTGCAAGAGCTTGGTTTGGTCTAAGGAGGGCTTGAATCGACAAATTTCAGCTCGGCTGAAATAGGGCAGCTTCAGTGCATCGGAGCTACTTCACTATTCGATCATGTCAGCGCTTCTCCGACGACCCTCGGAGAGAATGGATGTTACCACCGTGTAGCTGACTTCTCCCCGATTCTAAGGAACTTGACCACGCCTTCGTTGGCTGAGAAAAAACCCTATATCAGAGCTTTGTTTCAAGCTTCATCAGAAAACTAAGCAACTTAGAGAGAGTGAGGTTTTGAGGTGTGGAGAGGATGAATATAGAGGGTCAGGTAATATAAGGAGCTCGGGACTAGTCGGTCGTTCATTTGGCACCTTTATGATAGTCATTGATGTCACGCCTTGACCCGGTTTGGTCGGATCCCCGTGATCAACCCGCCACTCTCCCGATTTACTAAAGGGTTTTCCCTTATATTATAAATCGTAAAGAGTAAGGTGTTAACCTGCACCTTTTTCTAGAAATATCATAAATCAAAACTACATAGTAATTTAAATTAGTTGTACCTATCTTGCAGGCGTTTAATTGCGCAAGTCCTTTAAGGTTCAGCTTTCCGGGACTTCCTGAAAGGGGAATAAGGGAGGGGGTGAGTACAACTACTCAGTGAATGAGATTCAAATCTTTTAACTTTCAAGAAAAACATTTATATGGAGTGTGCCAGACTCCTTTGTTTTTAAAAAATTATTTCATTTAAAAATTCGTGTTTTTCCATTATTTCTTAGTTATCGGTGTGTCATCACCCAACACACATCCTTCATCATGAACGTTACACACATTCGCAAGTCAGTATCACTACTGAACCCGCTAGTGGCTTCGGAGCGACTTTTCCTGCCACCCGGATAGAAGTACGACCACTTCTACCTTGGGAATGAGTGGATGTATGCGACATCCGACCCACAATCCCAAAATCGCTTCTTCGTGTCCATATGAGGACAGAGACCTCATCCTGTCCCCACCCCGGTCTCATGTGCTTTGTACTACTCCAAATTTTGCACAGACACATGGAACGACAATCTGCCCTTATACTCACCGGGTCGTCTAGGGCCCTTAGGACACATCACTACCCCTCATAGGCGTCTTGATGATCCCGTACTCATGTGCATGTACAAATAAAGTTTTCTTAAATTACCATGTAATATGTGGTGCCATTTGTCCCAACGGTCCCAACCTCCAACTCAACCTGTAGCTGTTTGTCTTAACTAGTCCGAAAACCGATCATGCCACACTGCTACTATTTGATTGAGTATGTCGGACCTGCCTTTGTACCATGGCCAAACAATTCACTTATTAAGTTTTAATGGCACACACACACACACATATATATATATATATATCATGTTCTTTTACGAGCTCTTGCCCGTGTCCATTGGCCTATGGCCCACTGTTCGAATTTTTCAAAAACTGGGCATTTTAGCCCTCAAGTTCCAAAACCGAGGCCCCCGGCCAATAGGAGCTATTCGAGCTCCCGTCAAGAAGGTCTCCCAAATAGTTTAAGCAATTACACACAGTGGGGAGAACACTTCCGACAAAATAGGTTTCCACTGTCCATTATACCAACCGGTATAAGGACATCTCCGTTCATAACCGATGAACGGGTTTTCAACTTCCTTCGAGGAAGTCTCATCATACCAACCGAGTATGATCTACTTACAACCGGTAAGTAGTTTTTTTCGCATAATTTTCACATCACTTTCTCTAAGTGGTGATGATTAAAATATCACTAAACAGTGGGTTTTTATACCGAGGTACTTATCATCCCCAACTGGGTATGATATATAATCCCACTCACCCGATAGTGTAGTGAAATTCCACTTAGTCGGGTTCTATCCTTAGCAAGCTGGACCTCAACTGGCGTTCCCGATGTCTCATTCTCCTACATGAGATGAACATAATTGTTCATTATTCTTTTGCCCAATAGCCCTCATTCGTTCCAAATGAATAAGAAAACCCAACTTTACATATATTTCCAATTAGGTCCCTAAAGTTAATTTTCTTTAACTTTAAGTTCCTATTGCCGAGTTTTTCCAAAATTCGAGTCCCGAAACCTTTAATATTTATCTTAGGACCTCAAATTATTTGATTTCACACAAAGGGGTTTAATTTCCCAAATTTCCAATTTGGTCCTTCAATTTTTCCAAAATTACCATTTTGCCCCTTCTTTAGAAAAATGGTAAAATTTTACCCCAAAAATTCTAAAATTTATCAATTGACCTTCTAATATTCTTATCATTACCAATTAACCCTCAATTTTAAAAATTACATTTTTGGTCCTTCAAATTTCTAAAAATCCCCAATTTCCCCAACTTTTTTTTACCCAATTTCAACTCTTCAACACTGCCAAATTTGATTTCATCAAATTGATCAATCAAACACCTCGAATTGTTGAAATTGGAGTTGAAATTGAGTTCCTACATGTTCATACGATTCTAAGGAACTTTGAATCATATATTTTAACGCTGGAACGAGCTCAAACGGAGATTCATCGGAAAACAGACTATAGAGAGAAAAATCTTTGATTTCTCACCAGTGAGGGCATGGCGGTGGAGCTTTCAAATATGGGCAGATAGCTCTCCTCCAGAGGTTCTTCCTAGGATCAAGGATGACATCAATTGATGTCGAATTGGATTAGAATTTCTTCATTGAAATTCGGTCAACTCTCTCTCTAACAACGATCTGAAATTGTAAAGGGAAACTGAATTGGCTTACCTTTCGGTCCTAATTTAGCCGAGGAAGGACTAAGGAAGTGTTGGGAAGGCTTGGTTTGGCCTGAGGAGGGCTTGAAATGGCCAATTTCAGCTTGACCAAAATAGGGTAGCTTCGGTCCGCTGGAGCTACTTCACTATTCCATCATGCCGGCGCTTTTCCAACGATTCTCGGATTGACTGGAGTTTGCTACCAGATAGTTGTCTTCTCCCTGTTTCTAAAGAGCCCGACCTTTGTTCAAGTCGAAACTCCAGTTCGAGCTTCACCGGGAAATGGAGTAGTAGGGAGAGAGAGAGAAGTGTTAAGGTGTGAGGAGAATAAAATGGGGATGACCTCTTTATATAGGCGTAAAACCCATGTATTAAATGAGTGAGATTTATTACTAGTATTAATATTACCATAAATTATGACTATTTATGATAAGCTTTGCATAAAAATTTTTGACCGAAATTTCGGGTTACATAAAAAAAATCATACTTCCCAGGAGGTCACCCATCCTCATACTACTCTAAGGCAAGCATACTTAACTTTGAAATTCTTATGAAATCTAGTTGACCTAAACCAATTTGTTTAATACCGAAATTAATACCGAAATTAAATTATTGGAATTAATACCGAAATTAAATTATGACAATATTAATACTAGTAATAAATCTCGCCCATTTAATACACGGGTTTTACGACTATATAAAGAGGTCATCCCCATTCCATTCTCCTAACACCTGAACACTTATCTCTCTCTTACTACTGCTCCATTTCCCAGTAAAGCTCGAACCAGAGCTTCGACTTCAACAAAGGTTGGGCTCTTTAGAACCGCGGAGAAGACAACTATCTGATAGCAAACTCTAGTCTTATACGAGAATCATTGGAGAAGCACTGGCGTGATAGAATAGTAAAGCAACTCCGGTAGACCGAAGCTGCCCTATTTCGGCCAAGTTGAAATCAGCCATTTCAAGCCTTGCTCAGGCCAATCCAAGCCCTCCCAACACTTCCTCTGCCTTTTCATGGTTTAATTAGGACCGAAAGGTAAGCCAATTCGGCTTCCCTTAATAATTTTTTATTGGTGCTAGAGAGAGAGTCGACCGAATTTCAATGACGAAATTCTAATCCAATTCTGTATCAATTGATGCGATTCTTGATTCTAGGATGAACCTCAGGATGAGAGCTATCTGTCTAGATCGAAATCTCGAACCGTCGTGCCTTCATCGGTGAGTAATTGAAGCTTTCTCTCTCTATAGTTCATTTTCCGGCAAAGCTCCGTTTGAGCTTTTCCCAGCATTAAAACTTGTGATACACATTTCTGAAGAATCGTATGAACATGTAGAAACTCAATTTCAACAATTAGAAACGTTTGATGGATCAATTTGATAAAATAAAATTCGGTTGTGTTAAGAAGTTGGAATTGGGGGAAAATTGGGGATTTTTGAAATTCAAAGGACGAAAATGAAATTTTATGAAATTGAGAGTCAATTGGGCATGAAAACAATGTTAGAGGACCAATTGAGGAATTTTGAAATTTTTGGGGCAAAAATTACCATTTTTGTAAAGGAAGGGCAAAATAGTAATTTTGGAAAAGTTGGAGGACCAAATTGGAAATTTGGGAAATTAAACCCCTTTTTGTGAAATGGAATAAATTGAGATCCTATGATAAATTTTAGAAGTTTCAGGACTCAATTTGAGGAAAAACCGGTATTTGGGACTTAAAGTTAAAGAGAAATAACTTTAGGGACCTAATTACAAATAAATGAAAGTTTGACTTTCTCATTCATTTGGATTGAATGAATGCGATTAGGCCGAAGGATAATGAACCAAGATGTTCATATCGTGTAGGAACGCGAAATACCGGGAACGCCAGCAAGGACAAGCTCGCGAGAATACAAAGAACCGGTCTAGTGGAATTCACGGCATTAACGGGTGAGTGGGTTTACTAACATCATACACGGTTGGGATGATGAGCACAACTTAAAGATAAAAACCACTTACCGGTTGTGAGTGGAAATTTTATATCATACCTGGTAGGTGATGATAAGTACCTTGGTATAAAAACCCACTGTTTAGTGGTATTTTAATTATCACCACTTAGAGAAAGTGATGTGAAAATTATGCAAAAAAAAAAAAACTACTTACCGGTTGTAAGTAGATCATACCCGGTTGGTATGATGAGACTTCCAGTTGAAAACTCGTTCATCGGTTATGAACGGAGATGTCCTTATACAGGTTGGTATAATGGACAGTGAAAACCTATTTTGTCAGAAGTGTTCTCCCCTGACCATGTGCCAATGCTTAAACTATTTGGGAGACCTTCTCGACGGGAGCTCGAATAAGCTCTGATAGGCCAGGGGCCTCGGTTTTGGAACTTGGGGGCTAAATGCCCGATTTTGAAAATCTCGTACAGTGGGCCCAAGGCCAGTTGGCACGAGCAGGAGCTCGTAAACGAACATGATATATGTGCCATAAAACTTAATAAGTGAATTGTTTGGCCATGGTACCAAGATAGGACCGAGATGCTCAGTCAACTAACGGCAGTGCGACATGACAGGTCGACAGACTAGTTAAGACAAACAGCTGGGGTTGAGTTGAGAGTCGGGGCTGTTGGACTAGTGGCACCACAAATTACATGGCAATATAAGAAAACATTGTTTGTGCATGCACTGTGAGTACGGGATCATCAAGACGCCCATGAGGGGTAGTGATGCATCCTAAGGGCACTAGACGACATGGTGGCTATAAGGGTAGTTCGTCGTTCTAGGTGTCTGTGCAAAATCTGGAGTAGCACCAAGCACATGAGACCGGGGTGGGGACAGGATGATGTCTCTGTCCTCATACGGACACGAAGAAGTGATTTCGGGATTGTGGGTCGGATGTCACGTACATTCACTCATTCCCAAGGTAGAAGTGGTCGTACTTCTATCTGGGTGGTAGGAAAAGTCGCTCTGAAGCCACTAGCGGGTTCAGTGGTGATACTGACTTGCGAATGTGTGTAACCTTCATGATGAAGGATGTGTGTTGGGTGATGACACACCGTGGTAACTAAGAAATAATGGAAAAACTCGAATTTTTAAATGAAGGGATTTTTGAAAACAAAGGAGTCTGGCACACTCCATATAAATATTTTTCTTAAAAGTTAAAAGCTTTTAAAAACCTATTCATTGAGTAGTCGTACTCACCCCCTCCCTTATATCCCTTTCAGGAAATCCTGGAAAGCCTCCCCTTAAAGACGGTCAACTAAGATGCCTGTAAGACAGGTATGTAAAGTTTTAAATTTCATGCAGTTTTGATTATGCTATTCCAAGAAAAAGGTGCAGGTTAAAGGACGCCTTACTCTTTACGGTTTACAATAAGGGGAAACCCTTTAATAAACCAAGAGAGTGGCGGGTTGATCCCGGGGATCTGACCAAATCGGGTCGGGGCGTGACAACTAGAGTGGTATCAGAGCCTATTTTCTCGAATACATAATCAAGACTATAAAATATTGTAACTAATAGGATTTATCCTAAAATTTTTAGATGGCTCCCAAGAGAGCAACCAAGAAAACTAGGAATGGCTCTACTCAATACCTTATCTTCGTAGGAAGACAACCCTAGAAGCTTCCCAAATGCCTAAAGCATGGCAGGAATCTCAAAAGAGCAAATGAGAAAGTATCCCAGAGAATGGTGACAGGACCTATTGAGGTCACAACTCTAAGTATAAAGGAAGCCAAGCGTGAAGCCATAAAATGGGGCATATAACCTTACATAGGAGGATGATTATCAAGAATCTCGTAACTCCCTAGTTATTTGGTGACCATATTCTGTAATAGGGCCAAAATCTCCAACATACTGTACTACTCTATTAATGAAGTACTCCAAATTCCTAAAAACCCTGTCCCTCAAATGATGTGATCTTCAAGGAAGACTCCAAAAAGGAAAAAAAAAACTCTCACGGTATCCAGACTTAAGGACGAAGGAGCACCAAAACTAACAATTCCTAAGAAAATGCCAGGAGGAACCACTTATGTTCATGTAATTACAAATATGAATGATAGGGACACTACGTGGAGAAGTGCCTAACCCAACCAAGGACAGGAATCAAGTTAACCTAGAGGGGAATAGGACACGAAGTGAAAAACTGTCCCACATCGCCAGGAGTCAGGACAATATTTTCCAAGAATAAACACCCCACAACTATAGGAAATCTGAAAGGATACCATCCCAAGAAACGTGATTCCATTTGCAACCATAGATAAGAGGAAACTCTTCAAAATCTTAGCAAAGTGGTAAGAAGGAAAAAGGGGTAAAGGTAGGACATCAATAAAACCACAAATGGAACAAAGGATAGCTAAAGAGAATTCCCCCTTTAAGAAGAAAATCCAAATAATTTAGGAGCAAAGAAAGGAGTATATCCACAAGAGAAGACAAGACAAACATTTGATGACAAATGGGACGTATTAGGATTACAGGAATAAATCACCTTGGAAAAAGCAACTATGTCAGAGGGAACAAATGACACCCTAAGGAAGACCGGGAAGTAGAGGGGACTACACCCTAAAAAGGTCAGTGAAATGGATGTTAAGGACAAGAGGACTCGAGAAATAACTGCTAAGAAACTTAGACCAAACAAATGGTGGAGGCAAAGCAGTTAATGAACAAATACTCGGGAAAGCCATAATGTAAGTTCCGACAAAGAAGAGAGAGACAGAAAGGTCAAATACTCGGGAAAAGAAGAATACAAGAAATCCTTAAAAGGACCAAGGGCCAATTAACGACTAAACTCAAGCCAAGAAAGGAATAGGCAAGCCTCTTCCACAATGATCCTGAAACAAGGAAGATTTGTACGCTCCCTAAAGAAATAGATAGGTACTAGGTACAAATAAGGATGCAAATAGAGCATAAAAGATGTGCCTAAAAGATTTGAGGAGTAAAGGTAAATAGGAGAAGACGACATCAAGGGATGTCATTTAAGGGTAGAAATCCCTAGAGCAAATGTAAGAAAAGAATGTCAGGGGAAAGGCAAAGAATCCTACCAAGGAAGGAAGCCCCAAAAAAACGTGTGTATCCCAATTAAGAGGAAATGGAACCAACCCTTATTTAGGAAATGTTTTCCAAGGAAGGAAGTATTGTAATGGTCCATTATGACCTGTTTGGAGAGAATAGGAGAACCATGTAGAAAGAGGAAAACTAGTAATGGCGGACAACCAAAGATAATGAACAAAACTGGATGGAGTGAACCTTCCCAAGCAAAGTAATCGACACATAGATCGAAAGCAATTATTGTAGAATGAAGAATCATGAAGTGATTTATGAGCAAGTAAAAGTGGATTAAGGAAAAAGGAAGTTATTGAATAAGGGAGGTCACTAAAGAAGAGAAAGGACATAAGAAGGGAAAAGAATCCTCGTATGTCAATAATCATCAGGAAACCCAACGATTGGAATTGAAAGGACCCAATAGAAACGTTTGGAAAGGATGAGTAGGTAAGAGAAATCCATGCGGTTATGTGAGACATAACTTCAAAGGCATGATGGATGAGAGGATAATGGTAAAAAGGATAGTTGAGGAATGCTATCAAAAGAAAAGAGGGATGAAGTTATATGATCCCTGAAAGGTAAAAAAAAAAAAAGCTAAGAGAGACCCTCAAGGAGATGTTCTAGAAATCTAATGGACAAAGACAGGTCCTAGAAAATGTCATGCTGTAAGGGGTATGTAAGCCCAACAATCCCGAGGAAAATATGACTCAAAGTAAGGAAGAGTCGGCTAATAAGCATGACGAGGTTGAATATAAAAATTTGGACTGAAGTTATAATAGACAAGGAATGGAGGAAGGGTCAAAATGGGATGAAAAAGTGAGAATAAAGAAAACTGTGGCAACCAGTACGTAACGCCCGAAAGAACATTGAGCTAAAGGTTTCAACAACCAAGGGGTTAACTAGACATGGGAATGGTTAGGTATCTTGGAATTTCTAATCTTGAGTACAGAACCTCAAAGGGAAGAATGTGCTCTAAGTAAAGAAAGATATAAATCTAAGAATATACCCTGAAGGGAGTAAATAATATAAAGGAAAAGAAATTCCTTAAGTGAAGGATGTAAAAAGGACTAATTAAAAGAACAAGAGAAGACTTTGCATGTTAAGCAAACACCAAAGGGGCATCAAAAGAAATGATTGCTCATGTAAGGATGTTAACTAAGTTTTGGGGACAAAACTCCTAAAAGGAGGGGAGAGTTGTAAACCCCGCACATTTGAGTTAAGGAAAACCGAACTTTCGGGTGATCCAAAGGGTTCATTAAACATTGGAAAAGAAACTTAAAACAAAATAGAAAACAAAAACCAAATTGGTTCAGGTGAACTAGATTACATAAGAACTTTAAAGTTAAGCGTGCTTACCTAAGAGTAGTGTGAGGATGGGTGACCTCTTGGGAAATATGATTTTATATAACCTGTAATTTCGGTCAAAAATTTTTATGCGCTAAATTAAATTATTGGAATTAATATAAATAATTAAATACCGAAATTAAATTATTGGAATTAATACCAATAATTTATGACAATATTAATACTAGTAATAAATCTTGCCCATTTAATACACGGGTTTTACGACTATATAAAGAGGTCATCCCCATTCCATTCTCCTCACACCTGAACACTTCTCTCTCTCTCACTACTGCTCCATTTCCCGGTAAAGCTCAAACCAGAGCTTCGACTTCAACAAAGGTTGGGCTCTTTAGAACCGAGGAGAAGACAGCTATCTGATAGCAAACTCCAGTCAATACGAGAATCGTTGGAGAAACGCTGGCGTGATAGAATAGTGAAGCAGCTCCGGCGGACCGAAGCTGCCCTATTTCGACCAAGCTAAAATCAGCCATTTCAAGCCCTGCTCAGGCCAATCCAAGCCCTCCCAACACTTCCTTAGCCTTTCCACGGCTGAATTAGGACCGAAAGGTAAGCCAATTCGGCTTCCCTTAATAATTTTTTATTGGTGCTAGAGAGAGAGTCAACCGAATTTCAATGACGAAATTCTAATCCAATTCTATATCAATTGATGCGATTCTTGATTCTAGGATGAACCTCAGGATGAGAGCTATCTGTCTAGATCGAAATCTCGAACCGTCGTGCCTTCATCGGTGAGTAATTGAAGCTTTCTCTCTCTATAGTTCATTTTTCGGCGAAGCTCCGTTTGAGCTTATCCTGGCATTAAAACTTGTGATTCACATTTCTGAAGAATCATATGAACATGTAGAAACTCAATTTCAACAGTTAGAAACATGATGTGAAAATTATGCGAAAAAAAAAACTACTTACCGGTTGTAAGTAGATCATACCCGGTTGGTATGATGAGACTTCCAGCTGAAAACCTGTTCATCGGTTATGAACGGAGATGTGCTTATACCGGTTGGTATAATGGACAGTGAAAACTTATTTTGTCAGAAGTGTTCTCCCCTGACCATGTGCCAATACTTAAACTATTTGGGAGACCTTCTTGACGGGAGCTCGAATAAGCTCTGATAGGCCAGGGGCCTCGGTTTTGGAACTTGGGGGCTAAATGCCCGATTTTGAAAATCTCGTACAGTGGGCCCAAGGCCAGTTGGCACGAGCAGGAGCTCGTAAACGAACATGATATATGTGCCATAAAACTTAATAAGTGAATTGTTTGGCCATGGTACCAAGATAGGACCGAGATGCTCAGTCAACTAACGGCAGTGCGACATGACAGGTCGACAGACTAGTTAAGACAAACAGCTGGGGTTGAGTTGAGAGTCGGGGCTGTTGGACTAGTGGCACCACAAATTACATGGCAATATAAGAAAACATTGTTTGTGCATGCACTGTGAGTACGGGATCATCAAGACGCCCATGAGGGGTAGTGATGCATCCTAAGGGCACTAGACGACATGGTGGCTATAAGGGTAGTTCGTCGTTCTAGGTGTCTGTGCAAAATCTGGAGTAGCACCAAGCACATGAGACCGGGGTGGGGACAGGATGATGTCTCTGTCCTCATACGGACACGAAGAAGTGATTTCGGGATTGTGGGTCGGATGTCACGTACATTCACTCATTCCCAAGGTAGAAGTGGTCGTACTTCTATCTGGGTGGTAGGAAAAGTCGCTCTGAAGCCACTAGCGGGTTCAGTGGTGATACTGACTTGCGAATGTGTGTAACCTTCATGATGAAGGATGTGTGTTGGGTGATGACACACCGTGGTAACTAAGAAATAATGGAAAAACCCGAATTTTTAAATGAAGGGATTTTTGAAAACAAAGGAGTCTGGCACACTCCATATAAATATTTTTCTTAAAAGTTAAAAGCTTTTAAAAACCTATTCATTAAGTAGTCGTACTCACCCCCTCCCTTATATCCCTTTCAGGAAATCCTGGAAAGCCTCCCCTTAAAGACGGTCAACTAAGATGCCTGTAAGACAGGTATGTAAAGTTTTAAATTTCATGCAGTTTTGATTATGCTATTCCAAGAAAAAGGTGCAGGTTAAAGGACGTCTTACTCTTTACAGTTTACAATAAGGGGAAACCCTTTAATAAACCAGGAGAGTGGCGGGTTGATCACGGGGATCCGACCAAATCGGGTCGGGGCGTGACAAAACCGGTCGGTTCACCCCCGATTCGACCAAATTTTTCAAATCTAAAAATTTTTAAATTCATATAAATTCATTTTGTATCTAATGGTGGCCTCAAATCTCAAATTTGAATTTTTTAAGCCACTTAGAAAAATGAATTTAGCATCTGATTCAAACCGGTCCAAACCATTTTGGATTCGGTTCATGTGAACCAGTTTAGTTTTCATCCCCCATTCATCCTAAAGACCTTTTCCATGAATTATGTGACTCATTAGGTCACTTGGGGTCCAGATATTACCCGGTTTTCCCTTTCTCTATCGGTTCTGGTCCATATACAGGACCTGATCGGACCGGACCGGTCAACGGACTGCTGTCAGGTCAGCGCCCAATCAGCTGGCTTGACTAATCAGCATGCAACGCATGGCGAAGCTCACCCAGTTAGTGCTTGAATGTGCTAACCAATCAAAGCATGACATGTTTCCCTGGTCAACGGTCTGAGGAGGAAAATCCACCTCAATGACAATCGAACAATAAGGGAGTGACACGTGTCCCGGTCAATGGTCAAGGTTAGACAAGCCTCATTAGCAAAGGTTGACCAATGGGAAGCTGATACATGGCAAAAGTGCCTTGTCAGCGTCCAACTGGGACATTTGAGAACAACCAACCAATCAGAGGTCGATACGTGGCAGTGTCACGTCAGATTGCCTCGACCAATTAGAAGTTGACACATGGCACTAGCATTGTGCATCATGTGGGAAATCTTATGCATTTAAAACAGCCAATCAAAGGGTACCACGTTTCATGGTCAATGATCAACTAGGATCGGTCAATAGCCATGTAGGAAGGAGCAGCCAATGAGAGGCTGACACGTGTTTGGTCATTAAGTCAAAGGCTTACTAGGTTGTTGATGGGATGCTACATTAGCAAAATCAACCAATCACAATGCGCCACGTGGCAACTCAACATGTACAAAGCTTGTACGCGTGCCATAGTGTCATCTTCCTCAGATGAGAAGAGGATAAGGAAGAGGGAGAAAGTCTCGAATGACTCGAAAAAAGCTCTGATCCGGTCACCGACGAGCGAGGCGGGGGCCGAGTCTTACGCTGGTAGGTAGCTTGGACAGTTGTCGAGCTCCCTATATAAAGAACACCCCTCCCCTCGCATTCCCTGTCTCACCAACCATCGAAAAACCTAAATAGGTCCATTTTTCGACGAAACATAGACCAAAGCTCCGACAAGGGCCCTTTTCCAGTCTTAGAAGGCACATACAGGCTTTGTGGAACCGAGAAGAAGTCCCCTACCTCTCCTTCACCTCCTTTTGGATTGAGGATTGTTGGATAAGTGTCGGGAAGTCTGTACAGTACCGTCACCCCAACGACCCCAAAACGACTAAAAAGCTTGAGCTGAATTCCAGCCACCTCTAACCTCAAGTGATTGGGCCAAGCCTCCCCCAGCTCTCCATGACCAACCCTCGACCTCTAGGAACCCTCAAGGTAAGTCAATTCCACCCCATTTCGTTGGAATAGTGAAGTTGCAGAAAATGACACATTAAACTTCCCTTTTCGAATTCTCCATGCTCAGGCAACCAATTGAACCGAGGTTCATACTGGGAGATTCCCCTCGACAAGCACCAACCACCCCTGCCTAGAGCTCGGATCACTGTCCCCTCACCGGTAAGAAAATCAAGCTCTCTCTCTAGAAAACTTTTTCAATGAAGCTTCATTTAAGCTCATTTCTAAGCCAAATGAAGCATTTCAAAGCTTGAAATGACGAGGGGAATATGGAGAAGGTGGTTCCAATCATGAATGGTAGAAATTGCCCACGTTTGGGTTCTTAATTGAAGGAAACAAATTTTCATGGTAAAATGACAATTTTGGGGAAAGTTGGAAAAATTGGGAGCCGAATTGTAATTTAAGGAAAATTGGGGGATTTTCATGAAATTAACTCCCAATTGAGGTCCAATTGGCCAATTTGATGAAATTGGGGACCAATTGACAATTTTTAAAGTTTAACGACCAAATGGTAATTTTAGAAAATTGAGGGCCAATTGATAATTTTAGAAAAGTTAAGGACCTTGAGGGATAGTTGAAAACCTTGGGGACTTAATTGTAAAATTCAAACGTTCGAGAGGCCTTCATGTTGAAACTTCCCTAATGAGCATGTTCGAACCCTGCAAGGACATATTGAATTGGAATGTGTGCAAGAAGACACGACAAGGACTGGAATTCCGGCTAGAACAAACTTGCCTCATTGATCGGGTGAGTGGGTTTAGTATCATGCCTCATTGGGCTAATGATTACAACATTCCCTAATTAAAAAGGTTTTTCTAGGACTGCCCTCCCCTAACTGATTGAATAAGCTTAAAACTTTTGGGAGGTTATCCTGATATTGCATGAGATATGCAAAGGTCGAATGATGTCGTTCGAGTGGGGCCAAGGCCAATGGGCACACGCGTAGGCCTGTAGACAAGATGAGTTTGAAAAAACCTCATAAGAATCGATTAATTGTGTGTGTATTGGTTACAACGCTGAAGCTAGACAAATGAACTCGTTGGGTCAGTGGCTGTTGAGCCGAAGTCGGGTCATCGAACTCGTTGGGCCAGTATTTATGAGGCCGAAGCCAGATTGTCGAGTCCGTTAGGCCAATGACACCAAAGATGATGGTCATAATAAATGAAAACTATTGATTTTTGCATGCATGAGATGCAGAGACATTGAGACACCCGGTATGGGGTAGTGGTAGTTACAAGGGCTGCTAGACGACTAGGAAGCATAAGGGTGGATCATCATCTAGTATGTTGAGAAGCTCCGTGAGCTTCATGAGCACAGAGATTGAGGCAAAGGGGGAAGAGGTCTCATACCACAAAGCGGACACAGATTATGACTAGGGTTTGAGGGTCACGCACGTGATGTCCACTCAAACTCAGGGTAAAGGCTGCAAACCTCTATCGGGGTGGACAGTAAAGGCGCTCCAGTCCACAAGTGGAACATTCGGGGGACTATTATGCAAACATGTGATCCCTTTCTATGATAGAAAAGGCATGTAATTGTGTGTAAACCCGAGAAGTGGTAGAAAATGGAATACCACGAATATGACGAACACATAAATAAGTACATCCCTATGATTTTTCTCCACTCGCTGAGTCGTGAAACTCATTCCCCTCTCCTTAACATTTTTCAGGAGGGAAAAGACAGCCCAAGAGCTTATTTTGTCAAGCCTCAAACCCAGGTACAAATTGCACTTTCAGTTTTGTATAATGTTATTCCAGGAAACATGACAAGTAGTATGCCTAACTCTTCACGACCTGGGGGGAACCACTCCTCGAGGTCTAGGAGAGAGGTGGGTTGATCACGGGGTTCTGACCAAACAGGGTCAGGGTGTGACACTTGACGTCAATAAACTCATTCACTAAGTTGTGAGCTCACCCCTCCCCAAAACTATTATAGGTGAAAGTGGGTGCTCATGGAACTAGAAGTTCAGGACATCACTTTCATCACTAGCATGAATTATAGTACGGATCTCAAAGTGTGCACATAAAAGATTAATCTTACTTATCAGTTGTTATTCACAAAAATTTTGTGTGAGTTTTAGGCACACTACTTTTATAAAGGAAAAGTTTAAATTTCTATTGAAAATATGGTGTGTATTTTTATTATTAGCATTGTATTACTATGGTGAAAATACTCACAGTTATAGTATTGAGTGAATATAATAGGTTGTCATTGATCATAACTTGGATAATTGGGTTAGGGTAGAGTGTGACATTAGCTAACGTCCTCAGGATCTCCTAAAATCAAGTAGCATCCAATTTGATTACTAGAAAAGCCTAAATTTTCCCTGAAATTCCCACTTTCAAGATGGTTGGGTGGTAGTTAGCCCTCCAAGATCATGCAATTTCATTTGGGGAGGCTTATCTATGTCTAAGAGGTCTGTGGGGAGCTTATCTAGTCATTTTTTTTGTCATGTGAAGAGATTGAATTCAACTCAGCAAAAGTTTCTAGTATTTTTATCAAAGGGGTGGTCATACTATTCCATTGGACTGATGACATTCCAACCAATGTCGGACCCCAACAAGATCACATTCATGTAGATGTCTTTGATAAAATTCCAATGATCCAAAAATTAGCTCATTTGGTTTAAACGATGAACTCGTATTCAAAGTTATGATCACAGTGTCACCGAAAAATGAGATTGAGAGAGAATTATAGTTTGTTAGGACTGATAAGAGTGATAGAAATTTATATGAAGCTCGGGATAGTCTAGGGGATTTGTTCTATACTTTAGTTTATCGTAATTTGGTCTCATTTAGTCATGGAGTTCATTTCTTTGTCGTCAGAATAATTTTTTAGGAAAAACAATGCTGAAACATCCATTATTCATGTGAATAGTGTCTCGATGACTAAGAAGCTTGTCGTTGCATAGTCCTATCATCTGACCTGCATCTTTTTTTTTTAATTTTAATTTTAATTTTAAAATATTATTTTTTAATTTTTTAAATATATTTATTTATATTTTAAAAATAAAATTAACATTTTTCCCTTTCGATTTATTTTTCAAAAATTAATATCAGCCCGAATTATTTTATTTTGATCCTTTTAAGATAACTTCTCATATATTTTTTAATCAAAATTTCCTAAAATCATAATTTAAATATTAAATTATTATTTTATGTTTAACCTAACTTAATTTTGACCATTATTAAAGTTTTTGTTCAAACCAGTCCTAGATTCAATTTTATTTTAATAGTATAACCTTGATTTCTTATATAATTCGATTTAATTACTTTTTTAAAAATGAGCTATTATAGTTATCATCGTGAGCCACTAAAATGGTTGGAGTAAATAATAGGATGCCTATTGATTCTATTATCCTAATACCTAGGGAGACATAACCTTGATCCAATTTATTGTGACGTGTAGTAAGGATTGGTCACTGCTTATTCTTATTAGGAATGCAACAACTCCAAGTCTAATGATACTACCTTTGCCTTGGAGAAACGTTCTATTAAAATCAAGCTATGAATGTTTTAAAATTTTAATTACTATATTATTTGTTGAAAAAGAATTACAAAGAATAATAAGAAATATTTAATTATCCATTCTATATTTTGAATAAAAAATGAGTATATATTAGGTCAATGTCTTACTAACCTAGTAAACTCACCATTATAACTCTTAGATGCAAAAGTGAGCTTACAAACACAAAGGGGAACAATATATGAGGTACAAAGTCTCTCTATTAATATTAAATCATTCATTCATATATGTATTTATTGGTTATATTTTAAATTTTATTATTTTATTTAGAAAAATGAGATTTTTATTTATATTATAAGAATTATGTTCTCGTACTAGAGTAATAACACTTATTATTATAATATCGAATTAAGTTATTTATAATTTTCGACCTACTATAAGTCGATGTAAGACATTTATCAACTTATTGGTCGATCACTATCCACAATTTCATTATTTTTTCGAACTATTTATGATTTTTATAGATAAAAACATTATCTACTTAAGTTATAAAAATTAATTTATTGTTAATCGACTATAGAAGTTGAATACAAAATATAAATAATGCTACAATTTATATTTTTATCATGTTCTTATAATTTAGATTTATAGTAGTAATGTTCAATTATATATTTCACTCACAATATAAATTAATTATAAATTTATTAGTGAAATAGTTAATTGTGTCCAATTATTCAATCCTTACATTAGGAGTAATGCCTAACTAGCAAACTTATTCACTAATAATCTCTTATCTATTCACTTTACCTCTCTACTTTACAAACTCAATGTTAGAGATGTATTTTTGAACTTTAAAGACAATAATAATATAATATAGTTAGAGATATATTGTTGAACTTAAAGATGAGAAATAATATAATAAAGCCACACAATAAGTTAGCATAATTGTATTAAGCAAAAAACAGTTAGCATAATTGTAAATGTTAGCATACTCTTAATTATATATTGTAAATGCTAGTATACTTTTATTCATTATTTTATCTTTTATTTTTTAAAATTAAATTGCTTAAGTCAATTATTATATCCATATGCTTAAGTCAATTCCCAACATATACTTTCATTATCAATCAATCATACTACCTCAAAATTTTCCACAAAGGCAAAATGGAACTCTAAATGGACAATTCATGATGTGCCCACCAGGCATGAGCCCCGGTCCAGAGATCCCTATTTGATTTACCACCTTCCGTACACCTCCCCCCTGCTATTGCAAACACTTCCACATTCCCCATTTTACCCACAAACTTATCGTTATTCACATTCGAATCCCTTCCATCATCTCCACTCAACAAATCCCCACCTTCTTCTCCTTCTCCGCTTTCCTCCGTGGTCGTCGCCTCTTCTTCAGAGGCTGGAGACGTTTCCTCCACGAACCGCATCCGAAGCCGCCCATGGCTCCTCTCTGCCTGGAGGCCGCCGTGAGCCGGCGTGGCCCTAACAGCTTCAATCACCAGACGGCCATCTTCGCGGCGGGGACGGAAGTGAATCGAATCTCTCCCCCTGATCGTTGTCAATGGAGGCGGAAACGTCCTTGGGCCGGCTCTCTTCTTCACTGTCAGATTATGTCTCTTTGAACACCCAAATCGATCGGAACTCGATGGAGAAGGGACGGAGGATAAGAGGCCGAGTCTGGTATCCTCTCTCTCGACGCAGCCCGTCTCATCCCCGAGGATCTCTGTGCAGAGCTCCATGTTAATTCCGATCAGCACCGAAGATATGCAGTAAGAGCTCTTCAATGGTGCCCTTGGGCTGTGACGGATGGCCGGATTCTCGACTACCATCTCGGGTAAAGCTTCAACCTTTAGGCCAAACTCTGCAAATTCCAATGTGGGTTTGGCGGGGAACTTGAGTTTGAGTTGCTCCACAAACGGGGGCTCTGTATAATGTCGTGTTGGACTTTGAAGCAGAACTGTAGTCATAGTTTGAGAGAGAGAAATGGGAACGCTCTGTTTTTCTTGAATGCCTGATAATTAAGATTGTGGAGAGCAATTGCAGAGGCTTGATGGTGATGAAAGAAAGGCGTGGAGGGGAGAAAGGAATGAGCTTTGAGGGGAGAGGGGAAGGTGAGATTTTGTAACATGAGAAAAGGAGAAACTTCTGTGTTATTTAACCCCACCCTAATCCTAAATATACAGATAATTAAGACTAAAAACAGGTAAAATAGGTATTAATCACTGTAAATTACAGTTAACCATAATAATTTATCGATTTAATATTTTTGACCAGGTAGGATGATTGAAATTGCGGGGACTGACAGGCCACATGGGTTGAAAACTGGCAGTTTTCCCTAATACTTAAAACAGAGCATAATCATTGATCCAAAAAAAGAACAGATATTGATTTTGGCAGTCCAGTTGTTTTTTTTTTGACCATATAGGTCCAGTTGTTATTTCCTATTTAGGATTATGATATTTTAAATGCTTTCCATTTTTTCAAATTTACGTTTTTAGGCTCAATCTTTATCTCTTTTACCCGTTTTATCCCTTTTATTGTAACACATTTAATTGTCAATTTTTTTTATTTATGATATATTTTACTTCTTTCTAATTCTCAATATAAATTTGATATATATATATATAAATAAATTAAAAGGAAAATATATAATATATACATATTGCGCTCTCCATAAACATATTTCAACAAATATAAGGTGGACTAATCAAAAAATAAGTGAATATATAAAATTATTTAAGAATTCATATGCCTTAAAAAATTCTAACAAATCAATTGAATAGAATTTGACTTCTTTCTTTACTTATAAATTATCATATCGATAATATTTAAATATAGTAATATTTAACAATTTACAATATAAAATATTATATATTTTAATTTTTGACATTAAATTATATATGATAATGTGAAAATTGAACTATAATTCTCTAAAATATACCACTACTCTTAATTATAAATTTTAAAATATAATTTTATTTTATTTTTTACTTAAAATTAAATAAAAAATATTATATATAAAGATTAAAAAATTAAATTATTTTAAATTATTATTTTAAATTAAATATAAATATAAGTTGTCTCTCTAACAACGGTGCAGGTTTTTTAATGATTTTAGTTTAATTTTATGGCTACATATAAATTTAGGTGAAGCTAGTACGAAATTTATACTTATAATTTTATGCGTATTCAAACAAAGTGTTATCGGATATTTATGTTTAAATTCTGGACATTATTAATAAATAAAATTTTATTTATACTCCTTAATAAGCGACTATCTTCTTTAATAGGCGCATTACATCTAATATTTATTACAATATAAATTTTCATTTTTCTTGTATCTAAATTCGATATAAAAAAGTTATATCATTTCAAATTTGATGAATTGGCTATAGTTTGATCCATTCATGAAATATGAAAGAGTTTGTGATAAATATGATAATTTTAAAAAATTTTGTGCTTGATTATAATATCTGCCCAAAATTAAATTCACGGAGAGAATTATTATAATGGAAGGCTCAAAATGCATCCATAAAATAAAGTTAATAAAAATATATTATTAATCAATATTATATTCACATTATATTTAGATGTATATAATTGTTCTATCTTGTATTGTCGGGAATGCACCGACAGGTATGGGAGGACAAGCCGCAACTTCTTCGCTTTGCCCCGTGAATCGTCCAAGTAAGCGCGTGGTCTCGGGCTTACCGAAGAAGAGTCAGCGCAGAAAAGTACTTAAAATTTTAAAGAACGTGAGCGCGTCCGCCCTGCTTGCAGTTGTACGATGTATGTCCATTAATTTGGAGGATGCGGGATGACGAGAATACCCTCCCCTAAACTAAGGTTAACAAATAAATAATAATATTACGCCAAAATTTTGGACTAATTATATATTGTTATATATTTATTATTTAATTATAGTTATTAAATATAATAATATTTTGAATAAATAAAATACATTAAATATAGATAATACATGAACTAATCATAGAATACCCTCCCCTAAACTAAGGTTAACAAATAAATAATAATATTACGCCAAAATTTTGGACTAATTATATATTGTTATATATTTATTATTTAATTATAGTTATTAAATATAATAATATTTTGAATAAATAAAATACATTAAATATAGATAATACATGAACTAATCATACTTGATAAATAATTAATTAAAAATAAAAGGAATATATATGATTGATGATAATATATATGATGTTTATCATAATTAAAATAAAATAAGAAAAAGGATAATATCATAGGAAGATAATACATAAATATAAGCGATGCAATTTTTAAATGTAATTTTATATCATAATTAAAATGAAATAAGAAAATAAGATAATATTATACCTAAATATAATTGGTGATATATGTATGTATATAGTTTCTTACTATAATTAATAAAAAAAGGTAATATTATGTAAACATAACACCTAAATGATAATATATATTCCTATTATAATCAAATTGTAATATGAAAATGAGTTAATATCATATAAATATACAAATAATATCTAAATATAACTCATGAATATATATAATTTTTATCATAATAAAAATTGAATATAAAAATAAGACAATATCATATAAATATACTAAATAAATAATATTGATGATGTACGTATTCTTACCAAAATTAAAATAAAAAAACGTGTAACAACATATATATTAAAATATTACAATTTATTATTAGGATTTTTTGCTTATAATATTTTGTTAGTTATAATATATAATATAATATTATTTGTTAATAATTATATCATGATACTCTTATATTATTTATTTATACTTTTATGTTATTAGTAGCTTATAAATAAGTGTTTCTTATTTAATTACTTGAGTTACTTATTAATAAATTCTTATTTCTACAATTTTGTTTTATAACTTAACACACTTATATTTTAATATATATTTTTTTCACTATTTTAGATTTTCACATATTATTAGAGTTGATTTGATCATATAATTCTGTTGTGCAAGATCTGCTAACTATATGTTACAATTCAAGTAAAATCAAAGATTTTAAAGGTGTGAAGAAACGGTTATGATGGTTGTAATACCAAACTTAAAAAAAAAAAAAGAATTAAACTCAACTGAATCAGAAATTGATGTTAAAATAAGAATTATAACTTTTATTGAGAATATAAACTCGAATTGAGAATGAAAATTAAAATTTAGAATATAATCTTGAACCAAGTATGAAAATATAAACTAAGAATGTAATCATGAATTGACACTAGAAATCTGAACTAGGAATGAAACTCGAGTTGAAGTGGGAATATGAACCAGATGCTACAAACATAGACACGATTGAATTAGAGCTCGAATTCTTCACCACGAAAACCGAGTTTCTTATAAATAACCAATTTTTTACTGAACAGGGCCATGATTTCGGATTAAATTATAATAAAATTTGAAAAGGACAAAAATGTAATTTAATTTTCAAATATAAAAAGGAAAAGAAAGGAAGTCGGGTTACCAAATTTGAGTTGGGTCAACCTAACTCACTCTAGTGCACTTGGGTGCACCCAACCAGCCTAAGGAAATGGGACCACACACCATCCTTAATATCAATTTAATTGAAGTGATTTTGGATAAAATTGTATGCAACAAATTGTAGAGATAGATTGATAATTAAGCTATTAGTCCTCCAAGAGAGTTAATTTCATTAAATCTCTCTCAACATATCGAATTTGCATCTAAAATTGGAAATTTTGATATAAGAACCCTAAATGAAAATTGAGGATTGAATATGCAATTCTCTCTTGTTCTGTCACCAAATGTAATGATCTTTGTGTCAAAATGTAGCTTATATATTTCTCTTGATATCTGTGGTCGGTTCTCAACTTGTTATTGATTGGAAAATGCCACACGATGGTCTTTTTGGCCAACCCAGATTTGGGAGGGATTCTGTTCGTCGAGACTTTGCGGGGCCAAATTCAACTATCACTCCGATGGCCATCGGTGCTAAACTGACCACATGCCTCCCCTCTAAATCTCCATGACCAAGGCCGACCTCCGATAAGGGGAAATTAGTCGCCATAAGTTGATTTCTACTGGTGTGTCTATTAGACTCCACCCGATCTCAATAAGTCAGACATTCAAATTCTTCCAATTCCAGTGACCACTTGCCCGTCCAACACCACATAAAGTTTCCCATGGATCTTGGCTATAAATCACTTAAGTTCCTAACCATCTCTCTCACCACCTCTAGTGATAACTTTTGACTGCTTTTGGAATAACTCTATTTTTGCCAATTTTAGAAAATGACCAAATTTGATCGGGTTAATACTCCCCAGTGCTCCCACAAGCCATTACGAGTATAGTGAAAACATATATGATTGATTTGTGAATTTAGAAGTTGATTTGATTAAAATTCAATATTTAGGGACTAAATTATAAATATAAAAAAGTTTGGGGGCCAATTTATAAATATGGAGAAATTTGTGCAAAAAGTTCCTAAGAGTAGCCTAAGAGGCTTATAAGTGAATTTGAGACAAATGAAGATATTTGAAGTTATTTTTGGGAGTTTGTAGGTAAAATTGTATTTTTTGGTAAATTAGGGGCAATATATTAATTTTTCTCAATTAGGGACAAAATGGTCATTTATTTATCATGAGAATGAAATAGTTCATTTTGAATTATGTAAGCCAAAATGGTAATTTTTCCAAAATAAAGAGAAAAAATGAGACGTTTTGCAAGTAAGAGGCAACTCGTAATTTTTTCCATTTTAAGGACCAAAGTGTAATTAATACATTTTGGGGACCCAAATGTGTCTAAAGGAATTTTGCTGACCCAAATGAGAGACTTAAGAATTCTAGGGTCCAAAGTAAGAAACTTTTTATTAGTAGGGAAAAAATGATATTTTTGCCCACCTTAAGTACTAAAATGCAAATTTTGGAAAAGTTGACTTATCTAAGTGGGGAACTTATAAAGTTTTGGGTATTTTGGTAAATATGATAAAATATGAATTTAACATATAATATGTGTAATGAAATCATAGGAGTGGGTTAGTCAAAATTGGTTCATGGACAAGCATGTTAAGATAACTAAGCATGAGGGGTAAAATCATAATTTATAGAAAATTATGTGATAGTATGTACAAATACTTAGTTGATATCTAAACTAACTCAAGTTATGTTGTAAACCCTGTCCCTTTATAGATAAGAAAAACTGGGAAAAGAACCAGTTAATTCAAAGAGAAAATTAAGCCAATTCATGAACCTTAACTGATAGAGAAATGGTAAAATGAGAAATCAACAAATCCCAAGTGACTAAAAGAGTTATAAAAAGCATGGAAAAGAACATTGGGACAAATGAGAAGAGAAAACGAGACTGGTTCAAGTGATCTGGTTTGAACCATACTTGAACCAGTTACTAAATTTATTTTTCTAGGTGGCTTAAAATATTTAAATTGGGGAATTGAAGCTGCCATTAGATAGAGAATGAATTTAGATTAATTTAGAAATTTTTAATTTTGAGAAAACTAGTCGAATCGGGCTTGATCCGACCAATTTATGCATTGAACCAGTCGGACCGTCTGATCCGGTTCAAAATAGTGTCATCTTCTTCCTCAGGATGACAATACTGTTCATTCAATGCAAAAAATGGATAACACCGATGAAGGAAAAATGACTCCGATCAGGCCGTTTCAAGGTGAGGATAATCTCGACCAAAAAGAAAGTTGTCGGGCAGAGGTTCCCTGAGATACCTATATAAAGAGCTCATCTCCATTCATCCTCCACACACCTGAAATCTCCATTCTCTCTCAACTACTCTATTTTTCGGTGAAGCTTGAACCAAAGCTCTAATATAGGCATTTTTCTTAGCTTCATAAGGCAAGGTCGGGTTCTATAGACTCTGGGGAAGTCAGTTATCTGATAGCATCTTCCTTTTAACTTGAGAATTGTAGGAGAAGCGCTGGCGGAATCAAATAGTGAAGTAACTCCGATGGAACGAAGCTACCCTATTTTGTCCGAGCTAAATTCAACCAAATTCAGCCCTCCTTTGGCCAAACCAAGCCTCTCTAACACCCCTATAACCCTCATAAGACTTCAACAGGGCTGAAAGGTAAGCCAATTCGGCCCTCCCCAGTCGTTGTAGATCGGAGTCAGAGAGAGAAAGTGCTAAATTTTATTGATTGAATTCTCCCTCAATTTGATATCAATTGTAGCAATTATTGATTCTAGTAGGAACCTTAGGACAAGAGCTACATTCCCCAATTGAGAGCTCGAACCACCGCACCTCCAATGGTAAGCTTTCAAAACTTTCTCTCTCTACATACAATTTTTCGAGGAAGCTCCATTGAAGCTCAATTCGGACTTAAATGATGTCATTCAAAGCTTAATTGAATCATATGGAAGTGTAGGAACTGATCCATACCTTCAATTGGAGCAATTAACCCAGATTGAATGACCAATTTGAAGAAATCAAATTCGGTTAGTTTGAAGGGGAGAAATTGGGAATTTCAAAAACTTGAGGGACCTCTATGTAATTTCCCAAAATTAAAGGCCATTTGGCCATATGAAAAGTGTTGGAGGACCAATTGGTCAATTTCTGAAACATTTGGGGTCAAATTGATATTTTTGGAAAGTAGGGGCAAAATCGTAATTTTTGGAATATTGGGGACCAAATTGGAAATTTGGGAAACTTAGCCCCTTACACAATTTAAAGTAAATTAAGGGCCCAAGGAGGATATTGGAAG
The DNA here is from genome assembly GCA_030064425.1 of Trapa bicornis. Lineage (NCBI taxonomy): Eukaryota > Viridiplantae > Streptophyta > Magnoliopsida > Myrtales > Lythraceae > Trapa > Trapa bicornis. The sequence continues at coordinate 15,527,507 of CM057753.1, read as the reverse complement.
TCCCCAGGACTTAATTTGAGGAAATTTTAACACAAGGGACGTAAAGTCAAAAGGTGTGAACATTAGAGACGTAAGTGCAATAAATCAAAAGTTGGGGTCTAGTCGTCCATACGTGAGAAAATGATGGTTGTCATGCCAAACCTTAATTGATAAGGATGACCCAATCATGTTGGGACACAAGAAACCGGAATGCCAACAAGAGAAAGCTAGCGTGGACTTGGAAATCGATTGGGGACAAACATGTCACGATCATCGGGTGAGTGTGCATAGTAACATCATACCCGATTGGGATGGTGAGCACTTTAGAAATGAAAAACCACTTATAAGTGAAACTTTAACATCATACCCATTTGGGGTGATGGGCGATTTAAGCTAAAACCTACTTACCGGTTGTAAGTAGAGGAAATCATACTCGGTTGGTATGATGAACTTCCTTGAAGGAAGGAGAAACCTGCTTGCCGGTTGTAAGCGAAGATATCATCACACCCGATTGGTGGGATGAAGTGAAAATATATTTTTGTCAGAATTTCTCCCTTGACTGTGTGCTAATGCTTAAACTATTTGGGAGACCTTCTTAACGGGAGCCATAATAGCTCAGATAGACGAGAGGCCTCGATTTTTGAACTTGTGGGGCTAAATGCCCAATTTTGGAAAATCACGTGCAGTTGACCTAAGGCCAGTGGGCATGAGCAGGAGCTCATAAACAAACTTGAAAAGAGAAAGCCATGAAATCTCTAATGAACTTGTTATGTGATTTTCACCATGGTACCAAGTCAGGACCAATGGTACTCGATGGACTAGCGGTAGTGTGTCAAGGCCAGGTCGACAAACCGGTCTAGACAAACAGTTGTAGGTCAAGGCCATTAGACTGGTGGCACCAAAGATAATGGCTATATGTGAAAACTATTGTTTGTGCATGCACTTGTGGTACATGACCATCAAGATGCCCAAGAGGGGTAGTGATAGGTCCTAAGGGCTACTGGACGACATGGTGGAGATAAGGGCAGTTCATCGTGCCACTTAGTCTTAAAGCTCGGAGTAGCTTCTTGTTCATGAGACTGGGGTGGGGTCGGGATGAGGTCTTCATCCTCAAATGGACACAAAGTATTTTGGATTTGAGGGTTAAACGTCTAGAACATTCACTGAAACTCCAGGTAGAAGTCAGGGACTTCTATTAGGGTGGATAGTAAAGATGCTATGATCCACAAGTGGGTGCAGTTATTGTAACTGTATCTCGCGAATGTGTGTACCCTTCCTAATGAAGGACATGTGTTGTTTGCTAAAATGCCTCCCGAGGCAAGGTGATCAGCTAAGAAAGTTAAACGCACCTAATGTGAATAAGGAAAAAGGTTTTGAAAACCTTGTAAAGGATTTGAGAATCCTTGTAAAAATGAATGGTAAACCTTGGAAAAAGGTTTTAGAAAAAAATATAATTTGAAACCCTCTTGAAAGAAAATGTCACCGGCATGGTAAATGTTTTGAAAACCGAAATTTGAGGAAAAATCCTTTTTAAAGGAAATGATAACCTTGGTGTGGTTTGGTTAAATTAAGGCTATTTTGAAAACTCACTCCCAACACCCGCTCACTGAGTTGTAGAACTCACCCCCTCCCTTTTACCCCTTTCAGGTAATCAAGAGGAAACTAAAGCTTAAAGACATCCCTATAAGATAGGTATGCCAGTTTTAAGATATTTAATTTTTTATAATGTTATTCCAGGAAAGAGAAGAAAGAAGGACACCTTTCTACTCGTGGTTTAGAAAGGGTGAAACCATTTATGGACCAAATGGAGTGGTGGGTTGCTCACGGGGATTCGACCAAACCGGGTTGAGGCGTAACAACTTGAGTGGTATTAGAGCCTGTTTCCTCAAATGCATTATCAAGACTATATAACATAGTAACTAAGAGGAATAAATCTTAAAATTTTAGATGGCTCCCAAGAGAGGAACTAAGAGAACAAAAGTCGCAGTTTCTGACACTACCCAACAATCCCTCACTGTAGAAACTCCTAGAAAAGCTCCAATGAGTCCACCTGGACTAAGCTCAAAACATCAACGACTATATGAAGACTTCACCTGAGTGTTTGGAAGGCCCAACCTCACTTCAAAGGTGGACACCAACTCCTAAGCCGAGCCTGAGGAAGTACAATCCCATCCCACTTCTGTCAACATCCCTCCTATAATTGATATCCCCAAATACCTCAAGACCCTCCGTCAATTAGGATGTATGTTATTCCCAAGAGAGAAGGATGTTGTAGCTGCTATTGACTGGCTAGCCAACATTAAGAAACTTATGGGAATAATCAGCATTCCATCAAATGAGATGGTGATCCTAGCAGAATTCTTCCTAGAAGCTAGTGCGAAAAGGTGGTGGGACAACATCAGGAGCCTGCACACCACCACACCCACCTAGGAGCAATTCGAGGAGAGGTATTTAGCGAAATACTTAGCTCCACATCTAATCAACGAGAAGAAGCAAGAATTCTCTCGACTCTTACAAGGATCCTACTAGAAATAATCCCAAGAACAAACTCCACATCTTAAGCCCCATATCGTATGGCTCCATTAGAGTTGAAGGAATTGAAGGATCAATTGGATGAATTATTGGAGAAGGATTTCATATGTCCAAGTTAGTCTTCATGGGGTGCTCTTGTCCTATTCGTAAAGAAAAAGGACGAAAGTATGAGACTGTGCATATACTACAGAAAGCTGAACTAGGTCACCATCAATAATCGATACCCACTTTCGAGGATAGACGATCTATTCGATCAATTAAAAGGAGCAGCTTACTTCTCCAAAATAGATCTTCGGTCTAGCTATCATGAACTCAAAATTCAAGAAGAGAACATCCCTAAGACGACATTCCGATCCAGATATGAACATTATGAGTTCAGAGTGATGTCGTTCGGATTGACGAATGCCCTTACAACCTTCATGGACTTGATGAACTATATGTTCCAACCCCATTTGCATAGGTTCATGATAGTTTTCATAGATGACATCCTTATATACTCACGAACCAGGTCGGAACACGAAGAGCATTTGGCAATCACCTTAGAAATATTAAAGGAAAATCAATTATATGCAAAATTCTCCAAGTGTGAGTTTTGGCTGCATGAGGTAGAATTCTTAGGGCATATAGTATCCAAGGATGGAGTTAAAGTAGATTTAGCCAAGGTGGAAGCCATATCAGATTGGAAGGCTTCGAGAAATCCTACAGAAAAAAGAAGTTTCTTAGGTTTGGCTAGATACTATAGACAGTTTGTGCAAGATTTTTCTAAGATAGCAGCTCCTCTAACTCGACTCACCAGGAAAGGAGTTGAGTATAAGAGGGATGAGAGCTATGAGAAGTCTTTTTAGGAGCTAAAGACTCGACTGACAACCGCACCGGTACTCTCCTTACCTGACTCTAATGCATGAGAGTACATTGTCTATAGTGAAGCATCCGAACAAGGAATTGGATGTGTCTTGATGCAACAAGGGAAGGTTATTGCTTATGCCTTGCGACAACTGAAGGTATATGAAAGAAACTACCCAACTCATGATCTGAAATTAGCTGCAATAGTGTTTACCTTAAAGATATGTCAACACTACCTTTACGGGGTTAAGTGTAGGATATACACATATCACAAGAGTCTTAAGTACTTCCTAACTCAGAAAGAGTTGAATCTCCGTTAGAGGAGATGGCTGGAATTGGTTAAGAATTATGACCTTGTGATAGAATATCACCCCAGAAAGGAAAATGTAGTAGCAGATGCCTTGAGTCGCAAGTACCAAACCAAGGCAACTCAAGTAAAGACGAGTTACATACCCCTATTGCAACAGTTGGGAAGAATGGAGATAGACCTGAAAATGGACAAAAGGGAAAGGTTCTTGGTGGCGAACGTGGTAGTGAGACCCAATCTAACTGAGCAGATCCAGGCTCAACAAAACATGGATAAGGAGCTTCAACTCTACCTAGATTTAGTTAATAGAGAAACTAAACCGGACTACTACCTGCGAAATGATGGAGTGTTAACCTACAAGGGTAGGGTATATGTGCCTCAAAGTATGGAACTAAGGAGGTTAATTCTGGAAGAGGCACAATATTCGATATATGCTATGCATCGGGGCAGTACAAAATGTACCATACCCTCAAACAAGGATACTGGTGGAAGGGTATGAAAAGGGACATTACGAAATATGTAGCTCGATGCTTGTCCTGTCAATAGATAAAAGCAGAGCATCAGAAACCATGAGGACTGCTATAACCCTTACCAATTACAAAGTGGAAATGGGAGCACATCACCATGGACTTTGTCATGGGACTACTAGTGACAAGAAAGGGATGAGATGCGATTTGGGTCATTGTGGATAGTTTGGCCAAATCAGCTCATTTCCTTCCTATAAGGGTGACAGACACGATGGAACAACTGGTCATCTTATACAGATAGGGATCCAAGATTTACTTTAAGGTTTTGGCCAAGCTTACAAAGTGCTCTGGGAACCAAGCTCCACATGAGCATGATGTTCCATCCTTAGACAAATGGACAGTCTAAGCGAACCATTTAAACCTTGGAGGACATGCTAAGATCGTGTGTACTCACCATGAACAAAGGCTAGGAAGCATACTTGTGCCTGATGGATTTTGCTTACAATAATAGTTATCAGGCTAGTATTTAGATGGCTCATTTTGAAGCCCTTTATGGACGACCATGCTGTACCCCTCTATTTTGGGAAGACGTAGGGGAAAGAAAGTTAGAAAGGTAGAGTTAATCGTGGATGCCATGAAGAAGATAAAACTAATCAGGATTCACCTTAAGATCGCCCAGGACAGGAAAAAGAATTATGCGGATAATTGAAGGAAAGATCTAGAGTTTGAGGGGGGAGATAAAGTATTCCTCAAAGTGTCCCCATGGAGGGGAATACTTAGGTTTCAGCAAAGAGGAAAGTTGAAACCAAGGTATATTGGTCCATATCCCATCATTCAAAGGATAGGACCGGTGACCTATAAATTGGAACTACCTCCATACTTGCAGAGAATACATGATGTATTTCACATCTCCGTGCTTCAGAAGTATCAACTTGATCCTAGTCATGTCTTGGACCAACCTCCAGTAGAGCTGGAAGAGAACCTGACCTATAAGATAGAACCGGTACAAATCATCGACCGGAGGTACAAGAATTTAAGGTATAAGAGGATTCCTATGGTCAAGGTTTTGTGGCAAAGCGAACCCGTGTAGGAAGAGACATGGGAAACCGAGAGTGTGATGAGGGATAGTTACCCTCAATTATTTAGCATATAACTATTTTGGGGACAAAACCCCTAAAAGGAGGCAAGAGTAGTAAACCCGTCCTTTGATAATAAGAAAACTGGGGAAAGAACCAGTTATTTTCAATTTGAAAACCGAGTTAATCTACAAACCGGAACAGATAGAGAAAGTGAAAACCGGGAAATTTATGGATCCTGAGTGACCCAAAGAGTTCCAAAAGTAATGGAAATGTACTTAAGAATGAATTGGAGATGAAAACCAAACCGCTTCAAGTGAATTGAATCTAAATCGGATTGAATTGGTTTGGACCGGGTTGAAGCACTATTGAACCAGATGTTAAATTCATATTTCTAGGTGGCTTAAAAAAATTCAAATTTTAGATTTGAGGCCACCATTGGATAGAAAATGAATTTAGAAATTTTTAGATTTGAATAATTCGGTCGAATTGAAGGTGAACCGGCTGGTTTAAGCTTTGAACCCAATTCAGACAGGTCCATTCTAGTTCGGAACAGTGTCGTCTTCTTCCTTTAGATGAATGGACCACCGAAAAATCGCATAGCACCAGCGAAGCTGAAAAGTCTCTGGCTAGGGAGTTTCAGGAAATGTATGACCGCCATTAAGGCGCCAATCAAACGAGCAAGAAGTCTCCGAGATTCCTATCTAAAGAGCCCCTCCTCATTCATCTTCTCCACACTTGAAAATCTCACTCTCTCTCAGCTAATTAGTTTTCCGGTGAAGCTCGAACCAGAGCTCCTATATAGGGTTTTTTCTAAGCTAGAGAAGGCATGATCGGGTTCTTTAGAACCGAGGAGAGTTCAGCTACATGCCTGTAGTCTCCATTTGCTCCGAGGGTCACCGTAAAAGCGTTGACGTGATCGAACAGTGAGCAGCTCCAGCAGATCGAAGCTACACTATTTCAACTGAGTTGAAATCGGCCAATTTGAGCCCTTCTCAAGCAAACCAAGCCCTCCTAAGACCTCCACAACCCTCCTATAGCTGAATTAGAACTTAAAGGTAAGTTAATTGGGCTCCCCTTTGTAATTTTTGACCGGTGCTAGAGAGAGAACTGACAGAACATTGATAATGAAATTCTCACTCAATTCTTGATCCTAGGAGGAACCTCAGGACACCAGCTATCTGCCCAGATCAAAAGCTCGGACCGTCGCGCCCCCAATGGTAAGCTTTCTCTCTCTAAGTCTAGTTTTCCAGCGAAGCTCCGTTTGATTTCATCCCGGCACCAAATCGTGCGATTCAAAGTGCAATTGAATCGTATGAAGGTGTAGGAACTCCAATGTAATTTCAATTTCAACAATTAATCTCATTTGATCGATCAATTTGATTAAATCATATTTGTCAGAGTTAGAAGGTAAAGTAGAGGCACACCTTACCATTTTTGTAAAGTAGAGGCAAAATGGTAATTTTGGAAAAGTTGGGAGACCAAATTGGAAATTTGAGAAATTCAACCCCTTTTTGTGAATTTGAATAAATTACGGTCCTAAGATGAATTTTAAAAGTTTCGGGACTCAATTTGAGTATAACCTGACATTGTGAATTAAAGTTAAATAAAAATAACTTTAGGGAAACTTTGGTTTTCTCATTCATTTGGGATGAATGAGGGCTATTAGGCCAAAGAATAATGAACAAGAACGTTCATATCATGTAGGAACACGAAGTACCGAGAACGTCCGCTAAGACGAGTTCGAGTAAGGACAACAAGCCGGCTAAGAGAAATTTCACTGCATTAACGTGTGAGTGAGATTTTTATATCATACCTGGTTGGGATGATAAGCACCTCAGAAATGAAAACCCACTACTAAGTGTTATTTTAAACATCACACTTGGGAGGAGTGATGTGAAAATTAAGCGAAAAAATTACTTATTGGTGTAAGTAGATCATGCCCGGTTGGTATGATGAAACTTTCTCGAAGGAAGTGGAAAACCCATTCTTCGGTTATGAGAGGAGATGTCCTCATACTCGGTTGGTATGATGGACAATTGAAAGGTATTTTTTCAGAAGTGCTCTCCCCTGACTGTGTGCCACTGCTTAAACATTTTGGGAGACCTTCTTGACGGGAGCTCGAATAGCTCTATTAGGCTGGAGGCCTCAGTTCTGCAACTTAGGGGCTAATATGCCCAAATTTTGAAAATCTCAATAGTGGGCCCTAGGCTAGTTGGCACGAGCAAGAGCTTGTAAATAAATATGATTAATATGCCATGAAAACTTAAGTAATGAGTTGTTTGAGCATGGTACCAATACATGACCGACATACTCAGTCAACTAGTGGTAGTGCAACATGACAGGTCTCCAGACTAGTCAAGACAAACAACTGCAGGTCGAGTTGAGGGTCGGGGCTGTTGGACCAGCGGCACCACATATTATATGAAATTATGTGAAAAATTGTTGATTGTGCATGCACTGTGTTTATGGGACCTTCAAGACGCCCAAGAGGGGTAGTGATGCGTCTTAGGGCTATGGACGACCCGATGGATGTAAGGGTAGTTAGTCGTACCAAAAGTCTTGTGAAGCTCGGAGTAGCTTCAAGCGCATGAGACCAGGGTGGGGATAGGATGAGGTCTCTGTCCTCATACGAACACATAGATTTGTTATGGGATTGAGGGTCAGATTTCGCGAACATCCACTCATTCTCAGAGTAGAAGTGGACGTGCTTCTATTTAGGTGGCTGGTAAAGTCACTCTGATGCCACAAGTGGGTTTAGTGGACAGGCTGGCATGCGATTGTGTGTTTTACCTTCATGATGAAAGATGTGTGTTGGGTGATGACACACTATGGTTAATAAGAAATAGTGATAAAAATTGAAATTTAAAATGAAAGGTTTTTAAAAGAGAATAAGGAGTCTGACACACTCCAAATCAAACATTTTCCTAAATGTTAAATTTTGAAAACCCATTCACTGAGTCATTGTACTCACCCTCTCTCTTATATCCCTTTCAGGTAACCCCAAAAAGCCTACCCCAAAGTCCACCGGCTAATACGCTTGTAAGACAGGTATGATCGATTTAAAATTTTATGCAGTTTTGATATATGTTATTATAGGAAAGGTGCAGGTTTAAAGGGTGTGTTACTCTTCACGGTTTATAAACAAGGGGCCACCCTTAGTAAACCGGGAGAGTGGTGGGTTGATCATGGAGATCCGACCAAACCGTGTCGGGGCATGACATAATGCCTGGCCTTGTCATGCTCAAATAATGGGCTCTTCCTTACCTGAGTCATATTTCCCTAGGACAATTTGGCTTACATGTCCCTCAAAGCACAATGTTCTCTTGAACTCGTCTTTGACCATTTAACATTTATAAAGCACTTCCATAATGGTTATTTTCAATCTTTCTCTCTTTCAGGGATTGTATAATGTCACCCCTCTTTTCGTCTAGTGGTATTTCTTTGACTATCATCATTGTTATCCAATCGTCCATTTTGCCTTTGATGTCATATCCTTTATAACCGTATTGGTTTCATTACTTACTCGTCTTTTCTCAACTTATTGATTGGGTCTTTCAAATTTCAAGTCTTTGAGTTTCCCGATACATATTGATATTCTAAAACTCTTCCTTTCTTACATAATTCCTCATTCTTAGTGGCTTCCTTTCCCAAGAACTTTCCTTTTTCTTACTCCACTCTTACTCACTTGTGGTCATTTCACGATTCTCTATTCCGAGTTAGTTCCTTTCTTACTCGTACGACATCTTTTGATGTTGTCTTCCTACTTACTCGTTACTTGGGTTTAACTTACCCCGTGTACCATTACGATTACTTTTCTTTTAAGTTTGATCCTTTCATCTACAACATCTCGTCTTTGAGGAGCTTATCTTCTTTCCAATTTTTTTTCATCTCATTTCCTCCCAATTGGAACACATATGTTTTTCCAAGGTTCCCTCCCTTGGTAAGTTTTATACTCCTTTTCTCCTGAAATTCTCTTCTAGTCTTACCATTGCGAATGTCTAACCTTAAATGTCATTCCTTGATGTTATCCTCTCCTACTCACCTTTACCCTTGAGACACTACGGTGACCTCTTGTATACCTCATCTTCATTCTCACTTGCTCCCGGTATTCATCTATTTCTTAGAGGTGAAGTTCACATCCTCCTTCATTTCACAATCTCTTGATCGTCCTACAGAAAGCTTATTTAACTTTCTTATAGCTTTTAGGTCGTTACTCCGGTCTTAGCCATTTATCTCTTTATGACTTTCCTCTGTCCTTATTTCTCACAGGTTTTGGCCTTTTCATTCTTTACCGGGATTGTGACCTTCACAAGGGTCAATTCATTAATTGTCTCGCTCGTCTCGTCCTCTTAGTTTAATTATTTTGAGAGGATTGTCTCTTGAATCTTCTTGTCTTTGGTATCTATCCCTTTGCCCAATTTAGGGTATGATCCTTACTACTCCCAATCCTTCTTGGAGTGTAGTTTATTTATTTTTTTCTTGGATGATCTAGTTGTTATGGATTATTTCCTTCAACTGGGTCTGTCTAGAATCCCTATTTGGTTTCCCTACTTTCTTACATGTAGATCATACTTAACCTCTCCAAGCACTCACTTAGCCACTTGTACTTTTTACTAAGGTCCTTATCTTGGCTCTTTTGTGATATTTCCTCTATTGATTTTCTTAACTTGGAGTTTTCCCTTCCTCGATCCTACTTCCAATTCTCACCCTTCTTCTAGGGTCTTCCGTTCGAGGATTCTTATGTTTGATCTCCCTACTGCTCCTTAAAAGTTCTTCCTTCATTCTTTTCTTATACTTACGGACCTTTGTATGGCTTATTCACACCGAATTCCTCCCTTTTTGTTACATATCTCCACTTCCCATAAGTCCCCCTATTTTATGGAGTTCTAAAGAAATTGTATCCTAACTTTGTCCAAGTAAGCGTTATTCCCGGGGCTTTCTTGTTTGTCTTGTCTTAATTATCTTAACATCCTTAGTGTTTCTCATAATCTTCTTTCTTTCTTCCTGATCCACTTCCATTCCTTTAGTTTCCTTTGGAATAGTCTATTCCTTTTTGTTTTCCTTACTCTTATTCTTTGAGCCTTTCCTTAACTCCTTAAACTCTCCATAGTTCCATGCTCTTTGATGCTCACTTCCCTTTGTTCCAAATTTCTCCTTCCTTTCCTTAGTTAGGATCTCCCTTAGGTGAACTCTAAGAGTCTCTTCCTTGCCAAATTTTATTGTACTTATGAGGGAAAGTCTTAAAGGTTGGGATTAACTAGAAATAACCCATTTTTCCTTCCTTAGGTAATTTTCTACCTTTTACTTTGATCTTTATTAGCATACTCTTATTGCTTTGAATTTATCAAGGAGACTAAGAAGTTTTATCAAGAAGTTTCACTTTCATTCATTTAAGAAATATTTTATTGCCATACTTGGCTTATTGTAGAAATTTTCTACCCACTAATTCCTTGGGGTCATAGGCTGAGAGTTAGCCTTGGAACGGTTGTGAGACTTTTGATTAGATGGCTTTGAAGAACTAGTTAGGGTCCATTCATATTCCCTTATGGGATGAATTTCATGTATGACCTCCAATCCGTATCGCCTTAATACCTCTGCCTTGCACTCATATGTCCACTTCATCCATTGAGAGGGATTAAAGTTGGATTGGTAGGTGGGGGCACTTGGTGGACCTTAATGAAAGTGGCATATGCATCCCAATAGTTGTCCCAAGCCTCCTTCTTCGTTGGATTCCTCTCCAGTTATTGTGGGACTGCAGCAGAGGTTAGGCTCCTAGGAGGAGGTACAAGTTCCTCTTGTCTTGGGGAAGGGTATGTGATGCCTTCTAGTTCAAATAAGGCTCTGAAAAGTTTCTGATAATCTTCCACCATTACCTTAGGTACTCTTTTTGTACCCTTTAAGAATCTTTGAACAACTGCCTCCCTTAGGGTAGGTGTCTTTTTTAGGGTAATGGGTACAATATTGGATTTCACAGCGAACTTCCTGGGGATTCTCCTCCCTACATGATAGTTAAAGTTTGATTAATGTCAAGACATAATATTGATAATGTTTCAAGGAAACTTAGCTCTGATACCACTCAAGTTGTCATGCCATGAGCCAGTTTGGTCGGATCCTTGTGAACAACCTTTCACTCCCTTAGTTCAAGAGGGATTTCCCCCTTCTTTAATTCAAGAGGAGCTAGGCATAATCTCAACCTCATTTCCTAGAATAACATAAATCAATAATAATGCAATCTTAAGAGGAGATTAAGCATACCTGACAGAGGGTAAATCCTAGTGTTATCCCTAGTCATTCTCTAATCCCAAAAAGGGATAAAAAAGGTGGGTGAGTTTCTACAACTCAATAAATGGGTATTTTAAAAATAAAGTTTCAATAAAATAGTTTTTGGATTGGAGTGTGCCAGACTCCTTATTCCCTTTAAAATTCTTTCTTCCTTAATTTCTTAGTTTTCAAAGCTAATTCTCATCATTAAACAACAAACTGTGTTTAGCAACCAACACACGCCCTTCACCATGAAGGGATCACACATTCGCAAGGCAACCCATCCATTGTACCCACTTGTGGCATATGAGCAACTTTACTAGCCACCTAGAAAGAAGCCCGTCTACTTCTACCTTGGGAATGAGTGGATGTATGCGACATCCAACCCTCAGACCCGACAAGAAAACTCCGTGTCCGTAAAAGGACAGAGACCTCATCCTAACCCCACCCCAGTCTCGTGTGCATGAAGCTATGTCGAGCTTCCCTAACTGCTAGCACGACAAACTGCCCTTATCTCCACCATGTTATCCACTAATCCCTAGGACACATCACAACCCCTCTTGGGCATCTTGATTGTCCTGAACCTTAGTGCATGCACAAAACAATAGTTTTCATCATAAGCCATTTAATCTTTGGTGCCATTGGTCCAACCGCCCTGACCCTCAACTCAACCTGTAGTTGTTTGTCTAGACCGGTTCATCGACCGATCTTGTCGCACTGCCGCCAGTCCATTGAGTATATCGGTCTTGTCTTGGTACCATTGCCAAAAACATCATTCATTAAAGTTTTCATCGCTTAATATCATGTTTTTTACGAGCTCCTACTTGTGCCAACTGGCCTTGGGCCCACTGTATGAGATTTTCAAAATTGGGAATTTTAGCCCCCAAGTTCCAAAATTGAGGCCTCCGGCCTATCTGAGCTATTCGAGCTCCCGTCAAGAAGGTCTCCCAAAAAGTTTAAGTAGTGTGATACAGTCAGGGGAGAGCACTTCAACAAAATAATTTTTTCATTCGTCTATCACACCGGCCGAGTGTGATGACATCTCTGCTTACAATCGGTAAACGGGTTTTCCACATCCTTCTAGGAAGTCCATCATACCAAATGGGTATGATCCACTAACAACCACTAAGTAGTTTTTTCATATAATTTCCACATCACCCCATCCTGGTGTAATATTAAAAATTCCACATAATAGCAGGTTCTAACATCCGAGGTACTCATCATCCCAACCGGGTATGATGCGAAAATTCCTGCTCACACGTTAATGTAGTGAATTCCTCTTAGCCGACTTTTTACCTCCACACGAGCTTGTCTTGGCTGGCGTTCCCGGTACTTCGTGTTCCTACACGATATGAACATCCTTGTTCATTATCCTTTGGCCCGATAGCCTTCATTCACCACAAATGAATAAAATACCAAAACTTTTCAATTATTTGTAATTATGTTCTTAAAGTTCTTTTTCTTTAACTAGGTCCCTAATACCAATTTTTCCCCAAATTGAGTCCCAAAACTTCAAAAATTTACTTTGGGACCTCAATTTATTTAAAATTACAAAAAGGGGTTCAAGTTTCCCAAATTCCCAATTTGGTCCCCAAGTTTTCCAAAATTACCATTTTGCCCCTACTTTACAAAAATAGTAAATTTCACCACAAAAATTCCAAAAATTGATCAATTGGTCATCCAACATCTTTTCCATGGCCAATTGGCCCTCAATTTTAGGAAATTGCACTTTAGTCTCTCAAATTTTTGAAATCCCCAAAATTTCTCCAATTTTCCCCCTAATTTACCCCTTTCAACTTGGTCGAATTTGATTTCATCAAATTGACCAATCAATCGAGGTTAATTGTTGAAATTGAGGGTAGATTTGAGTTCCTACATATCCATACGATTCAATTGCACTTTGAGTCGCATGAAATGATGCTAGAACGTGCTTAAATTGAATTGTATGGATATAGAGAGAGAAAGTTTCAAAAGCTTACCAACGGGGGCATGACGGTCTGAGCTTTCAATCTAGACAGATATCTCTCATCCTGAGGTTTCTCTAGAATCAAGAATCACCTCAATTCTTGTCGAATTTAGGGAGAATTCGACCAGTAAAGATTTATCGGTTCTCTCTCTAGCACCGATCAGAATTCATGGAGGGAGGCCAAATTGGCTTACTATTCCACTCTTATTTGATCATATGATGGCTGAGGGAGTGTTGGGAGAGCTTGGTTTGGCCTAAGGAGGGCTCTAATCAACTGATTTTAGCTCGATAAATATAGGGCAGCTTCGGTTCGCTGGAGTTGCTTCACTGTTCGATCGCTTCTTTGGTGATCCTCGGAGCAATAGAGACCATTATCGGGCAGCTGACTTCTCCCCAAGACTAAAGAACCCAACAATGCCTTCTTTAGCTCAAAAAAGACCCTATGTCGGAGTTCTGGTTTGAGCATCGTTAGAAATTTGAGTAGCTGAGAGAGACTGAGGTTTTCAGGTGTGTCGAGGATGAATGGAGAGGGGCTCTTTATATAGGGAGCTCGGGGACTCTCCGGTCGTCCATTTGGCACCTTAATGACAGTTATTGATTACCTGAAACGTATTGAACAGAAATATCTCTTCTTTGTCTGCGCTGTTCAATATTCTGTCAAGTGAATAGTGCTATCATCTGAAGGAAGACGGCACTATTCCGAACCGGACCGGACCAATCCAAACTAGGTTCAACGCTTAAACTGATAGGTTCAGGCCCGATTCCACCAAGTTTTTCAAAATTAAAAATTTCTAAATTTATCTAAATTAATTCTCTATCAAATGGTGGCTTCAATTCTTCAATTTAAAATTTCTTAGCCACCTATAAAAATGAATTTAGCATCTGGTTCAATGACAGTTCAAACTAGTCCAAATCAGTTCAATTTGGTTCGGATCTAGTTCACCTAAAAAGGTCTAGTTTTCTCTCCCAAATTCTCCTAAGGTCCCTTTCCAAGGTTTTTATGACTCTTTGGTTCACTTGGGAGTTGTAATTTTCTCAATTTGCCCATTCTCTAGTTATCGGGGTTTATGAACTGGTTCAGTTTTCTCACTTGGTTTAATTGGTTCTTTCTCTATTTTTCCTTAAATCCAAAGGGTGGGGTTTATAGAGAGAGGAAGAGAGATAAAGAGATGGTAAGAGAGAGGAAGAGAGAGAGGTAGAGAGAGGGAGAAAGGGGAGAGAGATTAGAAGAGATAGAGGTAGAGGGAGAAAGGAGGAGAGAGAGGGAGAGAGATGTGAGAGAGAGAGGGAGAAGGGGAAGAGAGAGAATGGTGGAAGTAAAGTTAGAAAGGGAGGAGACATGGAGAGGGAGAAGAAAGTCAATGTTTTATTTAGGATTTTTTTTTAGAGTTTTAAGGGTATTTTTAGAGTTTTCATGGTTTTTTAGGATATTTAGGGTATTTTAGGGTTTTAGGATTTTTTAGGATTTTTGAGAATATGATCACACATTAAATAAAATAGAGAATTGATGTGACTTAATAATGTTCGAAGTGTTCCACTACTTACAAGTCATAAGAAATGGGTCCCACCCCTTATCTGCCCATAATATTATTTCACACGGGGAGAGATAAGATGGTGAGAGCAAGAAAGGGGAGATAGAGGTAGAGAGGGATAAAGGAAGAAAGGGAGAGTGTAAGAGAGAGGAAGAGAGAGTGAGATCGGGATAGGGAGAGAGGAAGAGAGAGAGGAAGAAAGGGAAGAGGTAAAGAGAGAGAGAGAGAGAAGAAAAAGAAGATGTGATGGGGTAGAGAGAGGGAGAGAGAGACAAGGAGAGATAGAGGTAAAGGTAGAAGGAGGAGAGAGAGGTAGAAATTAGGAGAAGGGGAAGAGAGAGAAAGGGTGAGGTAGAGCTAGATTGCAAGGAAACGGGTGGGGAGGATATAGAAGATTTTTTTAGGGTTTTTTAGGTTTTTTGATAATATGATACCACATTGGATAAAATAGAGAAGTGTTGTGAATTTATAAGGTTTGAAGTTTTCCACTACTTACATGTCATAAGAAATGGACTCGACCCTTTATCTGCCCATAATATTATATCATAGGGGAAGAGATAAAGGGAGATATGGAGAAAGGGGAGAGAGAGGCAAAGAGAGGGAGAGAGGGAGTGTTGGATGAGAGAGGGAGAGATAAATGAGCATGGTCTAATATCGGCCCACATTAGTTAAAATAAAGAAATGTTGTAGATTTATAACGTTGGAAGCATTCCACTACATACTACAAGTCATAGTAAATGGGTTGGAACCCTTATCGACCCATAATATTATCTCACATGAGGGTGTGAGGTAGAGATATCGAGAGAGGAAGAGAGGGAGGGAGAAATGGGAGAGTGGTAGAGTGAGAGAGAGAAGAATAGGTGAGGGGTAGAGAGAGGGATAGAGGGACGAGGAGAGAGAGGGAGGTAGAAATGGGAGAGTGGTAGAGTGAGAGAGAGTGAAAAGAGGGAGGAAAAAAGAGATAGAATATTTTTTTAGGGGTTTTTAGTATTTTTTTAAATTTTTTTTAGAGATTTTAGGGGTTTGTTTAGGGTTTTAAAGATTTTTTGGGAGATTTTAGGATTTTTATGGTTTTTAGAGTTTTTGGCAGATTTTTTTTTAGATATTTAGGTTTTTTTATGGTTTTATGGTTTTTTTGGGGGGTTATGGTTTTTAGGAGTTTTTATGGTTTTTGGGTTGTTTTTAATGGATTTTAGGGTTTTTTTTTTATGGATTTTAGGGTTTTATGGCTTTTAAGGTTTTTAGGTTTTTTTAAGGATTTTTTTTAGATTTTTAGGGGTTTTAGGTTTTTTAGGGTTTTCAAGATGTTTTAGTTTTTTAGGATTTATAGTATTTTTAGGGTTTTATGGTTTTAAGGATCTGTAGAGTTTTTTTAGAGATTTTTATGTTTTTAAAATTTTTCTTAGGTTTTTAGAGTTTTTTAGGGGTTTTTAGTGTTCTTTTAAGGTTTTTAGGGTTCTTTTAGGATTCTTAGTGTTTTATGATTTTTTAGGGTTTTAGTAGGTTTAGGGGTTTTGGATATTTATAGATTTTTTTAAAAACATTTAGAGTTTTTTAGGGTTTTTTTTTTGTTTTTTAGGGTTTTAGGGTTTTGTAGGATTTTTCAAGTTTTTTTATCTTTTAGGATTTTGATGGGGTTTTCGAGTTTTTTATGGTTTTACAGGTTTTAGGGTTTATTAGGGTTTTTTAGATTTTTAAGTTTTTAAAGGTTTTTAGGGTTTTTTTTATTTTTTAGGGGTTTTGGGATTTATTAGGGGTTTTTAGAATATAATCCCACATTTGATAAAATAGTGAAGTATTGTAACTTTATAAGATCATATGTATTCCATTACTTAGAAGTTATAAGAAATAGGTCACACCCCTTATTGGCCCTTAATATTATCTCAAAGGGGGTGAAATAGAGGGATAAAGATGGAGAGAGGTAGAGAGAAATGGGTCCTGCCCACGTTAAATAAAATATAGAAATTTTATGGAGAATGGGAAGAGAGAGAAAGGGTTTTTTTTTAGTTTTTTAAGGGTTTTTAGGATTTTTAGTATATTTTAGTGTTTTATGGGTTTTTTTTGGATTTTTAATGGTTTTTAGTATTCTTGAGTATATGATCCCACATTGTATAAAATAGAGAATTGTTGTAACTTTATAATATTTGAAGTGTTCCACTACTTACATATCATAAGAAATGGGCCTCACACCTTATAGTCCCATAATATTATCTCACACGAGGAGTGATAGATGGAGTGTCACGCCCCGGCCCGGTTTGGTTGGATCCCTGTGATCAACCCGCTACTCTCCCAGTTTATTAAAGGATTCCTTTAACCTGTCCTAGAATAGCATATTTTTAAGGGTAGGCTTTCCGAGATTTCCTGAAAGGGATATAAGGGAGGGGGTGAGTATGACTACTCAGTGAATGGGGATTCAAATCTTTTGAATTTCAAGAAAAACATTTATATGGAGTGTGCCAAACTTCTTTCTTTTCAAAAATCCCTTCATTAAAAAATATTCAGGTTTTTCCATTATTTCTTAATTACCGGTGTGTCATCACCCAACACACATCCTTTATCATGAAGGTTACACACATTCTCAAGTCAGTATCACTACTAAACCCGCTAGTGGCTTCAGAGCGACTTTTCCTGCCATCCGGATAGAAGTACGACCACTTCTACCCTGAGAATGAGTGGATGTACACGACATCCGACCCACAATCCCGAAATCACTTCTTCATGTTCGTATGAGGACAGAGACCTCATTCTGTCCCCACCCCAGTCTCATGCACTTGGTGCTACTCCAAATTTTGCACAGACACCTGGAACAACGAACTGCCCTTATAGCCACTAGGTCGTCCAGTGCCCTTAGGACGCATCACTACCCCTCATGGGCATCTTGATTATCCCGTACTTACAATGCATGCACAAACAATATTTTCTCATATTGCCATGTAATATGTGGTGCCACTGGTCCAACGGCCTTGACTCTCAACTCAACCTACAGTTGTTTGTCTTGACTGGTCCGTCGACCTGTCATGTCGCACTACCGCTAGTTGACTGAGCATATCGATCCAATCTTGGTACCATGGCCAAACAATTCACTTATTAATTTTTATGGCACATATATCATGTTCGTTTACAAGCTCCTGCTCATGCCAACTGGCCTTGGGCCCATTGTATGAGATTTTCAAAATTGGGCATTTAGCCCCCAAGTTCCAAAACCGAGGCCCCTAGCCTATCAGAGCTATTCAAGCTCCCATCGAGAAGGTCTGCCAAATTGTTTAAGCATTGGCACATAGTTAGGGGAGAGCACTTCTAACAAAATAGGTTTTGACTTTCAAGAAAAACATTTATATGGAATGTGCCAAACTTCTTTCTTTTCAAAAATCCCTTCATTAAAAAATATTCAGGTTTTTCCATTATTTCTTAATTACCGGTGTGTCATCACCCAACACACATCCTTTATCATGAAGGTTACACACATTCTCAAGTCAGTATCACTACTAAACCCGCTAGTGGCTTCAGAGCGACTTTTCGTGCCATCCGGATAGAAGTACGACCACTTCTACCCTGAGAATGAGTGGATGTACACGACATCCGACCCACAATCCCGGTTTATTTGCAATTAGGTCCCTAAAGTTATTTCTTTTTAACTTTAAGTCTTTGCCGGTTTTTCCTCAAATTGAGTCCCGAAACTTCTAAAATTTATCATAGGACCTCAATTTATTCCATTTCACAAAAGGGGTTTAATTTCCCAAATTTCCAATTTGGCCCCCCAACTTTTCCAAAATTACCATTTTGCCCTTCCTTTACAAAAATTGTAAATTTTGCCCCAAAAATTTCAAAATTCCTCAATTGGTCCTCCAACATTATTTTCATGTCCAATTGACCCTCAATTTCATAAAATTTCATTTTGGTCCTTTGAATTTCGAAAATCCCCAATTTCCCCCCAATTCCAACTTCTTAACACAGCCGAATTTGATTTTATTAAATTGACCCATCAAACATTTCCAATTGTTGAAATTAAAGTTGAAATTGAGTTTCTACATGTTCATACAATTCTTTAGAAATGTGAATCGCAAGTTTTAACGCCGGGACGAGCTCAAACGGAGCTTCGCCGGAAAATGAACTATAGAGAGAGAAAGCTTCGATTACTCACCGGTGAAGGCACGACAGTCCGAGCTTTCGATCTGGGCAGATAGCTCTCATTCTGAGGTTCATCCTAGAATCAAGAATTGCATCAATTGATGCGGAATTGGATTAGAATTTCGTTATTGAAATTCGGTCGACTCTCTCTCTAGCACCGATCGAAAATTGTAAAGGGGAGCCGAATTGGCTTACCTTTCGGTCCTAATTCGGTCGTGGAAAGACTGAGAAAGTGTTGGGAGGGCTTGGTTTGGCCTGAGGAGGGCTTGGAATGGTTGATTTCAGCTTGGCCGAAATAGGGCAACTTCGATCCGCCAGAGCTGCTTCACTATTTCATCATGCCGGCGCTTCTCCAACAATTCTCGGATTGACTGGAGTTTGCTATCAGTTAGTTGCCTTCTCCCCAGTTCTAAAGAGCTCAACCTCTCCTTCCGAGGTTAAGAAAAATGTTTAAGTCGAAACTCTGGTTCGAGCTTCATCGGGAAATGGAGCAGTAGAGAGAGAGAGAGAAGTGTTCAATCACCCATCCTCATACTACTCTCAGTCAAGCACGCTTAACTTCAAAGTTCTTATGGAATCTCGTTCACCTAAACCAATTTGGTTTTTGTCTTGAGTTTCTTTTCCAAGGTTTAATGAACCCTTTGGATCACTTGGGAGTTGTAATTTCCTAAATTGCCCATTCACAATTGATCGGGTTTGTAAACTGGCTCGGTTTTCTTACTCGATTTGACCGGTTCTTTTCCCGATTTTCCTTAACTCAAAAGTGTGGGGTTTACATGGAGAGAGGGAGAAAGGGGAGATAGTGGTAGATAGAGATGGAGAGATGTAGAGAGAGAGAAACGAAGAGGGTAAGAGAGAGGAAGAGAGTGTGAGATCGAGATAGGGAGAGAGGAAGAGAGAGAGGGAGAAAGGGGAGAGGTAGAGAGAGAGGGAGAAAGGGGAGAGGTAGAGCTAGAGTGAAAAGAAGAGGTGAGGGGGTAGAGCGAGGGAGAGAGAGTCAAAGAGAGATAGAGGTAGAGGTAGAATGATGAGAGAGTGGGAGAGAGAGAGGTAGAAAGAGGGAGAAGGAGAAGTGAGAGAAAGGTAGAGGTAGAGCTAGATGGCGAGGAGAGGGGTGTGGAGGAGAGCGAGAAAAGATTTTTTTTATTTTTTTAGGGTTTTTGAGAATATGATCACACATTGTATAAAATAGAGAACTGTTGTAAATTTATAAGGTTTGAAGTTTTCCGCTACTTACAAGTCAAAAGATATGGGTCCAACCCCTTATCAACCTATAATATTATCTCATATGGAGAGAGATGAAAAGAGAGTGGTTGAGAGGAAGAGAGAGAAAGATAAAGGGGAGAGAGGTAGAGCGAGAGGGAGAAGAAGAGGTGATAGGGTAAAGAGAGGAAGGGAGAGACAAGGAGAGATAGAGGTAGAGGGGGAAGGAGGAGAGAGATTTAGAAAGAGGAAGAAGGGGAAGAGAGAGAAATGCACATGTATAGCCAGATGGGGAGGAAAGAGAGTGGAGAGGAGAGAGAGAAGATTTTTTAGGTTTTTAGGATTTTTTTTGGGTTTTAAGGCTTTTTAGGATTATTGAGAATATCTTCCCACATTTGATAAAATAGAGAAGTATTATTAATTATAAGGTTGGAAGTTTTCCACTACATACATGTCATAAGAGAATACGTTTTAGGGGTTTTTAGGGTATTTTAGGGATTTTTATGGTTTTTAGGGGTTTTAGGGTTTTTGAGGGTTTGTAAGGGTTTTTTTTTAGGGTTTTTAAGGTTTGTTTAGGGTTTATAGGGGGGTTTTAGTGTTTTATGGCTATTTTAGGGTTTATAAAGTTTTATGGTTTTAAGGTTTTTTTTAGAGTTTTTTGGGTTTTATAGAGTGTTTTGGGGCTTTTAAGGGTTTTATAGGATGTTTTAGGGGTTTATAGGTTTTTTAAAGTGTTGGGTGATTTAGAGTTTTAAGGTGTTTTTGGGTTTTTGATTTTTTAGGGGTTTTGAGGGTCTTTAGGGATTTTAAAGGGTTTTTAGGAGTTTTAGGGGTTGTATGTTTTTTTAGGGTTTTTTTGTATTTTTTTGTGTTTTTGGGAATATGATCACACATTAGATAAAATAGAGAAATGTTGTGATTTTATATGGTTGGAAGTCTTCCAGTACTTACTAGTCATAAGAAATGGGTTCGACCCCTCATTTGACAATAATATTATACCATAGGGTGAGAGATAGATGGAGAGAGTGAAAAAGGATTTTTATGGTTTTTTTTTAAGTTTCTAGGGTTTTTTTTTTAGAGTTTTTTAGGGTTTTTATTATTTTTATATTGTATTGGTTTTTAGGGTTTTTAGGATTTTATCAATTTTTTTTTACATTTTTAGGTTGTTTAGGTTTAAGGTGTTTTATGTTATTTAGGGTTTGTGTTTTTTTTTAATTTTTTAGAGTATTTTTAGGGGTTTTAGGGTTTTTTAGGGATTATTAAGCTTTTTTATGGGTTTTTAAGTGTTTATTTAGGAGTTTTAGTATTTTTATTGTCTTTAGGGGTTTTTAGGTGGTTTTTAGGATTTTTAGGATTTTTAGTGTTTTTAGGGTTTTATGATTTTTTAGGGATTTTAGGGTTTTGAGGTTTTTTTTTAGGTTTTTAGGGTTTTTTAGGTTAAAGGTTTTTTTAGGTTTCTAGGGGTTTTAAGGTTTTTTTAGAATTTTTAGTGTTTTTAGTGTTTTGTTGGTTTTATAGGCTGTTTTAGGGTTTTATAGGTTGTTTTAGGGGTTTTAGGGTTTTTCAAGTGTTTTATACGGTGATTTAGGGTTGTTAGGATTTTGTTTATGGTTTTAAGAGTTTTTAGGTGTTTTCAAGGATTTTTAAGGGTTTTAGGATTTTTTAGGGTTTTTAGCTATTTTTTAATGTTTTGAGGGCTTTTTATGCCTTTTTAAGGTTTTTTAGGTGTTTTTAGGATTTTTAGGGTTTTAAGGATTTTTTAGGGTATTTGAGAATATGATCATACATTGGATAAAATAGAGAAGTGTTGTAATTTAATAAGTTTAGAAATGTTCCACTACTTACCAATCATAAGAAATGAGTCTGACCCCTTATTTTTCGATAATATTATATCACAGAGGGAGAGATAGAGGGAGAGAGGGGGAAAGGGGAAAGAGAGGTAGAGAGAGATCGAGAGAGGTAGAGAGAGGGATGGAGAAATGGCTTCGTCACATTATCGATCCACATTAGATAAAATAGAGAAATGTTGTGGATGTTTTAGGTTGAGAGTGTTCAATTACTTAGTACAAGTCATAAGAAATGGGATGGACCCCTTTTTGACCCATAATATTATCTCACATGAGTGAGTGAGGTAGAGAGAGTGTAAGAGATGGGAAGAGAGAGAGAGATCGAGAGAGGTAGAGAGGAAGAGATATAGGGATAATGGATGGAGGTAGAACGAGAAAGGGAAGAAGATGTGAGGGGGGTAGTGAGAGGGAGATATAGTTGTAGAGGGAAAAAGGAGGAGAGAGAGGGAGAGAGAGGTAGAAAGAGGGAGAAGGGAAAGAGAGAGAAAGTCAGAGGTAAACTAAGAGGAGGAGAGAGGGAGGGGAGAAGATATAGAACGATTTTTTTAGGGTTTTTAGGTTTTTAAGGGTTTATTAGGGTTTTTAATGTTTTTTTTTTGTTTTTAGGATTTTTAGGATGTAGGGTTTTAATGGTTTTTAGGGTGTTTTATGGTTTTGTTAATATTTTTAGGGTTTTTTAATGTTTTTAGGATTTTTATGGGTTTTAGGGTTTTTTAGTATTTATTAGGGTTTTATTGGGTTTTTGGAGTTTTATTGAGGGTATTTTAGCAGTTTTAAGGGTTTTAGGCATTTTTAGGGTTTAAAGTTTTTTTAGAATTTTAAAGGATTTGTTTTAGGGTTTTTAGGGTTTTTTAAAATATGATCTCATATTAGATAATTTAAAAAAAATTTGTAATATTTTAAGGTTGGATGTGTTCCACTACTTAAAAGTCATATGAAATGGGCCATCACCCCTTATCGACCCATAATATTATCTCACAAGGGTAGAGATAGATGGAGAGAGATAGAGTGGAGTGAAAGAGGGAGAGATTAATCAACCTGACCAATTATCGGCCCACATTAGATAACATAGAGAAATATTGTGGATTTATATGTTTGGAAGTATTGCACTACTTAGTACAAGTCATAAGAAATGGGTTCGACCACTTATCGAGCTATAATATTATCTCATAAGAGGGAGTGAGGTAGAGAGAGGGTAAGAGAGAGGAAGAGAGAGAGAGAGATCGATAGAGGGAGAGAGAGTTGGAGTGGTGAGGGGGGAGAGAGAGGGGGAGAGGGAGAGGTAGAGGTAGAAAGGAGGAGCCAGAAAGAGGGAGAAGGGGAAAAGAGATTAAGGTAGAGAGAGGGGAGAAGAGAGAGAGTTGGAGAAGAGGGGGAATTATTTTGGGGTTTTAGGGGCTTTTTAGGTATTTAGGGTTTTTTAACTTTTTTTAGGGTTTTTAGTGTTTTTACGATTTTTAGGGGTTTTTTATATAGTTTTTAGGTTTGAAAGGGTTTTTTTAGGGTTTTTATGTGTTGTTAGGGTTTTTTATGTTTTTAGGATTTTGAAGGGTTATTAAGGGATTTAATGGTTTTTTTAGGGTTTTATGGATTTTAAGGATTTTTTAGGGTTTTTTTAGAATATGATCTGACATTGGATAAAATAGAGATGTGTTATGACATTATAAGGTCATAAGTGTTCCACTACTTACAAGCCATAAGAAATGAGTCTCGCCCCTTATCAGCTCATAATATTATCTCACGAGGGGAGAGAGAGGGGGAGTTGGGTGGGAGAGGGAGATGAAAATGAGTTCGGCCCATTATCGGTCCATATTAGATAAAATAAAGAAATGATGCGAATTTATATGATTGTAAATGTTCCACAACTTAGTACAAATCATAAAAAATTGGTCAAATCTCTTATCAACCCATAATATTATCTCATGGGAGGGAGTGAGGTAAAGAGAGGAGGAAAGATAGAGAGAGAATGTTTGAGGAAGAGAGGAAGACAAAGAGGGAGAAAGGAGGAGAGAGAGAGGTAGAGAGAGAGAAAGGCGGAGGTAGAGCGAGAGGGGAAGAGAGAGGGAGGGGAGAAGAGAGAGAACATTTTAGGGTTTTTTTAGTGTTTTCGGGGTTTTTTTTTGTGTTTTTAGGGTTTTTAGAATTTTAGTATGGTTTTTAAGGATTTTTTAGAATATTATCCCACATTAGATAATAGAGAGAATTGTTGTGACTTTGTAAGGTTGGAAGTCTTCCCCTAGTTACAACTCATAAGAAGTGGGTTTGACCCCTTATCGGCCCATAATATTATCTCATAGGAGGAGAAATAGAGGGAGAGAGAAATTGTGTTTTGGGTTTATAGGATTTTTTTTAGAATATGATCTCACATTTTATAAAATAGAGAAGTGTTGTGACTTTATAAGGTTGGAAGTGTTACACTAATTACAAGTAATAAGAAATGAATCGGACCCCTTATCAACCCATAATATTATCTCACAGGGGAGAGAGAGGTAGAGAGAGATGGAGAGAGGGATAGTGGAGTGATAGAGTGAGAGATAAATGGGCTTGACCCATTATGGGCTCGACCCATTATCGGCTCGAATTAGATAAAATAGAGAAATGTTGTGAATTTATAAGGTGGTAAGTGTTCCAATACTTACTACAAGTCATAAGAAATGGGTCGGACCTCTTATCAACCCATAATATTATCTCACATGGAGGAGTGAGGTATAGAGAGATCGAGAGAGGGAGAGAGAGGGAGAGAAAGAGAGAAGAAGAAAGGGGAAAGAGGAAGAGGTGAGGGGTAGAGAGTGGGAGAGAGATACGAGGAGAGATAGAGGTAGAGGGAGAGAGGGGAAGGAGTAGAGAGAGAAAGATGGAGCTAGAGCAAGGGGAGGGGAGAGAGAGAGAAGGGTTTTGGGGGCTTTTAGGGTTTTGAGAATTTATAAGAGTTTTTAGGCTTTTTAAGGTTTTAGGGGTTTTTAAGCTTTTTTTAGTTGTTTTAGAGTTTTTATGGGTTTCTAGAGTTTTTTTAGTTTTTTTCAAGTTTTTTGGGTTTTTATGATTTTTAGACGCATTTAGTGTTTTTTAGGGTTCTAGAGTTTTTTTATGGCTTTTAGGGGTTTTTTTATGTAAAACAAAACAAACCGCAAAATAAACAACAATAAATTGTAAGATATATTTGAAAAAACACAAAAAATAGTAATAAATACTTAAAATAAATTAGTTTTTCAAAAATTATAAAACACGTAAAAACATAAATAAACATAAAAAATGAGAGCATTAAACACAAAAAATTGGTAAGAATCAACAAAAAAAATAGTATGAAATATGCAAAATAATAATAAAAATGTAATAAGAATTATAAAAAATATTAAGTAATAAAAAATACACAAGAAAATAAAAAAATAGTAAGAAACTTATAAATGGCTAGCATAATATAGAAAAATAAATTTAAATAAACATCACAAATAGTAAAATAAATAATTAAAATAGTATAAACTTATAAAAATAATAAAATATACTTAAAATAACAACGAAACATTAAAAATACTTCGTATCGTTTAAGGCAAAAGTGACGAGAATCAATAATAACAAATTAAATAATTTTAAGATATTAAAAAATATAAAAAAATAAATTCTAATCATAGCCAGAATTATAAAAATAGTAAGTAAAACTAAAAATATATGTAAATATAAAATAATAAATCACAAATAAAATTATAAAAAATGTAAATAAAATTAACAAAATAAGTAAATACTAAAAATAATAAGAAATTATTAATTAAACAATAAAATATAAATAAAATAAAACCCTAAAAATAAAAATATGATGTCTCACATGGTTGGTTGAGGTTGAGGGTTGAAGAGGAGTGAGTGATTATTTGAGGTGTCCCCTATATAAAAAAATCATTGGTGGTGCCTCACCTTTCACTTGAAATCAATTAGTTCAACAGTCATAAAAATCGGCAAAAAAATATAGGATCTTGGGAGTGACTCATATTCAACCACCAAGAGGTCAGAATGGAGGTAGTAGAGGGTCCATGAAGCCTTCCTTATGGGTGTCATTTGTATCAAAACTATGATGGTAGGGACGTGGTCGGGGTCAACTGAAGTTCAATTGAGTGACGGAAAAATAGGGCAGCAACATGGGGTGAAACATGACAGGTGGGCTTTCAAAGGGCGAATCGATTCGGTTTAAGCCCGACCAATGACTGGTTTAAGCCTGACCTATGACTACCGGAAGTGGGAGTGTCCAGGAGGGTATGCGGTAGTAATTTTGAGCCAATTCATAATCGGTAGAGTATCCGCCGACTTTCTAAAGTTTCCACTGTAAAAAAAATAGAACATCCCAACTCAATCCAAGTTTCACATAGAATTCTAACATGTTGCAGGAGAGATTGCAGAAATAATTTTAAGGAAATTCCGGGTAAGCCGACCGATTGCATAAAAAATGATCAAGATTAAGGTTTTTTTATAGGAATTTATGTGACCTGTACCTGTACGTACGGAGAAAAATATAGTTTGCAGGGTTCGGGCAAGCACAGCATGGGTGCAGGCTAGACGAATTATTCCGTCAAATCAATTCTATAAATTATATTTTTCATTTTTATTTATATATTTAATCTAAAATTTTAATATTTTCTAATTGAAAATATTCTAATATATAAATCGACAATGTTTAATGTTACAATGATTATTTAAAACAAATATTTACGATCATTTAGCATAAGAGAAATTTGTGTATTTATCAAATAGAGACTTATACCATTATGATAATGACAAAATTCACTTCTTCCCCAGCATAGAACATAGAATATATAGTTACAAATAGCATTATATAGTTACAAATAGCTATTGTATTAGCTATCTCACCATTTGTAAATTTTTAGTTATATATAAATGATAAAATAAATTTTTAAAAAAATTAATTTTGATTTCTTATATAGGAAAATGAAAATTAAACCTTTTAATAATTTATTTTATCATTTATATAATATAACTAAAAATTTATGAAATTATGAACAACTATATAGAATACTTAAAAAAAATAAGAAATTTTCTCACATTTTAAATATAACTTATAATTAAAACTATTAATATGATTTAGTGGGTTAATTAGATTAAAATAACTACAATTAAATCTTTTATGGTTTAACTGGGCTGTATTTTGTGAAATGGGTATAGATCTTAAGTGCCATAACAAATTTTCCTCACATTTTGGTCATTTTAGGAGGTAAATGTGGAAATTCTCTCTCTTAAGCTATATTTTGTCACTTTTGTTTGACGTCATCACATGATCTAAACATCCTATAAAAATCAATTTAGTGCATGAATCGATTGAGTTAAGATAGTTGATGATAAATAATTGGCTTACAAATATTTGGGAGCAAAAAAAAAGCAGTTCTCTTTGAAGTTGTTGGTGATGATAAGCAGAACTACAAACAAAGATTGAGAATGTACAAAAATAATACAAATTCTATATGGTAAATTACTATTAGCATATTAGATGATCTCATTCAAAAGCATATAGTTAACACCTTGGTTCTATCTTCACCGTAAGATTGGTTGTGTACCAATTGCGCCTATAGGAGACACTAATTGAAATTATAAGGGGTTAGTACCCATTACATTTTAGGATTTTTGAGTAAAAAATTGCTAGTTACCTAAGTAATTATGAAATGATATGTGTAATTATATCCTAATATCGAGAGATTACTCCTTACAAATCATTTTTATAATTCTAAACTTGCTCATTTCATTTGGTTATCTAATATTTAGTTTTCACTTTCATAGATGAATAGAAGATCTTATGTGTAAAGCCCACTCTTTTAAGTTAAGAAAAATCGGAAAAAGAATCGGTTAAACCAAATGAGAAATATCGGACCGGTTCACAAACTGGACCATTTGAGGGTTTATAAAACCTTGGAAAAGAACTTTAAGATAAATTAGAAGAGAAAAACCAGACCGGTTCAAATGAACTAGATCCCATTAGAATACTGAAGTTAAGCGTGCTTACGTGATAGTAGTCCTAGGATGGGTGACCTCCTTATTTTACATCTATATAAAAAGCTTATCTCCATTCATTCTCCACACACCTGAGTACTTCTCTCTCTCTGTATTGCTCCAATTCCCAATGAAGCTCGAACCAAATCTTTGACTTGGGCATTTTTCTTAACCTCGGAAGGAGAGGTCGAGCTCTTTAGATTCCGGGGGAAGTCAGCTATCTAATAACAACCTCCATTCGATCTGGGGATCGTCGCTGGCATAATCAAACAGCGAAGTAGCTCTGGTAGACCAAAGATACCCTGTTTCAACCTAGCTAAAATTGGTTGAATTCAGCTTTCCTCAAGACAAACCAATCCTTCCCAACACCTCCATAACCCTCCTACAGTAGAATTAGAGCGGAAAGGTAAGCCAATTCGGCTCCCATCTGCAATTTTCAACTAGTGCTAGAGAGAGTACCGACAAAAGTTTGATGATAAAATTCTCATCCAATTCAGCATCAATTGATACAATTCTTGATTCTAGGATAAACCTCAGGATGAGAGCTATTTACTCAGATCAAAAGCTCGGACAGTCGTGCCCCAACATTGAGTATTTGAAGCTCTCTTTATAGTCTATTTTTTTATTAAGCTCTGTTTGAGCTCGTTTTGACATCAAAATTTGCGATTCAATGTACTATTGAAACATATGAAGATGTAGGATCTCAATTTTAACTTCAATTTCAACAATCAGAAGTGTTTGATCGGTCAATTTGATGAAGTCAAATTCGGTTGTGTTAAGGAGTTGAAATTGGGGGAATTTGAGGATTTTCGAAATTTCAAGGACCAAAATGCAATTTAGTAAAATTGAAGATCAATTGGGCATGATAAGAATGTTAGAGAGCCAATTGAGCAATTTTAGAATTTTTGGGGTAAAACTTACCATTTTTGTAAAGGAAGGGCAAAATGGTAATTTTGGAAAAGTTAGGGACTAGATTGGAAATTTGGGAAATTAAACCCCCTTTTATGAAATTGAATAAATTGAGGCCCCAAGGTGAAATTTAAAAATTTCGAGACTCAATTTGAGGAAAAACTAGCATTAGGGACATAAAGGTAAAGAAAAATAACTTTAGGGACTTAATTGCAAATAAATAAAAAGTTTAGTTTTCTCATTCATTTTCAATGAATGGAGGCTATTAGGCCGAGAGATAATGAACAATGATGTTCATATCGTATAGAAACATGAAGTACCGGGAACGCCAGCAAGGACAAACTCGCATAAATACAAAGAACCGGTCAAGAGGAATTCACTGCATTAACGGGTGAGTGGGCTAATTTACACTTCATACCCAGTTGGGATGATGAACACCTTTTCTAAATTGGAAGCTATCGTGAGTGGGACTTTTAACATCATACATGGTTGGGGTGATGGGCTAATTAAGTTAAAAATCACTTATTGGTTGTGAGTGGGCTTACTAACAACATACCCGATTGGAATGATGAGTATAATTTAAAGTTAAAAACCACTTATCGGTTATGAGTGAGAATTTTATATCATACTCAGTTGGGGATGATAAGTACCTCGAAATAAAAACCCACTACTCAGTGGTATTTTAAATATCACAACTTAGAGAAGTGATGTGAAAATGACATAGAAAAACTACTTACATATTGTAAGTAGATCATACCTGGTTGGTATGATGAAACTTTCTCAGAGAAAGTGAAAAACTCGTTCATCGGTTATAAGTGGAGATATCCTCATACTCAGTTGGTATGATGGATAGTGGAAAATTTATTTTATCGAAAGTGCTCTCCCTTGACTGTGTGCCATTACTTAAATGATTTGGGAGACCTTATTGACAGGAGCTCGGATAGCTCTGTTAGGCCGAAAGCCTCAATTTTGAAACTTGGGGGCTAATATGCCTGATTTAAAAATTCTCGTATAGTGGGCCCAAGGCTAGTTGGCACGAGCAAGAGCTTATAAACAAAATATGAGTTATATACCATAAAACTTTAAATAAATAAATTGTTTGGCCATGGTACCAAGACAGGACAAACATACTCAATCACTAGCGGTAGTGTGACATGATAGGTTAACGGACCAGTCAAAACAAATAGTTGCATGTTGAGTTGAGGGTTAGGGCCTTATACTAGTGGCACCACAAATTATATGGCAAGATGTGAAAATACTGATTGTGCATGCACTGTCATTACAGATCTTCAAGATGCCTAAGAAGGGTAGTGATGTGTCCTAGGGCCCTAGATGACCTAGTGGGTATAAGGGCAGATCGTCAGTCCAGGTGACCGTGCGAAGCTCGACGTAGCTTCAAGTGCATGAGATCGAGGTGGGGTCGGGATGAGGTCTCTTTCCTCATATAGACACGAAGAATTGATTTCGGGATTGAGGATTGGATGTTGCATACATCCACTCATTATTAGGGTAGAAGTGGACGTGCTTCTATATGGGTAGCTGGTAAAGTCGCTCCGACGCCACAAGTGGGTTCAGTGGACGGGATGGCCTACGATTGTGGGAATGATCTTCATGATGAAAGATGTGTGTTTGGTGATCACATACCGTGATTAATAAGAAATGGTGATGAAAACAGAGATTTGAAATTAAATGATTTTTGAAAGAAAATAAGGAGAATGGCACACTACAATATAAATCTTTTTCCTAAAAGTTAAATTTTGAAAACTCATTCACTAAGTAGTCGTACTCATCCTCTCCCTTATATCCCTTTAAGGAAATTTCGAAAAGCATACCCTTAAAAACTATTAACTAAGACGCCTAGGAGACAGGTATGATAGATTTATAATTTATGCAATTTTGATTTATATTATTTTATGAAATGTACAAGATTAAAGGACGCCTTACTCAAGAGATTTGCGGGTTGATTACGGGGATCCGACCAAACTAGGTCGGGGCGTAACATTATGCCCCTAGAATTTTTTAAAATTCTTATTTTTACCACATGTTCAAAACATATTCAGAAATAAAGTCATATGGGTTTATACACATTTGAAAATATTTTATTTTGAAATAAAATAAGGCATAATGACTAGATTAATTTAATAATATATTTAATTTATGGTATATTATGATTGAAAAATCAATTTTATCCATTTATTAAGCAAGTTAGGAATGAGGTTTATTTCATGTATGATATGTCAAGCTTTTAAGTCATCTTATATTATATACATAATATACATAACTCATAATTCTCATAGTAAGTCCCCCTTAAATCATCTTAGTTACTTTCCATCAAACAATATCATATCAAATTATTCATATACCTTCATATATATATATATATTTATGAATGTATATTTGTGATATTAAGTGATAATTATGAATGCATTTCATATATAAATAAAAGTGATATGGGTTGGAAGTCTATTTATTTACATATTGATAAAAAAAGAGTAATCATTTTAAGTGCAAGATGGCGAATGGCATGAATTTTTAAGCTATGTTTCATCATATATCTAAAAGACTATTAACTACATTTAACACAATGTAATGGTATTATATTTTGTGTATGTGTTTACTTTGAAACGCTAATGATGTGGTGTAGAAGATTGACAGTTGGACAAGAATAATTGTTGAGGACTTTGGTGGCAGGAAGTATGATTGAAAACAATTGGTGATAGAGAGTGTGTGACTATGATAGCTTGCTAGCAAGTGGTCTAAAGAGAGAGTTGAGGTTGAATAAAGGTGGTGAAAGTATGTTCACTCCTTGGATAAGTTAATGGTGATGTCCTATATATTTGTAATGGTCCTTCAAGTAGATTTGTTGGTTACCGAGTTGAGGCCATTCTAACTTTTATAACATATTGTTAATACTATGATAGAGTTATAAGAGGAAAGACAAGTGCATTTGGATCTTAATAAACTTTGTATGATTAGAATAGACCTTAGAGCTACCTTGGATGGTTAGGAGATGGTTGGATGGTCACCTAAAATTCATTGAGTTTGTCCAAACCATTGGAGAAATTAAGTGTGACAATATGTGATAATCTTACTTAAACTAATTTAACCAAATATTTAAGGTAGGACAAAGCAAGTAAGATAATATGTGATAATCTTGCTTAAACTAATTATAACCATATATTTAAGATAGCTTATAGTATAAACCCATTTAAAAGAGATGCAAGATGGCTGAGGAGAGTGGATGATAGTAGTAAATGAACATTGAAGGCAAGAATTCTCACACTAGTGGCAATGCTCTTTCCTTTTTTTTTCTACCTAGAATGCTCCATTTTATAGGAAGGAAGAATTAGAAAATATCCATGTGGTGGCTATTTCTTGTATGAGGTTATTTCTTGGGAAAATGAGGGTGACATCTAAGACTCCAAATGAATAGCTAAAGGGAACAATCATTGTACAATAAGGTTGTTGTATCTTGTAGCCAAATACACCATTATAAGGGTAGAGGTTGGCCATCGAATAATTTAAGAGGGCTTCAAGGACATTTAATAGTGGTAGATGTTGAGCCAACTCATGATAGAGAAATGTCATTAGGAAGTCATGCTAAATATGGTCAAACAAAGAAAATGTTGTATTTTTTTATCCTAGTATACATCATATATTATTATTTGTATTTCTCAAATTTTACTCAATGTTATTATTTTAGTAATTATTTTATTTTAGGAAAGTAAATTAAAAATAAAGATATTCAAGTGGGCGTGCCAGAAATCATATGGGCTCTACCCGCGCAGGTTTGAATCCTACCGCTCACGGTTTAATTTTTTATTCACAATTTGGAGAATAATCAACCTCGAATTTCTAATGGTGAAGAAAGTCGCTGCCTAAGGTGAACATCTCAGTCACTCACTTTTATATATTTTTCTCCTTAAAATTTTCAATTAAGTATTTATATGATAATTTGGTGTAAACTTTATTTTATTTCAATTTTAAAATACTTTATTTATAAAAATTAGATTAGGTACGTGATATGAATCATAAATAAATAGGAGTATCCTTAAATAGGGGAAGACATTAGGAGTTAGAAAGTTTAAGGTCTTGGGTATAAGATTATACCAAGAATTGCAATGAAAGTTTGACAGAGCTAAATGAATGAAGAAAAAAATTTAAGAAAATAAAATCTTATTAATTCAAAGGTCTAGAAAACTACTACATGTATAATTAGGGGGTAAATAACATACATATCATGGAAAACTAAGTGGTGATAAAGGGTATATAACCCTATTGGCATAAGGGTGAGAAATATGGGTTCTTGTGTTTAGAAAACACACATTGAGACTATAATAATTAAAATGGACTATAATCTAGATTTGGAGAGATATATAAAGTATCATCCGGAAATAAATGGATTACTACTAAGTAGACATGCCAAGCTCTTTGGACGAGAAAGACGTAGTTATAAACTTATAGTCCCAATAAATTGAGATACATTAACCACCAAACAAGTAATAAAAAATGATATCAAACACTGAAATTTAATGAAGAGAGATACTAAAAGTAAAACTCAAATTTTAATTATCCTTGTCTAATACCAAACAATTAAGATATAATGGCACCAACAACACAGTCCAACTAAAACTTACAATATATCAAACATAAATGCTTAAGAAATATAAATAAAAAAATGTTGATCATACGTAGATAATAAGAAACGTACAACTGTTAACATGATGTTACCAAGTATTATATTAAAGTATTATAACGAGTTTAGTAAATAAATTAGAGTATTAAAAGTGATTGAAATACTAAAGCATAAGCCAACAATGATGGAAAGAACCCATACTTGAGTTACGTTGTGGTTCATATACTCATCCTTTATAACAAACTAAAAAAATTAATGTAGTAAAAGAGTAAGCTTTAGGAAGGACTAATGATCACAATTGTGCAAAACTAAAACCAAGCACAAGGATAAATGATGTGTTAGAGGGGTGCGCCTCCTAAAACTAGTACCACCAAGTAAACTCATTCAACCACTATATCTTAGTAAACGAAATGGTACACTTGGTAACCTTACCTTTCCTAAATGAGTGATGTCAGTAGTTCTCAGGGTAAGCACGAAGGGTACACCCGCTTCAGCATGACAAGAACATGGAGAAACCTTAGGATAAGATACAAAAATTTACTTAAATAATTGAAATGTTATTTACTTGTGCAATCTTACATTCATTTGGTTTCAAGATTATCATTGGTGTTTCGATTGAAAATCTTGAATTTGATGCATTGCATAAGATATTCATTAGTGGAGCACTTGTAATACATAACTATAGGCATGTAAATGTCATTTTTTTGTAGTGACTAACTCTACCTTTTCTTGACGAACACTCAGACTCTATATGTCACGCACTTTAAAGATATTAGGGTTCTTGACCACGATATCATACATGTAGACCGAGTTGAACTTGGTGAAGTCACTCAGAAGAAAGATGAGGTCAATCGAGTTGCACTTGTGGAGCTGGAAGAGTTCGGGTTCACCCTCGTAGTACCTTTCCCAGCCGAGGCTCATCAGTACCTGCTCGAGGAAACCATAGGATGAGACTACCTCCCCGGTCGGAAGGTGCACTAGGACCTTCCTCTTTGTGCTTCCACCCTGCATCCACGACCCCTGTGGATTCTCCACCAGTCGAAATGTGCCATTCGATTTGAACATCTAGATGCCTGACATGTCTGTTTTGTGTAGTGCTCTTTTGTACTAAAAGGACGATGAGGTGCTTGTTGAATGAAGGAGACTTATGACGGTTTGGATTTATATACTAGTTTAGTTCTTCGATACTATGGAGGACATATCCTCACTGTTAGATATAAAAAAAAAAACATGGAATCAAGATATAGTGGAGCCACGAGCATCTTCTTGGAAATTCAAACTATTATTTAATTTATGGGTGGAAAACATGGGAATCTTCGAGGACTAGAAATTTTCCCACGGGCAAGAGGAAGATGCACACCACCACTAGTAGTTCACGTGAGAGGACCAATCGGTGAGGCCGACTTATGGATGTTGATAGATTAGGGTTTCATGTCCTTGATGCTAAACATTCATGTTTGGACGTGTGAGGGACACAGCAAAGAAGACAAAAGGTGGTCTTGTTCTTGTTAGATTAGAACAAGGAAGGTCTCCTCAGTACTTGTCATTGTCCTTTTTCTTCTTTCAATATCAATCCTCTTCTACCTTCTAACAGAGTGCAACGATTATATCACATTAATTTTTATATTATTTTTAAAAGAATTTATATTTATTATTTTAAATGTTAATTAATTTTGTAAAAAAAAAAATCAAATATGTTTATACTTTTATTAATTTATAAAATCAATAGTTATAAATTTTCTTGTGAATATTTTTACATCAAATCATTGTGTACATTTAATATAAAAATTAAGAAAATAAAATAATAAAGATATTTTAATAATATTTGTACTTTTTACAATAACAAATGCCATATTAAGTGATAAATTTTTCCCTACCCTCAAACAAATATTCCTTTAAATTTACTTAGGTAATACTCATCTAATAATATTAGCAATTAAAATTATATCCAATCAAGAATTTATTATAATATAATTAAATAAATATACTCTTCAAATTACATTTAATTTCAACATATTTCATTTGGTCCTATAAATGGAATTAATGTTTCTCCTTTGTGTATTATTACTTGATCATTTTTTTCTATGCATTGAATGGGCGTCATAATTTGACAATATCATGATCAGTTTTGAAAAGTAATTGAGAGAGGGCCACATGTTAGGAGAAATATTGGGTCGTGTGTACCTTGCTTCTATGGGGCAGGTGCATGATTCACATGGTATACAAGAACTTGATGAAAAGGAATGTTTATAGGCGCGAGGGGACGTGGGTTGCTCACATGGGAATCACATAATTCAAATGGTCCTCCACCCTATAATGAATGTCCATCTCTTTGTTCTTCCAAAGTTCTAGGAACCCCAAGTGCTGTGAAATCCATACCCACCCATATATAAAGAAAATGATCCATGAGACTTCCACTTTGAAGAAAATGGTCCTCCTCACTATTTGCTTAAATTGACGACTTTATATTTGCGTGAATATATTGATTATTGATGTAGTTCGTTATCTTATATTTACTTCTTTTGGCACGTAAAATATATAGTTACAAATAGCTCTTGTCTCATCTATATTACTTTTCTAATTTCTTAGTTTATAAATAATAAAACAAATTCTTAAAAGTTTGATTTTGATTTTTTACATTCATTTCTAATTTTATCTTGATACTTTTTTTTGAAAGATCTCATTCACATTTTGATAGGAAAAAATAGGAATCTTCTCACCTTTTATGAGTACTTACAAAGAAATGAGTCCATATGTCTTATAATCAAAATATCAATTAATATAATGTTGGTTATATTTATTTGTATTTATCACACCTTAATTTAGTGATTGTATATATTTATTTAGTTTTTTATAATTTTTTATTATTTATAATTGAATTGTGTATAAATGAATATCACACTATAATTTACAATCCTATATATCTAAAATGTGTTATTTCTCTTCTAGCTTTTCTTATTTTTCTTTCCCTTTATAGTATCAAAACGTTAAAAATTTACAGAATTGAAAATTAACTATGATAAATTGCTGTTAGTATAGTTCAAAAGTATTGAAAATCCACTATGATAAATTGTTGTTGGTATAGTTCAAAAGCATATAGGTAACACATTGGTTCTATCTTTACCATTAGACTGGTTGTGCACCAATTGCGTGGCACTAACTGAAATTCTAAGGGGTTTTGAAAAGAAGAGAAATTAAGAGTCCCCATAACATTTTAGGATTTGAGTAAAAAATTGCTAGACACCTAAGTAATTATGACATGATATGTATAACCTAAATTCTAATATTGAAAGATTACTCCTTACATATCATTTTTGTAATTCTAAACTTGCTCATTTCATAGAAGATCTTATGCCCCTATAATTTTTGAAAATTCTTATTTTTACCACATGTTTAAAACATATTAACAAATAAAGTCATATGGGTTTATGCATACATGAAAATACTTTATTTTGAAATAAAATAAGGCATAATAATTAGATCAATTCAATAATATATTTAATTTATGGTATAGTATGATTGATAAATCAATTTTATCCATTCATTAAGCGAGTTAATAATGAGGTTTATTTCATGTATGATATGTCAAGCTTTTAAGTCATCTTGTATATTATGTACATAATATACATAACTCATAATTTTCCTAGTAACTACGTCCTCAAATCATCTTAGTCACTTTCCATCAAACAATATCATATAAAATTATTCATATACCTTTATATATATATATAATATTTATGAATGTGTATTTGTGATATTAAGTGATAGTGATGAATGCAT
This sequence comes from Trapa bicornis, assembly GCA_030064425.1. NCBI lineage: Eukaryota > Viridiplantae > Streptophyta > Magnoliopsida > Myrtales > Lythraceae > Trapa > Trapa bicornis. Next base: position 15,490,053 of record CM057753.1, on the reverse strand, counting down.
TTCATATATAAATAAAAGTGATATTGGCTGGATTATTAATTGACAAGTCTATTTATTTATATATATTGATAAAAAAGAGTAATCATTTTAAGTATGCAAGATGGCTAATAGTATGAATTTTTAAGCTTTGTTTTATAAAATATCTAAAAGACGATAACTACATTTAACACAAGGTAATGGTAATATATTTTTTATATGTGTTTACTTTGAAAAGTTAATGATGTGGTGTAGAAGATTGACAGTTGGACATGAATAATTGTTGAGTACTATGGTGGCGGGAAGTATAATTGGAAACAATTGGTCATAGAGAGTGTGTGACTATGATAGCTAGGTCTCAATAGAGAGCTGAGGTTGAATAGAGGTGATGAAAGGATTTTCACTCGTTGGGTAAATTGATGGCGGTACCTATATATTTGTAATGGTCATACAATCACATTTGTTGGTTACCGAGTTGAGGCTATTATAACTTTTATAATATATTGTGAATACTATTGTAAGAGGAAAGACAAGTGTGTTTGGATCTCAATAAACTTTGTATGATTAGAATACACCTTAGAACTAACTTGGATGGTTAGGAGATGGTTGGATGGTCACCTAAAAGTTATTGAGTTTGTTCAAACTATTGGGCAAAGTAAGATAATATGTAATAATCTAACTTAAACTAATTTAATCAAATATTTAATGGAGGGCAAATTAAGTGAGATAATATGTGATAATTTTACTTAAACTAAATATTACCATATATTTAAGATAACTTATTGTATAAATTCATTTCAAAGAGATGCAAAGATGACTGATGAGAGTGGATGATAGTAATAAAGGAACATTGAAGGCAAGAATTCTCACACTAGTGGCAATGCTCTTTCCTTTTTTTTTTCCCACCTAGCTTGCTCCATTTTATAGGAAGTAAGAGTTGGAAAATATCCATGTGGTGGGTAAAGTTTAATCCTTATTCCCCTCATGATTTTCAATCATTGTTGTTGCCTAATTGTCGATTGTATTTTATCTTTTTTTTTTTTCAATTTTCTACCGGTGGTAGGTCTTATAGAAGTCCTTGTATGAGGATATTTCTTGGGAAATGAGAATGAGGGTTGCATGTAAAACTCCAAATGGATAGCCATTAATAGGATACTTAAATTAATATAATGACAATTTCATAGTCATTTTTATTGCTTTAATATGAACTTTTTACATATTTAATTTATTAATAGGATATTATTCAATAATTTGATTGAATTATAATTTTTTCTTAGATGAGTATACTTAAATTAATATAATCCCGTACGTATAATCTCTATACTTCTAATAAGTTGAGTTAAATTAACCACAAAACAAGTAAGAAGAAACAACCCATACGGAAGTATAAGCGCAATAAAAAGAGATACGAGAAATAAAATTTTAAATTTAATTATTTTTATGAAAGGTGAAAATCACCCGAGTAGTGATTAGTGTATCGAGTGAATGGTGTATCCAAAAAGTATCATATAAGGTGAATACTAGATAAGATGGTAATTTTTCTAATACCAAACAATTAAAATATAATGACACTAACAATACAAATTAAAACTAAAACTTATAGTAGATAAAAAATAAATATTTAAAAAATATAGAGAATAAATGTTGATCGTACCTAAATGACAAGAAATGTATTACTGTTATCACGAAGTAATGTACGAAACTATTATAACGAGTTTGGTAAATAAATTATATTCTAGAAAGTGATTGTAATACTAAAGCATGGGATAAAAATGGTGAGACGAAGTCCAAAGATCTAATACATATAAAACAGTATGACTTGGGAAGGAGTGATGATCACTCTCAAGAGTTGTGCAAAACCAGAACAACCAAATAAACTCACACCACCCGTAGACATGGTAAAAAAATGGTGCACTTGGTAATCTTACCTCTATCAAACTTTTTACTAAACGAGGGATTTGAGTAGTTTGACTGAAGCACAGTGCAAACCCGCTTCAACAAGAGGAGGGAGAAACACATAAATGCAAGATACGAAAATGTATTTAAATAATCAAAATATTACTTGCTTGTCCAATTTTAGCTTCATTTGGTTTCAAGGATTATTATTGATGTTTCAATTGAAAATCTTGTATTTGATGCATTGCATAATGTATTCATTAGTGGAGCACTTGTAATAACATAATCATATGCCGTATGTAAATGCCACTTGTAATAACATAATCATAGGCCGTATGTAAATGCCGTTTTTTTTTGTAGCGACATATTCTACTTTTTCTAAACGACCATACTTTATATGTCACCTACTCTAAATATGTTATGGTTCTTGACCACAATATCATACATGTAGACCGAGTTGAACTTGATGAAGTCACTCGGAAGAGAGATGAGGTCGATGGAGTTGCGGTTATGGAATTGTAGTACCTTTCCCAGCCGAGCCCCATTAGGACCTGCTCGAGGAAGCCATAGGATGAGACCACCTCCTCCACCCTGCATCCATGACCCCTGTGGGTTCTTTACCAGCGGGAACATGCCATTGGATTCGAACATCCAGACGACTGTCATGTTTGTTTTTGTGTAGTGCTCTTTTGTACTAATAGGAGGATGAGGATGATGAGATGTTTGTTGAATGAAATAGGCTATAATGGTTTGAATATATATACTAGTTCTCCCAAAAAAATGGTCAATTTTTGTGATTTTGGATACTGGGACTCTCACTCTTGGATATAAAGGAAATGGGAACCAAGATATTGTGGACCCAAGAGCGTCTATGACATAGAGTGGATGACGTTACTAAAGCATCTAATCCACGTTAATTTATGCAAGTGGAGAATACACATAGTAATGCCGCATGGGGTGTGATTTCTTCTACAGCCTAGTGGGAATCTCCAAGGACCAGCAACTTCCTCACATGAGAGATTTCTACACGGAGGGGGGAGAGATGCACATCACGAGTAGTTCACGTGAGAGGACCAATTAGTGAGCCCCATATGGACGTTGATGGATTAGGGTTTCATGTCCTTTATGCTAAACACAAGTCATTGGACGTTTGAGGGACAGACAAGGAGATGGGAGAGAATCGAAAACCTTAAAATTCTGTTTCTTGTTCAGATCAGGCAAAAAAAGATGTCATCACTCCTTGTAATTACCCCTTTTGTTCCCGTAATAGTCATTGTATCCCTTTTTATAGAGTGTATTGAACATATCACATTATTTTATATTTATTATTTTTAAAAATAAGTTGTATTTATTATTTTATATGTTATTTAATTTCACTAAAAAATTATAACCCTTTCGTGCCATCAAGGGGTACCTATGTTTGTCTTTTGTGTGTTGTTACTTAATCATTAGTATTCTATACATTGAATACGAATCATAAGTCAACATCATGGTCAAATAATTGAGAGGGACCGCGTCCTATTAGATATTGTGGTCGAGTGTACTTACTTATATGGTATAAAAGAATTTGATGAAACGGGATGTGGATTGGCACGAGCGGATGTGGGTTGCACGTATGTATGGGAATCACATAGTTCAAATGGTCCTCCACCCTCCTCTCTTTGTTCTTCCAAAGCCGTAGGATATCAAGTGCTGTAAATAATTTTAAATAGTAAATTAAATATATTATAAAAATGTATCTATAATTCGTTATAGTTATATTTCATATATAAATATTTTATTTAATTAATGCATAATTTTATTAATAACTCAATATATATAATTTATTAATTAAAAAATAAATATAATTAAATTGTAACAAAGTTTATAATTTTAGTAAAGTAAACGAATTATATAATTTTAGTAACATAAATTACATATATAAAAATATAAATTATATATATTTTTACTTAATAAAATAATAATGAAATTGTATATAATGTTTATTAATAACTCAATATATATAATATTGTATTATATTTGTATAAAATATTTAATTTATTTTTTCAAATTAATTACACAAAATATTAATTATATATAATTTTATTAATTAAAAATTATATATCATTTTTATTTTTAAATAAATGAATTCGTGATTTAAGTTAAATAAATATTTATATAAATTAACATGGTTACCAATAACAATAAATTTATATTATAATTTAAATTGAAATATATTTTTAATATATTCATTATTATATAATAGTTAGGATGCTCTTGTTTCATTAATTGTAAGAAAATATTTGTTAAATTTTTAGAGGCATATCCATTAAAAATATGTTGTAATAATATATATTACAAATTATTTATTTACTCCAAAAGTTTAATATAATAACATAATTTAACAATTAAGAAAATGATATTCTATATTTCTCTAATTTCTCTTTGACTCCATACAAGTGCTATATTCAAACTGGTACGGGTGGGTATTTTTTGTTATTGTGAGTTATATAGTTTGAGCTTTTTAATATTAAAAATTATTGATAATGATTCAAAATTAGATAAAATGGTAAACGTTTGTCTATTTATTATTTTTAATTTTTAATTTTTAAATATATATGTATTTGAATTTTATTGTCTAACAACATTTTATAGTGATTTATCATATATTGAAAACTTAATATCTCACTACTGTTCTACATTTCTAATGAAACCGAATCATAATTATAATTTCTCCCTTTAATATGGTTCAGTAAAAAAATGGCATTGTCATTTCATTTTGGAGTCACATTGCATGCATGACACATATGCAATGCCACCAGTATTATATATGGTAGGAGTGCTTTGAATTTGTATACAAGTAATTTGTATGAATTATGTCTGGGAAACTTTATGTTCACCATTTGATCATGTAGCTAATTATTATTTACTTGTTCAATGTTAATTTCATTTGGTTTCAGGTTTATGGTTGGAGTTCCAATACCAAATAAATAATAACTTGCAAATCATATATTTGATGTATTACATATGGTATATTTATTAATGGAGCACCTCTCATACATAACCACTTATACTGATGATGGCAGTGTCAGAAAAGTAACGTGTAACTCTCACCGCTACTATACACCGACTGCACTTTAACCAAACGAGGCAACTATCCTATACCGATGGAATCTATAGGCAGTAAGTAAATGGCTTTTTTTTGTAATAGCAGACTTCACTTTTTTTTTAGATTACCACTCGTACTTTATATCTTGCACCGTAAATATATTAGGATTATTGACCACGATATCATACATGTATACCGAGTTAAAATTAGTGAAGTGACTCGAAAGAGATGAGCTCGACGAGTTGCGCTTGTGGAACTGAAAGAGTTCCGATTCACCCTCGTAGTACCTTTTCCATTCGAGCCCCTTAGGACCTGCTCGAGGAAGCCATAGGATGAGACCACCTCCCCGGTCGGAAGGTGCACTAGGACCTTCCTCTTTGTGCCTCCACCCTGCATTCACGACCCCTGTGGGTTCTCGACTAGCCTAAATATTCAGATGCCTGAAATGTTTGTTTTGTGTAGTGATGTTTTGTACTAATATGAGGATGAGGAGGATGAGATATTTGTTGAATAAATGAGGCTTATGATGGTTTGAATATATATACTAGTTCTTGGATATTATGGAGGACATATCCTCACTGTTGGATATAAAAAGAACATGGAACCAAAATATAGTGTAGCCAAGAGCATCTTAGAAATTGAAGCTATTAATCTCCTATGACCAATTGGTGAGGCCGACTTATGGATGTTGATAAATTATGGTTTCATGTCCTTGATCCTAAACATTCATCCTTGGACGTGTGAAGGATACACCAAGGAGGACCAAAGGTGGTCTTATTCTTGTTATATCAAAAAATGAAAGGTCTTCAAGTCCTTGTCATCGTCCATTTCTCTTCTTACAATACCAGTCCTTGTCTACCTTTTTATAGAGTGCATTCATTATGTTAAATTAACTTTTAAAGTAATTTATATTTATAATATTAGCAATTAAAATGATATTAAATCAATAATTTATTATAATATAACTAAATAAAAACACTGACATTTAATTTCAACATAATTTATTTGCTCCTATAAATGAGATCAATGTTTTTGCTTGATGTATTATTACTTGATCATTTTTTTATGCATTAAATGCGAGTAATAACTTGTCAAATCATGACCAATGTTGAAAAGTAATTGAGATAGGAGAAATATGGGGTCGTATGTAACCTTGTTTCAATGGGACAACATGCATGATTCCTATGGTATACAAGAACTGATGAAACCGAAAGTTGATAGGCGGGAGGGAATGTAAGTTCCACTTATTACCTTCTTGAACTTGAACTATCTATATATATAAAATGATAGGTTCTTAAATCATTAGGTGAGAAAGACAAACTCTAGTGAACTACTGTTTATAGAATATAATTGATAAGATTTAATTTATTTTTGTTAAAATAATGTATATATCAAATAATATATCGTTAAACTATTATAAATTTGGTATACATAAAACTTATTATGTTATTGATTAGAGTGATTTATTAGTTGGGATATTGCGCAAAATGATTTCATTTCTCCCTACCTTTTTGTTTATCATGAAACCCTTATCTCCTGTGCATATGCTTAACAAATTTGCCAATTATGAAAAATTTTGGTTTCTAAAGCCAATGCTAACGTATTTCATCAACACATACACGACATTTATCTCAACTAGAAAAATCATCTTTGGAGTGGGTGTCTCCTTGGTTGAAGCATTTTACATAAGTTCAATTTTTTCTAATCTTTATATTTATTTAATCTCTCTATATTTATGGTATATGGTCTTATTTGAAATATTAATTTAATGAATGGTCGTACTTATGATGATATTGATATAAAAATAACTTAATTGATGGACAAAATTAGTGTAAAGGTGGACTAAAGTTATTTAAAAATAATGAAAATGATATATCTTGGTTAATAATGAAATATTCTCTATTTAATTCTTTTTAATCTCCCTTCTCGTATATTTACTAACATAGATCATGAAATCCATTTGTGTATTGCTATATAAGGTCTATTTAGGATTTGAAACTCTAATGATAGATAATTAAATCTTTTGATGAGTAAGATAATTTTATATTTGATAAAATACTAATCTCAAGTGACTAGATAGAATACCAATATATTTTTTTGGATATCTAAAATATTGTATTATTTAAAAATTTATTTTAGCTAAATTGAATCTGGAAAATATTCATTGAATACAATTATTTTACAAAATATACTTTATATATTATGTTTCTCATACACCAATCTCTAATCCATGATATGTATAACACGTCAAATAGTATACTATAGGTAATACTCACATTAGAACATTTATAAATTAAATATAAAATTATTAATAAAATAATATTTTATTATAAGTATCTTAATAAATCTCTATTTAAATCTTTATTTCTTATCTTGTATTAGAAAAATAAAATTTATCACTCTTAAATTCACTTGTTAATTTTTTAATTTTATTAAAATATTTTGAGAAATATGTGAACTACTAAATATTTATAGACTATATTTAAATCTCATTTAAAACACGAAAGAGTTACTAATATTTTTTAAATTAATATACAAATTAAATTTCTCATTTTTTAAAATATTTATTTCTTAAAATAATTTTTTCAAAACTATCTTTAATTTACATTCATAATTTTTTTACTTTGTAAAAACTTTCATGAGATAACGTACTAGTCATTCAACAACACCCATTACCAATTCTTCTGGTCTAAGAACTTTAGTCAAAGTTCCTTTATCATAATTTGTTTACCTTTTAAGTCGTGATATTATATTCAAGACAATTAATGAATATTTTATACATTTCTCTCGTGTACAATTTATGATATGCTATATTCCAGTAAACAATGGAACAATCATTCATCATTTCATACTTAAAAGTATTATAAGTTTTATCATATAAAATATTTATTAATTATCCTGTAACTCTATTTTTGTATAAAATTTTATTTTAATAAAATATTTCACAAATAAATCTTGTATGCTCAATTACCAAAAAAATTTAGCTATTATTAATAAAATAGTTTTTAAAATTGAATAACAATCTTATTCATTTTTCCCACAAAAATTATTTTTAAATAATACTTATTTATTTTATAATATTTTATATTCTTAACTAATTAATCGATCGATTATAACCCCTTAGCTTGTTATTGAAATATACTAATGAATTATTTATCTATTAGGTAGATTGCACCAATTACACCCCTCATTCAACCTCTAATATAATTTATATATTTATAAATAATTTAGGTATATATATATAGTTTTATCCATATATATATATATATTAATTTTTAAAATTTATCTATTATTATATTTTATTTATTTAATAATTAAACATAAATTATCTAGGGATAGGGATGTTAATAACTCAGGTCGAACAAATTTTGACAGAGCCGCACCTAATTGGACCCAAGATTTGCCTAGATCCAAGACTTAGATCAAGACTTTTAACCCCAAGTCCTTTTTGAAATGACCGAAGTCCATCCATTTGGATGGACTTCCAAAAGGATAGATTTGGTTGGCCCTTCCAAAAGTACGACCATTTCTGGAACACTCGACCTTCCCGGAAGCGTAGAGGTAGGAGAACTTGCCCGTGGATGAGTCACCAGAGCAGTACGTCCTGCCCCAGAAGCGACCACCCTAGGACTAAGCCGGTGGGGAGAGGGGAGGCTGGCCTGAAAACTCCATTCTCTCTCAACTACTCCAATTTCTAGCGACACTCGAACCACAACTTTAACTTGGGCACTTTTCTGAGCCAAACAAGACGAGGTCGGGTTCTTTGGATTTGGAGAGAAGTTAGCTACACGCTGTAGTCTCCATTTGCTCTGAGGGTCGCCGGAGAAGAGCTAGTGTGATTGAACAATGAAGCAGCTCCAGCGGACCGAAGCTGCCCTGTTTCGGCTGAGCTGAAATTGGCTAATTTAAACCATTCTTAGACCAAACCAAGCCCTCCTAACACCTCCACAATCCTCCTACAGCTAAATTAGAGCTGAAAGGTAAGCTAATTTGGCTTCACTTTCTAAATTCCGATTAGTGCTAGAGAGAGAACCGACAGAACATAGATGACTAAATTCTCACTAAATTCGGCATCAATTGATACAATTCTTGATACTAGGAAAAATCTTAAGACAAGAGTTGTCTGCCTAGATTGAAAGCTCGAACTACCACGCTCTCGACGGTAAGCTTTCAAAACTTTCCCTCTATAAGTCCAGTTTTTCGACAAAGCTTCGTTTGAGCTCATTCCAGCATCAAATCGTGCGATTTGAAGTGCAAATGAATCATATGAAGGTGTAGGAACTCCAATCTAACTTCAATTTCAACAATTAAACTCATTTGATTGGTCAATTTGATAAAATCAAATTTGGTTGAGTTAGAAGGTTGAAATTGGGGGAAATTTGAGAATTTAAAAAATTTGAGGGACTAAAGTGCAATTTCATAAAATTGAGGGCCAATTGGGTATGATAAAGATGTTGGAGGACCAACTGAGCAAATTTTGGAATTTTTGGGGGCAAAACATACCATTTTTGTAAGGTAAGGGCAAAATGGTAATTTTGAAAAAGTTGGAGACCAAATTGAACCCCTTTTTGTGAATTTAAATAAATTGAGGTTTAAAGGTGAATTTAAAAAGTTTCAAGACTCAATTTGGGGAAAACTAGCATTAGGAAAATAAAGTTATAGAAAAATAACTTTAGGGAACTAATTGCAAATAAATGAAAATTTTAGTTTTCTTATTCATTTGGAATGAATGAAGGCTATTAGGCCAAACGATAATAAACAAGGAAGTTCGTATCATGTAGGAACACGAAGTACCGGGAACGCCAGCTAGGACAAGTTCCCTTAAAGGCAACAAGTCGGCTAAGAGGAAATTCACTGCACTATCGAGTGAGTGGGATTTAATATCATACCCGGTTGGGATGATAAACACATCGAAAATAAAAATCCACAACTAAGTGGTATTTTAATCATCACATTTGAGAAGAGTGGTATGGAAATCACACAGAAAAACTACTTACTAATTATAAGTAGATCATACCCGGTTGGTATGATGAAACTTCCTGTAAGGAAGTGGAAAACCCGCTTGTCGGTTATAAGCGGAGACGTCCTCATACCCAATTGGTATGATGGACAGTTGAAAAGTTTATTTTGTTGGAAGTGCTCTCCCCTGACTATGTGCCACTGCTTAAAAATTTTGGGAGACCTTCTTGACTAGAGCTTGAATAGCTCATATAGGCCGGAGGCCTCAATTTTGGATCTTAGGGCTAATATGCCTGATTTTGAAAATCTCGAAGAGTGGGCCCTATGTTAGTTGGCACGAGTAGAAGCTCGTAAACAAACATAATTTAAAGCCATGAAAACTTATGTAAATGAGTTGTTTGGCCATGGTACCGAGATAGGATTGGCATACTCGATGGACTAGTGACAATGTAACATGACAGGTCTTCGGACTAGTCAAGACAAATAGTTGCAGGTCGAGTTGAGGGTTGGGGCCATTGGACCAGTTGCACCACATATTATATGGCTTATGTGAAAAACTGTTGATTTGTGCATGCACTGTGTTACGAAACCTTCAAGACACCCAAGAGGGGTAGTTATGTGTTCTAGGGCTCTGGACGACCTGGTGGAAATAAGGGTAGTTAATCATACTAGAAGTCTTGCGAAGCTCGATGTAGCTTCAAGTGCATGAGATCGGGGTGGGGACGGGATGAGGTCTCTGTCCTCATACGGATACAGAGTTTTGTTACGGGATTGAGGGTCGGATGTTGCAAACATTCACTCATTCTTAGGGTAGAAGTGGACGTGCTTCTATCTAGGTGGCCGATAAAGTCGCTTCGACGCCACAAATGGGTATAGTGGATGAGCTAGTCTACGATTGTGTGTTTTCCTTCATGATGAAAGGAGTGTGTTGAGTGATAACACACCATTGTGATGAGAAATGGCTAAGAAAATTGAGATATGAGAATGGAATGTTTTAAAGGAAAATAAGGAGTCTGACACACTCCAATTCAAACTATTCTTTTTAAAAAACAAGTCTTAAAACACTCATTCACTGAGTTGTTGAACTCATCCCTCCCTTATATCCCTTTCAGGTAACCCCGAAAAGCTTACCCTAAACATCACCAGCTAACGTACCTGTAAATTAGGTATTATAAGTTTAAATTTTTGTGCAGTTTTGATTTATGTTATTCTAGGAAATGTGCAAGATTAAAGGATACCTTACTCCTCACGGTTTATAAAGAAGGGGTAACCCTTAGTAAACCGGGAGAGTGGCGGATTGATCACGGGGATCCGCCCAAACGGGGTTAGGGTGTGACAACTTGAGTGGTATCAGAGCATGTTTCCTCAAATTCATAATCAAGACTAAAAAATATAGTAACTAATAGGATTGATTTTAAAATTTTTAGATGGCTCCAAGAAAAGTAGCCAAACAAACCCACGCTACCTTAGCCACCCCGGAAGCTACAAAGAACTCCATTCCAAGGAAGGAAATGAACCAAGAGTATAGAAGGACCCTTGGAGTAACCCCAGGTCGAAAAGGACTCGACAAGAAAGCCTCCAAGGTGTTCAAGCTCAAGGACGGCAAGGTGTCGAACCATCAACAACCCCTTAGAAAGGCCCCACAATGCTCAAAGTATATGAAGAACCATAAAGATCCACGCAAGGAGATAACCTGTTATAGATGTGGGTAATGGGGAAACTACACTAGAAGATGCTCGACATTTCAGAGGATAAGACCTGAGAGGATCTATTATGAGTATTGGAGGGTGGGACACATAGCAAGGAATTGTCCCACGCTGTGAGGAATCCAAGCGATACCCTCCAATGACACCTCCACCCCTACAGAAGTTCAAAGGGATAACATTACAAGAACCACAATTGCGACTAGTGAACCCAATCTCACCCAGGAAGAAATCCCTCTAGACCAAAGTTTAGTAATAAGTATTCCCTAACCCATCATTGTAACAATCTCCCTCAAGAGATGTTAAAACCTTAAAATTGTAGTTTTACTTCAATAAATAAGATTTTGAGTTTCTAAAAATTTATCTGTTCCTTAATAATATGGTAGCATGCTTCAATTATACGAGGAAGGATCACAGAAAGAAGATCAAGGGTAGGACCTTAGGGAAACCCAAAAATAGTAGAATATAGATAAAGGGAATCATCCCTTAAAGAGCACTACAAACCACCTATGAGAAAAGAAGGAAACAACTCATCCATAGAAGACAAGCTGAACAATGAAAGGCAACTAGAATGCCTTGAGACAGTAATGTATGATCTACTTTGGAAAAATAGAGGAGTCAAGTAGGGTTGTAGACTAACCTAGCGAGGAAAGGGGGAGTAGAAAGGCCAGAATAGTGGAGAGGAAGGATGAAGAAAATCCTTAAAGAAATAAATGGTCGAAAATGAAATGATGACTACACTCAAGCCATAAGGAGGATTTAGTAAGTCCCGCACATAGAGGTCTTTGAGCAAATAAGTGCCCTAGCCTTTCCTGAGGAGGGAGACCCTGGGAAGACATACATATTCCAACTAAGAAATAATGGACCAAGTTAAGAAGGATGATGAGATGAAGTGCACGCCGAGGTGAAAGAACCAAGGGAAGCACATTAAGAGGACCCAAGGGGAAAGTTAAACCCAAGGAACGAGTTAGTAGGAAATAACATCAAATGACACAATAACAAGTGAAAATGGGTGGGCTACCCATCATAAGGAAATAGAGGAAAGAACATTTGGAAAACCTTGGAAAAATAAGCTCTTCTATTTGGAAGAGGGTAAAGAGAAAATAATTAATAATATCAAGACTGATCATGGCCCACACTCACTTAATAGAGCCCAAGGAGTGCATGGCTAGACATAAAGGGTGCTAGGAACCAATCTATCATTAGGAGCTCTTCAAAGAGAGGATAAAGAACAAAAAGGAAATGGAGGACAGCGAATGATAAAGAGTGGGAAACAATACCGACCTCAAAAGGGTATAAGAAGAGAAGACGGAAAAGCTTTCAAGAAGCGTTAAGAAGTTGAACTAGGATGGGAATCCTTAGGTAGAGGATACAGGTAGGAAGTGAGACCTCAAAAAGGGAAGTCCCAAAGCTAAGGAACCACCAGATGGATCCTAAGAAGCTTAAACCGACATAAAGAATCTCATAAAAAACCATAAGTGGTTAAGGGTATGCCGGGATAGTCAAAATATTACCTGATTTGGAAGAGCAAAAAAGCCAATTAGAGATTTCTAACGAACCTAGAAAAGAAGGAAGCAACTAGTAGCAACAGGATGGTCAGGGAGAATAAACGAGACCATAGGAAGGACCGGGGAATAGTGGAGACTACACACTAAAGAAGGATAATAGAGTGGGCATAGTGTTGAGTACACAAATTAGACTCGACGATCGACAAATGATTAAAGGTTGACAAAAGCCCAAATTCAAAAGGGTGTATGAATGCGAAGGAAGGAAACCTTCAAGGAGTAGTAAGAAATTCGAACATCTAACACTAAAAAGGAAATCTCCACTTTGAAGGACATAGTAGAGAATGAAAATCATTAAAGGAGAACTCCCTAAAAACAACGGAATCATGAAATGGTCACAAGTGAATGAGAGTGAGTTTAGGGAAAAGGAAAATCCTTGAGTAAAGGACGTCACTAGAAATGAAGTATGACATAAGAAGATAAGAATCCTAGTGTGTCAGTAAGTCATTAGGAAATCCAATGACTTGCACCAAAAAGACCCAACAAGGAAGTTGGGAAAGGACGAATGCATAAGGAAAGCCGACACGGTTATATAAGACATTTTGTCAAGGAATGAGGGATGATTGAATAACGATAAAGGTAATCAAGGAATACTACCCGGTGAAAAGAGGGATGAAGTTATTCAATTCCTGAAAGGTTGGAAGGTTGGGAACACCCAATAAGGAAGTGTTCTAAAATTTTAATGATTAAAGACAAATTTTAGAGCATTGTTGTGCTGTAAGAGATACGTAAGCCTCAAATAAGAAAGAGTCTGTTCATAAGTATGACGAGGTCAAACATAACATGGATCGAAGTTGTAACAAATAATGGATGAAGGAAGGATCAAAATAGGACGAAGAGGTAATAACATTGAAACCCGTGCAATCAATTATGTAATGCTCGAAAGAACACCGAGCTAAGGGTTTCAACGATGAAGAGAATAACTAGACAAAGGAATGATTGGGCACGTTGAAACTCCCAATCCTAAAATCTTGAGTAAGAACCCCAAAGGGAAAAAAAATCTTGCCATAAGTAAAGAAAGATGCGAACCTAGGGATATATCTTTGGACTCATGGGCAAGACATACTAGTTATGATAAAACTCCATGCAAGGAGTAAACAAAATAAAGGAAAATAAATTCCTTAAATGCGTGATTTAAGGTGGACTAAGTGAAAGAAAGACCAAATTATCAACTTGTCTAAGTTGACATTAAGGGAAGTTATCCCGGAGTGAAATTTAGTTTTGGGGACAAAACTTCTAAAAGGAGGGGAGAGTTGTAAACCCCGCCCTTTGGAGTTAAAGAAAAGTGGGAAAAGAATCGGTCAAACCGAGTGAGAAACACTGAACTAGTTCATAAACCGATCATCAGAGAACGGGCAATTTTGGAAATTTACAATTTCCGAGTAACCCAAAGGGTTCCTAAAACATTGGAAAAAAACCTTAGGACAAATTGGAAGAGAAAAACCAGACCTGTTCTGATGTGAACCTCATCAATATGTTGACGATACCCTACACCAAATATGGCAAGACCCCAAGACTTTCACGACGCAAGTATGAAAAGATGGAATATACCTTGTTTATGTGAAAAACAAGGTATGGGATATGTAAACACCACACCCAAATCCTCTAAGAAGAACTCTTAGAAAACCTCGGGTGATAAGTCTTGATTACTTGAACGCTACAGGTAAAATTCTAATAAGTTCAAAGTTCTTTCAAGATAGAAAGAAGACAAAACCTCACAAAATTGAATTTCCAAAAGTATCCTCCAATGCTGTGGAATATGCCTTTTATAGGCACAGATAACAATCGAATATCCTAAAAATAAGGAAAACATATCTTATAGTTACATGCCAACCATATCTAATATAAATATCTAGGATATTTTAATAACTACTTTAAAAATCTAAACCTGACTAATTAAATATCTAATATTATTATTTAATATACTAAAAGATTTATTATATTATTAAATCTCTCCTTATTAATTAAATATGGACCTTTTCTTGGACTTTTCTTGGGCTCTTCTCTTGGCCTTCCACTTGGATTTTCTACAATCTCTTTAATAGCCCATATAAAGCTTATTTGAATCTTTTAGCCTTTAACCTTGTGATTGGGCCCTCTTGTAGTTTCAAATGATCATTTATCCCATTTGGTGACAAACTATCAACTCCATTGCATGTTCGGTTGATTGGACTTGTGAATTCGTAATGTTTTTAGTCGGATTCACATCATTATCCCCCTTTTGAAAATGATTTGTCCTCATATATTCTATTCCTTCATCACCTACATCAAAAGACATTAAGTTAGAAATATTTATGCTATAGATAACATAATATTTGTCAAATAACTTCATGTTGTAATTATTACTAATGAGTTTTAACACTTTAAATAATCCCTCTAATCTAAGAAATTTTGATAGTTTTCTATCCATAAACCGTTCATTTCTCAGGTGTAGGCTAATCCAAATCCTTGGATCAAAAATAGCCTTCTTGAAACTCTTTTTGGCTAGATTAATATTTTCTTGAGTATGCCATTTTCTATCCAATGGATTAAAACCATAGATAATCTCCAATGGTGATAACTTAGTCACTGAATAAATATAAGAATTATATGCAAACACAACATTTGGTAAACATGCAGTTGAAAATAGAAGTTTTGTATCCAACAAAGTATTCCAAGAAAAATTAAGCAATTTAGTATCAATGATTGTAAACAAAACGTACCTTCTAGATAATGTATTAGCAATTCATTTTTCATACTTTGCTTACAGTTGATCACATAACCGGATGTATAAATGAATTATGCGCACTTTGCATGACACTCATTTAGCTTGAGTGCTACTCCGCTGAACTTTCCATTATCATGTACAATGGATCTTCTTTCCTGACTTACCAAATAAGGTGTTTGCCAATCTTGAATTACCTTAATTTCCTTGCCAATGGCAATACCTTCAAAACTTATAACATATCCAGGAAATACAAGTTTATCCAAAAAATGATAAATATTTTAAAATTCTCAAACAACTTATCTTTTCTTAAAACTTCTAACATAATTTTCAAATATTCCGTAAGTTCATCTAAGATCTTATCATATACTAGGACGTCATTAAAATATATATAGTCAAACTTTAAAATGATAACATGCAAGATATGGTTCATTGATATCATGATAGTGCTAGAGGCATTAGTCAATCCAAAAATCATAACTAACCAATCATATATACATGATTTTGTTTCAAATACCATTTTCAAATTATCCTTTTCTTTAATTTGAAATTGAAGATATTCACTCTTAAGATCAAGTTTTGAAAATAAATAGTATCAATGCAACTCAATAATAATATTATATACATGAGAAAGATGTCGTCAATACTTTATCGTGATAT
Source organism: Trapa bicornis (assembly GCA_030064425.1). Lineage (NCBI taxonomy): Eukaryota > Viridiplantae > Streptophyta > Magnoliopsida > Myrtales > Lythraceae > Trapa > Trapa bicornis. The sequence goes on along the minus strand of CM057753.1, from coordinate 15,473,502 downwards.
TGTCAATATCAAAACAATCGATGCAGATTTGCCAAGTTTCGTCCTTCATGGGTACGACACATGGTCGTTTGCTCTTACGTATATATCTCCTTTCCATCTATTTTAGGACTTGGTGTTGACTTTGATTATTGATTTCTTGAACTAGTGGCAAGCTAGGAATTATCTTATTTGGAATGACATTCTTGAATTCCTACATAAGAGAAATACTAATGCTCAGAAAATATCCGACAATATGGTTAGTAAAATATAAATTCTTGTACATAAGTACTATAAGGATAGGATATGATATTATATCTCTTTTGATCTCACTTTTTCTCTCCATAAAACTATTTTTACTCTTTTTTCTTTTTATTAAAGCTTTTCTCTCTTCTTTTTTAACCTTGCCTTTTTTTTCTCTTCATTTTCATTTCTAGCTTTTCTCTATTCTGTTCCAACTCTGATTTTTCTCTATTCTTTTTCAATATTGCCTTTTCTCTCTTCATCTTCAATTTTAGCTTTTCTCTCTTCTTGTTTTTCTGCTATTTTCTTTTCATTTTCCTTTTTTTTCAATCGATCCTGAAATTCTTGTTGTAAAGTCAAAGGTACAAGATATATTGGTTTATTATTCATCACGAATGAGTACTTATATGTTAATCTATCGTATGTAACTTGACGATCTAACTTCTAAGGTTCTCCTAATAGAATATGACATGCATGCATTGGTACTAAATAACATAATATTTCATCCTGATATTTCTCAATAGAAAAGGACACTATTACCTGTTGGGTTACCTCGAGTTTGGGTTGATCATTCAACCTTTGAATTTGATATGGATTTGGATGCTTCATTGTATGTAATGCCAACTTCTCCACAAGCATGGTGCTAGCAAAGTTAGTGCAGCTTTCCCCATCTATGATAATAGAACAAACCTTATTTTTCATAAAATAATGAGTATGAAATAAATTCTCGCATTGGTTGTCCAAGATATCATTAATCCATGGTCTGTCCCAAGTAGCATGTTGATTGAAGGAATTGAGCTTGAGGTTGTCGCAATTAACTTGGAGATCATTGAACTCCTCCAGTTCCTGTGGATCGAAGCATCGAGATTGAATGCTCCACGGTTGTTCAGTAGAAGTATGTTGATGTGAGTATCATATTACACCTTCCTCCAAGCGGTGTAATATAAAGTAGTACAAATTCAGACATCACTATATGTTTCATTTGCCTCTTCATTGCTTTCCACTGTAGGTTTTGAATGGGCAGTATGGAACCTTCTTCTTTCATAACGTTTCCTCATCGTTAGGCCTCATGATCTTGCCAATTGGTAGAAAGAAAAGAACCTTGCAACTCTCACTTAGATGTTGCACTCAAGCACTCGTGTTTGACACTAAAATAAAATTTTCTGATATATTCAAAATACTCTTGCCTTTTCCCACTCATCTGTCTTCTTTCAATCTTAATTGATCTTAAAAACAAATTATTTTTACGAAAAAATTCAACTTGAGGAACAATCAAGACAAATCAATAAGGTTTTCAAAAGCCAATTCCAAAAGAATTTAAGTGTGATGTATGGATACACTGATATAAGAAACAAGAATAAAATTTAGATAGAGAATAAAATAAGAAATGAAGTAATAAGAAGTAGAATTAGATAGAGCAGAATAAGAATGAAATTCAAGATAGAATTATGTGTCTTTCTTTTTTTTTTCTTTTTCCCCTTTCTTTAGACGATTTTTTTGCTCTTTTTTTTGTTTTTTTCACGATTTTTTGGCTTTTTTTTCTTTTTTGTTTTGCACTTACTGAAAAGAAGATAGATAGAAGAAGATGAGACTTTTTTTTTTATTTTTTAAACAGAATATAAATAGGTAGAGAAGATAAAAAAAGAAATAGATATAAAAGATAGGATGAAACTTGCCGTACAACCGTGTGCTTTAATACCAACTGATGTGAACCTCGCCAATACGCTGACGACACTCTACACCAAATATGGCAAGACACTAAGACTTTCATGATGCAAGTACAAAAAGATGAAATATACATTGCTTATGTGAAAAACAAGGTATGTGATATGTAGACGCCACATCCAAGTCCTCTAAGAAGAACTCTTAGAAAACCTCGGGTGATAAGTCTTGATTGCTTGAATGCCATAGGTAAAAACCTAATAAGTTCAAAGTTCTTTCAAGATAGAAAGAAGACAAGACCTCACAAAATTGAATTCCCAAAAGTATCCTCCAATGTTGTGGAGTATGCCTTTTATAGGTACAGATAACAACTGAATATCCTAAAAACAAGGAAAACATATCTTATGGTTACATGCCAACCATATCTTATCTAAATATCTAGGATATTTTAATAACTACTTTAAAAATCTAAACTTGACTAATTAAATATCTAATAATATTATTTAATATCCTAAAAGATTTATTATATTATTAAATCTTTCCTTATTAATTAAATATGTACCTTCTCTTGGGCTTTTCTTAGGATCTTCTCTTGGCCTTCCACTTGGATTTTCTATAATCTCTTTAATCAGCCCATATAAAGCTTCTTTGAATATTTTAACCCTTAACCTTGTGATTGGGCACTCTTACAGTCTCAAATGATCATATATCCCATTTGGTGACAAACTGTTCAATTCTATTGCATGTTTGGTTGATTGGACTTGTGAATTGGTAGTGTCCTTAGTTGGATTCACATTAGGTTCAGATGAACCGAGTTGGTTCATGAAACCAGAACCGACAGAGAAAGGGCAAATAGGGAAATTTATGAATCCCGACTAACCTAAAGAGTCACAACGGTCAAGAAAAAGGACTTTAGGATGAATTGGAGATGGAAACCAAAGCGGTTCAGGTGAATCGGATCTGAACTGGATTGTACCGGTTTGGATCGGTTTTAACCACTATTGAACCGGATGCTAAATTCATTTTTCTAGGTGGCTAAGAAAATTCAAATTTGAGATTTGAGGCCACCATTTGATAGAAAATATATTTAGATGAATTTAGAAATTTTTAATTTTGAAAAATTCGGTTAAATTGGGCCTAAATCGACCAATTTAAACTTTGAACCCAGTTTGGTCTAGTTTAGAACAGTGTCATCTTATTCCTTCAGATGACAACACTGTTCACTCACTAGAAAATCGAACAGCTCCGATGAAGCTGAAATGTCTATGGCTAGGGAGTTTCAGGTAATGAATGACAGTCATTAAGGTGCCAATCAGATGACCCAAAAGTCGACGAGCTTTCTATATAAAGAGCTCCTCCTCATTCATCCTCTCGACACTTGAAAACTCCATTCTCTCTCAACTGCTCCAATTCCCGGCAAAGCTCGAACCAGAGCTCTGACTTGGGCACTTTTCTTAGCCAAACAAGGCGAGGTCAGGTTCTTTGGATTCGGGAAGAAGTTAGCTACATGTGTGACGCCCCGACCCGATTTGGTCGGATCTTCATGATCAACCCTCCACTCTCTCGATTTACTAAGGGTTGCCCCTTCTTATACACCTTGAGGAGTAAGGCGACCTTTAAACCTGCACCTTTCCCGAAATAATATAAATCAAAACTGCACATAATTTTGAACATATCATACCTATCTGACATGTACGTTAGCTGGTGGTCTTTGGGTAAGATTTCCAGGATTACCTGAAAGGGATATAAGGGAGGGGTGAGTATAACGACTAAGTAAATGGGTTTTCAGAGTTTAACATTTTGGAAAATGTTTGAATCAGAGTGTGTCAGGCTCCTTATTTTCTTTTTAAAGACATTTCATTCTCAAATTTGGTTTTTATAACCATTTCTTATTACCATAGTGTGTTCATCATCCAATACACATCATCCATCATGAAGGTAAAACACACAATCACAGGCCAGTCCATCCACTGTACTCACTTGTGGCATTAGAGTGATTTTACCGGCCACCTAGATAGAAGTACGTCCACTTCTACCTTGAGAATAAGTGGATGTTTGTGACATCCGACCCTCAATCCAGTAACAAAACTCTGTGTCCGTATGAGGATAGAGACCTCATCATGTCCCCACCCCGGTCTCATGCACTTGAAGCTATGTCAAGCTTCACAAGACTTCTCGTACAACTTACTGCCCTTATATCCACCAGGTCATCGAGAGCCCTAGGACGCATCACTACCCCTCTTGGGCGTCATGAAGGTCTCGTAACACAGTACATGTACAATCAATAGTTTCTCACACAAGCCATATAATCTATGGTGCCACTGGTCCAACGACCCCGACCCTCAACTACACTAGCAGTTGTTTGTCTTGACTAGTTCGAAGACCTGTCATGTCGCACTGCCGCTAGTCCATTGAGTATGTCGGTCCTGTCTCACTACCATGGCCAACAAACTCATTTACTTAAGTTTTTATGGCTTAATAATCATGTTTGTTTATGATCTTGTGCTCGTGCTAACTGGCCTAGGGCCCACTATTCGAGATTTTCAAAATCGAGCATATTACCCCCAAGTTCTAAAAACTGAGGCCTCCGGCTTAACAAATCTATTCGAGCTCCTATCAAGAAGGTCTCTCAAAATGTTTAAGCACTGACACACAGTCAAGGGAGAGCACTTCCGACAAAATATACTTTTAAACTGTCTATTATACCAATCGAGTATGAGAACTTCTCCGCTCATAACCGATGAACGGGTTTTCCACTTCCTTTGAGTAAGTTTCATCATACCGAGTATGATCTACTTACAACCGATAAATAGTTTTTTCCGCTTAATTTCCACATCATTTCTCTCGAGTGTGATGATTAAAATACCACTTAGCAATGGGTTTTTATTTTTGAGGTTCTTATCATCCCAACCGGGTATGATATTAGATTCCCACTCACCCGTTAATGTAGTGAATTCCTCTCGACTGGTTCTTTGTATTCATGTGAGATTGTCCTTGTTGGCGTTCCCGGTACTTTATGTTCCTACACGATATGAACATTCTTGTTCATTATCCCTTGGCCTAATAGCCTCCATTCATTCCAAATGAATGAGAAAACTAAAGTTTTCATTTATTTGTAATTATGTCCCTAAAGTTATTGTTCTTTAACTTGAAGTCCCTAATGCCGATTTTCCCCAAATTGAGTCCCAAAAATTTTAAAATTCACCTTGGGACCTTGATTTATTCAATTTCACAAAAAGGGGTTCAATTTCCCAAATTTCCAATTTGGTCCCCCAATTTTTCCAAAATTACCATTTTGCACCTACTTTACAAAAATGGTAAGTTTTGCCCCAAAAATTCTAAAATTTCCCAATTGGTCCTCCGACATCTTTATCATACCCAATTGGTCCTCAATTTTATGAAATTGCACTTTAGTCCCTCGAATTTTTGAAATTCCCAAATTTCCCCCAATTTCATCCTTCTAACTAAGCTAAATTTGATTTTGTCAAAATTACCAATCAAATGAGTTTAATTGTTGAAATTGAAGTTAGATTGGAGCTCCTACACCTTCATACAATTTAATTACACTTTGAATAGCATGATTTGATATTGGAATGAGCTCAAATAGATCTTCATCGGAAAACTAGACTTAGATAGAGAAAGCTTCAAAAGCTTACCGTCGGGGGCGTGGCAGTCTGAGCTTTCAATCTGGGTAGATAGCTCTTATTCCGAGGTTACTCCTAGGATCAATAATTGCATTAATTGATGCCGAATTGAATGTGAATTTAGTTATCGAAGTTCTACCGATTCTCTCTCTAGCACCGATCTGAATTTATAGAGGAGAGCCAAATTGGCTTATCTTTCTGCTCTAATTCAGCTGTAGGAGGGTTGTGGAGGTGTTGGGAGGGCTTGGTTTGGCTTGAGGAGGGCTTGAATTGGCCATTTTCAACATTGCCAAAATAGGGTAGCTTCAATCTATCAAAGCTGCTTCACTGCTCTATCACGTCGGCATCTCTCCGATGACCCTTAGAGTAAATAGAGACAATCGTCGGGTAGCTGAATTCTCTCTGGTTCTAAAGAACTCGACCACACCTTCTTTGGCTAAAAAAAGACCTATATCGGAGCTCTGGTTCGAGCTTCACCAAAATTGGAGCAGTTGAGAGAGAATGGAGTTTTCATGTGCGGAGAGGATGAATGTGGATGAGCTCTTTATATAGGAAGCTTAGGGACTTCTTGGCCATCCGATTGGCACCTTAATGACGGTCATTTATTGCCTGAAACTCCCTAGTCGGAGACTTTTCAGCTTCACTGGTGCTGCATAATTTTCCAGCGAGTGAACAGTGTTGTCATCTAAAGGAAGAAGATGACACTGTTCCGAACCGGATCGGACCGGTCCGAATCGAGTTCAAAGCTTAAACCAATCAGTTCACCCCCGATTTGACTAAATTTTTCAAAATTAAAAATTTAAAAATTTATTTTCTATCCAATGATGACGTCAAATCTCAAATTTGAAAATTTTTAAGCCACCTAGAAAAATTAATTTAGCATATGGTTCAATAGTGGTACAAACCGGTCCAAATCGGTTCAATCCGTTTCATATCCAGTTCACTTGAACCAGTTTGGTTTTCACTCGGGATCCATAAATTTCCTAGTTTGCCCTTTTTTTATCGGTTCCAATTTGTAGACCGACTCAGTTTTCAAATTGAAAATGACTAATTCTTTCCTTAGTTTTCTTATTATCAAAGATGGGGTTTACAACTCTCCCCTCCTTTTAGGAGTTTTGTCCCCAAAATAGTTACATGCTAAATAATTGAAGGTAACTATCCCTCATCACACTTTCGGTTTCCCATGTATCTTCCTATACGGGTTCGTTCTGCCACAGAACCTTGACCATAGAAACCCTCTTATTCCTTAAATTCTTGTCCCTCCGGTCGATGATTCATACCATTTCCGTTTGATAGGTTAGGTTCTCTTCCAACTCTAATGGAGGTTGGTTCAATGCATTACTAGGATCAGGCTGATACTTCCGAAGCACAGAGATGTGGAATACATCGTGTATTTTTCTACAGGTCTGGAGGTAGTTCTAATTTATAGGCCACCGGTCCTATCCTTTGAATGATGGGATATGGACCAATATACCTTGGTTTCAACTTTCCTCTTTGCTAAAACCTAAGTATTCCCCTCCATGGGGACACCTTCAGAAATACTTGATCTCCCACCTCAAAATCCAAATCTTTCCTTCGATTGTCTGCATAAATCTTTTGCTTGTCCTGTGCGGTCTTAAGGCTACTCTTGATTAGTTTTATCTTCTTCATGGCATCCTCTATTAGGTCTACCCTTTCTAACCTTCTTTCCCTCACTTCTTCCCAAAATAGAGGGGTACGACATGGTCGTCCATAAAGGGCTTCATTGGGAGCCATCTGAATACTAGCATGATAACTATTATTGTAAGCAAATTCCATTAGGCACAAGTATTCTTCCTAGTCTTTTTTCATGGTGAGTACGCACGCTCTTAGCATGTCCTCCAAGGTTTGGATGGTTCGCTTAGACTACCCATTTGTCTGAGGATGAAACGTCGTGCTCATGTGGAGCTTGGTTCCCATAGCACTTTGTAAGCTTGGCCGAAACCTTGAAGTAAATCTTGGATCTCTATCTGATACTATACTCATTGGAATGCCATGGAGACTTACTATTTCCCTCATGTATAAGACTGTTAGTTGTTCCACTATGTCCGTCAATCTTATAGGAAGGAAATGAGCTGATTTGGTCAATCTATCCATGATGAACCAAATCTTATCTCGACCCTTTCTTGTCACCGGTAGTCACATGACAAAGTCCATAGTGTTGTGCTCTCATTTCCACTCCGGAATTGGTAAGGGTTGTAGCAGTCCTAACGGTTTCTGATGCTCCACTTTTATCTGTTGACAAGACAAGCATCGGGCTACATATTCCGCAATGTCCATCTTCATACCTTTCCACCAATATCCTTGTTTAAGGGTGCGTTACATTTTGGTACTGCCTGGATGCATAGCATATACTGAATCGTGTGCCTCTTCCAGAATTAACCTCTTTAGTTCCTTCTTTGAGGCACACATACCTTACCCTTGTAGGTCAGCACCCCATCATTGCGCAAGTTGTAGTCCAGTTTAGTTTATCTATTAACAGGATCAAAATAGGTTGAAGTTCCATATCTGCTTTTTATTGAGCTTGTATCTGCTCAATTAGATTGGGCCTCACTACCACGTTAGCCACCAGGCACCTTTCCCGCTTGTCCATTTTCAGGCCCACCTCCATTTTTCCCAATTGTTGCAACAGGGGTATGTAACTCGTCTTTACTTGTGTCGCCTCACTACTACCACATTTGCCTTTCTGGGGTGATATTTTATCACAAGGTCATAGTCCTTAACTAATTCCAACCATCACCTCTGGCGGAGATTTAACTCCTTTTGAGTTAGGAAGTACTTAAGACTCTTGTGATCTGTGTATATCCTACACTTAACCATGTAAAGGTCATTTCACCAAATCTTTAGAGCAAACACTATTGCAGCTAATTCCAAATCATGAGTTGGGTAGTTTCTTTTATGTACCTTAAGTTGTCGCGAGTCATAGGTGATAACCTTCCCTTGTTGCATTAAAACACACTCGAGTCCTTGTCTAGATGCATCACTATAGACAGTGTACTCTCCTGCATTAGAGTCAGGTAAAGAGAGTACTGGTGTGGCTGTCAGTCGAGTCTTTAACTCCAAGAAAGACTTCTCAATGATCTCATCCCACTTATACTCAACTCCTTTCCTGGTGTGTCGAGTTAGAGGAGCTGCTATCTTAGAAAAGTCTTGCATGAACCATCTATAGTATCCTGCCAAACCTAAGAAACTTCTTATCTCTATAGGATTCCTTGGTGCCTTCCAATCTGATATGGCTTTCACCTTGGCTAGATCTACTTTAACTCCATCTTTGGACACTCTATGTCCTAAGAATCCTACTTCCTGCAGCCAGAACACACACTTGGAGAAGTTTTCATATAATTGATTTTCCTTTAATATCTCCATGGTGGTTGCCAAATGCTCTTCATGTTCTAACCTGGTTCGTGAGTATATAAGGATGTCATCTATGAATACCATCACAAACTTGTCCAAATGTGGTTGGAACATACGGTTCATCAAATCCATGAAGGCTGCAGGGGCATTCGTTAATCCGAACGACATTACTCTGAACTCGTAATATCCATATCTAGATCGAAATGCCGTTTTGGGAATGTCCTCTCGAATCTTGAGTTGATGAAAGCTCGACCGAAGGTCTATTTTGGAGAAGTAAGCTGCTTCTTTTAATTGATCGAATAAATTTTCTATCCTCGGAAGTGGGTATCAATTCTTGATGGAGATCGGGTTTAGCTTTCTGTAGTCTATGCATAGTCTCGTCCTTCCGTCCTTTTTCTTTACGAATAGGACAGGTGCACCCCATGAAGACTACATAGGATGTACAAAATCCTTCTCCAATAATTCGTCCAATTGTTCCTTCATTCCCATCAACTTTGTTAGAGCCATACGCTATGAGGCTTGGGATATGGGGTTCGTTCTTGGGATTATTTTTATGGTGAACTCCACTTGCCGACTTGGAGGTAGTCCGGGTAGCTCTTCTGGAAATACCCTTAGGTAGTGTCTAACTACTAGGATATCTTCCAGTCTCTTTTATTCAGACTTTTTGTCTACTACCATGGCCAGGAAAGTTGTACAACCTTTATGTATCATCTTTTGGGCTTTCAGATGGGACACCATTTGTACTTCACTTTTCCTTCTATCTCCCTGGAACTTTAATTCTTTCGTCTTGGGAGTGTGGAAGGTTACCGTCTTCTTTCCACAGTCCATCCTCGCCTAATGGTTACTCAGCCAATCCATCCCAAGGATTACTTCAACCTCTTTTACGGGTAATGGGATCAAGTCAGCTTCAAGTTTGATTCCTCCAATCTTTATCTCACATCCATATATTTTCTTATTCATGTTTAAACCTTCTTGTAAAAGTGTAAGTATATTACGACTTTGTTCTAGTGGAGTGAGTTCTAGGGTACTCTTGAAATCAACTCTTTCTTGATGAAGTATCTCTCAACTTTGGATTCAAAGAGGGCATATACTTATTGTCCCCATAGTTGTATATATCTTGATTGAAGAAGCGTACAATTTAGAAGAAAGTTTCCTTTATTAAATAAAAAGATCTTCAGTTTACATGATTCTCTTAAACTAATTTGGAGGGTTTTGGAATGTACCCGCTACAGTGCTAGGGTTTCTTCTAGCCTATTTCTGGGTGAGGTTGTATACCCTAGCTGGTACTCGTGCTATAGTGTTTGGCCTAGGGTTCTTGGGATTCCCTTAAGGTGGTCCAAGAGTGTTCCTCTGCATGTTCTCCCTGATAGTGGGACAATTCTTTGCAAAGTGTCCCACTTGCCCGCATGCAAATCATGTAAAGAATACTCCCTCATGGTTCTTTTGACACTTTGGACAACGAGGATTTCCTTAAGGTAAGGTGGGGACTACTCTAGGGGGAGGTGGTGGCATGTCCCTTCTCCTTTGAAATTCCGTTCTATTTCCCCATTTTGGATCGTTATGCTCCTTCCGTCCTCCATGACGGTTTGGACCCTTATCCTCCTTTTAGGTCGTTTGCTCCACCCGACAACGTTGGGTCTGCACCAGTTGCTCACACTCGTGAGCCACACTGATTATGGCTATCAGGTCCGTGGGGCGCTCCAATACTCATACGATTTTGAATGTCCATATTAAGTCTGTTCACAAACCTCTAGCATATGTCTGCTAGCCCAACTAGGTCAAGAGCAAACGGTATTAACTCGTTGAATTTTGTCTCATACTTCGATATGGAGTTAAGCCCTTGCCGAAGCTATATGAACTCCTGCTTCTTCTCATTTATTAGATGGGGCACCAAGTACTCCTCTGAGTACCTCTCCTTGAACTGTTCCCAAGTGAGGATGGTGGTATGTAGGCTTCGGACATTGTCCCACCATCATTTGGCGCTTCCCTCCAAGAAGAATTTTATCAGGATCACCATATTCTCTGGTGGTATCCTGACGATTCCCATCAACTTCTTAATGTTTGCCAGCCAATCCATGGTGGCTCTAGCATCCTTTTCTCCAAGGAAGGGTATACACCCTAGTTGTCAGAGAGTCTTGAGGTTTCTGGGAATGTCTATTGGAGTGGGATTGTTAATAGGGGGAGGATGGGATTGCACTTCGTCCAGTTCAACCCGAGAATTGGTGTCGGCCTTAGGGACGAGGAGTTGTTTGATCTTCTCTGGGAGTTTCTACAGGTAGTGTTGGTTGGGTAGTGTTGGAGACTATAGCCCTAGTTCTTTTGGTTCCTTTCTTCAGAGCCATTCTAAAAATTTTAAAATCAATCCAATTATTTACTATATTTTCTAGTCTTGATTATGTATTCAAGAAAACAGTCTCTAATACCACTCAAGTTGTCACACCCTGACCCACTTTGGTCAGATCCCCGTGATCAACTCACCACTTTGTTGGTTTAGTAAGGGTTGCACCTTTCCTATAATAACATATATCAAAACTACACATAATTTTGAACTTATCATACCTATCTGATAGGTGCGTTAGCTGGTGGTCTTTGGGTAAGCTTTTTAGGATTACCTGAAAAGGATACGAGGAAGGGGTGAGTACAACGACTCAGTGAATGGGTTTTCAGAGTGTGTTAGTCTCCTTATTTTCCTTTTAAAAACGTTTCATTCTCAAATTTGGTTTTTATAACAATTTCTTATTACCACAGTGTCTTCATCACCCAACACACATCCTCCATCATAAAGGTAAAACACACAATCCCAAGCCAGCCCATTCACTATATCCACTTGTGTCATACAATTAATGAAACAAATAACGTAAGTAAATACCAAAAATAATAAGAAATTATTAAAATAATAATAAAAAAAATATAAAATATATTCAATGATACACCACAAATAGTAATAAATATTCAAATACAATAAATTTCTAAAAATAATAAAAAAACACTTAAAATACATAAAACGACAAAAATAGTTGGGATATTCAAGCCAAAAAAATGGTATGTATCAATGAAAATAACCCAAAAATATGAAACATTAAAAATATAGTAAAAATTTAAAAAATGCAAGGAAATTATTAAAAGAATAATTGACATTAAACACACAATAAAGCACAAAAAATACTAACAAGCACATAAATAATCAACAAAAAATAGTAAAATACAATTAAACAAACACTACATTTTGTGGTTTGTTTTGGATTTTAATTGTGTTTTTATTAATTTATACCATTTTGGGTATTTTTGGTTATTCTTATCAATAATGCATATCAAAAGATCTGTACCATTGTTGTCATTTCTCTTTATTTCCCAAAGTTTCTTAATAGTTTAAACATATCTTATTATTTATAGTGTTTGTTTAAATGCATCTTGCTATTTTTTGTTAATCATTTATGTGTTTCTTATTTTTTTATGGTTTCCTGTGTGTTTAGTGTCAATTACTATTTTAGTAATTCATCTGCTGTTTATTTTTGAATTTTTATTATAGTTTTTAGTGTTTTATACTAATTTTGGTTATTTGAATTGATTCATACCATTTTTATGTCTTCAATGATCCCAACTATTTTTGTCGTTTAATTATAGCTTTTAGTATTTCTTATTATTTTTGAAAATGTATTAATTTGTAAGTATTTACTACTATTTCTATTGTTTTTTAATGTACTTTACTATGTTTTTTATTTCTTATTATTTTTTATATTTTCTTACCTTTTAATGTTCACTTACAAATTTTGGTAATTATATTTGTGATTTATTTTTAAACCTTTTTTGTGTTTTTTAGTTTTTCATTTTATTTTGTATCTTTTTGGGTGTTTCTTACCATTCATGTATAATGAACTATCCCTAATATTTTTTTGTGTATTTTGTGTTTTTACATTTTTCTTGAGAATTTTTGGAGTTTATTGGTATTTTACATGTTTATTATTATTTTGATGTTTCATTTAATGTATGTTACTTTATTTTAAGTTAATTATGTGCTTCTTAATATTTTTTGTATTTATCTACTTTTAAATAATTCTTATAAAAGTTTGAATTTAAATTTTAATTATATATTTTTAGTCTTTGTGTGCTTTTTTTGTTTTCTTTTGATTGATTCTTACATTTTTTTTTTGTCTTGAACTATCCAAAATAGTTTTGTGAGTTTTATTACAATTTTGAGCGACTTTTATTATTTTGGAAGTTCATGGCAAGTTAATTATTTTTTATTATTTGTCTGTTTCATTGAAATTATTTTTCTCTATTTTGTGTGCCATTTAGGCAATTTTACTATTTTTGGTATTTACTCATATGTTTATATTGATTTACTATTTTTAGTAATTTATTTTACTGTTATTTTTATTATTTTACATGTTAAATACATTTTTATAGTTTTAATTTATTCTTACCATTTTTGTTTATTGAATGATCTCATCGATTTTTGAATTTTTTTTTAAAGTTTTGAGTGTTTTTTAAGATTTGTGGAAAGTTAATATATTTTAAGTATATATTAATATTTTCAGATTTTTTTAAATATGTCATATTTTATTATTCATTTATATGTTTGTTTGTATTTTGCGTATTTTATTAAATATTTTATTTCATTTACAATTTTTTAATTAATTTTACCATTTGTTTATTTTTAGATTTTTATCGTATTTTTTATATTATTTTACGTATTTTGAATAATTATTGTTACTTTTATATATTAAACGATTCAAACTATTTTTAACATTTTTTTGTGCTGTTTAAAGTTTTTTTACAGTTAATATCTTATTTGTAGTGTTTGTTTAATTGTATATCACTATTTTTTGTTGATCATTTATATGTTTCTTAGTATTTTTTATTCTTTTGTGTTTAGTGTCAATTTTTTAATAACTCCTTTGCATTTTGATTAAATCATTCAACAAATAAAAAATGGGAAGTATCAATAAAAAATCCTATGAAACTTGTAAAATAATAATAATAAATTGCAAAAAAAATTACTAAAAATAGTAAATTATAAGAAACACATAATCAAATAAAAAATAGTAAGAAACTCATATATGACCTATATAATATAGAAAAATAAATTTTAAAAAATACCACAAATAGTAAAATAAATAATTAAAATACTTTAAACTTCCAAAAATAATAAAATAATCTCAAAATCACAACGAAACACTAAAAATATTTTGGATCGTTTAAGGTAAAAGTGACTAGAATCTATCAAAACAAATTAAACAATTTTGAGATATTGAAAAATATAAAACAATATCAAAAATCAAATCATAGAAAAAATTATAAAAATAGTAAGTAAGACTAAAAGTGGAGGTTAACAAAAAAAACAAATCACAAATAAAATTATAAAAATTGTAAATGAAACTAGCAACCTAACCTAAGGAAATACAAAAAATAATAAGAAATTATTAAATGAACAACGAAAAAAATAAAATATATTCAAATACAATAGTAATAAATAATCCAAATACAATACATTTAAAAAAAATAAAAAATATTGAAAATACAAAATAACGACAAAAATAGTTGGGATCATTCAAGCCATAAATATGGTATGTGTCACGTCTCGACCTGGTTTGGTCGGATCCCCGTGATCAACCCGCCGCTCCCTTAGTTTAAGAGGGCTCCTCCCCTTTCTTTTATTAAGAGGATCTAGGCGTAATCTTAAATTTGTTCCCTAGAATAACATAAATCATTAAAAATATAAGTTTAAAACAACTTTTAAGTATACTTGACAAATGGTAGGTCCAGTTATTTTTCTTAGTCATTTGTTCTACTCCTGAATGGATATAAAAGAGAGGTGAGCTTCTATAACTTAGTGAATGGGTGCTGGGAATGAGTTTTCATAAAAAAAAGTTTTTAATTGGAGTGTGCTAGACTCTTTATTTCCTTTAATAATATTCCTTCCTCAAATTTCAGTTTTCAAAATTCTTTTCCTCATTATCCACATTAGGTGTGTTTAACAATCAACACATACCCTTCATTAGGAAGGAATCATACATTCGTAGGGCAGCCCGTCCACTGCACCCACTTGTGGCGTCGGAGCAACTTTACCAGCCACCTAAATAGAAGCCCATCCACTTCTACCCTAAGTCTGAGTGGATGTTCGCGACATCCGACCCTCAAACCCGAAATCAACTCCATTTCTGTATGAGGACAGAGACCTCATCCTGACCCTACCCCGACCTCATGCGCATGAAGCTACGTCAAGCTTCCCTGACTACTAGCACGATAAACTGCCCTTATCTCCACCATGTCATCCAATAGCCCCTAAGACGCATCACTACCCCTCTTGGGTGTCTTGATGGTCCCTAACCTCAAGTGCATGCATAAATAATAGTTTTCCACAAAGCCATTTATCTTTGGTGCCACTGGTCCAATTGCCCTGACCCTTAACTTGACCTGCATGTCTAGGCTGGTCCGTTGACTTGGCCCTGACGCACTACAACCAGTCCATCGAGTATGTCGGTACTGTCTTGGTACCATGGCAAAATCACATAATCTATTCATTAAGAATTTTAATGGCTTTAACATTCATGTTTGTTTATGAGCTCCTGCTCATGCCAATTGGCCTTGGGTCCATTGTACATGATTTTACAAAATTGGGCATTTTAGCCCCACAAGTTCCAAAACCGAGGCCTCTAGCCTATCTGAGCTATTCTAGCTCTCGTCAAGAAGGTCTCCCAAAAGGTTTAAGAATTGGTACACAATTAAGGGGAGAACACTTATGACAAAAATAACATTTTCACTTCATCACACCAACCGGGTGTGATGATACCTCTGGTTGCAACTGAAAAGTGGGTTTCTCCTTCCTTCAAGGAAGTCCTTCATACCAACAGGGTATGTTTTCTCTACTTATAACTGGCAAGTAGTTTTCCACTTAGTTTTGACATCATTCCAGCTGGGTGTGATGTTAAAATCCCACATAGAAGTGGTTTTTAATTTTTGAGGTGTTTATCATCCAAATTAGGTATGATGTGAATAAACCCACTCACAATTGGTAAGTGATTTTTAACTTTAAACTATACTCATCATCCCAACAGGGTATGCCATTAGTAAGCCCACTCACTTGATAATTGACGTGTATCCTTCTCCAATTGATTTCCACTTCCACGCTAGCTTATCCTTGCTGGCATTCCGGTCCCTCATGTTCCTACACGATTTGGACATCTTTATCTATTAATATTTGGCATAACAGTCTTTATTTCTCACGTATGAATGATTAGGCTCAAAATTTCTAGTTAATTGCACTTAGGACCCTAAAGTTTATTTTCCTTGACTTTAGGTCCCTAATGCTAACTTGGATGTACAATTTTTCTGGCCATCGTTTTGTATGAGAAGTCTGAAGAAAAGGAATTGAAAGACATTCTACAACTCTCTCTCTAACACCGATCGGAAATTGCAGAGGGGAGCCGAATTGGCTTACCTTTCCATCATAATTAAGTCGAAATAAGACAGCTTCAGTCCGCCGGAGCTGCTTCATTGTTCCATCACGCCGACGCTTCTCTGGTGACCCTCGGAGCAAATGGAGACTACAGGCGTGTAGCTGACTTCTCCCCGGTTCTAAAGAATTTGAGCTCGCCTTCTTTTGCACAGAAATGACCCTAAATTAGAGCTCTGGTTAGACCTTCACTGAAAAACTATGGAATTGAGAGAGAATGGGTTTTTCAAGTGTGGAGAGGATGAATGGAGAGCGCTCTTTATATAGAGAGCTCGGGGACTCATCGATTGTTCATTTGGCACCTTTATGATTGACATTTATGTCCAAAAATGTTTTGAATGGAGACTTATCTTCTTCGTTGATGCTGCTTCGATTTTCTGGCGACTGAACAGTGTTGTCATCTAAAGGAAGAAGATGACACTGTTCCAAACTGGACCGGACCGAGACTTATCTTCTTCGTCGATGCTGCTTTGATTTTTTGGCGATTGAACAGTGTTGTCATCTAAAGAAAGAAGATGACACTGTTCCGAACCGGACCAGACCGGTCCGAACTAGGTTCGAAGCTTAAACCAGACAGTTCACCCCTCATTCGATTGAGTTTTTCAAATCTAAAAATTTCTAAATTAATTTTCTATCCAATGGTGGCCTCAAATCTCAAATTTTAATTATTTAAGCCACCTAGAAAAATGAATTTAGGATCAGGTTCAATAGTGGTTCAAACCGGTCCAATCCAATTCAATCTGGTTCACCTGAACCGGTTTGGTTTTCATTCCCAATTCCTTCACAAGTCCATTTCCATGTCTTTTGTGACTCCTTGGGTCACTTAGGGTCCATAAGACTCCCAGTTTACCATCTCTTTATCAATTCTAGTTCATAAACCAACTCGGTCCTTAAACCGGTTCAATCCGGTTCGGGTCCGGTTCACTCGAATCGATCTCGTTTTTCTCTCCCACTTGTTCTAAGGTTCCTTCCCAAGGTTTATAAATCTCTTCAGGTCACAAGGGATCCATAAATTTCCTTGTTTTCCCTTTCTCTATCGGTTCCAGTTCATGAACCGACTCGGTTCATAAACCTGTTCAATCCAATTGGATCCAGTTCATCTAAACCGGTCTGATTTTTCTCTTCCAATTTGTCCTAGGGTTCTTTTCCAAGGTTTTTATGAATCCTTTGGATCATACGGGAGTTATAAATTTCCAATTTGCTCGTTTCCAATTGATCGGGTACGTGAATCGATTCGATTTTCTTACTCGGTTTGATCGGTTCTTTTCCCAATTTTCCTTGACTCAAAAGGGTGGGGTTTACAACTCTCCCCTCCTTTTAGGAGTTTTGTCCCCAAAACTTAATTATCAATCTTGCATGAGGAATCATTTCCTTTGATGTCCCTTTGGTGTTTGCTTAACATGCAAACTTTTATCTTGTTCTTTCAATTTGCCCTTTTTTTACATCCTTCACTTAAGGAAATTTCTTTTCCTTTATATTATTTACTCCTTCCACGAAGTTTATCATAACTAAACAGAGCTTATTCTAGGGTATATCCTTAGATTCATATCTTTCTTTGCTTAGAGCAACATTCTTCCCTTTGAGATTCTGTACTCGATTGGGAATTCCAAGATAACTAATCATTCTTGTGTCTAGTTATCCTTTTGGTAGTTGAAACCTTTAGCTCGATGTTCTTTCGAGCGTTACGTACTTGTTTACATGGTTTTTCTTTATTATAACTTTTTCGTCCTATTTTGACACTTCCCTCATTTGTTGTCTATTATAACTTTGGTCCAAATTTTTATATTCGACCTTCTCATGCTTATTAGTCGACTCTTCCTTACTTTGAGTCATATTCTCCTCGGGATTGTTGGGATTACATGCCCTTATAGCGTGGCATTTTCTAGGACCTATCTCTGTCCACTAGATTTCTAGAACATCTCCTTGAGGGTCTCTCTTAGCTTTTCAACCTTTCAGGGATCGTATAACTTCATCCCTCTTTTCTTTTGATAACATTCCTCAACTATCATTTTTACCATTATCCTCTCCTCCATCATGCCTTTAAAGTTATGTCTCACATAACTGCATGGATTCCTCTTACCTATTCATCTTTCCCCAACTTCTTTATTGGGTCTTTTCGGTTCCAATTGATTGAGTTTTCCAATACTATACTGACAAGATGGGATTCATCCCTTCTTAGGTCCATCCTCATTCCCAATGACATCCTTTACTCAGGGATTTTACCTTGGCCTTAATCCACTCTTACTTGTTCATAATCATTTCACAGTTCTTTATATCGAGTTGATTCCTTTCGGTCTACATGTTGATTTGCTTGGTTTGGGGAGTTTCCATTTTTACAGTTTCATTCTCTACAATTTCCTTTAAGGTAGAGACTTTCACCTTAGGAGTTACATGTTCAACCTTCTTACCATTTCTTAAAGGTCTCCTTTCTTCATCTCCTTGCACCCTTTCTATATTGGGGCATTTGCCTGCTTTCAGTCCTCCGTTGTCTTAAATTTTCCATTCCATCCCTTATTCCTTATTTGAGTATCTTTCATTTATCGGTCTTATTTTGTGTACTCCACCCTATGCCCATCCATCCACTCTTTAGGCTCTATTATGCGAGTGTGGACCACAATTCTTCTTGATATTAGTGGTTGTTCCCCCTTGACCACTTCATATTTAGTGAGATTCTTTCCCTTTCTCCTGAAATTCTTTCTTCATTCGTTTTCGTATGTATATATCCTTGAATGACATCTTTTGATGCCATCCCCTTACGTTTACCTTTACTCTTGAAATATTGCGGGTACATCCTATGTACCTCATCCTCATTCCAACTTATACACATGTACATGTATATTTCCTTTAATAGAGCTCAAATCCTCCTTGTTTTCAAATCTCTTAATCGTCCTACGAGAGGCTTACTTATTCTTCTCCTGGCTTTGAGTTGGTCATCAATCCGTTCTTGGCCATTAATCTCTTTAAGGATTTTCTCCATCCTTCTTTTCCAAATATTTGACCTTTCCACCTCTCCCTTCTTTACTAGAGATTAAATTTATGACATTCACGAGGGTTAGTTTGTTAACTGACTCATCCCTACTATTCTCCTTGTCTAATTATCTTAAGACAGTTGTGTCTCGAGTCTTCTTGTCCTGAATGCCCATCCCATTGCACTTTTTAGGGTGTAGTTCTTACTGCTTCCCAGTCCTCCTTAGGGCGTCATTTATTCTCTCTAACTATCTTGTTGTTACAATTTGCTTCCTTCCGCTATGTTGGTCTGAAACTTGACTTCTCTACTTTTTCCAAAGCAAGTCATACTTATCATCCCAGAACATCCCATTTGTCGTCTAAAGCTCGGCTTATCTTCTCTTGTAGAGGTGCTTCCTTCCTTTCTCCCAAATGGCAGGAAATTTCTTCTTAAGGATGCATTCTCTTCATCTACACTTTGTTTTATTTTCAATTGATCAAGGTCCTACCTTCAGTCCTTTTCTACCCTCATCTAGTTGAGGCACACCATTACACCATCATTGAGGGACAAAAAATTTTAGGAACTCAAAATTTACTTCCAAAATACGATTACCAACTTGGGGCTTTAGCTTTTCTTAAAGGAGATTGGATCGGGAAGTACCCGCCACTATGCTAGGATCTTGAAGAGCTTCCTCCTCGGTGTGGTTGAAGTTTCGAGCAGGAGTCATATTTAATGGAGTGGAATACTTTCAGATTCATGTAGTTGTAGAGGCATTGTTCTTGGAAGGTATTATTCTAAATCCTTCCGATGTGGGGCAATCCTTCACTTGAAGCCCCATTTCCCTTACACCTATAAAAAGGTTATCTTGATACTTATCCTTAGTAGTGTTGAGCACTTTCTCGAGTAGTGTTCCTATTGTCCTCACCTTGTAACAGGTCATTTCCTTGCCCTATAGTTACTACCAGAGTTCTCACTCCTTAGTCTCCTTGTTGGTTTTCTTGTCGAGCCTTCTCTGCCTACTAGTTTTCCCCTAAAAGTTCTCTTAAACTCTTTAGTCTTTTAGTTCATTTCCTTATTTGGGATGGGTTTCTCATTGGTCTCACGGTTTGTTTGGTTACTTTTCTTGGGGCAATCTTTCTACAATTGAGGCATAGGCTTACATCCTTTTTCTTAGAGACATGGTTTCAGGAACTTGGAATTCTTCATTAATGGAGAAGGAGTACAATATGTCAGGGTCTTAACCATATTACAAAAAGGAGGTTATGAAATAGATACAAGGCTATGGAGTGTTTGATAAGCATCCTCCATGGTAGGTCATAAGCCCTAGCATTTCGGTCCCTCGAATTTTCGAAAATCCCCAATTTCCCCCAATTTTCCCCAATTCCAACTCTTTAACATAGCCGAATTTGATTTCATCAAATTGACCGATCAAACACTTCTAATTGTTGAAATTGAAGTTGAAATTGAGTTTCTCCATGTTCATACGATTCCATAGAACTTTGAATCGTGAGTTTTAACGTCGGAACGAGCTCAAATGGAGCTTCACCGGAAAATAGACTATAGAGAGAGAAAGCTTTAATTACTCACTGATGAGGGCACGACAGTATGAGCTTTCAATCTGGGCAGATAGCTCTCGTCCTGAGGTTCATCCTAGAATCAAGAATCGCATCAATTGATGCCGAATTGAGTTAGAATTTCATCATCGAAATTCTATCGGTTCTCTCTCTAGCACCGGCCGAAAATTGCAGAGGGGGGCTGAATTGGCTTATCTTTCAGTCCTCATTCAGCCATGGGAGGGCTAAGGAGGGCTCAAAATGGCCGATTTCAACTCGACCAAAATAGGGTAGCTTTGGTCCGCCGGAGCTGCTTCACTGTTCCGTCACACCGGCATTTCTTCGACGACCCTCAAAGCAAATGAAGACTACAAGCATGTAGCTGACTTCTCCCCGGTTCTAAAGAACTCGACCTCACCTTCTTTGGCTTAGAAAAGACCCTATATTAGAGTTCTAGTCCGAGCTTCGCCAGAAAACTAAGCAATTGAGAGAGAGTGAGCTTTTTAGGTGTGGAGATGACGAATGGAGAGGGGCTCTTTATATAGGGAGATGACGAATTGAGTTAGAATTTCATCATCGAAATTCTATCGGTTCTCTCTCTAGCATCGGCCGAAAATTGCAGAGGGGGGCCGAATTGGCTTATCTTTCAGTCCTCATTTAGCCATGGGAGGGCTAAGGAAGTGTTGGGAGGGCTTGGTTTGGCTTGAGGAGGGCTCAAAATGGCCGATTTCAACTCGGCCAAAATAGGGTAGCTTTGGTCCGCCGAAGCTGCTTCACTGTTCCGTCACACCGGCATTTCTTCGACGACCCTCAAAGCAAATGAAGACTACAAGCATGTACTGACTTCTCCCCGGTTCTAAAGAACTCGACCTCGCCTTCTTTGGCTTAGAAAAGACCCTATATTAGAGTTCTAGTCCGAGCTTCGCCAGAAAACAAAGCAACTGAGAGAGAGTGAGCTTTTTAGGTGTGGAGATGACGAATGGAGAGGGGCTCTTTATATAGGGAGCTCGGGGACCCATTGTTCGTCCATTTGGCACCGTTATGATAGGCATTGAAGACCTGAAATGTACCGAACAGAAGTGTTTCTTCTTTACCGACGCTGCTTCAATTTTCTGCCGAGTGAACCGGGTTTGAATCTTAAACCAGCCGGTTCACCCCTCATTCGACCGAGTTTTTTAAATCTAAAAATTTCTAAATTTATCTAAATTCATTTTCTATCCAATGGTAGCCTTAAAACTCAAATTTGAATTATTTAAGCCACCTAGAAAAAATGAATTTATGATCTGGTTCAATAGTGGTTCAAACTGGTTCGAATCCGGTTCACCTGAACTTGTTTGGTTTTCATCGCCAATTCCTTCACAGGTCTATTTCCATCTCTTTATCGATTCCGGTTCATAAACTGACTGGGTCCTTAAACCGGTTCAATCCAGTTCGGGTCCGGTTCACTCGAACAGATCTGGTTTTTCTCTCCCACTTGTTCTAAGGTTCCTTCCCAAGGTTTATAAATCTCTTTGGGTCACAAGGGATCCATAAATTTCCCTATTTGCCCTTTCTCTATCGGTTCCAGTTCATGAACCGACTCGGTTCAAAAACCAGTTCAATCCAATTGGATCCGATTCATCTAAACCGGTCTGATTTTTCTATTCCAATTTGTCCTAGGGTTCTTTTCCAAGGTTTTTATGAATCCTTTGGATCACACGGGAGTTGTAAATTTCCAATTTGCCCATTCCCAATTGATAAGCTATGTGAACTAGTTCAATTTTCTTACTCAGTTTGACCAGTTCTTTTCACGGTTTTCCTTGACTCATAAGGGTGTGGTTTATAGACATTGTTGTTTTTACTGACTGACTCTTCCTTATTTTCACTCATGTTTTCCTCGAGACTGTTGGATTTACCTGACCTTTATAGCATGACGTTTTCTAGATCTTGTCTCTATGTCGATTAGATTTCCAGAACACCTCCTTTAGGATTATTCCTAACTTTCCAACCTCTCAAGGATTGTATAACTACATCTCTTTCTTTTCTTTTGAGGTTGTATTTATTGACTACCTTTACCGTTGTCCACATCAACTTAAAAAATTGGGTCATTTCTCCTTACCCACTCGTCCTTTTTCAACTTCCTTATTGAGTCTTTTCGGTTCCAATTATTTGATTTCCATATATTTTACTGACATGTTGGGATTCATCCTCTCTTAGGTCCATCCTCATTCCTAATAACATCCTTTACTCAAGGATTTCCTTTGGCCTTAATCCACTTGTACTTGTTCGAAATCACTTTATAGTTCATTATTTCTTTGGCCTTTTTAGTCTATTGTTTTGTTTGGGGAGTTCCCTTTTTACAATTTCATTCTCTACTATGTCCCTCAAGGTAGAGACATTCGTTCTAGAAGCTACCAGTTCAACCTTCTTACCATTCCTTGAAGGTTTCTTCCTTAGTTCTCCTTACTTTTCCTTCTATACTGTGGCATTTGCCCGCTTGGAATCCTTCCCCATCTTAAAATTCCATTTCATCCCTTATTCTTTATTTGAGGAATTTATTAGTCTTATTTCGTGTACTTCATACTATGCTCGGTCGTCCCCTCTTTAAGCTTCATTATGCGCGTGTGGATTACGACCTTCTTACCAATTGTAGTTATTCCTCCATAACCACATCTTATTTGGAGGGCTTACTTTCCCAAGATTTCTCAAACGTTCTTTCCTTCATTACTTTATTATGGATAGTCCACTCATTCTTACTTGTCACATCTCTTAATATGCTTCCTTGGGTTTCTTTCACCTTAACATGCATTCTATTTGTGAATTCATCTCCTCACCTCTCGTCACCTAGTTCCTTTTCTTCTTTATTAGGTCATGCTTAGGATTTTCCTTATTTGGGAGGATTCTTACCCTTTTCTCTCGCAATTTCTTTTTCATACATCTTTATAGGCACATAACTTTAAATGATGTCCCTTGATGCCATTCTTTACATGCTTACCTTTACTCTTGAGATCCTATGGGTACATCCTTCGTACTCCATCCCCATTCTCACTCATACCCTAGTACATGTTTTTTTCTTTCTAGGGAGAGCTCACATCCATCTAGTTTCAAAATCCCTTGATTATCCTTTGAGAGGTTCACTTAACCGTCTCAAGACTTTTAATTATAAATTTGGCTTTGGCCATTGATTTCCTTTAAGGATTTTCCTTCGTTCCTCTTTTCCAATGTTTTGGCATTTTCACTTCTCCCTTCTTTATCATGGTTTAAATCCATGGTTCTCTCGAAGACCAGCTCTTTAACTGTCTCTTTCTCTGTATTTATTTTATTTTATTTTTTTTCTTTTCTGGTCCAATCATCTGGGCAGCTGTATCACTCGTCCTTCATGGCCATCCTATTGTCCTTCATAGAGTGTAGTTTTTACTACATCTTAGCCTTTTTTAAGGATTTGTTTATTCTCTTTGGCCATCCCATTACTACTAGTTTCTTCTTTCTACTTGGTTCTCCGAGAATTATTATTTGGTTCTCCTGCTCTCTCCAAACAGGTCATACTAGGCCATCACGATACTTCCTTCCTTTGAAACATTTCCTAATTAAAGGTTGGTTCTTTGCACTTCCACATTATGTCCATCTGCCCATCACCAATTTATTCAAGGTTAGTTAGTCGTATGCATCCCTCTAAAGTTTACTTTCATAGTGTATTTCTTTATGTAGCGTTCAAATCTTCCTCGTTTCAAGATTTCTTGACAATTATCTAAGAGGCTTGTCTATTCTTTTCTTTGCTTGAGTTTAGTTGTTAATTTGGCCTTTGGTCCTTTTATGGATTTCTTTCATTCTTGTTTTCCCGAGTATTTGGCCTTTTCGCCCCTCTCTTCTTTGTTGGAACTCAAATTATGGCTTTCTCGTGTATTAGTTCGTTAATTGCCTCGCCTCCACCATTCCTTTGGTCTAAGTTTCTTAGGGAAGTTGTTTTCTCGAGTCCTCCTGTCCTTAATGTCCATCTCACTGACATATTTATGGTGTAGTCCTTTCTTCCTACCGGTCTTCCTTAGGGTGTCATTTATTTTCTTTGACTATCTTGTTGTAACGACTTTCTTTCTTTTGTCGTGTTGGTCCAAAATTCCTATTTGACTTCATTGCTTTTTCAAAGGTGATTCATTCCTATAATCCCAATACATCCCGTTTGTTGTCAAAATATTCATCTTGTCTTCTCTTGTGTGTCCTTTCTTTGCTCCCAATATATAGAATTTTTCTTCTTTCAAGGGAGAGTTCTCTTTGTTCTATTTTTGGTTTATCGAGGTCCTACTTTTAGTCCCTTTTCTTTTTCTTCCTACCATTATGCTAGAATCTTGAAGAGCTTACTCTTGGATCTAATTGATGTTCTGAGCAGGTGTTGTATTTCTAAGGTTGGTATCCTTTTGGGTTTCCTATAGCTGTGGGGGCATTATTTTTGGAAAATATTGTCCTAACTCCTGGCGGTGTGGGACAGTTTTTCACTTCATGTCCTATTCCCCTATAGGTTAACTTGACTCCTGTCCTTAGTAGGGTTGGGCACTTCTCCATGTAGTGTCCCTTTTGTTCATACTTGTAATTACGTGAACATAATTGGTTACTGCTGGCATTTTTTTCTAGGAAATTGTTAGTTTTGGTGCTCATTTGTCCTTGAGTCTAGATACCTTGAGGTGTTTTTTTCTTATGGAGTCTTCTTTGTCAATTGATCACTCTAAGAGTCCTCCTAGATTTCTCGATTCCCTAATTCAATTTCCTTAACTTGAATGGGATTCTCCTTGGTTTCTAGGGAGCTACGAGATTCTCCTTGGTTTCTAGGGAGCTACGGGATTCTTAATAAGCCTCCTCCTATGTAAGGTTATATGCCCTTTGCTAGCGTTTGTGGCTTCATGCTTGGCTCCCTTCATACTTTGAGTTGTGATCTCAGTAGGTCCTAGCACAATTTTCTTGGATACTCCCTCATTTGGCTTTTGAGACTTCTACCATACCAAAGGCATTGGTGAGCTTCTAGGGTCGTCTTTCTACCAAGACAAGATATTGGATAGAGTCATCCCTAGTTTTCTTGGTTCCTCTCCTGCGAGCCATGAGAAAATTTTAAGATCAATCCTATTAGTTACTATATTTTCTAGTCTTGATTATGTATTCGAGGAAACAGGCTTTGATACCACTAAAGTTATCACCCTTAACCTTGTTTGATCAGATACTCGTGATCAACCTGCCCCTCTCCTGGTTTATTAAAGGGTTTCCCCTCCTTATAAACCGTAAAGATTAAGGCGTCCTTTAAACCTGCACTTTTCTTAGAATAACATAAATCAAAACTGCATAATATTTTAATTTTTATCATACCTGTCTCATAGGCGTCTAGGTTAATGGTCTTTACGGGTAGACTTTCCAAAATTTTCTTGAAAGGGATATAAAGGAAGGGGGGTGAGTACGACTACTCAGTGAATGGGTTTTCAAAAAAATAACTTTGAGGAAAAGAATTGTATTGGAGTGTGCCAGACTCCTTTCTTTCAAAAATTATTTCAATTAAAATCTTGAGTTTTACCACCATTTCCTTATTTAATCACGGTGTGTCATCACCCAACACACAATCTTCATCATAAAGGTTAAACATAAATCTGCAGGTCAGCACGTTCACTTAATCCACTTGTGGCTTCAGAGCGACTTTATCGGCCACCTAGATAGAAGTACATCCACTTCTACCATGAGAATGAGTGGATGTACGTGACATCTAACCCTCAATCCCAAAATCAATTCTTTTTGTCCGAATGAGGTCAGAGACCTCATCCCATCCCCACCCTGGTCTCATGTGCTTAGTGCTACTCCAAATTTTGCATGGTCACCTGGTACGATGAACTGCCCTAATACTCACTGGGTCATCCATGGCCCTTAGGAAGCATCACTACCCCTCATGGCCATCTTGATGATCCCATAATCATAGTGCATGCACAAACAATATTTTCTTATCATATAATCTGTGGTGCCACTAGTTCAACGGCCCCAACTCTCAACTCAACCTACAACTATTTGGCTTCACTAGTCCTAAGACCTGTCATGTCACACTACCACTAGTTGACTGAATATGTCACTCCTGTCTTAGTACCATGACCAAATAATTCATTTATTAAAGTTTTATAGCACATATCTCATGTTTGTTTACGAGCTCCTGCTCGTGCCCACTGCCATTTGGCCCACTTGTTTGAGATTTTCAAAACCGGGCATAATAGCCCCCAAGTTCCAAAATCGAGGCCCCCGACCTATAAGAGCTATTCGAGCTCCCGTCAAGAAGGTCTCCCAAATCGTTTAAGAATTGGCACACATTCAGGTGTGAGCATTTTTTACAATAATATATTTTTAATTGTCCATTATACAGACCGGGTGTAAGGACATCTCCGCTCATAACCGATGAATGGGTTTTCAACTTCCTTCAAGTAAGTTTCATCATACCAACCGCGTATGATCTACTTACAACCGGTAAGTAGTTTTTCGACACGATTTTCACATCACTCTTCTAAGTTGTAATGTTTAAAATACCACTTGGTAGTGGGTTTTCATTTCGAGGTACTTATCATCCCCAACCGGGTATGATATAAAATCCCACTCACCCGTTAATGCAGTGAATTCCACTAGACCAATTCTTTGTATTCACGCAAGCTTGTTCTTGCTGGCGTTCCTTGTACTTAGTGTACCTACACGATATAAACATCTCGATTCATTATCCTTCAGCTTAATAGCCTTCATTCATTACAAATGAATGAGAAAACCAAACTTTCATTTATTTGCAATTAGGTCCCTAAAGTTATTTCTCTTTAACTTTAAGTCCCTAATGCCGATTTTCCTCAAATTAAGTCCCGAAACTTTTAAAATTTATGATAGGACCTATATTTATTCCATTTCACAAAAAGGGGTTTAATTTCCCAAATTTCCAATTTGGTCTCCAAACATTTCCAAAATTACCATTTTGCCCTTCTTTTACAAAAATAGTAAATTTTACACCAAAAATTCCAAAATTCCTCAATTGGCCATGTAACATTTTTATCATGCCAAATTGACCCTCAATTTTAGAAAATTGCATTTTGGTCCTTCAAATTTTTGAAATTCCCCAATTTTCCGCAATTTTCCCCAATTCCAACTTTTTAACACAGCTGAATTTTGTTTCATCAAATTGACCAATCAAACATTTCCAATTGTTGAAATTGAAGTTAAAATTGAGTTTCTACATGTTCATATGATTCTTTAGTAATTTGAATTGTAACTTTTAATGCCGAAACAAGCTTATACGGAGGTTTGCCGGAAAATGAACTATAGAGAGAGAAAGCTTCGATTACTCACCGGTGAGGGCACGACGGTCTGAGCTTTCTATCTGGGTAGGTAGTTCTCCTCCTGAGGTTATTCCTAGGATCAAGAATGACATCAATTGATGTCGAATTGGATTAGAATTTCGTCAATGAAATTCAGTCGACTCTCTCTCTAACACCAATCGGAAATTGCAGAGGGGAGCCGAATTGGCTTACCTTTCCATCATAATTCAGCCATGAGAGGGCTGAGGAGGTGTTGCAAGGGCTTGGTTTGGCCTGAGCAGGGCTCGAATTAGCCGATTTCAACTCGGCTGAAACAGGGCATCTTCGGTCCGCCAGAGTAGCTTCACTATTCCATCATGTTGGCACATCTCTGGCTATCCTCGGAGCAAACAGAGACTACAAGCGTGTAGCTGACTTCTCCCTAGTTCTAAAGAGCCTAACCTCGCCTTCTTTGGCTAAAAAATGGCCCTATATCGAAGCTCTTGTTAACCTCGCCCTTTTGAGCAAAGGAAAACCTGGAAAAGAACCGGTTAAACCGAGTGAGAAGTCGAATCGGTTCACAAACCCGATTATTAGGAAATGGGCAATTTGGAAATTTACAACTCTCGGGTGAATCAAAGGGTTCATAAAACCTTGGAAAAAAACTTTAGAATGAATTGGAAGAGAAAAACCAAATCAGTTTAGATGAACCGGATCCAATTGGATTGAATCGGTTTATGAACCGAAACTGATAGAGAAAGGGCAAACAGGGAAATTTATGGATCCCTTGTGACCCAAAGTGATTTATAAACCTTAGGAAGGAACCTTGGAACAAAGTAGGAGAGAAAAACCAGACTGGTTCAGGTGAATTGGACCCGAACCAAATTAAACTGATTTAAGAATCGAGCCGGTTTATGAACCGGAACTGATAGAGAGATGGTAAACCGGGAAATTTATGTACCCCAAGAAACCTAAGGAGTCACAAAAGTCATGGAAATGGACTTGTGAAGGAATTGGAGATGAAAACCAAACTTGTTCAAGTGAACCGGATCTGAACCAGTTTGAACCACTATTGAACCGGATCCAAAATTCATTTTTTAGGTGGTGTAAATAATTCAAATTTGAGATTTGAGGCCACCATTAGATAGATTTAGATGAATTTAGAAATTTTTAAATTTTAAAAACTCGGTCGAATGAGGGGTGAACCGATCGTGTTTAAGATTCGAATCCGATTCGGAATAGTGTCATCTTCTTCCTTCAGATAACAACACTATTCACTTGCCGAAAAATTGAAGTAGCGCCGGTGGAGAAGAAACGTTTCCGTTCGATACATTTCGGGCAATCAATGTCTGTCATAAAGGTGCCAAATGGATGGCCAACGTGTCCCCGAGCTCCCTATATTAAGAGCTCGTCTCCACACCTGAAAAGCTCACTCTCTTCCAGTTGCTTAGTTTTTCGGCGAAGCTCGAACCAGGGCTCTGATATAAGATCTTTTCTGAGCCAAAAAAGGTGTGGTCGGGTCCTTTAGAACTGGGGAGAAGTTTGCTACACGCCTGTAGTCTCCGCTTGCTCTGAGGGACACCGGAGAAGCGCCGACGTGATGGAATAGTGAAGCATCTCGGCGGACCGAAGCTGCCCTGTTTTGATTGAGTTGAAATTGGCCATTTCGAGCCCTCCTCAGGCCAAACCAAGCCCTCCCAACACTTCCTCAACCCTCCCACAGCCAAATAAGGACTGAAAGGTAAGCCAATTCGGCTCCCCTCTGCAATTTTCGGCTGGTGCTATAGAGAGAACCAACAGAATTTTGATGAAAAAAATTCTAACTCAATTCGACATCAATTGATGCGATTCTTGATTCTATGATGAACCTCAGGACGAGAACTACCTGCCCAGATAGAAAGCTCGGACCGCCATGCCCTCACCGGTGAGTAATCGAAGCTTTCTTTCTCTATAGTTCATTTTTCGGCGAAGCTCCGTTTGAGCTCGTTCTAGCGTTAAAACATGTAGAAACTCAATTTTAACTTCAATTTCAACAATTGGAAATGTTTGATCGGTCAATTTGATGAAATCAAATTTGGCAATGTTAAGGAGTTGAAATTGGTGGAAAAAATTGGGAAAATTAGGGATTTTCAAAACTTCAAAGGGTCGAAATGCAATTTCCTAAAATTGAGGGTCAATTGGGCATGATAAATATCTTAGAGGGCCAATTGAGGAATTTTAGAAATTTTGGGGTAAAATTTACCATTTTTGTAAAGGAAGGGCAAAATGGTAATTTTGGAAAAGTTGGGGGACCAAATTGAAAATTTGGGAAATTAAACCCCTTTTTTGTGAAATGGAATAAATTGAGGGACTATGATAGTTCTGAGACTCAATTTGAGGAAAAACCGGCATAAGGGACCTAAAGTTAAAGAGAAATAACTTTAGGGACCGAATTGCAAATAAATAAAAGTTTGGTTTTCTCATTCATTTGGAATGAATGAAGGCTATTAGGCCAAAGGATAATGAACCAAAATGTTCATATCGTGTAGGAATACGAAATACCGGGAACGCTAGAAAGGACATGCTCCCGTGAATACAAACAACCGGTCTAGTGGAATTCACTACAATAACGGGTGAGTGGGTTTACTAACGTCATACCACGTTGGGATGATGAGCATAACTTAAAGCTAAAAACCACTTACTAGTTGTGAGTGGGATTTTGTATCATACCCGGTTGGGGATGATAAGTACCTCGAAATGAAAACCCACTACCAAGTGGTATTTTAAACATCACAACTTAGGGGAGTGATGTGAAAACCATGCAGAAAAACTATATACTGGTTGTAAGTAGATCATACCCTATTGGTATGATGAAACTTCCTCGAAGGAAGTTGAAAACCTATTTATCGGTTATGAGCGGAGATGTCCTTACACCCGGTCTATATAATGGACAATTAAAAAAATATTTTGTCGGAAGTGCTCACACCTGAACGTGTGCCAATTCTTAAATGATTTAGGAGAACTTATTGACGGGAGCTCAAATAGCTCTTATAGGCTGGGGGCCTCGGTTTTGGAACTTGGGGGCTATTATGCCCAATTTTGATAATCTCGAACAAGTGGGCCTTAGGCTAGTGGGTACAAGTAGGAGCTCATAAACAAACATGAGATATGTGCCATAAAACTTTTATAAATGAATTGTTTGGCCATGGTACCAAGATAGGACCGACATATTTAGTCAACTAGTGGCAGTGCGACATGATAGGTCTCCGGACCAATCAAGACAAACAGATGCAGGTTGAGTTCAGAGTCGGGGCCATTGGACCAGTGGCACCACAAATTATATGGCATGATAAGAAAATACTGTTTGTATATGCACTATGATTACGGGATCATCAAGACACCCATGAGGGGTAGTGATTCATCCTAAGGGCCCTGGACGACCCGGTGAGTTTAAGGGCAGTTTGTCGTACCAAGTGATCGTGAGAAATTTGGAGCAGCACTAAGCACATGAGATCGGGGGTGGGGATGGGATGAAGTCTTTGTCCTCATATGGACACAAAGAATTGATTTCTGGATTAAGGGTTGGTTGTCACGAACATCCACTTATTCTTAGGGTAGAAGTGGACGTACTTCTATCTAGGTAGCCAGTAAAGTCTCTCCAAAGCCACAAGTGAGTTCAGTGGATGGGCTAGCCTACGAATATGTGTTTGACCTTCATGATGAAGGATGTGTGTTGGGTGATGACACACCGTGATTAATAAGGAAATGTTGGTAAAAATCGAGATTTGAAATGAAAGGTTTTTGAAAGAAAAGAGTCTAGCACACTCCTATACAAATCTTTTTCATAAAAGTAAAAGTATTGAAAACCCCATTCACTAAGTATTAGTACTCACCCCTCCCCTATATCCCTTTTAGGAAATTTCGGGAGCCTACCCTTAAAGACCATCAAATAAGATGTCTGTCAGACAGGTATGTAATTAATTAAAATTTTATACAGTTTTGATTTATTTTATTCCAAGAAAAGGTGCAGGTTTAAAGAACGCCTTACTCTTTACGATCTATAATAAGGGGAAACCCTTTAATAAACCGGAAGAGTGGCAGGTTGATCACAGGGATCCAACCAAACTGGGTCAAGGCGTGACAACTAGAGTGGTATCAGAGCCCGTTTCCTCAAATACATAGTCAAGACTAGAAAATATAGTAACTAATAGGATTTATCTTCAAATTTACAGATGGCTCCCAGGAAGGGAACCAAAAAAAACTAGGAATGACTCTACTCCACACCCTGTCCTCATTGGAAAATAACTCTAAAAGCTTCCCAATGCCCGAGATATAGTAGAAGCCTCAAAGGACCAAATGGGGGAAACATCCAGTACCACCAAGGAGTACAGTGCCAGGGCATGTTAAGGTCACAGTCTTGTTACAAAGGGAGCCAAGCCTAAAGCTAGGAATGCTAGTACATATGTATAATCTTACCAAGGAGTATACTTGCCAAGAAAATTGTAGCTTCCTATCTATTCTGTGACTACTTTATGTGATAGGGCTAAAACCTCAACCTTTTGTATCCTCTTGTTAATGAAATACTCAAATTCTTAAATCTCTAGCTCCCAATGATGTGATCTTGCTAGGAAGATGGCCTAAGGAAAATAGACCAAACAAAACCACACTATCCTAGAAACTAAGGAAAAGTTACATTTCAATTATGGTAGATGAATTAGGGAATTAAGAAACCAAGGAGGACTCTTACCATGACCCTTTAGCAAAGGAGATTCAACAAGAAAACCCAAAGACGACGTAGAACCAAACCACTAGTAACCCTAGAAAAGCCCCACTCGAAGGAAAGAAGGAACCACCACAATCCATACAAGGGAATAACCTATTACAAGTATGAATGATGGGGACATTACGTGAAGAAGTGCCCAACACTACTAAGGACAAGTACTAAGATACAATTATTATAGGTGTAAGGAAAGGAGTGTCCTACACCTCATAGATTTAGGGCAATACCTCCTCAAAGGTGACTAAAGACATGAAGGACTAGAGACCGAAACTATGGAACATGTTAAGTAAGTGGTTCACAAAGAGGTCAAGAAATGACAAGGTGAATGCCAAATGTAAACTTTTTAAGAAGGTCAAACTGAGAAGGATACCACGAGAATTGAGATAAGGTACATGGGAAGTATACCTAGAACCCTCTTATAAGGGAGTAAACACAGGAAAACGTCCTCCGGAAACTCTATGGAATGGCACAATGGGAGTGAAGAAGAGAAGAAATCATTGGATTGGCAGATGGACATAACGTGGAGTGCAAGGCACCAACCCACCGTTAGAAACTTCTTGAAGGAAGGATGTATTAGAGGCCAATTATAACATGCCTTGAAAGAGTAATAGAGACAAATAACGAGATGTATTGGGATTTCAAGAATGAATCACCTTGGAAAAAGCAATGAAGCCAAATAGAAATTTTGGACCAACATGACAAAAGAAAGCAAGTCATTACAACAAGATAGTCAAAGAGAATAAATGACACCCTAAAAAAGACCGGGAGGTAGAAAGGACTACACCCTAAAAATGTCAGTGAGATGGACATTAAGGATAGGAGGACTCAAGAAATAGCTGCCCTAAGAAACTTAGACCAAACGAATGGTGGAGGCAAAGCAATTAACGAACTAATACTCAGGAAAGCCATAATTTGAGTTCCAACAAAGAAGAGAGAGGCGGAAAGGCCAAATACTCGGGAAAAGAAGGATGAAAGAAATCCTTAAAAGGATCAAAGGCCAATTAATGACTAAACTCAAGCCAAGAAAGGAATAGGCAAGCCTCTCACAAAATGGTCAAGAAATCTAGAAACAAGGAAGATTTGTACGCTCCCTAAAGAAATAGACAGGTACTGGGTACGAATGAGGATGCAGATAGAGTATAAAAGATGTGCCTGCAAGATTTGAGGAGTAAAGGTAAATAGGAGAAGACGACATTAAGGGATGTCATTTAAGGGTAGAAATCTCCTAAAGCAAATGTAAGAAAAGAATGTCAGGAGAAAGGCAAAGAATCCTACCAAGGAAGGAAGCCCCGGAAAGACATGCATATCCCAATTAAGAGGAAATGGAACCAACCGAAATAGAAAGAACAATAAGCTCACAAATGAAATGTTTGTTGAATGGAAAGATCAAGCACCAAGGAAAAGTACCCATGAGGTCCTAAGAATTAAATTAAACCAAATGAATGGATAAATGGCATGGTTGCATCAAAGAATGCCGTAACGAATAGGAGTGGGTGGACTACAATAATAAGAGAATAAAAGAAAGAATATATGAGGAATCTTGGAGAAATAAGCTCTCAATTAAGAAATCAATTAGGGAAAATGACCACTGACATCAAGACAGGTTGTGGTCTATGCCCACTTAATGGAGTCTAAAGAATGGACATATGAGCATAGTGTAGAGTATATGAAATAAGACCAACAATCAGAAATTCCTTAGATAAGGAATGAAAGGAAATTTTAAGATGAATAATGATTCGAAGTGGGAAATTGCCTCAACATAGAAGGTGTAAGGAAATAAAGGAAGGAATCTCCAAAGGATAGTAACAAGGTTGAACACGTAACTCTTAAGGTTAAAACCTCTACTTTGAGGAATATAGTAGAGAATGAAATCGTAAGAAGGAAATTCCTCAAACAAAACAATTAATACATCGACCAAAAAGAGATCAACTCGAAATAATGAATCGTGAAATGGTCATGAGCAAGTAAGAGTGGATTAAGAAAAAAAAGGGAAGTCCTTGAATAAAGGATGCCACTAAAAAAGAGAAAGGACATAAGAAGGGAAAAATCCTCGTATGTCAATAATCATCAGGAAACCCAATGATTGGAATCAAAAGGACCCAATAAAGAAGTTGGGAAAGGAGGAGTAGGTAAGAGAAATCCATGCGGTTATGTGAGACATAACTTCAAAGGCATGATGGATGAGAGGATAATGGTAAAAAGGATAGTTGAGGAATGCTATCAAAAGAAAAGAAGGATGAAATTATACGATCCCTAAAAGGTTGAAAAGCTAAGAGAGACACTTAAGGAGATGTTCTAGAAATCTAATGGACAAAGGTAGGCCCTAGAAAATGCCATGCTGTAAGGGGTATGTAAGCTCGACAATCCCGAGGAGAATATGACTCAAAGTAAAGAAGAGTCGGCTAATAAGCATGACGAGGTCAAATATAAAAATGTGGACCAAAGTTATAATAGACAACGAATGGATGAATGGTCAAAATAGGATGAAAAAGTGATAATAAAGAAAACCATGGAAATAAGTACATAACGCTCGAAAGAACATCGAGCTAACGGTTTCAATGACCAAGGGGTTAACTAGACATGGGAATGGTTAGGTATTTTGGAATTTCCAATCTTGAGTATAGAACCTCAAAGGGAAGAATGTGCTCTAAGCAAAGAATGATATAAATCTAAGAATATACCTTGAAGTAAGGTATGAATAGTTATGATTAACTCCATGGAGGGAGTAAATAATATAAAGGAAAAGAAATTCCTTAAGTGAAGGATGTAAAAAGGGTTAATTGAAAGAACAAGAGAAGAGTTTGCATATTAAGCAAACACCAAAGGGACGTCAAAGGAAATGATACCTCATGTAAGGTTGATAATTAAGTTTTGGGGACAAAACTCCTAAAAGGAGGGGTGACTTGTAAACCCCGCCCTTTTGAGCTATGGAAAACTGGGAAAAGAACTGGTCAAACTGAGTGAGAAAACCGAATCGGTTCACAAACCCGATTATCATGAAATGGGCAATTTTGAAATTTACAACTCTCGGATGAATCAAAGGGTTCATAAAACCTTGGAAAAGAACCTTAGGACAAATTGGAAGAGAAAAGCCAGACAAGTTTAGATGAACCGGATCCAATTGGATTGAACCGATTTATGAATCGAGTCAGTTCATGAACCAGAACCGATAGAGAAAGGACAAACAAGGAAATTTATGGATACCTTCTAACCCAAAGAGATTTATAAACCTTGGGAAGGAACCTTGGAATAAAGAGGGAGAGAAAAACCAGACTGGTTCGGGTGAACCTGACCCAAACCGAATTAAACCGGTTTAAGAACCGAGCCGATTTATGAACCGAAATTGATAGAGAGATGGTAAACCAAGAAATTTATGGAACCTAAGTGACCTAAGGAGTCACAAAAGTCATGGAAATGGACTTGTGAAGGAATTGGAGATGAAAACCAAACCGGTTCAGGTGAACCGGATACGAACTGGTTTGGACTAGTTTGAACCATTATTGAACCAGATCCTAAATTTATTTTTTTAGGTAGCTTAAATAATTCAAGTTTGAGATTTCAGGCCACCATTGGATAGAAAATCAATTTAGATGAATTTAGAAATTTTTAGATTGGAAAAACTCGGTAGAATGAGGGTTGAACAGGCCGGTTAAATCTTCGAACTCGGTTCAGACCGGTCCGGTTTGGTTCGGAACAATGTCGTCTTCTTCCTTCAGATGACAGCACTATTCACTCGCCAGAAAATCGAAGCAGCATTGTCGGAAAAAAAACATTTTCGTTCGATACGTTTCAGGCCATCAATGTCTATCATAAAGGTGTCAAACGGATGGCCAATGAGTTCTCGAGCTCCTTATATAAAGAGCCACTCTCCATTCATCCTCTCCACACCTGAAAAGCTCACTCTCTCTTAGTTGCTTAGTTTTTTGGCAAAACACGAACCAGAGCTCTAATATAGGGTCTTTTTTGAGCTAAAGAAGGTGAGGTCAAGTTCTTTAGAACTGAGGAGAAGTCAGCTACATGCCTATAGTCTCCGTTTGCTCTGAGGGCTGCCGAAGAAGCGCCGGCATGATGGAATAACGAAGCAGCTCCGGCGGACTGAAGCTGCCCTATTTCGGTCGAGTTGAAATTAGCCATTTCGAGCCCTCCTCAGGCTAAACCAAACCCTCCCAACACTTCCTCAGCCCTCCCATGGCCGAATATGGACTGAAAGGTAAGTCAATTCGGCTCCCCTCTGCAATTTGCGGCTGGTGCTAGAGGGAGAACCAACAGAATTTCGATGATGAAATTCTAACTCAATTCGACATCCATTGATGTGATTCTTGATTCTAGGATGAATCTCAGGACGAGAACTACCTGCCCAGATAGAAAGCTTGGACCGTCGTGCCCTCACTGGAGAGTAATCGAAGCTTTCTCTCACTATAGTTCATTTTCCAGCGATAAATTGAGGTCCTATGATAAATTAAAAAAGTTCCAGAACTCAATTTGAGGGAAAACCGGCATTAGGGACCCAAAGTTAAAGTGAAATAACTTTAGGGTTCGAATTGCAAATAAATAAAAGTTTGGTTTTCTCATTCATTTGGAATGAATGAAGGCTATTAGGCCGAAGGATAATGAACCGAGATGTTCATATCGTGTAGGAACATGAAATACCGGGAACGCCAGCAAGGACAAGCTCGAGTGAATACAAAGAACTGGTCTAGTGGAATTCACTGCAATAACGAGTGAGTGGGTTTACTAACGTCATACCCGATTGGGATGATGAGTACAACTTAAAGTTAAAAACCACTTACCGATGGTCAGTGGGATTATATATCATACTCGGTTGGGAATGATAAGAACCTCGTAATGAAAACCCACTACCAAGTGGTATTTTGAACATCACAACTTAGGGGAGTGATGTGAAAATCATCCGGAAAAACTACTTACCAGTTGTAAGTAGATCATTTCCGGTTGGTATGATGAAACTTCCTCGAGGGAAGTTGAAAACCCGTTCATCTGTTATGAGCGAAGATATCCTTATACCCGGTCAGTATAATGGATAGTTAATAATATATTTTGTCAGAAGTATAATGGACAGTTAAGCTAATGCTTAAATGATTTGGGAGACCTTCTTGATAGGAGCTCGAATAGCTCTTATAGGCCGGGGGCCTCAGTTTTGGAACTTGGGGGCTATTATGCCCGATTTTGAAAATCTCGAGCAAGTGCGCAGGCACGAGCAGAAGCTTGTAAACACATATGAGATATGTGCCATAAAACTTTAATAAATGAATTGTTTGGCCATGGTACCAAGACAAGACCAACATATTCATTCAACTAGTGGTAGTGCGACATGATAGGTCTCCGGACCATTCAAGACAAACAACTGCAGGTTGAGTTGAGAGTCGGGACCGTTGGACCAGTGCACCATAGATTATATGGCATGATAAGAAAATATTGTTTGTGCATGCACTATGATTACGAGAACATCAAGATGCCCATGAGGGGTAGTGATGCCATCCTAAGGGCCATGGATGACCCGTTGAGTATAAGGGCAGTTCATCGTACCGAGTGACTGTGCGAAATTTGGAGTAGCACTAAGCACATGAGACCGGGGTGAGGATAGGATGAGGTCTTCATACGGACACGAAGAATTGATTTTGGGATTGGATGTTGCGAGCATCCACTCATTCTTAGGGTAGAAGTGGATATACTTCTATCTGGGTGGCCGGTAAAGTCCCTCCGAAGCCACAAGTGGGTTCAGTGGATGAGCTGGCCTACGGATATGTGTTTGACCTTCATGATGAAAGATGTTTGTTGGGTGATGACACACCGTGAATAATAAGAAAATGGTGGTAAAAACCATGTTTTGAAATGAAAGGTTTTTGAAAGAAAGGAGTTTGGAACACTCAAATACAAATCTTTTTCATAAAAGTATAAGTATTTGAAAAATCCATTCATTGTGTAGTAGTACTCACCCCTCCCCTATATCCATTTCAGGAAATTCTGGAAGCCTACCCTTAAAGACCATCAACTAAGACTCTGTGAGACCGGTATGTAATCAATTAAAATATTATGCAGTTTTGATTTATGTTATTTTAGAAAAAAAAAGGTGTAGGTTTAAAGGACGCCATACTCTTGACAGTCTATAATAAGGGGAAACCCTTTAATAAACTGGAAGAGTGGCGGGTTGATCACGGGGATCTGATCAAACCAGGTCGGGACGTGATAGCTCTGGTTCGAGCTTCGTTGGAAAACTAAGCAACTTAGAGAGAGTGAGCTTTTCAGGTATGAAGAGGATGAATGGAGAGGGGCTCTTTATATAGGGATCTCGGGGACTCATTGGCTATCCGTTTGGCAACTTTATGATAGACATTGATGGTCGAAAACGTATTGAATGGAGACATTTCTTCTTCGCCGGTGCTGCTTCGATTTTCCGGCAAGTGAATAGTGCTATCATCTAAAGGAAGAAGACGACACTATTCCGAACTGGACCGGATTAGTCCGAACCAGGTTCGAAGCTTAAACTCGGTCGACAAGCGCTACTTTCTATATGACTTAGAAATTTCCAATTTAAGAATTGAGGCCACCATTTGATAGATAATGAATTTAGAAATTTTAATTTTGAAAAACTCGATCGAATCGGGCCTGAATCGACCAATTTAAGCGTTGAACCCGGTTCGGACCGGTCCGGTCCGGTTCGGAATAGTGTCGTCTTCTTCCTTTAGTTGAAAGCAATGCTCACTTGCCGGAAAATCTTGCAATACCGGAGAAGATGAAAATTCTATGACTAGAGAGTTTCAGACAATGAATGACCGCCATTAAGGCATCAATCGGATGGCCAAGAAGTCCCCGAGCTTACTATATAAAGAGCCCCTCCTCACACCTGAAAACTCCATTCTCTCTCAACTGCTCCAATTTCTGGTGAAGCTCGAACCAAAGATCCAACTTGGGCATTTTCTAAGCCAAATCAGGCAAGGTCAGGTTCATTGGATTCAGGGAGAAGTCAGCTACATGCATGTAGTCTCTATTTGCTTCGAAGGTCACCGAAGAAGTGCTAGCGTGATCAAACAGTGTAGCAACTCTAGCGGACCGAAGCTACCCTATTTTGGCCGAGCTGAAATCGGCCAATTTGAGGCCTTCTCAGGCCAAGCCAAGCCCTCTCGACACCTCCACAATCCTCCTACAGCTGAAATAGAGCTGAAAGGTAAGCCAATTCGGCTCCCCCTATAATTTTTTACTGGTGCTAGAGAAAGAACTTACAAAAATTCGATGATAAAATTATCATTCAATTTGGCATCAATTGATGCAATTCTTGATCCTAAAATGAACCTCAGGACGAGAGCTATTTGCCCAGATTGAAAGCTTGGACCACCGCACACTCGATGGTAAGCTTTCAAAGCTTTCTCTCTCAAAGTCTAGTTTTCCGGCAAAGCTCTGTTTGAGTTCATTCTGGCATCAAATCGTACGATTGAAAGTGCAATTGAATCTTATGAAAGTGTAGGAACTCCAATCTAACTTCAATTTCAACTATTAAACTCATTTGATCGGTCAATTTGATGAAATCAAATTTAGCTATGTCAGAAGGTTGCAATTGGGGGAAAACTGAGTGAAATTTGGGAATTTAAAAAATTCAAAAATTCGAGGGACTAAAGTGTAATTTCATAAAATTGAGGGCCAATTAGGCATGATAAAGATGTTAGAGGACTAATTGGATAAATTTAAAAAATTTGGTGCAAAACTTACCATTTTGTAAAGTAGGGGTGAAATGGTAATTTTGGAAAAATTGAGGATCAAATTGGAAATTTGAGAAATTAAACCCCTTTTTGTGAATTTGAATAAATTAAGTTCCCAAGGTGAATTTTAAAAGTTTCGGGACTTAATCTGAGGAAAAATTGGCATTAGGGACTTAAAGTTAAAGAAAAATAACTTTAGGAACCTAATTGCAAATAAAGGAAAAGTTTAGTTTTCTCATTCATTTGAGATGAATGAGGGCTATTAGGCCAAATGATAATGAACAAAAGTGTTCATATTGTGTAGGAAGAACACAAAGTACTGGGAATGCCAACAAGAACAAGCTCGCGTGAATACAAAGAACCGGTCTAGTGGAATTCATTGCATTAACAGGTGAGTGGGATTTTATATCATACCCGGTTGGGGATGATAAATACCTCAAAATGAAAACCCACTACCAAGTGGTATTTTAAACATCACAACTTAGAAGAGTGATGTGAAAATCATGCGGAAAACTACTTACCAGTTGTAAGTAGATTACACGTGGTTGGTATGATGAAACTTCCTCGAAGGTAGTTGAAAGCCCGTTAATTGGTTATGAGCGAAGATTTCCTTATATGTAAACTCCATCCTTTAGTAATGAGAAAACCGGGGAAAGAACCGGTAAAATTGAATCTTTAAACCAAATTGGTCTACATGATCGATTGTTAGGGGATGAGCAAATTTGTAAAAAATTCTAACTCCCATGTGACTCAAAAAGTTTCATAAACTTGGGAAAAGAACCGTAGGACGAAATAAGGAGGAAAGACCGAAGCAGTTCAAGAGAACCGGGTCCGAACCGGATAGAACCAGTTTATGAACTGAGTTGAGTCATGAATCAGAACCAATAAAAAATGTGTAAACCAAGAAGCTTATGGATCCATTGTGATTCAAAGAGATTTAAAATCCTTGGGAAGGAACCTTAGAACAAAGTGGGAGAGAAAAACCAAATCGGTTTGGGTGAACCAGACCCGAACCGGATTAAATCGATTTAAGAACCGAGCTGGTTTATGAACTAGAATCGATTAAGAGATGGTAAACCAAGAATTGTATGGACCCTTAGTGACCCAAGTAGTCACAAAAGACATGAAAATGGACTTGTGAAGGAATTGGAGATGAAAACCAAACCGGTTCAGGTCAACTGGATCTGAACCGGTTCGGACAGGTTTGAACCACTATTGAACCGGATCATAAATTTATTTTTATAGGTTGATTAAATAATTCAAATTTGAGATTTGAGGCCATCATTGGATAGAAAATGAATTTAGATCAATTTAGAAAATTTTTAGATTTGAAAAACTCAGTTGAATGAGGGGTGAACCGGTCGGTTTAAGCTTTGAACCTTGTTCGGACCGGTCCGGTCTAGTTCGGAACAGAGTAATCTTCTTCCTCAGGATGACAGCACTGTTCACTCGCCAGAAAATCGAAGCAGTGCCGGTGAAAAAGAAACGTTTCCATTTGGTACATTTCAGGTCTTCAATGCCTGTCATAACGGTGCCAAACGGAAAGCCAAGGGGTCCCCGAGCTCTCTATATAAAGAGACCCTCTCCATTCATCCTCTCCAAACTTGAAAAGCTCACTCTCTCCCAGTTGCTTAGTTTTCCGATGAAGCTCAAACCAGAGCTCCTCAAAATAGGGGAGAAGTCAGCTACACGGTGGTGACATCCGTTCATTGCGAGAGTCGCTTGAGAAGCGCCGGCGTGATCGAATAGTGATGCAGCTCTGACAAGGCGAAGCTGCCCTGTTTTAGTCGAGTTGAAATTAGCCAATTTGAGCCCTTCTTAGGCCAAACCAAGTTCTCCCGACACCTCCTCAGCCCTTCCATGGCCGAATTAGGACCAAAAGGTGAGTCAATTCGGCTCCTCTTTACAATTTCCGATCAGTGTTAGAGAGAGAGTCAACCAAATTTTAATGACAAAATTCTAATTCAATTCAACATCAATTGATGTCATTCTTTATCCTAGGAAGAACTTCTGGAGGAGAGCTACCTGCCCAAATAGAAAGCTCAGATAGCCGCACCCTCACCGGTGAGAAATCAAAGCTTTCTCTCTCTATAGTCTGTTTTCTGACAAAGCTCCGTTTGAGCTCGTTTCAGCGTTAAAACCTGTGATTCAAAGTTCCTTAGAATCCTATGAACATGTAGAAACCCAATTTCAACTTCAATTTCAATGAATAGAGGTGTTTGATTGGTCAATTTGATGAAATCAAATTCGGTTGTGTTAAAGAGTTGAAATTGGGGAAATTTGTGGATTTTCGAAAATTCAAAGGACCAAAATGTAATTTTCTAAAATTGAGGGTCAATTGGTCATGATAAGAATATTAGAGGGCCAATTGAGAAATTTTAGAATTTTTGGGGCAAAACTTACCATTTTTGTAAAGAAAGGGTAAAATGGTAATTTTGGGAAAATTGAGGGACTAAATT
Source organism: Trapa bicornis (assembly GCA_030064425.1). Taxonomy (NCBI): domain Eukaryota; kingdom Viridiplantae; phylum Streptophyta; class Magnoliopsida; order Myrtales; family Lythraceae; genus Trapa; species Trapa bicornis. The sequence continues at coordinate 15,430,454 of CM057753.1, read as the reverse complement.
GAAAATTTGGGATATTAAACCCCTTTTTGTCGTAATTTAATAAATTGAGGTCCTAAGATAAATTTTAATAGTTTTGGGGCTCAATTTGAGGAAAAAAGTCGGCAATAGGGACTTAAAGTTAAAAGAAAAATAACTTTAGGGACCTAATTGCAAATATATATAAAGTTAGGTTTTCTCATTCATTGGAACGAATGAGGGCTATTAGGCCAAATGAACAAATATGTTCATTTCTTGTAGGAGAATGAGGCATCGAGAATGCCAGTTGAGGTCGAGCATGCAAGGGACGGAACTCGACTAAGTGGAATTTCACTCCACGATTGGGTGAGTGGGATTTTATTTCATACCCAGTTGGGGATGATATGCACATTGAAATAAAATCCCATTACTATGTGGTATTTTAAACATCACGACTTAGAGTAGTGATGTGAAAACCATGCGAAAAAACCTACTTACCGGTGGTACGTAGATCATACCCGGTTGGTATGATGAAACTTCCTCGAATGAAGTTGAAAACCCATTCATCAGTTTTGAACGGAGATGTAAACCCTGCACTTTTGAGTTAAGGAAAACCGGGAAAGAACCGGTCAACCCGAGTAAGAAAACCAAGCCGATTTACAAACCCGATCATATGGGAACAAGCAATTTGAAAATTTCAACTTCCGGGTTATCCAAAGGGTTCATTAAACCTTGGAAAAGAAACTTAAAACAAAATAAAGACAAAAACCAAATTGGTTCAAGTGAACGAGATTCCATAAGAGCTTTGAAGTTAAGTGTGCTTGCTTGAAAGTAGTGTGAGGATGGGTGACTCCTGGGAAGTATGAATTTTTTTGTAACCCGAAATTTCGGTAAAAAATTTTGATGTACGCCTTATCATAAATAACCATAAATTAATATATATTTAATTATTGTAATTAATACCAATAATTTAATACCGAAATTAAATTATTGGAATTAATACCAAAATTAAATTATTGGAATTAATACCAAAATTAAATTATTGGCATTAATACCAAAATTAAATTATTGGAATTAATACCAATAATTTATGGCAATATTAATACTAGTAATAAATCTCGCCCATTTAATACACGGGTTTTACGCCTATATAAATAGTTCATCACCATTCATTCTCCTCACACCTGAACACTTCTCTCTCTCTCTCTGCTACTCCATTTCCCGGTGAAGCTAAAACCAGAGCTTCAACTTCAATATTTTTCTTAACCTCAAAAGGAGAGGTCGGGCTCTTTAGAACCGGGGAGAAGTCAGCTATCAAATAGCAAACTCTAGTCAATCCAAGAATCACTAGAGAAGCACCGACATGGTGGAACAGTGAAGCAGCTCCGGTGGACCGTAGCTGCCCTATTTCGGCCAAGTTGAAATTGGCCATTTCGAGCCCTCCTCAGGCCAAACCAAGCCTTCCCAACACTTCCTCAGCCCTCCCATGGCCGAATTACGACTGAAAGGTAAGTCAATTCGGCTCCCCTCTACAATTTTCGGTCGGTGTTAGAGAGAGAACCGACAGAATTTTAATAATGAAATTCTAACTCAATTCTGCATCAATTGATTCTTGATTCTAGGATGAACCTCAAGATGAGAGTTATCTGCCTAGATTGAAATCTCGGACCGTCGTGCCCTCACCGGTGATAAATCCAAACTTTCTCTCTCTACAGTTTGTTTTCCAGCGAAGCTCAGTTTGAGCTCATTCCAGCATTAAAATCTACGATTCAAAGTTTGTTAGAATCGTATGAAATGCAGGAACTCAATTTCAACTCCAATTTCAATAATTAGAAGTGCTTGATCGGTAGTGTTGAAGAGTTGAAATTGGGGGAAAAATTGGGGATTTTCGAAAGTCAAAGGGCCAAAATGCAATTTTATGAAATTGAGGGTCAATTGGGCATGAAAATAATGTTGGTGGACCAATTGAGGAATTTTGGAATTTTTGGGGCAAAACTTACCATTTTCGTAAAAGAAGGGAAAAATGGTAATTTTGGTAAAACAGGGGACCAAATTGGAAATTTGGCAAATTAAATCCCTTTTTGGTGAAATTGAATAAATTGAGGTCCCATGATAAATTTTAAAAGTTATGGGACTCAATTCGAGGAAAAACTGACATTAGGGACTTAAAGTTAAAGAGAAATAACTTTAGGGACCTAATTGCAAATAACTAAAAGTTTGGGTTTTCTCATTCATTGGAAATGAATGAAGGTTGTTATGCTGAGTAATAATGAACAAGGTTGTTCATATCGTGTAGGAACGCGAAATACCGGGAACGCTAGGAAGGACAAGCTCGCGTGAATACAAAGAACCGGTCTAGTAGAATTCACTGCATTAACGAGTGAGTGGGTTTACTAACATCATACCCGGTTGGGATGATGATCACAACTTAAAAGTTAAAAATCACTTACCAGTTGTGAGTTGGTTTACTAACATCATACCCGGTTGGGATGATGAGCACAACTTAAAGTTAAAAACCACTAACTGGTTGTGAGTGGGTTTACTAACATCATACCCAGTTGGAATGATGAGCACACCTTATAATTTAAAAACCACTTACCGGTTGTGAGTGGGTTTACTAACATCATACCCGGTTGGGATGATGAGCATAACTTAAAGATAAAAGCCACTTATCGATTGTGAGTGGGAATTATATATCATATCCGGTTGAGGATGATAAGAACCTTGATATAAAAACCCACTGTTTAGTGGAATTTTAATCATCACAATTTAGAGAAAGTGATGTGAAAACCATGCGAAAAAACTACTTACCGGTTGTAAGTAGATCATACCCGGTTGGTATGATCAGACTTCCTCGAAGGAAGTTGAAAACCCGTTCATCGGTCATGAACGGAGATGTCCTTATACCGGTCGGTATAATGGACAGTAAATACCTATTTTGTCAGAAGTGTTCTCCCCTGACTGTGTGCCAATGCTTAAACTATTTGGGAGACCTTCTTGACGGGAGCTCGAATATCTCTTATAGGTCGGGGGCCTCGATTTTGGAACTTGAGGGCTAGAATGCCCAATTTTTTGAAAATCTCGTATAGTGGGCCCAAGGCCAATTGGCACGAGCAGGAGCTCGTAAACGAACATGATATATGTGCCATAAAACTTAATAAGTGAATTGTTTGGCCATGGTACCAAGATAGGACCGACATGCTCAGTCAACTAGTGGCAGTGCAACATGACAGGTTGACAGACTAGTCAAGACAAACAACTACGTGTTGAGTTGAGAGTCGAGGCTGTTGGACCAGTGGAACCATTTATTCCATGGCTTGATAAGAAAACATTGTTTGTGCATGCACTATGAGTACGAGATCATCAAGATGCCCATGAAGGGTAGTGATGCGTCCTAAGGGCATTGGACGACATGGTGGCTATAAGGGCAGTTCGTCGTTCTAGGTGTCTGTGCGAAATCTGGAGTAGCACCAAGCGCATGAAACCGGGGTGGGGATAGGATGAGGTCTCTGTCCTCATACGGACACGAAGAAGTGATTTCGGCATTGTGGGTCAGATGTCACGTACATCCACTCATTCCCAGGGTAGAAGTGGTCGTACTTCTATCCGGGTGGCAGGAAAAGTCGCTCCGGAGCCACTAGCGGGTTCAGTAGTGATACTGACTTGCGAATGTGTGTAACCTTCATGATGAAGGATGTGTGTTGGGTGATCACACACCGTGGTAAGTAATAAATGGTTGAAAAAACACAAATTTTTAAATGAAGGGATTTTTGAAAACAAAGGAGTCTGGCACACTCCATATAAATGTTTTTCTTAAAAGTCAAAAGCTTTTAAAAACCCATTCACTGAGTAGTCGTACTCACCCCCTCCCTTACATCCCTTTCAGGAAATCCCGGAAAGCCTCCCCTTAAAGACCGTCAACTAAGATGCCTATAAGACAGATATGTAAAGTTTTAAATTTTATGAAGTTTTGATTATTCTATTCCAGGAAAAGGTGCAGGTTAAAGGACGCCTTACTCTTTATGATTTACAATAAGGGGAAATCCTTTAAAAAACTGGGAGAGTGGCAGGTTGATCACGGGGATCCGACCAAACTGGGTCGGGGCGTGACAGGAGATGTCCTTATGTCGGGTCGTTATAATAGACAATGAAAACATATATTTGTCGGAAGTGTTCTCCCCTGACTGTGTGCCAATGCTTAAATAATTTGGGAGACCTTCTCGACGGGAGCTCGAATAGCTCTTATAGGCCGGGGGCCTCGGTTTTGGAACTTGGTGGCTAGTATGCCCGAATTTTTGAAAATCTCGAACAGTGGGCCATAGGCCAATGGTCACGAATAGGAGCTCGTAAACGAACATAATATATCTGCCATAAAACTTTAATAAGTTAATTGTATGGTCATGGCACCAAGCCTGGTCTGACATTCTCAGTCAACTAGTAGTAGTGCGACATGACCGGTCTCCGGACTAGTCAAGAAAAACAGCTGCAGGTTGAGTTGAAAGTTGGGACCGTTAGACTAATGACACCACAAATTATATGGCATAATAAGAAAACATTATTTGTGCATGCACTATGAGTACGAGAACATCAAGTCGTCCATGAGGGGTAGTGATGCCCTAAGGGCCCTAGACGACCCAGTGAGTATAAGGGCAGTTCGTCATTCCAGGTGACCTTGTGAAATTTGGAGTAGCACCAAGCGCATGAGACTGGGGTGGGGATGGGATGAGGTCTCTGTTCTCATATGGACACGAAGAATTGATTTCGGGATTGAGGGTCAGATGTCATGTACATCCACTCATTCTCAAGATGAAAGTGGTCATACTTCTATCTAGGTGGCCGATAAAGTCACTCTGAACCCATAAGTGGGTTCAGCAGTCGTGTTGACCTGCGAATGTGTGTAACCTTCATGATGAAGGATGTGTGTTGGGTGATGACACACCGTGATAATAGAAATGGTGGAAAAACCCGAATTTTTAAATGAAGGGATTTTTGAAAAGTGAGGAGTCTGGCACACTCCAATATAAATGTTTTTCCTAAAAGTTAAATGTAGACTTTAAAAAAAAAAACCTATTCACTGAGTTGTAGAAACTCACCCCTCTTTTCTAACCCTTTTCAAGAAAAGAGAAAATGACTAGGAGTAACACTGAGCCTTACCCTTTATCAGGTATGCTTAAGTTTTCTTAAGCTTGCATTTTAATTGATATATGTCTTCTAGGGAACAAGGTTGAAATTTCGCCTAGCTCCTCTCGAGTAAAAGGAGGAAACTCCTCTTGAACCGAGAAAGAGCGGCGGGTTATTCACGGGGATCCAACTAAACTGGGTTGGGGCGTGACATTATACCTGGTCGGTCTAATGGACAATTGAAAATATATATTTTTTTCGAAAGTGCTCTCCCCTGACTATATGCTAATTCTTAAATGATTTGGGAGACCTTCTTGACGAGAACCCAAATAGCTCTTATAGGCTTAGGGCCTCAATTTTGGAACTTGGGGGCTATTATGCCTGGTTTTGAAAATCTCAAACAACTGGGCCATAGGCTAGTGAGCATGAGCAGAAGCTCGTAAACAAACCTAAGATATGTGCCATAAAACTTTAATAAATGAATTTTTTGGCCATGGTACCAAGATAGGTCTCCAGACTAGTCAAGCAAAACAGTTGCAGGTTGAGTCGAGAGTTGGGGCCGTTTGTAAACCCCACATTTTTTAGTTAAGGAAAACCGGGAAAAGAACCGGTCAAACCGAGTAAGAAAATCGAGTTGGTTTATATTTGGGAACAAGCAATATGGAAATTTACAACTTCCGGGTGATCCAAAGGGTTCATTAAACCTTGGAAAAGAAATTTAAGAAAAATTAGAAGATAAAAACCAAATTGGTTTAGGTGAACTAGATTCCATAAGAACTTTGAAGTTAAGGGTGCTTACCTGAGAGTAGTGTGAGGATGGGTGACCTCTTGGGAAGTATGAATTTTTTTGTAACTTGAAATTTCGGTCAATAATTGGAACCCTCCTGGGAGGATGGGTGACCTCCTGGGAAGATAAAAACCAAATTTTTTTGTAACCCAAAATTAAATTATTGGAATTAATACAATAATTTATGGCAATATTAATACTAGTAATAAATCTCTCCCATTTAATACACGGGTTTTACACCTATATAAAGAGGTTATCCCCATTCATTCTCCTCACACCCGAACATTTCTCTCTCTACTGCTCCATTTCCCGGTGAAGCTTAAACCAGAGCTTCGACTTCAACATTTTTCTTAACCTCGAAAGGAGAGGTCGGGCTCTTTAGAACCGGAGAGAAGACAGTTATCTGATAGCAAACTCCAGTCAATCCGAGAATCATTGGAGAAGCATCAACATGATGGAATAGTGAAGCAGCTCCGGCGGATTGAAGCTGCCCTATTTCAGCCAAGCTGAAATCGGCCATTTCAAGCACTCCTTAGGCCAAACCAAGCCGAATTTCAATGACGAAATTCTAATCTAATTCCGCATCAATTGATGTGATTCTTGATTCTAGGATGAACCTCAAGACAAGAGCTATCTACCCAGATTGAAAGCTTGGACCGCCATGCCTTCACCGGTGAGTAATCGAAGCTTTCTCTCTCTATCGTTCATTTTCCGGCGAAGCTCCGTTTGAGCTCGTTCCGGCATTAAAATCTGTGATTCAAAGTTTCTTAGAATTGTATGAACCTGTAGGAACTCAATTTCAACTCCAATTTCAACAATTAGAAGTGTTTGATCAGTCAATTTGATAAAATCAAATTCGGTAGTGTTAAAGAGTTGAAATTGGGGGAAAATTGGGGATTTTCGAAATTCAAATGGCCAAAATGTAATTTTATGAAATTGAGGGTCAATTGGGCATGAAAATAATGTTGGAGGACCAATTGAGGAATTTTAGAATTTTTGGGGCAAAACATACCATTTTTGTAAAGGAAGGGAAAAATGGTAATTTTGGAAAAATTGGGGGACCAAATTAGAAATTTGGGAAATTAAACCCCTTTTTGGTGAAATTGAATAAATTGAGGTCCCAATATAAATTTTAAAGGTTACGGGACTCAATTTGAGGAAAAATTGACATTTGGGACTTAAAGTTAAAGAGAAATTACTTTAGGGACCTAAATGCAAATAACTAAAAGTTTGGGTTTTCTCATTCACTGGAAATGAATGAAGGCTGTTATTTCGAGTAATAATGAAAAAGGATGTTCATATCGTGTAGGAACATGAAATATCGGGAACTCCAGCATGGACGAGCTCGCGTGAATACAAAGAACCGGTCAAGTGGAATTCACGGCATTAACGGGTGAGTGGGTTTACTAACATCATACCCGGTTGGGATGATTAGCACAACTTAAAATTTAAAACCACTTACCGGTTGTGAGTGGAAATTTTATATCATACCCGGTTGGGAATGATAAGTACCTTGATATGAAAACCCACTATTTAGTAGTATTTTAAGCATCACTACTTAGAGGAAGTGATGTGAAAATCATGTGGAAAAAAAACTACTTACTGGTTGTAAGTAGATCATACCCGGTTGGTATGATGAGACTTCCTTGAAGGAAGTTGAAAACCCGTTCATCGGTTATGAACGGAGGTGTCCTTATACCGGGCGGTATAATGGATAGAGAAAACATATGTTTTTTTAGAATTGCTCTCCCCTGACTGTGTGCCAATGCTTAAACAATTTGGGAGACCTTCTCGATGGGAGCTGAAATAGCTCTGATAGGCCGGGGGCCTCGATTTTGGAACTCTGATAGTCATCTTAGTTGACGGTCTTTAAGGGGAGGCTTTCTGGGATTTCCTGAAAGGGATATATGGGCGAGGGTGAGTACGACTATCATGTAGTTTTGATTATGCTATTCCAGGAAAAAGGTGCAGGTTAAAAGATGCCTTACTCTTTATGGATTACAATAAGGGGAAACCCTTTAATAAACCGAGAGAGTGGCGTGTTGATCACGGGGATTCGACCAAACCGGGTTGAGGCGTGACACCGTTGGACTAGTGGCACCACAAATTATATGGCATGATAAGAAAATAATGTTTTTGTATGCACTATGATTATGGGATCATCAAGACGCCCAAGAGGGTAGTGTTGCTTCCTAAGGGCCCTGGACGACTCGGTGAGTATAAGGGCAGTTCGTCGTACCAGGTGGCCATGCAAAATTTGGAGTAGCACTAAGCGCATAAGACCGGGGTGGGGACAGGATGAGGTCTCTGTCCTCATAGGGACATGGAGAATTGATTTTGGGATTAAGGGTCGGATGTCACGTACATCCACTCATTCTTAGGGTAGAATTGGACGTACTTCTATCTAGGTGGCTAGTAAAGTCGCTCCGAAGCCACAAGTGGGTTAAGTGGACATGCTGACCTGCAAATGTATGTTTAACCTTCATGATGAAGATTGTGTATTAGCTGATGACACACCGTGATTAAATAAGGAAATGATGGTAAAACTTGAGATTTTAATTGAAATGATTTTTGAAAGAAAGGAGTTTGGCACACTCCAATACAATTCTTTTCCTCAAAGTTTTTTTTTGAAAACCCATTCACCGAGTAGTCGTACTCACCCCCTCCCTTATATCCATTTCAGGAAAATTTCGGAAAGTCTACCCGTAAAGACCATTAACCTAAACACCTGCGAGACAGGTATGATAAAAATTAAAATATTATGTTTTGATTTATATTATTCTAGGAAAATTGTAGGTTTAAAGGAAGCCTTAATCTTTATGGTTTATAATGAGGGGAAACCCTTTAATAAATCGGGATAGTGGCGAGTTGATCATGAGGATCCGACCAAATCGGGTCAGGGCATGACAATAGGAATCCTCTTATTCCTTAAATTCTTGTCGCTCCAATCGATGATTCGTACCGGTTCCGTTTGATATGTTAGGTTCTCTTCCAGCTCAAATGAAGGTCGGTCCAATACATGGCTAGGATCAGGCTGATACTTCCAAAGCATAGAGATATGGAATACATTGTGTATTCTCTACAAGACTGGAGGTAGGTTCAATTTATAGGCCACCGGTCCTATCCTTTGAATGATGAAATATGGACCAATATATCTTAGTTTCAACTTTCCTCTTTACTGAAACCTAAGTATTCCCCTCTATGGGGACACTTTGAGAAACACTTGATCTTCCACCTCAAACTCCAGATCTTTCCTTCGATTATCCGCATAACTCTTTTGCCTATCGTGTGTAGTCTTAAGGCGACTCTTGATTAGTTTTATCTTCTTCATGGCATCCTCGATTAATTCTACCCTTTCTAGCCTTCTTTCCCCAACTTCTTCCCAAAATAGAGGGGTACAACGTGGTTGTCCATAAAGGGCTTCATAGGGAGCCATTTGAATACTAGCCTGATAACTATTATTGTAAGCAAATCCCATCAGGCACAAGTATTCTTCCTAGCCTATGTTCATAGTGGGTACACATGCTCTTAGCATGTCCTCCAAGGTTTGGATGGTTCGCTTAGACTGCCCATCTATCTGAGGATGAAATGTCGTGCTCATGTGGAGCTTGGTTCTCATAGCACTTCGTAAGCTTGGCCAGAACCTTAAAGTAAATCTTGGATCTCTATCTAATACTATACTCACTGGAACGACATGAAGTCTCTCTATTTCCCTCAAGTATAAGATGGCCAGTTGTTCCACTGTGTCCATCACTCTTATAGGAAGGAAATGAGCTGATTTGGTCAATCTATCCACGATGACCTGAATCGCATCTTGACCCTTTCTTATCACTGGTAGTCCCATGACAAAGTCCATGGTGATGTGCTCCCATTTCCATTTCGGAATTGGTAAGGGTTACAGCAGTCCTGACGGTTTATGATGATCCGCTTTTATTTGCTGACACGACAAGCATCGGGCTACATATTCCGTAATGTCCCTTTTCACACCTTTCCACCAATATCCTTGTTTGAGGGTGCAGTACATTTTGGTACTGTTTGGATGCATAACATACACCGAATTGTGTGCCTCTTCCATAATTGTGTGCCTCTTCTATATTCCGTAGTCCAATTTAGTTTCTCTATTAACCAGGTCCAAGTAGGGTTGAAGTTCCTTTTCTACTTTTTGTTGAGCATGGATTTGCTCAGTTAGATTGGGCCTCTCTACCACATTAGCCACTAGGCACCTTTCCCACTTGTCCATTTTCAGGTTCACCTCCATTCTTTCCAATTGTTGCAATAGGGGTATGTAACTCGCCTTTACTTGTGTCGCCTCTGTTTGGTACTTACGACTTAAGGCATCTGCTACCACATTTGCCTTTCTAGGGTGATATTCTATCACAAGGTCATAGTTCTTAACTAATTCCAACCATCTTCTCTGGTGGAGATTTAACTCCTTCTGAGTTTGAAAGTACTTAAGACTCTTGTGATCTGTGTATATCCTATACTTAAACCCGTAAAGGTATTATCGCCAAATCTTTAGGGCAAACACTATTGCAGCTAATTTCAAATCATGAGTTGTGTAGTTTCTTTCATGTACCTTAAGTTGTCACGAGGCATAGGCAACAACCTTTCCTTGTTACATCAAGACACATCCGAGTCCTTGTTCGGATGCATCACTATAGATGGTGTAGGTTGTCAATCGAGTCTTTAACTCCAGGAAAGACTTCTCACAGCTTTCATCCCACTTATATTCAACTCCTTTCAGGGTGAGTCGAGTTAGAGGGGCTGCTATCTTAGAAAAGTCTTGCACGAACAGTCTATAGTATCCTGGAAGACATAAGAAACTTCTTATTTCGGTAGGATTCCTTGGAGCCTTTTAATTTGATATGGCTTCTACCTTGGCTAGATCTACTTTAACTCCATCATTGGACACTATATGTCCTAAGAATCCTACCCCCTACAGCCAGAATTCAGACTTGGAGAATTTTGCATATAATTGATTTTCCTTTAATATCTCCAAGGTGATTGTCAAATGCTCTTCATGTTCCAGCCTAGTTCATGAGTATATAAGGATGTCATCTATGAACACTATCACGAACCTATCTAAATGTGGTTGGAATATACGATTCATCAAATCCCTGAAGGCGGCAGGGGCATTCGTTAATCCAAACAACATTATTTTAAACTCGTAATGTCCATATCTAGATCGAAATGTCGTTTTGGGAATGTCCTCCTCTCGAATCTTGAGTTGATTATAGCCCAACTGAAGGTCTATTTTGGAGAAGTAAGCTACTCCTTTTAATTGATTGAATAAGTCGTCTATCTGCGAAAGTGGGTATCGGCTCTTGATGGTGACCTAGTTTAGCTTCCTATAATTTATGCACAGTCTCAAACTTCCATCCTTTTTCTTTATGAATAGGACAAATGCAAACCATGGAGATTGGCTAGTACATACGAAATCCTTCTCTTGTAATTCATCAAATTACTCCTTCAATTCCGCCGAATCCATACGGTATGGGGTTTGTTCTCGAGATTATTTCTATGGTGAATTCTACTTGCCGACTTAGAGGTAGTTCGGGTAGTTCTTCTGGAAATACTTCTAGGAAATGCCTAAATACTGGAATGTCTTCAAGCCTCTTCTCTTTCGACACTTCGTAGATAACAATTGCTAAGAAAGTCGTACAACCTTTTTGTATCATCTTTTGGGCTTTTAGGTGGGACACCATTTGTACTTCACTTTTCCTTCAATCACCTTGTAACTTTAATCCATTCGTCTCGGGAGTGTGGAAGGTCATCGTCTTCTTTCCACAATCCATCCTAGCCTGATGGTTACTTAACCAATCCATTCCAAGGATTACTTCAACCTCCTTCAAGGGTAATGGAATCAAGTCAACTTCAAGTTTGATTCCTCCAATCTTTACCTCACATTCCTTTAATTGTTTATTCTTGTTTAACCCTTCTCCTAAAGGTATAAGGATATTAAGACTTTGTTCTAGTGGAGCGAGTTCTAGGGGTACGCTTGAAATCAACTCTTCCTTAATGAAGGATCTCTTAGCTCCGGAGTCAAAGAGGGCATAAACTTGTTGTCCCCATAGTTGTATATATCTTAATTGAAGAAGCGTGTATTTTAAAAGAAATCTTTTCATTATTAAATAAAAATCTTCTGTTTACATGATTCTCTTGAACTAATTTGGAGGGTTTTAGGGTGTACCCGCTATAGTGTTAGGGTCTCTTTTAGCCTCTTCCTGGGTGAGGTTGTGTACCCTATTTGGTATTCATGTTGTAGCGTCTGGCCTAGGGTTCCTGGGGTTCCCATGAGGTGGTCCAAGAGTATTCCTCTGCCTGTTCTCCCTGAGAGTGGGATAGCCATTTGCAAAGTGCCCCACTTGTCTGCATGCAAAGCAGGTAAAGCATGCTCCCTCATGGTTATTTTTACACTTAGGACAATGAGGGTTTCCTTGAGGTAAGGTGGGGACCACTCTATGGGGAGGTGGTGGCATGTCACTTCTCCTTTGAAATGCCATTGTATTTCCCCATTTTGGACCTTATGCTCCTTTCTTCCTCCCTAACGGTTTGAACCCTTATCTTCCTTTTGGGTCGTCTGCTCCATCCAACGGCGTCGGGTCTATACTAGTCACTCACACTCATGACCCATACTAATTATTGCTACTAGGTCCGCAGGGCGTCCTAATACTCTCATATGGTCTCAGATGTCCATATTGAGACCGTCCACGAACCTCTAGCATATGTTTGTCGGCCTAGCTAGATTAGGAGCAAAGGGTCTTAACTCATTGAATTTCATCTCATACTCCAATATGGAGTTGAGCCCTTACTAAAGCCGAATGAGCTCCTACTTCTTCTCATTTATCAAATGAGGTGCCAAGTACTTTTTCGAGTACCTCTCCTCGAACTGTTCCCAAGTGGGGATGGTAGTATGTAAGTTTCGGACATTGTCTCACCATCGTTTGGCTCTTCCCTCCAATAAGAATTCTATCAAGATCACCTTATTCTCTGGTGGTATCCTGATGATTGACATCAACTTATTAATGTTTGCCAGCCAATCCATGGCAACTCCAGCATCCTTTTCTCTGAGGAAGGGTTTACACCCTAGTTGACGGAGAGTCTTGAGGTTTCTGGGAATGTCTATTAAAGGGGGATGGTTAACAGAGGGAGGATGGGATTGCACTTCCTCCGGTTCAACCCAAGAATTGGTGCCTACCTTAGGGACGAGGTTAGGTTACCAAAATACATGGGTGAACTCCTCGTACAATCTCTGGTGCTTTGCGCTGAGTCCAGGAGGAGTCGTTTGAGCTTCTCTAGGAGTTTCTATAGGTAGAGGTGGTTGGGCAGTGTTGGATACTATAGCCCTAGTTCTCTTGGTTCCTTTCTTTGGAACCATTCTGAAAATTTTAAGATCAAACCAATTAGTTACTATATTTTCTAGTCTTGATTATGTATTCGAGGAAACAGGCTCTGATACCACTAAAGTTGTCACGCCCCCACCCAGTTTGGTCAGATCCCCGTGATCCATCTACCACTCTTCGATTTACTAAGGGTTACCCCTTCTTATAAACTGTGAGGAGTAAGGCATCCTTTAAACCTGCACCTTTCTTGGAATAACATAAATCAAAACTGCACAAAATTTTGAACTAATCATACCTGTCTTACAGGTACGTTAGCTGGTGGTCTTTGGGTAAGCTTTTCGAGATTACCTAAAAGGGATATAAGGAAGGGGTGAGTACAACGACTCAGTGAATGCGTTTTCAAAGTTTAACTTTTAGGAAAAATGTTTGAATAAGAGTGTGCCAGACTCCTTATTTTCTTTTTCAAAAATGTTTCATTCTACAATTTGATTTTTATAACCATTTCTCATTCCCATGGTGTGTTTATCACCCAACACACATCCTTCATCATGAAGGTAAAATAACAATCGCAAGACACTCCGTCCACTGTACCCACTTGTGGCGTCGGAGTGACTTTACTGGCCAACTAGATAGAAGCACGTGCACTTCTACCTTGAGAATGAGTGGATGTTCACAACATCTGACCCTCAATCCCATAAGCAAAACTCTGTGTCCGTATGAGGACAGAGTCCTCATCCTGTCCCCATCCCGGTCTCATGCGCTTGAAGCTACGTCGAGCTTCGTAAGACTTCTGGTATAACTAACTACCCTTATATCCACCAGGTTGCCCAGAGCCCTAGGACACATCACTACCCCTCCCCTCTTGGACGTCTTGAAGGTCCCATAACACAGTGCATGCACAATCAATAGTTTTTAACATAATGTCATATAATCTGTGGCGCCACTGGTTCGATGGCCCTAACCCTCAACTTGACCTGTAGCTGTTTGTCTTGACTAGTTCGAAGACCTGTCATGTCGCACTGCCACTACTCCATCGAGTATGTCGGTCCTGTCCAAGTACCATGGCCAAACAATTCATTTACTTAAGTTTTCAAGGCACATTAATCATGTTTGTTTACAAGCTTCTACTTGTGCCAACTAGCCTAGGGCCCACTATTCGAGATTTTCAAAATTGGGGATATTTGCCCCCAAGTTCCAAAACCGAGGCCTCGGGCCTATATGAGCTATTCGAGCTCCCATCAATAAAGTCTCCCAAAAATTTTAAGCAAGGCCCACAGTCAGGGGAGAGCATTTCCAACAAAATAAACTTTTCAATTGTCCATCATACCAACCGGCCATAAGGATATCTCTGCTTATAAAAGATAAGAGGGTTTTCCACTTCCTTCAAGAAAGTTTCATCATACCAACTAGGTATGATCTACTTACAACCAGTAAGTAGTTTTTCCACGAGATTTCCACATCACTCTTCTCAAATGTGATGATTAAAATACCACTTAGCAGTGGATTTTCATTTTCGAGGTGCTTATCATCCCAACCAGGTATGATATTAAATTCCCACTCACCAGATAGTGTAGTGAATATTCTCTCAGTCGACTTGTTGTCCTTACTCGAACTTGTCTTAGCTAGCGTTCTTGATGCTTTGTGTTCCTACACGATATGAACACTTTTGTTCATTATCATTTGGCCTAATAGCCCTCATTCATCTCAAATGAATGACAAAACTAAACTTTTCCTTTATTTGCAATTAGGTCCCTAAAGTTTTTTTTTAACTTTAAGTCCCTAATGTCGTTTTTCCTCAAATTGAGTCCCGAAACTTTTAAAATTCACCTTTAGACCTCAATTTATTCAAATTCACAAAAGGGGTTTAATATCTAAAATTTCCAATTTTGTCCCCAATTTTTCCAAAATGACCATTTTGCCCCTACTTTACAAAAATGGTATGTTTTGCACCAAAATATCGAAATTTGTCCAACTGGTCCTTGAACATCTTTATCATGCCCAATTGGCCCTTAATTTTATGAAATTACACTTTAGTCCCTCGAATTTTTGAAATTCCAAAATTTCCCCCAATTTTTCACTCAATATCAAATTGACTAATCAAATAGGTTTAATTATTGAAATTGAAGTTAGATTGAAGTTCCTACACCTTCATACGATTCAATTGCACTTTGAATCGCACGATTTGATGCCGAAATGAGCTCAAATGGAGCTTTGCTGGAAAACTGTACTTAGAAAGAGAAAGCTTCAAAAGTTTACCATCGGGTGTGCGACGGTTCGAGCTTTCAATCTGGGCAAATAGCTCTTGTCCTGAGGTTCCTCCTAGGATCAAGAATTGCATCAAATGATGCCGAATTGAATGAGAATTTTATCATCGAAGTTCTGTCGTTTCTCTCTCTTGCACCGGTCGAAAATTACAGAAGGGGGTCAAATTGGCTTACCTTTCAGCTCTAATTCAACTGTAGGAGACTGTAGAGGTGTTGGGAGGACTTGGTTTGGCCTGAGAAGGGCTCGAATTGGTTGATTTCAACTCAGCCGAAATAGGGTAGCATCGGTCCGCTGGAGTTGCTTCATTGTTCGATCACGCCGGTGTTTCTCCGACAATCTTTAGAACAAATGGACACTACATGCGTGTAGGTGACTTCTCCACGAATCCAATGAACTCGACCTTATCTGGCTTGGATTAAAAAAATGACCTAAGTCGGAGCTCTAGTTCGAGCTTCACCGAAAATTGGAGCAGTTGAGAGAGAATGGAGTTTTCAGGTGTGAGGAGGATGAATGAGGAGGGGCTCTTTATATAGGAAGCTCGGGGACTTCTTGGCAATTCGATTGGTGCCTTAATGACGATCATTCATTGCCTAAAACTCCCTGGCCGGAGAGTTTTCATGTCACGCCCCGACATGGTTTGGTCGGATCCTCATGAGCATCCCTCCACTCTCCCGGTTTATTAAGGTTTTCCCCTTCTTTAACCCAGTATGAGTAAGGCATTCTTTAAACCTGTACTTTTCCTTGAATAACATAAATCAAAACTTGCATAAAATCTTAACTTTACATACATGTCATGTAGGTGTAACTAATAGGAGGTCGTGGGTAGGTTTTCCTTATTTTACCTAAAAAGGGATATAGGGGAGGGGGTGAGTACAATGACTAAGTGAATGGGTTTTCAAAATTTGACTTTTAGGAAAAAGGTTTATTTTGAGTGTGCCAGACTCCTTATTTCTTTTAAAAAATCCTTTCATTTCAAATCTTCATTTTATCACCATTTCTTATTAATCATAGTGTGCCATCACCCAACAAACATCCTTCATCCTGAAGATCAACCACACAATCGCAGGCCAGTACGTCCACTGAACCCACTTGTGGCATCACAGCGACTTTACCGGCCACCTTGATAGAAGTACGTCCACTTCTAACATGAGAATGAGTGGATGTTCGCGACATCCGACCTTCAATCCCGTAACAATTCTCTGTGTTTGTAAGAGGATAGAGACCTCATCCTATCCCCACCCCGGTCTCGTGCACTTGAAGCTACTCCGAGCTTTGCAAGGTCACCTCATTCGATGAACTGCCTTTATACAAACTAGGTCGTCCAAGGCCCTAGGACACATAGCTACCCCTCTTGGATGTCTTGAAGGTCCTATAAATATAGTGCATGCATAATCAGTATTTTTACATCATGCCATATAATCTATGGCCACTAGTCCAACAGCCCCGACCCTCAACTCAACCTGCAATTGTTTGTCTCGACTGTTTCATCAACCAGTCATGTCGCACTGCCACTAGTTGATTAAATATGTCAGTCCTGTCTTGGTACCGTGGCCAAGCAATTCAATTATTTAAGGTTTTATGGCATGTAACTCATGTTTGTTTACAAGCTCCCACTCGTGCGAACTAGCTTATGGCCCATTGTTCGAGATTTTCAAAATCGGGCAAATTAGCCCCCAAGTTCAAAAACTGAGGCCTCCAACCTATTAGAGCTATTCGAGCTCTCGTCGAGAAGGTCTTCCAAATCGCTTAAGTAGTGGCACCAAGTCAAGGGAGAGCACTTTCGACAAAATTATATTTTCAACTATCCATCATACCAATTGAGTATGAGAATATCTTCGCTAATAACCGATGAACGGGTTTTCCACTTCCTCCGAAGAAGTTTCATCATACCAACTAGGTATGATCTACTTACAATTCTTAAGTAGTTTTTCCGTGTCATTTTCACATCACTCCTCTAAGTTGTGATGTTTAAAATACCACTAAGTAGTAGGTTTTCATTTTCGAGGTACTTATCATATTAACCGGGTATGATATATATAAATTCCACTCACCCGTTAATGTAGTGAATTCCTCTCGACCGGTTCTTTGTATTCACATGAGCTTGTCCTTGCTGGCATTCTCGATACTTCGTATTCCTACATGATATGAACGTCACTGTTCATTATCTCTTATATTTTTTGTCTTGTACAATTCAAAATATTTTTGTGAGTTTTGTTGTAATTTTGAGTGACTCTTATTATTTTGGAAGTTCATGGATTTTAATTATTTTTACTATTTGTTGTGATTAGTTAAAATTATTTTTCTCTATTTGTTATGGTTATTTTGGCATTTATACTATTTTTGGTGTTTGTTGGATTGTTTATATTGGCTTACTAGTTTTAGTAATTATTATTATAGTTACATTTTTAATTATTTTGTATTTTAAATACATTTTTTGTTATTTTCATTTATTTTTACTATTTTTGTGAATGATCTCATCAATTTAATATTTAAAGTATACATTAATATTTTTGGTATTTTTAAATATGCCATATAATGTTTGTTGTTCATTTATTTGTTTATTTCAATTTTGTGTATTTTATTACATGTTTTGTTTAACTTACAAATTTTTAATTCATTTTAAGAAACGTTTATTTTTGGATTTTTATGGTGTTTTTTATTTTTTAATATTATTTTATTTATTTTAAGTGATTATTGCCATTTTTTGTATACAAAAATATATATTAGCACTTTTTGTGTTTTTTGGAGTTTTTTGGTAGTTTATAAATATCTTATTATTTGTAGTGTATGTTTAATTGCATCTTACTATTTTTTGTTGATTATTAATGTGTTTCTTAGTAATATTTTAGTTTTCTTGTGTGTTTAGTATCGATTATATTTTTTAATAATTCTCTTGCCTTTTGATTTTTCATTTTTATTATGTGTCTAATATTTTATACTATTTTAGGTTATTTTTATTGATTTATATCATTTTATGGCTTGAATGATCAAACCTATTTTTGTAGTTTATTTGTATTTTTGTGTTTATTTATTATTTTTAGAAATTTATAGTATTTGAAGTATTTATTACTATTTTCTATGTATCATTGAATTTATTTTATATTGTTTTGCTGTTCATTTAATAATTTATTATTATTATTTGTATTTCCTTACATTGTTAGTTTCTTTCTACAATATGATTTTGACATTTTTTTATATTTTTGAATGTTTTAATTAATTTTAATTAATTTCAGTCACTTTTTTCTTAAATGGTCCGAAATATTTTTGGTGTTTAATTATTATTTTGAGTTTATCTCGTTATTTTTTGAAATTTATGGCATTTTATGTATTTATTTTGCTACTTGTGGTGTTTTTTTAATTTATTTTTCCATATTATGTTGGCTATTTATGAGTTTCTTAAAATTTTTTATATGCATGTATGTTTCTTTTGACTTGATATTTTTAGTAATTATTTTTGTATTTTTTATTATTATTTTACATTTTTTGTATTTTTTTTGTTGATTCTTACCATTTTTGTGTGTTGAATGATCTTAACTATGTTTTATGTTTTTTTTGTGTTTTAATTATTTATTAAAAACTACTTTATTTTAAGTATTTATTACTATTTTTGTTTCTTTAAATATATCTTTCAATGTATTATTGTTTATTTATTTCATTCTAACTATTTTATGTATTTCATTATATTTTTGTTTTATTTGCTAGTTTTTCTAATTTATTTTATGATTTATTTTTACATTTTAATTGTGTTTTTTTATTGTTTTATACCATTTAAGGTATTTTGGTAATTCTTACCAATTTTGTATATCCAACTATCCCTACCATGGTTGACATTTCTTTGAGTTTGTGGAAGTTTTTTAATAGGTTACACATGTCTTATTTATTTATAGTGTCTATTTAAATGCATATTACTATTTTTTTTATTAATCGTTTATGTGTTTCTTATAATTTTTTATAGTTGCTTGAGTGTTTAGTGTCAATTACTATTTTAGTAATTCACTTGTTGTATGTTTTTGAATTTTTATTATAGTTTTTAGTGTTTCATACTAATTTTTATTATTTGCTTTGATTCAAACCAGTTTTATGTTTTTAATGTCCCAAACTATTTTTGTCGTTTATTTGTATTTGTATTTTTATATTTCTTATTATTTTTGAAACTTTATTATTTTGTAAGTATTTATTAATATTTGTGGTATTTTATAATGTACTTTACTATGTTTTGTTTGTTATTTATTTCTTTTTATTTTTTATATTTTCTTATCTTTTTAAGTTCACTTACTATTTTTTGTAAATTTATTTGTGATTTATTTTTAAATACTTTTGTGTTTTTGACTATTTCATTCTATTTTGTCTTTTTAGGTGTTTTTTACCATTATTGTATAATGAACTATCCATTATATTTTTTGCGCCCTTTATGTTTTTACGTGTTTATTACTATTGTGATGTTTCTCTTAATATATGTTACTCTATTTTTTTAGTTAATTATGTGTTTCTTAATTTTTTTTGTTTATCTACATTTATTATATTATGTACTATTTTCAATAATTCTTCTTAAAGATTGATTTTAAATTTTTATTGTATTTTTTAGTGTTTTTTTTGTATCTTTTGACTGATTCTTACATTTTTTGTCTTGAACGATCCAAAATTTTTTTATAAGTTTTGTAGTAATTTTGAGTGCCTCTTAATATTTTGGAAGTTTAAGGCACAATAAGTCTTTTTTACTATTTGTAGTATGTCATTTAAATTATTTTTTCTATGTTTTTGGTCAATTTGGTGTTTATACTATTTTTAGTATTTGCTAGCATGTTTATATCGACTTACTTATTTTAGTAATTATTTCTACCATTATTTTCTTAATTTGTTTTTATTATTTTGAATGTTAAATACATTTTTTTTATTTTCATTTATTTTTACAAATTTTGTGTATTGAACAATTCTACCAATTTTTAGAATTTATTTATGTGCTGAGTGTTTTTTTATGGTTTATTTGGAATATTAATATATTTTATGTATACATTACTATTTTTGGTAATTGTTTAAATATGTTACAATATTTTGTTATTCATTTATTTGTTTCTTACCATTTTCGTATTTTCTTACATTTTTTTTTGTTTCACTTCAATTTTTTAATTCATTTTATTGTTTGTTTATTTTTGTATTTTTATGATGTTTTTTGTATTGTTATCTATTAGCATTTTTTGTATTTTTTTGGATGTTTGTACATATCTTATTATTTGTAGTGTATGATTAATTCCACCTTACTTTTTCTTGTTGATCATTTATGTGTTTCTTAGTAATTTTTGTGTTTTCTTGTGTGTTTAGTGTTGAATATTTTTTTAATAAGTTCCTTGTATTTTGATTTTAAAATTTTGTTGTGTTATTCATATTTTATATTATTTTGGATTGTTTTCATTTATTTATACCATTTTTATGGCTTGAATTATCCCAGTATTTTTTGTCATTTATTTGTATTTTTAGGCATTTATTGTATTATTTTTTGAAATTTATTGCATTTGAAGTGTTTATTATTTGTGGTGTATCAATGTATTTTATATTATTTTTTTTTGTTCATTTAATAATTTCTTATTATTTTTTATATTTCCTTAAAGTTGTTAGTTTCATTAACAATTTTTTATAATATTATTTGTGATTTATTCTTTTGTGTTTTCCTACATTTTTAATCTTACTTACTATTTTTTTATAATTTTTTCTATGATTTAATTTTGGCTTTTTATTATATTTTTTAGTGTCTTAAAATTGTTTAATTTGTTTTAATTGATTATCATCACTTTTGCCTTAAATGATTCAAAATATTTTTGGTGTTTCATTGTAATTTTGAGTACATATTATTATTTTTGGAAGTTTATTGCTTTTAAGTATTTATTTTTCTATTTGTGGAATTTTTTTGAAATCATTTTTCTATAATATGTAGGTCATTTAGGAGTGTATTACTATTGTTTATTTGCTTGTTCATTTCTAATAACATACTATTTTTAGTATTTCTTTTTGTATTATTTTGCATGTTTCATACCAATTTTTATTGATTCTTAACATTTGTTTATGTTTTGGAATGTTTTTATAATTTTTGAAAAACTATATTATTTTAAGTTTTTATTACTATTTTTGTGTTTATTTAAATATATA
This sequence comes from Trapa bicornis, assembly GCA_030064425.1. Lineage (NCBI taxonomy): Eukaryota > Viridiplantae > Streptophyta > Magnoliopsida > Myrtales > Lythraceae > Trapa > Trapa bicornis. The sequence continues at coordinate 15,408,842 of CM057753.1, read as the reverse complement.
TTAATATATATTATTGCTTATTTATTTGATTCATACAATTTTACATATTTCATTATATTTTTGCTCCACTTCCTAGTTTTTCTAATTAATTTTGAGGTTTGTTTATGGGTTTTAATTATTTTTTATTATTTTATACCATTTGGGGTATTTAGAGTGATTATTTTATATCATTTTGTTGTTTTTTTTTCTTTCAATTTTGTGTTTTGTATTACATATTTTATTTCACTTACAATTTTTTAATTCATTTTACGGATTGTTTATTATTGGTTTATTATTTTTTATATTATTTTATTTATTTTTTGTGATTATTGCTATTTTTGTATAATGAATGATATCTTAGCACTTCTTTATGTTTTTTTAGTGTTTTTTTGGTAGTTTATACATATCTTATTATTTCTTTATATGTTTAATGGCATCTTACTATTTTTTGTTGATTATTTATGTGCTGTTTAGTAATATTTTTATTTTCTTGTGTGTTTAGTGTCGATTATTTTTTAAATAATTTTTTTACTTTTTTATTTTTAATTTTAACTATATTTTTAATATTTTATATTATTTTTTGTTATTTTCATTGATTTTTACCATTTTTGTGGCTTGAATGATCCAAACTATTTCTCTCGTTTATTAGTATTTTTATTGTTTATTTATTATTTTTAGAAATTTATAATATTTGAAGTATTTATTAGTATTTGTGGTTTATCATTAAATATATTTTATATTATTTTGTTGTTTATGTTACTTTCATTTACATTTTTTTATAATTTTATTTGTGAATTATTTTTTTATATTTACTTACATTTTTAATCTTACTAACAATTTTTTATAATTCTTTCTACGATTTTATTTTAACTTTTTTATATTTTTTAATATCTTACAATTTTTTAATTTGTTTCTATTGATTATCGTCACTTTTGCATTAAAAGGTCTGAAATATTTTTAGTGTTTCAATGTTATTTTGAGTTCATCTTATTATTTTTGGAAATTTATTGCATTTTAAGTATTTATTTTGCTACTTGTGGTGTTTTTTTTCAATTTATTTTTCTATATTATGTTGGATATTTAAGAGTTTCTTGCAATTTTTTATTTGCATGTATGTTTCTTTTGACTTACAATTTTGAGTAATTTGTTTTGCCTTTTTTATTATTATTTTGCATGTTTCATATTATTATTTGTTGATTCTTACCATTTTTTGTGTGATGAATGATCTTATCTATTTGTTATGTTTTTTTCTATGTTTTGATGATTTATTAAAAACTTCTTTATTTTAAGTATTTATAACTTTTTTTTGTTTCTTTAAATATTTTTTCAATGTTTTGTTGTTTATTTATTTGATTATAACAATTTTACATATTTCATTACATTTTTCTTTCAATTACTAGTTTTTCTAATTCATTTTTATATTTCCTTAAGTTGTTAGTTTCATTAATAATTTTTTATAATATTATTTATGATTTATTTTTTATGTTTTCCTACATTTTTAGTCTTACTTACTATTTTTGTTATTTTTTACACGATTTGATTTTGACTTTTTATTATATTTTATAGTGTCTCAAAATTATTTAATTTGATTTGATTGATTCTCATCACTTTTTCCTTAAATGTTTCCAAAATATTTTGTGTTTTGTTGTGATTTTGAGTATATCTTATTATTTTTAGATGTTTATGGCTTTTTAAGTATTTATTTTGCTATTTGTTGAATTTTTTTTATTTCATTTTTCTATATTATGTAGGTTATTTAGGATTGTAATGTGAATTCGACTAAAAACACTACGAATTCACAAGTCCAATCAACCAAACGTGCAATGGAGATGAACAATTTTTCACCAAATATGATAAATGATCATTTGAAACTGCAAGAGGTCCCAATCACAAGGTTAAGGGGCTAAAAGATTTAAAGAAATTATATTGGCTGATTAAAGATATTGTAGAAAATCTAAGTGAAAGCCTAATAGAAGAGCCTAAGAAAAGCCCAAGGGAAGATCTAGATATTTAGATAATAATATTAAATATTTAATAATAAAATATTTTTTAGGATATTAAATAATAATATTAGATATTTAATTAGTTAAGTTCAGATTTTTAAATTAGTTATTAAAATATCCTAGATATTTAGATTAGATATGATTGGCATGTAACCATAATATATATTTTTCCTTATTTTTTGGCTATTCAGTTATTATCTCTACCTATAAAAGGTATATTCCACAACATTGGAAAAAATATTTTGAAATTTCAATTTTATGATTTTTTGTCTTATTTTTTTCTTAAAAGAACTTTTGAACTTAACAGGTTTTACCTGTTGCATTCAAGCAATCAAAACTTATCCCTAGGGTTTTCTAAGAGTTTTTTTAGAGGATTTGGGTGTAGCGTTTACATATATCATATCTTGTTTCTCACATAAACAAGGCATATTCCATCTTTTCATACTTACGTTGTAAAAGTCTTGGGGTCGTTGTCATATTTGGTGTAGGGTGTTGTCAATATATTGGCGAGGTTCGCATCAATTGCTATCAGAGCACACTATTGCACGACAAGTTCCATCCTATCTTTTATATCTATTTATTTTTTTTCATATTCTCAACCTATTTTTATTCTATTAAAAAAACAAAAAAAGTTTCATCTTCTTCTATCTATTTTCTTTCCCATAAGTACAAAAAAAAAAAGCAAAAAAATTCATGCAAAAAAAAGAAAGAGAAAAGAAAAAAAGAGTGAAAATAATTCGTGCAAAAAAAGGGCAAAAGAAAAAAAAAGAGCCACACAATTCTATCTTGAATTTCATTCTTATTCTACTCTATCTAGGTCTACTTCTTATTACTTCATTCTATCTTAATTTCTTATTTTCTTCTCTATCTAAATTTTATTCTTCTTATCTGAGTCTATTTGTACATCACCCTTATATTCCTTTGTAATTGGCTTTTGAAAACCTTATTGATTTGTCTTGATTGTTCCTCAAGTTGAACTGCTTTATAAAAATTATTTGTTTTAAAGTTCAATCAAGATTGAAAGAAGACATATGAGTAGAAAAAGGCAAGAGTGCTTTAAATCTATTAGAAAAAGGCATTTAAGTGTGAAATAGGAGTGTTTGAGAGAAACATGTGGGGGAGAGTTGTGAGGTTCTTTTCTTTCTAACAATTGTTAGGTTCAGAAAGCCTAATGATAAGGAAACACAATGAAAGAAGCGGGTTCCATACCGCCCATTCAAAACCTACAGTGGAAAGCAATGAAGAGTGAAATGGAACAAATAGTGAAGCCTAAATTTGAGTCTCTTCATACCCAAATGGGTCACCTGGAGGAATATGTGAAATGGCGTTCGCATCAACATACGCCCACTAAACAATGATGTTTGAGCTTTCACTCTAGATATTTTCATTTAGAAGAACTCGAGGAGTTAGATGATGTCAAAGTTAATCGTGACAACCTCAAGCTCAATTCCTTTAATGAACATACTACTTGGAACAAGCCATGGATTGATGATATCTTGGACAACCAACATGAGAAGTTATTTCATACTCGTTGTTATATGAAAAATAACGTTTGTTCTGTTATCGTAAATGGAGAAAGCTGCACTAACTTTGCTAGCATCGAGCTTGTGGAGAAGTTGACATTATATACAATGAAGCATCCAAAGCCATATCAAATTCAAAGGCTAAATGATCAACCCAAACTCGAGGTAACCAAACAGGTGATAGTGTCATTCTCTATTGGGAAATATCAGGATAAAGTATTATGTGATGTAGTACCAATGCATGCATGTCATACTCTATCGAGAGAAACTTGGAAATTAGATCGTCAAGTTAGATATGATAGGTTGATAGATAGGTACTCATTCGTGATGAATAATAGACCAATATATCATGTACCTCTAACTTTACAACAAATTTTTTAGGATCAATTGAAAAAGAAAAAGGCAAATGAAAAGAAAATAGCAAAAAAATAAGAAGAGAGAAAAGCCAAAATTGAAGATGAAGAGAGAAAAGGCAACATTGACAAATAAGAGAGAAAAATCAAAGTTGAAAAAGAAGAGAGAAAAGACAATGTTTATAAAAAAGAGAGAAAATCATAATAACAAGAAAAGAGAGTAAAAATAATTTTATGAAGAGAAAGAGTGGGATTAAGAGAGATATAATTTCATATCATATCCTTACAGTACTTATGTATAAGGATTTATATTTCACTAACCATATTGTCGGATATTTGTCGAGCATTAGTATTTCTCTTCTGTAGGAATTCAAGAATGTCATTCCAAAGAAGATAACTTCTAGTTTGCCACCAGTTTGAGAAATCAAGAATCAAAGTCAACACCAAGTCCTAAAACTAATGGAAAGGAGATATATATGTAAGAGCAAGCGACCATGTGTCATACCCATGAAGAACTAAACTTGGCAAATATGCATCGATTTTCAAGCCATTGACAATATCACGGTAAAGTATCAACAACATCTTTCTCATTTATATGATATTATTATTGAGTTGCATTGATACTATTTATTTTTAAAACTTGATCCTAAGAGTGAATATCATCAATTTCAAATTAAAGAAAAATATGATTTGAAAACAATATTTGAAACAAGACCAGGTCTATATGATTGGTTAATTGTGATTTTTGGATTGACTAATGCCTTTAGCATTATCATGAGATCAACGAACCATATCATGCATGTTATCATTTTAAAGTTTGACTATATATATTTTGATAACATCTTAATATATGATAAGATCTTAGATGAACTTGCGAAATATTTGAAAATTGTCTTAGAAGTTTTAAGTAAAGGTGAATTGGTTGAGAAATTTAAGATATTTATCATTTGTTCGGATAAGCTTGTATTAGCTAGAAATGTGATAAGTTCTGAAGGGATTGCCATTGACAAGGAAATTAAGGTAATTCAAGATTGGCAAACACCTTATTTAGTAAGTCAAGAAAGAAGATCAATTGCAATTTATAATGAAAAGTTCAGTGGAGTAGCCCTCAAGTTGAACGAGTGTCATGCAAGGTGGGTGGATTTCATCAAAATATTTCCTTATGTGATCAAGTGTAAGCAAGGTATGAAAAATGTACTTGCTGATACATTATCTAGAATGTACATTTTGCTTACAATCTTTGATAATAAATTGTTTAGTTTTGCTTGGAATACTTTGTCAGATACAAAACTTATATTTTCAACTGCATGTTTACCACATGTTATGTTTGCATATAATCGTTATTTTTATTTAGTGACTAAGTTATCACCATTGGAGATTATCTATGGTTTTAATCCATTGGATAGAAAATGGCAGACTCAAGAAAATATTAATCTAGCCAACAAGAGTTTCAAAAATGTTTTTTTTTATCCAGGGATTTGGGATTAGCCTATGGAGAGGAAACTATCAAAATTACTTAAATTAGAGGGATTATTTAAAGTGTTAAAATTCATCAATAATAATTACAATATGAAATTATCTAACAAATATATTGTTAGCTATAGTTTAAATATTTCTAAGTTGTTGCCATTTGATGTAGATGATGAAGGAATAGATGATTTGAGGACAAATCATTTTCAAGAGGGGGATAATAATGTGAATTCTACTAAAAACACTACGAATTCACAAGTCCAATCAACCGAACGTGCAATGGAGCTGAATAGTTTGTCATAAATGTGATAAATGATCATTTGAGACTGCAAGAGGGCCTAATCACAAGGTTAAGGAGCTAAAAGATTCAAATAAGTCATATGGGATGATTAAAGATATCGTAGAAAATCCAAGTGGAAGCCCAATAAAAGAGCCCAAGAAAAGCCCAAGGAAAGGTCCAGATTTTAATGAGAGATTTTTTAGGATCTTAAATAATAATATTATATATTTAATTAGTCAGGTTTAGATTTTTAAAGTAGTTATTAAAATATCCTAGATATTGTTGGCGTGTAACTAAAATATATATTTTTCCTTATTTTTAGGCTATTTAGTTATTATTTGTGCTTATAAAAGACATACTCCACAGCATTGGAGAAGACACTTTGAAATTTCACTTTTGTGAGGTTTTGTCTTATTTCTTTCTTAAAAGAACTTTTGAACTTATCAGGCTTTACCGGTGGCATTCAAGCAATCAAGACTTATCATTAGGGTTTTCTAGGAGTTTTTTTTAGAGGATTTGAGTGTGGTGTCTACATATCTCATACCTTGTTTCTCACATAAACAAGACATATTCCATCTTTTCATCCTTGCATCGTGAAAGTCTTGGTGTTGTTGCCATATTTGGTGTAAGGTGTTGTTAGCATATTGGTGAAGTTCGCATCAGATTGTCTTACTATTTTTTTTATTTTCTTGTGCGTTTCTTATAGTATACTATGTTTAGTATTTCTTTTTCCATGTTTTTATTATTATTGTGCATGTTTCATACTATTTTTTGTTAATTCTTATCACTATTTGTGTGTTGAACGATCTAATATATTTTTATGTTTCTTTATGTTTTGGAGTGTTTTATTATTTTTGAAAAACTACTTTATTTTTAGTATTTATTACTATTTTTGTGTTTCTTTAAATAAATCTTAAAATATATTGTTGTTCATTTATTTGATTCTTATATTTTTGTTTCACTTCCTAGATTTTCTAATTTATTTTGCGGTTTGTTTTTTTGTTTGTTTTATGTTTTTTAATTGTTTTATACTATTTTAGGTATTTAGAGTGATTCTTACCAATTATGTATATCGAACAATGGGTACTATTTTTGTCATTTTTTTATTGTTGTAGTTTCTTAATAATTTACACATATCTTATTATTTATAGTATTTTTTTAAATGTATCTTTCTATTTTTTATTGATCAATTATGTATTTTTTTAATACTTTTTATGATTGCTTGTGTGTTTAGTGTTAATTATTGTTTTAGTAATTAACTTATTATTTATTTTTGAATTTTTATTATAGTTTTTAGTATTTCACACTCACTTTCGTTATTTGCATTGATTCATACAATTTTTATGTTTTGAATGGTCTCTTTTTGTCGTTTCTTTATATTTATTTGTATTTTTTTATTATTTTGGAAAAATTATTATTTTGTAAGTATTTATTACTATTTATGGTGTTTTTGAATTTATTTTACATTATTTTGTTGGTTATTTATATATTATTTGTTTATTTTTAATGTATTACATTTTGGGATCACTTACTATTTTTTGCAATTATATTTGTTATTTATTTTTGAATGCTTTTGTGTATTTGAGTGTTTCATTCTATGTTGTCTTTTTTGGGAGATTATTCCTTTTTTTTTTATAATGAACTGTCCATAATATTTTTTGCGACTTTTATATTTTGGCACTTTTCTTATGTATTTTTGTAGTTTATTGGTATTTTACATGTTTATTACTATTTGTGATATTTCTATTAATATATGTTACACTATTTTTCAGTTAATTATGTGATTCTTAATATTTTTTGTGTTTATCTACATTTATAGTGTGACGTACTACTTTCAATAATTCTTCTTACTGTTTGATTTAAAGTTTTTAATATTTTTTTATTATTTTGTGCTTTTTTGGTTTCTTTTGACTAATTTTTACATTTTTTGTCTTGGACGATCTAAAATATTTTTGTGAGTTTCGTTGTAATTTTGAGTACCTCTTATTATTTTAGAAGTTAATGGCATTTTAGTTATTTTTTAATATTTGTTGTGATTCATTGAAATTATTTTTCTCAATTTGTTTAGGTTATTCCGGTATTTTTTCTATTTTTGGTGTTTGCACTCATGTTTATATTGACTTACAAGTTTTAGTAATTATTATTACAATAAGTCTTTTAATTATTTTTATTTAAAATTCATTTTTTTCATTTATTCTTACCATTTTTATGTATTGAATGATCCCATCAAGTTTTTTGAATTTCTTTATGCTTGGGTATTTTTTTTTTATGATTTTTAGAATGTTAATATATTCTAAGTATACATTAATATTTTTGGTATTTTTTTAATATGTTATACAATATTTTACTGTTCATTTATTTGTTTTTTTTAATTTTGTATTTTGTATTACATGTTTTGTTTCACTTACAAATTTTTAATTCTTTTATGGATTGTTTATTTTTGGGTTTTTATTATTTTATGTGATTATTGCAATTTTTGTATACATAACGATATATTAGCACTTTGTGTTTTTTAGAGTTCTTTTTGCTAGATTATACATATCTTATAATTTCTTGTGTATGTGTAATGGCATCTTACTATTTTTTGTTGATTATTTATGTGTTGTTTAGTAATATTTTTGTTTTCTTATGTGTTTAGTATCGATTATTTTTTAATAATTCCCTTACATTTTGATTTTTAATTTTAACAGTGTTTTTAATATTTTTAATATTTTTTTATTGTTTTCATTTATTTATACCATTTTTATGGCTTGAATGATCTAAAATAGTTTTGTGGTTTATTAGTATTTTTAGTGTTTATTTATTATTTTTAGAAATTTATAGTATTTCAAGTATTTATTACTATTTGTGGTGTATTATTGAATGTATTTTATATTGTTTTGTTGTTTATTTAATATTTTTTTATTATTTTTGGTATTTCCTTACATTGTTAGTTTCATTTACATTTTTTATAATTTTATTTGTGATTTAATTTTTTGTGTTTACTTATATTTTTAGTCTTATTTACTATTTTTTTATAATTATTTCTACGATTTTATTTTGACTTATTTATTTATTTTTTAATATCTTACAATTGTTTAATTTGTTTCTATTGATTCTTGTCACTTTTGCATTAAAATGTCTGAAATATTTTTTGTGTTTCATTGTTATTTTGAGTTCATCTTATTATTTTTGAAAATTTATGGCATTTTAAGTATATATTTTGCTACTTGTGGTGTTTTTTTCAATTCATTTTTCTATATTATGTTGAAAGTTTCTTGCAATTTTTTATTTGCATGTGACTTACTATTTTTAGTAATTTGCTTTACCTTTTTTATTATTATTTTGCATGTTTCATATTATTATTTATTGATTCTTATCATTTTTTGTGTGATGGATGATCTTATCTATTTATTATGTTTTTTCTATGTTTTGATTATTTATTAAAAACTTCTTTATTTTAAGTATTTACAAGTTTTTTTTGTTTCTTTAAATAGTTTTTTTTCAATGTTTTGTTGTTTATTTATTTGATTCTAACAATTTTACATATTTCATAACAATTATTATTTATTGATTCTTACCATTTTTTGTGTGATGGATGATCTTATCTATTTATTATGTTTTTTCTATGTTTTGATTATTTATTAAAAACTTCTTTATTTTAAGTATTTATAATTTTTTTTTGTTTCTTTAAATAGTTTTTTTTCAATGTTTTGTTGTTTATTTATTTGATTCTAACAATTTTACATATTTCATAACATTTTTCTTTCAATTACTAGTTTTTCTAATTCATTTTTATATTTTCTTAAGTTGTTAGATTCATTAACAATTTTTTTATAATATTATTTGTGGTTTATTTTTTGTGTTTTCCTATGTTTTTAGTCATACTTACTATTTTTTATTATTTTTTCTATTATTTGATTTTGACTTTTTATTTTATTTCTTAGTGTCTCAAAATTGTTTAATTTGATTTGATTGATTCTTATCACTTTTTCCTTAAATGTTTCCAAAATATTTTTAGTGTTTCATTATAATTTTGAGTATATCTTATTATTTTTGGATGTTTTATGGCTTTTTAAGTATTTATTTTGCTATTTGTTGAATTTTTTTGAATTCATTTTTCTATATTATGTAAGTCATTTAAGATTGTCTTACTATTTTTTTATTTGCTTGTGCGTTTCTTATAACTTACTATTTTTAGTATTTCTTTTTGCATGTTTTTATTATTGTTGTGCATGTTTCATACTATTTTTTATTAATTCTTACCATTATTTGTGTGTTGATCGATCTAATCTATTTTTATGTTTCTTTATGTTTTTTAGTATTTTAATAATTTTTGAAAAACTAATTTGTTTTAAGTATATATTATTATTTTTGTATTTCTTTAAATATATCTTAAAATATATTGTTGTTCATTTATTTGATTTTAACAATTTTAAGTATTTCATTTAATTTTTGTATAACTTCCTAGTTTTTCTAATTTATTTTGGGGGTTGTTTTGTGTTTTTTTTATCGTTTTATACTATTTTGAGCATTTAGGGTGATTATTACCGGTTATATATATGGATCGATCCATAGTATTTTTGTCATTTCTTGTGATTGACTAAGTTTCTTAATAATTTACACATCTCATATTATTTATAGTATTTTTTAAATGTATCATGCTATTTTGTGTTGATCGTCTTTATGGTTGCTTGTGTATTTAGTGTTAATTACTATTTTAGTAATTTATTTGTTATTTATTTTTGAATTTTTATTATAGTTTTAGTATTTCATACTAATTTTTGTTATTTGCATTGATTCATACCATTTTTATGTTTTAATTGGTCTCAACTATTTTTGTCGTTTCTTTATTGTTTTTGTAATTTTTATTATTTTTGAAAATTTATTATTTTGTAAGTATTTATTACTATGTAAACTCCGCCCTTTTGAGTTAAGGAAAACCAGGAAAAGAACCAGTTAAAACGAGTAAAAAATTAGAACCGGTTCATGTTCCCGATCAATTGGGAATGAGCAATTTGGAAATTTACAACTTTCGGGTGATCCAAAGGGTTCATAAAACCTTGTAAAAGAATCTTAGGACAAATTGGAAGAGAAAAACTAGACCGGTTTACATTAACCGGATCCAATTGGATTGAACTGGTTTATGAACCGAGTTGGTTCATGAACCGGAACCGATAGAGAAAGGGCAAACAGGGAAATTTATGGATCCCTTGTGACCCGAAGAGATTTATAAACCTTGGGAAGGAACCTTATAACAAAGTGGGAGAGAAAAATCAGATTAGTTTGAGTGAATCGGACCCAAATTGGATTAAACTGGTTTAAGAACCGAGTCGGTTTATGAATCGAAACCGATAGAGAGATGGTAAACTAGGAAATTAATGGACTATAAGTGACCTAAGTAGTCACAAATGTCGTGGAAATGGACTTGTGAAGGAATTGGAGATGAAAACCAAACTGGTTCAGGTGAACCGGATCCGAACTGGTTTGGACTGGTTTAAACCACTATTAAACTAGATCCTAAATTTATTTTTCTAGGTGGCTTAAATAATTCAAATTTGAGATTTGAGGCAATCATTGGATAGAAAATGAATTTAGATGAATTAAGAAATTTTTATATTTGAAAATCTCTATTGAATGAGGGGTGAACTGGCCGGTTTAAGCTTCGAACCCGGTTCGGACCAGTCCGGTCCGGTTTGAAACAGTGACATCTTCTTCCTCCAGATGACAACACTATTCACTCACTGAAAAATTAAAGTAGTGCCAGTGAAAAAGAAACGTTTTCATTCAATATGTTTCTGGCCATCAATGCCTGTCATAAAGGCACCAATCGGACGACCAAGGAGTCCTTGAGCTTCCTATATAAAGACCCCCTCCCCATTCATCCTCTCCATACCTGAAAAGCTCACTCTTTCTCAGTTGCTTAGTTTTCCAGTAAAGCTCGAACTAGAGCTCCGATATAGGGTATTTTTTGAGCCAAAGAAGGCGAGGTCAGGTTCTTTAGATCCAGTGAGAAGTCAACTACACACCTTTAGTCTCCGTTTGCTCCGAGGGTCATCGGAGAAACGCCGGGGTGATGGAATAGTGAAGCAGCTCCGGCGGATCGAAGCTACCCTATTTCGGCCGAGTTAAAATCGGCCATTTCGAGCCCTCCTCGGGCCAACCAAAGCCCTCCCAACGCTTCCTCAGTCCTCCCATGGCCAAATTAGGACTGAAAGGTAAGCCAATTTGGCTTCCCTTTGTAATTTCCGGCCAGTGCTAGAGAGAGAACCAGCAAAATTTCAATGATAAAATTCTAACTCAATTCAGCATCAATTGATGCAATTCTTGATTCTAGGATGAACCTCAGGACGAGAGCTGCCCAGATTGAAAACTCGGAACGCTGTGCCCCCGACGGTAAGCTTTCGAAGCTTTCTCTCTCTACAGTCCATTTTTCGTCGAAGCTCCGTTTGAGTTCGTTCCAGCGTTAAAACTTGCGATTCAAATTGCTAAAGAATCATCTGAACATGTAAAAACTCAATTTCAACAATTGGAAATGTTTGATCGGTCAATTTGATGAAATCAAATTCGGCAGTGTTAAAAAGTTGGAATTGGGGGAAATTTTAGGGAAATTTTGGGGAAAATTGGTGATTTTTGAAAATTCGAAGGACCAAAATGCAATTTCCTAAAATTGAGAGTCAATTGGGCATGATAAAACTGTTAGAGGGCCAATTGAGGAATTTTAGAATTTTTAGGGTGAAACTTACCATTTTTGTAAAGGAAGGGTAAAATTGTAATTTTGGAAAAGTTGGGGGGACCAAATTGGAAATTTAGGAAATTAAACCCCTTTTGTGAAATGGAATAAATTGAGGTCCTATGATCAATTTTAAAAGTTTTGGGACTCAATTTGAAAAAAAACTAGCATTAGGAACCTAAAGTTAAAGAGAAATAACTTTAGGGACTTAATTACAAATATATATAAGTTTAGTTTTCTCATTCATTTGGAATGAATGAAGGCTATTAGGCCGAGTGATAATGAATCGAGATGTTCATATTGCGTAGGAACACTAGGTACTGGGAACTCCAGCAAGGACAAGCTCGTGTGAATACAAAGAACCATTTTAGTAGAATTTACTAAATTAACGGGTGAGTGAGTTTACTAACATCATACACGGTTGGGATGATGAGCACAACTTAAAGTTAAAAACCACTTACCAGTTGTGAGTGGGATTTTATAAAATACCCGATTGGGGATGATAAGTACCTCGAAATAAAAACCCACTACCAAGTGGTATTTTAAACATCACAACTTAGAAGAGTGATGTGAAAATCATACAGGAAAAACTACTTACTGGTTGTAAGAAGATCATACCTGGTTGGTATGATGAAACTTCCTCGAAGGAAGTTGAAAACCTGTTCATCGATTATAAGCGAAGAGGTCCTTATACCTGGTCGGTATAATGGACAGTTGAAAACATATTTTGTTGGAAGTGCTCTCCCCTAACTGTGTGCCAATGCTTAAATGATTTAGGAGACTTTCTTAACGAGAGCTCGAATAGCTCTTATAGGCTGGGGACCTCAATTTTAGAACTTGGGGGCCAATATGCTCTATTTTAAAAATCTCGTATAGTTGGCACGAGTAGGAGCTCGTAAACAAACATGAGTTATATGCCATAAAACTTTAAATAAAGGAATTGTTTGGCCATGGTACCAAGACAAGATCGACATACTTAGTCAACTAATGGTAGTGCGACATGATAGGTCGACGAACCAGTCAAGACAAACAACTGTAGGTTGAGTTGAGGGTTGGGGCCATTGGACTAGTGGCACCACATATTATATGGCATGATAAGAAAACATTGATTGTGCATGCACTATGATTACGGGACCATCAAGACACCCAAGAGGGGTAGTGATGCGTTCTAAGGGCACTCGACAACCTAGAGGGTATAAGGGTAGTTAGTCGTACCAAGTGACCGTGTGAAATTTGGAGTAGCACCAAGCGCATGAGACTGGGGTGGGGACGAGATGAGATCTTTGTCCTCATACGGAAACGAAGAATTGATTTCGGGATTGAGGGTTGGATGTCACGAACATCCACTCATTCTCAGGGTAGAAGTGGATGTACTTCTATCTGGGTGGCCGGTAAAGTCGCTTCGAAGCAACAAGTGGGTTCAGTGGACGGGCTGGCCTGCGAATGTGTGTTTGACCTTCATGATGAAGGATGTGTGTTGGGTGATGACACACCGTGATTAATAAGGAAATGGTGGTATAAATCAATAGTTGAAATGAAAGGTTTTTGAAAGAAAGGAGTCTGGCAAACTCCAATACAAATATTTTTCATAAAAGTAAAAGTATTGAAAAACCCATTTACTGAGTAATTGTACTCACCCCCTCCCTTATATCCCTTTCAAGAAATTCTGGAAAGGCTACCCTTAAAAACCATCAACTAAGACGTTTGTGAGACAAGTATGTAATCAATTAAAATATTATGCAGTTTTGATTTATGTTATTCTAGGAAAATGTGCAAGTTTAAAGGATGCATTAATCTTTACGGTCTATAATAAGGGAAAACCCTTTAATAAACTGAGAGAGTGGCGGATTGATCACGTGGATCCAACCAAATCGAGTTGGGGCATGACATACTATTTGTGGTGTTTTTGAATTTATTTTACATTGTTTTGTTGGCTATTTATAAATTATTTTTTTATTTTTAATTTATTACCTTTTTTGGTTAACTTACTTTTTTTTGTAATTATGTTTGTTATTTATTTTTGAATGCTTTTGTATATTTAAGTGATTCATTCTATGATGTGTTTTTTGGGTGTTTCTTCCCATTCTTGTATAATGAACGATCTATAATATCTTTTGCGGCTTTTGTATTTTTGTACTTTTCTTATGTATTTTTGTAGTTTATTGGTATTTTACATGTTTATTACTATTTGTGATATTTCTTTTAATATATGTTGCACTATTTTTCAGTTAATTATGTGATTCTTAATATTTTTTGTGTTTATCTGCATTTATAGAGTTACCTACTACTTTAAAAAATAATTCTTACGGTTTGATTTAAAATTTTTATTATGTTTTTAGTGTTTTGTGCTTTTTTGGTTTCTTTTGACTAATTCTTACATTTTTTTGTATTGGACGATCCAACATATTTTTGTGAGTTTCGTTGTAATTTTGAGTGCCTCTTATTATTTGGGAAGTTCATGGCATTTTAGTTATTTTTACTATTTGTTATGATTCATTAAAATTATTTTTCTCTATTTCTTTAGATTATTTTGGCATTTTTACTATTTTTGGTGTTTTCTCTCATGTTTTTATTGACTTACAAGTTTTAGTAATTATTATTAAAATAAGTCTTTTAATTATTTTTATTACATTGTATTTTAAATTCATTTTTTATTATTTTCATTTATTATTACCATTTTTGTGTATTGCATGATCTTTTCAATTTTTTGAATTTCTTTATATCTTGAATGTTTTTTATGATTTTTAGAATTTTAATATATTCTAAGTATACATTAATATTTTTTATATTTTTTAAATATGTTATACAATATTTTACTGTTCATTTATTTTTTTTTCAATTTTACATTTTATATTACATGTTTTGTTTCAATTACAATTTTTTAATTCATTTTACGAATTTTTTATTTTTATTTTTTTTATTGTTTTATATTATTTTATTTATTTTATGTGATTTTTTTCCTTTTTTTTTGTATACTAAACGATATATTAGCACTTTTTTGTATTTTTATAAAGTTTTTTGTTAATTTATACATATCTTATTATTTCATGTGTATGTTTAATGCTATCTTACTATTTTTTGTTAATTATTTATATGTTGTATAGTAATATTTTTATTTTCTTGTGTGTTTAATGTCGATTATTTTTTTAATAATTCTCTTGCGTTTTAATTTTTAATTTTAATTGTGTTTTTAATATTTTATACTATTTTTTATTTTTTTCATTCATATATATAGGAATGGCTTGAATGATCCAAAATATTTTTGTTGTTTATTAGTATTTTTAGTGTGTATTTATTATTTTTAGAAATTTATAGTATTTGAAGTATTTATTATCATTTCTGGTGTATAATTGAATACACTTTATATTGTTTGGTCATCCGTCATCACACAAGGAAACACAATAGTAATATCATAAATAGTAATAAATATGTAAAATACCAATAAACTCCGAAAATACATAAGAAAAATATAAAAATAAAAAAGATACAAAAATATTATGGATCGTTCATTATACAAGAATAGTAAAAAACATCCAAAAAGACAAAAAATATAATGAAGCACTCAAAAACACAGAAAGGATTTAAAAATAAATCACAAATATAATTACAAAAAAAATTGTAAGCGGTAAGAAAATATAAAAAATAATAATTAATAAATAACAAAACATAGTAAAGTACATAAAAATATCACAAATAGTAATACTTACAAAATAATATATTTTTAAAAATAATATGAAATAGTAAAAAATACAAATAAACGACAAAAATACTTAAAATCATTGTATATATAAAAATTGTATGAATCAATGTAAATAACCAAAATTAATATGAAACACTAAAAACTATAATAAAAATTTAAAAATAAATAGCAAGTAAATCATTAAAATAGAAATTGACACTAAATACACAAGCAACAAAAAGAAATAATAAGAAACACATAAACTATCAACAAAAATAACAAGATGCATTTAAATAAATACTATAAATAATAATATATGTGTAAACTATTAAGAAATTTCGACAAACACAAATTAATGGTAAAAATAGTATGGATCATTCGATATACATAACTTATAAGAATCACTCCAAATATCCAAAATAGTATAAAATAAGAAAAAACACAATTAAAACCTAAAAATAATACACAAAATGAATTAGAAAAACTAGTAAATGAAACAAAAATTTAATTAAATAGGTAAAATTGTAAGAATCAAATAAATGAATAACAATATATTGTAAGATATAATTAAATATACCTAAAAATAATAATAAATACTCAAAAATAAAAGAATTATAAACAAATAGATGAGATCGTTAAACACACAAAAAATGGTAAGAAATTCCAAAATAAAATTACTAAAAATATTAGAAACTCCAAAATAAAATTAAGAAATACTTAAATAACCAACAAAAGATAGTATGATAAATTCAAATAAATGCCACAAGTAGGAAAAAATCGCATAAATTCAATAAACTCCAAAAAAACGTAATAAAATAATAAACACATAAAAAAAATACCTAAAATAGGTGGGATAATTCAATATACAAAAATGGTAATGAACACTAAAAAATATTCAATATAGTATGAAACACTTAAAAAATAAAAAATTCAAAGGCAAACAACAAAAATAATTATAAAAAATAGTATGTTAAACTAAAAGCATTAGTAAATAACAAATATAATAAGAAATATATATATATATATATATGAGATAAACCAAGCAATATAAAATACATACAAAAAAATACATCAAATAATAATAAATACATAAAAATATAATATATTTCAGAAAAATAAGAAACTCTTAAAAATACAATGAATCAAGAAAAATAGTTGTGATCATTCTTGATATAAGAAATGGTAAGATTCAATGAAAATAATTTAAAATAATATGACATAATAAAAATTCACAAACAAAACACAATACAAATTTTTATAAAAATAATAAATATAAATAAAAACTAAAAATAGTAAAAAAAATACTTAAAATATCAAAAACTAACAAAAATACTAAGTGACACACAAAATCACATGAAAACACCAAAAATATGTGGCATCATTTAAGACAAAAAATGAAAAAAAAAATAAGAACAACCAAAAATGTCTAAGACAATAAAAAATAATATAAAAATTTGAAAACAAAAAGTAATAAAATCACTAATTATAGTAAGTAAAACTAAAAATATTAGAAATTTCAAAACAAAATTAAGAAACACTTATATAATTAGTGAAACATATTAAGATACATTCAAACAAATACCACAAATAGGAATAAATCACTTAAAATACCAATAAACTTCAAAAAAGTAAGTAGAACATAAAAGTTGCCAAAAATATGAGTGATCATTCAATATACAAAAATGGTAAATATCACTTAAAAAGTCTCAAAATAGAATGAAACAATAAAAATAAATAAATAAATAAATTGTATAAGTAATTACATAAAATAGTTAAACTAAAAATGTATGGAAATAACAAAAAAATAAGAAATAAATAGATGATCAGTATAACATTGTAAAATACATTCAAATAAATATCACAAATAGTAAAAAAATAAAAATTCACAAATAAGATGCATAACTAATTACAATAAAAATACAAATATATTAAATAAAACCAAACATAGTAATAAAACATAAAATGCTATAAACTTTTCAAAATAAAAAAGAACACAAAAATCACAATGAAACACCAAAATATGTGGGATCCTTCAAGACAAAAAATGTTAAAAATCAATAAAAACAAACCAAAAATGTATGTGATAATAGAAAAAAATATAAAAATAAAAAAATAAACAATAAAAATCATTAAATATTGTAAGTAACATAAAACATTTTAGAAACTCCAAACAAAATTAAGAAACACCTAAATAACCGACAAGACATAGTAAAGATAAAAAAAAGAAACACAAAAAGTAGGTGGGATTTTTCAATATAAAAATGGTAGAAATCACTAAAAAAATATTTAACATATGATGAAACACAAAAAATAATCAAAGAACACAAAAAATCATAACGAAACACCAACAATATGTGGGATCATTCAAGACAAAAAATGGTAAAAATCAATAAAAATAAATCCAAAAAGAATGTGACAAAAATAATATAAAAAATTTAAAATATATAATAAATTCACAAAAAATAGTAAGTAACACAAAACATTTTGGAAACTACAAAACAAAATTAAGAACCGCTAAAATAACTGACAAGACATGGTATTGTACATTAAAATAAACACCATAAATAGGAAAAATTGAATAAAATAACAGGAAAGTCTAAAATGTAATAAACACATCAAAATTAAAAAGAAGTGCAAAAAGTAGGCAGGGTCGTTCAAAATACAAAAATGGAAGAAATTACTAAAAAAGACTAAACAATGAAACACCAAAACAATTAAAAAAAATCTTATACAAACCGCAAAATTAATTATAAAAATAGTAAGTTAAAATAAAAATATAAGGAAATAAAAAAATAATAAGAAATAAATAAAAGAACTACAAAATATTATATTATGTACATACAAATAAACGTCTCAAATAAGAATAAATACTTAAAATACAATAAATTTTAAAATACAAGAAACACTAAAAAGTATATAGAAACAATAAAAATAATTGCAATAATTTAATATATATATATATAAATAAACACCACAAATATGAAAAAAAATGCGCAAAATACCAAGAAACTTAAAAACGTAATATAAATAAAAAGAGAAATCCTAAAAATAGGAGTGATTATTCAATATACAAAAATCATAAGGATCACTCAAAAAGACTCAAAATATGTTAAAATACCAAAAATAATATTCAAGACAAAACAAAAAAATTAATTAAAAAATAGTAAGTTAAAAAAAAATCGTAAGGTTATAACATAAATAATAAGAAATAAATAATTGAACAACAAAAGATTATAATAAACCTACAAAGAAACACCTCAAGTAGTAATAAATACTTAAAATAAAAAATACAATTAAAACTAAAAAACAAACTACAAAATGAATTAGAACAACTAGTGAGTGAAAACGAAAATGTAATGAAATATGTAAAATAGTTAGAATCAAATAAATGAACAACAATACATTGTAAGATATATTTAAAGAAACATAAGAAAAAGTAATAAGTACTTAAAATAAAGTAGTTTTTCAAAAATTATAAAAACATTAATGTAAAACCCATCCTCTGGGATCAAAGAAAACTAGGAAAAGACCGATATAGATTTATGAATGAAGAAACGAGTTGATTAATGAACAAAACAAAATAGTTAACAAGGGTAATTAGAAAATCCAAAGTAACCAAAATTTTAAAAAAATTACAAGGAAGAACCGGGAAGTGAAATTAAGGATAGAACCAGATCGGCTCGGTGTGAACTGGACCCGAACCGGATTGAATCGGGATGAACCATATTGAACCAGTTCACAAATTCATTTTTCTATGTGGCTTAAAAATGTCAACTTGAGAAATTGAGACCATCATTAGATAGAAAATGAATTTAGATGAATTTAGAAAATTTTAAATTTTAAAAAAATGCTCGAACTAGGTCTCAACCGGTTGATTTTCGAATTTTGGACAATGAACTCAATCAGACTGGAATAGTCAATGGACAACAGACCGCGATCAACAGTTAACGGTCAATGGACAACTAGTGCCCCATTAGCTGCCACTCAGACACGGGCAACCAATAGGTGGTTGCCTCGTGTTTGGTCAACCATCAGCCGACACCCCATCAGCACGCCACACAAACTCGAGCAGCCAATGAGAGGATGCCACGTGTTTCGCCAACGGGTCAACGGTTGAAGCGGTAGCCGAGCTGGCACTCCACGTTAGAAAAACTAACTAATCATAATGTGCCACGTGGCACAACCACCACATCAACATCTTCAACCTTCAGATGCTGATAGAGACAAGGGAGGAGAGAGAAATGCCGAAAAAGCTGGAGTGTCCATCGACTCGAAAAACTCTCTGGACAAGTCGCACGACCGAGTTAGATGTTGAGTCTTACGTTGGTGGGTAGCCTGAACAGTTGCCAAACTCCCTATATAAAGAGCACCCCTCCATTCATCCTTCGCATCCCACAATCGATCGAAGAAGAAGAAGAGTACATTTTTCAGCAAGTTTCAAACTAGAGCTTTGATGACGGGCGAAATCTAAACCAAATGATCTCTAAAGGGTGGCATTGGAACTGAGAAAGAGTACTCTAGCTCCACACACTCTCAAAACGATCGAAGGATGCCCAAAGAAGTGCACAAGGGATCGCACATTGAATTTGCTCTAGAGCTTGAAATAGCGAGCTCTTGTCAGACTCAACCCTGACCCTCTCGGCCCTTCCGCCGCCAACATTGGCCATCTCTGACTGCCTAAGACCATCCACAACATCCCTACAAACCTTGATAAGCTCAATTTTGCCTACCCTCGTCAAAATTTCTAAGTTGCAGAGCTACACTGCCTAAAACTTCTCTCTTCAAATTCTCGCAGGACAACAGTGAATTGCAGTAGGCTGCGGTCCTACTAGGTCGCCCTCGACTAGCTCTAGCTACCCCCACCTCAAGCTCTGGCCACCGCCCCTCCATCGGTAAGATACACAAGCTTTCTCTCTCTATTGTGAATATTCCGGCAAAGCTCCGACAAGACGAAAAACTCAATTAAATTCATAAATTCGAAGTGTAGGACGATCGAGAGGAGATGGATGAGATGAATAGAAGCAAAAATCGAAGAAATTAAGAACTTGCAGGGCATCAATTGGGCGAGGTAAGAATTGAACATTCATAAGGTTGGATTGGGGAAGAAGATGAAGTGCAATTTGGGGATTTTGGGGACTTTTATGCAATTTTCAAAAAATTGGAGGACTGAAATACAATTTCATGAAATTGAGGGTGTTTTCATGAAATTCACCCCAATTGAGGGTCAATTGGGTAATTTGGGCAAAATAGGGGCAAATTGGAAATTTCTAAAAGTTGGGGACCAAATTGCAATTTTTGAAAAATTGAGGACTAAAGGGCAATTTTGGTAAATTAAGGGCAAAGTGGTGAAATTAAAAGAATTAAGGACCCCAAAAGAATAATTGGAAACCCAAGGGGCTTAATGGAGATTAAAGAGAAGTCAGGGATCCAAGTGCAATTTAGGCAAAGTATAGGGCCCTAAGTGCAAACATGAGAAAGTGTGTGACCTATTTGTCACCATGTCCTGATACGAACACTCGTACCCTACATTAACGGATTACTTGAGTGTCGGCCCCAGAAGCACACCGGAGAGAGAGATTCTACCAATGCAACCACGCTGAAATCACCAGGTGAGTGGGAACTACTATGATGTCAATTCCGATTGGAATGACGGTTCAGGGTTGAAAACTATTTTCTCAGAATTAGCCTTCCCTGACTATTTGACTCTGCTTAAAATATTTGGGAGCTAATTATGGGCTTAGGCTCGATATGCCAGTGGTCCCAAGGTCGATGGATACGGGTATGGACCCGTCCAGAATGAGCATGTAATAAATGATGCTAAAAGACTGTAATAATGGGAACTTTGTCTGTGATACCCATTGTGCCAAGTCTGAGTTGTCGAGCTTGTTGGGCTAAACTGCTACTCTATCAAAGCTAGGTCGTCAAACCTATTGGGCCAGTGCACGTGGGCTGAAGCCAAGCCGACATACCATTATGTTAGAGGGCCAAAGATAAAGGCTATAAATTAAAAAGACTATTGATTGTGCATGAATGTAACGTTCGAGACATCACGACACTTGGCATGAGGTAGTGATGTAGCCCAAGGACTGTTGGACGACCTAGGGAGCATAAGGGCAGTTTGTCGTGAACCGAGTAGCTTTCTATGCATGGAGACCGGGGCAGTAGGGGAAATGAGGTATCGTCCCACTAAGCAGACATGATGAAGTATAAGGGTTTGAGTGGCAAACTATTGATGTCCACTCAAACTTCGGGTAGAGGCATTGTACCTCTATTAGGGTGGACGGTAAAGGCGCTCAGGTCCATAAGTGACATGGTCGAGGACCATTCTTCGAAGGTGTGTTCCCTCCTATGACAGGAGGACGGTTGTTGACCATGTGAAGTGTATGAATAACGGCAAACACAAAATTTAATGGATGGATAAATAAATTAAAGCAAATGTTATAGTACTTTCCCTCACTTAGTATTATGTACTCATTCCCCTCCTCTAACCCTTTCAGCTATAGGGTCAAGACAGAAAGCTTCCGGACCAACTTGGACCCTCAAGGTACATTTCCTACCACCAACTTAACGTAAGGGTTTGAAGGTAAATACGCTTTTACCTCCCATGTCTCATCCAGGTAGATATACATACTCATATGATGTAGGAAAGGGCGGCGGGTTGATCACAAACTTCGATCAAGTTGGGTCGGGATGTGACAATTAAAAAGATAAAAAAACATAAAAAAATAAATAAGATCATTCAAAACACAAAATAATGGTAAGAATAAATAAAAAATAGTATAAAAATGCAAAAGAATAATAAAAAATGTAAAAAGAATTACTAAAAATAGTAAGTTATAAGAAACACACAAGCAAATAAAGAAAATAGTAAGAAACCCCTAAATGACCAACATAATATCGAAAAACAAATTTAAAAAAATACCACAAATAGCAAAATAAATACTAAAAATGCCATAAACTTCCAAAAAGAATAAGATACACTCAAAATAAAAAAAATACCAAAAATATTTTGTACCATTGAAGGCAAAAGTGACTAGAATTAATCAAACAAATTAAATCATATGAAGAATTATAAAAAAAATAGTAAGTAATACTAAAAATGTAGGAAAACACAAAATTAAATCACAAATAAAATTATAAAAAATTGTAAACAAAACTAAAAATGTAGTGAAATAACAACAATACTAATAAATTATTAAATGAACAATAAGACAATATAAAATGCAATCAATGATACACCACAAATTGTAAAAAATACTTCAAATTCAATAAATTTACAAAAATAAAAAATACTAAAAATACAAACAAACAAACGACAAAAAATAGTTGTGATCATTCAAGCCATAAAAATGATATAAATCAATAAAAATAACCCAAAATAGTATAAATCATTAAAAGCACAGTAAAAATTAAAAATTAAAAAGTAAGGGAATAATAAAAAAAATAACTGACACTAAACACACAAGAAAATAAAAAAAATACTATGAAACACATAAATGATCAACAAAAAATAGTAAGATATAATTAAACAAACACTACAAATAATAAAATATGTATAAACTACCAAAAAACTCTAAAAAAACACAAAAAAATGCTAATAGATCCTTCAATATATAAAATGGCAATGATCACACAAAATACATAAAATAATAAAAAATAATAAAAAAATACCACAAAAAGAAAAAAAACATAAACAAACAGTAAAATGAATTAAAAAATTATAAGTGAAACAAAACTTGTAAGGAAATGCAAAAAATAGTAAGAAACAAATAAATGAACAACAAATGTGACATATTTAAAAAATTACCCAAAATAGTAATGTATACTTTAAATATTAACTTTCCTAAAATCACAAAAAAAACACTTGAGACATAATGAAATTCAAAAAATTGATGAGTTTGTTCAATACAAAAATGGTAATAATAAATAAAAATAACAAAAAAATGTATTTAACATGCAAAATAATAAAAAAATTAAAAATAACTAGTAAGAATCACTCAAAATACATATAATGATCAACAAAAATATTAAGATTCAATTAAACATACACTACAAATAATAAGGTATGTATAAACTGCCAGAAAAACTCCAAAAAATACAAAAAATGCTAATGGGTTGTTCAATATACAAAAATGGCAATAATTACTCAAAATACATAAAATAATATAAGACAATAAAAAACACCATAAAAATCTAAATATAAACAAATTGTAAAATGAATTAAAAAATTATAAGTGAAATAAAACATGTAAGGAAATATGAAAAATAGCAAGAAACAAATAAATGTACAACAAAACTTTATATTACATATTTAAACAATTACCAAAAAATGTAATGTTTACTTAAAATATATTAACATTCCAAAAAATCATAAAAAAAACATGCTGGCACAAGTAATAGGTGAGCTTCGGTCTGTCGGAGCTGATTCACTATTCAATCATGTCGGCACTACTCTGATGATTCTCGAAGCAATTAGAGACTACTGTCGGGTAGCTGACTTCTCCCCAAATCTAAGGAACCCGACCACGCCTTCTTTGGATAAAAAAACCCTATGTCAGAGCTCCAGTTCTAGCTTCATCAGAAAACTTAGTAGTTGAGAGAGAGTGAAGTTTTCAGGTGTGTGGAGGATGAATGGAGAGGGGCTCTTTATATAGAGAGCTTGGGGACTCTCCAGTCGTTCGTTTGGCACATTAATGACAGTTATTGATGGCCTGAAACGTACTAAACAAAAATGTTTTCTTAACTCCAAGAGCGAGGTTTACAGTAAACCCTCCAGTTAAGAAGTGATTAAAGTAGACAATCACTGACATTAGGATTTGGTGGTGGTCAATGCTCGATTGATGGTGCTTAAAGAGAAGACTACTAGACATAGTGTGGAGAACAAGGAATAAGACCAAGAATCAGAAGTGTTCCAAGTAATGAATAAGGGACAAAACCGAAATATCATTTATAAAAAGTATTTAAACAAACAAAGGTCTTAATATAGAAAGAAACATGAAGAAAGGAAACAAAGAAACCTTGAAGGAATGATAAGAAGGTTGAGGATGTAGTGTAAACCCTGCATTTTTTAGTTAAGAAAAATCAGGAAAAGAACCAATCAAACCGATATGGAAATTTGAGAACATGCAATATGGAAATTTACAACTTCCGGGTGATCTGAAGGGTTCATTAAACCTTGGAAAAGAAATTTAAGAAACTTTAGAAAATAAAAACCAAATTGGTTCAGGTGAACTAGATTTCATAAGAACTTCAAAGTTAACTTCAATAATACCAATAATTTGTGGCAATATTAATACTAGTAATAAATCTCACCCATTTAATACACGGGTTTTAGGCCTATATAAAGAGGTAATCCCCATTTCATTCTCCTCACACCTGAACACTTCTCTCTCTCTCTTTACTTCTCCATTTCCCGGTAAAGCTAGAACCAGGGCTTTGACTTGAACAAAGGTCGGGCTCTTTAGAACCAGGGAGAAGACAACTATCTGATAGCAAACTCTAGTCAATGCGAGAATCGTTGGAGAAGTGTCGACATGATGGAATAGTGAAGCAACTCCAACGGACTAAAGCTGCCCTATTTCGGCCAAGCTGAAATCGGCCATTTCAAGCCCTTCTCAGGCCAAACCAAGCCCTCCCAACACTTCCTCAGCCTTTCCATGGCCGAATTAGGACCGAAAGTTAAGCCAATTCGGCTTTCCTTTACAATTTTCGATCGATGCTAAAGAGAGAGTCGACCGAATTTCAATGACGAAATTCTAATCCAATTCCGCATCAATTGATGCAATTCTTGATTCTAGGGTGAACCTTAGGATGAGACCTATCTATGCAGATCGAAAGCTCGGATCACCGTGCCTTCACCGGTGAGTAATCGAAGCTTTCTCTCTCTATCATCTATTTTCTGGCGAAGCCCCGTTTGAGCTCATTCCGGCATTAAAATCTGCGATTCAAAGTTTCTTAGAATCGTATGAACATGCAGGAACTCAATTTCAACTCCAATTTCAATAATTAGAAGTGTTTGATCGGTCAATTTGATGAAATGAAATTCGGTAGTGTTGAAGAGTTGAAATTGGGGGAAAATTTGGGGTTTTTGGAAATTCAAAGGGCCAAAATACAATTTTATGAAATTGAGGGTCAATTGGGCATGAAAATAATGTTGAAGGACCAATTGAAGAATTTTGGAATTTTTGGGGCAGAACTTACCATTTTTGTAAAAGAAGGGCAAAATGGTAATTTTGGAAAAATTGGGGGA
Source organism: Trapa bicornis (assembly GCA_030064425.1). Lineage (NCBI taxonomy): Eukaryota > Viridiplantae > Streptophyta > Magnoliopsida > Myrtales > Lythraceae > Trapa > Trapa bicornis. Next base: position 15,382,594 of record CM057753.1, on the reverse strand, counting down.
CCAAATTGGAAATTTGGGAAATTAAACCCCTTTTTGGTGAAATTGAATAAATTGAAGTCCCAAGATAAATTTTAAAAGTTACGAGACTCAATTTGAGGAAAAACTGACATTAGGGACATAAAGTTAAAGAGAAATAACTTTAGGGACCTAATTGCAAGTAACTAAAAGTTTGGGTTTTCTCATTCATTGGAAATGAATGAAGGCTGTTATGCCGAGTAATAATGAACAAGGTTGTTCATATCGTGTAGGAACGCGAAATACCAGGAACGCCAGCAAAGACAAGCTCACGTGAATACAAAGAACCAATCTAGTGGAATTCACGGCATTAACAGGTGAGTGGGTTTACTAACATCATACCCGGTTGGGATGATGAGCACAACCTAAAGATAAAAATTACTTACCGGTTGTGAGTGGAAATTTTATATCATACCCGGTAGGGGATGATAAGTACCTCAGTATAAAAACCCACTGTTTAGTGGTATTTTAATCATCACCACTTAGAGAAAGTGATGATAAAATTATGCGAAAAAAAACTACTCACCGGTTGTAAGTAGATCATACCCGGTTGGTATGATGAGACTTCCTCGAAAGAAGTTGAAAACTCATTAATCAGTTATGAACGGAGATGTCCTTATACCGGTTGGTATAATGGACAATGAAAACCTATTTTGTCGGAAGTGTTCTCCCCTGACTGTGTGCCAATGCTTAAACTATTTGGGAGACCTTCTCGACGGGAGCTCGAATAGCTCTGATAGGCCAGGGGCCTCGGTTTTGGAACTTAGTGGCTAAATGCCCGATTTTGAAAATCTCGTACATTGGGCCCAAGGCCAGTTGGCATGAGTTGGAGCTCATAAACAAACATGATATATGTGCCATAAAACTTAATAAGTGAATTGTTTGGCCATGGTACCAAGATAGGACCGACATGCTCAGTCAACTAGCGGCAGTGCGACATGACAGATCGACGGACTAGTTAAGACAAACACCTGCGGGTTGAGTTGAGAGTCGATGCCGTTGGACTGTGAGTATGGGATCATCAAGACACCCATGAGGGGTAGTGATGCGTCCTAAGGGCACTAGACGACCTGGTGGTATAAGGGCAGTTCGTCGTTCCAGGTGTCTGTGCGAAATCTGGAGTAGTACCAAGCGCATGAGATCGGGGTGGGGATAGGATGAGGTCTCTATCCTTATATGGACACGAAAAAGTGATTTCGGGATTGTGGGTCGGATGTCACGTACATCCACTCATTCTCAGGGTAGAAGTGGTTTTACTTCTATCCGGGTGGCAGGAAAAGTCGCTCCGAAGCCACTAGTGGGTTCAGTAGTGATACTGACTTGCGAATGTGTGTAACCTTCATGATGAAGGATGTGTGTTGGGTGATGATACACCAGTAACTAAGAAATATTGGAAAAACCCATATTTTTAAATGAAGGGATTTTTGAAAAGAAAGGAGTATGGCACACTCCATATAAATGTCTTTTCTTAAAAGTTAAAAGTAGACCTTTAAAAACCCATTCACTGAGTAGTCGTACTCACCCCCTCCCTTATATCCCTTTTAGGAAATCCCGGAAAGCCTACCCTTAAAGACCGTCAACTAAGATGCTTGTAGGACAGGTATGTAAAGTTTTAAATTTCATGCAGTTTTGATTATGTTATTCCAGGAAAAAGGTGCAGGTTAAAGGATGCCTTACTCTTTACGGTTTACAATAAGGGGAAACCCTTTAATGAACCGGGAGAGTGGTGGGTTGATCACGGGGTTCCGACCAAACCGGGTTGGGGCGTGACATGTAGTCCCTAAGGTGAAAGTCTCTACTAAGAGGGACATATTAGAGAACAAAACCGAAATAAGGGAGCTTTCACAATATTGACACTTAAGACTCAAGGAGATTAACCAGGTTGGGGCGTGACATGTAGTCCCTAAGGTGAAAGTCTCTACTAAGAGGGACATATTAGAGAACAAAACCGAAATAAGGGAGCTTTCACAATAAGTAATTGACACTTAAGACTCAAGGAGATTAACTTGTAATAGGAATCATGAAGTGATCACGAGAGAGTACGAGTTGACTAAAAGAAAGGAAAGTTCTTGAGAAAAGGATGCCATAGAAACCGAGGAAGGATATAAGAAGGGTAAAAAATTGGATGAAAGAAGTTAACACTGAAAACTTATGAAAACGACTAGGTAGCACTCGAGAAGACACTAAGCTAAGGGTTTTTAATGATAAAGTAAGTAAATACACACATGAATTATTAGGTATCTTGGAACTCTCAATCCTGAAATTTTGAGTAAAGAACCTTAAGGGGAAGAACCTTGCTCTAAGCAAATGAGGATGTGAATCTAATGATATGTTTAGTAGGGATGAGCTCCATGGAATGAGTAAGCAATGGAAAAGAAGAAATTCCTTAAAGTGCGTGTTAGATTGAGGCTAAGTGAAAATAACCGAAATGTTGGTATGTCTACAAACTTTAGATTGACATTAAGAGGAATTATTTCCTATGCAAGGGATGTGGAATAAAGTTTTGGGGACAAAACTCCTAAAAGGAGGGGAGAGTTGTAAACCCCATCCCTTGAAGATAAGGAAAACTGGGGAAAAAACTGGTCAACTCGAGTGAGAAAACCGAACTAGTTCACAGACCCCAACTATCAGAGAATGGTAAAATGGAAAATTTACACATCTCGAGTGACCCGAAGGATCATTAAGACCATGGAAAGGGACTTTAACACAATTTGCAAGAGAAAAACAGACTAGTTTAAGTAAACCGGATCTAAACCAGATTAAACCGGTTTGGACCGATTTGAACCATCCTTGAATCGGATGGTGGCTTAAAATATTCAAATTAGAGAATTGAAAACACCATTGGATAGAAAATGAATTTAGAAATTTTTAATTTTGAAAAACTTGGCCGAATCGGGCATGAACTGGATAGTTTAAGCATTGAATCCGATTCGGATTGCTATGGTCTAAGTCTGGACTCCTTATTTCCTTTAAGGAATGTGTCGGACTCCTTATTTCCTTTAAAAAAAATTACCTTATAAATTTCTTGGTTTTCAAACACATTACTCATCATTTACCACAAACGGTGTGTTTAGCAACCAACACATGCCCTTCATCATAAAGGGATCACACATTCGCAGGGTAGCCCATCCACTACACCCACTTATGGTGTCGGAGTGACTTTACCCACCACCTAGATAGAAGCCCGTCCACTTCTACCTTGAAAATAAGTGGATGTATGCGACATCCAACCCTTAATTCTAAAAAGAAACTTTGTGTTCATATGAGTATAGAGACATCATCCCAACCCCACCCCAGTCTCATCCGAATGAAGCTACGTCGAGCTTCCCTGATTGTTGGCATGACAAACTGTCGTTATCTCTACCATGTCATCTAGTAGCCCCTTGGATGCATCACTATCCCTCTTGGGCGTCTTGATGGTCTCGAACCTCAGTGTATGCACAAAACAATAGTTTTCCTCACACACCATTTAATCTTTAGTGCACTAGTTCAATGGCCCCTACACTCAACTCGACCTGCAGCGGTTTGTCTCGATTGGTCCGTCAACCTGTCTTGTCGCACTGCCGCCGGTCCATCGAGTATGTTAGTCTTGTCTTGGTACCATGGCCAAACACATCATTCATTAAAGTTTTCATGGCTTTATCTAATGTTTGTTTACGAGTTCCTGCTTAATGCTAACTGGCCTTGGGCCCACTGTACGAGATTTTCAAAATCGGGCATTTTAGCCCCCAAGTTCCAAAACTGAGGCCTCTGGCCTATTAGAGCTATTCGAGCTCCTGTTAAGAAGGTCTCCCAAAATTTTTAATTAGTGGCACATAGTTAGGGGAGAGCACTTCTGATAAAAATAACTTTTCAACTATCCATCACACCAACCGGGTGTGAGGATATCTCCACTGATAACCGATAAGCAGGTTCGTGCTTTGTTAGAAAATTAAGTAGCTAAGAGAGAGTGAGGTTTGTAGGTTTGTGGAGGATGAATGTTGAGGGGCTCTTTATATAGGGAGCTCGAGTACTCTCTAGTCGTCCATTTGGTAGCTTAATAACAGTCATTGATGGCATGAAATGTACTAAATGGAAATGTTTCATCTACGTCGGCGCTGTTTGATTTTTTGGCGAGTGAACAGTGTTGTCCTCTAAAGGAAGAAGACAACACTATTCTGAATCATACTAAACCAGTACAAACCGGGTTCAACATTTAAACTGGCCTGTTCTAGCACGATTCGAATGAGTTTTTCAAATTTAAAAAATTCTAAATTAATCTAAATTCATTATCAATCCAATGATGGCCTCAATTCTTCAATTTGAATTTTCTATGCTACATAGAAAAATGATTTTAGCATTCGGTTCTATAGTGGTTCAAACCGGTCGAATCGGGGGTGAACCGACTGGTTTAAGCTTTGAACCCGGTTTGGACCAGTTCGGTTCAGTTCAGAACAGTGTCATTTTCTTCCTCAGATGATAGCATTGTTCACTCACTGAAAAATCGCACAGCGCTGGTGAAGCTCAAAAGTCTCTAGCCAGAAAGTTTCAGGCAATGAATGACCATCATTAAGGCACTAATCAGACAACCAAGAAGTCCCCGAGCTTCATATATAAAGACCTCCTCTTCATTCATCCTCTCCGCACCTAAAAACTCCATTCTCTCTTAATTGCTTAGTTTTCTGGTGAAACTCGAACCAGAGCTTTGATATAGGGTCATTTCTAAGCCAAAGAAGGTGAGGTCTGGTTCCTTAGAACTGGGGGGAAGTCAGCTACACATCTGTAGTCTCCGTTTGCTCTGAGAATTGCTGAAGAAATGCCGACGTGATAGAACAGTGAAGCAACTTTGGCAGACCGAAGCTTCCCTATTTCGGCCAAGCTAAAATTGGCTAATTCGAGCTCTCCTCAGATCAAACCAAGCTCTCCTAACACTTCATCAGCCCTCTCAGGCCAAATTAGTACTGAAAGGTAAGTCAATTCAGCTTCCCTCTGCAATTTTCGACCAGGGCTAGAGAGAGAACTAGAAGAATTTTGATGATAGAATTTTAATCCAATTTGACATCAATTAATGTCAATCTTGATCCTAGAAAGAACCTCAGGAGGAGAGATATCTGCCCCGATAGAAAGCTTAGACTGCCATGCCCTCACCTGTAAGCAATTGAAGCTTTCTCTCTCTACAGTCTGTTTTCTGGCGAAGCTCCGTTTGAGCTCGTTCCAGTGTTAAAACTTACGATTCAAGTTCTATGGAATCATATGAAGATGTAGAAACTCAATTTCAAATTCAATTTCAACAATTAGATGTGTTTGATTGGTTAATTTGATGAAGTCAAATTCGGTTGTGTTAGTTATTTGAAATTGGGGGAAATTTTGGGAAATTGTAGATTTTCAAAAATTTGAAAGACCAAAATAAAATTTTATAAAATTGAGGTTCAATTTGGCATGATAAGAATGTTAGAGGGCCAATTGAGAAATTTTAGAATTTTTGGATTGAAACTTACTATTATTGTAAAGGAAGGGCAAAATGGTAATTTTGGAAAATTTGGGGGCCAAATTGGGAATTTGGAAAACTTGAACCCCCTTTTATGAAATTGGGTAAATTGAAGTCCCAAGAAGAATTTTAAAGGTTTTGAGACTCAATTTGAGGAAAAACTGGCATTAGGGACTTAAAGTTAAAGAAAAGTAACTTTAGGGACCTAATTGCAAATAAACGAATAGTTTGATTTTCTCATTCAATTGGGATGAATGAGGGCTGTTAGGACAAAGAATATTGAACAAGAATATTAATATCATGTAGAAACACAAAGTACCAAGAACGCTAGCTAATATGAGTTCAAGTAAGGACAAGAAGTCAGCTAAGAGGAATTTCACTACACGATCGGGTGTGTGAGATTTATATATGACATACCCGGTTGGGATGATAAATACCTCGTAAATGAAAACCCACTACTTAGTGGTATTTTAAACATCACAACTTAGAGAAGTTATGTAAAATTAACACGGAAAAACTACTTAGTAATTGTAAATAGATCATACCTGGTTGGTATGATGAAACTTTTTCAGAGGAAGTGGGAAACCCGTCCATTGGTTATGAGCAGAGATATTCTCATACTTGATTGGTATGATAGATAGTTGAAAAATATAATTTTATCGGAAGTTCTCTCCCCTAACTGTGTGCCACCACTTACACAATTTGGGAGACCTTCTCGACGGGAGCTAGAATAGCTCTTATAGGCTGGAGACCTCAGTTTTGGAACTCGGCGGCTAATATGCCCAGTTTTGAAAATCTCGAACAATGTGCCATAGGCCAGTTGGCACGAGCGGGAGCTTGTAAACAAATATGAGTTATATGCCATAAAACTTTAAATAAATGAATTGTTTGGCCATGGTACCAAGATAGGATCGATATATTCAATCAACTAGTGGCAGTGCGACATGACAGGTCTTCGGACTAGTAAAGATAAACAGCTGTAGGTTGAGTTGAGGATCGGGTTCGTTTAAGCTCAATTCTAGGCCAAATTGAACGATTCAAAGCTTGGAATGCTCGTAGGGAGGTAGAGAAGATGATTAGTAGCATGATAGGAGCAATTGATGAAGTTTAACTGGTCAATTTGATTATTTAAAGATTCGAGGATGAACTAAATTTTTTAACAAAATTGGTTGAAATTAGGATTTTCGAAAATTTAGGGATTTTTAAGGCATTATTGAGAATTAAGGATCAAATTGTAAATAAGAAGAGATTAAGGATTTAATTACAAATAAAAATAAAGTTGGGATTTATTTGTAATAAAAAATAAATATAGAGATTTTTTTTATAAATTTATATAATTTAAAGTTTATTTATAAATAAAATAAACATGAGAATTAAATTGTAAATACAAGGATTTAGTGGTAAATAAAATAAATATTTGGGGTTTATTTATAAATAAAATAAACTTAGGGACTCGTATATAAATAAATGAAAACATGGGGACCTAAGTGTAAATCCTACATTTTAATAATATTTCAATTATCCATAATTACATGGTTACGAACACCCATATGTATGTACGCAACATAGGCCGAAAACTTCAGAAATTCATATGGGACGAACAAGTCACTGACCCAAATAAGTGGGATTTCTGGCATTAAGGTCGGTTGAGCTCATGAACATTAATTTGATCAATTCCCGCATGAGTCACAAGGATTTGGGTTAATTTAAACATGCTTCATTATAGTATTGATGATAGGCATAAATTGTTAAAGGTTTTTGGTCACATTACATGTGACAAGTGAGAATAGAGAAATCATCAGTGAATGAACCTAATACATATATGATATCTATTTGAAAATTGGAAAGTGATAACGAGTGTGTTAGTGGATATCACTCAGTTAGTTGGTACAAAAAAAAGCTACCAAACAATGAAGTGTCAATGAAATATAATAATGGTTTGAATTGATATACTTATGATAGATTCGATGACGAGCCATCATAGAGAATGAGTTGTTGGAAGAACCATAGCGGAGTCTGTTGACCTTCAAAATAATCTTGAGAAAGGAAAGAAAAATTTTAGAACACTGTATTAGCCTTTTGGGGTGTAGACAACATCAAGGCGTGAACGACTTGATGAGCAATTTTTGCACTCATTGAGCATTACTCACCCACTCCCCCAGTACATGTTTTAGGGATTAGAGAAGGAACAAAAGAGGAGAGAAAGATCACAAGCATCAGAACACATCTCTGACCGATGTCGTTATCGAGGTAGAGATTCTCGAAAAGAAGTGTATAAAGTATTTCTGTTAATTAATTACATGATTTCCCCAAGTGTTCAAATGTTTATAAATTTGTTACTTACATTTATGAAATATTTAAATTTTTAGTGAAAATATAAGTGTTTTATATTTTGAGCATTTTATTATGCTAGTACTATAATAGTGAAGGTATGAATTATTGTAGCATCGTGTGGAAATGGAAAGCTATTAATAGACCTCAGCCTAGTAAATCAAAGTGGGGCGTAACAGGAAGTCTCACATTTAGATGATGCATGCAGAACGAGTGTGTCTCTACTGCTAGGTTGTCATGTCCTGACCCGATTTGGTCAGATTCCCGTGAGCAACCCGCCACTCCCTTTGGTCTATGAAGAATTTCACTTCCTTCTAAACTGCGAGGAGTCAAGCGTCCTTTTTACCTGATTTTCCTAGAATAACATCATACAAAATTGAATAAGTTAAAACTTACATACCTGTTCTTTTCTTAAGGGTTTGGCTTCGAGGTATTCCTAAAGGGTTTGCCTTCGTTCTTGAAAAGGGGTTAAAGAGAGGGGGTGAGTTTCTACAACTCAGTGAGCGGGTGTTGGGAAATGAGTTTTTTTCAAAAAGCTTTAGTTTGTCAAAATCATGCCTAAGTTTAACGTCATTTTCAAAGCTTATCTCAAATCATAAGGCCATTTTCCAATTTCATAATTAAGTGTGTTTTGCCCTCTTAGCACATCCCCTTGCCTCGGGAGACGTTTAGCAAACAAACACATGTCCTTTATCATAAAGGGTAAAAACGTTTGCATGGCAGTTCCAAACTGCATCCACTTGGGGATCAATGCAACTTTGTCATCCACCTTAATAGAAGTCTCAGACTTCTACCCTAAGTCTGAGTGGACGTCAAGACGTCTGACCCTCAGACCTGAAATCCACTTCGTGTCTATATGAGTACGGAGATCTAATCTTGACCCCACCTCGGTCTCATGCACAAGAAGCTCCCTGAGCCTCATGACTAATGGCACGACGAATTGCCCTTATCTAAACCATGTCGTCCAACAACCCTTGGAAAACCATCACTACCCCCTAGGGCATCTTGATGGTCTTAAATCCATGAGTGCATGCAAAAACAATAATTTTTCATCATTTAGCAAATTTCTTTGGTGTCGATGGTCTACCGACCCTGACACTCAAGCCGGCCTGCAGCTGTTTGTTTAGGCCGATCCGTCAACCTAGCCTTGACACACTGTGGCCAGCCCATCAAGCATTGTCAGTCTTGACTTGGTACCGTGGTGAATCACACAATTGATTACATTTTAAATAAAAGTTTACATGGCACTTCATATTCATGTTTGTTTATGGGCTTCAACTCGTGCCTACTTGCCTTGGGCCCACTATATGTATTTTTAAAACTGGGTCGTGACCCCTATGAGTTCAAAATCGAGGCCCTTGACCTGTTAGAGCTATTTCAGATCTCGTCAAGAAGGTCTCCCAAAAAATTTAAGCAGTGGCACATAGTCAAGGGAGAGCACTTCCAACAAAATCTGTAAACCCCGCTCCTTCAAGCTATTTGCAACGATGTCGGAGGGCTGAATTGGCTTACCTTTCGCCTCTGTGGAGATCTTGTGATGGCCGTGGGGACTATGGGGAGGCTTGGTTTCACCTTAGGAGGTTTGAATTAGTCAAATTTCGATCAGCCAAAATAGGGTAGCTTCAAACTGATGGAGTTGCTTCACTGTTCGATCTCGCCGACGCTTCTTCGATGATCCTTGGGTTGAAGGGAGGTTTCTGTTAGGTAGGTGACTTCTTTGAGAGTCTATAGCACCCGAGTTTGCTTTCTATGGTTGAGAAAAGTGCCCAAGTCAGAGCTCAAGTTTGAGCTTTGCCAAAAAATGGAAAACTTCGGAGGTGGAGAGGATTTGAGGTGTGTAGAGGATGAATGGAGGGGATCTCTTTATATAGGGAGCTCATGGACCTTCTACCATACCAGTTTCTATATTGGTCGAGTATATCCTCTTTAGAAAATGCCCAAATCAGAAGGAATAATCACTCGTCGGAGAAGGAAAGTTTTTCTGCCATGTGAACAGTGTTGTCATTCCAAGGAAAAAAGACAACATTGTTCTGGACCGGACCAATCCAATCGGGTTCAATGGTGAAAATTGGTCGGTTCAGGGCCGATTCAACCGATTTTCTTAAAAATAAAATTTTCTAAATTTGTCTAAATTCATTTTCTATCTGATGGTGGCCTCAATTTTCCAATTTGAGATTTTCAAGCCACTTAGAAAAATGAATTTTCCAATCCAGTTCATTATGCTTCAACTCGGTTCAGGTCCGATTCTCTCTTAACCGGTTCGGTTTTCTCATCCAATTTATTTCATGGTTCTTCCCCATGATTTTCATGACTTTTTGGTCATTTGGGATTTTCCAATTTCCCATTTTAACCCATATTTATCATTATCGGTTCTCTAAGTGGTTTGGTTTTCTCATTGAATTGACTGGTTCTTTCCAAGTTTTCCTTGATCCAAGATGATGGGTTTCACAACTGTCCACTCCTTTTAGGAGTTTTGTCCCAAAAACTTAATTAGTATCCTTTGCATCAAGAATAATATCCCTTGATGTCAACTTGGGGTTTGCTTGACATGCTATCACTTCAGTTGTTCTTTCCCTTAGCCCTTTAAACCACACACTTAAGGAATTTCTTTTCCTTTCCATTGTTTACTCACTCCATGGAGTTTATCATAATTTGGCATGTCTTACCCACTGGTCTAAAGGTACATCATTAGGTTCATTTCTTCCTCTGATTAGGGCAAGACTCTTCCTCTTAAGGGTTCATGCCCAGGATTTTAGGATTGGCAGTTCCAAAATGCCCAATCGTTTTCGTGTCTAGTCATTCTCTTAAGCACTAAGTACTTGTTTTCATAGGTTTCGGTGTTATCACATTTTCATCCTATTTTGACCCTTTCTCCATCCGTTGTTTATTACAACTCCGATCCAAATTTTATGTTTGACCTTGTCATGCTTAACTAACTGACTCTTCCTTACTTGAGTCACATTTTTCTCAGGACTGTTGGGCTTACGTGCCCCTTAAATCATGACATGTTCTAGAACTTTCCTTTGTCCATTAGAATTCTAGAACACTTCCTTGATGGTTGTTCTCAACTTTCCAACCTTTTGGAGATTGTATAATTTCATTCCTCTTTTTGTCTGGTAATATTCCTCGACTACCTTTACCATTATCCAATCATCCTTCTTGCATTTGACATCATGTCTTACATAACCATGTTAGTTTTCCTTATCTACTCGTCCTTTCTCAACTTCTGTATTATTTTTTTTCCAGTTCCAATCATTGGGCTTCTCGATTACTTCTTGACTAACCGACATGCTTTGAATTCTTCCTTACTTAGGTCCTTCCACATCTCCAATGGCATCCTTTACTCAAGGATTCTCTTTCTTCATTCCTTCCTTACTCACTCATGACCATTTCATGGTTCCTTATTCCATGTTGATTCCTTTTGGTCTATGTGTCTATCATTTGTTTGGGAAGTTTACTTTTGATGGTTTCATTCTCTAATATATCCTTTAAAGTAGAGACTTCCACCTTAGGAGCTACACATTCGACCTCCTTACCATTCCTTGAAGGTTTCCTTCCTTCACATTCTTACACCCTTTTGAATTGGAGCTTTCACTCACCTTTAAGCCTTCACCGACCCTAAATTTCCCAGTTTGCCCTTTACTTCCTATCTGAGTTATCTCCGATTTTCAAGTCTTATTTCGTGTCCAATATGTTAGGCCCCGACAATCAATCTTAAGCTCCATGGGCATGGACCGAAATTAGTCCTTGTGTCCATCGTGATTCCTTTAAATCACATTTTCACTAGAGAATGTCCTTGTACCCTTTCCTTAATCCTACTTGTATCTCGTACAAGTTTTCTTCCTTGGGAAGGGTTCAGACACTATTTGTTCCAAGATTTCTTAACCTCTTTGTGAGAGGCTTACTTAATCCTCCTCATGGCTTAAGTGTGGTCACCAATCCATTTTCGACCATTGTTTTCTTTAAGCATGTCCTTCATCCTTCTTTTCTAATGTTTGGCCTTTCTACTTTTCCTTTTTTTGTTGGGGTTTGAGTCCATGATTATTATGAGGGTCAGTTCATTAACTGTCTCGTCCCTACTACTCTCCTTGTCTTATTGTCTTGAGACAGTTGTCTCTCAAGTCTACTTGTCCTTAATACCCATCCTATCACCCTTTTTAGGGTGTAGTCTTTACTACTTCCCGGTCCTCCTTAGGGTGTCTCCTTGATTATCCCATGGTTACTAGTCACTTTCCATCGCTAGGTTCATTTGTAACCCTACTTTGGCTCCTTCATTTTTCCAAAGTAGGTCACACTTCGCCATCTTAGACATCCTGGTTGTTGTCCAATGTTCGGGGTTTGTCTTCTCTTGTGGAGGCGCTTCCTTCTTTGCTCTAAAATGGCTTGTAACTCTCCTTAGGAAAAATTCATTTCTAGGTTCCATTTGCAACTTCTCAGGTTCTTTCCTTTGGTTTTTCTCGTGACCCTTCGTTATGTAGTTGAGACAAACAGTCACATCATCATTAAGGGACAAAAAATTTGTACGAACTCAAAATTTTCTTATCTATTTTTGAAGTAGGATTAAAATTTGGGGCTTTAACTCTTCCTAAAGGGAGATTGTTACAATGATGGATTGGGAAGTACCCACTAATATGCTAGGATCTTGAAGAGCTTCGTCCTGGGTGTGGTTGAAATTCCGAGCAAGAGTTGTGGTTTTGGGGGTGGTATCCTTTCGAACTCCTATCGTTGAGGAGGTGTTGTTCTTGGAAGTTATTACCCTAAATCCTCATGTTGTGGGACAATCCTTCTCCAAATGTTCTATTCCTCTACATCTATAACAGGTTATCTTAGCACCTATCCTCAATAGTGTGGGCACTTTCTTAAGTAGTGTCCCCATTGTTCACACCTATAGCAAGTCGTTTCCTTGCGTGGACCTTTGTGGTTCCTTCAATACTTTGAGCATTGGGGAGCCTTTCTAGGGGATTGCTGGTAGTTCTGTGCTTTGTTGTCCTTGAGCCCTATCACCTTGTCAATTTTCTTGTCGTGTCTTCCTTGCCCAATAGTTTACTCTAAGAGTTCTCCTAGACTCCTTAGACACCTTGACGGTTTTCCTTCTTGAGCCTTCTTTGCCCAATAGTGCCCCAAAATTTTTCCTATACTCCTTACTCCTATGGTTCATTTTCCTTATTTGGGATGGGATTCTCCCTGGTCTCTGTTGTGTCTAGGGTAACGTGGGTTTATTTGGTTACTTTTCTTGAGGCAATCTTCCTACAATTGGGGCGCAAAATCACATCATTTTTTTAGACAGGGTTTTAGGAATTTAGAGTTCTTCATTAATGGGGGAGTACAATATGTTGGGGTTTTAGCCCTATTACAAAAAGGTGGTTACCAAATGGATTGGGAGCTATTGGTTTCTTAATAAACGTCTTCCTTTGTAAGGTTATAAGTCCTTGCTAGCGTTCTTGGCTTTAGGCTTGGCTCCGTTCGTACTCGGGGCTATGACCCAAACAGGTCCTGGCACCATACTCCCTAGTGGTACTAGATACTTCCCCATTTGGTCCTTTGGGACTTCTACTATGCCTCGGGCATTGGAGAGCTTCTAGGGTTGTCTTCCTACGAGGACAGAGTGTTGGGTGGTGTTAGTGACATCAGTCCTAGTTTTCTTGGGAGCCATCTAAAAATTTTAAATATTTTCTCTTAATTCTAATGTTATAAAGACTTTATAATGTATTTGAAGAAACATGCTCTCATACCACTCAAGTCGTCACACCCCGATCAGGTTTGGTCGAATCCCCATGAGTAACCCTCCACTCCCTTTAGTCTATGAAGGATTTCACTTCCTTCTAAACTGCGAGAAGTCAGGCATCCTCTTTACCTGATTTTCCTGGAATAACATTATACAAAATTAAATATGTTAAAAATTACATACTTGTCCTTGTATTAAGGGTTTGGCTTCAAGGTATTCCTTAAGGGTTTGCCTTTCTTCATTAAAAGGGTTAAAAGGAGGGGTAAGTTTCTACAACTCAACGAGCATGTGTTGGAAATTGAGTTTTTTCAAAAAGGTTTAGTTTTTCAAAATCATGCCCAAGTTTAACATCATTTTCAAAGCTTATCTCAAATCACAAGGCCTTTTTCCAATTTCATAATTAGGTGTGTTTAGCTCTCTTAGCACATCCCCATGCATCGGCAGGTGTTTAACTAACAAATACACGCCCTTTATCATAAAGGGTACAAATATTCGTAGGGCAGTCCCAGACTGCACCCACTTGGGAATCAGCATGACTTTTCCGTCCACCCAGATAAAAGTCTCAGACTTCTACCTTGAGTTTAAGTGGACGTCCCAAACGTCTGACCCTCACACCTGAAATCCACTCCATGTCCATATGAGGACAGAGACCTCATCCTAACTCCACCCCGGTCTCTTGCGCAAGAAGCTCCCAAAGCTTCATCACTAACTCACACAACGAACTGCCCTTATCTCCACCATGTCATCTAGTAGCCCTTGGAAACCATCACTACCCCGTAGGGCATCTTGATGGTCCTGAATCCATGAATGCATACACAGACAATAATTTTTCATCATTTAGCCATTTTATTTGGTTTCGACTGTCCATCGACCTCGACACTCAACCCGGCCTGCAACTATTTGTCTAGGTCGGTCCATCAACTTGACCCTAATGTGCTGCTGCCAACCCATTGAGCAATGTCGGTCCTGACTTGGTACCATGGCGAATCACACAATTGATTCCATTTTCAATAAAATTTTTCATGGTTCTTCCAATTAATGTTTGTTTACGGGCTTCAACCCGTGCCCACTAGCCTTAGGCCCATTGCACGAGTTTTCAAAACTTGACCTTGAGTCCTACGAATTCAAAATCGAGGCCCTTAGCCTGTTAAAGTTGTTCTAGCTCTCATTAATAAGGTCTCCAAAATAGTTTAACCAGTGGCACACAGTCAGGGGATAGCACTTACGACAAAATCCCTTGGCTTAACAAACTTCTACTTTCATTTATTCAGGAAATATTTTCTTGCCATAATTTGGCTTATTACATGAATTCTCTACCCTCTAATCCCTTGCGGTCATAGAACTAGAGTTAACACTAGAACGATTATGAGACTCTTGATCAGAAGGCTCTGAGGAACTGATTGGGGTCCATTCGTGCTCCTTGATAGGATGAATTTCATGTATGACCTCCAATCTGTACTGCCTTAGTACTTCCACGTCACACTCATAAGTCCACCACACCCATTGAGATGGATTTAAGTCAAGTTGAATGGGTGGAGGTACTTAGTGGACCTTCATGATTGTGGCATATGCATCCCAATAGTTATCCCAGGCCTCCTTGGTGGGATTCCCTTTCGGTTGTTGTGGCATTGGAGGAGGAGGGGTTGGATTTCTAGGAGGTGATGCTGGTTCCTCTTGTCTGGGAGGAGGGTATATGATACCTTCTAGTTTTAGTAAGGCTCCAACTAGTTTCTAGTAGTCTTCCACCACGTCCTTGGGCACCCTTTTTTTCGCCCCTTAAAAACCTTTGGACGGCTTCCTCCCTTGGGTTGGATGTCTTTTTCACGATTATAGGGGAATGATTGGATTTTTCCGTGAATTTCCTAGGGACTCTCCCTCCTGACAATAGTTTAGAGTTGGTTTAATATTAGGGCATAATATTGATAATGTTTCAAGGCAACTAGACTTTGATACCACTCTAGTTGTCACGCCCCAACCTAGTTTGGTTGGATCCCCGTGAACAACCTGCCGCTCTCTCAGTTCAAGAGGAGTTTCCTCCTTCTTTAACTCAAGATGAGTCAGGTGTAATTTCATCCTTGTTCCATGGAAAGATATATATCAAATAAAATGCAAGCTTAAGGAAAATTAAGCATACCTGACTGAGGGTAAGGCTCGGTATTATTCCTAGTCATTTTCTCTTTTGCTGAAAAAGTGATAGAAAAGAGGGGTGTGTTTCTACAACTCAGTGAATGGGTTTTCAAAAAAAAATTAAAAGATTTGTATTGAAGTTTGTCAGACTCCTTATTTTCTTGCAAAAATTCTTTTATTTCAAAACTTTATTTTTATCACTATTTCTTATTAATAACGATATGTAATCACCCAACACACATCCTTCATCATGAAGGTCAAACACACATTCGCAGGCCAGTACGTCCACTGAACCCACTTGTGGCATCGGAGCGACTTTACCGGCTACCTAGATAGAAACATGTCCACTTCTACCCTGAGAATGAGTGGATGTACACGACATCCTACCCTCAATCCCGAAATCAAATCTCCATGTCAGTATGAGTACAAAGACCTCATCCCGGCCCCATCCCGGTCTTGTGCGCTTGAACCTACGTCGAGCTTCACAAGGTCACCAGGTCGTCCAGGGCCCTAGGACACATCACAACCCCTCTTGGGCATCTTGAAGGTCTCAAACACACAATGCATGCATAATCAGTATTTTCACATCATGCCTTATATTCTATGGTGCCACTAGTTGATTGAATATGTCTGTCCTATCTTGGTACCATTGCCAAACAATTCATTTACTTAAAGTTTTATGGCATACATCTCATGTTTGTTTACGAGCTCCTGCTCATGCCAATTGGTTTATGGCCCACTGTTTGAGATTTTCAAAATTGGGCATATTAGCCCCCAAGTTTCAAAACTGAGGCCCCCGGCCTATAAAAGCTATTCGAGATGCCGTCAATAAGGTCTCCCAAATTGTTTAAGCAATGGCACACACTCAAAGGAGAGCACTTCTGAAAAAATAAAATTTTAACTATCATTCATACCAATCGTGTAAACCCCGCACTTTTGAGTTAAGAAAAACTGGGAAAAGAATCGGTTAAACCGAGTAAGAAAACCGAGCCGGTTTACATTTGAGAACACGCAATATGGAAATTTACAACTTCTGGGTGATTTAAAGGGTTCATTAAACCTTGGAAAAAAATATAAGAAACTTTAGAAAACAAAAACCAAATTGGTTCAGGTGAACTAGATTTCATAAGAACTTCAAAGTTAAGCATGCTTGCCCGAGAGTAGTGTGAGGATGGGTGACCTCCTCATGTAGTTTTGATTATGCTATTCCAGGAAAAAGGTGCAGGTTAAAGAACGCCTTACTCTTTATGGTTTACAATAAGGGGAAACCCTTTAATAAACCGGGAGAGTGGCGGGTTGATCATGGGGATCCGACCAAACCGGGTTGGGGCGTGACAAATCGGGTATGAGGATATCTCTGCTCATAACCGATGAATGGGTTTTCCACTTCCTCCGAGGAAGCTTCATCATACCAATTGGGTATGATCTACTCACGACTTGTAAGTAGTTTTTTCACATCATTTTCACATCACTTCTCTACGTTGTGATGTTTAAAATACCACTAAGTGGTGGGTTTTCATTTCGAGGTACTTATCATCCCCAACCGGGTATGATATAAAATCTCACTCACCCGATTGTACAGTGAATTTCCACTTAGTCGGTTTCCATCCCTAGCAAGCTCAACATCCACTAGGTTCCCGATGTCTCCTTTTCCTACACGAAATCAACATAGTTATTCATTATTCTTTGGCCTAATAGCCCTCATTCATTCCAAATGAATGAAAAAAATCACTTTTTTTCCTTTATTTGCATTTAGGTCCCTAAAGTTATTTTTCTTTAACTTTAAACCCCTAATGCCGGTTTTTCCTCAAATTGAGTCCCAAAACTTTTAAAATTCCCCATGGGACCTCAATTTATTCAATTTCACAAAAAGGGGTTTAATTTCCCGAATTTCCAATTTGGTCCCCCAACTTTTCCAAAATTACCATTTTGCCCTTCTTTTACAAAAATGGTAAGTTTTACCCCAAAAATTCTAAAATTCCTTAGTTGGCCCTCTAACATTCTTATCATGCCCAATTGACCCTCAATTTTAGAAAATTGCATTTTGGTCCTTCAAATTTTTTAAAATCCCCAATTTCCCCAAAATTTGCCGGAATTTCAACTTACTAACATAGCCAAATTTGATTTTATCAAAGTGTCCAATCAAGCACTTCTTATTGTTGAAATTGAAGTTGAGATTATGTTTCTACATGTTCATTCGATTCCTTCGCACTTTGAATCGTAAGTTTTAACACCGGAATGAGCTTAAACAGAGCTTTGCCGAAAAATAGACTATAGAGAGAGAAAGCTTCAATTGCTCACCGGTGAGGACACGACGATCTGAGCTTTCTATATGGATAGGTAGCTCTCCTCCTGAGGTTACTCCTAGGTTCAAGAATGACATCAAGTGATGTCGAATTGGGAGGGCTGAGGAAGTGTTGGGAGGGATTGGTTTACCCTAAGGAGGGCTTGAATTGGCCAATTTCAACTCGGCCGAAACAGGGCAGCTTCGGTTCGCCGGAGCTACTTCACTGTTCGATCACGCTAGTGCTTCTCTGGTGACTCTCGGAACGAGTGGATGTCACCACCGTACAACTATCTTCTCCCTAGTTCTAAGGAACCTGTCCTCACCTTCTTTGGCTCAGAAATGACCCTATATCATAGCTCTAGTTTGAACTTCACAAAAAAACTAAGCAATTGAGAGAGAGTGAGCTTTTCAAGTGTGGAGAGGATGAATGGAGAGGGATCGTTATATAGGGAGCTCGGGGACTCGTTTACCATCCATTTGGCACCTTTATGACAGACATTGATGGCTTAAAATCTACTGAACGGGAACATTTCTTCTTCGGCGGCACTGCTTCAATTTTTCGGCGAGTGAACAGTGCTGTCATCTGAAGGAAGAAGACGACACTATTCTGAACCGGTCCGAATCAGGTTCAAAGCTTAAACCGGTCGGTTCATCATCGATTCGAACAATTCTTCAAATCTAAAAATTTCTTAATTCATTTTCCAACCAATGGTGGCCTAAAATCTCAAATTTTAATTTTTTAAGCCAACTAGAAAAATGAATTTAGAATCCGGTTCAATAGTAGTTCAATCTGATCAAAACCGATTAAATCCAGTTTGGATCTGGTTCACCTGAACCAATTTGGTTTTCATCTTCAACTCATCATAAAGTCATTTTTCATGACTTTTATGACTCCTTTGGCCATTCGAGGTCCCTAAATTTCCCGGTTTTCCCCCTCTCTATGGGTTTCGGTTCATAAACTGACTTCGTTTCTTAAGCTGGTTCGGGGATGGTTCACCCAAACCGGTTTGGTTTCTCTCTCTCAATTTGTCCTAAAGTTCCTTTCCAATGTTTAGGAACCTTTTTGGGTCACTTGGGAATTAAAATTTCTCCCACTTTCCTGTTCCCCAAAAATATAGGCTTTTGAACCGGTTTTTTTCCTAGTTTTCCTTAACTCCAAGGAGCGAGGTTTACAATTGTAAACCCCGCACTTTTGAGTTAAGGAAAACTGGGAAAAGAACCGGTCAAACCGAATAAGAAAACCGAGCCGGTTTACATTTGGGAACAAGCAGAATGGAAATTTAAAACTTCCAGGTGATCCAAAAGGTTTATTAAACCTTGGAAAAGAAACTTAAGACAAATTAGAAAATAAAAAATAAATTGGTTTAGGTGAACTAGATTCCATAAGAACTTTAAAGTTAAGTGTGACCTCCTGGGAAGTATGATTTTTTTTTGTAACCCAAAATTTCGGTCAAAAATTTTTATGCGAACGTACAGCTTATCATAAATAATCATAAATTAATATATATTTAATTATTGTAATTAATACTAATAATTTAATACCTAAATTAAATTATTGGAATTAATACAAATAATATAATAACGAAATTAAATTATTGGAATTAATACCAATAATTTATGGCAATATTAATAGTAGTAATAAATCTCTCCCATTTAATACACAGTTTTACACCTATATAAAGAGGTCATCCCAATTCATTCTCCTCACACCCGAACACTTCTCTCTCTCTCTCTCTACTGCTCCATTTTCGGTGAAGCTTAAACCAGAGCTTCGATTTGAACATTTTTCTTAACCTCGAAAGGAGAGGTCGAGCTATTTAGAACTGGGGAGAAGTTATCTATCTGATAGAAAACTCCAGTCAATCCGAGAATAACTAGAGAAGCACCGACATGATGGAACAGTGAAGCAGCTCTGGTGGACCGAAGCTGCTCTATTTCGGGCGAGTTGAAATTGGCCATTTCGAGCCCTCCTCTAGCCAAACCAAGCATTCCCAACACTTCCTCAGCCCTTCCACGACTGAATTACAATTGAAAGGTAAACCAATCCGGCTCCCCTCTGAAATTTCTAGTTGGTGCTAGAGAGAGAACCGGCAGAATTTCAATAATGAAATTCTAACTCAATTCGGCATCAATTGATGCAATTCTTGATTCGAGGATGAACCTCAAGATGAAAGCTATTTGCCTAGATCGAAAGCTCAGACTGTCGTGCCCTCACCGGTGAGAAATCGAAGCTTTCTCTCTCTATAGTCTGTTTTCGGATGGAGCTCCGTTTGAGCTCGTTCCGGCGTTAAAATCTACGATTCAAAGTTTCTTAGAATCGTATGAACATGTAGGAACTCAATTTCAACTCTAATTTCAACAATTATAAGTGTTTGATTGGTCAATTTGATGAAATCAAATTCGATAGTGTTGAAGAGTTGAAATTGGAGGAAAAATTGGGGATTTTCGAAATTCAAATGGCCAAAATACAATTTTATAAAATTGAGGGTCAATTGGCCATGAAAATAATGTTGGAGGATCAACTGAGGAATTTTGGAATTTTTGGGGCAAAACTTACCATTTTTGTAATGGAAGGGCAAAATGGTAATTTTGGAAAAATTGGGGGGGACCAAATTGGAAATTTGGGAAATTAAACCCCTTTTTGGTGAAATTGAATAAATTGAGGTCCCAAGATAAATTTTAAAAGTTATGGGACTCAATTTGAGAAAAAATTGACATTTGGGACTTAAAGTTAAAGAGAAATAACTTTAGGGACCTAATTGCAAATAACTCAAAGTTTGTGTTTTCTCATTCATTGGAAATGAATGAAGGCTGTTATGTCGAGTAATAATGAACAAGGATGTTCATATCGTGTAGGAATGCGAAATACCGGGAACGCCAGCATGGACGAGCTCGCGTGAATACAAAGAACTAGTCAAGTGGATTTCACTGCGTTAACGGGTGAGTGGGTTTACTAATATCATACCCGGTTGGGATGATGAGCACAACTTAACGATAAAAACCACTTACCAGTTGTGAGTGGAAATTTTATATCATACCCGGTAGGGGATGATAAGTACCTCGGTATAAAAAATCACTTTTTAGTGGTATTTTAATCATCACCACTTAGAGAAAGTGATGTGAAAAATATGCGGAAAAACTACTTACCGGCTGTAAGTAGATCATACCCGGTTGGTATGATGAGACTTCCTCGAAGGAAGTTGAAAACCCGTTCATCGGTTATGAACGGAGATGTTCTTATACCGGTTGGTATAATGGATAGTGAAAACCTATTTTGTTGGAGGTGTTCTCCCCTGATTGTGTGCCAATGCTTAAACTATTTGGGAGACCTTCTTGATGGGAGCTCGAATAGCTCTTATCGGCCGGGGGCCTCGACTTTGGAACTTGAGGGCTAGAATGCCCAGTTTTTAT
Source organism: Trapa bicornis (assembly GCA_030064425.1). Classification (NCBI taxonomy): domain Eukaryota; kingdom Viridiplantae; phylum Streptophyta; class Magnoliopsida; order Myrtales; family Lythraceae; genus Trapa; species Trapa bicornis. Next base: position 15,361,231 of record CM057753.1, on the reverse strand, counting down.
GAAAATCTCGTACAGGGGCTCAAGGCCAGTTGGCATGAGCAGGAGCTCGTAAACAAACATGATATATGTGCCATAAAAATTAATAAGTGAATTGTTTGGCCATGGTACCAAGATAGGACCGACATGCTCAGTCAACTAGCGGTAGTGCGACATGACAGGTCGACGGACTAGTAAAGACAAACAACTACAGGTTGAGTTGAGAGTCGGGGCGGTTGGACCAGTGGCACCACAGATTACATGGCAATATAAGAAAACATTGTTTGTGCATGCATTGTGGGTACGGGATCATCAAGACGCCCATGAGGGGTAGTGATGCGTCCTAAGGGCACTAGATGACCTGGTGGCTATAAGGGCAGTTCGTTGTTCCAGGTGTATATGCGAAATCTGGAGTAGCACCAAGCGCATGGGACCGCGGTGGGGACAGGATGAGGTCTATGTCCTCATACGGACACAAAGAAGTGATTTTGGGATTGTGGGTCGGATGTCACGTACATCCACTCATTCCTAGGGTAGAAGTGGTCGTACTTCTATCCGGGTGCTAGGAAAAGTCGCTCCAAAGCCACTAGCAGGTTCAGTAGTGATACTGACTTGCGAAAGTGTGTAACCTTCATGATGAAGGATGTGTGTTGGGTGATGACAAACCACGGTAAATAAGAAATGGTGGAAAAGCTTGAATTTTTAAATGAAGGGATTTTTGAAAACAAAGTTGTCTAGCACACTCCATATAAATGTTTTTCTTAAAATTCAAAAGCTTTTAAAAACCCATTCATTGAGTAGTCGTACTCACCCCCTCCCTTATATCCCTTTCAGGAAATCCCAGAAAGCCTCCCCTTAAAGACGGTCAACTAAGATGCTTGTAAGACAGGTATGTAAAGTTTTAAATTTTATGCAGTTTTGATTATGCTATTCTAGGAAAAGGTGCAGGTTAAAGGACACCTTACTCTTTACGGTTTACAATAAGGGGAAATCCTTTAATAAAACCGGGAGAGTGACAAGTTGATCACGGGGATCCGACCAAACCGGGTCAGGGCGTGACAACAACTCTCCCCTCCTTTTAGTAGTTTTGTCCCTAAAACTTATTTCACTTTATTCGCGTGTTGGCTTAAACTTTTTATTGTTATAAAATTTTCTATTCATTCGTCCTACATTCTTCTCGGTTATTTTCGTTCATCTCTTTTGTCATGTATTTAAGATTCTCATCTCATTTCCATCCTTTCCTCATTCTATGAAATTTACCTTAGCCTAGAGTATTTCCTTTGAACATCTACGATCATTCTCTTTTGTTACGTCCTTCTTTCCCAAGGCACCATTTCACATCCCAGGCTTCTTTCACCCATAATTTCAGAACTAGAATTCCTGGTCATTTTTCTTCCACGGATTCTAGCATTGATTGTCTTTTCATCCTACATGGAGTCCTTCCTCATTCCTTGGTTATCACCTTTTATGCTTGAGTTCGTTATGTCTTACTCATAGACCATTCCTTATGTAAGTCGTATTTCTCAGAGTCAATTGGATTTACCCATCCCTCTTACTGCATGACATACTTCTGATGTTTTAACTTTACGTCCCTATGACAGTATTGGTCTCCATACTTCTCGTCTTTTCCAAATTTCTTTATTCATTCATTCTGCCTTCAAATCCTTAAATTTCCCGATACTTACTGACATATTAAAACTTTTGCTCTTTTACTTCCTTTGGCCTTCCTGCTGGTGTCCTTCCCCCCTTAAGATCTCTTCTCTTTCCAATTCCATCCTAGCCTTTATCAATGTTTATCCCAGTATTATTCATTCTGATTTTAGTTCCTTTCTTACTCTTATGGAATCTGTTGATGTATTCTTCCTTTCTATATATCACTTGGGTTCATTTATCCCCTGATTTCTTTATGATTTCCTTCTCTTTGTGCATGATTCTTTCTTTTCCATTATCTTGTTCTTGAGGAGTTATTCTCTTTCTTATTCTGTCGATTTCACTTTCTTTCCTTGGTACACCAATGTCTTTCCAAGATTTCTTTCTCTGATGAGCTTCACATTCTCTTTCCCTCAATATTTCCTTCTAGTTCTACCACTGAAATCCTTAAATTTCTAGAGTACCTTTTTGTCGATATTTTCCCCAACTTACTCTTTCTCTTTGAATCCATGAGTACCTTCTATTGATCTTGCTTCATTTCCACTCGCTTCAATATTCATTTATTCCTATGAGGTGGATCTCTCATCCTCATTGTGTCCAAACTTTTCGTACCTTCCTATCCTTAGTATTTCCCGTTTTGCCTCAGTTAGGGTGTATTCTTCCACTATTCCTTATCTCTAGTTAAACTTCATTTAATCCTCCAAATGATTTGGTCCAAATAAGTTATTTCCTTATATAGGATTCTTCTACAGTTCCTATTGAGTTTTCCAGGCCTTCCTGTAGTAGATCATGCTCATCCTCCCAATACTCTAACTTAACCGCCTGTACTTCTTATTGAGGACCTCATCATGGCCTTGGTGTTGCAACCATCCTTCGTTCAACCGTTTTTTACCTGAAGCTTTCTCATTCCCCGATTCAACTTCCTATTTTCCATCCTCCTTCTGGAGTCTTCCAATTTGGGTTTCCTATGTTTGATCACCCTATCTTTTGGAAATTTTCCTTTTAAGTTTTCTCCTAAATTTAAGGACCTGATATGATTCATCTACTCTCATTTTTTTTCTTCTATCTTTGATCCATACTTTTACCTTCCACATGTCTCTTATCATTTGGAATTCCTAAGTAATATGTATCTTAGTTCTTTAATAGTAATTTATTACACATGGGACTTCATGTTGTTGTACTTTCTCTCAATCCTTCCCTAGTGAACTCTATACTTAATTTCTTTTTCTTCTCGATTAGCTTCTATTCGCGTGGTTCCTTTAGGATGTTATACTTCCTCCCGGGTTTTTCCTTATCCTAAATTCTCAGAGTTTAGTTTTAACTTCTTGGTCTTAAAAAAAATTATGTACTCTTGGATGGTTGCTCCTCCACTCCCTTTTCCTTTTCTTAGGATCTTCTTCAGATGAATTTCTTCTTATCGTGTTTCTAAGGATAAGTATTAAGGGTTGAGTTTAACTATCAATAAACCATTCTTCCTTAGGGGAATTTCTACCCTTTTTCTTATCATACTCTTAAATTTTATCAAAGAACTCAGGAGCTTTAACAAACTTCTACTTTCATTTATTCAAGAAATATTTTCTTGCCATAATTTGACTTATTACATGAATTCTCTACCCTCTAATCCCTTGGGGTCATAGAACTAGAGTTAACCCTAGAATGATTATGAGACTCTTGATTAGAAGGCTCTAAGGAACAAATTGGGGTCCATTCGTGCTCCTTAAAAGGACGAATTTCATGTATGGCCTCCGATCCGTACCACCTTAGTACTTCCACCTCACACTCATAAGTCCACCCCACCCATTGAGATGGATTTAAGCAAGGTTGAGTGGGTGGAGGTACTTGGTGGTCCTTCATGAATGTGGCATATGCATCCTAATAGTTATCCAAGGCCTCCTTCTTGGTGGGATTCCCTTTCGGTTGTTGTGGCATTGGAGGAGGAGGGGTTGGATTTCTAGTAGGTGATGCTGGTTCCTCTTGTCTAGGAGGAGGGTACATGATACCTTCTAGTTCTAGTAAGGCTCCAACTAGTTTCTAGTAGTCTTCCACCATGTCCTTGGGCACCCTTTTTTTCGCCCCTTAAAAACCTTTGGACGCCTTCCTCCCTTGGGTTGGATGTCTTTTTCATGATTATAGGGGAATGATTGGATTTTTCCGCGAATTTCCTAGGGACTCTCCCTCCTGACAATAGTTTAGAGTTGGTTTAATATTAGGGCATAATATTGATAATGTTTCAAGGCAACTAGGCTTTGATACCACTCTAGTTGTCACGCCCCAACCTAGTTTGGTTGGATCCCCGTGAACAACATGCCGCTCTCTCAGTTCAAGAGGAGTTTCCTCCTTCTTTAACTCGAGATGAGCCAGGTGTAATTTCATCCTTGTTCCATGGAAAGATATATATCAAATAAAATGCAAGCTTAAGAAAAATTAAGCATACCTGACTGAGGGTAAGGCTTGGTATTATTCCTAATCATTTTCTCTTTTCCTGAAAAAGTGATAGAAAAGAGGGGTGAGTTTCTACAACTCAGTGAATGGGTTTTCAAAAAAATTATTTTTTAAAAAAAGATTTGTATGGGAGTGTGCTAGACTCCTTGTTTTCTTGCAAAAATTCATTTATTTCAAATCTCTCTTTTTATCACCATTTTGTATTAATCATGGTATGTAATCACCCAACACACATCCTTCATCATGAAAGCCAAACACACATTCGCAGGCCAGTACGTCCATTGAACCCACTTATGGCATCAGAGCGACTTTACCGGCCACCTGAATAGAAGCACGTCCACTTCTACCCTAAGAATGAGTGGATGTACGTGACATCCGACCCTCAATCTCGAAATCAATTCTTCGTGTCCATATGAGGATAGAGACCTCATCCTAACCCTACCTCGGTCTCGTACACTTGAATTTATGTCGAGCGTCATAAGGTCACCTGGTCTGGTGAACTGCCCTTATACCCACCAGGTCGTCCAAGGCCCAGGTCCGATGAACTGCCCTTATACCCCTCTTGGGCATCTTGAAGGTCTCGTACACACAGTGCATGCACAATCTGTATTTTCACATCATGCCTTATAATATGTGGTGTCACTAGTCCAATGGCCCCGACCCAACCTACAGCTATTTATCTTTACTAGTCTGGAGACCTGTCATGTCGCATTGCCACTAGTTGATTGAATATGTCGATCTTGTCTTGGTACCATGGCCAAACAATTCATTTACTTCCACTTAGTCAGTTTCCATCCCTAGAAAGCTTCCACTAGGTTCCCGATGGCTCATTTTCCTACACGAAATAAACAAAGTTGTTCATTATTCTTTGGCCTAATAACCCTTATTCATTCCAAATTAATAAGAAAAACCAATTTTTTTCCTTTATTTGCATTTAGGTCCCTAAAGTTATTTTTCGTTAACTTTAAGTCTCTAATGCTGGTTTTTCCTCAAATTGAGTCCCAAAACTTTTAAAATTCCCCTTGGGACATCAATTTATTCAATTTCATAAAAAGGGGTTTAATTTCCTGAATATCCAAATTGGTCCCCCAACTTTTCCAAAAATACCATTTTTCCCTTCCTTTATAAAAAGGTTAAGTTTTACCCCAAAAATTCTAAAATTCCTCAATTGGCCCTCTAACAATCTTATCATGCCCAATTGATCCTCAATTTTAGAAAATTGCATTTTGGTCCTTCGAATTTTCAAAAATACCCCCCAAAATTTACCCCAATTTCATCTCACTAACACAACCGAATTTGATTTAATCAAATTGGCCAATCAAACACTTCTAATTGTTGAAATTGAAGTTAAAATTGAGTTTCTACATGTTCATACGATTCCTTAGCACTTTGAATTGTAAGTTTTAACACCAAAATGAGCTCAAATGGAGCTTCGTCGGAAAATAAACTGTAGAGAGAGAGCTTCAATTGCTTACCGGTGAGGGTGCGACGGTCTGAGCTTTCTATCTGGGCAGGTTGCTCTTCTCCTGATATTCCTCCTATGATCAAGAATGGCATTAATTGATGTTGAATTGTATTAGAATTCTATCGACTCTCTCTCTAACATTGGTCAAAAATTGTAGAGGGGAGCCGAATTGCCTTACCTTTTATTCCTAATTCGGTCGTAGGAGGGCTGAGGAAGTGTTGGGAGGGTTTGGTTGGGCCTGAGGAAGGCTTGAATTGGCCAATTTTAGCTCAGCCGAAATAAGGTAGCTTTGGTCCGCCGGAGCTGCTTCATTGTACGATCACATCAGTGCTTCTTCGGTGACTCTCGGAACAAGTGGATGTCACCACCGTGTAGCTGACTTCTCCCCGGTTCTAAGGAACCCGACCTCACCTTCTTTGGCTCAGAGAAACCCTATATCGGAGCTCTGGTTCGATCTTCACTGAAAAACTAAGCAGATGAGAGAGAGTGAGCTTTTCAGGTTTGGAGAGGATGAATGTAGAGGGGCTCTTTATATAGGGAGCTCGGGTACTCGTCTATCGTTCATCTGGCACCTTTATGACAGACAATGATGGCCTGAAACGTACTGAACAAAAAAGTTTCTTCTTCGTCGGCGCTGCTTCAATTTTTTGGCATGTGAATAGTGCTGCCAACTGAAGGAAGATGATGACACTGTTCTGAATTGGACCCAACCAGTTCGAACAGGGTTCAATGCTTAAACCAGCCGGTTCACACCCGATTCGACCAAATTTGTCAAATCTAAAAATTTCTAAATTCAACTAAATTCATTTTCCATCTAATGGTGGCCTCAAATCTCAAATTTGAATTTTTTAAGCCACCTAGAAAAATGAATTTAGAATTTGGATCAATAGTGGTTCAATCCAATGCAAACCAGTTCAATACAATTTGGATCTGGTTCACCTGAACCGGTTTGGTTTTCATCTCCAACTCATCCTAAAGTCCTTTTTCATGATTTTTATGACTCCTTAGGTCTTTCAGGGTCCCTAAAGTTCCCGATTTGCGCCCTTTCTATGTGTTTCGATTCATAAACCGACTTAGTTTCTTAAGCCGGTTCAATCCGGTTCGAGTACGGTTCACCCAAATTGATTTGGTTTCTCTCTCTCAATTTGTCCTAAAGTTCCTTTCCAAGGTTTAAGAATCTCTTTGGGTCACTTGGGACTTAAAATTTCTCCATCTTGCCTGTTCCCCAAAAATATGTGCTTATGATTCGGTTAAGTTTTCTCACTCAGTAAGACCGGTTCTTTTCCTGGTTTTCCTTAACTCCAAGGAGTGGAATTTAAAATCTTGTAAGTAGGTTTTCAGTTCATAAAAGTGAGCTCATCATCCCAACTGGTATGATGTGTAAAAGTCTCACTCACTCAATGACTGTGACGCGTTCGTCCCTAGTCTGCTTCCAAGTCCTGCTTGAGCTCTTTTACTCATGTCCTTATCCAAATTCGTTCCTACATGGTTTGAATATACTCATAAGGAATAGTTTGGCATGAATGTCCCTTCTATTTCCATGTATTTCCATTTAGGCCTTTATTTTTGCCTTATTGCAATTAGGTCTCTAAATTCCATAATCTGACTTTAGGTCCTAAACGCTCAATTATTTTTAATCAAGTCCATTTGGCTTCCAATACCCCTCTTGGGTTCTTAATTTTCTCGAAATGGCATATGGGGCTCAAATTTCCCAAATTTCCAATTTGGTCCCCCAACTTTTACAAAATTACTACTTTGCCCCTAAGTTCCAAAAATGGTCAATTGGCTCAAATTCTTTCAAAAATTGACCAATTGGTCCTACAACATCTTTCTCTATTCACTCGCTAGAAGAAATGTTTCCATTTAATACGTTTCAGGCCATCAATGTCTCTCATAAAGGAGTGAAACAGACGACTGACTACTCCTCAAGCTCCCTATATAAAGAGCCCCTACCCATTCATACTCTCCACACCCGAAAAGCTCACTCTCTCTCAACTGCTTAGTTTTCTAGTGAAGCTCAAATCGGAGCTCTAATATAGGGTCATTTATGAGCCAAAGAAGGTGGGGTCGGGTTCCTTAGAACCGAGGAGAGGTCATCTACACGGTGGTGACATCCATCCACTCCAAGAGTCCCCGGAAAAGCGCCGGCATGATCGAATAGTGAAGTAGCTCTAACGGACCGAAGCTACCCTTTTTCGTCTGTGCTGAAATTAGCCGATACGAGCCCTCCTCAAGCCAAACCAAGCTCTTCCAACACTTCCACAGCCCTCCCACGGTCGAATTAGGATTTAAAGGTAAGCTAATTCAGCTCCCCTTTGTAATTTTTTACCAGTACTAGAGAGAGCCAGCAGAATTTTAATGATAGAATTCTAATCTGATTCAGCATCAATTGATGCCATTCTTGATCCTAGGACTAACCTCAGAAGGAGAGCTACCTACCCAAATAGAAAGTTTAGACCATCGTGCCCTCACCAGTGAGCAATTGAAACATTCTCTCTCTACAGTCTGTTTTCTAGTGAAGCTCTATTTGAGCTTGTACCGATATTAAATCTTACGATTCTAAGTGCTATGGAATCATATGAATATGTAGAAACTCAATTTCAACAATTAGAATTGTTTGATCGGTCAATTTGATAAAATAAAATTCGGTTGTGTTAAGGAGTTGAAATTGGGGATTTCATACCCGATTGGGATTATAAGTACCTCAGAAATGAAAAATCGCTACTTAATGGTATTTTAAACATTACAACTTAGAGTAGTAGTGTGAAAATGACACAGGAAAACTACTTACTGGTTGTAAGTAGATCATACCCGGTTGTTATGATGAAACTTCCTCGAAGGAATTGGAAAACCCATTAATTGGTTATGAGCAGAGATATCCTCATACTCAGTTGGTATAATGGATAGATGAAAATATATTTATGTCAGAAGTGCTCTCCCCTGACTGTGTGCCATTGCTTAAACAATTTGGGAGACCTTCTTTACGGGAGCTCAAATAGCTCTGTTAGGCCGAAGGCCTCAATTTTGGAACTTGGGCACTATTATGCCCAATTTTTTAAAATCTCAAATTGTAGGTCATAGGCCAGTTGGCACGAGCAGGAGCTCATAAATAAACATGAGTTATATGCCATAAAACTTTAAACAAATGAATTATTTGGCCATGGTACCAAGACAGGACCAACATATTCAGTCAACTAGTGGTAGTGCGACATGACAGATCTCCAAACTAGTCAAGACAAACAGTTGTAGGTTGAGTTGAAAGTCAAGGCCGTTGGACCAGTGGCACCACAGATTATTTGGCATGATGTGAAAATACTGATTGTCCAAGATGCCCAAGAGGGGTAGTGATGTGTCCTAGGGCCTTCGACGACCTGGTAGGTATAAGGGCAATTTGTCGGACCAAGTGACCTTGAAAAGCTCAAAGTAGCTTCAAGAGCATGGGACCAAGGTGGGGACGGGATGAGGTCTCTGTCCTCATACGAACACGGAGAATTATTACGAGATTGAGGGTCGGATGTCACAAACATCCACTCATTCTCAATGTAGAAGTGGACGTACTTCTATCTAGGTGGCCGGTAAAGTCGCTCCGACACCACAAGTGGGTCACTGAATATACTGGCCTGCGACTGTGTGATTGACCTTCACGATGAAGGATGTTCTTTTGAAACTGAGATTTTAAAGTTGGAGAAATTTAACAGAAATTAAGGAGTCTGGCACACTCCAAAAATTTAAAATATTTTTTTAATACTTCATTTTTAAAACACCCATTCACTGAGTTGTAGAAACTTACCCCCCTTTTCTATCCATTCTCAGGAAAAGAGAAAATGACTTGTAATAACATTGAATCTTATCCTCTGTTAGGTATGCCTAATTTCTCTTAAGCTTGCATTTTAATTGATATATGTCTTTCTAGGGAACAAGGTCGAAAATACGCCGGGTTTATCTCTATTTAAAGAAGGGGAAAACTCCTATTGAACCGAGAGAGCGGCACGGTGTTCACGGGGATCCAACAAAACCAGGTTGGGGCGTGACAGGTTTAGTTGAACCGAATCCGAGCTGGAGTGAACTAGTTATTTAAAAAGAGAAAATCGAGTCAGTTTATGAACTGGAACCTATAGAGAATGGGAAAACCGGGAAATTTATGGATCCTAAGTGACCTAATCACAAAAGTCATGAAAAAAGACTTTAGGATAAATTGGAGATGAAAACAAAACCGGTTCAGGTGAATCAGATCTGAAACGGATTGAACCGGTTTGGACTGGTTTGAATCACAATTGAACTAGATGCTAAATTCAATTTTCTATTTGGTTTAGAAAATTCAAATTAGAGAATTAAGGCCACCATTGGATAGAGAATAAATTTAGATGAATTTAGAAATTTTTAATTTTGAAAAGCTCGATCAAATCATGCCTGAACTAGCTGGACTAAGCTTTGAACCAGGTTTGGACGGGTCCGATTCGGTTCGGAATAGTGTTATCTTCTTCTTTCAGATGACAGCACTGTTTACTCGCCGAAAAATTGAACCAGCACCGGCGAAGAGGAAATGTTTCTGTTTAGTACATTTTAGGCCATCAATGACTGTCATAAAGGTTCCAAATGGATAGCCCATGAGTTCCCGAGCTCCCTATATAAAGAGCCCCTCTCCATTCATCATCTCCACACTTGAAAACCTCACTCTCTCTCAACTACTCAATTTTTCGATGAAGCTCAAACCAGAGCTCCGATATATGGTCTTTTCTGAGCCTAAGAAGGCATGGTTGGGTTCCTTAGACTCGGGGAGAGTTTAGCTACACGGTGGTCGTCTCCAATTGCTTCAAGGGTCGCCAGAGAAGCGTCGGTGTGATCGAACAGTGAAGCAGTTCTGGCAGACCGAAGTTGCCCTATTTCTATCAAGCTAAAATCAGCCAATTCAAGCCCTTCTCAGGCCAAACCAATCTCTTCCAACACCAATTCAGCCGTATGGCCGAATTAGTGCAGAAAGGTAAGCCAATTTGGCTACCCTCCGTGAATTTTGATCGGTGCTAGAGAGAGAACCAGTAATTTTTCATTGACTAAATTCTCCCCCAATTTAACATGAATTGAGGTGATTCTTAATTATAGGAAGAACCGCAGGATGAGAGCTATCTGCTCAGATCGAAAGCTCGAATGTTGTGCCTCTAAGGGTAAGCTTTCAAAGCTTTCTCTCTCTACATTCAGTTTTTCAGTCATGCTCCGTTTGAGCTTGTTCTGGCATCACATCGTGCGATTCAAAGTTCAATTGAATCATATGAAGGTGTAGGGACTTCAATCTAACTTCAATTTCAACGGTTATCTCATTTGATCGGTCAATTTGATGAAATCAAATTTGCTTGAGTTGGAAGGTCAAAATTCGGGGAAATTTTGCGAACATTTGGGGATTTCGACAATTTGAGGAACTAAGGTGAAATTTCATAAAATTGAGGGTCAATTGGGCATGATAAAGTTGTTGGAGGACCAATTGGGCAAAAGTTACCATTTTTATAAAGTAGGGGCAAAATGGTAATTTTGGAAAAATTTGGGACCAAATCTGGAACTTAGGAAACTTGAACCCCTTCATGTGATTTTGAATAAATTGATGTCCCAAGGTGAATTTTAGAAGTTTTGTGACTTAATTTGGGGAAAATCGGCATGTGGGACCTAATGTAAAAAAAAAGAACTTTAGGAACCAAATTGCAAATGTTTGAAAATTTTTAATATTTCTATTCATTCATAATGAATTAAGGTTATCAAGCCAAAGGATAATGAACAATAATGTTCATACCATATAGGAACACGAGGTATCGGGAATGCTTGGTAAGACAAAGCTCACAAGGAGATGAAAACCGGTTAAGAGGAAATCATTGCGTTATCGGGTGAGTGGGATTTTATATCATACCCGATTGGGATGATAAGCACCTCAGAAATGAAAACTCACTACTAAGTGGAATTTTAAACATAATACATGAAGAAAGTGATGTGGAAATTACATGGAAAAACTAATTATTGGTTGTAAGTAGATAATACATGTTTGGTATGATTAACTTCCTAAAAGCAAGTAGAAAACCTGTTCATCGATTTATATAAAAGTGCACTCCCCTAACTGTGTGCCACTGCTTAAACTTTTTGGGAAACCTTCTTTATGGGAGCTCGAATAACTTAGATAGGCCAGAAGCCTTGGTTTTGGAACTTAGGAGCTAATTTGTCCGTTTTTTTTAAATCTCGTACAGTGTGCCCAAGGCTAGTTGTCATGAGTAGGAGCTCGTAAATAAACATAAGTTGGCCAGGGTACCAAGATGGGATTGACATACTCCATGAACTAGCAGTAGTGCAATATGACAGGTTGACGAACCAATCATGACAAATAGTTGCAGCTCGAGTTGAGGGTAAGGGCCATTTGACTAGTGGCACCACAAATTAAATGGCTTATATGGAAAACTGTTGTTTTTTGCATGCACTGAGGTGCGGGACATTCAAGATGCCCAAGAGGGGTAGTGATGCATCCTAGGGGCTACTAGACGACATGGTGGAGATAAGGGCAGATAGTCGTGCCAGCAATCAGGGAAGCTCGACGTAGCTTCATAAGCATGAGACCGGGGTGGAGTCAGGATGAGGTCTTTGTCCTCATACAAACATAAAGTTTTTTTTACAGGATTGAGGGTCAGATATCGCGTACATCCACTCATTCTTAGGGTAGAAGTGGACGTGCTTCCATCTAGGTGGTAAATAAAGTTGCTCCGATGCCACAAGTGGGTGCAGTGGACGTGATGCCCTGCGAATGTGTGTTCCCTTCAAGATGAAGAGCGTGTGTGGGTTGCTAAACACACTGTTTGTGGTTGATGATGATGAAATGGCTTTGAAAACTGAGAAACGAGGAAGAAAGAAATTTAAAGAAAATAAGAAGTCTAGAAACTCCAATTTAAAAACCATTTTGTTTAAAGTTTATTTTTTTAAATACCCATTTACTAAGTTATAAAAACTCACCCACCCTCTTTATCCCTTTTCAGGAAATAGAGAAATGACTTGGGATAATACCAAGCCTTACCCTCTGTCAGGTATGCTTAATTTTTCTTAAACTTACATTTTATTTGATATATGTTATTCCAAGGAACGGGTTTGAGATGTACGCCTAGCTCCTCTTGAACTAAGAGAGTGGCAAGTTGTTCATGGGGATCCGACCAAATCGGGTCGGGGTGTGACAACTTGAGTGGTATCAGAGCTAAGTTCCCTTGAAATATTATTAATATTTTACCCTGACATTAATCAAACTTTAACTATCGTGTAGGAAGGAGAATCCCTAGGAAGTTCACTATGAAATCCAACCCTCCACCCATAACCCTGAAAAAGACACCCAACTTAAGGGAGGAAGCCGTTTAAAGATTCCTAAAAGGTGAGAAAAGAGTACCCGAAGGATATGGTGGAAGACTACAGGAAGCTGGTAGGAGCTTTATTGGAACTAAAAGGCATCACATATCTTCCCCCAAGACAAGAAGAACATGTACCTCCTAGGAGCCCAACCCCTCCTCCAACCCCACAACAACCGGAGAGGAATCCAACAAAGAAGGAGGCCTGGGATAACTACTAGGATGTGTATGCCACCTTCATTGTCACGCCCTGACCCGATTTGGTTAGATCCCCGTGAACAACCCGTCACTCTCACGGTTTATTAAAGGGTTTCCCCTTATTATAATCTGTAAAGAGTAAGGCGTCCTTTAAACCTGCACCATTTCCTGGAATAGCATAATCAAAACTTCATGAAATTTTAAACTTTACATACCTGTCTTACACGCATCTTAGTTGATGGTCTTTCAAGGTAGGCTTTCCGGGATTTCCTGAAAGGGATATAAGGGAGGGGGTGAGTACGACTACTCAGTGAATGGGTTTTCAAAGGTCTACTTTTAACTTTTAAGAAAAACATTTATATGGAGTGTGTCAAACTCCTTTCTTTTCAAAAAAATCCCTTCATTTAAAAATTTGGGTTTTTCCATTATTTCTTAGTTACCGGTGTGTCATCACCCAACACACATCCTTCATCATGAAGGTTACACACATTCGCAAGTCAGTATCACTACTGAACCCGCTAGTAGCTTTGGAGCGACTTTTCCTGCCACCCGGATAGAAGTACAACCACTTCTACCCTGGAAATGAGTGGATGTACATGACATCCGACCCACAATCCTGAAATCACTTCTTCATGTCCATATGAGGACAAAGACCTCAACCTGTCCCCACCCCGGTCTCATGCGCTTGGTGCTACTCCAGATTTCGCACAGACACCTGGAACGACGAACTGCCCTTATAGCCACTAGGTCGTCCAGTGCCCTTAGGACGCATCACTACCCCTCATCGGCGTCTTGATGATCCCGTACTCACAGTGCATGCACAAACAATGTTTTCTTATATTGCCATGTAATCTATGGTGCCAATAGTCCAACGACCCCGACTCTCAACTCAACTCTCAACTGTTTGTCATGACTAGTCCGTCGACCTGTCATGTCACACTGCCGCTAGTTAACTAAGCATGTCGGTCCTATCTTGGTACCATGGCCAAACAATTCACTTATTAAGTTTTATGGCACATATATCATGTTCCACTGTATGAGATTTTCAAAATCGGGCATTTAGCCCCCAAGTTCCAAAACCGAGGCCCCTGGCCTATCAGAGCTTATTCGAGCTCTTGTCGAGAAGGTCTCCCAAATAGTTTAAGCATTGGTACATAGTCAGGTGAGAACACTTCCGACAAAATAGGTTTTCACTGTCCATTATACCAATCGGTATAAGGACATCTCCGTTCATAACCGATGAACGGGTTTTCAACTTCCTTCGAGAAAGTGTCATCATACCAACTGGGTATGATCTACTTACAACTGGTAAGTAGTTTTTTGCGCATAATTTTCACATCACTTTCTGTAAGTGGTGATGATTAAAATACCATTAAATATTGGGTTTTTATACCGAGGTACTTATCATCCCCTACCGGGTATGATATAAAATTTCCACTCACAACTGGTAAGTGGTTTTTATCTTTAAGTTGTGCTTATCATCCCAACCGGGTATGTTGTTAGTAAACCCACTCACCCGTTAATGCCGTGAATTCAACTAGACTGGTTCTTTGTATTCGCGTTCTTACTGGCGTTCCCGGTATTTCACATTCCAGGTGTCTGTGCGAAACACAGATGTTCATATTTCGCGTTTGTCCGTGCGAATACAAAGAACCAGTGAGCTTGTCCTCACTGGCGTTCCCGGTATTTCGTGTTCCTACACGATATGAACATCTTGGTTCATTATCCTTCGGCCTAATCGCCTTCATTCATTCCAAATGAATGAGAAAGTCAAACTTTCATTTATTTGCAATTAGGTCCCTAAAGTTATTTCTCTTTAACTTTAAATCCCAAATACCGGTTTTTCCTCAAATTGAGTCCCGAAACTTCTAAAATTTATCATAGGATCTCAATTTATTCCATTTCACAAAAAGGGGTTTAATTTCCCAAATTTCCAATTTGGTCCTCCAACTTTTCCAAAATTACCATTTTGCCCTTCATTTACAAAAATGGTAAATTTTGCCCCAAAATTTTCAAAATTCCTCAATTGGTCCTCTAACATTATTTTCATGCCCAATTGACCCTCAATTTCATAAAATTTCATTTTGGTCCTTTGAATTTTGAAAATCCCCAATTTTCCCCCAATTCCAACTTCTTAACACAGCCAAATTTTATTTCATCAAATTGATCCATCAAACGTTTCTAATTGTTGAAATTGAAGTTGAAATTGAGTTTCTACATGTTCATACGATTCTTTAGAAATGTGATTCGCAAGTTTTAATGTCGTGACAAGCTCAAACAGAGCTTCGCTGGAAAATGAACTATAGAGAGAGAAAGCTTTGATTACTCATCGGTGAAGGCACGACGGTTCGAGCTTTCGATCTGGACAGATAGCTCTCATCCTGAGGTTCATCCTAGAATCAAGAATCGCATCAATTGATGTGCAATTGGATTAGAATTTCGTCATTGAAATTCGGTCGACTCTCTCTCTAGCACCAATCGAAAATTATAAAGAGGAGCCGAATTGGCTTACCTTTCGATCCTAATTCGGCCGTGGAAAGGCTGAGGAAGTGTTGGGAGGGCTTGGATTGGCCTGAGTAGGGCTTGAAATTGCTAATTTCAGCTTGGTCGAAATAGGGCAGCTTCGGTCTGCCGGAGCTGCTTCACTATTCTATCACGTCGGCGCTTCTCCAACGATTCTCATATTGACTGGAGTTTGCTATCAGATAGCTGTCTTCTCCCCGGTTCTATCACGGTACCTTTGTTGAAGTCGAAGCTCTGGTTCGAGCTTTATCGGGAAATGGAGCAGTAGTGAGAGAGAGAGAAGTGTTCAGGTGTGAGGAGAATGAAATGGGGATAACATCTTTATATAGTCGTAAAACCTGTGTATTAAATGGGCGAGATTTATTACTAGTATTAATATTGCCATAAATTATTGGTATTAATTCCAATAATTTAATTTTGGTATTAATTCCAATAATTTAATTTAGGTATTAAATTATTAGTATTAATTTTAATAATTAAATACATATATTAATTTATGGCTATTTATGATAAGCCGTACGTTCGCATAAAAATTTTTTACCGAAATTTCGGGTTAAAAAAAATCATACTTCCCAGGAGGTCACCCATCCTCACACTACTGTCAAATGAGCACGCTTAACTTTAAAGTTTTTATAAAATCTAATTCACTTGAACCAATTTGGTTTTTATTTTCTAGTTTGTCTTAAGTTTCTTTTCCAATGTTTAATGAACCCTTTAGATCACCCGAAAGTTGTAAATTTCGATATTGCTTATTCCCAAATGTAAACTGGTTTGGTTTTCTTATTCAGTTTGACCGGCTTTTTTTCCAGTTTTCCATAACTCAAATGTGCGGGGTTTACATTCATGAAGGTCCACCAAGTACCTCCACCTACTCAACTCAGCTTCAAACCCTTCTAATGGATGAAGTGGACCTATGAGTGTGAGGTCGAGGTACTAAGATGGTACTAATTAGAGGCCATACATGAGACTCATCCTATAAGGTAATACGAGTGGACCCCAACTTGTTCCTCGGAGCCTTCTAATCAATAATCTCACAACCGCTCTAGGGCTAACTCTCGGCCTATGATCCCAAGGGATTAGGGGGTAGAAAATTCTGTAATAAGCCAAGTATGGCAAGAAACTTTCTTGAATGAATGAAGTGAAATTTTTCTTGATAAAATTTCTAAGTTTCCTTGATAAATTCAAACAATAAGTGTATGAAAATCAACATAAAAGGATAGAAAATCACCCAAAGAAGGAAAACGGGTTATTTCTATTTAACCTTAACCTTTAAAAAAAATTCCTCAAAGTACAATAAAATTTGGCTAGGAAGAAACTCATAGAGTTCACAAGGAAGACAAATTCTAATTATAGGAAAGAAGAAGAAAGTTAGAATAATAAGGAAGTAAGCATCTAAGAGTAGAGGATTAGTCTAAGGAGTTAAGGAGGGGTTCAAAGAATAAGGGTAAGGAAAACAAATAGACTATTCTAAAGAAAACCAAAGGAATGGAAGTCGATCGAATAAAAAGGAAGAAAGTTAAGGAAAGCACAGAAGACAAGTAAGACAGGACAAGGAAAAGAGAAGAGAAAAGAAGCGCGATAGAAAGAAAACTCTCGGAATAATATCAACACTTGGAAAGAGCTAGGACACGCACACTTAGGAACCCGATAGTAATAAGGACTTGCTGGGAGATAAGTATGGGAAACAAAAAGGAATAGATGATAGGGGAGAAGGCTAGTGTGGATCACCATTCAAAGGTTGAGAAGCATAAGAAAGAATGAAGGGAGAACTTTCAAGGAGCAGTAACGAAAATGAGCGTGAAAATCCCAATATGGATGTCCCTAAAAGAAGAATGGAGATAGGAAGTGGGATCATAGAAAAACTTCAATCAACATATGAGATATCATAAACTGGGGTAGGAATCAGGACCTCATTAAAGGATATAGGTGACCAAGTAAATACTTGGAAGGCCAATCATGATGAGAGTAGGGAACCAAATGGGGATTTTAGATGGATCCGATTGGGGGAAATAACTCTTATTGACCAAATCATCTGGAAGAATAAACTAAGCTCAAATAAGAACTGGGGAGTAGTAAGGACTGCACCCTAAACGAGGCAAAGGGAGGGATACCAAGGACACGAAGATACGATAGATTTTGACACATAGAGGGATGTGAAACTCACCTTAAAGGAATAAACGAGTATTGGGAGCAAGTGAGAATAAGGTGAGATAGATGAAAGGTACTCATAGGATCTCAAGAATAAAGGTAAGCAGGAGAAGATAACGTCAAGGAAGGATATTCAAGGTTGAATATTCGCAATGGTAAAACTAGAAGGAAATTTTGGGAGAAAAGAAGTGTAAAACTTATCAAGGAAGGGAACTTTGGAAGGACACATGTGTACCAATTAATAGGAAATGGAACCAACGAAATTGAGAAGAAGATAAGCTCCTCAAGGATGACTGGAGATGAAATGATCAAGTGCAAAGGAAAAGTAACTGTGAAGGTCTAGGAGATAAGTTAAACCCAAGTAACTGGTAAGTAGGAAGACAACGTCAAAAGATGTCATACGAGTAAGGAAGGAACTAAGTCAAAAAGGAGAATTGTCAAATGATCACGAGTGAGTAAGACTGAGTTGATTCACTATTTGATCCTGTCATGCTTCTTTGACAATCCTTGGATCGAAGGAATGTTGCTGTCAGGTAACTGACTTCCCCCAAAGTCTGTAGGACCCGAGTTTGCCTTCTAAGGCTAAGAAAGTGCCCAAGTCGGAGCTCTAGTTTGAGCTTCACCGAAAAATGGAGCACTTCAGAGGAGGAGAGGATTTGAGGTGTGTCGAGTATGAAAGGAGAGGAGCTCTTTATATAGGGAGCACAGGAACCCTCTGTCCTAATAGTTTCCATATTGATCGAGCTTATCCTCTTTAGAAAATGCCCAAATCAAAGGGAATATTCTCTCACCGAAGAAGGAAAGTTTTTCTACCATGTGAACAGTGTTGCCATCCCAATGAAGAAGAAGACACTATTTTGAACCGGACCGAACCGGTCCGACCGAGTTCAATGATGAAAATCGGTCGGTTCAGGCCCCATTCAACTGGCTTTCTCAAAATTAAAAAATTCTAAATTTGACTAAATTCATTTTCTATCTGATGGTGGCCTCAATTTTCCAAATTAAGATTTTTTAGGCCACCAAGAAAAATAAATTTTCCAATCTAGTTTAGGCCCGGGTCACCCTAAACCGATCCGGTTTTCCCATCCAATTTACTTCATAGTTTTTCCCCATGAATTTTTGGTACCTTGGGATTTTCCAATTTCCTATTTTAACCCCTTTTTATCATTCCCATTTTACTAAGTAGTTTAGTTTTCTCATTAAATTGACTAGTTCTTTCTTAGTTTTCCTTGACCCATGATTATGGGTTTCATATAGGTTGTGATCCACTATACATGTATGTTGTGATTATGTTTATGTGATATACATGTTGAAGTATGAATACAATTTTTGAGTTTAATCCTTGTGAGATGAATGACTTGCATGAATATTTTTTATTGGGAAAAATTATAAAAGAAAACTTTTTTAAAACATCCCTCCATGTTGGATATTTTAGTAGGGACTAATATCAAGAACTTGATAACTCGATGTCATTAACTCATTCAATATGCTTTACAACTCACCACTCTTCTTATCCCCTTTCAAGGAAATGATAGGAAGATAGAACACATTTAATTTGAGACAGTAACTGAGGAAGTCTACCAAGGTAAATGTCTTGGATATAACATAAGTTCCAAGCAGTATAGATACTTAGGTTTACACAACTATTCTTGTAAACAACTATTTTTGTGAATAAATGTTTAAATTCTTTAGGAAATTTTGAAATATTTTTGTGTGTTCTAAGTTTTATGACCCATTGGTTCTACATTGGTGCATACCCCTATATTGTAGTATCAAGAGAGAGTGGCGATTGTGACGTCAATCTAACCCTAGAATCGGGTTGGGGCATTCCAGTTTTACATGTAACAAAAAGCATGGATCAACTTGCAACTTCCACCTTGTGATTCTCCTAAGAGCAATTGGATTATCTCCCCAACATTTGGATAGAATTAACTTCGGAAGTCGAAGTTGATTCAGGCGCTTGGTTTCTAGTGACCAAGATTCAAAGTTGCAATTTCCCTTTTTCAAACATCAAATAACCTAGTTTTAGCTCTATACAACTGTCTCGACCTCCTCTACAAGAAGGTGGTCCTTGCTTGTCACACATTGACCTGATTTTTGGGTCGGACCGACGTAATATCTGTCATGCACTTTCGATTCTACGATAGTGGTCATCACACTACTATAGAATCGACAAAACATAAGGATAATAATAATAGCATTTTCAAAATTCACCAAAATCAAAAGTAGTGTTTACAAAATTTTAAAATCATAGAAATACGTAATTGTATTGAATCTTTTTTAGTTATCTGCGAGTATCTAACCTCAGTTCTCTTTCACTAATTGTGTCTTATAACCTTGTATTTCTACTCTCCTTTTCGGTTTCTAGAAATTGGTTTAAAAGGGGAATGAGCTAATGCACAATGATAGAGTTTATTGACAATTGAACATTTATGTACTCGATTTTAGTATACACTCAAAATTCTACTTGAAGTATTGTATAATTTTTTAAAATATAGTATTTCCTTCTTTCTTTTTCAAAAAAACAAACATTTCCTAAAAATTTCCTCTTTGTCTTCACGTACTAATACAATCAAATTCATAATCAATAGTCCAAACACAATGTTAATCACAAGCCATATAATATTTCTATCTTTATATAATTAGAGATATAATTGGAGTTTGATGATAAAAACTAATTTCCATTAAATTAATATTTTACTTAGACCTACTATCGAATGATCGCGATCATTTAATTAGGTTTCATGGTATCACCATACCTTATGAATCATACCATCATTCTTTTAAATCATGGAAATGTTTATTTTCCTTTTTTTTTTTTGCATTCCAAGATCTCATATGAGAAGTGCATGTAGTGGTATGGTTTTACTAGAAGCCATAACAAGGATGGTAACAAAAGATGTGAAGGGAAGAAACTATTATAGGAGGGATGGTATTAGGATCTTTGTTTTCTAAGCAGGCCATTGATGATAGGATCCGAATGGTTCTCTTCAAAATGATGAATCACACGGTATTTGTATTTGATGATATCAATGGCTGCATTTGGACTGGTAAAGAGGTAATCAAGAAATCAATATTATTACAGTTTTTTATTGAATATTAGAAAATAGAATTCACTTATAGTAAATTACATTAAGAATATATATAGGGTATATTTGCACTATTTATAAATATACCCCTAACTTATTAATATTGCACACTCCCCCTCAAGATGGATGGTAGATATCTACCATTCCAATCTTTTTACAAATATCATCCCATTCTCTGTAACCTAAATTTTAGTTAAAAAATCTGCTAGTTATCCATTGGTCTTCATATATTGTAGTTCCACAATCTTCATATCAATTTTTTCTTTGATGAAAAATCAATCAATTTCCACGTGTTTGGTCCTATCATGTTGAACTGGATTGTTGGCAATATTTATAGCAGACTTGTTATCGCTCCACAACTTCATCGATTCTTCTCTAAAGAGGCGAAGCTCCATTAGTAAGCTTCTTATCCAATTATCACACAAACAGATTGAGCCATTGATTTGTACTCTGCTACTGTTGATGATTGGGCAACTACATCTTGTTTCTTACTCCTCCGGGATACAAGATTACCTCCAACAAACACACAATAGCCAGATGTAGATCTCCTATCATCCACACAACTTGCCCAATCTGAATCACAAAAGCATTCCACTCTAATGTGACTCTGAGGCTTAAACCAAAGTCCTTTACTTGGACTCTATTTTAAATATCTCAATATCCTCATGGTAGTGTCACAATAATTTGTCATGGGATCGTGTATATATCTGGTCACAATACTGACTGCATATATGATATCAAATCTTGTATGACATAGATAGATCAATCGTCCCACAATTCTCTGATATCGTTCTTTATCCACTAGGTCACCTGATTGAGCACATAACTTATGATTTGGTTCTATCAATGTCAAAGCAGGTCGACAGATTAACATCTTTGTCTTAGTGAGTAAATCATATGTATACTTTATCTGAGAAAGTACTATGCCTTTCCTAGATCTTGCAATCTCAATACCGAGAAAATACTTTAGAGGACCCAAGTATTTTACCTCAAATTCTTTACTTAGTTGTTTTTTCAACTGTAATATCTCAACATCATCATCACTAGTGATGATGATATCATCCACATATACTGTGATAATAGCAACTCGACCATTAGAGTGTTGATAGAAAACCGTATGGTTTCCGTTACACTGCCGGTAACCCATTTTAACCACTGTACGTCGAAATCGATCAAACCATGCTCTTGGTGACTATTTGAGTCCATACAAAGAATTCTTCAATCTACAAACCTTCCCTATAGTATCCGTCGTACCAAATCCAAGTGGAATCTCCATATATACTTCATCTTGTAGGTCTTCATGCAAAAATGCATTCTTTACATCCATTTGATTTAATGTCCACCCGAAATTAGCAGCACATGAGATAAGCATTCTAACAGTACTCATCTTAGCTACTGGTGCAAAAGTCTCATCATAGTCTATTCCATATGTTTGACTATAACCTTTTGCCACCAACCTTGCCTTATATCTCACAACTTCTCCTTCAACATTTTGTTTCATATTGAATACCCACTTACAGCCTATAGCCTTTTTTCCATTTGGAAGTTGAGCAAGTTCCCACATTTTATTCTTCTCTGGTGCTTTCATCTCCTCATGCATTGCTCCAAGCCACTTCGGATCCCGTTTAGCATCTTGCCAATTATTTGGTATCTGTACTAACTATAGTGATGCAATAAATGACTTGTATGTAGGAGGAACAGATGCATATGAAACATAATTAGATATATCATTCTCAAAACCATATCTAAATGGAGGTTTCCCTGCATTAGCTCTACATTCTCTACTGATGGCAATAGATAAGGAATTAATATCATTCGATGATGTGGATGAACCATTAGAAGGTTGTATAGAGTCATTACCTTCTAGTGACGTTGATGAAGGTTGTATAGAGTCATTACTTTTTGGTGAGGTTGATGAACCATTAGAGGGTTGATTAATACTTGGGATTGGCTCACCATCACCTGACTCATCTTTCTCCCCCTTAGCACCGTCCTTATTTCTCCTGCTATATACCTTCAATTGAGGCTCATCCTTTTTTCCATCTTTGTTACTCCAAATTATAGGACACGAATTCACTCCTACAATAATATTTTCAGCACTTTTGATTATTGATAATTTCTTCATTTGTTTGCCATATATCAGGAATTGACAAGTCTTGTAATACGGTTGCAGATTTTGTTGATTCCTTATAGAATAGTTCGTTCTCACGAAAAGTCATATCCATACTCACAAAGAGTCTTTTCTCACTTGTACTCCAACACTTGTATCCCTTTTGAGTACTGAAATAACCC
The DNA here is from genome assembly GCA_030064425.1 of Trapa bicornis. Taxonomy (NCBI): domain Eukaryota; kingdom Viridiplantae; phylum Streptophyta; class Magnoliopsida; order Myrtales; family Lythraceae; genus Trapa; species Trapa bicornis. The sequence goes on along the minus strand of CM057753.1, from coordinate 15,338,090 downwards.
ACATAAATACATTTCAATGCACGAGGATCGAGCTTGATTACCGAAGTACGATGATCTCTCACAAAACATATACATCCAAACGCATGAGTAGGGACTATGTATGTGTTTTTTCCCATCAATACTTTACAAGGTGATCTAAAGTTCAACACTTGCGAGGGCATCCAATTAATCAAATAAGCTACTGTCAGTACAACTTAACTCCATAAATACTTTGGTACATTCATCTTGAAGAGAAGAGAATGAGCAACTTTCAACAAATGACGATTTTTCCTCTCTGCAACACCATTTTGTTGGGGGGTATCTAGACATGCAGTCTGATGAATAATTCCCTTACTAGATAGATAAGACAAAAATTCCTGATTCACATACTCAGTGTCATTGTCTGTTCTAAGAGTACAAACTTTGGCATTAAATTGAGTTTGAACAAGAGCCAAAAAATTCTTGAAACATAATAGTGCTTCTCCTTTGTACTTCATCAAATATAACCATGTCATACGAGAGTGACAATCAATAAATGTGATAAACCATCTAAATCCATTAATAGAGGTAATCGGACATGACCCCCAAACGTCCAAGTGAATCAATGAAAATGGCTCTATACTTTATAATCCAGTAAAATTATAACTTGTTTTTGTGTGTTTTCCAAACTCACAAGCATCACAAACAAATTTATTTTGTTTTACTTTACTCATCAGCTCTGGTCTCAACCTTTTAAGACTCTCAAAAGATGGATGTCCCAATCGACAATGTTCTAACATTGCTTCATCTTCTTCTTTACTATTCACTGCAACACTCAAACTTTTATCCACAACTCTTCTATTTAGATATCATAATCCTCCACGCTTACTGTCGGTTCCAAGTATCTTCTTAGTGTTTCTCTCTCGAAAGATACAAGTGTCCCCATCAAAAATTACTTTACAATTCCATTGATCAATGATACTACTAACTCACAATAGATAAATTGGAAAAGAGGGAACATGCAAAACAGATAATAATGTGATCAAATTAGTACATCTAACAGAGCCCTTCCCTTTGATAGATTGTACTGTTCTATATGTCGTATGAACAACTCTCTTCTTTGTTTGAGGATATTTCTCATATGTATTAAATTTTTCTATTGATCTTATCATATGTCTTGATGCACCAAAATCAATAACCCAATCTATGGAAGATTCAAGTATTTGTACTTGATTACCACAATTATCTCATTCTTGTCCAGTATGATTAGACATCTACTATTCATATTTTCCATCTCTCTCAAATCCCTTCCATCTTCTGGGTCTCCTAGTTGCAGCTCTCAGCGATGACAAATTTTAGAGATATCTTTTCATCTTCTTTGACAATTCAACTAATTCGCATCTGGAGCCGTCTTAGGCTCCCCCGATGCTTCAGATCCGCCAAAACTTGAAAATACCAGAAAACCCTAGCTCTTATACCATATTGAATATTGGAAAATAGAATTCACTGATAGTAAATTATATTAAGAATATATATAGGGTATATTTGCACTATTTACAAATATACTAATAACTTATTAATATTGCACAATATTTATCGGTCATGTCTAATTATATAGATTTATGCCACATTGAAGTTCAGAATTGTATTAACACAGATTATTATTTGTGTATGTCTAACCTAGTATGATGAACACGGTATCATATACAAGCACATACCCAACACTAACCCAGGAGGTAAGCAATGGTTGGGGGTAGTACAATTGATTAAGCATGGTGTCACATCCGTGAGGGTGGCAACATCAGCCTCCTTTTGGCATTTTTTTGTGAAGAGATGAAGTAGAGAAAGCTATAAATTGGGAGGATACCATTTTTCTTTTAAATTTATGTATCTTGAAGGTTAAAACTTCATACATTCTATTATTGTGTAAAAACTGGAACCGCTTTACCGATTAAAGAATTATTGGAAATGGGAGTCCACTAATATTGTGTCAGCCAACCTGTGTCAAGTGTTTGGGAGTTAGAAGTGAGTGAAAAATAAGAGTGAAATTCATATGGGTCATATATAATGACTCGAGTATCATGTTTGTTTCAGCATAATATTTTATCGTTTTTTTTTGTTGGGTAGAAAAATTAGATGAGAAAACAAGGCAACTTTTCATGTAAAGGAGAATAGAGTCTCACGTATATCCATAAAGCCATCATACTATCCACTTTATTCTCAGTTTGGTACAAGAAACACATGTAATTCAAATCACATATTGGGGGAAATTTTTGTCTTAGATTTCATAGCCTTGGAATGACATTAAAACCCCACTACCTCGACAAGGAAGAAACCAGCATGCCAAAGAACATCCCATGAAGGATGAACAGATTCAAGATTTAAAAACAGCCGCCGCCAAGGGCAATAGGTCAATCCCCACTGACCATCCAAGTGCTACAACAGCTCCAGTAGCTCCTGCAATGAACCCTTCTACTACATTTTTTGCTACTTGTGCCAATTGGCCTTAGTACCATAGCCAAACAATTCATTTATTAAGTTTTATAGTACATATATCATGTTTGTTTATGAGCTCCTGCTCATGCCAATTGGCCTTGGGACCACTGTACGAGATTTTCAAAATTGGGCATTTAGCCCCCAAGTTCCAAAACCGAGGCCCCCGGCCTATCAGAGCTATTCGAGCTTCCGTCAAGAAGGTCTCCCAAATTGTTTAAGTATTGACACACAGTCAGGAGAGAGCACTTCCGACAAAACATATGTTTTCTCTATCCATTATACCGCCCAGGTATAAGGACACCTCCGTTCATAACCGATGAACGGGTTTTCAACTTCCTTCGAGGAAGTCTAATCATACCAACCTGATATGATCTACTTACAACCAGTAAGTAGTTTTTCCGCATGATTTTCACATCATTCCTCGAAGTAGTGAGGTTTAAAATACCACTAAATAGTGGGTTTTCATACCGAGGTACTTATCATTCCCAACCGGGTATCATATAAAGTTTTCACTCACAACCGGTAAGTGGTTTTAAATTTTAAGTTGTGCTCATCTTCCCAACCGGGTATGATGTCAGTAAACCCACTCACCCATTAACGTAGTGAATTCCACTAGACCGGTTATTTGTATTCACGCGAGCTCGTCCATGCTAGCATTCCTGGTATTTCGCGTTCCTACACGATATGAACATCCTTGTTCATTATTACTCGGCATAACAGCCTTCATTCATTTCCAATGAATGAGAAAACCCAAACTTTTAGTTATTTGCAATTAGGTCCCTAAAGTTATTTCTATTTAACTTTAAGTCCCTAATGTTGGTTTTTCCTCAAATTGAGTCCCGTAACTTTTAAAATTTATCTTGGGACCTCAATTTATTCAATTTCACCAACAAGGGGTTTAATTTCCTAAATTTCCAATTTTGTCCCCCAATTTTCCAAAATTACCATTTTGCCCTTCCTTTACAAAAATGGTAAGTTTTGCCCCAAAAATTCCAAAATTCCTCAATTGGTCCTCCAACATTATTTTCATGCCCAATTGACTCTCAATTTAATAAAATTGCATTTTGGTCCTTTGAATTTTGAAAATCCCCAATTTCAACACTTCAAAATTACTGAATTTAATTTTATCAAATTGACCGATCAAACACTTCTAATTGTTGAAATTGGAGTTGAAATTGAGTTCCTACATGTTCATATGATTCTAAAAAACTTTGAATCGTAGATTTTAACCCCGGAACGAGCACAAACGAAGCATCGCCGGAAAATAGACTGTAGAGAGAGAAAGCTTCAATTTCTCACCGGTGAGGGCACAGCGATCCGAGCTTTCGATCTTGGCAGATAGCTCTCATCTTGTGGTTCATCCTAGAATCAAGAATCGCATCAATTGATGCCAAATTTAGTTAGAATTTCAAATGCTAGTTCTCTCGCTAACACCGACTGCAAATTACAGATGGGAGCCGAATTGGCTTACCTTTCAGTCGTAATTCGGCCGTGGGAGGGCTGAGGAAGTGTTGAGAATGCTTGGTTTCGCCTAAGGAGGGCTCAAAATGGCCAATTTCAACTCAGCCAAAATAGGGCAGCTTCGGTCCACCAGAGCTGCTTCACTGTTCCATCATATCGGTGCTTCTCTAGTGATTCTCATATTGACTGGAGTTTGCTATCAGATAGCTAACTTCTGCCAAGTTCTAAAGAGCTTGACCTCTACTTTCGAAGTTAAGAAAAATGTTCAAGTTGAAGCTCTGGTTTAAGCTTTACCAGGAAATGGACCAGTAGAAAGAGAGAGAGAGAGAAGTGTTTGGATGTGAGGAGAATTAATGAGGATGACCACTTTATTGGATGGAAAATGAGATTCTTCCACCATGTCCGCTCAATGGGATGAGACCTCATTTCCCCTCCGGCCTCGGTCTCAGTGCCCATGTAAACCCCACCCTTTTGAGCTAAGAAAAACCGGGAAGGGAACCGGTCAAACCGAGTGAGAAAACCGAACCAGTTCACAAACCCGATCAATTGTGAATGGGAAATTTAGGAATTTACAACTCTTGGGTGATCCAAAAAGTTCATAATACCATGGAAAAGAACCTTAGGATGAATTGGAAGAGAAATACCAGACCGGTTTAGATGAATTGAATCTAACTGGATTGAACCGGTTTATAAACCGAGTCAGTTCATGAACCGGAACCAATAGAGAACAGGTAAATTAGAGAAATTCAACTCCCTTGTGCCCCAAAGAAATTTATAAACCTTGGGAAGGAACCCTAGAACAAAGTAGGAGAGAAAAACCAGATCGGTTCGTGTAAACTAGACCCAAACTGGATCAAACTGGTTTAAGGACAAAGCCAGTTTAAGAACTGGAATTGATAAAGAGATGGTAAACCGAAAATCTTATCGACCCTAAGTGACCCAAGGAGTCACAAAAGACATGGAAATGGACTTGTGAAGGAATTGGGGATAAAAACCAAACCGGTTCGGACCGGTTTGAACCACTAATGAACTTAATCCTAAATTCATTTTTCTAGATGGCTTAAATAATTCAAATTAGAGATTTGAGGCTACCATTGGATAGAGAATGAATTTAGATAAATTTAGAATATTTTAGATTTGAAAAAATCAGTCGAATGAGGGGTAAACCGGCCGGTTTAAGCTTGGAACCCAGTTCGGACCGGTCCGGTACGGTTCGAAACAGTGTCATCTTCTTCCTCAAGATGACAGCACTGTTCACTCGCCAAGAAACTGAAGAAACACCGACGAAGAAGAAACGCCTCCATTTAGTACGTTTCAGGTCATCAATTCCTGTCATAACGGTGTCAAACGGATGACCAACGGGTCCCCGAGCTCCATATAAAGAGCCCCTCTCTATTCATCCTCTCCACACCTGAAAAGCTCCCTCTCTCTCAGTTGCTTAGTTTTCTGGTGAAACTCAAACCAGAGCTCTGATATAGGGTCAATTATGAGAAAAAGAAGATGAGGTCGGGTTCATTATAACCAGGGAGAAGTTAGCTACACAGTGGTAACATTCGTTCGTCCCGAGAGTTGCCGGAGAAGCATCGGCGTGATCAAACAGTGAAGCAACTTCGGCGGACCGAAGCTGCCCAGGCCAAACCAAGCTCTCCCGACACCACATCAGCCCTTCCAAGGCCAAATTAGGACCGAAAGGTAAGCCAATTCGGCTTCCCTTTACAATTTCCGATCGTTGTTAGAGAGAGAGTCAGTCGAATTTCGATGAAGAAATTCTAATCTAATTCGAAATCAATTGATATCATTCTTGATCTTAGGAAGAACCTCTTGAATAGAGCTACCTGTCCAAATAGAGAGCTCCGATCGCCGCACTCTCACCAGTGGGAAATCGAAACTTTCTCTCTCTATAGTCTATTTTTCGGCGAAGCTCCATTTGAGCTCATCCCGGTGTTAAAATCTACAATTCAAAGTTCCTTAGAATTGTATGAACATGTAGAAACTCAATTTCAACTCTTCAACAATTAGAGGTGTTTGATCGGTCAATTTGATGAAATCAAATTCGATAGTGTTGATGAGTTGAAATTGGGGGAAAATTAGGGAAATTTGAGGATTTTTGAAAATTCGAAGGACCAAAATGTAATTTTCTAAAATTGAGGGTCAATTGGTCATAATAAGAATATTATAGGGCTAATTGAGGAATTTTAGAATTTATGGCGCAAAATTTACCATCTTTCTAAAGAAGGGGCAAAATGGTAATTTTTTTAAAATTTAAGGACCAAATTGCAAATTTGAGAAATTAGACCCCTTTGTGTGAAAACAAATGATTTTGAGGTCCTAAAATAAATTTTAAAAGTTTCGGGACTGAAATTTAGGAAAAATCCGGCAATAGGGACTTAAAGTTGAAGAAAAATAACTTTAGGGATCTAATTGCAAATATATGTAAGTTGGGTTTTCTCATTCATTTGGAATGAATGAGGGCTATTAGGCCAAAAAATAATGAACAATTATGTTCATTTCATGTAGGAGAATGAGACATCGGGAATGCCAGTCGAGGTCCAGCTTGCTAAGGACAGAACCCGACTAAGTGGAATTTCACTGCACTATCGGGTGAGTGAGATTATATATCATACATGGTTGGGAATGATAAGTGCATCGATATAAAAACCCATTGTTTAGTGGTATTTTAATCATCACCACTTAGAGAAAGTGATGTGAAAATTATGCGGAAAAACTACTTACCGATTGTAAGTATAACATACCTGGTTGGTATGATGAGACTTCCTCAAAGGAAGTTGAAAACTCGTTCATCGGCTATGAATGGAGATGTCCTTATACCGGTTGGTATAATGGACAGTGAAAACCTGTTTTGTCAGAAGTGCTCTCCCCTGACTGTGTGCCAATTCTTAAACAATTTGGGAGGCCTTCTCGACAGGAGCTCAAATAGCTCTGATAGGTTGGGGGCCTCGGTTTTGGAACTTGGGGGCTAAATGCCCAATTTTGAAAATCTCGTACAGTGGGCCCATGGCCAATTGGCATGAGCAGGAGCTCATAAACGAACATGATATATGTGCCATAAAACTTAGTAAATGAATTGTTTGGCCATGATACTAACATAGGACCAACATGCTCAGTCAACTAGCGGCAGTGCGACATGACCGGTCGACGGACCAGTTAAGACAAACAACTGCGGGTTGAGTTGAGAGTCGGGGCCGTTGGACCAGTGGCACCACGAATTACATGGCAATATGAGAAAACATTGTTTGTGCATGCATTGTAAGTACAGAATCATCAAGATGCCCATGAGGGGTAGTGATGCGTCCTAAGCGCATTGGACAACCTGGTGGCTATATGGGCAGTTCATCGTTCTAGCTATTTGTGCGAAATTTGAAGTAACACCAAGCGCATGAGACCGGGGTAGGGATAGGATGAGGTCTCTATCCTCATACGAACACGAAGAAGTGATTTCGGGATTGTAGGTCGGATGTCGCGTACATCCACTCATTCCCAAGGTAGAAGTGGTCGTGCTTCTATACAGGTGGCAGGAAAAGTCGCTCCAAAGCCACCAGCGGGTTCAGTATTGATACTGACTTGCGAATGTGTGTAACCTTCATGATGAAGGATGTGTGTTGGGTGATGACACATTGTGGTAACTAAGAAATGATGGAAAATCCTGAATTTTTAAATAAAGGAATTTTTGAAAAAGAAAGGAGTCTGGCATACTCCATATAAATATTTCTTTCTTAAAAGTTAAAAGTAGAAGTTTGAAATCCCATTTACTGAGTAGTCGTACTCACCCATCCCTTATATCCCAGAAAGCCTACCTTTAAGGACCATCAACTAACATGCCTGTAAGACAAGTATGTGAAGTTTAAAATTTCATTTAGTTTTGATTATGCTATTCCAGGAAAAGGTGCAGGTTAAATGACGCCTTACTCTTTACGGTTTACAATAAGGGGAAACCCTTTAATAAATTGAGAGAGTGGCGGATTGATCACGGGGATCCGACCAAACCAGGTCGGGGCATGACAACAGATGTCTGCACAAACTCCGGGTAAAGGCAATATCCCGTTATTATGGTGGACGATAAAGGCGCTCCAATCCACAAGTGGCACGGTCGAGGATCATTTTGCGAACGTGTTAGCCATTTCTATGAAAGAAAGGACGGGTGATTATTTATTGAGGCATCTCCCAAGCAAGGGGAGATGTTCAAGAAGAGACGAAATCATATTACAATAAATTAAAAGTATAAACCTTTTCGATAAATTGATTCTTTTGAAAACTTGCTTCCCAACCCCCACTCACCGAGTTGTAGAAACTCACCCCCTCCCATTAACCTTTTTCGGGAGAAGCACCTCGCCATGACGAGCCTAGGCTAGGAGAAGAAGCCAATGACACGGCCATCAGGTAACTTTTATGTTTTGTACACTTTGTTATGAAAAACAGGTACTCCAACACCTTTACCTTTCCCGGACTATTTAGTAGAAATACTAGATTAGTACGAGGAAGGGTGGCGGGTTGATCACAAACGTTGACCCAACCGGGTTGGGGCATGATAACTTAAGTGGTATCAGAGCAAGGTTTTCCAAACAAAGATTCAAAACTAAAGGCCCTAGAAAACTAACCCATGATAAACTTCTATCAACAGATATGAGTGGCCCTATAGAAATCGAATGGACACACACTATCATAGCCACCTCGGAACTAGTCAGAAATCCGGCCCTGCACAAGGGAATTAGCTTGGGAGCTCCAGAGCCTAGGAGGACCCAACCCCTGAGACCAACGATGTCTCTTGAGCTGAGAAGATGAAGAATTCGTCAAGGTATTTGGAGAACCTTGCTTCACACTTAGGGAAGGGGACCGTTCTACAGGAAATGCGCACCGGAGGATAGTGACACATGGAGGCCCCCAACAAGCACCAAGAAAAACTTCTGAAAGCTTGGGATAGAGAAGAAGCTATAAAGATCCACGCAAGGAAGTAACTTGCTACAATTGTGAACAGAAGGGACATTACACTCGAAGGTGCCCAATACCACTAAGGAATGTGGTACCCACTCTTGGAAGCACTAACTCCACAAATAGGGAAGGACACGAAGAAAGGAAAAGAAAGGGAAAGAGGACAGAAGAAGCCTCTCCTCCACACAAATATCGAAGGACCCACGTAGGAACCAGTGTAGGGATAACCTACTATAGGTATGGAGGAATAGGACATAGGGCAAGAAAATATCCCACTCCACTAGGATGGATGGCAATACCTCCCAAGAGGAATGCCTCCCCGACTACCGAAGCCCCAGAGGATGGAAGGCAAGAGGCCACCCCAGAAACCACAACTCCAAATGAGGATTTTAAACCCACCCCGAAGACAGTTTCTCAAAATTTTAGCATAGAGCTTCCCAACCTTTCTTTTAACCATCTCTCTTAGAGAAAAGAGGTCCCAAAAATGTACTGTATTCAATTCCCAAGAGATAAGATTTTAAATTCTCATAAAATTTTGTTTCCTTGACTCGTAATGAGTATAATCAAAATCTCGTGCCCCAGGACGAATAAGGAACAAAAAGGCACAAACCTAATAAGGACAAATAATGCATCTAAAGGAGGTCAAGGTATTCCGACCTCCCCGAAAGAGAGAAGGAAGGTAAAACCATGCATAGAGCCAAACCCAACGAACGGATGAATGAGGAGGCAACATGAAAGGCGATAACCCAAGTAGGATAAGCAAGGTGATTATAACCCAGAGGCGAAGGAAGGAGTTTTAAGGAGAAAAGGGATCTTGGAAGAATACATCCACTAACTAAGAAATGATAAACATAAAGACTAGTCTCTAATCCTGCCTACTTGAGGAAACCTACGATTAAGATGACGAAGCGTAATCGGGAATGCGTAAGATGAAGACGAGAACTAGAAGTTACTCGGGTAAGAACATGGAGTTGGGGATGACAAAGTGTAACCGCTTGGGAAAAGTAGAGTAGCTAAGTGGGATGTAGACCCATCCAGCGAAAGTAGACAACTAGTAACCTGTGATAACCAAATGAGACAAAAATGATGCCCTAAGCAGGATCAGAAGGAGTGGTGACAACCACACCATGAACAAGGTGATAGGATGGAAGTTAAGTGAACTCGAGAGACAACTGTCTCGAGACAGAGAGGAATTAGAATAGGGTGGTTGAACAAACCGACCCTCGTGAGACTCATGAATTCAGACCCCGACGAGGAGAGAAAAGTAAAGAGGGGTAAATGTCGGGAGAGGAGGATGAAGGAAATCCTTAGGACGATTCGTGGCCAAATGGAATGTGGTAACCACCCTCGAGCCACGAGAAGGACCAAGTGCACCTTTCGTGAGGTGACCAAGAAACATCGACACAAAAAGAACTTGGGCTCTCCTAGAATCAAGTAAAATTGTAGGAATAAAGAAAGGATATAGATGAAAGGCAAGCATAATAGAAAAGACAACATCGAAGGATGTCACGGAGTTGGTTAAGGGTCTGATACCCCGAGGACGGAGGACAAGGAGAGTGTACCCAAAGCCCAAGGAGTCAAGTGAAACTCAAGGAGCAGATAACCAACTCAAGTGATACCATAACACGTGGGAATGAGTGGAATACCCATGATGGAGTAACCTAGAAAAGGGTACCTGAGAAACCTTGGAAAATACGCACTTCCACTAAGAGGTCATTAGTTGGGCACGGGGGGTAAAAAGCAAGTTCAAGGAATAAATAAATGAACAAAAAGGGAGAACTAGAGTCGAGGAAGTTCATCATACCAACGGGTATGATCTACCTACAACCGGTAGGTACTTTTTCCGCGTAATTTCCACATCACTCCTCACAGGTGTGATGATTAAAATACCACTTAGTAGTGGGTTTTCATTTCCAAGGTGCTTAACATCCCAACCGGGTATGATATAAAAATCTCACTCACCTGATAATGCAGTGATCTCCTCTGATACCACTCAAGTTGTCACACCTCGACCCAGTTTGATCGGGGTCTGTGAATTAACCTGCCACCCTTTCCTACATCATACGGGTATTCTTAAACAAATGAGATAGGAAAGGTGAATGCATGTTTACGTTCAAACCCTTACTTTAGATTAGGGGTTGAAAACATACATTGAGGGTCCAAGCGCATCTAAGAACTTTCCATCTTGGTACTAGCCTGAAAAGGGGTGAGAGAAGGGCAATGAGTACAATTACTCAGTGAGGGAAACCACTATAACGTTTATTTGGATTCATCTTTTCCATCCTCTAAATTATTCCTTTGTCATTTTTCATGCATTTCACATGTTCAACAACCGCCCTTCTATCATAGGAGGGATCACACGTTTGCAGTGCACCTGATAGAGCTGCACTGCCTTTACCTAGAGTTTAAGTGGACATCAATAGTCCGACCATCAAACTCTGATCACTTCATCATGTCTATTTCATGGGATGAGACCTCCTTTCCCCTACTGCCTCAGTCTCATTGTGCAGGAAGCTTCCTCGAGCTTCATGACCTACTAAACGACAAATTGCCCTTATGCACCCAGGGTCGTCTAGCAGTCCTTGGGCTTCATTACTATCTCATGCCAGGTTTCTTGATGGCCCAAACATCACAGTGCATGCATAATCAACAGTCTTTTTAATTATAGCCTTTATCTTTGGCCCTCTAGCGCAACGGTTTGTCGGCTTGGCTTCGGACCATGCGTACTAACCCAATAGGTTTGACGACCTGGCTTCGACAGAGTAGTTGTTTGGCCCAACAAGCTCGACCTGGCTTCCAATCGTTCCTTTTAGGTCCTTAACTCTTTCAATTTCACCAATTGGTCCATAATTTACCAAAACTGCCCTTTAGTCCCTAAAATTTTCAAAATTTTCAATTTGGTCCCCCACTTTTAGAAATTTCCAATTTACCCCCTATTGTGCCCAATTGACCATCAATTGGGGTGAATTTCATGAAAAACCTTCAATTTCTTGAATTTTCCATTTAGTCCTCAATTTTTTGAAAAATTGCATAAAAGTCCCCAAATTCCCAAATTGAAGTTCATCTTCTTTCCCAATTTAGGCATATGAACCTTCAGATCTTAACTTCTCCAATTGGCACCTATAAATCCTTAATTCCTCAAATTCTTGCCTTAATTTGTCTCCTCCAGGTCCCCTCGATCGTCCTACACTTTGAATTTTCAATTTTGGTTGAGCTTTGAGCCTCGTTGGAGCTTCGCCGGAAAATTTACAGTAGAGAGAGAAATCTTGTGTATCTTACCAACGGAGGGGCAGCGGTTAGAGCTTGAGGTGGGGGCAGCTAGTGCTCATCGAATTGGAGTGTGTCGGACTCCTTATTTTCTTTAAAACCATTTCTTCCTCAATTTCTCACTTTTCGAACCATTGCTCCTCATTAACCACAGTCGGTGTGTTTAATAATTAGCACATGCCCTTCATCACGAAGGGATCACACATTCATAGGGCAACCCATCCATTGCACCTACTTGTGGTGTTAGAGCGACTTTACTAACCACCTAGATAGAAGCCCATCCACTTCTACCCTAGGGATGAGTGGATGTATGTGACATCCAAAGCTTAAGCCTGAAAAGAAACTCCGTGTCCGTATGAGGATAGAGACATCATCCCAACTCCACCCCAGTCTCAAGTGCATAAAGCTACGTCGAGCTTCCCTGACTTCTGGCATGACAAATTGCCCTTATCTCCACCATGTCATCCCATAGCCCCTAGGACACATCACTAACCCTCTTGGGCGTCTTAATGGTTTTTAACCTCTGTGCATGCACAAACAATAATTTTCCATATAAGCAATTAATATTTGGGGCCACTAGTCTAATAGCCCTGACCCTTAACTCAACATGCAGCTGTTTGTCTAGAGTGGTCCATCGACCTACCTTGTCGCACTGCTGCTTGTTCATCGAGTATGTCAGTCCTGTCTTGGTACCATGACCAAATCACATCATTCATTTAAAATTTTCATGGCTTAATATCATGTTTGATTACGAGCTCTTGCTCATACTGGCCTTGGGCCCAAAGTACGAGATTTTCAAAATCGGGCATTTTAGCCCCCAAGTTCCAAAACTGAGGCCTCTGGCCTAATTGAGCTATTCAAGCTCCCGTCAAGGTCTCCAAAAATCATTAAGCATTGGCACTCAATTAGGGGAGAGCACTTCTGACAAAAAATAACTTTCCATCTGTCCATCACACCAACTGGGTGTGTGGTCATCTCCTCTCATAACTGATAAACGGGTTTTCAAATTCCTTCTACGAAGTTCATCATACCAATTGGGTATGATCTACTTACAACCGATAAGTAGTTTTTTTCCACGTGTTTCTCACATCACCCCAACCAAGTGTGTTGTTAAATTTTCACATAGTAGTGGGTTTTCATTCCAAGGTACGCATCATCTCAACCGAGTATGATGTGAAAATTCCCACTCACCCAATATTCGTAGTGTATTTTTACTCTTAACTGGCTCTTTGCCTCACGTGAGGTTATCCTTACTGGCGTTCTTGGTACTTCATGTTCCTACATGATATAAACAACCTTGTTCATTAACCTTTGGCCTAATAGCCTTCATTAATCACAAATGAATAAAATACCCTAACTTTTTTATTATTTGCATTTGAGTCCCTAAAGTTCTTTTCCTTTAAATTTATATCCATGATGCCAATTTTTCTCTAAATTGAGTCCCAAAACTTTCAAAAATTCATTATGGGTCCTCAATTTATCCAAAATCCCAAAGAGGGTTCAAGTTTACCAAATTTCCAATTTGGTCCCTAACTTTTTCAAAAATTATAATTTTGCCCCTACTTTACAAAAAATGGCAATTTGACCCCCCAATTGGTCCTCCAACATCTTTTTCATTCCTCAATTTTTGGAAATTGCACTTTAGTCCATCAATTTTTCGAAATCCTCAATTTCCCCAAAAGTTTCCCCTAATTTTCACCTTTCAACATGGTCGAATTTGATTTCATCAAATTGACAGATCAATTGAGGTTAATTGTTGAAATTGAAGGTAACATTGAGTTCCTACAGATCCGTACGGTCCAATTGCACTTTGAATCGCATGAATTGAGGCCGGAATGAGCTTAAATGGAGTTTTTTCAAAAAACTTGACTTAGAGAGAAAGCTTTGAAAGTTTACCGTGGGGGTGCAGGGGTCTAAGCTTTCAATATGGATAGATAACTCTTGTCCTAAGATTTCTCCTAGAATCAAGAATCACCTCAATTCATATCAAATTGAGGGAGAACTCAATTAGTAAATTTTTGTCGATTCTCTCTCTAACACTAATCAAAAATTACGGAGGGGAGCCAAATTGACTTACCATTTCACTTTATTTCGGTCATATGAGGGCTGTGTAAGTGTTGGGACAGCTTGGTTTGGCATGAGCAGGGCTCGAATTGGCCATTTTCAGCTTGGCCTAAATAGGGCATCTTTAGTCCGTCAGAGCTGCTTCACTGTTCGATCACGCCGGTGTTTCTTCGATGATCCTTGGAGAAAATGAAGACTATCGTTGGGTAGCTGACTTCTTTCCGAATCTAAAGAACCCAACCATGCTTTCGTTGGCTCAAAAAATCAGATCTCTAGTTCGAGCTTCATCAAAAAATGGAGCAGTTAGGAGAGAGAGGAGTTTTCAGGTATGAGGAGGATGAATGGGGAGAAGCTTTTTATATAGAAAGTTCAAGGACTACTTGGTCGTCTGATTGGCACCTTTATGGTGTTCATTCATTGCTTGAAACTCCCTAACCGGAGGCTTTACATCTTCACCGGCACTGCTTGATTTTCTGGCGAGTGAACGTTAATGTCATCTGAAGGAAGAAGTCCACTTTATTCCGAATCAGACCGGACTAGTCCGAACTGGGTTCAACGCATAAACCGACCGGTTCAGGCATGATTCGACCGAGTTTTTCAAAATTAAAAATTTCTAAATTCATTCTCTATCCAATGGTGGCCTCACTTCTCCAATTTAAAATTTCTAAGCTACCTAGAAAATGAATTTAGCATCCGGTTCAATGATGGTTCAAACTAGCCCAAACCGGTTCAATCTGTTTTGGATTCGGTTCACCTAAATTATTCTAATTTTCTTTCCCAAATTGTCCTAAGGTTCCTTTTCAAGGTTTTTTTTTACTCTTTGGGTCACTCGAAAGTTCTAAATTTTCTAATTTGCCCATTCTCTAGTGGTCAGGGTTTAAGAACCAGTTCGGTTTTCTCACTCGATTTGACCGATTCTTTCCTAGTTTTCCTTAACTCCAAAGGGCAGGGTTTACAACTCTCCCCTCCTTTTAGGAGTTTTGTCCTAAAAACTTATTCAACATCCTTCATACTAGAAAGAACTTCCCTTGGTATCAACATGTGGTTATTTCCATTTAGCCCCGGTACAACACACACTTATAAATTTCTTTTCCTTCCCATTATCCATTTCATGGAGTTTATTTTAGCTAAGCGTACCTTACTTGAAAGTTCAAGGTTAATTCCTTAAGTTCACATCCTTCATTCCTTAAAGCATATTTCTTCACCCCAAGATTCTTTCCTTAAGATTTCAAGATTAGGAGTTCCAAAATATCCAATCATTCTTGTATCCAGTTATCATTCCGAATGTCTAACCCAAAATGGCATTCTTTGATGTCGTCCTCTTCTGCTTTCCTTTACCCTTGAGACCCTACGGGTACTTCTTGTATACCTCATCTTCATTCTCACTAGATCCTAGTACTCATCTATTTCTTTGAGGTGGAGTTCATATCCCCTTTGTTTCACAATCTCTTGATCGTCTAACAGAAAGCTTATTTAACCTTCTCAAAGCTTATGGGTCGTTACTCCTGTCTTAGCCATTGATCTATTTAAGGATTTCCTCTGTCCTTATTTTCCAATGGTTTTGGCCTTTCCATCCTTTTCTTCTTTACTGGGATTGTGACCTTCTCAAGGGTTAGTTCGTTAGCTGCCTCACCCGTATTATCCTCTTAGTTTAATTATTTTGAGATTGTTGTCTCTCGAATCTTCTTGTCCTTGGTATCCATCCCTTTGCCCTGTTTAAGGTGTAGTTGTCATGCCCCAACCCGGTTTAGTTGGATCCCCGTGAACAACCCGTCGCTCTTTCTCGGTTCAAGAGGAGTTTCCCCCTTCTTTTAGTCAATAAGATTCCCGCTTTACCATCTCTTTATCGATTCCGGTTCATAAACCGGCTTTGTCCTTAAACTGGTTCAATCCGGTTCGGGTCTGGTTCACCCGAACTAATCTGGTTTTTCTCTCCCACTTTGTTCTAAGGTTCCTTCCCAAGGTTTATAATTTCTTTGGGGTACAAGGGAGTTGAATTTCTCCCACTTTGTTTTAAACCTTTCAGGTTTTCATTCCTATTTTCTTTTGATAGCATTTCTCAACTATCATTTTTACCATTATCATCTCCTCCATCATGCCTTTGAAGTTATGTCTCACATAACCGAGTGGATTCCTCTTACCAACTCATCTTTCCCCAACTTCTTTATTGGGTCCTTTCGGTTTCCATTGATTGGGTTTTCCAATACTATACCGACAAGTTGGGATTCATCCTTTCTTAGGTCCATCCTCATTCCCAATGTCATCCTTTACTCAAGGATTTTATTTTGGCCTTAATCCACTCTTACTTGTTCATAGTCCTTTCACAATTCTTTATATCGGATTGATTCCTTTTGGTCTACATGTCGATTTGCTTGGTTTGGGAAGTTCCCCTTTTTTATGGTTTTATTCTCTACTATTTCCTTCAAAGTAGAGGCTTTCACCTTAGGAGTTACATGTTCCACCTTCTCACCATTTCTTGAGGGTTTCCTTTCTTCATCTCCTTACACCCTTTCTATATTGGGGCATTTGCCTACTTTTAGTCTTCCATTATCTTAAATTTTTCATTCCATCCCTTATTCCATATTTCAGTAGATTCCGATTATCAGTCTTATTTCGTGTACTCCACACTATGCTTAGTCGTCCACTCTTTAGACTTCATATGCGCGTGTGGACTCTAACCTATCTTACTAATTGTGGTTATTCCTTCTTAGCCACATTATTTGGGGGGCTTTAGGGGATTTCTCCCCTTAAATGACACCCCTTGATGTCATCTTCTCCTATTTACCTTTACTCCTCAACTCTTGCAGGCACATCCTTTATACTCTATCTGCATCCTCATTCGTATCCAGTACTTGTCTTTAATTTAGGGAGCTTACAAATCTTCCTTGTTTCGAGACTTCTTGACCATATTGTGAGAGTCTTATCTATCCCTTTCTTGGCTTGAGTTTACTCGTTAATTGGTCTTTGGTCCTTTTAAGTTTTTCTTTCATCCCTCTTTTTCCCAAG
Source organism: Trapa bicornis (assembly GCA_030064425.1). Taxonomy (NCBI): domain Eukaryota; kingdom Viridiplantae; phylum Streptophyta; class Magnoliopsida; order Myrtales; family Lythraceae; genus Trapa; species Trapa bicornis. Next base: position 15,320,891 of record CM057753.1, on the reverse strand, counting down.
TATTTGGCCTTTCTGCCTCTGCCTTCTTAATTGTTGTAACAAGATATGAAATTTGTCTTTACTTATGTTGTCTCAATTCGATCCTGTGTCGGTAGGGGTACCATACTTTTCGGGCCAACATTATCGTGGCTAATTTCTAAGTCATGAGTCAGGTAAATTTCTTTCTCTGATGAGCTTTCCACTCTTCTTCCCTTGGTATTTTCTTCTATAATATTCCCTTGACATTCCAAATTCGAGTTTTCCCAACTTCCTTGTAGTGAATCATGCTAAACCCCCTAGTAGTCTAGCCACCCGTACTCTCTGATGTTTGATCGCCTTATTATTTGAAAAATTCTCTTCGATCTTGTAAACTCGGTACGCCTCCTCTGCTCTTATTTTTCTTCGACTCACACTTTACCTTTCATCCATTTCTTATCTTCTTAAATTTCTTAAGAAATTTGTTACACTTAGGGCTTCCTGTCATTGCTCCTTTCTCTTCATCTTTTCCAGGTGAAATCTTAATATCTTTTCTCTATCGATCATCTTCTATTCTTGTGGTCATACTTCTTCTTGGGTCTCTCAAAAGTTATGTGTCCTTGAATGGTTGCTCCTCCAAATCCATTTTCCTTTCTTTAGGATCTCCACTAGATAATTTCTCCTTTTCTAAGTCCTAAGTTTGAGTTTAACTATTCATAAGCCATTCTTCCTTAGGAGGATTTTCTTCACTTACACCTTTATCTACTTAGATTTTTCTCAAGGAACGTAGGAGTTTTAATAAACCTCTTAATTCATTTGGGAAAATATTCTTTTGCCAAAATTTTGGCTTATTACATGACTTCTCTACCCCCTAATCCCTTGGGGTCATAGGACTAGAGTTAAGCTTAAAATGATTATGAGACTCTTGGTCGGAAGGCTCTGAGTAATTGATTGGAGTCCATTCGTGTTCCTTAATAGGACGAATTTCATGTGTGGCTTCCAACCTGTACCACCTTAGTACTTCTGTCTCACACTCATATGTCCATTTCATCCATCAAGGCAGATTGAAATTAGGTTGAGTGGGTGGAGGTACTTGGTGGACCTTCATAAAGGTAGCATAAGCATCCCAATAATTATCCCAGGCCTTCTTTTTGGTAGGGTTCCTCTTCTGTGGTTGCGGTACTGGAGGAGGGGTTGGACTTCTAGGAGGTGGTGATGGTTCCTCTTGTCTAGGAGGAGGGTATATGATGCCTTCTGTTTCCAGTAAGGCTCCAACTAGCTTCCGGTAGTCCTCCACAATGTCCTTGGGTACTCGTTTTTCGCCCCTTAGGAATCTCTGAACGGCTTCCTCCCTTGGGTTGGATTCCTTTTTCACGCTTATAGGGGAAGGACTAGATTTTCTTGTGAACTTCCTAGGGATTCTCATTCCTACAAGATAGTTTAGAGTTGGATTAATATCAGGGCATATTATTGATAATGTTTCAAGGGAACTGGGCTTTGATATCACTCTAGTTGTCACGCCCCAACCCGGTTTGGTTGGATCCCTGTGAACAACCCCCCGCTCTTTCTCGGTTCAAGAGGAGTTTCCCCTTCCTTTTAGTCGAGAGGAGCCAGGTGAAATTGCATTCTTGTTCCCTAGAAGACATATATCAAATAAAATGCAAGCTTAAAGACAATTTTAAGCATACCTGATAAAGGGTAAGACTCGGTGTTACTTCTAGTCATTTTCTCTTTTCCTGAAAAGGGGTAGAAAAGAGGGGTGAGTTTCTACAACTCAGTGAATGGGTTTTCAAAGGTCTACTTTTAATTTTTAAGGAAAAAAAATTTATATGGAGTGTGGTAGACTCCTTTCTATTCAAAAATCCCTTCATTTAGAAATTCAGGTTTTTCCATTTCTCTTAGTTACTGGTGTGTCATCACCCAACACACATCCTTCATCATTAAGGTTACACACATTCGCAAGTCAGTATCACTACTAAATCTGCTAGTGGCTTTGGAGAGACTTTTCCTGCCACCCGGATAGAAGTACAACCACTTCTACCTTGGGAATGAGTGGATGTACGCGACATCCGACCCACAATCCCGAAATCATTTCTTCATGTCCACATGAGGACAGAGACCTCATCCTGTCCCCACTCCGGTCTCATGCTCTTGGTGCTGCTCCAAATTTCGCACAAACACTTGGAACGACGATCTACCCTTATACTCATCGGGTCGTCCAGGGCCCTTAGGACACATCACTACCCCTCATGGGCATCTTGATGATCCCATACTCATGGTGCATGCATAAGCAAAGTTTTCTTAAATTTGTCATATAATATGTGGTGCCATTTGTCCTAACAGTCCCGATCTTCAAGTCAACATGTAGCTGTTTGTCTCGACTGATCCGGAGACCTGTCATGTCGCACTACTACTAGTTGACTGAGTATGTCGGACCTGCCTTGGTACCATGACCAAACAATTCACTTATTAAGTTTTAATGGCGCACACACACACATGCAGACATATATATATAAAGTTCTTTTACGAGCTCCTGCTCATGTCCATTGGCCTATGGCCCACTGTTTGAGTTTTCAAAAACTGGCATTTTAGCCCTCAAATTCCAAAATTGAGGCCCCCGACCTATAAGAGCTATTTGAGCTCCCGTTAAAAAGGTCTCCCAAATAGTTTAAGCATTAGCACACAGTCAGGGGAGAACATTTCCAACAAAAATAGGTTTTTACTATCAATTATACCGACCAGTATAAGGATATCTCCGTTCATAACTGATGAACAGGTTTTCAACTTCATTCGAGGAAGTCTCATCATACCAATCAGATATGATCTACTTACAGTACGTAAGTAGTTTTTTCGCACAACTTTCACATCACTCTCTCTAAGTAGTGATGATTAAAACATACCACTAAGCAGTGGGTTTTTATACCGAGGTACTTTTCATCCCCAACCGGTATGATACATAATCCCACTCACAACTGGTAAGTGGTTTTAAATTTTAAGTTGTGCTCATCATCCCAACCAGGTATGATGTTAGTAAACCCACTCACCTGATAGTGTAGTGAAATTCCACTTAGTCGGGTTCCGTCCTTAGCAAGCTGGACCTCGACTGGCGTTCCCGATGTCTCGTTCTCCTACACAAAATGAACATAATTATTCATTATTGTTTGGCCTAATAGCCCTCATTCGTTCCAAATGAATGAGAAAACTCAACTTTACATATATTTATAATTAGGTCCCTAAAGTTATTTTTATTTAACTTGAAGTCCCTATTGTCGGGTTTTTCATAAATTCGAGTCCCAAAACTTTTAAAATTTATCAGAGGACCTCAAATCATTTGATTTCACACAAAAGGGTTTAATTTCCTAAATTTCCAATTTGGTCCTACAATTTTCCCCAAATTACCATTTTGCCCCAAAAATTCTAAAATTTCTCAATTGGCCCTCTAATATTTTTATCATAACCAATTGACCCTCAATTTTAGCAAATTACATTTTGGTCCTTTGAATTTTAAAAAATCTCCAAATTTCCCCAATTTCAACTCTTCAACACTGCCGAATTTGATTTCATCAAATTGACCGATCAAACACCTCTAATTATTGAAATAGGAGTTGGAATTGAGTTCTTACATGTTCATACTATTCTAAGGAACTTTTAATCGCAAATTTTAACGTTGGAACGAGCTCAAACGGAACTTCGCCGGAAAATAGACTATAGAGATAAAAAGTTTCGATTTCTCATCGGTGAGGGCACGGTGGTCGGAGCTCTCTATCTGGGCAGGTAGCTCTCCTCAAGAGGTTTTTCCTAGTATCAAGAATGACATCAATTGATGTCGAATTGGATTATAATTTCTCAATCAAATTTTGGTCGACTCTCTTTCTAACAATGATCTGAAATGGTAAAGGGGAGTCGAATTGGCTTACCTTTCAGTCCTAATTTGGCCGTGGGAGGGCTAAGGTGGTGTCGGGAGAGCTTGGTTTGGCCTGAGGAGGGCTCAAATTGGCCAATTTCAACTCGGCTAAAATAGGGCAGCTTCTGTCCGCCAGAGCTACTTCATTGTTTGATCACGTCGGCGCTTCTCCGGCGACTCTCGGGACAAACGAATGCTACCACCGTGTAGCTGACTTTTCCCCAGTTCTAATAAGCTCAACCTCACCTTCTTTGGCTTAGAATTGACCCTATATTGAAGCTCTGGTTTGAGCTTCATCGAAAAACTAAGCAACTGAGAGAGAGAGAGAGCTTTTCAGGTGTGAAGAGGACGAATGGAGAAGAGCTCTTTATATAGGAAGCTTGGGGACCCGTTGGCCGTCCGTTTGGCATTGTTATGACAAGAATTGATGACATGAAACATACCAAACAGAGGCATTTCTTCTTCGCCTGTGTTTCTTCAGTTTCCTGGCGAGTGAACAGTGCTGTCATCCTGAGGAAGAAGATGACACTGTTCCGAATCAGACCGGACCAGTCCGAACCGGGTTCCAAGCTTTAACCGGCCGGTTCACCCCTCATTCAACCGAGTTATTTCTAAATTCATCTAAATTCATTCTCTATCCAATAGTGGCATCAAATCTCCAATTTGACTTATTTAAGCCACCTAGAAAATGAATTTAGTATTTGATTCATTAGTGGTTCAAACCGGTCTGAACCGGTTCGGATTCGGTTCACCTTAACCGGTTTGGTTTTAATCCCCAATTTCTTCACAAGTCTATTTCCATGTCTTTTGTGACTCCTTAGATCACTTAGGGTCAATAAGATTCCCGGTTTACCATCTCTTTATCGATTTCGTTTCATAAACCGGCTTGGTCCTTAAACCGATTCGATCAAGTTTGGGTTCGGTTCACCTGAACCGATCTGGTTTTTCTCTCCCACTTTGTTCTAAGGTTCCTTCCCAAGGTTTATAATTTCTTTGGGGCACAAGGGAGTTGAATTTCTCTATTTTGCCCGTTCTCTATCAGTTCTGGTTCATGAACCGACTTGGTTCATAAACTGTTTCAATCCAGTTGGATTTGGTTTAGCTAAACCGGTCTGGTATTTCTCTTCCAATTCGTACTAAGGTTCTTTTCCATGGTATTATGAACTCTTTGGATCACCCGGGAGTTATAAATTCCCAAATTGCCCATTCACAGATGATCGGGTTTGTGAACCGGTTCCATATCCTCTCTTGGTTTGACTGGTTCTTTTCCCGGTTTTCCTTAGTTCAAAAGGACGGGTTTTATAGTAGTCCTTACTACTTCCCAATCCTTCCTAGAATGTAGTTTACTCACTTGGATGATCTGGTTGTCATGTGTTATTTCCTTCAATTAGGTACGTGTAAAATCCCTATTTGTTTTCCCAGCTCTCTTGTAAGTGGATCGCACTTAACCTCTCTAGGTACTTACTTAGCCACTTATACATTTTAATGAGGTCCCTATTCCAACTCCAATTTTGTGATATTTCCTCCGTTGATTACCTTAGCTTTGAACTTTCTCCTTCCATGATCCCACTTCCTATTCTCATCCTTCTTCTACTGTCTTCTGTTCTAAGCATTTTATGTGCAATCTCCCTACTTCTCCTTGAAAGTTCTTCTTATTTTATTCTTTTCTTATACTTATAGACCTTTGTATGGTTATTCACTATGGATTTCTCCTTTCTTGTTCCATATCCTTGCTTTCAGCAAGTCCCCTTATTTTCATGGAGTTCCTAAGAACTTGTATCCTAACTCTTTCCAAGAAGGTATTATTCTTGGGATTCTCTTCCTATCATACTTCTTTCCTTTCTCCTTTCTCCTTGTGATATCTCATTCGACTTAACCTATTTAGTGCTCCTAGTTCGTTCTTACTTCCTTCCTGGTCAACTTTCATTCCTTTGGTTTTCCTTGAGATAGTCTAATCCCTCTTGTTTCCTTACTTTTATTTTCAAGTCTTTCCTTAACTCCTTAGACTCTCACTAGTCCCATGCTCTTTGATGCTCTCTTCCCATGTTCCAAACTTCTTTATCCTTTCTTCAGTTAGGATTTGTCTCCCTTGGGTAAACTCTAGGAGTCTCTTCTTTGCCAAGTCTTATTGTCCATATACGGGAAATCTTACTTTAAAGGTTGAGATTAACTAGTAATGACTCGTTTTTCCTTTCTTAGGTGACTTTTACCCTTTACTTTGATATTTTATTAGCATACTTTTATTGCTTGAATTCATCAAAGGAGACTCAAAAGTTTTATCAAGAAAATTAGACTTTCATTCATTCAAAAATATTTTCTTGTCATACTTGGCTTATTACATAAATTTTCTACCCCGTAATCCCTTGGGGTCATAGTCCAGGAGTTAGCCTTAGAACTGTTGTGAGACTCTTGATTTGATAGCTCTGAGTAACTAGTTAAGGTCCATCCGTATTCCCTTATGGGACAAACTTCATGTATGGCCTCCAATCCGTACAGCCTTAATACCTCAACCTCACACAGATACGTCAACTTCATCCATTGGTAAGGATTGAAACTGGACTGAGTAGGTGGGGGTACTTGGTGGACCTTCATGAAAGTGGAATACGCATCCCATTAGTTGTCCCAAGCCTCCTTTTTGGTGGGATTTCTCTCCGGTTGTTATGGGGCTGGTGGAGGAGTTGCGCTCCTAGGAGAAGGAACAAGTTCCTCTTGCCTTGGAGGAGGGTATGTAATGTCTTCTGGTTCTATTAAGGCTCCCACAAGTTTCTGATAATCTTCCACCATATTTTTATGCACTCTTTTCTCGCCCTTTAAGAATCATTGAACTGCTACCTCCCTTGGGGTAGGTGTCTTTTTTAGGGTTATGTGTGGAGCATTTGATTTCATGACGAACTTTCTAGGAATTCTCCTTCCTACACAGTAGTTAAGGTTTTATTAGTGTCGGGGCATAATATTGATAATGTTTCAAGGGAACTTAGCTTTGATACCACTCAAGTTGTCACACTCCGACCTGGTTAGGTTGAATCCCCGTGAGCAACTCGCCACTTCCTTAGTTCAAGAGGAGTTTCCCCCTTTTTTCATTTAAGAGGAGCTAGGCAAAAATCTCAACCTTGTTCCCTAGAATAACATATATCAATAATAATGCAATCTTAAGAGTAAATTAAGCATATCCGAGAGAGGGTAAATCATGGTGTTATCCCTAGTCATTCTCTATTCTTGAAAAGGGATAAGAAAAAGGGTGGGTGAGTTTCTACAACTTAGTGAATGGGTGTTTGAATCATGAGTTTTAGAAAATTAATTTGAATTGGAGTGTGCCAAACTCCTTATTTTCTTTAAAACTATTTCTTTATCAATTTCTCACTTTTCAAACCACTACTCATCATTAACCATAGTTGGTGCATTTAACAATCATCACATGCCCTTCATAATGAAGGGTCCACTCATTCTCAGGACAGCTCGTCCACTACACCTACATGTGGCATCGGAGCAAATTTACCGGCCACTTAGATAGAACCCCGTGCACTTCTACCCAATGAATGAGTGGATATACGCAACATCCAACCCTCTAACCTGAAAAGAAACTTTGTGTCTATATAAGGACAGAGACCTCATCCTGAACCCACCCCGGTCTCGTACGCATAAAGCTACGTCGAGCTTCCCTAACTACTGGTACGACAAACTATCCTTGTACACATCACTACCCCTCTTGGGCGTCTTGATGGTACTGAACCTCAATGCACGCACAAACAATAATTTTCCATATAAGATATTAATCTTTGGTGCCACTGGTCCAACGGCCCCGACCCTTAACTTGACCTACAACTGTTTGTCCAGACCGATCCGTCGACTTGTCTTGTCGCACTGCCGCTTGTCCATCGAGTATGTTAGTCCAGTCATGGTACCATGACCAAATCACATCATTCATTTAAAATTTTCATGGCTTAATATCATGTTTGTTTACGAGCTCCTACTCCTATCAATTGGCCTTGTGCCCACTATACGAGATTTTCAAAATCGATCATTTTAGCCTACAAGTTCCATAACTGAGGCCTCTAGCCTAATTGAGCTATTCGAGCTCCCATCAAGAAGGTTTCCCAAAATCTTTAAGCATTGGCACGCAGTTAGGGAGAACACTTTTGAAAAAAATAACTTTTCATTTGTCTATCACACCAAACAGGTGTGAGGACATCTCCGCTCATAACTGATAAGCGGATTTTCTACTTCCTTTTAGGAAGTTCATTATACCAACAGGGTGTGATCTACTTACAACCGGTAAGTAATTTTTTTCCCATGTTTCTCCAATCACCCCAACTAGGTATGATGTTAAAATTCCACATAGTAGTGGGTTTTCATTTCCGAGGTACTCATCATCCCAGCCGGGTATGATGTGAAAATTCCTACACACCCGATATTCATAGTGTATTTTTCCTTTTAACTGGCTCTTTGCCTAACTTGAGCTTATCCTTGCGGGCGTTCCTAGTACTTTATGTTCCTACACGATATGAACATCTTTGTTTATTAACCTTTAGCCTAATAGCCTTCATTCATCACAAATGAATAAAAAACCCAAACTTTTTAATTATTTACATTTAGGTCCCTAATAGATATTTTTTCCCAAATTGAGTCCCGAAACTTTCAAAAAATTCATTAAAGGTCCTCGATTATCCAAAATCCTCAAAAGAGTTCAAGTTTACTCAATTTCCAATTTGGTCCCTAATGTTTTCAAAAATTACCATTTTGCCCTATCTTACAAAAATATCAATTTGACCCCCCAAAAATTCCAAGAATAGACCAATTGATCCTCCAACATCTTTTTCATGGCCAATTGGCACTCAATTTTGTGAAATTGCACTTTAGTTCATCAAGTTTTTGAAATCCCCAATTTCCCCTAAAATTTCCCCCAAATTTCCCTTTTTCAACCTAGTTGAAATTGATTTCATCAAATTGACCAATCAATTGAGATTTATTGTTGAAATTTAAGGTAAAAATGAGTTTCTACACATCCATACAATTTGAATGCACTTTGAATCACATGAATTGATGCTAGAACGAGCTCAAACGAATCTTCACCGGAAAACAGGACTTAGAGAGAGAAGGCTTCGAAAGCATACCGTTGGGGATGCGGCAGTCCAAGCTTTCGATCTAGGCAAATAGCTATCATACTAAGGTTTCTCCTAGAATCAAGAATCACCTCAATTCATGTCGAATTGAGGGAGAATTTGGTCAGTAAAGTTTCACAGTTCTCTCTCTAACACTGATCAGAAATTACGAAGGGAAGCCAAATTAGATTAACTATCTGCTCTAATACGGTCGTATGAGGGCTGTGGAAGTGTTGGGAGAGCTTGGTAAGGCCTGAGAAGGGATCAAATTGGCCATTTTCGGCTCAACCAAAATAAGGCAGCTTAGGTCCATCAGAGCTGCTTCACTATTTGATCACGTCATCATTTCTCCGGTGATCCTCGGAGCAAATGGAGGAGACTACCGTCAGGTAGCTGACTTATTCTCAAATCTAAAGAACCTAAGCTCACCTTCTTTGGCTAAAAAAATCCCCAATGTCGGAGCTCTGGTTCGAGCTTTACCAAAAAAATAGATCAGTAGGGAGAGAGAGGAGTTTTTAGGTGTGAGGAGGATGAAAGAGGAGGAGCTCTTTATATAGGAAGCTTGGGGACTTCTTGGCCATCCGATTGGCTCCTTTAGGTTGGTCATTTATTGCCTGCAACTCCCTAGCTGGAGACATTTCATCTTCACCAACACTGCATGATTTTCCGGAGATTGAACATTGCTGTCATCTAAAGGGAGAAGATGACACTGTTCTGAACCGGACTTGACTTGTCCAAACTGGGTTCAATGCTTAAACCGGCCGGTTTAGGCCTGATTCGACCAAATTTTTCAAAATTAAATATTTCTAAATTCCTTCTCTATCCAATGGTGGCCTCACTTCTCCAATTTGAATTTTCTAAGCCACCTAGAAAAATGAATTTAGCATATGGTTCAATGATGGTTCAAACCAGTCCAAACTAGTTTAATATGGTTCAGATCTGGTTCACCTGAACTAGTATGATTTTCTTTTCCAAATTGTCCTAAGGTCCCTTGTGACTCGCCAACCTAGTTTGGTTGGATCCCCGTGAACAACCCACCGCTCTCCTGATTCAAGAGATGTTTCCCCCTTCTTTTACTTAAGATGAGCTGTGTGTATTTTCGACCTTGTTCCCTAGAAAGACATGTATCAAATAAAATGAAAACTTAAGAGAAATTAAGCATACCTGTGTGTATTTTCGGTGTTATTCCTAGTCATTTTCTCTTTTCCTGAAAAGGTATAGGAAAGAGGGTTGAGTTTTTACAACTCAATGAATGGGTGTTTAAAAAAAATGGAGTAAACATTTGTTTTCAAGTTTGGAGTGTGCCAAACTCCTTAATTTCCTTTAAATTTTTTCTACTTTAAAAATCTTGGTTTTCAAAAAACATCCTTCGTCATGAAGGTTAATCAACAATCGCAAGCCAGTATGTCCGTTGAATCCACTTGTGGCATCGGAGCGACTTTACTAGCCACCTAGATAGAAGTACATCTACTTCTACCCTGAGAATGAGTGTATGTTCACAACATCAAACCCTCAATCCGGAAAAATTCTCCGTATTCGTATAAGGACAAAGACCTCATCCCGTCCACACCCCGGTCTCGTGCGCTTGAAGCTACTCCGAGCTTCGCAAGGTCACCTGGTCCAAAGAACTGCCCTTATTCCCACCAGGTCGTCTACGGCCCTAGGACACATCACTACCCGTCTTGGGCATCTTGAAGGTCCCGTAAACATAGTGCATGCACAATCAGTATTTTCACATCATGCCATATAATCTATGGTGCTACTTGTCCCTAAAGTTACTTTTCTTTAACTTTAAGTCCCTAATGCTAGTTTTTCCTCAAACTGAGTCGCAAAACATTTAAAATTCCTCTTGGGACTTCAATTTACCAAATTTCATAAAGAAGTGGTTCAAGTTTTCCAAATTCCCAATTTGGCGTGCAAATTTTCCAAAATTACCATTTTGCCCATCCTTTACAAAAATGGTAAGTTTAACCCCAAAAATTCTAAAATTTCTCAATTTAGCATTCATATAATGCCTGATTTACCTCTCAGTTTCATAAAATTTCATTTTGGTCCTTCGAATTTTTGAAAATCTTCAATTTCTACAAAATTTCTCCCAATTTCAACTTCCTAACACAGTCAAATTTGATTTTATCAAATTGACTGATCAAACACTTCTAATTGTTTAAATTGAAGTGAAAATTGAGTTTCTACATCTTCATACAATTCCATAACACTTTGAATTGTAAGTTTTAATGCCAGAATGTGCTCAAATGGAGCTTCAACGAAAAACATACTATAGAGAGAGAAAACTTCAATTGCTCATCAGTGAAGGCACGACCGTGTGAGCTTTCTATCGGGATAGATAGCTCTCCTCCTAAGGTTCTTCCTAAGATCAAGAATGACATCAATTGATGTCGAATTCGGTTAGAATTCTATCATCAAAATTATGTTGGTTCTCTCTTTAGCACCGGTCAGAAATTGCAGAGGGGAGCTGAATTGACTTACCATTTAGTCTAATTCAACCATGGGAGGGATGAGGAAGTGTTGGGAGAGCTTGGTTTGGCTTGAGGAGGGCTCAAATTGGCCGATTTTAACCCAGCCGAAATAGGGCAGCTTCGGTCCACTAGAGCTGCTTCAATGATCTATCACGCTGGCGTTTCTCCGACAACTCTCGGAACAAATGGAGACTACAGGCATGTAGCTGACTTCTCCTCGATTCTAAGGAACCCGACCTCACCTTCTTTGGCTTAGAAATGACCCTATATCAGAGCTCTGGTTTGAGCATCACCGAAAAACTAAGCAACTGAGAGAGAATGGAGTTTTTAGGTGTAGAGAGGATGAATTAGGAGGGGGTCTTTATATAGGATGCCTGAGGACTTCTTGTGTAAAACCCGCCCTTTTGAGCTAAGTATACAGAACCGGTTCACAAACCCAATCATTTGTGAAATGGGCAGTTTGCAAATTTACAACTCTCGGGTGATGCAAAGAGTCCATAATACCATGGAAAAAGAACCTTAGGATGAATTGGAAGAGAAATACCAAACCGGTTTAGATGAACTGAATCAAACTAGATTGAACCAATTTATGAACCAAGTTGGTTCATGAACTGAAACTGATAGAGAACAGTCAAATTAGAGCAATTTAACTCCCTTGTACCCCAAAGAAATTTATATACCTTAGGAAGGAACCTTCGAACAAAGTGGTAGAGAAAAACTAGATCGATTTGGGTGAACCAGACTAAAACCGGATCGAACCGGTTTAAGGTCCAAGCTAGTTTATGAACTGGAATCGATAAAGAGATGGTAAACCGAGAATCCTATGGACCCTAAGTGACCCAAGGAGTCACAAAAGACATGGAAATGGACTTGTCAAGGAATTGGGGATGAAAACCAAACCGGTTCAGTTGAACCTGATACGAACCGGTTTAGGTGAACCGGATATGAACCGGTTTAGGTGAATCGGATACGAACCGGTTCAGACGGGTTTGAATTGAACCGAATCCTAAATTCATTTTTCTAGGTGGCTTAAATAGTTCAAATTGGAGATGTGAGGCCACCATTGGATAGAGAATAAATTTAGAAATTTTTAGATTTGAAAAACTCGGTCGAATGAGGGGTGAACCGACTGGTTTAAGCATTGAACCCGGTTCAGACCGGTCCGGTCCGGTTCGAAACAGTGTCATCTTCTTCCTCAGGATGACAGCACTGTTCACTCGCTACGAAACTGAAGAAACACCGGCGAAGAAGAAATACCTCCATTTGGTATGTTTTAGGTCATCAATTCCTATCATAACAGTGCCAAACAAACGGCCAACGGGTCCCCGAGCTCTCTATATAAACAGCCACTCTCCATTCATCCTCTCCACACCTGAAAAGCTCACTCTCTCTCAATTGCTTAATTTTTTAGCAAAGCTCAAACCAGAGCTCCGATATAGGGTCAATTCTGAGCCAAAGAAGGCGAGGTTGGGTTCATTAGAACCGGGGAGAAGTCAGCTACATGGTGGTAGCATCCGTTCGTCCCGAGAGTCGCCAGAGAAGCACCGGCGTGATCAAACAGTGAAGCAGCTTCAGCGAACCGAAGCTGCCTTATTTTGGCCGAGTTGAAATTGGCCAATTCGAGCCCTCCTCTGGCTAAACCATCTCTCCCGACACCACCTCAGCCCTCCCACAGCCAAATTAGTACCAAAAGATAAGCCAATTCGGCTCCCCTTTACCATTTTAGATCGTTGTTAGAGAGAGAGTCGACCGAATTTTGATTGAGAAATTCTAATCCAATTCGACATCAATTGATGCCATTCTTGATCCTAGGAAGAACCTCTAGAGGAGAGCTACCTGCCTAGATAGAAAGCTCCGACCGTCGCACTCTCACCGGTGAGAAATCGAAACTTTCTCTCTCTACAGTCTATTTTCCTGCGAAGCTCCATTTGAGCTTGTTTCGACGTTAAAATTTGTGATTTAAAGTTCCTTAGAAACGTATAAACATGTAGGAACTCAATTTCAACTCCAATTTCAACAATTAGAGGTGTTTGATTGGTTAATTTGATGAAATCAAATTCGACAGTGTTGAAAAGTTGAAATTGGCAAAAAAATTGGGGAAATTTGGGGATTTTTGAAAATTCGAAGGACCAAAATGTAATTTCCTAAAATTGAGGGTCAATTGGTCATGATAAGAATATTAGAAGGCCAATTGAGAAATTTTGGAATTTTTGGGGTAAAATTTACCATTTTTCTAAAGAAGGGGCAAAATGGTAATTTTGGGAAAAAATTGAATGACCAAATTGGAAATTTGGGAAATTAAACCCCTTTGTGTGAAATCAAATGATTTGAGGTCCTAAGATAAATTTTAAAAGTTTCGGGACTCGAATTTAGGAAAAACCTGACATTAGGGACTTAAAGTTTAAGAAAAATAACTTTAGGGACCTAATTGCAAATATATGTAAAGTTGAGTTTTCTCATTTATTTGGAACAAATGAGGGCTATTAGGCCAAAGTATAATGAACAGTTATGTTCATATATATATATGTGTGTATGTGTGTGTGTGTGTGTGTGTGTGTGTGTGTGTGTGTACCATTAAAACTTAATAAGTGAATTGTTTGGTCATGGTACAAAGGCAGGTCCGACATACTCAATCAACTAGTAGCAGTGCGACATGACAGGTCTTCGGACCAGTCGAGACAAACAGCTACATGTTGACTTGAAGGTCGGGACCATTAGGACAAATGGCACCATATATTATATGGTAAATTTAAGAAAACTTTGCTTGTGCATGCACCATGAGTATGGGATCATCAAGATGCCCATGAGGGGTAGTGATGTGTCCTAAGGACCCTGGACGACCCGATGAGTATAAGGGCAGATCGTCGTTCCAGGTGTCTGTGCGAAATTTGGAGTAGCACCAAGGACATGAGATCAGGGTGGGGACACGATGAGGTCTCTATCTTCATACGAACATGAAGAAGTGATTTCGGGATTATGGGTCGGATGTCGCGTACATCCACTCATTCCTAGGGTAGAAGTGGTCGTACTTCTATCCGGGTGGCAAGAAAAGTTGCTCCGAAGCCTCTAGCAGGTTCAGTAGTGATACTGACTTGTGAATATGTGTAACCTTCATGATGAAGGATGTGTGTTGGGTAATGACACACTAGTAACTAAGAAATAATGGAAAAACCCAAATTTTTAAATGAAGGGATTTTTGAAAAAGAAAGGAGTCTAGCACACTTCATATAAATGTTTTTCTTAAAAGTTAAAAGTAGACCTTTGAAAACCCATTCACTGAGTTGTTGAAACTCACCCCTCTTTTCTACCCCTTTTTAGGAAAAGAGAAAATGACTAGAAGTAACACTAAGCCTTACCCTTCATCATTTATTTGTCCTTAAGCTTGCATTTTATTTGATATATGTCTTCCAGGGAACAAGGTTGAAATTTCGCTTGGCTCCTCTCAACTAAATAAAGGGGGAAACTCCTCTTGAATCGAGAAAGAGCAGCAAGTTGTTCATGGGGATCCAACCAAACCAGGTTGGGGTGTGACATCTTGGCTGTTAGATTGGCGCCTTAATGGCAGTCATTCATTGCCTGAAACTCCTTGGCCAGAGACTTTTCAGCTTCTTGGGCACTGTGCAATTTTTCGACGATTGAATAGTGCTATCATCTAAAGGAAGAAGACAACACTGTTCCGTTCCGGACAGGACCAGTCCGAACCGGGTTAAAAGTTTAAATCGAATTTTTCAAATATAAAAATTTCTAAATTCTTCTAAATTCATTTTTTATCCAATGGTTGCCTCAAATCTCAAATTAAAATTTTTTAAGCCATCTAGAAAAATGAATTTAGCATCTGGTTCAAACCGGTTCAATCCGGTTTTGATCCAGTTCACCTGAACCAATTCGGTTTTCATCTCTAATTCACCCAAAGCCCTTTTTCATGACTTTTATGACTCCTTAGGTCACTTAGGGTTCATAATTTTCTCGGTTTACCCTCTCTCTATCGGTTCTGGTTCATAAATCGGCTCAGTTCTTAAACTGGTTCGGGTCTAGTTCATTCGAACCAGTCTGGTTTCTCTCTCTCCATTTGTCCTAAAGTTCTTTTCCAAGGTTTATGAACCTCTTTGGGTAAGTTGGGAGTTAAAATTTCTACAATTTGCCCGTTCTCCAATAACGGGTTTAGTATGACTAGTTCTTTTCCTAGTTTTCCTCAACTCTAAAGAGTGGGGTTTACAACTCTCCCCTCCTTTTAAGAGTTTTTTCCCCAAAACTTATTTCACATTATTCGCATGTTTGCTTAACTTTTTATTGTTATACAACTTTCTATTCTATCGCCCCACAACCTTCTCGGTTATTTTCGTTCATCCCTTTCATCATGTATTTAAGATTCTCATCTCATTATCATCCTTTTCTCATTCCATGGAACTTACCTTAGCCTTGAAAACCCATGATCATTTCCTTTTGTTACGTCCTTCTATCCCAAGGCACCATTTCACATCTCAAGCTTCTTTTACCCAAAATTTCAAAACTATAATTTCCGGTAAATTTTCTTCCACCAATTGTGGCATTTATTACCTTTTCATCCTACATGGATTTCATCCCCATTCTTTGGTTATCGTCTTTATCCTTGACTCCATTATGTCTTAATCATAGACCAATCTTTGCCTAAGTTTTATTTCTCTGAATTAGTTGGATTTACATGACCCCTTACCGCATGGCACTCTTAATGATGTCTTAACTTTACGTCCATATAATAGTATTGGTTTCCATACTTCTCGTCTTTTCCAAATTTCTTTATTCGGTCATTCCGCCTTCAAACCCTTAAATTTCCTTATACTTAATGACATATTAAGATTTTTGATCTTTTACTTCATTCTTCATTTCCACTAGTGTCCTTCCCCCTTAAGATCTCTTCTCTTTCTAAATCCCTACTTACCCTTATCAACGTTCCTCCCACTATTATTCATTCTGAGTTTAGTTCCTTTCTTACTCGTATGGCATCTTTTGATGTCATCTTCCTACCCATACATTACCTGGGTTTGAATTATCCCTAGATTCTTCATGATTTCTTTCTCCTTGTAGATGATCCTTTCTTTTCCAGCATTTTGTTCTTGAGGAGTTTATTCTCTTTCCCTCGGTATTTCCTTTTAGTTCTACCATTGAAATCCTTAAATTATGGAGTAGCTTTTTGTCGATATTTTCACCAACTTACTCTTACTATTTGGATCCATGAGTACCTTCTATTGATCTTGCTTCATTCCCACTTGCTTCAGTATTTGTTTATTCCCTTGAGGTGGACCTCTCTTCCTCATTGTGTCCAATCCTTTCGTACCTTCGTATCTTTGGTATTCCCTTTTTGTCTTAGTTAGGGCGTATTCTTTTACTACTCCCCATCACTTTTTAAGCTGTGTCTACTCCTTCGAATGATTTGGTCCATATAATTTATTTCCTTATATCGGATTCTTCTAAAGTTTCCATTCTGAATTTCTAGATCTTCTTGTAGTAGATCACGCTCAAACTCCCAATAATTTCACATAGCTACTCGTACTCCTTACTAAGAACTGTATTTCTTCTCTGGTTTGCAACCTTCCCTGGATTGTTTGTCTTTACTTGAAGCTTCCTCCTTCTGGTGTCTTTCATTCTGGGATTCTTTTATTCGATCGTCCTACCTTTCTTTTATAAATTTTCTCCTAAGCTTAAGGACCTTGTATGATGCATCTATTCCTGCTTCTCTTCTTCCTTTGATCTATACTTTTTCCTTCCACATGTCTCCTTATCCTTTGGAGTTCCTAAGTAACTGTATCTTTGTTCTTTATAAGTAGTTGTTACACCTGGGCCTTCTTGTTATTTTATTTTCTCTCCATCTTTCCTTGGTGGTCTCTATACTTATTTCTTTTTCTTTTCGATCAGCTTCTATTCTTGTGATTCCCATTGGGATGTTCTACTTCTTCCAGTTTTTCCTTATCCTTCATCCTCAAAGTTTAGTTTTAATTTCTTGGACTCTCCAAAAATTTGTACTCTTGGATGGTTGCTTCTCTAACTTCTTTTTCCTTTACTATCTCATTTAGATTGATTATTCCTTATTGTGTTTCCAAGGGTAAGTCTTAAATGTTGAGTCTAATCTATAAATATACCATCTTTTCTTGCTTAGGTGAATTTCTACCTTTTACTTATATTCTTTTGTCTAGAATTTTATCGAAGAACTCATAAGTTTTAACAAACTTTTACTTTCATTATTCAAGAAATATTTTTGTGCCATAATTTGGCTTATTACAGGAATTCTCTACCCCCTAATCCCTTAGAGTCATAGGACTAGAGTTAACCCTAGAATGATTTTGGGACTCATGATAAGAAGGCTGTGAGGAACTAATTGGAGTCCATTTACCCTCCCTAATAGGACGAATTTCATGCATGGCCTCCAATCCATACCACCTTAGTACTTCCACCTCACACTCATAAGTCCACTTCACCCATTGCGAGGGGTTGAAGCTAGGTTGAGTGGGTGGAGGTACTTGGTGGACCTTCATGAAGGTGGCATACGCATCCCAATAGTTATCCCAGGCCTCTTTCTTGATGGGATTCCCTTCTGGATATTGTGGGACTAGAGGAGGAGGGGTTGGACTTCTAGGAGGTGATGCTGGTTCTTCTTGTCTAGGAGGAGGATATATGATGCCTTCCGGTTCTATTAATGCTCCTACTAGTTTCTGATAGTCTTCCACCATGTCCTTGGGCACCCTTTTCTCACCTTTTAGAAACCTTTGTACAGCTTCCTCCCTTGGGTTGGATGTCTTTTTTAAGGTTATGGGTGGAGGACTGGATTTCACCACGAATTTTCTAGGGACTCTCCTTCCTACACGATAGTTTAGAGTTGTGTTAATGTCAAGGCATGATATTGATAATGTTTCAAGGGATCTAGGCTCTCATACCACTCTAGTTGTCATGCCCAAACCTGATTTGGCTGGATCCCCGTGAACAACCCGCCGCTCTCCCGATTGAAGAGGAGTTTCCCGCTTCTTTTACTCGAGATGAGCTAGGCGTATTTTTGACCTTATTCCCTAGAAAGACATATATCAAATAAAATGCAAGCTTAAGAGAAATTAAGCATACCTGATAGAGGGTAAGGCTCAGTATTATTCCTAATCATTTTCTCTTTTCCTAAAAATGGATAGAAAAGAGGGGTGAGTTTCTACAACTCAGTGAATGGGTGTTTTAAAAAAATGGAGTAAAAATTTGTTTTCAAGTTTGGAGTGTGACGAACTCCTTAATTTTCTTTAAATTTTCTCTATTTTAAAAATCTCGATTTTCAAAGAATATCCTTCATCATGAAGGTCAATCACACAGTCGCGGGCCAATATGACCACTAAACCCACTTGTGGTGTCCGAGCGACTTTATCGACCACCTAGATAGAAGTACGCCCACATCTACCCTTACAATGAGTGGATTTTTGTGACATTTTACCCTCAATCCAGTAACAATTCTCCATGTCTGTATGAGAACAAAGACCTCATCCCATCCCCACCTAGGTCTCGTGCACTTGAAGCTACTCCGAGCTTCGCAAGGTCACCTAGTCCGACGACTTCCATTATACCCATCAGTTCGTCTAGGGCCCTAGGACACATCACTACCACTCTTGGGAATCTTCAAAGGTTCTGTAAACATAGTGCATGCTCAATCAGTATTTAAACATCATGCCATAAAATCTGTGGTGCTGCTAGTCCAACGGCCCTGACCCTCAACTCAACTTGCAGTTGTTTGTCTTAACTAGTCCGAAGACCTGTCATGTCGCACTGCCACTAGTTGATTGAATATGTCAGTCCTATCTTGGTACCATAGCCAAACAATTCATTTATTTAAAGTTTTATGGCATATAACTCATATTTGTTTATGAGCTCCCGCTCGTGCCCATTGGCCTATGGCCCACTATTCGAGATTTTCAAAATTGGGCATATTAGCCCCCATGTTCCAAAACCGAAGCCTCCGGCCTATCAGAGCTATTCGAGCTCCCGCCAAGAAGGTCTCCCAAATCGTTTATCTAATGGCACACAATCAGGGGAGAGCACTTTCGACAAAGTCATATTTTTAAATATCCATCATACCGATCGAGTATGAAGGTATCTATCCCCACACATAACCGATGAACGGGTTTTCTACTTTATCCAATAAAGTTTTATCGTACCAACTGGGTAAGATCTACTTACAATTAGTAACTAGTTTTAGTGTGTCATTTTTACATCACTCCTCTAAGTTGTGATGTTTAAAATACTACTTAGTAGTACATTTTTATTTTCGAGGTATAATCTTCCCAACCAGGTATGATATATAAATCTCACTCACTTGATTGTGCAGTGAAATTCCACTTAGTCGGCTTGTTGTCCTTACTTGAACTCGTCTCACCTAACGTTCTTGGCACTTCGTGTTCCTACACAATATGAATGTTCTCATTTAATATTCTTTGGTCTAATAACCCTCATTCATCCCAATTGAATAAGAAAATCAAACTATTCCTTTATTTGCAATTAGGTCCCTAAAGTTACTTTTCTTTAACTTTAAGTCCCTAATGCCAATTTTTCCTCAAATTGAGTCCCAAAACCTTTAAAATTCCTCTTGGGACTTCAATTTAACCAATATCATAAAAAGGGGTTCAAGTTTTCCAAATTCCCAATTTGACCCCCACATTTTTCAAAATTACCATTTTGCCCTTCCTTTACAAAAATTGTAAGTTTCACCCCAAAAATTCTAATATATCTCAATTGGCCCTCTAACATTCTTATCATGCCCAATTGACCCTCAATTTTATAAAATTTTGTTTTGGTCCTCGAATTTTCGAAAATACCCAATTTCCCTAAAATTTTCCCCAATATCAATTTACTGACACAACCAAATTTGATTTCATCAAATTGGCCGATCAAACATTTCTAATTGTTGAAATTGAAGTTGAAATTGAGTTTCGCATCTTCTTACGATTCCATAGCACTTTGAATTGTAAGTTTTAACGCTAGAACGAGGTTAAATAGAGCTTCGCCGAAAAACAAACTGTAGAGAGAGAAAGTTTCAATTGCTCACCCGTGAGGGCGCAGTGGTCTGAGCTTTCTATCGGGGCAGATTGCTCTCCTCCTGAGGTTCTTTGTAGGATCAAGAATGACATCAATTAATGCTAAATTGGAATAGAATTCTATCATCAAAATTCTGTCGATTCTCTCTCTCGCACTGGTCAGAAATTGTAGAGGGGAGTTAAATTGACTTACCTTTCAGTCCTAATTCGGCCTTGGGAGGGCTGAGGAAGTGTTGGGAGAGCATGGTTTGGCCTGAGGAGGGCTCAAATTGGCCAATTTCAGTTTGGCCGAAATAGGGCAGCTTCGGTATGCTGGAGCTACTTCACTGTTCTATCATGCCAGCATTTCTCTGGTAACTCTCAGAGCAAACGGAGACTACAAGCGTATAGCTGACTTCTACTCGGTTCTAAGGAACCTGACCTCGCCTTATTTGGCTTAGAAATGACCCTATATCGGAGCTCTGGTTCGAGCTTCATCATCCGATTGGTGCCGTAATGGCAGTCATTCATTGCTTGAAACTCCCTAGCAGGAGACTTTTCAGCTTCGCTAGCACTGTGCGATTTTTCAGCGAAGTGAACAGTGTTGTCATCTAAAGGAAGAAGACGACACTGTTCCGAACCAAACCAGACTGGTCCAAGCCGGGTTCAAAGCTTAAACTGGCTGGTTTACCCCCAATTCAACCAAAATTTTCAAATCTAAAAATTTCTAAATTCCTTTTCTATCCAATGGTTCACCCCCAATTAGACCAACATATAGAATCGTATGAACATTAAATCAAATTCGGTTATGTTAAACAATTGAAATGGGGGAGGGGGCGAATTGGGGAAATTTGGGGATTTTTGAAATTCAAGTGACCAAAATGAAATTTTCTAAAATTGAGGGTCAATTGGTCATGATAAGAATATTAGAGGGCCAATTGAGAAATTTTAGAATTTTTTGGGCAAAATTTACCATTTTTGTAAAGGAAGGGCAAAATGGTAATTTTGGAAAAATTGAGGGACCAAATTGGAAATTTAGGAAATTAAACCCCTATTTGCAAAATTTAATAAATTGAGGTCCTAAGATAAATTTTAAAAATTTCGAGACTCAATTTGAGGAAAAACACGACAATAGGGACTTAAACTTAAAGAAAAATAACTTTAGGGACCTAATTGCAAATATATATAAAGTTGGGTTTTCTCATTTATTTGGAACGAACGAGAGCTATTAGGCCAAAGAATAATGATCAACTATGTTCATTTCATATAGGTGAATAAGAGCGTCGAGGTCCAGCTTACTAAGGATGGAACTCGACTAAGTGGAATTTCACTACATGATTGAGTGAGTGGGATTTTATATCATACCCTATTGGGGATGATAAGCACATCGAAATAAAAAATCACTACTATGTGGTATTTTAAACATCACGACTTAGAGTAGTGATGTGAAAACCATACAGAAAAACTACTTATCGGTGGTAAGTAGATCATACCCAATTGGTATGATGAAACTTACACGAAGGAAGTTGAAAACCCGTTCATCGGTTATGAACGAAGATGTCCTTATATCGGGTCGGTATAATGGACAGTGAAAACATATTTTTGTCGGAAGTGTTCTCCCCTAATTGTGTGCCAATGCTTAAACAATTTGGGAGACTTTCTCGACAGGAGCTCGAATAGCTCTCATAGGCCGAGGGCCTCGGTTTTGGAACTTGGGGGGCTAATATGCCCATTTTTTTGAAAGTCTCAAACAGTAGGCCATAGGCTAATGGGCACGAGCAGGAGCTTGTAAATGGATATAATATATGTGCCATAAAACTTTAATAAGTAAATTGTATGGTCATGGTACCAAGGCTGGTCCGACATTCTCAGTCAACTAGTAGAAGTGCAACATGACCGGTCTCTGGACCAGTCAAGACAAATTGCTACAGGTTGAGTTGAAAGTCGGGACCATTGGACTAATGACACCACAGATTACATGGCATAATAAGAAAACATTGTTTGTGCATGCACTATGAGTATGAGATCACCAAGACGCCCATGAGGGGTAGTGATGCGTCCTAAGAGCCTTGGACGACCCGATGAGTATAAGGGCAGTTCGTCATTACAGGTGACTGTGCGAAATTTGGAGTAGCACCAAGCACATGAGACCGGGGTGGGGATGGAATGAGGTTTCTGTCCTCATATGGACACGAAGAATCGATTTCGAGATTGAGGGTCGGATGTCATGTATATCCACTCATTCTCAGGATGGAAGTGGTCATACTTCTATCTATGTGGCCAATAAAGTCGCTGCAAAGCAGTGGTTATGCTGGCCTGCGAATGTGTGTAACCTTCATGATGAAGGATGTATGTTGGGTGATGACACACCGTGATAATAAGAAATGGTGGGAAAACCAGAATTTTCAAATGAAGGATTTTTGAAAAAGCGAGGAGTCTAGCACACTCCAATATAAATATTTTTTTTCCAAAAGTTAAAAGTAGACTTTTAAAAAAAACCTATTCACTAAGTTGTAGAAACTCACCCCTCTTTTCTATCCATTTTTAGGAAAAGAAAAAATGACTAGCTGTAACACCGAGCCTTATCCTTTATCAGGTATGCTTAATTTTTCCTTAAGCTTGCATTTTAATTGATATATGTCTTCTAGGGAACAAGGTTGAAATTTCGCCTAGCTCATCTCAAGTAAAAGAAGGAGGAAAATCCTCTTGAACCGAGAAAGAGCGGTGGGTTGTTCATGGGAATCCAACCAAACCGGGTTGGGGCATGACAGAGTTCCTCTTCATTCATCCTCCTCACACCTAAAAACTCCATTCTGTCCCAACTAATCAGTTGTCTGGCAAAGCTCAAACTAGATCTCCGACATTGAGCTTTTTCTAAGCCTTATAAGGTGAGGTCAGGTTCTTTAGATTTCGGGAGACGTCAACTACCTGATGGTAATCTTTGTTTGATCTAAGGACTGTCGGAGAAGCACTAGCTGAATCAAACAGTGAAGGAGCTCCAACGGACCGAAGGTGCCCTATTTTGGCCAAGCAGAAATTAGCCAAATTTAGACCTCCTCAAGCGCAACCAAGCCCTCCCGACACTCCCACAGCCCTCACACGACTGTATTAGAGCTAAAAGGTAAGCCAATTTAGCCCCTCTGTCATTTTTTATGGGCCTTAGAGAGAGAAATCGTGAAAACTTCAATGACTGAATTCTCCCTCAATTCAATATGAATTGTTGTGATTCTTGATCCTAAGAGTAACCTCTGGACGAGAGCTACCTACCCAGAAAGAGAGCTCAAACTGCCGCACCTCCGACGATAAGCTTTCGAAGCTTTCTCTCTCTACGCTCAATTTTTCGGCGAGGCACTGTTTGAGCTCAATTCGGACCCAAATGACGCGGTTCAAAGCTCAATTGAATCATATGTAAGTGTAGGAATTGATCCATACCTTCAATTGGAGCAATTAATCCCGATTGAATGGTCAATTTGATAAAATCAAATTTAGCTAGTTTGAAAAGGGGAAATTGGGGAAAATTTTGGGGAAATTTGGGGATTTCATAAAATTGAGGGACCAAATTTCAATTTCCCAAAATTGAGGGCCAAATGGACATGAAAAGGATGTTGGAGGACCAATTGATCTATTTTTTAATATAATTGGAGTCAAATTGCCATTTTTGTAAAGTAGGGGCAAAAAGGTAAATTATGAAAAGTTGGGGACGAAATTGGAAATTTGGAAAACTTGAGCCCCTGAAACAATTATGAGTAAATTGAGGACCGAAAATGAACTTTAGGGACCTAAGTGCCATTAATTGGAAATTTTTTAGCCTAATCGTTCATACGTGAAAAACGAAGGTTGTTATACGAAATATTAATAGATAAGAATGTCCAAATCATGTAGGAACACGAAGAACCAGAAAGCCAGCAAGTGCTAGCGTGGAAGCGAAAATCGACTGGAGAAGGATACATTTCAATTATTGGGTGAGTGGGCCTACTAACGTCATACCTAGTTGGAATGATAAGCACAATTTAAAGTTAAAAATCACTTACCGTTTGTTAGTGGGTTTATTCACATCATACTCGGTTGGGATGATAAACACCTCGGAAATGAAAAACCACTTCTATGTGGGATTTTAACATCACACCCGGTTGGAGTGATGTTAGAACTAAGTGGAAAACTACTTACCGGTTGTAAGTAGAGAAAATCATACCCGGTTGGTATGAAGGACTTCCTTGAAGGAAGGAGAAATTCGCTTGCCAGTTGCAAGCAGAGGTATCATCACACCCAGTTGGTGTAATGAAGTGAAAATATTATTTTTGTCAAAAGTTTTCTCCCCTAACTTGTGTGCCAATGCTTAAATCTTTTGGAAAACCTTCTTGACAAGAGCTAGAACAATTTAGATAGGCTAGAGGCCTTGGTGGAACTTGTGGGTCTAAAATGCCCGATTTTGGAAAATCACGTACAGTGGACCCAAGGCTAGTTGGCACGTGCATGAGCTCGTAAACAAACATGATATGTTAAAGCCATAAAAATTCTTAATGAATGAATTTTGTGATTTCGCCATGGTACCAAGACAGGACCAACATACTCGATGGATTGGTGGTAGTGCATCTGGGCCAGGTCAACGAACCGGCCTAGACAAATAGATGCATGTCGAGTTGAGGGTCGTTGGACCAGTGGCACCAAAGATAAATGGCTTTGTGAAAAACTATTGTTTGTGCATGCACTTGAGGTTCGGGACCATCAAGAAGCCTAGGAGGGGTAGTGATGCATCCTAGGGGCTACTAGATGACATGGTGGAGATAAGGGCAGTTTGTCATGCTAGCAGTTAAGGAAGCTCAACATAGCTTCATGAACATGAGGTTGGGGTAAGGTCGAGATGAGGTCTCTATCCTCATACGAATATGGAGTTGATTTCGGGTTTGAGGGTCAAATGTCGTGAACATCCACTTAGAGCCAGGATAGAAGTGGACAGGCTTCTATCTTGGTGGCCAGTAATGTCACACCCCGACAAGGTTTAGTCGAATCCCCGTGAACAACCCGCTACTCCCTTGGTTCAAGAGGGGTATCCCCCTTCTTTTCTTCAAGAGGAGTCAGGCATAATCTCAACCTTATTCCCTAGAATAACATAAATTAATAATAATTCAAGCTTATGGGAAGATTAAGTATACTTGATAAAGGGTAAATCCTTGTGTTATCCCTAGCCATTCTCTAATCCTTAAAAGGGATTAAAAAAAAGGTGGGTGAGTTTCTACATCTTAGTGAATGGATGACTTAAAAAAAAGTTTTCAATAAAATAATTTAGAGTGTGCCAGACTCCTTAATTTCTTAAAAATCCTTTCTTCCTCAATTTCTCGGTTTTCAAATTCATTACTCATCGTTTACCACATTCGGTGTGTTTAACAATCAACACATGCCCTTCATCATGATGGGATCACACATTTGTAAGGCAACCTGTCCACTACACCCATTTGTGGCATCGGAGCGACTTTACTGACCACCTAGATAGCAGTCCATCTACTTCTACCGTGGGAATGAGTGGATGTATGCAACATCTGACCCTCACACCCGAAAAGAAACTCTGTGTACGTATGAGGACAGAGACCTCATCCCGACCCCACCCCGGTCTCATGCGTATGAAGCTACGTCGAGCTTTCCTAACTATTGGCACGACAAACTACCATTATCTCACCTATGTCGTCCAGTAGCCCCTAGGACGCATCTCTACCACTTTTAGGCGTCTTGATGATCATGAACCTTAGTGCATGCTCAAAATAATAGTTTTCTACAAAGCCATTTATCTTTAGTGCCACTAGTCCAACGACCTCGACCCCCAACTCGACCTGAAGCTGTTTGTCTCGATTGGTCCGTCAACCTGTCTTGTCGCACTACCGCCAGTCCATCGAGTATGTTGGTCCTATCTTGGTACCATGGCAAAACACATCATTTATTAACGTTTTCATGGCTTAATCTCATGGTTGTTTACAAGCTCCTCCTCGTGCCAACTAGGCTTAGGCCCACTGTACGAGATTTTCAAAAAATTGAGTATTTTAGCCCCCATATTCTTAAACCGAGGCCTCTAGCCTATCTGAGCTATTCGAGCTCCCGTCAAGAAAGATTCTCAAAATGTTTAAGCAGTGGCATACAGTTAGGGGAGAGCACTTCTAAAAAAAATAACTTTTCAGCTGTTCATCACACCAACTAGGTGTGAGCACATCTCCGCTCATGACTGATAAGCAGGTATTCTACTTCCTCCGTGTAAGTTCATCATACCAACCGTGTAAGTCAATATAAACATAAGAGCAAACACAAAAAATAGTAAAAATGCCAAAATAACCTAAACAAATAGAGAAAAAAATTTTCAATGAATCACAAAAAAAAAGTAAAAATAATTAAAACGCCATGAACTTCCAAAATAATAAAAGTCACTCAAAATTACAACGAAACTCACAAAAATATGTTGGATCGTTCAAGACAAAAAAATGTAAGAATTAGTTTAAAAAAACCAAAAAAATAGATAACACTAAAAACATAATAAAAATTTAAATCAAACCTTAAGAAGAATTATTGAAAATAGTACGTAACAATATAAATGTTGATAAACACAAAAAATATTAAGAATCACATAATTAACTAAAAAATAGTGTAATATATATTAAAAGAAATATCATAAAGAGTAATAAACATATAAAATACCAATAAACTACAAAAATACATAAGAAAAGTGAAAAAAAATAAAAGTCGCAAAAAATATTATGGATTGTTCATTAAACCAGAATGGGAAGAAACACCCAAAAAGACACAATATAGAATGAAACACTAGATACACAAAAGCATTCAAAAATAAATAACAAATATAATAACAAAAAATAGTGAGTGAACCAAAAAGGTAATAAAATAAAAACAAACAAATAATATATAAATAGCCAACTAAATAGTGTAAAATAAATTCAAAAATAACACAAATAATAATAAATACTTACAAAATAATAATTTTTTAAAAATAATAAAAAATATAAAAATATATAAAGAAACCACAAAAATAGTTGAGACCATTCAAAACATAAAATGGTATAAATCAATGCAAATAACAAAAATTAGTGTGAAATACTAAAAACTATAATAAAAATTAAAAAACAAATAATAAGTGAATTACTAAAATTGTAGTTAACACTAAACACATAAACAACTATAAAAAATAATAAAAAATACATAATCGATAAACAAAAAATAGTAAGATACATTTAAAAAATACTATAAATAATAAGATATGTGTAAATTATTAAGAAACTTCCACAATCATAAAAAAAATAATAAAAATAGTACGGATCGTTCGATATACTTAATTGGTAAGAATCACTCTAAATACTCAAAATGGTATAAAATAATAGAAAACACAAAACAAGCCCAAAACAAAATGTAAAATAAATTAGAAAAACTAGGAAATGAAACAAAAATGTAATGAAATACCTAAAATTATAATAATTAAATAAATGAAGAACAATATATTTTAAGATATATTTAAAAATATATAAAAATAGTAATAAATACTTAAAATAAAGTAGTTTTTCAAAAATCATAAAAACACTTCAAAACATAAAGAAACATAAAAATAGATTAGATCATTCAACACACAAATAATAGTATGAAACATGAACAATAATAACAAAAATGCACAAAATAAATACTAAAAATAGCATGTTATAAGAAATGCACAAGCAAATAAAAAAAATAGTAAGACAATCCTAAATGACCTACAAAATATAAAAAAATGAATTAAAAAAATTCAACAAATAGCAAAATAAATACTTCAAAAGCCATAAACATCCAAAAATAATAAGATATACTCAAAATTACAACGAAACACTAAAAATATTTTAGAAACATTTTAGGAAAAGGGATGAGAATCAATCAAATAAAATTAAATAATTTTGAAACACTAAAAAATATAATAAAAAGTCAAAATCAAATCGTAGAAAAATAATAAAAAATAGTAAGTAAGACTAAAAACGTAAGAAAACACAAAAATTAAATCTTGAATAATATTATAAAAAATTGTTAATGAAACTAACAATTTAAGAAAATATAAAAATGAATTAGAAAAACTAGTAATTGAAAAAAATGTAATGAAATAAATAAAATTGTTAGAATCAAATAAAGAAACAACAATACATTGAA
The DNA here is from genome assembly GCA_030064425.1 of Trapa bicornis. Classification (NCBI taxonomy): domain Eukaryota; kingdom Viridiplantae; phylum Streptophyta; class Magnoliopsida; order Myrtales; family Lythraceae; genus Trapa; species Trapa bicornis. The sequence continues at coordinate 15,292,282 of CM057753.1, read as the reverse complement.
AAAAATATTTAAAGAAACAAAAATGTTTTAAATACTTAAAATAAAGAAGTTTCTAATAAATCATCATAACATAGAAAAAATAATAAATAGATAAGATTATTCATCACACAAAAAATGGTAAGAATAAACAAATAATATTATGAAACATGCAAAATAATAATAAAAAAGTAAAACAAATTACTAAAAATAGTAAGTCAAAAGAATCGCACATAAAAATAAAAAATTGCAAGAAACTCATAAATAGCCAACATAATATAGAAAAATAAATTCAAAAAAAGACTAAAAGTAGCAAAATAAATACTTAAAATATCATAAATTTTTAATAATAATAAAGATAAAATCAAAATAACAATGAAACACTAAAAATATTTCAAAACTTTTAATACAAAAGTGACGAGAATCCATAGAAATAAATTAAATAATTGTAAGATATTAAAACAATATAAAATAGTCAAAATAAAATCGTAGAAAGAATTATAAAAAAAATAATAAGTCTAAAAATGAAAGTAAACACAAAAAAATAAATAAAACAATATAAAATACATACAATGATACACCACAAATAGTAATAAATACATCAAATACTATAAATTACCAAAAATAATAAATAAACACTAAAATACTAATAAAAGACAAAAATAGTTTCAATCAGTCAAGCTATAAAAAAGATATAAATAAATTAAAACAACCAAAAATAATATAAAGTTTTAAAAACACAGTTAAAATTAAAAAATAAAAAGTAGAGTATTATTAAAAAAATAATGGACACTAAACACAAGAGAAAACAAAATCATTACTAAATAAACATAAATAATCAACAAAAAAAATAATAAGATGCCATTAAACATACACAAGAAATAATAAAATATGTATAAACTACCAAAAATCTCTAAAAAATACATAAAAGTGCTAATATATCATTTAGTATACAAAAATGCTAATTATCATATAAAATAAATAAAATAATATAAAACAATAAAAAACCAAAAATAAACCATTCGTAAAGCGAATTAAAATATTGTAAGTGAAATAAATAAAACATGTAATACAAAACACAAAATGAAAAAAAAACAAATAAATGTACGACAAAACATTATATGACATGTTAAAAAATACTAAAAATAATAATATATACTAAGAATATATTAACATTAGAAAAATTATAAAAAACACTCCAGACATAAAAAAAATTCAAAAAATGGATGAGATCATTCAATACACAAAATTGGTAAGAATAAATGAAAATAACAAAAAAATAAATTTAAAATATAAAATAATAAAAAGAATAAAAAGAATTACCCTAATAATAATAATAATTACTAAAACATGTAAGTCAATATAAACATGAGAGCAAACACCAAAAATAGTAAAAATGTCAAAATAACCTAAACAAATAGAGAAATATAATTTCAATGGATCACAATAAATAGTAAAAATAACTAAACTGCCATGAACTTTCAAAATAACAAGAGTCACTCAAAATTACAACGAAACACACAAAAATATGATGGATAGTCCAAGACAAAAAAAAAATGTAAGAATTAGTTAAAATAAATGAAAAAAAGTACAAAACTCTAAAAACATATTAAAAAATTTAAATCAAACCATAAGAAGAATTATTGAAAATAGTACATAACACTATAAATGTAGATAAACACAAAATATATTAAGAATCACATAATTAACTTAAAAATAGTGTAACTTATATTAAAAGAAATATCTCAAAGAGTAATGAACATGTAAAATACCAATTAACTACAAAAATACATATGCAAAGTGCAAAAATATTATGGATCGTTCATTATACATAAGTGGGAAGAAACACCCAAAAAGACATAACATAGAATGAAAAACTAAAAAATCCTAAAAAGCCCTAAATAATCCTAAAAAACTCAGATACACAAAAGTGGTAAAAAATAAATAACAAATATAATTATAAAAAAATAGTAAGTGAACCAAAAAGGTAATAAAATAAAAACAAACAAATAATATATAATAGCCAACAAAACAATGTTAAATAAATTCAAAATCACCACAAATAGTAAAAATACTTACAAAATAATAATTTTTCAAAAATAATAATAAAATATAAAGAAAAGACAAAAAAAGTTCAGATCATTCAAAACATAAAAATGGTATGAATCAATGCAAAATATGAAAATTAGTATGAAATACTAAAAAATATAATAAAAATTGAAAAATAAATAACAAGTGAATTACTAAAATAGTAATTAACACTAAAAATACAAGCAACCATAAAAATAAATAAAAAAAATAGCAAGATACATTTAAAAAATACTATAAATAGTAAGATATGTGTAAATTATTAAGAAACTTCAACAATCACAAAAAATGATAAAAATTGTATGGATGGTTCGATATAAATAACTAGTAAGAATCACTCTAAATACCCAAATGCTATAAAACAATAAATAAAACTAAACAAACAGCAAAATAAATTGGAAAAACTAGGAAGTAAAACAAAAATGTAATGAAATACGCAAAATTGTATGAATCAAATAAATGAACAATAATATATTTTAAAATATATTTAAAAAAATACAATAATAGTAATAAATACATAAAATAAAGTAGGTTTTCAAAAATTATAAAAACACTCCAAAAAATAAAGAAACATAAAAATAGATTAGATCATTCAACACACAAATAATAGTATGAAACATGCACAATAATAATAAAAATGTGCAAAATAAATACTAAAAATAGTATGTTATAAGAAATGCACAAGCAAATAAAAAAATATTAAGACAATCCTAAATGACCTACAAAATATAGAAAAATGAATTAAAAAAATTCAACAAATAGCAAAATAAATACTTTAAAAACCATAACATACAAAAATAATAAGATATACTCAAAATCACAATGAAACAAAAAAAGTAATAAATACTTACAATAAAGAAGTTTTTAATAAATCATTAAAACATAGAAAAAATAATAAATAGATAAGATCATTCATCACACAAAAAATGGTAAGAATCAACAAATAATAAGATGAAACATACAAAAGAATAATAAAAAAGGAAAAACAAATTTCTAAAAATAGTAAGTCTAAAGAGACGTACATGCAAATAAAAAATTGCAAGAATCATAAATAAACAACATAATATAGAAAAATAAATCCAAAAAAACACCACAAGTAGCAAAATAAATAATTAAAATATCATTAATTTCCAAAAATAATAAGATGAACTCAAAATAACAATGAAACACCAAAAATATTTTGGACCTTTTAATGTAAAAGTGAGGAGAATCAATCGAAACAAATTAAACAATTGTAAGATATTAAAAATATAAAAAAGTCAAAATAAAATCGTAGAAAGAATTATAAAAAATAGTAAGTAAGACTAAAAATGTAAGTAAACACAACAAAATAAATCACAAATAAAATTAAAAAAAAATGTAAATGAAACTAATTTTTATTTTTAATTTTTACCGTGTTTTTAATATGGTATACTATTTTAGGTTATTTTCATTGATTTATACCATTTTAATGGTTTGAATAATCCTAACTATTTTTGTAGTTTATTTGTATTTTTAGTGTTTTATTATTTTTGGTAATTTATTGTATTTAAAGTATTTATTACTATTTGTGATATATCATTGAATGTATTTTATATTATTTTGTTGTTCATTTATTAATTTCTTATTATTTTTAGTATTTCTTTATATTCTTAGTTTCATTTACAATTTTTTTATAAATTTATTTGTTATTTATTTTTTTTTGTGTTTACCTACTATTTTAATCTTACTTACCATTTTTTGTAATTCTTTCTACGATTTAATTTAGACAATTTATTATGTTTTCAATTTTTTAAAATTGTTTAATTTATTTTTATTAATTCTCGTCACTTTTGCCTTAAACGATCCAAAGTATTTTTATTGTTTTGTTGTGATTTTAAGTTTAACTTATTAGTTTTGAAAGTTTATGGCATTTTAAGTATTTATTTTGCTATTTGTGATTTTTCTTTGAATTCATTTTTCTATATTATGTGTGCCATTTATGAGTTTGTACTATTTTTTATTTTCTTGATGGTTTTTTATTAATTACTATTTTTAGTAGTTCTTTTTGAATTTTTATTATTGTTTTACATGTTTCATACTATTTTTTTTTATTGATTCTTACCATTTTTTTACATTTAACGGCCTCAACTATTATATATATATATATGTATATATATATATTATATTTTTTAGCGTTTTATTATTCTTGAAAAACTACTTTATTTTAAGAATTTATTCCTATTTTTTGTGTTTCTTTAAATATATCTTACAATGTATTATTTTTCATTTATTAGGATTTTACGTATTTTATTACATTTTTGTTTAACTTACCAATTTTTTAATTTATTTTACAGTTTGATTTTTGTTTTTAGTTGTATTTTGAGTGATTTTTACTAGTTTTTTCATTTTTTTATTTTTTTATTATTTTACAGGTTAATTACATTTTTTGTTTTTTCATTTCTTTTGTATTTTTTTGGAGTTTTTTTTTTGCAGTTTATACATATCTTATTATTTGTAGTGTTTGTTTAATTACATCTTACTATATTTTGTTGATCATTTATGTGTTTCTTAGTATTTTTTATGTTATCTTGTGTGTTTAGTGTCACTTATTTTTTTATTATTCCCTTGCATTTTAATTTTTAATTTTTACTGTGATTTTAATGTTTTATACTATTTTAAGTTGTTTTCAATTATACTATTTTAAGTTGTTTGCAATAATTCATACCATTTTTATAGCTTGTATATTCCTAACTATTTTTGTCGTTTGTTTGTATTTTTAGTATTTTTTTTGTAAATTTATTGAATTTGAAGTATTTATTACAATTTGTGGTGTATCATTCAATGCATTTTACATTGTCTTGTTATTCATTTAATAATTTCTTATTATTATTGGTATTTCATTAAGTTGTTAGTTTCATTTACAATTATTTATAATTTTATTTGTGATTTATTTTTGTGTTTTCCTACATTTTTAGTATTAATTACTATTTTTTTATAATTCTTCCCATGATTTGATTTTGACTTTTTTTATGTTTTCCAATGTCTCAAAATTTTTTAATTTGTTTGATTGATTCTAGTCACTTTTGCCTTCAATAATATCAAATATTGTTGGTGCTTCTTATGATTTTGAGTGTATCTTATTATTTTTGTAAGTTTATGGCATTTTAAGTATTTAATTTGCTATTTGGGGTATTTTTTTAATTCATTTTTAGATATTATGTTGGTCATTTAGGAGTTTCTTACTATTTTCTTTATTTATTTGTGTGTTTCTTATAACTTACTATTTTTAGTAATTCTTTTTACATTTATTATTATTGTTTTGCATCTTTTATACTATTTTTTGTTTATTCTTACCATTATTTTGTGTTTTGATTGATCTCATCTATTTTTTTTTGTTTCTTTATCTTTTTAATGTTTTTATAATATTTTAAAAACTACTTTATTTTAAGTATTTATTACTATTTTTTGTATTTATATAAATATATCTTACAATGTATTATTTTTCATTTTCAATGATTTTATTATTTATTACTATTCCTAATTTTTTTTTGGAGTTTCTAAAATATTTTGTGTTAGTTACAATTTTTAATGATTTTATTATTTATTTTTTAATTTTTAATTTTTATATTAATTTTTATTGTCACATTCTTTTTTGGTTTGTTTTCATTGATTTTTACCATTTTTTGTCTTGAACAATCCCACGTATTTTGATGTTTCCCTGTATTTTTTTTATGATATTTTATGTTTTATTACTACGTTTGGTTTTATTTAAATTATTTATATTTTTATTATAATTAGTTATGCATCTTGTTTATAAATTTTTATTTTTTACTATTTGTGGTATTTATTTGAATGTATTTTACAATGTTATATTTATCATTTCTTTATTTTTTAATTTTTTTTATTATTTCCTTGCATCTTTAGTTTAACTAACTATTTTGTGTAATTACTTATACAATTTGTTTATTTATTTATTTATTTTTATTTATCGTTTCGTTCTATTTTAAGTCTTTGTAAGTGATACTTACTATTTTTGTATATTCAATGATCACTCATATTTTTGGTAATTTTTATGTTCTAATTACATTTTTGAAGTTTCTTGGTATTTTGAAGTTTCACCGGTTGTATAGGTGTTTCTTAATTTTATTTTGAAATTTCTAATATTTTTAATTTTACTTACTATAATTAGTGATTTTATAATTTTTTTTTCGAATTTTTATATTATTTTCTATTGTCTTAGACATTTTAAATTGTTCTTATTTATTTTTTTCATTTTTTATCTTGAATGATGCCACATATTTTTGGTGTTTTCTTGTGATTTTGTGTGTCACTTAGGATTTTTGTTAGTTTATGACATTTTATATATATATTTTTACTATTTTTAGTTTTTATTTATATTTATTGTTTTTTATAGTAATTTGTATTGTGTTTTGTTTGTGATTTTTTATTGTGTCATATTATTTTAAATTATTTTCATTGATTGATCATTGAATTATATCATGAATGATCACAACTATTTTTCTCGATTCACTGCATTTTTTAGTATTACGCCCCGATCTGGTTTGGTCGGATCCCTGTGATCAACCCGTCACCCTCCTAGTTTACTATGAGTTTCCCCTTATTTATAAACTGTTAAGAGTAATTCGTCTTTTAAACCTATACCTTTACTAGAATAAATAAATCAAAACTGTATAAAATTTTAAATAATTCATACCTGTCTCATAGATGTATTAGTTGAAAGTTCTTCGGGGTAGGCTTTCCGTGATTTACTGAAAGGAAGATAATAGAGGGGGTGAGTACAACAACCCAGTAAATGAGTTTTCAAAAATTTAAGTTTTAGGAAAAATGTTAGTTTTGGAGTGTGTCATACTCCTTATTTTCCTTTAGATTTTCTCTACTTTAAAAATCTCGGTTTTTAAAAGAACATCCTTCATCATGAAGGTCAATCACACAATCGCATGCCAATACATCCACTGAACCCACTTATGGCGTTGGAGTGACTTTATCGGCCACCTAGATAGAAGTACGTCCACTTCTACCCTGAGAATGAGTGGATGTTCGCGATATCCGACCCTCAATCCTATAAAAATTCTCCGTGTTCGTATGAAGACAAAGACCTTATACCGTCCCTACTACGGTCTCGTGCGCTTGAAGCTACATCGAGCTTTGCAAGGTCACCTGGTATGACTAACTGCCCTTATATCCACTAGGTCGTCCAGGGCCCTAAGATGCATCACTACCCCTGTTGGGCGTCTTGAAGGTCTCGTAATCACAATGCATGTACAATTAGTATTTTAACATCATGCCATATAATTTGTGGTGCCACTGGTCCAACGGCCCCCACCATAAACTCAACCTACAACTGTATGTTTTGACTAGTCTAGAGACATGTCATGTCACACTACCGCTAGTTGGCTGAGTATGTCGGTTCTGTCTTGGTACCGTGGCCAAACTATTCAATTATTCAAGTTTTCATGGCATATAATTCATTTTTATTTACAAGCTCCTGCTTGTGCCAACTGACCTATGGCCCACTGTTCGAGATTTTTAAAATTGGGCATAATAGCCCCTAAGTTTCCAAAACCAAGGCCTCCTGACTAACAGAGCTACTCGAGTTCTCATCAAAAAGGTCTCCCAAATTATTTAAGTAGTGGCACACAGTCAGGGGAGAGCACTTCCGACAAAAATATATTTTCAACTATCCATCATATGAACCGAGTATGAGGATATCTCCGCTAATAACCGATGAACGGGTTTTCCACTTTCTCTGATGAAGTTTCATTATACCAACTGGGTATGATCTACTTACAACCAGTAAGTAGTTTTGCTGTGTCATTTTCACACCACACCTCTAAATTGTGATGTTTAAAATACCATTAAGTAGTGGGTTTTCCTTTCCGAGGTACTTATCATTCCAACCGGATATGATATAAAAATCCCACTCACCTGATCGTGTAGTGAAATTCCACTAAGTAGGTTTTCGTCCCTTGCGAGCTTAACCTTGGCTGGCGTTCCTGTTGTCTCGTGTTACTACACGAAATGAACATCGTTGTTCATTATCATCGAACTTGGTCACCTCACTCAGTATGAATGACTTAATTCACAACTTTTCCAATATTTACAAATTGTCCCCTAAAGTTATTTTTCCTTTTACTTTATGCCCCAATTGCCAGTTTTTTCCCAAATTGATTCCTGAAACTTTTAAAATTCCTCTTGGGACTTCAATTTACTCAATTTCATAAAAAAGGGGTTCAAGTTTCCCAAATTCCTAATTTGGCCCTCAAATTTTTCAAAATTACCATTTTGACCTTCGTTTACAAAAATAGTAAGTTTTACCCCAAAAATTTTAAAATTTGCTCAATTGGTCTTCTAACACTCTTATTATGCCCAATTGACCTTCAATTTTATAAAATTACATTTTGGTCCCTCGAAGTTTCGAAAATCCCCAATGTCCCCCCCCTCAATTTCAACTTCCTAACACAATCGAATTTGATTTCGTCAAATTGACCGATCAAACACTTCTAATTGTTGAAATTGAAGTTAAAATTTACTTTCTACATCTTCATACGATTCAATAGCACTTTGAATTGTAAGTTTTGATGCCGAAACGAGCTCAAACGGAGCTTCGCTAGAAAATAGAACATAGAGAGATAAAGCTTCAATTGCTCACCATCGGAGGTGCAGTGGTTTGAGCTTTCAATCTGGGCAAATAACTTGTGTTCTAAGGTTCCTCCTAGTTTCAAGAATTACATCAATTGATGCCAAATTGGATTAGAATCCCTTCATCGAAATTCTGACGGTTCTCTATCTAGCACTGGTCGGAAATTACAGAGGGGACCCGAATTGGCTTACCTTTCAGTCCTAATTCAGTCATGGGAGCTGAGGAGGTGTTGGGAGAGCTTGGTTTGGCTTGAGGAGGGCTCAAATTGGCCGATTTTAGCTCGACTGAAATAAGGCAGCTTCGGTCCGCTGGAGCTGCTTCAATGTTCGATCACGTCGGCTTTTCTCCAATGACTCTCGGAGCAAATGGAGACTATAGGCATGTAGCTGACTTCTCCCCAGTTCTAAAGAATCTGACCATGCTTTCTTTGGCTTAGAAATGACCCTATATCGGAGCTCTAGTTCAAGCTTCACCGAAAAACTAAGCAGCTGAGAGAGAATGGGGTTTTCAGGTGTAGAGAAGATGAATGAGGAGGGGCTCTTTATATAGGAAGCTCAAGGACTTCTTGATCGTCCGATCGGTGCCTTAATGGTGGTCATTCATTGCCTAAAACTCCATGGCCGGAGACTTTTCAGCTTCGCCGGTGCTGCGCACTTTTTCAGCGAGTGAATAGTGCTATCATCTGAACGAATAAGATGACATTGTTCCTAACCGGACCAGACCGGTCTAAATCGGGTTCAAAGCTTAAACTGGTCGGTTCACACCCAATTCGACTGAATTTTTCAAATCTAAAAATTTCTAAATTCATTTTCTATCCAATGGTGGTCTCAAATCTCAAATTTAAAAATTTTTAGTCACCTAGAAAAATGAATTTAGAATCCGATTCAATAGTGGCTCGGACTAGTCCAAACCGATTCAATCTGGTTCACCTAAATCAGTTTGGTTTTCATCTCCAATTCATTCTTAAGTCCATTTCCATGACTTTTAGGACTCTTTGGGTCACTCGGGATCCATAAATTTCCCGGTTTACCCTTTCTTTATCAGTTCGGGTTTGTAGACCGACTCGGTTTTCAATTTGAAAATGAGCAGTTCTTTCCCCTATTTTCTTATTATCAAAGGATAGAGTTTACAACTCTCCTCTCCTTTTAGGGGTTTTGTCCCCAAAATAGTTACATGTTAAATAATTGAGGGTAACTATCCCTCATCATACTCTTGGTTTCCCATGTCTCTTCTTGCACAGGTCCGTTCTTCCACAAAACCTTGACCATAGGGATTCTCTTATTCCTTAAATTCTTGTCCCTCCGGGCGATGATTCATACCAGTTTTTTCTGATAAGTCAGGTTCTCTTCCGATTCAATACTAGGATCAAGCTGATATTTTCGAAGCACCAAGATGTGGAATACATCATGTATTCTTTGCAGGTCAGGAGGTAGTTCCAATTTATAAGCTACCGGTCCTATCCCTTGAATGATGGGATATGGACTGATATATCTTGGTTTCAACTTTCTTCTTTGTTGAAACCAAAGTATTCCTCTCCATGGGGATACTTTGAAGAATACTTGATCTCCCACCTCGAACTCCAAATCTTTCCTTCAATTGTCTGCATAACTTTTTTTCCTGTCCTGTGTGGTCTTAAGATAACTCCTTATTAATTCTATCTTCTCTGTGGCATTCTCAATTAGTTCTGCCCTTTCTAACTTCCTTTTCCCCCACTTCTTCCCAAAATAAAGGGGTACGACATGGTCGTCCATAAAGGGCTTCACAGAGAGCTATCTGAATACTGGTCTGATAATTATTATTATAAGCAAATTCCATTAGGCACAAGTATTCATCCCAACTTTTATTCATGGTGAGTACGCATGATCTCAACATGTCTTCCAAGGTTTGGATGGTTCGCTTAGAGTGTCCATCTGTTTGAGGGTGGAATTCTGTGCTCATGTGAAGCTTAGTTCCCATGGCATTTTGTAAACTTGGCCAAAACCTTAAAGTAAATCTATGATCTCTATCTGATATTATACTCACCGGAACACCATGAAGTCTTACAATTTCCCTCATGTATAAGATGGCCAGTTGTTCTATTGTGTCCGTCACTCTTATAGGAAGGAAATGAGTTGATTTGGTCAATCTATCCACGATGACCCAAATCGCATCTCAACCCTTTCTTGTCATTGGTAGACCCGTGACGAAGTCCATGGTGATGTACTCTCATTTCCACTCTAGAATTGGTAAGGGTTATAGCAGTCCTGATGGTTTCTAATGCTTTACTTTTATCTATTGATAGGACAAACATCGGGCTACATATTCTGCAATGTCCCTCTTTATGCCTTTCCACCAGTATCCTTGTTTAAGGGTGCGGTACATCTTGGTATTGCCCGGATGCATTGCATACACCGAATCGTGTGCCTCTTCCAGAATTAACCTCTTCAACTCCTTATCTTGAGGCACACATACCCTACCCTTGTAGGTTAGTACTCCATCACCTCACAAGTCGTAGTCCAGTTTCCTTTCTCTGTTAACCGGGTCCAAATAAGATTGGAGTTCTTTATCAGCCTTTTGTTGAGCCTTAATATGCTCGGTTAGACTAGGCCTCACTACCACATTAGCCACCAAGCATTTTTCCTACTTGTCCATCCTCAGGTCCACCTCCATCCTTCCCAATTGTTGCAACAAGGGTAGGTAACTTGTCTTTACTTGTGCTGCCTCAGTTTGGTACTTGCGACTTAAGGCATCTGCTATCACATTTGCTTTTCTAGGGTGATACTCTATCACAAGGTCATAATCCTTCACCAATTCTAGCCATCTCCTCTGGCAGAGATTTAACTCCTTCTGAGTTAGGAAGTACTTAAGACTCTTTGTAATCTGTGTATATCCTACACTTAACCTCGTAAAGGTAGTGTCACCATATCTTTTGTGCAAACACTATTGCAGTTAATTCCAAGTCATGAGTCGGGTAATTTCTTTCATGTACATTCAGTTGTCGTAAGGCATAAGCGATAACCTTCCCTTGTTGCATTAAGACACATCCAAGCCCTTGTATGGATGCATCACTATAGACTATGTACTCTCCTGCATTAGGATCAGGTAAGGAGAGTATCGGTGTGGTTGTTAGTCGAGTCTTTAACTCTTGAAAAGACTCCTCACAGCTCTCATCCCATTTATACTCAACTCTCTTCCTGGTGAGTTGAGTTAGAGGAGCTACTATCATAGAAAAATTTTGCACAAACCGTATATAGTATCTTGCCAATCATAAGAAACTTCTTATTTCTGTAGGATTCCTTGTAGCCTTCCAATCTAATATGGCTTCCACCTTAGCTGGATCTACTTTGACTCCGTTCTTGGATACGATATGCCCCAAGAATCCTACCTCCTACAGCCAAAACTCACACTTGGAAAATTTTGCATATAATTGATTTTCCTTTAATATTTCCAAGGTGGTTGCCAAATGCTCGTCATGTTCTGACCTGGTTCGTGAGTATATAAGGATGTCATCTATGAATACTATCACAAACCTGTCCAAATGAGGTTGGAACATATGGTTCATCAAGTCTATGAAGGTTGTAGGGGCATTCGTCAATCCCAGCAACATCACTCTGAACTCATAATGTCCATATCTAGATCGAAATGTTATCTTAGGGATGTCCTCTTCTCAAATCCTGAGTTGGTGATAGCCCGACCAAAGGTCTATTTTGGAGAAGTAAGCTGCTCCTTTTAACTGGTCAAACAAATCATCTATCCTTGGGAGTGGGTATCGATTCTTGATGGTGACCTAGTTCAACTTTCTATAGTCGATGCACAATCTCATGCTTCTGTCCTTTTTCTTTACGAATAGAACAGGAGCACCCCATGGAGACTGACTTGGATGTATGAAATCCTTCTCCAATAATTCGTCCAATTGTTCCTTTAATTCCTTAAACTCCTTCGAAGCCATGCGTTATAGGGCTTGGGATATGAGGTTTGTTCCTGGGATTATTTCTATGGTGAACTCCACTTTCCAACTTGGAGGTAGTCCAAGTAGTTATTCTAGAAATACCTCTGGGTAGCATCTCACTACTAGTATGTCTTCCAACCTCTTCTCTTCGGACTTTTCATCTATAACCATGGCCAGGAAAGTTGAACAGCCTTTATGTATCAGCTTTTATGCTTTTAGATGGGACACCATTTGTACCTCATTTTTCTTTTTATCTCCCTGGAACTTTAATCATTTCGTCTTGTGAGTGTTGAAGGTTACCGTCTTCTTTCCATAGTCCATCATCACCTGATGATTACTCAGCCAATCCATCCCCAAAATTACTTCAACCTCCTTTAAGGGTAATGAAATCAAGTCAGCTTTGAGTTGGATTCCTCCAATCCTTATCTCATATCCCTTCATTTGTTCATTCATGTTTAGGCCTTCTCCTAAAGGGGTAAGGATATTAAGGCTTTGTTCTAGTGGAGTGAGCTCTAGGGGTACTCTTGAAACCAATTCTTCCTTGATGAAGGATCTCTTAGTTCCGGAGTCAAAGAGGGCATAGACTTGTTGTCCCCATAGTTGTATATACACTGATTGAAAAAACTTATTGTTTAGAAGAAAATTTCCTTTTATTAAATAAAAAAGATCTCCAATTTACAAGACTCTCTTAAACTAATTTGGAGGGTTTTGGGATGTACTCGCTACAGTGCTAGGGTCTCTTCTAGCCTCCTCCTAGGTGAGGTTGTATACCCTAGTTAGTAGTCTTGCAGTAGCGTTTGGCCTAGGATTTCTAGGATTCCCTTGAGGTGGTCCAAGAGTATTCCTCTACTTGTTCTCCCTAAGGTTGGAACAATCCTTTGGGAAGTATCTGTCACACCCCGATCTGGTTTGGTCAGATCCCCGTGATCAACCTGCCACTCTCCCGATTTATTAAAGGGTTTTCCCTTATTGTAAACTGTAAAGAGTAAGGCGTCCTTTAACCTGCACCTTTTTCCTGGAATAGCATAATCAAAACTACATGAAATTTAAAACTTTACATACCTGTCTTACAGGCATCTTAGTTGACAATCTTTAAGGAGAGGCTTTCTGGGATTTCCTGAAAGGGATATAAGGGAGGGAGTGAGTACGACTACTCAGTGAATGGGTTTTTAAAAGTTTTTTACATTTAAGAAAAACATTTATATGGGGTGTGCCAGACTCCTTTGTTTTCAAAAATTCCTTTATTTAAAATTTTGGATTTTTCCATTAATTCTTAGTTACCACGGTGTGTCATCACCCAACACACATCCTTCATCATGAAGGTTACACAGATTCGCAAGTCAGTATCACTACTAAACCCGCTATTGGCTTCAGAGCGACTTTTCCTGCCACCCGGATAGAAGTACGACCACTTCTACCCTAGGAATGAGTGGATGTACGCGACATCCAACCCACAATCCCGAAATCACTTCTTCGTGTCCGTATGAGGACAGAGACCTCATCCTGTCCCCACCCTAGTCTCATGCGCTTGGTGCTACTCCAGATTTCGCACAGACACTTGGAACGACGAACTGCCCTTATAGCCACCAGGTCGTCCAGTGCCCTTTGGACGCATCACTACCCCTCATGGGCGTCTTGATGATCCCGTACTCACAGTGCATGCACAAACAATGTTTTCTTATATTGCCATGTAATCTGTGGTGCCATTGGTCCAACAGCCCCGACTCTCAACTCAACCCGCAGTTGTTTGTCTTGACTGGTCCGTCGACCTATCAAGTGGCACTACCGCTAGTTGACTGAGCATGTTGGTCCCATCTTGGTACCATGGCCAAACAATTCAATTATTAAGTTTTATGGCACATATATCATGTTCATTTACGAGCTCCTACTCGTGCCAACTGGCCTTGGGCCCACTGTACGAGATTTTCAAAATTGGGCATTTAGCCCCAAAGTTCCAAAACCGAGGCCCCCAGCCTATCAGAGCTATTCGAGCTCTTGTCGAGAAGGTCTCCCAAATTGTTTAAGCATTGGCACACAGTCAGAGGAGAGCACTTCCGAAAAAACATATGTTTTCTCTATCCATTATACCGCCTGAGTATAACGACACCTCCGTTCATAACCGATGAACGTGTTTTCAACTTCCTTCGAGGAAGTCTCATCATACCAATCGGGTATGATCTACTTACAACCGGTAAGTAGTTTTTCCGCATAATTTTCACATCACTTTCTCTAAGTGGTGATGATTAAAATACCACTAAACAGTGGGTTTTTATACTGAGATACTTATCATCCCTTACTGGGTATGATGAAGAATTTCCACTCACAACCGGTAAGTGGTTTTTATCTTTAAGTTGTGCTCATCATCCCAACTGGGTCTGATGTTAGTAAACCCACTCACCCGTTAATGCCGTGAATTCCACTAGACGGGTTCTTCGTATTCACGCGAGCTTGTCCTTGCTGGCATTCCTGGTACTTCGTGTTCCTACATGATATGAGCATCTTGGTTCAATATCCTTCAGCCTAATCACCTTCATTCATTCCAAATGAATGAGAAAGTCAATCTTTCATTTATTTGCAATTAGGTCCCTAAAGTTATTTCTCTTTAACTTTAAGTCCCAAATGCCAGTTTTTCCTCAAATTGAGTCCCGAAACTTTTAAAATTTATCATAGGACCTCAATTTATTCCATTTCACAAAAAGGGGTTTAATTTCCCAAATTTCCAATTTGGTCCCCCAACTTTTCCAAAATTACCATTTTGCCCTTCCTTTACAAAAATGGTAAATTTTGCCCCAAAAATTTCAAAATTCCTCAATTGGTCCTCCAACATTATTTTCATGCCCAATTGACCCTCAATTTCATAAAATTTCATTTTGGTCTTTTGAATTTTGAAAATCCCCAATTTTCCCCCCAATTCCAACTTAACACAGCCGAATTTGATTTCATCAAATTGACACATCAAACGTTTCCAATTATTGAAATTGAAGTTGAAATTGAGTTTCTACATGTTCATACGATTCTTCAAAAATGTGAATCGCAAGTTTTAATGCCGGGACGAGCTCAAATGGAGCTTCGCCAGAAAATGAACTATAGAGAGAGAAAGCTTCGATTACTCACCGGTGAAGGCACGGCGGTTTGAGCTTTCGATCTAGGTAGATAGCTCTCGTCCTGAGGTTCATCCTATAATTAAGAATCACATCAATTGATGCGGAATTAGATTAGAATTTTGTTATTGAAATTCGGTCGATTCTCTCTCTAGCACTGATCGAAAATTGTAAAGGGAAGCCGAATTGGCTTACCTTTCGGTCCTAATTCGGCCATGAAAAGGCTAAGGAAGTGTTGGGAGGGCTTGGTTTGGCCTGAGGAGGGCTTGAAATGGCCGATTTCAGCTTGGCCGAAATAGGGCAGCTTCAGTCCGCCGAAGTTGCTTCACTATTCCATCATGTCGGTGCTTCTCCAACGATTCTCAGGTTGACTGGAGTTTGCTATCAGATAGCTATCTTCTCCCTGGTTCTAAAGAGCCCGACCTTTGTTCAAGTCGAAGCTCTGGTTTGAGCTTTACCTGGAAATGGAGCAGTAGAGAGAGAGAGAGAGAGAAGTGTTTAGGTGTGAGGAGAATGAAATGGGGATGACCTCTTTATATAGGCATAAAACCCGTGTATTAAATGGGGGGAGATTTATTACTAGTATTAATATTGCCATAAATTATTGGTATTAATTCCAATAATTTAATTTCGGTATTAAATTTTTTTGTATTAATTCTAATAATTTAATTTAGGTATTAATTCCAATAATTAAATATATATTAATTTATGGTTATTTACGATAAGGGGTACATACAAATTTTTACTTCTCAGGAGGTCACCCATCCTCACACTACTCTCGGGAAAGCACGCTTAACTTTAAAGTTCTTATGAAATCTAGTTCACCTGAACCATTTTGATTTTTGTTTTCTAATTTGTCTTAAGTTTCTTTAAACTTGCCCGTTCAGAAATAATCGGGTTTGTGAACCAGTTCTGAATCCTCACTTGGTTTGATTGGTTATTTTCCTGGTTTTCCTTAGCTCAAAAGGGCGGGTTTTACAGTATCTCACTTGTGTGCATGCAAAGCAGGTATGGCACGCTCCCTCATGGTTCCTTTGACACTTTGGATAGTGAGGGTTTCCTTGGGTAAGGTAGGGACTACTCTGGGAAGAGGTGGTGGCATATCCCTTGTCCTTTGAAATGCCATTCTATTTCCCCATCTTTGACCATTATGCTCTTTCCATCGTCCTTGACAATTCGGACCCTTATCCTCCTTTCTGGTTGTCTGCTCCGTTCGACGACATCAGGTCTGCACTAGTCGCTCACATTCGTGAGCCGTACTGGTTATGGCTGCTAGGTTTGTGGGGCGTCCTAGTACCCCCATACGGTCTCGAATGTTCATATTGAGTCCGTCCACAAACCTTTGGCATATGTCTGTTGGCCCAGCTAGGTTAGGAGCAAAGGGTCTTAACTCATTAAATTTTGTCTCATAATCTGATATGGAGTTAAGCCCTTGCCAAAGCCGAATGAAATCTCGCTTCTTCTCATTTATCAGGTGGGGCACCAAGTACTCCTCTGAGTACCTCTCCTCGAACTATTCCCAAGTGGGGATGGTGGTATATAGGTTTCACACATTGTCCCACCACCATTTAGCACTTCCCTCCAGGAAGAATTCTATCAGGATCACCATATCTTCTGGTGGTATCCTGACGATTCCCATTAGCTTCTTGATGTTGGCCAGCCAATCCATGGTGGCTCTAGCATCCTTTTCTTTGAGGAAAGGTTTACATCCTAATTGTCTAAGAGTCTTGAGGTTTATGGGAATGTTCATTGGAGTGAGATGATTAGTAGGGGGAGGATGGGATTGCACTTCCTCTAGTTCAACCCGAGAGTTGGTGCCTACCTTAGGGACGGGGTTAGGTTGCCTAAATACAAGGGTGAACTCCTCGTACAATCTTTGGTGCTCTCTACTGAGTCTAGAAGGAGTTGTCTAGGCTTCTCGGGGAGTTTCTATAGGTAGGGGTGGTTGGGCAGTGTTGGATACTGTTGCCTTAGTTCTCTTAGTTCCTTTCTTTGGAGCCATTCTGTAAATTTTAAAATCGATCCTATTAGTTACTATATTTTCTATTATTGATTATGCATTTAAGGAAACAGACTATGATACCACTCAATTTGTCACACCCCGACTTGGTTTGGTCGGATCCTTGTGATCCACCCACTACCCTCCCAGATACTAAAGGTTTCCCCTTATTTATAAACCATGAATAGTACAACAACTTAGTGATTGGATTTTAAAAATTTTAATATTTAGGAAAAATGTTGGTTATGGAGTGTGCTAGACTCCTTATTTTCCTTTAGATTTTCTCCACTTTTAAAAATCCCAATTTTCTAAAGAACATCCTTCATCATGAAGTTCAATTACACAATCGCGGGCCAATACGTCCATTGAGCCCACTTGTGGCGTCAAAGTGATTTTATTAGCCACCTAGATAGAAGTACATCCACTTCTACCCTAAGAATGAGTGGATGTTCGCGACATATGACCCTCAATCTTGTAACAATTCTCTGTGTCCATATGAGGACAGAGACCTCATCCCATCCCCACCCCGGTCTCGTGTGCTTGAAGCTTCGTCAAGCTTCACAAGGTCACTTGGTATGACTAACTACCCTTATATCCACTAGGTCATCCATGGCCCTAGGACACATCACTACCCCTCTTGGGCATCTTGAAGGTCCCATAATCACAGTGCACGCCCAATTAGTATTTTTACATCATTTCATATAATCTATGGTGCCATAGGTCCAACAACCCTGATCCTCAACTCAACCTATAGTTGTTTGTCTTGAATAGTCTAGAGACCTGTCATGTCGCACTACCGCTAGTTGACTGAGTATGTCGGTCCTGTCTTGGTACTATGGCCAAACAATTCAATTATTCAAGTTTTCATGGCATATAACTGATGTTTGTTTACGAGCTCCTGCACGTGCCAACTGGCCTATGGCCCACTATTCGAGATTTTCAAATTTGGGCATAATAGCCCTCAAGTTTCCAAAACTGAGGCCTCCGGCCTAACAGAGCTATTTGAGCTCTTGTCAAGAAGGTCTCCAAATTGTTTAAGCAGTAGCGCACAGTTAGTGGAGAGTACTTCTGACAAAAATATATTTTCAACTATCCATCATACCAACCAAGTATAAGGATATCTCCGCTAATAACTGATGAACGGGTTTTCCACTTCCTCCGAGGAAGTTTCATCATACCAACTGAGTATGATCTACTTACAACTAGTAAGTAGTTTTGCTGTGTCATTTTCACACCACACCTCTAAATTGTGATGTTTAAAATACCATTAAGTAGTGGGTTTTCCTTTCCGAGGTACTTATCATTCCAACCGGATATGATATAAAAATCCCACTCACCTGATCGTGTAGTGAAATTCCACTAAGTAGGTTTTCGTCCCTTGCGAGCTTAACCTCGGCTGGTGTTCCTGTTGTCTCGTGGTACTACACGAAATGAACATCGTTGTTCATTATCATCGAACTTGGTCACCTCACTCAGTATGAATGACTTAATTCACAACTTTTCCAATATTTGCAAATTGGCCCCTAAAGTTATTTTTCCTTTTACTCCAGGCCCAAATTACTAGTTTTTTCCCAAATTGAGTCCCAAAACTTTTAAAATTCATCTTGGGACTTCAATTTACTCAATTTCATAAAAAAGTGGTTCAAGTTTTCCAAATTCCCAATTTGGCCCTCGAATTTTTCAAAATTACCATTTTGCCCCTTCAACACTAGGGGCACAACGGTCCGAGCTTTTGATTTAGGCAGATAGCTTGTTAATCTATTATTCATCACAAATGAGTACCTATTTGTTAATCTATCATGTGTAATTTGACGATCAAACTTCCAAGGTTGTCCCAATAGAATATGGCATGTTTGCATTAGCACCACATCACATAATACCTCATCCTTATATTTTCCAATAGAGAATGAAATCAACACTTGCTTGGTTACCTCAAGTTTGTGTTGATTGTTCAATCTTTGAATTTGATACGGCTTCAGATGCTTCATTGTAGGTAATGCCAACTTCTCCACAAGCTCGGTGCTAGCCATATTAGTGTAGCTTCCTCCATCTATGATAACATAACAAACCCTATTTTTCATTGAACAATGAGTACTAAAAAGATTCTCACGTTGGTTGTCCATGATGTCATCAATCCATGGCCTTTCTCTTGGAGTAATTTGATTGATGGAATCGTGCCTAACGCTATCACAATTAACTTGGAGATCTTCAAATTCCTCGAGTTCTTGTGTATCGAAACGCCTAGATTAAAAGCCCCAAGGTTGTTGTTCAACGGAAGTATGTTGATGCAAACGGCATCTCACACCTTCCTCCAAGCGATCCATTCATGTGTGAAGTGGCTCAAATCCAGACTTTACAACTAGTTTCATCATGGCTTTCCAGAGTAGATTTTGAACGGGCTGAGGGAAACTGGCTTCTTTCCATGTTTTTCCTCATTATTGGAACTTGTAATCCTCCCTTGTTAGAAACAAAAGAACCTCGCAACTCTCCCTCACATGTTTCTCTCAAACACTCATGTTTAACACTTAAATGAATTTTTCTTAAAGATTTAAAACACTCTTGCCTTTTTCCACTCATATGTCTTCTTTTAATTTTAATTGAACTAAAGAACAAATCGTTTTTATGAACCAGTTCAACTTGAGGAACAATCAAGATAAATCAACAAAGTTTCAAAAAGTAATTCTAAAAAGTATTTAAGTGTAAGGAATGAGGATACTAAAAAAATATAGAAATAAGAATAAAAACTAATAGAGTAGAATGAATAAGATACTAAATATATAGACTTTTGTGCTTTTTCTTTTTTTTTAACTTTTTTTGCCTTTTTATAATTCTTTTTTTTCCATTTTTTATTCTTTTAACTTTTTTTGCACACCTTTTTTAATATTTTTTTACGAATTTGTTTTGTTTTTTGGCTTTTTTTTTGCTTTTTCTATTATAAAGAAAGTAGAAAAAAAAGATGAGATTTTTTTATAGAGAATAGAAGTAGAAAGAAGATAATGAAAATATACTAGATAGGAGAAAGAAAGATATTTTTTTGTGATTTTTTTTACATGATGGAAATAGGTAGAAGATAAGAAAAGTAGAATGAAATTTGAAAGAATAGTATGGAACTTGTCTTGCAACCGTGTGCTCTGATACCAACTGATGCGAACCTCACCAATATACTAATAGCACCCTACACCAAATATGGAATAGACTCCAATACTTTCATGACGCAAGTAAAAAAAATGGAATATACCTTGTTCGATTGAGAAAATAAGGTACAGATAGAAATAGATGCCACACCAAACTCCAGCTCCTAGAAAACCCAGGTGATAAGTTCGATTACTTGAACGCCACAAGTAAAAACCTGATAAGTTCAAAAGTTCTCTTAAAAGAGAAAGAAGACATAAGCCTCAAAATAAAATTAAAATAAAAGATCTGTCGTTACAATGATTTAAAGTTAGTGTTTTATAGGCACTTGAGAATATTAATTATTATCTAAATAAGGAAATAAAATATTGTGGTTGACAAGCCAACCATATAACTATTCATATAGAAAATATTCCTAATATATTTGATATATATTTATTTATAGTTATCTAAGATAATAAATATTCTAAACTTAGTATATTATCTTAGACATATTTGGAAATATATTATTTTATTATACAATCTTCTAGAAGATTTATTATGTTAATAAATCCCCCACTTGAAATTCAAATTTGAATTATCCTCTTGAGATCTTATTTGGCTCTTCTTTTGGGCTTGAGATCTTATTAGGCTCTTTCTTTGGGTTTGAGATCTTATTGAACTCTTCCTTTGGGCTTCCACTTGGGTTTCTTCAATTGCTCCATTTAGTCCATACAATGCTTCTTCAAATCTCTTAGCCTTTAACTTGTGAATCACAGCGTGCCCAATTTGATTCACATCAGAATTGGCCGATTTCAGCTCGGTCGAAACAAGGTAGCTTCGGTCCACTGGAGTTGCTTCACTGTTTGATCATGTTGGCGTTTCTACGTTGACTCTCGAAGCAAATGGAGACTACAAGCGTGTAACTGAATTCTCACCAGTTCTAAAGAACTCGACCACGCCTTCTTTGGCTAAAAAATGACCCTATATCGGAGCTTTGGTTCGAGCTTCGCTGGACAACTAAGTAGCTGAGAGAGAATGGAGTTTTTAGGTGTGCAGAGAATGAATGAGGAGGGGCTCTTTATATAGGAAAATCGAGGACTTCTTGGTCGTCTGATCGACGCCTTAATGGCGGTCATTCATTGTCTAAAACTCCTTGGCCGGAGAATTTTCAGCTTCGCCGGCACTGCGTAATTTTTCGGCGAGTGAATAGTGTTATCATCTAAAGGAGGAAGATGACACTATTCTGTACCGACCGTACATGTCCGAACCGGGTTCAAAGCTTAAACCGACCGGTTCACCCCTAATTCGACCAAAATTTTCAAATCTAAAAATTTCAAAATTCATCTAAATTCATTTTCTATCCAATGGTGGCCTCAAATCTCAAATTTGAATTTTTTAAGCCATCTAGAAAATGAATTTAGAATCTGGTTCAATAGTGGTTCAAACTGGTCCAAACCGGTTTAGATCCAGTTCACCTAAACTGATTTGGTTTTCATCTCCAATTCATTCTTAAGTCCATTTCCATGACTTTTAGGACTCTTTGAGTCACTTGGGATCCATAAATTTCCTGCTTTACCCTTTCTCTATTGGTTCGGGTTTGTAGACCTACTCGGTTTTCAATTTGAAAATGACCAATTCTTTTCCCGATTTTCTTATCATCAAAGAACGGGGTTTACATTTAGCGTTTCTTATTTTTCTAGAAATATATTGTATTTTAAGTATTTATTATTATTTGATATATTTTTTGTATATATCTTATATTGTTTTGTTGAACTTGTATATATATTTCTTATTATATTTGTTATTTACTAACATTTTTAGTTTAACATACTATTTTTTATAATTATTTATGTTGTTTACTTTTAAATTTTTTATTTTTTAAGTGATTCATACTATATTGAGTATTTTTTAGTGTTTGATCCCACCTATTTTAGGCATTTTTTTTATTTTTACGTGTTTATTACATTTTTTTGAGTTTATTGGAACTTTATGCGATTTTTTTCCTACTTGTGGCGTTTATTTGAATTTATCATACTATCTTTTGTTGGTCATTTAAGTATTTCTTAATATTTTTAGTGATTTTTTTATTTTTTGTTTTCAAATTTCTATATTATTTTTATTGTCTCATAATTTTTTACATTTTTTATTAATTTTTACTTTTTTTAACTTGTAGGTTCCAACAAATGTTTTGTGTTTTATTATTATTTTATGCGTTGCTTGTTATTTTTGGAAGTTTATAATATTTTAAGTTTTTTTTACTAAATTTGGTTTTTATTTAAATTCATTCTATTTTTTTATAGTAATTCAATTTTTTATTTGCTTGTGTTTTTTTATAACTTATTGTTTTTAGTAATTCTTTTTGCATTTTTATTATTGTTTTGCATGTTTCATACTATTTTTTTTTGTAGATTCTTGAACAATCTCATCTATTTTTTTATATCTTTATATTTTTATAGTATTTTTATGATTTTTGAAAAACTATATTATTTTATGTATTTATTATTATTTGTTAGGTATATTTAATTATATCTTATAATATATTGTTGTTCATTTATTTGATTTTTACAATTTTATATATTTAATTACATTTTTATTTCACTTCCTAGTTTTTCTAATTTATTTTACGTTATATTTTTAGGTTTTAATTGTATTTTTTATTATTTTATACTGTTTTGAATATTTACCATTTATTTGTGTTAGTCTAAGTTTATTAATAATTTACACATATATTATTATTTATAGTGTTTATTAAATACATCTTGTCATTTTCTGTTGATAGTTTATGTGTTTTTTATTATTTTTTTTATAGTTGCTTGTGTACTTAGTGTTAATTTCTATTTTAGTGATTCACTTGCTATTTATTTTTGAATTTTTATTATAATTTTTAGTATTTCATACTAATATTGGTTATTTGCATTGATTTATACAATTTTTATGTCTTCAATGATCCCATCTATTTTTGTCGTTTATTTGTATTTTTTAAAATTTATTTTTATTTTTAAAAATTTATTATTTTGTAAGTATTTATTACTATTAGTGATATATTTTATGTACTTTACTATATTTTATTATTTATTATTATTATTATTTGTATTTTCTTATCTTTTTAAGTTCACTTACAATTTTTTGTAATTATATTTGTGATTTATTTTTGAATACTTTTTGTGTTTTTGTGTTTTGGAGTGTTTCATTATATTTTGTATCTTTTTAGGTGTTTCGTAGTATTGTTGAACAATCCATAATATTTTGTACATTTTGTGTTTTTACATTTTTCTTATACTAAAATAATAAGTCAAAAGAAAGTAAATAAAAAATTGAAAGAAACTCATAAATAGTTAATATAATATAGAAAAAATGAATTAAAAATACCATAAGTAGAAAAATAAATACATAAAATGCCATAATTTTTCAAAAATAATAAAATAAACTCAATATAACAATGAAACACCAAAAGTATTTTGGATCGTTTAATGCAAAATGATAAGAATCAATCGAAACAAATTAAATAATTGTTAGACATTTAAAAATATAAAAAAGTCAAAATTAAATAGTAGAAAGAATTATAAAAAATAGTAAGACTAAAAACCTAAGTCACAAATAAAATTATGAAAAAATATAAATAAAACTAATAAGGTAAGGAAATACAAAAAATAATAAGAGATTATCAAATGAATAACAAAAAAATATAAAATACATTAAATGATACACCACAACTAGTTATAAATAATTCACATACTATAAATTTTAAAAAATAATAAATAAGTACTAAACAACAAAAATAGTTTAAATCATTTAAGCCATAAAAATAAAATAAATTAATGAAAACAACCAAAAAAATGATGAAAATATTAAAAACACAGTTAAAATTAAAAATCAAAATGAAAGAGAATTATTAAAAAAATAATGGATACTAAACACACAAGAAAAAAAATATTATTAAGAAATACATAAATAATCAACAAAAAATAGTAAGATGTTATTAAAGATACACTACAAATAATAAGATAGGTATATACTATCAAGAAACTCCAAAAAAACATAAAAATGTTAATATATCATTTAATATACAAAAATGCTAATAATCCTTTAAAATAAATAAAATAATATAAAACAATAAAAAACACCATAAAATCTAAAAATAAACAACCAATAAAATAAATTAAAAAATTGTAAGTGAAATAAAATATAAAATAATTTAAAAACTAATTGTAATAATAATGACTAAAACTTGTAGGTCAATATAAACAAGGAAGCAAACACCAAAAATAGTAAAAATACCAAAATAACCTAAACAAATAGAGAAAAATAATTTTAATGAATCACAACAAATAGTAAAAATAACTAAAATGTCATGAACTTTCAAAATAATAAGAGGCACTCAAAATTACAACAAAACTCACGTAAATATGTTTATCAAAAGAAACTAAAAAAGCACAAAACACTAAAAACATAATAAAAATTTTAAATCAAACCGTAATAAGAATTATTGAAAATAGTATTATGGATTGTTCATTATACAAGAATGGGAAGAACATAAACATGTAAAATGCCAATAAACTACAAAAATACATAGAAAACTACAAAAATACAAAAGTCACAAAAAAATATTATGGATTGTTCATTATACAAGAATGGAAATAAACACCAAAAAGACACAAAATAGAATGAAACACTCAAATACATAAGCATTCAAAAATAAATCATAAATATAATTACAAAAAATGGTAAGTGAACCAAAAAAGGTAATAAAATAAAAAACAAATAATATAAAAATAACCAATAAAACAATGTAAAATAAATTAAAAAGCATCACAAATAGTAATAAATACTTACAAAATAATAAAATTTCTAAAATAATAAGAAATACATAGAAACGACAAAAATAGTTGAGACCATTCAAAACATAAAAATGTTATGAATCAATGCAAATAACGAAAATTAGTATGAAATACTAAAAACTACAATAAAAATTTAAAAACAAATAACAAGTGAATTACGAAAATATTAATTAACACTAAACACACAAACAACCATAAAAAATAATAAAAAAGACATAATTGGTCAACAAAAAAAATAGCAAGATGCATTTAAAAAAATACTATAAATAATAAGATATGTGTAAACTATTAAGAAAGACAATAACAAAAAAATGACAAAAATAGTATGGATCATTTATATACAAAATTG
This sequence comes from Trapa bicornis, assembly GCA_030064425.1. Classification (NCBI taxonomy): domain Eukaryota; kingdom Viridiplantae; phylum Streptophyta; class Magnoliopsida; order Myrtales; family Lythraceae; genus Trapa; species Trapa bicornis. The sequence continues at coordinate 15,266,267 of CM057753.1, read as the reverse complement.
GCAGGAATCACTAAAAATACCTTAAATGGTATAAAATAATAAAAAACACAATAAAAATCTAAAAATAAACAGTAAAATGTATTAGAAAAACTAGTAAGTGAAGCAAAAATGTAATGAAATAGGTAAAATAGTTAGAATCAAATAAATAAATACCAATACACTCAAATATATATTTAAAGAAACAAAAAAAGTAATAAATACTTAAAATAACGAGGTTTTTAATAAATCATCAAAACACAAAAAAAACATAAAACATAGTTAAGATTGTTCACAACACAAAAAATGGTAAGAATCAACAAAAAATAAAATGAAACATGCAAAATAATAAAACAAATGCAAAACAAATTACTAAAAATTGTAGGTCTAAAGAAATAAACATGCAAATAAAAAATTGAATGAAACTCATAAATAGCCAACATAATATAGAAAAATAAATTCAAAAAAATACCAAAAGTAGCAAAATAAATACTTAAAATACATAAATTTCCAAAAATAATAAGATAAAATCAAAATCACAATGAAACATCAAAACTATTTCGGATTGTTTAAGTTAAAAGTAATGAGAATCAATGGAAACAAATTAAACAATTGTGAGACATTCAAAAATATAAAAAAAAGGAAAAATCAAATCATAGAAAGAATTATAAAAATAGTAAGTAAGACTAAAAACGTAAGTAAACACAAAAAAAATAAAACACAAATAAAATCATAAAAAATGTAAATGAAACTAACAATATAAGGAAATACAAAAAATAATAAGAAATTATTAAATGCACAGCAAAACAATATAAAATATTTAATGATACACCACAAATAGTAATAAATACTTCAAATACTATAAATTTTCTAAAAATAATAAATAAATAATAAAAATACAAATAAACCATAAAAATCGTTTGGATCATTCAAGCCACAAAAATGGCATAAATCAATAAAAACAACCAAAAATAGTATAAACTATTAAAAACACAATTAATATTAAAAATTAAAATGCAAGGAAATTATTAAAAAAATAATAGATACTAAACACACAAGAGAACAAAAATATTACTAAGAAACACATAAATAATCATCAAAAAATAGTAAGACAACATTAAACATATAATACAAATAATAAGATATGTATAAACTACCAAAAAAACTCTAAAAAAATATTAAAAAAAGTGCTAATATATTGTTTAGTATACAAAAATGGTAATAATCACTTAAAATAAATAAAATAATAAAAAACCAAAAATAAACATTCCATAAAACAAATTAAAAAATTATAAGTGAAACAAAACATGTAATAAAATAAGAAAATTTGAAAGAAACAAATAAATGAACAACCAAACATTGTATGACATATTTAAATAAATACCAAATATATTAATGTATACTTAGAATATATTAACATTCCAAAAATAATTAAAAACACTCAAGAAATAAAGAAATTCAAAAAATTGATGAGATCATTCAATACACAAAAATGGTAAGAATAAATGAAAACAACAAAAAATAAATTTAAAATACAAAATAATAAAAATAATTAAAAGAATAACTATAATAATTATTACTAAAACTACTAAGTCAATATAAACATACGAGCAAACACCAAAAATAGTAAAAATAACCTAAAAAATAGAGAAAAATAATTTCAATGAATCACAACAAATAGTAAAAATAACTAAGCTGCCATGAACTTTCAAAATAATAAGAGGCACTCAAAATTACATGAAACTCACACAAATATGTTGGATTGTCAAAGACACAAAAATGTAAGAATATATCAAAATAAACCAAAAAAGCACAAAACACTAAAAACATAATAAAAAATTTAAATGAAACCGTAAGAAGAATTATTGAAAATAGTATGTAACATTATAAATGTAGATAAACACAAAATATTAAGAAGCACATAATTCACTAAAAATAGTGTAATATATATTAAAATAAATATCACAAATAGTAATAAACATGCAAAATACCAATAAACTATAAGAATACATAAGAATACTGCAAAAACACAAAAGCCGTAAAAAATATTATGAATTGTTCATTATACAATAATGGGAAGAAACACCCAAAAAGACACAAAATAGAATGAAACACTCAAATACACAAAAGCATTCAAAAATAAATCATAAATATAATTACAAAAAATAGTAAGTGAACAAAAAATGTAATAAAATAAAAAATATAAAATATAAAAATAATCAACAAAACAATGTAAAATAAATTAAAAAACACCACAAATAGTAATAAATACTTATAAAATAATAAATTTTCAAAAATAATAAAAAATACAAAGAAAAAACAAAAATAGTCGAGACCATTCAAAACATAAAAATGGAATGAATCAATGCAAATAATGAAAATTAGTATGAAATACTAAAAACTATAATAAAAATTAAAAAACAAATAACAAATGAATTACGAAAATAGTAATTAAGACTAAACAAACAATCAACCATAAAAAATTAAAAAAAAACATAATCGATCAACAAAAAATAGCAATATACATTTAAAAACCCTATAAACAATAAGATATGTGTAAACTATTAAGAAACATTGACAATCACAAAAAATGCAAGAATAGTACGTGTCACGCCTCGACTTGGTTTGGTCCGATCCGATCAACCCGTCGCTCCTTGGTTTAAGAGGGGTTCCTCCCTTCCAAACTCAAGAGGAGCCAGACATAATTTAACCTTGTTCCATGGAATAATATAAATCAATAAAAATGCAAGCTTAAAATAGCTTTTAAGCATACCTGACAAAAGGTAGGTCCTGGTGTTTTCCTTAGTCATTTTCCTCAAATCTTGAAAAGGGATAAAAAAGAGAGGTGAGTTTCTACAACTCAGTGATTGCGTGTTGGGAATGAATTTTCATAAAATAAATTCTTAATTGGAGTGTGTCAGACTCCTTATTTCCTTTTAAATCATTTCTTCCACAAATTTCAGTTTTCAAAATTTCTTTCCTCATTTCCACATTAGGTGTGTTTAACAGTCAACACATGCCCTTCATCATGATGGGATCACACATTCGCAAGGCAACCCGTCCACTGCACCCACTTGTGGCATCGGAGCGACTTTACTGACCTTCTAGATAGAAGCCCATCCACTTCTACCCTAGGAATGAGTGGATGATCGTGACATCCGACCCTTAAATCCAAAATCAACTCCTCATCCCAACCCCACCCTAGTCTCGTGCGCATAAAGATACGTCGAGCTTCCCTAATTGCTAGCACCACAAACTATCCTTATCTCCACCATGTTGTCAAGTAGCCCCTAGGATGCATCACTACCCCTCTTGGGCATCTTGATGGTCCTAAACCTCAAGTGCATGCACAAACAATAACTTTTCCACAATGCCATTTATCTTTAGTGCCACTAGTCCAACGGCCCTGACCCTCAACTCGACCTACAACTGTTTGTCTAGATCAGTCCGTCCACCTGGCCTTAACGCATTGCTGACAGTCCATCGATTATGTCGGTCTTGTATTAGTACTATGGCGAAATCACACATTCCATTCAGTTAGAATTTTCATGGCATAAATAGATCATGTTTGTTTACGAGCTCCTGCTCATGCCAATTGGCCTTGGGCCCACTGTACGTGATTTTCCAAAATCGGGCATTTTAGCCCTCAAGTTCCAAAATTAAGGCCTCTGGCCAATATGAGCTATTCTAGCTCTTATCAAGAAGGTCTCCCGAAATTTTTAAGCATTGGCACACAATCAGGGGAGAACACTTCTAACAAAAATAAACTTTCCATCCATCACACCAACTGGGTGTGATAACATCTTCACTTACAACTGGTAAGCAGGTTTTCTACTTCCTTCTAGGAAGTCCATCATACCAACCGGGTATGATCTCTCTACTTACAACTGGTAAGTAGTTTTTCCGTATAGTTCTCACATCATTCCAACCGGGTGTGATGCCATAATTTCACATATAAGTGGTTTTTCATTTCAGAAGTGCATATAATCCCAACCGGGTATGATGTGAATAAACCCACTCACAACTGCTAAGTGGTTTTTTACTTAAAATCGTACTCATCATTCCAACCATATATGACGTTAGTAAGCCCACTCACCCAATAATCACAATGTATTCCTTTTTAGTCGAGTTTTGCCTCCATGCTAGCTTATCCTTGTTAGCTTTTCGGTCTTTCATGTTCCTACATGATTAGGACATCCTTATCTATTAATATTTGGCATGATAGCCTTCATTCCTCATGTATGAACGCAAATGCCCAAAATTTTCAATTAACTGCATTTAGGTCCCTAAAGTTCTTTTTCCTTGACTTTAGGCCCATAATGCTAACTTTCCCCAAATTGAGTACCAGAACTTCTAAGAATTCATTTTGGGTCCTCAATTTACTCAAAATCGCTTAAGGGATTAAGTTTTCCAAATTTCCAATTTGGTCCCCAACTTTTTAAAAACTACCATTTTGCCCTTACTTTACAAAAATGGCAATTTGACCCCAATTATTTTTAAAAATTAACCAATTGGTCCTCCAACATCCTTTTCATGGCCAATTGGCCCTCAATTTTGGGAAATTGCAATTTGGTCCCTCAATTTTATGAAATCCCCAATTTTCCACAAACATTTCCCCCTTTCAAATTGGCTGAATTTGATTTCATCAAATTGGCCATTCAATCAAGGTTAATTGCTGAAATTGGATGTATAATTGAGTTCCTACACATCCATATGAATCAATTGAGCTTTGAATCACATGAATTGAGGCCAAAACGAACTCAATCGAAACTTTGTCAGAAAACTATGCGTAGAGAGAGAAAGCTTTGAAAGCTTATTGTCGGAGGTGCGACGATTCGAGCTTTCTATCCAGGCAGGTAGCTCTCATCCTTACGTTCCTCTTAGGATCAAGAATTGCAACAATTCATATCAAATTAAGGAAGAATTTGGTCACTGAAATTTCATAGTTTCTCTCTTTAACTCCGATTAGAAATGATAGAGGAGAGCCAAATTAACTTACCTTTTAGCTCTAATTCAATCGTATGAGGATTGTGGGAGTGTTGGGAGAGCTTGGTTTGGCTTGAGGAGGGCTGAATTCGGCTGATTTCAGCTTAGCCGAAATAGGGCAACTTTGGTCTACCGAAGCTACTTCACTATTTGATTTCGCTGGTTCTTCTCTGGTGGTCCTCAGATCGAATGGAGACTATCATTGTAAACCCTGCTCCTTCAGGATGAGAAAACTGGGGAAAGAACCGGTCAACTTGGGAGGGAAAACCAAACCGGTTCACGAACCCCAACCGATAGAGAAAGGGTAAATCGAGAAATTTATTTATCTAGAGTGACCTAAAGAGTCACAAAAGTAATGAGAAATGACTTTCGGATGAATTGGACGTGAAAACTAAATCAGTTCAGGCGAATCAGACCTAAACCAAATTGAACCGGTTTAGACTGGTTTGAACCACTATTGAACCATATGATAAATTCAATTTTCTAGGTTGCTTAGAAAATTTAAATTGGAGAATTGAGGCCACCATTAGATAGATAATGAATTTAGAAATTTTTAATTTTGAAAAGCTCGGTCGAATCAGGCTTGAAATGGCTAGTTTAAGCTTTGAACCTGATTTGGACCGGTCCGGTCCAGTTCGGAACAATGTCATCTTCTTCCTTTAGATGACAGCACTGTTCACTCATCGAAAAATTGAGCAGTGTCGATGAATATCAAAAGTCTCCAGCCAAAGAGTTTCAGGTAATGAATAACCGCCATGAAGGCGCTAATGGAACGACTAAGAAGTTCTCGAGCTTCCTATATAAAGAGCCCCTCCTCATTCATCCTTCTCACACCTAAAAACTATACTCTCTGCCTATTGCTCCATTTTTCAGTGAAGCTCGAACTAGAACTCCGACTTGGGCATTTTTTTGAGCCAAAGAAGTCATGATCGGGTTCTTTGTATATTGAATAATTCATACTAATTTTAGAAATTATTTTATGTTTTTTGGAGTTTTTTTGGTAGTTAAACATATCTTATTATTTGTAGTATTTCTTTAATTGCATCTTACTATTGCTTGTTGATCATTTGTGTTTCTTATTATTTTTTTGTGTTTTGTTGTGTGTTTAGTGTCAATTATTTTTTAATAATTCTCTTTCATTTTAATTTGTAATTTTTACTGTGTTTTTAATGTTTCATACTATTTTGGGTTATTTTCATTATTGATTTATACGATTTTTATGGCTTCAATGATCCAAACTATTTTTGTCGTTTCTTTATATTTTTAGTGTCATTTATTATTTTTAAAAACTTGTTATATTTGAAGTATTTATTACTAAAACTGTAGGTAAACATAGTTCATTTATTAATTTCTTATTATTTTTTTGTATTTCCTCACATTGTTAGTTTCATTTATAATTTTTTTATAGTTTTATTTGTAATTTATTTTTTTATGTTTACATACGTTTTTAGTCTTACTTACTATTTTTTATAATTGTTTCTACGATTTGATTTTGACATTTTATTATGTTTTTTAGTGTCTCAAAATTGTTCAATTTATTTTGATTGATTCTCAAAATTCTCCACTTTTGCCTTAAACGATCTAAAATATTTTTGTTATTTCGTTGTTATTTTAAGTATTTCTTATTATTTTTCAAAATTTGTGGCTTTTTAAGTATTTATTTTTCTATTTGTGGTATTTCTTTATATTCATTTTTCTATATTATGTTGGCCATTTTGTAGTTTCTTACTATTTGTTTATTTGCTTGTGTTTAATATGACTTACTATTTTGAGTAATTCTTTTTGTATTTTTTATTATTATTTTGTAAATTTCAAACTGTTGATTCTTTACATTTTTGTGTGTTGAACAATCTCATCTATTTTTTATGTTTCTTTATGTTTTAGTGTTTTTATGATTTTTGAAAAACTACTTTAATTTAAGTATTTATTACTATTTTATGTGTTTATTTAAATATATCTTACAATGTATTATTATTCATTTATTTGATTCTCTTTTACGTATGTCAATACATTTTTTATTCACTTACTAGTTTTTCTTATTTATTTTGTGGTTTATTTTTAGGTTTTAATTGTATTTTTTATTATTTTATACCATTTTTGTATATCAAACGATTCATATCATTGTTTATCATTTCTTTATGTTTTTCGAAGATTCTAAATAGTTTTCACATATCTCATTATTTATAGTATTTTTTAAATGCATCTTGCTATTTTTTGTTGATCATTTAAATGTTTCTTATTATTTTTTATTGTCGCTTCTATGTTACCTATCAATTACCATTTTAGTAATTTACTTGTTGTTTGTTTTTGAATTTTTATTATAGTTTTTATTTTTTCATACTAATTTTGGTTATGTATTAAATGATTCCAACTATTTTTGTTATTTATTTGTATTTTTTAGTATTTCTTATTATTTTGAAAACCTTTTATTTTCTAAGTATATATTACTATTTTTTGGTATTTTTTTAATATACTTTACAATATTTTGTTGGTTATTTATTTATTTCTTATTATTTTTATATATTTTATTACAATTTTAGGTTTCATTACTATATTTTGTAATTATTTTTTATTTATATTTGAATACTTTTGTGTTTTTGAGTGTTGCATTCCATTTTGTATCTTTTTAGGTTATTCTTATTGTTCTTGTATAATGAACAACCCATAATATTTTTGCGCTTTTTTTACATTTTTCTTATGTATTTTTGGACTTTATATGTTTATGACTATTTGTTATATTTCTTTATTGCATGTTACTCTATTTTTAAGTTAATTATTTACTTTTTAATATTTTTTGTATTTATCTACATTTTTAGTGTTCCGTACTATTTTTCAATAATTTTTTTACGGTTTGATTTTAAATTTTTATTGTATTTTTTAGAGTTTCGTGCTTTTTGGTTTCTTTTGTCCGATTCTTACATTTTTTGTCTTGAACATTTTTACATTTTTTATCTTGAATGATCTAAAATAGTTTTGTGAGTTTCATTTTAATTTTGATTGCCTTTTATTATTTTGGAAGTTCATGGCGCTTCAATTATTTTTTTTACTATTTTTCATGTTTCATTGAAATTATTTCCTTTTCTTTTATGTTAGCCATTTAGGTGTTTTTACTATTTTTTTTGTTTGCTCGCATTATTTTTTAATTATTTTTATTATTTTACATGTTAAATACATTTTTTGTTGTTTTAATTTATCTTTACTATTTTTATATATTGAACGATCTCATTAATTTTTGGAATTTATTTTTGCTTTGTGTATTTGTTTTTATGATTTTTGGAAAGCTAATATATTTAAAGTATACATAACTAATTTTTATATTTCTTTAAATATGTCATACAATTTTTTTTCATTTATTTGTTTCATACTATTTTTCGTATTTCTTTACATATTTTATTTAACTTACAATTTTTTAATTAATTTTACAGTTTATTTATTTTTGGATTTTTATGGTTTCTTTTATTGTTTTATATTATTTTGTGTATTTTGAGTGATTATTGTCATTTTATATATTAAACGATCCATACTACTTTTAGTATTTTTTTTATATTTTTTGGAGTTTTTTGGCAGTTTATATATGCCTTATTATTTGTAGTGTTTGTTTAATTGCATTTTACTATTTTTCGTTAATTATTTATGTGTTTTTAGTATTTTTTGTATTTTGTTGTGTGTTTAGTGTCAATTACTTTTTTTAATAATTCCCTTGCATTTGGATTTTTTATTTTTAATATGTTTTAATATTTTATATTATTTTGGGTTACTTTCATTGATTCATACTGTAAATCTTGTCCCTTAAAGATAAGGAAATCAGGGAAAGAACCGGTAAACCCAAATGAGAAAACTGAACCGGTTTATGAACTCCAACTGTTATAGAAAGGGAAAATTAGAAATTTACAAATACTGAGTGATCTAAAAAGTCATAAAAACCATGAAAATGAACATTGGGATAAATTGGAAGGGAAAACTAAACCAGTTCAGGTGAACCAAATCTAAACCGATTTGGATCGGTTTGAACCATCATTGAATTGGTTGCTAAATTCATTTTTCTAGATGGCTTAAAATATTCAAATTTTGGAATTAAAGCCAACATTGGATAGAGAATGAATTTAGAATTTTTTAATTTTGAAAAACTCGGAACCTAAACTAACCAGTTTAAGCATTAAACCCAGGTCGGAACAGTGTCGTCTTCTTCCTTTAGATGATGACACTGTTCATTCGCTGGAAGAATGGACAGCAGCGGTGGAGATGAAACATTTCCATTCAAGGCATTTCAGGTCATGAATGAGAGTCATTAAGGTGCCAAACGGTCGTGAAGAGAGTCCCCGAGCTCCCTATATAAAGAGCTCCTCTCCATTCATCATCCTCACACCTAAAAATTCCATTCTCTCTCAATTACTTAGTTTTCTTGTGAAACTCAAACCAGAGCTCCGACATTAAGGTTTTTCTAAGCCTTAGAACATGAGGTCGGGTTCTTTAGATTCTCAGAGACATCAGCTACCTAACGGTAATCTCCGTTTGAACTAAGGATTGTCGAAGAAGCGCTGGCAGAATCAAACAATGAAGCAACTCTGATGGACCGAAGCTGCCCTATTTCTGCCAAATTGAAATTGTCCAAATTCAACCCTCCTTAGGCCAAACTGAGCCCTCCTAACGTCCCATAGTCCTCATACAACCGCATTAGTGCTAAAAGGTAAGCCAATTCGGCCTCCTCTATCATTTCTGATCGGCGTTAGAGAAAGAAACTGTTAAAACTTCACTTACCGAATTCTCCCTCAATTTGATATGAATTATTGTGATTCTTGATCCTAGTAGGAACCTCAGGATGAGAGCTACCTGTCCAGATAGAGAGCTCATACTGCCGCACCTTCGATGGTAAGCTTTCGAAGCTTTCTCTCTCTACGCTAACTTTTCCGGTGAAGCTCTATTTTAGCTCAATTCTGACCCAAATAATATAGTTCAAAGCTCAATTGAATCATATGGAAGTGTAGGAACTAATCCATACATTCAATTAGAGCAATTAACCCCAATTGGATGGTCAATTTGATGAAATTAAATTTGGCCATTTTGAAAAGAGAAAATTAGGAAAATTTTGGGATTTCGTAAAATTGAGGGACCAAATTGCAATTTCCCAAAATTGAGGGTCAATTGGCCGTGAAAAGGATGTTAGAGGACCAATTGGTCAATTTTTGAAAATAATTGGGGTCAAATTGCCATTGGTGGCCTCAAATCTCAAATTTGAATTTTTTTAAGCCACCTAGAAAAATAAATTTTGAATTCGGTTCAATAGCGGTTTAAACTAGTCTAAACTGGTTCGGATCCGGTTCACCTGAACTGATTTAGTTTTCATCTCCAATTCACCCTAAAGTACTTTTTCATGACTTTTCTGACTCCTTATGTCACTTAGGGTCCATAAATTTCACAGTTTACTATTTCTCTATCGGTTCCGGTTCATAAACCAGTTCAATTCTTAAACTGGTTTAATCCAGTTCGGGTGCGGTTCATCTAAACTGGTCTAGTTTTTCTCTTCCAATTTGTTTCTAAGATTCTTTTCCAAGGTTTTACGAACCCTTTGGATCACCCGGGAGTTGTAAATTTCCAAATTTCCCATTCCCAAATGATCGGCTTTATGAACAAGTTTGGTTTTCTTACTCAGTTTGACCGGTTTTTTTCCAGGTTTTCCTTAACTCAAAAGGACAGGATTTACAACTCTCCCCTCCTTTAAGGAGTTTTGTCCCCAAAACTTAACCAATATATTCCACATCGGGAATAATTTCCCTTAATGTCAACTTGGGTTTTCTTGACATTCTAACACTTTGATTGCTCTTTCGCTTAGTCCCCGTAATCATTCATCTAAGGAATTTCTTTTCATTTATCATGCTTACACCTTCCATGAAGTTATAATAACGAGGCATGTCTGGCTCATTAATCCAAATGTATATTCTTAGGTTTGCATCTCCCTTTATTTTTGGTAAGGTTCTTCCTCTTGGGGTTCTTACTCAAGATTTCAGGATTGGGAGTTCCAAGATGCCCAATCATTCCTTTATTTAGTTATTCTCTTCATCGTTGAAACTCCTATCTTGACGTTCTTTCGAGCATTATGTACTTGTTTTCACAGATTTATGTGTTATTATTATTTCATCCCAATTTGTCCCATCCTTCATCCGTCATTGATTACAACTTCGGTCACAATTATGTTTGACCTTGTTATGTTTACTAATTGACTCCTTCTTACTCAACTTACATTTTACTCGAGACTGTTGGTGCTTATATGTCCTTTACGACATGACATATCTCTGAACCTTGTCTTTATGTCCATTAGATTTCCAGAACACCTCATTTAGGGTTATTCCTAATTTTCCAACCTCTCAGGGATTGTATAACATCATCCCTCTTTTCTTCTGGTAGTATTCCTCGACTACCTTCACCATTACCAAATCAGCTTATACCACTGTGTCAGTTTTCCTTACCCACTCGTCCTTTCTCAACTTGCTTATTGAGTCTTTCTGATTCCAATGATTGGGTTTTCCAATAATTTACCAACAAGCTGGGATTCCTTCTTTCTTAAATCCTTGGCCTTCTTTATCTAAGGATTTTTCCTTATTCCTTAATCTACTTTTACTTACTCGTAATTATTTCATGATTCTTCATTCTACAATAATCGCTTTCGATCTATGTGTCAATTCCTTTGCTTGGTAAGGTTCCCTTCTTCTGATTTTGCTCTCTACTATGTCCCTCACAATTGAGATTTCCATCTTAGGAGTTACAGGCTAAATCTTCTTATCATTCCTTATAGGGTTCTTTCTCCCTTTCTTCGCACCCCTATCTATGTTAGGCATTTGCCCGTATTGGATCCTTCTTTATCCACAACTTCTATTTCATCCCTTATTGCTTACTGGAGATACTTTCGATTTTCTATCTTATTCCGTACACTTCACACTATGCTCAGTCGTCCACTCTTTAAGCTTTATATGTGCGTGTGGATTATGACCTGTCTTACCAATTGTGGTTATTCCTCCTTAACCACATCTTATTTAGAGGGTTCACTTTCCCAACGTTTCTCGGTCGTTCTTTCCTTAATTACCTTATTATGGATAGTTCACTCATTCTTACTTGTCACAGCATCTCTTGATGCTAACTTCCTACTTACCCTTTTCCTGAGTTTAACTACTCCTTAGATTCCCTTAATGTGCTTCCCTGAGTTTCTTTCACCTTAGCATGCATTTTATTTTCAAATTCGTCTCCTCACCCCTCGTCACCTGGTTCCATTTATTCTTTATTAGGTCATGTATCATTTCTCAAGATTTCCTTATTTAAGAGGATTCTTACCCTTTTCTCCCGTAATTCCTTTTTTTCATTCATCTTGAAGGCACCTAACTTTATATGACATCCCTTGATGATATTCTTTCATGCTTACCTTTACTCTTGAGATCCTACGGGTACGTCTTTCATACTCCATCCTCATTATCACTCGTACCCCAGTACATGTCTATTTCTTTCTAGGGAGAGGTCATATCCACCTTGTTTCAAAATCACTTGATCATCCTTCGAGAGGCTCACTTAACCATCTCATGGCCTTTTGATAGTAAATCCGGTCATGGTCATTGATTTCTTTAAGGATTTCATTTCTCCATTTTTTTAAGCATCTTAGCCTTTTCACTACTCCCTTCTTTGTCATGGTTTAAATCCATTGTTCTCTCGAAGACCAGTTCTTTAAAGGTCTCATTCTCTCCATTTCTCCGGTCCAATCGTCTGGGCAGTTGTATCACTCGTCCTTCATGCCCATCCTATTGTCCTTCATAGAGTGTAGTCTTTACTACATCTCAGCTTTTCTTAGGGTTTTGTTTATTCTCTTTGGCTGTCCCATTACTACTAGTTTCTTCTTTCTATTTGGTTCTCATGGAATTATTATTTGGTTCTCCTACTCTCTCCAAATAGGTCACACTAGGCCATCACGATACTTTGTTCCTTTGAAACATTTCCTAATTAAGGGTTGGTTCCATGCACTCGATATTATGTCCATCCGCCCATCAATGATTCCTTCAAGGGTAGTTAGTCGTATGCATCCCTCCAAAGTTTACTTTCATAGTGTATTTCTTCTCCTCTTCACTCTTACTATGTCATACCCACAGAGTTTTCGGAGAACATTTTTTTTCCGTGTTTGCCCCTTTATGAGAGGGTTCTAGGTATAATTTCTTACCTCCATTCTTGTGGTATTCTTCTCGGCTTGACCTTCTTAAGAAGAATTTTAAATTTAGTTATTTTTACCTCATCATTTCTTGACCTCTTTGTGAATTGCTTACTTAACCTGCTCCATGGTTTTGGTCACGAGTCCTTCCTATCTTTCATAACCTTTGAGGAGGTATTGCCCTAAATCTATGAGGTGTGGAACAGTCCTTCTTTACCTGCCCTATTCCCTTGCACCTATGACAGGTTTGGTACTTGTCCTTAGTAGGGTTCGGTACTTCTTCACGTAGTGTCCCTATTGTTCACACTTTTAAGAGGTTATTCCCTTGCATGGACTATTGTGGTTCCTCCTTTCCTTCGGGTATTGTGGGGCCTTTCTAGGGGTTACTGTTAGTTTAGTGCTTTGCTATCCTTGAGTGTGATCACCTTGAGAGTTTTCTTGTTAAGTATTCTTTGCCAAATGGTCACTCTAGGAGTCCTCCTATATTCCTTGATTCCCTCATTCAACTTAACTTAACTGGAATGGGATTCTCCCTAATTTTAATGGTGAAGGGGTTTGTTTATTTACTATTCTTGGGACCATCTTCCTAGTAAGATCACTTCATCATGAGATAGGATTTTAGGAATTTCGAGTACTTTATTAATCGAGAAGTACAATATGTTGGGGGGGTTTAGCCCTATTATAGAAAGTGGTCACAAAATAAATAGGGAGCTACGGGATTCTTGATAAGCATCCTCCTAGGTAAGGTTATACGCCCTTTGTTGGCGTTTATAGCTTCACGCTTGGCTTCCTTTGTCCGTAAAGTTGTGCCCTCAATAGGTCCTAGCACCATTCTCCAAGATACTTCCCCATTTGGTCTTTTGAGATTCCTACCATACCTCAGACATTTGGGAAGCTTCTAGGGTTGTCTTCCTATGAGGATAGGGTGTTGAGTAGAGTCATTCTTAGTTTTCTTGGTTCCTCTCTTGGGAGCCATCTGAAAATTTTTAAGATAAATCCTATTAGTTACTTATATTTTCTAGTCTTGATTATGTATTCAAAAAAATAAGCTCTAATACCACTCTAGTTGTCACGTCCCAACTCAGTTTGGTCGGATCCCCGTGATCAACCCTCCACTCTCCTGGTTTATTAAAGGGTTTTCCCTTATTATAGATCGTAAAAAGTAAGGTGTCCTTTAAACCTACACATTTTCCTGGAATAACATAAATCAAAACTACATAATATTTTAAATTTATCATACCTGTCTCACAGCGTCTTAATTGATGGTCTATAAGGGTAGGCTTTTTGAAATTTCCTAAAAGGGATATAAGGGAGGGGTGAGTACGACTACTCAGTGAATGGTTTTTTTTTTCAAAACTTTTAACTTTTAGGAAAAAGATTTGTACTGGAGTGTGTCAGACTCCTTTCTTTCAAAAGTCCTTTCATTTCAAATCTTGATTTTTACCATCATTTCTTTATTAATCACGGTGTGTCATCACCCAACACACATCCTTCATCATGAAGGTCAAACACACATTCGCAAGCCAGTACGTCCACTGAACCCACTTGTGGCGTCGGAGCGACTATACAGACCACCTAGATAGAAGCACGTCCACTTCTACCCTAAGAATGAGTGGATGTTCGTGACATCCGACCCTCAATCCTGTAATCAAATCTCCGTGTCCATATGAGGACAGAGACCTCATCCTGTCTCGACCCCGGTCTTATGCGCTTGGTGCTACTCCAAATTTTGCACGGTGACCTAGTACGACGAACTGCCCTTATACTCACCAGGTTGTCCAGGGCCCTTAGGACGCATCACTACCCCTCTCGGGTGTCTTGATGGTCCCGTAATCAAAGTGCATGCACAATTAGTATTTTCACATTATGCCATATAATTTGTCCGAACTAGGTTCAAAGCTTAAACCGGCCGGTCCCCCCCATTCGATCGAATTTTTCAAATCTAAACATTTTTAAATTCATCTAAATTCATTTTCAATCCAATGGTAGCCTCAAATCTCAAATTAAAATTTTTTAAAGCCACCTAGAAAAATGAATTTAGAATATGGTTCAATAGTGGTTTAAATCGGTCCAAACCGGTTTGGATCCGGTTCACCTAAACCGGTTTGGATCTGGTTCACCTGAACCGGTTTGGTTTTCATCTCCAATTCACCCTAAAGTCCTTTTTCATGTCTTTTATGACTCCATAGGTCACTTAGGATCCATAAATTTCCCAGTTTACTATCTCTCTATTGGTTCCAATTCATAAACCGGTTCAATTCTTAAATTGGTTTAATTCGGTCCGATTTGTGGGCATCTTGAAGGTCTCGTACACATTGTGCATGCACAATTAGTATTTTCACATCATTCTATATAATTTGTGGTGCCACTGGTCCAACGGCCCCAACCATCAACTCAACTTGCAGTTGTTTGTCTTGACTAGTACGGAGACTTGTCATGTCACACTACCACTTGTTGACTGAATATGTTAGTCCTGTTTTGGTACCATGGTCAAACAATTCATTTATTTAAAGTTTTATAACATATATCTCATGTTTGTTTACGAGCTCTTACTCGTGCCAATTGGCCTATGGCCCACTGTTCGAGATTTTCAAAATCTGGCATATTAGTCCCCAAGTTCCAAAACTGAGGCCCCCGGCCTATAAGAGCTATTCGAGCTCCGGTTAAGAAGGTCTCCCAAATCGTTTAAGTAGTGGCACACAGTCAGGGGAGAGCACTTTCGACAAAAATATGTTTTCAACTATCTATCATACCAACCAAGTATGATGACATCTCCGCTCATAACTGATAAACGGGTTTTCCAGGGACTTAGGGTGCATCACTAACCCTCTCGGGCATCTTGATGGTCCCGTAATCATAGTGCATGCACAATTAGTATTTTCACATTATGCCATATAATCTGTCCAAACCAGGTTCAAAGCTTAAATCGGCTGGTTCACCCCCCATTCGACCGAATTTTTCAAATCTAAAAATTTATAAATTCATCTAAATTCATTTTATATCCAATTGGCCTCAAATCTCAAATTTGAATTTTTTAAGCCACCTAGAAAAATGACATTAGAATTCGGTGCAATAGTGGTTCAGACCGGTCTATACCGGTTCAATCCGGTTCACCTGAACTGGTTTGGTTTTCATCTCCCATTCATTCTCAAGTTCATTTCCATGACTTTTGGGACTCTTTGGGTCACTTGGGATCCATAAATTTCCTAGTTTGCCCTTTCTCTATCAGTTCGGGTTCATGAATAGACTCGATTCATAAACCGGTTCAATCTAGTTGGATCCGGTTCATCTAAACCGGTCTGGTTTTTCTCTTCCAATTTGTTCTAAGGTTCTTTTCCAAGGTTTTATAAACCCTTTGGATCACTCGGGAGTTGTAAATTTCCAAATTATGAGTTCCCAAATGATCGGGTTTGTGAATCGGTTCGGTTTTCTTACTCAGTTTGACTAGTTCTTTTTCCGGTTTTCCTTAATTCAAAAGGGTGGGGTTTACAATATATTATTATATTATTAAAATATACATGAATAAACATCTCAATAAAATCATGTAATAAATAATTTCATAGAATTATTATTTGTATTAGTTAAACAAAAAATCATAATTAACTATTCGTATAAATCAAGTTTTGTCTTTAATGCATTTTAAATTCATATTTATCTTTGATATGAATTTTATTATATTCACCTTTATGATTTATTTTTGAAATCAAATAAAATCCATACAAATCATCTAGCATATGATCTAAATAAGGAATAGGGTGATGATACATTACCGTGCTACTATTGATAGTTCGATAATCAACATACATTCGTCAAGTTTTACCTTTTTTGGGTATTTGCACAAACGCATGGACTTGGTATTAATTTTGATGCTTGATTCCTTGAGTTAGTGGTAAACCATGAGATATTGTCTTTGGAACATGCTTGAATTCCTACAAAAAAGATATAAGATTTCTCGATAAATATCCGACAATGGGGTTAGTATTTAAAAATATATCATTGTATATAAGTACTGTAAGGACATGTAAATTTATATTGATATCACTTTTTCTTGTAATAAAATTATTTTTACTCTCTTTCTTTTCAATTATAATTTTTTTCTTTTCTTTTTCAATTTTGGATTTTCAATCTTCTATTTTAACTCTAATTTTTCTCTCTTCTTTTTCAATGTCGCCTTTTATCTCTTTCATTTCAATTATGACTTTTATCTCTTCTTGTTTTTCTTGTATTTTCCTTTCATTTGCCTTTTTGTTCTTCAACTAATCCTCATTAATTTGTTGTAGAGTCAAAGGTATAAGAGATATCGGTCTATTATTCATCACAAATGAGTACCTATTTGTTAATCTATCATGTGTAACTTGACGAACAAACTTCCAAAGTTGTCCCAATAGAATATGGCATGCATGCATTGTTACCACATCACATAATACCTCATCCTTATATTTTCCAATAAAGAATGAAACCAATACTTGCTTGGTTACCTCGAAGTTTGTATTGATTGTTCAATCTTTGAATTGGATAAGGCTTTAAATGCTTCACTGTAGGTAATGCCAACTTCAAATGCTTCACTGTAGGCTTCAAATAAAATTCACAAGTAAAAACCTTATAAGTTCAAAAGTTCCCTCAAAAGAGAAATAAGACATAAAGCTCACAATAACATTGAAATCCAAGATATGTCCTTACAATGCTCTAAAGTTGGCCTTTTATAGGTAGTCACTTATTAATATTAGCTATTCTCTATATAAGAAAATAAAATAAAGCTCACAATTACA
Source organism: Trapa bicornis (assembly GCA_030064425.1). Taxonomy (NCBI): domain Eukaryota; kingdom Viridiplantae; phylum Streptophyta; class Magnoliopsida; order Myrtales; family Lythraceae; genus Trapa; species Trapa bicornis. The sequence continues at coordinate 15,248,354 of CM057753.1, read as the reverse complement.
TTAAATCAAAGATATGTCCTTACAATGCTCTAAAGTTGGCATTTTATAGACAGACACTTAATATTAGCTATTCTCTATATAAGGAAATAAAATATTATGGTTCACATATCAACCATATAGAGAATATTACTAATATATTTCTTATTTCTTTATATAGAGATGTCTAAAATAATAAATATTCTAGACTTAACATATTATCTTAGACATATCCAGAAAATATATTATTTTCTTATTTAATCTTCTATAAGATTTATGATATTAATAAATCTTACATTCGAGTTGTATCATTCTTTAGTGTTTTTATTGTACTATTATATTGTACTTCCAACTTGGCTTCCTACAATTGCTCCAATTAGCTAATACATTTCTTCTTTAATTCATTTGGCCCTTAACCTTTTGAGATTGGACATTGCGAATTGGTAGAACCCTCAGTTGGACTCACATCATTTTTTGTATTTAGCAATCCATAACATTTTTGTTAGTTCCGTTGTAATTTTGACTGTCTATTATTATTTTGGAAGTTCATGGCACTTTAAATATTTGTTACTATTAGTCGAGTTTCATTGAAATTATATTTTTTTATTTTATTTGTCATTTTGGGTTTTTAATATTTTTGGTGTTTGTTGACATGTTTATATTTACTTACTATTTTTAGTAATTCGTTTTACAATTATTTTTTAATTTTTTTATTATTTTGCATCTTAAATACATTTTTTCATTTATTTTTACTATTTTAGAAACCCCTAAATGACCAATATAATATAGAAAAATAAATTAAAAACATCACAAATAGCAAAATAAATAATTAAGATGCCATAAAATTAAAAATAATAATAAAATATACTCAAAATTACAACAAAAGATAAAATATATTCCAAATCATTTAAGACAAAAGTGACTAGAATAAATAAAAAATAAATTAAAAATTTTTGAGACATTGAAAAGATAAAAAAGTCAAAATCAAATCCTATAAAGAATTATAAAAATATAGTAACACTAAAAAGGTAAGTAAACATAAAAAAATAAATCAAAAATAAAATTATAAAAAATATAAATTAAACTAACAAAGTAAGAAAATACCACAAATAAGAAGAAATTATTAAATAAACAAATAAAACGATATAAAATACATTCAATGATACATCACAAATAGTATTAAATACTTCAAATATAATAAATTTCTAAAAAATAGTAAAAAAATACTAAAAATACAAATAAATGACAAAAATGGTTAGATCATTCAAGCCATAAAAATGGTATAAATCAATGAAAATAATCCAAAATAGTATAAAATATTAAAAATATAGTAATAATTAAAAATCAAAACACAAGAAAATTATTAAAAAATAATTGACACTAAATACACAAGAAAACACAAAAAATCAACAAAAAAATAGTAAGATGTATTTAAATATACACTACAAATAATAAGATATGTATAAAGTGTAAAAAAATTCAAAAAAAAATGCTAGTAGATGGTTCATATACAAAAATGACAATAATCACTCAAAATACATAAAATAATAAAAAAATTATAAAATTTAAAAATAAACAAAAAGTAAAATGAATTAAAAAATTATAAGTGAAACAAAACTTGCAAGGAAATACGCAAAAAGTAAGAAACAAATAAATAAATAATAAAATATTGCATAACATATTTAAACAATTACCAAATATAGTAATGTATACTAAAAATATTAACTTTTCAAAAATCATAAAAAACACACTAAATACATAAATAAATTCTAAAAATTGATTCAATGTTTAATACACAAAAATGGTAAAAATAAATGAAAATAAAAAAAATGAAGAAACATGTAAAATAATAAAAACAATTTAAAAAATAATTGTAAAAATAATTACTAAAAATAGTAAGTCAATATAAGTATGTTAGAAAATACCAAAAATAGTATAAACACCAAAATGACCAAAAAAATAGAAAAAAATAACTTTAATGACATATGACACATAGTAAAAAAAATACTTAAATGCCATGAACTTCCAAAATAAAAAGAGGCATCCAAAATTATAGCGATACTCAAAAAATATTTTTGATTGTTTAAGACAAAAAATGTAAAAATCAGTCAAAATAAACCAAAAAAAGTACAAAATAGTAAAAAAATACAATAAAAAATTAAAATCAAATAATAAGAATAATTACTAAAAATAATACGTAATACTATAAATGTAGACAAAGACAAAAAATAATAAGAAGTACATAAATAACTAAACAACATAGTAACATATTTAAAAAAAACATCACAAATAGTAATAAACACCTAAAATACCAATAAATTAAAAATGCAAAAATACAAAAGGCACAAAAAATATTATGGATAGTTCATTATACAATATTATTAAGAAAACCCCAAAAGACATAAAATAGAATTAAACACTCAAAATCACAAAAGTATTTAAAAATAAATCACAAATATAATTACAAAAAATAATAAGTGAACATAAATATATAAGAAAATAAAAAAGAAATAAATAAATAACAAAACATAGTAAAGTATATTAAAAAACACCACAAATAGTATTAAATACTTACAAATAATAAGTTTTCAAAAATAATAATAAATACAAATAAATACAAATAAAGACAAAAATAGTTTGGACCATTGAAAACATAAAAATTGTTTAAATCAAAGAAAATAATAAAAAACTTGTATGAAACACTTAAAACTATATAAAAAATTCAAAAAACCTACAAGTGAATTACTAAAATAGTAATTAACACAAAACACAAGCAAGCATAAAAATTATAAGAAACACATAATTGAAAATAGTATATAACACTATAAATGTAGATAAACATAAAAAATATTAAGAAGCACATAATTAACTGAAAAATAATGTAACATAGATTAAAAGAAACATCACAAATATAATAAACATGTAAAATACCAATAAAATACAAAATACATAAGAAAACTATAGAAACACAAAAGCCACAAAAAAATATTATGGATTATTCATTATACAAGAATGGAAAGAAACATCTCCAAAAGACACAAAATAAAATGAAACACTCATAATACAAAAAAGCATTCAAATAAAATCACAAATATAGTTACAAAAAATAGTAATTGAACTAAAAAAGGTAATAAAATAATAAATAAATAATCAACAAAATAATATAAAATAAATTAGAAAACACCACAAATAATAATAAATACTTACAAAATAATAAATTTTCAAAAATAATAAGAAATACAAAAAAAATACACAGAAACGCAAAAACAGTTGAGACCATTCAAAACATAAAAATTGTATGAATCAAGGCAAATAATGGAAATTAGTATGAAATACCAAAAGTTATAATAAAAATTAAAAAATAAATAACAAGTAAATTAATAAAATAGTAATTAACTCTAAACATATAAGCAAGCTTAAAAAATAATAAAAAGCACATAATCAATCAACAAAAAAATAATATGCATTTAAAAAATGACAAAAATAGTACGAATAGTTCGATATACATAACTGGTAAGATTCACACTAAATACCCAAAATGGTATAAAACAATAAAAAATACAATTAAAATCCAAAAATAAATTAGAAAAACTAGGAAGTGAAAAAAAATGTAATGAAATACGTAAAATTGTAAGAATCAAATAAATGAACAATAATATATTTTTAGATATATTTAAAGAAACACAAAAATAGTAATAAATACTTATAATAAAGTAGTTTTTAAAAAAAACATAAAAACATTCCAAAACATAAAGAAGACAAAAAATAGATGATATCATTCAACACACAAAAAAGATGGTAAGAATCAATAAAAAATAGTATGAAACACACAAGCAAATAAAAAAAAATAGTAAGACACTCATAAATGTCCTACATATTATAGAAAAATCAATTAAAAAAATTTACAAATAGAAAAATAAATACTTAAAAAGCCATAAACTTCCAAAAATAATAATATATACTCAAAATCACAACGAAACACAAAAAAATATTTTGGACTATGATTAGAATCAATCAAAATAAATTATACAATTTTGAGACACTAAAAACATAATAAAATGTCAAAATCAAATCATAGAAAAAAATGATAAAAAATAGTAAGTAAGACTAAAAACCTAGGAAAACACAAAAAAAAATCACAAATAATATTATAAAAAATTGTTACTAAAATTAACTACTTAAGGAAATATAAAAATAATAAGAAATTATTAAATAAACAATATAACAATATAAAATACATTCAATGATACACTAAAAACTATAATAAAAATTAAAAAATAAATAACAAGTGAATTACTAAAATAGTAATTAACTCTAAAAACCCAAGCAACCAAAAAAAATAATATAAAACACATAATCGATCAACAAAGATAGCAAGATGTATTTAAAAAACATTATAAATAATATGATATGTGTAAACTATTAAGAAACTTCGACAATCATAAAAAATGAAAAAAATAGTACGAATAGTTCGTTATAATTGGTAAGATTTACTCTAAATACCCAAAATGATATAAAATAATAAAAAAATACAATTAAAACCCAAAAACAAATCACAAAATAAATTAGAAAAACTATGGAGTGAAATAAAATGTAATGAAATATGTAAAATTATAAGAAACAAATAAATGAACAACAATATATTTTAAGATATATTTAAATAAACACAAAGTAGTAATAAATACTTTAAATAAAGTAGTTTCTCAAAAATCATAAAAACATTCCAAAACATAAAGATGACTGAAAAATAGATGATATCGTTCAACACACAAAAAATGGTAATAATCAACAAAAAAAAAAAAGTATGAAACATGCAAAATAATAATTAAAAAAATGTAAAAAGAAATACTAAAAATAGTATGTTATAAGAAACACACAAGCAATTAAAAAATAGTAAGACACTCCTATATTACCTACATATTATAGAAAAATCAATTAAAAAATTCACAAATAGAAAAATAAATACCTAAAAACCATAAACTTCCAAAAATAATAATATATACTCAAAATCACAACGAAACAAAAAAAATATTTTGGACCATTTAAGGCAAAAGTGATTAGAATCAATCAAAATAAATTATACAATTTTGAGATACTAAAAAACATAATAAAAAGTAAAAATCAAATCATAGAAAAAATGATAAAAAATAGTAAGTAAGACTAAAAACGTTGGAAAATAAAAAAAAAATAAATCACAAATAATATTATAAAAATTGTTACTAAAACTAACTACTTAAGGAAATATAAAAATAATAAGAAATTATTAAATGAACAACATAACAATATAAAATACAATCAATGATACACTAAAAACTATAATAAAAATTAAAAAACAAATAACAAGTGAATTACTAAAATAGTAATTAACACTAAACAAACAAGACACCATAAAAATAATAAAAAGCACATAATCGATAAACAAAAAATTGCAAGATGCATTTAAAAAATACTATAAATAATAAGATATGTATACACTATTAAGAAACTTCGACAATCACAAAAAATAACAAAAATTGTCACGCCCCGACCCGGTTTGGTCGGATCCCCATGAGCAAACCACTACTCTCCCAGATTATTAAGGGTTTCCCCCTTTTTTAAAACGTTAGGAGTAAGGCATCCTTTAAACATGTACCTTTCCTAGAATAACATTAATCAAAACTGCATAAAATTTGAACTTACATACCTATCTTGCAAGTTTAGCTAGTTGAGGGTCTTTAGGTCAGTTTTCCCTCCGTTTTCTGTAAAGGGGTAAAGGGAGGGGGTGAGTTCGACAACTTAGTGAAATATAAGTTTTAGAAAAATAGTTTGAATTGGAGTGTGCCAGACTCCTTATTTTCTTTAAAATCATTTCTTCCTCAATTTCTCAGTTTTCAAAACCATAATTCCTCATTAACCACAATCGGTGTGTTTAACAATCAACACACGCCCTTCATCATGAAGGGATCACACATTCACAGGCAGCCCATTCACTGCACCTACTTGTGGCATCAGAGCGACTTTACTGGCCACCTAAATAGAAGTCCATCCACTTCTACTTTGGGAATGAATGGATGTACGTGACATCCGACCCTCAAACCCAGAAAGAAAATTCGTGTCCATGTGAGGATAGAGACCTTATCCCGACCCACCCCGGTCTCATGCGCAGGAAGCTATGTCAAGCTTCCCTGATTGTTGGCACGACAAACTGCCCTCATTTCCACCATGTCGCCTAGTAGCCCCTAGGACGCATCACTACCCCTCTTGGGCATCTTGATGGTTCTAATCCTTAGTGCATGCACAAAACAATAGTTTTCCTCATAAGCCATTTAATCTTTGGAGACACTGGTCCAATGGCCCTGAGCCTCAACACTACCTATAGCTATTTGTCTCGACTGGTCTGTTAACTTGTCTTGTCGTACTACCGCCAGTCCATCGAGTATGTCAGTCCTGTCTTGGTACCATGGACAAATCACATCATTCATTAAATTTTTCATAACTTAAGATCATGTTTGTTTATGAGCTTCTACTTGTGCCAATTGACCTTGGACCCATTGTACGAAATTTTTAAAATCGAGCATTTTAGCCACAAGTTCTAAAACTGAGGCCACCGGCCTATCTGAGCTATTTTAGCTCCCGTCAAGAAGGTCTCCCAAAAGTTTAAGTAGTGGCACACAGTAAGGGGAGAGCACTTTTGACAAAAAATATTTTGATTTGTCCATCACACCAATCGAGTGTGAGGACATCTCCGCTCATAACCGATAAGCGGGTTTTCTACTTCCTTCTAGGAAGTTCATCATACCAACTGGGTCTGATCTACTTACAACCGATAAGTAGTTTTTTCACGTGTTTTCTAACGTCACCCTAACCAGGTGTGATGTTAAAATTTCACATAATAGTGGGTGTTAAATTTTGACGTACTCATTATCCCAACCGGGTATGATCTAAGGTTCTTTCCCAAGGTTTATGAATTTCTTTGGATTACAATGGACTTTGCATGATATGGATATCCTTGTTCCTTATCCTTTGGCCTAATAGCCTTCATTCATCATGAATGAATAAAATGCCCAAACTTTTAGTTATTTGCATTTAGGTCCCTAAAGTTCTTTTTCTTTAACTTTAGGTCCCAAATGCCAATTTTCCCACAAATTGAGTCCCGAAATTTCTAAAATTCACTTTGGGACCTCAATTTATTCAAAATTAAAAAAAGGGGTTCAAGTTTCCCAAATTTCCAATTTGGTCCCCAACTTTTCATAAATTACCATTTTGCCCCTACTTTACAAAAATAGAAAATTTGACCCCAATATTCCAAAAATTGACATATTAGTCCTCCGACATCTTTTATATGCCCAATTGGCCCTAAATATTTGGAAAATTGCACTTTAGTCCCTCAAAATTTTGAAATCCCCAATTTCCCCCAAAATATCCCCCTTTCATACTGGTCGAATTTGATTTCATCAAATTGACCAATCAATCGAGGTTAATTGTTGAAATTGAAGTTAAAATTGAGTTCCTACCCTTCCACACGATTCAATGGAACTTTGAATCACGTCATTTGGATTCGAATTGAGCTCAAACGGAGCTTGATCGAAAAACTAGACTTAGAGAGAGAAAGCTTCAAAAACTTACCATCGGGGGTGTGGCGGTCCGAGCTTTGGATCTGGGTAGATAGCTCTCATCCTGAGGTTCCTCCTAGGATCAAGAATTTCATCAATTCATGCCAAATTGAGGGAGAATTTGGTCGGTGAAGTTTCACCGGTTCTCTCTCTAACACTAATAAGAAATTACTGAGAGGAGCTAAATTGGCTTACCTTTACGCTCTAATTCAATCATATGAGGGCTGTGAAAGTGTTGGGAGAGCTTGGTTTGACATGAGAAGGGCTCAAATTGGCCATTTTTAGTTCAACTGAATTAGGGCAGCTTTGGTCCATCGGAGCTGCTTCAGTGTTCTATCACACCGACGCTTCTCTAGCGATCCTTGGAGCAAATGGAGACTACTGCCGGGTAGCTGACTTCTTGCTGAATCTAAGGAACCTAACCTCGCCTTCTTTGGCTCAGAAAAACCCCAATGTCAGAGCTTTGTTTCGAGCTTCACTAGAAAATGGAGCAATAGGGAGAGAGAGGAGTTTTTAGGTGTAAGGATGAATGTGAAGGGGCTCTTTATATAGGAAGCTCGGGGACTTCTTGACCATCTGATTAGTGCCTTTATGGCGGTCATTCATTGCATCAAACTCCCTGAACGGAGACTTTTCATCTTCGTCAACGCTGCTCAATTTTCTAGAGAGTGAACAGTGATGTCATTTGAAGGAAGAAGATAACACTGTTCTGTACCAGACCAGACCGATCTAAACTAGGTTCAATGTTTAAATCGGCCGATTCAGGCCCGATTCGACCAAGTTTTTAAAAATTAAAAATTAAAAATTCATCTAAATTCATTCTCCATCCATTGGTGGCTTCAATTATCCAATTAAAATTTTCTAAGCCACCTAGAAAAATGAAATTAGAAACCAGTTTAATAATGGTTTAACCCGGTTCAGGTTTGGTTCACTTGAACCGGTTTGGTTTTCACCTCCAATTCATCTTAAAAGTCCTTTCTCATGACCTTTGTAACTCTTTAGGTCATTCGGGATTTATAAATTTCCTAGTTTGCCCTTTCTCTATTGGTTACTATTTATAAACTGACTCGGTTCTCTATTTGAAAATGACCAGTTTTTTCTCGATTTTTCTTATTATCAAAGGATGGGGTTTACAACACTCCCCTCCTTTTAGGGGTTTTGTCCACAAAACTGTTACATGTCAAATAATTGTGGGTAACCATCCCTCATTACAGTATCGGTTTCCCATGTCTCTTCTTGCATGGATCCATTTTGCCAAAGAACTTTAACCATAGGAATTCTCTTATTCCTTAGTTCTTATCTCTCTGGTCGATAATTCGTACGGTTCTATTTGATCGGTCAAGTTCTCTTCCAGTTCTGGTGGAGGTCGATCCAACACATGGCTAGGGTCAGTCTAGTACTTCCGAAGTACTGAAATATGGAATACATTGTGTATTCTCTACATGTTTGGAGGTAGTTCAAATTTATAGGCTATCAGTCCTATCCTTTGGATGATGGGATAAGGATTGATATACCTTGGTTTCAATTTTCTCTATTGTTGAAACCTAAGTATTCCCCTCCTTGGGGATACCTTTAGAAACACTTGGTCTTCCACATCAAACTCCAGATCTCTTCTCCCATGATCCGCATAACTCTTTTACCCGTCCTAAGCAGCCTTAAGGCGACTCCTAAATAACTTGATTTTCTCTATGGTGTCCTTTATTAACTCCACCTTTTCTAGTTTCCTTTCCCCCACTTCTTCCCAAAATAAAGGGGTACGAGAAGGTTGTCTATAAAGGGATTCATAAGGAGCTATCTGAATACTAGCATGATAGCTATTATTGTAAGCAAATTCTATTAGGCACAGGTATTCCTCCCAACCTTTGTCCATGGTGAGTACGCATGCCCTCAACATATCCTCCAAGGTCTGAATCGTCCGTTCAGACTATCCATTGGTCTAGGGATGAAACGTCATACTCATATGTAGCTTGGTTCCCAAGGCACTTTGTAAACTTAGCTAGATTCTTGAAGTAAATCGGGGGTCTCTATCCGATACTATACTCACCGGGACGCCATGGAGTCTAACTATCTCCCTCATGTATAAGATGGCTAGTTGTTCCACTATATATGTCACTCTTATGAAAAGGAAATGAGCGGATTTGGTCAATCTATCCACGATGTCCCAAATTGTGTCTCGACCCTTCATTGTCACAGGTAGTCCTATGACAAAGTCCATGGTAATGTGCTCCCATTTCCATTCCGGAATTGGCAAGGGTTATAATAGTCCTGATGGTTTCTGATGCTTAGCCTTTATCTACTGACAGGATAAGCATCGAGCTACATATTCTGCAATGTCCCTCTTTATTCCCTTCCACCAATATCCTTGTTTGAGGGTATGGTACAACTTAGTACTGCCCGGATGAATCGCATACACCAAATCATGCTCCTCTTCTAGAATTAACCTCTTCAGCTCCTTATCTAGAGGCACACATACCCTAACCTTATAGGTTAGCACTCCATCACCTTGCAAGTCATAGTTTGGTTTCATTTCTCTATTAATTCGGTCCAAATAAGATTGGAGTTCCTTATCAACCTTTTGTTGGGCCTTAATCTGCTCGGTTAGATTGGGTTTCACCACCACATTAGCCAACAAGCATTTCTCCTACTTGTCCATCTTTAGGTACACCTCGATTTTCCCCAGTTGTTGCAACAAGGGTATGTAACTTGTCTTTATTTGTGTTGCCTCAGTTTGGAATTTGCGACTTAAGGCATCTGCCACCACATTTGCATTTTCAGGGTGATACTCTATCGCAAGGTCATAGTCTTTCACCAATTCTAGCCATCTCCTCTGGCAGAGATTTAACTCTTTTTGAGTTAGGAAATACTTAAAACTCTTGTGATTAGTGTATATCCTACACTTAACCTTATAAAGGTAGTGTCGCCAAATCTTTAATGCAAACACTATCGCAGCTAATTCCAGGTCATGAGTTGGGTAGTTTCTCTCATGTAGCTTAAGTTGTCGCGAGACATAGGTAATAACCTTTCCTTGTTGCATCTGTACACATCTGAGTCATTGTCTAGATGCATCACTATAGACGGTGTACTCTCTCACACTTGGGTTAGGAAGGGAGAGTACCAATGCTGTTATCAGTCTAGTCTTCAACTCGAAGAAAGACTTCTCATAGCTTTCATCCTATTTATACTCAACTCCTTTCCTAGTGAGTCGAGTCAGAGGGGTTGCTATCTTAGAAAAATCTTGCATGAACCATCAGTAGTATCCTGCCAAACCTAAGAAACTTTGTATCTTTGAAGGACTCTTAGGTGCCTTCCAATTAGATATGGCTTCCACCTTTGCTGGATCTACCTTGACTCCATCATTGGACACTATATGTCCTAAGAATCCTACCTTATACAACTAGAACTCACACTTGGAGAATTTTGCATATAAGTGGTTTTCCTTTAATATCTCCAAGGTGATTGCCAAATGTTCTTTGTGCTCCAACCTAGTTCATGAGTATATGAGAATATCATCTATGAATACTATCATGAACATGTCCAATCGTGGTTGGATTACTTGGTTCATTAAATCCATGAAGGTTGCAAAGGAACTCGTAATGTCCGTATCGGGACCGAAATGTCGTCTTAGGAATGTCCTCCTCTCGAATCCTAAGTTGATGATAGCCCAACCAAAGGTCTATCTTGGAGAAGTAGGCCGCTCCTTTTAGTCGATCGAATAGTTCATCAATTTGTGGAAGTGGGTACTTGTTCTTGAAGGTGGCCTGAATCAACTTCCTATAACCTATGCACAATCTCATGCTCCCATCAAGTGTAAACCCCATCCTTTGATAATGAGAAAATCGGGGTCCGTTTCCGGCGAAGCTTCGTTTGAGCTCGTTTTGGCATTAAAACTCATGATTCAAAGTTCTATGGAATCGAATGAACATGGAGAAACTCAATTTCAACTTCAATTTCAACAATTAGAGGGGTTTGATTGGTCAATTTGATGAAATCAAATTCAGATGTGTTAAAGAGTTAGAATTGGGGATTTTTGAAATTTAAAGGACCAAAATGTAATTTTATGAAATTGAGGGTCAATTGGGCATGAAAATAATGTTGGAGGATCAATTGAGGAATTTTGAAATTTTTGGGGTAAAACTTACCATTTTTGTAAAGGAAGGGCAAAATGGTAATTTTGGAAAACTTGGGGGACCAAATTGGAAATTTGGGAAATTAATCCCCTTTTTGTGAAATGGAATAAATTGAGGTCCCTTTATAAATTTTAAAAGTTTCGGGACTCAATTTGATGAAAAACTGGCATTAGGGACTTAAAGTTTAAGAGAAATAACTTTAGTGACCTAATTGCAAATAAATAAAAGTTTGACTTTCTCATTCATTTGGAATGAATGAAGGCTATTAGGCCAAAGGGTAAGGAACCGAGATGTTCATATCGTGTAGGAACACGAAGTACCGAGAATGCCGGCAATGACAAGCTCCCGTGAATTCAAAGAACCGGTCTAGTAGAATTCATTGCGTTAACGGGTGAGTGGGTTTACTAACATCATATCCAGTTGGGATGATGAGCACAACTTAAAGATAAAAACCACTTACCGGTTGTGAGTGGGAATTATATATCATACCTGGTTGGGGATGATAAGTACCTCGGTATAAAAACCCATTATTTAGTGGAATTTTAATCATCACAATTTAGAGAAAGTGATGTGAAAGCCATACGGAAAAACTACTTACCGGTTGTAAGTAGATCATACTCAATTGGTATGATGAGACTTCCTCGAAGAAAGTTGAAAACCCATTCATCGGTTATGATCGGAGATGTTCTTATACCGGTCAGTATAATGGACAATGAAAACCTATTGTGTGGGAAGTGTTCTCTCCTAACCGTGTGCCAATGCTTAAACTATTTGGGAGACCTTCTTGACAGGGGCTCGAATAGCTCTTATAGGTCGGGGGCCTCAATTTTGGAACTTGATGGCTAAAATGCCCAATTTTTGAAAAACTCGAACAGCAGGCCATAGGCCAATGGACACGGGTAGGATCTCGTAAAAGAACACGATATATATATGTGCCATTAAAACTTAATAAGTTAATTGTTTGGTCATGGTACCAAGGTAGGTCTGACATACTCAGTCAACTAGTAGCAGTGCAACATGACCGGTCGCCAGACCATTCAAGACAAACAACTACGAGTTGAGTTGAGAGTCGGGGCCGTTGGACCAGTGGCACCACAGATTACATGGCAATATGAGAAAACATTGTCTGTGCATGCACTGTGAGTACAGGATCATCAAGACGCCCATGAGGAGTAGTGATGTGTCCTAAGGGCACTAGACGACTTGGTGGCTATAAGGGCAGTTCATCGTTCTAGGTGTCTGTGCGAAATTCGGAGTAGCACCAAGCTCATGAGATCGGGGTGGGTACGGGATGAGGTCTCTATCCTCATACGAACACAAAGAAGTGATTTCGGGATTGTGAGTCGGATGTCGCATACATCCACTCATTCCCAGGGTAGAAGTGATCGTACTTCTATCCGAGTGGTAGGAAAAGTCGCTCCGAAGCCACTAGCGGGTTCAATAGTGATACTGACTTGCGAATGTGTGTAACCTTCATGATGAAGGATGTGTGTTGGGTTATGACACATCGATAACTATGAAATAATGGAAAAAACCTGAGAGAAATTTTAAATGAAGGGATTTTTGAAAAGAAATGAGTATGGCACACTCCATATAAATGTTTTTCTTAAAAGTTAAAAGTAGACCTTTGAAAACCCATTCACTGAGTAGTCGTACTCACCCCCTTCCTTATATCCCTTTTAGGAAATCCCAGAAAGCCTACCCTTAAAGACCATCAACTAAGATGCCTATAAGACAGGTATGTAAAGTTTAAAATTTCATGCAGTTTTGATTATGCTATCCAAGGAAAAGGTGTAGGTTTAAAGGATGCCTTACTCTTTACGGTTTATAATGAAGGGAAAACCCTTTAATAAACTGGGAGAGTGGTGGGTTGATCACGTGGATCCGACCAAACCGGGTCAGGGCGTGACAGTCAGGGCCATTGGACTAGTGGCACCATAGATTATATGGCATGATAAGAAAAGTGCATGCACTATGATTACGGGACCATCAAGATGCCCAAGAGGGGTAGTGATGCGTCCTAAGGGCCCTAGACGACCTTGTGAGTATAAGGGCAGTTCGTCTACAAGGTGACTATGCGAAATTTTGAGTAGCATCAAGCACATGAGGCCAGGGTGGAGATGAGATGAGGTCTCTATCCTCCTACAGACATGAAGAATTGTTGCGGGATTGAGGGTCGGATGTCACAAACATCCACTCATTCTTAGGGTAGAAGTGGATGTGCTTCTATCTAGGTGGCTAGTAAAGTCACAACGATGCCACAAGTGGGTTTGGTGGACGTACTGGCCTGGGAATGTGTGTTTGGCCTTCATGATGCAGGATGTGTGTTGGGTGATGACACACCTTGATTAATAAGAAATGGTGGTAATAACCGAGATTTGGTATTAAAGGATTTTTGAAATAAAGAAGTCTAGCACACTCAAATACAAATCTTTTTCCTAAATGTTAAAAATTTTGAAAACTCATTCACTGAGTCATTGTACTCACCCACTCTCTTATATCCCTTTCAAGAAATTTAGGAAAGCCTACCCTTAAAGACCATCAACTAAGATGCTTGTGAGATAGGTATGATAAATTTAAAATTTTATGCAAGTTTTAATTTATGTTATTTTAGGAAAGGTGCAGCTATAAAGGATGCCTTACTCTTTATGGTTCATAATAAGGGGAAACCCTTTAATAAACCAGGAGAGTGGCGGGTTGATCATGGGGATCCGACCAAACCGGGTCGGAGTGTGACAATGGCAGTCTTTGCTCTCAATCTGGAAGGTAGCTCTTGTTCTTTGGGTCCTTCTGGGATCAATAATCGCTACAATTGATGTTAAGATTAATGTGAATTTTGTTAGTAAGGTTTAGCACTTTCTCTCTCTAGAATCGATATGCGACGATGGAGGAGAGCTGAATTTGCTTACTTTTTGCCTCTGTAGAAGTTGTGTGATGGTCATGAGGACTATGGAAGGGTTGGTTTGGCCGTATGAGGGCTGAATTGGCCGAATTCTGGACAGCCAAAATAGGGCAGCTTTTGTCCGATGGAGCTGCTTCATTGTTCGATCTCGTTGACACTTCTCCGGTGATCCTTGGGTCGAAGGGAGGTTAATGTTAGGTAGCTCGAAGGGAGGTTGATGTTAGGTAGCTGACTTCCCCTGAAGTCTTTAGGACTTGAGTTTGCCTTCTAAGGCTAAGAAAAGTGCCCAAGTCAGAGCTCTAGTTTGAGCTTCGCCGGAAAATGGAGCACTCCAGAGGAGGAGAGGATTTGAGGCATGTCGAGTATGAATGGAGGGGAGCTCTTTATATAGGGTGCTCACCGACCCTCTGCCCTACTAGTTTCCATATTGGTTGAGCTTATCCCCTTTAAAAAATGCCCAAATCGGAGGGAATATTCCCTCCCAGAAAAGGAAGGTTTTCTACGATATGAATAGTGTTGTCATCCCAAGGAAGAAGACGACACTGTTCTAGACTGGTCCGACCGGGTTCAATGATGAAAATCGGTCGGTTCAAACCCGATTCAACCAATTTAGTAAACCCCACCCCTTCAAGGTAAGAAAACTGAGAAAAGAACTAGTCAACCCAAGAGTGAGAACTGAACCAATTCATAAACTACAACCATTAGAGAAGGGGCAACTTGGGAAATATACAACTTCCGAGTGACCCAAATAGTCATAAAAACTTTGGAAAAAGATTTTGGGATGAATTGGAAGAGAAAACCAAACCAGTTCTGGTGAACATGACTTGAACCGGATTGAACTAATTTGAACCACTATTAAACTGATTTCTAAATTCAGTTTTCCATGAGGCTTAAAATATTCAAATTGGAGAATTTAAGCCACCATTGAATAGAGAATGAGTTTAGATTAATTTAGAAATTTTTAATTTTGAAAAACTCAGTCGAATCGGGCCTGAACTGGCCAGTTTAAGAATTAAACCCGATTTGGACCGGTTCGGAACAGTGTCGTCTTCTTCCTTCAGATGATAGCACTGTTCACTCGTTGGAAAAGTGTGCAGCGTCAGCGAAGATGAAAAGTTTCCGTTGGCATTTCATGCCATGAATAATCACCAAAAAGGCACCAATTGGATAACTAAGGAGTCATCGAGCTCCCTATAAAAAGAGCTCCTCCTCATTCATCCAACTCACACAAGAAAACTCCTCTCTCTCTCTCTCTCTACTACTCCAATTTCCAGTGAAGCTCAAACCAGAGCTCCAACTTGGGCATTTTTCTAAGCCAAAAAAGGTGACGTCGGGTTCTTAGACTCGGGGAGAAGTCAGCTACTCGATGGTGGTCACCATTTAATCTGAGAATTGTCGAAGAAGCGCTAGCGTAATCAAACAGTAAAATAGCTCCTGCAGATCGAAACTGCCCTATTTTGGTCGAGTTAAAAATGGTCAAATTGAGCCCTACTCAAGCCAAACCAAGCTCTCCCAACACTCACACAGCCCTCATAATACCGAATTAGAGCTGGAAGGTAAGCCAATTTGGCTCCCCTCTATAAATTTTGATCAACGTTAAAGAGAGAAACAGTAGAAATTCACTTACAAATTCTCACTCAATTCGACATAAATTGTTGCAATTCTTGATCCTAAGAATTCCTCAGGACAAGAGCTACCTGCCCTGATCGAAAGCTCGGACTGCCACACCTCCGACGATAAGCGTCCGAAGCTTTCTCTCTCAAAGTTCAGTTTTCCAATGAAGCTCTGTTTGAGCTCAATTCGGTCCCAAATGACGTGATTCAAAGCTTGATTGAATCATAATGAAGTGTAGGAATAGATACAAATATTCAATTAGATTAATTAACATCGGTTGAATGGTCAATTTGATGAAATCAAATTCGGCCAGTTGAAAGGGGGGAAATTCTAGGGAAATATTTGGTGAAAATTTGAGGATTTCATCAAATTGAAGAACTAAATTGTAATTTCCCAAAATTGAGTGCCAATTGGCCATGAAAAGGATGTTGGAGGACCAATTGGTTGATTTTTGGAAATAATTGGGGTCAAATTGCCATTTTTTTAAGTAGGGGCAAAATTGTAATTTTTGAAAAGTTGGGGACAAAATTGGAAATTTGGAAAACTTGAACCCCTTAAGTGATTTTAAGTAAACTGAGGACCCAAAGTGAACTTTAGAAAGTTTTGGGACTCAATTTGGGGAAAAGTTAGCATTAGGGACCTTAAGTCAAAGAAAAGGAACTTTAGGGACCTAAATGATGGTTGGTATGAAGGACTTCACTTTTCTGATGGTATGATGGACTTCCAAGAAGGAAGTAGAAAACTCGCTTACCGATTGTAAGTGGAGATGTCATCAGACCCGGTTGGTGTGATGGATGGAAAGTTTATTTTGTCAAAAGTGTTCTCCCCTGACTGTGTGCCAATGCTCAAAATATTTGGGAGGCCTTCTTGATGAGAGTTGTAATAGCTCAAATAGGCCAAAGGCCTATGTTTTGGAACTTGAGGGCTAAATTACCCGGTTTTGGAAAATCACGTACTGTGGGCCCAAGGCCAGTGGGCACGAGCTTAAGCTTGTAAACAAATATGAATAGAAAGAGTCATGAAAACTCTCATTAAAAGTGGAATTTGTTGTGTGATATACCACGGTACCAAGTCAGGACCAACAAGGCACAATGGGCTAGCAGCAGTGCGTCAAGGCTAGGTCGACACACCAGTCAGATAAATAATTATAGGCTAGGTTGAGTGTCGGGGCCATTGGACCGTAGGCACCAAATATAAATGGCTTTGTGGAAAAATATTGTTTTGTGCATGCACTTGAGTAACAGGACCATCAAGACACCCAAGAGGGGTAGTGATGCATCCTAAGGGCTGCTGGATGACATGGTGGCAATAAGAGAAAGAGAATCTACAGTGTTTGAGTTTCTCGTCATACCAGTTAGTCAAGGAGTTACCATGTTTGGACTCCATGAGGCTACTGCATTTGGGACTTCCTAAAGCTACTGTGTTTGAGCTTCATGCACACGAGACCAAGATAAGGACTCTATCCTCATACGGACACGGAGTTGATTACAGGTTTGAGGGTCGAATGTCATGAACATCCACTCATTCCTAGGGTAGAAGTGGATGGGCTTCTATCTAAGTGGTCGGTAAAGTCGCTCCGATGCCACAAGTGGGCAGTGGATGGGCTACCCTACGAATGTGTGATCCCTTCATGATGAAGGGCATGTATTGATTGTTAAACACACCGATTATGGATACGAAGGAAAAATGTTTGAAAACCAAAATTTGAGGAAGTAATCATCTTAAAAGAAATAAGGAGTCTGACACACTCTGATTAAAGAAGTTTTGAATACTTTCTCCCAACACTCATTCACTAAGTTGTCGAACTCATCCCCTCCCTTTACCCCTTTTTAGGTAACTGATGGTAAACCTACTTAAAGACCTTTAGATAGCGGAACCTGCAAGACAAGTATG
The DNA here is from genome assembly GCA_030064425.1 of Trapa bicornis. NCBI lineage: Eukaryota > Viridiplantae > Streptophyta > Magnoliopsida > Myrtales > Lythraceae > Trapa > Trapa bicornis. The sequence goes on along the minus strand of CM057753.1, from coordinate 15,230,250 downwards.
TAAGATTCATATATTCAGTTTTGATTAATGTTATTCCAGGAAAGATACAGTTAAAAGGAATGCCTTACTCCTCACAATTTAGAGAAGGGTAATTTCCTTAATAAATAGGGAGAGTGGTGGGTTGTTCATGGGGATCCGACCAAACCTAGTGGGGGCGTGACAACTTGAGTGGTATTAGAGTCGGTTTCCTCGAATACATTATTAAGACTAGAGAACATAGTAACTAATAGTAATAATTTTAAATTTTCATATGACTCCTAAGAGAGGAACCAAGAGAACTAGAACCGCAGTATCTGACACTATCCAACCACCCCTTCCTATAGAAACTCCTTGAGGAGCCTAGACAACCCCACCTGGACTAAGCTCGGAACACCAAAAATTATACGAGGAATTCACTCGAGTATTTGGACGACCTAACCTCGTCCATGAGGCAGGCACCAATTCTCAAGCGGAACTAGAGGAAGTACATTCTCATCCTCCTCCTGTTAACCATCCACCTTCAGTTGACATTCCCAAATATCTCAAGACTCTCCATCAACCAGAGTGTAAAACTTTCCTCGGAGAGAAAGATGCTAGAACCGCCATGGACTGGCCGGCTAATATCAAGAAGCTGATGCGGATAGTCAGGATATCAACAGAGGACATAGTGATCCTGACAGAATATTTCCTGGAGTATTGTGCCAAGAGATGATGGGATAGTGTCCGGAGCCTACATATATCCACCCCCACCTAGGAGCAATTTGAGGAGAGGTACACAGAGGAATACCTAGCTCCGCATCTGATCAACGAAAAGAAGCAAGACTTCCTCTGACTCTAATAAGGGCTTAACTCTATCTCAGAGTATGAAACCAAGTTTAACGAGTTAAGACCCTTTTCCCTCGACCTAGTCGGACCTGCAGATGCCTGCCAATGATTCGTGGACGGTTTTAATATGGCATACAAGACTAAATGAGAGTACTAGGATGCCCCCACAGATTTGGTTGTCGTCACTAGCATGGCCCATGAATGTGAGTGTCTGGTACAGACGAGACGCCACCAATTAGAGCATGCCAATAGGAAGGAGGAAGGAGGCTAGAACAGACGGGGAGGACAAAAGGAGTCGTGTGGGTAGAAATGGGGAACAAGAATGGGGTTCCCTAGGACAACAGAAGTTTATCATACCCCAAGGGAGGAAAGTATAGCTCCACAAAGGAGAAGTCCCTATTGTTCCAAGTGCCAGAAAAGCCATGAAGGACCATGTCGAGTAAGCTACAAATGCAAACAGTTTGGCCACTTTGCAAAGAGTTGCCCAGCCCTTAGGGGCAATATACAACAAAGTACCCTACAACCATCTCAAGGAAATCCAAGGCCACTAGATGGAGGACAAGATATAACCACTGTGTCAAGGGTACTAACCAGAGTATACAACCTTTCCCAGGAGGAAGCACGGGATGATCATAGTACCATATCTAGTATTTACCATAGCTCCCCCAGACAAATATAACCAAAACCCTATAATTTGTCATCATTATAATAAATAAAAGTTCCATTCCTTACAAGAAAATTTAACTTGTAATGAGATACAAGTAAAAGAAAATCCTAATGACGTACCCAAAGGAAGGGGAAGGATTCTCTCAAAGAAGGAAACCCTCGGGAGACATACATATCCCAATTGAGAAGTAATGGAACAAGTGATAAAGGATGAGGAGATAAAGTGCATGCTGAGGTGAAAGAACTATGGGAAGAATACTAGGAGGACCCAAGGAGTAAGTTAAACACAAGGAATAAGAAGATAGCATCCGAGGACGTCGTGACAAATAGAAAAGAGGTGAACTACCCATAACAGAGGAATAGAGGGAAGAACACCTAAGAAAACTTGGAAAGGTAAACCCTCCACTTTAGAAGGGAGTAAGAAAAATGACAACCAAACATCAAGACTAGTCATGCTTCACGATCGCCTAATGGAGCCCAAAAGAGTGGACGGTTGAGCATAGGGTGGAGTACACGGAATAAGACCAACAATCAGAAATTTCTCAAATAAGGAATTAATGGAATGATCCAAAGAGGGCAAGTGCTCCAATATAGAAGGGATGTGAAGAAATGACGAAAGAAACCCTTAAAGAAATGATAAGAAGGTTAAGCATGTAACTCCTAAGGTGGAAGTCTCTACTATGAGGGACATAGTAGAGAACAAAACCGTAAGAAGGGAAAGTCCTTGAGGAAAGGACGCCACCAAAGGGCATAAGAAAGGAAGAATCCTAGCGTGTTCGTAAGTCATGACAAGACTCAATGATTAGCACCAAAAAGACCAAATAAGGGAGTTAGGATGAGTGAGTAAGGAAAATCAACATAGTTATGTAAGACATGATGGTAATGGCACGAAGGATGATTGAATACCGGTAAAGGTAGTTGAAGAAGACTACCAGAAGAAAAGAGGGATGAAGTTATATGATCCCCAAAAGGTTAGAAAGTTAAGATCAACCCAAAAGGAAGTGTTCTAGAAATCTAATGGACAGAGACTATCACGCCCCGACCCAGTTTGGTCGAATCCCTGTGATCAACCCACTACTCTCCCAGTTTACTAAGGGTTGCCCCTTGTTTAATAACCGTGAAGAGTAAGGCGTCCTTTAAACCTTTACATTTCCTGGAATACAAAAAATAAAAACTACATAAAAATTTTAACTTACATACCTGTCTTGCAGGTGTGACTAATACGAGATGTTTGGGTAGGTTTCCCTTGGTTACTTGAAAAGGGATATAAGGAAGGAGGCGAGTACAACGACTTAGGAATGGGTTTTCAAATTTTATTTTTTAGGAAAAATGCTTAATTTGAAGTGTGCAAGACTCCTTATTTTCTTTTAAAATATTCTTTCCTTAATTTCTAATTTTCTTTTCCCAAGGTTTGCCAATTATTTTTTCAAGGATTCTCAAATCCTATCCAAGGTTTCCATAACCATTTTTCCCATTTCCATATTCAGCGTGTTTCACAAATCACACACCCTTCATCATTAAGGGATCACACACACATTCACGAGATACAGTTACGCCGACTGCACCCACTTGTGGATTGGAGAGTCTTTACAATCCACCCTGATAGAAGTCCCTGACTTCTACCCAGAGTCTGAGTGAACGTCTCCGACATCCTACCTTCATACCCAAAATACTCTGTGTCTGAATGAGGACAGAGACCTCATCCTGACCCCACCTCGGTCTAATGCGCAATGAAGCTACATCGAGCTTCATAAAGTCACCTGGTGCAACATGTCATGCCCTGAACCGGTTTGGTCGGATCCTCGTGAACAACCCGTCACTCCCCCAGTTTATTAAAGGGTTTCCCCTTATTATAATCTGTAAAAAGTAAGGCGTCCTTTAAACCTGCACCATTTCCTAGAATAGCATAATCAAAACTGCATCTTAGTTGATGGTCTTTCAAGGTAGGCTTTCCGGGATTTCCTGAAAGGGATATAAGGGAGGGGGTGAGTACGACTACTCAGTGAATGGGTTTTCAAAGGTATACATTTAACTTTTAAGAAAAACATTTATATGGAGTATGCCAGACTCCTTTCTTTTCAAAAATCCCTTCATTCGGTGTTTTGATGGGATGCAATTCATCTGAACCGCTCTGATTTTCTATTCTAATTTGTCTTAAGATTCTTTTCTAAGGTTTTATGAACCCTCAAATGGTCGGGTTTGTGAACCAATCCGGTATTTCTCACTCGGTTTGACCAGTTCTTTTCCCGATTTTCCTTAACTCAAAAGAGTGGGGTTTACAAAGATAGGCTCTAGAAAATGTTATGATGTAAGGGACATGTAAGCTTAACAGTTCCGAAGGGAAAATGTGACTCAAATAAAGAAGAGTCAATTAGTAAGCATGATGAGTTTAACATATAATTTGGATGAAAGTTTTAATAAATAAATAGGACGAAGGGGTTATAACATCAAAAACCGTGAAAAACAAGTACGTAATGCTCGAAAGAACATAGGGCTAAGGGTTTTAATGACCAAGAGAATAACTAGACATGGGAATGATTGGTCATATTAGACCTCCCAATCCAGAAGTCTTAAGCAAGAACCCCAAGTTGACATTAAGGGAAATTATTCCCGATATAGGATATACTAATTATGTTTTGGGGACAAAACTCCTAAAAGAAGGGGAGAGTTATAAACCCCACCTCTTCAAGCTAAGAAAACAGGGAAAAGAATCGGTCAACCCAAGAGTGATAACCGAATCGATTAACAAACCACAACCATTAGAGAAGGGGCAAATTGGGAAATTTACAACTTATGAGTGACCCAAAGAGTCATAAAAACCTTGGAAAAAGGACTTTGGGGTGAATTGGAAGAGAAAACCAAACCGGTTCAGGTGAACCGGACCTGAAATGGATTGAACCACTATTGAAATGATTTCTAAATTTAGTTTTTCAGTTGGCTTAAAATATTCAAATTGGAGAATTGAAGTCACCATTGCATAGAGAATGAATTTAGATAAATTTAGAAATTTTTAATTTTAAAAAACTCGGTTGAATCGGGCCTGAACCGGTCGGTTTAAGTATTGAACCCGGTTCGGATCGATCCGGTCCGATTCTAAACTGTGTCGTCTTCTTCCTTTAGATGATAGCAATGTTCACTCATCAAAAGAGCAAACAGCGCCGATGAAGATGAAAAGTCTCAATTCAAGGCATTTCAAGCCATGAATGATTGCCATAAAGGTGCCAATCGGATGACCAATGAGTCCCTGAGCTCCTTATATAAAGAGCTCCTCCTCATTCATCCTCACACCTGAAAACTCCTCTCTCCCTCTCTCTCTACTACTCCAATTTTTGGTGAAGATTGAACCAGAGCTCCGAGTTGGGCATTTTTTTAGCCAAAGAAGGCGAGGTCGGGTTCCTTAGACTTGGGGAGAAGTTAGCTACCCGACGATGGTCACCATTTGATTCGCGTATCTCGGGAGAAGCGCCAGCGGAATCCAATAGTGAAGCAGCTCTGGTGGACCGAAGCTGCCTTATTTTGGTCGAGCTAAAAATGGCCAAATTGTGCCCTCCTCAAGCCAAACCAAGCTCTTCCAACACTTCCACAACCCTCATATGACCGAATTAGAGCTAGAAGGTAAGCTAATTTGGCTCCCCTCTTTAAATTTCGATCAGCATTAGAGAGAGAAACTATCACGCCCTGACCCAGTTTGGTCAGATCCCCATGATCAACTGTCCCAGTTTATTAAAAGGTTTCCCCTTATTATAAACCATAAAGAGTAAGGTGTCCTTTAAACTTGCACCTTTCTTGAAATAACATAATCAAAACTGAATAAAATTCTAAATTTATTATACCTATTTCACAGGCATCTTAGTTTATGGTCTTTAAGGGTAGGGTTTCCGAAATTTTTTGATAGGGGTATAAGGGAGGGGGTGAGTATGACTACTCAGTAAATGGGTTTTCAAAATTTAACTTTTTAGGAAAAAGATTTGCATTGGAGTGTGCCAGACTCCTTCCTTTCAAAAATCATTTCATTTCAAATCTCAATTTTTACTACCATTTCTCATTAATCATGGTGTGTCATCACCCAATACACATCATTTATTATGAAGGTCAAACACACATTCTTAGGCCAACAAGTCCACTGAACCCACTTGTAGCATCGGAGCGACTTTACCGGCCACCTAGATAGAAGCACGTCCACTTCTACCCTGAGAATGAGTGGATGTTCGCGACATCCGACCCTCAATCTCGTAACGATTCTTCGTGTCCATATGAGGATAAAGACCTCATCCCATCCTGACCTCAGTCTCATGCGCTTGATGCTACTCCAAATTTCGCATGGTCACCTGGTCCGACGAGCTGCCCTTATACCCACCAGGTCGTCCAAGGCCCTTTGGACACATCACTACCCCTCTTGAGTGTCTTGATGGTCTCGTAATCTCAATGCATGCACAATTAGTATTTTTTTATCATGCCATATAATTTGTGGTGCCACTGGTCCAATGGTCTCAACCCTTAACTCAACCTGCAGCTGTTTGTCTTAACTGGTCCATCGACATGTCATGGCGCACTACCGCTAGTTGACTGAGTATGTCGACCTTGTCTTGATACCAAGGCCAAACAATTCTCTTATTAAAGTTTTAAGACACATATATCATGTGTGTTTGCGAGCTCCTGCTCGTGTCCACTAGCTAATGGCCCACAGTTTGAGATTTTTAAAACTATGCATAATAGCCCTTCAAGTTCCAAAATCGAGGCCCCTGGCCTATAAGAGCTATTCGAGCTCCCGTCAAGAAAGTCTCCCAAATTGTTTAAGCATTGGCACCAATAAGGGGAGATCACTTCCGACAAAAGTATGTTTTCAACTGTCCATCTCCGAGGCCTTTGACAACTGAGTATGAGGACATCTCCGCTCATAACCGATGAATAGGTTTTCCACTTCCTTCGAGGAAGTTTCATCATACCAATCAGATATGATCTACTTACAACCGGTAAATAGTTTTCTACATAATTTTCACATCACTTCTATAAGTTGTGATGTTTAAAATACCATTAAATAATGGGTTTTCATTTCAAGGTACTTATCATTACCAACTGAGTATGATATAAAATCTCATTCACCTGTAAATGTAGTGAATTCCACTAGGCTGGTCCTTTGTATTCACACGAGCTTGTCCTTGTGGCGTTCCCACAACTTAGTGTTCCTACACAATATGAACATCTTGGTTCATTATCCCTCGGCCTAATAGCCTTCATTCATTCCAAATAAATGAGAAATTCAAATGTTTTCTTTATTTGCAATTAGGTCCCTAAAGTTATTTTTCTTTAACTTTAAGTCCCTAATTCTGGTTTTTCCTCAAATTGAGTCCTAGAACTTTCAAAATTTATCTTCGGACCTCAATTTATTCAAATTCCTAGAAAGGGGTTTAATTTCCCAAATTTCCAATTTGGTCCCCCAACTTTTTCCAAAATTACCATTTTGCCCTTCTTTTATAAAAATGGTAAGTTTCAACCCAAAAATTCTAAAATTCCTCAATTGGCCCTCTAACATTGTTATCATGCACAATTGACCCTCAATTTTAGAAAATTGCATTTTAGTCTTTCAAATTTTTGAAAATCCTCAATTTCCCCAAAGTTTTCCCCCAATTAAATCTCACTAACACAGTTGAATTTGATTTCCTCAAATTGACCGATCAAACACCTCTAATTGTTGAAATTGAAGATGAAATTGAGTTTCTAGATGTTCATACAAATCCATAAAACTTTGAATCGTATGTTTTAACGTCGAAACGAGCTCAAACGGAGCTTTGCCGGAAAATAGACTGTAGAGAGAGAAAGCTTCGATTGCTCACCGGTGAGGGTGTGGCGGTCTAAGCTTTCTATCTGGGCAAGTAGCTTTTCTACTGAGGTTCCTCCTAGGATAAAGAATGACATCAATAAATGTCGAATTGGATTAGAATTCTATCATTGAAATTTGACTAACTCTCTCTCTAACATCAATCGGAGATTGTAGAGGGGAGCCAAATTGGCTTAACTTTTAGTCCAAATTCGGTTGTGGGATGGTTGAGAAAGTGTTGGAAGGGCTTGGTTTAGCCTAAGGAGGGCTCAAATTGGCCGATTTTAACTCGGCCAAAATAGGGCAGCTTCGGTCCACCAAAGTTGCTTCAATGTTTGATCACGCCAGCGCTTCTTTAGCGACTCTTGGAATGAATGGATGTCACCACCATATAGTTGACTTCTCCCCGATTCTAAGGAACCCGACCTCGCCTTCTTTGGCTCAGAAATGACCCTATATCAGAGCTCTGGTTCAAGCCTTACTGGAAAACTAAGCAGCTGAGAGAGAGTGGGCTTTTTAGGTGTGGATAGGATGAATGGAGAGGGGCTCTTTCTATAGGGAGCTTAGGGACTCGTCAGCCATCCATTTGGAAACTTTATGACAAACATTGATGGCCTGAAATGTATTAAACGGAGACATTTCTTCTTCGTCGGTGCTGCTTTGATTTTCCGGCGAGTGCACAGTACTGACATCTAAAGGAAGAAGATGACACTCTTCCGAACCGGACCAGACCGGTCTGAACCGGGTTTAAAGCTTAAACCGGTCTGTTCATGCCCGATTTGGCCAAATTTTTCAAATCTAAAAATTTCTAAATTCATTTTCTATCCAATGGTGGCCTCAAATCTCAAATTTGAATTTTTTAAGCCACATAGAAAAATGGATTTAGAATAGGTTCAATAGTGGTTTAAACCGGTTCATTCCAGTTCGGATCTGGATCATCTAAACTGGTTTAGTTTTCATCTCCAATTCATTCTCAAGTCCATTTTCATGACTTTTGGGACTATTTGGGTCACTCGGGATACACTAATTTCCCGGTTTCCCCTTTCTCTATCGGATCCAATTCATCTAAACTTGTCTGGTTTTTCTCTTCCAATTGGTCCTAAGGTTCTTTTCCAAATTTTTATGACCATTTGGATCACCCGGTAGTTGTAAATTTCCAAAGTGCCCGTTTCCTGATAATCAGGTTTGTGAACAAGTTTAGTCTTCTCACTCGGTTTGACCGATTCTTTTCTTGGTTTTCCTTAACTAATATAGGGTGGGGTTTATAGAAATGGGCAAACTTCACTTACCAAATTATCACTCAATTCAACATGAATTTTTACAATTCTTGATCCTAGAAGGATCCTTAGGATGAGAGCTACCTGCATTGATCGAAAGCTCGGATTGACGCACCTTCGACGGTAAGATTTCGATGCTTTCTCTCCCAAAGTTCAGTTTTCCAACGAATCTCCGTTTGAGCTCAATTCGGACCCAAATGACGCGATTCAAAGTTCCATTGAATCATAATGAAGTATAGGAACTGATACATATCTTCAATTGGATCAATCAACCGTGATAGAATAGTCAATTTGATGAAATCATATTCGGCCAGTTGAAAAGGGGAAAAGTTTGGGGAAATTTGGGGATTTCATAAAATTGAGGGACTGAATTGCAATTTCCAAAGTTGAGGGCCAATTGGCCATGAAAAGGATGTTGGAGGACTAATTGATAATTTTTTGAAAATAATTGGGGTCAAATTGCCATTTTTGTAAAGTAGGGGTAAAAAGGTAATTTTTGAAAAGTTAGGGACCAAATTGGAAATTTGGGAAACTTGAACCCTCCTTAAGTGATTTTAAGTAGATTGAGGAACCAAAGTAAATTTTAGAAAGTTTTAGGACTCAATTTGGGGAAAAGTTAGCATTAGGGACCTAAAGTCAAAGAAGAGGAACTTTAGGGACCTAAAAGAAATTAACTAAAAAGTTTGGGTATTTTGATCATACATGAGGAATTAAGGCTACCATGCCAAATTTTAATAAACAAGGATGTCCAAATCGTGTAGGAACAAGAAGGATCAAAATATAAACCCTGCACTTTTGAGTTAAGGAAAACAGGGAAAAGAACCGGTCAAACCGAATAAGAAAACCGAGCAAGTTTACATTTGGAAATAAGCAATATGGAAATTTACAACTTCCGGGTGATCCAAATGGTTCATTAAACCTGGGAAAAGAAATTTAAAATAAATTAGGAGAAAAAAACCAAATTGGTTTAGGTGAACGAGATCTCATAAGAATTTTGAAGTTAAGTGTGCTTGCCCGAGAGTAGTGTGAGGATGGGTGACCTCATAGGAAGTATGATTTTTTTTGTAACCCGAAATTAATATATATTTAATTATTGAAATTAATACAAATATTTTAAAATCAAAATTAAATTATTAAAATTAATACCATACCAATAATTTATGGCAATATTAATACTAGTAATAAATCTCTCTCATTTAATACACGGTTTTACACCTATATAAAGAGGTCATCCCCATTCATTCTCCTCCCACCCGAACACTTCTCTCTCTCTCTCTCTCTCTCTCTCTCTCTCTCTCTACTGCTTCATTTCCCGGTGAAGCTTAAACCAGAGCTTCAACTAGAATATTTTCCTTAACCTCGAAAGGAGAGATCAGGCTCTTTAGAACCGGGGAGAAGTTAGCTATCTCATAGCAAACTCCAGTCAATCCGAGAATCACTAGAGAAGCACCGACATGATGTAACAGTGAAGCAGCTCCGGCGGACCGAAGCTGGCCTATTTCGGCCGAGTTGAAATTGGTCATTTCGAGCCCTCCTCAGGCAAAACCAAGCCTTCCCAACACTTCCTCAGCCTTCCCACGGCCAAATTATGACTAAAAGGTAAACCAATTCGGCTCCTCTCTGCAATTTCCGGTCGGTGCTACAAAGAGAACCGGCAGAATTTCAATAATGAAATTCTAACTCAATTTGGCATCAATTGATTCTATGATGAACCTCAAGATAAGAGCTATCTGCCGAGATCGAAAGCTTATACTGTCGTGCCCTCACCGATGAGAAATCGAAGAATTCTCTCTCTATAGTTTGTTTTCCGACAAAGCTCCGTTTGAGCTCGTTTCGACATTAAAATCTGCGATACAAAGTTTCTTAGAATCAAATGAACATGCAGGAACTCAATTTCAATTCCAATTTCAATAATTAGAAGTGTCTAATCGTTCAATTTGATGAAATCAACTTACGTAGTGTTAAAGAGTTGAAATTGGGGGAAATATTAGGGAAAACTAGGGATTTTCAAAATTCAAAGGCCAAAATGCAATTTTATGAAATTTAGGGTCAATTGGGCATGAAAATAATGTTGGAGGACCAATTGAGGAATTTTGGAATTTTTGGGGCAAAACTTACCATTTTTGTAAAGGAAGGGAAAAATCGTAATTTTGGAAAAGATGGGGTTCCAAATTGGAAATTTGGGAAATTTAAACCCATTTATGTGAAATTGAAAAAATTGAGGTCCCAAGATAAATTTTAAAAGTTTTGGGACTTAATTTGAGGAAAAACCGGCATTTGGGGAATTAAAGTTAAAGAGAAATATCTTTAGGGACCTAATTGTAAATAACTAAAAATTTTGGATTTTCTCATTCATTACCATGAATGAAGGTTGTAAGTCGAGTAATAGTGAATAAGGATGTTCATATCGTGTAGTAATACGATGTACCAGGAACGCCAGCATGGACGAGCTCGAGTGAATACAAAGAATCGATCTAGTGGAATTCACTGTGTTAACGGGTGAGTGGGTTTACTAAGATCATACCCGGTTGGGATGATGAACACAACTTAAAGATAAAAATCACTTACCGATTGTGAGTGGGAATTATATATCATACCCGGTTGGGGATGATAAGTACCTCGGTATAAAAATCCACTTTTTAGTGGAATTTTAATCATCACAATTTAGAGAAAGTGATGTGAAAACCATGCGTAAAAACTACTTACTAGTTGTAAGTAGATCATACCCGGTTGGTATGATAAGACTTCCTCAAAGGAAGTTGAAAACCCGTTCATCGGTCATGAACAGAGATGTCCTTATACCGGTCGGTATAATGGACAGTAAAAACCAATTTTGTTGGAAGCGTTCTCCCCTGCCTGTGTGCCAATGCTTAAACTATTTGGGAGACCTTCTTGACAAGAGCTCAAATAGCTCTTATAGGCCGGGGGCCTCGGTTTTAGAACTTGAGGGCTAGAATGCCCATATTTTTTAAAATCTCGTACAGTGGGTCCAAGGCCAATTGGCATGAGCAGGAGCTCATAAATGAACATGAAATATGTGCCATAAAACTTAATAAGTGAATTGTTTGGTCATGGTACCAAGATAGGACCAACATGCTCAATCAACTAGCGGCAATGCGACTTGACAGGTTGACGGACTAGTCAAGACAAACAACTACGGGTTGAGTTGAGAGTCGGGGTAGTTGGACCAGTGGCACCACATATTACATGGCTTGGTAAGAAAACATTGTTTGTGCATGCACCATGAGTACGGGATCATCAAGATGCCCATGAGGGGTAGTGATGTGTCCTAAGGACCCTAGACAACCCGATTTGTATAAGGGCAAATCGTCGTTCCAGGTGTCTGTGCGAAATTAGTATCACCAAGCGCATGAGACCGGGGTGGGGACGGGATGAGTTCTCTGTCCTCATACGGACACAAAAAAATGATTTTAGGATTGTGGGTTGGATGTCGCGTACATCCACTCATTCCCAGGGTAGAAGTGGTCGTACTTCTATCCAGGTGGCAGGAAAAGTCGCTCCGAAGCCACTAGCAGCTTTAGTACTGATACTGACTTGCGAATGTGTGTAACCTTCATAATGAAGGATGTGTGTTGGGTGATGACACACCGGTAACTAAGAAATAATGGGAAAATCCAAATTTTTAAATGAAGGGATTTTTGAAAAGAAAGTAGTCTAGCACACTCCATATAAATGTTTCTCTTAAAAGTTAAAAGTAGACCTTTGAAAACCCATTCACTGAGTAGTTGTACTCACCCCTCCCTTATATCCCTTTCAGGAAATCCTGGAAAGCCTACCCTAAAAGACCATCAACTAAGATGCATGTAAGACATGTATGTAAATTTTAAAATTTCATGCAATTTTGATTATGTTATTCCAAGAAATGGTGCAGGTTTAAAGGACGCCTTACTCTTTATGGATTATAATAAGGGGAAACCCTTTAATAAACCGAGAGAGTGGTGGGTTGTTCACAGGGATCAGACCAAACCTGGTCGGGGCTTGACAACTAGAGTGCTATCAAATCATGTTTCCTTGAATACATAATCAAGACTAGAAAATGTAGTAACTAATAGGATTCATCCTAAAATTTACAGATGGTTCCTAGGAGAGGAACCAAGAAAACTAAGGATGACTCTGCTCAACACCCTGTCCTTGTAGGAAGACAACCCTAGAAGCTTTCCCAAATGCCTGGGGCATGGTAGAAATCTCCAAGGGCCAAATGACAAAGTATCCAAGAGGATGATGCTTGGACCTGTTGAGGTCACACCCCGAGTACAAAGGAAGCCAAGCCTGAAACCAAAAACACTAGTTAGGGCTTATAACCTTACCATGGAGGATGCTTAACACACACCCCATAGTCCTCTACCTATTTCATGACCACCTCTTTGTAATATGGTTAAGACCCTAACATATTGTACTCCTTCTCCATTAATGAAGAATTCCAAGTTCCTAAAACCATGTCTCTAAACAAGGATGTAAGCCTACGTCTCAACTATAGGAAGATTGTCTCAAGAAAAGTAACCAAACAAACCCCAGGGACCGAGGAGAATCTCATCCCAAATAAGTAAATGAACCAAAAGACTAAAGAGTCTAGGAGAACTCTTAAGGGAAAATTAGTAGGCAGAGAAGGCTCGACAAGAAAATCGACAAGGAGACTAAGGAGTAAGAACTCTGGTAGTAACTACTGGGCAAGGAAATGACATGTTACAATGTGAGGACAATAGGAATACTACTCGAGAAAGTGCTCAACACTATTAAGGACAAGTACCAAGATGGACTAGTATAAGTATAAGGAAAGAAGGGGTGTTCCACACCTCATAGATTTAAGGCAATACCTCCTCAAAATTCACGAAGGGCATGAAGGATTGGAGACAAATACCATGGAGTGGGTTACGTAAACGGTTCACCAAGTGGTCAAGAAATGACGAGATGAATGCAAAAACTTCTTAAGAAGGTCAAACCAAGAAGGATACCTCATGAATAGGGATAAGGTACATGAGATGCATACTTAGGACCCTCTCATAAGAGGCAAAAATAGAAAAATGTCCTCCGGAACTCTAAGGAATGACACAATGAGAGTGAAGAAGAGAAGGAATACATTGTGAAAGGGAACTCTAGAGGGATGCATACAACCAAGTGCCTTGAAGGAATCATTGGTTGGCAGATGGGCATAACGAGGAGTGCAAGAAGCCAAACCCTCATTAGAAACTACTTGAAAGAAGGATGTACTGGAGGCCGAGACTAACCTACTTTGGAAAAGTGATAGAATATTAGGTACAACTTCCTTTGGAAAATATAGAGAAGTAAAAGTGGAGATTCAGAAAAACATAACAGAAGTAAGCAAACCATGACAACGAGATGGTCAAAGAAAATGAACGAACCCTAAGGAGGACCGAGAAGTAGTAAGGAATACACCCTAAAAAGGGCACTGGAAGGATCATTAAGGACGAGGAGATTAGAAACACAACTGTCTCAAGAAAACTAAACAAGGTGAAAAGTAAGGGGAGACAGGTAACGAACTACTCTTGTAACGGTCATAGAGTAAACCCCAGCAAAGAAGAAAGAGGTGGAAATGCCAAGTATTGGAGAAATGAAGGATGAAAGAAATCCTTAATAGGACCAAGGGCCAATTAACGACTAAAACTCAAGCCAAGAAAGGAATAGGCAAGCCTCTCACATAACGGTCAAGAAAACTTGAAACAAGAAAGATTTGTACGCTCCATAAAGAAGTAGACAGGTACTGGGTACGAATGAAGATGCAGATAGAGTATATAGGATGTGCCTGTAAGAATTGTGGAGTAAAGGTAAACAGGAGAAGATGACATTAAGGGATGTCATTTATGGGTAAAAATCCCCTCGAGCAAATGCAAAAAGGAATGTCAAGAGAAAAGGAAAGAATCCTACTAAGGAAGTATCATGATGTCCCAGTATGACCTGTTTGGAGAAAGAGCAGTAGTATCAAGAAATAATTCTAGAAGAACCGAGTAAAAAGAAGAAACTAGTAATTGTGGACAGCCAAAGAGAATGAACAAAACCCTAAGAAAGGATGAGATGCTGTAAAGACTACACTCTTTGAAGGACAATGGGATGGGCATGAAGAACGAGTGATACAGTTGCCCAGGCAATTGGACCAGAAAAATAAAGAGAAGAAGACAGTTGCAGAATTGGTTTTCAAGAGAACCATGGACTTAAACCACAACAAAGAAGGGAGAAGTGAAAAGGCCAAAACGTAGGAAGAGAAGAACGAAGGGAAATCCTTAATGAAATCGATGGTCAAAACCAAATTTATAGTTTAAAGTCTTGGAATGATTAAGTGAGTCTCAAGAAGGGCGAACAAGAGATTTTGAAATAAGGAGGATGTGAACCCTCCTTAACATAAATTATTTAACAGGTTAGCATCAAAAGGTGTTTTGACAAGTATGAATGATTGGACAACCCATACTCGGGTAATAGAGGAAAAATGTTCGAGAAGATGTTCGGATAGTAAGTTCCCTAATAAGGTGTAGCTAAGAATGAATAACCATAATTGGGTCATAGCCCACACACGCATACAAATCTTAAAGAGTAGATAACCAAACGTAGTGTGGAATGTACAAAATAAAACTAATAATCGGAAGTGTCCTATGTAAGGAACAAGGGATAAATGAAAAGTTGTGGATAGAGAAGGATCCAAAGCAAACAGATGCCCTAACATAGATAAGGGTGCGAAGAAAGGGAGAAAGAACCATACAATGAATGATACAGAGGTTGAGCTTGTAACTCCTAAGATGGAAATCTCTATTGTATGGGAAATAGTAGAGAACAAAACTGGAAGGAGGGAACCTTACCAAGCAAAGTAATCGACACATAGATCGAAAGCAATTACTGTAGAATGAAGAATCATGAAGTGAATATGAGTAAGTGAAAGTGGATTAAGGAAAAAGGAAAAACCCTTGAATAAGGAATGCCAAGGACTTAAGAAGGAAAGAATCCTGGTTTGTTGGTAAACTATTGGGAAACAAAATAATTGGCACCAGAAAGACCCAATAAAGAAGTTAGGAAATGACGAGTGGGTAAGGAAAATTGACACGGTTATGTAAGACATGTTGTCAAGATACGAATGATAATTGGGTAACAGTCAAGGTAGTTGAAGAACACTACCCGATGAAAGGAGTGATGAAATTATACAATCCCTGGAAGGCTGGAAAGTTGGAAACAACCCTAAAAGAGGTGTTGTATATGTCTAATGGACTGAGACAAGTTCAAAACTATGTCATTTCATAAGGGACATATAAGCACCAACAATCCCAAGTAAAATGTAACTCGAGTAAGAAGGAGTCAGTTGAACATAACAAGGTCAAACATAAATTTGACCGAAGTTGTAATCAATAATGGATGAAGGATGGGTCAAATTGGGATGAAAGAATAATAACACAAAAACCTGTGAAAACAAGTATGTAATGCTTGAAAGAACATCGAGCTAGGGGTTTCAAGGATAAAGAGAATAACTAGACAAAGGAACAATTGGGCACCATGGAACTCCCAATCCTGAAATCATGAGTAAAATCCCTAAAAGGAAGAACTTTATCCAAAATAAAGGGAGATGCGAACCTAAGAATATACATTAGAATTAATGAGCCACACATGCCTCATTATTATAACTCCATGGAAGGAGTAAGCATGATAAATTAAAAGAAATTCCTTAGATGAATGATTATAGGGACTAAGCGAAAGAGCAATCGAAGTGTTAGCTTTTCAAGAAAACCCAAGTTGACATTAAGGGAAATTATTCCCGGTGTGGAATATATTGGTTAAGTTTTAGGGACAAAACTCCCAAAAGGAGGGGAGAGTTGTAAACCCCGCACTTTAGAGTTAAGGAAAATCGAGAAAAGAACCGGTCAAACCAAATAAGAAAACCGAGCCAGTTTACATTTGGGAACAAGCAATATGGAAATTTACAACTTCCGGGTGATCCAAAAGGTTCATTAAGCCTTGGAAAAGAAACTTAAAACAAATTAAGAGAAAAAAAACCAAATTGGCTTAGGTGAACGAGATCCCATAAGAACTTTGAAGTTAACCGTGCTTGCCCGAGAGTAATGTGAGGTGACCTCCTAGGAAGTATGATTTTTTTTGTAACCTGAAATTTCGGCCAAAAATTTCTATGCGAATGTACGGCTTATCATAAATAGCCATATATTAATATATATTTAATTATTGGAATTAATACCAATAATTTAATACCAAAATTAAATTATTGGAATTAATACCAATAATTTAATACCAAAATTAAATTATTGGAATTAATACCAATAATTTAATACCAAAATTAAATTATTGGAATTAATACCAATAATTTATGGCAATATTAATACTAGTAATAAATATCAACTATTTAATACACAGTTTTACACCTATATAAAGTGGTCATCCCCATTCATTCTCGTCACACCCGAACACTTCTCTCTCTCTCTCTCTACTGCTCCATTTCTCGGTGAAGCTTAAACCAGAGCTTCGACTTGAACATTTTTCTAAACCTCGAAAGGAGAGGTTGGGATCTTTAGAACTGGCAAGAAGTCAGCTATCTGATAGTAAACTCCAGTCAATCCGAGAATCACTAGAGAAGCGCCGACATTGTGGAACAGTGAAGCAGCTCCGGTGGACCGAGGCTGCCCTATTTTGGCCGAGTTGAAATTGGCCATTTTGAGCCCCCCTCAGGCTAAACCAAGCCTTCCCAACACTTCCCATGGCCGAATTATGACTGAAAGGTAAACCAATTTGGCTCCCCTCTGCAATTTCCGATTGCTGCAAGAGAGAGAACTGGTTAAATTTCAATAATGAAATTATAACTCAATTCGGCATCAATTTATGTGATTCTTGATTCTAGGATTAACCTCAAGATGAGAGCTATCTGCCTAGATCAAAAGCTCAAACTGTTGTGCCCTCACCGGTAGAAAATCAAAGCTTTCTCTCTCTATAGTCTATTTTCCGGTGAAGTTCCGTTTGAGCTCCTTCCAGCATTAAAATCTATGATACAAGGTTTTGGGAACATGCAAGACTTCAATTTCAACTCCAATCTCAACAATTAGAAGTTTTTGATCGATCAATTTGATGAAATCAAATTCGGTAGTGTTAAAGAGTTGAAATTAGGGGAAATTTTGGGAAAAATTGGAGATTTTTGAAATTCAAAGGGCCAAAATGTAATTTTATGAAATTGAGGGTCAATTGGGCAAGAAAATAATGTTGGAGGACCAATTGAGGAATTTTAGAATTTTTGGGGCAAAATTTACTATTTTTGTAAGGGAAAGGCAAAATGGCACTTTTGGAAAAGTTGGTGGACCAAATTGTAAATTTGGGAATTTTAAACCCCTTTTTGTGAAATTGAATAAATTGAGGTCTCAAGATAAATTTTAAAGGTTTTGGGACTCAATATGAAGAAAAATCGGCATTTGGGGACTTAAAGTTAAAGAGAAATATCTTTAGGGAACTAATTGCAAATAACTAAAAATTTTGGGTTTTCTCATTTATTGGAAATGAATGAAGGTTGTTAAGTCGAGTAATAGTAAACAAGGATGTTCATATGGTGTAGGAACACAATGTACCGGGAAAGCCAACATGAACGAGCTCGCGTGAATACAAAAAACTGGTTTAGTAGAATTCACTGCATTAACGAGTGAGTGGGTTTACTAACATCATACCCGGTTGGGATGATGAGCACAACTTAAAGATAAAAACCACTTACTGGTTGTGAGTGTGAACTATATATCATACCCGATTGGGGATGATAAGTACCTCGGTATAAAAACCCACTATTTAGTAGAATTTTAATCATCACAATTTAGAGAAAGTGATGTGAAAACTATGCGTAAAAACTACTTACCAGTTGTAAGTAGATCATATCCAGTTGGTATGATTAGACTTCCTCAAAGGAAGTTAAAAACCCATTCATCGGTCATGAACGGAGATGTCCTTATACCGGTCAGTATAATGGACAGAAAAACCTATTTTGTCGGAAGTGCTCTCCCCTGCCTATGTGCCAATGCTTAAACTATTTGGGAGACCTTCTTGACGAGAGCTCGAATAGCTCTTATAGGTCAAGGGCCTCGGTTTTGGAACTTGAGGGCTAGAATGCCCAGATTTTTAAAAATCTCGTACAGTGGGCCAAGGCTAGTTGGCACGAGCAGGTGCTCAAAAATGAACATGATATATGTGCTATAAAACTTAATAAGTGAATTGTTTGGCCATGGTACCAAGATAGGTCCAACATGCTCAATCAACTAGTGGCAGTGCGACATGATAGGTCGACGGACCAGTCAAGACAAACAACAGCGGGTTGAGTTGAGAGTGGGGGTCGTTGGACCCGGGGCACCACATATTACATGGCTTGACAAGAAAACATTGTTTGTGCATGCACTATGAGTACGGGATCATCAAGACACCCATGAGGGGTAGTGATGTGTCGTAAGGACTTTGGACGACCCAGTGAGTTTAAGGGCAGATCATCGTTCCACGTGTTTGTGCGAAATTTGGAGTAGCACCAAGCGCATGAAACTGGGGTGGAGATGGGATGAGGTCTCTGTCCTCATACGGACACGAAGAAGTGATTTCGAGATTGTGGGTCAGATGTCGCATACATCTACTCATTCCCAGGGTAGAAGTGGTCGTACTTCTATCCGAGTGGCAGGAAAAGTTGCTCTAAAGCCACTAGCGGGTTCAGTAGTGATATTGACTTACGAATGTGTATAACCTTCCTGATGAAGGATGTGTGTTGGGTGATGACACACCGGTAACTAAGAAATAATGTAAAAACTCAAATTTTTCAATGAAGGGACTTTTTAAAAGAAAAGAGTCTGGCACACTCCATATAAATATTTTTGTTAAAAGTTAAAAGTAGACCTTTGAAAACTCATTCACTGAGTAGTCGTACTCACCCACTCCCTTATATCCCATTCAAGAAATCCCGGAAAGCCTACCCTGAAAGACCATCAACTAAGATGCATGTAAGACAGATATGTAAAGTTTAAAATTTCATTCAGTTTTGATTATGCTATTCAAGGAAATGGTGCAAGTTTAAAGGACATCTTACTCTTTACAGATTATAATAAGGGGAAACCCTTTAATAAACTGGGAGAGTGGTGGGTTGTTCACGGGGATCCGACCAAACCTAGTCGGGGCGTGACACGAAATGCCAGTAAGGATAAGCTTGCGTGGAGTCAAAAAGCCGACTAAGAAGGGATACACTGCGAACATCGAGTGAGTGGGTTTATTCACATCATACCCATTTGGGATGATTAGTACTTCGGAAATGAGAAACCACTTCTAAGTATGATTTAAACATCACACCTGGTTGGAGTGATATGAGATCTACGTGGAAAAACTACTTATCAGTTGTAAGTAGATCATACTCGGTTGGTATGATGGACATCCTAGAAGGAAGTAGAAAACCCACTTACCAGTTATAAGCGGAGATATCATCATACCCGGTTGGTGTGATGGATGGAAAGTTTATTTTGTCAGAAGTGTTCTCCCCTGACTGTGTGCCAATGCTTAAAATATTTGGTAGACCTTCTTGACGAGTGTTGGAATAGCTCAATTAAGCCAAAGGCCTCGATTTTGGAACTTGAGGGCTAAAATGCCCGGTCTTGGAAAATCACGTATAGTGGGCACGAGCAAAAGCTGTAAACAAACATGAATAGGAAGAGCCATGAAAATTCTCATTAAAAGTGGAATTTATAGTGTGATTTGTCGTAGTACCAAGTTAGGACCAACAGGGCTCGATGGGCTTGTGATAGTGCGTCAAAGCTAGGTCGACAAAACAATCGGATAAACAACTGCAGGTCGGATTGAGTGTTGGGGCTATTGGACCATAGGCACCAAAGATAAATGTCTTTGTGGAAAAATATTGTTTATGCATGCACTTGTGTAACAGGACCATCAAGACGCCCAAGAGGGGTAGTGATGTGTCAAAAGGACTACGAGACGACAGGTGGCGATAAGGGAAAGTGAAGCTACTATGATTGAGTTTTTCGTCATGCTAGTTAGTCATGGAGTTACTATGTTTGGAGTCCACGGAGTTACAATGTCTAGACTCCATGAGGCTACTTTTTTTGGGGCTTCCTGAAGCTAGTGTGTTTGAGCTTCATTCGCGTGATATTGAGATAAGGTCTCTATCCTCATACAAACACGGAGTTGATTTTGGGTTTGAGGGTCGGATGTCATGAACATCCACTCATTCCCAGGGTAGAAGTGAACAGGATTCTATCTAGGTGGCCGGTAAAGTCGCTCTAACACCACAAGTGCGTGCAGTAGATGGGCTGCCCCACAAATGTGTGATCCCTTCATGATGAAAGGCATTTGTTGATTGTTAAACACACGGATTATGGACAATGAGGAAACTGTTTAAAAATTGAAATTTGAGGAAGGAATAATCTTAAAAGAAATAAGGAGTCTAGCACACTCCAATTAAAGATGTTTTGAATACTCTCTCCTAACACCCATTCACTAAGTTGTCAAACTCATCCCCTCCCTTTACCTCTTTTCAGGTAACTGACAGTAAACCAACTTAAAGATCTTTTGATAGTGGAGCCTGCAAGACAGGTATGTAAGGTTTTTATATTCAATTTTGATTAATGTTATTCTAGGAAATGTACAGATAAAAAGGACGCCTTACTCCTCACAGTTTAGAGAAGGGGAATACCCTTAATAAACTGGGAGATTAGCGGGTTGTTCACGGGGATCCGACCAAATTAGGTCGGGGCGTGATAGGTTTTCTCAAAATTAAAATTTTTTAAATTTGTATAAATTTATTTTCTATCTGATGGTGGCCTCAATTTTCCAATTTGAGATTTACAAGCCACCTAGAAAAATGAATTTTCCAATCAAGTTCATTGTGGTTCAATCCAGTTCAGGTCCAGTTCACTTTGAACCAGTTTGGTTTTCCCATCAAATTTACTTCATGGTTCTTCCTCATGATTTTCATAACTTTTTGGTCACTTGGGATTTTTCAATTCCCCATTTTAACCACTCTTTATCATTATCGGTTCCTTAAGTGGTTCTGCTTTCTCATTAAATTGACCGGTTCTTTCCTGGTTTCCCTAGATCTGAGATGACGGATTTCACAACTCTCCCCTCCTTTTAGGAGTTTTGTCCCCAAAACTTAATTACATATCCTTTACATGGGAATAATTTTCCTTAATGTCAGCTTGGGCTTTGTTTGACATGTTACCACTTTGTTGTATCTTCACTTAGCCCTTTAATCCACTCACATAAAGAATTTCTCTTCTTTTCCGTTATCCACTCACTCCATGGAGTGTATCATAATTAGGCATGTCTTACCCACTAGTCCGAAGGTACATCCTTAGGTCCACTTCTTACTCTGCTTAGGGTAAGACTCTTCCTCTTGAGGGTTCTTGTCCAAGATTTCAGGATTGGGAGGTCCAAAATGTCTGACCATCCTTGTATCTATTTATTCTCTGGATCGTTGAAACCCTTAGCTCAGTGTTTTTTCGAGCTTTTCGTACTTGTTTTCATAGGTTTCGGTGTTATCACCTTTTCATCCTATATTGACCCTTCCTCCATCCTTGGTTTACAACTCTGGTCCAAATATTTATGTTTCATTTTGTCTTGCTTAACTAACTCACTCTTTCTTACTTGAGTCACATTTTCCTAGGACTGTTGGACCTACATGTCCCTTACAGCATCACGTGTTCTAGAACTTGTCTTTTTCCATTATAATTCTAGAACATTTCCTTGATGGTTGTTATCGCCTTTCATTCTCTTAAAATTCCCATTTCGTCACTTATTCCCTATCTGAGTAACTTCTGATTATCAGATCTTATTTCGTGTACTCCACACTATGTCTAGTCGTCCTATCTTTAGGCTCCATTAAACAAGCGTAGACCTCGATCAATCTTGATGCCCGTAGTTGTTTCCTTTACTCCTGTTGATTGAAGAGCGTACTCCTCCGGGGTTTTTTGGATATCTTTCCCTTTATTTTCTTATTATGGGTACTCCTCTCATTCCCATTTTTTACGACATCATTTGATGCTATCTTACTATTTATTTTTCATTGGATTTAACTTATTCCTTGGGTCCTCCAACTATGCTTCCCTTGGTTCTTTTACCTCAACATGTATTTCATTTGCAAGCTTATCTTCTTATCCTAATTCCATTAGATCCATCGCCTCTTCATTGGGGGCATATACTTCCCTAGGACTCCTTTCCTTAATAGGCTTCTTCCTTTCTTCGCCCTTACGGTTATCCGATCTTAGAGCAACTTTCTGACATCCTTTGTTGTCTTCCTTCCTATGTACCCTTCCATGGAGATCTTGTAGTACGTCCTTGTACCCTTTCCTTAATCCTACTTGTATCCCGACCAAGTTTTCTTCCTTGGGAAGGGTTCAGATACTATTTGTTCCAAGATTTCTTGACCTCTTTGTGTGAGGCTTACTTAATCCTCCTCATGGCTTGAGTGTGGTCACCAATCTATTTTCGGCCATTCATTTCTTTAATGATTTCCTTCATCCTTCTTTTCCAACATTTGGCCTTTCCACTTCTCCTTTGTTTGTTGGGTTTTGAGTCCATGATTCTTATGAGCGTCGGTTCATTAACTAACTCGTCCCTACTACTCTCCTTGATCATTCTCTTGTTACTAGTTGCTTCCAACTTGGATTCTCTACTTTTCCAAACCATGTCACACTTGCCATCCTGAGACAACCTATTTTTCATCTATTGTTTGAGCTTGTCTTCTCTTGTGGAGGCATTTCCTTCTTTACTCCTTGATAGCTTGTAACTCTCCTTAAGGAAAATTTCCCTCACATCTATACTCTGCTTCATTTGTGTTTTCTTCCTTTCGTCCTTCTTATCTTTCATGACTCCTCCTCATTGAGTTGAGGTATGGGTCTTTATTTAAGTGATAAAAAAATTTTCTGAAAATTTTGAATTTTATTAATAATGGGTACAATACATTTTGGGCATTATCCCTATTACAAGAAGTAGTTTACAAGGTTCTTGGTAAGCGTCCTTCTCGGTCTGTCGACCTAGCTCTGACGTAATGCCACCAGTTCTTCGAGCATTGTTGGTCCTGACTTGGTACCGTGGTGAATCACACAATTAAATTCTCTTTTAATCAGAGTTTTCATGGCTCTTCCTATTTATATTTGTTTACGAGCTTCAACCCATGCCCACTAGCCTTGGGCCCACTGCACGTGTTTTTTTCAAAATTTGGACCTTGAGACATATGAGTTCAAATTCGAGGCACCTTTTCCTGTTAGAGTTGTTCTAGCTCTCATCAATAAGGTCTCCCAAAGAGTTTAAGAAATGGCACATAGTCACGGGTGAACACTTCTAACAAAAATCTCTTTCTTAGCTTAAGGCACTCATCACACCAACCAGGTGTGATGATGGAGGTTGGTCTGCTTACAACCAGTAAACAGGTTTTTCCTTTCTTAAAAGAACCCATCATCACCACCGGACATGATGTATAAAAAGTTCTACTTGCAATCAGCAAGTAGGTTTTCGATTAATAAAGGCGCTCATCACCCCAACCGGGTATGACGTTTAAACTGTCCAATAAGCACATTTTTCCTTTCCTAAAAGTACCCATCATCCCCACCAGACATGATGTATAAAATGTTCTACTTGCAATCGGCAAGTAGATTTTCGGTTAATAAAGGTGCTCATTACCCCAACCAGGTATGACATTTAACCTGTCTGACTCACCCAATGATTGTGACGTGTCAACCCTCAGTCAGCCTTCCAAATCTTGTTCGAGCTCCTTTGCTCAAGTCCTTATCCAAATTTGTTCCTACATGGTTTGAGTATCCTCATTAAGAACGGCTTGGCATTAACATCCCCCTCTATTTTCATGTATCTATATTTAGGCCCTTATTTCCACCTAATTGCACTTAGGTCCCTAAAGTCCAAAATCATTAACTTTAGGTCCCAAATGTTCAATTGTTTTTAATTAAGTCCCTCGGGCTTCCAATATCTCTCTTGGGTCCTTAATTTTCTCAAAATGGTATATGGGTCTCAAATTTCCCAAATTTCCAATTTGGTCCCCAACTTTTACAAAATTACCATTTTGCCCCTAAGTTCCAACAATGGTCAATTGGGACTAGTTCTTTCATAAATTGACCAATTGGTCCTACAACACTTTCTCATTGCCAATTGACCTTCAATTTTAAGAAATTTCATTTAGGTCCTTCAATTTTAAGAAATTTCACCCATTTACACTGACCGAATTTGATTTCTTCAAATTGTCCATTCAAATGGGGTTAATTGCTCCAATTTCTAGTGTGGATCAGTTTCTACACTTTCATACAATCAAATGGACCTTTGAATTGTAGAATTTACATCTGAAATGAGCTCAAACGGAGCTTCTCCAGAAAATTGTACATAGAGAGAAAGCCTCGATAGCTTACTGTCAGAGGTGTGGCAATCTAACCTCTTGATCTAGGAAGGTAGCTCTTTTCCTTAGGGTCCTTCTAGGATCAAGAATCACTAGAATTGATGTAAACCACGCTTTTTCCCATTAAGAAAAACTAGGAAAAGAACTGGTCAAACCGAGTGAGAAAACCAAACTAGTTCACAAACCTGATTATTAAGAAACAGGCAAATTGGAGAATTTACAACTCTCATGTGACTTGAAATGGTTCATAAAACTTGGAAAAGAACCTTGGGACAAATTGGGAGGGAAAAACTAGACCGGTTCGGGTGAAGCGAATCCAAACCGGATTAAACCAATTTATGAACAAAAAATGATAGAGGGAGGGCAAACAGAGAAAATTATGGATCCCAAATGACCTAAAGAGTCATATAAACCATGAAAAAGGACTTTAGGATGAATGAGGGATGAAAACTAAACCGGTTTGGGTGAACCAAATCAGAACCGGATTGAACCGGTTTGAACCACCATTGAACTAAATGCTAAATTTATTTTCCTAGATGACTTAAAAATTTTAAATTTGAGATTTGAGCCCACCATTGGATAGAAAATGAATTCTGATGAATTTTGAAATTTGAAAATTTTGCAGCAACCAGGTGAACCGGCCGGTTTAAGCTTTGAACCCAGTTCGGACCGGTCCAGTCCGATTCGGAATAGTGTTGTCTTCTTCCTTCAGATGAACGCATTGTTCACTCACCGAAAAATCACGCAGCGCCGGTGAAGTTGAGAAGTCTCTATTCATGGAGTTTCAAGCAATGAATGACTGCCATTAAGGTATCAATCAAACGTCAAGGAAGTCCTCGAGCTTCCTATATGAGGAGTCACTCCTCATTCATCCTCTCCACACCTGAAAACTCCATTCTCTCTCAACTACTCCAATTTTCGGTGAAGCTCGAACTAGAGCTCCAACTTGGGCAGTTTTTTGAGCCAAACAAGGTGAGGTCAAGTTATTTAGAACTAGAGAGAAGTCAGCAACACGCATGTAGTCTCCATTTGCTCTAAGAGTCACTGGCGTGATAGAACGGTGAAGTTGCTTCGATGGACCGAAGTTACCCTATTTTAGCCGAGCTGAAATCGGCCAATTCAAACACTCCTCAAGCCAAACCAAGCCTTCTCAAAAACTCAACAGTCCTCCTACAGCTAAAATAGAGCTTAAAGCTAAGCCAATTCGGCTCGCCTCTATAATTTTCGACCGGTGCTATAGAAAGAACCGACAGAACTTCGATGAAGAAATTCTCACTCAATTTGGCATCAATTGATGCAATTCTTGATCCTAAGAGTAACATCCCGACACAAGCTATCTACCCAGATCGAAAGCTCGGACCATCGTGCCCCCGACGGTAAGCTTTCTCTCTCTAAGTCTAGTTTTTAGGTGAAGCTCCGTTTTAGCTCATTCCCGCACAAAACCGTGCGATTTAAAGTGCAATTGAATCGTATGAAGGTGTAGGAACTCTAATTTAACTTCAATTTCAACAATTAAACTCATTTGATTGGTCAATTTGATGAAATCAAATTCGGAAAAGTTAGAAGGTTGAAATTGGGAGGAAATTGGGGGAATTTTGAAAATTAGGGGGACTAAAGTGCAATTTCATAAAATGGAGGACCAATTGGGCATGACAAAGATGTTGGAGGACCTATTGGGAAATTTTTGGAATTTTTGGGGCAAAACTTACCATTTTTGTAAAGTAGGGGCAAAATGGTAATTTTGGAAAAGTTGAGAGACCAAATTGGAAATTTGGAAAATTAAACCTTTTTTGTGAATTTAATAAATTGAGGTTCTAAGATAAATTTGAAATGTTCTGGGACTCAATTTGAGGAAAATTTGGCATTAGGGACTTAAAGTTAAAGAAAATAACTTTAGGGACCTAATTGCAAATAAAGGAAAAGTTAGTTTTCTCATTCATTTGGGATGAATGAGGGCTATTAGGCCAAAGAATAATGAACAAGAATGTTCATATCGTGTAGGAACATGAAGTACCGAGAACACCAGCTAAGACGAGTTCAAGTAAGGACAACAAGCTATATAAGAGAAATTTCACTATACTATCGGGTGAGTGGGATTTTTATATCATACCTAGTTGGGATGATAAGTATCTCAAAAATGAAAACTTATTGGTAAGTGGTATTTTAAAAATCACACCTGAAAGGAGTGATGTGAAAATCATGCGGAAAAACTAATTACCGGTAGTAAGTAGATCATACCCGGTTGGTATGATGAAGCTTTCTCGAAGGAAGTAAAAAACCTGTTCTTTGGTTATGAGCAGAGATGTCCTCATACTCGGTCGGTATGATGGATAGTTGAAAATATATTTTGTCAAAAGTGCTCTCCCCTGATTGTGTATCACTGCTTAAACAATTTGGGAGACATTATTGACAGGAGCTCGAATAGCTCTATTAGGCCGGAAACCTCGGTTTTGGAACTTGGGGGCTAATATGCCCAAATTTTGAAAATCTCAAATAGTGGGCCCAAGGCCAGTTGGCAAGAGCAGGAGCTCATAAATAAACATGATTTATATGCAAAGAAAACTCAAGTAATTGAATTGTTTGGCCATGGTACCAAGACAAGACCGACAAACTCAATCAACTAGTAGCAGTGCGACATGACAAGCCCCGGACTAGTTAAGATAAACAACTGCAGGTTGAGTTAAGGGTCAGGGCCATTGGACCAGTGGCACCACAGATTATATGGCATCATGTGTTTACAAGACCTTCAAGACGTCCAAGAGGGGTAGTTATGTGTTCTAGGGCCCTAGACGACCTAGTGGATATAAGTGCAGTTAGTTGTACCAGAAGCCTTGCAAAGTTTGACGTAGCTTCAAGCGCATGAGATCGGGGTGGGGTAAGGATGAGGTCTCTGTCCTCATGTGGACACGGAGAATTGTTACGGGATTGAGGATCGCATATCGTGAACATCCTCTTATCCTCAGGGTAGAAATGGACGTGCTTCTATCTAGATATGCAGTAAAGTTGCTCTTATGCCAGAAGTGGGTTTCGTGGACGTACTGGTCTACGATTGTGTGTTTGGCCTTCATGATGAAGGATGTGTGTTGGGTGATGACACACCATGGTTAATAAGAAATGGTGGTAAAACCCAAAATTTAAAATGAAAGGCTTTTAAAAGAAAATAGAGTCTGCCACACTCCAAATCAAACTTTTTTCCTAAAAATTAAATTTTGAAAACCCATTCAGTGAGTCATTGTACACACCCCCTCCCATATATCCCTTTCAGAAAATCCCGAAAAGCCACCAAGGACCATCAACTATTACGCCTGTAAGATAGGTGTGATCAAATTAAAATTTATGCAATTTTGATTTATGTTATTCCAGGAAAAGTGCAAGTTTAAAGGATGCCTTACTCTTCACGGTTTATAAACAAGGGGGCAACCCTTAATAAAACTAGAGAGTGGCAGGTTGATAACAGGGATTCGACCAAACCGGACCGAGGCGTGACAATTGATGTCAAGATTAATGTGAATTAGCTTACCTTTTGCCTTTGTAGAGGTTGTGTTATGGCTGTGGGAACTATGGGAGGGCTTGGTTTGGTTGTAGGAGGGCTGAATGGGCCTAATTCATGTTAGCCAAAATAGGACAGCTTCGGTCCGATTGACCTACTTCACTGTTCGATCTCACCGATGCTTCTCCCTCGATCCTTGGGTCGAAGGGAGGTTGATGTCAGGTAGTTGACTTCCCCTAGAGTCTTTAGGACTTGATTTTCCTTCTAAGGCTGAGAAAAGTGCCCAAATCAGAGCTTTGGTTTGAGCTTCACCGAAAAATGTAGCACTTCGGAGGAGGAGAGGGTTTGAGGTGTGTAGAGGATGAATGGAGGGGAGCACTTTATATAGGGACCTCAGGGACCCTCTACCCTACCAGTTTCCATATTGGTCAAAATTATCCTTTTCAAAAAATGCCCAAATCGAGGGAATATTCCCTCCCCAGAAAAAGAAGGTTTTTCTACCATATGAATAGTGTTTTCATCCTAAGAAAGAAGACGACACTGTTTTGGACTGGTTTGACCGTGTTCGGTGATGAAAATCGGGTGGTTCAGGCCCAATTCGACCGGTTTTCTCAAGATTAAAATTTTCTAAATTTGTCTAAATTCATTTTCTATCTGATGGTGGGCTCAATTTTCCAATCTATTTCAAGTCTGGTTCACCCTAAATTGGTCCGGTTTTCCCATCCAATTTACTTAATGGTTCTTCCCCATGATTTTCATAACTTTTTGGTCAATTTGGATTTTCCAATTTCCAATTTTAACCCCTCTTTATCATTCTCGGTTCCTTAATTGCTTCAATTTTCTAAATAAATTGACTAGTTATTTCCTAGTTTTCCTTGATCCGAAATGATGGGTTTAACATTGAACCAGCCCGTTTTTCTCATCTAATTTATTTCATGGTTCTTCCCCATGATTTTTATGACTTCTTGGTCACTTGGAATTTTCCAATTTCCTATTTTAACCCTTATTTATCATTTTTTGTTCATTAAATGGCTTAGTTTTCTCATGAGATTTTCTAGTTCTTTTCCCGGTTTCCTTGATCCAAGAGGATGGGTTTCACATAATTAGTATGTTATTCTCTTTTATAGATTTATGTACAATATTATATATTCCAGCGTATCTTGAAAACATAAACGGATGCATTGTTCTCTAGTTATTTTGAGATTTTCTCTTGTCAATACTAAAGTAATGGTTGTGGCATCTATTATAGTATTGGGAGGAATGGCAAGTTGTTCACAGGGTTACTACTAAACCGGGTTAGGGTGTGACAAGGTCTTACAGTAAGATTATAAACCTCATCCCTTTATATGTAAGAAAACTAGGAAAAGAAACGGTCGTTCCAAGAGCTACCTTCTCCAATCAAGAGATCGGACCGCCGTACCTCTAACGGTAAGCTTTCGAAGCTCTCTCTCTCTCTATGCACTATTTTCTAACGAAGCTCCGTTTGAGCTCAATTCAGACCCAAATACGTGATTCAAAGCTCAATTGAATTGTATTGAAGTGTAGGAACTGATCAATACCTTCAATTGAAGTAATTAACCCCGATTGGATGGCCAATTTGAAGAAATCAAATTTGGTCAATTTGAAAGGGGGGAAATAGGGAGAAATTTTTGGAAAAATTGGGGATTTCATAAAATTGAGGGACCTTTTTGCAATTTCCCAAATATAAGGCGAATTGGCTATGAGAAAGATGTTGAGGGACCAATTGGTCAATTTTTTAGACATTTGGGACCAAATTGCTATTTTTGTAAAGTAGGGGCAAATGGTAATTTTTGAAATGTTGGGGACCAAATTGGAAGTTTGGTAAACTTGAGCCCCTTATACCATTTTGAGTCAAATAAGTATTCAAAGGAAATTTTGGAAGCTTTGGGTCTCCATTTGGGAAAAAATTGGCATTGGGAACCTAAAGTTAAGGAAAAATGAACTTTAGGAACCTAAGTGCAATTAATCCATAAATTGTGAGCCTAGGCTATTATACCAAACCGAAATTTATAAGGCTGCCCAAATCATGTAGGGACACGTATGACTAGAACGCAAGCAACAGAGAGCTCGCGTATACTTGGCAAACCGACTAGGGACAAACATGTCATAGTCATCGAGTGAGTGGGCATATTTACATCATACCCGGTTGGGATGGTGAGCACTTTAGAAATGAAAAACCACTTGTAAGTGGGACTTTTACATCATACCCAGTTGGGGTGATGGGTGATTTAAGCTAAAACCTACTTCCCGATTGTAAGTAGAGGAAATCATACCCGATTGGTATGATGAACTTCCTTGAAGGAAGGAGAAACTCGGTTGTTTGTTGTAAGTGGATTTATCATCACACCCAGTTGGTGAGATGAAGGGGAAATATATTTTTGTCAGAAGTGTTCTCCACTGACTGTGTGTCAATGCTTAAACTCTTTGAGAGACCTTCTTGATGAGAGCTGGAACAGCTCAGATAGGCTAGAGGCCATAGTTTTTGAACTTGTGGGGCTAAATGCTCGATTTTGGAAAATCACTTGCACTAGGCCCAAGGACAATGGGCACGAGCAGGAGCTCGTAACCAAACTTGAGTTATGAAAGCCATGAGAAATTTTCTAATGAAATGGTTGTATGATTTCGCCATGGTACTAATTCAGGACCAACAATACTCGATGGTCTAGCGGCAGTGCGTCAGGGCTAGGTCGATGGATCGGCCTAGAAAAATAGGTGCAGGTCAGGTTGAGGGTCAGGGCCATTGGACCAGTGGCACCAAAGATAAATGGCTATATGTGAAAATTGTTGTTTTGTGCATGCACTTGAGGTACATGACCATCAAGAGGGGTAGTCATGGGTCCTAAGGGTGACTAGATGATATGGTGGAGATAAGGGTAGTTCATCATGCCAGAAGTTAGGAAACTCGAAGTAGCTTCACGCGCATGAGACCAGGGTGGGGTCAGGATGAGGTCTATGTCCTCATACGAACATGGAGTGGTATTCGAGTCTAAGGGTCAGATGTCGAGAACATCCACTCAGACCCACGGTAGAAGTGGACGGACTTCTATCTTGGTCGCCGGTAAAGATGCTCCACGCCACAAGTGGGTGCAATAGACGGGCTACACCTGCAAATATGTGTTCCCTTCCTAATGAAGGGCGTTTATTTTTTGTTAAACACACCAAATGGAAAATGGAAAGAGGTTTGGAAAAATCGGAATTTGAGGAAAGATGCTTCTTAAAAGAAATTAGGATTTTGGCACACTTTGAATGAAGTTGTTTCCTTAAAAACTCTCTCCCAACACCCACTCACTAAGATGTAGAACTCACCCCCTTCCTTTTTAGCCCTTTTCAGGTAACCAAGAAGAACCAACCCTAAAGACCCTCATGTAGTTGAACTATAAGATAGGTATGCTCAATTTAATATATTCAGTTTTGTATAATGTTATTTTAGGAAAAATAAGAAAAATGATGCCTTACTCCTCACGGATTAGAAGAGGGTGAAAGCCTTCATAGAACAAAGGGAGTGGTGGGTTGCTCACGGGATCCGACCAAACCAGGTCGGGGCATGACAACTTGAGTGGTATCAGAGCATGTTTCCTTGAATGCATTATCGAGACAATATAACATAGTAACTAAAAGGAATAAATCTTAAAATTCCAGATGGCTACCAAGAGAGGAACCAAGAGAACAAGAGTTGTAGTTTCTGACACTACCCAACAAACCTTATATGTGGAAACTCCCCTAGAAGCCCAGACAGACCCATTGGGGCTTACCTCAAAACATTAGAGATTGTACAAGGAGTTCACCCGAGTGATTGGACGGCCTAACCTCGCTCCTAAGGTGGACACTAACTCTCGAGATGAGCCTAAGGAAGTGCAATATCATCCCCCTCCTATTAACAATCCCCCACCAATTGACATCACCAAATAACTCAAAACTCTCTATCAACTATGATGTAAGCCCTTCCTAGGAGAGAAAGATGCTGGAGCCACTATGGACTAGCTGGCCAACATCAAGAAACTTATAGGGATAGTCAGGATTCCACTAGAGGACATGGTGATCTTGACGGAATTTTTCCTGAAGGTCAGTGCAAAGAGATGGTGGGATATTGTCAGGAGCCTACATACCACCATCCCCACCTGGGAACAATTTGAGGAGAGGTACATGGAGGAGTACTTGGCTCCACAACTGATTAATGAAAGGAAGCAAGATTTCCTCTAACACCAACAAGGGCTTAACCCTATTTCAGTGTACGAAACTAAGTTCAATGAGTTAAGACCCTTTGCCCCTGACCTGGTCGGACTGGTAGATATATGCCACGATTCGTGGACAGTCTCAACATGGACATACGAGATCGGATGGGAGTACTAGGTTGCCACACGGATCTGGCAATGGTGATCAATATGGCTCATGAATGTGAGCGATTGGTACAAATCCGACATTGTCGGATGGAGCAAGTGAACAGGAAAGAGGCCAAGGGCCAAGGTCGTCATGAAGGATGGAAAGAGCAAAATGGTCTGAGATGGGGAAACATGGTGGGTTTCCAAAAGAGGAAGGACGTACCATCACTCCCATGAAGAGTGATCCCCACCCTACCACAAGGAAACCCTCACTATCCTAGGTGCCAAAGGTACCACGAGGGAGCTTGTTTGTCCTATTTCACGTGTGGGCAGGTGGGGCACTTTGCAAAGGAATGCCCCACTCTTAGGGAGAATAAGCAATGGAACACACTTGGACCACCCCAAGGGAACCCAAGGACTCCTACGTAGGATGCTACAACTAAGATACTGGCTAGGGTATACAACCTCACCTAGGAAGAGGCTAGAAATGACCCTAGTACTGTAGCGGGTACTTCCCAAAACCTCCCTAACTAAGATTGAGACAACTTTTTAATTGATTTTTCTTATCCAATAAAGAAGGTTCTTCTTCTAAAACATGTGTTCTTTTCAATCAGGATACGTACACTTAAAAAAAAGTCTACGCTCTCTTCATCTCGAGAGCAAAGATATCCTTCATAAAGGAAGATCGAATCCCAAGTCTTCCCCTAGAACTTAACTCCCTAGAACAAAGTCTCCACATCCTCACACCCTTAGGAGAAGGATTGAATAGGGACAAACAGTTAAAGGGATGTGAGATCATAGTTGGAGGTGTTAAACTAGAGGTAGATTTGATCCCATTACCTCTTAGGGAGGTAGACATAATATTGGGAATGGATTGGTTGAGTACCCATCAAACCAAGATGGACTGTGGGAAGAAGGTAATAACTTTCCACACTCCTGAAACACTCAAACTACGTTTCCAAGGAGACAAAAGGAAGGGAGAAGTATAAATCATGTAACACATAAGAGCTCAAAAAATGATACATAAAGGTTGTGAAGCTTTTCTAACAATGATCATCAATGGGAAGTCAGAAGAAAAAGGACCATAAGGTATTCCAATAGTTGAACACTACCCATACATATTTCCAAATGAATTACTCAGATTACCCCCAAGCCAACAACTAGCATTTACCATAGAAGTAATCCCCGAAACACATCTCATATCCCAGGCCCCTTATCGCATGGCTCCAACAGAGTTAAAGGAATTAAAGCAGTAGCTGGACGAGCTATTGGAGAAGGGTTTCATATGCCCTAGCCAGTCTCCATGGGTGCACCAATCCTGTTCCTAAAGAAAAAGGACGGAAACATGAGGTTGTGCATAGATTATTAGAAGTTGACTAGGTCACTATAAAGAATAAGTATCCACTTACACGGATTGATGAACAGTTCGACCAACTAAAAGGAGCAGCATACTTCTCCAAGATAGACCTTTGGTCAGGATACCACCAACTCAGTATCTACGAGGAAGATATCCCTAAGACCACCTTTCGGTCTCGATACGGACATTACGAGTTCAGGTTGATGCCTTTTGGATTGACAAATGCCCCTGCAACCTTCATGGATCTAATGAACCGAGTGTTCCAGCCATACTTGGACAAGTTCGTGATAGTATTTATAGACGATATTTTTATATACTCACGAACTAGGCTGGAGCATGAAGAACATCTGGCTATCACCTTGGAGATACTATGAGATAACCGCTTATATGTGAAATTCTCCAAGTGTGAGTTTTGGTTGTAGGAGAAAGGTTTCTTAGGACACATAGTGTCCAAAGATTGAGTTAAGGTGGATCCGGCAAAAGTTGAGGCCATATCTGATTGGAAGGCACCCAAGAATCCTTTAGAAATACAAAGCTTCTTAGGCTTGGCGGGATACTATAGATGGTTTGTACAGGACTTCTCTAAGATAGATGCCCCTTTGACTCGTCTCACAAGGAAAGGAGTGGAGTATAAATGGGATGAAAGCTGTGAGAAATCCTTCCAGGAGTTGAAGACTCATTTAACAACGGCACATGTACTCTCTTTGTCTAACCCAAGTGCAAGAGAGTATACCATCTATAGTGAAGCATCCGGACAGGGACTCAAATCTGTATTAATGCAACAAGGCATGATCAGTGCCTACGCCTCACAATAACTAAAAGCACATGAGAGGAACTATCCTACTCACGACTTGGAGTTAGCTACAATTGTGTTCACTCTTATGATTTAGCGACATTACCTATACGGGGTTAAGTGTAGGATATATATTGACCATAAGAGTCTTAAGTATTTATTAACTCAAAAGGAGTTGAACCTCCGCTAGAGGAGATGGCTGGTGTTAGTAAAAGATTATGATCTTGTGATAGAATATCACCCCGGTAAGGCTAAT
Organism: Trapa bicornis; assembly: GCA_030064425.1. Lineage (NCBI taxonomy): Eukaryota > Viridiplantae > Streptophyta > Magnoliopsida > Myrtales > Lythraceae > Trapa > Trapa bicornis. The sequence goes on along the minus strand of CM057753.1, from coordinate 15,195,065 downwards.
GTGGTTGTAGACGCTCTAAGCCACAAGTATCAAACCAAGGGGACGCAGATAAAGTTAAACTACTTACCCTTGTTATAGTAGCTACGAAGAATGGAAGTGGACCTTAAGGTGGACAAGAAAGAGAAATGTTTATTGGCTGACATAGTGGTAAGACCCAGCCTAACGGAGCAAATTAAGGTCCAGCAAAAATGGGATAAGGAACTACAGCCCAATTTGAACCCAATCAATGGAGGGACGAAACCAGACTATGACCTTCGAGGCGACAGAGTATTAACTTACAAGGCTAGAGTGTGTGTGCCTCAAGATAATGAACTAAAGAGATTAATTTTGGAAGAGGCACACGACTCTGTTTATGCGATGCATTCGGCCAATACTAAGATGTACCACACCCTCAAACAAGGTTATTGGTGGAAAGGGATGAAGAGGGATATTGTGGAATATGTAGTTCGATGCTTGTTCTGTCAGCAGACTAAAGTTGAGCATCAGAAATTGTCAGAACTGCTACAACCCTTGTCAATCCCAGAATAGAAATGGGAACACATCACTATGGACTTTCTCACGGGACTACCTGTGACTAGAAAGGGGTGAGATGCAATATGGGTCATTGTGGATAGATTGACCAAGTCCGTCCATTTCCTACCTATAAGAGTGACTGATGGGATAGAACAACTGGTCATCTTATATATGAAAGAGATTGTGAGACTACTTGGAGTCCCAGTAAGAATAGTGTTAGATAGAGACCCTAGATTTACCTCGAGGTTTTGGCCCAGTTTGTAAAGTGCCTTAGGGATCAAGCTCCACATGAGCACAGCATTTCATCCTTAGACCGATGGATAGTTTGAGCGGACGATCCAAACCCTGGAGGATATGTTACGAGCATGTGTACTCACCATGAATAAGGGTTGGGAAGAATACTTGTGCCTAATGGAGTTTGCTTATAATAACAGTTATCATGCTAGTATTCAAATGGCTCCTTATGAGGCCCTTTATGGATGACCATGTCGTACCCCCTTATTTTGGGAAGAGGTAGGAGAAAGGAAGTTGGAAAGGATCGAATTAATCAAGGATGCCACAGAAAAAAAAATTAATATCATAAGTAGCCAACTTAAGGCCGCTCAAGACAGACAAAAGAGCTATGCAGACCATCGAAGAAGAGATCTGGAATTTGATGTGGGAGACCAAGTGTTCCTCAAGGTATCCCCATGGAGAGGAATACTTAGGTTTCAACAACAGGGGAAGTTGAAACCAAGGTATATCAGTCCTTACCCTATAGTCCAAAGGATAGGAGTAGTTGCATATAAATTAGAACTACCTCTGGACTTACAAAGAATACATGACATATTCCATATCTCGGTACTCCGAAAGTACCATCCTGATCCTAGCCATGTGCTGGACCGACCTCCATCAGAGTTAGAAGAAAACCTGACTTATCAAGTAGAACCGGTGGAAATCATCAACCAGAGAGACAAGAACCTAAGGAACTAGAAGATTCCTATAGTAAAGGTTATTTGGCAGAACGGAACCATGCAAGAGGAGACATGGGAAACCGAGAGTATTATGAGGTACCCTCAGTTGTTTGATATGTAAATTGTTTTGGGGACAAAACCCCTAAAATGAGCAAAGAGTTGTAAACCCCATCCCTTAATACATAAGATAACCAAGAAAAGAAACGGTCGTTCCAAAGGAGAAAACTGAGCTGATTCACAAACCATAACCGATAAGAAAAGGGTAAATTAAGAAATTGACAAATCCCAAGTGACTTAAAGAGTCATAAAAAGAATAGAAAAGAACATTGGGACAACTGGGAACGAAAAACCAAATCGATTCAAGGTGAACCGGATTGAACCGTATTGAACCAGTTTGAACCGGTTTGAACTAGTTTCTAAATTTATTTTTCTAGGTAGCTTAATATATTCAAATTGGAGAATTGAAGCTACCATTAGATAGAGAATGAATTTATATGAATTTAAAAATTTTAATTTTGAGAAAACTAGTAGAATTGGGTCTGAACCAGTCGATTTACGCATTGAACCTAGTCGGACCGGTGCGATCCGGTTCGGAACAATGTCATCTTCTTCCTTCAGATGACAGTACTATTCATTTAATGTAGAAATGGATAACGCCGGTGAAGGAAAAATGGCTCTGATCAGGCTGTTTCAAGGTGAGGATAAGCTCGATCAAAAAGGAAAGTTGTCGGGCAGAGGGTCCCCAAGCTCCCTATATAAAAAGCTCTTCCCCATTCATTCTTCACACACCTTAAATCTCCATTCTCTCTCAACTGCTCCATTTTCCTACAAAGCTTAAACCAGAGCTCCCATATAGGTAGTTTTCATAGCCTCAAAAGGTAAGGTCAGGTCCTACACACTCCGGGGAATTCAGCTACCTAATAGCACCTTCCTTTTGACCCGAGGACCACCGTAGAAACGCGGCAGAATCAAACAATGAAGCAGCTTCGACGGACCAAAGCTACCTTGTTTTGGCTGAGTTGAATTCGGCCAATTTCAGCCCTTCTCTAACCAAACCAAGCCTCCCCAACACTCCCACAGCCCTCCTACAACCTCAACAGAGCTAAAAGGTAAGTCAATTCAGCCCTTCTCAATCGTAGTAGATCGTAGTTAGAGAGAGAAATTGTTAAACTTTACTGACAAAATTCTCCTTCGATTTGATGTCAATTGTAGCAATTCATGATCCTAGAAGAAACCTAAAGACAAGAGCTAACTTCCCCGATCGAGAGCTCAAACCACCGCACCTCCGATGGTAAGCTTTCGAAGCTTTCTCTCTCCACGCATAGTTTTCTAGCGAAGCTCCATTTGAGCTCAATTTGGACCCAAATGATGGGGTTCAAAGCTCAATTGAATCATATGGAAGTGTAGGAACTGATCCATACCTTCAATTGAAGATATTAACCCCGATTGGATGGCCAATTAGAAGAAATCAAATTCGGTAAGTTTGAAAGGGGGAAATTGGGGGAAACTTTTGGGGAAACTTTTGGGGAAATTAGGGATTTCATAAAATTGAGGGAACTTTTTGCAATTTCCCAAAATTAAAGGCCAATTGGCCATGAGAAAGATGTTGAGTGACAAATTGGTCAATTTTTGAGATATTTGGTCCAAATTGCCATTTTTGGAAAGTAGGAGCAAAATGGTAATTTTTGAAAAGTCAGGGACCAAATTGGAAGTTTAGTAAACTTGAGCCTCTTATACCATGTTGAGTAAAATAAGTACTCAAAGGGAATTTTGGAAGCTTTGGGTCTCATTTGGGGAAAAATTGGCATTAGGGACCTAAAGTTAAGGAAAATGAACTTTAGGGACCTAAGTGTAATTAATTGATAAATTGTGAGCCTAGGTTGTAATGCCAAACTGAAATTTATAAGGCTGCCCGAATCGTGTAGGGACACGTGTGACTTGAACGCAAGCAAGAGAGAGCTCGTGTAGACTTAGCAAACTAACTGGAGATGAACACATCACAGTCATCGGGTGAGTAGGCATATTTACATCATACCCGGTTGGGATGGTGAGCATTTTAGAAATGAAAAACCACTTGTAAGTGGGACTTTAACATCATACCCGGTTGGGGTTATGGGCGATTTAAGCTAAAACCTACTAACCGGTTGTAAGTAGAGGAAATCATACTCAGTTGGTATGATGAACTTCCTTGAAGGAATGAGAAACTTGCTTGTCGGTTGTAAGCAGAGATATCATCACACCCAGTTGGTGGGATGAAGGGAAAATATATTTTTGTCAGAAGTGTTCTCCCCTAACTGTGTGTCATTGCATAAACTCTTTGGGAGACCTTCTTGACGGGAGCTGGAACATATCAGATAGGCTAGAGTCCTCGATTTTTTTACTTGTGGGGCTAAATGCCCAGTTTTGGAAAGTCACGTGATGTGAGCCCAAGGCCAATGGGCACGAGCAGGAGCATGTAAACAAACTTGAGTTATGAAAGCCATGAGAAAATTTCTAATGAAATGGTTGTATGATTTTGTCATGGTACCGAGTCGGGACTGACAGAACTTAATGGACTGGCGGCAATGCGTTAGGGCTAGGTTAACGAATCGGCCTAGACAAACAGCTGCAGGTCGGGTTGAGGGTTAGGGCCATTATACCAGTGACACCAAAGATAAATGGCTATATGTGAATGTGCATGCACTTGAGGTACAGGACCATCAAGACGCCCAATAGTGATAATGATGGGTCCTAAGGGCTACTAGACGACATGGTGGAGATAAGTGCAGTTTGTCATGCCAGCCATCGGAAAGCTTGGAGTAGCTTCCCGCGCATGAAACTGGGGTGGGGTCAGGATGAGGTCTTTGTCCTCATACCGACCCGGAGTGGTATTCGGGTCTGAGGGTCAAATATCGAGAACATCCACTCAGACTCAAGGTAGAAGTGGACATACTTCTATCTTGGTGGCTAATAAATACACTCCGAGCCACAAGTGGGTGCATTGGATGGGTTGAACCTGTGAATGTGTGTTCCCTTCCTGATGAAGGGCGTGTTTTTTTTGTTAAACATACCAAATGGAAAATGGAAAGATGTTTTGAAAAACCAGAATCTAAGGAAATATACTTGTTAAAAGAAATAAGGATTTGGGCACACTTTGAATGAAGTTTTTTCCTTAAAAACTCACTCCCAACACCCACTCATTGAGTTGTAGAACTCACCCCATCCCCTTATACCCCTTTTTAGGTAACCAAGAAGAACAAACCCTAAAGACCCTCCTATAGTTGAACTATAAGACAAGTATGCTCAATTTAATATATTCAGTTTTGTATAATGTTATTCAAGGAAAAATAGGAAAAAGGACACCTTACTCCTCACGATTTAGAAGAGGATGAAACCCTTCATAGACCAAAGGGAGTAGCAGGTTGCTCACGAGGATCCGACCAAACCGGGTTGGGGTATGACAAAGATAGTAGGTTGGCTCTCTAACCTTGGATTGTCTTTTGTATCCATTCTTGAAATAAGTGTAACAGATTTATTACAGCCCCATACAATAGGAGCACCGAGACTTATCTTGGGATTTCCCTTGTTGTATGTTCAAATATTCTTGGATTGCTTCCTTAGATGTTATGTGAGCTTTAGTGTTGTAATACATGGCTGATTTAGCAAAATTAATTCTCTACATAGATGCATTACAGTATATTTGTAGAATATTATGCAAAATTTGAACATTTGTTACACTAGCTTCAATGAAAAATAACGAGTTATTAGTGAATAAAAGATAAGAAGCTAGGGGGCATGCCTTTGACATTTTGAGTGCAAGCTTCAAATATAGAAATAGAAAGCAGATCAGCAGCAAGTATAAAAAGGTAGGGGATAATGGGTCACCCTTTCATATGCCCTGACTTGGATGGATTACGGTTGAACATTTTCCATTGACATTCACTCTATAAGAAACTAAGGTAACACACTCCATAATAATATGAATAAACTTGTTATCAAAACCCATTTTTTGTAATAGCACTTGTACGAAATTCTATTCAAGTCAATCATATGTCTTCGACATATCCAACTTTAGAGCACAACACTCTTTATGCCCTATAGTTTTAGTTTTGAGAAAATGAAAACACTCATGTGCTATTACAATATTTTCATAAATGACTATCATAAATGCGATTTGTTGGCAAGACACAAGACTATTCATGAATTGTAACTCTTCTAGATCTTGGCCATTAAATAGAAATATAATGTCATATTCATTGAACTTCCTTGAAAAGTGTATTGTCTCAACGAAATTAAGTATAGTAATGGTAACATACCATTAAATCTATTTGGACTTGCAGCCTAACTAGCAGACAATTGGAAGACACTGTTTTTAACTTCTAAAGAATTATTTGGGGTCGTGAGATTTTCATTTATAGTAGGTTGCGTGAAGTCTTCACTGGCTCATTATTTACCACTTTCGAGCATTTTTACTGTTAAGGATCTTATTCTGAATCACAAGTTGTATTCACTCTACCTATTTTAATGGACAGTCCTTGAAATAACTAGGTATTAAACCTATAATTGAAATAACAGAAATGGCAGCACACACCACCCCTTTATATGGTCCACCATTATATTTGTTATAACAGAAATTGTACAATATTGTCTTTAGTTTATTTTATCTTTTATTATATCAAACTTTTATAAAATGTAGACAAATGATCAATAGAAGGCATGCAAAATTCTTTTATCATCTACTCTCAATTCTTCTACAAGTCTTTTCTTTTCATGGTATCAGATCATATTATTCTACTGCATATCATTCTCACATGAGGCTTATTCATCAAGCATTCTTTCCCTTCAAACAATCCTTCTCAGATTTTTGTCATTTGCATCAAACAAGAAGTTACAATGAGCTATGCAACCTTTACTATGTCACTACCAGCCTCTCTTCCTACACTTCCCATTAAGTTGTACAGTTCAAACTACTATCTATGGAAGAACAATATGAGTCACCTTCTACAAGCATATCGACTCCTTGGATATGTCAATGGCTCATTACCTACACCCCATCAATTCATCACTCAAACAACTAAACAAGGAGATGACTACCAGTTGTCAAACCCAAAATTTGAAATTTGGGAAACTCACGATAAGTTTTGTCTCACTGCTATTATTGCATCCTTAACAACCGAAGTTAACCTATAGGTTATTAGAGCCACTACAGCTGCTCAAGCTTGGAAACAATTGGAAACTCTTTCCAATTCTCAGGTTCACGCCCAACAAGATATACTAGATCAGCAATGGCGTGAACTCAAGAAGAACGATAGTTCTATTTCTACTTATTTTTCCTCTATTAGCTCTCTGGCAACAAGTTTAGCTCAAATCAGCCCCCCAAAAACTCCAAAAGAAATCAAAAATCGCATTCTAGCACGACTGGGTTATGAATGGGAGTCTCTTACCTTGAGGCTATCAGCAACATTGGATTTTGTTACCATCGATGTCGACAAATCTCTACTCCTTGCACATGAGGTGCGTCGAATCTTCCTGTATGGATCAACAAACCCAGGAGCTCCACTCTCGGGTCTTCTAGAAGGAACGCATGATCAAGGGACTCCTATTGCAATAATCTCTCAACATCATCAAGGAGCCTTCCAGCCAAGATTGTTTGTGTGCACAACATCGGCGATTGGAATGGGCAATTGAAACCCTCGTTTTGGCAAAATTGAAAACCCTCATTTTTTACCTTTAGAGCATCGAGGACGACGGCTTTCATATGGGAGAAGAAATGAAGCTCAAACGCACCTTTTGAGCTTCAAGGGCATTTTTATAGGGGGGCCAATCAAATGGGCTTCACACAACGTGGGCTGGGACGTAGTAATAGGCCTAGTTTCGCTGACCACATTAATGGGCTTTGGTCTAGTCATCTGCCCTCACAATATTTTAGGCCCAATTCTACTCCTGACCTTCTTCCTTGGCCCATCACGAATAGGACTGCCTCATTTAAGCAACAAACTGAATTATCAATGCAACAATCTTACCAATTATGTGAACAAATAGATCATATTGCACCCATTTATCCAAAATTGTCTACATTTCATGCTACTCAAGCATGTGCCATACCCGGAAGCAAAACCGATCATCAATTTGATTGGTATATTGATTCAAGTTCCACTAACCATGTTACTAATGATTTATCTTAGTTATATGTTCAAGGTGACTAGGCATTTCTCGAGCATTTGTTAATCGGAGATGGAATAGGTTTACCCATTCTCTCCTCTGGAACCACTTATTTCACCAATTATTTTCATCATTTCCTTCTCAAAAATGTTTATTACGTACCACAAATATCAATTAATCTTTTATCTATTTCTAAATTCACCTAAGATAACTTGTGTTATTTTAAATTTTACCCTTCATTTTCCCTTGTTAAGGACCTTCAATCTCATCAGGAGCTGCTGTGCGGGGACCGTAGAAGAGGGCTATATTGCTTGTGCCTAGGATCTTCATATGTTTCACCTCGCGCTTATGTTATTCGTTCTATTCATAGTTCGGTGTGGCACCAACGTCTTAGGCACCTCGCTTATCCTATTATGCATCATGTTTTATCTAAGCATCTATCAATGAATCAACTTTCTCCTTTACCTTTGTGCGATATTGTGCTTGTAGTAAAATCATTCAACGTCCATTTCCTGTGTCTAATCATCTCAGCACTGCACCACTTCAGTTGATTCACACCGACATTTGGGGTCATACTCTCATCCTCTCTCAAACAGGTCATACATATTATATTCACTTTTTAGATGACTTCAGCAAATATTCATGGTTCTTTGTTCTTAAACATCGCTCGAATGCTTCATCTGTTTTTCGCGCTTTCTGTCTTCAAGTTGAAAATCTTTTTTATTAGAAAATTAAGACCCTTCAAAAGAATGGAGCCAAAGAATTTATGTCTCTCTCTTTTCAGACTGAACTTCAATCACATGGCATTATTCATCATGTGTCATGTCACCATATTCATCAACAAAATGGTTCTGTTGAACATAAACATTGACACATTGCCGATAGGGGGCTAACTCTTCTTGCTCAATCTCACCTTCCTTCGAAGTTCTGGGATTTTGCTTTTGAAACCGCTTTTTTTCTTATTAATCGTCTTTCCACCCGAATACACTCATCCCCATTTTCCCATCTTATTCATAAACCCCCTGATTACACTCATCTTCATGTTTTTGGTTGTCTTTGTTTTCTTTATCTACGTCCTTATCATCTTCAAAAGCTTAAGCCTCGATCTATACCATGTGTTTTTCTTGGTTATCCCCCTGGCTACCTTGGCTATCGTTGTCTTGATCTCTCCATCGGTCGCATTTTTATCTCCTATACCGTTATTTTCCATGAGGATCGTTTTCCTTTTGCAGGTCGTTCCCCACAGCGTAATGTTCCCTCTTCTATTCCCATGCAAGCTCCTTGTCCTTCTCTTCCTTTATCCTTTCCCTCTGTTCCTCTCCCAGATGCCCCAAAATCATGTATGCCCTCTCCCTCAGATACTATTGATACTTCATTATCTCCTATGATTGCAGAATCTTTGGCCTCATCACCGCAAGTGCCTCTCGGCTCTCCCATTGCACTGGCCCATCCTTGAATGACTACTCGTTCTCAGGACGGCACTCTTCCTCCTCATCATTTTACTATCGATCCCATTATTTTTAAGGCTATTTTAGAACCTCGTACCTATCTCCAAGCTAATCGGCATCTCTGTTGGCGGAATGCTATGTCCGATGAATTATCCGCTCTCTCTTCTAATCATACCTGGGATCCGGTGCCTCCTTCACCCAATCGGCATATTGTGGGTTGTAAGTGGGTTTACAAAATCAAATAACACCCTAATGGCTCCATTGCTTGTTATAAGGCTCGTCTTGTTGCTCGGGGTTTTTCTCAACAACGTGGTCTCGACTATAATGATACATTCAGCCTTGTTATCAAACACGTCACTATACGAGTGTTTCTCTCTCTTGCTATCTCTTTTGGTTGGGTTACTCATCAGCTCAACGTGAATAATGTGTTCCTTCATGGCCACCTCACCGAAGAAGTTTATATGGCCCAATCGCTAGGTTTTGTTGATATTGCTCATCCTCATCATGTTTGTCGCCTCGACGCTCTCTTTATGGCCTTAAGTAGGCTCCTCGAGCGTGATTTCTTCGTATGAGCTCATTTTTACTCCAATTGGGCTTCATGGGTTCTATTGCTTACACTTCTTTTTTCATCTATCGTACTCAAGCTTTTGTTATATTCCTGCTTGTTTATGTTGATGATATCATTCTCACCAGCTCGGCTCATGCTCCTATTGATCATGTTCTCCTGGCTTTTCGTCAAGAATTTTCCATTAAAAACTTGGGCCCACTTCATGACTTTCTTGGTATTGAAGTTCACTCTCACTCCGATAGTATTTACCTTACTTAGCATAAGTATATTCATGATTTGCTCTCTAAAGTTACTATGACTGCTTGTCGGCCTCTCTCCACTCCGATAGCTACCGAGCCTCGTCTTTCGCTCACTGATGGGGCTCCCCGTTCTGTTCCTATTCCATACCGGCAAATTGTGGGATCCCTCCAATATCTCACTTTTACTCGTCCCGATCTTGCATATGTTTTACACCAGGTTTGTCAGTTTATACATCGTCCCATAATAACTCATTAGGTCGTTGTCAAGCGCATTCTCCATTATCTTCAGGGTACTCTCCATTTTGGTATTTTTCTATGGCGGGATTCACCCATCTCACTTCATTATTTTTCTGTTGCTGATTGGGTTGACAATCCTGATTATCGTCGTTCTATCAATAGTTTTACTATTTTCATGGGATGTAATCTTATCTCTTGGAGTTCTAAGAAATAACGAACTATTACATGTTCGAGTACAAAGGTCGAATATAAGAGTCTTTCCAATGCTACTGCTTAGCTAAATTGGCTTTAATCTCTTTTTCGAGAGCTTGGTATTTTCATTTCTCAGCCTCCCACTTTATGGTTTGACAACATTTCTGCTATTTATCTAACCGCTAATCCTATTTTTCATGCTCACACAAAATATATCAAGATTAATTATCACTTTATTCGAGAGCGTGTTCGTCGTCACTTGTTTCAGGTTCATTTCGTTGGCACCGATACTCAACTTGCTGACCTACTTACTAAAGGCATACCATCCACCCGTTTTTGTTCATTACAATTCAAGCTAAATGTTCGTGATATTCCCTTGAGCTTGCGGGGGAGTATTAGACCTATAATTGAGAAAGATAAATCAGTATATGAGGAAGAGAAAATACGTTATGAACAAGAGGGGACCACCACACCCAAGCCAACTCTTCCATGATAGAAATGGTAACACACCCCCCTCTATATGCTACACTATTATATTTGTTATAATAGAAAATGTACAATATTATCTTTAGTTTATTTTATTTTTTATTATACCAACCTTGTATAAAATATAAATAAATGATCAATAGAAGGTATGTAAAATTATTCTACAAAGCTACTCTCAATTATTCTACAAGTTTTTTCTTTTTAAATAACTTGTTAGGGACCATATCACTTACAAGAAAAATCTTCTAGAAGTTTGTCTATATATTCTATACATGTAGATATTTTATTAGCTATATAATCGAGAATTGAGTTACATGCATTATAACTTGTTATGACCATATCACTTACAATATTTATCGGGGAAAAATCTTCTAGAAGTTCGTCTATATATTCTATATACGTAGATATTTTATTAGATATGATAATCGAGGATTGAGTTGCATGCATTGAACTTGGTTAAGGTAGAAATACATCATAGCTCCATGCTGTAGAATTATTTTGTAATGAGAGGTTTTTGTATAATGTTTTCTTCTTATATAACTTTGTTAGTCCAATCCATAGAATGAATAATATCAGTTTGTATATTATTAGCTCTTGAGGATCACTATTGAATATAGGAGATTTTAAATTTCTGGTAGTCCTACCATTAATGAAAAGAGTTTATTTTATGGAATGAGTTAGGTGGTCACACCTATAACAAAAAGAAGAAATTATTTCATACTTAAATATTCACCGGTAACTAAGGGGTTGAGACATCTTAACTCTGATGCGCAAATACAACCTTGCATTGTCCAGTTGGTCAACATCATCCACTTCAACTGGAATTACACCTCATTGGCTCCCATTTGTCAAGGTCATATTATTTATTGTTAGTTTGTTAATTTGCCTTCAAACTAGCATATATGTGAGATACAGTTTCTCTAGACTAAGTGAGTCATTGTATGGTGTAAAAAATATGTTATTGCCTTTAATAGATAGGGATTGTCGATAATAATTTTTTTTTTGCCATTTTAGGATCATAGAATACAATTGAAAAGCAATTATCAGGCAATGGGTAGCCTTCATGATATGAAACTCTGCTCATGACCATTTTAAAACTCATAGAAGTTGTGCCCCAATTAACTTTTCGATCAGCTACAACATTCTTAATCAACTTATCAACCACATTGAACGTTAGAGTGTGTGTTTCTAAATGCATTACCTGGTTCTTTAGTTTGTGTCCTTTCAAAATTCTTGGAGCATCGCAGTTGTTATTGTTGTACATTCTAGTGTGGCAGGGACCAACCAATATGTAAAGACACCAAAGTAGCTACCAAGGTAAAGCAATTTCCAAAAGACAAATGACCCTATACACCATATTATTGGGCCAATTTAGAGAGGCAATGCTTCACCTGACTTATATCACTTGCATGGCTAGAAAACAAGTGATTGTAGTCAGGATATGTCGGGGGCTCGACCCGGATTACCCATATGAAATCTAACAGTTGACAGTGGAGGTACAAATGGCCCAATTAAACAAGCAAGAGATGGGTGGATGAGAGGTTGTACCCTCGGGAGGCAAGAGAAAGAGGCACACTCCGAAAATTGTGATACTTGTGGAGGGAAGTGATGCCAACTCCTAACAAAGTTCCAATCAATCCCATGAGAGTAATCATGGCAACTATAAGTTAGGCCTTTTGAGTGGATGGAACGGGCATGATCGGGATGGGGTTTACTAGGATGAGATATGGGGGTAGGGTAGACGATTTGATAAAGCTGATCCGAGAGCCCATGAGCTCCAACCAAACGAGCAAAACGGAAATGGGGCTGAACTGCTCGTGTCAACTTCAATCAAGACGTCATTCATTATGGATCTAAAATTAAGACGTCACCTGTTAAAAGCTTAAATGATGACTTCTTCAATTTTTAATTATAGAGCCATCACTCATTTGAGTTCCTCTGTCAAACGCTCATTAGCTAACCATCTTTTTTTTTTCTTTATACAATCAGAGAAATTGGTGCACGTGAACACCTGCACGCACCCAAGTAAATAGTAGTCTAATCAACCTATACCAAATGTTTAATCCCAATATGTCACCAAACCTCAAAAAGGAAAAACACAATAAATTACACAAAGTAGAAATTAGCCTGGGTCTTCATGTTCTCCAAAGCATCACTAATTGTACAATCCCCCGAAGTCCCTCACCGAAAAATGAGCCCTCTCAGGCACCGTAACGCCGCCGTTGCTGCTGCCCTGGCGGAGCCCCAGAGTGAGGGAGACGTCTCCACTGGCGGGGTTCCTCGGTAGGGTGGAGGAGCCTGACGCAGGCTCGAAAAAGCCGGGGATAGAGGCGCCTGGCCAGTGGTAATAGTGCTTGTGAGGCGTATCTGCAGCTTCTGTATTTTGTAACGTGGGGAAGGAAGGGTCCCTTTCAGTCATCGCTGGCCCCGCAAGGGCTTCAGCATCAGCCCTGGCCTGGGCTTCTTCGAACTTTGTGGCATCGGCTTCCGTGCCGGCAGCTTCATTGGATTCTTTCTGATACATCTCTTCCACCATGGGCTTCCATAGCCGAACCCTTGCATTTATGAACCAGTTTGATACCTGTGGAATGCACCAACACCATGCCATATAGTTCATCAGATTCGTCAGGAAACCCTTATAATGAACCACTACATGTTTTGAAGGAATTTTCTTCTGCCTGCATCATTATTTTTAATCGATAATTTGACTGTTATAGGTTCAAGTTAGAAGATTGGTCGTTTTTTTCTGGATATTCCAAGGGTGATCAATAAAGAATAAAACTCAAATAATTGAGTATTTAAGTGACTTGGAAGATCAAATAATAATTTAAACCTTAACATTAAAAATATAATATTAATTGGATTCTCTTTTGGAATACAACAAATCATATTATTAATTTCATATGCTCTAACCTTTCATCTTTTTCACTCTTACATCTGAAAATTTGAGATTACAAGCAATTATTTCTTATTTGAACGGAATTTAACTACCAACAACTAATTGGTGCAAACAACTAAAACTCCCTCAAATTGGAATTTTTTTCTATTCAATATATTTGACATATAAAATCTAAATAAAATAGTTCACTAATACTTTAGCATACAAAAGTTGCTTGATGAATACTTTGGTACCCTTCACTGCAAAAAAAAAGAAAGAATACTTTGATGCCCAAAAAACACATTGCAATCTTTTATCATGAAAGCCTAATATGACAAGGAGTAAATGATAAAGTACTTGTTCTTGAGACATTTTTTGCTGAAAAAAAATCTTTCCCAGTACCCAAATATTACACTCTTTCTTAGTTGAATTGATTATTTATTACAAAAAAAATATATTTAGGGTATTCTAAATAAAAGGCTAAATTGCTAGAGTTATTTAATATTACAAAGTTATCACACTTGCACATGCTTAGTGCTTCAAAACATCTAATTTTAGTACGTCCATTGGTTACTTTACTATGTTAAATTCATCTATCAATTGGTTGTAAAATTCAATGACATGACATGGTGCATTATAATGTCATATCAACCATTGGTACCATGTCATCATGCAGTCTTGTCAAAATATGATGTGCCATATCACATCATATATTTTTGACGTATTAATACATCAAATCAACATGTAGATTTAATGACATATTAATAGGTGAGCTTTTTTCTTCAAAAAATAACATTTGAATGTGCTTCTTTGAAAGGATTTAACTAGTTAGAGGAGCAAAACTTCCCTGTAAATATTTTAAAATGTAAGCCAACATATAATTGAAAGAAGAAAAATACAAGGGTTCAAGTTTTTATTCATTTTAGTACTCTTATAATTTTACGAGAAAAAATAAATATTTCCACTAATCAAACATATGGTTTGTGAGTAATGTTTTAATTTTCATATGGTGAAGTTTATTGAATAAGAGAGACAACCTGACTTCTGGAGAGTCCGGTCTGTCGAGATAAGAGAAGCTTATCAGCATCGCTGGGGTACCTGATGATATATGAAAGTACCCAAAAGAACAGACCACTTTTATGAGTGTCACCATCCTAACACTACAATTTAACCCATAGATAGAAGTAGAGCAATACACGTAGAAAAAAAATTCAATAGTTGACATGTGATTAAATTAGAAAGAAAAACATCATCAATCTTATATCTTAAATTATTTTATACTTGGGTTTTATATTTTTTAAATAATTTTTTTCATTAGTATATATTTAAAATAATATCATTCTCAATCTTATATATGTTTGATTAAAAATTACACTTTTGATCTTATCTATAATGATTTTTTAGGATTAGAAGTATTATTTTTATAGAGATATATGCTTTAAAGAATTATTTTCACATATATAAAATAGAAATGTCAATTTTTAAAATATATAAAACGAAATAAATTATTTATAAATATAGGAAGTCATTATCTTAGCTAAGTTATAAGGCAACTCATTGTTGGACTACTTTTTTTACTATTTCATCTTTCACATTTTCTTCTTCTAAATGCATCTACTAAAAATAGTTATGTATATGAGAGAATGTGTGTGTATATATATACTACTCCTTGTATCTACCATCAAACGTGTGAGGCGATGATGAATCTGTGAAATCGTACAGTTATTGATTAATGCACTCACAGATTGAAAGAATCTAATTAAGGCATATGTCCCACACATGAAAAAAGAGATGAGAGAGGGGTGAGCTTGCTAGAGAGAAGCTGAATCAGTACAGCAGAAGCAAGACAACAACTACTGCAATCACCAGTCTCATGATTCATCTCTCATAAAAAAAACAAAGGGACTGGACATAGTCCTCTGGAACCAGTATCTTGTAAATACGCAAGAAATTAGCAGAGCACGATAGAACCTGTTTAAGTAGAATCAAAAGCTAATTCTTCTAAAAGACACTAATACCAGATAACAATCATAGTGTAGGGTATCTGTACTTCATAAATTACAATTTGCTTGGAAATAGATCAATTGGGAACTACTATAGTGTTATCAATTTCATTTAGAGAAAGTGTTAATTATCTAAAAAGATAGCGTTTTTGTCTTTTTTACTCAAATATTTTCCATTAACTTGATTGGCATGAAACTTCTCATTGTGTCTAATTTTATAAAACATTCAAAAATTTTATTAAATTTTAATAATATTATTAATTTAACTTATTTAAATAGTTGTTATAATAGCATATGTATAATAATACTGTCATTGTTATCTACTCTAATTAGAATAATTTGACACAATCTTATAATTTTTTAATAATTTGATTGAATTATAATACTTTGATTAACAAATGTGGTAACTTTATATCATTACTATATTTAATATATAATATTTAAATTGTAAAATATGTCAATATCATTCATTTATTATTTGAATTCATGAGGAACAAATTAAAGAAAATGAGAGGCGTTAATAATTTACATTTTTAGATAATTTGTCATTAAAAAAATTACTGGAATTTACATTTTTAGACTATTTGTGATACATAAAATCAATATATATGTCTGCATGAGACAGAAAGTTTTATAAAAAAATAATAAATTTTCAAATGTTCAGCCTTGGCAGCCTTATGGACGACAAGACCATGGAAGGACATTATGTTGCAGGCTCGACTGCATGGTGTGCAGAAGAAATGAATATTTGTCTTCCTCATACATCCCATCACATCATCATCATCATCATCAAATATCATGTTATGCATATAGTCCATGTATGTCCCTCTTATCACACCCATTTAAAAAAATATTCACATCCCTTAAAAATTAGACTATCTTAATTATACCTTTTATTTTTTGCTGTAGAATAATTACACCCTCCATGTAATTATTCAAATATTATTATGAATATATACTATGAGATATTTTAATAGTTGTATCAATTTTGATTTGATATCTTTCTCTACATGGTTTCCTTTTTAAATTAAATTTTAAATATTATATACGAATTTTTAAGTGTTATATTTTATTTTTATAATATGAAATTGAGCATACTTATTAGATAAACTTTATGTATACCTTAATGGACTATTCATATTATCTTTTCTAGATCTACAACCTCATTTTGTAATTGAAACTAAATTTCAAGCTAAAATATTTGTTTTAGCTATACTGAAGATTAAATAAGGGCAATAAGGTTATAATGGGATGATATACTTACGGGTTCAGAAAATGCTCGAAGAGCCATGACCTCAGTATGCTGACTGAACGCTCGGGCAACCCCCGTTGTGGCCTCCAGCCTTCTTGCTCGACCATCCCCATCTGATGGAACGCCCTCTGCTGCCTCCAGCTCTGCTCTAGCAGCTTCAGCCTCGGGGTCTCTCCCTTGGTAATCCGCGGGCCACTGGAGGCGTCCGCGTCCTTCTCCCCGAGCCGCTCGCAGGTGGTCCTGAGATCCGCAGCCACCGCATCCTTAAGGCACCTGAAGTGCCGCGACATGGCCTTCTGGGCCAGCTTCGTGTAGGGCAAAGACGCGCCAAGCCCCATCACCATGTCGAATGAGCTCACAACCATGTACATTTGTTCTCGGTAATGGTTGTACCTCCTCTCCACCTGAAAGAAAATCCTTGTGAGCAACCTCCACTTTGTCGTGGGGAGAATCATACCAAAAGTTTGGCTAACTTAATGTTAATACGGTAGAAGGAGTATGAGAGTGGCATGAATTAGTGTATGCACTAAAGAGTCGATTCTTCTAAGGGGTATAGTGTCCATTTACTCCCTCCCTGCCCCTATTCTTTAGGTCTATATGTCTCCTTTGCAGATGAAAAATATATGAAAATGGCCTTGGTGTTTATACTAAGAAAATCATCGTGGATAGAGTAGGTTCGTCCAATTGTTGAGTCTTGTTCCTCCACTTCATTTCTTTTTAGAAAAGCAAACCTAAATTTGTGATGGGAGTAACTAAATTGATATGACGCTTTCAAACTTTTGTCACTCCCATTGTAATTTTCAAGCAATTCAGGGCGTGATCATGGCTTTTGGACTAGCACAAGGTGGGGCGGGCCAAATGCCAATCCTCTTGAACTAGTCCTCGCCAATTATACATGAAGTTAAACCAACAGGAATAACAAAGATGGCCTTCAGCGGAACTCACATGCATAATCTATCAGATTTTAATTGTATAGCTGTGACTAGCTAGCTTGCTATTCCAATGAATGGGCATTAGTTGGAAAGATCAATTTTGTTTTATAGGAGGGGCATTTCAGTCAACAAGCTTGACACTTGGAGGAGATACACAGAGGACAGTTGGAAGATAAGATTGTGTATATATGCCTTGATGTGAATATATGTGTATTTGGTGGCTGCTTAGAAGTCGTCTTCTAAGGATGTCCCAATCTAACCCTTGGCGAGGACACTCATACCCATAACAGCAATTTCATGTCTCTGACAGAACAAAAAGACATACCCAACAACAACAGTTAATTCTGTTTTTCTTCCGGCCAAAGAACAGTTAATTCTGTTCATCATGTTCAGTTGTGAAACTAATTTAGTCGTACATAGTAATAAACAGTATGTGCCCCAACTACCCAGCCATTTGCAGCTCACATCAACCTCAGCAATGGCTTCCATCATGATTAAGGTGAAAAAGATGGAGAAATTGAAGTTCAAAACAGTAAGAGGGTTTTATGAAGATGGGTATAGCCAAGACGGGGGAGATTTTCAGCACTGAACTTTTCTCATATATTCTCTTTACTCTATCTCCTAACCGACTTTCTTTAATTGAGTTAATGGAGTAATTAAGAAAGGGGAGAGAGAAAGGTTGGAAGAAGGGTTACATGCCTCATCAAGCATAGTCAAGAGCTTGGACTTCCTCCGTTGTAGCTCCGCCCGATCGGCCGCTGATAGAGGTGGAACATCCTTTGACGTGGTCGAGGATGACCCACCAGCACCATTACCACCGCCACCTGCTGACAAATTTATCTGGCTAGGGTTTGAATTATCCTCCAACTTTTGCCTCCTGATCATCCTAGCCATACCGGCGCTATCGCTAACGCAGCAGAACTCATCCAACAGATCCCGAGCAGCCATTGAATACCTTGAATTCCTCAGAGCGTTCAGCGTCACTCCAAGTGTGGAAGAAGGAGAAGAACTCCAAGCCCCGGGAAAGCCCGCTGGACCGACCTCACCACCCGAATGTGGCGATCTGTATGTGTATCGATCGTTACTGTATGTCATAAGCCCTCCATCGACTATACCATTGACCCTCGGTTGTTCTTCTACCTTTGGAGCTTCCAATTGATTCAGTGAAGATGATAGTGATAAAGAGAGCCCTTGGTAGCTCCCTTGGCTTAAATTGTGGTTGAGGCTGCTTTCATGGAGCCATGTGGGGAATTGTACTGGAGCTGGCATAATCGGGACGTGACCCGCCCTATAGCTGTGCAGAAAAGCATGCTGCAGGTCGCCCGTGGCTGCCCTGCCGCCGGAGAGAGGATAACCCAACATCTCCGATAGCATCCCAGTTGGTTCATAAGTGACCCCTCCGCCACCTATGCCTGCAGCTGGTGGCACCAAGTCCTGCTGCTCTCTCAGCTTTTCCCGTCCGATCTGAAACGTCGAGGCAGAAGCCGATGTGGGCCAATTTGCGAAGCTGAAGACACCTAACTGGTCGTTGCTCTCTGACATAGAAGTACTCGAATTCAGCTCGTTGAAGTAAGCAGAAACGATCTCCGGTGTTGGACTATTTTCTATTCCCATGTTGGTTTCATTTCCTCTGATTTCCAAGGCTTCCTAGCGCCCCTGGATCCGTCATTGAGAAAGAAGAACGAAAACCAAACACCGATCAGAAACAAGAAAAGTATGGGCTTTGTTAGTTACTTCTCTCAACGAGATCAAGCATGAGCTTGAGAGGAAGGGCCAAAGTGAGGCTTACTGGCCATGAATGTTGTATTTATGTGTGAACTAGATGGTAGTGGTGACTTTGCGTGGCCTGGACTGGGACTGGGACTGGGACTGATAGAATGGCTCTCTCTCTCAAGAAAAAATAGCTTCCATGGGAGTATAAAAGGAGGAAGAAGGGGACGAGGAGGTAGAGAAATTAATTGGGTCACTATCACCTCTTCATTTTATATTTCATATACTATAAAATATATATTGATGATAAAATAATTACTCGACCGTAGACTAGATGAAGTATGTGGACATTTTTTTCCTTTAATACGAGTAATTAAGGTAGAGCTTTTTTGGACTCCCCAGTTCGTGTCTAAATACATTGATAAAAGGTATTTTTAAATAAAATTTATAAGAAAAATAATTTACCTTAAAAATAATAAATACCATATTTGAAAAAAAAAAAAGTATACAGGGCTAAATACTCAAGAAAAGAATCTGCCCACAAGCTCTTGAATGAAAGAGCATGACTATAACTGTTATATGTGTACTTGTAGTTTCTTGAACTGACCATTAGGGATACTGGCAAATCAAGTTGGCATGGTGTTTTATGGGAGGGATCCAACCTTTATTCGTGTCATGTTGTTCTTATTCACAGTCTCATATGATTCGAAGTGGCAGTTCATGGGATGCTCAACCTGACATATGCAATAAATGTACATTATAAAAAATACTTAAATCACTCAATTTTATTATTTTGAATGTAAATATTATTTTTGAATATATTTAATCTTTAAAACTTTTTATTATAATATTATGTAGTCATTTTTATTATAATATTACCAATATCAATAATAATATATTTATAAACAATAAAATATATAGCAAATGAGAAAGTCTATATAATATAATAAATATTGGTAATATTTTCATTTTTTCGATATATTAAGAGGGATATTTTGTTTTTAATTTAAAATATAATTGGCACTAAGCTTATAACGGTCAATTTGATTTTTTTCGAGACAAGATATAAGGATCCATCGTCCCAAATGAGCCAAATTGGTAGGTCATGTTCGATTTCTTCACGATTCTATGGGACGTTCTTTGGGACTATATATCTATTATTATCACGTGGGATTTTTACAAATATAAATAATAATTCTATGGCAAGAGTGAAGTACTTTATTAAATATTGTACGGATTTTTTTATTAATTATTTTTTTCATCACCAAATAGATCATCCAACTTAAAAATTAGGGATTAAATTAAATCAAGATTATGAAGGGAGAGGTTCCATTATGAAATTAAATTCCGACTTATTAATTGGAAGTCAGTACGATGTCATGTACTAATCCTGATTTCACTATTATAATTATAAAATGAAGCGCAATTTGATAAAGAAAAGAAATTGGGACATGTGTTTACACGTAGTCGATGAAAGAAAACATTAAATAAGCAATAGAAAGAAGACTTCCAGCCTCTCTTCTTTATTTTTTGCTCTTTTGGCCATAAGTACGAGTATATGTATGTATATCTTTCAATAGAGCGAAAATGAGACAAATGACCTTATCACAATTCAAGTATCGGAGCAATTGTTTTGCAATTGCGGACCGTTTTTATATTAAAAGGATAAATTAAATTGATGATAGGAAATATTCGAAAAAAAACTAATTTGATGTTATTTTTTTATGAAATATAAGCGCTTAGTTTTAGAAGTAATTTATGTTAAATTTTACTATGTAGACGGATTGTTTATGACATTAATTCCCATCTCATTTACTTTATTACAATTTATTTTTTTAATATTTCCTATAATAATAAATATATCAATTTTATAAAATATTGATACTAAATTAATATTTACAAAATATAAAAAGCTGACATTTTTCACATATTTTGCTACTACTAATATAATTTAATATATTAAAAACTGAAATATAAAAATGAAAATTGATAACTACTAAGGGAATGCAATAGTGGTAAGTGCCCCCTTTATTTCACCTTCTCACTTTTCCTTTATATAGTACATGGCCATTGTAAATAAAATAAATAAATAATTGATTTATATTGGAAATAAGAGGACTTCGAGGTCTATAATGTGTATATTTATTTTTCATGCATTAGTTGAAATTTGAAATACTTGTATATTTTTATCACTTATATAAACATCCTGATATTTGGGAGAGCTCAGTCCAGTAATATCCATAATATCTTTTCTTTGTGTAAGTTGGTAAAAATATCTAAAAGTATACAAATTTTGATAAATATACCAGTTAGGTGCAAACAATTTTAAAATAATTTATTAAGTGCAAAAGATATTTACTTGATTATTGTAAAATGTTAAAATTTAAATACTAACTTTCCTGATTAAAATAAAGTCTTGGTACTTAATACTTTATTTTAAAATATTTGACACGTAAATAACATATCTGTACAAAAAAATAATAATTAATAGGTCATATTGAAAATTTTAACATTTAAATATGTCCAAATTTTTACCATTCATGCCATCGGATTTTTTTCAAGTCTCACCGCTCACCAATATTACTTGAATTCTACTGTATTTAAACATCATAATATATATATATATATATATGGAGTTGGTATTATCCGTAATCTCACTTATTAAAATTTGAAGGATGGATATAGTTTATACGTAGAAAAGGATGACTTTTCACAACCAATTAATTAAAGAATTGACAGCGAAATTGCCGATATGCCCTTCAAATAATGGTAGAGGTACGTCGTGGTTCTTGGATTTTCCAATTGGCAAAAACACGGAATATTAAACAAGTCCAAATCTTGCATAAATTACAACCCTTTGTAACAGTGAAGTACGTAACTACCCCCAGCCAATAATTGCCATGAGCAAAATGCCACCCAGGCTGGTGAGGGTATCTTGGTCATGTGGAATGTCGGCACTGGGGTATGCTTGCATTTACTAAGCACAGCTACAGGGCGAAGGCTTCAAAGATATGGATAGAGCTGCTATAAAAAAATGGTATGAACAGTGCACGAGAGGGTCGCATGAGAAATTTTAAGTAATAAACGAGCTTAATTACCTATTAGGTGATACATAAATTATTTTGAATATTTTAACTTGGCATTTTTTAATTTAGTATATTATCGAGTTACAATTGTTGTTAGATGTTTTCTTGAAACTAGGATATGACATATATCTACTACTATATTATATGAGAAATTCATAGGTAATTTTAGTATTTTTTACCATTAAAACTACCCTTATAACTTAAATGAATACGTTAATTATTTCTATTTTCTATAACTATTAACTTTTCCTAATACGTTAATATATATACATATATATATATATATATGCCGTTGCATCGATATGTGGAGGAGGGCTCGTCCAACCACATAGTTAGGAACCATTGTGGTCATAGCATAAGGTGACAACAAGGGACCACTTGGCTCAAAAGCTTACCGCAGACCGTTGATCCGGTCCAATATTTCAAATGATATATCATTCCATAATAACATAAAATAAAGGATTTAACCCTAAGTGTATTCACCAAAAATAGTAATAAAATGAATAAAATTAATTATTTTCAACATTACTTGCTACAAAATTACGGGAATTTTGGAGAGATTCTTTTTTATTGAAAAAAAAGAAATAAATTTGTGGTTGAGGATTAGAAGACTTGAAGTCAGATTGTTTGTGATGTTTGGTTTTTTTGTCATGGATCATGTCGTGTCGTTGACAAAGGACCGTGTCGATGAGGGTTTGGAAAATTTTAGGTTGGGAAGGGTGAATAAGTGATGGACATTGAATTAGAGAATACTGAACTTCCAAAAAAATTAATTATACAATATGGGTGACTTTAAAAAAAAAGTAGAAGTGAGCCAGTGAGCTGCCTAAATTGTGTCTGCCCAAAATATCATATCGCAGTTTTTCTTAGCTTCAATGACCACACATCAATCATTGAGGTCAGACGTCCATCCCATGAACACTCGAGCTGTTCAGATAAATGCAATCAAATCACAAAAGTGAACGGTGGAATACTTCTTTCATGAAATAAGTAGAGGTCTCAGATTCAAATTTGGGTAGAAAAATACAAAAAAAAAATTTAATGATTAGATCAACTTCACTCCAAATATATTAATCATAATATAATTTTAATAATATAAGAAATTGTTTATATCCACAAATTTAATTATATACACACTATTTTCTTATAAATCTCATATATTTATTTTAAGTTAACGTGAAATGCTCAGTGAACAATTGATTTTTCCTACTTTAACTTAAACAACTACAATTTGATGTAATTTGGATTTCTAGTTACTATTTTATGTGTTAGTCAATTAAATTTAATATTTGATAAATTATTATGAGTTTATAAGATATGAGTCTTATATATTTAAAATTTTAAAGTGGTTTATTTTTTTATAAATATATAACATTTATTTTTATTTTAATCAATTTTAGATTTATAATCTCAATAAAGTTTTGAAATGAAAAATATTTCAAATTTACATTAAATGATGGATGGTATATATGTATCCAAATCTAGTTATTTGGAAGATTTTAATGACAAGTCTAAATTATTTGTAAAATCTTCTTTTAATCCATTTGTCTATCATATCCTTCTTTAATGAAGGTGTTGAAATTTCAACAACCATGACCATAGAAGCTTCCTTTATTTATATCATTTTCAAAGGGATAGTTGCAATAGAGAATGCGAATGTTTGACTTAGCTTGGTCAGAAAAATATTTTAGAAATCAAATTTTGTTTAAGCACATATCTTTCTTCACTTCCACTATAAAGTGTAAAGTATGGCTAGTGTACTTTGGATGGAATCAAACGCTTTCTCTTAAATAATAGTCTTAAATTTTAGTCACTATGTAATAATAAATTTAGTTTAAAATATTATTTAGTTTATCTGATAATTATATAATTTAAATTACGTATATATATTTAAAAAATACATATTACATATAATTTTTACTTAATAAAATTATAAATAAAAATTACATATAATTTAAATTAAATTAAATAATTATATATAAATTATGTGCACGTGAATATATATATATATAATTTGTGTTTTTATATAAATTTATACGATATACTAATTTATATATAAATATTTTACACAAATATAATATACAATTATATATATTTTAGATTATTAATAAATAAAATAGTTGAGCAAAAAAAATATTAATAAAATTATATTTTCATAATATATTAAATTTATTATTTCAAATTAATTATATATAATTTTTATTTATAATTTTATTAGACAATAAATATATATAATATATATTTTAAATATATATACCTAATTTAAATTAAATAAAATTTTTATATATAAATTAGGATATAAATTGATAACATGATCTTATATTCTTACTTAAATATAGATCTCCAAATGAATATTTTTAACAAAAATTAAAATTTTCACGAAAATGTTCATTTTATCATACATTTTACACTAAAATAAAAAATTTAAAAATTTGATACAAAAATTTCATTTACCCGTAAAATATAACTCATTTTTACTTTAAAATTTTAAGTTGATAAGCTATATTATCCAATTTTTCACATCGTCAAATTCTCTTACAAGAATTACAACAAAATATGAATTATTTGACGTCAAGGAAAATAATTTTACTTAAAAATAAAATTGATAATATTTTAAATATAATAATAATAATAATAATAATAATAATAATAATAATAATAATAATAATAATAATAATAATAATAATAATAATAATAATAATAATAATAATAATAATAATAATAATAATAATAATAATAATAATAATAATAATAATAATAATAATAATAATAATAAGATATTAAATGAGAATAAATTGAATAACTTATATTTGATGATTTTTTTTTACACAAATATATGCTTTTGAAGTACTCAAAATTGAATAATAGAGTTGAATAATTCTTTATTATATAAATAAAAGCTTACTAAAATTCATTAGGTAAGGAAAAGGTCATCCACGCTTGCTACATCGATGAGGACATCCATATTGCCTAAAGATTAAGACAAGTTGATCAAATTGTCATCCCCACCAAACCTCCTCACTATTTTCACACACACAAAAAAAGGTAATCAACTCCTTTCCAAATTGGCCCACAAAGTAGAACTAGTCCATTCACCCACTAGCATATAACCTTTTTCTTTCCCTTTCGAATACCACCTATATCAACATTCTAGCCAATTCTATTTGCTTCATATTATAGTATGGTCAGTTTAATAATAAGTATAAAAAGTCTTCTTATAATTAGAAAAAAAAATATATTTACAAAGTTTTTGGATAATTAGTTATAAATTTAATTATTTTTTTTCAATATTTTCACAATATACTTGAATTAATTTAAATTATCTATTTTTGAAAAAAATTATATTATAAAGTAGAATTTCCCTAAATATTGGATTGTTTCAATAGGTGGAATTCAGTTGGTCATATGATTTTCATATTGAGAAAAATAAATATAAAAAGAAAATACAAAAATTCATAAATGCGATGTCCTCTTGAGAAGGTCAACAACCCCTCAGTCATTCATATCATTTTGCCCATATAATAATATTGTATATAGATGCCAAATTTAATGTGGACCAAGTTGAAATTTAATTCAATTTCTAACTTCTATTCATCCAATACTCTCCTATGATCCAATGAGTTTTAATTAGAGCTTACTACATATAAGAAGAAATAAATGGCCATGGATGGGCACATCTTGCAAGGCAACCAGGGTTTATCCGATCTCGTTGGACGTCCTACGGCCGGAGGTTTTCATAATGCAATCGGATGAATTGGAAGGCGTGAGCTTTTGGAGATTTCAAGTGGGTGGCATATAATGTGTGATCTCTTTACCCCGTTTCAATTTGCTATCAGAAAGTAAAACAAAAGCAAGAAAGCGTACAGTTTGTATAGAACTCTAATTTGGACACAAGCATTTCCCCTTTGTCATACGGCCCCATAGATGGAGGGATAAAGGGCCTTTGAAATTGAAATTATTGGTGGCATGCGCCAAGCTTAAATCCACCTATATGAGACAAGACAACGACGTCCATATAATAATAATATGAGGAGGGAAAAAGGCATATTGTCTACTTGGGGTAAAGTGATTTTTGAAATTTCCAATACTTGATATTTTACCCAAATTTCTTTATTTCACACGTCCAATCAATGTTTGCTTAAGAAGACCCAGCCTAACACTATGTTGTCTAGGGTATCCTTCATCTTATATTTTATTTTTTTTGCATTCGAGTGATGTATTTTTAAAGCTATTTTTTCAAATTTACATATATATATTTAAAAATGACATCTCCATATTATAATTCTATATATTTAAAAATAGTTTTTAAATCTTATATATTTAGTAAAAATAGCACTATCCCCTATGAAAATAGTATTTATAGGATTAAAAATGTTATTTTTTCAAATATTTAAAAAATAAAAAAGATATTTTAAAAATATATAAATTCAAATATACCAGTTTATTAAATGTCATTTGTGGTGAAACTGTGGAATAATATTGGCTCTCTTGATGGAAGATCCAACTAGCATTTATTGAAAAATATTCAATCATGGGCACGTGAGAGCCAGTTGGCCAATCCGCCTTGATTACCAGTATGCAATTTACTAATGTTACAAGAAGAAAGTGGGTGTAAAAGAAAATATGATATGATGATTTCCCTAGAACGCGCCCCTCCTATGGAGAATAATTCTATGTGGGGATGAGGGTAGTGAAGAGGGGCTCCTATCAAAATTCACTAACCCTGATTAACCATTAGTTTGGAAACTGACAACTAAATTCACTAACGCACCTATCATAAATACTCAAAAAGTATTGTACTTGGGAGAAAATGAGTAATGTAATAATTATGTTGGCTTATACTTTTTTGCTTACATTATATTAGTCTTATTGGAAGTCTATCTTACAAACTAAGTGTAACCAAATGTATGAAACTTTCTATAATTAGATTGTCTGTTCTGCCCATATATTAGAAATTATTTATAATATGATGTTCTCTAATCATTAGACTAGGTTGATTTAATTTGGACTGGATATGGATATTTCATGCTATAAATTTTTGGCTATGCAATTAGGTGATATATGTAGCAATATGTAAATAGATAAAAGTGTTAAAATAATATATTTGGTAGATTTATTTAGGAGATTTGTGATCAATCTAAAAAGAGAGAAATAGAACTTTGAATGACAACTATTTTCCCAATGTCGTGATATATCAATTTTCCTATATGAATATGAGATTTAGTGATAAAGAACAATGGCACAATTGCACTAACAAATCCCACCCCTTTTTATGTTGGATTCAACCTCCCTTGAGAATAATTAAAATCAATTGTTATGTTATTTTGATAAGTTATCTTGTTATAGAATTTAGGAGGTTACTGCACCTTCTAGTAACACTTGGGAGGTGAATGCCAAAACATTGTTTGAGGGTGCTGTCTATATTAGGGAATAAAAGTGCAATCTCATTTAATTAGAAACTGAGTCAAATATTATTGTTGAAACCCTTAGTCACAAAGTGAAGGATGTTCCCTTACACATACATGCATATATTTGAGATATTTTCTTGCATTTTTTTGCATCCTTTAATTTAATTTATATTAATAGGTTGATAAACTCTACTGGAATATTATTGCCGGATATTATAAAGAGGAGTAGGACTTAAGTAGTCGGTTTATTACAACGCCCACTCATGTTTTACTTTTTATTAAAAGAGACTAATGATAATAATAAAAAGAGACTAATTATAATAATATTTATAATGTTAACCCTCTACTAGTAGTCTTTTATAGAGCTACTTATGATACATTCTATAAGTCTAGTGCCCTAGTTTCATTAATTCAGTTTGTCTCATATTTTGTAATCTTTTATTTAAATGTAACCTCATAAGTGTAATAGCTTCATCTAACATACATTCCTCAATATACTTTTAATTACCTTTGTATTACTAATTCTTTCAGGAGCAATTGAAAAAAAAAAACTCCATAATCAATCTTCTTCACGAACTTCCAACCCAAAATTCCTCTCTTCCTACCACCTTCCTTTTGAAAACAATTACTACAAACGACCTACAATCTATTCTTACTATTTCTTTATTCCGGATACATTAAAATTTCTCAAATATATTTATCCTTGTTATTTATTTTCTCGCTTGTGATTTTCTGTCAATCTTGGATATGATTTTTTTGGTCGAACCTATAAACAACTTACCTGTAAACACATTCAACACTAGAATATCCATACTACTTCATGTTTAGAATATATAAACATCATTATAAATTTTACAAAATATCAATTTTATGAAATATAAAAAATAATTCACTAATCAATACCTAAAAATATAAGTAATAAATCTTCATTAAAAGATATATACCTTTAATTAATTTATCACAACTTTCCTTAATATCGTCAAACTTCTTTTATACTTCGATTTCTTCAAATATATATTTGAGGAGAGGGGAGGTGATATTTAAACTAAGTGAGTAAGAGTGATTGGTACTGAGACTTCATATACTCAAGTCTACATATACTCAAAACTATCTACACAAGATGTTACTTATAAAATTAAGCTCACAGATTTTTCTTAGTTTTATAAGGATTCATGTTTTCAAGTCTCTTGACTTTAGTTTAAGTTTTCAAACTTAGGCTTGAGACACCACATCTATAAACTCGTATGATATAACTTTTATAACTTTAAAGATGAATTATTTTTTAAAAGATTATATAAGTGCACATAAGTTTGTATGAACCAAGTTAACTATCACAAATATATCCATTCTATCATGGAAGGACAACAAACCGACATGGTATGAGTTTCCTACTTTCCTCTCCTAGCCACTAGTGGTTTGTATTTTATAAATTTAAAAATACAATATTTTTTAAAAGATTTTACAATCAACATACAAATTTGTATAAATCATGTTAACCATCACATATATATCTGTTATGCCCTAGTCTAATTCTATCGGCGGGAGACCCATGTCCCTCTATTTGTTCCTGTTGATAATCACTATGGTGGGTACCTTCACTATAATGAGAATTATAATGACCATAACTTTTGATAAAATACTTGTAAAACGTAATGGAAATTCAAAAATTTTCTTTCAAATTTTCTCGTGGGAGCCCACAAATATTTTATCAAAATATATCGAGAATAATAGCAACATGATAATAACATAACTACTTTCATGAGCAGGGTACGCAATTACCTTTGGCGGATGTGCGCCTCGGGAAGAACCTTCCCTTCACTACCTCATGCCTTACTTGCTTAGCATGCAATATATTTAGGGGAGGGGGCTGAGCTTACAACTTAGTGAATAAGACACTAATGTTGTGCCAATACATGGCTTATGACCCAGATATTTCCTGTAAACCACCTAGCATGATCTTTTATCTTATTACTCGTACTTAACATTCCGAGTCTCGTGGTTTATTTTACCCCTAGAGACACCGGTCTTGAATCATCTGACGCGTAGATTATACTATGGTCTGGTTATACTCGATCTCTCCCTTTGGTTTTACATAACCAGCAGTACATCATGACAACATGCATACTCCAAGAACTCATGTCCCATACACAAGGGATGACCTACACTCAATCGACACTTCGTGCTACTCATGACCCATGCCTCATCTCGGGATATGCAGCCCTAAATAGTGGGCTACTCGGGTCCTAAACATAATGGGATACTCAGGCACTTAATACAATAACACAACCAGGAGTGTACCACCACATGGGCGATACCAGTTTAGAAAACTGGAGTGTGGGAGTCACACAAGCACTATACCACAACCAATACTTCTCAAGTGTCATCTCACAACTAGGTGTCTCAACACTTGAGGTCATGGCTACATCACCGCCACTTGCCTGCACAAAATGGGCTACTTAGGCCCTTGCACAATGGGCTACTCAGGCCCCAAACATATATCATGATCGATGTGTACCACTGCATGGATGATACCAGTCTGGGAAACTAGAGTGTGGGAGGCGAGTGAACACTCTACCATAACCAACACTCCTCGAGTGTTGTCTTATAGTTGGGAGTCTTAGGACATGAGGTCATGGTCGCATTACCGCCACTCGCCAGCACATACCCCTTGCACATGCAATTCAATTCTATCATCGTCTCATTGCAGTAGTGTACTAATATAGTACCTGCACATCATCCATGTTTCCCGTGAAATATGAAAGATTACACAAACACTCCTCAATCTCCTTTCCATTTTTCCTTAGGCGACAACACAGCCTATTAGGTGTCCATCCATTGCCCCCATTCTCATATACCAGTATTCACAACAAGAAATAACAAGACACATGGTCATACTCGTGGTGCCCATGGCCAATTTGCATAGTGATGCTTAAAGTATCTCATTATTGAGGGTTCGGTGCATCACTCACCCGACTCCCCCAAATCACACACACAATTATACATCAAAATCAACATGCTCAATAACATGGATATACTCGGGAGTATGATCCTTCATTCGACTGACTCCCTACACATTTTAATAAATCTTGAGAGCCCGATCGGGCTCTCTGCCATCTCTCCATATCACATAGTTGGGCATCCTGCCCTATACTCGAGTCTCACGGCCTACATTGTGCCCATGTCACTAAATCAACATATAAGTATAGAAATAACACTTATTGGAAGCACGTCCTATCATTCAGCCATCTCCCCAAATCACATAATGGCTCAAGGCCCATCAAATTTCTGGTTCCTCTGAATCGTATTAACACCACATGCTCCGGTCTCACGACCGATTCTTACTTTAGCCTTTAAAATTGCATTTACTTTTAGTGGGCATGTACTTATTCTTTTTGCACTTCTTATATGAGTTCAAGGCTATCTTTTCACTCATTTTCACACAATCAATTAATCATATTATCTTATGCTCTCGTTGGTCCCATCAGACTCACCATCAACATCCACTCACCTCACTTCACGAAACTTGTTCATTTCGTGATGTTTCTAGAATCTGCTTTCAGTTCCGCTAGAGCGCCTCTTGTATTTTCTGCAAGGTTTAGCAATAATAGGGTCAATTTCAATTATGACCATTAACAACTCAACCTACCATACTCTTCCTACGATTTTACGGTTTAGCCCTTCCGAGTCCCAGTTACCCGACTCATTAATCGATAACCCGACCCTTGGTCTAACCTTCTTCAAGGTTAACCTCTCAGGCTTAAACTCATTTTCTTTTCGCTTATCCCTCATCGAAGTGCCCATATTTCTTTTTCTCACCACCTAGTGGTTTAACTTTCCCCAATTTTCCATTTAGTCCTTAACTTGGGCAAAAGTACCATTTTTCCCTTATACTTTATAACTTCCTCTTTTTTGGACCTTAGACTTTCCCAAGTCTTTCAATTGGGTCCCTCAAGTTCCCTGAGTCCTATTATGGTCCAAAATAGGCATTGGAACAATTCCAATCTCTATTTCTCATTAATTGTTGAATGGACACTAAGTTTCGGCAAAATTACTATTTTGCCCCTCTTCTTGAGAACTTAGGCTTTGTGATTCATTTGACCCCCATATTTCTCATTTAGGCCTCTAAACTTTCTTTAATTAAGGTTAGATACTTGTACTACCCAAAAGTTTCCTTTTGCCAGCACAAATATGCATATTTTCACTTTAGTTTTTCACTTTACCTTTATTGCAAATAAGTCCCTAGACCTTCCATAATAGGCAAACCCGGTCCCCAAACTTCACCAAACTTTGCAATGAGCCCAATACTTTTTTTAGTCCCTTAGTAAGTCCCCACAGAAAGCTTAATTGCACTTAGTTCCCCTAACTTTTAAATCTTTGCATTTTGATCCCTAACCGTTGACCCATAACAAAAGTATCTCTAAAAATTTCCAAACTAAATGGCAAGTTCCCCTAGCCTCCCTCTAGGCTGTCGAAAACTTGGTTTGATTGGAGTTGGCTGGAATTGCTTCGATCGAGCTTGATCAAAAACTTGCATGTAGACGAGTAAGAGTTGGGAATTCACCAGAGACGTCATGTGGGCTATTGATGCTGGTGGGGTTTGAAAGTTGACTACTCAAGGAGTCTGTGGCCACTTGAATCTTCTCAATTGGTGGCATGTAGCTCTTGCATTTTGCATTTTAGTCAACTCGACTACTTAACCTGCGATATGAGAATTAAATGATTTGATTCAAACTTAAATCTTGCTCAAATTGGGCAAGGCCAGAGGCTATGGAAAGCTTGTGGTAAGGGACTTACTTAATTTTTATTAGCACACGAGTTTCATCGAGGCCATCGAAATTGGCATCTAAAATAGCAACCTTATTTCTGGTCAAGGGAGATTGCATATTGTCCGATCTCACATGAAACTGTGGAGGCAAAGTTGAGCTTTGAGAGAGGTGGCAATGGAAAGTTAAGTTCCTCAACTTTCCAAAGGTACCAAGATGGTCATCAGAGGTGGTCGGATGAAGGAGTTATGTTCTCTGGCAGTCGAGTCATCGAAGTTGGGAGTAGTCTCAATTTCAAAGAGAATTCCGAGCAAAATCTGATGAGGGGACAACCCAAATTTATATGGCTGTGATCTAGACTTGAGTGACTATCTATTTATAGCCTTATTTCATTAATCCATAGCTTGTGGTGTTGGCAATGCATCAATTTCCCTAAGTGATGGAGTCGGGCTATCTACCGTGCACTGTTGGGTAAAACAGGGGAATCCGGGTCATCTGTTCGGGCGAGGAAGATGACTTGCGTGCATGTGGCTATGCATGCATGCGCCCTGTACTCTGCACGTTCCTCTCATGTGTGCGCTCGATGTTATTAGCTAACCGGTTTGCACTGTAGTGAACTAGTTTTTGGCAAATTTCTTGGCTGGTTCAACATTTTTTGGTTCGACTTACCCCCTTTTCGACCAGTTCTTGGGAAAATAAAAATACCAAAAAATTCTACATTCAATTTACTATTGAATGGACCTAAGAGATGCTCAATTTGGATTTATTTTGCACCTTAAAAATTTTGGAGGGTTTTGTGATCCCCTAACCCAAACCCGATTCAAACCGGTTCTCTCTCGGTTTTCTCCCAATCCTTGACCTCGTGTTTCGAGACATTCATAAGGGTTTCTCATGAGCCCTTTTCACCTCTCGTGGTCTCTCCATTGATCCGTTTCTTCTTGTCAGTTTGATTTCACTTCCCAATTTATGTTCTTTCTATCAGCTTGATCCCACTTTCCTATTCAACTCAGTGCGATTATCAAATTGGGATTTTTGGGTTTTACAATCATCCCCTCCTTTTTTAGGAGTTTTTTCCTCAAAATTAGTTGTATTCATATTATTGAATTCTCTTTACATGTTTCCTCCTTTACATTTTGGGTTTAAGGGAGAGTCCAAACAACCTTGGATACTTTATCCTCATCCTTGCCTTGGGTTCCCAAGTCTCTTCCTCAACCTGATCATTTTGCCATAGGACCTTTACCATTGGAATTTTCTCATGCCTTGGCAATCGAGCAGGCGCACACGTTCCACTGGGTGAGACAAAGTTTCTTCCAACTCTGGAGGAGTGTAGTCTAGCACATGTCTAGGATCTGGTTTGTACTTTCTCAGCACTAACACATGGAAGATGTCATGGATCCAGTCTAGTTCTGATGGAAGCAGAAGCTTTTACATCATCGGTCCCATCTAGTTGGTGATTGAGTTAGGTCTAATATACCTCAAGTTTAGCTTTCCCTAGGTTTGAATCTTGATGATCCCCTTCCATGGGGAAACCTTCAAGAATACTCGATCCTCTACCTCGAAGTTCAAATCTCGACGTTAGTTATCAATATAACTCTTTTACCGATCTTGAGTCGCTCTCAACTGATCACGATTCATCCAGATCTTTTCCATTGCATCACCATCAATTCGACTCACTCCAACTTGTGTTCCTCCAATTCATCCCAATATAACGGAATTCGACATTTCCTCCCATATAGTGCTTCATACGGAGCCATTTGGATGTTGGCTTGGTAATGGTTATTGTACGCGAACTCCATGAGGCACATGTAGTCTTCCCACCTTTTTTCCAAAGTTCAGGAGGCACGCTCTGAGCATGTCTTCCATAGTTTGGATTGTCCTCTCTAACTGCCATTCAGTATAGGGATGAAATATCGTGCTCATGTGAATCTTTGTTCTGAGTGACTTTTGCAAACTTGCAAGAACCTAGAGGTAAACCTCGTATCCTTGTCCGAGACTCTAGATTCTAGGACCCCATGTAGGAGTACAATCTCTGTGATGTACAACCTGGCTAGCCTTTCTACTAGGTTTGTCAACTTGATGGATAGGAAGTGGGCAATCTTTGTGAGTCAGTCCACTATGACCCATATGTAGTCATGTCCTCAAACTAATGGGGGTAAGCCCATCACGTAGTCCATGGTAATCTTTTCCCATTTCCATTTTGGGATGGGGAGTGGTTGGAGGAGTCCTGCAGGCTTCTGATGCTTGACTTTGATTTGTTGACAAGAGAGACACCGGGCCATGTACTCCACGATCTCTCTCTTTATACTTGACCACCAGTAACCTCGCTTTAAGGTCATATACATTTTGGTGCTTCCTAGTTGCATTGCGTATACAGAGTCGTGTGCCTCCTCAAGTATGACATTCTTGAGCTCGATGTCATTGGAGACCACCACTCGACCCTTAAAGGCCACTAGTTCATTTGCTCAAAATTAGAAATCACTGGGGGTATCCTCCATCATCCTATCCATATACTTCTTTAGGCTACAATCCATCTTTTTCTTGACCCTGATTTGGTGCACTAGGGTGGGTCAAACTGTTAGATTCGCCACCAAACACAAGGTCTCCTCCTCCATGTTTAGAGATATGCGGAGCTGCTTCAATTGTTTTAGCACGGGTAGGTACACTAACCTCACGTGGTTTAGGCTTACCTCGTGCTTTTGGCTTTGGGCGTTAGATACTACATTTGCATTCTCTGGGTGGTACTCTATGACTAGGTCATAGTCTTTTATTATTTCCAGCCATAACCTCTACCTTAGGTTGAGCTCCTTTTGCGTCAAAAGGTATTTGAGGCTCTTATGATCTATGAAGATCCTACACATTACACCATACAGGTAGTGCCACCATATCTTGAGGGCGAATACGATGGCTTCCAACTCTAGATAATGGGTTGGGTAGTTTACTTCATACTTCTTTTGCTGCATTGATGCATATGAGGTCACTTTTCCTTGCTACATTAGCACACATCCCAACCCATGTCCTGACACATCACTGTACATAGTGTATTCTCCTCTGTTCATATTCGAGAGAGCCAGTACAAGGGTCGATGTGAGCAACTTTTTAAACTCTTGAAATGCTGCCTCACATTTGGGGCTCCAATCGTACTTGACTCCTTTTTGTGTCATCTACATTATCGAGACTACTATAATGGAGAAGTCCTCCACAAATATCCAGTAGTATCCAACTAATCCTAGAAAACTCTTCACCTCGGTGGGGTTCTTGTGTGCTTCCTAGTTGGATACTGCTTCTATCTTAGCAGGGTCCACTTGAATCTCCTTTATTGGTAACATATGCCCTAGGAATGCCACTTCTCTTAGCCAAAATTCACACTTTGAGATTTTGGCATATAACTACTCCTTCTGTAGTGCTTATAGCACTAGTCGGATGTGTACCTTGTGGTTTGCTTTTGTTGGGGAGTACACTAGGATGTCGTCAATTAAGATGATTACAAACTAGTCAAGGTAGGGTTGGAAGATATGGTTCATCAAGTCCATGAACACCACTGATGCATTGGGGAATTCAAAGGGCATTACTCTAAACTAATAATGCCCATACCTTATTCTGAAGGTGATTTTTTGGATATCTCCCTCCTTGACATTCAACTAGTGGTACCCGGATATGAGGTTGATCTTTGAGAAGTGAGACACCCCTATCAGTTGATCAAACATGTTGTCGATCCTAGGGAGT
Source organism: Trapa bicornis (assembly GCA_030064425.1). Classification (NCBI taxonomy): domain Eukaryota; kingdom Viridiplantae; phylum Streptophyta; class Magnoliopsida; order Myrtales; family Lythraceae; genus Trapa; species Trapa bicornis. The sequence goes on along the minus strand of CM057753.1, from coordinate 15,158,533 downwards.
GGATAACGATTCTTCACTATTGCGTGGTTTAATCTGTGAAACTCGTCACCTTAGATCAAGGAAATCGAGAAAGAACCAGTCAATTTAAGGAGAAAACTAAACCACTTGATGAATTGCGAATGATAAAGAAGGGTTGAAATGGGAAATTGGAAAATCCCAAGTGACCAAGACGTCACAAAAATCATGGGGAAGGGTGATAAAGGAAATTGGATGAGAAAACTAGACCGGTTCACGATAAACTAGACCTGAATCAGATTAAACTGGATTGAACCGGGTTGAACCATACATGAATCGGTCTATTAATTCATTTTTCTAGGTGGCTTAAAAAGATCAATTTGGGAAATTGAGGCCACCATTGAATAGAAAATCAATTTAGACAAATTTAGAAAATTTTAATTTTGAGAAAATAGATCAAATCAGGCCTAAATCAACCGATTTTCATTTTCTAGTCACTGGGCCCGATTGGACTGGACCGGTCAATGGGCCAGCCAGTCAACGAACTGCTGACCGGTTAGTGTTGAGTCAACATGTGTGTGACCAATTAGAGCACGACGCATGGCAAGGAGCACTCCATCAACCGATCAATGGTAATGGTCAACGATCAGTGGGTGCCGAGTCAATAACCACATAGACACGACCAGCCAAAGAGAGGCTGCCATGTGTTCGGTCAACTGATCAACAGTTGACGTGGTAGCTGAGTCGGATCTCCATGTCAGTTGGACTGACCTATCATGTGCTGCCACATGGCCAACATGTGTGGAATAGTGTCATCGTCCTCCTCCGTCCGATGACACTATTCATCATGAAAATATTTTTCTTTCCTTTCCCAACGAAGGAAATTTGCTCCGATTCAGGCAATTTTCGATCAGGATGAGTGTGAATAGTATGGAAACTGGTCGGTCAGAGGGTCACCAAGCTCCCTATATAAAGAGCCCCCATCCGTTCATCCTCCACGCACCTCAATTCCTCTCTTTCTTTGAAGTGCTATGTTTTCTAACGAAGATTGAACCAAATCTCCAACTAGGGCACTTCTTCTAGCCTCAGAAGATTAATTTAGGTCCAACAGACTTGGGAGGAAGTCAACTACTTGATGCTTACCTCCAACTGACCCGAGGATCGCTGAAGAAGAGTCGGTGAGCTCGAACAGTGAAGCAGCTCGAGCGGATTGAAGCTGCTCTATTTTGATCGATTGGAATTCGACCAATTCAGACCTCCTATGACCGAATTGAGTCCTCTCATAGCCCCCACGGCCACCACATGACCTCCAAGAGGTGAAAGGTAAGCCAATTTGACCCTCCTCCATTGTTACAATTTAGTTCTAGAGAGAGAAAGTGATAGAGTTCATTGATCGAATCCCCACTAATCTTGACAGCAATTGCCCCGATTCTTGTTCGTAGGAGGACCCTGAGGACAAGAGCTAACTTCCCCGATCAAGAACTTGGATCATCGCACCTCAAATGGTAAGCTTTTGAAGCTTTCTCTCTCTACATTCAATTTCTTGGTGAAGCTTCGTTTGAGCTCGTTTCAGACCCAAATCCTGCAATTCAAAGTGCAATTGAATTTTATGGAAGTATAGAAACTCATTCATATCACCAATTTGAGAAAACAACCCCAATTGAATGACCAATTTGAAGAAATCAAATTTAGTCAGTAATGAGGGGTATAAATTGGGGAAAATTTGGGGATTTCGAAATATTGAGCACCTCCATGCAATTTCTCAAAATTGAAGGTGAATTGGTAATGAGAAAGATGTTGGAGGACCAATTGGTTAGGTTTCAAAAGAATTGGGGCTAATTGGCCATTTTTGTAAAGTAGGGAGAAAATGGTAATTTTAGAAAAATGGAAGACCGATTTGGAAAATTCGAGCTCCGTTTACAATTTTAATTAAATTAAGGATCCAAGGAGGACATTGGGAGTCCTTGGGACTTGATTGGGGAAAGATTGAACACTAGGGACCTAAAGTCAAGAAATATGAAGTTTAGAGACCTAAGTGCAATACACTAAAAATTTGGGCCTAGTAGCCAATACTTGGAAAGCTAGAAGGCTCTCACGCCAATCCCCAACTTATAAGAATGGTCAAACCATGTAGGGACACTTGAGACCGGAACGCGAGCAAGAGAGCCAGACTCAAACTTGGAAAACCGGCTGGAGACGAATGCATCACAGTCACCGGGTGAGTGGGATAATTTAAACGTCATACCCGATTGGGATGATGAGCAGCTTTATTAACTGAAAACCTACTTATCGGTTGTAAGTAGCACTTTTTATACATCATGTTGGTGGGGATGATGGACACTGTTAAGAAAGGAAAAACCTGCTTACCGGTTGTAACCAGAATTACCTCTATCATCACACCCTATTGGTGTGATGAGTACCTTAATTAAAAAAGATATTTTGTCAAAAGTGTTCTCTCCTAACTGTGTGCCATTGCTTAAACTATTTGGGAGACCTTCTTGACTAGAGCTAGAACAGCTCTAATAGGCCTGAGGCCTCGAATTTGATCTCATAGGGCTCAAGGTCCAATTTTTAAAAAATGCGTGAAGTGGGCCCAAGGCCAATGGGCATGAGTTGAAGCCCACAAACAAACATGAATAGGAAGAGAAATGAAAGCTCTCATTTAAAATGGAAATAATTGTGTAATTCACCTCGGTACCAAGTTAGGACTAATAAGACTCGATGGGCTAGTGGCAGTGCATCAAGGCCAGGACGACGGACTGACCAGACAAACAGTTGCAGGCTGGGTTGAGTGTCGGGGCTGTTGACACCAAAGAGAATGACTAATTATATGAAAACTATTGTTTGTGCATGAACTTTTGGATTCAGGACCATCAAGACGCCCAAGAGGGGTAATGATGGGTTTCAAGGACTACTGGATGACCTGGTGGTGATAAGGGCAGTTCGTCGGGGTAGTTAGTCATGAAGCTTTGGGAGCTTCTTGCGCATTGAGACCAAGGTGGGGGCGGGATGAGGTCTCATCCTCATATGAACACAAAGTTATGTGGAGTTTGAGGTCCTGACGCTTGTGGTGTTGCTTAGACTGAACATTGATGTTTGAGACTTCTATCATGGTTGATGGTAAAGACTTTCTGATCCACAAGTGGGTGCAGTGGGAATGTTGCACTGGCAAACGTGTGTACCCTTTATGATAAAGGGCATGTGTTTGTTAGCTGAATGCCTCCCGAGACAAGGGGATGTGCTAAAAGAACTAGACACACAAAGGCTTTGAAAATAGATAAAAGGATTTCGGGAAAATTTTTAACTAAATCTTTTGAAACTTACTTCCAACCCCCACTCACCGAGTTGTAGACACTCACCCCTCCCTTTTTCCCATTTTCAAGAAAGAGGAAACCTAACCAAGAGAACCTACCAAGATGAACCCCAAGTTAGGTGCGCTTAAAGTTCTTTAAGCTTTTCTTCAGTTTTGATTTATGCTCTTCCATGGAACAAGTCGGGGAATTTTTCTTAGCTCCTCTCACCTTCAAGAAAGGGGAAACCCTTCTTGAACCGATGGAGTGGAGAGTTGCTCATGAGGATCTGACCAAACCGGGTCGGGGAATGACATAATCGATGCACAACCTTATGCTCCCATCCTTCTTCTTCATGAATAGGTCTGGGGCACCCCAATGAGAATAGTTGGGTATGATGAACACTTTTTCTATTAGCTCCTCAAGTTGTTCTTTCAACTCCTTGAGTTTTGCGAGTGCCATTCGATACAATGCTTGAGATATCGGGTTATTCCCTAGGATGACTTCAGTCACAAAATCGAATTGTATATCTAAGGGCAATCATGACAACTCTTCCTGGAACACATCTAGGTATTACTGCACAGCTGGCATGTCATTGGGTGTGGTTCCTTCTGTCTTGGCACTGGTGATTTGTGATAGGAACAATTCACACCCTTTTCACATCATCCTTTGGGCCTTTATACTAGATATCAAACATGACTTAGTTGGGCATTTCTCTCCTTGGAATACCACCTCCAAGGCACTCCATACCTGGAGAGTCATAGTTTTGTTTTTGCAATCCATCTTGGCCTGATGGGTGGATAGCCAATCCATCCCAAGGATGAGATCTACTTTGGTTAAATGCAAAGGTATTAAATCAGATTTAAGGAACTCCACTTCCATAGTCACATCACATCCCTCCAGGATAGTATCCCTAAGGTTCACCTCGCCCAATGGCGTGTATACCATTAGTCCTAGTTTTAGTGGGGATGGGACTCACAAAATCCTGGGCATTAGTCCTTCTCGTACATACGATCTATTTGCACCAGAGTCTATAAGCGCAAAAGCCCTTGTGCCATTTACTTGTACGGTTTTTGAGATAATATCGAAAGCATTTTATTACTAAAACTATTTTACATATTTATGTACCGTGGCCGTTTAAGGATCATGTTCATTCTATTTACATGGTGTTATCCTAACACCATTTTCATAAGACAAAAATACAAGGTGGGGAGTTTAAGGGTTTTGGGAGGTACCCGCGATGACACTTAGATCTATCTGAGCTTCCTCCTAGGTCAAATTGCAAACCCTTGTGAACCTTGTGCTAGTTCCTTGGCACTTCCACCCTACGGTTCACTTGCCCGGAGCCCTGTGTGTTGCTAGGTCGGGCTTGCATTGCCAGGTATGGCGGAGGTCATCATGCGATTTTTTGCCCCTGGTGCCATCTGATTGTTTGCACTCCTACATTCCCTTGCTTTATGTCCTAGCTTCCCACATTAAAAACATCGTATTTGTTGACACTGCCTTTAATGGGGCTTTCCGCATCTTGCACATTATGAGGGCCACACTCCCCATGCTGAAGTTGCTCCCAATACTACTAACCCGGGAGGGCCCAACACCTTCTACAGGGAATCTCCCTATGGTCGCCCCCCTCTTGTTACGTTGAGAGTAGTGACTATTGACACTTGGAGTAGGGCTCCCAGAGTGGTTGATACTTAATTCCCTTTGAAAGTTCTAGAGTACTTACTTTCCCATTCTTCACTATAACACAAGATTCTCGAGTACTTGGCTCCCTATTCGTCCAACAAGTATTGTATGGAACCAAGGTCTCATGAAATATGAGGACTATTTCTCCTTTGACACTTAACTCCTTTCCCTTCTTAATTTCCATCAGAACTTTACAATTGTTTTCCCCCAAATTTCAAGGGTTAGTTCAATAATTATTGGACCAATCCTCAGAGTGTCATGTACCTTTCGTACATATATCTATTCTTGATAGATGTGTGTTTGACCTACATACTCATTACTTAAGCCCAACATCCTCATTTCCATTAATCGAGAAATTTTGAATAGTTAACGTATAGTAGGTGTCCTACTACTCATTCTTGAGACCCACCAAATATACATTTCTTTGGTTTCTTGTGTTCATCGAACTCAATGATTGTATTAATCTATGTATTCCTTGATCCCTTAGTTGCGGTTAGTACACTTTCTAGTCACTTGAAAGTATTGTCATACTCCCTAATTTATTATCATGGACCCATCTTCATTATTTACTTATACCTATAGACCTTTTGTACGCTCCTTTCTCCCAAAACACCAGTTTATATTCGATATTATCATTCATTATATATTGGATGTTGCATTTTCTACCTCATTTTTCCTTTCATAATCCTTGAGTTAACACTATTTTATGCTAAGTTGGCTAAGGGCTTGATCAAAGGCCTTCCACATCTGATAAGGCATATCAACATGTTTCATGATATGTAATTATAAGCTTTTTTTTTGTTTTTTCTTACCACTCTTTTAACAAGGTTCAATGGAGTCAATCTGGGTGCTTTTCCATTAGGACTCTCTTTTCCTCCAATTGTTTATCACTCCTATGTTTCACCTTAGCTCTCTGGTATGAATTCTTCAGGGTCATTGTTTACTGGCCACCTTTGGTTATTCAACTACCCTATTCCAAGGTTAAGGATCTAAAAATTGCTTTGTTATTCATACATACCTCTAATACTTATTCCTTATCATGGGGAGGTTTATATGGTCATCCCTAATATTCTATCGACTCTCTCGAGTCCGGAATCTCATATTTTCAAAAATGGGTTGCATAATTTTATTCTCTACCCGAAGAGATAAGGACCAAGCTGCTTTCTCAAGATTGAATTTTGTATAAATATTTCATTCACCTTAGTATTTTTTTAGTCTACGTTTCTCTATATTTTATAGAAGGTTTACCAAGCATCACTCTTTTCCCATATTTTCCAAAAATTTTCTAGTTCTCCTTTTTCAAAAGCTTGTTTTGAAAATGGTTTTTTGATACTACTTTAGTTGTAACGCTTTGACTCGATTCTTAAGGTTAGACCAATATCACAACCACCATTACCTTCATATGATACAATAGTGGAGTCCATACCATTGTAGAACCGACATGCCATAAGGCACATATAATACAAATTAATTTCATTTTTAGAAAGAGTTTAAAATATTTCTAAAATATTAGTATACAAAATTCATCATTTTAAAATTCCCAACCCCAACAACTTTTGTTACTGCCGGGACTATAATTTTCATTAATGATCTTTAAACTAAAAAAGCTTTGCTTCCTTTTTGGGGTTTTGCCGCATTTGCTTATTTGTACTTAAAAGGAAGTTTGGGAGAGGGGTGAGCTGTGAAACTTAGTGAGTGGTGCACTAACCTCAGGATGTTATGTCCATTGATACAAACCCTACTAAAATATCAATATGTAGTCTAAAATCTTTAAAATATTTTTCTCTTTTAAAACATGTATATTTTTCTCATTAGTGCTTATTAGGAGAACATGTCCCTATCCACATAAACACATATTACAACATAGTAATGACTCATGCATTACTTCATAAACTATATTGTGACTATCGTCACAAACTTGCGCATCACAGACATAACCTAGCAATTGGAACAGATCCTAACAATGGGTACACATCTCTATCTACTTGTGCCTAGTGGCTGGTCTCAACCGCTTTCCATTGGCATTCATTGAATCTCATCAAGAAAAATACTTATAGTTCTCTCTAATGTCTGGACCACCGACGCTTTAGGAATACTATGACCATCTCCAACCATTGCGTGTTCAATCACTGGACACCCCATATGACTCCCATGTCTTGGATATGTTTATTAAAAATATCTCCCTTTAATACCTCACCTCCCATATATCCCTTATTACCCGACACTAGCTCTTTGTACATGTATCTACTAGTACTATTTCAAACCTGCCACAAGCACAAGCAATACATAACAACATATCATAGATGCCACAGATGTTAGCTTTCTATTTGACCAACCCCTCTACAACACAATAAATACATAAAATGTCACGTCCCGACCTGAAACCCTCGAGTGAGGACTCGTGAACCCCTCGCCAATCCCCAGAAGTTACAGAGACGGGTACCTTCACCAAGGTAACACTGATGGGATCAAGGCTCAAAATTGTGAAATCATTAAAAACTACAACGAAAATTTTGAACTTTTTGTAATGAGTCCCACATGGGTATCCTGAAATGCATGCTTAAGAATCATGGGAATATTAGAGTCATGATATGATTGGGGGTTCAAACCTTTGTAAGTAGAGGTGTGCTTACCTCGTAGTAAGGGGGTCTCATTTTTTGACTTTCCATTTCTCTCTTGCTGGCTTCCTAGTCTTATCTACGTAATTGTTAGGGGAGGGGGTGGGCTTACAATTTAGTGAGTGGGATGCTGACATCGCGTCACTACATAGCTTAAGACCCAGACCTTTCCCATAAACCACCTAGCATACAAGATCTACACTAATCACTTGTTTTTCCTATATGAGCCCCATGATTTACATCATCCCCTTTGATACATTGTCTCGGGTCATCCGACCCGCTTTTGACTGATGGGTGGGATATTCATAGTCTCATCCATATTGAGTATTCCCGTATATATTTCATACAATTCAAACAAGGGATGTGGTCCCACATAATCACATGGCCTCCGCTTGTGCAACACTCTCGGGATATCTAGACCCATGCCTCAGCCTGACAACTTAGGTAAACAAGATAAAGAAGGGGCACTCATGCCCCTAAACACACAAGCACAAATCCACCTGGAATGGATAGCCATTCGGCCAATCCCAGACTGGGAGTTGGAATGTAGAAAGCACCACGACTCTCACCTCCATTACCTGACAACTCAGATGTGCCACCTTTCTAGCTCGGTGCCTTACAATCCTAGAGGAACCCATGTCGCTCTCCCGCACACCTTGGATACTTAGGCCCATACACAGATGGACTACTCAGGATCCACATAAACATAACAACACCCCTGAATGTACTGCCTCACTGGATAACAACAGGTAGAGACTGGAGTGAAGGGGTTGCGAACCTTTGCTGCACTCATAGCAGGTGTTCGAAGTACTCATGTCATAGTCGCATTACCGCCTCTCGTCGACCTATGGCCCCTACATTTATGACTCATCCCGATATCTACTTGTCATAGATGTGTACTGGAATGGTATCCATACGTGTTTCGGGTGTCCCAGGAAAACATGGTAGTAATCACATTGTACCTCCCCCCAATTCCTTTCCATTTTCCCTCGGATGACGGCACCACCACTTAGGGGTCCCTCGTCACCCCCACCACCAATACTGGTTTAAACAATATGACTCATAGTCATAAGATGACACTTAACGCCATTTCTTGTAATGGTGCTACACACACAATGTTATCGGGAGCTTGTGCAATACATGCTATCTCCTGATCACTTAGCATACCGAATGCATTCCACAATTTTCATGCTAAAAACGTGTTTAACACATGGCAGGTTGTAACTCTCCATATGTCTTCCCCTTTTCTTTTAATGAATGCACAGCATCAGGAGCTCGACTCTACGTGTGGTGACTTCCCTTTTAAAGAAATTAGCCCAACGACCCCTGTTTTGGGTTTTACCGCATAAACTTGACCTGATCATAATCACAGTAAGCATAACACACATATCAGGAGTCCGACCCTCAGTGTCACGCCCCGACCCGGTTTGGTCGGATCCCCGTGAGCAACCCACCGCTCCCTTGGTTCAAGAGGGGTTTCCCCCTTTCTTTAGTCAAGAGGAGCCAAGGAAAATTTTAACTTTGTTCCTTGGAATAACATATATAAATAAAAATACAAGTTTTAAAAAATACTTTTAAGCATACCTGACAAGAGGTAGGTTCTGGTGTTTTCCTTAGTAATTTTATCTAGTCATGAAAAGGGATAGAAAAGAGGGGTGAGTTTCTACAACTCAGTGAATGGGTGTTGGGAATGAGTTTTCACAAAAAATAGTTTTAATTGGAGTGTGCTAGACTCCTAATTTCATTTAAGATCATTTCTTCCTCAAATTTCAGTTTTTAAAATTCCTTTCCTCATTATCCACTATAGGTGTGTTTAACAGTCAACACACGCCCTTAATCATGAAGAGTATCACACATTCGCAGGGCAGCCCATCGACTGCACCCATTTGTGGCGTCGAAGCAACTTAACTGACCACCTAGATAGAAGCCCATCCACTTTTACCTTGGGATTGAGTGGATGTTTGCTACATCCGACCCACAAATCTGAAATAAACTTCATGTCCGTATGAGGACAGAGGCCTCATCCCGACCCCACCCCTGTCGCATGCGCATGAAGCTACATCGAGCTTCCATGACTGTTGGCATGACAAATTGCCCTTATCTCCACCATTTCTTCCAATAGCCCCTAGGACGCATCACTACCCCTCTTGGGCATCTTGATGGTTCCAAACCTCAAGTGCATGCACAAACAAAAGTTTTCCTCAAATCCATTTATCAATGGTGCCATTGGTTCAACGACCCCGATGCTTAACTCGACCAAGAGCTATTTGTCTAGACCGGTCCTCGATCTGGAACTATCGCACTGCCACTAGTCCATCGAGTATATCGGTCCTATCTTGGTACCATGGAAAAATCACATAATTCATTCATTAAAAATTTTCAATGCTTATTAAACATCATGGTTGTTTACGAGCTTCTACTTGTGCAAATTGACCTTAGGCCCACTGTACGTGATTTTACAAAATTGGGCATTTTAGCCCCCAAGTTCCAAAACCGAGGCCTCTGACCTATCTGAGCTGTTCTAGCTCTCGTCAAGAAGGTCTTCCAAAAGTTTTAAGCATTGGAACATAGTCAGGAGAGAACACTTCTAACAAAAATAAACTTTCCATCCTTCACACCAATCGGGTGTGAAGACATCTTCGCTTACAACAGATAAGCAAGTTTTTTACTTCTTTCAAGGAGGTTCATCATACCAACTGGGTATGATCTATTTACAATCAGTAAGTAGTTTTTCCGCATAGTTCACACATCACTCCAATCGGGTGTGATGTAAAAATTCCACATAGAAGTGGTTTTTCATTTCTGATGTGCTCATCATCCCAACCGGGTATGATGTGAATAAGTCCCACTCACCCGATAAGTGAGTGGATTCCTTCTTAGTCAGTTTTTACCTCCAGGCTAGCTTATCCTTGTAGGCGTTTCAGTTCTTCATGTTCTGACACAATTAGGACATCCTTATCTATTAATATATGGCGTGATAGCCTTCATTCCTCACGTATGAATGGAAATGCCTAAAATTTTCAATTAATTGCATTTAGTTCCCTAAAGTTGATTTTCCTTAATTTTAGGTCCCTAATGCTAACTTTTCCCCAAATTGAGTCCCAAAACTTCTAAAAATTCCCTTTGGTTCCTCAATTTACTCAAAATCGAAAATGGGGTTCAAGTTTTCCAAATTTCCAATATGGTCCCTAACTTTTCAAAAATTACCATTTTCCCCCTACTTTATAAAAATGGCAATTTAACCCCAATTATTCTAAAAAATCGACCAATTGATCCTCCAACATCCTTTTCATGGCCAATTGGCCTAATTTTGGGACATTACAATTTGGTCTTTTAATTTTACAAAGTCCTCAATTTCCCCCAATTTCCCCATTTCAAACTAGTCGAATTTGATTTCTTCAAATTGACAATTCAATCAAAGTTAATTGTTTAAATTGAAGGTATAATTGAGTTGCTACACATCTATACAATTCAATTGAACTTTGAATCACATGAATTGAGGCCAAAACGAGCTCAAACGGAGCTTCGCCAGAAAATTGTGCATAGAGAGAGAAAACTTCGAAAGCTTACTGTCGGAGGTGCGGCGGTCCGAGCTTTCGATCAGGGCAGGTAGCTCTCGTCTTGATGTTCCTCCTAGGATCAAGAATTTCAACAATTTATGTCGAATTGAGTGAGAATTTGCTCAATGAAGTTTCACAGTTTCTATCTCAAACGCTAATCGAAAATTACAGAGAGGGGCCAAATTATCTTACCTTTCAGCTCTAATTTGGTCGTGTGAGGGCTGTGGGAGTGTTGGCAGAGCTTGGTTTGACATGAGGACTAAATTTGGCCGATTTTAGCTTGACCAAAATTGGCAAGTTTGGTCCGTCGGAGCTGCTTCACTATTTGATTACGTCAGCGCTTCTATGGTGGTCCTCGGATCAAATGGAGACTATCGTTGGGTAGCTGACTTCTCCCGAAATCTAGGAAACCCCACCTCACCTGCTAAGGCTAAAAAAACATCAATGTTGAAGCTCTGTTTTGAGCTTCACTGGAAAACTCAGTAGCTAAGAGAGAATGGAGTTTTTAGGTGTGAGGAGAATGAATGAAGAGGAGCTCTTTATATTGGGAGCTCGAGCACTCTCTGACCGTCCGTTTGACACCTTAGTGGTGCTCATTGATGGCTTGAAACGTCCTCAATGGAGACATTTCCTTTCTGGCGGCGCTGTTCATTTTTTCGGTGAGTGAATAGTGCTGTCATCTGAAGGAAGAAGACAACACTATTCCAAACTGGATTGTACCTGTTTGAACCTATTTTAGTACTGAAACCTACCGGTTTAGGCTAGATTTGATCGAGTTTTTCAAAATAAAAAATGTCTAAATTCATTCTCTATCCAAAGGTGGCTTAAATTTCCCAATTTAACTATTTTAAACTATCCAAAATATAATTTAGCATCCAATACAATGATGGTTCAAATTGGTCCAAACTAGTTCAATACGGTTCAAATCTGGTTCACCTAAACTAGTATAGTTTTCTCTTCCAAATTGTCCCAAAGTCCCTTTCCATGGTTTTTAAATCTCTTTTGTCACCTGAGATTATTAAATTTCCCAATTTTCCCATTTTCTAACCATTAGGTTTTGTGAACTGGTTCGATTTTCACTTTGGGTTGACCGGTTCTTTCCCTAATTTTCCTTATCTCTAAGGGATGAGGTATACAACTCTCCCCTCCTTGTAGGAGTTTTGTCCCCAAAACTTATTCAACTTCCTTTGTATAGGAAGTAATTTCCCATGATGTCAACTTGGAGTTGTTTGACACTATAAAATTGTGGTTATTTTTACTTAGCCCCCCTTTCACACACACTTCAAGGAATTTCTTTTTCCTTCCCATTGTTTACTCATTCCATGGAGTTTATCCTAGATAAGTATACCCTAAATTGATAGTTCAAGGGTATATATTTATATCCACATCTTTCTTTGCTTAAAGCAAAATTCTTTCCTTTAAGGTTTTTTACTCAGGATTTCAGGATTGGGTGTTCCAAGATGCCCAATCATTCCCATATGTAGTCACTTCCTTTATCATTTAAACCCATAGCTCAGTGTCCTCTCGAGCGCTATCTACTTGCTTTCATAGATTTTGGTGTTACTTATTTTATCAAGTTTTGACCCTTCTTATGTCCTTCCTCATTTTCCGTGGCATCATTTTCTCAAGGACTTTCCCTTCTCTTAATCCACTCTTACTCGCTCATGATCACTTCATGATTCTTTATTCTGAGTTAATCTCCTATGGTCTGAGTGTCAATTACTTGTTTGGGAAAGTTCCCTTTTTACGACTTTGTTCTCTACTAGGTCCCTCATAGTAGAGACTTTCTCCTGAGGAGCTACATGCTCAAACTTCTTATCATTTCTTGAAGGTTTCTTTCATTTCTTTCTTCATACTCCTTTTTATATTAGGGTAATTGCCCATTTAAATCCTTTTATAACTAAAATTTTCAGTTTTATCCTTTACTCTTTACTTAAGACACTTTCGATTCTCGGTCTTATTTCGTGTACTCCACATTATGTCTAGTTGTCCTCCCTTCAGGCTTCATCAATTGAGCGTTGACCATCATCAGTCCTTATATCAGTGATCATTTACCTTAATCACTTCATTACTAGAGGGTTTACTTTTCCACAGGTTCTTAGGTATGCTTTCCTCTATATCCTCTTTCTAAGGGCAGTCCACCCCTTCTTATTTGTACCACATCTTTTAATGTTGTTTTCCTACCTATACATTACTTGAACTTAACTTACTGCTTGGGTCCTTCTTCTTACTGTCCCTTTGTACTTGAACTTTCCATCTCAACTAGAATGTCTTGGACTCGTTTATCTCATCTCCACTACTATTGATCCCATCACCTTTTAATTAGGACACTTGTGTCCTTCCAAAATTTCCTTCCTTGATAGTTTATATTCATTTTTCTCGAGTTCTCTTCCAGTTTTTCCATTTAGGGCATCCAACCTTAAATGGTATTCTTAGATGCCATCCACTCTTGCTTACCTTTACTCTTGAAAACTTACATGTACTTCTTTTATACTTCATCTTCATTCTCCTTATCAAGTGATTTTGAGGCCGTCGTCTCTTGAGTCTTCCTATCCTTAATGTCCATCTTATTTCCCATTTTAGGGTGTATTCCTCACTACTTCCTGGTCCATCTTTAGGCACTATTTATCCTTTCTGATTACTCTATTGTTATTATTTATTTCCTTCAGTTAGGTCCATCTAGAATCCTTATTAGTTCCCATGCTCTTCTAGAGCAGGTCACACCTGGCCGTCCAAGTATTTCCTTAACCACCTATGTCTTTTAATGAGGCCCTTATTTTAGTCCTAGTCTATGATGGTTAATTTGTTGGTTACCTTATCTTGGGACTTTCTTCTCCCATGGTCCCACATCCTATCCGTATCCTTCTTTCAAGAAGTCTCCTGGTTGTTGTTGAGTTCCTCATAATTTGAGTCTTACCTATCACCAACTCTTTCAAGGTACTTGTAGTAGTCCTCTGAGTTTTCTTCCTACCATACTTTTTTCCACTTTCCTTTCTCATTGTCTTATCCCAAAGTGACTTAGCATCTTCTATGTTCCTATATCTTTCTTACTTTCCTTTTGATCAACTTCCATTCCACTGGTTTCCCTTGGAATAGTCCAATCATTCTTTGTTTCCTTACTCCTATCTATAGGGCCTTTCCTTAACCCCTTATAGTACTTAGAATTTCTCAATTCCTGCACCCTTCGATGATTACTTCCCTTGCAATGGACTTCATGCTCTTCTTCTACCTTTCCTTAGTTAGCATATGTCTTCCTTGGCAGACTCTTCTAGAATTTATTTCCAAGTCTTGTTGTCTTGTTTCCCCATTCACTGGGAAGGGGAGGACTTACTTGGCTTATTTAAAGGTTTGGGTTAACTAGAGGTGACCCGTTGTTTTCGTTACTTAGGTGATCTTTTCTCTACTCGTCACTTCGATCCCTACTGGCATACCTTTGTTTCTGTTAGTTGTTCTTGTCATTATCAAGGAAGCAAAATTTTAATCAAGGAAAAACTAAATTTTTATTCATTCCAAGAGATGGTTTCTTGCCGTACTAGTCTTATTTACAGAAATTTCCTATTCCTTAGTCCCTTGGAGTCATAGGCCGGGAGTTTGCTTTGGGACGGTTGCAGGATTCACAGTGTGATGGTTCCGAGGAACTAGTTGAGGTCCATCCATATTCCCTTATGGGATGAACTTCAAGTAGGGCTTCCAGTCCATACTACCTTAACACCTCTGCCTCGCACTCATACGTCCACTTCATCCATTGAGATGGATTGAAGCTAGATTGGGTAGGTGGGGGTACTTGATGGACTTTTATGAATGTGGCATAAGCATCCCAATAATTTTCCCATTCCTCTTTCTTAGTGGGATTCCTCTCTGGTTGTTGTGGGACTAGATGAGGTGTTGGGCTCCTTGAAGAAGGGACATATTCTTCCTGTCTTGGAGTAGGATAAGTAATGCCTTCCAACTCTAGTAGGGCTCCAACGAGTTTCCTGTAATCCTCAACCATATCCTTTGGCACTCTCTTTTTGCCCTTCAAGAATTGTTGAAAGGCTGCCTCCCTAGGGGCATGCATCTTTTTCAAGGTCAAGTGTGGATTTCACGACAAATTTTCTAGGGATTTTCCTACACAAAAATTAAGTTTTCATTAGTATCAGGGCATAGTATTGATAATGCATCCAGGAAACTTAGCTCTTATACCACTCAAGTTGTCACGCCCCGACCCGGTTTAGTTAGATCCCCTTGAGCAACTTGCTGCTCACTTGGTTCAAAAGGGGTTTCCCCCTTTCTTTAATAAAGAGGAGCCATGCAAAATTTTAAATTTGTTCCATAGAATAACATATATAAATAAAAATGTAAGCTTAAAAAATACTTTTAAGAATACCTGACAAGAGGTAGGTCCTGGTGTTTTCCTTAGTCATTTTATCTTCTTTTGAAAATGGATAGAAAAGAGGGGTGAGTTTTTACAACTTAGTGAATGGGTGTTGGGAATGAGTTTTCAGAAAAAAATAGTTTTAATTGTAGTGTGCCAGACTCCTTAATTCCTTTAAGATAATTTCTTCCTCAAATTTCAATTTTCAAAATTTCTTTCCTCATTATCCACAATAGGTGTAACAGTCAATACATGACCTTCATCATGAAGGGAATCACACATTCGCAGGGCAGCCTGTCCACTGCACCCACTTGTGGCGTCAGATCAACTTTACCGACCACATAGATAAAAGCCCGTCCACTTCTTCCCTGGGAATGAGTGGATGTTTGCTACATCTGACCATCAATCCTAAAATCAACTCCATGTTTTTATGTGGACAGAGACCTCATCTTGACCCCACCCCAATCTCGTGCGTATGGAGCTATGTCAAGCTTCCCTGACTGTTAGCATGACAAACTGCCCTTATCTCCACCATGACATCCAGTAGCCCCTATGATGCATCACTACCCCTCTTGGGCGTCTTGATGGTCCAGAACCTCAAGTGCATGCACAAACAAAAGTTTTCCCCAAAGCCATTTATCTTTGGTGCCATTGGTCCAACGACCCTGACCCTCAACTCCACCAACAGTTATTTGTCTTGACTGGTTTGTCGACTTGGTCCTGTCGCACTATCGCTAGTCCATCGAATATGTCAGTCCTGTCTTGGTACCATGGAAAAATCACATAATTCATTCATTAAGAATTTTCACGGCTCAAACATCATGTTTGTTTACGAGCTTCGACTTGTGCCAACTAGCCTTGGGCCTACTGTACATGATTTTAAAAAACCGAGCATTTTAACCCCAAGTTCCAAAACCGAGGCCTCTAGCCTATTTGAGTTGTTCTAGCTCTCACCAAGATAGTCTCCCAAAATTTTTAAGCATTGGAACACAGTCAGGGGAGAACACTTCTGACAAAAATAAACTTTCCATCGTTCACACTAACTGGGTGTGATGACATCTCCGCTTACAACAGGTAAGCAGGTTTTCTACTTCCTTCTAGGAAGTCCATCATACCAACCGGGTATGATCAACTTACAACCAGTAAGAAGTTTTTCTGCATAGTTCTCACATCACTGCAATCGGATGTGATGTCAAAATTCCATATAAAAGTGGTTTTTCATTGCCGATGTACTCATCTTCCCAACCAGGTATGATGTGAATAAATCCCACACACCCGATAAGTGTAGTGTATTCCTTCTTAGTTGGGTTTTGCCTCCACACTAGCTTATCCTTGCAGGCATTCCGGTCCTTCGTATTCCTGCACGATTTGGATATCCTTATCTATTAATATGTGGCATGATAGCCTTCATTCCTCACGTATGAATGAAAATGTCCCAAAATTTTTGTTAATTGCATTTAGGTCCCTAAAGTTCTTTTTCCTTAACATTAGGTCCCTAATGCTAACTTTTCCCAAATTGAGTCCCGAAACTTCTAAAAATTTCCTTTGGGCCCTAAATTTACTCAAAATAAAAAAAGGGGTTCAAGTTATCCAAATTTCCAATTTGGTCCCTAACTTTTCAAAAATTACCATTTTACCCCTACTTTACAAAAATGGCAATTCAACTCCAATTATTCTAAAAAATTGACCAATTGGTCCTCCAACATCCTTTTCATGGCCAATTGGCCCTCAATTTTGGGGAATTGCAATTTGGTCCTTCAATTTTAGGAAATCCGCAATTCCCCATTTCAAACTTGCCGAATTTGATTTCATCAAATTGACCATTTAATTGAGGTTAATTGTTAAAATTGAATGTATAATTGAGTTCCTACATATCCATATGATTCAATTGAGCTTTGAATCACATGAATTGAGCCTGAACGACCTCAAATGAAGCTTCGCCGAAGAACTATGCGTAGAGAGAGAAAGCTTCGAAAGCTTACCATCGGAGGTGCGGCACTGAGTTTTCGATCGGAGTAGGTAGCTCTAGTCCTGAGGTTTCTCCTAGGATCAAGAATTGCAACAATTGATGTTGAATTGAGTGAGAATTTGGTCAGTGAATTTTCATTGTTTCTCTCTCTAACGTTGATCGAAAATTACAAAGTGGAGCTAAATTGGCTTACCTTTCAGCTCTAATTTGGTCGTGTGAGGGCTCTAGGAGTGTTGAGAGAGCATGGTTTGGCTTGAGAGGGCAGAAATCGACCGATTTCAGCTTGGCCGATATAGGGCAGCTTCGGTCCGCTAGAGCTGCTACACTGTTTGATTACGCTGACGCTTCTCCAGTGGTCCTCTGATCAAATGGAGATTGCTGTCGGTTAGCTGACTTCTCCCTGAATCTAAGGAACCCGACCTCGCCTTCTAAGTCTAAAAAAATCTCAATGTTGGAGCCCGGGTTCAAGGTTCACCAGAAAACTGAGTAGCTGAGTGAAAGTGAAGTTTTTAGGTGTAAGGAGAATGAATGGAGAGTAGCTATTTATATAGGGAGCTCAGGGACTCTCCGGCCATCCGTTTGGCACCTTAATGGCGTTCATTTATGGCCTAAAACATCCTGAGTGGAAACGTTTCCTTTCCGCAAGCGCCGTTCATTTTTTTTTGGCATGTGAATAGTACTATCATCTCAAGGAAGAAGACAACACTATTCCGAACAGGATTGGACCAGTACAAATCGGGTTCAATGCTTATACTAACTGGTTTAACCCCGGTTTAACCCCGATTTGATCGAGTTTTTAAAAATTAAAAATTTTAAATTTATCTAAATTCATTCTTTATCCAATGGCGGCTTCAATTCCCCAATTTAAATTGTTGAATAAGTTTTGGGGACAAAACTCCTAAAAGGAGAGCAGAGTTGTAAACCCCGACCCTTAGAGTTAAGGAAAATTGGGGAAAGCACCTGTAAACCCAAGTGAGAAAACTGAAGCGGTTCACTAAACCCAACCGTTAGAGAATGGGAAAATTGGGAATTAACAAATCTCGAGTGACCCAAAGGTTCTTAAAAGTCATTGAAAGGGACTTTAGGATAATTTAGAAGAGAAAACAAGACTGATTCAGGTGAATCAGATCTGAAACGGTTTGAACTATCATTGAACCAGATGCTAAATTCATTTTTTTGGTGAAGAAGTAATTTTCCTTAATGTCAACTTGGAGTTATTTGACACACTAACATTTTGATTATTTTTACTTAGCCCTCCTTTCACACACTTTAAGGAGTTTCTTTTTCCATTCCATTGTTTACTCTTTCCATGGAGCTTATCCTAGCTAAGTATACCCTAAATTGAGAGTTCAAGGGTATATCCTTAGATTCACATCTTTCTTTGCTTAAAGCAAAATTTTTTCCTTTGAGGTTCTTTACCCATGATTTCAAGATTGGAAGTTCTAAGATAACTAATCATTCCCGTGTGTAGTGTCACATTTGACCCGGTTTGGTCGGATCACCAAGATTAACCCACCACTTTCCCGGTTTACTAAGGATTGCCCCTTGTTTATAAAGCATGAAGAGTAAGGCATCCTTTAAACCTGCACCTTTCCTGGAATAACATAAATTAAAACTACATAAAATTTTAAATTGATCATACCTGTCTTACAGGCGTATTAGCTGGTGGTCTTTAGGTAGGCTTTCTAGGTTTACCTGAAAGGGATATAAGTGAGGGGTGAGTACAATGACTCAATGAATAGGTTTTCAAAATTTAACTTTTAGGAAAAATATTTTATTGGGAGTGTGCCAGACTCCTTATTCTCTTTTAAAAACCTTCCATTTGAAATCATATTAACCACGGTGTGTCATCACCCAACACACATCCTTCATCATGAAGGTAAAACACACAATCGCACGCCAACCCATCCACTAAACCCACTTGTGGTGTCAGAGCAACTTTACTGGCCCCCTAGATAGAAGTATGTCCACTTCAACCCTGAGAATGAGTGGATGTTCATGACATCTGACCCTCAATCCCTTAACAAATCTCCGTGTCCATATGAGGACAGAGACCTCCTCCCGACCCCACCCCGATCTCATGTGCTTGAAGCTACATTGAACTTCGCAAGACTTCCTGTACCACTATCTGCCCTTATATCCATAAGGTCGTCTAGAGCCCTGGGACGCATCACTACCCCTCTTGGGCGTCTTGAAGGTCCCGTAAACATAGTGCATGCACAATCAACATTTTTCACATGATGCCATATAATTTATGGTGACACTGTTCCAACGGCCCCGATCCTCAACTCAATATGTAGCTATTTGACTTGACTAGACTGAAGACCTGTCATGTCGCATTGTCACTAGTTCACTGAGTATGTAAACCTTGCCCTTTTGAGTTAAGGACAACTGGGAAACGAAATGGTCAAACCGAGTAAGAAAACTGATCTGGATCACAAACTCGATCATTTGGGAATGGGCAATTTTGGAAATTTACAATTCCAGGGTGACCTAAATGGTTCATAATACCTTGGAAAAGAACCTTAGGACAAATTGGAAGAGAAAAACCAGACTAGTTTAGATGAACTGGATCCAAATGGATAGAACCAGTTTATGAACCAATTTATGAACCAGAACCGATAGAGAAAGGGAAAACTGGGAAATTTAATGTTCCCAAGTGACCCAAAGAGTCCCAAAAGTCATGAAAATGGACTTGAGAATGAATTGGAGATGAAAACCAAACCGGTTCAGGGACCGGATCCAAATCGGATTGAACCGGTTTGAACCACTATTGAACCGGATTCTAAATTCATCTTTCTTGGTGGCTTAAAAAAATTCAAATTTGAGGTTTGAGTGGATGTACAAGTGGGTGGTAAAGTCGCTCCGATGCCACAAGTGGGTTCAGTGGATGTACTGGCATGTGAATGTGTGTTTGACCTTCATGATGAAGGATGTGTGTTAGGTGATTACACATCGTGATTAATAAGAAATGTTGGTAAAAACCGAGATTTGAAATGAAAGAATTTTTGAAACATAGGAGTTTGGCACACTCCAATACAAATCTTTTTCCTAAAAGTTAAAAATTTTGAAAACCCATTCACTAAGTTGTTGTACTCACCCCCTCTCTGATATCCCTTTTGGAAAATTTCGGAAAGCCTACCCTTAAAGACCATTGACTAAGATGCCTGTGAGACAGGTATGATAAATTTAATATTTTATGCAATTTTTTATTTATGTTATTCCAAAAAAGATGCAGATATAAAGGACGCCTTACTCTTTATGGTTTATAATAAGGGGAATCCCTTTAATAAACGGGGAGAGTGATAGGTTGATCACAGGGATCCGACCAAACCGGGTCATGGTGTGATAGAGTATGTCGATCCTGTCTTGGTACCATTGACAAACAGTTTGTTTATTTAAGTTTTCATGGCATATAAATCATGTTTGTTTACAAGCTCCTGCTCGTGCCAATTGGCCAAGGGCCCACTGTTCGAGATTTTCAAGATTGGGCATAATAGCCCCCAAGTTTTGAAACCGAGGCCTCCAACCTTATAGAGCTTTTCGAGCTCCTGTCAAGAAGATCTCACAAATTGTTTAAGCAGAGTCACTCTGTTAGGGAGTGCACTTCTGTCAAAATATATTTTCAACTGTCCATCATACCAAACGAGTATGAGGGCATCTCTGCTCATAACCGATGAACGTGTTTTCCACTTCCTTCGAGGAAGTTTCATCATACCAACCATGTATAATCTACTTACAATCGATAAGTAGTTTTCAGCGTGATTTTCACATCACTCCTCTCAGGTGTGATGTTTAAAATACCACTTAACAGAGAATTTTTATTTTCGAGATACTTATCATCCCAACTGTGTATGATATAAAAATCCCACTCACCCGTTAATGTAGTGAAATTCCTCTTAGTCGGCTTCATGTTCTTACTCGAACTCGTCTTAGCTAACGTTCTTGGTACTTCGTGTTCCTACATGATGTGAATGTTCTTGTTCATTATTCTTTGGCCTAACAGCCCTCATTCATCCCAATTGAATAAGAAAACAAAACTTTTCCTTTATTTGCAATAAGGTCCCTAAAGTTATTTTTCTTTAACTTTAAGTCCCTAATGCCGATTTTTCCTCAAATTGTGTCTGGATCTTTTAAAATTTATCTTAATACTTCAATTTATTCAAATTCACAAAAGGGGTTTAATTTCTCAAATTTCCAATTTAGTTGCCCAACTTTTCCAAAATTAGCATTTTGCCCCTTCTTTACAAAAATGGTTTGTTTTGCCTAAAAAATTCCAAAAATTGCCTAATTGGTCCTCCAACATCTTTATCATGCCTAATTGGTCTTCAATTTTATGAAATTTCACTTTAGTCCCTCTAGTTTTTGAAATTCCCAAATTTCCCCCAAATTTCCCACCAGTTTCAACCTTCTAACTCTATCGAATTTGATTTCATCAAATTAACCAACCAAATGAGTTTAATTATTGAAATTGAAGTTAAATTGGAGTTACTACACCTTCAAGCGATTCAATTGCACTTTAAATCGAACGATTTAGTGCCAGAATGAGCTCAAATAGAGCTTTGCCGGAAAATTGGACTTAGAGAGAGAAAGTTTTAAGCTTTTCGTCGGGGGTGCGGTGGTCCGAACTTTCGATCTGGGCAGATAGCTCATGTTCCAAGGTTCCTCCTAGGATCAAGAATTGTATCAATTGATGTCGAATTGAGCGAGAATTTCATCATCGAAGTTCTGCGGGATCTCTCTCTTGAACCAGTCGGAAAATATAGAGGGGAGCCAAATTAGCTTACCTTTAAACTCTAATTCAACTGTAGGAGGGTTTGGTTTGGCCTGAGAAGGACTCGAATTGGCTGATTTCAGCTTGGTTGAAACAAGGCAGATTCGGTCCACCGGAGCTGCTTCACTGTTCGATCACGCTGGCACTTCTTCGGCGACCCTCAAAGCAAATGGAGACTACAGGCGTGTAGCTGACTTCTCCCCATATCTAAAGAACATGACCTTGCCTAGTTTGGCTTAGAAAAGTGCCCAAGTTGGAGCTTTGGTTCGTGCTTCACCATAAATTGGGGTAGTTGAGAGAGAATGGAGTTTTTCTTGTGCAAATTCCTCTTCATTAGGTTCTATTTCCTTTTAAGGAGAGTTCACATCCTCCTAGTTTCAAAATCTCTTGATCATCCTTCGTGAGGCTCACTTGAACCTCTCAAGACTTTTATTTGTAAATCCGGTCTTGGCCATTGATTTCTTTAACGATTTTCCTTCGTCCTTCTTTTCCAATGTTTTGGCATTTTCACTTATCCTTTCTTTGTCATGGTTTAAATCCATGGTTCTCCCGAAGGCCTATTCATTAACTATCTCCTTTCTACTAGGTTCTCCTAGAGTTGTTATTTGGCTCTTCTATTTTTCTCCATGCAGGTCACGCTAGGTCATCCTAATACATGCTTGGAAAATTTCTTAATTAAGCGTGGGTTCCTTGCAGGAGGATAAGTAATGCCTTCTAGCTCTGGCAAGGCCCCAACGAGTTTCTTGTAATCCTCCACTATATCCTTGGGCACTCTCTTCCCGCCCTTCAAGAATCGTTGAACAGTTACCGCCCTTGGGGTAGGCATCCTTTTCAAGGTCAAGTGTGGATGCTTGGATTTCACGGTGAATTTTCTAGGGATTCTCCTTCCTACATGGTACTTAAGTTTTTATTAGTGTGAGTGCATAGTATTGATAATACTTCAAGTGAACTTAGCTCTGATACCACTCAAGTTGTCACACCCCGACCTGGTTTGGTTAGATACCCGTGAGCAACCTGCCGCTCCCTTGGTTTAAAAGGGGATTCCCCCCCTTCTTTAATCAAGAGAAGCCATACAAAATTTTAAATTTGTTCCCTGGAATAACATATATCAATAAAATACAAGCTTAAAAAAATACTTTTAAGCATACCTCACAAGAGGTAGGTCCTAGTGTTTTCCTTAGTCATTTTATCTACTCCTGAAAAGGGATAGAAAAGAGGGGTGAGTTTATACAACTTAGTGAATTGGTGTTGGGAATGAGTTTTCAAAAAATAGTTTTAATTGGAGTGTGCCATACTCTTTATTTCCTTTAAGATCATTTCTTCCTCAAATTTCGGTTTTCAAAATTTCTTTCCTAATTATCCATAATAGGTATGTTCAACAATCAACACATGCCCTTCATCATGAAGGGAATCACACATTTGTAGGGCAACCCGTTCACTGCACCCACTTATGGTGTCGGAGCGACTTTACCGACTACCTAGATAGAAGCCCATCCACTTCTACCCTGGGAATGAGTGGATGTTCGCTACATCTGACCCTCAAACCCGAAATCAACTTCATATTTGTATAAGGACAGAGACCTCATCCCAACCCCACCCTGGTCTCATGCGCAAGAAGCTACGTCGAGTTTCCCCGACTGCTGGCACGATAAATTGCTATTATCTACACCATGTCATCCAATAGCCCCTAGGAAGCATCATTACCCCTCTTGGGCATCTTGATGGTCCCAAACCTCAAATGCATGCACAAACAAAAGTTTTCCTCAAATCCATTTATCTTTGGTGCCAATGGTTCAATGGCTCCGACCCTCAACTCGACCTACAGCTATTTGTCTAGATCGGTCCGTCGACCTGGTCCTGTCGCACTGTCTCTAGTCCATTGAGTATGTCAGTCCTGTCTTGGTACCATGGAAAAATCACATAATTCATTCATTAAGAATTTTCATGGCTTAAATATCATGTTTGTTTATGAGCTCCTTCTAGTGCTAACTGGCCTTGGGCCCACTGTACGTGTATTTCCAAAACCGGGCATTTTAGCCCCGAATTTCCAAAACTGAGGCCTCTAGCCTATCTAAGCTGTTCTAGCTCTCGTCAAGAATGTCTGCCAAATTTTTTAAGTATTGGCACACAATTAGGGGATAACACTTCTAACAAAAATAAACTTTCCATGCATCACACCAACTGGGTGTGATGACATCTCCGCTTACAACAGGTAAGGAGGTTTTCTACTTCCTTCCACGAAATCCATCATACCAACTGGGTATGATCTACTTACAATCTGTAAGTAGTTTTTTCGCATAGTTCTCACATCACTCCAATCGGGTGTGATGTCAAAATTCCACATAGAAGTGGTTTTTCATTTATGATGTTCTCATCATCCCAACCGGGTATGATGTGAATAAATCCCACTCACCCGATAAGTGCAATGTATTCCTTATTAGTTGGGTTTTGCTTCCAGGCTAGCTTATCGTTGCAGACACTTCGGTCTTTCGTGTTCCTACACGATTTGGACATCCTTATCTATTAATATCTGGCATGATAGCATTCATTCCTCACGTATGAATGAAAATGCCCAAAATTTTCAGTTAATTACATTTATGTCCCTAAAGTTCTTTTTCCTTAACTTTAGGTCCCTAATGCAAACTTTTCCCCAAATTGAGTTTCGAAACTTCTAAAAATTCCTTTTGGATCCCCAATTTACTCAAAATCGAAAAAGGGGTTCAAGTTTTCCAAATTTCCAATTTGGTTCCTAACTTTTCAATAATTACCATTCTACACCTACTTTACAAAAATGGCAATTTGACCTCAATTATTCTAAAAAATCGACCAATTGGTCTTCCAACATTCTTTTCATGGCCAATTGGCACTCAAATTTTGGAAATTGCAATTTGGTTCTTCAATTTTACGAAATCCTCAATTTCTCCCAAAATTTCCCCCAATTTCCCCTTTCAAACTTGCTGAATTTGATTTCATCAAATTGGCCATATAATCGAGGTTAATTGTTGAAATTGAAGGTATAATCAAGTTCCTACACATACATATGATTCAATTAAGCTTTGAATAACTTGAATTGAGGCTAGAATGAGCTCAAACGGAGCTTCGCTGGAAAATTGGTCGTAAAGAGAGGAAGCTTCAGAAGCTTATTGTCAGAGGTGCGACGGTTCTAGCTTTCAATCGGGGTAGGTAGCTCTCATATGAGGTTTCTCCTATGATCAAGAATTGCAACAATTCATGTCAAATTGAGTGAGAATTTGGTGAGTGAACTTTCACCATTTCTCTCTCTAATGTTGATCAGAAATTACAAAGGGGAGTCAAATTGGCTTACCTTTCAGCTCTAATTCAGTCATGTGAGGGCTGTGGGAGTGTTGGGAGAGCTTGGTTTGGCCTGTGAAGGGCTAAATTTGACCGATTTCAGCTCGCCCGAAACTAGGCAGCTTCGGTCTGCCGGAGCTGCTTCATTGTTTGATTACGCTGACGCTTCTCCGGTGGTCCTCAGATCAAATGGAGATTGCTGTCGGGTAGCTGACTTCTCCTCAAATCTAAGGAACCCAACCTCGCCTTCTAAGGCTTAAAAAAACCTCAATTTCGGAGCTCTGGTTTCAGCTTCATCGGAAAACTGAGTAGCTGAGTGAGAGTGGAGTTTTCAGGTGTGAGGAGAATGAATGGAGAGTAGCTATTTATATATGGAGCTTAGAAACTCTCCGAACATTTGTTTGGCACCTTAATGGCACTCATTGTTGGCCAGAAATGTGCTAAACAAAAATGTTTCCTTTCTTCCGGTGTTGTTCATTTTTTCGGCAAGTGAACAGCACGGTCATCTGAAGGAAGTAGACGACACTATTTCGAACCGGATCAGACCAGTCTGAATCAGGTTCAATACTTAAACTGACCAGTTCTAGCCCGATTCGACTAAGTTTTTCAAAATTAAAATTTCTAAGTTCATTCTCTATCCAATGGTGGCTCCAATTCCCCAATTTTACTATTTTAAGCCACCTAAAAATGAATTTAGTATTCGATTCAATGATGGTTCAAACCAATCCAAATCGATTTAATCTGGTTCAGATCCGATTCACCTGAACCGGTCTACTTTTCTCTTTTAAATTATCCCAAAGTCCCTTTCCATGGTTTTTAAGACTCTTTGGGTCACTCAGGATTTGTAAATTTCCAAATTTTCCATTCTCTAATGGTTGGATTTCGTGAACTGGTTCAGTTTTCTCGCTTGGGTTGACAGGTCCTTTCCTTGATTTTCCTTATCACTAAGGGATGGGGTTTACACTCAGTGACCCTCTCTCCAATTTCACACAAGGCACTAAGCCAAACCTATGCCTTTTCCTTTGTTTGTCAAAAACCGTCATTCATCTAACCTCCGGTTCTCATGACCGATTCTTTCCTTTACCTTCAAAATGATCTTTGATCTAGTGGGCATGCTTCTTACTGGTTCACATTTATTATATGAGTTAACAAAGTGCAACTTATATATCAAAGCACAAAAGGCCACACAAAATCAAACAATCGGTTCGGTGGGTCCAATAGTACTCAACGTCAACGATGGCATTTAACCAAACCCACTCACCTAGTTCATAGAACTCGCTCATTCTCTAGTGCGCCTGGAATATTTTTTTTATTTTGGTTATAGGCTTATTGCATTCTCTGCAAGGTATAGTAAACCTAGGATGAGTCTTTCTACTAATCCCCTATACTTATTTTCAGATCTAAAACTTTTCTTAAGTATTTCCAAATTTGTCCCTAAATGTCCTTGAGTCCCATTTAGGTCAAAATAGACATTGAAAATGATTACAATCGGCCACATGAAATCAAACAATCGGCTCAGTCGGTCCAATAGGATGCAACGTCAACGATGGCATTAAACCAAACACACTCACCTAGTTCATAGAACTCGTCCATTCTCTAGTGCGCCTAGAATATTTTTTTTTTATTCTGGTTATATGCTTATTGTGTTCTCTGCAAGGTATAGCAAACCTAGGGTGAGTTTTTCTACTTATCCCCTATACTTATTTCTGGACCTAAGACTTTTCTTAAGTATTTCCAAATCTGTCCCTAAATGTCTTTGAGTCTCATTTAGGTCAAAATAGACATTGAAAAAGATTACAAGCCTTATTTCTCTTTTATTGCCAAAATGCCCTAAGTTTTGGCAAAATTACAATTTTGCCCCTCAACTTGAGGACTTAGGTTCTGAGAACCCTTTGACCCCCAAATTTCTCACATAGGTTCTTAAACATCTTTTTATTCGGTTTAGGTCCTTGGACTTCCCTAAAGTCCACTTGGGCTAGATGACACGCGTGCACGTGGCTGCATGTGCAATGCGTGCAACACATGTGTGCAATCAACATCCTAGTTGACCGATTTGGCATTGTAGCAAACTAGTTTCCATCAATTTTCTCAACCGATTCAGCAGATTTTGGACCAGTTCACCTCTTTCCTGATCAATTCTTGAGAAAATAATATACCTAAAAATTCTAAATTCGATTTCCTA
The DNA here is from genome assembly GCA_030064425.1 of Trapa bicornis. NCBI lineage: Eukaryota > Viridiplantae > Streptophyta > Magnoliopsida > Myrtales > Lythraceae > Trapa > Trapa bicornis. Next base: position 15,130,833 of record CM057753.1, on the reverse strand, counting down.
TTGAATGAACTTAAGAATCGTTCCATTTGGATTTGTTTTGACCCCTTAAAAATTTGGGGGGTTTTGTGACTCCTTCTAGCATGATCTCGGTCCAAATTGGTTCTTTACTGACTCTCTCCCAACTCTTAACCATGTGTCCCAAGACACTTCTATTTGTTTCTCTTGACCCTTTTAACCCCTACTTGCCTATTCATAGATCCCTCACATCGCTCTAGATGGCTTTCACATCCTGGTTCAGGTTTTGCCTCCCGATTCAATCCCTTGTCCCAGTTTAACTTAGTCTGATTATTTACTTGGGATTTCCTAGTCTTACAACCATCCCCTCCATTTAATGAGTTTTCTCCTCAAAGTTGGTTCTACTTAAGGCATTTCCTTATTCATACCGGATCTGTTCTTACATTGCCTCGGGTTTCACACACTCCTGCTCCTATCTACTTATCCCACCCTATGACCTTTTTTCACACCCCGACCTGGTCTGGTCAGATCTCTGTGAACAACCCGCTGCTCTCTTGGTTTCAGATGAACTAGGCATAATCTCAACCATGTCTCCTGTAATAACATATATCAATTAAAATGTAACTTAAAATAATTAAGAATACCTAACAAAGCATACGGCCTGGTATTATCCCTAGTCATTTCTTTATTTCCTGAAAAGGGATAAAAAGGGTGTGTGGGTTTCTACAACTTAGTGAATGAGAAAATTTTAAATAAATAAAGTTTTAAAAAAATTAATTTTGAATTGGAGTGTGCTAGACTTCTTATATCCTTTAAGACATTCCATTCACAAAATCTTGGTTTTCCATGCCATTTCTCATCATTAACCACCAACAATGTGTTTATCAACCAACACACGCCCTTCATTCTGAAGGGAACACACATTCGCAAGGCAGCACGTCCACTGCACCCACTTGTGGCATCGGAGTGACTTTACCAGCCACCAAGATAGAAGCCCGTCCACTTCTACCATGAGAACGAGTGGATGTACGTGACATCCAACCCTCAATCCCATAAAGGAAACTCCATGTCCTTATGAGGATAGAGACCTCATCCCAACCCCACCCCGGACTCATGCACATGAAGCTACATTGAGCTTTCCTAACTGCTGGCACGACAATCTGCCCTTTCTCCACCATGTCGTTCAGTAGCCCCTAGGATGCATCACTACCCCTCTTGGGTTTCTTTAAGATCCCGTCCCTCAGTGATGCACAAAATAATAGTTTTCCTCAGAAGCCATTTAATCTTTGGTGCCAGTAGTCAAACGGTCCCAACCCTCAACTCGACCAGCTGCTGTTTGTCTCGATTGGTCCATTGACGTGTCATGTCGCACTACCGCCAGTCCATCAAGTATGTCGGTCCTGTCTTGGTACCATGGCCAAACATATCATTCATTTAAGGTTTTCATGGCTTAAACTCATGTTTATTTATGAGCTCCTACTTGTGCCGCCTAGCCTTGAGCCCACTATACGAGATTTTCAAAATTGAGCATATTTGCCCCCAATTTCCAAAACCGATGCCTCCGGCCTATCTGAGCTATTCGAGCTTCCGTCAAGAAGGTCTCCCAAAAAGTTTAAGTCACAAAACTTTTCAAATATTTACAATTTGGTCCCTAAAGTTCTTTTTCTTTTACTTTAGGTCACAAATGCCGATTTTCCCCAAAATTAAGTCCTGAAACTTCAAAAATTTACTTTGGGACCTCAATTAATTCAAAATTACATAAAGGGGTTCAAGTTTCCCAAATTCCTAATTTGGTCACCAACTTTTCCAAAATTACCATTTTCCCTTACTTTACAAAATGGTAAATTTGATACCAATAATTCCAAAAATCGACCAATTGGCCCTCCAACATCTTTTGCATGCCCAATTGGCCCTCAATTTTGGAAAATTGCACTTTAGTCCATAGAATTTTTGAAATCCCCAATTTCACCCAAAAATTTCCACCAATTTCCCCCTTTCAACCTAGGCGAAATTTGATTTCATCAAATTGACTGATCAATCAAGGTTAATTGTTGAAATTGAAGGTTAAATTGAGTTACTACACTTTCACACAATTCAGTGGACCTTTGAATCACGTTATTTGGATCTGAATTGAGCTTAAATGAGCTTCGTCGGAAAACTAAACTTAGAGAGAGAATGCTTTGAAAGCTTACCGTCGGAGGTGCGATAGTCTGTGCTTTCAATTTGGGCAGATAGATCTCATCCTAAGGTTACTCCTAGGATCATGAATCATATCATCCTAAGGTTAATTGCTTAAACTGGCCGGTTCAGGCCCCATTCGATCGAGTTTTTCAAAATTAAAAATTTGAAATTCATCTAAATTCATTCTCTATCAAATGGTGGCCTCAATTCTCCAATTTGAATTTTCTAAGCCATCTAGAAAAATGAATTTAGAAACCGGTTCAATAGTGGTTCAAACCGGTTTAATCCGGTTCGGATCTAGTTCACCTGAACCGGTCTGATTTTCTTTCCCAAATTGTCCTAAAGTCCCTTTCCAAGGTTTTTATGACTCTTTGGGTCACTTGGGAGATGTAAATTCCCCAATTTGCCCATTCTCTAGCGGCCTGGTTTTGTGAACCGGTTCGGTTTTCTCACTCGGTCTGACCAGTTCTTTCCTGGTTTTCCTTAACTCCAAAAGGCATGGTTTACATCTCTCCCCTCCTTTTAGGAGTTTTGTTCCAAAAACTTTATTTAACATCCTTCGTACTGGAAAGAACTTATCTTGGTATCAACTTGTGATTTATTAGATACAACCTTCTCGATTATTTCCATTTAGCCTTGGTATAACACATACTCATAAATTTCTTTTCCTCTACATTTGTAAACCCCACGCTTTTGAATTAAGGAAAATTGGGAAAAGAACTGGTCAAAACAAGTGAGAAACGCTGAACCGGTTCATAAACCCAATCATAGGGGAACAGGAAAATTAGGAAATTTACAACTCCCGAGTGACCCAAAAAGAGTTCATAAACTTGGAAAAGAACCTGAGAAGAACCAGACCGGTTTGGGTGAACCAGATCCGAACCAGGTTGAACCGGTTTATGAACCAGGCCGATTTATGAACCAGAACCCAAAGAGGGAGGGCAAACCGGGAAATTTATGGATTTTCAAGTGACCTAAGGAGCCACAAAAGTCATGAAAAAGGACTTTAGAGTGAATTGGAGATGAAAACTAAACTAGTTCAGGTGAACCAGACATGAATCGGATTGAACTAGTTTAAACCACTATTGAACCAAATGCTAAATTCATTTTTCTAGCTAGCTTAAAAATTCAAATTGGAGATTTGAGGCCATTATTGGATAGAAAATGAATTTAGAAAATTTTAGATTTGAGAAGTTCGGTTGAATTGGAGGTGAACTAGTCGGTTTAAGCTTTAAACCTGGTTCAAATAGATTTGGTCCGGTTTGGAACAGTGTTGTCTTCTAGCTTGAGATGACAATATTGTTCACTCGTCGAAAAGTTGCGTAGTGCTAGCGAAGCTGAAAATTCTCCAGCCAGGGAGTTTTAGGCAATGAATGATCATGATTAAGGCGCCAATGGGGCAACCAAGAAGTCCCTGAGCTTCCTATATAAATAGCCCCTCACCATTCATCCTCTCAACAACTGAAAACTCCATTCTCTCTCAACTGCTCCAATTTTTGGTGTAGCTCAAACCACAACTCTGACTTGAGCACTTTTTTGAGCCAAACATGGAAAGGTCGGGTTCTTTAGAACTGAGGAGAAGTCAGGTACATGAATGCAGTCTCCATTTGCTTAGAGGGTCGCTGAAGGAATGCCGACGTGATCGAACAGTGAAGCAGTTACGACGGACCAAAGTGGCCCTATTTCGGCTGAGCTAAAATCAGTCAATTCGAGCCTTTCTCAGGCCAAACCAAGCCCTCCTAACAACTGCACAACTTTCCTACAACTAAATTAGAGTTGAAAGGTAAGCCAATTCGACTCCCCTTTGAAACTTTCAATCGGTGCTAGAGAGAGAACCGGTAGAACTTCTATGATAAAATTCTTACTCAATTTAGTATGAATTGATGCAATTCTTGATCATAGAAGAACCTCAGGACATGAGCTATATGTCTAGATTGAAAGCTCTAACCGCCGCGCCTCCGACGGTAAGCTTTCGTAGCTTTCTCTCTCTTAGTCTAGTTTTCTGGTGAGACTCTATTTGAGCTCATTCTAGCACCAAATCATGTGATTCAAAGTGAAATTGAATCATATGAAGGTGTAGGAACTCCAATTTAACTCCAATTTCAACAATTAAATTCATTTGATCAGTCAATTTGATGAAATCAAATTCGACATAGTTAGAAGGTTGAAATTGGGGTAAAATTGGGAATTTTGAAAATTAGAGGGACTAAAGTACAATTTCACAAAATTGTGAACTAATTGGGCTTGATAAAGATCTTGGAGGACCAATTGTGTAACTTTTAGGGCAAAACTTACCATTTTTGTAAAGTAGGGGTAGAATGGTAATTTTGGAAAAGATGGGGACCAAATTGGAAAATTGGGAAATTAAACCCTTTTTGTGAATTTGAATAAATTGAGGTCCTAAGATGAATTTTTGAAGTTTCGAAACTCAATTTGAGGAAAAACCGTCAATAGGGACTTAAAGTTAAAGAAAAATAAATTTAGGGACCTAATTACAATTAAATGAAAAGTTTGGTTTTCTCATTTATTTGGGATGAATAAGGTCTATTAGGCCAAGGAATATTGAACAAGAATGTTCATATCGTGTTGGAACACGAAGTACCGAGAATAACAGCTAAAACATGTTCGAATAAGGACAACAAGCTGGCCAAGAAGAATTTCACTGCATTAACAGATGAGTGGGATTTTTATATCATACCTGATTGAGATGATAAGTATCTCAAAAATAAAAATCCACTGCTAAATGGTATTTTAAACATCATATTTGAGAGGAGTGATGTGAAAATCATGCGAAAAAATTAATTACCGATTGTAAGTAGATCATACCCGGTTGGTATGATGAAACTTCCTCGAAGGAAGTAGAAATCCCGTTCATCGATTATGAGCGGAGATATCCTCATACTCGGTTGGTATGATGGACAGTTGAAAAGTATTTTGTCGGATGTGCTCTCCCCTGACTGTGTGCCACTGCTTTAACATTTTGGGTGACCTTCTTGACGGGAGCTCAAATAGCTCTGTTAGGTCAGGGCCTCGGTTTTGGAACTTGAAGGCTAATATGCCCGATTTTAAAAATCTCGAACAGTAGGAGCTCATAAACAAATACGATTTATATGTCATGAAAAATTTAATAAATGAATTGTTTGGCCATGATACCAAGACAGGACCGACATACTCAGTCAACTAGTGACAGTGTGACACAACTGGTCCCCGGATTAGTTAAGTCAAACAGTTGCTGGTCGAGTTGAGGGTTGGGGCCGTTGGACCAGTGGCACCACAAATTATATGTCATCACGTGAAAAATGTTGATTGTGCATGCAATGTGTTTACGAGACCTTTAGACACCCAAGAGGGGTTGTGATGCATCCCTAAGCACTGGACGATTTGGTGGATATAAGGGTAGTTGGTCGTACCAGAAGTCTTGCGAAGCTTGACATAGCTTCAAGCGTATGAGACTAGGGTGGGGTCAGGATGAGGTCTTTGTCCTCATATGAACATGAAGATTTGTTACCGGATTGGGGGTCGGATGTCGTGAACATTAACTCATTCTCGTGGTAGAAGTGGACGTACTTCTATCTGGGTGGCCGGTAAAGTCGCTCTGACACCATAAGTGGTTTCAGTGGACAGGTTGGCCTGCGATTGTATGTTTTACCTTTATGATAAAGTATGTGTGTTGGGTGATGACACACTGTGGTTGATAAGAAATGGTGAAAAAAACCAGAATTGAAAATGAATGGATGATCAGTTTGACACTCTCCAAATCAAACATTTTTCCTAAAAAGTTAAATTTTGAAAACCCATTCACTAAGTCATTGTACTCTCCCCCTCCCTTATATCCCTTTCAGGTAAACCCGAAAAACCTAGCCCAAAGACCACCAGCTAATATGCTTGTAAGACATGTATGATCAGTTTAAAATTTTATGCAGTTTTGATTTATGATATTCTAGAAAAGGTGCAGGTTTAAAGGCCGCCTTACTCTTAATGATTTATAAACAAGGGGCAACCCTTAGTAAACCGAGAGAGTGGCGGGTTGATCATGGTGATCCGACCAAACTAGGTAAGGGAGTGACAACTTGAGTGGTATCAGAGCTTGTTTTCTCGAATACATTATCAAGACTAGATAACATAGTAACTGATAGGAATACTCTTAAAATTTTTAGATGGCCCCAAGAAAAGTAGCCAAACAAACCCACGCTACCTTAGCCACCCCGGAAATCGAGGAGAACCCCATCCCAAGGGAGGAAATGAACCAAGAGTATAGAAGGACCCTTGGAGTAACCCCGGGATGAAGAGGACTCGACAAGAAAGCCTCCAAGGTGTTCAGGCTGAAGGACAGCAAGGCAATGAACTGTCAACAATTCTTTAGAAATGCCCCACAATGCTCAAAGTGTGAGAAGAACCATAAAGATCCACACAAGGAAATGACTTATTATAAACGAGGGCAATGGGGACACTACAATAGAGGATGCTCAACATTGTGGAGGACAAGACCCGAGAGGATCTGTTACGAGTGTACGAAGGTGGGACACATAGCAAGGAATTGTCCCACACTGCGAGGAAACCAAGTGATACCTTCTTATAAGGACACCTCCACCCATACAGAAGTTCGAAGGGATAACATTACAAGAACCACAATTGCAACTAAGGAACCCAATCTCACCTAGAAAGAAGTCCCTCTAGACCATTGTTTAGTAGTGAATACTCCCCACCCCATCATTGTAACAATCTCCCTCAAGAGATGTTAAAACCCAAAACTGTATTCTTACTTTAATAAATAAGATTCTGAACTTCTAAAAATTCCTCTATTCCTTAATGATATGAAAGCATGTCTCAATTGCTTGAGAAAGAATCACGGAAAGAAGATTTAGGGTAGGACCTTAAGAAAACCCAAAGATAATAGAATATAGATAAAGTGAATTTTTCCTTAAGGAGCACTACAAACCACCTAGGAGCATAGAAGGAAACACCTCCTCCATAGAAGACAAGCTAAAAGATGACAGATAACTAGAAAGCCTCGAGACAGTAAGGTATGATCTACTTTGGAAAAATAGAGTAGCCAAGAAGGGTTGTAGACTAACCTAGCAGGGAAGGGAGAAGTGGAAAGGCCAAGACTACACTCAAGCTATAAGTAGGACATAGTAAGTCTCGCACAAATAGGTCATGGAGCAAATAAATGCCTGAACTTTCCCAAGGAAGGTGACCTTGGGAAGGCGTACATGTTCCAATTGAGACATAATGGACCATGTGATGAAGGATAAGGAGATGAAGTGCATGCCGAGGTGAAAGAACACCCGAAAAATCTAGGAAAAGTAAGCCCTTCAATTCGTAAGGAGGTAAGGAGAAAACCACCAATGATATCAACACTGGACATGGCCCACACTCACTTAATAGAGCCCAAGGAGTGTATGGCTAGATATAAAGGGTGCTAGGAATCAATCTATTAGCAGGAGCTCTTTGAAGAGAGGATAAGGAACAAAAAGGAAATGGATGATAGTGAAGGACAAAGAACTAGAAAAAAAATACCGACCTTAGAAGAGTGTAAGAAGGAAAGACGAAAAAGCCTTCAAGAAGTATTAAGAAGTTGAAACAGGACAGGAATCCTTTGGTTGAGGATACAAGTAGGAAGTGAGACTTCAAAAAGGGAAGTCACAAAGCTAAGGAACCACCAAATGGATCCTAAGAGGCTTAAACCAACATAAAAAGCCTTATTAAGAATCATAAGTGGTTAAAGGTATGATAAGATGGTCAAGGTATTACGTGCTTTGGAAGAGCGGAGAAGGAAGTACCTAGTAGCAACTAGATGGTCAAGGAGAATAAATGAGACCATAAGAAGGACTGAGGAATAGTGGAGACTACACTCTAAAGAAAGGACGGATTGGCATAGTGTGGAGTACAATAAATAAGACTAATAATTAAAAGATCCTTAGATAAAGAATAAGGGATGAAATGGAATTTTAAGATGAGGAAGGATTCAAAGTAGGCAAATGCCCCATTATAGAAGGAAAGGTAAGGACAAGGAGGAAGACACTTTCAAAGAATGGTAAGAAAGTTGAGCTTGTAGCTCCTAAGATTAAAGTTTCTACCTTAAGGGACATAGTACAGAATGAAACCATAAGAAGGAAACTCCGCAAACAAAACAATCAACACATAGACAAAAAATGGATTAATTCAAAATAATGAATCGTGAAATGGTCACGAGCAAGTAAGTGTAGATTAAGGAAAAAAGGGAATCCTTGAGTAAAGGATGTCACTGGGAATGAGGAAGGACCTAAGCAAAGAAAGATATGAACCTAGGGAAATATCTTTGAACTTGCGGGCAAGACATACTAATAAACTGCATGAAAGGAGTAGACAACGTAAAGGAAAGGAACTTCCTTAAGCAAGAAATTTAAAGTGGTCTAAGTGAGAGAACGACCGAAGTGTTAACTTGTTTAAGTAAACATCAAGGGAAGTTTATCCTAGAGTGAAAAATGTTGATCTATTTTTTAGGACAAAACTCCTAAAAGGAGGGGAGAGTTGTAAACCCCACCCTTTTGAATTAAGGAAAACCGGGAAAAGAATTGGTCAAACCAAGTGAGAAACACCGAATCAGTTCACAAACTCAATCTTAGGGGAATGGGCAAATTAGGAAATTTACAACTCCCGAGTGACCAAAAAAAAGTTCATGAACCTTGGAAAAGAACCTTAGGACAAATTGGGAGAGAAAAACTAGATCAGTTTTGGTGAACCGGATCCAAATCGGATTGAATCGGTTTATAAACTGAGCCAATTTATGAACCGGAACCCAACGAGAGAGGACAAACCGGGAAATTTATAGAGTTCTGAGTGACCCAAGGAGTCACAAAAGTCATTAAAAATGACTTTAGGGTGAATTGGAGATGAAAACCAAACTGGTTCAGGTGAACCGAATTGAACCATTTTTAACCACTATTGAACCGTATATTAAATTCATTTTTCTAGGATGCTTGAAAATTAGAATTTGATATTTGTGGCCACCATTGTATAGAAAATAAATTTAGAAATTTTTAGATTTGAAAATTTTGGTTAAATTGGTGGTGAACCAGCCAGTTTAAGCTTTGAACTCGGTTCGGATTGGTCCAGTCCGGTTCAGAACTGTGTCGTCTTCTTCCTTTAGATGACAACACTTTCACTCGCCTGGAAGTCACACAGCACCGGCGAAGCTGAAAAGTTTCTAGATAGATAATTTCAGGCAATGAGTGACCACCATTAAAGCACCAATCAGATGACTAGGAAGTCCCCGAGCTTCATATATAGAGCCCCTCTTCATTCAACCTCTCCACACCCAAAAACTCCATTCTCTCTCAACTGCTCCAATTTTCGGTGAAGCTCGAACTAGAGCTCCAACTAGGGTAATTTTCTAAGCCAAACAAGGTGAGGTCGGGTTCCTTAGAACTGGGGAGAAGTTAGCTACACGGTTGTAGTCTCCATTTGCACCAAGGGTCACTGTAGAAATCATTGGCGTGATAGAATGGTGAAGCAGCTCCGACGGACCAAAGCTGCCCTATTTCGGCCAAGATGAAATCATCAAATTTAAGCCCTTCTCAGGCCATACCTAGCCCTCCCAACATCTCCATAGCCCTCCTACAACTGAATTAGAGTTGAAAGGTAAGCCAATTTGGCTCACCTCTATAATTTCTAACCTGTGCCAGAGAGAGAATTGACAAAACTTCGATGAAGAAATTCTCACTCAATTTATTATCAATTGATACAATTGTTGATCCTAGGAGGAACCTCAGGACATGAGTTATCTGTCCAGATCGAAAGCTTTCGAAGCTTTCTCTCTCTAAGTCTAAATTTCTAGCGAAGCTCCATTTGAGCTCATTACGACACCAAATCGTGCAATTTAAAGTGCAATTGAATCGTAGGAAGGTGTAGGAACTCCAATTTAACTTCAATTTCAGCAATTAAACTCATTCGATTGGCCAATTTGATGAAATCAAATTCAACAGAGTTAGAAGGTTGAAAATGGGGGAAAATTGGGAATTTCAAAAATTAGAGGGACTAAAGTGCAATTTCATAAAATTGAGGACCAATTGGGCATGATAAAGATGTTGGAGGACCAATTGGACAATTTTTGGAATTTTTGGGGCAAAACTTACCATTTTTGTAAAGTAGGGGGACCAAATTGGAAATTTGGGAAATTAAACCCCCTTTTTGTGAATTTGAATAAATTGAGTTACTAAGATGAATTTTAGAAGTTTCGGGACTCAATTTGAGGAAAAACTAGCAATAGGGACTTAAAGTTAAAGAAAAATAACTTTAGGGTCCTAATTGCAAATAAAGGAAAAGGTTGGTTTTCTCATTTGGGCTATTAGGCTAAGAAATAATGAACAATAACGTTCATAACGTGTAGGAACACAAAGTATGGAGAACGACAGCTTAAACGAGTTCGAGTAAGGACAACAAGCTAACCAAGAGGAATTTCACTACATTAAAGGATGAGTGAGATTTTTATATCATACCTGTTTGGGATGATAAGTACATCAAAAATAAAAACCCACTGCTAAGTGATATTTTAAACATCACACCTCAGGTGTGATGTGAAAATCACGCGGAAAAACTACTTACCGTTTGTAAGTAGATCATAATAGGGTGGTATGATGAAACTTACTCGAAGGAAGTGGAAAACCCGTTCATCAATTATGAGCGGAGATGTCCTTATACTAGTTTGGTATGATGGACAGTTAAAAATTATTTTGTTGGAAGTGCTCTCCCCTTACTGTGTGCCATTGCTTAAACATTTCGGGAGACCTTCTTGATGGGAGCTCGGATTGCTCTGTTAGGCTGGAGGCCTTAGTTTTGGAATTTGAGGGCTATTATGCCCGATTTTGAAAATCTCAAACAGTAGGCCATAGGCCAATTGGCACGAGCATGAGCTTGTAAACAAACATGATTTGTATGCCATGAAAACTTAAATAAATGAATTGTTTGGCCATGGTACCAAGATAGGACCGACATACTCATTCAACTAGCGGTAGTGCGACATTACAGGTCTCTGGACTAGTCAAGTCAACCAGCAGCAAGTCTAGTTGAGGGTCGGGGCCATTGGACTAGTGGCACCACAATTTATATGACATAATGTGAAAAATGTCAATTGTGCATGCACTATGTTTACGGGACCTTCAAGATACCCAAGAGGGGTAGTGATGTGTCCTTAGGCTCTAGACGACCTGGTGGATATAAGGGCAGTTAGTCGTACCAAAAAAATTGTGAAGATTGATGTAGCTTCAAGAGCATGAGACCATGGTGGGGTCAGGTTGAGGTCTTTGTCCTCATATGGACACAGAGATTTGTTAAGAGATTAAGGGTCGGATATCGCTAACATCCTATCATTCTTAGGCTAGAAGTGGACGTACTTCTATCTTGGTGGCCGGTAAAGTTGCTTCGACGCCACAAGTGGATTCAGTGGATGGGTTGGCCTGTGATTGTGTGTTTTACCTTCATGACGAAGGATGTATGTTGAGTGATGACACACCGTGGTTAATAAGAAATGGTGATAAAAACCAGAATTGAAAATAGTAGGTTTTTAAAAGAGAATAAGGAGTATGGCACACTTCGAATCAAACATTTTTCCTAAAAGTTAAATTTTGAAAAGCCATTCACTTAGTCGTCGTACTCACCCCATCCCTTATATCCCTTTTAGGTAAACCCTTAAAACCTACCCCAAAGACCACTTGCTAATACACCTGTAAGACAGGTATGATCAATTTAAGATTTTATACAGTTTTGATTTATGTTATTCTAGGAAAGGTACAAGTTTAAAGGACGTCTTACTCTTAATGGTTTATAAACAAGGGGCAACTCTTAGTAAACCGAGAGAGTGGCGGGTTGATCACAGGGATCCAACCAAACCAGGTCGGGGCATGACAACATTGTTTACTCCCTCCATAAAGTTTATCATAACTAGTATGTCTTGCCCACTGGTCCAAAGATATATCCCTAGGTTCACATCTTCCATTGCTTAGGGCTAGATTCTTCCCCTTGAGGTTCTTACTCAAGATTTCAAGGTTGGGAGTTCCAAGATGCCCAATCGTTCCTGTGTCTAGTTATTCTCTTTATCATTGAAACCCTTAACTTGGTTTTCTTCTAAGCATTACGTACTTGTTTTCACAGGTTTTGCTGTTATTACCCCTTCGTTCTTTTTTGACCCTTCCTCCATCTGTTATTTATTTCAGCTTCAATCCAAATTTTGTCTGACCATGTAATTCTTACCAACTGACTCTTTCTTACTTGAGTCACATTTTTCCTAGGTACTATTGGGCTTACATGTCCCTTACAACATAACATATTCTAGAACTTGTCTTTGACCATATGACATTTTAAAGCACTTCTAGAATGACTATTCCCAATCTTTCTATCTTATAGGGATGGTATAAGTTCATCCCTTTTTTTGTCTGGTGGTATTTCTTAACTTTCATCATAGTTATACCATCATCCATTTTGCCTTTTGACATCATATCTTTTATAATCGTATTGGTTTCCTCTCTTACTCGTCTTTTCAACCTTCTTTATTAGGTCCTTCAACCTTCATGTCTTTGAGTGTCCCGATAACTTACTGTCATGCTAAAACTCTTCCTTCCTTACGTCATTCCTCATTCCCATTGGCGTCCTTTCCTTTAAGGACTCTTCTCTTTCTTAATCCCTTCTTACTCACTCGTGATCATTTCATGATTCTCCTTTCCGACTTAGTTCCTTTCTTACTCGTACAACATCCTTTGATGTTGTCTTCCTACTTACCTATTACTTGTGTTTAAATAATCCCTTGTACCTTCACGATTACTTTCCCTTTTCACTCGATCCTTTCATCTTTAACAACTTGTCTTTGAGGAGTTTATCTTCCTTCCAATTTTGTTGGTTCCATTTCCTCCAAATTGGAGCACATATGTTTTTCCAAGGTTCCTTTCCATGGTAAATTTTACACTTCTTTTCTACTAGAATTTCCATCTAGTTTTACCATTGCGAATATCCAACCTTGAATGACATTCCTTGATGCCATCTTCTCCTACTTACCTTTACCCTTGAGATCCTACGAGTACTTCTTGTCTATCTCACCTCATTCCCACTTGCTTCCAGTACACATCTGTTCCTTTGAGGTGGAGTTCACATGCTCTTTTTCTCAAAATCTCTCATTCATCCTATAGAAAATCTATTTAACATTTTCATAGCTTTCGGGTTGTTACTTCGGTCTTAGCCATTGATCTCTTTAAGGCTTTCCTCTTCCCTTATTTCCCAAAGGTTTTAGTCTTTCCATCCTTTCCTTCTTTAATGGAATTGTGACTTTCAAAAAGTCAGTTCGTTAACTGTCCCACCCTTATTATCCTCTTAGTTTAATTGTTTTGAGATGGTTGTCTCTTGAATCTTCGTGTCCTTGGTATCCACCCCTTTTCCTTATTTAGGGTGTAGTCCTTACTACTCCCTAGTTCTTATTAAAGCATAGTTTATTCTTCTAGATGATTTGGTTATTATGGGTTATTTTCTTCAATTGGATCTATCTAAAATCCCTATTTGGTTCTTTGCTCTCTTACACGTAGATCATACTTGGCCCTCTAGGTATTCACTTACTCGCCTATGTCCTTTAATAAGATCTTGATTCCTGCTCCAATTTATGATACCTCATCTATTGGTTACCTTTGCTTGGAACTTCTTCCTTACCACGACTCCACTTGTCATCTTCATTCTTCTTCTAGAGATTTCCATCCTGAAATTTTCATGTTCATTTTCCTCTATTTCTCCTTGAAAGTTCTCCCTTCATTCTTTTCTTATACTTCCTAACCTTTGTATGGTGATTCACCTTGGCTTTCTTCCTTATCTTTTATTCCTTTTTGTTTTGCTTCCTTATCTCCAAACAAAGTCCTTTATTACTATCGAGTTCCTAAGGATGTGTGTCCTAGCTCTTTTCGAAGTATTGGTATTATTCCAAGAGTTTCTTTCTATTGTACTTCTTTCCCTTCTCATTTCTCCTTGTCTTGTCTTAATTATCTTAACATCTTTAGTGTTTCCCCTAACCTTCTTTCTTTCTTCCCAATCAACTTCCATTCCTTTGAACTTTATTTACTTTGATCCTTTGAACCCTTCGTTAACTCCTTAGATTTTACTAATTCCTCTACTCTATAATGCTCACTTCCTTTTGTTCTAACTTCTCTTTCCTTCCCTTAACTAGGATTCTTCTTCCTTGGGCGACTCTAAGAGTTTCTTCCTTGCCAAATTTTTATTGTACTTCTGAGGATAATTTTAAAGATTGATGTTAAATGGAAGTAACCCATTTTTCCTTCCTTGGGTGATTTCCTATCCTTTTATGTTGATCTTTATTTGTGTACACTTATTGTTTGAATTTATCCAGGAAATTTAGAAGTTTTAGCAAGAAGAGTTTAACTGTCATTTATTAGAGAAATATTTTCTTGCCATACTTGGCTTATTATAGAAATTTTCTACCCCCTAATCCCTTGGGGTCATAGGTCGAGAGTTAGCCTTAGTGCGGTTGTAGGACTCTTGATCAGAAGGTTCTGTGGAACTAGTTGGGGTCCATTCATATTTCCTTATGTGACGAATTTCATGTATGGCCTCCAATACGTACCGCCTTAGTACCACTACCTCACACTCATATGTCCACTTCATCCATTGGGAGGGATTAAAGATGGACTGAGTAGGTGGGGGTACTTGGTAGACCTTCATGAAGGTGGCATATGCATCCTAATAGTTGTCCCGGGCCTCCTTCTTGGTTGGATTCCTCTCCTCTTGTTGTGGGGGCTAGAAGAGGTGTTGGTCTCTTAGGAGGAGGTACAGATTCCTCTTGTCTTGGAGGAGGGTATGTGATGCCATTTGGTTCTAGTAAGGCTCCCACCAGTTTACAATAATCTTCCACCATGTCCTTGAGTACTCTTTTCTTGCCTTTTAAGAATCTTTGAATGACTGTCTCGCTTAGGTTTGGTGTTTTTTCAGGGTTGTGGGTAGAGGATTGGATTTCACAGTGAATTTCCTAGGGATTCTCCTCCCTACACGAGAGTTAAAGTTGAATTAATTTCAGGGCATAATATTGATAATGTTTCAAGGGAACTTGGCTCTGATACCACTCAAGTTGTCATACCCTGACCTTGTTTGGTCAGATCCCCATGAACAACCAACTGCTCTCTTGGTTTGAGAGGGGTTTCAAGGGAACCTGGCTCTGGTACCACTCAAGTTGTCATGCCCCGACCTTGTTTGGCCAGATCCCCATGAACAACCCGCCGCTCTCTTGGTTTGAGAGGGGTTTCCCCATTCTTTAACTCAAGAGGTGCCAGTCATAATCTCAAACTAGTTCCCTGGAATAACATATATCAATGAAAATGCAACTTAAAATAATTAAGTATACTTGACA
The DNA here is from genome assembly GCA_030064425.1 of Trapa bicornis. NCBI lineage: Eukaryota > Viridiplantae > Streptophyta > Magnoliopsida > Myrtales > Lythraceae > Trapa > Trapa bicornis. The sequence goes on along the minus strand of CM057753.1, from coordinate 15,115,325 downwards.
AAGGTTAAGGCCTGGTATTATCCCTAGTCATTTCTTTTTTTCTTAAAAAGGGATAAAAATGGTGGGTGAGTTTCTACAACTCAGTGAATGAGAAATTTTTAAAGAAATAAATATTTTAAAAAATAGTTTTTGAATTGGAGTGTGCCAGACTCATTATATCCTTTTAGACATTTCATTCTCGAAATGTTGGTTTTCCAAGCCATTTCTCATCATTAACCACCAACAATGTGCTCATCAACCAACACACGCCCTTCATCATGAAGGGAAAACACATTCGCGGGGCAACACGTCCATTGCACCCACTTGTGGCATCGGAGCAACTTTACCGGCCACCTAGATAGAAGCTCGTCCACTTCTACCCTAAGAATGAGCGGATGTATGCGATATTTGACCCTCAATCCCATAGAGGAAACTCCATGTCCGTATGAGGATAGAGACCTCATCCTAACCCCACCCCAGTCACATGCGCATGAAGCTACGTCGAGCTTCCTTGACTGTTGGCAAGATAATCTGCCCTTATCCCCACCATGACGTTCAGTAGCCCCTATGACGCATCACTACCACTCTTGGGCATCTTTAAGGTCACGTACCTCAGTGTATGCACAAAACAATAATTTTCCTCATAAGCCATTTAATGTTGGGCGCCACTGGTCCAACGGCCCCGATACTCAACTCGACCTGCACCTATTTGTCTCGACTGGTCCGTTGACCTGATATATTGCACTATCGCTAGTCCATCGACTATGTCGGTCCTGTCTTGGTACCATGGCCAAACATATCATTTATTTAAAGTTTTCATTGCTTAAACTCATGTTTGTTTATGAGCTCCTGCTTGTGCGAATTGGCCTTGGGCCCACTGTATGAGATTTTCAAAACCAGGCATATTAGCCCCCAAGTTCCAAAATTGAGGCCTTTGGCCTATTTGAACTATTCGAGCTCCCGTCAAAAGGTCTCCCAAAAAGTTTAAGCAGTGGCACACAGTCAGGGAAGAGAACTTCTGACAAAATATTCTTTTCATCTGTCCATCACACCAACCGGGTGTGAGGACATCTCCGCTCATAATCGATTAATGGGCTTTCTACTTCCTTCTAGGAAGTTCATCATACCAATCGATTATGATCTACTTACAACCGAAAAGTAGTTTTTCCACGTAATTTGTACATCACTCCTTCCAGGTGTGATGTTTAAAATTCCACTTCGTAGTGGGTTTTTATTTTCGAGGTGCTCATCATCCCAACTGTATATGATATAAAAATCCCATTCACCTGTTAATGCCATGAATTCTTCTTAACCGACTTTTGTCTCCTCGTGAGCTTTGTCTTAGCTAGTGTTCCCAATACCTTGTGTTCCTACACGGTGGATTGATAGCATTCATTCATTATAAATGAATAAAATACCGAACTTTTCATATATTTTCAATTTGATCCCTAATGTTGTTTTTCTTTTACTTTAGGTCCCAAATGCCGACTTTTCCCCAAATTAAGTCCCGAAACTTCAATAATTTACTTAGAGACCTCAATTCATTCAAAATTACATAAAGTGGTTTAAGTTTCCCAATTTGGTCCCAAACTTTTCCAAAATTACCATTTTGTCCATACTTTAAAAAATGGTAAATTTGACCCCAATAATTCCAAAAATTGGCCAAATGGCCCTCCAATATCTTTTCCATGCCCAATTGGCCCTCAATTTTGGAAAATTGCACTTCTGTCGCTCAAAATTTTGAAATCCCCAATTTCCCCCAAAATTTTCACCTTTCAACCTGACTGAATTTGATTTCATCAAATTGACTGATCAATCGAGGTTAATTGTTGAAATTGAAGGTAAAATTGAGTCCCTACACTTCCATATGATTCAATGGAACTTTTTATCGCGTCATTTGGATCTAAATTGAGCTCAAATGGAGGTTAGTCGGAAAACTGAACTTAGAGAGAGAAAGCTTTGAAAGCTTATCGTCGGATGTTCGTTGGTCCGACTATTGATTTGGGCAGATAGCTCTCATCCTAAGGTTCCTCCTAGGATCAAGAATTACATCAATTGATGCTGAATTGAGGGAGAATTTAGTCAGTAAATTTTTGTCGATCATCTCTCTAGCACTAATCAAAAATTACAGAGGGGAGCCAAATTCGCTTACCTTTCAGTTCTAATTCAGTCGTATGAGGGCCATGGAAGTGTTGGAGGAGCTTGGTTTAGCCTGAGAAGGGCTCAAATTGGCCATTTTCAGCTCGACTGAAATAGGGCAGCTTCGGTTTGTTGGAGCTGCTTCATTGTTTGATCATGCCGGTGCTTCTCTAACGATCCTCGATGCTAATGGAGACTACTGTTGGGTAGCTGACTTCTCCCCAAATCTAGAGAACCTAGCCTCACCTTATTTAGCTTAGAAAAGTGCACAAGTTGGAGCTCTGGTTCGAGCTTCACCAGAAAATGGAGCAGAAGGGAGAGAATGGAGTTTTCAAGTGTTAGGAGGATGAATGAGGAGGTGCTTTTTATATAAGAAGCTTGGAGACTTCTTGTCCATCTGATTGGTGCCTTAATGGCGGTCATTCATTGCCTGAAACTCCCTGGCCGAAGGCTTTTCATCTTTGGTGGTGTTGCTCGATTTTTTGGCAATTGAACAGTGTTGTCATCTATAGGAAGAAGATGACACTATTCCGAACCGGACCAGACCGGTCCGAATCGGGTTCAACGCTTAAACTAGCTGGTTCTGGCCCTTTTCAACTGAGTTTTTCAAAATTAAAAATTTGTAAATTCATTCTCTATCAAATGATGTCATCAATTTTCCAATTTAAATTTTCTAAGCCACTAGGAAAATGAATTTAGAAACCGGTTCAATAGTGGTTCAAACCGGTCCAAACAGATTTAATTCGGTTCAGATCCAGTTCACCTGAATTAGTTTGGTTTTCTTTCCCAAATTGTCCTAAAGTCCCTTTCCATGGTTTTTATGACTCTTTGGGTCACTCAGGAGTTGTAAATTCCCCAATTTGCCCATTCTCTAGTGGTCGGGGTTTGTGAACCGGTTCGATTTTCTCACTCGGTTTAACCGGTTCTTTCCCGATTTTCCTTACCTCCAAAGGGCAGGGTTTACACCTTTACTATTGGGGTCTTCTTACCTAAAGACAGCCTCCTCGACGGTCACGTAGGCGCATGGGTGCCTCTATATTGGACTGAGTTCTATGCCATCTGGGTGGAGTGTAACTATGACACTTTTAGGACTTGGTGGGTGCAACCGCTCTATTGCCACCTGTCTCCTCCTACGTATTACCATGTAGGGACCTATATCTTGGTTTTGTGTCTCCTAGGTTGGAGAAATGGATGGCCTCCTTCTCTTGGGGAAGCCCATCTTCAGAATTTTCCCTGATCCTTAACTTCGACTCTCAGCTCCTAGCATTGTTCATTGGCATAACAACCGGTCGTTATTACGGAGCCACTTTGAGTCGATAATGGAATATTCGGACTTTTTCCATGGAATCCTTGTTCAAACCTATCTCTAGGTTCAGGAATTTAAGGCCTATTTGTGGCTTCTATCACATGGATCATTTACCCAAACTACCCATTAGTCGGGGGTAGAATACTGCGCTCGTGAGAACTCTACCTCGAATGACTTTTTCTGGCTTGAACATAATCTACATCAGTGCCTCAGATCTTTATTCTAGGTCCATAAATTCTGGGATGCTATTCCAGTGTGCAATCTCAACGATATGCCGCCTAACTTGCCATTCCATTGGGTCTTTCCACTTCATGGGTTAGGGATGGGTGACCTCGGTGAGGTTGTCCTCCTAGCCCACATCACATCATCCATACCAATACACTCTCCCATTCCTATCTTGGAATAGGGAGTTGTTTGATGAGTCTTGCTATCATGCCCCTACCCAGTTTGGTTGGAACCTCATGATCAACACACCAACCTTCTGGAACTAAGATGGTATTCCTACCAAGATAGATCAGGAAGGGTAAAGGCTTACTAGCATATGTGTTTTCCATAAAAAAAATTTACAAAACAACTAAATTAAATTTTACCTCTTCATGAAAATCTCAGATTGCTTTGCAGGCTTTCCCTCTTCTTGATGTAGAAGATTCCCTAAAAGGGGTTTAAGGGAGGGGGTGAGCTTGATAACTTAGTGAGTGGGTAGAAGATGAAATAAGGGTTAGGGTTTGTTCAAGTTTCACATTATATCTCCATACTAATTCTTGGGAGATTAAACCTCCACATTTCCTTTTATCGTTAACAAGGATAATTCTACATTTCTCCTTCATGTATTTGGTTTAACAATCAAGCACATGCCCTTTATCATCAAAGGGATCACACGTTTACAGAATAGTCTCCAACTGTTCTACTTGTGGTCCGAAGCGACTTTACCGACCATCCTAGTAGGAGGTTACATGTAAACCTCATCCCTTTATAAATAAGAAAATCAAGAAAAGAACCAGTCATTTTAAAAGAGAAAATCGAGCCGGTTCATGAACCATAACTGATAAGGAAAGGGTAAATTGAGGAATTGACAAATTGCGAGTAACTCAAAGAGTCATAAAAATCATGGAAAGGAACCTTGGGACAATTGGGAAGAGAAAACTAGACCGGTTTAGGGTGAACCAGACGTGAACCAGATAGAAATGGTTTGAACCATACTTGAACCAATTTCTAAATTCATTTTTCTTGTGGCTTAAAATGATCAAATTGGGGAATTTAAGTGACCATTAGATAGAGAATGATTTTAGATAAATTTAGAAAATTTTAATTTTGAGAAAACCAATCAAATCAAGCCTGAACCGACCGATTTACGCATTGAACCCGATTGGACCGATACAGTTCGGTTCCGAATAGTGTCATCTTCTTCCTCTAGATGACAACATTATTCATTAATGTATACAACAGATAATGCCGATGAAGGAAAATGGGTCTGATCAGAGCATTTCAAGGCTTGGATAAGTTGTCGGGCAAAGGGTCCCCGAGCTACCTATATAAAGAGCTCCTCTCCATTCATCCTCGACACACCTCAAATCTCCATTCTCTCTCAACTGCTCCATTTTCTGGTGAAGCTTAGACTAGAGCTCTGATATAGGACTTTTTCTTAGTCTCAGAAGGTAAGGTTTGGTCTAATAGACTTCGGGGGGATGTTTGCTACCTAATAACATCTTCCTTTCGACCCGAGGACTGCTAGAGAAGCACTGACGGAATAAAATAGTGAAATAGCTCTGACAGAACGAAGCTGTCCTATTTTGGCTAAGTTGAATTCAGCCAAATTTAGCCCTCCACCGACCGAACCAAGCCTCCCCAACACCCCCATAGCCCCCATACGACCTCAACCGAGTTGAAAGGTAAGCCAATTTGGCCCTAGTCGGTTGTTGCAGATCGGGGTTAGAGAGAGAAAGTGTCGAATTTCATTGACTAAATTCACCTTCAATTTAACATCAACTGTAGCAATTCTTCATCCTATAAGGAACCTTGGGACAAGATATACCTTCCCCGATCGAGAGTTCGGACCGCCGCACCTCCGATGGTAAGCTTTCAAAGCTTTCTCTCTCTATGAGTAGTTTTCTAAATAAGCTTCATTTGATCTCAATTCGGACCCAAATGTTGCAGTTCAAAGCTCAATTGAATCATATGGAAGTGTAAGAATTGATCCATCCCTTCAATTGGAGTAATTAACCCCGATTGAATGGCCAATTTGGAGAAATGAAATTCGGTCAATTTGAATAGAAGAAATTAAGGGAAATTTTTTGGAGAAAATTGGGGATTTCAAAAAAATTGAGGGACCTCTTTGCAATTTCCAAAAATTGACAACCAATTGACCATTACAAAGATCTTGAGGGACCAATTGGTCAATTTTTGGAAAATTTGGCGTCAAATTGCCATTTTTGGAAAGTAGGGGCAAAATTGTAATTTTGGAAAGGTTGGGGAACAAATTGGAAATTTTGAAAATTTGAGCCCCTTATACAATTTTGAGTAAATTGAGGACTTAAAAGGAATTTTGGAAACCTTGGATCTAAATTTGGGCAAAAGTTGGCATTACGGACCTAAAGTTAAGGGAAAATAAACTTTAGGAACCTTAAGTGCAATTAATTAACAATATTGAGCATAGTCGCTCATAAATGAGATAACGATGGTTGTTATGCCAAAACATAATTGATAAAGGTGGCAAAATCATGTAGGAACACGAGAGACCCAAACGCCAACAAGGAAAAAGCTAGTGTGGAGTCAAAAATCGATGAGAGAGGAATACATCACAATCATCGAGTGAGTGGGCTTAATCACATCATACCCTATTGGGATGATGAGCTTACTTTTATGAAAAGAAAATCTACTTACTGGTTGTAAGTAGAGATGATCATACCTGGTTGGTATGTCAAACTTCGTTAAGGAAACTAGAAACCCGCTTACCGATTGTAACCGGAGATGTCATCACACCAACTAAGTGTGATGAAGTGGAAACGATACTTTTTGTCAGAAGTGTTCTCCCTTAACTTTGTGCCATTGCTTAAACTATTTGGGAGACCTTGATGGGAGTTAGAATAGCTCAGATAGGCTAGAGGCCTTAGATTTTTGAACTCATGTTGCTAAATGCCTGGTTTTAGATAATCACGTGGAGTGGGCCCATGGCTAGTGGTCATGAGGAGGAGCTCGCAAACAAACTTGAGTAAAGGATAGCCATAAAATTCCTAATAAAATTATTGTGTGATTTCGCCATGGTACTGAGTCAGGATCGACAATACTCGATGGACTGGTGGCAATGCATCAGGGCCAGGTCGACAGATTGGCCTAGAAAAATAGGTGCAAGTCGGGTTGAGGGTCGGGGCTGTCAGACTAGTGGCACGAAAGATAATGGCCATATGTGAAAATTATTGCTTGTCCATGCACTTGTGGTATAAAACCATCAAGACATGCAAGAGGGATAGTGATGGGTGCTAGGGGCTACTGGATGATATGGTGGAGATAAGGGCAGATCGTCGTGCCAGTCAGTGGGAAAGTTGGGAGTAGCTTCTTGCACATGAGACTGAGGTGGGGTCGGGATGAGGTGTCTATCCTCATACAGACATGGAGTGGCCTTTGGGTCTAAGGGTCATATGTCGAGAACATCCACTCAGACCTATGGTAGAAGTGGACATGTTTCTATCTTTATGTACAGTAGAGACGCTCTAATCCACAAGTGGGTGCTGTGGATGAGCTGCACCTTTGAATGTGTGTACCCTTCCTGATGAAGAGCATGTGTTGTTTGCTAAACACACTTAATATGGTAATGGGAGAAAGTGTAAACCCTGTCCTCTAATAATGAGAAAAAACCAGGGAAAGAACCGGTCAGTTTTGAATTTTTAACCGAAACGGTGTACAAGCCCGATTATTAGGAAACGAGGAAAATTAATGATTTACAACTTCCAGGTGACTTAAAATGGTTCATAAATCTGGGAAAAGAACCTTAGGGAGAAATGGGGAAGAAAAACTAGATCGGTTCACAAGAACTGGTCCCGAACTGTATAGAATCGCTTTATGAATCGAGTTAAGTTGTGAACCAGAACCGATAGAGAATGGGTCAACCAAGAAATTTATGGACCCCTTGTAATCCAAAGATATTTATAAATCTTGGGAAGGAACATTAGGACAAAGTGACCATTGAAAAGCTAGATCGGTTTAGGTGAACCAGACCCGAACCAGATTAAACCGGTTTAAAGATTGTGTTGGTTTATAAACCAAAATCGATAAAGAGATGGTAAACCAAGAATTTTATTGACCCAAAGTGACCCAAATAACAAAGGACATGGAAATGGACTTGTAAAGGAATTGGGGATGAAAACCAAATCGGTTTAGGTGAACCGGATCCGAACCGGTTTGGATCAGTTTGAACCACTATTGAACTGAATCTTAAATTCATTTTTCTATGTGGCTTAAATAATTCAAAATTGAGATTTAAGGCCACCATTAGATAAAAAATTAATTTAGATGAATTTACAAATTTTTAAAATTGAAAAACTTGATTGAATGAAGGATGAACCGGCCAGTTTAAGCTTTGAACCCGGTTCGGAACAGTGTCGTCTTCTTCCTTTAGATGACATCACTGTTCACTCGGTAGAAAATCGAAGCATCGCCAACGTAGAGGAAATATCTCTATTCAATACATTTCTGGCCATCAACGCCTGTAAGAAATGTGCCAATTGGACGGCCAATAAGTCCCCGAGCTTCCTATATAAAGACCCCCTCCCCATTCATCCTCTCTACACCTGAAAAGCTCACTCTCTCTTAATTGCTTAGTTTTTTGGTGAAGCTCAAACCAGAGCTTCGATATAGGATCATTTCTGAGCCAAAGAAGACGAGGACATGTTCCTTAGAACCAAGGAGAAGTCAGCTACACAATCAATTCGTTCCGAGAGTCGCCGGAGAAGCACAGGCGTGATCGAACAATGAAACAGCTCCGACGGACCGAATCTGCCCATTTTGGTCAAGTTGAAATCGACCAATTCGAGCCCTTCTTTGGCCAAACCAAGCCCTCCTAACACCTCCTCAGCCCTCCCACGACCGAATTAGGAATGAAAGGTAAGCCAGTTCGGCTCCACTTTACAAATTCATATCGGTGTTAAAGAGAGAGTCGTCGAATTTCAATGACGAAATTTTAATCCAATTGATGTCATTCTTAATCCAAGGAAGAACCTCTGGGGGAGAGCTACCTGCCCAGATAGAAAGCTTAGACTGTCATGCCCTCACCGGTGAGCAATTGAAGCTTTTTCTCTCTCTACAGTCTATTTTCCGGCGAAGCTCCGTTTGAGCTCGTTCCAGTGTTAAAACCTGCAATTCAAAGTTCTAGGGAATCGTATGAAAATGGAGAAACTCAATTTCAACTTCAATTTCAACAATTAGAGGTGTTTGACAGTCAATTTGATAAAATCAAATTCGGTTGTGTTAAAGAGTTGAAATTGGGGGAAAATTTGAGGGACCAAAATGAAGTTTTCTAAAATTGAGGATCAATTGGGCATGATAAAAATATTAGAGTGCCAATTGAGGAATTTTATAATTTTTGGGGTAAAATTTACCATTTTTGTAAAGGAAGGGCAAAATGGTAATTTTCGAAAAGTTGGGGGACAAAATTGGAAATTTGGGAAATTAATCCCCCTTTTGTGAAATTGAATAAATTGAGGACCGAAGGGGAATTTTAAAAGTTTTGGGACTCAATTTGAGGGAAAATTTACATTTAGGGACTTAAAGTTAAAGAAAAATAACTTTAGGGACTTAATTGCAATTAAAAAGAAGTTTGGTTTTTCTCATTTATTTGGAATGAATGAAGGCTATTAGATCGAGAGATAATGAACCGAGATGTTCATATCGTGTAGGGACACGAAGCACTGGGAATGCCAGCAAGGACAAGCTCGCGTGAAATTAAGGAACCGATCGAGTGGAATTCACGGCATTTACGGGTGAGTGAGATTTTATATCATACCCGGTTGGGGATGATAAGTACCTCAAAATGAAAACCACCTATCAAGTGGTATTTTAAACATCACAACTTAGAGGAGTGATGTGAAAATCATGCGGAAAATCTATTTACCAATTTTAAGTAGATCATACCTGGTTGGTTTGATGAAACTTCCTCGAAGGAAGTTGAAAACCAGTTCATTGGTTATGAGCGGAGATGTCCCTATACCCGCTCGGTATAATGGATAGATAAAAACATATTTTGTTGGAAGTGCTCTCCCCTGACTGTGTTAAAGTATTTGGGTGACCTTCTTGACGGGAGCTCGAATAGCTCTTTTCGGCCAGGGGCCTCGGTTTTGGAAATTTAGGGGCTATTATGCCTGGTTTTTAAAATCTCAAATAGTGGGCCATAGGCCAGTGGGCACAAGTAGGATCGATACTAGTGATATGATATGTGCCATAAAACTTTAACAAATGAATTTTTTGGTCATGGTACCAAGACTGGATCGATACACTCTATTAACTAGCAGCAGTGCGACATGACTTGTCTCCGGACCAGTCAAGATAAACAATTACTGGTTGAATTGAAGTTCGGGGCCGTTGGACTAATGGCACCACAGATTACATGGCATGAGAAGAAAATATTGTTTGTGCATACACTATGATTTCGGGATCATCAAGACGCCTAATGAGGGATAGTGATGCATCCTAAGGGCCCTGGACGACCCGGTAAGTATAAGGGTAGTTCGTCGTACCAGGTGATCATGCGAAATTTGAAATAGTACTAAGCACATGAGACCAGGGTGGGGACGGGATGAGGTCTCTGTCCTCATATGGACACAAAGAATCAATTTTGGGATTGAGGGTTGGATGTTGCGGACATCCGCTCATTCTAAGGGTAGAAGTGGACGTACTTCTATCTAAGTGGTTAGTAAAGTCGCTCCGAAGCCACAAGTGGGTTCAGTGGTCGTACTGGCATGCGAATGTGTGTTGAACCTTCTTGATGAAGGATGTGTGTTGGGTGATGACACACCGTGGTAATGATGGAAAAACACAAGATTTGAAATTCAAAGGATTTTTGAAATAAAGGAGTCTGGCACACTCCAATACAACTCTTTTCCTAATATATATATATATATATATATATTCTTGAAAAACCCATTCACCGAGTAGTCATACTCACCTTCTCCCTTATATCCCTTTTAGGAAGTCCTAGAAAAACTTGACCTTAGAGACCCGCAAAGTTAAACACCTGCAAGACAGGTATGATTAATTTAAAATACTATGTTGTTTTGATTTATGTCATTCCAGGAAAAAGGTGCAGGTTCAAAGGACGCCTTACTCCTCCTAAGTTTAATAGAGGGGAAACCCTAAGTAAACCGGGAAGAGTGGTGGGTTGCTTACGGGGATCTGACCAAACTGGGTCAGGGCATGACAACTAGAGTGGTATCAAAGCCTAATTCCTCGAATACATAGTCAAGACTAGAAAATATAGTAACTAATAGGACTATTTCAAAATTTTACAGAAATGGCTCCAAAAAAAGGAACCAAAAGAACTAGGGTTGTCGTCTCCAACATCGCCCAGCCACCCCTACCCGTAGAAACTCCCAGAGTAGCCAAGATAACTCCTCCTGGACACAGCAAGGAGCATCAAAGATTGTATGAGGAGTTAATTCGTGTATTTGGCCAAACTAACCTCACTCCTGAAGCGGGCACCAACTCGTGGGTTGAACCAGAAGAAGTGAAATCCCACCCTCCCCCTACTAATCCAACTGCTCCAACAGACATTCCAAGAAATCTGAAAACTCTTCGACAACTAGGATGTAAACCTTTCCACAAAAAGAGGATGTTGGAACCTTCATGGATTGGCTGGCCAATACCAAGAAGTTAATGGGAATTGTCCAGATACTACTAGAGGATTGAGTGATCCTGATGGAATTCTTCTTGGAAGGAAACGCTAGACGGAGTTGGGACAATTTCTAAATCCAACATACCACCTCCCCCACTTGGGAGCAATTTGAGGAAAGATACTCAGAGGAGTACCTGGCACCCCACCTAATAAATGAGAAGAAACAAGAGTTCATCTGGCTTCGACAAAGGCTTATGTCATGCCCCGACCCTATTTGGTCGGATACCCGCGATCAACTTGCTGCTCTCCAGGTTTATTAAAGGGTTTCCCCTTATTATAGACCGTAAAGAGTAAGGTGTCCTTTAAACCTGCACCTTTTTTCAGGAATAACATAAGCAAAATTGCATAAAAATTTAGATTTATCATACCTGTATCACAGGCATCTTAGTTGATGGTCTTTAAGGGTAGGCTTTCCGAAATCCCCTGAAAGGGATATAAGGGAGGGGATGCGTACGACTACTCAGTGAATGGGTTTTTGAAAAGTTTTGAGTTTTAAGAAAAACATTTATCATTGGAGTGTGCCAAACTCCTTTCTTTCAAAAATCCCTTGATTTAAAAATAATTCGGGTTTTATCACCATTTCCTTATTTAACCATGGTGTGTCATCAATCAACACACATCCTTCCGCATGAAGGTTACACACATTTGCAGGTTAGCACGATTACTGAACCCACTAGTAGCTTCGGAGTGACTTTACCGGCCACTCAGATAGAAGCACGACCACTTCTACCATGGAAATGAGTGGATGTACGTGACATCTGACCCTCAATTACAAAATTGGTTCTTCGTGTCCGTATGAGGATAGAGACCTCATCCCGTCCCCACCCCGGTCTCATGCGCTCGGTGCTACTCCAAATTTCACACAGACACCTAGAACGACGAACTGCCCTTATACTAACCGGGTTGTCTAGGGCCCTTAGGACGCATTACTACCCCTCATGGGCATCTTGATGTTCCCGTACTCATAGTGCATCCATAAACAATATTTTCTTATTATGCCATGTAATCTATGGTGCCATTAGTCCAACGGCCCCGACTCTTAACTCAACTCGCAATTGTTTGTTTTGACTGGTCCGTTGACCTGTCATGTCGCATTGCCACTAGTTGACTGAGTATGTCGGTCCTATCTTGGTACCATGGCCAAAAAATTCCTTAATTTAAAGTTTTATGGCATATAACTCATGTTTGTTTACGAGCTCCTACTTGTACCAACTGGCCTTGAGCCCACTGTACAAGATTTTCAAAATCGGGCATATTAGCCCTCAAGTTCTAAAATCGAGGCCCCCGACCTATAAGAGCTATTCGAGCTCCCGTCAAGAAGGTCTCCCAAATAGTTTAAGCATTGGCACACAATCAGGGGAGAGTACTTCCGACAAAATATATTTTCAACTATCCATTATACCGACCGGGTATAAGGACATCTCCGCTCATAACCGATGAACGGGTTTTCAACTTCCTTCGAGGAAGTTTCATCATACCAACAGGGTATTATCTACTTAAAACCGGTAAATAGTTTTTCCGTATGGTTTTCACATCACTCTTCTAAGTTGTGATGTTTAAAATACACCACGAAATAGTGGGTTTTCATTCCGAGATGCTTATCATTCCCAACTGGGTATGATATAAAAATCCCACTTACAACCGGTAAGTGGTTTCTAACTTTAAGTTATGCTCATCATCCCAACCGAGTATGACATTAGTAAACCCACTCACCCGTTAATGTCGTGAATTCCACTTAGACCGGTTCTTTGTATTCACGTGAGCTTGTCCTTGCTGGCGTTCCCGATACTTCATGTTCCTACACAATATGAACATCTCGTTTCATTATCCTTCAGCCTAATAGCCTTCATTCTTTCCAAATTAATGTGAAAGTTAAACTTTCATTTATTTGTAATTAGGTCCCTAAAGTTATTTCTCTTAAACTTTAAGTCCCTAATGCCAATTTTTTCTCAAATTGAGTCCTGAAACTTTTAAAATTTATCAAGGGACCTCAGTTTATTCCATTTCACAAAAAGGGGATTAATTTCCCAAATTTCCAATTTGGTCCCCCAACTTTTCAAAATTACCATTTTGCCCTTCCTTTACAAAAATGGTAAATTTCACCCCTAAAATTCTAAAATTCCTCAAATGGGCCCTCTAACATTTTTATCATGCCCAATTGGCCCTCAATTTTAGGAAATTGCATTTTGGTCCTTCGAATCTTCGAAAATCCCCAATTTTCCCCAATTCCAACTTCTTAACACAGCCAAATTTAATTTTATCAAATTGACTGATAAAACGTTTCCAATTTTTGAAATTGAAGTTGAAATTGAGTTTCTACATGTTCATACAATTCCATAAAACTTTGAATTGCGAGTTTTAATGCTGGAACAAGCTCAAATGGAGCTTCGTCGGAAAATGAACTATAGTGAGAGAAAGCTTCGATTACTCACCAGTGATGGCACGACGGTCTGAGCTTTTGATCTGATTAAATTGCTCTCGTCCTGAGGTTTATCCTACAATTAAGAATCGCATCAATTGATGCCAAATTGAGTTAGAATTTCATCATTAAAATTATGTCGGTTCTCTCTCTAGCACCGGCCGAAAATTATAGAGTGGAGCCGAATTGGCTTACCTTTCAGTCCTAATTCGGCCATGGGAGGGTTGTGGAAGTGTTGGGAGGGCTTGGTTTAGCCTGAGGAGGGCTCGAAATGGCTGATTTTAGCTTGGCCGAAATAGGGCAGATTCGGTCCGCGGAGCTACTTCACTGTTCCATCATGCTGACGCTTCTCCAGCGATTCTCAGATTGACTAGAGTTTGGTATCAGATAGTTGACTTCTCCCCAGTTCTAAAGAGCCTGACCTCTCCTTTCAAGGTTAAGAAAATGTTCAAATCCAAGCTCTGGTTCGAGTTTCACCGGGAAATGGAGCAATAGAGAGAGAGAGAGAGAGAGAGAGAAGTCTTCGGGTGTGAGGAGAATGAATGGGGATTACCTCTTTATATAGGTGTAAAATCGTGTATTAAATAGGAGAGATTTATTACTAGTATTAATATTGTTATAAATTATTTGTATTAATTCCAATAATTTAATTTAGATATTAAATTATTGGTATTAATACCAACAATTTAATTTAGGTATTACAAAAAAATCATACTTTAAAGTTCTTATGGGATCTCGTTCACCTGAACAAATTGGTTTTTATCTTCTAATTTGTCTTAAGTTTCTTTTCCAAGGTTTAATGAACCCTTTGGATCATCTCAAAGTTGTAAATATCCAAATTTCTTGTTCCCAAATGATCGGGATTGTAAATCGGCTCAATTTTCTTACTTGGTTTGACCAGTTCTTTTCCTAGTTCCTTAACTCAAATGTGCGGGGTTTACAGCTTAGCTCCATAGCAGAGTATGAAACAAAATTCAACGAGTTAAGACATTTGCTCCTGACCTAGTTGGGCCAGCTCACATATGCCAGAGCTTTGTGGACTGTCTCAACATGGACATTAGAGACAGTATGGGAGTATTGGGACGCTTCACAAACCTGGCAGCTGTAATCAATATGGCTCACAAATGTGAGCGACTGGTACAGACCCGACGTTGACGAGTGGAGTAGACGACCAAAAAGGGGAATAAGGATTAAAACCATCAAGGAGGATGGAGAGAATATACCAGCCCAAGAGAAGGAAATAAAATGGTATTCCAATAGAGAAGGGGCATGCCTCCACCTCCTAAAAGAGTAATCCCTACCTTACCCCAAGAGAACCCTCGCTGCCCGAAGTGTCAAAGAAAACATGAGGGAGCATGCCATACCTGCTTCGCATGCAGACAAGTGGGGCACTTCGTAAAGGATGCCCAACCCTTAGGGAGAACAGACAGAAGAATACTGTTGGACCCCTTCAAAGGAACCTCAGAAACCTAGACCAGAAGCTACAACAAGAGTACCAGCTAGAGTATACAACCTCACTCAGGAAGAGGCTAGAGGAGACCCTAGCACTGTAGCGGGTACATACCAAAACCCTACAAATTTATGCAAAGGAGTCATGTAAACTAATCATCTTTTGAATTAATAAAGAAAATTCCTTCTAAACTATACGTTTCTTAAATCAGGGTATATATAGCTATGGGGACAACAAATTTATGCACTCTTTGACTTCGGAGCAGATAGATCATTTATCAAGGAATAGTTGATTTCTAAAGTACCCCTGGAACTCACTCCACTAGTTCAAAGCCTTAATTTCCTTACACCCTTGGGAGAAGGTTTGAACAGGAATAAACAATTAAAGGGATGTGAGATAAGAATTGGAGGAATCAAACTTGAAGCTAACTTGATTCCATTACCCCTAAAGGAGTTTGAAGTAATTCTGGAGATGGATTGGCTGAGTAATCATCAAGCAAGGATGAATTGTAGAAGGAAGACAATAACTTCCCATACTTCCGAAACTAAGGGACTAAAGTTCAGGGGAGATAAAAAGGAAAGTAAAGTACAAATTGGTGTCTCAGCCGAAAGCTTAAAGGATGATGCAGAAAGGATGTACAGTTTTCTAGCCAAGGTTGTGAATGAAGATTTTGAAGAAAAGAAACTGGAAGACATCTCGGTAGTCAGACATTATCCAAAGGTTTTTCCAGAGGATCTACTCGGACTACCTCCAAGTTGCCAAGTTGAGTTCACCATAGAAATAACCCCAGGAACAAACCTCATATCGCATGGCTCCAATAGAGCTGAAAGAATTAAAGGAATAACTGTACAAATTATTGGAAAAGGATTTCATACATCCAAGTCAGTCTCCATGGAGTGCTCCTATTCTGTTCTGTTCGTAATGAACAACTAAACTAGCTGCAATAGTGTTTATCCTAAAGATATGGCAACACTACCTTTACGGGGTTAAATGCATGATATACATGGGTTACAAAAGCCTTAAGTACTTTCTAACTCAGAAGGAGTTAAATCTTCGATAGAGAAGATGGCTAGAACAGGTGAAGGATTATGATCTTATGATAGAATATCACCCCGAAAAGGCAAACGTGGTAGCAGATGCCTTAAGTTGCAAGTATACTGAGGTGGCACAAGTAAAGATAAGTTACCTACCCTTGTTACAACAATTGGGAATTATGGAGGTGGACCTGAGGATAAACATGTAGGAAAAATACTTGGTGGCTAATGTGGTGGTAAGACCTAGTCTAACCGAGCATATTAAGATTCAACAAAAGATTGATAAAGAACTTCAATCTTACTTGGATCTAGTTAATAGGGGAAGGAAACCAGACTACGACATGTGAAGTGACGGAGTAATAACCTATAAGGGTAGGGTATGTGTGCTTCAAGATAAGGAGTTAAAAAGACTAATTCTAGAAGAGGCACATGATTCGGTGTATGCTATGCATCCGGGTAGTACTAATATGTATCGCACCCTCAAACAAGGATATTGGTGGTGTTGAAATAGTATAAGATATTTAAGGTAATTACAATATAATCTTGGTAATTAAGATTATATCATATATTATATTTAAGGTAGTTAATAAATAGACATGTATATAATTGAGTTAAGGTTTGGAGAAAATATAGAGATTTCAATTTCTCATCCCCAATGCCTATCTATCAATATATTCATTTTCTCTTACCCTAATCCAGTTTTCTAACATGGTATCAGAGCTAAGGTTTTCTACTATTTTCAAGGTTTTTTTATCTGAAGGCTCAAGACACGGCATAACTGAATTGTCGTAGAAGATGGAGAAAACGGATGCAGTATTAACAGGAAGGGAGTTGAAGGAAATTTTAAAAGTTATGGCCGAATTGCTTGTAGGAAGAGATGATGTATTGCCTCAACATAACAATACTCTCAATCGAGATTTGAAGTTGGAATTACTCCTAATAGAGGAGAGACTTGAAGGAACGAAAAACTATTTGAGTTGGTCGAGAAAGATGAGACTCATACTAGTTAAAATATTTGGAAGACTACATTAACGACTCGTATGAAGAACCCACTGATACTACCAGCACATCATGGAAGGTGTGGAGGGCGACTAATTCTCTTGTGGTTGCATGGATAATAGGATCACTTTCTCCTTCTATCGTGGGGTTGGTAGAAGGTATTAGTAAAGCATCTGATATATGGAAGATTTTGGCTAGTCAATTCTCTGGTATTGGGAATATGATGACTGTGATTGAGATTCAAGATAAGTTGGACGCACTAAAGCAGGGGGAGAGAAGTATAATAGAATACAGTACTGAGCTGAAAAGGTTATGGTCCGAACTTGATTATTATGATCCATTAATTACATATGATCCTTTAGATACAACTTCTATTAGAGCATGGATGGAGTGACGACGTGTGATTCACCTCCTGAGGGGACTAAATATAGAATATGAATACAAGAGAGCAATGATATGTCATCAGTCTCCAATTCCTCTGATGGAAGATGTTATTGTTGCACTAATTCATGAGGAGTCAAGACAAAAGATTATGAACACTTCTAAGATATCAGCAATACCAGTTCGCTCTACTCTAGCAAAACCGATTATTATTGACAACCGACAATGCTATAATTGTGGGAAGAATGGACATATTAGCTAGAATTGTTCCTTGACACGTATTCCTACATGGGGTGGAACAAGTCATAGCATTAGAGGACGTGGAGCCCGAGGTCAAGGTCGAGGTTGTGGATGATTTGGGGGACAAACCTATCGTGCTAAAGGTGCTGACATTTTAAACGACGACATGTGTTATGCTAATGCTGACTCAGGTACTATTGCACATGCATTTTCTTCTAAACCATCTTCCACATAATGGATTATTGATTCAGGCACATCTAGACATGTGACAGGAACATCAGTAGAGTTTATTACATATAATGGTTCTCCACCTTTTTCCCATAATAGAGTTCAAACTGCTGATGACACATTTCAACCGGTTATGGGATTCGGCTCGATTAAATACACTTCATCAATTACATTATCATCAGTTCTACATGTCCCATCATTTCCAGTTAATCTATTATCAGTTAGTGCAATTAGTGATCAATTGAACATTCAAGTAATCTTTGATCGAGATTCATGTGTCATTCAGGAAAGGAATACCAAGAGAATAATTGGGACTGGACGGAGGCTTGATGGATTGTGGTATCTTATGAGAGATGAGCCTAGAGCAACTTTAACCACTACTTTGTCTGAACGAGCAATGGATGAAGTCATATTGGAGCATCGTCATCTTAGTCATCTATCATTTGAGAATCTTAAGAGGGTAAGGCCTGACTTGATGAATAATGTAGAATGTAGCAAGCTTGTGTGTGATGCTTGTGAATTTGGAAAACATACAACAACACGTTATTCTTCTACTGGTTTAAGAAGTATTTCACCATTTTCGTTGATACATTCTGATGTTTGGGGACCATGTCCAGTTACTTCGATTGGCGGATTCAGATGGTTTATTACATTTATTGATTGTTACTCAAGGATGACATGGGTATATTTGATGAAAAATAAATCTGAGACATTGATTTGCTTTAAAGATTTTTTAGCTTTGGTGCAAACACAATATAATGCCAAAGTGAGTACTCTTCGTACAAACAATGGTACTAAATATGTTAATAGAGAATTCTCATCGTATTTATCTACAAAGGGGATTCTACATTAGACCACATGTTCAAATACACTAGAACAGAATGGAGTGGCAGAATGGAAGAATCGACACTTGTTAGAGGTAGCTCGCACTCTTTTATTTACAATTAATGTTCCAAAATATCTATGGAGTGAAGCAGTATTGATGGCAACATATTTAATTAACCGGATGCCTTCTCAGATATTAAACTTTCAATCTCCTTGTGAACTTTTGATGGGACGCAACATACATGCAGTCTGTCCTCGTGTATTTGGTTGCGTATGTTTTGTGAGAGATCATCGTCCCACAGTAACTAAACTTGATCCACGTGCATTGAAGTGTATTTATGTGGGCTATTCTAGAACTCAGAAAGGTTACAAGTGCTAGTGTCCAAGCGAGAGAAGACTTTTTGTGAGTATGGATGTAACATTTCATGAGAATGAACCCTTTTATGGTGAATCAACAACGTCATCCACAGTGCTAGATGATTTGACTGAAGCACAACATGGAAATGAAGAGAGAATTAGTGATAATAAAGAAGATAATGTCATTGTAGGTATAATCCCATGTCCTAAGAGATCGAGTAGCAATGAAGGAGGGACCAATGAACCATAATTGAAGGTTTATAGTAGAAGGAACAAGAGTTGTGCTCAGGGGGAGGAAGATAAAGAAGATGATGGAGACCGACAAGAACAAATACTTATACCACACTCATTGCCCCCAGGAACAACAGCTATGACTCAAGGCTTATGTGAGATAATATGGATAAAGAACTTATTGATGGAGTTATGTTTATTCAGGAAAGAACCCATTAAGTTATGGTGTGATAATAAATCAGCGATCAGCATTGCAAACAATCCAGTTCAACATGATAGAACCAAACATATTGAAATTGGTCGATTCTTCATCAACGAGAAACTTGAGAGCAAGATAGTGGAGCTACACTACATGAAGATTGGCGAACAATTAGCAGATTGTTTAACTAAAGGATTAGGACCTAAAGAGTGGATTAATATTTGTAACAAGATGGGAATGATAGACATTTATCGCCCATCTTGAGGGGGAGTGTTGAAATAGTATAAGATATTTAAGGTAATTACGATATAATCTTGGTAATTAAGATTATATCATATATTCTATTTAAGGTAGTTAATAAATAGACATGTATATAATTGAGTTACGGTTTGGAGAAAATATAGAGGTTTCAATTTCTCATGCCCAATGCCTCTCTATCAATATATTCGTTTTCTCTTTCCCTAATCCAGTTTTCTAACAGGTGGAAGGGTATGAAGTGGGATATTGCGGAATACGTAGCTTGATGTTTGTCCTGTCAACAGATAAAATAAGAGCATCAGAAACCGTCAGGACTACTACAACCTTTACCAATTCCGGAGTGGAAATGGGAGCACATCACCATGGACTTTGTCACGGGCTTACCGGTGACCAAAAAGGGTCGAGATGCGATTTTGGTCATAGTGGATAGATTGACCAAATCAACACATTTTCTTCCTATAAAGGTGACGAACACAATAGAACAACGAGCAATCCTATATATGAAGGAAATCATAAGACTCCATGGTGTCCCAGTGAGTATAGTATCAGACAAAGATCCAAGATTTACTTCCAGATTTTGGCCAAGCTTACAAAATGCTATGGGGACCAAACTTCATATGAGTACGAGATTTCACCCTTAGACAGACGGACAGTTTGAAAGAACCATACAAACATTGGAAGAAATGCTAAGGCATGCGTACTCACCATGAATAATGGTTGGGAGGAATACTTATGCTTGATGGAATTTGCTTATAATAATAATTATCAGGCCAGTATTTAAATGGCTCCCTATGAGGCCCTTTATGGACGACCATGTTGCACCCCTCTATTTTGGGAAGAAGTGGGGGAAAGAAAGTTAGAAAGGGCAGAAAAAATAGAGGATGCCATAGAGAAGATAAAATTAATAAGGAGTTGTCTTAAGACCGCACAAGACTGGCAAAAGAGTTACATGGACAATTGAAGGAAAGATCTGGAGTTCGAAGTAGGAGATCAAGTATTCCTCAAAGTATCCCCATGGAGATGAATACTTAGGTTTCAGCAAAGAGGAGAGCTAAAACCAATATATATCGGTCCCTATCCCATTATTCAAAGGATAGGACCGGTAGCTTATAAATTAGAACTGCCTCCTAATCTACAGAGAATACATGATGTATTCCACAACTCAGTGCTTTGAAAATATCAGCCTGATCCTAGTTATGTACTGGATTGACCCCTAATGGAACTAGAAGAGTACCTGACCTATCAGACAGAACCGGTACAAATCATTGACCAGAGAGAAAAAAAAATTGAGGAACAAGAAAATTCCTATTGTCAGGGTGTTGTGGCAGAACGAACCTATGCAGGAAGAGACATGGGAAACCGAGCCTATGATGAGGGATAATTACCTTCAATTATTTAATGTGTAACTATTTTGGGGACAAAACCCTTAAAAGGAGGGGAGAGTTGTAAACCCCGTCCTTGGATAACGAGAAAAAACCGGGGAAAGAACCAGTCAGTTTTGAATTTTTAACCAAAATAGTCTACAAGCTTGATTATTAGGAAACGAGGCAAATTGATGATGTACAACTTCTAGGTGACTCAAAATGGTTCATAAATCTTGGAAAAGAACCTTAGGGCGAAATGGGGAAGAAAAATTAGACTAGTTCATGAGAACCGAGCCTGAACCGGATTGTGAACCGATTTGAGTTATGAATCGGAACCGATAGAGAATGGGTCAACCAAGAAATTTATGGACCCCTTATAATCCAAAGAGATTTACAAATCATGGGAAGGAACATTAGGAAAATATGGTAGAGAAAAACCAGATCAATTTGGGTGAAACGGACCCAAACTCGATTGAACCGGTTTAAAGACCGAGTTGGTTTATGAACCAGAATCGATAAAGAGATGGTAAACCGGGAATTTTATGGACCCAAAGTGACCAAAGGAGTCACAAAGGACATAGAAATGGACTTGTGAAAGAATTGGGGATGAAAACCAAATCGGTTTAGGAGAACTGGATCTGAATCGGTTTGCACCAGTTTGAACCACTATTGAACCAAATCCTAAATTCATTTTTCAAGGTGGCTTAAATAATTCAAATTTGAGATTTGAGGCCATCATTAGATAGAAAATGAATTTAGAAATTTTTAGATTTGAAAAACTCGGTCGAATGAGGGGTGAACTGACCGATTTAAGCTTCGAATCCAGTTCGGACTGGTCCGGTCCAGTTCGGAACAGTGTCATGTTCTTCCTTCAGATGACAGCACTGTTCACTCGCCAAAAAATTGAAACACCGGCGGTGAGGAAGAAACGTCTCCATTTAATACGTTTCTGGCCATCAATGCCTATCATAAAGGTGACAATCAGACGACCAAGAAGTCCTTGAGCTTCCTATATAAAGACCCCCTCCCCATTCATCCTCTCCACACATGAAAAGCTCACTCTCTCTCAGTTGCTTAGTTTTCCGTTGAAGCTCGAACCAGAGCTCTGATATATGGTCATTTCTAAGCCAAAGAAGGCGAGGTCGGGTTCCTTAGAACCAGGGAGAATTCAGCTACACGGTGGTGGCATCCATTCGTTCTGAGAGTCGTCGGCGTGATCGAACATAGTTAAAATCGACCAATTCAAGCCCTCCTCTAGCCAAACCATGCCCTCCCCACACCTCCTCAGCCCTTCCACGGCTGAATTAGGATTGAAAGGTAAGCCAATTCGGCTCCCCTTTGCAAATTCTAATAGGTGTTAGAGAGAGAGTCACCGACTTTCAATGACAAAATTCTAATACAATTCGACATCAATTGATGTAATTCTTGATCCTAGGAAGAACCTCTAGAGGAGAGCTACCTATCTAGATAGATAGCTCTAACCGTCACGCTCTCACAGGTGAGCAATCGAAGCTTTCTCTCTCTCTAAAGTCTATTTTTCGGCAAAGCTCCGTTTGAGCTTGTTCCAGCGTTAAAACTCACGATTCAAAGTTCTATGAAATCATATGAATATGGAGAAACTCAATTTCAATTTCAATTTTAACAATTAGAGATGTTTGATTGTTCAATTTGTTGAAATCAAATTCGACTGTGTTAAAGAGTTGAAATTGGGGGAAAAATTGGGGAAATTGGGGATTTTTGAAAAATTTGAGGGACCAAAATGAAATTTTCTAAAATTGAGGGTCAATTGGGCATGATAAAAATATTAGAGGGCAACTTGAGGAATTTTAGAATTTTTGGGGTAAAATTGACCATTTTTGTAAATGAAGGGCAAAATGGTACTTTTGGAAAAGTTGGGGGACCAAATTGGCAATTTGGGAAATTAAATCCCTTTTTATGAAATTGAATAAATTGAGGTTCCAAGGGGAATTTTAAAAGTTTTGGGACTCAATTTGAGGGAAAACCGACATTTAGGGACTTAAAGTTAAAGAAAAATAACTTTAGATACCTAATTGCAATTAAATAGAATTGGGTTTTTCTTATTCATTTGGAAAGAATGAAGGCTATTAGGGGGAGAGATAATGAACTGAGATGTTCATGTCGTGTAGGGACACGAAGCACCGGGAATGCCAGTAAGGACAAGCTCGTGTGAAATCAACTAACTGGTCTAGTGGTATTCACGGCATTTACGGGTGAGTGGGATTTTATATCATATCCGGTTGGTGATGATAAGTACCTTGAAATAAAAACCCACTATCAAGTGGTATTTTAAATATCACAACTTAGAGGAGTGATGTGAAAATCATACCTAGTTAGTATGATGAAACTTCCTCAAAGGAAGTTGAAAACCTATTCATCGGTTATGAGCGGAGATGTCCCTATAACTGGTCAGTATAATGGACAGATAAAAATATATTTTGCCAGAAGTGCTCTACTCTGACCATGTGCCAATGCTTAAACTACTTGGGAGACCTTTCAAATAGCTCTTATAGGCCAGGGGCCTCAGTTTTAGAAATTTGGTGGCTATTATGCCCGGTTTTGAAAATCTCGGATAGTGGGCCATAGGCCAGTGGGCATGTCCAGGAGCTCGTAAACAAATGTGAGATATGTGCCAATAAACATTAATAAATGAATTGTTTGGTCATGGTACCAAGACTGGACCGATACACTCGGTTAACTAGCAACAGTGCAACATGACTGGTCTTCGGACTAGTCAAGATAAACAGCTGCAGGTTGAACTGAAGGTCGGGGCCGTTGGACTAATGGCACCATAGATTACATAGCAAGATAAGAAAATATTGTTTGTGCATGCACTATAATTTCTGGATCATCAAGACACCCATGAGGGGTAGTGATGCATCCTAATGGCCATGGACGACCTAGTAAGTATAAGGGCAGTTCGTTGTACTAGGTGACCATGCAAAATTTGGAGTAGCACTAAGAACATGAGATTAGGGTGGGGACGGGATGAGGTCTCTGTTCTCATATGGACACAAAAAATTGATTTCGAGATTAAGGGTCGGATGTTGTGGACATCTGATCATTCTTTAGGTAGAAGTGGACGAATTTCTATCTAGGTGGCCAGTAAAGTTGCTTCGAAGCTAGAAGTGGGTTCAGTGGTCATATTGGCCTGCGAATGTGTGTGGAACCTTGATGATAAAGGATGTGTGTTGGGTGATGACACACCTTGGTAATGATGGGAAAACCCGATATTTGAAATTCAAAAGATTTTTGAAAGAAAGCAGTCTGACACACTCCAATACAACTATTTTCCTAAAAACAATATATATTTTCTTGAAAAATCCATTTATTGAGTAGTCGTAATCACCCCCTCCCTTATATCCCTTTTAGGAAGTCCCGAAAAAACCCGATCTTAAAGACCCGCAAAGTTAAATGCCTGCAAGATAGGTATGATTAATTTAAAATACTATGTAGTTTTAAGTTATGTCATTCCTGGAAAAAGGTGCAGGTTCAAAGGACGCCTTACTCCTCCTAGGTTTAATAGAGAGGAAACCCTTAGTAAACCGAAAGAGTGGCGGGTTGCTCACGGGGATCCGACCAAACCGGGTCGGGGCATGACATAAATTTTTTGAAAACTAAAACATGATGAAAAGATTCTTCTTAAAAGAAATGATAATATTGGCACACTTCGAACAAATCTATTTCGTGAAAACTCACTCCCAACACCCGCTCACTGAGTTGTAGAACTCATCCCCTCCTTTTTTACCTCTTTTAGGTAATTGAGGAAACACCCTTCCTAAAGACTTTACTAATTTGGAAAATAAAAGTATGTCTATTTTAAATTACTCAGTTTTGTATAATGCTATTCTAGGAAA
This sequence comes from Trapa bicornis, assembly GCA_030064425.1. Taxonomy (NCBI): domain Eukaryota; kingdom Viridiplantae; phylum Streptophyta; class Magnoliopsida; order Myrtales; family Lythraceae; genus Trapa; species Trapa bicornis. The sequence goes on along the minus strand of CM057753.1, from coordinate 15,090,162 downwards.
GACACATAAAAAGAACACCTTACTCCTCATGGTTTAGAAAGGGGAAACCCTTGATAGGCCATGAGAGTGGCGGGTTGTTCACGGGGATCTGACCAAATCGGGTCGGGGCGTGACAACTTGAGTGGTATCAGAGCATGTTTCCTTGAATGCATTATCATAATGATATAACATAGGAACTGAGAGGAATAAATCTTAAAATTTTAGATGGATCCCAAGAGGGTAACTAAGAGAATAAGAGTCGTAGTTTCTGACACTACCTAACAACCACTTCCTATGGAAACTCCTCGAGAAGCCTAAATAGTTCCACCTAGACTAAGCTCGAAACATCAGATATTATATGAGGAGTTCACTCGAGTGTTTGGATGGCCTAACCTCTTCCCAGAGGTGGACACCAACTCTCGAGCTAAGCTTGAGGAAGTGCAATCTCATCCCCCTCCTATTAATAATCTCCTACTAGTTGACATCCCAAATAACATAAAACTCTCCGTCAACTGGGTGTAAGCCTTTACTAGGAGAAAATGATGTTTGAGCTACTAGGGACTGGCTGGCCAGCATTAAGAAGCTCATGAGGATAGTTACGATTTCACCAGAGGACATGGTGATCCTTGTAGAATTTTTCCTAGAGGCCAGTGCAAAAAGGTGGCGGGACAATGTCAGAAGCCTGCATAGCACCATGCCTACTTGGAAACAATTTGAGGAGAGGTACAAAGAGGAGTACCTGTCTTCGCATCTGATTAATGAGAAGAAGCATGATTTCCTCTGACTCCGACAAGGGTTTAACTCTATCTCAGAGTATGAAACTAAGTTTAATGAGTTAAGACCCTTTGCCCCTGATCTAGCCGGACCTACTGACATATGCCAACGATTCGTGGATGGTCTCAACATGGATATACGACCATATGGGGGTGCTAGGATGCCTCACGGATCTGGTAGCTGTAATCAGTATGGTTGACGAGTGTGAGCGTCTAGTACAGATTCGACACCGTCAGTTGAAGCAAACTTACTAGAAGGAACACAAGGGCCAAGGCCATCATTGAGGACGAAAAGAGCAAAATGGTCCAAGATGGGGAAACAGGGTGGGTTTCCCAAAGAGGAAGGACATGCCACCACCTTCACGGAGAATACTTCCCACCTTACCACAAGGAAACACTCACTGCCCTAGATGCCAAAGATACCATGAGGGAGCCTGTTTGTCCGGTTTTGCATGTGGGCAGGTGGGGCACTTTGCAAAGGAATGCCCCATTCTTAGGGAGAATAAGCAATGAAACATGCTTGGACCACCCCAAGGGAACCCAAGGACTCCCAAGCCGGATGCCACAACCAGGGTACTAGATAGGGTATACAACCTCACCTAGGAAGAGGCTAGAAAAGACCCTAGTACCATAACAGGTACTTCCCAAAACCTTCTAACTAAGATTGAGACAAAACTTGTAAATTTATTTTTCTTATCCATTAAATAAATTTATTTTTCTAAAACATGCGTTCTTTTCAATCATGGTACGTACACTTAAGGGGGAGAAAAGTCTACGACCTCATCGACTCGGGAGCAGAGAGATCCTTCATAAAGGAAGATCTAATCCCAAGTCTTCCCCCTAGAACTTACCTCCCTAGAACAAAGCCTTAACATTCTCGCACTCTTAGGAGAAGGGCCAAATAGGGACAAACAATTAAAGGGATGTGAGATCAAGATTGGAAGAATTAAACTAGCGGCAAATTTAATCCCATGACCTCTAAATGAGATAGAAATAATATTGGGAATGGATTAGTTGAGTATCTATCAAGCCAACATGGTCTGTGGGAAGAAGGTAATAACTTTCCACACTTCCGAAATTCTCGGTCTATGTTTCCAAGGAGACAAGAGGAAGGGAGAAGTATAAATAGTGTCCCACATAAGTGCTCAAAGGATGATACATAAAGGTTGTGAAACTTTTCTGGCAATGATCATCAATAGAAAGTCCGAGGAGAAGGGACCAGACGGCATCCCAGTAGTTGAACACTACTCAGACGTATCTCTAGAAGAATTACTCGGATTACCCCCAAGTCGACAACTGGAATATACCATAGAAGTAATCCTCGCAACACTTCCCATATCCCATGCCCATTACCGTATGGCTCCAGCGGAGTTAAAGGAATTAAAGGAGCAGTTGGATGAGCTATTGGAGTAGGGTTTCATATGCCTTAGTCAGTCTCTGTAAACCCCGCACTTTGGAGTTCAGGAAAACCGAGAAAGAACTGGTCAAACCAAGTGAGAAAAACTGAACCTGTTGACAAACTCGATTATTGGAGAATGGGCAAATTGGAGAGATTACAACTCCCAAGTGACCAAAAAGGTTTACAAACCTTGGAAAAGAACTTTAGAATGAATTGGAAGAGAAAAACCAGAGTGGTTCGGATAAATTGGATCCAAACCGGATTGAACCGGTTTATGAACCAAAAACGATATAGAGAGGACAAACTCAAAACATTATGGTTCCCAAGTGACCTAAAGAGTCACATATGTCATAAAAAGGACTTTAAGATAAATGGGGGATGAAAACTAAACCGGTTCAGGTGAACCGGATCCGAACTAGATTGAACCGGTTTGAACCACTATTGAACCGAATGCTAAATTCATTTTTTTAGGTGGTTTAAAAAATTTTAATTTGAGATTTGAGGCCACCATTGGATAGAAAATGAAATTTGAAATTTTAGATTTGAAAAACTCGGTAGAATTAGGGGTGAACTGGCCAGTTTAAGCTTTAAAGTCGGTTCAGAATGGTCTGGTCTAGTTTGGAATAGTGTCGTCTTCTTCCTTCAGATGACAGCACTATTCACTCACTAGAAAATTGAAGTAGCACCGGTGAAGAGGAAATCTTTCCATTCATTACGTTTTAGGCCATCAATGACTGTGATAAGGGTGCCAAACGAATGACTGATGAGTCCCCAAGCTCCCTATATAAAGAGCCCCTCTCCATTCATCATCTCCACACCTAAAAACCTCACTCTCTATCAGCTGTTTAGTTTTCTAGTGAAGCTCGAACTAGAGATTCGATATAGGGTCATTTCTGAGCTAAAGAAGGCATGGTCGGGTTCCTTAGAACCGGGGAGAAGTCAGCAACTCGGTGGTAACATCCATTTGCTTCGAGAATCGTAGAAGAAGTGCCGATGTGATTGAACAGTGAAGCAGCTCTAGTGGACCGAAGCTGCCCTATTTTGGCTGAGATAAAATCGAGCAATTCGAGCCCTCTTTAGACCAAACCAATCTCTCCCAACACCTCCTCAACTCTCCCACGGCCGAATTAGAACTAAAAGGTAAGCTAATTCAGCTCCCCTCTGTAATTTCCAACCAGTGCTAGAGAAAGAACCAACAAAATTTCGATGATAGAATTTTGACCCAATTCGGCATCAATTGATGCAATTCTTGATCCTAGGAGGAACCTCAGGAGTAGAGCTATTTGCACAGATTGGCAGCTCGGACCGTTGTGCCGTTGACGGTGAGCAATTGAAGCTTTCTCTCTCTACATTCTATTTTTCGACGAAGGTCCATTTGAGCTAGTTACAACATCAAAACTTGCGATTCAAAGTGCAATTGAATCGTATGAGGATGTAGAAACTCAAATTTAACTTCAATTTCAACAATTTGAAGTGTTTAATAAGGAAATTTGATGAAATTAAATTTGATTGTGTTAGGAAGTTAAAATTGGGTAAAATTAGGGAAAATATGGGATTTTTGAAAATTTGAGGGACCAAAATGCAATTTTATAAAATTGGGGGTCAATTGGGCATGATAAGAATATTAAGGGACGAATTGAGCAAATTTTAGAAAATTTGGGGTAAAACTTACAATTTTTGTAAACGAAGGGCAAAATGGTAATTTTGGGAAAATTGGGGGCCAAATTGGGAATTTGGGAAATTTGAACCCCATTTTATGAAATTGAATAAATTGAGTTCCCAAGGAGAATTTAAAAGTTTCGGGACTCAATTCGGGGAAAAAATCGTCAATTGGGGCCAAAAGTAAAGGAAAAATAACTTTAGCAACCAAATTGCAAATATTTGAAAAGTTGAATAATTAGCCATGCATAATAAATGAAGTTGATCAAGCCAAATGATAATGAACAATAATGTTCATTTCGTGTAGGAATATGAGACATCGGGAATGCCAGCTGAGATTAAGTTCGCAAGGGAGGAAAATCGACTAAGAGGAATTTCACTATATGATCGAGTGAGTGAGATTTTTATATCATACCCGGTTGGGATGATAGGTATCTCAAAAATGAATCCATTGCTAAGTGGTATTTTAAAAATCACACCTGAGAGGAGTGATGTGAAAAACACACTGAAAAACTACTTACCGGTTGTAAGTAGATCCTACCCAGTTGGTATGATGAAACTTCCTCGAAGGAAGTGGAAAACCTATTGATTGGTTATGAGTGGAGATATCCTCATACTCATTTAATATGATGGACAGTTGAAAAATATATTTTTTCGGAAGTGCTCTCCCTAACAGTGTGCCATTACTTAAACAATTTGGGAGACCTTCTCGATGGGAGCTAAAATAGCTCTGTAAGGCCAGAGGCCTCGAGTTTGGAACTTGGGGGCTAATATGCCCAATTTTTGAAAATCTCGAACAATGGGCCTTAGGTCGGTTGGCACGAGTAGGAGCACGTAAACAACCATGACTTATATGCCATGAAAACTTAAGTAATTGATTTGTTTGGTCATGGTACCAAGACAGGACCGACATACTCAGTCAACTAGCAGCAATGAGACATGATAGGTCTCCGGACTAGTCAAGACAAACAACTACAGGTTGAGTTGAGGGTCGGGACCATTGGATCAGTGGCACCACTGATTATATGGCATTATGTGAAAATGTTGATTGTGCATGCATAGTGTTTATGGGACCTTCAAGATGCCCAAGAGGGTTAGTGATGTGTCCTAAGGCTCTGGACGATCTGATGGATATAAGGGTAGTTAGTCGTACTAGAAACCCTGTGAAGCTTGACGTAGCTTCATGCTTATGAGATCGGGGTGGGGTCAGGATAAGGTCTCTATCCTCATACGGACACGGTGTTTTATTTATGGGATTGAGGGTCGGATGTCGCATACATCCACTCATTCTGAAGGTAGCAGTGTATGTACTTCTATCTATGTGGTTGGTAAAGTCGCTCCACTCAAAAGTACGCATGTCTTCTCCTGAGTTAAAGAAGGCAGAAACTCTTGTTGAACCAGGAAAGCGGCAGGTTGTTCATGGGGATTCAACCAAATTGTGTCGGGGCGTGACAACTAGAGTGCTATCAGAGCCAAGTTCCCTTGAAACGTTATCAATATTATGCCCTAACAATAATCCAACTTTAAACTATTGGATAGGAAGGAGAGTCCCTAGGAAGTTCGCGGTGAAATCCAGTCCTCCACCCATAATCATGAAAAAGGCATCTAATCCGAGGGAGGAAGCCATACAAAGGTTCCTAAAGGGTGAAAAACGAGTACCCAAGGATATGGTAGAAGACTATCGAAAACTTGTGGGAGCTTTAATAGAACCGGAAGGCATCATATACCCTCCTCCCAGACAAGAAGAATAGGTATCACCTCCTAGGAGTCCGACCCCTCCTCCTCCAGTCCCACAACAACTGGAAGGGAATCCAACCAAGAAGGAGGTCTGGGATAATTTTTGGGATGGACATGCCACCTTCATGAAGGTCCACCAAGTACCTCCACCCACTCAACCTGGCTTCAATCCCTCCCAATGGGTGAAGTGGATTTATGAGTGTGAGGTTGAGGTACTAAGGTGGTACGGATTGGAGGCCATACATGAAATTCGCCGTATTAGGGAGCACGAATGGATCCTAATCAGTTCCTCAGAGCCTTCTGATCAAGAGTCTTACAACTGTTCTAGGGTTAATTCTAGTCCTATGACCCCAAGGGATTAGGGGGTAGAAAATTCCTATAATAAGCAAAGTATGGTGAGAAAATATTTCTTGAATGAATGAAAGTAAAAGTTTTGTTAAAACTTTTAAGTTCTTTGATAAATTTAAAACAAAAGAGTATGATAATAAAAATTTAAGTAAAAGGTAAGAAATCACTTAAGGAAGAAAATAAGGTTATTTATAATTAATCTCAACCCTTAAGACTTACACTTAGAAATACAATAAAGAAGAATCCATCTAAGGGAGATCTTAAGAAAAGGAAAAAGAAGTTGGAACAAAGGGAAGCAATCATCAAAGAGTACAAATTCATGGAGAGTCCAAGAAGTTAAAGATAGGCTCAAAGAATGAAGAATAAGGAAAAACAAGAGTATCACATTCCAATGGGAACCCCGAGAATAGAAGCTGATCGAGAAGAAAAAGAAATAATCACAGTGACCACCAAGGAAAGATGGAAAGTAAGTAGACTAACAGGAAGGCCCAGGTGTAAAAACTACTTATAAAGAACTAAGATACAGTTCCTTAGGAACTTCATAAGATAAGGAGACTTGTGGAAGCCAAAGATGTGGACCAAAGGAGGAAGAAAAGTAGGAGTGGATGAATCACACAAGATCCTTAAGTTAGGTGAAGATTTAAAAGAGAGAATTTCTAAAGAATGATAGGGTGATCAAACAAAAGAATTCCAGAATGGAAGACAATATAAGGAGGATAGAAATAGGAAGTTTGATCGAGGAAGGAGAAAGCTCCAGGTCAAGAGAATCAATCGAAGAAATGTCACAAAACTAGAGCCGACATGAGGACCTCAGTAAGAAGTATGAGTGATAGAGTAAGTGTTTTGGGAGGTTAAGTATGATCTATCGCAAGAAGACATGAAAAACCAAATAAAAATTTTAGACAGATCCGATTAAAAGAAATAACTCTGATTGACCAAATCATTTAGAGGAGTAAACAAAGCTCTAATAAGAGTTGGGGAGTAGTAAAAGAATACACCCTAATCGAGGCAAATGGAGGTATACCAAGGACACAAAGATACGAAAGGTTTTGGCACAAGAGGGATGACAGATCAACCACAAAGAAATAAACAAAAGCTGGAGCAAGTGGAAATATAGCAAGATGACAAAAAGTACTCACAGATCGGAAAAGTAAGATGTAAGCTGGTGAAAATAATGGCAAAAGACATTCTAGAATTTAATAACTGCAGTGGTAAAACCAAAAGGAAATCCTGAGAGAGAGGGAATGTGAAGCTTACTTGAGAAAGGAATCTTGGTAAACATAGGTGTATCAATGAAGAGGAAATGGAACCAATGGAATAGGAAAGAGAACAAGTTCCTCAAGAACAAGATGTTGGAGATGAAAGGATCAAGTACAAGGGGAAGGAAATCATAAAGATCCAAGGGGTAAGTTAAACCCAAGTAATGTGTAAGTAGGAGGATGACATCAAAAGATGTCGTACGAGTAAGAATGGATTTGGAAAGAGAAGAGATCTTAAAGAGGAAGGACGCTAGTGGGAATGAGGAATGAAGTATGAGATCAAGAGTTTCTTAGTAAGTATCAGGGAGTTCAAGTATTTGAAGGTTGAATGACTGAATAAGGAAGATTGGAAAGGACGAGTAAGTAAGGAAATCAATACGGTTATAGGGACGTGAAGTCAAAGACATCACGAAGAATGTCATGTGGTAAGGGGCAGGTAAACCCAACTGACTCAGGGAAACTTGACTTAGGCAAGGAAAGTCTATGAGTAAGGCATAACAAAGTTCATAAAGGTGATAATCAAAGAATGAAGAAGGGATCCTTGCAGGATGAAAAGGTGATAAATGCCAAAAACATGTGGAAGAAAAATGACCAAAACTCATAGTTCTAAAATTCTTAGGTAAAAGAAGCTTGGAATGGGAAAGGGTGCCTTGGGAAGGAAGGATATAACTAGAAGAAACGATTCTAGATCTCCTAGGATGATATCCTAGGCTAAAGTAAGTTCCATGGAATGAGGAAAGGATGAGGAGGAGATGAGAATCTTAGGTATGTGATGAAAGGGATGAATGGAAACAACCGAAAAGGTTGTAAGATCATAAAATAGAAAAAAATCTACATATCACTAAAAAGTTTAAGCCAATATGCAAAAAAGTGTAGAATAAGTTTTGGGGATAAAACTCCTAAAAGGAGGGGAGAGTTGTAAACCCCGCTCTTTGGAGTTAAGGAAAATTGGGAAATAACCTGTCGAACCGAGTGAGAAAAACCAAACTGGTTCACAAACCCGATTTTTGGAGAACGGAAAAATTGGAGATATTACAACTCTCAAGTGACCCAAAAGGTTTATAAACCTTGGAAAAGAACTTTAGAACCAATTGGGAGAGAAAAACCAAACCGGTTTATGAACTGAGTCGGTTTATGAACTGGAAACGATAGAGAGAGGACAAACCCGGAAAATTATGAATCCCAAGTGACCTAAAGAGTCACATAAGTCAAGAAAAAGGACTTTAGGATGAATGGGGGATGAAAACCAAACCGATTCAGGTGAACCGGATCCGAACCAGATTGGACTGGTTTGAACCACTATTAAACTGAATGCTAAATTCATTTTGCTAGGTGGCTTAAAAAAATCTAATTTGAGATTTGAGGCCACCATTGGATAGAAAATGAATTTAGAAATTTTTAGATTTGAAAAATTCGGTTGAATCAGGGTTGAACCGGCTAGTTTAAGCTTTGAACCTGGTTTGGCCCAGTCTGGTCCGGTTCATAAAGTGTCGTCTTCTTCATTTAGACGACAACACTGTTCACTCGCCGAAAAATTGAAGCAGCGTCGTTGAAGGGGAAACATTTTCATTTGGTACATTTCAGGCCATCGATTACTGCATAAAGGTTCCAAACGAACGACCGATGAGTCCCAGAGCTACTTATATAAAAAGCCCCTCTCCATTCATCCTCTCTACACCTGAAAACCTCTCTCTCTCTCTCAACTGCTTAGCTTTCCAGTGAAACTAGACCAAAGCTACAATATAGGGTCATTTCTGAGCCAAAGAAGGCATGGTCAGGTTCCTTAGAACTAGGGAGAAGTCATCTACACAGCGGTAACATCCGTTCACTTCGAGGGTCACCGAAGAAGTGCCGCGTGATCGAATAGTGAAGTAGCTCCGACGAAAAGAAGCTGCCCTATTTCGGCCGAGCTGAAATCTGCTAATTCAAGCCTTCTTCAGACCAAACCAAGCTCTCCCAACACCTTCTCAGCTCTTCCACGACCAAATTAGAACTGAAAGGTAAGCAAATTCGGCTCCCTTCTATAATTTTTGACCGGTGCTAGAGAGAGAATCGACAGAATCTCGATGATAGAATTCTCACCCAATTTGGCATCAATTGATGCAATTCTTGATCCTAGGAGAAACCTCAGAAGTAGAGATATTGCCCAGATTGGAAGCTCAGACCACCACGTCCTCGACGGAGAGCAATTGAAGCTTTCTCTCTCTACGTTCTATTTTCTAGCGAAGCACCGTTTGAGCTCGTTTCTGCGTCAAAACTTGTGATTCAAAGTGCAATTAAATCATATGAGGATGTAGAAAATCAAATTTAAATTCAATTTCAACAATTTGAAGTGTTTGATCAATCAATTTGATTAAATCAAATTAGATTATGTTAGGAAGTTAAAATTGGGAATTTTGAAAATTCTAGGGACCAAAATGCAATTTTATAAAATTGAGGGTCAATTGGGCATGGTAAGAATATTACATGACTAATTGAGCAAATTTTAGAAATTTTGAGGTAAAACATACCATTTTTGTAAAGGGCAAAATGGTAATTTTGGGAAAATTGAGGGCCAAATTGAGAATTTGGGAAATTTGAACCCCTTTTTATGAAATTGAATAAATTGAGGTCCCAATGGGAATTTAAAAAGTTTTGAGACTCAATCTGGGGAAAAGCTGTCAATTGTGGCCTAAAATAAAGAAAAAATAACTTTAGGGACCAAATTGTAAATATTTGAAAAGTTGAATACTTAGTCATTCATAATGAATGAAGGTGATCAAGCCAAATGATAATGAATAATAATGTTCATTTCATGTAGGAACATGAGACATCGGGGACGCCAGCTAAGATTAAGTTCACAAGGGACGAAAACTGACTAGGAGAAATTTCATTGCACGATCGGGTGAGTGAGATTTTTATATCATACCCGATTGGGATGATAAGTATCTCAAAAATGAAAATCCACTGTTAAGTGGTATTTTAAACATCACACCAAAGAGGAGTGGTGTGAAATCATGTGGAAAAACTACTTACTTGTTGTAAGTAGATCATACCCAGTTGGTATGATGAAACTTCATCAAAGGAAGTGGAAAACTCGTTCATCGGTAATGAGCAGAGATGTCCTCAAACTCGGTTGGTATGATGGATAGTTCAAAATTATATTTTGTCGCAAGTGCTCTCCCCTAACTATGTGCCATTTCTTAAATAATTTGGGAGACCTTTTCGACGGGAGCTCGAATAGCTCTATTAGGACGGAGGCCTTGGTTTTGGAACTTGGGGGCTAATATGCTTGATTTTTTAAAATCTAGAACAATGGGCCCTATGCCGGTTGGCACAAGCAAGAGCTCGTAAACAAACATGACTTGTATGCCATGAAAACTTAAGTAATTGATTTGTTTGGCCATGGTACCAAGACAGGACCGACATACTTAGTCAACTAGTGGCAGTGCGACATGACAGGTCTCTGGACTAGTCAAGACAAACAACTATAGGTTGAGTTGAGGGTCGGGACCGTTGGACCAGTGGCACCACTGATTATATGGCATTAAGTGAAAATGTTGATTGTGCATGCACTGTGTTTATAGGACCTTCAAGATGCCCAAGATGGGTAGTGATGCTTCCTAGGGCCCTAGACAACCTAATGGATATAAGGGCAGTTAGTCGTACCAGAAGCCTTGCGAAGCTCGACATAGCTTCAAGTGCATGAGACCGGGGTGGGGTTAGGATGAGGTCTCTGTCCTCATATGGACATGGAATTTTATTTATGAGATTGAGGGTCAGATGTCACGTACATCCACTCATTCTCAGGGTAGAAGTGGACGTACTTCTATCTAGGTGGTCGGTAAAGTCGCTCTGATGCCACAAGTGGGTTCAATAGACAGGCTGGCCTGTGATTGTGATTTGCCTTCACGATGAAGCATGTGTGTTGAGTGATAACACACCATTATTAATAAGAAATGGTGAATAAAATAAAAAATTTGAAATAAGAAGTTTTTAAAGGATTTAAGGTGTCTAACACACTCCAACTTGATAACTATTTTTATAGCAACTTCATTTTTAAAATACCCATTCACTGAGTTGTTGAAACTCACCCCTCTGTTCTATCCCACTTTCAGGAAAAAGAGATAATGACTAGGAATAACACCGAGCCATACCCTCTGTCAGGTATGCTTAATTTCTCTTAAGCTTGCATTTTATTTGATATATGTCTTTCTAGGGAACAAGGTCAAAAGTACGTTTGGCTACTCCTGAGTTAAAGAAGGGGAAAACTCCTCTTGAATCGGGAAAGTGACAGGTTGTTCACGGGGATCTAACCAAATCGGGTCAGGGCATGACAATCTCCATGGGGTGCACCAGTTGTGATGCCCCAACCCATTTTGGTCGGATCCCCGTGAGCAACCCGCCACTCTCTCATTTTATTAAAGGGTTTCCCTCATTATAAACCATAAAGAGTAAGGCATCCTTTAGACCTGCACCTTTTCCTGGAATAGTATAAATCAAAATAGCATAATAATTTAAATTTATCATACCTGTCTCATAGGCATCTTAGTTGATGGTCTTTAAGGGTAGGTTTTCCGGAATTTCCTGAAAGGGATATATGGGAGGGGGTGAGTACGACTACTCAGCGAATGGGTTTTTCAAAATTTTTAAATTTTAAGAAAAAGACTTGTACTGGAGTGTGCCAGACTTCTTTCTTTCAAAAATCATTTCATATCAAATCTCGGTTTTACCACAATTTCTTTATTAATCACCGTGTGTCATCACCCAACACACAACCTTCATCATGAAGGTCAAACATACATTCGCAGGCTAGTCCATCCACTGAACTCACTTGTGGCATCGGAGCGACTTTACCGGCCACCTAGATAGAAGTACGTCCACTTCTACCCTAAGAATCAGTGGATGTTCGCGACATTCGACCCTCAATCCTGAAATCAATTCTTCATGTGCGTATGAGGACAGAGACCTCATCCCATCCTGTCTTGGTACCATGGCCAAACAATTCCTTTATTTAAAGTTTTATGGCATATAACTCATGTTTCTTTATGAGCTCCTGCTCGGGCAAACTGGCCTTGGGCCCACTGTACAAGATTTTCAAAATTGGGCATATTAACCCCAAAGTTCCAAAACCATGGCCCTCGACCTATAAGAGCTATCCGAGCTCCCATCAAGAAGGTCTCCCAAATCATTTAAGCATGGGCACATAGTCAGGGGAGAGCACTTCCAACAAAAATATGTTTTCAACTGTCCATCATACCGACCAGGTATAAGGACATCTCTGCTTATAACCGATGAACAGGTTTTCAACTTCCTTCGAGGAAGTTTCATCATACCAACCGGGTATGATCTACTTACAACCGGTAAGTAGTATTTCCGTATGTTTTGCACATCAATCCTCTAAGTAGTGATGTTTAAAATACCACTTAGTAGTGGGTTTTCATTTTGAGGTACTTACCATCCCCACTCAACCGTTAATACAGTGAATTTCACTAGACTGATTCTTTGTATTCACACGAGCTTTTCCTTGTTGGCGTAACCGGTATCTCGTGTTCCTACACGATATGAACATCTCGATTCATTATCACTCGGCCTAATAGCCTTCATTAATTCCAAATGAATGAGAAAATCGAACTTTTATTTAATTGCAATTAGGTCCCTAATGTTATTTCTCTTTAACTTTAGGTCCCTAATGCCACTTTTTCCTCAAATTGAGTCCCGAAACTTTTAAATTTATCATAGGAACTCAATTTATTCCATTTCACAAAAAGGGGTTTAATTTCCCAAATTTCCAATTTGGTCCCCCAACTTTTCCAAAATTACCATTTTGCCCTTCCTTTACAAAATTGGTAAGTTTCACCCCAAAAATTCTAAAATTCCTCAATTGGCGCTCTAACATTTTTATCATGCCCAACAAACCCTCAATTTTATGAAATTGCATTTCGGTTCTTCGAATTTTTGAAAATACTCAATTTTGCCCCAATTCCAAATTCTTAACACAACCAAATTTCATTTCATGAAATTAATCGATCAAACGTTTCCAGTTATCAAAATTGAAGTTGAAATTGAGTTTCTACATGTTCATATGACTCTTTAACAATGTGAATCGCAAGTTTTAATGTCGGAACGAGCTCAAATAGAGCTTCACCGTAAAATGAACATTAGAGAGAGAAAGCTTCGATTACTCACCGGTGAGGGCATGGCGGTCAAAGCTTTCTATCTGGGTAGGTAGTTCTCCTCTTAAGGTTTTTCTAGGATCAAGAATGACATCAATTAATGTCGAATTGGATTAGAATTTCATCATTCAAACTCGACTGACTCTCTCTCTAACGCCGATTAGAAATTGCAGAGGGGAGCCAAATTGGCTTACCTTTCCATCCTAATTCGGCAATAGGAGGGCTGAGGAAGTGTAGGAAGGGCTTCGTTTGGCCTGAGGAGGGCTCGAAATGGCTGATTTCAACTCGGATGAAACAGGGCAGCTTCAGTCCGCCAGAGCTGCTTCACTGTTCTATCACGCTGAAATTTCTTCGGCGACCCTCGGAGCAAACGGAGCTTTCTATCTGGGTAGGTAGTTCTCCCCGACCTCACCTTCTTTGGCTTAGAAATGACCTATATCGAAGCTCTGGATTGAGCTTCACCGAAAAACTAAGCAACTAAGAGAGAGTGAGCTTTTTAGGCGTGTAGAGGATGAATGGAGAGGGGCTCTTTATACAGGGAGCTCGGGGACTCATCGGACATCCGTTTAGCACCTTTTGATAGAATTGATGGTCGAAAATGTATTGAATGGAGATGTTCCTTCTTCGCCGGCGCTGCTTCGATTTTTTGACGAGTGAACACTGCTATCATTTGAAGGAAGAAAATGATAATGTTCCAAACTAGATCGTATTGGTCCGAATTGGGTTTGAATCTTAAACCAGACGATTCACCCCTCATTCGACCGAGTTTTTCAAATCTAAAAATTTCTTCATTCATTTTCTATCCAATGGTGGCCTCAAATCTCAAATCTCAAATATGAATTTAGGATCCGGTTCAATAGTGGTTTAAATCAGTTCGGATCTGGTTCACCTGAACCAGTTTGATTTTCATCTCCAATTCCTTCAAAAGTATATTTCCATGATTTTAGTTCCGGTTCATAAACTGGTTTAATCCGGTTCGGGTCCGGTTCACCCGAACCAGTCTAGTTTTTCTCTTCCAATTTCTCCTAAGGTTCTTTTCCAAGGTTTTATGAACCCTTTGGATTACCCGGGAGTTGTAAATTACCAAATTACCTGTTTCCAATTAATCGGGTAGGTGAATCGGTTCGGTTTTCTTTCTTGGTTTGACCGGTTCTTTTCCCGATTTTCCTTAATTCAAAAGGGCGAGGTTTACACCAGTTCTATTCATCAAGAAAAAGGATGGGAGCATGAGGTTTTGCATAGACATTCAAAAGTTGAACCAGGTCACTATAAAGAATGAATATCCACTTCCACAGATCGACGACCTATTAGTCCAATTAAAAGGAGCAGCCTACTTCTCAAAGATAGACCGTCAATTAGTATACCACTAACTCAAGATCTGAGAGGGAGATATCCCTAAGACTGCCTTTCGGTCTCGAAACTGACACATGTGTAAACCCCACCTACTGGAGTGAAGGAAAACCGAGAAAAGAACCGATCAAATCGAGTGAGAAACACCGAACCGATTCACAAACCCGATCATCAAAAAATGGACAAATTGGGAAATTTACAACTCTTGAGTGACCCAAAGGGTTTATAAGACCTTAGAAAAGGATCTTAGAACATATTAGGAAAGAAAACCAGACCGGTTTAGGAGAACCAAATCCGAGCTGGATTGAACCGATTTATGAACTGAGTCGGTTCATGAACTAGAACTAATAGAGAAAGGGTAAATCGAGAAATTTATGGATCCTGAGTGACCTAAAGAGTTACAAAAGTCATGAAAAAGGACTTTAGGATGAATTGGAGATGAAAACCAAACCGATTCAGATGAATCGAATTCGAACCGGATTAAACCGGTTTGGACCACTATTGAACCAGATACTAAATTCATTTTTATAGGTGGTTAGAAAATTTAAATTGGAGAATTGAAGCCACCATTGGATAGAGAATGAATTTAGAAATTTTTTATTTTGAAAAATTCGGTCGAATCGGGCCTAAACCGACCGGTTTAAGCTTTGAACCTAGTTTGGAAAAATGATGTCTTCTTCCTTCAAATAACAACACTGTTCACTCGCGGAAAAATTGAGCAGCGCCGATGAAGATGAAAAGTCTTCAGCCAGGGAATTTCAGGATGAATGACCACCATTAAGGTGCCAATCGGATGGCCAAAAAGTCCTTGAGCTTCCCATATAAAGAGCCCCTCCTCATTCATCCTTATCACACCTGAAAACTCCATTCTCTCTCAACTGCTCCATTTTTCACTAAAGCTCAAATCAAAGCTTCAACTTGGGCATTTTTTTGAGCCAAAGAAGGCATGGTTGGGTTCTTTGGATTCGAGAAGAAGTCAGCTACACGCCTATAGTCTCCATTTGCTCTGAGTGTCACTCGAAAAGCGCCAACGTGATTGATCAGTGAAGCGGCTCCAGCGGACCGAAGCTGCCCTATTTCGGTCGAGCTAAAATTGGCCAATTCGAGCCCTTCTCATGCCTAACTAAGCCCTCAGAACCCCTACACAGCCCTCCTACAGCTGAATTGAAGCGAGACCAATTTTGCTCCAATCTATAATTTTCGACCGGTGCTAGAGAGAGAACCAGTAGAGTTTTGATGAAAAATTCTCACTCAATTCGGCATCAATTGATGCAATTCTTGATCCTAGTAGCAACATTAGCACAAGAGCTCGGATCATCGTGCCCCCGATAGTAAGCTTTCAAAGCTTTCTCTCCATATGTCTAGTTTTTCGGCGAAGCTCCGTTTGAGGTCATTCTGGCATCAAATCATGTGATTCAAAGTGCAATTGAATCATATTAAGATGTAGGAACTCTAATCTAACAAAAATTTCAACAATTAAACTCATTTGATTGGTCAATTTGACAAAATCAAATTTGGCTAAGTTAGAAGGTTGAAATTGGGGAAATTTTGGGGATTTCGAAAATTCAAGAGACTAAAGTGTAATTTCATAATATTGATGGCCAATTGGGAATGATCAAGATGTTGGAGGACCAATTGGCAAATTTTTGGAATTTTTGGGGTAAAACTTACCATTTTTGTAAAGTAGGGTCAACATGGTAATTTTGGAAAAGTTAGGGACCAAATTGGAAATTTGGGAAACTTGAACCCCTGTTTGTGATTTTGAATAAATTGAGGTCCTAAGGTGAATTTTAGAGCTTCGGGACTCAATTTGGGGGAAAACCTGTTTTAGGGTCTTAAAGTTATAGAAAAATAACTTTATGGACCTAATTGCAAATAAATGAAAAGTTTGGTTTTATCATTAATTAGGGATGAATGAAGACCATTAGACCAAAGGATAATGAATAAGGTTGTTCATATCGTGTAGGAACACGAAGTACCAAGAAAGCTAGCTAAGACAAGTTTGCGTGAAGGCAACAAGCCGGCTAAGAGGAAATTCAATGCACTATTGGGTGAGTGGGATATTTAATATCATACTCGGTTGGGATGATAAGCACCTCAGAAATGAAAACTCACTGCTAAGTGGTATTTTAACCATCACACCTAAGAGGAGTGATGTGGAAATCATGTGAAATAGCTACTTATCGGTTATAAGTAGATCATACCTGGTTGGTATGATGAAACTTCTTGGAAGGAAGTGCAAAACCCGC
Organism: Trapa bicornis; assembly: GCA_030064425.1. Classification (NCBI taxonomy): domain Eukaryota; kingdom Viridiplantae; phylum Streptophyta; class Magnoliopsida; order Myrtales; family Lythraceae; genus Trapa; species Trapa bicornis. The sequence goes on along the minus strand of CM057753.1, from coordinate 15,073,254 downwards.
ATATCCATTATAAGTGGAGATGTCCTCATAATTAGTTGGTATAATAGACAAATGAAAAGTTTATTTTGTCGGAATTGCTCTCTCCTGTCTGTGTGCCACTAGTTAAAATTTTTGGGTGAACTTCTTTATGGGAGCTCGAATAGCTTAGATAGGCCGGTGGCCTCGATTTTGGAACTTGGGAGTTATTATGCCCGATTTTGAAAATCTCAAACAGTGGGCCTTAGACCAAATGGCATGAGGAGGAGCTCGTAAACAAACATGATTTTAAGCCATGAAAACTTAAGTAAATGAATTGTTTGGCCATGCAATTGAGACCAGACCGACATACTCGATGGACTAGCGGTAGTGTGATATGACAGGTCTACGGACCAGTCAAGACAAATAACTGTTGGTCAAGTTGAGAGTTGGGGCCATTAGACCAGTGGCACCACATATAATATGGCTTATGTGGAAAAATTATTGATTTGTGTATGCACTATGTTACAGGACCTTCAAGATGCCCAAAATGGTCCACGCAAGGAGATGACCTGTTGTGGATGTGGGCAATGGGGACACTACATAATAAGATGCCCACATAGCAAAGGATTGTCCAACACCGCAATGAATCAAAGCAATACCTTCCAATTAGGATACCTCCACCCCTACAAAAGCCCAAAGGGATAATGCTACAAGGACCATAACTCCGGCTAGGGATTCCAACCACACTCAGGAAGAAAACTTTCTAGACCATAGCATAGTACTGAGTACTCCCCAAACTGTCATTTTGATAATCTCTTTCAAGAGATGTTAAAACCTTAAAGTTGTACCCTTACTTCAATGAATAAAATTTTTGAGTTCCTAAAAATTTCTTTGTCTCATAAATACAAAATTGTATGCCTCAATTATATGAGGAAGGATCACTAGAGAAAGATCGAAGGAAGGACCTTAAGAAAATCCAGATATAACAAGAAGGTAGATAAAGGGAATTTTTCTTAAGGGGTACTACAAGCCACCTAAGAGCAAAGAAGGAAATACCTCCTCCATAGAAGACAAGCCGAACGATGAAAGATAATTGGGATGTCTCGAGACAACAAGGTATGATCTACCTTGGAAAAGCAAAGGAACTAGGTAGTTGTAGACTAACCTATTAAGGAAAGGGATATGGAAAGGCCAGGACAGTGGAAAGGAAGGATGTATGAAATCCTTGAAGAAATAAATGGTCAGAAATGAAATGTTGACCACACGCAAGACATAAGGAGGATTTAGTAAGTTCCGCACAAAGAAGTCTTGGAGCAAATAGTGCCTAAACTTTTTCCCAATGAAGGAGGCCTTGGGAAGGCACACATGTTCCAACTAGGAAGTAATGGACCAAGTGACGAAGGATGAGGAGATGAAGAGCATGCCAAAATGAAAGAACATCCGAAGAACCTTAGAGAAGTAAGCCCTCCAATTCGGAAGTGAGTAAGGAGAAAACAAACCAATGACATTGAGATTGGTCGTAGCTCACAGTCTCTTAAATAAAGCCCAAGAAGTGGATGGTTGGATATAAAATAGAGTGCTAGGAACCATCCCATTATTAGGAGCTCCTCGAAGGAAGTATAAGAGACAAAAAGGGAATTTGGAGAACGAGGAAGGATCAAGGGTAGAAACCATATTGATATCAAAACAGTGTAAGAAAAGAAAGAAGAAGAAGCCTTCCAGGAGTGTTAAGGAGGTTGAACGTAAAACACCCAGGATGGAAGTCCCTAGGTAGAAGGATAAAGATAGGAAGTGGGACCATAGAAAGGGAAATTTCGAAGCTAAGTAACCAACATGTGGATCATAAGAGGACTAAACTGAAATAGGAAACCTCATTAAGGGGCATAAGTAGTTAATGTTGTATCGAGATGGCCAAATGTGACCTGGTTTAGAAGAGCAGAGGAACCAAATAGGGATATTAGAAAAAGCTAATAAAGGGAAATAACTATTGACAATGGCATGGTCAAAGAGGATAAACAAACGCTTTAAGAAGGACTGAGAAATAGTAATTACTACACTCTAAGGAGGGCATTGGGCATGATAAAGATGTTGGAGGACCAATTGGGCAAATTTTGGAATTTTTGGGGCAAAACATACCATTTTTATAGTGGGGCAAAATGGTAATTTTGGAAAAGTTGGGGAACAAATTGGAAATTTAGGAAACTTGAACACCTTTTGTGATTTTGAATAAATTGAGGTCCTAAGGTGAATTTTAGAGTTTTGGGGCTTAATTTGGGGGAAAACTGGCAATAGGGACTTAAAGTTAAAGAAAAATAACTTTAGGGACCTAATTGGAAATATGTGAAAAGTTTGCTTTCTCATTCATTCGAGATGAATGAAGGCTATTAGGCCAAATGATAATAAACAAGGATGTTTATATCGTGTAGGAACATGAATGAATGGGAATGCTAGCTGAGACAAGTTCGCGTGAAGGCAACAGGCCGACCAAGAGGGAATTCATTGCACTATCGGGTGAGTGGGATATTTAATATCATACCCGGTTGGGATGATAAGCACCTCGGAAATAAAAACCCACTGCTAAGTGGTATTTTAACCATCACACTTGGAAGGAGTGATGTGGAAATCACATGAAAAAACTACTTATCGGTTGTAAGTAGATCATACCCGGTTGGTATGATGGAATTGTCTAGAAGGAAGTGAAAAACTCGGTTATCGATTATAAGTGGAGGTGTCCTCATACTCAGTTGGTATGATAGACAAATGAAAACTTTATTTTGTTGGAAGTGCTCTCCCCTGACTGTGTGCCACTCCTTAAAATGTTTTGGGAGAACTTCTTGACATGAGCTCAAATAGCTGAGATAGGCCGAAGGCATCGGTTTTGGAACTTGGTGGCTATTATGCCCGATTTTGAAAATCTCGAACAATAGGCCCTAGGCCAGTTGGCACAAGTAGGAGCTCGTAAACAAACATGATTTTAAGCCATGAAAACTTAAGAAAATGGATTGTTTGGCCATGGTACCGAGACATGACTGACATACACGATGGACTAGTGGTAGTGCGACATGACATGTCTACGGACTAGTCAAGATAAACAACTGCGGGTCGGGTTAAGAGTCAGGGCCGTTGGACCAGTGGCACCACAAATTATATGGCTTATGTGGAAAAATTATTGTTTTTTGCATGCATTGTGTTACAGGACCTTCAAGATGCCCAAGAGGAGTAGTGATGCGTCCTAGGGCTCTAGAGGACCCGGTGGAGATAAGGGCAGTTAGTCATACCATAAGTCTTGAGAAGCTTGGCGTAGCTTCATGCGCATGAGACCGGGGTGTGGACAGGATGAGGTGCCTATCCTCATAAGGACACAGAGTTTTGTTGCAGGATTGATGGTCGGATGTCACGTACATCCACTCATTCTCAGGGTAGACGTGGACGTGCTTCTATCTAGGTGGCCAGTAAAGTCGCTCAGATGCCCAAAGTGGGTATAGTGGATGGACTGGCCTACGAATGTGTGTTTCCTTCAAGATGAAGTGTGTGTGTTGGTTGATAAACACACTGTTGAGATGAGAAATGGCTATGAAAAACTGAGATTTTGAAAATGAGAAATTTTAAAGAAAATAAGGAGTCTGGCAAACTCCAATTTAAACTATTTTCTAAAAGTCATATCTTAAAACACCCATTCACTGAGTCGTTGAACTCACCCCTCCCTTATATCCCTTTCAAGTAACCCCAGAAAGGCTACCTAAGGACTTTCAGTTAAATACACCTGCAAGACAGGTATGGAAGGTTAAAAATTCATGCAGTTTTGAGTAATGTTATTCCAGGAAATGCACAGGTTTAAAGAACGCCTTACTTCTCATGGTTTAAAAGAATGGGGAAACCTCTAATAAACTGGGAGAGTGGCGGGTTGATCACAGGGATCTGACCAAACTAGGTTGGAGCATGACACCTTCTTGATGGGAGCTAGAACAACTCAGATAGGCCAGAGGCCTCGATTTTGAACTCATAGGGCTTAAGGCCCAGTTTTGGAAAATCACGTGTAGTGGACCCAAGGCCAGTGGGCACGAGCAAGAGTTCGTAAACAAACATGAGTTATAGAAAGCCATGAAATTTCTAATGAAATGGTTGTGTGATTTCGCCATGGTACCATGTTAGGATCGACAATACTCGATTGACTGGCAGTAGTGTGTTAGGGCCAGATCGATGGACTAGCCTTGACAAACAGCTACATGTCGGGTTGAGAGTCGGGGTCGTTGGAGCATCGACACCAAAGATAATGGCTATATGTGAAAACTATTGTTTTGTGCATGCACTTGTAGTACATGACCATCAAGACAACCAAGAGGGGTAGTGATGGGTCCTAAGGGCTACTAGAGGACATGGTGGAGATAAGGGCAGTTCGTTGTGCCTGTCAATCTAGAAGCTAGAAGTAGCTTCTTGTGCATGAGACTGGGGTGGGGTTGGGATGAGATCTTTGTACTCATATGGACACGGAGTGGTATTCGGGTCTAAGGGTCGAATGTTGAGAACATTCAATCAAACCCAGGGTAGAAGTGGATGGGCTTTTATCTTGGTGACCATTAAAGACTCGCTGAGCCACAAGTGGGAGCAGTGGATGGGCTGCACCTACGAATATGTGTACCCTTCCTGATGAAGGGTGTGTGTTATTTGTGAAACACACCTAATATGGAAATGGGAGAAAGATTTTGAAAATTGGAATTTGAGAAAAGATCCTTCTTAATGGAAATGATAATATTGGCACACTTTGAACAAAGCTATATGGGTTTCCCCTTCCACCGTTACCTCACGCCCCCGTACAATGGCATCCCTAAGGACCTGTTGATTTTGGATGTGGTTACCCTTCTATCCTGGTCCATGTGCAGATATAGGACTTGTGGACATCATAGTGTCTATCATTTCTTTTCCTTTTCTTTATATACTTTTCCTATTTGCCTCAGGATCTTAGGTGAGGCCTTAGCATCCTACACCTACATATATTATGGCTACTTCTCGATTACATTTCTACCTTGCTGGATTGTTACCTTTATGGCTAGGATCACACCCCTCCAAGCTTAGTCCCTTATCCATGGATGGACCATGTTGTTTGAAAACAATCCTAGCCATAGGAATACTTAATTTTAAGCGTAAATTTCAATGTACATTCGATACACCTCAAAGATGTTCTGTAATGTACAATAACTATTGTTGGGGTTCCTACCCTCGACTACACACATACTAAGCCCCGTCATTTGGAAGCCGTAAATACTACCTGATACTTTATACATTACCAAAACAAGGAGGCCATTTCCATGCTACCTAAGAGAGATCCTCAGCCCGGTACCTAATGTGTCACACCCCGACCTGGTTTCCCCGATCGGACCTACAAACAACCCACCACATCCTCCTAGTTTTACAATAATGGGTGCCTTATCATTTCGATAGTGTGCAAGGCTTAAAATAAAATAAATCAAATTATTTTTCAAAAATAATAAATTTGATTTTTTTTAGAAAATATACTTTAGAAACCACACTGCATAAAGTCTATTTAACATTTCATAGCTTTCGGATAGTTATTTTGGTCTTAGCCATTGATCTCTTTAAGGCTTTCCTCTTCTCTTATTTCCCAAACGTTTGGTCTTTCCATCCTTTCCTTCTTTACTGTAATTGTGACTTTCACAAAGGGTCAATTCATTAACTGCCCCCACTCATATTATCCTCTTAGTTTAATTATTTTGAGATAATTGTCTCTCAAATATTCGTGTCCTTGGTATCCATCCCTTTGGCTTGTTTTGGGTATGATCCTTATACTTTCCCATTCTTCTTGGTGTGTAGTTTATTTCCTTCAATTGGATTTGTCTAAAATCCCTATTTGGTTCCCTGCTCTCTTACAAGTAGATCATGCTTGGCCTTTTAGGTATTTACTTAATCGCGTATGTCCTTTAATGAGGTCCCAATTCCTACCCCAGTTCATGATATCTCATTGGTTGATTACCTTAGTTTGGAACTTCTTCCTTTCCACAATTCCATTTCCTATCTTCATTCTTCTTCTAGGGACTCCCATACTGGGATTTTCACATTCATTTTCCCTACTGCTCCTTGAAAGTTCTCCCTTTATTCCGTTCTTATATTTCCCGACCTTTCTATGGTGATTCACTCTAGCTTTCTCCCCTATCTTCTATTTCTTTTTGTTTCACATCCTTATCTCCAAACAAAGTCCCTTATCACTATCGAATTTCTAAGGATGTGTGTCCTAACTCCTTTCCAGTATTTGTATTATTCCTGGGGTTTCTTTCTATCATACTTCTTTCCCTTCTTTTTTCCCTGTCTTCTCTTACTTGTCTTAACATCTTTAGTGCTCCCCCTAACCTTCCTTCTTTCTTCTTATCGATCAACTTCCATTCCTTTGGTTTTCTTTAGAATAATTTATTTGTTTTCTTTACTCTTATCCTTTGAACCTTTCCTTAACTCCTTAGAGTAATCCTTTATTCTTTAATGCTCAATTCCTTTTGTTCTAACTTCTCCTTCCTTCCCTTAGTTAGGATTTGTCTTCCTTGGGTGAACTCTAAGAGTTTCTTTCTTGCAAATTTCCATTGTACTTCTGAGGAAATTTTTTAAAGATTGAGGTTATCTGAAAATAGCCCATTTTCCTTTCTATCATTTTATGTTGATCTTTATTAGCATACATTTATTGTTTTATCAAGGAAACTCAGAAATTTTAGCAACAAGAATTTAACTTTCATTCATTCAAGAAATCTTTTCTTGCCATACTTGGCTTATTATAGAAATTTTCTAACCCCTAATTCCTTAGGGTCATAGATCGAAAGTTAGCGTTAGAACGGTTGTGGGATTCTTGATCAGAAGGCTTTGAGGAACTAGTTGGGGTTCTTTCGTATTCCCTTATGGGACAAATTTCATGTATGGCCTCCAATCTGTACCGCCTTAGTACCTCTACTTCGCACTCATATGTCCACTTGATCCATTGGGAGGGATTGAAGTTGGGCTGAGTAGATGGGGGTACTTGGTGGACTTTCATGAAGGTGGCATATGCATCCCAATAGTTGTCCCAGGCCTCCTTCTTGGTTGGATTCCTCTCAGGTTGTTGTGGGGCGGAAGGAGGGGTTGGCCTCCTAGGAGGAGGTACCGATTCCTCTTGTCTTGTAGGAGGGTATATGATGCCTTCTGGTTCCAATAAGGCTCATACTAGTTTTCGATAGTCTTCCTCCATGTTCTTGGGTACTATTTTCTCACCTTGGGGTGTGCTAGACTACTTATTTCCTTTAAGATATTGGTTTCCACAAAATTTTAGTTTTCAAAGCCACCTCTCATCATTAACCATAAATGGTGTGTTTATCAACCAACTCATGCCCTTCATCATGAAGGGAACACACATTCACAGGGCAACACGTCCACTGCACCCACTTGTGGCGTCGGAGGAACTTTACCGACCACCTAGATAGAATCACGTCCACTTCTACCTTGAGAATGAGTGGATGTACACGACATCTGACCCTCAATACTATAAAGAAAACTTCATGTTCGTATGAGTACAGAGACCTCATCCCGACCCCACCTTGGTCTCATGTGTATGAAGCTACGTCGAGCTTCCTTGATTTCTGGCACGACAATCTGCCCTTATCTCCACCATGTCGTCCAATAGCCCCTAGGACACATCACTACCCCTCTTGGGTATCTTGAAGGTCTCGCACCTCAGTGCATGCACAAAGCAATAGTTTTCCTCATAAGTTATTTAATCCTTGGTGCCACTGGTCTAACGACCCCGACCCTCAACTTGACCTACAGCCATTTGTCTCAACTGGTCCGTCGACTTGTCATATCGCACTGCCACTAGTCCATCGAGTATGTCGGTTCAATCTTAGTACCATGGCCAAACATATCATTTATTTAAAATTTTCATGGCTTAAACTCTTACTTGTTTATGAGCTCCTGCTCATTACAACTAGCCTTGGGCCCACTATACGAGATTTTTAATATCAGGCATATTAGACCCCAAGTTCCAAAACTGAGGACTCCGGCCTATCTGAGCTATTCGAGCTCCCATCAAGAAGGTCTCTCAAAAAGTATAAGTAGTGGCACATAGTCAGGGAATAGCACTTTTGACAAAATAATTTTCCAGCTGTCAATCATATCAATCAAGTGTGAGGACATCTCCGCTCATAACCGATGAACGGGTTTTCTACTTCCTTATCGGAAGTTTATCATACCAATCGAGTATGATCTACTTACAATGGGTAAGTAGTTTTTCCACGTAATTTCCACATCACTCCATCCAGGTGTGATGTTTAAAATTCCACTTAGTAGTGGGTTTTTATTTCCGAGGTGCTTATCATTCCAATCGGGTATGATGTGGCAATCTCACTCTCCTGTGAATGCTGTGAATTCTTCTTAACTGGCTTTCGTCTCCTCGTGAGCTTTGTCTTAGCTGGCATTCCTTATACCTCATGTTCCTACATGGTATGAACATCCTTGTACATTATCCTTTGGCTTGATAGCCTTCATTCATTATTAATGAATAAAATACCCAACTTTTCAAATATTTACAATTTGGTCCCTAAAGTTCTTTTTCCTTTACTTTAGTTCCCAAATGTCGATTTTCCCCCAACTTGAGTCTTAGAACTTCAAAAATTTACTTTGAGACATAAATTTATTCAAAATTACATAAAGGGGTTCAAGTTTCCCAAATTCCCAATTTGGTCCTCAATTTTTCCAAAATTACCATTTTGCCACTACTTTACAAAAATGGTAAGTTTCACCCCAAAAATTTCAAAAATTAACCAATTGGTACTCCAACATCTGTATCATGCCCAATTAGCCCTCAATTTTAGGAAATTTCACTTTAGTCACTCGAATTTTTGAAATCCCCAAATTTCCCCCCAATTTCAACCTTCCAACTTGGCCAAATTTGATTTGATCAAATTGATCAATAAATGAGTTTAATTTTAAAATTGAAGTTAGATTTGAGTTCCTACGGCTCCATACGATTCAATTGCCCTTTGAATCGCATGATTTGACGCCGGAATGACCTCAAACGGAGCTTCGCTGGAAAATTGAATGTAGAGAGAGAAAGCTTTGAAAGCTTACCGTCGGGGGTGCGGCGGTCCGAGCTTTTGATCTGTAAAGATAGCTGTCAACATAAGGTTACTCATAGAATCAAGAATCATCTTAATTCATGTCGAATTGAGGGAGAATTTGGTCGATAAAGATATGTCGGTTCTCGCTATAGCATCAATCGAAATTAACAGAAGGGAGCCAAATTAGCTTACCTTTCCGCTCTAATTCGATCGTAGGAGGGCTGATGAGGTGTTGGGAGAGCCTTGTTTGGCCTGAGGATTGGTTGAATTAGTAGATTTTAGCTTGACAGAAATAGGGCAGCTTCACTATTTGATCATGTCGGCGCTTCTCCAGCAACCCTCAGAACAATTGGAGACTACCACGGTGTAGCTGACTTCTCCCCGAGTCTAAGGAACCTGACCACCTCTTCTTTGGATCGGAAAAGACCCTATATTGGAGCTCTGGTTTGAGCTTCATCGAAAAACTGAGTTGCTGAGAGAGAGTGAGGTTTTCAGGTGTGTGAAGGATGAATGGAGAGGGGCTCTTTATATAGGGAGCTGGAGGACTCGTCGGTTGTCTGTTTCGCACCTTAATGACAGTCATTGATGGCCTGAAACATACTAAATGGAAATGATTCCTCTTCGCTAGTGCTAGTTTGATTTTTCGGCTAGTGAATAGTGTTGTCATATGAAGGAAGAAGATGACACTGTTCCAAATCGGACCGGACCGGTCTGAACCGGGTTCAATGCTTAAACCAGTCGGATCAGGCCCAATTCGATCGAGTTTTTCAAAATTAAAAATTTCTAAATTCATCTAAATTCATTCTTTATTCAATGGTGGCCTCAATTCTCCAATTTGAATTTTCTAAGCCATATAGAAAAATGAATTTAGCTTCCATTTCAATAGTGGTTCAAACCGATTCAATCTGGTTTGGATCTGGTTCACCTGAACCGGTCTAGTTTTCTCTCACAAATTATCCTAAGGTCCTTTTCCAAGGTTTTTATGACCCTTTGAGTCACTCGGGAGTTGTAAATTTCCCAATTTGCCCATTCTCTAATATCGGGTTTGTGAATCGGTTCTTTTTTCTCACTTTGTTTGAGTGGTTCTTTTCTTAGTTTTCCTTAACTCCAATTGGCGGGGTTTATAGCTTTGCTGACATTGTGACATCATGTCCACGATTCAATTCATACTCTAAATAGGGTTTCAAGAAGGTTTGGGTAAAATATGGGTCACTAGGGATGTCAATAGCTCTGGTCAAGGCAGGTTTTAGTGGACTCGCGCCCGACCTGAGCTTGGGCCCAGCAGACCTGCGCCCACGTGAACCCAAGCTCGAGTCTACTTGGTCGGGCCTAGACTTAACCCAATCTTGAGTATGCTAGACCCGAGACCCGACTGGACCCGAGCCTCGAGTCTAGAAGTTGGATCTGAACCTACTGCTCGGGTCCATTTGGACCCGAGTTAGGTCTATCTTATATTTTTTAATATATATTTTTTACTAAAAATAATAATTTTTAAATTATTATAATATATAAATTTTTTAATATTTGTTTGAAAATTTAATTTTTCAAATGTTTATTAGATTTACTTTACCTAATAAATTACTATTATAATTTTATATTAAATTTAATTTACAAATAATGAAAAAATGATCTAAAAATTGATGTGTGTGGTTATAAAATGGAAAATAGTGTGGGTTATATGGGTATAAATGTATGTGGGTGATTCTCATATGAACACTTTTTATTTCTTTGATATTTTTTTATATAATTATTTATATATTCAATTTTAATTTTACAATTTAAATTCAATTTTTAAGTTAAAAATAAATTATAAATCTCTTAATTATTTTAAAATTTTGAATATAGGTTATATATTATTAAATAATATAGTTAATTAGAAATATAACTTAATATAATATAAAATTTTCCATTGTAATTATTTCATTTATTTATAAATTTATTAGGGTTTAAGAAAGGAAATATAATCTATTAGAGTTTACTAAAGGAAAAATAACTAATATAGTATGGTAATAAGATATTTATAAATATATTATGTTATAATAAAGGAAAAATAATTTATTAGTGTTTAATAAAGGAAAAAATTAATATAGTGAGAATATTAATGATAGAAAAAATAGAATAATTTTTAAATAACATTTTTATTAAAATTTTCTAATATTTTTTTCTAAATTTAATGAAACAGCGTGTTTTATTTAAAAAAGTAAAAAAAAATTCAAAAGTACTGTGGGCTCACCTTCTGGTCCATTTGAACCCAAGCTTTAGGTCCACTTTTCTAGACCCGAAGCTCGGGTTTAGTCAGCGGGACACGAGCCCGCAGAAACCACCCATGCGGGACCCGAGGATCGGGTCTTGGGTCCAATTTATGGACACGAACCCGAGCACGAACCCGAATAAACCCGAGACTTCTCGGGTCTCGAGTCCCATTGACATGCCTATGGGTCACCATTGGTAAGCCCCAATGTTTCCTCAATTTCTACCCTCTTTACTGACCGAATTTGATTTCTTCAAATTGGCGATTCAATTGGGGTTAATTGCTCCAATTGATGGCCTGGATCAATTTCTACACTTCTATATGATCAAATGGAGCTTTAATTACAGAATTTGGGTATGAAATGAGCTCAAATGGAGCTTCACTTGAAAACTATTTGTAGAGAGAGAAAGCTTCGAAAGCTTATTGTCGAAGATGCAGCAATCTGAGCTCTTGATCTAGGGAGGTAGCTCTCATCCTTAGGGTCCTCCTAAGATCAAGAATGACAACAATTGATGTCCACATGAATGGAAATTTTGTTAGTGAAGTTCGACACTTTCTATCACGCCCCGACCCGGTTTGGTTGGATCTCCGTGGGCAACCTGCCACTCCCTTTGGTTTCACTCCTTTCTAAACCGCAAGTAGTTAGGCATCCTTTTTATTTTCCTGGAATAGCATTATACAAAACTGAAAATATTAAAACTTTTGTACCTATCGTATGGTTCAACTACGAGGGGTCTTTTAAGGTTGGTCTTCCTCTTTTGCTTGAAAAGGGGTAAAGGGTAGGGGTGGATTTCTACAACTCAGTGAGTGGGTGTTGGGAGTGAGTTTTTAAAAAAAACATGCTTTAGTTTCTTTACCAAAACCATGCCAAGTTTTACCAATCTTATTTTCAAGGATTTTTCTCAACTCAAAAACTTTTTCCCATTTCATTTTCATATTCGGTGTGTTTAGCAAATAAACACACGTCTTTCATCGGAAAGGGTACACACATTCATAGGGCAGTCCCAGACTGCACCCACTTGGGGATCGACGCAACTTTGTTGTGCACCCAAATAGAAGTCCGAGACATCTACCTTGAGTCCGAGTGGACGTCCTAGACGTTCGACCCTCAGACCCAAATGCTATTTCGTCTTTGTATGAGGATGAAGACCTCATCTTGACCCCACCGCGATCTCAGGCATAAGAAACTCCCATCGCTTCATAATTGACTAGCACGACAATCTGCCCTTATCGCCCCTGATGACATCCAACAACCCTTGGGACCCATCACTACTCCCTGGGGCATCTTAATGGTCTCGTACCTTAAGTGCATGTACAAACAATAGTTTTTCATTATTAAACCATTCTCTTTGGTGCCAATAGTCCTGACACTCAACTCGACCTATAGCTATTTGTCTAGGCCGGTCCGTCGACCTCGCCCTAAAGCACTGCCGCTAGTCCATCGAGCATTGTTGGTCCTGACTCGATACCATGGCACATTACACAAGCATTTCCATTTTAATTATTAGTTTTCATAGATCTTCCTAATTATGTTTGTTTACGGGCTCCAGCACGTGCCCACTGGCCTTGGACCCACTGCACGTGTTTTCTAAAACTAAGCCTTGAGCTCTATGAGTTCAAAAATTGATGTCCCTGGCCTATTGGAGTTGTTCTAGCTCCCGTCAAGAAGGTCTCCCAAATAGTTTAAGTAGTTGTCACACAGTCATGGGAGAACACTTCTGACAAAATTACTTTTTTATCTCATCACACCAATCACGTGTGATGATGGATCCGCTTACAACTGGTAGGCAGTTTTCTCCTTTCCTTAAGGAAACTCATCATACCAATTGAGTGTGATATTTGTTCATGCCTACTCACAACTGGTAAGTAGGTTTTATCCGTTAAAAATACTGTTTATCATCCCAACCAGTATGATGTATCAAAGTCCCACTCACCCGTTGACTCTGACGCGCTCATCCCTAGCAGGTTCTCCAAATTCGAGTCTGACTTCCCTGTTAGCATTCAGATCTCAAGAGTCCCTACAAAGTTTGTCCACTCTTATATATAAGGGTTTTGTATAAAAGCTTCCCAACTTTTCAATATGGGCTACTAGGCCCATATTTCTAGTTTATTACACTTAGATTCCAAAAGGACTTCCAATATCCTTTTTGGGTCCTTAATTTACTTAAAATTGTTTAAGGGGGCTTAGATTTACCAAATTCCAAATTTGGTCCCCAACTTTTCAAAAATTATGGTTTTGTCCCTACTTTCCAAAAATGGCAATTTGGCCCCAAATATTTCAAAAATTGACCAACTGGTCCCCCATCATCTTTCTCATTGCCAATTGGCCTTCAGTTTTGAGAAATTGCATGGAGGTTCCTCAATTTTTTTAAAATCCCCAATTTTTCACAAATGTCTACCCCTTTTTCTGACCAATTTTGATTTCTTCAAATTGGCCATTCAATTGGGGTTAATTGCTCACTTAATGGCATGGATTGGTTCCTACACTTCCATACAATCAAATGGAGCTTTGAATTGCAAAATTTGAGTCCAAAATGAGCTCAAATGGAGCTTTGCTGGAAAACTGTTCGTAGAGAGAGAAAGCTTCAAAAGCTTACCGTCGGAGGTGTGATGGTCCGAGCTCTCAATCTGGGGAGGTAGCTCTCGTCCTTAGGATTCTTCTAGGATCAAGAATTGCTACAATTAAAGTCCATACAAGGGTGAATTTTGTTGGTTAAATTTGACACTTTCTCTCTCTAACACTGATCTACAATGATGGAGGAGGGCCAAATTGGCTTACCTTTCACCTTTGTGGAGGTCATATGAGGGTTGTGGGGATGTTGGGAAGGCTTAGTTTGGCTGGAGGTGGTCTAAATTTGGTCGAATTCAGCTTGGCCAAAATAGGGCAACTTCGATCTGTTGGAGTTGCTTCACTTTTTTATTCTGTCGGCACTTCTCCGACGGTCCTCTAGTCGAAGGGAGATTGTTGTCACGTAGTTGACATCCTCCAGAGTCTCTAGGATCTAACCATGCCTTCTGAGATAGAGAAAAATGCCGTCAAAGCTCTGGTTCAAGATTCACCGGAAATTGGCGCACTTGAGAGGGAAAGGCGATTAGAGGTGTCTAGAGGATGAATAGAGGGGAGCTTGGGGACCCTTTACCCAACCAGTTTCCATATTGGTTGAGTTTATCCTCTTCAGAAAATGCCAAAATTGGAGAGAATATTCCTTCACTGTAGAAGGAAAGTGTTTTTTCGATGAACAATGCTGTCAATTTGTTCCATGGTTTTTCCCCCATGATTTTTATGACTCTTTGAGTCACTTGTGATTTTCCAATTTCCCATTTTACCCCTTCTTTACCATATTCAGTTCATTAAATAGATCAGTTTTTGCTTTTGAATTCTCTGGTTCTTTTCCCTATTTTCTTATCCTTAAAGTAACAGGGTTTGCAACTCTCCCCTCCTTTTAGGGTTTTTGTCCCCAAAACATTTACATCCCAAATAGTTAGGGGTAGCCATTCTTTATAACACTCTTAGTTTCCTAGGTCTCCTCTTGTACTGGTTCGTTCTGCCAAAGAACTTTGACCATGCAAATCCTCATGTTCCTCAAGTTCTTGTCTTTCCAATCGATGATTTTCACCAGTTGCGCTTGTTAGGTCATGTAAACCCCGTCCTTTGATAATAAGAAAATAGGGGAAAGAATCGGTCATTTCCAAAGAGAAAATCGAGTCCGTTTATGGATCCCGAGTGACCTAAAGAGTCATAAAAGTCGTGAAAAAGGACTTTAGGATGAATTGGAGATGAAAACCAAACCTGTTCAGGTGAACCGTATCCGAACTGGATTGAACCAATTTGGACTGCTTTAAACTACTATTGAACTAGATGCTAAATTCATTTTTTCTAGGAGGCTTAGAAAATTCAAATTGGAGAATTGAGACCACCATTGGATAGAGAATGAATTTATAAATTTTTAATTTTGAAAAATTCGATCAAATCAGGCCTGAACTGACCAGTTTAAGCTTTGAACCCGGTTCGGAATAGTGTCGTTTTCTTCCTTCAAATGACAACATTGTTCACTTGCTAGAAAATCAAACAACACCAGCAAAGATGAAATGTCTCCAGCCAGGGAGTTTCAAGCAATGAATGACCGCCATTAAGGTGCCAATCGGATGGCCAAGAAGTCCCCGAACTTCCTATATAAAGAACCTCTCCTCATTTATCCTCCTCACACTTGAAAACTCCACTCTCTCCCTACTACTCCATTTTTTGATAAATCCGTAACTAAAGCTCCGATTTGGGCATTTTTCTAAGCCAAAATAGGCATGGTCGGGTTCTTTGGATTTGAGGAGAAGTCAGCTACACGTCTGTAGTCTCCATTTGCTTCGAGGTTGCAGAAGAAACGCTGGTGTGATAGAACAGTCAAGCAGCTATGGCGGACTGAAGGTGCCCTGTTTCAACTGAGCTAAAATTGGCCAATTCGAGTCCTTCTCAAGCCAAACCAAGCCCTTCCAACACCTCCACAACCCTCCTATAGTTGAATTAGAGTGGAAAGGAAAGCCAATTTGGCTCTATTCAGCAAATTCTGATGAGTGCTAGAGAGAGAACCGACATATTTTCAATAACTAAATTCTCACTCAATTCGGTATCAATTGATGTAATTCTTGATCCTAGGAGGAATCCCTGGACAATTGCTATCTGCCTAGATTGAAAGCTCGGAACGCCGCATCCCCGAACAATTGCTATCTTTCAAAGCTTTCTCTCTCTAAGTCTAGTTTTCTAGCGAAGCTTCATTTGAGCTCATTCTTACATCAAATTGTGCATTTCAAAGTGAAATTGCATTTTATGAAGGTGAAGGAAATCCAATTTAACTTCAATTTCAACAATTGAACACATTTGATTGGTCAATTTGATGAAATCAAATTCGACTGTGTTGGAAGGTTGAAATTAGGGGAAAATTTTAGGAAATTTTGGGAATTTCAAAAATTCGAGGGAATAAAGTGCAATTTCATAAAAATGAGGGCCAATTAGGCATGATAAAGATGTTGGAGAACCAATTGGCCAATTTTTGGAATTTTTGGTGTGAAACTTACCATTTTTTTGAAGTAGGGGCAAAATGGTAATTTTGGAAAAGTTGGGGACCAAATTGGAAATTTGGGAAACTTCAAGCCCTTTTTTGTGATTTTGAATAAATTGAGCTCCTAAGGTGAATTTAGAGTTTTGGGACTAAATTTGGGGGAAACCAGCATTTGGAGCCTAAAGTTATAGAAAAATAACTTTAGGGACCTAATTGCAAATAAATGACAAGTTTGGTTATTTCATTCATTCGAGATGAATGAAGGTCATGAGACCAAAAGATAAGGAACAGGGATGTTCATATCATATAGTAGCATGAAGTATCGAGAACACTAGGAAGTACATGCTCGTGTGGAGGCAAAGAACCAAATAAGAGGAATTCACAAGACGATCAAGTGAGGGGGATTTTATATCATACCCGATTGGGATGATAAGCATATCGAAAATGAAAACCCCCTACTAAGTGGTATTTTAACCATCACACTTGAAAGGCATGTGAAAATTACGCGGAAAACCTACTTACCAGTTGTAAGTAGATCATACTCGGTCCTGGCAGCAGTAATTAGTATGGCTCATGAGTGTGAGCGACTGGTGTAGACCCGACGCCGTCATATGGAGCAAATGACCCGGAAGGAGGATAAGGGTCCAAACTGTTAGGTAGGACAGAAGGAGCATAATGGTTCAAAATGGGTGAAGAGAATGGCATTTCAAAGGAGAAAGGACATGCCACCACCTCCCAGAGAGTAGTCCCCACCTTCCCTCAAGGAAACCCTTGCTGTCCAAGGTGTCAAAAGAACCATGAGGGAGCATGATTTACCTCCTCAGCATGCGGACAAGTGGGACACTTTGCAAAGGACTGTCCCACTCCCAGGGAGAACAAGTAGAGGAATACCCTTGGATCACCTCAAGGGAACCTCAAGAATCCCAGGCGAGACACTATAGCACAAGTACTAGCTAGGGTGTACAACCTCACCTAGTTAGAGGCTAGAAGAGACCCTAGCACTGCAGCGGGTACATCCCAAAACCCTCCAAACTAGTTCAAGAGAATCTTGTAAATTGAAAAAACATTTATTTAATAAAGAAAAGCTTTCATCTAAAATACACGCTTCTTCAATCAGGATATATATACAATTATGGGGACAACAAGTCTATACCCTCTTCAACTTAGGAGCTGAGAGATCATACATCAAGGAAGAGTTGATTTCAAGTGTACCCCTAGAACTTACTCCACTAGAACAAAGTCTCAACATACTCACACCCCTAGAAGAAGGGTTAAATAGGAATAAGAAATTAAAAGGATGAGCGATAAAGATTGGTGGAATCAAACTTGAAGCTGACTTAATTCCATTACCCTTGAAGGAGGTTGAAGTAATCCTTGGAATGGATTGGTTAAGTAACCATCATGCTAGGATGGACTATGGAAAGAAGACGGTGACCTTCCACACTCTTGAGACGAATGGATTAAATTTCCAAGGAGATCAAAGGAAAAGTGAAGTACAGATGGTGTCCCATCTGAAAGCCCACAAGATGATACAGAAAGGTTGTACGACTTTTCTAGCCATGGTTTTCAATGAAGAGTCTGAAGAGAAGAGATTTGAAGACATTCCGGTAGTTGGGCTTTCATCAACTCAGGATTTGAGAGGAGGACATTCCCAAAACAGCATTCTAATCCAGATATGGACATTACGAGTTTAGAGTAATGTCATTTGGATTAACTAATGCCCTTGTAGCCTTCATGGATTTGATAAACCATATGTTCCAACCACATTTGGACAAGTTCGTGATAGTATTCATAGATGACATTTTTATATACTCATAAACCAGGTTGGAGCATTAAGAGCATTTGGCAATCACCTTGGAGATATTAAAGGAAAATCACTTATATGTAAAATACTCCAATTGCGAGTTCTGACTGCAGGAGGTAGGATTCTTAGTACATATAGTGTCCAAGGATGGAGTCAAAGTAGATCCAGCCAAGGTGGAAGCCATATATGTAAACCTCATCCTTTAATAATGAGAAATGCTGACCTCGTCTTCATTTGCTCTAAGGGTCACCGGAGAAATGCTGGCGTGATGAAACAGTGAAGCAGCTCTGGCGAACCAAAGCTGCCCTATTTTGGCCGAGTTGAAATCGGCCATTTCGAGCCCTCCTCAGGCCAAACCAAGCCTTCCCACAGCTGAATTAGGACTGAAAGGTAAGCCAATTCGGCTCCACTCTACGATTTTCGGCCGGTGCTAGAGAGAGAACCAGCAGAATACTCAATTCAACATCAATTGATGCGATTCTTGATTCAAGGATGAACCTCAGGACGAGAGCTTTCATTCATTCCAACTTGAGCTCGAGTATTCCTAATAGGTTGGGGCCTTGGTTTTGGAACTTGGAGGCTAATATGCCCGATTTTAAAAATCTCGTACAGTGGGCCCAAGGCCAGTTGTCATGAGCAAGAGCTCGTAAACAAACATGAATTATATGCCATAAAACTTTAAATAAAGGAATTGTTTGGCCATGGTACTATGATAGGACTGATATACTCAGTCAACTAGCGGTAGTGCGACATGATAGGTTGACGGACCAGTCAAGACAAACAACTATGGGTTGAGTTGAGAGTCGGGACCGTTGGACCAGTGGCACCACAGATTACATGGCTTGATAAGAAAACATTGTTAGTGCATGTAATATGAGTACGAGATCATTAAGATGCCCATGAGAGGTAGTGATGCGTCCAAAGGGCCCTAGACGACCTGGTGAGTATAAGGGCAATTCGTCATTCCAAGTGACCGAGTGAAATTTGGAGTAACACTAAGCGCATGAGACCGAGGTGGGGACGAGATGAGGTCACTGTCCTCATAATAGACATGTAGAATTTATTCCGGGAATGAGGGTCGGTTGTCGCGAACATCCATTCATTCTCAGGGTAGAAGTGGACGTACTTCTATCCGGGTGGGTAGTAAAGTCGCTCCAAAGCCACAAGTGGGTTCAGTGGTCGTGCTGACCTACGAATGTGTGTAACCTTTATGATGAAGAATGTGTGTTGGGTGATGACACATCGTGGTTAAAAAGAAATGGTGATAAACAAGAGAATTTGAATGAAATGATTTTTGAAAAGAAAGGAGTCTGACACACTCCAATAATAAATGTTTTCTTAAAAATTTGAACTTTTGAAAACCCATTCACTAAGTAGTCGTACTCACCCCCTCCCTTATATCCCTTTCAAGAGATTTTGAAAGCCTACCCCTAAAGACCATCAACTAAGACACTTGTGATACAAGTATGATAAATCTAAATTTATATGCAGTTTTGTTTATGTTATTCTTGGAAAAAGTGCATGTTTAAAGGATGCCTTACTCTTTACGGTCTATAATAAGGGGAAACTCTTTAATAAACCGGGAGAGTGGCAGGTTGATCATGGGGATCCGACCAAACAGGGTCGAGGCGTGACATTACTGGCCACCTAGATAGAAGCACGTCCACTTCTAACCTGAGAATGAGTGGATGTAGGCAACATCTGACCTTCAATCTCGGAATCAATTCTCCTTGTCCGTATGAGGACAGAGACCTCATCCCATTCCCACCCTGGTCTCATGCGCTTGGTGCTACTCTAAATTTTGTACGGTCATCTGGTACGATGAACTGCCCTTATACCCACCAGGTCTCCAGTGCCCTTAGAACGCATCACTACACCTCTTGGGCATCTTGATGGTCCTGTAATCACAGTACATGCACAATCAGTATTTTCTTATCATGCCATATAATCTGTGGTGCCATTGGTCCAATGGCCTCGACCCTCAACTCAACCTGCAGTTGTTTGTTTTGACTGGTCCGTCAGTCCTGTCTTGGTACAATGGCCAAACAATTCCTTTATTTAAAGTTTTATGGCATATAACTCATGTTTGTTTACGAGCTCCAACTCGTGCCAATTGACTTTGGGCCCACTGTACAAGATTTTCAAAATCGAGCATATTAGCCCCCAAGTTCCAAAACCAAGGCCCCCGACCAATAAGAGCTATTCGAGCTCTCGTAGAAAAGGTCTCCCAAATCGTTTAAGCATTGGCACACAGTTAGGGGAGAGCACTTCTGACAAAAATATGTTTTCAACTATCCATCATATCGACCGGGTATAAGGACATCTCCGCTCATAACCGATGAACGGGTTTTCAACATCCTTCGAGGAAGTTTCACCATACTAAACGGGTATGATCTACTTACAACCGATAAGTAGTTTTTTCGCACATTTTTCACATAACTCCTCTAAGTTGTGATGTTTAAAATACCACTTAGTACTGGGTTTTCATTTTCAGGTACTTATCATCCCCAACCGGGTATGATATAAAATCCCACTCACAACCAGTAAGTGGTTTTTAACTTTAAACTATGCTCATCATCCTAACCGGATATGAAGTGTAAGTTAGCCCACTCACCGGTTAATGTAGTGAATTCTACTAGACCGGTTCTTTATATTCACACGAGCTTGTTCTTTCTGGCATTCCCAGTACTTCGTGTTCCTACATGATATGAACATCTCAGTTCATTATCCTTCGGCCTAATAGCCTTCATTCATTCAAAATGAATGATAAAACCAAACTTTTATTTATTTGTAATTAGGTCCCTAAAGTTATTTCTCTTTAACTTTAAGTTCCTAATGCTGGTTTTTCCTCAAATTGAGTCCTGAAACTTTTAAAATTTATCTTAGGTCCTCAATTTATTTCATTTCACAAAAAGGGGTTTAATTTTTCAAATTTCCAATTTGGTCCCCTAACTTTTCCAAAATTACCATTTTGCCCTTCATTTACAAAAATGGTAAGTTTTATCCCAAAAATTCAAAAATTCCTTAATTGGTCCTCTAACATTATTATCATGCCCAATTGACCCTCAATTTCATAAAATTATATTTCGGTCCTTCAAATTTCGAAAATTCCCAATTTTCCCCAACTTTCTCCACAATTTCAACTACTTAATACAGCCGAATTTGATTTCATCAAATTGACCAATCAAAAACTTCTAATTGTTGAAATTGAAGTTAAAATTGAGTTCCTCCATCTTCATATGATTCAATAGCACTTTAAATCGTAAGTTTTGACGCTGGAATGAGCTCAAACAGAGCTTTACTAGAAAATAGACTATAGAGAGAGAAAGCTTCGAAAGCTTACCGTCGGGGGCACGACAGTCCGAGTTTTCTATCTGGGCAGATAGCTCTCATTCCGAGGTTTATCTTAGAATTAAGAATCACATTAATTTATACCAAATTGAGTTAGAATTTCATCAACGAAATTCTGTCAGTTCTCTCTAGCACCGGTTGGAAATTGCAATGGGGAGCCAAAATGGCTTACTTTTTCATTGTAATTCGGCCGTGGGAGGGCTGAGGAAGTGTTGGGAGGGCTTGGTTCGAGTAGGGCTCGAAATGGCCAATTTCAGATCGGTCGAAACAGGGCAGCTTTGGTCCGCCGATGCTGCTTCACTGTTCCATCACGCCGGCGCTTCTTCGGCGACCCTTGGAGTAAACGGAGACTACAGGCGTGTAGCTGACTTCTCCCCAATTCTAAAGAAGCTAACCTCACCTTGTTTGGCTCAGAAATGACCTTATATCGGAGCTCTGGTTCGAGCATCACCGAAAAACTAAGCAACTGAGAGAGAGTGAGCTTTTCATGTGTGGAGAGGATGAATGGAGAGAGGGTCTTTATATAGGAAGCTTAGGGACTTCTTGGCCATCCAATTGGCATGTTTGTGACAGGCATTGGTGGTCGAAAACATATTAAATGGAGACATTTCTTCTTCATCGGCGTTGCTTTGATTTTCTGGCGAGTGGACAGTGCTGTCATTTGGAAGAAGAAGATGACACTATTCTGAATCGGACCAATCCGGTCTGAACCGGGTTTGAAGCTTAAACCGGCCGGTTCACCACCCATTCGACCGAGTTTTTCAAATCTAAAAATTTCTAAATTCATGTAAATTCATTTTTATTCAATGGTGGCCTCAAATCTTAAATTTTAATTATTTAAGCCACCTAGAAAAATGAATTTATAATCTGGTTCAATAGTGGTTCAAATCGGTCCAAACCGGTTCGGATCCGATTCACCTAAACCGGTTTGGTTTTCATCTCCAATTCACCCTAAAGTCCTTTTTCATGACTTTTATGACCCTTAGGTCACTTAGGGTCCATAAAATTCCTGGTTTACCATCTCTCTATCGGTTCCGGTTGATAAACCGACTCAGTTCTTAAACTGGTTTAATCCATTTCGGGTTTGGTTCACCCAAACTAGTCTAGTTTTTCTATCCCACTTTGTTCTAAGGTTCCTTCCCAAGGTTTATATATCTCTTTGGGTCACAAGGGAGTTGAAATTTCTCTAATTTTCCCATTCCCCTATAAATGGGTTTGTGAACCGGTTCAGTTTTCTTACTTGGTTTCACCAGTTGTTCTCTCGGTTTTCCTTAACTCAAAAGGGCAGGGTTTACAAATCTCCCCTCCTTTTAGGAGTTTTATCCCCAAAACTTAACTAATATATTCCACATCGAGAATTATTTCCCTCAATGTCAACTTGGGTTTTCTTTACATGCTAACACTTCGATTTCTCTTTCGCTTAGTCCCTGTAATCATTCATCTAAGGGATTTCTTTTCATTTATCTTGCTTACTCCTTCCAGGAGTTATAATAATGAGGCACGTCTGGCTCATTAATCCAAATATTTATTCTTAGGTCTGCATCTTCCTTTTATTTAGGGTATAAGGTTCTTCCTTTTAGGGTTCTTACTTAAGATTTCAGGATTGCAAGTTCCAAGGTGCTCAATCATTCCTTATTCTAG
Source organism: Trapa bicornis (assembly GCA_030064425.1). Lineage (NCBI taxonomy): Eukaryota > Viridiplantae > Streptophyta > Magnoliopsida > Myrtales > Lythraceae > Trapa > Trapa bicornis. The sequence goes on along the minus strand of CM057753.1, from coordinate 15,050,112 downwards.
TTATTCTCTTCATCATTGAAACCCCTAGCTCGACATTATTTCGAGCATTATGTACATGTTTTCACAGGTTTCTGTGTTATTATTCTTTCATCCCAATTTGACCCATCCTTCATCTGTCATTGATTACAAATTTGGTCAAATTTATGTTTGCCTCATTATGTTTACTAACTGACTCCTTCTTACTCAAGTTACATTTTACTCGGAACTGTTGGTGCTCATATGTCTTTTACGACATGACATAGTTCTGAACCTGTCTCTGTCCATCAGACTTCTACAACACCCCATTTAGGGTTGTTTCCAACTTTTTAGCCTTCCAGAGACTATATAATTTTGTCCCTCCTTTCATCGAGTAGTATTCCTCAACTACCTTTACTAATATCCAATTATCCTTTGTATCTTGACAACATGTCTTACGTAACTGTATTAGTTTTCCTTACCCACTCGTCCTTTTCCAATTCCCTTATTGGTTCTTTCTAGTTCCAATTATTGGGCTTCTAGATGATTTACCGACATGCTGGGATTCTTCCTTTCTTAGGTCCTTCCTCATTCCAGTGACATCCTTTACTCAAGGATTTTCCTTTGTCCTTAATCCACTCTTACTTGCTCGTGACCATTTTACTAGGTTGGCCATCTCGTTGATACATGACCATTTAATCTTAGGATTTTGTTTATTCTCTTTGGCCATCTCGTTGCTACTAGTTTCTTCTTTCTACTCGGTTCTCTTGGAATTATTATTTGATTCTCTTGCTCTCTCCAAACAGGTCACACTGGGCCATCACGATGCTTCCTTCCTTTGAAATATTTCCTAATTAAGGGTTGGTACCTTGAACTCCACATTATGTCCATTCGCCCATCAATAATCCCTTCAAGGGTAGTTAGTCATATGCATCCCTCCAAAGTTTACTTTCATAGTGTATTTCTTTATGGAGCATTCAAATATTCCTTGTTTCAAGATTTCTTGACAATTCCTTTCTTGGCTTGAGTTTAGTCGTTAATTTGGCCTTTGGTCCTTTTAAGGATTTTTTTTCATCCCACTTTTCCTGAGTATTTGGCCTTTCTGCCTTTCTCTTCTTTGTTGGAACTCAAATTATGGCTTTCCCGTGTATTAGTTCATTAACTGCCTCGCCTCCACCATTCCTTTGGTCTAAGTTTCTTAGGGCAGTTGTTTCTCGAGTCCTCCTGTCCTTAACGTCCATCTTACTGACCTTCATAGGGTGTAGTCCTTTCTACCTCCCAGTCTTCCTTAGGGTGTCATTACTCTCTATGACTATCTTGTTGTAATGACTTGCTTTCTTTTGTCATGTTGGTCCGAACTTCCTATTTGGCTTCATTGCTTTTTCCAAGGTGATTCATTCCTGTAATCCCAATACATACCGTTTGTCATCAAATGTTCATCTTGTTTTCTCCTATGGTTGCTCTCCCTTCTTTTCTCCCAATATTTTGAATTTTCTTCTTTCAAGGGAGAGTTCTTTTTGTTTTATTTGTGGTTTATCGAGGTCCTACCTTTAGTCCCTTTTCTTTTTCTTCCTACCATTATGCTAGAATCTTGAAGAGCTTACTCTTGGATGTAATTGAAGTTCCAAGCAGGTGTTGTATTCCTAAGGATGGTATCCTTTTGGGTTTTCTATAGTTGTGGGGGCATCATTCTTGGAAAATATTGTCCTGACTCCTTGCGACGTGAGATAGTTTTTCACTTCGTGTCCTATTCCCCTATAGGCTAACTTGATTCTTATCCTTAGTAGGGTTGGGCACTTCTCCACGCAGTGTCCCTATTGTTCATACTTGTAAGTACGTGAACATAAGTGGTTCCTCCTGGCATTTTTCTAGGAAATTGTTAGTTTTGGGTGCTCCTTCGTCCTTGAGTCTGGATACGTTGAGAGTTTTTCTTGTGGAGTCTTCTTTGTCAATTGATCACTCTTAGAGTTCTACTAGATTTCTTGATTCCCTAATTCGATTTCATTAACTTGGATGGAATTCTCCTTAGTTTCTATGGTAGTACAGGCTTATTTGGTCACTTTCTTTGGGGCCATCTTCCTTGAAGATCACATCCTTTGAGGGACAGGATTTTTAGGAATTTGGAGTACTTCATTAATAGAGGAGTACAGTATGTTGGGTATTTTGACCCTATTACAGAAAATGATCACAAAATAACTAGGGAGCTATGAGATTCTTGATAAGTAGCCTCCTCCTATGTAAGGTTATATGCCCTTTACTGGCATTTATGGTTTTATGCTTGGCTCCCTTCATACTTTGAGCCGTGATCTCAATAGGTCCTAGCACAATCCTCTTGATTACTTCCTCATTTGGCTTTTAAGACTTCTACCATACCTCATGCATTGGGAAGCTTCTAGGGTTGTCTTCCTATGAGGACAAGGTATTGGATAGAGCCATCCCTAGTTTTCTTGGTTTCTCTCCTGGGATCCATCTGAAAATTTTAAGATCAATCCTATTAGTTACTATATTTTCTAGACTTGATTATGTATTCATGGAAATAAGCTCTGATACCACTCTAGTTGTCACGCCCTGACCCGGTTTGGTCGGATCCCCGTGATCAACTCACCACTCTCTTGGTTTATTAAATGGTTTCCCCTTGTTATAAACTATAAAGAGTAAGGCATCATTTAAACCTGCACTTTTTCCTGGAATAACATAAATCAAAACTACATAATATTTTAAATTTATCATACTTGTCTCACAAGCATCTGGGTTAATGGTCTTTAAGGGTAGGCTTTCTGAAATTTCCTAAAAGGGATATAAGGGAGGGGGTGTACAATAACTCAGTGAATGAGTTTTCAAAACTTTTAACTTTTAGGAAAAAGACTTGTATTGGAGTGTGCCAGACTCCTTTCTTTCAAAAAAATTCCTTTCATATCAAATCTCGATTTTTCACCACCATTTCCTTAATAATCATGGTGTGTCATCACCCAACACACATCCTTCATCATGAAGGTCAAACACACATTCGCAGGCCAGCCCGTCCACTGAACCCACTTGTGGCGTCAGAGCGACTTTACCGGCCAAATAGATAGAAGCACACCCACTTCTACCCTAAGAATGACTGGATGTACACGAGATCCGACCCTCAATCCCGAAATCAATTCTCTGTGTTCGTATGAGGACAGAGACCTCATCCCATCACCACCCTGGTCTCATGCGCTTAGTGCTACTCCAAATTTCGCACAGTCAGCTAGTACGACGAACTGCCCTTATACCCACTAGGTCATCCAGTGCCCTTAGGACGCATCACTACCCCTCTTGGGCATCTTGATGGTCTCGTAATCACAGTGCATGCACAATCAGTATTTTCTTATCATGCCATATAATATATGGTGCCACTAGTCCAACAGCCTCAACCCTCAATGCAACCCGTAGTTGTTTGTCTTGATTGGTCTGTCGACCTGTCATGTCGCACTGCCACTAGTTGACCGAGTATGTCGATCCTGTCTTAGTACCATGGTCAAACTATTCCTTTATTTAAAGTATTATGGCATATAACTCATGTTTGTTTAAAAGCCCCTCCTCGTGCTAATTGGCCTTAGGCCCACTGTGCGAGATTTTCAATGTAAACCCCGCACTTTTGAGTTAAGGAAAATCAGGAAAAGAACCGGTCAAACCGAGTAAGAAAACCGAGACGGTTTACAAAATCGATCATTTGGGAACAAGCAATTTGGAAATTTACAACTTCCGAGTGATCCAAAGGGTTTATTAAACCTTGGAAAAGAAACTTAACACAAATTAGAACATAAAAACCAAATTGGTTCAGGTGAACGAGAGTTCATAAGAACTCTAAAGTTAAGCATTCTTGCCCGAGAGTAGTGTGACTTCCCGGGAAGTATGATTTTTTGTAACCCAAAATTTTGGTCAACACTTTTTATGCGAAGTACGACTTATCATAAATAGCCATAAATTAATATATATTTAATTATTGTAATTAATACCAATAATTTAATACCTAAATTAAATTATTGGAATTAATACAAATAATTTAATATCGAAATTAAATTATTGGAATTAATACCAATAATTTATGGCAATATTATTACTAGTAATAAATCTCTCCCATTTAATACACGGTTTTACACCTATATAAAGAGCTCATCCTCATTCATTCTCCTCACACCTGAACACTTCTCTCTCTCTCTACTGCTCCATTTCCCAGTAAAACTCGAACTAAAGCTTCAACTTGAACAAAGGTCGGGCTCTTTAGAACCGGGGAGAAGACAGTTATCTGATAGCAAACTCCAGTCAATTCGAGAATCGTTGGAGAAGCGCCGGCATGATAGAATAGTAAAGCAGCTCCGACGGACCGAAGCTGCCCTATTTCGACCAAGCTAAAATCGGCCATTTTAAGCCCTTCTCAAGCCAAACCAAGCCCTCCCAACACTTCCTCAGCTTTTCCATAGTCGAATTAGGACTGAAAGGTAAGCCAATTCGACTCCCCTTTATAATTTTTTATCAGTGCTAGAGAGAGAGTCGACCGAATTTCAATGATGAAATTCTAATCCAATTCCACATCAATTGATGCAATTCTTGATTCTAGGATGAACCTCAGGATGAGAGCTATCTGTCTAGATCGAAAGCTCGAACCATCGTGCCTTCACCGATGAGTAATCGAAGCTTTCTCTCTCTATAGTTCATTTTCCGGTGAAGCTCCGTTTGAGATCGTCCCGACATTAAAACTTGGGATTCACGTTTCTGAAGAATCATATGAACATGTAGAAACTCAATTTCAAATTCAATTTCAACAATTGGAAACGTTTGATGGGTCAATTTGATGAAATCAAATTCGGCTGTGTTAAGAAGTTGGAATTGGGGGAAAATTGGGAATTTTTGAAATTCAAAGGACCAAAATGAAATTTTATGAAATTGAGGGTCAATTGGGCATGAAAATAATGTTGGAGGACCAATTGAGGAATTTTGAAAATTTTGGGGCAAAATTTACCATTTTTGTAAAGGAAGGGCAAAATGGTAATTTTGGAAAAGTTGGTAGACCAAATTGGAAATTTGGGAAATTAAACCCCTTTTTGTGAAATGGAATAAATTGAGGTCCTATGATAAATTTTAGAAGTTTTGGGACTCATTTTGAGGAAAAATCGGCATTTGGGACTTAAAGTTAAAGAGAAATAACTTTAGGGACCTAATTGCAAATAAATGAAAGTTTGACTTTCTCATTCGTTTGGAATGAATGAAGGCGATTAGGCAGAAGGATAATGAACCAAGATGTTCATATCGTGTAGCAACGCGAAATACCGGGAACACCAGTAAGGACAAGCTCGCGTGAATACAAAGAACATGTCTAGTGGAATTCACGGCATTAACGTGTGAGTGGGTTTACTAACATCATACCCGGTTGGGATGTTGAGCACAACTTAAAGATAAAAACCACTTGCCGGTTGTGAGTGAAAATTTTATATCATACCTTGTAAGGGATAATAAGTACCTTGGTATAAAAATCCACTATTTAGTGGTATTTTAATCATCACCACTTAGAGAAAGTGATGTGAAAATTATGCGAAAAAAACTATTTACCGGTTGTAAGTAAATCATACCCGGTTGGTATGATGAGACTTCCTCGAAGGAAGTTGAAAACCCGTTCATCGGTTATGAACGGAGATGTCCTTATACCGGTTGGTATAATGGACAGTGAAAACCTATTTTGTCGGAAGTGTTCTCCCCTGACAGTGTGCCAATGCTTAAACAATTTGGGAGACCTTCTTGACAGGAGCTTGAATAGCTCTGATAGGCTAGGGGCCTCGGTTTTGGAACTTAGGGGCTAAATGCCCGATTTTGAAAATCTCGTACAATGGGCCCAAGGCCAGTTGGCACGAGCAAGAGCTCGTAAACGAATATGATATATGTGCCATAAAACTTAATAAGTGAATTGTCTGGCCATGGTACCAAGATAGGACCGACATGCTCAGTCAACTAGCGGCAGTGCGACATGACAGGTCGACGGACCAGTCAAGACAAACAACTGCGGGTTGGGTTGAGAGTCAGGGACAATGGACCAGTGGCACCACAGATTACATGGCAATATAAGAAATCATTGTTTGTGCATGCACTATGAGTACGGGATCATCAAGACGCCCATGAGGGGTAGTGATGCGTCCTAAGGGCACTGGACGACCTGGTGGCTATAAGGGCAATTCGTCGTTCCAGCTGTCTGTGCGAAATCTGGAGTAGCACCAAGCGCATGAGACCGGGGTGGGGATAGGATGAGGTCTCTGTCCTCATACGGACACGAAGAAGTAATTTCAAGATTGTGGGTTGGATGTCACGTACATCCACTCATTCCCAGGGTAGAAGTGGTTGTATTTCTATCTGGGTAATGATACTGACTTGTAAATGTGTGTAACCTTCATGATGAAGGATGTGTGTTGGGTGATGACACACCATGGTAACTAAGAAATAATGGAAAAACCCGAATTTTTAAATAAAGGGATTTTTGAAAACAAAGGAGTCTAGCACACTCCATATAAATATTTTTCTTGAAAGTCAAAAGCTTTTAAAAACCCATTCACTGAGTAGTCGTACTCACCCCCTCCCTTATATACCTTTTAGGAAATACCGTAAAGCCTCCCCTTAAAGACCGTCAACTAAGATGCCTGTAAGACAGGTATGTAAAGTTTTAAATTTCATGCAGTTTTGATTATGCTATTCCAGGAAAAAGGTGTAGGTTAAAGGATGCCTTACTCTTTACGGTTTACAATAAGGGGAAACCCTTTAATAAACCGGGAGAGTGGCGGGTTGATCACGGGGATCCGACCAAACCGGGTCAGGGCGTGACATTTAAAATCTGACATATTAGCCCACAAGTTCCAAAACCGAGGCCCCAGGCCTATAAGAGCTATTCAAGCTCCCATCAGGAAGGTCTCCCAAATCGTTTAAGCATTGGCAGACAGTCAGGGGAGAGCACTTCCGAAAAAAATATGTTTTCAACTGTCCATCATACTGATCGGGTATAAGGACATCTCTGCTCATAACCGAAAAATGGGTTTTCAACTTCCTTTGAGGAAGTTTCATCATACCAACCAAGTATGATCTACTTACAACTGGTAAGTAGTTTTTCCGCACATTTTTCACATCACTCCTCTAAGTTGTGATGTTTAAAATACCCGTTAGTAGTGAGTTTTCATTTTGATGTACTTATCATCCCCAACCGTGTATGATATAAAATCTCATTCACAACCGGTAAGTGGTTTTTAACTTTAAACTATGCTCATCATCCCAACCGGGTATGAAGTGTAATTTAGCTCACTCACCCGTTAATGCAGTCAATTAATTCCACTAGACCGTTTCTTTGTATTCACGCGAGCTTGTCTTTACTAGCATTCACGGTACTTCATGTTCCAACACGATTTGAACATGTCGGTTCATTATCCTTCAGCCTAATAGCCTTCATTCATTCCAAATGAATGAGAAAACCAAACTTTTATTTATTTGCAATTAGGTCCCTAAAGTTATTTCTCTTTAACATTAAGTCCCTAATGCCGGTTTTTACTCAAATCAGGTCCTAAAACTTTTAAAATTTATCTTAGGACCTCAATTTATTTCATTTCACAAAAAGTGGTTTAATTTCCCAAATTTTCAATTTGGTTCCATTACTTTTCCAAAATTACCATTTTGCCCTTCCTTTACAAAAATGGTAAGTTTTACCCCAAAATTTTCAAAATTCCTCAATTGGTCCTCTAACATTATTATCATGCCTAATTGACCCTCAATTTGATAAAATTACATTTCAGTCCTTCAAATTTTGAAAATCCCCAATTTTTCCCTAATTTCAACTCTTTCCAAATTTTATTTCATCAAATTAACCGATCAAACACTTCTAATTGTTGAAATTGAAGTTAAAATTGAGTTCCTCCATCTTCATATGATTCAATAGCACTTTAAATTGCAAGTTTTGATGCCGAAACATGATCAAACGGAGCTTCGTTGGAAAATAGACTGTAAAGAAGAGAAAGCTTCGAAAGCTTACCATCGGGGGCACAACGGTCTGAACTTTTGATCTAGGTAGATAGCTCTCGTCCTGAGGTTCATCCTAGAATCAAGAATCGCATCAATTGATGCCAAATTGAGTTATAATTTATTATCAAATTTCTGTCGGTTCTCTCTCTAGCACCGATCGAAAATTGTAGAGGGGAGCCAAATTGGCTTACCTTTCCATTTTAATTCAGCCATGGGAGCGTTGAGGAAGTGTTGGGAGGGATTGGTTTGGCCTGAGGAGGGCTTGAAATGGCTGATTTTAGCTCAGCCAAAATAGGGCAGCTTCGGTCTGTCAAAGCTATTTCATTGTTCCATCAAGCCGGCACTTCTCCGGCAATCCTCGGAGTAAACGGAGACTACATGCGTGTAGCTGACTTCTCCCCAGTTCTAAAGAATCCAACCTCACCTTGTTTGGCTCATAAATGACCCTATATTGGAGCTCTGGTTTGAGATTTGCCAGAAAACTAAGCAACTGAGAGAGACTGAGCTTTTCAGGTGTGGAGAGGATGAATGGGGAAGGGGTCTTTATATAGGAAGCTCGAAGACTTCTTGACCGTCCAATTGGCACCTTTATGACACGCATTGATGGCCAGAAATGTATTGAATAGAGACGTTTCTTCTTCATTAGTGTGGCTTCAATTTTTCGGCGAGTGAATAGTGCTATCATCTAGAGGAAGAAGATGACACTATTCCGAACTGTACCGGACCGGTGCGAACCGGGTTCAAAGCTTAAACCGGCCGGTTCACCCCTCATTCAACTGAGTTTTTCAAATCTAAAAATTTATAAATTCATTTTCTAACCAATGGTGGCCTCAAATCTCAAATTTGAATTATTTATGCCACCTAAAAAAATGAATATATAATCCGGTTCAATTGTGGTTCAAACCGGTTCAATTCGGTTCACCTGAACCGGTTTGGTTTTCATCTCCAATTCACCATAAAGTCCTTTTTCATGACTTTTATGACCCCTTAGGTCACTTAGGTCCATAAAATTCTTGGTTCACCATCTCTCTATCGGTTTTGGTTCATAAACCGACTTGGTTCTTAAATTGATTTAATCCAGTTCGGGTCCGGTTCACCCGAACCGGTCTAATTTTTCTATCCCACTTTGTTCTAAGGTTCCTTCCCAAGGTTTATAAATCTCTTTGGGTCACAAGGGAGTTGAAATTTCTCTAATTTACCCGTTCCCCAATAAACAAGTTTATGAACCAGCTCAGTTTTCTTACTCGGTTTCACCAGTTCTTTTCCTCGATTTTCCTTAACTCGAAAGGGCGGGGTTTACAACCGCCCTATTCCAATTGTTCTCTTTGTTTCAAGATAGTTGTCTCTTGACTTCACTTAATGCCCATCCTATCACCTTTTTTAGGGTGGGGTTGTCACATCCCGACCCAGTTTGGTTGAATGCCTGTTAGCAACCCGCCACTCTCGTGGTCTATCAAGGGTTTCCCCCTTTCGCAACCACGAGGAGTAAGTCGTCCTTTTTACCTGTCTCTCTTAGAATAGCATTATACACAATAGAGTAATTTAAGATAGACATACTTGTCTTGTTCCAAATTAGTAGGGTCTTCTTGATTACCTGAAAGGGGTAAAAAGGGAGGAGGTGAGTTCTACAACTTAGTGAATTGGTGTTAGGAGTGAGTTTTCAAGAAAATAACTTTATTCAAAGTGTGCTAAAATCTTTATTTCTTTTGAGAAGGGATCTTTTCTCAAATTCTAGTTTCTCAAAAACCTCTTTCCATTTTCCATTAGGTATATTTAGCAAACAACACACGCGCTTCATCAGGAAGGGTACACACATTCATAGGTGTAGCCCGTTCATTGCACCCACTTGTGGCTTGGAGCCTCTTTACCGGCTACTAAGATAGAAGCTCGTCCACTTCTACCCTAGGTCTGAGTGGATGTTCTTGACATTCAATCCTCAAACCCGAATGCCACTCCATGTCTGTATGAGGACAAAGACCTCATCCCAACCCCACGCTAGTCTCATGCGCAAGAAGCTACTCCGAGCTTCCCAACTAACTGGAATGACGAACTGCCGTTATCTCCACCATGTCATCCAGTAGCCATTAGGACCCATTACTACCCCTCTTGGGCGTCTTGATGATCTTGTACCTCAAGTGCATGCACAAAACAAAAGTTTTCACATTTGGCCATTTATCTTTGGTGCCACTAGTCCAACGACCCCGACCCTCAATCCGACCTGGAGCTATTTGTCTAGGCCAGTCCGTCGACCTAGCCCTGATGCACTATCACCAGTCCATCGAGTAATGTTGGTCCTAACTCGTACCATGGAGAAATCACACAAAAAGTTCATTAGAGATTTCATGGCTTTCTCAATTCAAGTTTGTTTACAAGCTTTTGGTCGTGCCCACTGCACATGATTTTCCAAAACTGAGCATTTAGCCCCATAGGTTCAAAAACTGAGGCCTCTAGCCTATCTAAGCTGCTCTAGCTCCTATCAAGAAGGTCTCCCAAATAGTTTAAGCATTGGCACACAGTTAGGGGAGAACACTTCTAACAAAAGTATATTTTCACTTCATCCACCAACCGGGTGTAATGATATCTCTGCTTACAACCTACAAGTGGTTTTCTCCTTCTTTCAAGGAAGCTCATCATACCAACCGGGTATGATTTCCTTTTCTTACAAGTAGGTTTTAGCTTAAATCGCCCATCCCCCCAACCGGGTATGATTTGCTTTTCTTACAACAGTTAAGTAGGTTTTAGCTTCAATCGCCCATCCCCCCAACCGGGTATGATGTTAAAGTTCCACTCACAAGTGGTTTTTAATTTCTAAAGTGCTCACCATCCCAACGGGTATAATGTAAAGCCCACTCACCCAAAAATTATTACGTGTTCGTCCTTGGTTGGTTTTATAAGTCTACGCAAGTTTTCTCTTGCCTACGTTCCGGTCACACTTGTCCATACACTATTTGGGTAACCTTATCAATTACCGTTTGACATAAAAGTCAAGACTCACAATTATCAATTAATTCCACTTATGTCTGCAAAGTTTATTTTTCTTAACTTTAGGTTCCTAATGCAAACTTTTGCCCAATTTGAGTCCCAAGGATTTTAAAATTCCCCTTTGAGTCCTCATTTTACTCAAAATTATATAAGGGGCTCAAGTTTTCCAAATTTCCAATTTGGTCACTAACTTTTCCAAATTTCCAATTTGGTCACTAACTTTTCCAAAATTACAATTTTACCCCTACTTTCCAAAAATGGAAATTTGACCCCAAATGTTCCAAAAATTAACCAATTGATCCCTCAACATCTTTCTCATGGCCAATTGGTCTTTACTTTTAGGAAATTGCAAAGAGGTCCCTCAATTTTCCGAAATTCCCAATTTTCCCCAAAAAATTCCCCCAATTTCCCCCCTTCAAACTGACCGAATTTGATTTCTTCAAATTGGTCTTGGGGTTATTTGCTCAAATTGAAGGTATGGACCACTTCCATACGATTCAATTGAGCTTTGAACTGCAACATTTGGGTTCGAATTGAGCTCAAATGGAGCTTCACTAGAAAACTGCTTGTAGATAGAGAAAGCTTCGAAAGCTTACCGTCGGAGGGGTGACGGTCCAAGCTCTTGATCTAGGGAGGTAGCTCTTATCCTGAGGTAACTTCTAGGATTTAAAATCGCTACAATTGAAGTCGAATTGAGGGTGAATTTTATCAGTAAAATTTAGCACTCTCTCTCTAACTTCGACCAGCAACGATTGAGGAGGGCTGATTTGGCTTACATTTCAGCTCTGTTAAGGTCGTATGAGGGCCATGGGGGTGTTGGAGAGGCTTGGTTTGGTCGGAGGAGGGCTGAATTTGGCCAAATTTAGCTTGGCCAAAATAGGGCAACTTTGGTCGGTCGGAGCTGCTTCATTGTTTGATTCCACTGGTGCTTCTTCGACAGTCCTTGGATCGGAAGGAAGTTGGTGTCAGGTAGTTGACTTCCCTCAATGTGTATAGGACCCGACCGTGCCTTTTGAGGCTAAAAAAAATGCCTATATTGGAGCTTTAGTTCGAGCTTCGCCGGAAAATGGAGCAATTGAGAGAGTGAAAATTTCATCTGTATGGATGATGAATGGAGATGAGCTCATTATATAGGAAGCTCGGGGACCCTCTACCCGACAACTTTCCTTTTTGGTCGAGCTTATCCTCGCCCTGAAACAAGCTTATCTCAATTTGAATATTTTAAGCCACCTAGAAAAATAAATTTAGAAATTAGTTCAGTCTGGTTCACCTTGAACCAGTCTGGTTTTCCCTTCCCAATTGTCCTATGGTTCTTTTCCATTCTTTTTATAACTGGTCTGTGTCATGCCCCGTGTCATGCCCCGTGAGCATCCCATCACCCACCTGGTTTATTAAACGGTTTTCCCATATTATAAATTGTAAAGAGTAAGGCATCCTTTAAACCGGCACCTTTTCCTAGAATAACATAAAACAAAACTGAATAAAATTTTAAATTTATCATACCTGTCTCACAGGCGTCTTAGTTGATGGTCTTTAACGGTAGCCTTTCCAAAATTTTCTGAAAGGGATATAAGAGAGGGGGGTGAGTACAACGACTCAGTGAATGGGTTTTCAAAATTTTTAACTTTTAGGAAAAAGATTCGTACTGGAGTGTGCTAGACTCCTTTCTTTCAAAAATCCTTTCATTTCAAATCTTGGATTTTACCTCCATTTCTTATTAATCACGGTGTGTCATCACCCAACACACATTCTTCATCATGAATGTCAAACACACATTCGTAGGCCAGCCCGTCCACTGAACACACTTGTGGCATCGAAACGACTTTACCGGCCACCTAGATAGAACCACTTCCACTTCTACCCTGAGAATGAGTAGATGTTTGTGACATTCAACCTTTAATCCCAAAATCAATTCTCCATATCCGTTTGAGGATAGAGACCTCATCCCATCCCCACCCCGGTCTCATGCGCTTAGTGCTACTCCAAATTTCGCACGGACACCTGGTACAACGAACTACCCTTATACTCACCAGGTCATCTCGAGCCCTAAGGACGCATCACTACCCCTCTTGGGCGTCTCGATGGTCCCGTAATCATAGTGCATGCACAATCAATATTTTCTTATCATGCCATATAATATGTGGTGTCACTGGTCCAACGACTCCGACCCTCAACTCAACCTGCAGCTGTTTGTCTTGACTGGTCCGTCAATCTGTCATGTCCCACTACCGCTAGTTGACTGAGTATGTTGGTCCTGTCTTGGTACCATGGCCAAACAATGCATTTATTAAAGTTTTATAGCACATATCTCATGTTTGTTTATGAGCTCCTGCTCATGCCCATTGGCCTATGCCCCACTGTTCAAGATTTTCAAAACCGGTCATAATAGCCCTAAGTTCCGAAACCGAGGCCCCCCAACCTATAAGAGCTATTCGAGCTCCCGTCAAGGTCTCCCAATTCGTTTAAGCATTGGCACACAGTCAGGGGAGAGCACTTCCGACAAAATATGTTTTCAACTGTCCATCATACCAACCGAGTATGAGGACATCTCTGCTCATAATCGATGAATGGGTTTTCCACTTCCTACAAGGAAGTTTCATCATACCAACCGGGTATGATCTACTTACAACCGGTAATTAGTTTTTTCACATGATTTTCACATCCCTTATCTAAGTTGTGATGTTTAAAATACAATTAAATAGTGGATTTTTATTTTGAGGTACTTATCATTCCCAACTGGGTATTCCAATCGATAAAATCCCATTTACACATTAATACAGTGAATTCCACTCAACCGGTTCTTTTGTATTCACGCGAGCTTGCCCTTGCTAGCGTTCCCAGTACTTCATATTCCTACATGATATAAACATCATTGTTCATTATCCCCCTGCCTAATAGCCTTCATTCATTCCAAATGAATGAGAAAACCAAACTTTATATTTATTTGTAATTAGGTCCCTAAAGTTATTTTTCTTTATCTTTAAGTCCCAAATTCTGATTTTTCCTCAAATCGAGTCCCAAAGCTTTTAAAATTTATCTTAGGACATCAATTTATTCAAATTTGAAAAAAGGGGTTTAATTTCCCAAATTTCCAATTTGGTCCCCCAACTTTTTCAAAATTACCATCATGCCCTTCCTTTAAAAAATGGTAAGTTTCACCCCAAAAATTTTAAAATTCCTCAATTGGAACTCTAACATACTTATCATGTCCAATTGATCCTCAATTTCATAAAATTCCATCTTGCTCCTTCAAATTTTTTAAAATCCCCAATTTTCCCCTAATTTCAACTTTCTATCACAGTCGAATTTGATTTCATCAAATTGATCGATTAAACACTTCTAATTGTTGAAATTGAGTTCCTACATCTTCATATGATTAAATAGCACTTTGAATAGCAAGTTTTGGCACCGGAACTAGCTCAAACGGAGCTTTGTCGAAAAATAAACTGTAGAGAGAGAAAGCTTCAATTACTCACCGTAAGGGGCATGGCAGTCCGAGCTTTTGATTTGGGCAGATAGCTCTAATCCTGAGGTTTATCCTAGAATTAAGAATTGCATTAATTGATGCCGAATTGAGTTAGAATTTGATCATCAAAATTCTATTGGTTCTCTCTCTAGCACCGGCCGGAAATTGTAAAGGGGAGCCGAATTGGCTTACCTTTCAGTCCTAATTCGGCCGTGAGAGGCCTGAGGAAGTGTTGGAAAGGCTTGGTTTGGCTCGAGGAGGGCTCGAAATGGCCGATTTCAGCTCAGCTGAAATAGGGCAGCTTCGGTCCGACGGAGCTGCTTCATTGTTCCATTACATCGGCGCTTCTTCGGCGACCCTTAGAGCAAACGGAGACTACGGGCATGTAGCTGACTTCTCCCCGATTCTAAAGAAACTGACCTCACCTTGTTTCACTTAGAAAAGTGCCCATATCAGAGCTCTAGTTCGAGCTTCACCGAAAAATGGAGCAGTTGAGAGAGAATGGAGTTTTTAGTTGTGGAGAGGATGAATGGGGAGGGGGTCTTTATATAGGAAGCTTGGGGACTTCTTGACCATCCGATTGGCATCTTAATAGCAGTCACTCATTGCCTAAAATTCCCTAGCCGGAGACTTTTTAGCTTCGTCGATACTGTGTGATTTTTCGATGAGTGAACAGTGTTGTCATCTGAAGGAAGAAGATGACACTATTCCGAATTGGACCAGACCGGTCCGAACCGGGTTCAAAGCTTAAAGCAGTCGATTCACCCTCCATTCAACCGAGTTTTTCAAATCTAAAAATTTCTAAATTCATTTTCTATCTGATAGTAGCCTCAAATCTCAAATTTGAATTTTTTAAGCCACCTAGAAAAATGAATTTAGAATTCAGTTTAATAGTGATTCAAACCGGTCCAAACCGGTTCAATCCGGTTCGGATACGATTCACCTGAACCAGTTTGGTTTTCATCTCCTATTCATTCTCAAGTTCATTTCCATGACTTTTGGGACTCTTTGAGTAACTCAGGATCCATAAATTTCCCAGTTTGCCCTTTCTCTATTGGTTTCAGTTCATGAACCCACTCGGTTCATAAACCAGTTTAATCTAGTTGGATCCGGTTCTTCTAAACCGGTCTGGTTTTTCTCTTCCAATTTATCCTAAGGTTCTTTTCCAAAGTTTTATGAACCATTTGGATCACCCTGGAGTTGTAAATTTCCAAAATTGCTCGTTCCCAAATGATTAGGTTTGTGAACCGGTTCTATTTTCTTACTCTGTTTGACCGGTTCTTTTTCTAGTTTTCCTTAACTCAAAAGGGCGGGGTTTACAGTCCACATAACTCTTCTACCTATCTTGAGTAGCCTTAAGTCAACTCTTTATTATCTTAATCTTTTTTGTGGTATCCTCGACTAGTTCAATCTTTTCCAACTTCCTTTCTCCCACCTCTTCCCAAAATATGGGGGTACGACAGGGTCGTCCGTAAAGGGCCTCATAAGGAGCCATTTGAATACTGGTCTGATAACTGTTATTATAAGCAAACTCCATTAGGCACAAGTATTCTTCCCAACCCTTATTCATGTTGAGTACACATGCCCTTAGCATATACTCTAGGGTTTGGATTGTCCGCTCAGACTGTCCATCGGTCTGATGATGAAATGTCGTACGCATGTGGAGCTTGGTTCCCAAGGCATTTTGCAAACTCAGCCAGAACCTTAAGGTAAATCTAGGGTCTATCTGACACTATGTTTATCGAGACACCATGGAGACTCGCAATCTCCTTTATGTATAAGATGACCAGTTGTTCTACTGAATCCGTCACTCTTATAGGTAGGAAATGGGCGGACTTGGTCAATCTATCCACAATGACCTAGATTGCATCTCGTCCCTTTCTAATCACAGGTAGTCATTTGATAAAGTCCATCGTGATATGTTCCCATTTTGATTTTGGTATTGGCAAGGGTTGTAGTAGTCTTGAAGGTTTCTAATGCTCCACTTTAATCTGCTGAAAGGACAAGCATCGGGCTACATATTCCACAATATCCCTCTTCATCCCTTTCCACCAATAACCTTGTTTGAGGGTGCGGTACATCTTAGTACTACTTAGATGCATCGTATAAACAGAGTCATGTGCCTCTTCCAAAATTAATCTCTTCAATTACTTATCTTGAGGTGCACACACTCTCCCCTTGTAGGTTAGTACTCCATCGCCTCGAAGGTTGTAGTCCTGTTTTGTCCCTTCGTTGACCGGGTCCAAATAGGGTTAGGGTTCCTTATCCACTTTTTGCTAGATCTTAATTAGGCTGGGTCTTACCACTATGTCATCCAATAAGCATTTCTCTCTCTTGTCCACCTTAAGGTCCACTTCCATTCTTCCCAGCTTCTGCAACAAGGGTAAGTAGCCTGTCTTTATCAGTGTTGTAAACCCTATCCCTTTATAGATAAGAAAATTAGAAAAAAGAACCGATCGTTTCAAAAGAGAAAACCGAGCCTATTCACAAACCATAACCAATAAGAAAAGGGTAAATTGGGAAATTGAAAAATTCCAAATGACTTAAAGAGTCATAAAAAGAGTGGAAAAGAACCTTGGGGCAATTGGGAAGGGAAAATCGGACTGATTCAAGGTGAATCGTACTGAACCAGATTGAACCAATTTGAATTGGTTTCTAAATTCATTTTTCTAGATGGCTTAAAATATTCAAATTGAGGAAATGAAGCCACAATTAGATAAAGAATGATTTTATATAAATTTAGAAATCTTTAATTTTGAGAAAACCGGTCGAATCGTGCCTGAACCGGCCGATTTACGCATTGAACCCGGTCGAACCAGTCCAGTTCGGTTCAGAACAATGTCATCTTCTTCCGACAAATGACAACACTGTTCATTCAATGTAGACAC
Organism: Trapa bicornis; assembly: GCA_030064425.1. Lineage (NCBI taxonomy): Eukaryota > Viridiplantae > Streptophyta > Magnoliopsida > Myrtales > Lythraceae > Trapa > Trapa bicornis. The sequence continues at coordinate 15,032,808 of CM057753.1, read as the reverse complement.
AGATAATGCCGACAAAGGAAAAATGACTTCGATCAGACTGTTTCAGGGCGAGGATAAGCTTGACCAAAAAGGAAAGTTGTCGGGAAGAGGGTCCCCGAGCTCCCTATATAAAGAGCTATTCTCCATTTATCCTCCACAAACCTAAAATCTCCATTCTCTCTCAACTGCTCCATTTTCCGATGAAGCTCAAACTAAAGCTCCAATATAGGCATTTTTCTCAGCCTCAAAAGGTGAGGTCAGGTCCTACGAACTCCAGGGGAAGTCAGCTATCTCATAGCACCTTCCTTTTGAGTCGAGGACCGCTGGAGAAGTGTCGATGAGATCAAACAGTGAAGCAGCTCTGATGGACCAAAGCTGCCCTATTTTGGTCAAGCTAAAATTGGCCAAGTTCAACACCCTCCACCAAACCAAGCCTTCCCAACACCCCCACAGCCCTCATATAACCTCAACTAAGCTGAAAGGTAAGCCAATTCGAACCTCCTCAATCGTAGCATATCAAAGTTAGAGAGAGAAAGTGTGAAAATTCACTGATCTAATTCTACCTCGATTCGATGTTAATTGTAACGAATCTTGATCCTAGAAGGAACCTTAGGATGAGAGCTACCTGTCCAGTTAGAAAGCTCAGACCGCTGCACCTCCGATGATAAACTTTCAAAGCTTTCTCTCTCTACGAGTAATTTTCTGGTAAAGCTCCGTTTGAGCTCAATTCAAACCCAAATGATGCAAGTCAAAGCTCAATTGAATCATATGGAAATGTAGTAACTGATCCATACCTTCAATTTGAGCAAATAACCCCGATTGAATGGCCAATTTGAATAAATCAAATCCGATCGATTTAAAGGGGAGAAATTGGGGGGGGGGGGGGGGGGGAATTTTGGAAAAAAATTGGGAATTTCAGAAAATTGAGGGACCTTTTTGCAATTTCCCAAAATTGAAGGCCAATTGGCCATAAGAAAGTTGTTGTGGGACCAACTTGTCAATTTTTGGAATAATTGGGGTCAAATTGCTATTTTTGGAAAGTAGGGGCAAAATGATAATTTTTGGAAAGTAGGGGCAAAATTGAAAATTTTGAAAACTTGAGCCCCTTATACAATTTTGAGCAAAGTGAGGACTCAAAGGGAATTTTGGAAACCTTGTGACTCAAATTGGGAAAAAATTTGCATTAGGGACCTAAAGTTAAGAAAAATAAACTTAAGGTAACCGAGGAAAGACCTTTCTTAAAGACATTACTAAATTGGAACAAGACAGGTATGTCGCCTTTAAAATTTCTTAGTTTTGTATAATGCTATTCTAGGAAAGATAAGTAAAAAGAACGCCTTACTTCTCACGGTTTAGAAAGGGGGAAACACTTGATAAACCAAGAGAGTGGCGGGTTGCTCACGGTGATCCGACCAAACTAGGTCTGGGCGTGACAACTTGAGTGGTATCAGAGCTTGTTTTCTTTAATGGATTATCAAGACTATATAACATAGTAACTAAGAGGAATACATCTTAAAATTTTAGATGGCTACCAAGAGAGGAATAAAGAGAATGAGGGTCATGGTGTCTGACATTTCCCAACAACCCTTCCTGTGGAAACTCCCCGAGAAGCCTAGAAAGTTCCACCTGGACAAAGCTCGAAACATTAAAGATTATACGAAGAGTTCACTCGAGTGTTTGGATGGCCTAACCTCGCCCCTAAGGTGGACACCAACTCTCGAGATGAGGCTAATGAAGTGCAATCTCATCCCCCTCCTATTAGTAATCCCTCACCAGTTGACATCCCCAAATACCTAAAAAAAACTCTCCGTTAATTAGGGTGCAAGCCTTTCCTAAGAGAGAAAGATGCTGGAGCCGCTATGGAATGGCAGGCCAGCATCAAGAAGCTCATGGGAATAGTTAGGATTTCACCAGAGGACATGGTGATCCTGGCAGAATTTTTCCTAGAGGCCAGTGCAAAAAGGTGGTGGGACAATGTTAAAAGCCTGCACACCACCACCCCCACATGGGAACAATTTGAGGAGACGTACATGGAGGAGTACCTAGCCCCTCATCTGATTAATGAGAAGAAGCATGATTTTCCCCAACTTTGACAAGGGCTTACCTCTATTTCTGAGTACAAAACAAAGTTCAATGAGTTAAGACCCTTTGCCCCTATCCTAGCTAGACCAATAGATATATGCCAAAGATTCATGGACGGTCTCAACATGGACATATGAGACCAGATGGGAGCAGTAGGACGCCCCATGGATCTGGTAGTAGTGACTAGTATGGCTCATGAATGTGAGCAATTGGTACAAACCCGACATTGTCAGATGGAGCAGGAGAACCGGAAAGAGGATAAGGGCCAAGGCTATCATGGAGGACGAAAGGAGAAAAATGGTCTGAGATGGGGAAACAGGGTGGGTTTCTAAAGGAGGAAGGATGTACCATCACCCCCATGAAGAGTGATCCCTACCTTACCGCAAGGAAACCTTCATTGCCCTAGATGCCAAAGGTACCATGAGGGAGCTTGTTTGTCCTGTTTCACGTGTGGGCAGGTGGGGCACTTTGCAAAGAAATGCCCCACCCTTAGGGTGAATAAGCAACGGAATACGCTTGGACCACCTCAAGGGAACCCAAGGACTCCTAAGCAGGATGCCATAACTAGGGTACCGACTAGGGTATACAACCTCACCTAGGAAGAGGCTAGAAAAGACCCTAGTATTATAGCAGGTACTTCCCAAAACCTCCCCAACTTAAAATTGAGATAAAACCTGTAATTTAAATTCTATTCAATAAAGGAAATTTTCTTCTAAAACATGTGTTCTTCTCAATCAGGGTACGTACACTTGTGGGTGGTGGGGGGGGTCTACATCCTCTTCAACTCAGGATCAGAGAGATCCTTTATAAAAGAAGATCCAATCCCAAGTCTTGCCCTAGAACTTACCTCCCTAGAACAAAGCCTTAACATCATCACAACCTTAGGAAAAGGACTGAATAGGGACAAGCAATTAAAAGGATTTGAGACCAAGATTGGAAGAGTTAAACCAGAGGCGGATTTAATCCCATTACCTCTAAGGGAGGTAGAAATAATATTGGGAATGGATTGGTTGAGTACACATCAAGCCAAGATGGACTGTGGGCAGAAAGTAATAATTTTTCACACTCCCGAAACACTTGAACTATGTTTCCAAGGAGACCGAAAGAAAGGAGAAGTACAAATGGTGTCTCACATAAGAGCTTAAAGGATGATACAAAAAGGTTGTAAAGCTTTTCTGGCAATGATCATCAATGGGAAGTCCGAGGAGAAAGGACTAGAAAGCATTCCAGTAGTTGAACACTACCCAGATGTATTTCTAGAAGAATTACCCGGATTACCCCCAAGCCGACAATTGGAATTTACCATAGAAGTAATCCCTAGAACACATCCCATATCCCAAGCCCCTTATCGCATGGCTCCAGTAGAGTTAAAGGAATTAAAGGAGCAGTTGGACGAGTTGATAGAGAAGGGTTTCATATGCCCTAGCCAATCTCCATGGAGTGCTCCAGTCTTGTTCGTAAAGAAAAAGGACGAGAGCATGAGGCTATGCATTGACTATTAGAAGTTGAATCAGGTCACCATAAAGAATAAGTATCCACTTCCATGAATTGATGACCTATTTGACCAATTAAAAGGAGCAGTCTACTTCTCCAAAATAGACCTTCAGTCAGGATACCACTAACTCAGGATCTAGGAGGAAGATATCCCTAAGACCACATTTCGGTCCCGATACGAACATTACAAGTTCAGGGTGATGCCTTTTGGCTTGACAAATGCCCTTACAACCTTCATGGATTTGATGAACCTAGTGTTCCAACCACACTTGGAGAAGTTCCTGATAGTATTCATAGATGGCATTCTTATATACTCACGAACTAGGCTGGAGCACGAAAAACATCTGGCTATCACCTTGGAGATACTACGAGATAATCACTTATATGCGAAATTCTCCAAGTGTGAATTTTGGTTGTAGAAAGTAGGTTCTTAGGACACATAATGTCCAAAGATTGAGTCAAAGTAGACCCGACAAAGGTGGAAGCCATATCTGATTGGAAGGCTCCCAAGAATCCCTCTGAGATACGCAGTTTCTTGGGCCTGGCAAGATACTACAGATGGTTTGTGCAGGATTTCTCTAAGATAGTTGCCCCTTTGACTTGTCTCACAAGGAAAGGACTGGAGTATAAGTGGGATGAAAGCTATGATAAATCCTTCCAGGAGTTAAAAGACCCATTTAACTTTGGTACCCATACTCTCCCTACCTAACCCAAGTGCAGAGGAATATACCATCTATAGTGATGCATTCGAATAGGGACTCAAATGTGTGTTAATGCAACAAAGAAAGGTCATCGCCTATGCCTTGCGACAACTAAAAGTACATGAGATGAACTACCCTACTCAAGACTTAGAGTTAGCTACGATAATGTTCTCCCTAAAGATTTGGCGACACTACCTATATAGGGTTAAGTGTAGAATATATACTGATCACAAGAGTCTCAAGTACCTCTTGACTCAGAAGGAGTTGAACCTCTGCCATAGGAGATGGCTGGAGTTAGTAAAGAATTATGAATTTGTGAAAGAATATCACCCCGAGAAGGTCAATGTAGTTGTCGACACTCCAAGTCGCAAGTATCAAACTGAGGCGGTATTGATAAAGACAAGTTACTTACCCTTGTTGTAGCTGCTAGGAAGAATGGAAGTGGACCTTAAGGTGGACAAGAGAGAGAAATGCTTATTGGCTGACATAGTGGTAAGATCCAGCCTAATGGAGCAAATTAAGGTCCAGCAAAAAGGGGATAAGGAACTCCAGCCCTATTTGGACTCGGCCAATGGAGGGACGAAACTGGACTTTGACCTTCGAGGTGATGGAGTACTAACCTACAAGGGTAGAGTGAGTGTGCCTCGAGATAAAGAACTGAAGATATTGATTTTGGAAGAGGTACATGACTCTATTTTCGCAATGCATCTGGGCAGTACTAAGATGTACCGCACTCTCAAACAAGGTTATTGATGGAAAGGGATGAAGAGGGATATTGCAGAATATGTCGCCCGATGCTTGTCCAGTCAGCAAATTAAAGTTGAGCATCAGAAACCTTCAGGACTGCTATAACCCTTGCCAACGCCAGAATGGAAATGGGAAAATATCACTATGGACTTTGCCATGGGACTACCTATGACTAGAAAGGGACGAGACATAATCTGGGTCATTGTAGATAGATTGACCAAGTCTGCCCATTTCCTACCAATAAGAGTGACGGATTTAGTAGAACAGTTGGTCATCTTATACATGAAAGAGATTGTGAGACTCCATGGTGTCCTGGTAAGCATAGTATCAGATAGAGAACTAAGATTTACCTCAAGGTTCTGGCCCAGTTTGCAAACTACTTTAGGGACCAAGCTCCACATGAGTATGACATTTCATCCTTAGATCAATAGACAGTCTGAGCGAACAATCCAGACCCTAGAGGACATGCTATGGGCATGTGTACTCACCATGAATAAGGTTTGGGAATAATACTTGTTCTTGATGGAGTTTGCTTATAATAACAGTTATCATGCCAATATTCAAATGGCTCCATATGAGGCCCATTATGGATGACCATGTTGTTTCCCCTTGTTTTGGGAAGAGGTGGGAGAAAGGAATCTAGAAAGGGTCAAACTAATCAAGGATGCCACAAAAAAGATTAAGATAATAAGGAGTCAACTTAAGGCCGCATAAGATAGGCAGAAGAGCTATGCACACAATCAAAGAAGGGACTTATAATTTGATGTAGGGGACCAAGTCTACCTCAAGGTATCCCCATAGAAGGGAATACTTAGGTTTCAACAATGGCGGAAGTTAAAACCAAGATGCATTGGTGCTTACCCCATAGTCCAAATGATAGGACTAGTGGCATATAAATTGGAACTACCTCCGGATGTTTAGATAATACATGACGTATTCCATATCTCGGTACTCTGGAAGTACCAGCCTGATCCTAGCCATGATGGACCGACCTCCACCAGATCTAGAAGAGAACCTAACTTATCAAGTAGAACTGGTGCAAATCATTGACCAGAGGGACAAGAACTTGATGAACAAAAAGATTCCTATGGTCAAGGTCCTTTAGCAAAACAGACCCATGCAAGAAGAGACATGGGAAACTAAGAGTGTTATGAGGGATAGTTACCCTCAGTTGTTTGACATGTAATTTGTTTTAGGGACAAAACCCCTAAAAGTAGGGGAGACTTGTAAACCCCGTCCCTTTATAGATAAGAAAACCATGAAAAGAACTGATGTTTCAAAAGAGAAAACTGAGTCGGTTCACAAACCATAACCGATAGGAAAAGGATAAATTGGGAAATTGACAATTCTCAAATGACTTGAAGAGTCATAAGAAGAGTGGAAAAGAACCTTGGGACAATTGGGAAGGGGAAATCAAACCATTTCAAGGTGAACCAGACTGAATTGGTTTCTAAATTCATTTTTCTAGGTGGCTTAAATTATTCAAATTGAGGAATTGAAGCTACCATTAGATAGAGAATGAATTTAGATAAATATAGAAATTTTTAATTTTGAGAAAACTAGTTGAATCGGGTCTGAACCAATCAATTTACACATTAAACCTAGTCAAGTCAGTCCAGTCTAGTTCGGAATAGTGTGGTCTTCTTCCTTTAGATGACAACACTATTCATTCAATGTAGAAATGGATAATGTCGGTGAAGGAAAAATGGCTCCGATCAGGCCGTTTCAGGATGAGGATAAGCTCTACCAAAAAGGAAAGTTGTTGGGCAAAGGGTCCCTGAGCTCCTTATATAAAGAGCTACTCTCCATTTATCCTCCACACACCTGAAATCTCCATTCTCTCTCAACTGCTCCATTTTCCTTTGAGGCTCAAACCAGAGTTCCAATATAGGCCTTAATCTCAGCCTAAGGCAAAGTCGGATCCTACAAACTCCGAGGGAAGTTAGTAATCTGATAGCACCTTCCTTTCGAGCCGACGACCGTCGGTGAGATCAAATAGTGAAGTAGCTTCGACAGACCATAGCTGTCCAGTTTCATCCGAGCTGGAATCAGCCAAGTTCAGCCCCCTCTGGACAAACCAAGCTTGCCCAACACCCCTACAACCCTCATACGACCTCACTGAGCTAAAAGGTAAGCCAATTCGACCCTTCTCAATCGTTGCAGATCAGAGTTAGAGAGAGAAAGTGAGGAACTTCACTGATAGAATTCTCCCTTAATTCGATGTTAATTGTAGCAATTCTTGAACCTAGGAGGAACCTCATGACGAGAGCTACCTTCCCAGAAAGAAAGCTCATACCACTACACCTCCGACGGTAAGTTTTTGAAACTTTCCCTCACTATGAGTCATTTTTTGATGAAGCTTTGTTTGAGCTCAATTCGAACCCAAATGATGTAGTTCAAAGCTCAATTGAATCATATGGAAGTGTAGGAACTAATCCATACCTTCAATTTGAGCAAATAACTCAAATTGAATGGCCAATTTGTAGAAATCAAATTCGGTTAGTTTAAAGGGGAGAAATTGGGGGAAAATTTTGGGGAAATTTGGGAATTTCAGAAAATTGAGGGACCTCTTTGCAATTTCCCAAAATTGAAGGTCAATTGGCAATAATAAAGATGTTAAGGGACCAATTGGTCAATTTTTGGACCAACTGAGGTCAAATTGCCATTTTTGGAAGGTATGGGCAAAATGGTAATTTTTGAAAAGTTAGGGACTAAATTGAAAATTTGGAAAACTTGAGCCCCTTATAGAATTTTGAGTAAAATGAGGACTTAAAGGGAATTTTGGAAACCTTGGGTTTAAAGCCCGCACTTTGGATTCAAGGAAACTAGGAAAAGAACTTGCCAAACCGAGTGAGAAAACCGAACCGGTACATAAACCTGATTATTAGAGAACGGGCAATTTGGAAAATTTACAACTCCTAAATGAACCAAAGGGGTCATAAATACCTTGGAAAGGATCTTACGACAATTTGGGAGAGAAAACTTGATCGGTTCAGGTGAACCGAATCGAACCAGTCATTTCCAAAGAGAATACCGAGTTGGTTCATAAACCATAACCGATAGAGGAAGGACAAACCACGAAATTTATGGATCCCGGTTCAGGTGAACTGGATCCGAATCGAATTGAACCGGTTTAAACAACTATTGAACCATATGCTAAATTCATTTTTTTAGGTGGCTTAGAAAATTCAAATAGGAGAATTGAGGCCACTATTTGATAGAGAATAAATTTTGAAATTTTTAATTTTGAAAAACTCTGTCGAATCAGGCCTGAACTGCCCGGTTTAAGCTTTGAACCCAGTTCGGATCGGTACGTTCCGGTTCGGAACAGTGTTGTCTTCTTTCTTTAGATGACAGCACTGTTCACTCGCCAGAAAATCGATCTAGCACCGGCGAAGATGAAACGTTTCCTTTCAGAATATTTCAAACCATCAATGACTGCCATTAAGGTGCCAAACGGACGACTGACGAGTCCCTAATCTCCCTATATAAAGAACCCCTCTCCATTCACACCTGAAAACCTCACTCTCTCTCAACTACTCAATTTTCCAGTGAAGCTCAAACTAAAGCTCCGATATAGGGTCTTTTTTTAGCCAAAAAAGACGTGGTCGGGTTCCTTAGTGTTACGCCCCGACCCAATTTGGTCGGATCCCCGTTATTAACCTGCCACTCTCCCAATTTACTAAGGCGTCCTTTAAACATGTACCTTTCCTAGAATACATAAATCAAAACTGCATAAACTTTTTAACTTACATACCTATCTTGTAAGTGTGAAAAACAGGAGGACTTTGGGGTAAGTTGTCCTCGGTTACTTAAAAAGGGATATAAGGGAGGGGGTGAGTTCAATGACCTAGTGAATAGGTGTTTAAAGTTTGACTTTTAGGGAAAATATTTGAATTGGAGTGTGCCAGACTCCTTATTTTCTTTTAAAATTTCTCATTTTCAAAATCTCGATTTCATAGCCAGTACTCACTCCTCAACCATAACCGGTGTGTTTATCAACTAACACACACCCTTCATCATGAAGGGAACACACATTCGTAGGCTAGCCTATCCACTGTACCCACTTATGGCGTTAGAGCAACTTTACCGGCCACCTAGATAGAAGCACGTCCACTTCTACCTTGAGAATAAGTGGATGTATGCGACATTCGACCCTCAATCTCGCGAATAAAACTCTGTATTCGTATGAGGACAGAGACCATATCTCGGTCTCATGTGCATGAAACTCAAACACAGAAGCTTCAGGAAGCCCCAAACATAGTAGCTTCATGGAGTACAAACACATAACTCTGTGGAGTACAAACACAGAACTCCATGACTGACTGGTATGACGAGAAACACAAACCCAACAGCTTATCTTTTCCCTTATTGCCACCATGTCATCCAGATGCCCTTATGACACATCACTTCCCCTCTTGGGCATCATAATAGTCCTGAACCTCAAGTGCATGCACAAATGAAGTTTTCCTCAAAAGCCATTTAGTCTTTGGTGCCACTGGTCCAACAGCCCCAACCCTCAACTCGACCTGCAGCTGTTTGTCTCGACTGGTCCGTCGACCTGTCATGTCACACTACTGCTAGTCGATCGAGTATGTCGGTCCTGTCTTGGTACCATGGTCAAACAATTCATTTACTTAAGTTTTCATGGCTTAGAATCATGTTTGTTTACGAGCTTCTGCTCATGCCAACTGGCCTAGGGCCCACTGTTCGAGATTTTCAAAATCAGGCATATTAGCCCCCAAGTTCCAAAACTAAGGCCTCTGGCCTAATAGAGCTATTCGAGTTCCCGTGAAGGTCTCCCAAAATGTTTAAGCAGTGGCACATAGTCAGGGGAGAACACTTCTAACAAAATATTCTTTTCAGTTGTCCATCATACCAACGAATATGAGGACATCTCCGCTTATAACTGATGAACGGGTTTTCCACTTTCTTCGAGAAAGTTTCATTATACCAACCGGGTATGATCTACTTACAACCGGTAAGTAGTTTTTCCACTTGATTTCTACATCATTCCTCTCATGTATTATGATTAAAATACCACTTATTAGTGGCTTTTCATTTTCGAGGTGCTTATCATCCCAACCGGGTATGATATTAAATTCCCACTCACCCATTAATGTAGTGAATTTCCTCTTAGCCGGCTTGTTGTCCTTACTCAAACTTGTCTTAGCTGGCATTCTGGGTACTTCGTGTTCCTACACGATACGAACATTCTTGTTCATTATTCTTTGGCCTAATAGCCCTCATTCATCCCAAATGAATGGGAAAACCAAACTTTTCCTTTATTTGTAATTAGGTCCCTAAAGTTATTTTTCTTTAACTTTATGTCTCTAATGTCGGTTTTTCCTCATATTGAGTCCCGAAACTTTTAAAATTCATCTTAGGAGCTCAATTTATTTAAAATCACAAAAGGGGTTTAATTTCCCAAATTTCTAATTCGGTCCCCCAATTTTTCCAAAATTATCATTTTGCCCCTACTTTACAAAAATGGTAAGTTTTTCCCCAAAATTTCTAAAAATTGCCCAATTGGTCCTCCCACATCTTTATCATGCCCAATTGGTCCTTAATTTTATGAAACTTCACTTTAGTCCCTCAAATTTTTCAAATTCCTAATTTTCCCCCAATTTTTCCTCCAATTTCAACCTTCTAACTCAGCTGAATTTGATTTCATCAAATTGATCAAATAAATGAGTTTAATTATTGAAATTGAAGTTAGATTGGAGATCCTACACCTTCATATGATTCAATTGCACTTTGAATCGCATGATTTGGTGCCGAAATGAGCTCAAACGGAGCTTCGCCGAAAAACTGGACTTAGAGAGAGAAAATTTCGAAAGCTTGCCGTTGGGGGACACGATGGTCCGAGCTTTCATTTGGGCAGATAGCTCTTGTCCTAAGGTTTCTCCTAGAATCAAGATCTGCATCAATTGATGCCGAATTGAGTGAGAATTTTGTCATCAAAATTCTGTCGATTCTCTCGCTAGTACTGATCGAAAATTGCAGAGGGGAGCCAAATTGGCTTACATTTCAGCTCTAATTCAGTTGTAGCAGGACTGTGGAGGTGTTGGGAAGGCTTGGTTTGGCCTGAGGAGGGCTCGAATTGGCCGATTTTAGCACGGCCGAAACATGGCAGCTTTGGTCCACCGGAGCTTCTTCACTGTTCGATCATACTGGTGCTTCTCCAGTAACCCTCAGAGCAAATGGAGACTAGAGGCATGTAGCTGACTTCTCCCCGGTTCTAAAGAACCCGACCTTGCCTTGTTTGGCTCAGAAAAATGCCCAAGTCAGAGCTCTGGTTCGAGCTTCACCGGAAAATGGAGCAATTGAGAGAGAATGGAGTTTCTAGTTGTGGAGAGGTTGAATTAGGAGTGGCTCTTTATATAGGAAGCTCGGGGACTTCTTGGTCGTCCGATTGGTGCCTTAATGATGGTCATTCAATGCCTGAAACTCCTTGGTTGGAGACTTTTTGCTACGCCGGCGCTGCATGATTTTCCAGCGAGTGAAAAGTGCTATCATCTGAATGAAGAAGACGACACTATTCAGAACTGGATCAGACCAGTCCGAATCAGGTTCAAAGCTTAAACCGGCTGGTTCACCCCCAATTCGACCAAATTTTTTAAATCTAAAAATTTATAAATTCATTTTCTATCCAATGGTGGCCTCAAATCTCAAATTTGAATTTTTTTAAGCCACATAGAAAAATGATTTTAGCATCTAATTCAATAGTGGTTTAAATCGGTTCAATCTAGTTAGGATCCATAAATTTCACAGTTTGCCCATTCTCTATCCGAAATGGTTCATGAACCAACTTGGTTCATAAACTGTTTCAAATTTGGTTCTCCTAAACTAGTATGGTTTTCTCTTCTAAATCATTCTAAGATCATTTTCCAAGGTTTTATGAACCATTTGGGTCAATTGAGAGTTGTAAATACCCAAAATTGTCCATTCCCTAATGATCAGGTTTGTGAACCGGTTCAGTTTTTCTCATTCGGGTTAACCGGTTCTTTCCGAGATTTCCTTGTTTTAAAGGGACAGGGTTTACACTTAGACTCAGGGAGAAGTCAGCTACACGATGGTAGTCTCCAATTGCTTCGAGGGTCAACGGAGAAGCGTTGGCATGATCGAACAGTGAAGCAGCTTCCACGGACCAAAATTGGCCTATTTTGTCAAGCTAAAATCAACCAATTCGAGCCTTCCTCAGACCAAACCAAGCTACCAACACCTACTCAGCCCTCCTACAACCAAATTAGTGCTAGAGAGAGAACCGATAGATTTTCACTAACTAAATTCTTCCTCAATTCGACATCAATTGAGGTGATTCTTAATTCTAGGAAGAACCTCAAGACTAGAGATATCTACCTAGATCAAAAGGTCAGACCGTCGCACCCTCGACGGTAAACTTTCAAAGCTTTCTCTCTCTATGATCAATTTTCCAGTGAAGCTCCATTTGAGCTCGTTTCGGAGTCAAAACGTGCGATTCAATGTGCAATTGAATCTTATGAAGGTGTAGGAACTCTAATCTAACTTCAATTTCAACAATTAAACTCATTTGATCGGTCAATTTGATGAAATCAAATTCGACTGAGTTAGAAGGTTGAAATTGGGGGAAAATTTAGGGATTTCAAAATTTTGAGGGACTAAAGTGCAATTTCATAAAATTGAGGGCCAATTGTGCATGATGAAGATGTTGGAGGACCAATTGGGCAATACTTACCATTTTTGTAAAGTAGGGGCAAAATGATAATTTTGGAAAATTTGGGAAACTTGAACCCCTTTTTGTGATTCTGAATAAATTGAGATCCTAAGGTGAATTTTAGAAGTTTCGGGACTCAATTTGGGGGGGAATCAGCATTAGGGACCTAAAGTTAAAGAAAAAGAACATTAGGAACATAATGTTAAAGAAAAAGAACATCAGGGACCTAATTACAATAAATAGAAAATTTTGAGTATTTCATTTATTCATGATGAATGAAGGCTATTAGGCCAAGGGATAATGAACAATAATGTCCAAATCGTGTAGGAACATGAAGGATCGGAATGCTAGCAAGAATAAGCTCATGTGGAGGCAAAAAGCCGATTTAGAGGAAATACACTGCAAATATCGTGTGAGTGAGATTTTTATATCATATTTGGTTGGGATAAAAAGCACCTCAGAAATGAAAACCCACTACTAAGTGGAATTTTAATCATCACACCTAAATGGAGTGATATGGAAATTACACAGAAAACTACTTAGCGGTTGTAAGTAGATCATACCTGGTTGGTATGATGAACGTCCTGGAAGGAAGTAGAAAACCCGCTTTTCGGTTATAAGCGAATATGTCCTCACACCCGGTTGGTGTGATGAATAGAAGAAAAGACTTTTTTGTTAGAAGTGCTCTCCCCTGACTATGTGCCACTACTTAAACCTTTTGGGAGACCTTCTTGACGGGAGCTCGAATAGCTCAGACAAGCCGGAGGCCTCGGTTTTGGAACTTGGGGGCTAATTTGCCCAATTTTGAAAATCTCGTACAATGGGCACAAGGCCAGTTAGCACGAGCATGATCTCATAAAAAAACATGAGTTTAAGCCATGAAAACTTTAAATGAATGATATGTTTGGCCATGGTACCAAAACATGATTGACATACTCGATGGAGTAGTGACAGTGCGACATGACAGGTCGACGGACCAGTAGAGACAAATAGATGTAGGTTGAGTTGAGGGTCGTGGCCATTGAACCAATGGCATCACAAATTAAATGGCTTATGTGAAAAATGTTTGTTTTGTGCATGCACTGAGGTACGGGACCTTCAAGATGCCCAAGAGGGGTAGTGATGCATCCTAGGGGCTACCAGACGACATGGTGGAGATAAGGGTAGTTTGTTGTGCCAATAGTTAGGGAAGCTCGATGTAGCTTCATGCGGATGAGACCTGGGTGGGGTCGGGATGAGGTCTCTGTCCTCACACGGACACAAAGTTTTCTTTATGGGATTGAGGGTCAGATGTCGCGTACATCCACTCATTCTTAGGGTTGAAGTGGACTGCTTCTATCTAGGTGGCCTTTAAAGTCGCTTCGATGCCACAAGTGGGTGCAGTAGACATGCTACCCTGCGAATTTGTGATCCATTCATGATGAAAGGCATGTGTTGGTTGCTAAACACACTATTTGTGGTTGACGATGAAGAAATGGCTTGAAAACCGAGAAAATAAGGAAGAAAGAATTTTAAAGAAAATACGAAGTATGTCACACTCCAATTTAAAAACCATTTTATTGAAAGTTTATTTTTTTTAAAATACCCATTCACTGAGTTGTAGAAACTCACCCACCCTTTTTATCCCTTTTCAGGAAATAGAGAAATGACTAGGGATAACACCAGGCCTTACCCTCTATTAGGTATGCTTAACTTTCTTAAGCTTGCATTTTATTTGATATATGCTATTATAGGGAATACGGTTGAGATTACGTCTGGCTACTCTTGAATTAAAGAAGGGGGAAACCCCTCTTGAACCAAGAGAGTGACGGGTTGTTCATGGGAATCTGACCATACAGGGTCGGGGCATGACATTGGGACTCAAATTGGGCAAAAATTAGCATTAGGGACCTAAAGTTAAGAAAAATAAACTTTAGGGAGCTAACTACAAATTATCGATAATCTGTGAGCCTAGGCTTTTATGCCAAAACCATAAGTGAAAAGGCTGCCCAAATTGTGTAGGGACAAGTGTGACCAAAATGTAAGCAAGGGCAAGCTCGCATAGACTTGGAAAACTGACCGAGGACGAACACGTCACGGTTATCTGGTAAGTGGGCTTATTTACATCAAACCCGATTGGGATGGTGAGAACTTTAGAAATGAAAAGTCACTTGTAAGTGGGATTTTAACATCATACCTAGATGGGATGATGGTTGACTTAGGCTAAAACCTACTTACCAGTTATAAGTAGAGGAAATCATACCCGGTTGGTATGATGGTCTTCCTTGAAGGATAAAGAAACTCACTTTCCGGTTGTAAGTGGAGATATTATCACACCTGGTTGATGTGATGAAGAAAATATATGTTTTTGTCAAAAGTGTTCTCCCCTAACGGTGTGCCAATGCTTAAACCTTTTAGGAGACCTTCTTGACGGGAACTAGAACAACTCAGATAGGCCGAAGGCCTCAGTTTTGAACTTGTGGGGCTAAATGCCCGATTTTTTTTTTGGAAAATCACATTGGGCCCAAGGCCAGTGGGCATGAGTAGGAGCTCATAAACAAACATGAGATTTATTAATCTATGAAATTTCTAATGAAAGGGATGTGTGATTTTCCATGGTACCAAGACGGGATCGATAACACTAGATGGACTGGCGCGTTAGGGGCAAGTCGACAGACCGATCTAGACAAATAGCTATAGGTTGGGTTGAGGGTCGGAGCCGTTGGACCAGTGGAACCCAAGATAGGCTATATGTGAAAATTGTTGTTTGTGCATCCACTTGAGGTACAATACCATCAAGACGCCCAAGAGTGGTAGTAATGGGTCCTAAGGGCTACTAGATGACATGGTGGAGATAAGGGCGGTTTGTCGTTCTTGCAGTTCGAAAGCTCAGAGCAGCTTCTTGTGCATGAGACTGGGGTGGGGTCAGGATGAGGTCTCTATCCTCATACAGACATGGAATGGTATTCGAGTTTGAGGGTCGAATGTTAAGAACATCCACTCAAACCTAGGGTAGAAGTGGATGGACCTCTATTTTGGTGGTCTGTCATGCCCCGACCCAGTTTGGTCGGATCCCCGTGATCAACCCACCACTCTCTCGATTTATTAAAGGGTTTCCCCTTATTGTAAACCATAAAGAGTAAGGTATCATTTAACCTACACCTTTTCCTGGAATAACATAAATCAAAACTGTATAATAATTTAGATTTATCATACCTGTCTCACAAGCGTCTTAGTTGATGGTCTTTAAGGGTAGGCTTTCCGAAATCTCCTGAAAGGGATATAAGGGAGGGGGTGAGTAGGACTACTCAGTAAATGGGTTTTTAAAACTTTTTATCTCCTGAAAGGGATATAAGAGAGTGCTAGACTCCTTTCTTTCAACACCATTTTATTTGAAATCTCGAGTTTTATCACCATTTCCTTATTTAATCACAGTGTGTCATCACCCAACACACATCCTTCATCATGAAGGTTAAACACAAATTCACATGTCAGTACATCCACTGAACCCACGTGTGGCTTCGGAGCGACTTTACCGGCCACCCACATAGAAGTACATCCACTTCTACCCTGAGAATGAGTGAATGTTTGCGACATCCAACCCTCACTCCCGAAATCAATTCTTCGTGTCCATATGAGGATAGTGACCTCATCCCATCCCCACCATGGTCTCATGCACTTAGTGCTACTCCAAATTTCGCACGGTCACTTGATACGACGAATTACCCTTATACCCACCAGGTCGTCCAGTGCCCTTAGGATGCATCACTACTGCTCTTGGGCATCTTCATGGTCACGTACTCATAGTGCATGCACAATCAATATTTTCTCATTATGACATATAATCTGTGGTGCCACTGGTTCAACGGCCCCGACTCTCAACTCAACCCGTAGTTGTTTGTCTTGACCGGTTCGTCGACCTGTCATGTCGCACTGCCGCTAGTTGACTGAGTATGTCAGTCTTATCTTGGTACCATGGCCAAACAATTCATTTATTTAATGTTTTATGGCATATAATTCATGTTTGTTTACGAGCTCCTACTCGTGCCAACTGGCCTTGGGCCCACTATACGAGATTTTCAAAATTGGGCATATTAGCCCCAAGTTCCAAAATCGAGGCCCCCGGCCTATCAGAGCTATTCGAGCTCCCATCAAGAAGGTCTCCCAAATAGTTTAAGCATTGGCACACATTTAGGGGAGAGCACTTCCAACAAAATTATATTTTCAACTGTCCATTATACCGACCAAGTATGAGGACATCTCCGCTCATCACCGATGAACGGGTTTTCAACTGCCTTTGAGGAAGTTTCATCATACCAACCGGGTATGATCTACTTACAATCGGTAAGTAGTTTTTTCGCATGTTTTTCAATAACTACTCCAAGTTGTGATGTTTAACATGCCACATAGTAGTGGGTTTTCATTTCGATATATTTATCATTACCAATCGGGTATGATATGAAAATCTCACTCACAACCGGTAAGTGGTTTTTAACTTTAAGTTGTGCTTATCATCCCAACCAGGTATGACGTTGGTAAACCCACTCACCCGTTAATGCCATGAATTCCACAAGACCGGTTCTTTCTATTCACGCGAGCTTGTCCTTGTTGGTGTTCTCGGTATTTCGTGTTCCTACACGATATAAACATCTCGGTTCATTATCCTTCATCCTAATACCCTTCATTCATTCCAAATGAATGAGAAAGTCAAACTTTCATTTATTTGCAATTAGGTCCCTAAAGTTATTTCTCTTAAACTTTAAGTCCCTAATGCCAGTTTTTCCTCAAATTGAGTCCCGAAACTTTTAAAATTTATCAAGGGACCTTAATTTATTCCATTTCACAAAAAGGGGGTTAATTTCACAAATTTCCAATTTGGTCCCCCAACTTATCAAAAATTACCATTTTGCCCTTCCTTTACAAAAATGGCAAATTTCAACCCAAAAATTCTAAAATTCCTCAATTGGCCCTCTAACATTTTATCATGCCCAATTGACCCTCAATTTTAGGAAATTGCATTTTGGTCCTTCGAATCATTGAAAATCCCCAATTTTCCCCAAATTCCAACTTCTTAACATAGCCAAATTTGATTTCATCAAATTGACTTATCAAACGTTTCTAATTGTTGAAATTGAAGTTGAAATTGAGTTTCTACATGTTCATACGATTCTTTAGCAATGTGAATCGCAAGTTTTAACACCGGGACGAGCTCAAATAGAGCTTCGCCAGAAAATGAACTATAGAGAGATAAAACTTCAATTATTCACCGGTGAAGGTATGGCGATCCGAGCTTTCAATCTGGGCAAATAGCTCTCATCCTGAGGTTCATCCTAGAATCAAGAATTGCATCAATTGATGCTGAATTGAGTTAGAATTTCATCATTAAAATTATGTCGGTTCTCTCTCTAGCACCGGTCGAAAATTGCAGAGAGTAGCCGAATTGGCTTAACTTTTAGTCCTAATTCGACTGTGGGAGGGCTGAGGAAGTGTTGAGAGGGCTTGGTTTGGCCTGAGGAGGGCTCGAAATGGCCGATTTCAGCTTGGCCAAAATAGTGCAGCATCGGTCTGTCGGAGCTGCTTCACTATTCCATCATGCTGGCGCTTCTCCAGCGATTCTCAAATTGATTAGAGTTTGCTATCAGATAGTTGACTTCTCATCGGTTCTAAAGAGCCCAACCTCTCCTTTTGAGGTTAAGAAAAATGTTCAAGTCAAAGCTCTGGTTCAAGCTTTACTGGGAAATGGAGCAGTAGAGAGAGATAGAGGGAAGTGTTCAGGTGTGAGGAGAATGAATGGGGATGACCTATTTATATAGGTGTAAAATCGTGTATTAAATGGGAGAGAACCCCTCACACTACTCTCGGGCAAGCATGCTTAACTTCAAAGTTCTTATGGGAACTCGTTCACCTGAACCAATTTGGTTTTTCTCTTCTAATTTGTCTTAAGTTACTTTTCCAAGGTTTAATGAACCCTTTGGATCACTCAAAAGTTGTAAATTTCCAAATTGCTTGTTCCCAAATGATAGGTTTATAAATCTTCTTGATTTTCTTACTCGGTTTGACCGGTTCTTTTCCCGGTTTTCCTTAACTCAAAAGTGCGAGGTTTACATGGTTGATAAAGATGCTCCGAGCCACAAGTGGGTGCAGTTGATGGGTTGCACCTGCGAATGTGTGTACCCTTCCTGATAAAGGGTGTGTGAAAGAATTTTTGAAAAACTAGAATTTGAGGAAAGATCCATCTTAAAAGAAATAAGGATTTTTACACACTTTAAATGAAGTTATTTTCTTGAAAACTGCCCAACACCCGCTCACTGAGTTGTAGAACTCACCCCCACCCTTTAACCCCTTTTAGGTAACAGAGGAAAGACCTTTCTTAAAGACATTATTAAATTGAAATGAGACATGTATGTCTACTTTAAAATTTCTCAGTTTTGTATAATGCTATTGCAAAAAAAAGGGTAAAAAGGACACCTTACTCCTTACGGTTTAGAAAGGGGGAAACCCTTGATAAACCACGAGAGTGGCAGGTCGGTTACGGGGATCCGACCAAACCGAGTTAGAGCGTGACATGTGCAACCTTGGTTTGATACTTGCGACTTAGAGCATCTATAGCTACATTGGCCTTACTGGGGTGATATTCTATCACAAGGTCATAATCCTTTAGTAACACCAGCCATCTCCTCTGACGTTGGTTCAACTCCTTTTCAATCAAGAAGTACTTGAGACTCTTGTTATCAGTGTATACCCTACACTTAACCCCGTATAGGTAGTGTCACCAAATCTTAAGGGCACACACTATCGTAGCTAACTCCAAGTCCAGAGTAAGGTAGTACCTCCCATGTACTTTTAGTTGTTGTGAAGCATAGGCGATAACCTTTCCATGTTGCATTAATACACATTAGAGTCCCTGTCTAGATACATCACTATAGACGGTATAATTGTAAACCTCGTCCTTTAATAATGAGAAAAATCGGGAAAGATTCGGTCAATGTGATCTTTAAACTGAATTGGTCTACAAGTTCGACTATTAGGGAACGAGCAAATTCGAAAATTTCTAACCTCCATGTGACTCAAAAATATTCATAAACTTGGGAAAAGAACCCTAGGATTAAACCGGTTTAAGAACTGAGCCAGTTTATGAACCGAAATCGATTAAGAGGTGGTAAACCAGGAATTTTATGAACCCTAAGTGACCCAAGGAGTCACAAAAGACATGGAAATGGACTTGTGAAGGAATTGGGGATGAAAACCAAACCGATTTAGGTGAACTGGATCCGAACCGGTTTGGATCGGTTTGAATCACTATTGAACCAAATCATAAATTCATTTTTCTAGATGGCTTACATAATTCAAATTTGAGAATTGAGGCCAACATTGAATAGAGAATGAATTTAGATGAATTTAGAAATTTTTAGATTTGAAAAACTTTGTTGAATGAGGGGTGAACCGGCCAGTTTAAACTTTGAACCCGGTTCGGACCTATCCGGTCCGGTTCAGAACAGTGTCATCTTCTTCCTCGGGATGACAACACTGTTCACTTGCCAGAAAATTGAAGCAGCGCCGGTGAAAAAGAAACAATTCCGTACGATACGTTTCAGGTCTTCAATGTTTGTCATAAAGATGCAAAACGAATGGCCAACGGGTCCCCGAGCTCCCTATATAAAGAGCCCCTCTCCATTCATCCTCTCCACACAAAAAAAGCTCACTCTCTTTCAGTTGCTTAGTTTTCCAGTGAAGCTCGAACCAAAGCTCTAATATAGGGTAAATTCTAAGCCAAAGAAGGTGAGGTTGGGTTCATTAGAACCGAGGAGAAGTCAGCTACACGGTGGTAGCATCCGTTCGTCCCGAGAGTCGTCGGAGAAGCGTCGGCGTGATCAAACAGTGAAGCAGCTCCGGCGGACTGAAGTTGCCCTATTTCGACCGAGTTGAAATCAGCCAATTCGAGCCCTCCTCAGGCCAAAACAAGCTCTCCCGACAACTCCTCAGCCCTTCCACGGCTGAATTAGGACCGAAAAGTAAGCAATTCGGCTCCCCTTTACAATTTCAGATCGTTGTTAGAGAGAGAGTTGACCAAATTTCAATGAACAAATTCTAATCCAATTCTACATCAATTAATGTCATTCTTAATCCTAGGAAAAACCTCTGGAGGAGAGCTACCTGCCCGGATAGAAAGCTGTGACTGTCGTGCCCTCACCGGTGTGAAATCGAAGCTTTCTCTCTCTACAGTCTGTTTTTCAGCGAAGCTCCGTTTGAGCTAATTACGGTGTTAAAATCTGTTATTCAAAGTTCCTTAGAATCGTATGAATATGTAGGAACGCAATTTCAACACCAATTTCATCAATTAGAGGAGTTTGATCGGTCAATTTGATAAAATCAAATTCGGCAGTGTTGAAGAGTTGAAATTTGGGGAAATCTCAGGAAATTTGGGGATTTTTGAAAATTCGAAGGACCAAAATGTAATTTTCTAAAATTGAGGGTCAATTGGTCATGATAAGAATATTAGAGGGCCAATTGAGAAATTTTAGAATTTTTGGGCAAAATTTACCATTTTTCTAAAGAAGGGGCAAAATGGTAATTTTGGAAAAATTGAGGGACCAATTTGGAAATTTGGGAAATTAAACCCTTTTGTGTGAAATTAAATAATTTGAAGACCTAAGATAAATTTTAAAGGTTTTAGGACTCAAATTTAGGAAAAACCTAGCAATAAAGACTTAAAGTTTAAGAAAAAACACTTTAGGGACCTAATTGCAAATATATGTAAAGTTGGGTTTTCTCATTCATTTGGAACGAATGAGGGCTATTAAGCCATAGAATAATAAACAACTATGTTCATTTCGTGTAGGAGAATAAGACATCGGGAACGCCAGTCGAGATCCAGCTTGCTAAGGACGGAACTCAACTAAAGTGGAATTTCACTACACTATCAGGTCAGTGGGATTATATATCATACCCGGTTGGGGATGATAAGTACCTCCGAATAAAAACCCACTGTTTAGTGGTATTTTAATCATCACCACTTAGAGAAAGTGATGTGAAAATTTTGCGGAAAAACTACTTACCGGTTGTAAGTAGATCATACCCGGTTGGTATGATAAGACTTACTCGAACAAAGTTGAAAACTCGTTCATCGGTTATGAACGGAGATGCCCTTATACCGGTCGGTATAATGGACAGTGAAAACCTATTTTGTCAGAAGTGTTCTCCCTTGACTGTGTGCCAATGCTTAAATTATTTGGGAGACCTTCTTGACAGGAGCTCGAATTGCTCTTATAGGTCGGGGGTCTCGATCTTTAGAACTTGAGGGCTAAATTGCCCAAAGTTGAAAAACTCGAACAGTGGGCCATAGGCCAATGGACACGAGTAGGAGCTTATAAACAAACATGATATATATGCCATTAAAACTTAATATATAAATTGTTTGGTTATGGTACCAAGGCAGGTTTGACATACTCAGACAACCAGTAGCTGTATGACATGGCCGATCTCGGGACCAATCAAAACAAACAGTTATCGGTTGAGTTGAAAGTTGGGACCGTTGGGACTAATGGCACCACATATTACATGGCAATTTACGAAAACTTTATTTGTGCATGCACTATGAGTACGAGATCATCAAGACATCCATGAGGGAAAATGATGTGTCCTAAGGGCCCTGGACGACCTGGTAGTATAAGGGCAGATCGTCATTCTAGGTGTCTGTGCGAAATTTGGAGTAGCACCAAGTGCATGAGACCGGGGTGGGAACGGGATGAGGTCTCTATCTTCATATGGACACGAGGAAGCGATTTCAGGATTGAGGGTTGGATGTCGTGTACATCGACTCATTTCCAAGGTAGAAGTGGTTGTGCTTCTATCCGGGTGGCTGATAAAGTCGCTCCGAAGCCACTAGTGGGTTCAGTAGTCGTACTGACCTACGAATGTGTGTAACATTCATGATGAAGGATGTGTGCTGGGTGATGACACACCGTGGTAACTAAGAAATGATGGAAAAACCTGAATTTTTAAATGAAGGGATTTTTTTTTAAAAGAAAGGAGTCTGGCACACTCCATATAAATATTTTTCTTAAAAGTTAAAAGTAGACCTTTGAAAAAACCATTCACTGAGTTGTAGAAACTCGCCCCTCTTTTCTACCCCTTTTCAGGAAAAGAGAAAATAACTAGAAGTAACACCGAGCCTTACCCTTTATCAAGTATGCTTAATTTTTTTTAAGCTTACATTTTATTTGATATATGTCTTCTAGGGAACAAGGTTGAAATTTCATCTGGCTCCTCTTGACTAAAATAAGGGGGAAACTCCTCTTGAACCGAGAAAGAGCGACTGGTTGTTCACGGGTATCCAACCAAACTAGGTTGGGGCATGACAACTAGAGTGGTATCAGAGCCTAGTTTCCTTGAAACATTATCAATAATATGCCATGTTATTAATCCAACTATAAACTATCTTGTAGGAATGAGAATCCCTAGGAAATTTACAATAAAATCTAGTCCTTCCCCTATAAGCGTGAAAATGACATCCAACCCAAGGGAGGAAACCATTCAGAGGTTCCTAAGAGGCAAAAAACAAGTACCCAAAGACATGGTGGAGGACTACCGGAAGCTAGTTGGAGCCTTACTAGAACCAGAAGGCATCATATACCCTTCTCCCATACAAGAGGAACCATTACAACCTCCTAGAAGTCCAACCCCTCCTCCGATACCACAACCACAGAAGAGGAACCCCACCCAAGGCATCATATGCCACCTTCATGAAGGTCCACCAAGTACCTCCACCCACTCAACCTAACTTCAATCCTTCTCGATGGATGAAATGGACATATGAGTGTGAGGCGGAAGTACTAAGGCGGTACGAGTTGGAGGCCACACATGAAATTCGTTCTATTGAGAAGCACGAATGGACCCCAATCAATTACTCAGAGCCTTCCGACCAAGAGTCTCATAATCATTTTAGGGTTAACTCTAGTCCTATGACCCCAAGGGATTAAGGGGTAGATAAGTCATGTAATAAGCCAAAATTTTGGCAAGAGAATATTTCCTGAATGAA
Source organism: Trapa bicornis (assembly GCA_030064425.1). NCBI lineage: Eukaryota > Viridiplantae > Streptophyta > Magnoliopsida > Myrtales > Lythraceae > Trapa > Trapa bicornis. The sequence continues at coordinate 15,009,092 of CM057753.1, read as the reverse complement.
TTAGAAGTTTATTAAAACTCCCGAGTTCCTTGAGAAAAATCTAAGTAGATAAAAGTTTAAGAGAAGAAAATCCTCCTAAGGAAGAATGGCTTATGGATAGTTAAACTCAAACTTTAGGACATAGAAAATGAGAAATTCATCTGATGGAGATCCTAACGAAAGAAAAATGGATCTGGAGGAGCAACCATTCAAGGACACGTAACTTTCGAGAGACCCAAGAAGAAGTATGACCACAAGAATAGAAGTTGATCAATAGAGAAAAGATATTAAGATTTCACCAGGCAAATATGAAGAGAAAGTGCAACGATAGGAAGCCTCAAGTGTAACAAATTCCTTAGAAATTTAAGAAGATAAGAAATGGATGGAAGATAAAGTGTGAGTCGAAGAAAAACAAGAGTAGAGGAGGCGTACCAAGTCTACAAGATAGGAGAGAATTTTTCCAAAGAATAAGGTGGTCAAACATCAGAGAATACGGGTGGTTAGGTAAGAGTGTTAGGAGGTTGAGCTTGATCCACTACAAGAAGGCCTGGAAAACTCGAATTTGGAATGTCAAAGGAATATTATGTAAGGGAATAACTTAATTGGACCAAACGATTTGAAGGAGTAAGCGAAATCTAATCGGAGATGGGGTATAGTGAGAGAATACACCCCAACCAACACAAAGAGGGAAACACTGGGGATATAAAGGTACAAAAGCTTTGAAAACGATAAGGATAAGAGAACCACCTCAAGGGAGTAGGCGAATATGGAAGCGAGTGGGAATAAAGCAAGGTCAAACGAAGGTACTACTAGATCCAAAGAGCAAGAATAAGCTCAAAATTTAAGGAGCTCAATGGTAGGAATAGAAGGAAATATGGAGGGAAGGAGAATGGAAAGCTCATCAGAGAAAGAAATTACCTGACTCATGACTTAGAATAAGCCGCAATAATGTTGGCCCTAAAGATATGGTACCCCTACCTTCACGGGATTGAGTACAGGATATACACATATCACAAGAGCTATAAGTACTCCCTAACTAAAAAGGAATTAAACCTCGTCAGGGGAGATGACTGAAAATGTTGGAGGATTATGATCTTACAATAAAATACCACCCGAAAAGGGGTAATGTGGTAGCAGATACTTAAAAATACGAGTATCGAACTGAGATGACATAAGTAAAAAAAAACAAATTACATATCCTATTACAACAATTGAGAAGAGAGAGGCGGAAAGGCCAAATACTCGGGAAAAAGAAGGATGAAAGAAAACCCTTAAAAGGACCAAAGGCCAATTAACGACTAAATTCAAGCCTAGAAAGGGATAGACAAGACTCTCACAATATGGTCAAGAAATCTCGAGACAAGGAAGATTTGTACGCTCCCTAAAGAAAAAGATAGGTACTAGGTACGAATGAGGATGTAGATAAAGTATAAAGGATGTGCCTGCAAGAATTGAGGAGTAAAGGTAAATAGGAGAATATGACATCAAGGGATGTAATTTAAGGGTAGAAATCCCCTAAAGTAAATGAGGATGTCAAGAGGAATGGAAAGAATCCTACCAAGGAAGCCCTGGAAAGACATGTGTACCCCAATTAAGAGGGAATAGACCCAACCAAAATGGAAAGAACGATAAACTCACAAATGAAATGTTGGTTGAGATGGAAAGATCGAATACCAAGGAAAAGTACTCATGAGGTCCTAAGAAGTAAATTAAACCAAAGGAATGGATAAATAGCATGGTAGCATCAAAGAATGTCGTAACGAATAAGAGTGGGTGGACTACAATAATAAGAGAGTAAAAGAAAGAATATAGGAGGAATCTTGGAGAAGTAAGCCCTTGATTAAGAAATCAATTCAGGAAAATGACCACTGACATCAGGACGGGTTGTGGTCCATGCTCACTCAATGGAGCTTAAAGAATGGGTGGATGAGTGTACTAAGATGTACCGCACCCTCAAACAAGGGTACGAAGAGGGACATTGTAGAATATGTAGCCCGATGCTTGTCCTGTCAATAGATAAAAGCATAGCATCATAAGCCGTCAGAGCTACTACAACCCTTACCAATTCTAGAATGGAAATGGGAGCACATCACCATGGACTTCATCACGGGCCTACCGGTGACCAGAAAAGGTCGAGATGCGATTTGGGTAATTGTGGATAGATTGACCAAATCAGCTCATTTCCTTCCTATAAGAGTGACAGACACGGTAGAATAGCTGCCATCCTATACATGAAGGAAATAATAAGACTCCACGTTGTCCCGGTGAGTATAGTATCGGATAGAGATCTGAGATTTACTTCCAAGTTTTGGCCGAGTCTGCAAAATGCCATGGGAACTAAACTCCACATGAGTATAGCATTTCACCCTCAGACAAATGGTTAGTCTAAGCGAACCATCCAAACCTTGGAAGACATGATAAGGGCATGTGTACTCACCATGAATAAAAGCTGGGAGGAATACTTATGCCTGATGGAATTTGCGTATAATAATAGTTATCAGGCCAACATCCAGATGGCTACCTATGAAGCCCTTTATGGACGACCCTATCATACCCCTTTGTTTTTTGGAAGAAGTGGGCGAAAGGAAGTTAGAGAAAATCGAGATAATAGAGGATGCCACAGAGAAGATAAAATTAATAAGGAGATGTCTTAAGATTGCACAGGATAGGTAGAAGAGTTATGCAAACAATCAAAGGAAAGATTTGGAGTTCGAAGTGGGCAATCAAGTATTCCTCAAAGTATCTCCATGGAGAGGAATAATTAGGTTTCAGCAAAGAGGAAAGTTAAAACCCAGATATATTGGTCCATATCCCATTATTTAAAGGATAGGACCAGTAGCTTATAAATTAGAATTGCTTCCTGATCTGCAGAGAATACATGATGTATTCCACATTTCACTACTTCAGAAATATCAGTCTGATCCTAGTCAGGTACTGGACCAACCTCCAATGGAACTAGAAGAGAACCTGACTTATCAGGCAAAGCCGGTACAAATCATCGACCGAAGAGACAAGAATTTGAGGAATAAGAAAATTCCTATGGTTAAGGTGTTATGCCAAAACGGACCCATGCAGGAAGAGACAGGGGAAACCGAGTCTATGGTTAGGGATAGTTATCCTCAGTTATTTAACATGTAACTATTTTGAGGACAAAACCCCTAAAAGGAGGGGAGAGTTGTAAACCATGTCCTTTAGTAATGAGAAAAATCGGGAAAGATCCGGTCGATGTGATCTTTAAACTGAATTGGTCTAAAAGTCTGACTATTAGGGAACGAGCAAATTTGAAAATTTATAACTTCCATGTGACTCAAAAGTATTCATAAACTTGGGAAAAGAACCCTAGGATGATATGAGGAAGAGAGACCAAAGCAGTTCAACAGAACCGGGTCCGAACTGGATAGAACCGGTTTATGAACCAAGTTGATACATGAACCAGAACCGATAGAGAATGAGTTAACCAAGAAGTTTATGAATTCCTTGTGATTTATAATCCTTGGGAACGAACCTTAGAACAATGTGGGAGAGAAAAACCAAATCGGTTTGGGTGAACCATACCCGAACCGAATTAAATCGGTTTAAGAACTGAGCTGGATTATGAACCGAAATCAATTAAGAGTTGGTAAACTGGGAATTTTATGAACCCTAAGTGACCCAAGGAATCACAAAAGACATGGAAATTGACTTGTGAAGGAATTGGGGATGAAAACCAAACCGATTCAGGTGAACTAGATCTGAACTGGTTTGGACTGGTTTGATTTCACTATTGAACCAAATCCTAAATTCATTTTTCTAGATGGCTTACATAATTCAAATTGGAGAATTGAGGCTCGATCCAAGGACTGTTGGAGAAGCGCCGGTGAAATCAAATAGTGAACCAGCTCTAACAGACCGAAGCTGCCCTATTTTGGCTGAGTTGAATTCGGCCAAATTCAGCCCTCCTCCAACCAAACCAAGCCCTTCCAACACTCCCACGGCCCTCACACGGCCGTAATAGAGCTAAAAGGTAAGCCAATTCGCCCCCATGTCATTTTCGATCGGCATTAGAGAGAGAAATAGTAAAACTTCACTGACAAAATTCTACCTCAATTTAGGGTGAATTGTATCCATTATTGATCCTAGGAGTAACCTTAGGATGAGAGCTACCTGCCTAGATAGAGAGCTCAAACTGTTGCACCTCCATCAGTAAGCTTTCGAATCTCTCTCTCTACACTCAGTTTTCCGACGAAGCTCCTTTTGAGTTCGATTTGGACCCAAATGGTGTGGTTCAAAGCTCTTTCTATCCTGGTGGCTGATAAAGTTGCTCTGAAGCCACTTGTGGGTTCGGTAGTCATACTCACCTACGAATGTGTGTAACCTTCATGACGAAGGATGTGTGTTGGCTGACGACACACCGTGGTAACTAAGAAATAATGATAAAATCCAAATTTTTAAATGAAGGGATGTTTTTTTTAAAAGAAAGGAGTTTGGCACACTCCATATAAATGTTTTTCTTAAAAGTTAAAAGTAGACTTTTGAAAAACCCATTCATTGAGTTGTAGAAACTCACCCCTCTTTTCTACCCCTTTTCAGGAAAATAGAAAATAACTAGAAGTAACACCGAGCCTTACCCTTTATCAAGTATGCTTAATTTTTTTAAGCTTGCATTTTATTTGATATGTCTTCCAGGTAACAAGGTTGAAATTTTGCTTGGCTCCTCTCAACTAAAATAAGGGGGAAACTCCTCTTGAACCGAGAAAGAGCGGTGGGATCCAACCAAACTGGGTTGGGGCGTGACAATAATCCACTGCACTTGGGTTTGGCAAAGAGAGTGTGAGTGTCGTTGTTAAACGGGTCTTCAACTCTTGGAAGGATTTCTCACAACTTTCATCCCACTTATACTCCACTCCTTTCCTTGTGAGACGAGTCAAAGGTGTAGCTATCTTAAAGAAGTCTTGTACAAACCGTTTGTAGTATCTTACCAAGCCCAAGAAACTGCATATCTCATAGGGATTCTTAGGGGCCTTCCAATCAGATATGGCTTCCACCTTTTTCGGGTCTAACTTGACTCCATCTTTGGACACTATGTGTCCTAAGAACTCTACCTCCTACAACTAGAACTCACACTTGGAGAATTTCGCATATAAGCGATTATTTCAAAGTGTCTCAAAGATGATAGCTAGATGTTCTTCGTTATCCAACCTAGCCCGTGAGTATATAAGTATGTCATCTATAAATACTATCACGAACTGATCCAAGTGTGACTGGAACACTCGGTTCATCAAATCCATGAAAGTTGCAGGGGCATTCTTTAGGCCAAAAGACATCACCCTGAACTCATAATGTCCATATCGGGACCAAAAGGCGGTCTTAGGGTTATCTTCTTCTCGGATCCTAGGTTGGTGGTATCTTGACCGAAGGTCTATCTTGGAGAAGTAGGTTGTGACTGCTCCTTTTAGTTGGTTGAACAGGTCATCAATCCATGGGAGTGGATACTTATTCTTTATGGTGACCTAGTTTAACTTTCGATAGTCGATGCACAACCTCATGCTCCCCTGCTTTTTCTTTACGAATAGAACTGGTGCACCCCATGGAGAGTGGCTAGGGCATATGAAACCCTTCTACAATAGCTCGTCCAGTTGTTCCTTTAATTCCTTTAACTCCGCTGGAGCCATGCGATAAGGGGCTTGGGATATGGGATGTGTTCCGGAGATTACCTCTATGGTAAATTCCAGTTGTCGGCTTGGGGTAATCCGGGTAATTCTTCTAGAAATATGTCCTGGTAGAGTTCAACTACTAGGATGCCTTGTGGTCACTTCTCCTAAGACTTCCCATTGATGATCATTGCTAGAAAAGATTCACAACCTTTCTGTATCATCTTGTGAGCTCTTATGTGGGATACTATTTGTACTTCTCCCCTCCTTTTATCTCACTAGAAACATAATCCAACTGTTTCAGAAGTGTGGAAAGTTATTACCTTCTTCCCACAGTCCATCTTGGCTTGATGAGTACTTAACCAATCCATTCCCAATATTATTTCTACCTCCTTTAGAGGTAATGGGATTAAATATACCTCTAGTTTAACTCGTCTAATCATGATCTCACATCCCTTTAATTGTTTGTCTCTATCCAGTCCTTCTCCTAAGGGTGTGAGGATGATAAGGCTTTGTTCTAGGGAGGTAAGTTCTAGGGGAAGACATGGGATTAGATCTTCCTTTATGAAAGATCTCTCTGCTCCCGAGTCAAAGAGGGCATAAACTTTTCTCCCCCAAAAGTGTACGTGCCATGATTGAAAAGAACGCATGTTTTAGAAGAAGAAATTTCTTTATTGGATAAGAAAATTCAATTTACAACTTTTGCCTCAATCTTAGTTAGGGAGGTTTTGGGAAGTACCCATTACGGTACTAGGGTCTTTTTCTAGCCTCTTCCTGGTGAGGTTGTATACCCTAGCTAGTACCCTAGTTGTGGTGTCTTGCCTGAGAGTCATTGGGTTCCCTTGAGGTGGTCCAAGCGTATTCTGTTGCTTATTATCCCTAAGACTATGGCATTCCTTTGCAAAGTGCCCCACCTGCCTACATCCAAAACAGGATAAGCAGGCTCTCTCATGGTATCTTTGGCATCTAGGACAACGAGGGTTTCCTTGTCGTAAGATGGGGATCACTCTTCCTGGGGGTGGTTGTATGTCCTTCCTCTTTTGGAAACCCTCCATGTTTCCCCATCTTGGACCATTTTTCTCCTTCTGTCCTCCATGACGGCCTTGGCCCTTGTCCTCCTTCTAATTATCCTGCTCCATCCGGCGACACCGAGTTTGCACCAATCGCTAACATTTGTGAGCCATACTGATCACCTCTACCAGATACGTGGGGCATCCTAGTACTCCGATCCGGTCTCATATGTCCATGTTAAAACCGTCCACGAATCATTGGCATATATCTGCAGGTCCGACTAGGTCAGGGGCAAAGGGTCTTAACTCATTGAACTTAGTTTCATACACCGAAATAGATCCCTTGCCGGAGTGGGAGGAAATCTTGCTTCTTCTCATTAATAAGATGCAGAGCCAGGTACTCCTCTGTGTACCTCTCCTCAAATTTTTCCTAGGAGAGGGTGGTGGTATGTAGGTTCCTGACATTATCCCACAATCTCTTCACACTAGCCTCTAAGAAGAATTCTACCAAGGATCACCATGTCCTTTGGTGAAATCCTGACTATCCTCATGAGCCTAGGGATGTCAACTAGAGGGGGATTATTAACAGGAGGGGGATGAGATTGTACTTCCTCAGGCTCAGCTCGAGAGTTGGTGTCCACCTCAGGGGTGAGGTTAGGCCGTCTAAACACCCGAGTGAACTCCTCATACAATCTTTGACGTTTCGAGCTTAGTCTAAGTGGAACTGTTTGGGCTTCTTGGGGAGTTTCCACAGGAAGGGGTTGTTGAGCAATCTCATAAACTATGGCTCTTGTTCTCTTGGTTCCTCTCTTGAGAGCCATCTGAAATTTTAAGATTTATTCCTCTTAGTTACTATGTTATATAGTCTTATTAATGCATTCGAGGAAATGAGCTATGATACCACTCAAGTTGTCATGCCCTGACCCGGTTTGGTCAGATCCCCGTGAGCAACCCGCCACTCTCGTGGTCTAGCCTCCCCTTTCTAAACCGCGAGGAGCAAGGCATCCTTTTTACCTATCTTTCTTGGAATAGCATTATACAAAACTAAGTAATTTAAGATAGACATACCTGTATTGTTCCAAATTAGTAAAGTCTTTAGAAAGGGTCTTTCCTCGATTACCTGAAAGGGGTAAATAGGGAGGAGGTGAGTTCTACAACTCAGTGAGCAGGTGTTGGGAGTGAGTTTTCAAGAAAACAACTTTATTCAAAGTGTGCCAAATTCCTTATTTCTTTTAAGAAGGGATCTTTCCTCAAATTCTAGTTTCTCACAAACCTCTTTCCATTTGTGATTAGGTGTGTTTAGCAGACAACACACGCCCTTCATCAGGAAGGGTACACACATTCGTAGGTGTCCGTCCATTGCACCCACTTGTGGCTCGAAGGGTCTTTACCGACCACCAAGATAGAAGTCCGTCCACTTCTACCCTAAATCTGAGTGGATGTTCTTGACATCTAACACACAAACTTGAATTCCACTCCATGTTCATATGAGGACAGAGAACTCATCCTTACCCTACCCCGGTCTCATGTGCAAGAAGCAACTTCAAGCTTCCTGACTGACTGGCGTGACTAATTGCCCTTATCTCCACCATATCGTCCAGTACCCCTTAGGACCCATCACTACCCCTCTTAGGCGTCTTGATGGTTCTATACCTCAAGTGCATGCACAAAACAAAATTTTTCACATTTGGCCATTTATCTTTGGTGCCACTAGTCCAATGGGCCCGACCCTCAACCTGACCTACAGTTGTTTGTCTAGGCCAGTCCGTCGACTTGGCCCTGACGCACTGCCGCCGGTCCATCAAGTATTGTCAGTCCTAACTTAGTACCATGGTGAAATCACACAACAAGTTCATTAGAGATTTCATGGCTTTCTCAATTCAAGTTTGTTTATGAGCTCCTCATCGTGCCCACTAGCCTTGAGCCACTGCACGTAGTTTTCCAACACCGGACATTTAGCCCCTTAAGTTGAAAAACCGATGCCTCTAGCCTATCTGAGTTGCTCTAGCCCCGTCAAGATAAATAGTTTAAGCATTGGCACACAGTTAGGGGAGAACACTTCCGACAAAAATATATTTTCATTTCATCCACCAACCGGGTGTGATGATATCTCTGCTTACAACCGGCAAGCGGGTTTCTCCTTCATTCAAGGAAGCTCATCATACCAACCGGGTATGATTTCCTCTACTTACAATCGGTAAGTAGGTTTTAGCTTAAATTTGTCATCACCCCAACTGGGTATGATCATAAAGCTCCACTCACAAGTGGTTTTTCATTTCTAAAGTGTTCACCATCTCAATTGTTTATGATGTAAATATGTCCACTCACCCGATAACTATGACGTGTTCGTACTTGATTGGTTTTCCAAATTTACATGAGCTTTCTCTTGCTTGCGTTCCGGTCACACTTGTCCCTACATGATTTGGGCAACCTTATCAATTACGGCTTGGCATAAAAGCCAAGGCTCACAATTATCGATTAATTGCACTTAGGTCCCTAAAGTTCATTTTTCTTAACTTTAGGTCCCTAATGCCAACGTTTTCCCAATTTGAGTCCCAAGGTTTCCTAAATTCCCCTTTAAGTCCTCATTTTACTCAAAATTTTATAAGGGGCTCAAGTTATCCAAATTTCCAATTTGGTCCCCAACTTTTCCAAAATTACAATTTTGCCCCTACTTTCAAAAAATGGCAATTTGACCCCAAAAGTTCCAAAAATTGACCAATTGGTCCCTCAACATCTTTCTCATGGTCAATTGGCTTTCCATTTTAGGAAATTGCAAAGAGGTCCCTCAATTTTTTGAAATTCCCAATTTCACCAAAAATTCCCCCCAATTTCTCCTCTTCAAACTATCTGAATTTGATTTCTTCAAATTACTCATTTAATCGGGGTTATTTGCTCAAATTGAAGATATGGATCATTTCCTATACTTCCATATGGTTCAACTGAGCTTTGAATCGCAACATTTGGGTCTGAATTGCGCTCAAACGGTGCTACGCCGGAAAACTACTCGGAGGCACGGCAATCCAAGCTCTCGATCTGGGGAGGTAGCTCTTGTCCCGAGGTTCCTTCTAATATCAAGAATCACTACAATTGAAGTTGAATTGAGGGTGAATTTTATCAGTAAAGTTTAGCACTTCCTCTCTTTAAATCCAACCAGCAACGATTGAAGAAGGCCGAATTGGCTTACCTTTCAGCTCTGTTAAGGTTATATGAGGGTTATAGGGGTGTTGGGGAGGCTTGGTTTGGCCGGAGGAGGGCTGAATTTGGCCGAATTCAGCTTGGCCAAAATAGGGCAGCTGCGGTCCATTAGATCTACCTCACTATTTAATTCTACCGGCACTTCTTCGTCGGTCCTTGGGTCGAAAGGAAGTTTCTATCTGATAGTTGACTTCCCTCAGAGTCTATAGGACCCGATCGTGCCTTCTGAGGCTGAGAAAAAATGCCTATATCATAGCTCTGGTTTGAGATTCACCGAAAAATGGAGCAGTTGAGAGAGAATGGAGATTTCAGGTGTGTGAAGAATGAATGGAGAATAGCTCTTTATATAAGGAGCTTGGGGCCCCACTGCCCGACATCTTTCATTTTTGGTGGAGCCTATCCTTGCCCTGAAATGATCTGAATGGAGACATTTTACCTTCGCCCGCATTATTCATTTCTGCATTGAATGTACAGTGTTGTCATCTTAAGGAAGAAGATGACACTGTTCTGAACTGGACCAGACCGGTCCAATCAGGTTCAATGTATAAATCGACTGGTTTTCTCAAAATTAAAAATTTATAAATTCATTCTCTATCTAATGGTGGCTTCAATTCCCCAATTTGAATATTTTAAGCCACTTAAAAAAATGAATTTAGAAAGCTATTCAAACCGGTTCAATCATGTTCAGTCTAGTTCACCTTGAACCGGTCTGGTTTTCCCTTCCCAATTATCCAAAGATTCTTTTCCATTCTTTTTTTATGACTCCTTAAGTCACTTGGGATTTGTTAATATCCCAATTTAACCTTTTCTTATCAGTTACGGTTTGTGAACCGACTTGATTTTCTCTTTTGGAATGATCAGCTCTTTTCCCAATTTTCTTATCTATAAAGGGACGGTGTTTACAAGGGTGATCACCATTCTTTCGATTCCTCTTAGGGCATCATTTAGTCTGCTCAGATTATCCCATAGTTACTAGCTGTCTGCTTTCGTTGGGCGAGTTTCTAACCTTACATAGCATGTCACACTTTGTCATTCTTAACTTCATGTTTCTATCCGAGGAACTTCTGGTTTTTGTCCTCGTCTTGCGCACTCCTGATTTCGCCTCATTGTTTGATCATATGTTTCCTTAAGTACATGGGGTTAGAGACTAGTCATGAGGTTTATTGTTCTTTAGTTAATGGGCGTACACCCTCTAAGGTCCTTCTCTCCTTGGAAATTCTTTCCTTTGTTTAATGGTCATGGTTAGCTTACCTATCCCAAAAGGGGTTGTCGTCTCCTTTGTCGGGGTCCCCTCGTTTGCCCGTTCTTTGGGTTTAGCCACATAAACTTGCCTCTTTCGAGGGGTCAGAGTACCTTGATCCCCCTTTAAAGGCATTATTTGTCCTTATTATGTTTGTCCTTTTCGTTCCTTATTCGTCCTAGGGCACGAGATTTTGATTGTACTCATTACGAGTTAGGGCAACAAAAATTTTATGAGAATTTAAAATCTTATTTCTTGGGAATTGAATACAATTCACTTTGGGGACCTCTATCCTCTAAGGGAGATGGTTAAAAGAAAGGTTGGGAAGCTCTATGCTAGAATTTTGAGGAACTATCTCTGGGTGGGTTCGAAATACTTCTTTGGAGTTGTGGCTTCTGGGCGGCCTCCTATCTTCCATCCTCTTGGGCTTCGATAGTCAGGGAGGTAGTATTCTTAGGAGGTATTGCCATCCATTCTTGTGGCATGGGACACTTGCTCGCCCCATGTCCTATTCCTCCACACCTATAGCAGGTTATCCCGACACCGGTTCCTACGTGGGTCCTTTGGTGTTTACGTGGGGGAGAGGCTTCTTTTGCCCTCTTTTCATTTCTTTTCCCTTCTTCATGTCCTTCTTTGCTCATTGAGGTATTGCTTCCAGGAGTGGGTACCACATTCCTTAGTGGTATTGGGTACTTCCGTGCGTAGTGTCCCCTCTGTCCACAATTGTAGCAAGTTACTTCCTTGTGTGGACCTTTATAGCTTCTTTTCCATCTCGAGCTTTGGAAATCTTCTCCCGATGCTTGTTGGGGGCCTCCACGTGTCACCATACTCGAATGCGCACTTTCTCTAGAAATGTCCCTATTCCTAAGTGCAAAGCAAGGTTCCCCGAATACCTTGACAAATTCTTCGTAAAGTCTCCTTGTCTTAAGAGATACCCTTTATAAACCTCGTCCCATGAAGATAAGGAAAATGGGAAAAGAGTCGGTCAACTCAAGTGAGAAAAATTGAACTGGTTCATAGACACCAACCATTAGAGAAAGGGAAAAATGAGAAATTTACACATCCCAAGTGACCCAAAGAGTCATAAAAACCATGGAAAGGGTCTTTAGGACAATTTGGGAGAGAAAACCAGACCGGTTCAGGTGAACTAAACTGGATTGAACCGGTTTGATCCATCATTGAACAGAATGCTAAATTCATTTTTCGGGGTGGCTTAAAATATTCAAATTGGAGAATTAAAGCCACTATTGGATAGAGAATGAATTTAGAAAATTTAAATTATGAAAAACTCGATTGAATCAGGCCTGAATCGGTCAGTTTAAGCATTGAACTCAATTCGGACTTGTCCGGTCCGGTTCGTAATAGTGTCGTCTTCTTCCTCTAGATGACGACACTATTCATTCACCGGAAAAAACAAACAGTGCCGGCAGAAAGAAAACGTTTTTGTTCAAGATGTTTCAGTCCATCAATGAGCGCCATTAAGTTGCCAAGCGGACGGCCGGAGCGTCCCCGAGCTTCCTATATAAAGAGCTCCTCTCCATTCATCCTCACACCTAAAAACTCCACTCTCTCTCAACTACTTAGTTTTCCAATGAAGCTCGAACCAGAGCTTCGACATATGGGTTTTTATAAGCCAAAGAAGGCGAGATCAGGTTCCTTAGATTTGAGGAGAAGTCAACTACTTGATGGAAGTCTCCATTCGATCCAAGGATCGTCGGAGAACCGCCGATGTAATCAAACAGTGAAGTAGCTTCGGTGGACCAAAGCTGCCCTATTTCGGCTTAGCTGAAATTGGCTGAATTCAGCCCTCCTCAGGCCAAACCAAGCACTCCCAACACCTCCACAACCCTCACACAACTAAATTAGAACTGAAAGGTAAGCTAATTTAGCTCCCCTATGTAATTTTCAATCAGTGTTAGAGAGAGAAATGGTGAAACTTCACTGACCATATTCTCACTCAATTCGACATGAATTGTTGCAATTCTTGGTCCTAGGAGGAACCTCAGGGTGAGAGCTACCTACCCCGATTAAAAGCTTGGACCGCCGCACATCCGACAGTAAGCTTTCGAAGCTTTCTCTCTCTACGCATAGTTTTTCGATGAAGCTTTGTTTGAGCTCGTTTCAACCTCAATTCATGCGATTCAAAGCTCAATTCAATCGTATGGATGTGTAGGAACTAAATGACACCTTCAATTTCAACAATTAACCTCAATTGAATGGTCAATTTGATGAAATTAAATTCAGCCAGTTTGAAAGAGGAAAATTTGAGGATTTCGTAAAATTGAATGACTAAATTGCAATTTCCCAAAATAGAGGGCCAATTGGCCATGGAAAGGATATTGGAGGACCAATTGGTCAATTTTTGGAATTAATTGGGTTCAAATTGCCATTTTCATAAAGTAGTGACAAAATTTTTGAAAAGTTGGGGACCGAATTGGAAATTTAGAAAACTTGAACCCCTTTAATGATTTTGAGTACATTGAGGACACAAAAAGAATTTTTAGAAGTGTCAGGTCTCAATTTGGGGAAAAGTTAGCATTAGGGACCTAAAGTCAAGGAAAAAGAACTTAAGGGACGTAAATGTAATTAATTAAAAATTTTGGGCATTTTTGTTCATACGTGAGGAATGAAGGCTAAAATGGTCGGTTTTGGAAAATAACTTACAGTGGGCCCAAGGCCAATTAGTATGAGTAGGAGCTTATAAACAAACATTATGATAAGCCATGAAAATTCGTAATTAATCATTTGTGTGATTTGTCCATGGTACCAAGACAGGACCGACATACTCGATGGACTAGTGGCAATGCGACAGGACTAGGTCGACGGACCAGTAGACAAACAGATGCAGGTCGAGTTAAGGGTCAGATTCGTTGGACTAGTGGCACCAAAGATAAATGGCTTTGTGGAAAACTTTTGTTTGTGCATGCACTTAAGGTTTGGGACCATAAAGATGCCCAAGAGGGGTAGTGATGCGTCCTAGGGGCTAATGGATGACATGGTGGAGATAAGGGTAGTTTGTCGTGCCAACAGTCAGGGAAGCTTGACGTAGCTTAATGCACATGAGACCGAGGTGGGGTTAGGATGAGGTCTCTATCCTCATACAAACACAAAGTTGTTTTCGGGTTTGAGGGTTGGATGTCGCAAACATCCACTTATTCCCAGGATAGAAGTGGACAAACTTCTATCTAGGTGGACAATAAAGTCGCTCCAACGCCACAAGTGGGTGTAGTGGATGGGTTGTCCTGCAAATGTGTGATCCATTCATGATGAAGGACATGTGTTGATTGTTAAACACACCGATTGTGGATAATGAGGAAAAGTATTTAAAAACCGAAATTTGGGGAATAAATAATCTTAAAGGAAATAAGGAGTCTAGCACACTACAATTAAAAACTATGTTATAAAAACTCTTTTTTTTCAAACATCCATTCACTAAGTTGTAGAAACTCACCCTTCTTTTCTATCCCTTTTCAAGAGTAAATAAAATGACAAAGGAAAACACCAGGGCCTACCTCTTGTCATGTATGCTTAAATGTATTTTCTTTTTAAGCTTGCATTTTTATTGATATATGTTATTCTAGGTAACAAGGTTAAAATTTCGCCTGACTCCTCTTTATTAAAGAAAGGGGGAAACCCCTCTTAAACCAAGGGAGCAGTGGGTTGATCATGGGAATTCGACCAAACCAAGTCAGGGCAGGACACCCATGGTCGCATGGGTTAGGTCCTCCTAGACTCTTAAGTTTTCAAGCTAATTTCCTCACATGGGGCAGGATTTCTCCCTGGTTCCAGAGTGGCGGCGGCATCGTAGGTTCATTCATTTCTCTAGGGTGGTCATATATGTTGACAAAAGTTTATCATGTGTTAGTGTTCTAGGGCTTTTAGTTTTGAATCTTTGTTTGGAAAACCTAGCTTTGATACCACTTAAGTTGTCACATTCTGACCCGGTTTGGTCGGGGTTCTGTGAAGAACCCACCACCCTTCCTTGTACTAATTGTCCGAGGAAGGAAAAGGCATCGGAGTACCCGTTTTCCATAACAAAGTTTATAAAACATAAAATTTACCTGATGGTGGTACCATTGGCCTCTTCTCTTAGCCTAAGCTTGTCGTGGCAAGGTGTTTCTCCTGAAAAAGGTTAATGGGAGGGGGTGACTTTCAACAACTTAGTGAGTGGGGGTTGGGAAGCGAGCTTTCACAACAATCAGTCTAACAAAAAAGTTTTATGCTTTTTTAATTTATTGTAATAAGAGTTCATCTATTTTTGAACTTTTCCCCTTGCTCGAAGATGCCTCAACAAACAATCACACGCCCTTTCTATCATAGAAAGGGATCACACGTTCGTAGAACAGTCCCCGACCATTGCACTTGTGGTTTGGTGAGTCTTTGTCGTCCACCCGAATAGAGGTGCACTGCCTCTACTCTGAGTTTGGGTGGACATTAATAGTCTGAAGCTTCAAACCCTGGTCACTTCAGTATGTCTGCTTAGTGGGACGAGACCTCATTTCCCCTACAACCTCGGTTTTCATGTGCAAGAAGCTACTCGGCTTCATGACCTACTAAATGATAGAACCGCCCTTATGCACCCTTGGTCGTCTAGCAGTCCTTGGGCTCCATCACTACCTCCTACCAGGAGTCCTAATGGCCCAAACGTCACAGTGCATGCATAATCAATAGTCTTTTTAAATTATAACCTTTATCTTTTGCCTCTAGCACAATGGTTTGTCGGCTTGGCTTCAGCCCACGCATACTAGCCCAATAGGTTCAATGACCTGGCTTTGGTAGAGCAGCGGTTCGGCCCAAAAAGCTCAACAACTTAGCTTGGCTTAATGGGTATAATGCAAGGTTCCCATTATTTAGGTCTTTTACCATCATATATCACATATCCGTTCTGGATGGATCTACACTCGTATCCATTAGCCTTAGGCCCACTAGCATCTCGAGCCTAAGCCCAAAATTAGCCCCCAATTATTTTAAGCATAGTCATCTAGTTAGGGGAGGTTAATTATGAGAAAATAGGTTTCAAAGCTGAACGGTCATTCCAAGCGGAATTGATGTCATAGCAGTTCCCACTCACCCGGTAATAGTGGCGTAGCCGTCCTGGTGAGATCCTGACTCGTGGTGTGCTTCCTTGCACCGATATTTGAACAATCAGCTCCTGCATGGTTCAAGTACCCATATCAGGATAATCGACATAAGGGACCCCATAGTTTCAGGTATTTCCACATAAGCCCTTGCCTTATACCTTAAATGCATTTCGGTCCCTTATTGTTTTTTAACCTTACATTTGTATCCCTAATCGTCATTTAACCTTTATTAAGTCCCTATTACTTCCAATTATTCCTCAATTTTTGTGTCCCTAATCGTCAATTATTCATCATTTCCAAAATTACCAATTGGTCCTTAAACATTCAAAAATTGACAATTGGCCCTCCATTGCATCCAATTTCCTAATTGGGTCTCCATTAGAGTTAATTTCATGAAAATGCCCTAATTTTCCTTAAATTGCAATCACCACCCAATTTCCCAAAAATTCCCAAATTGCTCAATTTCTCAAAAATTGCTATTTGGTCCCTAAATCACAATTTCATTCAATTGACCCCTAAAGCATGGTTAATTGTCTCAATTGGTGATATAAATCATCTTTCCTACGTCTACCTCGTCATTTTAAGCATTGAACCGCCTGATTTGACTCAGAAATGAGCTCAAATAGAGCTTCGCCGAAAAATTTAGTCTAAAGAGAGAAAGCTTTGATATCTTACTGGTGTGGGTCTGACGACCGGAGCTCTTGCTTTCTATGAATTGCTCTCCTCCCGGAGATCCTCCCTAGATCAAACTGCACCTCAATTGGTGGCCTAAGTAGTGTGAATTTCTTAGTTTTAGTTCTTACATAAATGCGCCATGAACAGTGTTATCCGACGGTGGGGCTTATGGTGCTAGCTCGGGGAAAAGTCGAGGAACCTCTAGGTGGCATTTGGGGGACTTGGTTTGGCCAGAATTGGCCTAGGGATGGCTCGATTTGAGCTCGAGCAGCTCAGACTGCTGACAGTCGAGGATTAGTGTTACTGTTTGAGCTTCCTCATTCTTCTACGGTGGATTTCAGGTAGAATGGAGGGTGCAGCTTTGTAGAGGACTTCCTTCCGGTTCTAATGGTTCTAAATGCAACTTCTGAGGTGGAGAAAAGCCCCTGATGTCAGAGCTCTAGTTTGTTGCTCACTAAAAAATTGAGCAATTCGTCTTCTTTGGTCGATTGTGGGATGTTGAGGATGAATGGAGGGGTGCTCTTTATATAGGGAGCTCGACAACTGCTCAGGCTACACGTCGGCGTAAGACTCGACCTCCAACTCAATCGTCGGTGACCTGACTAGAGAGTTACTCGAGTCGCCGAAAACTCCAGCTTTCTCGGCATCTCTCTCTCTTCTCTTTGTCAATGATTAAAGGTTAAAGACAATGACATGGTGGGCATGTCAAGTGGTGCACTGTGATTGGTCAGTTTTTCTTACATGGAGTGCCAGCTCGGACACCGCATCAACTGTTGACCCATTGATCGGACACGTAGCAACCTCTCATTGGTTGCTCATGTCCGCATGGTGTGCTGATGGGGCACCAACTGTTTGTTGACCGAACACATGGCAGCCTACCATTGCCTACCTGTGTCTACGTTGTAGCTGATTGGGCGTCAGCTGTCCATTGACCATTGACCGTTGTCTGTTGTCCATTGACCAGTCTGATCTGAACGGATTTGGTGACCTGAATTTGAATTTTGGCTGGTGGTTTTCTAAAATTTAAAATTTTCTAAATTCATCTAAATTAATTTTCTATCTAATGGTGGTCTCAATGTCCCAAATTGACATTTTTAAGCCACCTAGAAAAATGAATTTGTGAACCGGTTCACTATGGCTCATCCCGGTTCAGCTTGGTTCTGGTCCAATTCACCCTGAATCGGTCCGGTTCTATTCTCAATTCCACTTTTTGGTTCTTCCTTGTAATTTTTGTGAATTTTTGGTTACATAAGATTTTCCAATTTCTCATTTTAACCCATCTTTATCATTTTTTGTTCCTTTTTCAGCTCAGTTTCCTCAAAATCGCCCGTTCTTTCCTTGATTTACTTGGTCCGAGGGTCGAGTTTCACATGCTCAGTATTGGTTCTAAGGGCTACTGGACAGCAAGGGTTTTACAAGGGTAGAAACATTGTTCTAGTTTGTCTTGAAGCTCTAGAAGCTTCATGCGCATTGAGACTGAGGGGATAGAAGAGTGGCGTCTAACCCTTACAATTGGAGCTTCGGAGTATCGATAAGTTTGGGAGGTTGGGCATGGGTGCTCACTTAGATAATTGGTCGAGGTTGTAGCCTCGCACCAACGTGGTAGGGGTTGTAGCCTTTCACCAAGGTGGACGATAAAGACACTCCGGGCCACAAGTGGAACATATCGAGGTTGTTAGCGTCTAAGGATTTGTTCTAAGACTGTTTGATCCCTTTATGGATAAAGGGTTTGTGGTTGTGTTTTTGTGTGAAACAAACCTTGGTAGGTCTAATTAATGAAATTCCTCCAACTAGGTAGCAGCCTACCCTGAGCTTGATGAAATAAACTACAAATTTTATGATAAACCTTTTATTAAAAGACAAGACAAGTGATGTCTTGCTTATCTCATTTACTTTTTAAGAAAGGAAACTCTACTTAAGTGCATACTTAACCATGGATAGGAAGTCATGATATCCTGTAAATTTCGTTTATTGAGTTGTCGAACTCACCCCTCCCTTAAACCCCTTTTAGGAAAGCTTCAACATCAAGAAGGGTGATCACCTAAGAAGAAAGTCTGAATTACCATAACAAGTGAATTTCTACTAAGTCATTTTGTTAATTTTGTTATGGAAAACATATAAGTTTATAAGCCTTTACCTTTCCTATCTATCTTGGTAGAAATGCCATTTTAGTACAGGAAGGGGTGGCGGGTTGTTCACGAGGTTCCAACCAAACTGGGTTAGGGCATGACAGTAAGTATGAGCCAAGGGTTGTTCTTAGAGAAGGTTCGACCAAGGGTTAGGTTACCGGTTAACAAGTTGGGTAACTCGAAACCTTAGGGAAAAGCTAAATCATAAAACCATAGAAAGGAATATGGTAGGTTGGATGGTTAATGGTCAAAAGTAAATATAACCTTATAGTAGCTAAACCTTTTAGATAATGCAAGCGGCATAGAGCGAGATCAAGCGTGGGATTCTAGGATAACTCATGGAATGAACATATTATATGGAAAGCAGTTAGTGGGTTTGACAGCGTGTCCTATTGGACTGACTCGATTTTAAATAACATGCTTATGTGACCATGTGTTCATAAGTTGTAAGTTGACCGTAAAACCTCATATAAGCATTGCAAATGGATAAGATCATGCCCACTAAAATAAATGTGATTTTTGAAAAAATGAGTAAGAATCGATCATAAGACTGAGTCATGAAACTAATACCGATTAAGAGAAAATGGGGGAAAACGTTTTTCCTTAGATCCATTGTATGAATTAGGGAGATGGCCGATGAGGGTTGGGCTCCTAGTATGCGTTCTATGTTGCTACAGTGATGAGGTCAATGATCATGCCGTGAGACCCGAGTCTAGAGTCAAATGGCCATGTTGTTTGATAAGGAAAGCGGAATCATGACGGGCCGGACCCCCGGTATTTGTCTGCTCACAATTAAGAGGAGTCAGCTAGTAAGGGCCCAGACTCTCAAGTATATCCATGTTTAGCATGTTGATTGATACATAATTTCTTGTGCGTGTGATATTGAGGAAATTCGATCATGAGTGCATCGAGCTCCTAGTAACATGATGCATGTAGCACCGTTATGAGAATGGCCATGAGTGCCACAATTATGACCACGTGTCATGTTGTTTATTTTGTGAAGTATAGGAGGGAGGGGCAACATATGGACACCTTAGTGGTTGTATCGTTGCTCGAGGAAAAATAGAAAGGAGATGGGGGAGTGCAAAGTGTGATATCTTCTTATTTTCCCAGGAGACCCGAATGATGTGCGGGTATCGTCCCAATACATCGTTGCGACGGAGCGATGATGGGATTGAGTCGCATGTGAACGAGGCATGGGCAGGCGAGAGGCAGTTATGTAGCCATGACCCCGGGTGCCAAGACACCCAATTGTGAGACCATACGTGAGGGTGTCTGTCACATCCCAACCCGGTTTGGTCGGATCCCCATGAGCAACCCGCCACTCTTCCCAGTTTACTAAGGGTTTTCCCCTCTTTTAAACTCGGGAGGAGTAAGGCGTCCTTTAAACCTGTAACTTTCCTGGAATAACATTATATAAAATTGAAAAATAGACATACCTAATTTTTATAGTTCCTATATAGGGAAGTCTTTAAGATTGGTTTTCCCTTAGTTCCTGAAAGGGGTAAAAGGGAGGGGGTGAGTTCTACAACTCAGTGAGTGGGGGTTGGGAGTGAGTTTTCATAAACGAAACAACTTTAATCAGAGTGTGCCAAACTGCTTATCTTCTTTTAAAATATCATTTCCTCAAATACTGGTTTTAAAACCTTTACCCTAACGAGGGTTACATTTTTAAGTTGGAGTGTGCTAGACTCCTTAATTTTCTTTAGGTTTTCTCCACTTTAAAAATCTCAGTTTTACACCATTTCTTATTAATCACGGTGTGTTATCACCCAACACACATCCTTCATCATGAAGGTCAAAACACACAATCGCAAGCCAGCGCGTCCACTGAACCCACTTGTGGAGTCGGAGCGACTTGCCACCTAAATAGAAGCACGTCCACTTCTACCCTGAGAATGAGTGGATGTATGCGACATCCGACCCTCAATCCCGAAATCAATTCTATATTTCCGTATGAGTACAAAGACCTAATCCGGACCCCACCCTGATCACATGCACTAGAAGCTATGTTGAGCTTCACAAGGTCACCTGGTCCGACGATTTGCCATTATATCCACCAGGTCGTCCCAGGCCCTAGGACACATCACTACCCCTCTTGGGCGTCTTGAAGGTCCCACAAACACAGTGCATGCACAATCAGTATTTTCACATCATGCCTTATAATCTGTGGTGCCACAAGTCCAACGGCCCTCACCATCAACTCAACAAGTAGCTATTTGTCTTGACTAGTCCAGAGACCTGTCATGTCGCACTGCCACTAGTTAACTAATTATGTCGGTCCTGTCTTGGTACCATGGCCAAACAATTCACTTACTTAAAGTTTTACGACATATATCTCATATTTGTTTAGGACCTCTTGCTCGTGCCAATTGGCCTATGGCCCACTGTTCGAGATTTTTAAAATCGGGCATATTAGCACCCAAGTTTCAAAATCGAGGCCCTCGGCCTATAAGAGCTATTCGAGCTCCCGTCAAGAAGGTCTCCCAAATCGTTTAAGCAGTGGCACACAGTCAGGGGAGAGCACTTCTGACAAAAATATGTTTTTAGCTGTCCATCATACCGACCAGGTATAATGACATCTCCGCTCATAACTAATGAACGGGTTTTCCACTTCCTTCGAGGAAGTTTAATCATACTAACCAGGTATGATCTACTTAAAACCGATAAGTAGTTTTTTCGTGTGATTTTCACATCAATACTCTGTTGTGATGTTTAAAATACCACCAAGTAGTGGGTTTTCATTTTGAGGTACTTATCATCCCCAACCGGGAATGATATAAAATCCCACTCACAACTGGTAAGTGATTTTTTAAACTTTAAACTGTGCTCATCATCCCAACCAGGTATGACGTTAGTAAGCCCACTCACCCGTTAACTGTGACGTGTTCATCCATGGTTAGTAATAAATACTCCCCATTTAATACACAATTCTACTTCCTATATAAAGGACTCATCCCCATTCATTCTCCTCACACCTGAAAACTTATCTCTCTCTCTCTAATACTATTGAGAGAATTCAAAATGAATACTTCCTAGGAGGTCACCCATCCTAACACTACTCTCACCCAAGCACACTTAACTTCAGAGTTTTGATAGGATCCAATGTATTAGTGCTAGTATGTTATTTAATTTTAGTTTAGTAAAAATATAGTTTGACAACTATTGAGGGGATGCAACATGAATACTTCCTAAGATTACCCATCCTAACACTACTCTTGCCCAAGCACATTGACAACTATTGAGAGAATGCAAAATGAATACTTCCCGGGAGGTCACCCATCCTAGCACTACTCTCACGCAAGCATTCTTAACTTCGGTATTCTAATGGGATCGAGTTCATCTAAACCAATTTGGTTTTTCTATTCTAAATTTTTTTTCTGGTTATTAAAAACATGGTGTTACAATTACTCCCAAACTTTTTAGGAGTTTTGTCCCCAAAACTCATGCAACATTAGTCTCTACTTCTTACCCTTTTTTTGTTGTTGTCATTTGAAGGAAGAATACGACACTGCTCTGAACCAGACAGGACCGGTACGAACCGGGTTCAAAGCTTAAACCAGTCAGTTTACTCCCAATTCAACCAAATTTTTCAAATCTAAAAATTTCTAAATTCATCTAAATTAATTTTCTATCCAATGATGGCCTCAAATCTCAAATTTGAATTTTTAAGCCACCTAGCAAAATGAATTTAGTATCTGGTTCAATAGTGGTTCAAACCGATTCAATCCGGTTCACCTGAACCAGTTTGGTTTTCATCTCCAATTCATCCTTAAGCCCTTTTTCATGACTTTTGGGACTCTTTGGGTCACTCGAAGTCCATAAATTTCCCGGTTTTCTCTTTCTCTATCGGTACCAGTTTGTAGACCGACTCAGCTTTCAAATTGAAAATGAGCACTTGGGAATAAGCAATATCGAAATTTACAACTTTCGGGTGATTCAAAGTGTTAATTAAATATTGGAAAAGAAACTTAAGACAAACTAAAAAAACAAAAATCAAATTGGTTCAGGTGAACTAGATTCCATAAGAACTTCAAAGTTAAGTGTACTTACCTGAGAGTAGTGCTTACCTGAAATTTTGGTCGTACGGCTTATCATAAATAGCCATAAATTAATATATATTTAATTATTGGAATTAATACCAATAATTTAATTCCTAAATTAAATTATTGGAATTAATACCGAAATTAAATTGTTGAAATTAATACCAATAATTTATGGCAATATTAATATTAGTAATAAATCTCGCCCATTTAATACACGGGTTTTACGACTATATATAGTAGTGGGTTTTCATTTCTGAGGTACTCATAATCCCAACTGAGTATAATGTGAAAATTCCCACTCACCCGATAAGTGAAGTGTATTTTTCTTCTTAACTGAATCTTTGCCTCACGCAAGCTTATCCTTGCCAGCGTTCCTAGTACTTCATGTTCCTACACGATATGAACATCCTTGTTCATTAACCTTTGCCTTAATAGTCTTCATTCATCACGAATTAATAAAATGCCCAACTTTTAATTATTTACATTTAGGTCCCTAAAGTACTTTTTCTTTAACTTTGGGTCCTTAATGCCAATTTTTCCCCAAATTGAGTCCCAAAACTTCTAAAATTCAGTATGGGACCTCAATTTATTCAAAATAACAAAAAGGGTTCAAGTTTCCCAAATTTCCAATTTAATTCCCAACTTTTCAAAAATTACCATTTTGCCCATACTTCACAAAAATGGCAAATTTGACCCCAATAATTCTAAAAATTGACCAATTGGTCCTCCAACATCTTTTTCATGGCTAATTAGCCCTCAATTTTGGGAAATTGTACTTTTGTCCCTCGAATTTTTGAAATCCCCAATTTCTCCCAAAGTCCCCCTCCCCCCCCAATTTCCCCCTTTCAAATTGGCCGAATTTAATTTCATCAAATTAATCAATCGAGGTTAATTGTTGAAATTTAAGGTATAATTGAGTTCCTACACATCCATATGATTCAATTGCATTTGAATCACATGAATTGATGTTCGAATGAGCTCAAACAAAGCTTCGCAAGAAAACTGGACTTAGAGAAAGCTTCGATAGCTTACTGTCGGGGGTGCGGCGGTCCGAGCTTTCTATCGGGGCAGGTAGCACTCGTGTTAAGGTTCCTCCTAGATCAAGAATCACCTCAATTCATGCTGAATTGAGGGAGAATTCAGTCAGTAAAGTTTCGTTGGTTCTCTCTCTAACACCGATCGGAATTTACAGAGGGAAGCCAAAATAGCTTATATTTCTGCTCTAATTTGGTCATATGAGAGCAAAGAGAGTGTTGGGAGAGCTTGGTTTGGCCTAAGAAGGGCCCAAATTGGCCATTTTTAGCTTGGCTGAAATAGGGCAGGTTCAATCCGTCGGAGTTGCTTTATTGTTCGATCACGTTGACGCTTCTCCGGCGATCCTCGAAGCAAATGGAGACTATCGTCGGGTAGTTGACTTCTCCCGGAATCTGAGGAAGAAGATGACACTGTTACGAATAGGATCGGACTGGTCCGACAGGGTTCAACGCGAAAATCAATAGGTTTAGGCTTGATTCGACCGGTTTACTCAAAATTAAACATTTCTAAATTCATTCTCTATCTAATGGTGGCTTCAATTCCCCATTTTGGAATATTTTAAGCAACTTAGAAAAATGAATTTAAAAACTAGTTCAAGTATGGTTCACACCGATTCAATGCGGTTCAAGTCTGGTTCACCCTAAACCGGTTTGGTTTTCTCTTCCCACTTGTTCCATGGGATTTTCCAATTTCCCGTTTTACCCTTTCTTTACTAGCTTGGGTTCATTAACCGACTCGGTTTTCTCTTTGAATTGATCGGTTCTTTTCCCGGTTTTCTTATCTTTAAAGGACGGGGTTTACATAGCTGGATCTACAGATATTTTCAAATAATTTGTGGACGGTCTTAACATGGACATACAAGACCGGATGGGAGTGCTAGGACACCCCCACTAATTTGGCAGCCATATTAGTATGGCCCACGAATGTGATCATCTAGTGAAAACCCGACATTGCTGGATGGAGCAGGCCAAATTGAAAGAAGGATAGAGGCCAAGGCCGCCATGGGGGATGGAAGGAGCAAAATGGCCCTCGGTGTGGAAATATGGTGTGTTTCCAAAGGAGGAAGGACGCACAACCACCTCAAAGGTAGGTGATTCCCACCATGCTACAAGGGAGCCCTCGCTGTCTCAGATGCTAGAGGTGCCACGATGGAACATGCTTATCCTGTTACAGATGCAAAAAAGTGGGGCACTTTGCAAGGGAATGCCCCACTCTTAGGGAGAATATGTAACGAAACACGTTTGGACCACCCCAAGGGAACCCAAGAACTCCAAGGCAGGACACCACAACAAGGGTACCAGCTAGGGTATACAACCTCACCTAAGAGGAGGCCAATAAAGACTCTAGTACAGTAGCGGGTACTTCCCAAAACCTCCCTAACCAAATTTAGACAAAACATGTAATTTGATCCTACTTAATAAAGAAATTCAAATTCTTATTTCTCTAAAAATGTGCATTTATTCAATCAGGGTATATACAATTATGGGGGAGAAAAGTCTACGCCCTCTTTGACTCAGGAGCAGAGAGAATCTTCATCAAGGAAGATCTAGTCACAGGTCTTCCCCTAGAACCTACCTCCCTAGAACAAAGTCTCAACATCCTCACACACTTAGGAGAAGGACTGTATAGGGACAAACAGCTAAAGGGATGTGAAATTATGATTCGAGGAGAAAAACTAGAGGCGGATTTAATCCCATTATCTCTAACGGAGGTATAAATAATACTAGGAATGGATTGGTTAATTACCCATCTAGCCAAGGTGGACTGTGGGAAGAAGGTAATAACTTTCCACACTCCCAAAACACTCGAACTGCGTTTTCAAGGAGACACGAGGAAGGGAGAGATGCACTTAGTGTCTCACGTAAAAGCACAAAAGACAATATAGAAGGGTTGTCAAGCTTTTCTTGCAATGGTCATCAATGAGAGGACGGAGGAGAAAGGACCGGAAAGCATCCCAGTGGTGGAACACTACCCAGATGTATTCCCTGATGAATTACCTGGACTACCCCCAAGCCGACAACTAGAGTTTACTATAGAGGTAATCCCTGAAACACATCCAATATCCCAAGCCCCCTATCGCATGGCTCCAGTCGAATTGAAGGAGTTAAAGGAGTAGTTGGATGAGCTATTGGAGAAGTGTTTCATATGCCCTAGTCAGTATCCATGGGATGCACCAGTACTATTTGTGAAGAAAAAGGATGGGAGTATGAGGTTGTGCATAGATTATCGAAAGTTGAACCAGGTCACCTTAAAGAATAAGTATCCACTTCCACAGATTGACGACCTGTTCGACCAACTAAAAGGAGCAGCATACTTCTCCAAGATAGATCTCCGGTCATGGTACCACCAGCTTAGGATCTGAGAGGGAGATATCCCTAAGACCTCCTTTCGGTCCCGATACAGACACTATGAATTTAGGGTGATGCTTTTTGGCTTGACGAATGCCCCTGTAGCCTTTATGGGTGTGATGAACCGAGTGTTCCAGCCTCACTTGGACAAGTTCGTGATTGTGTTTATAGATGATATACTCATATACTCACGTACTAGGCTGAAGCACGAAGAACATCTGGCTATCACCTTGGAGACGCTGAGAAATAATCACTTATATGTGAAATTCTCCAAGTGTGAGTTCTGGTTGCAAGAGGTAGGGTTCTTAGGGCACATAGTGTCCAAAGATAGAGTCAAGGTGGATCCGGCAAAGGTGGAGGCCATATCTGACTGGAAGGCACCCAAGAACCCCTCTTAGATACGCAGTTTCTTGGGATTGGCAGGGTACTACTAATGGTTTGTGCATGATTTCTCTAAGATAGTTGCCCCTTTGACCCGTCTCACAAGAAAGGGAGTAGAGTATAAGTGGGATGAAAACTATGAGAAATCCTTCCAAGAGTTGAAGACTCGTTTAACAATGACACCCATACTCACTCTGCCTAACCCAAGTGTAAGAGAGTTTACAGACGATAGTGATGCATCCGGACAAGGACTTGGGTGTATATTAATGCAACAAGGAAAGTTCATCGCCTATGCCTCATGACAACTAAAGGTACATGAGAGGAACTACCCTACACATGACTTAGAGCTAGCCGCAATAGTGTTCACCCTCAAGATTTGGCGACACTACTTATACAGGGTTAAGTGTAGGATATATACATCTCACAAGAGTCTTAAGTACTTCCTAACTCAAAGAGAGTTGAATCTCCACCAGAGGAGATGGCTGGAGTTGGTAAAGGACTATGACCTTGTGATAGAATACCAGCCCGGGAAGACCAATGTGGTGGCAAATGCTCTAAGTCGCAAGTATCAAACTATGGTGGTACTGATAAAGACGAGATACCTGGCCTTATTGCAGCAATTGGGAAGAATGGAAGTGGACCTTAAAGTAGACAAAGGAGAAAGATGCCTATTGGCGGGCGTAGTAGTAAGACCCGGCCTAATGGAGCAAATAGAGGTCCATCAAAAAGAGGATAAGGAACTCCAGCCCTATTTGGATCCAGTTAACGAGGGGACAAACCCGAACTACAACCTTCGAGGCGTTAGAGTGCTAACCTATAAAGGTAGGGTGTGTGCACCTCAAGATAAGGAACTGAAGAGATTAATATTGGAAGAGGCACATGACTCTGTCTATGTGATGCATCTCAGCAGTACCAAGTTGTACCGCACCCTCAAACAGGGTTATTGGTGGAAAGGGATGAAGAGGGATATCGTAGAGTATGTAACACAATGCTTGTCATGTCAATAGATTAAAGCTAAGCACCAGAAACCTTTAGGACTACTACAACCCCTACCAATTCCCAAATGTAAAAGGGAACACATCACTATAGACTTTGTCACAGGACTACCTGTGACTAGGAAGGGACGAGAAGCAATTTGGGTCATTGTGGATAGGTTGACCAAGTCCACCCACTTCTTACAATAAGGGTGACCAATTCCATGGAACAACTAGTTGCTCTATACATAGGGGAGATTGTTAGATTACATGGCATCCTAGTAAACATAGTGTCGGATAGAGACCCTAGGTTTACCTCAAGGTTCTGGCCAAGTTTGCAAAGTGCCCTGGGAACCAAACACCACATGAGTACGGCATTTCATCCTCATACCGATGGACAGTCTGAGCGGACGATCCAAACCCTAAAGGATATGCTACGAGCATGCGTACTCACCATGAACAAGAGTTGGGAGGAATACTTGTGTCTGATAGAGTTTGCCTATAACAATAGTTTCCAGGCCAGTATTCAAATGGCACCTTATGAGGCCATTTATGGACAACCATGCCGTACCCCCTTATTTTAGGAAGAGGTGGGAGAAAGGAAGCTAGAAGGGGTTGAGCTAATAGAAGACGCCATAGAGAAGATAAACATTATAAGGAGTCGACTTAAGGCAACTTAGGACAGGCAAAAGCGCTATGCAGACCATCGGAGAAGGGATTTGGAATTTGGTGTGGGAGACCAAGTATTTCTAAAGGTATCCCCATGGAGGGGAATACTTAGGTTCCAACAACGGGGCAAGTTGAAACCTAGGTACATCGGTCCCTACACCATAATCCAAAGGATAGGGCCAATGGCCTATAAACTAGAACTCTGCAAACCCCGCCCATTTTAGTTAAGGAAAATCGGGAAAAGAACCAGTCAAACCAAGTGAGAAAATCGAACCAGTTCGCTAACCTGATTATCAGGAAATGGGAAATTTAGAAATTTACAACTCTCGGGTGATCCAAAGGGTTCATAAAACTTTGGAGAAAACCTTAGGACAAATTGGAAGAGAAAAACCAGATAGATTTAGATGAACTAGATCCAATTGGATTGAACCCATTTATGAATCGAGTCGATTCATGAACTGAAACCGATAGAGAAAGGGCAAACCAAGAAATTTGTGGATCCTGAGTGACCAAAAAATCCCAAAAGTCCTGAAAATGGACTTGAGAATGAATTGGAGATGAAAACCAAACCGGTTCATGTGAATCGTATCCGAACCGGTTTGAACCACTATTGAACTGAATTCTAAATTCATTTTAAGGTGTGGCTTAAAAAATTCAAATTTGAGATTTGAGGCCACCACTTGATAGAAAATGGATATAGATGAATTTAAAATTTTTTAGATTTGAAAAACTCAGTCGAATGGGTGGTGAACCAGCCGGTTTAAGCTTTAAACCAGATTCGGACTGGTCTGGTCCGATTCGGAATAGTGTCATCTTCTTCCTTCAGATGACAGCACTGTTCACTCACCGAAAAATCGAAGCAGCACCGATGAAGAAGAAATGTTTTTGTTCAATATGTTTCAGGCCAACAATGTCTGTCATAAAGGTGCCAAACGGATGGCCAACGAGTCCCCGAGCTCCCTATATAAAGAGTCCCTCCCCATTCATCCTCTTCACACCTGAAAGCTCAACTCTCTCTCAACAACTCCATTTTTCGGTGAAGCTTGAACCAGAGCTCCAACAAGGGCACTTTTCTAAGCCAAACAAGGCGAGGTCGGGTTATTTAGAACTGGGGAGATGTCAGCTATGCACTTGTAGTCTCCGTTTGCTCCGAGGGTCACCGGAGAAGCGCTGGCATAATGGAACAATGAAGCGGTTTCGGTGGACCGCAGCTGACCTACTTCAGCCAAGCTAAAATCGGCCAATTCGAGCCCTCCTCAGGCCAAACCAAGCCCTCCCAACACTTTCTCAACCCTCCCACGGCTGAATTAGGACTGAAAATTAATCCAATTTAGCTCCCCGCTGCAATTTTTTACCGGTGCTAGAGAGAGAACCGAGAGAATTTCGACAATAAAATTCTAACTCAATTCGGCATCAATTGATGCTATTCTTAATTCTAGGATGAACCTCAGGATGAGAGCTACCTGCCCAAATAGAAAGCTCAGACCATCACACCCTCACTGGTTAGAAATTGAAGCTCTCTCTCTATAGTATGTTTTTCGGGGAAGCTCCATTTGAGCTCATTCCGGCGTCAAAACTAGTGATTCAAAGTGCTATTGAATCATATGAAGATGTAGGATCTCAATTTTAACTTCAATTTCAACAATTAGATGTGTTTGATCGATCAATTTGATGAAATCAAATTTGGTTGTTTTAAGGAGTTGAAATTGAGGGGAAATTTGGGGAAATTCGGGGATTTTCAAAAATTCGAAGAACCAAGATGCAATTTTATAAAATTGAGGGTCAATTGGGCATGATAAAAATGTTAGAGGGGCCAATTGAGGGATTTTATAATTTTTTGGGTGAAACTTACCATTTTTGTAAAGGAAGGGCAAAATGGTAATTTTGGAAAAGTTAGAGGACCAAATTGGAAATTTGGGAAATTAAACCCCTTTTGTGAATTTGAATAAATTGAGGTCCTAAGATAAATTTTAAAAGTTTTGGGACTCAATTTGAGGAAAAACCAGCATTAGGGACTTAAATTTAAAGAAAAATAACTTTAGGGACCTAATTGTAAATAAATAGAAAGTTTGGTTTTCTCATTCATTTGGAATGAATGAAGGCTATTAGGCCGAGTGATAATGAACAAGGATGTTCATATCATGTAGGAATATGAAGTACCATGAATGCCAGCAAGGACAAGCTCTCATGAATACAAAGAACCAGTCGAGTGGAATTCACTGTATAAAAGAGTGAGTGGGATTTTATATCATGCCCGGTTAGGGATGATAAGTACCTCGAAATGAAAACCTACTACTTAGTAGGACCAACAGTCCCAATGAAAAGAGGACTCAAGTGTGAAAGAATGGATTGAAGGACCAAAAAGGGGGATAACACCAAAACTCGTGAAAGACAAGCACAAAAAGCTCGAAGGGAAAACGAGCTAAGGAGATTCAACGACCAGGGGAATAAATGAACCCAGGTACGGTCGGACATGTTAGAACTCCCAATTTCGATCAAAACTCTCAAGAGGAAGGGTCTTACCCCAAGCGACAAGAAACATTGGATATAAGAGATTACATGGACACGGGGATAAGACAAGTCAAAGGGACTAAGTCCAAGGGAGTAAATGAGTGAGTGAAAGAGGCAACCAAGGAAGTAGAGTATCCAATCAAACCCCAAGTTGACCGCAAGGGAATTCATTCCCGATTTAAAGGGGGAACCACTAAGTTTTGAGGACAAAACTCCTAAAAGGAGGGGAGAGTTGTGAAATTTGTCCTCTTGGACCAAAGAAACTAAGAAAAGAACTAGTGATCTTCATGAGAAAAATGAGTTGTTAAGTGAACCAAAAATGGTAAAGAATGGTAAAAATGGGAAATTGGAAAATCCCAAGTGACCAAAAAGTCATAAAATCATGGGGAAGAACCATGAAGTAAATTGGATGGGAAAATCGGGCCG
The DNA here is from genome assembly GCA_030064425.1 of Trapa bicornis. Lineage (NCBI taxonomy): Eukaryota > Viridiplantae > Streptophyta > Magnoliopsida > Myrtales > Lythraceae > Trapa > Trapa bicornis. The sequence goes on along the minus strand of CM057753.1, from coordinate 14,977,760 downwards.
GTTCGGTGTGAACTGGACCTGAACTAGATTGAACCATGGTGAATCGGTTCAATAATTCATTTTCTAGGTGGCTTAAAAATATAAATTGTAAAATTGAAGCCACCATTAGTTAGAAAATGAATTTAGATCAATTTATAAATTTTTTTATTTTTAGAAAACTTGTCGAATCGGGCCTAAACCGGCTAATTTTCGAATTCGCCTCACTGAACTCGGTCGGACCGAACGGGTTAATGGTCCAGCCGGTCAACGGTCAGCGGGTGCCCAGTCAGTAACCACTCAGACATGGACAGCCAATGGGAGGTTGCCACATGTTCGGTCAATGGTCAACGGACGACCGGTCAGCATGCCACACAAACACAAGCAACTAATGGGAGGCTACCATGTGTCCAATCAATGGCTGACGCGGTGGCTGAGTTGGAACGCCATGTCAGAAAAACCAACTAATCATAGTATGCCATGTGGCATGCCCACCACATCATCGTCTTCTTCCTTAGTCAACTGATAGAAAGGAAAGAGAGAGAGGGAGGGTGATTCCTCCAACGACCTGGAAAGAGCTCCGATATGACCTCTAGTAGCGAGTCGAAGGCTGAGTCTTTATGTCAGTTGGTAGCCTGGTTAGTTGCCAAGCTCCCTATATAAAGAGCAGCCCTTCATTCGTTCTCAATTTCCCACAAACTAGCGAAGAAGGTGAAGTACTCCATTTTCCAGCGAGCAACAAACCAAAGCTCCGGCAATAGGGTTTTCTTCAACCGCATAAGCTACATTTGATGTCCTTAGAACCAAGAGGAAGTCCTCTACCCAGCTGCACCCTCCGTTCAGCCCGAGGGCCAACGTAGAAGAGTCGAGAAGCTCGTACAGTACCATTACTCCTTGGCGGTCAACAGCCCAAGCTACTTGAGCTTCATTCGAGCCTTCCCTATACAATTCCAGCCAAAGCAAGCTCCCTAGACCATATCTAGAGGTGCCTCAACCTTCCCTGAGCTAAGTTGGTAAGTCCCCTCTGTCGCCCCTTGCCGAAAAGTACTGTTCATAGTGCATTTATGCTAAAACTTAAACTAAGAAATCTGCACTACTCGGGCCACCAATTAAGGTGTGGTTTGATCTAGGAAGGATCCCTAGGTTGGGGATGACAAGTACCTCAAAATGAAAACCCACTACTATGTGGTATTTTAAACATCACAACTTGGAGAAGTGATGTGAAAAATATGCGGAAAAACTACTTCCCGTTTGTAAGTAGATCATACCCGGTTGGTATGATGAAACTTCCTCGAAGGAAGTTGAAAACCCGTTCATCGGTTATGAGCGGAGATGTTCTTATACCCGATCGGTATGATGGACAACTGGAAACATATTTTTGTCGGATGTGCTCTCCCCTGACTGTGTGTCAATGCTTAAACGATTTGGAAGAACTTCTTGATGGGAGCTTGAATAGCTCATATAGGTTGGAGGCCTCGTTTTGGAACTTGGGGGCTAATATGCCCGATTTTGAAAATCTCATACAGTGGGCCCAAGGCCAATTGGCACGAGTAGGAGCTCGTAAACAAACATGAGTTATATGCCATAAAACTTTAAATAAAGGAATTGTTTGGCCATGGTACCAAGATAGGACTGACATACTCAGTCAACTAGCAGTAGTGCGACATGACAGGTCGACGAACCAGTCAAGACAAACAACTGCGGGTTGACTTAAGGGTCGGGGCCATTGGACTAATGGCACCACAGATTATATGGCATGATAAGAAAACGCTGAGTGTGCATGCACTGTGATTACGGGACCATCAAGACACCCAAGAGGGGTAGTTATGCATCCTAAGGTCACTGGACAACCTAGTGGGTATAAGGGCATTTCGTCGTACCAGGTGACCGTGTGAAATTTGGAGTAGCACCAAGCGCATGAGACCGGGGTGGGAACAGAATGAGGTCTCTATCCTCATACGGACACGAAGAATTGATTTCGGGATTGAGGGTCGAATGTCGCGAACATCCACTTATTCTTAGGCTAGAAGTGAACGTACTTCTATCTAGGTGGCCGGTAAAGTTGCTCTGAAGCCACAAGTGAGTTCAGTGAACATACTGACCTACGAATGTGTGTTTAACCTTCATGATGAAGGATGTGTGTTGGATAATAACACACCGTGATTAAATAAAGAAATGGTGGTAAAAATCGAGATTTGAAATCAAAGAACTTTTAAAAGAAAGGAGTCTGGCACGCTCTAAAACAAATCTTTTTCTTAAAGTTAAAGATTTTGAAAACCCATTCACTGAGTAGTCATACTCACCCCCTCCCTTATATCCCTTTCAGGAAATCCCGGAAAGCCTACCCTTAAAGACCATCAATTAAGATGCCAGTGAGACAGGTATGGTGAATTTAAAATGTTATGCAGTTTTGATTATGCTATTCTAGGAAAAGGTGCAGGTTTAAAGGACGCCTTACTCTTTACGGTTTATAATAAGGGAAACCCTTTAATAAACCAGAAGAGTGGCAGGTTAATCATGGGGATCTGACCAAACCGGGTCAGGGAGTGACACATGAGCTTTCCTAATATGAAGGACCGGACGCATGCTAACTATAGGAGAAGGATTAACTTTATTCAATTCTGTCTTTAAGAGGGAAGTCTTGTCAAGGCTTAGTCACCCATCACGAATGGGAAATTTGGATGGAAGTGATTCGCATTTTGAGGTTCTTCTATTCGATTGTAAAGGAAATGAATAAATCTAGAAGAGAAAGAGTGCACTCGAGAGATATGAGATTGTAAATTATATTGTGTTATTCACCTTACTATCTCATTCTATTTATATACAATTAGTAATAAATAATAAGCAGTTACAAAAGACTGTTAATACATTAAGTGTTGTAATAAATCCATACATTAAATGGTGTAATAAATGCATATTAATATAAATAGTAATTAAGTGATATTTTGGTTATTACTCCCCCATAAGCTCAAGGGGTGTTCATGGATGTTGAGCTTGCCTCCTAAAAGAGAGAGAGACGGGTAGAAGGGAGACCTTTAGTGAGCAAATCCACTAATTGAGCAGTAGTGCCGATAAAATGAACACTGAGTAAACCTTAACGGACTTGTTCACGAACAAATTGGAAATCAATCTCAATATGTTTGGTGTGAGCATGGAAGAAGGGGTTGGCAGTGACATAAATAGCTAAAAAATTAACACACCACAAGACTCGAGAATGAGTGGAAGAGATGTCGAGTTCTTTAAGAAGAGACTGAAGCTAGATTAGCTCAACGGTTGCATTGGAAAGACTTTTGTACTCGGCCTCACTGCTAGATCGAGCAACTATTCGTTGTTTCTTAGAACTCCATGAGATAAGATTATGTCCAAGAAAAATTGTAAAACCACTAACAAAGCGCCGATCATCTAGATTTTTGGCCCAATCAGCGTTAGAAAAATAGTGAAGACCAGAAGGAGGATGTCGCCAGAGAGTAAGACCATGATGAAGTATCCCTTGAAGATAGCGGAGAATGCACTTAACAGCAGTCCAATGGGTAGTTGTGGGATGATGAATAAATTGACAAACCTAAAGAACCGCATATGCGATGTCAGGTCGAGTGAGAGTGAGATACTATAGAGAGCCCACAAGTTGATGATATTCAGTAGGATTGGAAAGAGGAAGTCCATCATATTATGAAAGTCGGGGATCATAGGCAACTGGCATGGAAATGGGCTTACAAGTACTCATGGCGGCCCAGGAGAGAAGATCATGAATATATTGCTACTGGGTGAGATATAAACCATGAGAGTGAGCAGTAAGTACAATGCCTAAAAAATGATGAAGTGGACCAAGATCCTTAATAGAGAATTGTCTACGAAGGGCATGAAGGATGTTCACAATGGGTGCAGCAGAAGAACCGGTGAGAATAATATCATCAACATAGATAAGTAGAAAAATAACAAACCCACTCGTGCGGTAGATAAATAGAGAGCTATCAGCAGTAGAGCTACAAAAACCAAGTTGATGAAGGTAGGGACTCAGGTGGAAGAACCAAGCACGAGGAGCTTGTTTGAGGCCATAGAGAGATTTGCGAAGGCAACAAACATGGCTAGGAAAGCAAGGATCGATAAATCCAGGGGTTGATCCATATAAACTTCCTCGTTGAGATAACCATGAAGAAAAGCATTATCCACATCAAGCTGACGAATGGTCCAATTAAAAGATACAGCAAGGGAAAGAATTACTTAGATAGTGACAGGTTTAATAACGGGGCTAAAAGTATCACCATAATCAAGACCAGGGCGATGTGAGTAGCCCTTAGTGACAAGACAAGCCTTATATCGAGCCACCGAGTCATTAGAATGATGCTTGATTTTGTAAACCCATTTGCACTCCACAATAGGCCGGCCAGGTGGAGCAGGCACGAGATCCCAAGTTTGGTTGTGAAGAAGAGCGGTGAACTCAGTATGCATGACCTTAACCCAGAAGGATTGACGAGAAGCTTGGAAATAAGTATGAGGTTCCATATAGACAATGAACACTGTAGGATCAATAGTGAAGCATCATGGGTGTAAACTACCATCTTGAGAGCGAGTCACCATATGCGAAACTAGAGGTGGAACAGGAGCATGATCCAATGCAAGAGAGGAAGATGGTGCAGTATGATCATCCTCAACATAAACAACAGGTGAGTCAACTTGTGTTTGTGCAGGAGATTGGGGCAACATACCTAAGTTCAAAGGTGGAGATGGGACAAGCGTGAGGGAGATGCACCACAGGAGAGTGCACTACAGGAGGAGGGGAAGGCATACATGTGGAACTCAATGAGGCAAATGAAAAAACATATTCATCAAAATGGATAGTGTGACAGAGAATATGCATCTTGTGTGAGTATCAAGAGAACGATATTCGAGATAATTGGAGGGATATCCAAGAAACACACAAGGAGTGAAATGAGGTTGAAGTTTGTGAGCAAGATAAGGGAAAGTGATTGATAAGGAAAGCAATGACAACCAAAAACTCGAAGTAACTTGTAATCAGTAGTAGAATGGTGAAGTACCTCATAGGGGGATCGAAAGTTGAGAGATCTTGTGGGAAGGCGATTGATAAGGAAGACAGTGGTCTCAAAGGCAAACGGCCAATATTTGGTGGGAACATGAGAGTGAATAAGAAGAGTAAGACCCATATCAATAATGTGACAATGCTTACGTTCAGTAGACCCATTTTGTTGAGGTGTGTGTGGACAGGAGATCCAGTGGAGAATGCCTGTGGATTGTAACTCAAATTGGACAGCACTAGAAAGAATTTTTTTAGCACCGTCAGATTGAAGAGATTTAATCCATTGACCAAGTAAATTTTCAACTTGTAAACGGAATGCATAAAAAATAGAGAGAACATCATATCATTGTTTCATAACAAAATACCATGAAAATTTGTTATAATCATCCAAGAAATGAACATAATAGTGATGACCTATAAAGGAAATAATGGGGGATGGTCCCCAAATATCTGTGTGAATTAATTCAAGAGAATGGGTACTCTTATGGTGAGTGACTGGAAATGGTTGTTGAGTAATTTTACCACAAGAGCATGAGTTACAAAATGGTAAGTGAGAAATATTACTCATTGATAAATGATGGGAAAGCACATGACTCATAATTTGAAAAGAAGGGTGACTCAAATGTTGATGCAATCGAGGAATAGACTCTATTCGACTAATACAAGCAATAGAAGAAATATTACGACGAGTGCGTAAATAGTAGAGACCGTTCCTACAACTCCCGCAGAGCAGCTCTTGATGAGAAAAGAGATCTTTGATAATAAAATGAGTGGAATATAATTCAAAATAGCATGAATTGTCTTAAGTGAAATGAGACATAGATAATACATTGAGAGAAATTTTGGGAACATAATAAATATTAGTAAGTGAGAAACGTCGGGAATGTGAGGTTAAATAGGCAGATCTAAAAGAGATGATAGGTAAACATGTCCCGTCTCTGATCATGAGGTGCTCAGAAAGCGTCAAATTGTCCTGAATAGACAAGTGTGACAAATCATTAGTAATATGACTAGTAGCACCTGAATCGACATACCAGTACAGATGATGTGGACTAGGTTCATGTCCATAAGAAGAGTGAGCCTGAGTAATAGAGAATGTGGGCTTTAATTCAAATGACGAACAATGATGGATCGAGGGGCCGGTGAGCCCACATAGCTGGAATATCACACTATAGGAAGAAGTGAGCTTAGGAGAAGTGGGCCAAATTGTAGAATGTATAAGATATTAGGCATCTGTCTAACGTGGGCTGAAACATGGTCCAAATCTGCACAGTTTAAATCCCTGCAAAGAAAAAGTCCCACGATTTTCAAGAGGCTTTCCCCAGCCTCTATTATTTCCTCTATTATGTCCTCCTCTACGATGTTGTTGAGATATTGGACGATCACTGAAATGAGGATGGGCAGAGTTGGAAGTAGTCCTCTTGGTCCGTGACTGGAGAAGGTAACGGCAGGAGAATCAGACTCAGGAAAACCTCCAAGTAGGCCAGAGAGCGGTGCATTGCTAGAGCCGGAGTCAAGAGCGCTGCTGAAGCTAGAGGCAAGATCATATTTTTAAGGATTACTGAGGTAAAGTAACTCATTTTTGTAGAGAATGATGAGAAGATTGATACTATGCACGGAGAATATTGGTTTTTGTTTAAAAATCTTCAATAGTAGGTAGAAAAAATGTAAAGAGTGATGGATGATGATTTGCAATCTTCAAAGCTGTAATAATGATGTGAAGCTTTAAGGTAGCTTTGATAAAATGAAGAAATCTAGAAGATAAATAGGGCAATCCAGAGATATAATATTATAAATTGTATTGTGTTATTTATTGTACTATCTCATTCTATTTATATACAATTAAGTAATAAATAATAAGTCGTTACAAAAAATATGTTACTAATTTAAGTGCTGTAATAAATCTATACATTAAATGGTGTGATAAATGCATGTTAATATAGACAGTAATTAAGTGATATTTTGATTATTAGGTTGGTTATATAGTTGTTGAAGTCCTCCACAAGTATTCTCTATACTGAAGTAATCCTCCCACATGACCCTAATTAGTGAGAAAGTCCTATGGAGAAATTGATGCTTAAATGCAAGACATATGGATCCTAGAGCTCTTGGGTATATTATAATCGAGGACTTGCCTAACTTCGAGAACGATAGAAGATGGGTTTTTGCTTGCCAAATAATGGATAATTAGGGAGTAGAAAACCTAAAAAGGTTGATGGGGAGTTTCCAAGAAATCATTATATGTGCTTTCCACACTGGCATTTAATGATGGTTTTTTAGGGTTTTTTAGGGTTTTTTAGGGTTTTTTAGGGTTCATGTTTTTTAGGGTTTTTTAGGGTTTTTTAGGGTTCATTTAATGATGGTTCATGTTTATTGTCATGCCCAATTAACTAAGAATATTTTTCATTAACCCTTACAATTGGTTAGATTCTTTAGATATTATGAGTTGTATATCAATTTTGTATGCTTTCCATGCTACATGTTGATTGATCGTGTCTGCTCATGTGGTAGTTGGTTAAATAAGTTGTTTAGTTGTTTGATCGATTTAATCCGTATTTACCTAGTTTGACTATTGACCGATTCAGTTAAATTGAATTATGGTGATTTGAATGGTTTTAAAATCGGTTCAGGCCTAATTTGAGCAATTTTATAATTTTTTTAATTTACAAAATTTTCTAAATTAATTTTTTAGTTAATTATGACATTAATTTATCATTTCTCATTTTTAGCTCTTCACAAAAAAAAATTAATTTTCAAATCGGTTTAATATAATTTAAGTATAATTACTCTATATTATCTCATTATCCCGATAAAAACTAATTTTCAATTTACATTAGATATTAGGGTTTTTTAGGGATCTAAAACTCAATTTATTTATTAAAAAATATTTTTCATAAATTAAAAGGTTAAAAAATGAAGAAAAATATATGATTTACAAAAATACAAGATTGGTAATAATTCTTAAAGTTTTATTTGAATATTTAAATAAATGCTAAGATTATTTTATTAAACTTGTCCCATCACATTATTATCTATTAATAATTGTTAGCTAATCAATAAAGTTTGTTATTGATAACTAAAAAGGCTAGACCACGGGCTCCTACAAAATATGACAATAAATCCTCCTCAGGTGCAACACTCTTCTTTTATGGATGGTATATACTTTTTAACACAAATTAATTTTACCAAAAAGAATATCCATAAACAAAATCAATAAATAATATATTTTTATATGGATGAAATTAACATTTTATGGTTTGAATATAATTTACTAACATCTTAATCCTTTAACTTGTAAAATATTGATGATATCATCAATTAAATTTAATTTATAAAATAATAATTTTAATGATAAATTTATCCACAATTTGGAGGGTAGGAATTATTTAGAGATATTTATATTCGTCAATAAATTATTAATACTTCCAAGGGATTATTTAGAGATATTTATATTCGTGGATAAATTATTAATACTTCATAAATTAAGAATTTAAATTATTAAAAAATAAGATAGAATAATAAAATTATAAAAGTTAATATCTATCAACTTAAATGCATTTATTTTATTTAGAGATATTTATATTCATTAATATATTTAGAGATATTTATCAACAAAAGATTTGGAGGGGAGGGGTTTTGGAGGGGAATATTTAGAGATATTAATATTTATGAATAAATTATTAATACTTTATAAATTAAGAATTCAAATTATGAAAAGATAAGATATAATGATAAAATTATAAAAGTTAATATTTATCAACTTAAATGCATGAGTGGTTTGGATGGATTTAGGGGTAGTGATTTGAATGGGTGAAAAAATTATTTATTTGGTAAAAAAATAGAGTTATTTGTAGAAATTTTGAGTGGCTCATAATCAACTCCAAACTAGTAGAACCCTACATTCACACTATTACAATTATTTCAAAAGTGAGAGTATTTAAAGTGATTGTATTATTTATTTATTAAATTATTTTAATACTTTTATTTATTTTTATATTATTTTATTTATTATTATTTTTTTATATATACTTTAAATAGATTTATATATTAATAATATTTTATATAAAATTATATAATATAAATATTATAAATAAAAATTATTATATAAAATATTTTTAATATAATTTAATTATATATAATAGTTAATAAGTTATTTAATTTAATTAAAATATAAATTTATCTTTTTTATTTTTTATTAATAATAACTTACCTCACTTCGTATCCATCTAAACATGTAATATTATAAATTTTTAACATATTTAAATTTATAACTACACATTCTTATAAACACTTTACATCCAAATTACTACTAAACACTTAATACAAACATAGTTTAAATGTTTTTTTATATATAAAATATAAATTATTAACTGGTATCCAACCCACCCTGGTTTAGGGTGCCGATCACATGTGTTGGGATATAATCATTACCATTTCTACTGTTGAGTTAATCTTGTTAAGATTTTCCCACATTTGAATTCTATTATTGAATAGAGTTTCTAGATCCATTATTGATAGAGAAGTACCCACCAAAGTTCCATTAAGGCCCGTCCATGGAGCAAATTCATGCCAACTAAAAAAATCACTATGCAATCGATAAGAATTGTCAAATTGGGATCCCAATTTGACAATTCTTATCGACCTGCTGCTGGGGAAATGGGTAGTCTCAAAGCGTGTCACCATGGCTGCGCGCGAAATCGTATCAACGGTTGGCCGGGGCAGCCTTTTAGCTGTTATTTAAAATGGAATTTGGAATGAAAATTAAAGAAAATTCGTTCATGCCGAAAAAAATTAACTTTGGAGTCTCCTCGACAACACTCTCTCTTCAGCCTCACAGCGTTTACAACATCTTCAAAGTCCCATTATATGTTTGGTAGATGATGCCGGTTGAAATGACGGTTTTATCCCCATTTGGCCATTCTTAATGCAGTGCGTGAATTCCATTTACAAAATCAAACTACTTGGAAACGCCGAAAGCAGAGGAACGATGGAGTCCAGGTACTCATCTTTCTGTTTTATTTATCCTCTTTTGCATATGCAACTGTTTTTTGTGACTTCCAAAATCACAAAGTTGACTAGCTTTGAGCAATGAGAAGGCAGACCTTGTAGCATAGGGAATAATATTCTTAAGAGCTCCCCTATCTTTGATAGGCATGGCATGTGAGGCAAAGGCAACGAGCTACACGAGCTGAGAAGTTGAGATTTCAAGCCCTTAAGGCTGATGATCAGGAAGCATATATGAAAATGGTTAAAGAGAGTAAGAATGAACGTTTAACCATGCTGCTTGAGGAAACGAACAAGCTCCTTGTTAATTTAGGAGCTCCAGTTCAACGACAAAAGGATGCTGGATATGCTGATGCCGCTTAAAGATTCGGAAGCAGAACTAGATGCATCAAGTAGTGGGACTCCTGGAGAATTTGAGCCTGAAGAAGCAGATATTACTGATTCAGATCGCAATGATGATTCGAGTGATTTACTGAAAGATCAAAGGCAGTACAACTCTGCTATTCATGCCATTCAAGAGAAGGTAGAACATAATCTTTTTAATTGCTAAAAATTGGAATCAATTATTTATTAATTTTATTTTTGTCATAGTATATACCAGGGTTTAACATCTGCACTTTGGCTAGTTCTGATATCTTGATCCATTGTAAATTCTGCAGGTAACTGAGCAACCATCCACTCTTCAAGGTGGAGAATTAAGATCATACCAGTTAGAAGGGCTTCAGTGGATGGTCTCTTTGTTTAATAATAACCTAAATGGAATTTTAGCTGATGAAATGGGATTGGGTAAAACAATACAAACCATATCACTTATTGCATATCTCATGGAAAACAAGGGCGTGACTGGACCCTATTTGATAATAGCTCCCAAGGCTGTGCTACCAAATTGGATGAACCAGTTCTCTACTTGGGCTCCTAGGTGTGCAAAATCTTCCCTGCAGTCTTTCTCTATTACAGAGACACATGGTCCTCGCAACCCAAAAAAATGCTTATGAGTTTCTAATGTTTCAACATCCGAGCAGTACTTTACGATGGACCTCTTGATGAGAGGAAGGCGGTGAGAGATGAGCGATCATTGAATGAGAGGTTTAATGTTTTGATCACTCATTATAGTCTTATCATGAGAGATAAATCATTCTTGAAGAAAATATAGTGGCAGTATATGATTATTGATGAAGGGCACCGGTTAAAGAATCGTGGGTGCTCTCTTGTTCAGACACTTGTCTCTGGGTATGATGATTTTGTACATATTATAGCCTGGTTTGATCACTTTATTATTACTTTCATGATGTTAAATTGATACCCAAGTCCCAGAATGGATGTTTTTTAATTATAATATAATGTAAATCTGACTGTTAGTTTTACAACGTTTACATTACTACAGAACCCAATAACGGAAACCTTTTCTTCCTATTTATATTTTTTCCGAGGGAACTTATCTGATGTCTTTACCTTTGAAGACTTATCATGCCTTTCATTGATGCAGCTACTATTGTCAGCGGAGACTTTTATTAATAGGAACCCCATTCCAGAACAGTCTACAGGAGTTGTGGTCACTGCTCAATTTTCTTCTTCCTGGTATTTTCAATTCAGTTGAGAATTTCGAAGAATGGTTCAATGCACCTTTTGCAGATAGGGGTGATGTTTCCCTTACTGATGAAGAAGAACTGCTAATTATTAATCGTTTACATCATGTAAGTAAAGGATATATTCACTATCAATTTCATTGTTTCTATGAACCTTAGTTTCTGAATTATACGACACCTTTCAGGTAATAAGACGATTCATTCAGAGAAGGAAGAAGGATGAAGTGGAAAAGTACCTTCCTGGAAAATCCCAGCTAATACTAAAATGTGACATGTCAGCATGGCAGAAGGTATAATACCAACAAGTTACAGATGTGGCCGAGTTGGGCTTGATACTGGTATGCAAATACTTCTTTTACAGACTTGTTCTTCTGTGTGCACTGGTTTGTGCATGTATTTTTTTTCTTTTGTACTCTCACTTCGATACAAGTTATTATACTTGTTTGTTGAAATAAGTTATTGTACTTGCTTTGAAATAGTATAATATATTTAACATAATTATAATATAATATTATTTAATAAAATTATATTATAGATATTTAATATAGTTATAATATAAATATTATATAATATATTAGTAGTTATTAAACATATAAATACATAGAGTTAGTATTTAAAAAAATAAATTTTCATTTTTCATTTTTATAATCTCTATTAATATATTATTTTTTTCGATTTCACTAATTTAAATTTAAATTTTTTATTTTTATAATCTCTATTAATATATTATTTTTCTCTATTTCACTAATTTAATTTTCTATCGTTGTATTTTCCCAAATTTAGTTTTCGAATATTATGCAACCTTGAGTAGGATTGGGTTTTCTAACATTGATATAATTAGACCACCGTATACCTACTTCACTCAGTTATAAGACTTTTTATTAAAAAAAATCCAGAAAATTAAATTCCTTCAACATCATATTTGGAAGTAATGTATTGTCTTCATCACTTAAAACAACATGTAGTATTTGCAAGTGGTTGATTTTGCTTATCTAAAAAAACAGGAAATCTTTGAATGTTATATTTAGAATTTAAAAATAAAATAAGTTAAGAGGAGTGGACAGAGGAGGCGATAGGATATGGTGGCCCCAGACCTAACATAGATTTTTAATTGGTTAGGTCGTGAAATACAATATCCAATTATTTATAAGCTAAGAGGTAAATGAAAAAAAAAGGAAATATAGAATCAACTAAAATAGAAATAATCAAATAAATTTAAATCTCCAAATTTATTCACTACTCACCAAGGTGATAAAAAAACAAAATTGATATTCTGACTCCTCAATTTGGGCATGCAAAGGAAAATACATCTCTGACCCACTGTAATATCATACTAAAAACAAAATAAGTTGATAGGAGTATATACGGGATATAGAATATAGTAGCCAAAGGCCAAACATGCATGTAATACTTTATTGACTAACTCATGAATTACAATAGTAACTCAACTATTTATAGTCCAAGTGATAAATGAAAAATAAGGAAATATATAATCTATTAAAAATATTAACAATATTACACTATCTAAATTGACAAATCTACTCAATATTAAAAGTCTAAGTTGATAAGCCGTGACACACAATCTCCTTATAAACACAATAATAATTCTATCATTTAAAATAGGCATGCATCACTCACAAGTAAATTACTAATTTTGACAATCTTTTGGGTTTAATTTATGACATGTAAGAATCCTTAGCAATTGATGTTTCCTATCTGAAGTATTCCTTGAGATTTGAGTGACTTCATATTGCAATCATGTTTTCCCTTCAAGAGAGTTTTAGTGAATTATTCAGCTAGATAATTCCTGCTGGAAGTTCTGTTTTGACTAGAATTTTAAATATTACTGCAGGATCCGGTAAGTCAAAAAACCTGCAAAACTTGACCATTCAACTCAGGAAATGCTGTAACCACCCTTACCTCTTTGTTGGAGAGTACAACATATGGCGCAAGGATGAGATTGTCCGAGCGTTGGGAAAGTTTGAGCTACTTGATTACTTGCTTCCAAAGCTCCACAGGGCTGGGCATAGGATTATCCTGTTCTCTCAGATGACACGCCTCATGGATATTCTCGAAATTTATCTTCAACTTCATGATTTCAAGTATATGAGACTTGATGGTTCTACTAAAACTGAGGAAAGAGGACGTCTTCTCATCGGTTCAATGCTCTTGATTCGTCCTACTTCATGTTTCTTTTGAGTACTCGTGCTGGGGGGCTTGGCTTGAATTTGCAGACGGCAGATACTGTTATAATATTTGATAGTGATTGGAATCCCCAAATGGATCAGCAGGCAGAGGATCGAGCCCACCGGATTGGGCAGAAGAAGGAAGTCAAGGTTTTTGTGTTGGTCAGTGTTGGGTCTATTGAAGAGGTAATATTGGAACGGGCAAAGCAAAAGATGGGCATAGATGCCAAGGTCATTCAAGCTTGGACTTTTTAATACCACATCCATAGGTTTGTTATCTCCATTAACATTCTTCTTAAGAGAATAGGTGAAATAATTTGTTTTGCTGACCCAATTTAAGGCATTTAGTGATGCTACATGTCCCGTCAACTATTGCCCTTGGAATGTACATTTTTTGTCATTAATTTTATTCCTTTATATTCCTTGGTTGATGGAAGAAAGGAAGGGAAGAACACATTGGAATGCAACTGACTTGGACATAATGGACCATAAATATCTTACAAGTGTGTGAATAATCATTTTCCCCATGTTTTTTTTTTCCTTTTTGTAAAGTGAAAAAGTGGGAAATTGGGGGAAAAGTATCCTTTTCCCCAGCTGAAAATACAGCATAATACATGGCTGTACTTCCCATGGACAACTTACATTAGGAGATAATACATAATCTTCATATATAGAAATATTAAAATGGCAAAGAACTTGGATGAATTTAAATAAAATATATGTACATGTCCTCTTTTGAAAATTGTCTCATTATTCAATATCCAATTTGTTTTCTGCATCACGAGACCGAAGAGAGATGCTAGAAGAAATCATGCTAAAAGGAACGAGTTCATTGGGCACTGATGTCCCAAGTGAGAGGGAAATTAACCATTTGGCCGCCCAATCAGATGAAGAGTTCTGGCTTTTCCAGAAGATGGATGAGGAGAGAAGACAGAAGGAGAATTATAGGTCACGCCTTATGGAAGATCATGAAGGTGCCTGAATGGGCCTACTCTTCACCCGATTCAAAGGCAAGCAAGTCCAAAGGTTTTGATATCAGTGGAATCTCTGGAAAAAGAAAAAGAAAGGAGGTAGTATATGCTGATACACTGAGTTTTCTACCGTGGATGAAAGCGGTAGAGAATAGGGAGAATATGTTGAATATTAAGGTAAAAGGAAATAAAAAAGATGCCCCTCCCTCTGAGAGCAATGAAGTAGGAAGTAGCCTAAATGTGGCATCAGGATCAGGAAATGATAATGGAGAAGAGGAATCTAAGGTCTTGGTCAAGAAGGGTGCTGAAATAAGCAGCGATGGCAGAACAGTGGAACCGGGAAATGTTAAAGGGGAAGAGGAAAGATCCAGTGCCTCCAGAGAGCTATGAGATTAGTGGTGTTGATCACATGGATGTCTTACTGGGTAGTGAAGGTATGGATAAAGAATATGCTTATGTTCACAGCCCGAAGAGACTAAAGTCAGTGCAAATGGAAGTGCCCGAATCCAGTACTGTGAAGGAGATGAGGTGGAATGGACAGATCTTTACATGGAAGACCCGCAAGAAGAGATCAAGCTATGCTTCTCAGACAACTTCATCAGATTCCAAGGGGCAGAGCCCCAGTGGAAGGTGGAATAGGAACAGCTGATTGCACCTTCCTTTTGAGGTTTCTAATCGATTTTTCAGCCTCTGTTGTAGATATTTCAATTTGTCACCCTCTTGACCCCTTGACTTGTTCCATGACGTGAGAGGTTTTTGAATTTCAGAATGTTCTCTGTAGAAGGCTAGCTACAAATTAGTATATGATGTGATAATTAGGTGAGTTAGATACGGAGCTTGATGTAATAAACAGTTCTCCAGGGCTATGATTTTTTTTATCAACTGGGCAAGTCCTGAAATGTGAGTATATATATTGACTCGTGGAAGTGGAGGATACTACATGGAGTGAGTTGAGTTTCTTGGTTCTGTTTCTTATTTTTGGGCAACTGTTAGTACTGAACTGGTTCTGCAGTTGATGAAAAGTGTGCAAGTCTAGTTTGAATGACCCTTTACAAAGGAACTATACTGTTGTAAATAGGTTTATATTTTCTGTAGCACTTCAATTTTATACTCTTTAAACTGGGTCTTTAATGATATTGCCTTTTTTGCACTAAACTAGGCTTGTGTGCAACTACAGTCAGCAGCATGCATTGTCAATGCACTACCATTTAACAACAATTGGTCACTCCAGAGTGCATCAAAACCTCATGGCATTCTGTTAATTGTTATTGAGAGGGAAGATTCCATGGGTTGTGATTGCAGCTACTGTTGTCTGCAGAGAAACCAATGTCATAAATAAAGACAAGAAGAAAATTGATGACTTGGGCGACTTGGGCCAATCTCCAGAGTGCAAAAGTCAGTGAATGTGACTACAAAAGAAAGAATATCAAGAAAGTTTGGGACTTGATTCTGTTTGGAACAGCAGCAAAGACACTTCAAAAGATAAAAGGAATTATACAACTTAGGAACAGCAGGCCAAGCTATCCATACAGATGCTCATTGATATTGTAAGCTATCCAGGTTATTTTCTCTGGAATGTTTGCTTCACTGGACCTTCTTTTATTCTGCAGTCTCTTGTCATTGTAAACTACAGTTACTCTAATGGAATTACTCACCACTGCAAGGAACATCAACACCTTGCAGGAGTTATGGGTCATGGTAAGTTGACTCAGTTGATTCTCTTAGATGCATAGTTTCCTTGAATATTTGAAGTTCAGTAAGATTCCTGACAGAGCTATCAAATGACAGCACGCTCCAGGCAAGTATTATTATTTCCCTATCTTTAAATGTGCAACTGAAGGCGCCATTTGCTGTCCTTGGTTACTCAACACACCATCTGCACATGTCAACCAGATTCTTAGAGAAAGCAACCTTGACCAGTCAAGTCCACAGCATTTATCCTGTGAATCCAATCCAATCAAGGTACGAGCCTTCAAGTTGAGAGAGAAACTCAGCTATTTTCTCCTCCTCAACTGGTTAGTTCTGCCATAACATTAACTCTTGAATGAGGGGATGAAGAAGCTGCATATGCTTCTTTTACAGTTGACTCTGAACACGTAACAGGCAGGTTGTCCCCACTATGTTCTGTCCAATGCATGTAAAGTTATCAGTCAGTAGGGCATTACACTGCAAAATGCAATCACACATGGTGTCTGGAAATAGACAAACCCGCACCATTACTTACTTATATATGATTTTAGGGCTAATTACTCTCATCAAAGGCCCTAATACTCATGCAAGCTCTCACACAGATACCAATAATAAGGAATCAGTTCCCTATATTATATGAGGAAAGCTTTAAAAACTTCTGCATAGTAAGACAAATCTGCAAGGGAGAGCTGTCTCTTATATTTTATAGAATGCAAGATCCTTAAGATGCGCTGCTGGCTTTGTTGTCTTTAAGAACTTATCGGAATATTATAATGCAGAAACAGATGGATCATCACTCTTGTGTCCTTGTCTCCTCATCCTAGAGAAACAGTTTCTGAAAAAGAAAACAGGTTTCCTGTTTGTGGTAAGCTGGAAAATGGTCAATACAAGTGAAGGAGAATGGACTCCATGAAGTAAATGAAAGTCACCATTTACATTTCTAGATTTCCATTACCAATAACTCTTGCCTGAGAAAAAAGGGAAAACAAGATCCAAGCATGAACAAGAACAGCAGAAGACTAGAAGAGGAAGATAAGTTGAAGAAAAGATCAACGACGTAAAGCTAAGTGATGAGTTTCTAAGCTCGGGTCTTCTTGAGGGGAAACAATGGAGGAAGAGCGGTTCTGCCGCCGCCGCCGCTTGGTCGGCTCACCGGCATGCATATCGGGACGTTCACCATCGGCCGGATCCTAATGCTTCCCGACCTCGTCCTCTCGAGTCCCTTCTGTATCCTCTTTATGTGGCTCGTTGTGTCATTGTCATTGCTGTTATCACCCTTCTCTCCATCGCCATCCTTTACAGCCGCTGTCTTCTTCTTCTTCTTCTTCCCCTTTTTCTTCTTCTCATCCATGGCAGCAGCGTCGGCCATCGTGCTGGACGAGGAGGAGGTCGAGGAAGACGATGAAGAAGGCGACAGTGACGATGACGATGAGTTGCTAGGCCTCCGGTGCTTCTTCAGCCGCAGCAGCTCCTTCCACAGCACCGTGCAGTTGGGCGGCCTTGGCGACGGGTCATCGTCGATGAACGACCAGTTGATCGCCCTCGGCGGCGGCAGCGCCGCGGTCACTGCCGGATCCTTATCTTCCGCCTGCTTTCCTCCGTCCTCTCCTCTTCCATCCTCACCAGATGGCTTGAGGTTGATCCTATCGAGTTTCTCAGCTTGCTGCATGGCCCAGAAAGGGAGGAGCTTCCCCTCGGAGAAGAGCTCCTCCGCCGTCAGCATGGCGGCGCCACCACCAGCATAGTCCGACAGAAACTCGAAGTTATGGTCCAGATGGATCCGGGGCGGCGGGAGCTTCTTGTCGCCCTCCTCCACCTCGAGGGTCCCGCCGGGGCTGATCGAGATGAAGTCCGACTCGTCGAGGAAGTCTGCAGAGAAGGAGATCCGAGGGCTAGAAGATGGATCGACCACGGGCTGCATCTTGAGAGGTTCCAAGGACACCATTTATGGCTTTTGACTGTGGAGACTTAAAAGGGGTCTAGAAGGAGAGCACAGAGAGGGGAGCATCAATCAAACATAGACGTTTGGGGTATGAGAGTATGAGCATGAGAGGGCTGAGGGAATAGTAGTTTTTCCATTTTATAAGGAGGGTGGAAGGAGGTGTTGGAGGAGGTGAATTAGATGTGAAATGAATGTGGATGGATGGGCGCTAGCTTCTTAATCACAATTAAGATTTGAACTTAGTTTCTTATTAATTTTGGTTTTGTTTTCTGATTACATTATTTGGGTAATATTCAAGTGGTGTTTTGCAGTGTGGGAGCACAACATGGCCTCCTTGGGAACTCAAATGACTATAAAAGATACTTTTTTATTAACGGTAAATTTGCTTGTAAATTAATGGCCTTTGTTATGGATCTCATTGGAAATTTAGAATCTACCACTTATTATAAAAAAAAGTTTGGCTCTACAAAGAAATATAAAGTGAATAAGATAATAAAAAAAGTACAGAAATTTCATGGGAATAATTAAATATGTATTTTTTTGACAGTAAATGATAATAATATGCAGATTATTGTATCAAATTATCTTTATGTAAAAGAAATAAGTTCTATTTCTTGCTGCAAAAAAAACTCGATTTTTTAAAGATTTTGCACTTTTACTAGTATGTTAGACAATAAGATTAGCTTTATTCTATGCAAATTTTAGAAATTACCTTATAAAAGAGTGAAGCTCATGATGTTGTATGATCTTTAATCTTTACTTCTTATATGTGTAATTTAATCACTTAGTGGAGGCAGAAAGTAGGGAGTCTTATCAAAAGAAGAAAAGGAAAGCAAGGAGGAAATTTAGAGACATGGATGCAGAAATGCAGGCCTATCTTTTTCTAATCTCATTAGCAACTATTATCAAGAGTTTTGGATGTTTTAGGGACAATATAAAATCACTTTTGGAGATCAAGTGAAATATTCTAATTCAACAGGAGATTTCTCATTTGACTGGCTTTTTTTGCCATTAAATACTTATGACAAGTGAAACGTAAATTATAGGGAGACTAGGGCATGTGCCCACATGAGGTTAGCATCTTACACATGTGGAGGCCCTGATCCCATAATCTTCAAAGGGAAATAAATGTATACCAAAATGCCCTCACCATCTGCCCATGAAGTTTGAACTCAAAAGGCAGACATGTGGTCTATTTAAATGGTAGATCTAAATATGCTTCATACAAAATAGTATCTCTAGTAAAAAAAGATTCAGTTTGGAAGTAGTTGAAGAGTATGAATTGAGCCATAATAACTACTTCTAGATGAAAGAATAGGTGATATTGACATGAGACTACCTGAGTAGGGGTAGAATTGGCATGGATTCTTTTTGCCATTAGAGAAAAAGACGAAGAAGCCCCCAGAGAGATTTGCATAGCTCCAAGAAGCAGCAGACAGCCAAACAGTATTGGACAAGTCTATTAGCTATTATTTATAGGCTACGATTTGATGCTGTCTCTTGAACATGTCTGGTCCATTTCCAATTATTGAGGTGGTAAACACTAATTCTAAAAGGCAAAAACAGGAAAAAAGCCACCCAGCTTATGAGATACATCTCTGACAATGCCAGGGAAAACAGTAACTTTGTAATTCAGAGAGGATTTAGGTAGATCCATGTCTATTCTTTGTGATACAGAAAAAGGTAAATGCATGCAGAATCATATGGTAGTGAATGAATATGCTGTACTAAACAGGAAAGGAGAGGAAACTGCTGCATCTGAGGGCAGAAGCAATACTTATGACTTGTAACACAAGGAGATGAGTAGATGAACATCTGTCTTCCATTAAGAATGTTAGAGATCATAAATTCTGTTAAACTTTAAACAAGGCAAAAAAAGACCTCCCCAAACAATGATCTCCCCTAGACACTTTAGCACGACCCTAGTAAAAATGGCAACTTTCCCTACTATACAATTTTCTAAAAAATCTAGGATCCAACATAAGCAACTTCTGGGGAGGAAATTTGTCTGTGACCAGAATCATAGCTATTCCAATTTTTTATTGACTACCCCATAGCAGGAGAAGAGAAAGAAAAAAGGGAGATGCTTTAGAGTCCTTACTCTTACTAATAAACTTGAGCAGAGGACTCAATTCATATTTTCTGAGGAAGATGATTTATTAGTTAAGGCATCTAGTTCTTTTTCCTGCTGTTCCTTAAGATACATCTGTGCAGTAGATGTCACAATCTTGATGAAGAAGTTGATGAGCATGAGCCACACAATTGTATTCCATATCGAAGTGAAAGAGAAATCCCATTTCTTCACCTGTCCAGGAAAAATATTTGCACAGTAGGCAAAACAGAGTTCTGTTATGAATTTGATTTTTCATGTTTGAGCTATAATATAATCTATGAAAATATAAAGCCTCATAATGCAAACATATATCTTGATATAACTTACAGATTTACAATTTAACCAATAAATAATTTTCTTCCTCTCTCTCACACACAATCTATTCAATCAGTTTCTCATCGTTGGCACAAAGGAAATCAATTTCTCATCAAAGTAAAATAATTCTGTAAGCATAAGAGTTGCTGAGTTAGGAGTACAAAATTTTCACATTCAATTCTCACATAAAGCCATCTTCACTAATTTAATTTACTTCAATCTGCATTCTACTGGTAGCAAATTAATGAGCTGGGTGCATTGAAAAAGTAAAACACTAAACACCATTCATACTAAGAAATAGTATAACATATAAAAGGGATATCACATATTAATGAGCTGGGTGCATTGAAAAAGTACAACACTAAACACCTTTCATACTGAGAAATAGCATAACATATAAAAGGGATATCTTCTGAAATAATTAACACCTTGATATTTGAGGGAACTTGAGGAGAGAGATACTTGTCTCTAACAGTATGAAGTTTGGTGATGAGTTGGGGAAATGTAGAGGCAACACCAGGAATTGAGCTTAGCAACCAAATCAGCTCATTCTCCATCCAATTCAGCAGTTGGTTATTGCAAACAGAAATGATGAAGACTGTCTATCCTCATAAAAAAATAACAAAAATCAGATCATGACCCTACATTAGAATGGATAGCCATTTCAGCTGATGAAAATTCTTATGGCAATAGTCTAAGGAATTTAAGTATCTGTCCTTGTTAAGGCCATAAACATAAAGATCAGCACCAAGAGAAAACACTAACCTGGCATGCCTTAAAAATGCCGTTTATGTCAATCATAATCACTAAAATTAAATTAATTATATTCATGGCCCCAGAATTTTTTTATTTAACTGATTGGAAAGAATGCTTGACTCGGACAGAATCAGTGCCAGATGATCCATAAAAAAAATTAAGTGGAAACCTTCGAGTCATCCATCACATAAACAATGTACTTGAAAGGAAACCTGAGCATACAATTGCAACACAAGCAGACCTGAATGTGAGTTTTTATAATTGCTTTCCCAATCAAAGTTGCAAAGAAGAACTTCCAGAATGGAATCCCAAATTGACCACACATAATGCCAGCAAGGTCAAATAGAGGATTTGGCACCTGAAAGAGAAAGATCAAATACAAATATTGATCCTTTCAGAAATGCTACATGACACTCATTTTTAACGAGGAATTGAAATAGTCAAAGTATTTTTTATTCATGGACAAATTCATAGAAAACAAATATGTGAAACAGAAAAGAAAAAGAAAGAAACGGACACCTCTGAACTGAATGACGCATCAATATTAGCAGAAATATCAAGTGATATCAGTACATAAATTCAAAAATTAGAAGTGAAAATATCAGAAAATTGAACATGTCTGCAATACATTTTGACTACCATGCTATGATATATATTATATACTCAAGGATCACAGAAAAGCACAACCAAAAAGAGAACAAATTGCAGCCAAAGGTGAAACTAACCGAGGCAAGCACTAAAATAGTGAAGAAATTCAAATGCTGAGAATGCATCAAGAACCAGCGCTTAATTTCTGTAATGTAATGAACTAAGACTCCACTGGATTCACTAGATGAATCATCCAGTTCTTCCACATTCAATGTGCCGCCAGACAACCTCGCTGCAGTTATTAAGTAATCACAGGTTTTAGTAAGAATATAACTAATTGAATTCTTGATTAGATAAAAAAGAGAACAATATATCACTGTCTTTATTGAGATCTATAATAAGCATCTGATTTAGTTTTTTTAATAGCCAATGCCAACTTTTATACTATACAAAATGAAATAGAAAATCTTTTTGTTGTCACAAACCAAATATGTACCATCTTTCTAGATTTTAGATAGAAGGTACGTCATCTTTCTACATTTTTTAACGTTATAATACTAGAACATTTCCATGAGAGATGATTGTTTCTCATTAGTAGTTCACGTGGCAATAAACATGTTAAAAAATGATATAAAGAAGTTATCAGCATGTAAGTCACTCTAAAAATATCTCCCATTCATCAGGAGTTACTCGCTACATAAAGATAAGTCAAATCAAACAAGATCAATTGAAGATAAATAATAAAGAGCTGGCCAGCTTCTCCAGTGAATGATATCTTAATTAACTATAAGGAAAACTTTACTGCAAAATCACTATACCTGCCCTTGAAATAAAATACGGAGGAAGCTCTCCAAGGGCAGTGCCAAGTCCCCAGAGAACAGCCTCAATTTGAATCTGAGGCAGAATGCTGCTCAGAGGAACTCTAAGCCCATCAACAAGCATGAACATTGGCAATCCAAACTCAGAGCAGTCCTTGTCAAGCCATGATGGACTTCTATCCAATTGTATTGTATCATATGGAGCACTCTTTAGATCCACCCTACCACACTGCATCGCTTTGATTGTGAAGAAAGCAATATGTGGGCCCAAATAAAGGACAAAAGTGTGCAAGCCCGATCCTAAGAAAAGAATTTCATAAGATAGAATTTATACCTCCCTCTATAGAATATTTGTCCTTCTAAAGTAATCTTACTCATTCATTAATATGAAGCAACCGCAACACTGAGCTACATCCCAGTTTGCAGCTTGAACAATGAATACACCATTACTTTTACTCGGATATTAAAATCTTAAAAGTAAACTTTTATAAATTATAAGAAAATTTACCAAGACCAATAGATGATGCAACTCCAAGAGTTATCCACCACATTCCATATCGCAGATAATTTGAGATCTCTTCAATATGCTATAGATACAGAACATATTGTTAATCATCAAATGTTGAAAAATGAAATTAAGATTACAAACAAAACAACAGGAATATCATAACGGGTGAAAAACTGTATGACAATCCTAAAGGAAATGTTTACCTTTTCATGGGGACCTTCAAATGTTACAAGTAAGATCACAATCCCCATAGTCAAAGAGCTGAAAAGAAAAAGATAACCACCTTTTGCAAGAATATAAGTTATTATCTGCTTAAGATATTGAACAACAGCAAGGTTGAAAAACTTTAACGTTCTAAAAGGCTGAGTTGTCAGGGTCAAATGTTCAAGATCATGTTGATGCTTCTGGTGGAGTCCTGCAAAACGGCAACAATGCTTTAAGTATGCAAGTTGTCCCATTTGTATGAACCCTATTCCTTAATTCAATAGAACATATACAATTAACATTGACCACTCAAATCCCACTTATCAATCTACCTAATGAATCTTTTTGCATTATTTAACCATATAGGTCATGCAACGTGCATCCTAGATGAACAGTGGATGCTTGCCATTAAACAGCACTCTCATTTTATAATAACTTAACTCTTACAATATAAAGTAGTAAACTTCTTTCCAACAAGGTGCAACCACAAATGCGGAGAAGAAGAAAATCATCAAAATTTATTTTAAATCCTATAACATTGGTTACAATTACTATATATTAATTTCAAATCCTTGTAACGTTATATTTCGTAGCATAACACAGTTGAATAGGTCCCTTCCAAATCTAATAGTAAAATCGCATTCCTTCATATTCAAGGACCTAATACTGAGAGAATATTAGAGCACATTATTTTGTTAGCAGACATTCATCTCAAGACCCTAGCTTTTCATTAAAAACAAAATATTTGGGAAAAAAACTCCAGTTTTTCAACCAGCCAATGAAAACTAAATTAGGGTTTCAATGAGCTGAACGAAATACATCTTAGAAATCATGAAAGAGAGGCGTTTCCCACAAACTCGCCTGAGATGGAAGCATCCATCCGCTGAGGAGAAGAAGAGGAAGGTGCCCCCTTCCCGCTCCCCATGTATTCTTCCATGCCCTGATAAGAATACCCTTTATTCCGATTTCCGGCAACCGGTACAGAACCACAGGATTTGGCAGAGAGACCAAGATGAGACCACTCACTAATAAGAAGAGATCGCGATTGGCAACGCTAGTATGAACGAAACTGGATCAAGGGCGAGCAATTGGACTCTGGGTTTGCCGGAGCATCCCAAGAGAGGTAGACACCGATGCAAGAGCTAGGGATTCGCTCCCGCTTGAGGGAAGAAAACGCTCTGGGAGGAATCTCTCTCCCCTGCTTTCCATCTCGATCGTGGTGACCACAAGCAGAAAGTGAAAACCAAGAATGACTGAAAGAGTCCAAAACTAGCAGCCAGAAAATGAAAATTAGATCCAAAATTCATAGTAAAAAAAAGATTCATATTTTAAGTCGATATTTTAAGTCATTAAAATCTATTTTTTTATTATAAATAATGTTATTTTCAAAATTTATTACCAGTTTTATTAAAAATTTAATAAAATAACAAATTTAAATATATTATATATTAAATTGTTACAATTAAATGTGATAATAGATAATTAATTTGGATTGATATAAATTTAATAATTTATATAATAAAATAGAAAATTTAAAAAAATTATATATCACAATATTACATTTTAAAAATTTTGTAGCTAGAGAATAATTTTGCTTCAATTAGTTTTCTCCCCACAACTCACTTGGCTCCATGGTAAGTTGTCCATAACCCATAATATCCCACGATCTGGAGAGACATGGCATGACAGCCTCACGCATCCGTGTATTATGTGATCCACTTACCGGTGTCATCGCCGATCAATCCTCCTACTCCTACTCCTCGGGATCGCCCTTGGATGTTCTTCCGACCATATTAAGTTTAAACTATAATGCACTAGGTTTTTGTCCCGCCATGTTCTACCACCCTCTCACCTATCGCAATCCCAAAGATGACAGATTGTCTGCTTCGATGCCATCAGCTAGCCGAGTACTCTGCTCAACAGCATTGACTGCCCAATGGAATCCAGTTCTAGACAAGCCAACAACCAATACCAAAGATCGATTCCCATCTTATCCCACTGCTATGCATGAAAACTCCACGTAAGTTGCATGAAAGCCATTCATTTTATTGCAGTTGAAAGGAGTGCACAACATGATTCTGGTGAACAAGTTGAGATTATAGATTGGCAACTCTTAGGCAGTCTCTTGATGCACAGTGGATGTTTTCCTCGTGGAAGCCACATAAATTGCAGGAGCTGCAATTGTTGATGCCCCTCGTAAATCGAAGCGAGTTCGTGGCGAGATGCCCTTGTTTCATCAGCAACAAGACTATTTGGCAAAGTGTCCACCATCTTAAGATTCTTTCCACGTAAGATACTCTGGAAGATCTAAGGGTGATGGAAGAAGAACCGAAGCAATTTTCACGCAGCAAATGGGCGAACAAATCCCACCACTAGAAGTTTGAATAATTCATATAATCGGCCACGGACAAATTGACAGCACCTTCTCGAGGTGGATGAACACGCCTCAATGAGAAGTTGATCGTGAAGAACCTGTGCCTCCTTCCAAAATGTCGATTCCTGCCTATACCCAATACTTCAAATGCACCTTGATTCCATTCGTTGCCATTCACCATAGAGAGCATTCCATAAGAGAGAGCCTGTGTTTTTTTCTTGCCATACTGGCCCATACATCATGAGTGATATAATAAATATAGCCAATATGGCATGAATTTTCTTCTCACATAACCATGGGAGGAATTTTGCATTATGGGCCTGCTTTTGCTCGGTCCAGTGACTAACAAAATGATGATTTTTTGCCAGCCATGTTCTGGTAGGTTGATTGATTATCGGGGATAAAAATAGATTACATATTTTTGTACAATTTTTTTAAATAATATTATATTGTTATATGACAAAAAACAGTTAAAAAAATCAACAAAGTTGGTCGATTAAGCTTTATCTTCCAACTAAGGGGAGACGGATGATCTTTGAATGCCCATATTTTGTTACACCTATTTAAAAGAATTTCTCCAACTTTTCAAGCAAATAAGTTTATTTACGTTATCCGAAAAAATGAGTACTAACCACGTACATGTGCTAATTTAAGTATACTATTATTTTTATATAATTAATGTCATTTATAAATTAGATGAGATATTATTAAATCAGCTTGATGTTAAAAAATAAAAAAATATATATAATATCATTTTTTATTCAACACATTATTTCACTGTGCCTACCTTTGCTTCTTTTAATTTTTTTCACCAAATTAATCAAACAATCAAATACAAAATTTTATAATATTCTCACAATACTTATAACATGAACCATGTTTAAATGAATATTCTGAGGAATATATATAATAGAAGATGAGGTGCTTAGATCCCTACATCCCACTCTCTTGAAATACAAATAAATCTCATCATCAACAAGAAAGTTCAATATCCTATACATGTATAACAAATGAAAAAATATAAAAAAAGATACTATGTATATCCGTCATGGGACTTCACCAAAAATATTAGTCTGAATTTGTGAATCAACTTCACAATGTACCCATGTCCATTTCCGAATTACCGCATATTGCGTCCTTTCTATTAATGCCCATACTTGGACCTCTAATGACAAGTTACACCTAAATGAGAATTCTCATCTTCCTATCTTCTATTCTTAAATGCCACATGTAATATATACATCTTACTCTTACACATTCAGAGCCATCATAACTTATTGTAACCTAATTATTAGGTAGTTGTAATAATTTAGAAATGTGACATTGTTTACAATTTTTTTGCAGTCTCTCGTACTCACAATGCTTATACTCATGGAAGGCTAATCATATCTTATTTTCTATTCTTACTCGTGCTATAACATTAAGCATATATTATTTTCTATTATTACTTAAACTTTCATTCCCTAATATAGTGTCTAACAAATCCACAAAAGACAATGCAAAACTATTATTGATATTAGCTCACAACTAGAAAACTAAATTGAATATGTTCAAGAGCATATAAGAAATATATGATTAATTGTATAGTATCGTATGTTTGTAACCTAAAAATTTCAGTTAAAAAAATTTCGGAACTTTTATTTTTTTGGCTTAAACATTCAAATAGTTTGATTTAAAATTGTATTTAAATTAAAATAGATCTAATTTACTTGGTGATAATTACTTAAGTCAAGATAACTAGTTTGGATAATCTAAGTTAAATATGTGAGATTGTGTTTAATTGAATAATTTACAAATAAATATTTAATTAAATACATTGATACATATGCATAAATTTAAAGAGACTTATATTAAGCAAACTTAAGTAATTGGGTTGAAATGATAATGTACATTTTACTAAACTCCATTAAACTAATTACAAATACAAATCATTAAATAAAGTCGGTCTACTTCGTACAAAAGTACTGTACGAGCCCCCAAGAGTATAAAATAACAAAATTCACAAATCCTATTGAGAACATGTGTTGCATGTTACAGTTTAAGTCCAATAATAATAAAAAGGAGGCAAAGGCATACAAAAATGTACAAAACACCACACTAGGTAGATATGGGCAATACAAACAAATAATAGAAATGACCTTAAGCAACATTTCAAATTAATAGCTAGATTTAGTTCCGAGAAGTTGATCCAACTAGATATGAAGAAGATCAGTGGGAAAGAGTCAAGGTTGACCAACCACCTCTGAGGCATGGTCCTTCCTACTTCAGCTATTATGGCAAAACAACTTCCCTAAAAAGAAAAGGAATATAATACATTACTATTACTATCTATATTAAACATAGAAGAGCAAACAACAAGCATAAAAATAACATTAGGGTAACCAAGAGAACCCAAAATATCTTATCCTTTCATAACCACAATGCTAGAAGAAGGCTAAGGGAAAGTCAACCACATTATCCATAGTATGACTAGTTACATTCCCTGCATCAATCTTGGAATAATCAGGTATTGATCGAATTTAATAAATGTGTGGAATCTTAAGGATCATTAAGGATTAACCTATAATTAATTAAATTATAATGTTGAACAAAAATAAGATGGGCTAAGTTGGTAAGTTAAATTCCCAATTCGGGAACAATGTTTGGACTTGGAGGCAATCTAAATGGGAGCCTAACCATACTGAGCTAAGGGACATCTCTACAACCATGAATCTAACAAACAATGTTAGACATGGATAAACAAATATCAGTAATCATAATGACTAAGTACAAACAAGGGTAAATTCCTGGAGATGAGATATTAGTGCACTCAAACGAGTAAATTCAAGTTTTATAAGCATAAGATATTCTCATAAAATGAGGAGAGAAATGTATATCTTACACGTGAACCATGGTAACATGTTACATTATTAGTCATAACCCTATACCACTAGGTAAGAAATTATGTATTGATACACCACATGAATGTTAACCTAGTGCATTAACCAACAACTATAACTACATAAGAATCATGCTCAAGGCTCATACTATTGTGAAACAAGGTTCTAAGATACCAGAGTTTCTAGTCAAAATTATCCTAATAAGTTTACTAGAAGAATAAAAATTCAATATAACATGGGCTGGAGATGAAGAACATGTTAACCTATATAAGGGTGACCTAACATAAGTGAACCTTGAAAGGAGCCAGGGAGAACCAGCTCACTCCCACACATATATATGAAAATTTCATAAACAATTTGCCAGAGTTAGGTGTAATGAAGCAATGAAAATCTCATGTTTTTTTAGATATGAGGCTATTATGTTGCTTAGTATCAATAAATTCAGAATTGATATGGGAGAAGACTCAATAAGTTGGATACCTATACAAGAACAAACATGGGAGGAGAATACAAGGATGGGCCAACCCCATCCAATAATGAAAGAGAGGGAAGATCCCTTTAATATGTCCCTACATATAGTAAAGCCATAGAAGTAAGTAACATACAATTGAAAGAGAAATTTAAAATTTAATAAGGGCCAATATGGTTCACTAAAAACTGTCCAATGAGGAAAAAGTGGCTAGCTCCTATTTGGTAAAAGTCTGAATGTCATAGGAAATTACTCCTACAAAAATAATGGCCAGTCTATTATGATATTAAGACTTGGACATTCAAGGAAAATGGAAATGTTCAGTTTGCCAGAAGGGATAAGGCTAAATTTCAAGGGGAATTTTATTTAACTAAGAACACTAAATATATGACATCAAATATAAAATTTAATAAGGGCTAATATGGTTCACTAAAAACTATCAAATGAGGAAAAAGTGGCTAGCTCCTATTTGGTAAAAGTCCGAATGTCATAGGAAATTACTCCTGCAAAAATAATGGCCAGTCTATTATGATATTAAGACTTGGACATTCAAGGAAAATGTAAATGTTCAGTTTGCCATAAGGGATAAGGTTAAATTTCAAGGGGAATTTTATTTAACTAAGAACACTAAATATATGACATCAAATATACAACCATTACTTCAGGAATTAAGCATCCATGTTCCTATAAATACGTGGGCATTAGACCTGCAAGAAAACACAAAAGCATTAGTAGAATTGCCTAAGAAATCCAAAACCCACCAACTGGAGGTACTAATGCATATAATTCCATCCTTCCATCTTATACGAATGAGAGTCCCACTGAGAATATCCCCTGCCATTAACACCATAGAATTAACTACCAATTTGCGATTCCAATTATTCCTATGAAGACATCAACAAAAAAATGAATCACAATTGGCGCTAATGACCTGCATCTAAAGGCCTGGAGGCGAATACAAAAGACATGGATCAAAATGGAGGGTGGGAAATCCACAAGACAGATGGGCAATAAACTTCTAAGTTGAAATGAGCTTATATTCTAGCCGGGAGCAAAGTATAGGATCACACGATAGATTGAGCGATCATAGCGACACCTGAGCTCTACTAAATCATAATATGTAGGAAGAAAATGCAGCAAAGGAAAGGAATAATAGAGTAACTTATAGAGAGAAGTAGGCAACACTTGGAGAGTTCATCAAGCGAAACCAATGATGTACCTACAAACGACAATAGACACAAAAGGGAGGTTGCCACTAACACCAACTGTACTACGGAAGCCCTTATAGATGGGGCTTCAACTCATCAATTGAGAAAAGAACACCTTCAACCTTATGCACCATCGGGCATCGTCGGACCAAGATGGGAACCTCAAAAACAATGAAAACCGTAGAAAATTGAACAAGAAGAAAAATGAGAAGGAAAGCTTACTTGAGGAAGCTTGATGGTGAACGATGAAGATGTTGTGGATTGGCTGCTTCTAGAGAGAGTTGACATAAGAGAATGAGCCTATCAGATGCCTGAAACACATGACCTTGAGTCAATGAATGTTGCAATAAAATGACGAGTATGCCCCCACTCAAACAAGAAAATTTCGAGCGTGCCCCTTTATAAAATGACCAAAGGGGCCTCGTGTAAATCCCGTCCCTTATATATGAGAAAACTGGGGAAAGAACCAGTCAACCCAAGATAGAAAATTGAGCCAGTTCATGAATCATAACCGGTAGAGAAAGGGCAAAATGGGAAATTGACAAACCCCGAGTGACTCAAAGAGTCATAAAAATCAAGTAAAAGGACTTTGGGACAAATTGGAAGAGAAAAACATACCGATTTAGGTGATTCGACCTGAACCAGATTGAACCAGTTTGAATCATCATTGAACCGGTTGCTAAATTCATTTTTCTAGGTTGCTTAAAATATTCAAATTGGGAAATTGAAGCCAACATTGGATAGAGAATGAATTTAACAATTTTTAATTTTGAGAAAATCTGTAGAATTAGGCTTGAACCGACCGGTTTAAGCATCGAACTTGGTCAGACCGGTCCGGTTTAGAACAGTGTCGTCTTCTTCCTTCAGATGGCGACACTATTCATTCAATGTTGAATGGACAACACCAACGAAGAGAAATCGTCTTCATTTAGGCTGTTTAAGGTCATGAATGAGCTTGACCAAGATGCCAAACGATCGGGCAGAGATTCCTTGAGCTCCCTATATAAAGAACTTCTTTCCATTCATCCTCCTCACACCTGAAATCTCTATTCTCTCTCAACTACTCCATTTTTCGGTCAAGCTCAAACTAGAGCTTCGACTTGGGCAGTTTTATTAACCTCAGAAGGTGAGGTCGGGTTCTTTAGACTACGGAGGAAGTCAACTATCTGATAGCAACCTCCGTTTGATCCGAGGACCGCCATAGAAGTGTCAGCGGAATCAAACAATGAAGCAGCTCTGAAGGACCGAAGCCTATTTCAACCGAGCTAAGATTAGCCAAATTTAGCCTTCCTTCGGCCAAACCAAGCCCTCCCGACACTCTCACAGCCTTCATACAACCTCAACTGAGCTGAAAGGTAAGTCAATTCAACCCTCTTCAATTGTTGCAGATCGGAGTCAGAGAGAGAAACTACAAAATTTCACTAACGAAATTCTCCCTCGATTTGAGGTGAATTGTAGAAATTCTTAATCCTAGAGGGTACCTCAGGAAGAGAGAAACCTGTCTTAATAGAGAGCTTGGACCACCGTACCTCTGATGGTAAGCTTTTGAAGCTTTCTCTCTACGTACAATTTTCTAGTGAAGTTCTGTTTAAGCTCGTTTCAACCTCAATTCTTACGATTTAAAGCTCCATTGAATCGTATGGAAGTATAGGAACTAATTTACACCTCCAATTGAAGCAATTAACCCTAATTGAATGGTCAATTTGAAGAAATCAAATTTGGCCAATTTGAAAGGGATAAATTGGGGGAAATTTGGAAATTTTGTAAAATTGAGGGACCTATTTGCAATTTCCCAAAATTAAGGGCAAATTGGCCATAAAAAAGATGTTGGAAGACCAATTGGTCAATTTTTGGAATAATTGGGGCCAAATTGCCATTTTTGGAAAGTAGGGGCAAAATGGCAATTTTTGAAAAGTTAAGGACCAAATTGGAAATTTGGAAAACTTGAACCCCTTATACAATTTTGAGTAAAATGAAGAATCAAAAGGAAGTTTTGGAAATCTTGGGGCTCAAATTGGGCAAACATGGACATTAGGGACCTAAAGTGAAAAGAAATAAACTTCATGGACCTAAGTGCAATTAATAAAAAATTTTGAGCCTAGGCTTTTATGCCAAACCGTGAATGATAAGGCTGTCCAAATTATGTATGAACACGTGTGACGAGAGCGCAAGCAAGAGAAAAGTCGCGTAGAATTGGAAAACTGACCAAGGACGAACACATCACGATTATCGAGTGAGTGGGTTTATTCACATTATACCCAGTTGGGATGGTGAGCACTTTAGAAACAAAAAGCTACTTATATGTGGGATTTTAACATCACATCAGGTTGGAGTGATATGCTTAAAAGACCTTCTTGATGAAAGCCATGAAAACTCTTAATGAAATGGTTATGTGGTTTCACTATGGTACCAAGACAAGACCAACATACTCGATGGACTAGCGACAGTGCGTCAGGGCTAGATCGATAGATCGGCCTAGACAAATAGTTGTAGGTCGGGTTGAGGGTTGGGGTCGTTGGACCAGTGGAACCAAAGATAAATGGCTATATGGAAAAATTACTGTTTGTGCATGCACTTAAGGTACGTGACCATCAAGACGCCCAAGAGGGGTAGTGATGTGTCCTAAGGGCTACTGGACGACATGGTGGAGATAAGAGTAGTTTGTCATGCTAGCACTTGGAAAGTTTGACGTAGCTTCTTGCGCATGAGACTAAGGTGGGGTCTAGATGAGGTCTTTATCCTTATATAGACACAAAGTATTGTTGGATCTGAGGATTGAACATCTGGGATGTTCACTTAGACTCTGGGTAGAAGTCATAGACTTCTATTAGGGTGGTAAAGACGCTTCGATCCACAAGTGGATGCAGTCACGTAACTGCATCTCGCGAATGTGTGTACCCTTCTTGATGAAGGGCATGTGCTGTCTATGAAACACACCTAATATGAAAATGGGAAAAATGTTTTGAAAACCTTGGAAAGGATTTGAGAATCCTTGAAAAAAGAATTGGTAAACCATGGAAAAAGGTTTTGAAAATAGAGATTGAAACTTTGAGGAAAAACCCTTTTAAAAGAACTCTATTGTAGAACTCACCTTTGAGAACTTTGAAGGAAAATATTCTTATGTTTAAAGAAATGATAACCTTGGTCTGGCTATTTCTAAACTCACTCCCAACACGTACTCACTCAGTTGTAGAACTCACCCCCTCCCTTTTTACCCCTTTCAGGTTACCAAGGGAAAACCAAATTTAAAGACCTCCTTGTAAGATAGTTATGACAGTTTTAAGATAACCAGTTTTGTATAATGTTATTCCAGTAAAAATAGGAAAGAAGGATGCCTTACTCCTCGTGGTTTATAAAAGGTGAAACCCTTCATGGACCAAAGGGAGTGGCGAGTTGCTCACAGGGATTCGATTAAACCGGGTCTGGGCGTGACACGTCGGGACTTGGAAGAAATTATGATTCATGCCATTAGTCAAATTTACTGAATCACCCTTCCAAAATTGATAAATTATGAGCATGCCATTGGCTAAATTAAATGAATAAAATGCCCTTGTGAAATGGATAAAATTCAATAATGCCATGAAGGGTATATTTGAGAGGATAAACGAGCTTAGGATGCTGAAACTACAAAAATGCCCCTAAAGGTAAAGTTGGAGTACGGGGAAATTACGAGCCTTAATTACCAACCTAGATTCTTTAATTTCTGGAGGAAGGTACCAATGTCATATATTATTTTTGTCACGCCCCAACCCTTGTTCAAGTCGAAACTCTAGTTCGAGCTTCAGCGGGAAATGAAGTAGTAGGGAGAGAGAGAGAAGTGTTAAGGTGTGAGGAGAATGAAATGGGGATGACCTCTTTATATAGGCGTAAAACCCGTGTATTAAATGGGTGAGATTTATTACTAGTATTAATATTGCCATAAATTAATGGTATTAATTCTAATAATTAAATTTCGGTATTAATTCCAATAATTAAATATATATTAATTTATGGCTATTTATGATAAAAAATTTTGACCGAAATTTCGGGGAGGTCACCCATCCTCACACTACTCTAAGACAAGCACGCTTAACTTTGAAGTTCTTATGGAATCTAGTTCACCTAAACTAATTTGGTTTTTGTTTTCTAGTTTGTCTTAAGTTTCTTTTCCAAGGTTTAATGAATCCTTTGGATCACCCGAAAGTTGTAAATTTCCATATTGCTTATTCTCAAATGTAAACCGGCTTGGTTTTCTTATTCGGTTTGACCGGTTCTTTTCCCGGTTTTCCTTAACTAAAAAAAATGCGGGTTTTACAACTCTCCCCTCCTTTTAGGAGTTTTGTCCCCAAAACAGTTACATATTAAATAACTGAGGATAACTATCCCTCATTAGAGACTCAGTTTCCCATGTCTATTCTTGCATGGGTCCGTTTTGCCACAACACCTTGACCATAGGGATTTTCTTGTTCCTTAAATTCTTGTCTCTCCGGTCGGTGATTCGTACCGGCTCTGTCTGATAAGTCAGGTTCTCTTCCAATTCCATTGGAGGTCGGTCCAGTACGTGACTAGGATCAAGCTGATATTTTCGAAGTACTGAAATGTGGAATACGTCATGTATTCTCTGCAAATCAGGAGGCAGTTCTAATTTATATGCTACTGGTCCTATCCTTTGAATAATGGGATATGGACCGATATATCTGGATTTTAACTTTCCTCTTTGCTGAAACCTAAGTATTCCTCTCCATGGAGAGACTTTGAAGAATACCTGATCACCCACTTCGAACTCCAAATCCTTCCTTCGATTGTCTGCATAACGTTTTTGCCTATCTTGTGCAGTCTTAAGACGACTCCTTATTAATTTTATCTTCTCTGTGGCATCCTCTATTATCTCGGTTTTCTCTAACTTCCTTTCGCCCACTTCTTCCCAAAACAAAGGGGTACGACATGGTCGTCCATAAAGAGCTTCATAGGGAGCCATCTGGATGCTGGCCTGATAACTATTATTATACGCAAATTCCATCAGGCATAAGTACTCCTCCCAGCTTTTATTCATGGTGAGTACACATGCCCTTAGCATGTCTTCCAAGGTTTGGATGGTTCGCTCAGACTGACCATCTGTCTGAGGATGAAATGCCGCACTCATGTGGAGTTTGGTTCCCATGGCGTTTTGTAGACTCGGCCAAAACCTGGAAGTAAATCTCGGATCTCTATCCGATACTATACTCACCGGGACACCATGGAGTCTTATTATTTCCTTCATGTATAGGATGGCCAGCTGTTCTACTGTGTCCATCACTCTTATAGGAAGGAAATGAGCTGATTTGGTCAATCTATCCACAATTATCCAAATTGCATCTCGACCTTTTCTGGTCACCGGCAAGCCCATGACGAAATCCATGGTGATGTGTTCCCATTTCCATTCCGGAATTGGTAAGGGTTGTAGTAGTCCTGACGGTTTCTGATGCTCTGCTTTTATCTGTTGATAGGACAAGCATCGGACTACATATTCTGCAATGTTCCTCTTCATACCCTTCCACTAGTATCCTTGTTTGAGGGTGTGGTACATTTTAGTACTGCCCGGATGCATAGCATACACTGAATCATGTGCCTCTT
The DNA here is from genome assembly GCA_030064425.1 of Trapa bicornis. Taxonomy (NCBI): domain Eukaryota; kingdom Viridiplantae; phylum Streptophyta; class Magnoliopsida; order Myrtales; family Lythraceae; genus Trapa; species Trapa bicornis. The sequence continues at coordinate 14,941,547 of CM057753.1, read as the reverse complement.
CCAATATTAATCTCTGTAACTCCTTGTCTTGAGGCACACATACCCTACCCTTATAGGTCAGTACTCCGTCACCTCGTAAATTGTAGTCCGATTTCCTTTCTCTATTAATTGAATCCAAGTAGGACTGAAGTTCTTTATCAATCTTTTGTTGGGCCTTTATCTCCTCGGTTAGACTGGGCCTTATCGCTACATTTGCCACCAAGCATTTTTCCTTTTGGTCCATCCTCAGACTCACTTCCATTCTTCCCAATTATTGCAACAAAGGTAAGTAGCTTGTCTTGACTTGTGTCGCCTCAGTTTGATACTTGCGACTTAAGGCATCTGCTACCACATTTGCCTTTCCGGGGTGGTATTCTATCACAAGATCATAGTCCTTCACTAATTCTAGCCATCTCCTCTGACGAAGATTTAACTCCTTTTGAGTTAAGAAGTACTTAAGGCTCTTGTGATTTGTGTATATCCTGCACTTAACCCCGTAAAGGTAGTGTCGCCATATCTTCAAGGCAAACACTATTGCAGCTAATTCCAAGTCGTGAGTCGGGTAATTTCTCTCATGTATCTTCAATTGTCGCGAGGCATACGCGATAACCTTTTCTCGTTGCATTAAAACACATCCCAGTCATTGTCCCGAGGCATCACTATAGACTATGTACTCTCCTGCAGTAGGATCGGGTAAGAAGAGTACTGGTAAGATTGTTAGTCGAGTCTTTAACTCCTGAAAAGAATTTTCACAATCCTCATCCCATTTATACTCAACTCCCTTCCTGGTGAGTCGAGTTAGAGGAGTTGCTATTTTAGAAAAGTCTGGCACAAACCGCCTATAGTATCCTACCAATCCTAAGAAACTTCTAATTTCTGTAGGATTCCTTGGAGTTTTCCATTCTGATATAGCTTCCACCTTGGCTGGATCCACCTTAACTCCATCCTTAGATATGATGTGCCCTAAGAATCCTACTTCTTGCAACCAGAATTCACACTTAGAAAACTTTGCATATAATTGGTTTTTCTTCAAGATTTCCAATGTAATTGCCAGATGCTCTTCGTGTTCTGACCTGGTTCATGAGTATATAAGGATATCATCTATGAATACTATCATGAACCTGTCTAGATGAGGTTGGAACACACGGTTCATCAGGTCCATGAAAGCTGCAGGGGCATTTGTCAATCCGAACGGCATCACTCGAAATTCATAATGTCCATATCTGGATCGAAACGCCGTCTTAGGGATGTCCTCTTCTCTAATCCTTAGTTGGTGGTAGCTTGATCGAAGATCTATTTTTGAGAAGTATGCTGCTCCTTTTAACTGATCAAACAAATCATCTATCCTTGGGAGTGGGTATCGGTTCTGGATGGTGACCTGATTTAGCTTCCTATAGTCAATACATAGTCTCATACTCCCATCCTTTTTCTTTACGAACAAAACAGGAGCACCCCATGGAGACTGACTTGGACGTATGAAATCCTTTTCCAATAATTCGTCCAGTTGTTCCTTTAGTTCTTTCAGTTCTACCGGAGCCATGTGATATGGGGCTTGGAATATGGGGTTGGTTCCTGGGGTTATTTCTATAGTAAACTCCACTTGGCAACTTAGAGGTAGTCCATGTAGCTCTTCTGGAAAAACTTCTGGATAATGCCTGACTATCAGAATGTCTTCTATTTTCTTTTCTTCAAAATCCTCATTTACCACCATGGCCAGCACAACTGTACATTCTTTCTGAATCATCTTTTGAACCTTCAGGTGGGACACAAATTTTACTTCACTTTTTCTTTTATCTCCTTGGAACTTTAGTCCCTTAGCCTTGGAGGTATGGAAAGTTACCGTCTTCCTTCTATAGTCCATCCTTGCCTGATGATTACTCAGCCAGTCCATCCCCAGGATTACTTCCACTTCTCTTAAAGGTAACGGAATCAAGTCAGCTTAAAGTTTGATTCCTCCAATTTTTATCTCACACCCCTTTAGTTTTTTTATTTCTATTCAGACCTTCTCCTAAGGGTGTAAGGACATTAAGGCTTTGTACAAGAGGAGTGAGCTCCAGGGGTATCTTAGAAACCAACTCTTCCTTGATAAATGATCGTTCTGCTCCAGAGTCAAATAGAGCATAAACTGGTTGTCCCCATAGCTGTATATACCCTGATTTAAGAAACGTATATTTTAGAATGAATTCTCTTTATTAATTTAAAAGACATTCAGTTTACATGACTCTTTTGGACTAGTTGGTAGGGTTTTGGGATGTACCCGCTACAGTGCTAGGGTCTCCTCTAGCCTCCTCCTGAGTGAGGTTGTATACTCTAGCTGGTACTCTTGCTGTAGCTTCTTGTCTGGGGTTCCTGGAGTTTCCTTGAGGTGGTCCAAGAGTATTTTTCTGTCTGTTCTCCCTAAGAGTAGGACAATCCTTCACAAAGTGTCCTGCTTGTCCACATGCGAAACAGGCATGGCATGCTCCGTCATGATTCCTTTGACACTTCGGACAGCAAGGGTTCCCTTGGGGTAAGGTAGGGACTACTCTGGGAAGGGGTGGAGGCATGTTCCTTCTCCATTGCAATACCTTTTTGTTTCCTCCCCTTGAGCTGGTATATTCTCTTCGTCCTCCTTGACAGTTTGAATCTTTATCCCCCTTTCTAGTTGTCTGCTCCATTCGACGACGTCGGGTCTGTACCAGTCGCTCGCATTCATGAGCCATACTAATTATAGCTGCTAGGTGTGTGGGGCGTTCCAGTACTCCCATACGGTCTCGAATATCCAAGTTGAGACCGTCCACAAACCTTTGGCATATGTCAGCTGGTCCGGCTAGGTCGGGAGCAAAGGGTCTTAACTCGTTAAATTTTGTTTCATACTCTGCTATGGAACTAAGCCCTTGCCGAAGTCGGATGAATGCTTGTTTCTTCTCATTTATTAGGTGGGGTGCCAGGTATTCTTCTGAGTATCTTTCCTCAAATTGCTCCCAAGTGGGGGCGGCGACATGTAGATTTCGGACATTATCCCACCACCGTCTAGCACTCCCTTCCAGGAAGAATTCCATCAGGATTACCTTATCATCTGGCAGTATTCGGACAATTCCCATTAACTTCTTGATATTGGCTAGCCAGTCCATGGCGGTCCCAGCATCCTTTTCTCCGAGGAAGGGTTTACATCCTAGTTGTCGGAGAGTTTTGAGATTTCTAGGTATGTCTGTTGGAGTGGTTGGATTAGCAGGGGGAGGGTGGGATTGCACTTCCTCGGGCTCAGCCTATGAGTTGGTACCTGCCTCAGGAGTAAGGTTAGGTTGGCCAAATACACGGGTGAACTCCTCGTACAATCTTTGATGCTCCCTGCTGAGTCCAGGAGGAGTTGTCTGGGATACTCTGGGAGTTTCTACCGGTAGGGGTGGTTGGGCGGTGTTGGAGACGGCAGCCCTAGTTCTCTTGGTTCCTTTCTTCGGAGCCATTCTGTCAAATTTAAAAATAACGCTATTAGTTACTATATTTTCTAGTCTTGATTATGTATTCGAGGAAATAGGCTCTGATACCACTCTAGTTGTCACGCCCTGACCCTTATTCAAGTCGAAACTCTAGTTCGAGCTTCACCGGAAAATGGAGTAGTAGGGAGAGAGAGAGAAGTGTTAAGGTGTGAGGAGAATGAAATGGGGATGACCTCTTTATATAGGCGTAAAACCCGTGTATTAAATGGGCGATATTTATTACTAGTATTAATATTGCCATAAATTATTGGTATTAATTCTAATAATTAAATTTCGGTATTAATTCTAATAATTAAATTTCGGTATTAATTCTAATAATTAAATTTCGGTATTAATTCCAATAATTTAATTTCGGTATTAAATTAATTGTATTAATTCCAATAATTTAATTTAGGTATTAAATTATTGGTATTAATTACAACAATTAAATATATATTAATTTATGGCTATTTATGATAAGCCGTACAATTGCAAAAAAATTTTTGACCGAAATTTCGGGTTACAAAAAAATCATACTTCCCAAGAGATAACCCATCCTCACACTACTCTAAGGCAAGCACACTTAACTTTGAAGTTCTTATGGAATCCAGTTCACCTAAACCAATTTGGTTTTTGTTTTTTAATTTGTCTTAAGTTTCTTTTCCAAGGTTTAATGAATCCTTTGGATCACCCGAAAGTTGTAAATTTCCATATTGCTTATTCTCAAATGTAAACCGACTTGGTTTTCTTATTCGGTTTGACCGGTTCTTTTCCCAGTTTTCCTTAACTAAAAAAAATGCGGGTTTTACAATTTTCTTATTTAATAAGACAAATTTAAATAAGAAAATAGGGTCCAAGGGCTAAAACCGTAAATTTTGGAAGTATTATAGTATAGTAAAATAAATGTTTGGGTTACAGCTCGGAGAACATTTATGAAACCATGTATGATATGCAAAAAGAAAAACATACATGATCGTACGAGAGTAGCATGAAGATTCGGGAATCCCTTCGAGACAAACATGTACTCAAATAAAGGTGAGGAGGATTTCTGGTATCGAGTCCGATTGGACTGGTGATGTGATATTACTCACAAAATTTACTTCATAAATTGTTTATAAAAATATTTTTCCAGAAATATAATCCCATAACTATGTGAAGTTGCTGAAACTATTTTGGGATGTATATTTCTGTTGAGAGCATAAATCTCAATTATAGGATTTCACGTAGAAGGTGTGTGAACACACTTCAAGGGAATTTTCTAATTCAACTTTCGATGCAGGATGTGGGTGAACTCATGACCCACAAGGAGTTGATTTGATTTAGCTTTGTGAAAGTGAGCCTAAGGCTTTGAAAAGTGAAGTGGGCCTAAGGCCATGTTTTGAAAACTTGTACAAGTGAGCCCAAGGGCAATGAAAATGAGTCTAATCCCATAGATCTAAAACTTGTACTTGTTAGATTTAAAATTATCACAATTGATATTGTTTGCTAAAGCTGCTGAGCTGAAGCCAGGTTGGAGCCCATCGTGCTAGCAGCTCAAAGAGAAAGGTCTTAAATCAAAAGAAATTATTTGTGATTGCATTCGTGTGAAACCAAAGAGATGCCTGATATGGGGTAATGTTGGTTCTAAGGGCTATTGGATAGCAATGTTGGTATAAGGGAAGTGTGCTGGCCTAGTATGTCTTGAAGTTCTAGGAGCTTCGTGCGCATTGAGACCAAGGAAGAAGGGGGAGAGGTATCGTCCCTCAATAGCAGACAAAAGAGTCGTTAATGTTTGAGGGTTGGGCAATGGTGCTCACACATAAAATGTGGTAGAGGTTGTGACCTCTCACCTTAGTGGACGATAAAGGTGCTCAAAGCCACTAGTGGGACAGATCAAGGTTGTAGCCTATGGTGTTTGTCTTGCGATTATTTGATCCCTTTATTGAGAAAGGGTGTAAAGCCCGTTATCTTAAAATAAGAAGCTCGAAAGGAGAATAAAAAATTTTGAGAGAAAATCGAGGATAAAAGTGATCCAAAATTGGTAAAGAAGTGTAAAAACATGAATTTGGAAAATCCCAAGTGATCAATGAATTGGTAAAGAAGTTTCCTTCTTCTCACATTTGACCTTTCCTCGACCATTGAGGTTCTATACTTTTGTTTTGTTTGCACTCCTTATGCCTTGGGGGACGTTGCAATGGTTCCTTACATTTGGCTCATATCCTTGGGCTCCCTCGTCATTCGGTCGTGTTTATTTATCTTCCCATGTTCGTCCATGCACTTGTGTGACCCTTTCTAGTTTCAGTTCAAATTTCCTAAGGTCTCGCGCTCGGCATCGATCATCTACTCTCCCTTCTTTATCAGGCTTCAAATCCGTGGCTCTCATTAGGATCGGTTCATTATTGTTTCGTCTCTACTACTCACATTGTCCAGTGGCTTTGGGGCTGTTATCTCTTGAGTTCAATCATTCCTGGCGCCCATCGTGTTGCCATTCACCGTATGTATAGTTGTTACTACTTCCCTGTCCTCCTTAGGGCACCATTTACCTTTCTTGGTCACCCTACGGTTACTAGCCGTTCCCCACTGCCAGGTTCATTTGTAACCCCATTTTGTTTCTCCTTCACTTTTCTAAAGTAGGTCACCATTCGCCTCCCGAGACCATTTGCCTCCCGACGTCTTGTTCAACGTCCAACATTCAAGGTTTGCCTTCTCTTGTGAAGGCACTCCCCATTCTTCATTTGTCAGCGCTCCGACAATTGATGAGTTGCCTTACCTCAAGTTTATTATCACTCATGTGTAATGGATGGTTCCTTCCTTGGGCATTCCTGACCTTTCCTTATCATACTTTATCTTGGTCTGTTGTCTGTAGTATCTCGAGGCCTTGCTTAGCGTCGGCTCATTATGCCTCCCATTCCTTTATTGTTTTCATCACCTTGTTTGGGATACGTCTTTTTTCTTGTTTCTTCTCTCCCGTCATTCCAAACACTCTATCCATCTTGGGACTAGTGATGTCCTAGATTACTATCCTTGGTTCCCCTTTTTATTTTGTCATCTTGTCGAGTTCCAAGCCTTTCCTAATTCTTGGGGCTTGACTCCTCTTAGTGTGTGAATTATTGTTCCTATCATAGGCCAACTCTTAGTCCCTGTATTCCTAGGTTCTTGATCTCTTCCCTTAGTAGGAGTTTTGTCTATTTTCCATAGGTTTTCTGAATTTGAGGCCCTTTTTGTCCTTCTTCCCTTAGTAGGAGGTCATTATTGTCCTTTAATTAGACTCACAATTGACATAAAGAACTCTTTTTATTTAATCAAAGAAATTTCCAAATAGGCTTATTACATGTACTCATTCCACCCCCTTTCTAACCCCACATGTTCACTGATCGGGAATCAACCTTTGGGTTATTTCGGGACTCCTGGTATGATGGTTCGAAGGATGATGACCTCGTGTTCATGTATTGTCCCTCACATCCCTTGTATGGGTTTAGACTGGGTGCCTTGGATTGGGGTGAAACCGCATCGTTGGGTGCTCCTCGGGCCTTTACTTCGTGAGTCACTTCGATCCCATTCCTTTCCAGCACTACAACTTCATACTTGTAGGCTTGTCGCATCATATTTACGGTTTGAGGCTTACCCAGATGGGTGTGAGTTTGTGGAAGACCCTCACATAGTTGGCATACACCTCCCAGTAGTTCTTCCATGCCTCTTCTTGTGTCGGGGTTCGTTCCAGTGGCTGGGGTGCCAGAGGAGGTGCTTGGTTCCTTTCTGGAGGTGTATTTTCTACTAAGGGTTCACCCCTTTCCTAGGAGGGTTGGGCTTATTGAACATCTTTCTCAACTGTTCATGAAGGGCCTCTTGATCAACAACCATTTCATCGGGTCGGACCCGCTTGAGTCTGGTGGTTCCCTCACTACTTCCTTTGCTCAAAGTAGAACTCTTTACTAGTCTAGAGTTTGGGCGGGTTCATCGGGCTACCTTTATTGGGCCATCTTCCTATAAGGTGGGGGTGTTCATTAGTTGGTATTTTTAAGCTCGGCTCTTGATACGTGCTTGGAAAAACCTAAGCTCTTATACCACCAAAGTTGTCATACTCCAACTCGGCTTGGTCGGAACCCTATGAGCAACTTGCCACCTTTACTTATGCTCTCCGCGTATTCCTACCCAGTTAGAGTAAGGAAAGTAAAGATATTCGTTGAATCGGTCTTTCCAAAGTAGATGTATCAAAATAACTTAAGGGTAAGCTCGCACCTAATAGGGTGAAATTTGCCTCACTCTTTTGTTCTTTATTTTCACGACCAGTGTGCCTCCCCAAAAAAGGGTTAAGGGAGGGCGTGAGTCTTATAACTTAGTGAGGGGCTAGCTATCAAGGTATTTTAGCTTTTACATTTGAATTTAACCCAATAATTTAATTTCACACACAATTCAACCGCCCTTTTTCATAAACGGTTCACACATTCACAGAGCAGTCCCTGACAGCTCCACTTGTGAACTGGAGTGCCTTTACCATCCACCCTGAAAGAAGCCTGTGACTTCTACCCTGAGTTTGAGTGGGCATCTTTTGTTCGACCCTTAGACCTGAATCATACAACGTGTACATAATGTGGGATAAGACCTCTCCCCCTCTGACCTTGGTCTTAGTGCGCATGAAGCTCCTTGAGCTTCTCAAAATAATAGATGACAGACTTCCCTTATACTCCCTCGGTCATCCAGTAGCCCTTGGAGCCACCACTACCCCACAACGGACACCTCGATGGCTTTGAAATCATTGCACGCATAAACAATAGTTTTGTTAATTATATCCATCATCTTTGGGGCTACTGGACTAACGGATCCAACAACTTGACTTTATGATCACTGGCCCAGCAGATTCGCCGACCCAGCTTTGGCTCAACGGTTACTAGCCCAACGAGTCCGTCCACCCGACTTCGGCACAGTAGGGGGCACACAGACAACTACTCATTTTTTAGTGTTCCAGTATATAAGGCTTAACTTGTAAATTGACTTTGAGCTCGCGTCCATTGGCCTTGGGCCCACTTTAGCACTTCTAGTCTATCATTTCATGGTCCATGCTTTCGTCAGGACCGTCTCCCAAAATGTTTAAGTGTAGTCAACCAGTCAGGGGAGAATAACCCTAGAAAATGGTTTACAATCTAGAGGACTAGTATCCATCAGTCCAACTGGATGTGATGCCAAACCTACTCACTCGGTGTGCAGTGACTTGTTTCTCCCGAGCTGATTTGACCATATATCTGGGGTGTTTTGCCGTTGTAGGTTGACGTGCTTCCTTTAGTACCTACATCATTCCAAGTAAGGAACATTAAGTTCTAGTTTACTTCAAACTTCCTGAATTCTACCCTCATGGTAATTAATTCTCGGTTAAATACCCATATTACAAATTGTTGACTTGGGAAATATTCACAAAATTCCCTTTTTGGGCTTTGAAATCTAAATTTTCTCTTACTTGCACTATAGTTCTCAATTTTTCCAAAAGTACCAATTTAGCCCAAATTTCCCAAAAGTGGCCAATTGGTCCCCCAATTTCCTTAAAATCACCAAGTTGCCACCAATTTCCTCAAAATAGCCCATTGACCTTTAATTTTCCGAAAATTGCAAATATGTCCTTCGAACTTTTGAAAATTCCCAATTTCCCCAAAAACTTTTCCCCAATTCGTTCATCCTTTATCCTGGAATTTGATTTCATCAAATTAACCCCTCAATCCATGTTAATTACTTCCTAGCATGATGCTAATGGGTTTTCTCACCTTCCTATGATCTGATTGGGCTTTGAATAACCATTTTTGGATCCGAAACAAGCTCAAATGGAGCTTTGTCAAAAAATTGGAAGTAGAGAGAGAAAGCTTCAAGTGCTTACCGGTGGGGCTACGACGGTCGAAGCTATTGGTTTGGGATGATAGCTCTAGTCAAGGTGGTCTTTCGGGGATCAAGAGCGACTCTAATTCATGTATTGAGTAGTGGAAATTTGATAAGTGAAAATGGGGTACTTTCTCTTTCTAGAACTAAGCTGCTCTAACAAGTGGAAGCTAAATTAACTTACGTGGGCACTTCAAGGAGTCGAGAGTTAGCTGGACAGACTTGGGGGAGGCTTGGTTCAGTTGTAGGAGGTCAAGGGAGGCTACAATTGGACTTGGCAGAATCGAGCTGCTTCGAGTCCTTCGAAGCAGCTTCACTGTTTGGGTCCACCGATGCTTCTCGGCTCGAGTGGAGGGTGTGGATGGGTGGAGGACTCTCTCCTGGTTCCAATGAGTCCTCTAGAAGCTTTAGTGGTTGAGAATTCACCCAACGTCGAAGCTCTGGTTGATGCCTCCCCGGAAACTGGCACTCCTTCTCTCCCTCGCCCGATTGCTTGATGGATAGAACGAGGGGAGGGGTTCTCTTTATATAGAGAGCTCGGTGACTGTCCTGACTACTAGACGGTGTAGAACTCGCCCCCGCCTCACTCACTAGTGATCAGACCAGAGCTTTTTCTGAGTCACGGGAGACTTTCTCCCCCTTCTTATCTTCTTGTCTCTATCATCCAAACGAAGAAGATTACACTATGTTGCACGTGCGAGGTTCGCACGTGCCGGCTTGCCAAGTGGCATGTCATGATTGGCTGGCATTGCTGACGTAGCATCCTACTCAGCAACCTAATCAGCCTTTGAGTCAATAACCAGACACGTGGCGGCCTCTCAATGGCCATTGATGCTAGCGTAGCCACTGACCGTATCCTTGTCGGCCGCTGACCATGACATGTGGCATCCTTTGATTGGTCCTTTTTAAATATGTTAGATTCCCTCCTGACACACAATACTACTGCCATGTGTCAGCCTTTGATTGATTGGGGCTATCTGACATGGCCCTACCACATATCGATCTCTGATAGGTCGATCGTTTCTCAAACATCCCAGTCGGACGCTGATGTGGCACTCTTGCCATGTGTCCACTTCCCATTGGTCGGTTTGACTAAATAGGCTTTTCCAACATTGACTGTTGAACATGGACACGTGTCGCTCTTCTATTGGTCGATCATCGCTGAGGTGGATTTCCACTCTTGATCGTTGACCGAGGACATGTGTCGCATCCTAATTGGTTAGCACTTCTAGGCACTGACTATACGCTTACATGGTGCATTCCACCACACATCATACACTGATTGGTCACACCTACTGACTGGGCACTGACCTGGCAGCGATCCATTGATCGGTTGGACTATTGATCGGTCTGGTTCGATGGGGTTCGGTGTCCCCAAAATAAAAAATTGGCCAGTTTAGGCTGGATTCGACTAGTTTTTCGAAATTTAAAAAAATTATAAATACTACTAAAATATTTTTCTATCTAATGGTGGCCTTAATTTCCCAATTTGATATTTTTATGCACCTAGAAAAATAAATCTTTGAACCAGTTCCATACGGTTCATTCCAGTTCAATCTTATTCAGATACGGTTTGATTTAATCTTGTTCGACTCTCACTCCCCCTTCCACCCACAGTTACTTTCCATGGTGTCTGGGTATTCTTTGACCACTCGAGATCTCCCAATTTCTCATTTTGGCCTCCATTTATCGATTCCGGCTCATTTTCCCTCTCGATTTTCCTTTAAATTTTCTGATTTTTCGGTGGTGTGGAGACGGGGTTTACAAATGTAATAACTTCGGTGAGTCTTTAATGGCTCTGACAAGGCCTTAAATTGGCGAGTTAATGATTGGCCGATGGATGGATGGCTAGAATGGTTTGTCCCCGAGCTACCTATATAAAGAGCTCCTGTACATTCATACTCTACACTCCTCCATTGATAAGAGAACTTGAACAACTCCACATTCTGACCATCCTCGAACCAGAGCTTTGACATCAACCCTTTTCTCCACCTCCGACTATGAAATTTAGTTCTCTATAATCTTGAGGAAGTCCTCCACCTTCCTGCATACTTGATTCAGCTCGAATATTACCGGAGATGCTCAGGTGAGGCTACACAGTACCGACACTTCGATGACCGAATTTGAGTAGAAGCTTTTGAGCCAAATTCCAACCACCACATACCCCTTGAGACTAGGTTGACCCTCTCTTGACTCCTCACAACCGAGCATTGACCTCTTGAACTTGTGTAGTAAGTCAATTTCACCTCCCTTCATCGGAATAGTGAAATTTCATAGTAAAAATCGTGAAACTTTTGCTAATAAAATTCTCATTGCCCAGGCTATCAATTGATGTAAAATTTGATCCTAGGAGGATCCAATTGATGAGTGCTAGCCCCCAATACCCACAGCTTCGACAACCATCCCTTCGCCAGTAAGAAATCGAAACTTTCTCTCTCTAAAAAGATTTTCGGCGAAGCTCGACTTTTGCTCGATTCTGGGTTAAATTAAGTGATTTAAAGCTTAGAATGCTCATAGGAAGATGAAGAAGATGATTAGTAGTATGTTCGGAGGAAATTGACATGGTTTAAACATTCAATTTGATGAATTAAGGATTCAAGGGTTAAATTGCAAGTTCTGATGAAATTGGACAAATTGGAGATTTTTGTGAAATTGACATCAACTCAGGGTACATTTTTAAATAAGAGGAATTTAGGGATTTAGTTGCAATTAAAATATTTTTGAGGATTTAATTGGAATTAAAAATAATTATAAGAATTTATTTACAATTTTAAATAATTTTATTTTGATAAAATTATATAGGGGTGAGATTGAAAATAAAGAAAACTTAGAAATTTTGGTAAATAATTTTGGAGTTTTTGCCAATATAATAAACTTAGGGACTATTATGTCAAAGAAAAAAACATAGTGACCTAAGTAAAATTCGGATAATTTATATTCCCATTATCCATGACAATGTAGGTGTGGAGAGAAGATCCCTTACCTACAAATGCAACACAGTTAAGAGATATCAAAAAGTCATTCGGGACGAATGAGTCACGAAATTCAGGTGAGTGGGATTTCCAGTAGCATGCCTGTTTGGGGTGATGAACATATTTTCGTATTACCCGAAAGTTAAAACCATTTTCCAGAAATTGTCTCCCTTGATTGTGTAAAACCGCTTAAACAAATTTTTGTAGTTATTTCTATTAAGATTATAAAGCATTACCTTATAGAGTTATAATTGCTCCAATGGGCCTAAGGCCACCATTTTTGAATTGAAGTGGGCTTAATGCCATGTTTTGGAAAACTCGTGCTATGGGCCCAAGGCCAATGGAAATGGGTCTAGTCCCGTAGAAAAATTATGATTTGTGAGCCTTATGAAAATTATCATAAATGGATAATTTGTGTGATTTAGCTACCAAACTGAAGCGGGGTCATCGAACTCGTTGGGTTGGTAGCACAAAAATAAATGTCTTAATAAAAAGACTAATGAATGTACTTTTGAGATACGAAACCATCGAGGCACCCGATAAGGGGAAGTGTTAGTTCTAAGGGTTGTTGGATAGCATAAAGAGCATAAGGGAAGTCTTACGAGGCTAGTATGTCAAAGAGCTATGGGAGCTTCGTGTGCATTGAGATCGAGGATGAAGGGGGAGAGGTCTCATCCCACAATAGCGGACATGAAGTATCATAAAGGTCTAGGGATTAGACAATGGTGCTCACACGGACTATGTGGTAGAGGTTGAAAGGGCTCCTAGACAGCTTAGGGAGGGCTTGAAAGGGATAATTTATGTGATTTAGCTACCGACCCAAAGTTGGGTTATCGAACTCGTTGGTCTGGTAGCATAAAGATAAATGTCTTAATAAAAAGACTAATGATTATGCTTGTTGAGATACAGAACCATCGGGGCGGCCGATATGGGGTAGTGTTGGTTCTAGGGGCTGTTGGACAACTTAGGGACATAAGGAAAGTATTCCTGGTCCAGTGTGTCAAGGAGTTCTGGGAGCTTCGTGTGCATTGAGACTGAAGAAGAAGGGGGTAGAGGTCTCATCCCACAATAGCAGACATGAAGTATCAGAAAGATCTAGGGGTTAGGCAATGGTGCTCACACATACTATGTGGTAGAGGTTGAAACCTCTCACCAAGGTGGACGGTAAAGTCTCTCCAAGCCACAAGTGGAATAGTCAGGGACTATTATGTGAAGGAATGATCCATTTGGTGACAATGGGTATGTGGTTGTTTGTTAAACCAAAACTCATGAAGGAGAATGGTGATGTATATTGATAAATAAACAATCCTTTAAACATTCTTGAGTAATTACCTTATTACCCACTCACTGAGTTTTCGTGCTCACCCCCTCCATTAAACCATTTTAGGAAAATCATAAAGAGGAACGCGTGTGAAGATTTAACTTCTTGGTATGTTTTATGCCTTAATGATATTCTAGTATGTTTTATGGAAATATATTTCCTTGAAATTCTTTTGAAATATTTTCAAATTACGTATCCCTCCTACAGATACCACGATGGTGATTATCCTTTTTATATCATGAAGAGTGGTGGGTTGTTCATAGGGTTCCGACCAAACTGGGTTGAGGTGTGACATCCGAAAAGGGAGAAATTGGCCCTTAGGAGTCAATCTTTGCATGTAAATTTGGAAAAAATATGGAAAATGTCTGTAAGAGTAGCCTTAGAGACTTAGAAGTGATTTTAAGACATATGGGGGATGTCTAATGTTATTTTCAAGAATTCAAGGGCAAAATTGTAAATATGGTGTAAAGGAGGGGCAAAATTGTAATTTTGCTAAAATAAATATGCAAAAAAATATTTTTGTAAATAAGAAGCAAGATGGTGATTTTGCTAATTTTAGGATCCAAAATATAATTAGTATATTTTTGGGGCCCAATTATGTTTAAAGGAGTTATGGGTACCCAAATGAGTGACTTGGGAAGTCTAAGGCCCAAATTGATGATCTTTTGATGAGTAGAGCAAAATGGTAATTTTGCCCAACTTAAGAACCAAAATGCAATCTCTGAAAAAGTTGGGTTATCTAAGTAGGGAACTTGGAAACTTTTTGGCATTTTTGTGAATAAAAGCTAATATGGTCTAACCTTGATTTTGAAGGAAATCATAGGTGGGGTTAGTAATCATAAAGGGTCATCAACACATTAGTCTAGAGATCCCAACCTGGAATGCAAAAGCACAAACTGGATAATAGTTATGAGTATTTAGTAGACCTTTAAATTTTCTCGGTTGTGCAATTTGATTTTTATAGAATTCATCCTGTTGTGGATCGCATGAGGATTGCACAACTAGAGATAAAAGAAATAATGGTCGGGATGAACAAGTTATGGTGAAAATGTGAGTGGGTTATGTTTGACGGCACGTCCAATGAGGTCTAACCTCCCCCATTTAACCATGCTTTTGGCATGAAAATAGTGAGATGCATTCGGTATGCAAAGTGATGGGGAGATTGGATGTGTTGCACCAAGCTCTCGGTAACATTGTGCATGTAGCTCCGATATGAGGAATGGCCATGAGTGCCACTTTATGACTACGAGTCATGTTATTTAAATTGCGAATACCAGTATGGGAGATGGGGGTGACAGAGGGTCACCTAATAGGTTGTGCCATCATTTGAGGCATAAATGGAAAGGTGATGTAGGAAGGTACAATGTGATGCTTTCATGTTTTCCTGGGATGCACATAACACGTAAGGGTACCGTCTGAGTACACCTTTGCGACGAGTAGGTCGGTGGGATGAGTCATATGTGTAGGGGCCATAGGCTAGTGAGAGGTGATAATGCGGCTATGACTTGGGTGCTGAGACACCAGTTGGGAATTCAGAGAAGGTTTGTAACCCTTTCACTCCAGTTCCCTGTCAGGTGTTGTCCCAAGAGGGCGATGCATTATGGGGAGGTTTTTATGCTTATGTAGGGCTTAATTTTCCCAAATTGTTGTGTGAGCCTAAGTGCCACATTGTGTGGGAGAGTGGTTGTAAGGCTGCCATGTCACACCCCAACCCGATTTGGTCAGAGTCTTATGATTAACCCACCACTCTCCCAAGCCTTGAGGAGGGGTTCTTCCCCGGGATTGGGAAGAGTTAGGCATAGCACCTGTTAGGTCTTCCTAGAATAACATTAAAAAAATTGGAAATTTAACTTGTACTTGGTTTAGGTCTTGGTGAAGAAAAGTTCCTGTGCAATTCTCTTCCTTCCTGCAAAATGTTTAGAGGGAGGGGGTGAGTTCCACGACTCAGTGAGTTGGAGAAATCTTAGGGTGCATTTAGTTATGTGTCATCAAGTTTATGGTATTTCCACTTTCTACCCCTTCTCGGGTTGGCACACAATCACATGCCCTTCCTATCATAGAAAGGGATCACATGTTCATAGAACGATCCCTGACCGTTCCACTTGTGGACTGTAGCGCCTTTACGGAACTTGTTTAAGAAAGAGCCATGAAAATTTCTAATGAAATTGGTTGTATAATTTTGCCATGGTACCGAGTGAGGACCGAAAATATTCGTTGGACTGGCGGCAATGCGTTAGGGCCAGGTCAATGAACCGGTCTAGACAAATAGCTGCAGGTTGAGTTGAGCATTTTTGCTGTTGGACCGTTTGCCCCCAAGATAATGGCTATATGTGGAAAACTCTTGTTTGTGCACATGTACCCTCTATCAGGTATGCTTAAAGTTTCTTTTAAGCTTGCATTAGATTGATTTATGTTATTACAAGGAACAATGTTTGGATTTAGGACCGACTCCTCTTGAATAGAAGAAGGGGGAAACCCCTCTTAAACCAAGGGAGCGGCGGGTTAATCATGGGGATTCGACCAAACTGGGTTGGGGCGTGACACTAACGATGGCAGCCAAATTGGTGGGTCATCCTAATACCCCCATTTGGTCTCTCACGTCCATATTGAGACTGTCGATGAACTTTTGGCAGATGTCTACTGGTCCCGCCAAGTTGGGGATGAAGGGTCTCAACTCCTTAAATTTGGTCTCATATATTGAGACCGTACTTGCTCCTTGTCGGAGCTAGAAGAATTCCATCTTCTTCTCATTGATCATGTGGGGAGTTAGGTACTGCTCCGAGTATCTCTCTTCGAACTCCTCCGAGGTGGGGGTGATGGGAGAGAGGCTCCTCATGTTATCCCACATCTCTTTGCGCTGGACTCCAAAAAGAACTCAACCAAGGTCACCATCTCTTCTAGGGGCATCCTTATGATACCCATGAATTTCTTGAGGCTTTCCAGCCAATTAATGGCGACCCCGACATCCTTCTCCCCTTGGAAGGGCTTTCACCCCAGTTGTCAGTGTGTCTTTAGGTATTTAGGGATGTTGATGAGGGGTGGGGTAGGGGCTGAAGTGGACTGGGATTGTACCTCTTTGGGTCGGGTTTGGGACTTGGAGTCTAGGTGGGGTTTGTTGTTGAGGTGGGGTTCTCCAAATACCCTGGTAAATTCTTCGTACAACCTTTGGTGCTCGGAGCTGAGACCTTGTGGGGTCGGCTGTGCCCCCAAGGATTCTTCCTCTAGGAGGGGGTTGTCGGTGGAATCCGCGATTGCCGCCCTCGTTCTCTTGGCTCCACTTTTTGGTGCCATAGCTAGTTTAAGATTTTTTTAGTAGTCTTTAGGTTATAAAGTTTTGATAATGCATTCAGGAAAACACAAGCTTTGAAACCACTAAAGTTGTCACGCATCGACTCGGTTTGGTTGGAGCCTTGTGATCAACTCACCACTCTCCCGGACCTCGAGGAGGAGTTCCTCCCTAGGATCGAGAAGAGTCAGGTGTAGCACCTATCATGTCTTCCTGGAATAACATTAAACAAAATTGAAAATTTAACTTGTACTTGGTTCAAGTCCTGGCAAAGAAAAGTTCCCGCGCAGTTCTCTTCCTTTTTGAAAAATGTTTAGAGGGAGGGGGTGAGTTCCATGACTCAGTGAGTGGGAGAAATCTTAGGGTGCATTTAGTTAGGTATCATCAATTTTATGGTATTTATACTTTCTACCCTTTCTTAGGTTGGCACACAATCACATGCCATTCCTATCATAGAAATGGATCACACGTTCGTAGAATGGTCCCTGATCGTTCCACTTGTGGACTAGAGAGCCTTTACTATCCACCCTGATAAAGGTTAATAGACTCCACCCTGTGTTTGAGTGGATCTTGCTCATCCGACCCTCAAACCTCAATCACACTTCATGTCCGCTTTGTGGGATGAGACCTCTTTCCCCCTGCTGCCTCGGTCTCAGTGCACCGAAAGCTCCTAGAGCTCCTCGACATATTGGACGATAGACCGCCCTTATGCTCCTTAGGACGTCTAGCAACCCTTGGGACTGCCACTACCTCATTCTATGTGTCTTGATGACCCCAAATCACATTTGCATGCACAATCAAGAGTCTTTTCATTTATAACCATAATCTTTGGCCCTCTAGCTCAAGGGTCTATTGGCTTGGCTTCAGGTCATGTGTACCAGCCCAAGAGGTTCGGTGACCTGGGTTCAGCGTAGTAGCCATTTGGCCCAACAAGCCCAACATCCAAACCTTGGCTTGGCGGGTATCACAAACAATTATCTATTATTAGGACATTTAGCAGTTCATAACATGCTGATTCTGAGTGGGTTCATGCCCGTGTCCATCAGCCTTGGGTTCACTTGTAGTACTGAGCCTAAGTCCTAGAATTAGCTCCCAAATATTTTAAGCAGAGTCACTTAGTCAAGGGAGGCTGATTCTGTGAAAATTGTTTTTTGGGCAAGCCATCATTCCAATTGGAATTGATGTTTTAGAGTTCTCACTCACTCGATAATCGTGACGGGTCATCCCAGTGAGACCTTGCTTTGTGGTGCGCTTCCTTACATCGGCACTTAGGCAATCTGCTCCCTCATGGTATGAGTATTTATCTTAGGATGATTGGCATAAGAGTTCGTATACTTTTGAGTATTTACGCATAGGCCCTCACATTATATCTTAATTGCATTTAGTTCACTAAATTTTAAAATTTTTACATTTAGGTCCCTAATCATCCTTTAATTTCAATTAAGTTCCTAGAATTTTCACTTATCCTTCTTGGGTCCTTAATTTTTCCAAAACCATCAATTGGCCCTCAAATTTTCCAAAAATGCCATTTGGTTCTTAATTCCACAAAAATTGCCAATTGGTGTTCCATTTCATCCAATTTGCCCAATTGGACCTCAATTGGAAGTTAATTTCATGAAAATCCTTCGAATTTCCTTAAATTACAATTCAGCCCCAATTTTCCAAAAATCCCAAAATTGCCCATATCACGCCCCAACCCGGTTTGGTCGGAACACTGGAGCAACCCGCCACTCCTTTTGGTTCAAGAGGGTTCCACCCCTTCTAAACCGCGAGTAGTCAGACATCTTTTCCCTGTTTTTCCTAGTATAGTATTATACAAAACTAAATATATTAAAATTTTCATTCCTACCTAATGATTCAACTACAAGAGTTTCTTATGGTTGGTCTTCCTCTTTTACCTGAAAAAGGGTAAAGGGAGGGGGTGAATTCCTACAACTTAGTGAGCGAGTTTTGGGAGTGAGTTTAAAAAATATTTAGTTTATTTATCCAAAATTGTGCCAAGATTTAACATTTCCCTTTTAAGGATTTTTCTCAAACTCAAATCTCAAAACCTTTTTCCATTTCCATATTAGGCGTGTTTAGTTCTCTTAGCCCAACCCCTTGCCTCGGGAGGTGTTTAGCAAACAAACACACGCCCTTTATCAGAAAGGGTACACACATTCTCATAGTAGTCCTAGACTGCACCCACTTGTGGATTAGTGTGACTTTGTTGTCTACCCTGATAGAAATCCCAGACTTCTACCCTGAGTATGAGTGGACGTACCAGATGTCTGACCCTCAGATCCGAATGCCACTTCATGTCCATATGAGGATGGAGACCTCATCCTGACCCACCCCGGTCTCATGTGCAAGAAGCTCCTAGAACTTTATGACCGACTGTCATGACAATCTACCCTTATCGCCCCCATGTCGTCCAATAACCCTTGGGACCCTTCACTACCCCCTGGGGCGTCTTGATGGCCCCGTACCTTAAGTGCATGCACAAAGAAAAGTTTTCATGATTAAGCCATTCTCTTTGGTTTCAACGGTCCAATGGCCCCGACACTCAACTCGACCTACAATTGTTTGTCTAGGCCGGTCAGTCGACCTGACCTTGACGTAGTGCCGCCAGTCCATCGAGCATTGTCGGTCCCGACTCGATACCATGGAAAATCACACAAACATTGAAATTTTAAATTAGGAGTTTTCAAAGCTCTTCATAATCATGTTTGTTTACGAGCTCTAGCTTGTGCCCACTAGCCTTGGGCCCACTGCACGTGTTTTCCAAAACTGGGCCTTGAGCCCTATGAGTTCAAAAACAGAGCCCCTAGCCTATTAGAGCTGTTTTGGCTCTTGTCAAGAAGGTCTCCCAAATAGTTTAAGCAGTTGTCACACAGTTAGGGGAGAACCCTTCTAACAAAAATCACTTTTTAATCTTATCACACTAACCGGGTGTGATGATGGATCCGCTTACAACCAGTAGGCAAGTTTCTCCTTTCCTTGAGAAAGCTCATCATACCAAATAGGTATGATATTTATTTATTACTACTCACAACCAATAAGTAGGTTTTTTCTGTTAAAACAATTTTCATCATCCCAACTGTTATGATGTATAAAAGTGCCACTCATAAGTGGTTTTTCGATTAAAACGTTCTCATCACCCAAATTGAGTATGACGTTAAAAGTCCCACTCACCCTTTGACTGTGTCGTGTTCGTCACCAATCAGTTTCCAATCCATGCTAACTTTCTCTTGCTTGCGTTCTAGTCTCACGTGTCCCTACATGATTTGGGTATTATTGTCAATAAGGATTCGACATGACAACTTTCGTTTTCTCATGTATGAGCGACTAGGCCCAAAGTTCTTAGTTTATTGCACTTAAGTCTCTAAAGTTCATTTTTCTTGACTTTAGGTCCCTAGTGCTAAAATTTCCCAAAATTAAATCCCAAGGTTTCCAATATCCTCTTTTGATCCTCAATTTACTCAAAATTGTGTAAGGGGCTCAATTTTTTTTCCAAATTTCCAATTTGGTCCTAAATTTTCCAAAAATTATAGTTTTGGCCCTACTTTCTAAAAATAGCTATTTACTCCAAATCTTTCAAAAATTGACCAATTGGTCCTCAACATCTTTCTCATTGCCAATTGACCTTCAATTTTAAGAAATTGCATGGAGGCCCTCAATTTTTTGAAATCCCCAATTTCCCCAAATTGTTTCCCCATTTTCTTCCCCCTTTTCTAACCGAATTTAATTTCTTAAAATTGGCCATTCCAATAAGGTTAATTGTTTCAATTGATGGCATGGATCAGTTCTTACACTTCCATATGATCAAATGGAGCTTTGAATGGTAGAATTTGAGTCCAAAACGAGCTCAAACAGAGCTTCGCCGTAAAATTGTTCGTAGAGAGAGAAGGATTCAAAAGGTTACTATTGGAGGTGCGGTGGTCCGAGCTCTCGATCTGGGGAGGTAGCTTTCATCCTTATGATCCTTCTAGGATCAAGAATTGCTACAATTGAAGTGAATATGAGGGTGAATTTTTTTAGTAAAATTTTACACTTTCTCTCTATAGCATCAATCTACAATGATGGAGGAGGGCCAAATTGGCTTACATTTCACCTCTGTGGAGGTCATGTGAGGGCTGTGGTGATGTTGGGGAGGCTCTGTTTGGCTAGAAGGGGTCTGAATTTGGTCAAATTTAGCTTGACCAAAATAAGGCAACTTTGATCCGTCGGAGTTGCTTTACTATTTGATTCCGCCGGCACTTCTCTATTGATCCTCGGGTCGAAGGGAGGTTGTTGTCAAGTAGCTGACTTCGCCAAAGTCTGTAGAACCCGACCTTGCCTTCTAAGGCTAAGAAAAGTGTCCAAGTTGGAACTCTGGTTTAGACCGGTCCGGTCCGGTTTGGAACTGTGTTGTCTTCTCCCTTTAGATGACAACACTGTTCACTCGCCGAAAAATCGCGCACCATCGGCAAAGCTGAAAAGTCTCTGGCCAGGGAGTTTCAGACAATGAATGACTCCCATTACAGCACCAATCCGATGACCAAGAAGTCCCCGAGCTTTCTATATAATGGCCCCCTCCCCATTCATCCTCTCAACACCTGAAAACTCCATTCTCTCTCAACTACTCCATTTTCCAATGAAGCTCGAACCAGAGCTCCAACTTGGGCACTTTTCTGAGCCAAACAAGGTGAGGTCGGGTTCATTAGAATCAGGGAGAAGTCAGCTACACGCCTATAGTCTCCATTTGCTCCGAGGGTCGTTAGAGAAGCGTTGATGTGAAGGAACAGTGAAGCAGCTTCGATGGACCGAAGCTGCCCTGTTTGGGGTGAACTAAAATCAGCCATTTTGAGCCCTCCTCAATCCAAACCAAGCCCTCCCAACACCTTCACAACCCTCCTATAGCTGAATTAGAGTGAAAAGGTAAGCCAATTCGACTCCCCTCTGCAATTTCTGACCAATGCTAGAGAGAGAGCCGACAAAAGTTTGATGATAAAATTTTCATACAATTCGACATCAATTGATGTAATTCTTGAATCTAGGATTAACCTCAGGATGAGAGCAATCTGCCCAGATTGAAAGCTCGGGCCGCCGTGCTCCCGACGGTGAGTAATTGAAGCTTTCTCTCTTTAGAGTCTGTTTTCCGGTGAAGCTCCGTTTGAGCTCGTTCCGGCGTCAAAATTTGTGATTCAGAGTGCTATTGAATCGTATGAAGATGTAGGAACTCAATTTTAACTTCAATTTCAACAATTAGAAGTGTTTAATTAGTCAATTTGATGAAATCAAATTCAGCTGTGTTAGGAATTTTAAATTGGGGGAAAAATTAGGGATTTTCGAAAATTTGAGGGACCAATATGCAATTTTGTAAAATTGATGGTCAATTGGGCATGATAAGAATGTTAGAGGGCAAATTGAGCAATTTTAGAATTTTTGTGGTAAAACTTACCATTTTTATAAGGGAACGGCTAAATGGTAATTTTGGAAAAGTTGGGGGACCAAATTGAAAATTTGGGAAATTTAAACCTTTTTTTTTGAATTTGAATAAATTGAGGTCCTAAAATAAATTTTAAAAGCTTCGGGACTCAATTTGAGGAATAACCGACATCAGGGACTTAAAATTAAGGAAAAATAACTTTAGGGACCTAATTGCAAATAAATAAAATGTTTGATTTTCTCATTCATTTGGAATGAATAATGGCTATTACCGCAAGGGATAATGAATAAGGATGTTCATATCATGTTGGAACATGAAGTACTGGGAACGCCAGTAAGGATGAGCTCACGTGAATACAAAGAACCAATTGAGTTGAATTCACTGCATTAACGTGTGAGTAGCATTTTATATCATACTCGGTTGGGGATGATAAGTAACTCGAAATGAAAACCCACTACTTAGTGGTATTTTAAACATCACAACTTAGAGGAGTGATGTGAAAATGACGCGAAAAAAATCTACTTACAGATTGTAAGTAGATCATACCCGGTTGGTATGATGAAACTTACTCGGAGGAAGTGGAAAACTCGTTCATTGATTATGAGCAGAGATATCCTCATACTCGGTTGGTATGATGGATAGTTGAAAATTTATTTTTGTATGAAGTGCTCTCTCCGGACTATGTGTCACTGCTTAAACGATTTGGGAGACCTTCTTGATGGGAGCTCGGATAACTCTTATAGGTCGAAGGCCTCGATTTTTGGAACTTGGGGGCTAATATGCCCAGTTTTGGAAAGCTTGAACAGTGGGCCATAGACCAATTGGCACGTGCAGGAGCTCGTAAACAAATATGAGTTATATGCCATAAAACTTTAAATAAATGAATTGTTTGGCCGTGGTACCAAGACATGACCGACATATTCAATCAACTAGTGGCAGTGCGTCATGACAGGTCGACGGACCAGTCAAGACAAACAACTGCAGGTTGAGGTAAGGGTTGGGGCCGTTGGACCAGTGGCACCATAGATTATATGACATGATTTGAAAATACTGATTGTGCATGCACTATGATTATGAAACCTTCAATATGCCCAAGAGGTGTAGTGATATGTCTTAGGGCCCTAGACGACTTGGAGGGTGGGGGGGGGGGGTATAAGGGCAGTTCATCGAACCAGGTGACCTTGCGAAGCTCGACGTAGCTTCAAGCGCATGAGACCAGGGTGGGGTTAGGATGAGGTGTTTATCCTCATACAAACATGAAGAATTGATTACGAGATTGAGGGTTGGATGTCATGTACATCCACTCATTCTCAGGGTAGAAGTGGACGTGATTCTATCTAGGTGGCCAGTAAAGTTGCTCGGACGCCACAAGTCGGTTCAATGGATGGGCTGGCCTGCGATTATGTGATTGACCTTCATGATGAAGGATGTGTGTTAGGTGATGACACACCATGATTAATAAGAAATGGTGATAAAAACAGAGATTTGAAATAAAAGGATTTTTGAAAGAAAATAAGGAGTCTAACACACTCCAATACAAATTTTTTTCCTAAAAGTTAAATTTCGAAAACCCATTCACTGAGTAGTTGTACTCACCCCCCTCCCTTATATCCCTTTTAGGAAATCCTGAAAAGCCTACTCTCAAGGATCACTAACTAATACGCCTGTGAGATAGGTATAATAAATTTAAAATTTTATGCAGTTTTGATTTATGTTATTCTGGGAAAGGTGCAGGTTTAAAAGATGCCTTACTCTTTACGATTTAGTAGAGGGGAAACCCTTAAATAAACCGGGATAGTGGCGGGTTGTTCACGAGGATCCGACCAAATCAAGTCGGAGCGTGACAACTTGAGTGGTATTAGAGCCTGTTTCCTTGAATATATAATAAAGACTAGAAAATATAGTAAGTAATAGAATTGATCTTAAAATTTTCAGATAACTCCTAGGAAAGTAACCAAGAAAACTAAGAATGATTCTACTCAACACCCTGTCCTTGTAGGAAGACAACCCTAGAAGCTTCCTAATTGCCGAGACATAGTAGAAGCCCCAAAGGACCAAATGGAAAAGTATCCAGTACCACCAAGGAGTACAGTGCCAGGACATGTTAGGGTCACAGTCCTATGTACAAAGGGAGCCATGCCTAAAGCCAGGAAGGCTAGTGTGGTCATATAATCGTACCAAGGAGGATACTTACCAAGAAAACCATAGCTTCCTATCTATCTTGTAACTATTTTTGTAATAGGGTTAAGACCCAAACCTTTTATACTCCTCTATAATGAAGTACTTGAAATTTCAAAAAAATCCTATCTCTTAATGATGTGATATTACTAAGAAGAGGGTCCTAGGAATAGTAAATAAACAAACCACCACTACCATAGAAGTTAGGAAAAATCCCATCCCAGTAAAGAAAGTTGAATCAGAGAATTAAGAAATATAGGAGGACTCCTAGAGTGACAATTTGGAAAAGAAGAAAACTTTCAAGGTATTCAAGGACGGCAAAGCACCAAACCATTAATAACCCCTAAAATGGTCCTACAATACTCAAAGGAAAGGAGGAACCACAATGGTTTACGCAAGGAACCTATTACAAGTGTGAATGAGAGGGATACTACGTGAAGATGTGCCCAACCCTACTAAAGACAAGTACTAAGATAACCTGCTATAGGTATAAGGGAATAGGACATGTAAAGTAGGACTGTTCCACACCTCGTGGATATAGAGCAATACCTCCTCAAAGGTCATGAAAGACATGAAGGACTGGTGACCAAAACCACGGAGCAGGTTAAGTAAGCGGTTCACAAAGAGGTCAAGAAATATTGAAGTAAAAGCCAAATGGAACTTTTTCCTAAGAAGGTCAAGCCGAGAAGGATACCACAAAAATAAAGGTAAGAAAGTATACCTAGAATCCCTTCATAAGGGGCAAATGCGAAAAAAACGTCCTCCGGAAACTCCAGGGGTATGACACAGTAAGAGTGAAGAGGAGAAGAAAACACTATGAAAGGAAACTTTGGAGAGAAGCATATGACTAAGTACCCTTGAAGGAATCATTCATGGGCGGATGTACAGAATGTGGAATGCAAGGAATCAACCCTTAATTAGGAAACTTTTCAAAGGAAAGAGGTATCATGATGGCCTAGTGTGACCTATTTGGAGAGAGCAGAAGAACCAAATAACAATTCCAGGAGAACCAAGTAGAAAGAAGAAACTAGTAGCAACGAGATGGTCAGAGAGAATAAACAAAACCTAAGAAAGAATGGGAAGTAGTAAAGACTATACTCTATGAACAACAATAGGATGGGCATGAAGGATGAATGATACAACTACCA
This sequence comes from Trapa bicornis, assembly GCA_030064425.1. Classification (NCBI taxonomy): domain Eukaryota; kingdom Viridiplantae; phylum Streptophyta; class Magnoliopsida; order Myrtales; family Lythraceae; genus Trapa; species Trapa bicornis. Next base: position 14,915,954 of record CM057753.1, on the reverse strand, counting down.
AGACAATTAGACAAGAAAAATAGTAAGAAGGAGACAGTTAAAGAACTGGACTGCGAGAGAACCATGGATTTAAACTACGACAAAGAAGGGAGAAGTGAAAAAGGCCAAAACATTGGAAAAGAAGGATGAAAGAAAACCCTTAAAGAAATTAATGGCCAAAACTGGATTTATAATTTAAAAGTCTTGAGACGGTTAAGTGAGCCTCACGAAGGACGCTTAAGAGATTTTGAAACAAGGAGGATGTGAACCCTACTTAAAAGGAAATAAGTTAATGGGTAAATAGGAAGTTAGCATCAAAAGATGTTGTGACAAGCAAGAATGAATGGATTACCCATACTAAGGTAATAAAGGAAAGAATGCCCGAGAAACATTGGGAAAGTAAGCCCTCCAAATAAGATGTGGCTAAGGAGGGATAACCACAATTGGTAAGATGGGTCATAGTGACGCGCATATGAAGCCTAATGAATGGGCAACTGAGCATAGTGTGGAATGCACGAAATAAAACCAATAGTTGAAAGTATCCCAAGTAAGGAATAAGGGATGAAACAAAACTTGTGGATAGAGAAGGATCCAAAGCAGACAAATGCCCTAACATAAATAGGTGTGCAAAGAAATGGAGAAAGAACCCTACAAAGAATGATAAGAAGATTGAGCATGTAACTCCTAAGATGGAAATCTCTATTATGAGGGACATAGTAGAGAAAGAAATTGGAAGAAGGAAACCTTCCTAAGCAATGGAATTGACACATAGATCGAAAGTGATTATTGTAAGAATGAAGAATCATGAAATAATTACGAGTAAGTAAAAGTGGATTAAAGAATAAGGAAAAATCCTTAGATAAAGAAGGCCAAGGACTTAAGAAGGAAGGAATCCCAACTGGTCGATAAATTATTGGAAAATCCAATCATTGGAAATAGAAAGACTTAATAAGGAAGTTGAGAAAGGACAAGTGGGTAAGGAAAACTGACACAATTGTGTAAGTTGATTTGATAACAGTGAGGGTAGTCGAGGAATACTACTAAAAGAAAAGAGGAATGAAGTTATACAATCCCTGAGAGGTTGGAAAATTGGGAATAACCCTAAAGGCGGTGTTCTGGAAATCTAATGGACATAGAGACAAGATCTAGAAAATATCATGTTGTAAGGGGGCATGTAAACCCAACAGTCTCGAGGAAAATATGACACAAAATAAGAGAGAGTTAGTTAGTAAGCATGACAAGGTCAAACATAAAATTTGGACTAAAATTGTAATGAACAACTGTCAACGGAAGAGTCGAAATAGGATGAGAAGGTGATAACAAGGAAGCCTGTGAAAACAGGTATGTAATGTTCTAAAGGACATCAAGCTAAAGGTTTCAACAACCAAGATGTTAACTAAACACGAGAATGGTTAGGTATCTTGGAATTACCAATCTTGAGTACGAGTCTTCAAAGGGAAAAATGTTGCTTTAAGCAAAGAAAGATGCGAATCTAAGGATATGCGCCCTTTTGATTTTAGGAAAAACCTATCAAACTAAGTAAGAAAATCGAACCGGTTCACAAACGCGATCATTTGGGAACTTGCAATTTGAAAATTTACAACTACCGGGTGATCTAAAGAGTTTATAAAACCTTGGAAAAGAAGCTTAGGTGAACCAAATAGTCCTAAAAGTCATGAAAATGGACTTGAGAATGAATTAGAGATGAAAACCAAATCGGTTTAGGTGAACCAGATTCGAACTAGATTGAATCGGTTTGGATCGGTTTGAACCACTATTGAACATAATTCTAAATTCATTTTTCTAGGTGGCTTAAAAAATTCAAAATTGAGATTTGAGGCCATCATTGGATAGAAAATGAATTTAGATGAATTTAGAAAATTTTAGATTTGAAAAGGGGGGGGGGGGGTGAACTAGCCGGTTTAAGCTTTGAACCTGGTTTGGACCGGTCCGGTCCGGTTCAGAACAATGTCTTCTTCTTCCTTCAGATGACAGCATTGTTCACTCATCGGAAAATCGCGCAGCACCGACAGAGCTGAAAAGTCTATGACCAAGGAGTTTCAGGCAATGAATGACTGCCATTAAGGCGCCAATCGGACAACCAAGAAGTCCCCGAGCTTCCTATATAAAGGGCCCCTCCCCATTCATCCTCTTGACACTTGAAAACTCCATTCTCTCTCAACTGCTCCATTTTTTTGGTGAAGCTCGAACAAGATCTCTGACTTGAGCAATTTTCTGAGCCAAACAAGGTGAGGTTGGGTTCTTTAGAATCGGGGAGAAGTCAGCTACACGCTTATAGTCTCCGTTTGCTTCAAGGGTCGCCCGAGAAGCGTCGACGTGATGGAACAGTGAAGCAGCTCCGACAGTCCGAAGTTGCCCTGTTTTAGCCGAGCTGAAATTAAAAATTTTGAGCTCTCTTCAGGCCAAACCAAGCCCTCCCAACACCTCCATAGACCTCCTACAACTAAATTAGAGTTGAAAGGTAAGCCAATTCGGCTCCCCTCTACAATTTTCGACCAGTGCTAGAGAGAGAGCCTACAAAAGTTTGATGATAAAATTTTCATCCAATTTGGCATCAATTGATGCAATTCTTGATTCTAGGATTAATCTCAGGACAAGTTCTATCTGCCCAGATCGAAGGCTCAGACCGCCGTGCCCCTGACGGTGAGTAATTGAAGCTTTCTCTCTCTATAATTTGTTTTCCGGCAAAGCTCTGTTTAAGCTCGTTCCAACGTCAAAACTTGTGATTCATAGTGCTATTGAATCATATGAAGATGTAGGAACTCAATTTTAACTTCAATTTCAATAATTAGATGTGTTTAATCGATCAATTTGATGGAATGAAATTCTGCTGTGTTAGGAAGTTGAAATTAGGGGAAAAATTAGGGATTTTCGAAAATTCAAGGGACTAATATGCAATTTTGTAAAATTGAGGGACAATTGGGCAAGATAATAATGTTATTGCCAATTGAGCAATTTTAGAATTTTTGTGGTAAAACTTACCATTTTTGTAAAGGAAGGGCAAAATGGTAATTTTGGAAAAGTTGGGGGACCAAATTGGAAATTTGGTAAATTAAACCCCTTTTTGTGAAATTGAATAAATTGAGGTCCCATGGTGAATTTTAAAAGTTTCGGGACTCAATTTGAGGAAAAACCGGCATTAGGTACTTGAAGTTAAAGAAAAATATCTTTAGGGATCTAATTGCAAATAAATAAAAAGTTTGGTTTTCTCATTCATTTGGAATGAATGAAGGCTATTAGGCCAAGGGATAATGAGCAAGGATGTTCATATCTTGTAGGAACACAAAGTACCGGGAACGCCATCAAGGACAAGCTCGTGTGAATACAAAGAACCGGTTTAGTGGAATTCACTACATTAACGGGTGAGTGGGATTTTATATCATACCCGTTTGGGGATGATAAGTACCTCGAAATGAAAACCCACTACTAAGTGGTATTTTAAACATCACAACTTAGAGGAGTGATGTGAAAATGACATGGAAAAACTACTTACAAATTGTAAGTAGATCATACCCGATTGATATGATGAAACTTTGTCGGAGGAAGTGGAAAACCTGTTCATCGGTTATGAGCGGACATATCCTCATACTCGATTGGCATGATGGATAGTTGAAAATTTATTTTTGTCAGAAGTGCTTACCCCTAACTTTGTGCGACTGCTTAAACTATTTGGGAGACCTTCTTGACAGGAGCTCGAATAGCTCTTATAGGCCGGAGGCCTCGGTTTTGGAACTTGGGGGCTAATATGCCTAGTTTTGAAAATCTTAAACAGTGGGCTATAGGCTAATTGGCACGAGCAGGAGCTCATAAATAAACATGAGATATATATCATAAAACTTGAAATAAATGAATTGTTTGGCCATGGTACCAAGACATGACTGACATATTCAATCAACTAGTGGTAGTGCGACATGATAGGTCGACAGACCAGTCAAGACAAATAGCTGCAGGTTGAGTTGAGGGTCGGGGCGGTTGGACCAGTGGCACCACAAATTATATTGCATGATGTGAAAATACTGATTGTGCATGCACTGTGATTACGGGACCTTTAAGACGCCCAAGAGGGGTAGTGATGTGTCCTAAGGCCCTAGATGATCTGGTGGGTATAAGGGCAGTTTGTCGGACAAGATGACCTTGCGAAGCTCGACGTAGCTTCAAGCGCACGAGACGGGTGGGGTTGGGATGAGGTCTCTGTACTCATACAGACATAGAGAATTGATTTCAAGATTGATGGTCAGATGTCGCGTACATCCACTCATTCTTAGGGTAGAAGTGGATGTGCTTCTATCTAGGTGGCTGGTAAAGTCACTCTGATGCCGCAAGTGGCTTCAGTGGACGGGCTGGCCTGTGATTGTGTGATTGACCTTCATGATGAAGGATGGGTGTTGGGTGATGACACACCGTGATTAATAAGTAATGGTGATAAAAACAGAGATTTGAAATGAAAGGATTTTTGAAAGAAAATAAGGAGTCTGACATACTCCAATACATATCTTTTTCCTAAAAGTTAAAATTCAAAAACCCATTCACTGAGTAGTTGTACTCACCCCCTCCCTTATATCCCTTTCCGAAAATCGCAGAAAGCCTTCCATAAAGGACCACTAACTAATACGCCAGTGAGATAGGTTTGATAAAATTTAAAATTTTATGCTGCTTTGATTTATGTTTTTCCAGGAAAGGTGTAGGTTTAAAAGATGCCTTACTCTTTACGATTTATAACCCGGGGAAACCCTTAAATAAACTGGGAGAGTGCCTGGTTGTTCATGAGGATCCGACCAAACTGGGTCGGTTCGTGACAACAGCTATGTAGAGAACTTATTCCCGGTTCTAATGGTACCGAATGCAGCTTCAGAGGTGGAGAAAAGCCTCGATGTCGAAGCTCTGGTTTGCTACTCACTGGAAGACTTAGTAGTTTGTCTTCTTTGATTGATTGTGGGATGCTGAGGACAAATGAAAGGATGCTCTTTATATAGGGGGCTTGACAACTATTTAGGCTACTAGCTAGCATGAGACTCGACCTCTGACTCGGCGGCTTGCGAACTGACCGGAGAGATTTTCAAGTCGTCGGAGACTCCAGCTTTTCTGGCCCCTCTCTCTCTCTCATTTCTCTGTTAATGGCGGGAGGTTGAAGATGATGATGTGGCAGGCATGCCACGTGGTGCACTATGATTGGCCAGTTTTTCTAATGTGGAGGTCCAACTTAGCTGCCATGTGAGTTGTTGACCCGTTGATCGGACACGTGGTAGCCTACCATTGGTTGCTCATGTCTGCGTAACATGCTGACTGGTCATCCATTGACCAGACACATGGCAACCTCCCAATGGCTGCCCTTGCTTGCGTGGTTGCTGATTGGGCACCATTGACTGTTGACCGTTGACCGGTTCATCGATTGGTCGGACAGTTGATCGGTTTGGTCCGACTAGGTTCGATGATTTGAATTTGATATTTGGCAGGTTCGGACACGATTCAACCAGTTTAATGAAATTTAAAAATTTCTAAATTCATTTTCTATCTAATGGTGGCCTCAATTTTCTAAATTGACATTTTTAAGCCACTTAGAAAAATAAATCATTGAATCGATTCATTATGGTTTATCCTGGTTCAGTCCGGTTCACTCTGATCCGGTCCAGTTCTCTCATCAATTCCACTTCCTAGTTCTTCCTCATGATTTTTAGGAATTTTTGGTCACTTGGGATTTTCAAATTTCCCATTTTAACCATTCTTTATCATTTTTAGGCCCCCTTTTTTGGCTTAGTTTTCTATAAACCGCCAGTCCTTTCTTCGGTTTACTTGGTCCGGGGAATGGGTTTCACACTCTGCCCTACCAATTTACATATTGGTCGAACTTATCATCTTCACAAAGTGCCCAAATCAGAGAGAATATTCCTTGACCTGAGAAGAAAAGATTTTTTGCCATATGAACAGTGATGTCATCCCAAGGAAGAAGATGACACTATTATGAACCGGACTGGACCAGTCCAACTGGGTTCAATGGCGAAAATTGACCAGTTTAGGCTCGATTCAACCAGTTTTCTCAAAATTAAAAATTTTTAAATTAATCTAAATTTATTTTCTATCTAATAGTGGCCTCAAATTTCTATATTGAGATTTTTAAGCCACTTAGAAAAATGAATTTAGAAACCGGTTCATTCATGGTTCAACCCGGTTCAATTCGGTCCAGGTCTAGTTCACCCTGAACTGGTCCGGGTTTCCCATCCAATTTACTTCATTGTTCTTCCCCATCAATTTCATGACTTTTTGGTAACTTGGGTTTTTCCAATTTCCCATTTTTATCGCTCTTTATCATTCTTGGTTCCTTAAGGGGTTCTATTTTCTCATATAATTGATCGGTTCTTTTCTGGTTTTCCTTGATCCGAGGTGATAAGTTTCATAACTATCCCTTCCTTTTAGGAGTTTTGTCCCCAAAACATAATTACGTATCCTTTATTTTGGGAATAATTTCCCTTGATGTCAACTTGGGGTTTGCTTTGACATGCTATCGCTCTGGTTGTTCCTTCACTTAGCCCTTTAAACCACATGCTTAAGGAATTTCTTTTTCTTTCCACTGTTTACTCTCTCCAAGGAGTGTATCCTAATTAGGTATGTTTTACCCATAAGTCCAATGGTACACCCTTAGGTCCACTTCTTACTCTACTTAGGGTAAGACTCTTCTTCTTGAGGGTTCTTATCTAGGTCATTGGGTTGGATGTTCCATACACCTCCGATCATCCCTATTTCCATTTATTCCCTTGGTCATTAATGTTCTTTAGCTCAACATCCTTTTGGACTTTTCGTCCTTAACCCCATGAGTTTTGATATAATTTCCTCCTTATCTTATTTTTGGTGATTCCTCCATCTTTTGTTTACTACAACTCCAGTTCCAGTTCTTAGGTATGACTTCATCATGGTTGACTAACAGACTCTTTTTTACTTGAGTCACATTTTCCTGGGACTATTGGACCTACATGTCCATTACAGCTTGACATGTTCTAGACATTTCTTTGTCCATTATAGTTCTAGAACATTTTCTCGATAATGGTTCATGCCTTTCCAACAGTTAGGAGTCATGTGGCTTCGTTCCTTCTTAGTACCTAGTAGTGTTTGTAAACCCCGCATCTTTGAGTTAAGAAAAACTGGGAAAAGAACCAGTCAAATCGAGTAAGAAAACCAAGCCGGTTTACATTTGAGAATGCGCAATATGGAAATTTACAACTTCCGGGTGATCTAAAGGGTTCATTAAACCTTGGAAAAGAAATTTAAGAAACTTTAGAAAAAACCAAATTGGTTCAGGTAAACTAGATTTCATGAGAACTTCAAAGTTAAGCAAGCTTGCCCGAGAGTAGTGTGAGGATGGGTGACCTCTTGGGAAGTATGAATATTTTTTATAACCGAAAATTTCGGACAAAAATTTTTATGTACACCTTATCATAAATTATTATATATTTAATTATTGTAATTAATACCAATAATTTAATACCTAAATTAAATTATTGGAATTAATACAAATAATTTAATACCTAAATTAAATTATTGGAATTAATACAAATAATTTAATACCAAAATTAAATTATTAGAATTAATACCAATAATTTATGGCAATATTAATACTAGTAATAAATCTCACCTATTTAATACACGGGTTTTACGCCTATATAAAGAGGTCATCCCCATTTCATTCTCCTCACACCTTAACACTTATCTCTCTCTCTCTATTGCTCCATTTCCCAGTAAAGCTCGAACCAGAGCTTCGACTTGAACAAAGATCGGGCTCGTTAGAACCGGGGAGAAGACAGCTATCTGATAGCAAACTCCAGTCAATTTGAGAATCTTTGGAGAAGCGTCGACATGATGGAATAGTGAAGCAACTCCGGCAGACCAAAGCTGCCCTATTTCGGCCAAGCTGAAATCGGCCATTTCAAGCCCTCCCAACACTTCCTTAACCTTTCCACGACCGAATTAGGACCGAAAGGTAAGCCAATTCGGCTCCCCTTTACAATTTTTGATCGGTGCTAGAGAGAGAGTCGACCAAATTTCAATGACGAAATTCTAATCCAATTCCACATCAATTGATGTAATTCTTGATTCTAGGATAAAACTTAGGATGAGACCTATCTGCCCAGATCGAAAGCTCGGACCGTCGTGTCTTTACCGGTGAGTAATCAAAGCTTTCTCTCTCTACAGTCTATTTTCCGGCGAAGCTCCGTTTGAGCTCATTCCAGCGTTAAAATCTGCGATTCAAAGTTTCTTAGAATCATATGAACATACAAGAACTCAATTTCAACTCCAATTTCAATAATTAGAAGTGTTTGATCGGTCAATTTGATGAAATCAAATTCGGTCGTGTTGAAGAGTTGAAATTAGGGGAAAATTTGGGGATTTTCGAAATTCAAAGGGCCAAAATACAATTTTATGAAATTGAGGGTCAATTGGGCATAAAAATAATGTTGGAGGACCAATTGAGGAATTTTGGAATTTTTGGGGTAGAACTTACCATTTTTGTAAAAGAAGGGCAAAATGGTAATTTTGGAAAAATTGGGGGACCAAATTGGAAATTTAGGAAATGAAACCCCTTTTTGGTGAAATTGAATAAATTGAGGTCCCATGATAAATTTTAAAAATTATGGGACTCAATTTGAGGAAAACCCGACATTAGGGACTTAAAGTTAAAGAGAAATAACTTTAGGGACCTAATTGCAAATAACTAAAAGTTTGAGTTTTCTCATTCATTGGAAATGAATGAAGGCTATTATGCCGATTAATAATGAATAAGGTTGTTCATATCATGTAGGAACGGGAAATACCTGAAACGCCAGCAAGGACAAGCTTGCGTGAATACAAAAAACCAGTTTAGTGGAATTCACAACATTAATGAGTGAGTGGGTTTACAAACATCATACCCGATTGGGATGATTAGCACACCTTATAATTTAAAAACCACTTACCGGTTGTGAGTGGGTTTTCTAACATCATACCCGGTTGGGATGATGAGCCCACCTTATAATTTAAAAACCACTTACCGGTTGTGAGTGGGTTTACTAACATCATACCCGGTTGGGTTGATGAGCAAAACTTAAAGATAAAAACCACTTACCGGATGTGAGTGGAAATTTTATGTCATACTCGGTAGGGAATGATAAGTACCTCGATATAAAAACCCACTATTTTGTGGTATTTTAATCATCACCACTTAGAGAAAGTGATGTGAAAATTATGCGAAAAAACTACTTACCGGTTGTAAGTAGATTATACCCGGTTGGTATGATGAGACTTACTCGAAGGAAGTTGAAAACCCATTCATCGGTTATGAACGGAGATGTCCTTATACCGGTTGGTATAATGGACAGTGAAAACCTATTTTGTCGGAAGTGTTCTCCCCTAACTGTGTGCCTATGCTTAAACTATTTGGGAGACATTCTTAACGGAAGCTCGAATAGCTCTAATAGGCCAGGGGCCTCGATTTTGGAACTTGCGGGCTAGAATGCCCAGTTTTTTGAAAATCTCGTACAGTGGGCCCAAGGCCAATTGGCACGAGTAGGAGCTCATAAACGAACATGATATATGTGCCATAAAACTTAATAAGTCAATTGTTTGGCCATGGTACCAAGATAGGACAGACATGCTCAATCAACAAGCGGTAGTGCAACATGAGAGGTTGACGGACCAGTCAAGACAAACAACTGCGGGTTGAGTTGAGAGTCGGGGCCGTTGGACCATTGACACCACAGATTACATGGCTTAATAAGAAAATATTGTTTGTGCATGCACTATGAGTACGGGATCATCAAGACGCCCATGAAGGGTAGTGATGTGTCCTAAGGGCACTGGACGACCTGGTGGCTATAAGGGCAGTTCGTCGTTCCAGGTGTCTGTGCGAAATCTGGAGTAGCACCAAGCGCATGAGACCGGGGTGGGGACAAGATGAGGTCTCTGTCCTCATACAGACACGAAGAAGTGATTTTGGGATTGTGGGTCGAATGTCACGTACATCCACTCATTCCCAGGGTAGAAGTGATTGTACTTCTATCCGGGTGGCTGGAAAAGTTGCTCTGAAGTCACTAGCGGGTTCAGTAGTGATACTGACTTGCGAATGTGTGTAACCTTCATGATGAAGGATGTGTATTAGGTGATGACACACCAGTAACTAAGAAATAATGGAAAAACCCAAATTTTTAAATGAAGGGATTTTTGAAAAGAAAGGAGTCTGACACACTCCATATAAATGTTTTTTCTTAAAAGTTAAAAGTAGACCATTAAAAACCCATTCACTGAGTAGTCGTACTCACCCCCTCCCTTATATCCCTTTCAGGAAATCCCGGAAAGCCTTCCCTTAAAGACCGTCAACTAAGATGCATATAAGATAGGTATGTAAAGTTTTTAATTTAATGCAGTTTTGATTATGCTATTCCAGGAAAAAGTTGCAGGTTAAAGGACGCCTTACTCTTTGCGGTTTATAATAAGGGGAAACCCTTTAATAAACTGAGAGAGTGACGGGTTGATCACTGGGATCCGACCAAACCGGGTTGGGGCGTGACAACTAGAGTGGTATCAGAGCTTGTTTCCTTGAATACATAATTAAGACTAGAAAATATAGTAACTAATATTATTTATCCTAAAATTTTCAGATGGCTCCTAGGAGAGGAACCAAGAAAACTTGGAAGGGCTCTACTGAACACCCTACCTTCGTAGGGAGACAAGCCTAGAAGCTTCCCAAATGCCTGTGACCTGGCAGAAATGTTGAAGGACCAAGTGGGGAAGTATCCAGGAGAATGGTGCTAGGACCTATTGATGGCACAACCCTAAGTATAAAGGAGGATGCTTATTAAGAATCTCATAGCTCACTAGTTAATTTGTGATCATTTTCTGTGATAGGGCTGAGAGCCCAACCATTTGTATTCCCATGTTAATAAAATATTCAAATTCTCCAAAACTCTATCTTCTGAGGATGTGATCTTACTATGAATATGGCCTAAGGAAAATAAAACAAAACCACACCATCCTAGAAACTAAGGAAAAGTCGCATTCCAGTAATGGGAGATGAATCAGGAAACCTAGGAGGAATCTTACCATGAGCCTTTAGCAAAGGAGATTCAGTACGAACCCTACTCGAAGGAAAGAAGGGACCACAATAATCCATATAAGGGAATAACCTATTACAAATATGAATGATGGAGACATTACCTAAAGAAGTGCCCAACCCTACTAAGGACAAGTACCAAGTTGAACTATTATAGGTATAAGGAAAGAAGGGATGTTCCACACCTCATAGATTCAGGGCAATACCTCCTCAAAGGTCATGAAGGACACGAAGGATTGGAGATCGATACCATGGAGTGGGTTACATAAACAATTCAAAAAGAGGTCAAGAAAAGATGAGGTGAATACAAAAAACTTCTTAAGAAGGTCAAACTAAGAAGGATACCTCATGAATAGGGATAAGGTACATGAGAAGCATACTTAGAACCCTCTCATAAGGGGCAAACACAAAAAAAAAACATCCCCTGAAACTCTAGGGAATGACACAGTGAGAGTGAAGAAGAGAAGGAATACGCTGTGAAAATGAATCATTGGTTGGCGGATGTGCAAGGAGCCAATCCCTCATTAGAAACTACTTGAAGGAAGGAAGTATCGTGATGGCCCAGTGTGACCTACTTGGGGAGAGCAGGAGAACCAAACAATAATTTCAGAATGAACAAGAGATTTTGAAAAAAGAAGGATGTGAACCCTCCTTAAACGGAAATAAGTTAACGGGTTAGCATCAAAAAGATGTTGTGACAAGTATGAATGAGTGGACAACCCATACTAAGGTAATAAAGCAAAGAATGTTTGAGAAAAATTGGGACAGTAAGTCCTCCAAATAAGATGTGGCTAAGGAGGAATAACCGCAATTGGTAAGACGAGCCATAGTCCACACGCGCATATGAAGCTTAAAGAGTGGACGACCGAGCATAGGGTGGAATGCACGAAATAAAACCAATAATCGGAAGTATCCCATCTAAGGAATAAGGGATAAAACAAAAGTTGTGGATAGAGAAGGATCCAAAGCAAACAGATGCCATAACATAGATAAGGGTGCGAAGAAAGGGAGAAAGAACCATACAATGAATGATAAGGAGGTTGAGCATGGAAATCTCTATTGTAAGGGACATAGTAGAGAACAAAACCGGAAGGAGGGAAACTTCCCAAGCAAAGTAATCGACACATAGATTGAAAGCAATTATTGTAGAATGAAGAATCATGAAGTGATTATGAGTAAGTAAAAGTGGATTAAAGAAAAAGGAAAAACCCTTGAATAAGGAATGCCAAGGATTTAAGAAGGAAAGTATCCTAGTTTGTTGGTAAACTATTGGGAAACCAAATAATTGGCACCAGAAAAACCCAATAAAGAAGTTGGGAAAGGATGAGTGGGTAAGGAAAATCGACACGGTTATGTAAGACATGTTGTCAAGATACGAATGATAATTCGGTAACAGTAAAGGTAGTTGAGGAATACTACCCAATTAAAGGAGGGATGAAATTATATAGTCCCTGTAAGGCTGAAAGTTGGAAACAACCCTAAAAGAGGTGTTGTAGGAGTCTGATCGACTGAGACAAGTTCAGAACTATGTCATGTAAGTAAGGGACATATAAGCACCAACAATCCCGAGTAAAATGTAACTCAAGTAAGAAGGAGTCAGTTGGTAAACATAACAAGTTCAAACATAAATTTGATTGAAGTTGTAATCAATGACGGATGAAGGATGGGTCAAATTGGGACGAAAGAATAATAACACAAAAACTTGTGAAAATATGTATGTAATACTAGAAAGAATGTCGAGCCAAGGGTTTCAACGATGAAGAGAATAACTAAAAAAGGAAAGATTGGGCACCTTGGAACTCCCAATCCTAAAATCTTGAGTAAAATCCCCAAAAGGATGAACCTTATCCTAAATAAAGGTAGATGCGAACCTAAGAATATACATTAGAATTAATGAGCCATACATACCTCGTTCTTATAACTACATGGAAGGAGTAAGCATGATAAATGAAAAGAAATTCCTTAGATGAATGATTACGGGGACTAAGCGAAAGAGCAATCGAAGTGTTAGCATGTCAAGAAAACCTGAGTTAACATTAAGGGAATTGATTCCCGATGTGGAATATATTGGTTAAGTTTTGGGGACAAAACTTCTAAAAGGATGGAAGAGTTGTAAAGCCCACATTTTTTAGTTAAGAAAAACTGAGAAAAGAACTGGTCAAACCGAGTAAGAAAACCAAGCCGGTTTACATTTGAGAACACGCAATATGGAAATTTACAACTTCTGGGTAATCTAAAGGGTTCATTAAACCTTGGAAAAGAAATTTAAGAAACTTTAGAAAACAAAAACCAAATTGGTTCAGGTGAACTAGATTTCATAAGAACTTCAAAGTTAAGCATACTTGCCTGAGAGTAGTGTGAGGATGGGTGACCTATTGGGAAATATGAATTTTTTTTTGTAACCCAAAATTAAATTATTAGAATTAATACCAAAATTAAATTATTGGAATTTATACCGAAATTAAATGATTGGAATTAATACCAATAATTTATGGCAATATTAATACTAGTAATACATCTCGCACATTTAATACACGAGTTTTACGCCTATATAAAGAGGTTATCCCCATTTCATTCTCCTCACACCTGAACACTTCTCTCTCTCTCTCTACTACTCCATTTCTCGGTAAAGCTCAAACCAGAGCTTCGACTTGAACAAAGGTTGGGCTCTTTAGAACCGAGGAGAAGACAGCTATCTGATAGCAAACTCCAGTCAATTCGAGAATTGTTGGAGAAGCGTCGACATGATGGAATAGTGAAGCAACTCCAGCAGACCGAAGCTGCCCTATTTCGGCCAAGCTGAAATCGACCATTTCAAGCCCTCCTCAGGCCAAACCAAACTCTCCCAACACTTCCTCAGCCTTTCCACGACCGAATTAGGACCGAAAGGTAAGCCAATTCGGCTTCCCTTTACAATTTTCGATCGGTGCTAGAGAGAGAGTCGACCGAATTTCAATGACGAAATTCTAATCCAATTCTGCATCAATTGATGCAATTCTTGATTCTAAGATGAACCTTAGGATGAGACCTATCTGCCCAGATCGAAAGCTCGGACCGTTGTGTCTTTACCAGTGTGTAATTAAAGCTTTCTCTCTCTATAGTATATTTTCCGGCGAAGCTCCGTTTGAGCTCGTTCCGGCGTTAAAATCTGCGATTCAAAGTTTCTTAGAATCATATGAACATACAAGAACTTAATTTCAACTCCAATTTCAATAATTAGAAGGGTTTTATCCGTCAATTTTATGAAATCAAATTCGATCGTGTTGAAGAGTTGAAATTGGGGGAAAATTTGGGGATTTTTGAAATTCAAAGGGCCAAAATACAATTTTATGAAATTGAGGGTCAATTGGGCATGAAAGTAATGTTGGAGGACCAATTGAGGAATTTTGGAATTTTTGTGGTAGAACTTACCATTTTTGTAAAAGAAGTGCAAAATGGTAATTTTGGAAAAATTGGGGGACCAAATTGGAAATTTGGGAAATTAAATCCCTATTTAGTGAAATTGAATAAATTGAGGTCCCATGATAAATTTTAAAAGTTACGGGACTCAATTTGAGGAAAAATCGACATTAGGAACTTAAAGTTAAAGAGAAATAACTTTAGGGACCTAATTGCAAATAACTAAAAGTTTGGGTTTTCTCATTCATTGGAAATGAATGAACGCTGTTATGTCGAGTAATAATGAACAAGGTTGTTCATATCATGTAGGAACGCGAAATACCGGGAACGCCAGCAAGAACAAGCTCGTGTGAATACAAAGAACCAGTCTAGTGGAATTCACGACATTAATGAGTCAGTGGGTTTACAAACATCATACCTGATTGGGATGATGAGCACACCTTATAATTTAAAAACCACTTATCGGTTGTGAGTGAGTTTTCTAACATCATACCCGGTTGGGATGATGAGCACACCTTATAATTTAAAAACCACTTATCGGTTGTGAGTGGGTTTACTAACATCATACCCGGTTGGGGTGATGAGCAAAACATAAAGATAAAAACCACTTACCAGATGTGAGTGGAAATTTTAAGTCATACCTGGTAGGGAATGATAAGTACCTCGGTATAAAAACCCACTATTTAGTGGTATTTTAATCATCACCACTTAGAGAAAGTGATGTGAAAATTATGCGAAAAAACTACTTACCGGTTGTAAGTAGATCATACCCCGGTTGGTATGATGAGACTTACTTGAAGGAAGTTGAAAACCAGTTCATCGGTTATGAACGGAGATGTCCTTATACCGGTTGGTATAATGGACAGTGAAAACCTATTTTGTCGGAAGTGTTCTCCCCTAACTGTGTGCCTATGCTTAAACTATTTGGGAGACATTCTTAACGGAAGCTCGAATAGCTCTAATAGGCCAGGGGCCTCGATTTTGGAACTTGCGGGCTAGAATGCCCAGTTTTTTGAAAATCTCGTACAGTGGGCCCAAGGCCAGTTGGCACGAGCAGGAGCTCATAAACGAACATGATATATGTGCCATTAAACTTAATAAGTTAATTTTTTGGCCATGGTACCAAGATAGGACCGACATGCTCAGTCAACTAGCGGTAGTGCGACATGAGAGGTCGACGGACCAGTCAAGACAAACAACTGCGGGTTGAGTTGAGAGTCGGGGCCGTTGGACCATTGGCACCACAGATTACATGGCTTAATAAGAAAATATTGTTTGTGCATGCACTGTGAGTACGAGATCATCAAGACGCCCATGAGGGGTAGTGATGCGTCCCAAGAGCATTGGATGACCTGGTGGCTATAAGGGCAGTTCGTCGTTCCAGGTGTTTGTGCGAAATCTGGAGTAGCACCAAGTGCATGAGACTGGGGTGGGGACAGGATGAGGTCTCTATCCTCATACGGACATGAAGAAGTGATTTTGTGATCGTGGGTCGAATGTCACGTACATCCACTCATTCCTAGGGTAGAAGTGGTTGTACTTCTATCGGGTGGTAGGAAAAGTCACTCCGAAGCCATTAGCGGGTTCAATAGTGATACTGACTTACGAATGTGTGTAACCTTCATGATGAAGGATGTGTGTTGGGTGATGACACACTGGTTACTAAGAAATAATGGAAAAACCCAAATTTTTAAATGAAGGGATTTTTGAAAAGAAAGGAGTCTGGCACACTCCATATAAATGTTTTTTCTTAAAAGATAAAAGTAGACCTTTAAAAACCCATTCACTAAGTAGTCGTACTCACCCCCTCCCTTATATCCCTTTCAGGAAATCCCAAAAAGGCTACCCTTAAAGGCCGTCAATTAAGATGCCTATAAGACAGGTATTTAAAGTTTTAAATTTCATGCAGTTTTGATTTTGCTATTCTAGGAAAAAGGTGTAGGTTAAAGGACGTCTTACTCTTTATGGTTTACAATAAGGGGAAACCCTTTAATAAACTAGGAGAGTGGTGGGTTGATCATGGGGATCCGACCAAACCGGGTTGGGGCGTGACAGTGTTCCTCGACTACCATCGGCGTTATCCAATTGTCACTTTACATTTTGACATCATGGTCGTGCCGTTCTTTCCTTATCTACTGATCCCTTACCAACTTCCTTATTGTCTTTTCCTCGGTTCCAACCATCGGGTTTCCCTATGAGTTATCAACATGTTAGGATTTTTCCCTCTTATGTCCTTCCTCATTTCTAATGGCGTCCTTTACTCAAGGACTTTCCTTTCTTCAATCCACTCTTACTCGCTAGTGACTATTTCACGATTCTTTATTTCGAGTTGATCCCTTTCGATCTACGTGTTGATTCCTTTGTTTGGGGAGTTCCCTTTTGGTGGTTTCATTCTTTACTATATCCTTTAAAGTAGAGACTTCCACCGTATGAGCTATACGTTCAGACTTCTTACCATTCCTTGAAGGTTTCCTTCCTTCATATTCTTACACCCTTTTGAATTAGAGCTTTCGCCCACCTTTATTCCTTCACCGACCTTAATTTTCTAGTTCACCATTTACTTCCTATCCGAGGTATCTCCAATTGTCGAGTCTTATTTCATGTCCTTTACACTAGGCTCTGACAATCAATCTTAAGCTCCATGGGCGTGGACCGGAATTAGTCTTGGTGTCCTTTGTGATTCCTTTAAATCACGTTTTGACTGGAGTACATCCTTTCCCAAGGCTTTACTTCCTTCGAAACTTGTTCCCTTGTTTTTTTTTTAATTTTGGGGTATATCGCCCATTCCCACTTATTAATTGACTCGTCCCTACTACTCTCCTTGTCTAGTTGTCTCGAGACAGTTATCTCTCAAGTCTACTTGTTCTTAATGCTCATCCTATTCCCCATTTTAGGGTGTAGTATTTACTACTTTTCGGTCCTTCTTAGGGCATCGTTTATTCTCCTTAACTATCTCATTGTTACGATTTGCTTCCTTCTACTATGTTTGTCCAAAACTCCTATTTGGCTTCTCTATCCCATTTGTTGTCTAATGCTCGGGGCTTGTCTTCTCTTATGGAGGCGCTTCCTTCCTTGTTCCTATATGGCTGAAAATTTCTTCTTAAGGAAGAATTCTCTTCATCTACACTCTGCTCTATTTGTGGTTTATCAAGGTTCTACCTTCAGTCCTTTTCCCTTCCTCATATAGTTGAGGCACACCATCGCATCATCATTGAGGGACATAAAAGTTTTAGAAACTCAAAATTTACTTTCGAAGTAGGATTACAAACTTGGGGTTTTAGCTTTTCTTAAAGGGAGATTATTACAATGGAAGGTTAGGAAGTACCCGCCACTTCGCTAGGATCTTGAAGAGCTTCCTCCTAGATGTAGTTGAAATTCCGAGCAGGAGTTGTGTTTCTTGGGGTGGTATCCTTTCGGACTCCTGTAGCTGAGGAAGTGTTGTACTCGGAAGGTATTGCTCTAAATCCTTGCAGTGTGGGATAGTCCTTCACTACATGCCCCATTTCCCTTATACCTATAATAATTTATCTTGATACCTGTCCTTAGTAGTGTTGGGCACTTTCTCAAGTAGTGTTCTTATTGTCCACACCTTGTAACATGTCATTTCCTTAACCAGTAGTTACTCCAAGAGTTCTCCTGGACTCCTTAATTACCTTGACGGTTTTCTTATCGTGCCTACTTTGCCCAATAGTTTCCCCCAATAGTTTCCCTAAACTCCTAGTCCCCTAGTTCATTTCCCTATTTGGGATGGTAATCTCCTCGATCTTCGTGGTGTCTAGGGTAATGCGAGTTTGTTTGGTTACTTTTCTTAGGGCAATCTTCCTACAATTGAGGTATAAGATCACATCATTTTTTTATAGATATGGTTTTAGGAACGTGGAGTTCTTCATTAATGGAGAAGGAGTACAATATGTTGAGGTCTTAGCTCAATTACAAAAAGGTGGTTACAAAATAGATAGGGAGCTACGAGGTTCTAGATAAGCGTCCTCCTTGGGAAGGTCATAAGCCTTTGCTGATGTTCCTAGCTTTAGGATTGGCTCCCTTTGTACTCGGGGCTGTGACCTCGACAAGTCCTAGCACCATCCTCCTGGATACTTCCCTCTAATGTCTCTTGGTTCTTTGGGACTTCTACTTTACCTCATTCATTGGAGGGCTTTTAGGGCTATCTTCCTACTAGGATAGAGTGTTAGGTGGTATTGGTGACATTAGTCCTAGTTTTCTTGGTTTCTCTCTTGGGAGCCATTTGTAAATTTTAAAACTTTGTTTCTCTTAGTTTCTATGTTATATAGTCTACTAGAGCTTCATGACTGACTAGCACGACAATCTGCCCTTATCGCCCCCATGTTGTCCAACAACCTTTGAGACCCATCACTACCCCCTAGGGTGTCTTGATGGTCCCATATCCATCACGACCTACAGCTGTTTGTCTAGGCTAGTATGTCGACTGGGCCTTCATGCACCGTTGCTAGTACATCGAGCATTGTCGGTCCCGACTTGATACCGTAGTGAATCACACAAACATTTCCATTTTAAATTAGAACTTTTCATCTCTATTCCTAATCATGTTCGTTTACAGGCTCCGAAGCCACAAGTGGGTTAAGTGGACGTGCTGACCTGCGAATGTATGTTTAACCTTCATGATGAAGATTGTGTGTTAGCTGATGACACACCATGATTAAATAAGGAAATGGTGGTAAAACTCGAGATTTTAATTGAAATGATTTTTGAAAGAAAGGAGTTTGGCACACTCCAATACAATTCTTTTCCTCAAATTTTTTTTGAAAACCCATTCACTGAGTAGTCGTACTCACCCCCTCCCTTATATCTATTTCAGGAAAATTTCGGAAAGTCTACCTGTAAAGACCATTAACCTAAACACCTATGAGACAGGTATGATAAAAATTAAAATATTATAATGTTTTGATTTATATTATTCTAGGAAAATTGTAGGTTTAAAGGACGCCTTAATCTTTATGGTTTATAATGAGGGGAAACCCTTTAATAAATCAGGAGAGTGGCGAGTTGATCACGAGGATCCGACTAAATCGGGTTAGGGCATGACAATAGGAATCCTCTTATTCCTTAAATTCTTGTCGCTCCGATCGATGATTCGTACCGGTTCCGTTTGATATGTTAGGTTCTCTTCCAGCTCTAATGGAGGTCGGTCCAATACATGGCTAGGATCAGGCTGATACTTCCGAAGCATAGAGATATGGAATATTGTGTATTCTCTACAAGACTGGAGGTAGGTCCAATTTATAGGCCACCGGTCCTATCCTTTGAATGATGAAATATGGACCAATATATCTTAGTTTCAACTTTCCTCTTTGTTGAAACTTAAGTATTCCCCTCCATGGGGACACTTTAAGAAACACTTGATCTCCCACCTCAAACTCCAGATCTTTCCTTCGATTATCCGCATAACTCTTTTTCTTGTCGTATGTAGTCTTAAGGCGACTCCTGATTAGTTTTATCTTCTTCATGGCATCCTTGATTAATTCTGCCCTTTCTAGCCTTCTTTCCCTAACTTCTTCCCAAAATAGAGGGGTACAACATTGTTGTCCATAAAGGGCTTCATAGGGAGCCATTTGAATACTAGCCTGATAACTATTACTGTAAGCAAATTCCATCAGGCACAAGTATTCTTCCTAGCCTTTGTTCATAGTAAGTACGCATGCTCTTAGCATGTCCTCCAAGGTTTGGATGGTTCGCTTAGACTGCCCATCTGTCTGAGGATGAAATGTCGTGCTCATGTGGAGCTTGGTTCTCATAGCACTTCGTAAGCTTGGCCAGAACCTTGAAGTAAATCTTGGATCTCTATCTAATACTATACTCACTGGACCGCCATGAAGTCTCTCTATTTCCCTCAAGTATAAGACGGCTAGTTGTTCCACTGTGTCCATCACTCTTATAAGAAGGAAATGAGCTGATTTGGTCAATCTATCCATGATGACCTAAATCGCATCTTGACCCTTTCTTATCACTAGTAGTCCCGTGACAAAGTCCATGGTGATGTGCTCTCATTTCCATTTCGAAATTGGTAAGGGTTGCAGCAGTCCTGACGGTTTATGATGATCCGCTTTTATTTGCTGTCACGACAAGCATCGGGCTACATATTCCGTAATGTCCTTCTTCACACCTTTCCACCAATATCCTTATTTGAGGGTGCAGTACATTTTTGTACTGTTCGGATGCATAGCATACACCGAATCGTGTGCCTCTTCCGTAATTAACCTATTTATTTCCTTAATTTGAGGCACACATACCCTACCCTTGTAGGTCAGCACACCATCACTGTGCAGGTCGTAGTCCAATTTAGTTTCTCTATTAACCGGGTCCAAGTAGGGTTGAAGTTCCTTATCTATTTTTTGTTGAGCATGGATCTACTCAGTTAGATTGGGCCTCTCTACCACGTTAGCCACTAGGCACCTTTCCCGCTTGTCCATTTTCAGGTCCACCTCCATTCTTCCCAATTGTTGCAATAGGGGTATGTAACTCGCCTTTACTTGTGTCACCTCTGTTTGGTACTTATGACATAAGGCATCCGCTACCACATTTGCCTTTCTGGGGTGATATTCTATCACAAGGTCATAGTCCTTAACTAATTCCAACCATCTTCTCTGGTGGAGATTTAACTCCTTCTGAGTTAGGAAGTACTTAAGACTCTTGTGATCTGTGTATATCCTATACTTAACCCCGTAAAGGTATTATCGCCAAATCTTTAGGGCAAACACTATTCTAGCTAATTTCAAATCATGAGTTGTGTAGTTTCTTTCATGTACCTTAAGTTGTCACGAGGCATAGGCAATAACCTTTCCTTATTGCATCAAGATACATCCGAGTCCTCGTTTGGATGTATCACTATAGATGGTGTACTCTCTCGCATTAGGGTTAGGTAAGTAGAGTACCGGTGTGGTTGTCAATCGAGTCTTTAACTCCAGGAAAGACTTCTCACAGCTTTCATCCCACTTATACTCAACTCCTTTCATGGTGAGTCGAGTTAGAGGGGCTGCTATCTTAGAAAAGTCTTGCACAAACAGTCTATAGTATCCTAGAAGACATAAGAAACTTCTTATTTTGGTAAGATTCCTTGGAGCCTTTTAATTTGATATGGCTTCTACCTTGGCTAGATCTACTTTAACTCCATCATTGGACACTATATGTCCTAAGAATCCTACCCCATGCAACCAGAATTCACACTTGGAGAATTTTGCATATAATTGATTTTCCTTTAATATCTCCAAGGTGATTGTCAAATGCTCTTCATGTTCCAACCTAGTTCGTGAGTATATAAGGATGTCATCTATGAACACTATCACAAACCTATCTAAATGTGGTTGGAACATACGATTCATCAAATCCCTGAAGGCGGCAGGGGCATTCGTTAATCCAAACGACATTATTTTGAACTCGTAATGTCCATATCTAGATCAGAAAGTCGTTTTGGGAATACCCTCCTCTCGAATCTTGAGTTGATTATAGCCCAACTAAAGGTCTATTTTGGAGAAGTAAGCTACTCCTTTTAATTGATTGAATAAGTCGTCTATCCGCGGAAATGGGTATCAGCTCTTGATGGTGACCTAGTTTAGCTTCCTATAGTCTATGCACAGTCTCAAACTTCCATCCTTTTTCTTTATGAATAGGACAAATGCACCCCATGGAGACTGGCTAGTAAGTATGAAATCCTTCTCTTGTAATACATCCAATTGCTCCTTCAATTCCGCCGAATCCATACGGTATGGGGTTTGTTCTCGAGATTATTTCTATGGTGAATTCTACTTGCCGACTTGGAGGTAGTCTGGGTAGTTCTTCTAGAAATACTTCTGGGAAATGCCTAAATACTGGAATGTCTTCAAGCCTCTTCTCTTTCGACTCTTCGTAGATAACAATTGCTACGAAAGTCATACAACCTTTTTGTATCATCTTTTGGGCTTTTAGGTGGGACACCATTTGTACTTCACTTTTCCTTCAATCACCTTGTAACTTTAATCCATTCATCTCGGGAGTGTGGAAGGTCATCGTCTTCTTTTCACAGTCCATCCTAGCCTGATGGTTACTTAACCAGTCCATTCCAAGGATTACTTCAACCTCCTTCAAGGGTAATGGAATCAAGTCAGCTTCAAGTTTGATTCCTCCAATCTTTACCTCACATTCCTTTAATTGTTTATTCTTGTTTAACCCTTCTCCTAAAGGTGTAAGGATATTAAGACTTTGTTCTAGTAGAGCGAGTTCTAGGGGTACGCTTGAAATCAACTCTTCCTTAATGAAGGATCTCTCAGCTCCGGAGTCAAAGAGGGCATAAACTTGTTGTCCCCATAGTTGTATATATCTTAATTGAAGAAGCATATATTTTAAAAGAAAGCTTTTCTTTATTAAATAAAAATCTTCTATTTACATGATTCTCTTGAACTAATTTGGAGGGTTTTAGGGTGTACCAGCTATAGTGTTAGGGCCTCTTTTAGCCTCTTCCTAGGTGAGGTTGTGTACCCTATCTAGTATTCGTGTTGTAACGTCTGGCCTAGGGTTCCTGGGGTTCCCTTGAGGTGGTCCAAGAGTATTCCTCTGCCTGTTCTCCCTGAGAGTGGGATAGCCATTTGCAAAGTGCCCCACTTGTCTGCATGCAAAGTAGGTAAAGCATGCTCCCTCATGGTTCTTTTTACACTTTGGACAATGAGGGTTTCCTTGAGGTAAGATGGGGACCACTCTATGGAGAGGTGCTGGCATGTCACTTCTCCTTTGAAATGCCATTGTATTTCCCCATTTTGGATTGTTATGCTCCTTTCGTCCTCCCTAATGGTTTGAACCCTTATCCTCCTTTTGGGTCGTCTGCTCCATCCAACGGCGTCGAGTCTATACTAGTCACTCACACTCATGACCCATACTGATTACTGCTACTAGGTCCGCAGGGCGTCCTAGTACTCTCATATGGTCTTAAATGTCCATATTGAGACCGTCCACGAACCTCTAGCATATGTTTGTCGGCCTAGCTAGATCAGGAGCAAAGGGTCTTAACTCATTGAATTTCATCTCATACTCCAATATGGAGTTGTGCCCTTGCTGAAGCTGAATGAACTCCTACTTCTTCTCATTTATCAAATGAGGTGCCAAGTACTTTTTCGAGTACCTCTCCTCGAACTGTTCCCAAGTGGGGATGGTAGTATGTAAGTTTCGGACATTGTCTCACCATCGTTTGGCTCTTCCCTCCAATAAGAATTCTGTCAAGATCACCTTATTCTCTGGTGGTATTCTGATGATTCACATCAACTTCTTAATGTTTGCCAGCCAATCCATGGCAACTCCAGCATCCTTTTCTTTGAGGAAGGGTTTACACCCTAGTTGACGAAGAGTCTTGAGGTTTCTGGGAATGTCTATTGAAGGGGGATGGTTAACAGGGGGAGGATGGGATTGCACTTCCTCCGGTTCAACTCGAGAATTGGTGCCTACCTTAGGGACAAGGTTAGGTTGCCAAAATACACGGGTGAACTCCTCGTACAATCTCTGGTGCATTGCGCTGAGTCTAGGAGGAGTTGTTTAAGCTTCTCTAGGAGTTTATATAGGTAGAGGTGGTTGGACAGTGTTGGATACTATAGCCCTAGTTCTCTTAGTTCCTTTCTTTGGAACCATTCTAAAAATTTTAAGATCAAACCAATTAGTTACTATATTTTCTAGTCTTGATTATGTATTCAAGGAAACAGGCTTTGATACCACTAAAGTTGTCATGCCCCGATCCGGTTTGGTCAGATCCCCGTGATCCATCTACCACTCTTCCGGTTTACTAAGGGTTACCCCTTCTTATACACTGTGAGGAGTAAGGCATCCTTTAAACCTGCACGTTTCTTGAAATAACATAAATCAAAACTGCACAAAATTTTGAACTAATCATACCTGTCTTACAGGTGCGTTAGCTGGTGGTCTTTGGGTAAGCTTTTCAAGATTACCTAAAAGGGATATAAGGAAGGGGTGAGTACAATGACTCAGTGAATGGGTTTTCAAAGTTTAACTTTTAGGAAAAATGTTTCATTCTAAAATTCGGTTTTTATAACCATTTCTCATTCCCATGGTGTGTTTATCACCCAACACACATCCTTCATCATGAAGGTAAAACAACAATCGCAGGACAGTTCATCCACTGTACCCACTTGTGGCGTCGGAGTGACTTTACTAGCTAACTAGATAGAAGCACATGCACTTCTACCTTGAGAATGAGTGGATGTTCACGACATCCGACCCTCAATCCCGTAAACAAAACTCTGTGTCCGTATGAGGACAGAGACCTCATCCTGTCCCCATCCCGATCTCATGCGCTTGATGCTATGTCGAGCTTCGTAAGACTTCCGGTACAACTAACTACCCTTATAATCACCATGTTGTCCAGAGCCCTAGGACACATCACTACCCCTCCCCTCTTGGACGTCTTGAAGGTCCCGTAACATAGTGCATGCACAATTAATAGTTTTTAACATAATGCCATATAATCTGTGGTGCCACTGGTCTGATGGCCCTAACCCTCAACTTGACCTGTAGCTGTTTGTCATGACTAGTTCAAAGACCTGCCATGTCGCACTGCCACTAGTCCATCGAGTATGTCGGTCCTGTCCAGGTACCACGGCCAAACAATTCATTTACTTAAGTTTTCAAGGCACATTAATCATGTTTGTTTACAAGCTTCTACTCGTGCCAACTGGCCTAGGGCCCACTATTCGATATTTTCAAAATTGGGGATATTTGCCCCCAAGTTCCAAAACCGAGGCCTCGGGCCTATATGAGCTATTCGAGCTCCCATCAATAAAGTCTCCCAAAAATTTTAAGCAAGGCCCACAGTCAGGGGAGAGCATTTCCAACAAAATAAACTTTTCAATTGTCCATCATACCAACCGGTCATGAGGACATCTCCGCTTATAAATGATAAGCGGGTTTTCCACTTCCTTCAAGAAAGTTTCATCATACCAACTGGGTATGATCTACTTACAACCAGTAAGTAGTTTTTCCACGAGATTTCCACATCACTCTTCTCAAATGTGATGATTAAAATACCACTTAGTAGTGGATTTTCATTTTCGAGGTGCTTATCATCCCAACCAGGTATGATATTAAATTCCCACTCACCCGATAGTGTAGTGAATATTCTCTTAGTCGACTTGTTGTCCTTACTCGAACTTGTCTTAGCTGGCATTCTTGATACTTTGTGTTTCTACATGATATGAACACTTTTGTTCATTATCATTTGGCCTAATAGCCCTCATTCATCTCAAATGAATGCGAAAACTAAACTTTTCCTTTATTTGCAATTAGGTCCCTAAAGTTATTTTTTTTAACTTTAAGTCCCTAATGTCATTTTTCCTCAAATTGAGTACCGAAACTTTTAAAATTCACCTTTAGACCTCAATATATTCAAATTCACAAAAGGGGTTTAATATCTAAAATTTCCAATTTGGTCCCAAATTTTTCCAAAATGACTATTTTGCCCCTACTTTACAAAAATGGTATGTTTTGCACCAAAATATCAAAATTTGTCCAACTGGTCCTTGAACATCTTTATCATGCCCAATTGGCCCTTAATTTTATGAAATTACACTTTAGTCCCTTGAATTTTTGAAATTCTCAAATTTCCCCCAATTTTCCACCCAATTTCAACCTTCTAACTCAGCTGAATTTGATTTTATCAAATTGACTGATCAAATAGGTTTAATTATTGAAATTGAAGTTAGATTGAAGTTCCTACACCTTCATATGATTCAATTGCACTTTGAATCGCACGATTTGATGAGCTAAAATGGAGCTTTGCCGAAAAACTGTACTTAGAAAGAGAAAGCTTCAAAAGTTTACTGTCGGGGGTGTGACAGTTTGAGCTTTCAATCTGGGCAGATAGCTCTTGTCCTGAGGTTCCTCCTAGGATCAAGAATTGCATCAAATGATGCCGAATTGAATGAGAATTTTATCATCGAAGTTCTGCCGTTTCTCTCTCTTGCACCGGTTGAAAATTATAGAAGGGGGTCGAATTGGCTTACCTTTCAGCTCTAATTCAACTGTAGGAGACTGTAGAGGTGTTGAGAGGAATTGATTTGGCCTGTAAAGGGCTCGAATTGGCTAATTTCAACTCGGCCGAAATAGGGTAGCATCGGTCCGCTGGAGCTGCTTCATTGTTTGATCACGCCAGTGCTTCTCCGACAATCTTCAGAACAAATGGACGCCAGTGCTTTAAAAAATCCTTTCATTTTAAATCTTTGTTTTATCACCATTTCTTATTAATCATAGTGTGTCATCACCCAACAAACATCCTTCATCCTGAAGATCAACCACACAATCGTAGGCCAGTACGTCCACTGAACCCACTTGTGGCATCACAGCGACTTTACCGGCCACCTTGATAGAAGTACGTCCACTTCTACCATGAGAATGAGTGGATGTTCGCGATATCCGACCCTTAATCCCATAACAATTCTCTGTGTTTGTAAGAGGACAGAGACCTCATCCTATCCCCACCTCGGTCTCGTGCGCTTGAAGCTACTCCGAGCTTTGCAAGGTCACCTCATTCGACGAACTGCCTTTATACAAACTAGGTCGTCCAGGGCTCTAAGACACATAGCTACCCCTCTTGGACGTCTTGAAGGTCCTGTAAACACAGTGCATGCATAATCAGTATTTTCACATCATACCATATAATCTATGGTGCCACTGATCCAACAGCCCCGACCCTCAACTCAACCTGTAGTTGTTTGTCTCGACTGTTTCGTCAACCAGTCATGTTGCACTGCCACTAGTTGATTGAATATGTCTGTCCTGTCTTGGTACCATGGCCAAGCAATTCAATTATTTAAAGTTTTATGGCATGTAACTCATGTTTGTTTACAAGCTCCCGCTCGTGCGAACTAGCTTATGGCCCACTGTTCGAGATTTTCAAAATCGGGCAAATTAGCCCCCAAGTTCCAAAACTGAGGCCTCCAGCCTATTAGAGCTATTCGAGCTCTCGTCGAGAAGGTCTTCCCAATTGCTTAAGTTGTGGCACCAAGTCAAGGGAGAGCACTTTCGAAAAAATTATATTTTCAACTATCCATCATACCAATCAAGTATGAGAATATCTTCGCTCATAACCGATGAATGGATTTTCTACTTCCTCCGAAAAAGTTTCATCATACCAACTAGGTATGATCTACTTACAATTAGTAAGTAGTTTTTCTGTGTCATTTTCACATCACTCCTCTAAGTTGTGATGTTTAAAATACCACTAAGTAGAGGGTTTTCATTTTTGAGGTACTTATCATATTAACCGAGTATGATATATATAAATCCCACTCACCCGTTAATGTAGTGGGACCGGTTCTTTGTATTCACGCGAGCTTGTCCTTGCTAGCATTCTTGATACTTTGTATTCCCACACGATATGAACGTTCATTATCTCTTGGCCTAATAGCCTTCATTCATTACAAATAAATGAGAAAAACTAAACTTTTTATTTATTTACAATTAGGTGCGTAAAGTTATTTTTCTTTAACTTTAAGTCCCTAATGCCGATTTTTCCTCAAATTGAGTCTCAAAACTTTTAATTTTCACCTTGGGACCTCGATTTATTCAATTTCATAAAAAGGGGTATAATTTCCCAAATTTCCAATTTGGTCCCCAACTTTTCCAAAATTACTATTTTGCCCCTACTTTACAAAAATGTTAAATTTTGGCCCAAAATTCCAAAAATTACCCAATTGGTCCTCCAACATCTCTATCATGCCCAATTGGTTCTCAATTTTATGAAATTACACTTTAGTCCCTCCAATTTTTGAAATTCCCAAATTTCCCCCAATTTTTCCACCAATCTCAACATTCTAACTCTGCCGAATTTGATTTCATCAAATTGACCGATCAAATTAGTTTAATTGTTCAAATTGAAGTTAATTAGAGTTCCTACACCTTTATACAATTCATTTGCACTTTGAATCGCACGAAGCTCCGCCAAAAAACTGAACTTAAAGAGAGAAAGCTTTGAAAGCTTATTGTTAGGGGCACGGCGGTCCGAGCTTTTGATCTGGGCAGGTAGCTCTTATTCTGAGGTTCATCCTAGAATCAAGAATTGCATTAATTGATGCCAAATTGAGTGAGAATTTTATCATCGAAGGTTTGCTAGTTCTCTCTCTAGCACCGGTTGAAAATTGTAGAGCAGAGCCGAATTGGCTTACCTTTCAGCTCTAATTCAGTTGTAGGAGGGTTGTGGAGGTGTTGCGAAGGCTTGGTTTGGCCTAAGAAGCACTCGAAATGGCTGATTTCAGGTTAGCCAAAACAGGACAGCTTCGGTCCACTGGAGCTGCTTCAATGTTCCATCATGTTGATGCTTCTCGAGCGACCCTTGAAGCAAATGGAGACTACATGTGTGTAGTTGACGTCTCCCCAATACTAAAGAACTGACCTCACCTTCTTTGGCTCAGAAATGACCCTATATCAGAGCTTTGGTTCAAGCTTCACTGGAAAACTAAGTAGCTAAGAGAGTGAGCTTTTCAGGTGTGGAGAGGATGAATGGAGAGGGGCTCTTTATATATGGAGATCGGGGACTCGTCGGTCATTCGTTTGGCACCTTTATGACAGACATAGATGGCCTAAAACGTACTGAATGGAAATGTTTCCTCTTCGTTGGCGCTGCTTCGATTTTTCAGCGAGTGAAGAGTGTTGTCATCTGAAGGAAGAAGACAACACTATTCTGAACCGAACCGGACCGGTCCGAATCGGGTTCAAAGCTTAAACCGACCAGTTCACCCCCAATTTCACCGAATTTTTCAAATCTAAAAATTTCTAAATTCATTTTCTATCCAATGGTGGCCTCAAATCATAAATTTAAAATTTGTAAGCCACCTAGAAAAATGAATTTAGAATCTGGTTCAATAGTGGTTCAAACCGGTCCAAACTTGTTCATTCCGGTTCACCTGAATCGTTTGGTTTTCATCTCCAATTCATTCTCAATTCCATTTCCATGACTTTTGGGACTCTTTGGGTCACTTGGGATCCATAAATTTCTCGATTTACCCAATCTCTCTATTGGCTCCGATTCATAAATTGGCTCAGTTCTTAAACCGATTCAATCTAGTTGGATCTGGTTCATCTAAACCAGTTTGGTTTTTCTCTTTCAATTTGTCCTAAGGTTCTTTCCCAAGGTTTTATGAACCCTTTGTATCACTTGGGAGTTGTAAATTTCCAAATTGCCCGTTCTCAAATGATCAGGTTTGTGAACTGATTTGGTGTTTCTCACTGGGTTTGACTAGGTCTTTTCTCGGTTTTTCCTTAACTCAAAAGAGTGGGGTTTACAACTCTCCCCTCTTTTTAGAAGTTTTGTCCTCAAAACTTAATCCACATATTTCACATCTAGATTAATTTCCTTTAATGTCCACTTGGGTTTTCTTGACATGCTAACACTTCGATTACTCTTTCACTTAGTCCCCGTAATCATTCATCTAAGGAATTTCCTTTCATTTATCATGCTTACTCCTTCCTTGGAGTTATAATAACGAGGTATGTCTAGCTTATTAATCCAAATGTATATCCTTAGGTTCGCATATCCCTTTATTTAGAGTAAGGTTCATCCTTTTGGGGCTCTTACTCAAGATTTCAAGATTGGGAGTTCCAAGGTGCCCAATCGTTCCTTTGTCTAGTTATTCTCTTCATCGTTAAACCCTTAGCTCGACATTCTTTCGAGCATTATGTACTTGTTTTCATAGGTTTCAGTGTTATTATTCTTTCGTCCCAATTTGACCCATCCTTCATCCGTCATTAATTACAGCTTCGGTCAAAATTTATGTTTGGCCTTGTTATGATTACTAACTGGCTCCTTCTTACTCGAGTAACATTTTACTCAGGACTGTTGGTGCTTATATGTCCCTTACGACATGACATAGTTCTGAACCTATCTTTGTCCATCAGACTTCTACAATGCCTCCTTTAGGGTTGTTTCCAACTTTCCAGCCTTTTAGGGACTATATAATTCCATCCCGTCTTTTACCGGGTAGTATTCCTCGACTACCTTTATTGTTATCCAATTATCCTTCATATCTTGACAATATGTCTTAACCGAGTCAGTTTTCCTTACCAACAAACTGGGATTCTTTCCTTCTTAAGTCCTTGACAATCCTTATTCAAGGATTTTTCCTTTTTCCTTAATCCACTTTTACTTACCCGTGATTATTTCACGATTCTTTATTCCAAATTAATCACTTTTGGTTTATGTGTTGATTCCTTTACTTAGGAAGGTTCCCTTCGTCCGATTCCATTCTCTACTATGTCCCTCATAGTAGAGACTTCTATCTTAGGAGCTACATGATCAATCTTATTATCATTTCTTATTCCTTACTTGATATACTTCTGATTATCAGTCTTATTTCATGCACTTCACACTATGCTCAGTCGTCCACCCTTAAGGCTTCATTATGTGTGTGTGGACTATGACTCGTCTCACTAATCATGGTTATTTCTCCTTAGTCACATCTTATTTGGAAGGCTTACATTCCCAATGTTTTCTCGAGCATTCTTTTCTTTATTTCCTTATTATGGGTATCCCACTCATTCTTACTTGTCAAGGCATCTTTTGATACTAACTTCCTATTTCCCTATTCCTTTTAACTTATTGCTTAGGTCATCCCAGTATGCTTTCTTGGTTCTTTCACCTCAACTTGCGCTTTATTTGTAAGTTTATCTCATTTGTCCCTTTCACTTGGTTCCATTATCTCTTAGTTGGGATACATAAGCCTTTCTAAGGTTTCCTTCCTCAGTAGGACTCTCCTCTTTTTCCTTGATTCTAGGGAATATCTACCTTTAAATGGCATCCTTTGATATTGTCATCTTTTGTTTGTCCTTGCTCTTGAAATTTTACAGGTATATCTTTGGTACTCTATCCTCACCCCCACTTGTACCACAATACATGTCTATTTCTTTTAATGAGAGTTTAAATCTTCCATGTTTCAAGATTTCTTGACCATTATGTGAAAGGCTTGCCTACTTCTTTCTTGGCTTGAATTCTGTCATTAATTTGGTCATTGGTCTTTTTAAGGATTTCTTTCATCCTTCTTTTCCCCAATATTTTGCCTTTCCACCTCTTCCTTCTTTGCTAGGGTTTAATCTATGACCCTCACGAGGGTTAGTTCATTACCTGCCTCGCATCTATTATTTACCTTGTTTAATTCTCTTGAGGCAGTTGTCTCTCGAGTTTTTTTATCCTTAGTGACCCTTCCAGTACCCTTTTTAAGGTGTATTCCTTACTACTTCCCAGTCCTCCTACGGGCATCGTTCATTCTCTTTGACTATCTTATTGTTATGGTTTCCTTACTCCTGCTGTGTTAGTAAGAAATTGCAATTTTGACTTCTCTGCTTTTTCCAAAAAAATTGTACTTGCAATTTCAAGACATTCTATTTGTCGTCAAATGCTCGACTTGTCTTCTCTTGTGGATGCACTCCTTTCTTTGCTCCTAGTTAAGAATTTCTTCTTTTAGGGAGAATTCTCTTCAACTACCTTTTGTTCGGTTTGTGGTTTTATTGAGATCCTACCTTTAGCCCTTTTTCCTTCCTGCCACTTCGCTAAGATCTTGAAGAGCTTCCTCCTATCTGTGGTTGAAACTACGAGCTGGAGTCATGTTTCTTGGGATGGTATCCTATCTGATTTCCTATAGCTGTGGGGGGTGTCATTCTTGGAAAGTATTATTCTAAATCCTAGTGGGACAGTCCTTTATTTCATGTCTTATTTCCTTTGCACCTTGTAATAGGTTGTTTCCTTGCTTAGTGGTTACTCCAGGAGTTCTTCAAGACTCCTCACCTTAACGGTTTTCTTGTCATACCTTCTTTGCCTAATAATTTCCTAATTCATTCCTTGATCCTTGTCTCAGTTGTGTCTAGGGTATCGTATTCTTGTTGGGTTACTTTTCTTGGGGTCATCTTCCTAGCAAGATTACCTACTATGAGAGACAGGTTTTTTTTTTAGAAATTGGGAGTATTTCATTAATAGAGTAGTACAATATGTTAGGGGTCTCAGCCCTATTACAAAAAGTGGTCACTAAATAAATAGGGAGCTACAAGATTCTTGATAAGCATCCTCCTAGGTAAGGTTATACGCCCTTTGTTGGAGTTTATGGCTTCATGCTTGGCTTCCTTCGTACTTAGAGTTGTGACCTCCATAGGTCCTAGCACCATCCTCCTAGATACTTCCCATTTGGTCTTTTGAGACTTCTACCATGCCTCGGGCATTGGGAAGCTTCTAGCGTTGTCTTTCAACAAGGACAGGGTATTGAGTAGAGTCATTCCTACTTTTCTTGGTTCCTCTCATGAGAGCCATCTGAAAATTTTAAGATCAATCCAATTAGTTACTATATTTTCGAGTCTTGATTATTCGAGGAAATAGGATATGATACCACTAAAGTTGTCATGCCCTAACCTGGTTTGGTTGGATCCCCGTGAGCAATCCGCCATTCTCTCGGCTTATTAAGGATTTTCCCTTCTTTAACTTGATATGAGTAAGGCGTCCTTTAAACCTGTACTTTTCTTGGAAAAACATAAATCAAAACTTGCATAAAATTTTAACTTTACATATCTATCATGTAGGTGTAACTAATAGGAGGTCTTGGGTAGGTTTTCCTTGTTTTACCTAAAAAGGGATATAAGGGAGGGGGTGAGTACAACGACTCAGTGAATGGGTTTTCAAATTTTGACTTTTAGAAAAAAAGGTTTATTTGAAGTGTGCCATACTCCTTATTTCTTTTAAAAAAATCCTTTCATTTTAAATCTTCATTTTATCACCATTTCTTATTAATCATAGTGTGTCATCACCCAACAAACATCCTTCATCATGAAGATCAACCACACAATTGTAGGCCAGTACGTCCACTGAACCTACTTGTGGTGTCGTAGCAACTTTAACGGCCACCTAGATAGAAGTACGTTCACTTCAACCATGAGAGTGAGTGGATGTTCGTGACATCCGACCCTCAATCCCGTAACAATTCTATGTGTCTGTAGGAGGACAGAAACCTCATCACATCCCCACCCCGATCTCGTGCGCTTGAAGCTACTCCGAGCTTCGTAAGGTCACCTCGTTCGACGAACTGCCCTTATACACACCAAGTCGTCTAGGGCCCTAGGACACATCACTACCCCTCTTGGGCATCTTGAAGGTCCTGTAAACATAATGCATGCATAATCAGTATTTTCACATCATGTCATTTAATCTGTGGTGCCACTAGTCCAATGACCCCGACCCTCAACTCAACCTGCAGTTGTTTGTCTCGACTGGTTCGTTGACCTGTCATGTCGCACTGCCACTAGTTGATTGAATATGTTGGCCCTGTCCTGCCATGGCCAAACAATTCAATTATTTGAAGTTTTATGGCATATAACTCATGTTTGTTTATGAGCTTCCACTCATGCCAACAGGCCTATGGCCCACTATTCAACATTTTCAAAATCAGGCATATTAGACCCCAAGTTCCAAAATTGAGGCCTCCAGCATATTAGAGCTATCCGAGCTCTCATCGAGAAGGTCTCCCAAATCGTTTAAGTAGTGGCACACAGTTAGGGGAGAGCATTTTCGACAAAATTATATTTTCAACTATCCACCAATCGATTATGAGAATATCTCCACTCATAACCGATGAACGGGTTTTCCACTTCCTCCGAGGAAGTTTCATCATTCCAATCCGGTATGATCTACTTACAATTAGTAATTAGTTTTTCCATGTCATTTTCACATCACTCCTCTAAGATGTAATGTTCAAAATACCACTAAGTAGTGGGTTTTAATTTCTGAGGTACTTATCATCCGGCTTTAGTCCATCGGAGTTACTTCACTATTCCATCACATCGGTGCTTCTCTAGCGACCCTCGGAACAAATGGAGACTACAGGTGTGTAGCTGACTTCTCCCCAGTTCTAAAGAACCCGACCTAACCTTCTTTGGCTAAAAAATGACCTTATATCAGAGCGCTAGTTTGAGCTTCACCGAAAAACTAATCAACTAAGAGAGAGTGAGCTTTTCCGGTGTGGAGAGGAAAAATGGAGATGGGCTCTTTATATAGGGAGCTCGGGGACTCGTTAGCCATCCGTTTGGCACCTTTATGATAAATATTGATCCCCTGAAACATACTAAACGAAAACATTTCCTCTTCGTAGGAGCTGCTTTAATTTTTCGGCGAGTGAACAATGTTGTCATCTGTAGGAAGAAGACGACACTTGTAAAACCCGCCCTTTTGAGCTAAGGAAAACCAGGAAAAAAAACTAGTCAAACCAAGTGAGGATTCAGAACCGGTTCACAAACCCGATTATTTCTGAACGGGCAAGTTGGGAATTTACAACTCTCGGGTGATCCAAAGGGTTTATTAAACCTTCTAAAAGAAATTTAAGACAAATTAGAAAACAAAAATTAAATTGGTTTAGGTGAACTAGATCCCATAAGAACTTTAAAGTTAAGCATTCTTGCCCGAGAGTAGTGTGAGGATGGGTGACCTCTTGGGAAGTATGCATTTTTTTGTAACCCGAAATTTCGGTCAAAAATTTGTATGTACGCCTTATCATAAATTAATATATATTTAATTATTATAATTAATACCTAAATTAAATTATTAGAATTAATACAAATAATTTAATACTGAAATTAAATTATTGGAATTAATACCGAAATTTAATTTATTAGAATTAATACCGAAAATAAATTATTGGAATTCCAATAATTTATGGCAATATTAATACTAGTAATAAATCTCGCCCATTTAATACACGAGTTTTACGCCTATATAAAGAGGTCATCCCCATTTCATTCTCCTCACACCTGAACACTTCTCTCTCTCTCTACTGCTCCATTTCCCGGTAAAGCTCGAACGAGAGCTTCGATTTGAACAAAGGTCGGGCTCTTTAGAACCGGGGAGAAGACAGCTATCTGATAGCAAACTCCAGTCAATACGAGAATCGTTGGAGAAGCGCCAGCGTGATAGAATAGTGAAGCAGCTCCGACGGACTGAAGATGCCCTATTTCGGCCAAGCTGAAATCAGCCATTTCAAGCCCTGCTCAGGCCAATCCAAGCCCTCCCAACACTTCCTCAGCCTTTCCACGGCCGAATTAGGACCGAAAGGTAAGCCAATTCGGCTCCCCTTTATAATTTTCGATTGGTGCTAGAGAGAGAGTCGACCGAATTTCAATGACGAAATTCTAATCCAATTCCGCATCAATTGATGCGATTCTTGATTCTAGGATGAACCTCAGGATGAGAGCTATCTGTCCAGCTCGAAAGCTCGAACCGTCGTGCCTTCACCGGTGAGTAAGCGAAGCTTTCTCTCTCTATAGTTCATTTTCCGGCGAAGCTCCGTTTGAGCTTGTCCCGGCATTAAAACTTGCGATTCACATTTCTGAAGAATTGTATGAACATGTAGAAACTCAATTTCAACTTCAATTTCAACAATTAGAAACGTTTGATGAGTCAATTTGATGAAATAAAATTCAGCTGTGTTAAGAAGTTGGAATTGGGGGAAAATTGGGGATTTTCGAAATTCAAAGGACCAAAATGAAATTTTATGAAATTGAGGGTCAATTGGGCATGAAAATAATGTTAGAGGACCAATTGAGGAAATTTTGAAATTTTTGGGGCAAAATTTACCATTTTTGTAAAGGAAGGGCAAAATGGTAATTTTGGAAAAATTGGAGATTTGGGGAATTAAACCCCTTTTTGTGAAATGGAATAAATTGAGATCCTATGATAAATTTTAGAAGTTTCGGGACTCAATTTGAGGAAAAACCGGTATTTGGGACTTAAAGTTAAAGAGAAATAACTTTAGGGACCTAATTGCAAATAAATGAAAGTTCGACTTTCTCATTCATTTGGAATGAATGAAGGCGATTAGGTCGAAGGATAATGAACCAAGATGTTCATATCGTGTAGGAACGCGAAATACCGGGAATGCCAGCAAGGACAAGCTCGCGTGAATACAAAGAACCAGTCTAGTGGAATTCACGGCATTAACGAGTGAGTGGGTTTACTAACATCATACACAGTTGGGGATGATAAGTGCCTCGATATAAAAACCCATTGTTTAGTGGTATTTTAATCATCACTACTTAGAGAAAGTGATGTGAAAGTTATGCAGAAAAACTACTTACGGGTTGTAAGTAGATCATACCCGGTTGGTATGATGAGACTTCCTCGAAGGAAGTTGAAAACCCATTCATCGGTTATGAACGGAGATGTCCTTATACCGGTCGGTATGATGGACAGTAAAAACCTATTTTTGTCGGAAGTGCTCTCCCCTGACTGTGTGCTAATGCTTAAACAATTTGGGAGACCTTCTCGATGGGAGCTCGAATAGCTCTAATAGGTCGGGGGCCTCGATTTTGGAACTTGGGGGCTAAATGCCCGATTTTGAAAATCTCGTACAGTGGGCCCAAGGCCAGTTGGCACGAGCAGGAGCTCATAAATGAACATGATATATGTGCCATAAAACTTAATAAGTGAATTGTTTGGCCATGGTACCAAGATAGGACCGACATGCTCAATCAACTAGCGGCAGTGCGACATGACAGGTCGACGGACTAGTCAAGACAAACAGCTACGAGTTGAGTTGAGAGTCGGGGCCATTGGACTAGTGGCACCACAGATTACATGGCAATATAAGAAAATATTGTTTGTGCATGCACTATGAGTACGGGATCATCAAGACGCCCATGAGGGGTAGTGATGTGTCCTAAGGGCACTGGACGACCTGGTGGCTATAAGGGCAGTTCGTCGTTCCAGGTGTCTGTGCGAAATTTGGAGTAGCACAAAGCGCATGAGACCGGGGTGGGGACAGGATGAGGTCTCTGTCCTCATAACGAACATAAAGATTTTATTCTGGGAATGAGGGTCGGATGTCGTGAACATCCACTCATTCTTAGGGTAGAAGTGGACGTATTTCTATCTGGATGGCAGGAAAAGTCGCTCCGAAGCCACTAGCGGGTTCAGTAGTGATACTGACTTGCGAATGTGTGTAACCTTCATGATGAAGGATGTGTGTTGGGTGATGACACACCGTGGTAACTAAGAAATAATGGAAAAATCCAAATTTTTAAATGATGGGATTTTTGAAAACAAAGGAGTCTGGCACACTCCAAATAAATGTTTTTCTTAAAAGTCAAAAGCTTTTAAAAAAAACCCATTCACTGAGTAGTCATACTCACCCCCTCCCTTATATCCCTTTCAGGAAATCCCGGAAAGCCTCCCCTTAAAGACCGTCAACTAAGATGCCTATAAGATAGGTATGTAAAGTTTTAAATTTCATGCAGTTTTGATTATGCTATTCCAGGAAAAAGGTGCAGGTTAAAGGACGCCTTACTCTTTACAGTTTACAATAAGGGGAAAACCCTTTAATAAACCAGGAGAGTGGCGGGTTGATCACGGGGATCCGACCAAACCGGGTCGGGGCATGACAACACTGTTCCGAACTGAACTAGTCTGAACCGAGTTCAAAGCTTAAACCGGCCGGTTCATCCCAATTAGACCGAATTTTTCAAATCTAAAAATTTCTAAATTCATTTTGTTTCCAATGGTGGCCTCAAATCTCAAATGTGAATTTTTTAAGCCACCAAGGAAAATGAATTTAGAATCCGGTTCAATAGTGGTTCAAACCTGTCCAAATCGGGTCAATCTGGTTTAGATTCGATTAACTTGAACCGGTTTAGTTTTAATCTCCAATTCATTCTCAAGTCCATTTTCATGACTTTTGGGACTCTTTGGGTCACTTGGGATCCATAAATTTCCTGGTTTGCCCTCTCTCTATTGGTTCCAGTTCATAAATCAGCTCTGTTCTTAAATCGGTTCAATCTAGTTGGATCTGATCCATCAGAACCGGTCTGATTTTTCTCTTCCAATTTGTCCTAAGGTTCTTTTCCAAGGTTTTATGAACCCTTTGGATCACTCGGGAATTGTAAATTTCCAAATTGCCCGTTCTCAAATGATCTAGTTTGTGAACCGGTTCGGTGTTTCTCACTCGATTTGATCGGTTCTTTTCTCGGTTTTTTCTTAACTCAAAAGAGCAGGGTTTACATTTCATCTTCGTCGGTGCTGCGTGATTTTCCGGTGAGTGAACAGTGTTGTCATCTGAAGGAAGAAGACAACACTATTCCGAACTGTACCGATCTGGTCCGAACTGAGTTCAAAGTTTAAACCAACCAGTTCAAGCCCGATTCGACCGAGTTTTTCAAAATTAAAAATTTTATATTAATCTAAATTCATCATCTATCAAATGGTGGCCTCAATTCTCAAATGGAAATTTTCTAAGCAACCTAGAA
Organism: Trapa bicornis; assembly: GCA_030064425.1. Classification (NCBI taxonomy): domain Eukaryota; kingdom Viridiplantae; phylum Streptophyta; class Magnoliopsida; order Myrtales; family Lythraceae; genus Trapa; species Trapa bicornis. The sequence continues at coordinate 14,877,217 of CM057753.1, read as the reverse complement.
AAATGAATTTAGCATCTGGTTCAATAGTGGTTTAAACAGGTCCAAACTAGTTCAATCGGGTTTGGATCTGGTTCACCTGAACTAGTTTAGTTTTCATCTCCAATTCATCCTTAGCCCTTTTTCATGACTTTTTGGACCCTTTGGGTCACTGAGGATTCATAAATTTCCCACTTTGCCCTTTCTTTATCGGTTCCAGCTTGTAGACCGTGTCGGTTTTCAAATTGAAAATGACCGGTTCCTTCCCCAGTTTTCTTATTATCAAAAGACGGGGTTTACAAAGAAGAAAACCTCACAAAATTGAATTTCCAAAGTGTCTCTTCCGATGTAGAGTATGCCTTTTATAGGTACAGATAACAACTGAATAGCAGAAAAATATATCTTATAGTTACATGTCAACCATATCTAATAAAAATATCTAGGATATTTTAATAACTACTTTAAAAATCTAAACTTGGCTAATTAAAGATTAATTATGTTAATAAATCTCTCCTTATTAATTAAATTTGTACCTTCTCTTGGGCTTTTTTTGGGCTCTTCTATTAGGTTTCCACTTGTATTTTCTACAATCTCTTTGATCAGCCCATATAAAGCTTTTTTGAATCTTTTAGCCCTTAACCTTATGATTGGGCCCTCTTACAGTCTCAAATGATCATTCATCTCATTTGGTGACAAAATGTTCAGCTCCATTGTAGGTTCGGTTGATTGGACTTGTGAATTCGTAGTCTGTTTAGTCGGATTCACATTATTCTCCCCCTCTTGAAAATGATTTGTCCTCAAATCTTCTGTTCCTTCATCACCTATATCAAAAGATATTAAATTAGAAATATTTATGTTATAGCTAACAGTATATTTTTCAAATAACTTCCTATTGTAATTATTACTAATGAGTTTTAACACTTTAAATAATCCATCTAATCTAATAAATTTTGATAGTTTTCTATCCATAAAATGATCATTCCTCAAATGTAGGCTAATCCAAATCCTTGGATAAAAAAACCTTCTTGAAACTCTTGCTAGCTAGATTAATATTTTTTTGAGTCTGTCGTTTTCTATCCAATGTATGAAAACCATAGATAATCTCCAATGGTGATAGCTTTGTCACTAAATAAAAATAACGATTATATGCAAATACAATATATGGTAAACATGTAGTTGAAAATAGAAATTTTGTATCCAATAAAGTATTCCAAGCAAAACTAAGCAATTTTGTATCAATGATTGTAAGCAAAACGTACCTTCCAAATAATGTATCAACAACTACATTTTTTATACCTTGCTTACACTTTATCACATAAGTAAATATTTTGATAAAATCCACTCATCTTGCATGACACTCGTTCAGCCTATGTTGCCTATTGAGATGCAAAACAAATTCAGGTTCTTATGAATCTTAAACTCTTTTGACCATAAGTAGTGCTGCCATGTTTGTAGAGTTTGAATTAAAGCATACATCTACTTGTCGTAGGTCGGATACTTGAGGGCTACTCCGCTAAACTTTTCATTATAATATGCAATTGATCCTCTTTCCTGACTTACCAAATAAGGTGTTTGCTAATCTTGAATTACCTTAATTTTCTTATCAATGGCAATCCCTTCAAAACTTACCACATTTCTAGCAAATACAATCTTATCCGAACAAACGATAAATATCTTAAAATTCTCAAACAACTTAACTTTCCTTAAAACTTCTAACATATTTTTCAAATAATCCACAAGTTCATCTAAGATCTTATCATATACTTGGATGTCATCAAAATATATATAGTCAAACTTTAAAATGATAACATACAAGATATGGTTCATTGATCTCATAATAGTGCTAGAGGCATTAGTTAATCCAAAAAGCACAACTAATCAATCATATAGACCTGGTTTTGTTTCAAATGTTATTTTCAAATCATCTTTTTCTTTAATTTGAAATTTATGATATTCACTATTAAGATCAAGTTTTGAAAATAAATAGTATCCATGCAACTCAATAATAATATCATATAAATAAGAAAGATGTCGTCGATAATTTACTGTGATATTATCAATGGCTTGACAGTCGATGCATATTTTCCAAGTTTTGTCCTTCATGGGTATGACACATGGTCTCTTGCTCTTACATATATATTTATTTTCCATTAGTTGTAGGACTTGGTGTCGACTTTGACTATTGATTTCTCAAACTAGTAGCAAACCATGAGTTATCTTCTTTGGAATGACAAGCTTGAATTCCTGCAAAAAAAAGATAATATTGCTCGGCAAATATCCAACAATTTTGTTAGTAAAAAATAAATTCTTGTACATAAGTACTATAAGGTTAGGATCTAAAATTATATCTCTCTTGATCTCACTTTTTCTCTCCATAAAATTGTTTTTACTCTCTTTTCTTTTTATTATAGCTTTTCTCTCTTCTTTTTCAACCTTGGCTTTTCTCTCATCATTTTCAATTCTGGCTTTTCTCTCTTCAATTTCAACTATGATTTTTCTTTCTTCTTTTTCAATATTGCCTTTTCTTTCTTCCTCTTCAATTTTGAGTTTTCTCTCTTCTTGTTTTTCTGCTATTTTCTTTTCATTTGCCTTTTTCCTTTTCAACTAATCCTAAAAAACTTGTTGTAAAGTCAAAGGTACAAGAGATATTGGTCTATTATTCATCATGAATGAGTACCTATCTGTTAATCTATCATATGTAACTTGACGATCTAACTTCCAAGGTTCTCCCAATAGAATATGGCAAGCATGCATTAGTACTACATCATATAATATTTCATCCTACTATTTCGCAATAGAGAATGACACTATCACATGTTTGGTTATCTCGAGTTTGGGTTGATCATCCAATCTTTGAATTTGATATGGATTTGGATGCTTCATTGTATGTAATGCCAACTTCTCCATAAGCTCGATGCTAGCAAAGTTAGTATAACTTTCCCCATCTATGATAATAGAACAAACTTTATTTTTCATAGAACAATGAGTATGAAATAACTTCTCACGTTCATTGTCCAAGATATCATCAATTCATGGTCTATCCCAAGTAGTATGTTAATTAAAGGAATTGAGCCTGAGGTTTAGCGATTAACTTGGAGATCATCAAACTCCAACAGTTCTTGTGGATCAAAGCATCGAGATCGAATGCTCCACGGTCGTTCAGTGGAAGTATGTTGATGTGAGCATTGTCAAAAAATTTCCTCCAAGCAATCCATTCGCGTATGAAGTGGCTCAAATCTAGACTTCACAATATGTTTCATTTCACTCTTCATTGCTTTGCACTATAGGTTTTGAATGGGCGGTAAGGAACCTTCTTCATTCATAGTGTTTCCTTGTCGTTGGGCCTTGTGATCTGGCAATTGTTAGAAAGAAAAGAACCTCATAACTCTCCCTCACATGTTTCTATCAAACACTTCTGTTTCACACTAAAATGGCTTTTTCTTATAGATTTAAAACACTCTTTCCTTTTTCCACTCATTTATCTTCTTTCCATCTTAATTGAACTTAAAAACAAATTGTTGAAGCAGTTCAACTTGAGGAACAATCAAGACAAATCAATAAGAGTTTCATAAAGTAATTCCGAAGGAATTTAAGTGTGAGCTTAGAATGTACTTAGATAAGAATGTTACTTAAATAGACCAAAATGAATAATAAACTCAGATAAAATGACTAATGAAATACAAAGGATAAGAAAGAATAAAACTCAGATAGAATATAGTGAATCTCAAGATAAAATTTTGTGCCTTTTTTTGCATGAATTTGTTTGGGCTTTTTCTTAATTTTTTTTGCACTTACTGAAAAGAAGATAGATAGAAGAAGATAAGACTTTTTTTAAGAGAATAGAAATAGTTAAAGAAGATAAAAAAAGTAATAGATATAAAAGATAAGATGAAACTTGTCATGCAACTATATGCTCTGATACCAATTGATGTGAACATCGCCAGTATGCTACGACACCCTACACCAAATATGGCAAAGACCCCAAGACTTTCACGACGCAATTACGAAAAGATAAAATATACCTTGTTTCTCACAAGAAACAAGTTATGAGATATGTAGACACCACACCCAAATCATCTATGAAGAACTCTTAGAAAACCCTCATGATAAGTCTTAATTGATTGAACGCCACAGGTAAAAACCTGATAAGTTCAAAAGTTCTTTCAAGAGAGAAAGAAGACAAAACCTCACAAAATTGAATTTCCAAATTGTCTCCTCCAATAATGTGGAGTATGCCTTTTATAGACACAAATAACAATTGAATAGCCTAATAACAAGGAAAAATATATCTTATGGTTACATGCCAACCATATCTAATCTAAATATCTAGGATATTTTAATAACTACTTTAAAAATATAAATTTGACTAATTAAATATCTAATATTATTATTTAATATCCTAAAAAGATTAATTATATTAACAAATCTCTCATTATTAATTAAATCTGTATCTTCTCTTGGGCTCTTCTATTGGGCTTCCACTTGCATTTTCTGCAATCTCTTTAATGAGCTCATATAAAGCTTCTTTGAATTTTTTAGCCCTTATCCTTGTGATTGAGCCCTCTTGTAGTCTCAAATGATCATTCAACTCATTCGGTGATAACTGTTCAGCTCAATTATAGGTTTGGTTGATTGGACTTGTGAATTCGTAGTCTCTTTAGTCGGATTCACATAATTTATGGTATTTTATGTATTTATTTTGCTATTTGTTGTGTTTATTTGAATTTATTTTTATATATTATGTTAGTCATTTATGAGTTTCTTACTATTTTTTATTTTCTTGTGTGTTTTTTATTACTTTCTATTTTTAGTAATTCTTATTACATTTTTTTATTATTATTGTGCATATCTCATACTATTTTTTTTGTTGATTCTTACCAATTTTTGGGTTTTGAATGATCTCATCTATTTTTATGTTTCTTTATGATTTTGAGTGTTTTATGATTTTTGAAAAACTACTTTGTTTTAAGAATTTATTACTATTTTTTTTGTGTTTCTTTAAATATATCCTACAATGTATTGTTCATTTTTTTATTCTTATTATTTTACGTATTTCATTATATTTTTTATTTCACTTACTAGTTTTTCTAATTCATTTTGCAGTTTGTTTTGTGTTTTAATTGTGTTTTTTTATTATTTTATACAATTTGGGGGTATTTTGAGTGATTCTAACAAGTTATGTATATGGAACGATGTGTACTATTTTTGTCATTTATTTGTATTTATTGAACATTCATAATAGTTTGCACATATCTTATTATATATAGTATTTTTTAAATGCATCGTGCTATTTTTTTTACCATTTTTGTGTTTATTATTATTTTTATGGTTTGTTTTGTGTTTCGTGTAAATTACTATTTTAGTAATTCACTTATTTTATTAACTATTTTTATTATTTTTCATGTTAAATACATTTTTTTTTGTTGTTTTCAATTATTATTACCATTTTTATGACTTGAACGATCATGTCAATTTTTGGTATTTCTTTATGTCTTGAGTTTTTTATAATTTTTGGAAAGTTAATATATTTTAAGGATACATTAAAATTTTTTGTATTTCCTTAAATATGTCATACAATGTTTTCTCTTGTTTATTTATTTGTTTCTTACTATTTTTCACATTTAATTACATGTTTTGCTTCATTTTCAAATTTTTAATTTATTTTACCAATATTTATATTTGGATTTTATAGTATTTTTTATTGTTTTATATTATTTTACATATTTTTAGTGATTATTGTCATTTTTGTGTATTGAACAATCCAAACTACTTTTAATATTTTTATGTTTTTTTGGAGTTTATTCATATTTTATTATTTATACTGTATGTTTAATTGTACCTTACAATTTTTTATTGATTATTTATGTGTTTCCTAGTAATTTTTTTGTTTTCATGTGTGTTTAGTGTCAATCATATTTTTAATGTTTTATACTATTTTGGGTTGTTTTCATTGATTCACATCATTTTTATGGTGTATTAGTGAATGTATTTTATATTGTTTTGTTGTCCACTTAATAATTTTTTATTATTTATTGTCTTTTATTAATATTATTTGTGATTTTTTTGTGTTTTCCGACATTTTCAATCTTACTTACTATTTTTTATAATATCTTCTACGATTTAATTTTGACTTTTTATTATATTTTTTAATGTCTCAAAATTGTTTAATTTGTTTTGATTGATTCTCATCACTTTTGCATTCAAATGTCCAAAATATTTTTGGTGTTTCATTGTGACTTTAAGTATATCTTATTATTATTGTATTTTTAATATTTTATATTATTTTGTGATGTTTTCATTGATTTATACCATTTTTTAGGGCTTGAATGTTCCCAACATTTTTTGTATTTTTAGGGATTTATTTTATTATTTTTGAAGTATTTATTACTATTTGTGTTATATCATTAAATGTATTTTATATTATTTTGTTGATAATTTAATAATTTCTTATTATTTTTTTGTATTTTCGTAAGTTGTTAGTTATATTTACATTTTTATAATATCATTTGTGATATATTTTTTTGTATTTTCCAAAGTTTTTAGTCTTACTTACTATTTTTTATAATTTTTTCTGCCATTTGATTTTGACTTTTTATTATGTTTTTTAGTGTTTCCAAAATTGTTTAACTTATTTTGATTGATTCTCATCACTTTTGCCTTCTAAGATCCAAAATATTTTTGGTGTTTCGTTGTGATTTTTCTTATGTCATTGAAATTATTTTTATCTATTTTTTGTCATTTTGGTGTTTATACTATTTTTGGTATTTGCTAGCATGTTTATATTGGCTTACTATTTTTAGTAATTTTTTCTACAATAATTGTTTAATTTATTATTATTATTTTTCATGTTAAATTTATTTATTTGTTGTTTTTATTTATTCTTAGCATTTTTGTGTATTGAACGATTCCATCAATTTTTAGAATTTATTTATGTCTTGAGCGTTTTTTTTAATTTTTTGGAATGTTAATATATTTTAAGTATAAATTACTATTTTTGGTAATTGTTTAAATATATCATACAATGTTTTGTTGCTCATTTATTTATTACTTACTATTTTCGTATTTTCTTACATTTTTTTGTTTCACAAACAATTTTTAATTCATTTTATTGTTTGTTTCATTTTGTATTTTTAGGGTGTTTTTTATTATTTTATATTATTTTATGTATTTTGATTGATTATTGCAATTTTTGTATATTGAACAATCTACTGCATTTTTTTAGGTTTTTTTTTGGAGTTTTTTGGATGTTTGCACATATCTTATTATTTACAGTGTATGTTTAATTTCATCTTATTATTTTTTGTTGATAATTTATGTGTTTCATAGTAATTTTTTGTGTGCTTCTTATGTGTTTAGTGTCGATTATTTTTTAATAATTGCTTTCCGTTTTGATTTTTAATTTTAGCTATTTTTTAATATTTTATACTATTTTTTTGTTATTTTCATTGATTAATATCAATTTTATTGCTTGAATTATCCCAACAATTTTTGTCGTTTATTTGAATTTTAAGGGATTTATTTATTATTTTTAGAAATTTATTGTATTTGAAGTATTTATTATTATTTTTGGTGTAGCATTGAATGTATTTATATTATTTTGTTGTTCATTTAATATATATATTTTTTATATTTCCTTAAGTTGTTAGTTTCATTAACAATTTTTTATAATATTATTTTTTATTTATTTTTTGTGTTTTCCTATGTTTTTAGTATTACTTATTATTTTTTATAATTTTTTCTACTATTTAATTTTGGCTTTTTATTATGTTTTTAATATCTCCAAATTGTTTAATTTGTTTTGATTTATTCTCATTACTTTTGCCTTAAACAATCCAAAATATTTTTGGTGTTTCGTTGTGAGTTTGAGTATATATTATTATTTTTGGAAGTTTATGCTTTTTAAATATTTATTTTTCTATTTGTGGAATTGTTTTGAATTCATTTTTCTATAATATGTAGGTCATCTGGGAGTGTCTTACTATTTTTTTATTTGCTTGTACTTTTCTTATAAGATACTTTTTTTTAACAATATCATCTATGTTTATGTTTCTTTATGTTTTAGAATTTTTTATGATTTTTTAAAAACTACTTTATTTTAAGTATTTATTACTATTTTGTTTTTATTTAAATATATCTTATAATATATTGTTGTTCACTTATTTGATTCTTATAATTTTATGTGTTTCATTACATTTTTGTTTCACTTCTTAGTTTTTCTAATTCATTTTGAAGTTTATTTTTGAGTTTTTATTATATTTTTTTTATTGTTTTACACCATTTTGAGTATTTAAAGTGATTCTTATAGATTATATATATGGAACAATCTGTACTATTTTTGTCATTTTTTTTTATTTTCAAACATTCTTAATAGTTTACCGATATCTTATTATTTATAGTGTTTTTTCAAATGCATCTTACTATTTTTTGTTGATCGATTATATTTTTTTTATTATTTATATTGCTTGTGATGTTCTTTTTAATGTATGCTACTCTGTTTTTCAATTAATTATGTGCTTCTTAATATTTTTTGTGTTTATTTATATTTATAGTGTTACGTACTATTTTCAATAATTCTTCTTATGGCTTGATTTAAAATTTTTATTATTTTTTTTAGTATTTTGTGCTTTTTTGGTTTCTTTTAACTAATTCTTATATTTTTTGTCTTGTACAATTCAAAATATTTTTGTGAGTTTTGTTATAATTTTGAGTGCCTCTTATTATTTTAGAAGTCCATGGCATTTTAATTATTTTTACTATTTGTTGTGATTCGTTGAAATTATTTTTCTCTATTTGTTATGGTTATTTTGACATTTATACTATTTTTGGTGTTTGTTGGATTATTTATATTGGCTTAATAGTTTTAGTAATTATTATTATAGTTACATTTTTAATTATTTTGTATTTTAAATACATTTTTTGTTGTTTTCATTTATTCTTACTATTTTTGTGTATTGAATGATCTCATCAATTTTTTAAATTTCTTCAGGAATGGAGTGTTTTTCTATGATTTTTGGAAAGTTAATATATTTGAAGTATAAATTAATATTTTTGGTATCTTTAAATATGTCATATAATGTTTGTTGTTCATTTATTTGTTTATTTCAATTTTGTGTATTTTATTACATGTTTTGTTTAACTTACAAATTTTTAATTCATTTTAAGAAACGTTTATTTTTTTATTTTTATGGTGTTTTTTATTGTTTAATATTATTTTGTTTATTTTAAGTGATTATTGCCATTTTTTGTATACAAAAAGATATATTAGCATTTTTTGGGTTTTTTTGGAGTTTTTTGGTAGTTTATAAATATCTTATTATTTGTAGTGTATGTTTAATTACATCTTACTATTTTTTGTTGATTATTAATGTGTTTCTTAGTAATATTTTAGTTTTCTTGTGTGTTTAGTGTCGATTATATTTTTTAATAATTCTCTTGCCTTTTGATTTTTTATTTTTATTATGTTTCTAATATTTTATACTATTTTAGGTTATTTTTATTGATTTATATCATTTTATGGCTTGAATGATCAAACCCATTTTTGTAGTTTATTTGTATTTTTGTGTTTATTTTTTATTTTTAGAAATTTATAGTATTTGAAGTATTTATTACTATTTTCTATGTATCATTGAATGTATTTTATATTATTTTATTGTTCATTTAATAATTTATTATTATTTGTATTTCCTTACCTTGTTAGTTTCATTTACATTTTTTATAATTTTTTATAATTTGTTTTTTTGTGTTTACTTACATTTTTAGTCTTACTTACTATATCTTTATAATTCTTTCTACGATATGATTTTGATATTTTTTTATATTTTTAAATATTTTAATTTGTTTTAATTGATTGTTGTCACTTTTTTCTTAAATGGTCCGAAATATTTTTAGTGTTTCATTGTCATTTTGAGTTTATCTCGTTATTTTTTTTAAATTTATGGCATTTTATGTATTTATTTTGCTACTTGTGGTGTTTTTTTAATTTATTTTTCTATATTATGTTGGCTATTTATGAGTTTCTTAAAATTTTTTATATGCATGTATGTTTCTTTTGACTTGGTATTTTTAGTAATTATTTTTATATTTTTTATTATTGTTTTGCATGTTTTGTATTATTTTTTTTGTTGATTCTTACCATTTTTGTGTGTTGAATGATCTTAACTATGTTTTATGTTTTTTTTGTGTTTTGATTATTTATTAAGAACTACTTTATTTTAAGTATTTATTACTATTTTTATTTCTTTAAATATATCTTTTAATGTATTATTGTTTATTTATTTCATTCTAACTATTTTATGTATTTGATTACATTTTTGTTTCATTTACTAGTTTTTCTAATTCATTTTGTAATTTGCTTTTGGGTTTTAATTGTGTTTTTTTTATTGTTTTATACCATTTAAGGTATTTTGGTGATTCTTACCAATTTTGTATATCAAACGATCCCTAATATGGTTGACATTTCTTTGTGTTTGTGGAAGTTTTTTTAATAGGTTACACATGTCTTATTTATTTATAGTGTCTATTTAAATGCATATTGTTATTTTTTTATTAATTGTTTATGTGTTTCTTATAATTTTTTATGGTTGCTTGTGTGTTTAGTGTCGATTATTATTTTAGTAATTCACTTGTGGTATGTTTTTGAATTTTTATTATAGTTTTTAGTGTTTCATACTAATTTTTATTATATGCTTTGATTCAAACCATTTTTATGTTTTTAATGTCCCAAACTATTTTTGTCATTTATTTGTATTTGTATTTTTATATTTCTTATTATTTTTAAAAATTTATTATTTTATAAGTATTTATTAATATTTATGGTGTTTTATAATGTAGTTTACTATATTTTGTTTGTTATTTATTTCTTTTTATTTTTTATATTTTCTTATCTTTTTAGGATCACTTACTATTTTTTATAATTTTATTTGTGATTTATTTTTGAATACTTTTGTGTTTTTGACTATTTCATTCTATTTTGTGTCTTTTTAGGTATTTTTTACCATTATTGTATAATGAACTATGAGCCCTTTATGTTTTCACAATTTTCTTATGTATTTTTGGAGTTTATCCGAATTTTAGTGTTTATTACTATTGTGATGTTTCTCTTAATATATGTTACTCTATTTTTTTAGTTAATTATGTGTTTCTTAATTTTTTTTGTTTATCTACATTTATTATATTATGTACTATTTTCAATAATTCTTCTTAAGGATTGATTTTAAATTTTTATTGTGTTTTTTAGTGTTTTGTACTTTTTTTTTTGTATCTTTTGACTTATTCTTACATTTTTTTTATCTTGAAGGATCCAAAATATTTTTATGAGTTTCGTAGTAGTAATTTTGAGTGCCTCTTAATATTTTGGAAGTTTAACGCACAATAAGTCTTTTTTACTATTTGTAGTATGTCATTTAAATTATTTTTGTCTATTTTTTTGGTTAATTTGGTGTTTATACTATTTTTGGTATTTGCTAGCATGTTTATATCGACTTACTTATTTTAGTAATTATTTCTAGAATTATTTTCTTAATTTATTTTTATTATTTTGAATGTTAAATACATTTTTTTGTTGTTTTCATTTATTTTTACAATTTTTGTGTATTGAACTATTCTACCAATTTTTAGAATTTATTTATCTCCTGAGTGTTTTTTTATGGTTTATTTGGAATGTTAATATATTTTATGTATATATTACTATTTTTGGTAATGGCTTAAATATGTCATATAATGTTTTGTTATTCATTTATTTGTTTCTTACCATTTTTTGTATTTTCTTACATTGTTATCTATTAGCATTTTTTGTATTTTTTTGGATGTTTGTACATATCTTATTATTTGTAGTGTATGATTAATTCCACCTTACTTTCTCTTGTTGATCATTTATGTGTTTCTTAGTAATTTTTGTGTTTTCTTATGTGTTTAGTGTTGAATATTTTTTAATAAGTCCCTTGTATTTTGATTTTAAAATTTTGTTGTGTTATTCATATTTTATATTATTTTCATTTATTTATACCATTTTTATGGCTTGAATTATCCCAACATTTTTTGTCATTTATTTGTATTTTTAGGCATTTATTATATTATTTTTTGAAATTTATTGCATTTGAAGTGTTTATTATTTGTGGTGTATCATTGAATGTATTTTATATTATTTTTTTGTTCATTTAATAATTTCTTATTATTTTTTATATTTCCTTAAAGTTATTAGTTTCATTAACAATTTTTTGATAATATTATTTGTGATTTATTTTTTTTGTGTTTTCCTACATTTGTAATCTTACTTACTATTTTTTATAATTTTTTCTATGATTTAATTTTAGTTTTTTATTATTTTTTTTAGTGTCTTAAAATTGTTTAATTTATTTTAATTGATTATCATCACTTTTGCCTTAAACTATTCAAAATATTTTTGGTGTTTCATTGTAATTTTGAGTACATATTATTATTTTTGGAAGCTTATTGCTTTTAAGTATTTATTTTTCTATTTGTGGAATTTTTTTGAAATCATTTTACTATTTAGGAGTGTCTTACTATTTTTTATTTGCTTGTTCATTTCTAATAACATACTATTTTTAGTATTTCTTTTTGTATTATTTTAATATTATTTTGCATGTTTCATACCAATTTTTATTGATTCTTACCATTTTGTGTGTTGAATGATATCATCTATTTTTTATGTTTGTTTATGTTTTGGAATGTTTTTATAATTTTTGAAAAACTACATTATTTTAAGTTTTTATTACTATTTTGTGTTTATTTAAATATATATTAATATATATTATTGTTTATTTATTTGATTCATACAATTTTACATATTTCATTACATTTTTGTTCAACTTCTTAGTTTTTCTAATTAATTTTGTAGTTTGTTTATGGGTTTTAATTGTTTTTATTATTTTATACCATTTGGGGGTATTTAGAGTGATTATTTTATACCATTTTGCTGTTTATTTTTTTTTCAATTTTGTGTTTTGTATTACATATTTTATTTCACTTACAATAATTCATTTTACGGATTATTTATTATTTGTTTATTATTATTTTATTTATTTTATGTGATTATTGTAGTTTTTGTATAATGAATGATATCTTAGCACTTTTTTTTTATGTTTTTTAGTGTTTTTTTGGTAGTTTATACATATGTTATTATTTCTTATGTATGTTTAATGGCATCTTACTATTTTTTGTTAATTATTTATGTGTTGTTTAGTAATATTTTTGTTTTCTTGTGTGTTTAGTGTCGATTATTTTTAAATAATTTTCTTACTTTTTTATTTTTAATTTTAACTATGTTTTTAATATTTTATATTATTTTTTATTATTTTCATTGATTTATTGAATGATCCAAACTATTTTTGTCGTTTATTAGTATTTTTATTATTAATTTATTATTTTTAGAAATTTATAGTATTTGAAGTATTTATTACTATTTGTGGTTTATCATTAAATATATTTTATATTATTTTGTTGTTTATTTAATATTTTATATTATTTTTGGTATGTTACTTTCATTTACATTTTTTTATAATTTTATTTGTGAATTATTTTTTTATGTTTACTTACATTTTTAGTCTTACTTACAATTTTTTATAATTCTTTCTACGATTTTATTTTAAATTTTTATATTTTTTAATATCTTATAATTTTTTAATTTGTTTCTATAGATTATAGTCACTTTTGCATTAAAAGGTTCGCAATATTTTTGGTGTTTCAATGTTATTTTGAGTTCATCTTATTATTTTTAGAAATTTATGGCATTTTAAGTATTTATTTTACTACTTGTGGTGTTTTTTTTTTCAATTTATTTTTCTATATTATGTTGGATATTTAAGAGTTTCTTGCAATTTTTTATTTGCATGTATGTTTCTTTTGACTTACTATTTTGAGTAATTTGTTTTGCCTTTTTTATTATTATTTTGCATGTTTCATATTATTATTTGTTGATTCTTACCATTTCTTGTGTGATGAATGATCTTATCTATTTATTATATTTTTTTCTATGTTTTGATGATTTATTAAAAACTTCTTTATTTTAAGTATTTATAACTTTTTTTTGTTTCTTTAAATATTTTTTCAATATTTTGTTGTTTATTTATTTGATTATAACAATTTTACATATTTCATTACATTTTTCTTTCAATTACTAGTTTTTCTAATTCATTTTTATATTTCCTTAAGTTGTTAATTTCATTAACAATTTTTCATAATATTATTTGTGATTTATTTTTTGTGTTTTCCTACGTTTTTAGTCTTACTTACTATTTTTGTTATTTTTTTATACGATTTGATTTTGACTTTTTATTATGTTTTTTAGTGTCTCAAAATTATTTAATTTGATTTGATTGATTCTCATCACCTTTTCCTTGAATGTTTCCAAAATATTTTGTATTTTGTTATGATTTTGAGTATATCTTATTATTTTTAGATGTTTATGGCTTTTTAAGTATTTATTTTGCTATTTGTTGAATTTTTTTGAATTCATTTTTCTATATTATGTAGGTTATTTAGGATTGTAATGTAAATTCGACTAAAAACACTACGAATTCACAAGTCCAATAAAACGAACGTACAATGGAGATGAACAAATTTTCACCAAATGTGATAAACGATCATTTGAGACTGTAAAAGGCCCCAATGACAAGGTTAAGAGGCTAAAAGATTCAAAGAAGTTATATTGGCTGATTAAAGAGATTATAGAAAATCTAAGTGGAAGCCTAATAGAAGAGCCTAAGAAAAGCCCAAGGGAAGATCTAGATTTTAATGAGAGATTTTTTAGGATATTAAATAATAATATTAGATATTTAATTAGTTAAGTTCAAATTTTTAAATTAGTTATTAAAATATCATAGATATCATAGATATTAAAATAACATATATTTTTTTCTTATTTTTAGGCTATTAAGTTGTTATGCCTATAAAAGATATATTCCACAACATTGGAAAAGACACTTTGAAATTTTAATTTTATGAGTTTTTGTCTTATTTTTTTTCTTCTTGAAAGAACTTTTCAACTTAACAGGTTTTACCTGTTGCATTCAAGCAATCAAGACTTATAACCAAGGTTTTCTAAGAGTTTTTCTTAGAGGATTTGGGTGTGGTGTTTACATATCTTATATCTTGTTTATCACATAAACAAGACATATTCCATCTTTTCATACTTACGTCGTGAAAGTCTTGGGGTCGTTGTCATATTTGGTATAGTGTGTTGTCAGTATATTGGTGAGTTTCGCATCAATTGCTATCAGAGCACACTGTTGTACGACAAGTTCTATCCTATCTTTTATATCTATTTATTTTTTTCATATTCTCTACCTATTTTTATTTTATTAAAAAACAAAAAAAGTCTCATCTTCTTCTATCTATTTTCTTTCCCGTAAGTACAAAAAAAAGAAAAAAACAAAAAAATTCATGCAAAAAAAAGAAAGAGAAAAGAAAAAAAGAGTGAAAAAAATTCGTGCAAAAAAAGGGCAAAAGAAAAAAAAAAGAGCCACACAATTCTATCTTGAATTTCATTCTTATTCTACTCTATCTAGGTCTACTTTTTATTACTTCATTCTATCTTAATTTCTTATTTTCTTCTCTATCTAAATTTTATTCTTCTTTTCTAAGTCTATTCGTACATCACACTTAAATTCCTTTGTAATTGGCTTTTGAAAACCTTATTAATTTGTCTTGATTGTTCCTCAAGTTGAACTGCTTTATAAAAATTATTTGTTTTAAAGTTCAATTAAGATTGAAAGAAGACATATGAGTGAAAAAAGGCAAGAGTGCTTTAAATCTATCAGAAAAAGCCATTTGAGTGTGAAATAGTAGTGTTTGAGAGAAACATGTGGGGGAGAGTTGTGAGGTTCTTTTCATTCTAACAATTGTTAGGTTCAGAAAGCCTAACAACAAGGAAACACAATGAAAGAAGCGGGTTCCATACCGTCCATTCAAAACCTACAGTGGAAAGCAATGAAGAGTGAAATGGAACAGATAGTGAAGTCTGAATTTGAGTCTCTTCATACCTAAATGGGTCACTTGGAGGAAGGTGTGAAATGGCATTCGCATCAACATACGCCCACTAAACAACGATGTTTGAGCTTTCACTCTAGATATTCTCATTTAGAAGAACTCGAGGAGTTAGATGATATCAAAGTTAATCGTGACAACCTCAAGCTCAATTCCTTTAAGGAACATACTACTTGGAACAGGCCATGGATTGATGATATCTTGGACAACCAACGTGAGAAGTTATTTCATACTCGTTGTTCTATGAAAAATAATGTTTGTTCTATTATCATAGATGGGGAAACATACACTAACTTTGCTAGCACCGAGCTTGTGGAGAAGTTGACATTACATACAATGAAGCATCCAAAGCCATATTAAATTCAAAGGCTGAATGATCAACCCAATCTCGAGGTAACCAAACAGGTGATAGTGTCATTCTCTATTGGAAAATATCAGGATAAAGTATTATGTGATGTAGTACCAATGCATGCATGTCATACTCTATCGGGAGAAATTTGGAAGTTAGATCGTTAAGTTAGATATGATAGGTTGATAGATAGATACTCATTCGTGATGAATAATAGACCAATATATCATGTACCTCTAACTTTACAACACAATTTTCAGGATCAATTGAAAAAGAAAAAGGAAAATGAAAAGAAAATAACAAAAAAATAAGAAGAGAGAAAAGCCAAAATTGAAGATGAAGAGAGAAAAGGCAACATTGACAAATAAGAGAGAAAAATTAAAGTTGAAAAAGAACAGAAAAGCCAGAATTGAAAATAATGAGAGAAAAGGCAATGTTTATAAAAAAGAGAGAAAACCATAATAAAAAGAAAAGAGAGTAAAAACAATTTTATGGAGAGAAAGAGTGAGATCAAGAGAGATATAATTTCATATCCTATCCTTACAGTACTTATGCACAAGGATTTACATTTCACTAACCATATTGTCGGATATTTGTCGAGCATTAGTATTTCTCTTCTGTAGGAATTGAAGAATGTCATTCCAAAGAAGATAACTTCTAGTTTGCCACCAGTTCAAGAAATCAAGAATCAAAGTCAACACCAAGTCCTAAAACTAATGGAAATGAGATATATATGTAAGAGCAAGTGACCATGTGTCGTACCCATGAAGAACCAAACTTGGCAAATATGCATCGATTTTCAAGCCATTTACAATATCACGGTAAAGTATCGACAACATCTTTCTCATTTATATGATATTATTATTGAGTTGCATTGATACTATTTATTTTCAAAACTTGATCCTAAAAGTGAATATCATCAATTTTAAATTAAAGAAAAATATGATTTGAAAACAATATTTGAAACATGACCAGGTCTATATGATTGGTTAGTTGTGATTTTTGGATTGACTAATGCCTCTAGCACTATCATGAGATCAATGAACCATATCATGCATGTTATCATTTTAAAGTTTGACTATATATATTTTGATAACATCCTAGTATATGATTAGATCTTAGATGAACTTGCGAAATATTTGAAAATTGTCTTAGAAGTTTTAAGTAAAGGTGAATTGGTTGAGAAATTTAAGATATTTATCATTTGTTTGGATAAGCTTGTATTTGCTAGAAATTTGATAAGTTCTGAAGGGATTGCCATTGACAAGGAAATTAAGGTAATTCAAGATTGGCAAACACCTTATTTGGTAAGTCAGGAAAGAAGATCAATTGTAATTTATAATGAAAAGTTTAGTGGAGTAGCCCTCAAGTTGAACGAGTGTCATGCAAGGTGGGTGGATTTCATCAAAATATTTCCTTATGTGATCAAGTGTAAGCAAGGTATGAAAAATGTACATGCTGATTACATTATCTAGAATGTACATTTTGCTTACAATCTTTGATAATAAATTGTTTAGTTTTGCTTGGAATACTTTGTCAGATACAAAACTTATATTTTCAACTGCATGTTTACCACATGTTATGTTTGCATATAATCGTTATTTTTATTTAGTGACTAAGTTATCACCATTGGAGATTATCTATGGTTTTAATCCATTGGATAGAAAATGGCAGACTCAAGAAAATATTAATCTAGCCAACAAGAGTTTCAAAAATGTTGTTTTTGATCCAGGGATTGGGATTAGCCTACATCTGAGGAATGAATGGTTTATGGAGAGAAAACTATCAAAATTACTTAAATTAGAGGGATTATTTAAAGTGTTAAAATTCATCAATAATAATTACAATAAGAAATTATCTAACAAATATATTATTAGCTATAGTTTAAATATTTCTAAGTTGATGCCATTTGATGTAGGTGATGAAGGAATAGAAGATTTTAGGACAAATCATTTTCAAGAGGGGGGTAATAATGTGAATTCTACTAAAGACACTACGAATTCACAAGTCCAATCAACCGAACGTGCAATGGAGCTAAATAGTTTGTCACAAATGTGATAAATGATCATTTGAGACTGCAAGATGGCCTAATCACAAGGTTAAGTGGCTAAAAGATTCAAAGAAGTTATATGGGATGATTAAAGAGATCTCAAAAAATCCAAGTGGAAGCCCAATAGAAGAGCCCAAGAAAAGCCCAATGGAAGGTCCAGATTTTAATGAGAGATTTTTTAGGATCTTAAATAATTATATTATATATTTAATTAGTTAGGTTCAAATTTTTAAAGTAGTTATTAAAACATCCTAGATATTTAGATTAGATATTGTTGGTGTGTAACCAAAATATATATTTTTCCGTATTTTTAGTCTATTTAGTTATTATTTGTGCTTATAAAAGACATACTCCACAACATTGGAGAAGACACTTTAAAATTTCAATTTTGTGAGGTTTTGTGTTATTTCTTTCTTAAAAGAACTTTTGAACTTATCCGACTTTACCGGTGGTGTTCAAGCAATTAAGACTTATCACTAGGGTTTTCTAGGAGTTTTTTTTAAAGGATTTGGGTGTGGTGTCTACATATCTCATACCTTATTTCTCACATAAACAAGACATATTCCATCTTTTCATTCTTGTATCGTGAAAGCCTTGGTGTCGTTGCCATATTTGGTGTAAGGTGTTGTCAGCATATTGGTGAGGTTCGCATCAAATTGTCTTACTATTTTTTTATTTTCTTGTGCGTTTTTTATAGCATACTATGTTTAGTATTTATTTTTCCATGTTATTATTATTATTATTGTGCATGTTTCATACTATTTGTGTGTTGAACGATCTAATCTATTTTTATGTTTCTTTATGTTTTGGAGTGTTCTATTATTTTTGAAAAACTACTTTATTTTAAGTATTTATTACTATTTTTGTGTTTCTTTAAATAAATCTTAAAATATATTGTTGTTCATTTATTTGATTCTTACAATTTTACGATTTCATTATATTTTTGTTTCACTTCCTAGATTTTCTAATTTATTTTACGGTTTGTTTTTTTGTTTGTTTTGTGTTTCTTAATTGTTTTATACCATTTTGGGTATTTAGAGTAATTCTTACCAATTATGTATATCGAACAATGCGTACTATTTTTGTCATTTTTTTATTGTTGTAGTTTCTTAATAATTTACACATATCTTATTATTTATAGTGTTTTTTAAATATATCTTGCTATTTTTTATTGATCAATTATGTATTTTTTTATTACTTTTTATGATTGCTTGTGTGTTTAGTGTTAATTACTGTTTTAGTAATTCACTTATTATTTGTTTTTGAATTTTTATTATAGTTTTTAGTATTTCACACTCACTTTAGTTATTTGCATTGATTCATACAATTTTTATGTTTTGAATGGTCTCGACTATTTTTGTCGTTTCTTTATATTTATTTGTATTTTTTTATTATTTTGTAAGTATTTATTAATTTTTATGGTGTTTTTGAATTTATTTTACATTATTTTGTTGGGTATTTATATATTATTTGTTTGTTTTTAATGTATTACCTTTTGGGTTCACTTACTATTTTCTGCAATTATATTTGTTATTTATTTTTGAATACTTTTGTGTATTTGAGTGTTTCATTCTATGTTATGTCTTTTTGGGAGATTCTTCCCATTCTTGTATAATGAACGATTCATAATATTTTTTGTGGCTTTTATATTTTGACACTTTTCTTATGTATTTTTGTAGTTTATTGGTATTTTACATGTTTATTACTATTTGTGATATTTCTATTAATATATGTTACACTAATTTTCAGTTAATTATGTGATTCTTAATATTTTTTGTGTTTATCTACATTTATAGTGTTTTCAATAATTCTTCTTACTATTTGATTTAAAATTTTTAATATGTTTTTATTGTTTTGTGCTTTTTTGGTTTCTTTTGACTAATTTTTACATTTTTTGTCTTAGAAGATCTAACATATTTTTGTGAGTTTCGTTGTAATTTTGAGTGCCTCTTATTATTTTGGAAGTTAATGGCATTTTAGTTATTTTTTAATATTTGTTGTGATTCATTGAAATTATTTTTCTCTATTTGTTTAGGTTATTCTGGTATTTTTACTATTTTTGGTGTTTGCAGTCATGTTTATATTGACTTACAAGTTTTAGTAATTATTATTACAACAAGTCTTTTAATTATTTTTATTTTAAATTTATTTTTTTATTTATTCTTACCATTTTTATGTATTGAATGATCCCATCAATTTTTTGAATTTCTTTATGTCTTGGGTATTTTTTTTTATGATTTTTGGAATGTTAATATATTCTAAGTATACATTAATATTTTTGGTATTTTTTTAATATGTTATACAATATTTTACTGTTTATTTTTTTTTTTAATTTTGCATTTTGTATTACATGTTTTTGTTTCACTTACAATTTTTTTAATTCTTTTACGGATTGTTTATTCTTGAGTTTTTATTATTTTATATTATTTTATGTGATTATTGCCATTTTTGTATACATAACGATATATTAGCACTTTTTGTGTTTTTTTAGAGTTTTTTTTTGCTAGTTTATTCATATCTTATAATTTCTTGTGTATGTGTAATGGCATCTTACTATTTTTTTTTGTTGATTATTTATGTGTTGTTTAGTAATATTTTTGTTTTCTTATGTGTTTAGTATCGATTATTTTTTAATAATTCCCTTGCATTTTGATTTTAAATTTTAACAGTGTTTTTAATATTTTTTACTTTTTTTTTGTTGTTTTCATTGATTTATACCATTTTTATGGCATGAATGATCTAAAATACTTTTGTCGTTTATTAGTATTTTTAGTGTTTATTTATTATTTTTAGAAATTTATAGTATTTCAAGTATTTATTAATATTTGTGGTGTATCATTGAATGTATTTTATATTGTTTTGTTGTTTATTTAATATTTTTTTTATTATTTTTGGTATTTCCTTACATTGTTAGTTTCTTTTGGCCAAACTGAAATTGGCTAGCGTGATAGAACAGTGAAGTAGCTCCAGCGTACCGAAGTTGACTTATTTTGGCCAAACTGAAATTGGCCAATTTGAGCCATCCTCAAGCCAAACCATGCTCTCCCAACACTTCCTCAGCCCTCCCAAGGCCAAATTAGGACTGAAAGGTAAGTCAATTTGACTCTCCTCTACAATTTCTGACCGATGCTAGAGAGAGAATTGACAGAATTTTGATGATAGAATTCTATTCCAATTCGGCATCAATTGATGTCATTCTTGATCCTATGAAGAACCTCAGGAGGAGAGCAATCTACCCTGATAGAAAGCTCAGACCACTATGCCCTCACGGATGAGCAATTGAAGCTTTCTCTCTCTACAGTCTGTTTTTCGGTGAAGCTCTATTTAACCACATTCTGGCGTTAAAACTTACAATTCAAAGTGCTATGGAATCGTAAGAAGATGTGAAACTCAATTTCAATTTCAACTTCAATTTCAAAAATTAGAAATGTTTGATTGGTCAATTTGATGAAATCAAATTTGGTTGTGTTAGTAAATTGAAATTGGGGAAAATTTTATGGAAATTGGGTATTTTCAAAAATTTGAGGACCAAAACAAAATTTTATAAAATTGAGGGTCAATTGGGCATGATAAGAATGTTAGAGGGCCAATTGAGATATATTAGAATTTTTGGGGTGAAACTTATAATTTTTGTAAAGGAATGGCAAAATGGTAATTTTGAAAAATTTGGGGGTCAAATTAGGAATTTGGAAAACTTGAACCCCTTTTTATGATATTGGTTAAATTGAAGTCCCAAGAGGAATTTTAAAGGTTTTGGGACTCAATTGGAGGAAAAACCAGCATTAGGGACTTAAAGTTAAAGAAAAGTAACGTTAGGGACCTAATTGCAAATAAAGGAATAGTTTAATTTTCTCATTCAATTGGGATGAATGAGGGCTGTTAGACCAAAGAATATTAAACGAGAACATTCATATTGTGTAGGAACACAAAGTGCCAAGAACGTGAGGTGAGACGAGTTCAAGTAAGGACAACAAGCCGACTAATAGGAATTTCACTGCACAATCGGGTGAGTGGGATTTATATATCATACCTGGTTGGGAAGATTATACCTCGAAAATGAAAATGCACTACTAAGTGGTATTTTAAACATCACAACTTAGAGGAGTGATGTAAAAATGACACAGAAAAACTAGTTACTAATTGTAAGTAGGTCTTACCCAGTTGGTACGATGAAACTTCATTGGATGAAGTAGAAAACCCGTTCATCGGTTATGTGTGGAGATACCTTCATACTCGATCGGTATGATGGATATTTAAAAATATGACTTTGCCGGAAGTGCTCTCCCCTGATTGTGTGCCATTGGCTAAACGATTTGGGAGACCTTATCGGCGGGAGCTCAAATAGCTCTGATAGGCCGGAGGCTTCGATTTTGGAACATGGGGGCTAATATGCCAGAATTTTGAAAATCTCGAATAGTGGGCCATAGGCCAGTAGGCACGAGCGGGAGCTCGTAAACAAATATGAGTTATATGCCATAAAACTTTAAATAAATGAATTGTTTGGCTATGGTACCAAGATAGGACCGACATATTCAATCAACTAGTGGCAGTGCGACATGACAAGTTTCTGAACTAGTTAAGACAAACAACTGCAAGTTGAGTTGAGGGTCCGGGCCGTTGGACCAGTGGTACCACAGATTATATGGCATGATGTTTAAATACTGATTGAGCATGCACTATGTTTATAGAACCTTCAAGATTCCCAAGAGGGGTAGTGATGTGTCCTAGGGCCCTAGACGAACTAGGGCCCTACACCCATTCACTGAGTTGTAGGAACTCACCCCTCTTTTCTATCCATTTTTAGGAAAAGAGAAAATGATTAGGAATAATACTGAGCCTTACTCTCTATCAGGTATGCTTAATTTCTCTTAAGCTTGCATTTTATTTGATATATGTCTTTCTAGGGAACAAGGTTAAAAATACGCCTAGCTCATCTCGAGTAAAAGAAGTGGGAAACTCCTCTTCAATCGGGAGAGCGGCAGGTTGTTCACGGGGATCCAGCCAAATCAGGTGTGGGCGTGACAACTAGAGTGGTATGAGAGCCAAGATCCCTTGAAACATTATCAATATCATGCCTTGACATTAACACAACTCTAAACTATCGTGTAGGAAGGAGAGTCGATAGAAAATTAATGGTGAAATCTAGTCCTCCACCCATAACCTTAAAAAAGACATCCAACCCAAGGGAGGAAACTGTACAAAGGTTTCTAAAAGGTGAGAAAAGGGTGCCCAAGGACATGGTGGAAGACTATCAGAAACTAGTAGGAGCATTAATAGAACCGGAAGGCATCATATATCCTCCTCCTAGACAAGAAGAACCAGCATCACCTCCTAGAAGTCCAACCCCTCCTCTTCTAGTCCCACAACAGCCATAAGGGAATCCCACCAAGAAAGAGGCATGGGATAACTATTAGGATGTGTATGCCACCTTCATGAAGGTCCACCAAGTACCTCCACCCACTCAACCGAGTTTCAACCCCTCGCAATGGGTGAAGTGGACTTATGAGTGTGAGGTGGAAGTACTAAGGTGGTATGGATTGGAGGCCATACATGAAATTCGTCCTATTAGGGAGGGCAAATGGACTCCAATTAGTTCCTCACAACCTTCTAATCATGAGTCCCAAAATCATTCTAGGGTTAACTCTAGTCCTATGAACCTAAGGGATTAGGGGGTAGAGAATTCCTATAATAAGCCAAATTATGGCACAAAAATATTTCTTGAATAATGAAAGTAAAAGTTTGTTAAAACTTATGAGTTCTTCGATAAAATTCTAGACAAAAGAATATAAGTAAAAGGTAGAAATTCACCTAAGCAAGAAAATATGGTATATTTATAGATTAGACTCAACACTTAAGACTTACCCTTGGAAACACAATAAGGAATAATCAATCTAAATGAGATAGTAAAGGAAAAAGAAGTTAGAGAAGCAACCATCCAAGAGTACAGATTTTTGGAGAGTCCAAGAAATTAAAACTAAGCTCTGAGGATGAAGGATAAGGAAAAATCGGGAGAAGTAGAACATCCCAATGGGAATCACAAGAATAGAAGCTGATCGAAAAGAAAAAGAAATAAGTATAGAGACCACCAAGGAAAGATAGAGAGAAAATAAAATAACAAGAAGGCCCAGGTGTAACAACTACTTATAAAGAACAAAGATACAGTTACTTAGGAACTCCAAAGGATAAGGAGACATGTGGAAGGCAAAATTATAAATCAAAGGGAGAAGAGAAGCAGGAATAGATGCATCATACAAGGTCCTTAAGCTTAGGAGAAAATTTATAAAAGAAAGGTAGGACGATTGAATAAAAGAATCCCATAATGAAAGACACCAGAAGGAGGAAGCTTCAAGTAAAGACAAACAATCCAGGGAAGGTTGCAAACTAGAGAAGAAATACGGTTCGCAATAAGGAGTACGAGTAACTATGTGAAATTATTGGGAGTTTGAGCGTGATCTACTACAAGAAGATTTGGAAATTCAGAATGGAAACTTTAAAAGAATCCGATATAAGGAAATAACTTATATGGATCAAATCATTCGGAGGAGTAAACACAACTTAAAAAGTGATGTGGAGTAGTAAAAGAATACGCCCTAACTAAGACAAAAAGGGAATACCAAAGATACGAAGGTACGAAAGGATTGGACACAATGAGGAAGAGAGGTCCACCTCAAGGGAATAAACAAATACTGAAGCAAGTGGGAATGAAGCAGGATCAATAGAAGGTACTCATGGATCTAAAGAGTAAGAGTAAGTTGGTGAAAATATCGACAAAAAGCTACTCCATAATTTAAGGATTTCAATGGTAGAACTAGAAGGAAATGCCAAGGGAAAGAGAATAAACTCCTCAAGAACAAAATGCTAGAAAAGAAAGGATCATGTACAAGGAGAAAGAAATCATGAAGAATCTAGGGATAATTCAAACCCAGGTAATGTATGGGTAGGAAGATGACATCAAAAGATGCCATACGAGTAAGAAAGGAACTAAACTTAGAATGAATAATAGTGGGAGGAACGTTGATAAGGGTAAGTAGGGATTTAGAAAGAGAAGAGATCTTAAGGGGGAAGGACACTAGTGGAAATGAAGAATGAAGTAAAAGATAAAAAATCTTAATATGTCATTAAGTATAAGGAAATTTAAGGATTTGAAGGCGGAATGACCGATTAAAGAAATTTGGAAAAGACAAGAAGTACGGAAACCAATACTATTATATGGACGTAAAGTTAAGACATCATTAAGAGTGCCATGCGGTAAGGGGTCATGTAAATCCAACTAATTCAGAGAAATACAACTTAGGCAAAGATTGGTCTATGATTAAGACATAATGGAGTCAAGGCTAAAGATGATAACCAAAGAATGGGGATGAAATCCATGTAGGATGAAAAGATAATAAATGCCACAATTAGTGGAAGAAAATTTACCGAAAATTATAGTTTTGAAATTTTGGGTAAAAGAAGCTTGAGATGTGAAATGGTGCCTTGGACAGAAGGACGTAACGAAAGGAAATGATCATGGGTTTTCAAGGCTAAGGTAAGTTCCATGGAATGAGGAATGGATGATAATGAGATGAGAATCTTAAATACATGATGAAAGGGATGAACGAAAATAACCGAGAAGGTTGTGGGGCGATAGAATAGAAAGTTGTATAACAATAAAAAGTTAAGCAAACATGCGAATAATGTGAAATAAGTTTTGGGGAGAAAACTCTTAAAAGGAGGGGAGAGCTGTAAACCCCGCTCTTTAGAGTTAAGGAAAACCAGGAAAAGAACTAGTCATACTAAACTCGTTATTGGAGAATGGGCAAATTGGAGAAATTTTAACTCCCAATTGACCCAAAGGGGTTCATAAACCTTGGAAAAGAACTTTAGGATAAATGGAGAGAGAGAAACCAGACTAGTTCGGATGAACTAGACCCGAACCAGTTTAAGAACCGAGCTGGTTTATGAACCGGAACCGATAGAGAGAGGGTAAACCGGGAAAATTATGAACCCTAAGGGACCTAAGGAGTCATAAAAGTCATGAAAAAGGGCTTTGGGTGAATTGGAGATGAAAACCAAATTGGTTCAGGTGAACTGGATCCAAACCGGATTGAACCGGTTTGAACCAGATGCTAAATTCATTTTTCTAGGTGGCTTAAAAAATTTTAATTTGAGATTTAAGGCGACCATTGGATAAAAAATGAATTTAGAAGAATTTAGAAATTTTTATATTTGAAAAATTTGGTCGAATTGGGGGTGAACTGACCGATTTAAACTTTTAACCTGGTTCGGATTGGTCCTGTTCGGTTCGGAACAGTGTTGTCTTCTTCCTTCAGATGACAGCACTATTCAATCGTCAAAAAAACGCACAGTGCCTAAGAAGCTGAAAAGTCTCCGGTCAGGGAGTTTCAGACAATGAATGACCGCCATTAAGGCGCCAATCTAATAGCCAAGATATCACACCCCAACCCGGTTTGGTTGGATCCCTATGAACAACCCGCCGCTCTTTCTCGATTCAAGGGGAGTTTCCCCCTTTATTTAGTCGAGAGGAGCCAGGCGAAATTTCAACCTTGTTCCCTGGAAGACATATATCAAATAAAATGCAAGCTTAAGGACAAATTTAAGCATACTTGAGGAAGGGTAAGGCTCAGTGTTACTTTTAGTCATTTTCTCTTTTCCTAAAAAGGGGTAGAAAAGAGGGGTGAGTTTCTACAACTTAGTGAATGGGTTTTCAAAGGTCTACTTTTAATTTTTAAGAAAAACATTTATATGGAGTGTGCCTTTGTACCATGACCAAACAATTCACTTATTAAGTTTTAATGGCGCGCGCACACACACACATACACACACACACACACACACACACACACATATATATATATATATATATATGAACATAACTATTCATTATACTTTGGCCTAATAGCCCTCATTCGTTCCAAATGAATGAGAAAACCCAACTTTACATATATTTTTAATTAGGTCCCTAAAGTTATTTTTCTTTAACTTTAAGTCCCTAATTTTTTGTTTTTCCTAAATTCGAGTCCTAAGACTTTTAAAATTTATCTTAGGACCTCAAATCATTTGATTTCACATAAAGGGGTTTAATTTCCCAAATTTCCAATTTGGTCCTTCAATTTTCCCAAAATTACCATTTTGCCCCTTCTTTAGAAAAATGGTAAATTTTACCCCAAAAATTCCAAAATTTCTCAATTGGCCCTTTAATATTCTTATCATGACCAATTGACCCTCAATTTTAGGAAATTACATTTTGGTCCCTCGAATTTTTGAAAATCCCCAAATTTCCCCAATTTTTTCACCAATTTCAACTTTTCAACACTACAAAATTTGATTTCATCAAATTAACCAATCAAACACCTCTAATTGTTGAAATTAGAGTTTAAATTGAGTTTCTACATGTTTATATGATTCTAAGGAACTTTGAATTGTAAATTTTAACGTCGAAACGAGCTCAAACGGTGCTTTGCAGGAAAATAGACTGTAGAGAGAAAGTTTCGATTTCTCGTCGGTGAGAGCGCAGCGGTCGGAGCTCTCTATCTGAGAAGGTAGCTCTCCTCCAGAGGTTCTTCCTAGGATCAAGAATGGCATTAATTGATGTTGAATTGGATTAGAATTTCTCAATCAAAATTCGGTCGACTCTCTCTCTAACAACGATCTAAAATGGTAAAAGGGAGCTGAATTGGCTTATCTTTCAGTCATAATTTGGCCGTGGGAGGGCTGAGGTGGTGTCGGGAGAGATGGTTTGGCCTGAGGAGGGCTTGAATTGGCCGATTTCAACTCAGCCGAAACAGGGCAGCTTCGGTTCTCCAGAGCTACTTCATTGTTTGATCACGTTGGTGCTTCTCCGGCGACTCTCGGGACGAACGGATGCTACCACCATGTAGCTGACTTCTCCCCAGTTCTAATGAACCCGACCTCGCCTTCTTTGGCTTAGAATTGACCCTATATTGGAGCTCTGGTTCAAGTTTCACCAGAAAATTAAGCAACTGAGAGAGAGTGAGCTTTTCAGGTGTGGAGAGGATGAATGGAGAAGGGATCTTTATATAGGGAGCTCGGGGACCTGTTAGCCGTTTGTTTGGCACTGTTATGATAGGAATTGATGAATTGAAACATACCAAATGGATGTGTTTCTTCTTCGCCGATGTTTCTTTGGTTTCCTAGTGAGTGAACAGTGCTGTCATCCTGAGGAAGAAGATGACACTGTTTCGAACTAGACCAGACTGGTCCGAACCGGGTTCAATGCTTAAACTAGTCGGTTCACCCCTCATTCGACCAAGTTTTTCAAATCTAAAAATTTCTAAATTCATTCTCTATCCAATGGTGGCCTCAAATCTCCAATTTGAACTATTTAAGCCACCTAGAAAGATGAATCTAGGATTCAGTTCAATAGTGGTTCAAACCCGTCTGAAACGGTTCGTATCCGGTTCAACTGAACCGGTTTGGTTTTCATCCCCAATTCCTTGACAAGTCCATTTCCATGTCTTTTATGACTCCTTGGGTCACTTAGGGTCCATAGGATTCCCGGTTTACCATCTCTTTATCAATTCCAGTTCATAAACTGGCTTGGACCTTAAACCGGTTCGATCCGGTTCTAGTCCGGTTCACTCAAATCGATCTGGTTGAATTAGACTAAATGGTAAGTCAATTCGGCTCCCCTCTGCAATTTTCGACCGGTGCTAGAGAGAGAACCAACATAATTTCGATGATAGAAGTTTAATTGAATTTGACATCAATTGATGTCATTCTTGATCTTAGAAAGAACCTCAGGAGGAGAGCTATATATCCCGATAGAAAGCTCACACAGTCGTGCCCTCACCGATGAGCAATTTAAGCTTTCTCTCTTTATAGTCTATTTTCTGTTGAAGCTCCATTTGAGCTCATTCTGGCATTAAAACTTACGATTCAAAGTGTTATGGAATTGTATGAAGATGTAGAAACTCAATTTTCACTTCAATTTAAACAATTAGAATTTTTGATAGGTCAATTTGATAAAATCAAATTCGACTGTGTTAGGAAGTTGAAATTGGGGATTTTCAAAAATTCGAAGGACCAAAATGAAATTTTATGAAACTGAGAGGTAAATCGGGCATTATATGAATGCTAAATTGAGAAATTTTATAATTTTTGGGGTTAAACTTACCATTTTTGTAAAGGATGGACAAAATGGTAATTTTGGAAAATTTGCACGCCAAATTGGGAATTTGGAAAAAGTTGAACCACTTCTTTATGAAATTGGGTAAATTGAAGTCCCAAGAGGAATTTTAAATGTTTTGTGACTCAATTTGAGGAAAAACCAACATTAGGGACTTAAAGTTAAAGAAAAGTAACTTTAGGGACCAGTGGCACCATAGATTATATGGCATGATGTGAAAATACTGATTGTGCATGCACTATGTTTACGGGACCTTCAAGATGCCCAAGAGGGGTAGTGATGTGTCCTAGGGCCGTAGACGACCTGGTGGGAATAATGGCAGTTCTTTGGACTAGGTGACCTTGCGAAGCTCGGAGTAACTTCAAGCGCACGAGACCGAGGTGGGGACGGGATGAGGTCTCTATCCTCATACGGATACGGAGATTTGTTACGGGATTGAGGGTTGGATGTTGTGAACATCCACTCATTCTCAGGGTAGAAGTAGACGTACTTCTATCTAGGTGGCTGGTAAAGTCGCTCCGATGCCACAAGTGGATTCAGCGGACATACTGGCTTGCGATTGTTGATTAACCTTCATGTCGAAGGATGTTCTTTGAAAACCAAGATTTTTAAAGTAGAAAAAATTTAAAGGAAATTAAGGAGTTTGGCATACTCCAAACTTGAAAACAAATGTTTACTCAATTTTTTTTAAACACCCATTCATTGAGTTGTAGAAACTCACCCCTCTTTCCTATACCTTTTTAGGAAAAGAGAAAATGACTAGGAATAACACCGAGCCTTGCCCTCTGTCAGGTATGCTTAATTTCTCTTAAGCTTGCATTTTATTTGATACATGTCTTTCCAGGGAACAAGGTCCAAAATACACACGGCTCATCTCAAGTAAAAGAAGGGGGAAACTCCTCATGAACCAGGAGAGCGGCGGGTTGTTCACGGGGATCCAACCAAACTAGGTTGGCGAGTCATAAGGGACCTTAGGACAATTTGGGAAAGAAAATCAGACTGGTTCAGGTGAACTAGATCCGAACCATATTAAACTGGTTTGGACTGGTTTGAACCATCATTGAACCATATGCTAAATTCATTTTTCTAAGTGGCTTAGAAAATTCAAATTGGAGAAGTGAGGCCACCATTGGATAGATAAGGAATTTAGAAATATTTAATTTTGTAAAACTCGGTCGAATTATGCCTGAACCGGCCGGTTTAAGCATTGAACCTGGTTTGGACCGGCCAAGTCCGGTTCAGAACAGCGTCATCTTCTCCCTTTAGATGACAGCAATGTTCAATCTCTAGAAAATCATGCAGTGTTGGTGAAGATGAAAAGTCTCCAACTAGGGAGTTGCAGGCAATAAATGACCAACATAAAGGTGCCAATCGGATGACCAAGAAGTCCCCAAGCTTCCTATATAAAGAGCTCCTCCTCTTTCATCCTCCTCACACCTAAAAACTCCTCTCTCTCCCTACTGCTCTATTTTTTGGTGAAGCTCGAACCAGAGCTCCGACATTGGGGATTTTTTAGCCAAAGAAGGTGAGCTTAGGTTCTTTAGATTTGAGAATAAGTCAGCTACCTGACGGTAGTCTCCATTTGCTTTGAGGATCATTGGAGAAATGATGACGTGATTGAATAGTGAAGTAGCTCCGATGGACCTAAGCTGCCCTATTTCGGACGAGCCAAAAATGGCTAATTCGATCCCTTCTCAGGCCTTACCAAGCTCTCCTAACACTTCCACAACCCTCATACGACCATATTAGAGCAGAAAGTTAATTTAATTTGGCTTCCCTTCGTAATTTCTAATCAGTGTTAGAGAGAAAAATGTGAAACTTTACTGACCAAATTCTCCCTCAATTCGACATGAATTGAGGTGATTCTTAATTCTAGGAGAAACCTCAGTATGATAGCTATCTGCCTAGATCGAAAGCTCGGACCGCCGCATCCCCAATGTTACGCTTTCGAAGCTTTCTCTCTCTAAGTCCTATTTTCCGGTGAAGATTCGTTTGAGCTCGTTCTAGCGTCAATTCATGCGATTCAAAGTGCATTCAAATTGTATGGATGTGTAGAAACTCATTTTTACCTTAAATTTCAACAATAAATCTCAATTTATCGGTCAATTTGATGAAATCAATTTCGGCCAGGTTGAAAAAGGAAAATTTGGGGGAAATTGGGGATTTTGAAAACTTGATGAACTAAAGTGTAATTTCACAAAATTGAGTGCCAATTGGCCATGAAAAAGATGTTGGAGGACCAATTGGTCTATTTTTAGAATTTTTGGGGGGTCAAATTGATATTTTTGTAAGATAGGGCAAAATGGTAATTTTTGAAAATGTTAGGGACCAAATTGGAAATTTGGGAAACTTGAACTCTTTTGAGGATTTTGGATAATCGAGGACCCGTAATGAATTTTTGAAAGTTTCGAGACTCAATGTGGGGAAAAATATCTATTAGGGACCTAAATGTAAATAATTAAAAAGTTTGGGTTTTTTATTCATTTGTGATGAATGAAGGCTATTAGGCCAAAGGTTAATGAACAAAGATGTTCATATCGTGTAGGAACATAAAGTACCAGGAATGCCTGCAAGGATAAGCTCGCGTTAGGCAAAGAGTCGGTTAAAAGGAAAAATACACTATGAATATCGGGTGTGTAGGAATTTTCACATCATACCCGGCTGGGATGATGAGTACCTCGAAAATGAAAACCTACTACTATGTGGAATTTTAACATCATATCTAGTTGGGGTGATTGGAGAAACACGAGAAAAAAATTACTTACCGGTTGTAAGTAGATCACACCCTATTGGTATAATGAACTTCCTGTAAGGAAGTAGAAAACCCACTTGTCAGTTATGAGCGGAGATGTCCTCACACCTGTTTGGTGTGATATACAAATGAAAAGTTATTTTTGTCAAAAGTGTTCTCCCTAACTACGTGCCAATGCTTAAAGATTTTGGGAAACCTTCTTGATGGGAGCTCGAATAGCTCAATTAGGCCAGAGGCCTCAGTTATGGAACTTGTAGGCTAAAATGATCGATTTTGAAAATCTTGTATAGTGGGCCCAAGGCCAATGGGTAGGAGCAGGAGCTCATAAACAAACATGATATTAAGCCATGAAAATTTTAAATGAATGATGTGATTTGGTCATGGTACCATGACAGGACTGACATACTCGATGGACAAGCGGCAGTGCGACAAGACAAGTCGACGGACTGGTTTGGACAAACAATTATAGGTCAAGTTAAGGGTCGGGGCCGTTGGACCAGTGGCACCAAAGATTAATGGCTTATATGAAAAATTATTGTTTGTGCGTGCATTGAGGTTCAATACCATCAAGACGCCCAAGAGTGGTAGTGATGTGTACAAGCATAGTTTATTGTACCAGTAGTCAGGGAAGCTCGACGTAGCTTTATGTGCACGAGACCGGAGTGGGTTCAGGATGAGGTCTCTGTCCTTATATAGACACAAAGTTTCTTTTCAGGTTTGAGGGTTGGATGTTGCGTATATCCACTCATTCCTTGGGTAGAAGTGCACGAGATTCTATCTAAGTGGCCGGTAAGTTTGCTCCGATGCCACATGTAGGTGTAGTGGACGAGCTGTCCTGCGAATGAGTGGACCCTTCATTATGAAGGGCATGTGATGATTGTTAAATGCACCAACTATGGTTAATGATGAGTAGTGGTTTGAAAAGTGAGAAATTGATGAAGAAATAGTTTTAAAGGAAATAAGGAGTCTGGCACAGTCCAATTCAAACTAATTTTCTAAAACTCATGTTTCAAACACCCATTCACTGAGTTGTAGAAACTCACCCACCCTTTTTCTTATCCCTTTTCAAGAATAGAGAATGACTAGGGATAACAACACGATTTACCCTCTCTCGGATATGCTTAATTTACTCTTAAGATTGCATTATTATTGATATATGTTATTCTAGGGAACAAGGTTGAGATTTCGCCTAGCTCCTCTTAAATCAAAAAAGGGGGAAACTCCTCTTGAACTAAGGAAGCGGCGGGTTGCTCACGGGGATTCGACCTAACCAGGTCGGAGCGTGACAACTTGAGTGGTATCAGAGCTAAGTTCCTTTGAAACATTATCAATATTATGCCCTGACACTAATAACACCTTAACTACTATGTAGGAAGGAGAATTCCTAGAAAGTTCGTCGTGAAATCAAATGCTCCACACATAACCCTGAAAAAGACACCTATCCCAAGGGAGGTAGCTATTCAATGATTCTTAAAGGGCGAGAAAAGAGTGCATAAAAATATTGTGAAAGATTATCAGAAACTTGTGGGAGCCTTAATAGAACCAGAAGGCATTACATACCCTCCTTTAAGGCAAGAGGAACTTGTTCCTTCTCCTAGGAGCGCAACTCCTCCACCAGCCCCATAACAACTGGAGAGAAATCCCACCAAAAAGGAGGCTTGGGACAACTAATGGGATGCATATTCCACTTTCATGAAGGTCCACCAAGTACCCCCACCTACTCAGTCCAGTTTCAATCCTTACCAATGGATGAAGTGGACATATCTGTGTGAGGTTAAGGTATTAAGGTTGTACGGATTGGAGGTCATACATGAAGTTTGTCCCATAAGGGAATACGGATGGACCCTAACTAGTTACTCAGAGCCATCAGATCAAGAGTCTCACAACAGTTCTAAGGCTAAGTCATGGACTATGACCCCAAGGGATTAGGGGGTAGAAAATTTCTGTA
Source organism: Trapa bicornis (assembly GCA_030064425.1). Lineage (NCBI taxonomy): Eukaryota > Viridiplantae > Streptophyta > Magnoliopsida > Myrtales > Lythraceae > Trapa > Trapa bicornis. The sequence goes on along the minus strand of CM057753.1, from coordinate 14,842,991 downwards.
ATAAGCCAAGTATGACAAGAAAATATTTTTGAATGAATGAAAGTCTAATTTTCTTGATAAAACTTTTGAGTCTCCTTGATGAATTCAAGCAATAAAAGTTTTCTAATAAAATATCAAAGTAAAGGGTAGAAGTCACCTAAGAAAGGAAAAACGGGTCATTACTAGTTAACCTCAACCTTTAAAGTAAGATTTCCTGTATAGGGACAATAAGACTTGGCAAAGAAGAGACTCCTAGAGTTTACCCAAGGGAGACAAATCCTAACTGAAGAAAGGATAAAGAAGTTTGGAACAAGGGAAGAGAGCATCAAAGAGCATGGGACTAGTGAGAGTCTAAGGAGTTAAGGAAAGACTTGAAAATAAAAGTAAGGAAACAAGAGGGAATAACTTATCTCAAGGAAAACCAATGGAATGAAAGTTGACCAGGAAGAAAGTAAGAACGAAATGGGAGCACTAAATAGGTTAAGTCGAATGAGATATCACAAGGAGAAAGGAGAAAGGAAAGAAGTATGATAGGAAGAGAATCCCAAGAATAATACCTTCTTGGAAAGAGTTAGGATACAAGTTCTTAGGAACTCCATGAAAATAAGGGGACTTGCTGAAAGCAAGGATATGGAACAAGAAAGGAGAAATCCATAGTGAATAACCATACAAAGGTCTGTAAGTATAAGAAAAGAATAAAATAAGAAGAACTTTCAAGGAGAAGTAGGGAGATTGCACATAAAATGCTCAGAATAGAAGACACTAGAAGAAGGATGAGAATAGGAAGTGGGATCGTGGAAGGAGAAATTTCAAAGCTAAGGTAATCAACGGAGGAAATATCGCAAAATTGGAGCTGGAATAAGGACCTCATTAAAAGGTATAAGTGGCTAAGTAAGTACCTAGAGAGGTTAAGTGCGATCCACTTGCAAGAGAGTCGGGAAAACAAATAGGGATTTTACACGTACCTAATTGAAGGAAATAACCCATGACAACCAGATCATCCAGGAGAGTAAACTACGTTCTAGGAAGGATTGGGGAGTAGTAAGGACTACTGTAAAACCTGTCCTTTCGAACTAAGGAAAACCGTGAAAAGAACCGGTCAAACCAAGAGAGGATATAGAACCGGTTCACAAACCCAATCATCTATAAATGGGTAGTTTGAGAATTTATAACTCCCGGGTGATCCAAAGAGTTCATAATACCATGGAAAAGAACCTTAGGATGAATTGGAAGAGAAATACCAAACCGGTTTAGCTAAACCGAATCCAACTAGATTGAACCAGTTTATGAACCAAGTCGGTTCATGAACCGGAACCGATAGAGAACGGGCAAAACAGAGAAATTCAACTCCCTTCTGCCCCAAATAAATTATAAACCTTGGGAAGGAACCTTAGAACAAAGTGGGAGAGAAAAACCAGATCGGTTTGGGTGAACCGGACCCAAACTGGATCGAATTGGTTTAAGGACCAAGTTAGTTTATGAACCGGAATTGATAAAGAAATGGTAAACCGGGAATCTTATTAACCCTAAGTGATCTAAGGAGTCACAAAAGACATGGAAATAGACTTGTGAAGAAATTTGGGATGAAAACCAAACTGGTTAAGGTGAACCGGATCCGAACCGATTCAGACCGGTTTGAACCACTAATGAATCGAATACTAAATTCATTTTCTTGGTGGCTTAAATAATTCAAATTGGAGATTTGATACCACCATTAAATAGAGAATGAATTTAGATGAATTTAGAAATTTTAGATTTGAAAAACTTTGTCGAATGAGGGTGAACCGGCCAGTTTAAGCTTGGAACCTGGTTCGGACTGGTCCGGTCCGATTCAGAACAGTGTCATCTTCTTCCTCAGGATGATACTACTGTTCACTTGCTGGGAAATTGAAGAAACGTCGGCAAAGAAGAAACGCCTCTATTTGGTATGTTTCATGTCATCAATTTCTGTCATAACAGTGCCAAACGGACGACCAACGAGTCCCTAAGCTCCCTATATAAAGAGCCCCTCTCCATTCGTCCTCTTCACACCTAAAAAGCTCTCTATCTCTCTCAGTTGCTTAGTTTTTCGATGAAGCTCAAACCAGAGCTTCAATATAGGGTAAATTCTAAGCCAAAGAAGGTGAGGTTGGGCTTATTAGAATTGGGGAAAAGTCAGCTACACGGTGGTAGCATTCATTTGTCCCGAGAGTCGCCGGAGAAGTGCCGACGTGATCAAACAATGAAGCAGCTCCGGCGGACCGAAGCTACCCTGTTTCAACCGAGTTGAAATTAGCCAATTCAAGCCCTCCTCAGGCCAAACCAAGCTCTCTCGACACCACCTCAGCCCTTCCGCGGCCAAATTAGGACCCAAAGGTAAGCCAATTCGACTCCCCTTTACCATTTCAGATCATTGTTAGAAAGAGAGTCGACCGAAATTCGATTGAGAAATTCTAATCCAATTCGACATCAATTGATGTCATTCTTGATCCTAGGAAGAATCTCTAGAGAAGAGCTACCTGCCCAAATAGAGAACTCCGACCACCGTGCCCTCACCGGTGAGAAATCGAAACTTTCTCTCTCTATAGTCTATTTTCCGGCGAAGCTCCGTTTGAGCTTGTTCCGACGTTAAAATTTGCGATTAAAAGTTCCTTAGAATAGTATGAACATGTAGGAACTCAATTCCAACTCCAATTTCAACAATTAGAGGTGTTTGATCAGTCAATTTGATAAAATCAAATTCGGCAGTGTTGAAGAGTTGAAATTGGAGAAATTTTGGAGATTTTTGAAAATTCAAAGGACCAAAATGTAATTTTCTAAAATTGAGGGTCAATTGGTTATGATAAAAATATTACAGGGTCAATTGAGAAATTTTAGAAATTTTGGGGCAAAATTTACCATTTTTCTAAAAAAATGGGTAAAATGGTAATTTGGGGAAAATTGTAGGACCAAATTGGAAATTTGGGAAATTAAACCCTTTTGTGTGAAATCAAATGATTTGAGGTCCTAAGATAAATTTTAAAAGTTTTGGGACTTGAATTTAGGAAAAACCTGACAATAGGGACTTAAATTTAAAGAAAAATAACTTTAGGGACCTAATTACAAATATATGTAAAGTTGAGTTTTCTCATTGATTTGGAACGAATGAGGGCTATTAGGCCAAACAATAATGAACAATTATGTTCATTTCTTGTAGGAGAAGGAGACATCGGGAACGCCAGTCAAGGTCCAGCTTACTAAGGACGGAACCCGACTAAGTGGAATTTCACTACACTATCGGCTGAGTGGTTTACTAACATCATACCTGGTTGGGATGATGAGCACAACTTAAAATTTAAAACTACTTACCAGTTGTGAGTAGGATTATGTATCATACCCGGTTGGGGATGAAAAGTACCTCGGTATAAAAACCCACTACTTAGTGGTATGTTTTAATCATCACTACTTAGAGAGAGTGATGTGAAAGTTGTGCGGAAAAACTACTTACGTATTGTAAGTAAATCATACCCGGTTGGTATGATGAGACTTCCTCAAAGGAAGTTGAAAACCTGTTCATCAATTATGAACGGAGATGTCCTTATACTGGTCGATATAATTGACAGTAAAAACCTATTTTTGTTGGAAGTGTTCTCCCCTTACTGTGTGCCAATGCTTAAACTATTTGGGAGACCTTCTTGACGGGAGCTCGAATAGCTCTTATAGGCCGGGGGCCTCAGTTTTGGAACTTGAGGGCTAAAATGCTAGTTTTTGAAAACTCGAACAGTGGGCCATAGGCCAACGGACACGAGTAGGAGCTCGTAAAAGAACTTTATATATATATATATATGTGTGTGTGTGTGTGTGCGCCATTAAAACTTAATAAGTGAATTGTTTGGTCATGGTACCAAGGCAGGTCCGACATACTCAGTCAACTAGTAGCAGTGCGACATGACAGGTCTCCGGATCAGTCGAGACAAACAGCTACATGTTGACTTGAAGATCGGGACCGTTGGGACAAATGGCACCACATATTATATGGAAAATTTAAGAAAACTTTGCTTGTGCATGCACCATGAGTATGGGATCATCAAGATGCCCATGAGGGGTAGTGATGTGTCCTAAGGGCCTTGGACGACCCAGTGAGTATAAGGGTAGATCATCGTTCTAGGTGTCTGTGCGAAATCTGGAGCAGCACCAAGTGCATGAGACCGGAGTGGGGACTGGATGAGGTCTCTGTCCTCATACGGACACGAAGAAGTGATTTTGGGATTGTGGGTTGGATGTCACATACATCCACTCATTCCCAGGGTAGAAGTGGTCGTACTTCTATCCGGGTAGTAGGAAAAGTCTCTCCAAAGCCACTAGCGGATTCAGTAGTGATACTGACTTGTGAATGTGTGTAACCTTCATGATGAAGGATGTGTGTTGGGTGATGACACACTAGTAACTAAGAGAAATGGAAAAACCTGAATTTCTAAATGAAGGGATTTTTTAATAGAAAGGAGTCTAGCACACTCCATATAAATTTTTTTTCCTTAAAAATTAAAAGTAGTCCTTTGAAAACCCATTCACTAAGTTGTAGAAACTCACCCCTCTTTTCTACCCCTTTTCAAGAAAAGAGAAAATGACTAGAAGTAACACCGAGCCTTACCCCTTATCAGGTATGCTTAAAATTGTCTTTAAGCTTGCATTTTATTTGATATATGTCTTCTAGGGAACAAGATTGGAATTTCGCCTAGATCCTCTCGACTAAAAGGAGGGGGAAACTCCTCTTGAACCGAGAAAGAGCAGGGGGGGGGGGTTGTTCATAGGGATCCAACCAAACCGGATTGGGGCGTGACAACTAGAGTGATATCAGAGCCCAGTTTTCTTGAAACATTATCAATAATATGTCCTGATATTAATCCAACTCTAAACTATCTTGTAGGAATGAGAATCCCTTGGAAGTTCGCAAGAAAATCTAGTCCTTCCCCTATAAGCGTGAAAAAGGAATCCAACCCAAGGAAGGAAGCCGTTTAGAGATTCCTAAGGGGTGAAAAACGAGTACCCAAGGACATTGTGGAGGACTACCGGAAGCTAGTTGGAGCCTTATTGGAAATAGAAGGCATCATATACCCTCCTCCTTGACAAGAGGAACCATCACCACCTCCTAGAAGTCCAACCCCTCCTCCAGTACCGCAACCACAAAAGAGGAACCCTACCAAGAAGAAGGCCTGGGATAATTATTGGGATGCTTATGCTACCTTTATGAAGGTCCACCAAGTACCTCCACCCACTCAACCTAATTTCAATCCGTCTCGATGGATGAAATGGACATATGAGTGTGAGGCAGAAGTACTAAGGTGGTACGGGTTGGAAGCCACACATGAAATTCGTCCTATTAAGGAACACGAATGGACCCCAATCAATTACTCAGAGCCTTCCGACCAAGAGTCTCATAATCATTTTAAGGTTAACTCTAGTCCTATGACCCCAAGGGATTAGGGGGTAGAGAAGTCATGTAATAAGCCAAAATTTTGGCAAAAGAATATTTTCCCGAATGAATTAAGAGGTTTATTAAAACTCCTAAGTTCCTTGAGAAAAATCTAAGTAGATAAAGGTGTAAGAGAAGAAAATCCTCCTAAGGAAGAATGGCTTATGAATAGTTAAACTCAAACTTAGGACTTAGAAAAGGAGAAATTATTTGGTGGAGATCCTAAAGAAAGGAAAATGGATTTGGAGGAGCAACCATTCAAGGACACATAACTTTTGAGAGACCCAAGAAGAAGTATGACCACAAGAATAGAAGATGATCGATAGAGAAAAGATATTAAGATTTCACCTGGAAAAGATGAAGAGAAAGGAGCAACGATAGGAAGCCCTAAGTGTAACAAATTTCTTAAGAAATTTAAGAAGATAAGAAATGGATGAAAGGTAAAGTGTGAGTTGAAGAAAAATAAGAGAAGAGGAGGCGTACCGAGTTTACAAGATCGGAGAGAATTTTTCAAATAATAAGGCGACCAAACATCACAGAGTACGGGTGGCTAGAGTGTTAGGGAGTTTAGCATGATTCACTACAAGGAAGCCGGGAAAACTCGAATTTGGAACATCAAGGGAATATTATAGAAGAAAATACGAAGGGAAGAAGAGTGGAAAGCTCATCAGAGAAAGAAATTTACCTGACTCATGACTTAGAAATTAGCCACGATAATGTTGGCCCAAAAAGTATGGTACCCCTACCGACACGGGATTGTGTATAGGATATACATAGATCACAAGAACTATAAGTACTTCCTAACTAAAAAAAAAGGAATTTAACCCCCGCCGGGGGAGACGATTGAAAATGGTGAAGAATTATGATCTTACAATGAAATACCACCCAGAAAGTTTAATGTGGTAGCAAATGCTTAAAATCGTGAGTATCAAATTGAGATGACATAAGTAAAGACAAATTTCATATCTTGTTACAACAATTAAGAAGGGAGAGGCAGAAAGGCCAAATATTTGGGAAAAAGAGGGATGAAAGAAAACCTTAAAAGGACCATAGACCAATTAACGAGTAAATTTAAGCCAAGAAAGGGATAGATAAGACTCTCACAATATGGTCAAGAAGTCTCGAAGCAAGGAAGATTTGTAAGCTCCCTAAAGTAAAAGATAGGTACTGGGTACGAATGAGGATGCAGATAGAGTATAAAGGATGTGCCTGCAAGAATTGAGGAGTAAAGGTAAATAGGAGAAGATGACATCAAGGGGTGTCATTTAAGGGTAGAAATCCCCAGAGCCCCCCAAATAAATGTGGCTAAGAAGGAATAACCACAATTGGTAAGACGGGTTAGAGTCCACACGTGCATATGAAGTCTACAGAGTGGACGACTGAGCATAGTGTGGAGTACACGAAATAAGACTGATAATCGGAATCTACTCAAATAAGGAATAAGGGATTGAATGAAAAATTTAAGATAATGGAAGACTGAAAGCAGGCAAATACCCCAATATAGAAAGGGTGTAAGGAGATAAAGAAAGGAAACCCTCAAGAAATGGTGAGAAGGTGGAACATGTAACTCCTAAGGTGAAAGCCTCTACTTTGAAGGAAATAGTAGAGAATAAAACCATAAAAAAGGGGAACTTCCCAAACCAAGCAAATCGACATGTAGACCAAAAGGAATCTATCCAGTATAATGAATTGTGAAATGACTATGAACAAGTAAGAGTGGATTAAGGCCAAAATAAAATCCTTGAGTAAAGGATGACATTGGGAATGAGGATGGACCTAAGAAAGGATGAATCCCAGCTTGTCGGTATAGTATTGGAAAACCCAATCAATGGAAACCGAAAGGACCCAATAAAGAAGTTGGGGAAAGATGAGTAGGTAAGAGGAATCCACTCGGTTATGTGAGACATAACTTCAAAGGCATGATGGAGGAGATGATAATGGTAAAAATGATAGTTGAGAAATGCTATCAAAAGAAAATAGGAATGAAGTTATACGATCCCTGAAAGGTTTAAAACAAAGTGGGAGAAACTCAACTCCCTTGTACCCCAAAGAAATTATAAACCTTGGGAAGGAACCTTAGAACAAAGTGGGAGAGAAAAACCAGATTGGTTCGGGTGAACCAGACCCGAACTGGATTGAACCGATTTAAGGACAAAGCCGGTTTATGAACCGGAATCGATAAAGAGATGGTAAAGCGGGAATCTTATTGACTAAAAGAAGGGGGAAACTTCTCTTGAACCGAGAAAGAGCGACGGGTTGTTCATGGGGATCCAACCAAACTGGGTTGGGGCATGACAACTACACCCTAAACAGGGCAAAGGGATGGATACCAAGGACAAGAAGATTCGAGAGACAACAATCTCAAAATAATTAAACTAAGAGGATAATACGGGTGAGGCAGCTAACGAACTAACCCTTGAGAAGGTCACAATCCCAGTAAAGAAGAAAAGGATGGAAAAGCCAAAACCTTTGGAAAATAAGGACAGAGGAAATCCTTAAATAGATCAATAGCTAAGACAGGAATAACGACCCATAAGCTTTGAGAAGGTTAAATAAGCTTTCTGTTGGACGATCAAGAGATTGTGAAACAAAGGGGATATGAACTCCACCTCAAAGAAATAGATGAGTACTAGGATCTAGTGAGAATGAAGATGAGGTATACAAGAAGTACCCGTAGGGTCTCAAGGGTAAAGGAAAGCAGAAGAGGACAACATCAAAGAATGACATTTTGGGTTAGACATTCGGAATGATAAAACTATAAGAGAATTTCGAGAGAAAAGGAGTATAAAAACTTACCAAGGAAGAAAACCTTGAAAAAACATGTGTTCCAAGTATGAGGTAATGGAACCAGCATAATTGGAAAGAAGATAAGCTCCTCAAAGACAAGCTGTTGGAGATGAAAGGATAAAGTTCAAAAGAAAAGTAATCATGAGGGTTCAAGGGGTAAGTTAAACCCAAGTAATGGGTAAGTAGGAAGACAACATCAAAAAGATGTCGTATGAGTAAGAAAGAAATTAACTCGGAATAGAGAATCCTGAAATGATCACGAGTGAGTAAGAGTGGATTAAGAAAAAGAAAAGTTCTTAAGGAAAGAACGCCATTGGAAATGAGGAATGACGTAAGAAGGGAAGAGTTTTAGCATGTCAGCAAGTTATCGGGAAACTATAAGACTTGACACTGGAGAGACCCAATAAAAAATTTGGGAAAAGACGAGTAAGTAAGGAAAACCAATACGGTTATATAGGATATGACATCAAAGGCAAAATGGATGATTTGATAACAATAAAGATAGTCAAGAAATACTACCAGATGAAAAGAGGGACAAAGTTATACTATCCTTGAAAAGTAGGAAGATTGAGAACAATCATTATGGAAGTGTTTTAAAAATATTAAAAGGTCAAAGATGAGTTCTAGAGAATGTCGGGTTATGAGGGACATGTAAGCCCAACAGTCCTAGGGAAATATGACTCAGGTAAAGAAGAGTCTATTAGTTAAGCATGACAGGGCCATGTATTAAATTTGGAACAAAGTTGTAATAACCAATGAATGAGGGAAGGATCAAGATAAGACAAAAAGGTGAAAACACCGACACCTATGGAAGCAGGTATGTAGTGCTTGAATAGACACTGAGCTAAGGAGGTCAACATTAAAGAGAATAACTAGATACAAGAATGATTGGATATTTTGGAACTCCTAATCCTGAAATCTTAAGGAAAGAATCTTGGGGTGAAGAAATATGCTTTAAGGAATGAAGGATGTGAACTTAAGGAATTAACCTTGAACTTTCAAGTAAGGTACGCTTAACTAAAATAAACTCCATGAAATGTATAATGGGAAGGAAAAGAAATTTATAAGTGTGTGTTGTACCAGGGCTAAATGGAAATAACCACATGGTGATACCAAGGGAAGTTCTTTCTAGTATGAAGGATGTTGAATAAGTTTTTGGGACAAAACTCCTAAAAGGAGGGGAGAGTTGTAAACCCCGCCCTTTGGAGTTAAGGAAAACTAGGAAAGAATCGGTCAACCCAGTGAAAAAATCGAACCGGTTCTTGAACCCTGACCACTAGAGAATGGGCAAATTAGAAAATTTAGAACTTTCGAGTGACCCAAAGAGTAAAAAAACCTTGAAAAGGGACCTTAGGACAATTTGGGAAAGAAAATTAGACTAATTTAGGTGAACCGAATCTAAAACGGATTGAACCAGTTTGGACTAGTTTGAACCATCATTGAACCGGATGCTAAATTCATTTTCTAGGTAGCTTAGAAAATTTAAATTGGACAAGTGAGGCCACCATTGGATAGAGAATGAATTTAGAAAATTTTAATTTTGAAAAACTCGGTCGAATCATGCCTGAACTGGTCAGTTTAAGCGTTGAACCCGGTTTGGACTGGTCCTATTTGATTCAGAATAAAGTGGACTTCTTCCTTCAGATGACAATAACGTTCACTCGCCAAAAAATCAAGCAGTGCCGGTGAAGATGTAAAGCCTCCGGTCTGGGAGTTTCAAGCAATGAATGAATACCATAAAGGTGCCAATCAGACGACCAAGTAGTCCTCGAACTTTCTATATAAAGAGCTTCTCCTCATTCATCCTCCTCATACCTAAAAACTCCTCTCTCTCCTAACTGCTCCATTTTTCGATGAAGCTCAAACTAGAGATCTGATTTTTTGAGCCAACGAAAGCATGGTCGGGTTCTTTAGATTCGGAAAGAAGTCAGCTACCCAACGATAGTCTTCGTTTTCTCCAAGGATCATTGGAGAAACCCCGGTGTGATCGAACAGTGAAGCAACTCTGATGGACTAAAGATGCCCTATTTAGGCCAAGCTGAAAATGGCCAATTCGAGCCCTGCTCATGCCAAACCAAGCTGTCCCAATACTTACACAGCCCTCATATGACCGAAATAGAGCGAAAAGGTAAGTCAATTTGGCTCCCCTCCGAAATTTTCGATTAGTGTTAGAGAGAGAATCAAGAAAAATTTACTAATTGAGTTCTCCCTCAATTCGACATGAATTGAGGTGATTCTTGATTCTAGGTGAAATCTTAGGACAAGAGTTATCTATTCAGATTGAAAGCTTGGACCGCTGCACCCCCACGGTAAACTTTCAAAGCTTTCTCTCTAAGTCAAGTTTTTTGTCAAATCTCCATTTGAGCTTGTTCCGGCCTCAATTCATGCGATTCAAAGTGCAATTGGACCGTACGGATGTGTAGGAACTCAATGTTAACTTCAATTTCAACAATTAACCTCAATTGATCTGTCAATTTGATGAAATCAAATTAGGCCATGTTGAAAGGTGGAAATTAGGGGAAACTTTTGGGGAAATTAAGGATTTTGAAAAATTGATGGACTAAAGTGCAATTTCCGAAAATTGAGGAATGAAAAAGATGTTGGAGGACCAATTGGGGGGGTCAAATTGCCATTTTTGAAAAGTAGGGGCAAAATTATAATTTTTGAAAAAGTTAGGGACCAAATTGGAAATTTGGTAAACTTGAACCCTCTTTGGGATTTTGGATAAATTGAGGAGCCATAATGAATTTTTGAAAGTTTTGGGACTCAATCTAGAGAAAAATTGGCATCGGGGATCTAAAGTTAAAGGAAAAGAACTTTAGGGACACAAATACAAATAATAAAAATGTTAGGGTATTTTATTCATTCGTGATTAATGAAGGCTATTAGGCCAAAGGTTAATGAACAAGGTTGTTCATATCATTTAGGAACATGAAGTACCAAGAACGCCAACAAGGATAACCTCGCGTGAGGAAAAGAGCCGGTTAAGAGTAAAAATACACTGCGAATATCGGGTGAGTGGGAATTTTCACATCATACCTGGTTGAGATGATGCGTACCTCGGAATGAAAACCCACTACTATGTGAAAATTTAACAACACACTTGGTTGGAGTGATGTGAGAAACACGTGGAAAAAAACTACTTATCGGTTGTAAGTAGATCATACCCAATTGGTATGATGAACTTTGTAGAAGGAATTAGAAAACCCGTTTATCGGTTTTGAGAGGAGATGACCACACACCCAGTTGGTGTGATGGACAGATGGAAAGTTTTTTGTTAGAAGTACTCTCCCTAATTAAGTGCCAATGCTTAATGATTTTTGGAGACCTTGATGGGAGCCCGAATAGCTCAATTAGGCCAGAGGCCTCAATTTTGGAACTTGGGGGCTAAAATGCCCGGTTTTGAAAATCTTGTACTATGGGCCCAAGGCCAGTACGAGCAAGAGCTCGTAATCAAACATGATATTAAGCCATGAAAATTTTAAATGAATGATGTGATTTGGTCATGGTACCAAGACAGGACTAACATACTCGATGAACAAGCAGCGGTGCGATAAGGTAGGTCGATGGACCACTCTAGACAAACAGCTGCAGGTTGAGTTGAGGGTCAGGGCCGTTAGACTAGTGGCCCCAAATATTAGTTGCTTATATGGAAAATTATTGTTTGTGCATGCACAAAGGTTTAGAACCATCAAGACGCCCAAGAGGGTTAGTGATGTGTCCTAGGGGCTATGGGATGACATGGTGGAGATAAGGGCAGTTTGTCATGCTAGAAGTCAGGGAAGCTCGACGTAGCTTTATGCACTCAAGACCGGGGTGGGGTCGGGATGAGGTCTCTATCCTCATACGGACACGGAGTTTCTTTTCAGGCTTAAGCTTTAGATGTCGCATACATCCACTCATCCCTAGGGTAGAAGTGGATGGGCTTCTATCTAGGTGGTTGGTAAAGTCGCTCTAACGTCACAAGTAGGTGCAATGGATGGGTTGCCCTATGAATGTGTGATCCCTTCATGATGAAAGGCGTGTGCTGATTATTAAACACACCGACTATGGTTAATGATGAGCAATGGTTCAAAAGTGAGAAATTGAGGAAGAAATGGTTTTAAAGAAAATAAGGAGTCTGACACACTCTAATTCAAACTATTTTTCTGAAACTCATGTTTCAAATACCCATTCACTGAGTTGTAGAAACACACCCACCCTTTTTTTAATCCCTTTTCAAGAATAGAGAATGACTAAGGATAACACCAGGATTTATCCTTTGTCAGGTATGCTTAATTTTCTCTTAATCTTGCATTATTATTGATATATGATATTCTAGGGAACAAGGTTGAGATTTTGTCTGGCTTCTCTTGAATCAAAGAAGGGGGAAACTCCTCTTGAACCAACGGAGCAGTGGGTTGCTCATGGGGATTCATGACATACTAGGCTCAAAATTGTTAATTAATTGTACTTAGGTCCCTAAAGTTCATTTCCCTTAACTTTAGAGCCCTAATGCCAAATTTTCCCCAAATTGAGTCCCACATCTTCCAAACTACCCTTTGATTCCTCAATTTACACCAAATTGTATAAGGGGCTCAAGTTTTCCAAATTTCTAATTTGGTCCCCAACTTTTCAAAAATTACAATTTTGCACCTCCTTTACAAAAATGGCAATTTGTCCCCAAATGTTCCAAAAATTGACCAATTGGCCTCTCAACATCTTTCTCATGGCCAATCGACCTTCAATTTTGGGAAATTGCAAAGAGGTCCCTCAATTTTCCCCATAATTTTCCCTAATTTCTCCCTTTCAAACTGACCGAATTTGATTTCTTCATATTGGCCTTTCAACCGGGGTTAATTGCACCCATTGAAGGTATGGATCAGTTCCTACACTTCCATACGGTTCAATTGAGCTTTGAATCACAACATTTGGGTTCGAATTGAGCTCAAATAGAGCTTCACCGGAAAATTGCTCCTAGAGAGAGAAAGCTTTGAAAGCTTACTGTCGGAGGTGCGGCAGTCCAAGCTCTCAATCGGAGAAGGTAGCTCTTGTCATGATGTTCATACTAAGGTCAAGAAGTGCTACAATCGATATTTAATTGAGGAAGAATTTTACAAGTAAAGTTTAGCACTTTCTCTCTCTCACTCTGAGGGCTAAATTTGACTGAATTTAGCTCAGCCAAAATAGGGCAGCTTTGGTCCTTCGGAGCTGCTTCACTGTTTGATTCTGTCGGCGCTTCTTCGGCTATCCTTGGGTTGAAAGGAGGTTGTTGTCAGGTAGTTGACTTCCCCCATAGTCTATAGGACTTGACCTTGCCTTCGGCGACTGAGAAAAAGGCCTACATCGGAGCTCTAGTTCAAGCTTTGCCAGAAAATGGATCAGTTGAGAGAGAATGGAGATTTGAGGTGTGTGGAGGATGAATGGAGAGGAGCTCTTTGTATTGGGAGCTCGAGGACACTTTACTCGACCACTTTGCATTTTGGTCGAGCTTATTCTTGCCTTGAAACGGCCTGATTGGAGCGGTTTCAACTTTGCCAATGTTATCCATTTTCTTTATTAATGAATAGTGTTGTCATCTTAAGGAAGAAAATGACACTATTTTGAATCAAACCGGATCGGTTCGACCGGGTTCAATGCGTAAATCGGCCAGTTCAAGCCCGGTTCGACGAATTTTCTCAAAATTAAAATTTTCTTAATTAATCTAAATTCATTTTCTATCAAATGTTAGCTTCAATTTCTCAATTTCAATATTTTAAGTCACCAAGAAAAATGAATTTAGAAATCGGTTCAAGTATGGTTCAAACCAGTTCAATCTGGTTCAATTCGGTTCTAGTCCAGTTAACCCTAAACCGATCTGGTTTTCTCTTCTCGTTTGTCCCTAGGTTTTGAGTCACTTGGGATTTGTCAATTTTCCCATTTACCCTTTATTTATCAGTTATGGTTTGTCAACTGGCTTGGTTTTCTATTTTGAAATGACTGGTTCTTTTCCCCGGTTTTCTTATCTATAAAGGGATGTGGTTTACACTCGTACCTTGAAGTCAAGATTTTTCCATTCTTTGAGTTGTGTGTTTATCCTTCTCATCATTTCTTGAAGGTTTTCCTTTGATTACTTCCAAATTGAAGGGCGGACTCTCAAATGTTTTTCAGATCTCCCTTCCTAACTTTACCTTATTACGAGTATTCCATCCATTCCCACTTGTTACGGTATTACCTGAATTTATTATCTTACTATCCGTTCCTTATGTTTCACTTCACTCCTTAGGCTTTGGGTATCATTTCCTTTTGCCTTCATCCTTGAGGGTATCAGACCTTTAATCAATTTTGTGACATCCTTTGATGTCGTCCTCTTCTACTTATTATTCCTTTGTACACTTTCCTTACTCCTACTTGTAATTATTACAAGTTTCCTTTGAAAGTACAAATCCTCTTTTTGTCAAGGTCTCCTGGTCGCCTCATGAAAGGTTTACTTAGTCCTTCCCATGGCTTGAGTGTGGTTGCCAATTCCTTTTGGCCATGGATCATTCTAAGGATTTCATTCATCCTTCTCTTCCGACGTTTGCCCCTTTTTACTTTTCCTTTCTCGTCAGGGCTTAAATCCGTGATTCTCATGAGTGTCAATTTGTTCAACCATCTTATTCGTATTGCCCTCTTTGTCCAACTGTCTTGAGATAGTTGTCTCTCAAGTTCACTTGTCCTTAATGCCCATCCTATCATCTTCTTTAGGGTGTGGTTGTCACCACTTTTTCAGTCCATCTTAGGACATCGTTTAGTCTCCTTGGATTATGCCATGGTTACTAGCAGCCTACTTTTTCTAGGTTCATTTGTAGTCCTTCTCGACTCCTCTGCTCATCGAAAGCAAGTTATAATTTGCTATCCCGAACTCCACGTTTCTACCCTAGGAATTTTTGGTCTCGTACCTTATCTTGGGAACTCCATATTATGCCCCATCATCTGATCCTAAGTTTCTCTCAAGTAGGGATGGGTAAGGATCAATTGTAAACCCCACTCTTTGGATTTCAGGAAAATCGAGAAGAGAACCAGTCAAATCGAGTGAGAAAATCAAACCGGTTCACAAACCCGATCATTAGAGAATGGGCAAGTTGAGAAATTTACAACTCACAAGTGACTTAAAGGGTTCATAAAATCTTAGAAAAGAACCTTAGGTCAAATTGGAAGAGCAAAACCAAATCGGTTCAGGTGAACCAGATCAAAGCCGGATTGAACCGGTTTATGAACCGAGTCGGTTTATCAATCAGAACCGATAGAGGAAGGGAAAACTGGGAAATTTATGGATTTCAAGTTACCTAAAGAGTCACAAAAGTCAAGAAAAAGTACTTTAGGATGAATGGGGGATGAAAATCAATCTGGTTCTGGTGAACTGGATCCGAACCAGATTGAACCACTATAAAACCATATGCCAAATTCATTTTTCTAGGTGGCTTAGAAATTTCAAAATGGAGAATTGAGGCCGACATTTGATAAAAAATGAATTTAGATGAATTTATAAATTAATAATTTTGAAAAACTCTGATGAATCGGGCCTTAATCGGTCCATTTAAGCTTCGAACCCGGTTCGGACCGGCTCGATCCATTTCGAAAGAGTGTCATCTTCTTCCGTCAGATTACAGCACTGTTCACTCACCAAAAAATTGAACCAGCACAGGCGAAGAGGAAATGTTTCTGCTCAGTACATTTCTGGCCATCAATGACTGTTATAAAGGTGCCAAATAGACGAAGACGAGTCCCCGAGTCCACACCTGAATATGTCACTCTCTCTCAGCTACATAGTTTTTCGGCGAAGCTCAAACCAGAACTCTAATATAGGCCTTTTCTAAGCTAACAAAGGCGTGGCTGGATTCCTTAGACTCGGGGAGAAGTCAGCTACATAGAGGTAGTCTCCAATTACTTCGAGGATCACTGGAGATTACCAGGTGTGATTGAACAGCGAAGTAGCTCTGGCAGATCGAAGCTGCCCTATTTTGACCAAGCTGAAATTGGCCAATTCGAGCCCTTCTCAGGCCAAACCAAGCCCTCACAACACCTCTACAGCCCTCCTACAACCGAATTAGAGTGGAAAGGTAAGCCAATTTGGCTCTCCCATGTAAATTCTGATCAGTGTAAGAGAGAGAACCAACAGATTTTTTATGATTAAATTCTCACTCAATTCGGCATCAATTGATGCAATTCTTGATCCTAGGAGTAACCTCAGGACAAGAGCTATCTGCCCAGATTGAAAGCTCAGACCGCCATGCCCCCGATGGTAAGCATTCGAAGCTTTCTCTCTCTACATTCAGTTTTCTGGCGAAGCTCTATTTGAACTCATTCCTACGTCAAATCGTGCAATTCAAAGTACAATTAAATCATTTGAAGATGTAAGAACTCCAATTTATCTTCAATTTCAACAATTAAACTCATCTCATTAGTCAATTTGATGAAATCATATTCGGCTATGTTGGAAAGTTTAAATTGGGGGAAATTTTGGGGAATTCGAGGGAATAAAATGCAATTTCATAAAATTAAGGGTCAATTGGGCAATTTTTGGGGTAAAACTTTGAAACTTTGTAAAGGAGGGACAAAATAGTAATTTTGAAAAATTGAGGACCAAATTGGGATTTTGGCAAGCTTGAACCCCTTAATGTAATTTTGAATAAATTGAGGTCTCAAAGTATAATTTTGAATTTTTGGGACTCAATTTAGGGGAAAATCGACATTTGGGACCTAAAGTAAAAGAAAAGGAACTTTAATGACCAAATTGCAAATATTTGAAAAGTTAGAAATTTTTATTCATTCATAATGAATGAAGGCTATCAAGCAACGAGATAATGAACAAAAGTGTTCATACTGTGTAGGAACACAAGGTATAGGGAACGCTAGCAAGTACAAGCTCGCATGGAGGCAAATAGCCAAATGAGAGGAATTCACTGCACGATCGGGTGAGTGGGAATTTATATCATACACGGTTGGGATGATAAGCACCTCGGAAATGAAAACCCACTACTAAGTGGAATTTTAACCATCACACCTGAGAGGAGTGATATGGAAATTACATGGAAAACTACTTACCGATTGTAAGTAGATCATAACCGGTTGGTATGATGAAACTTTTTAGAAGGAAGTAGAAAACCCACTTATCGATTATAAGCGGAATTGTCCTCATACTCGGTTGGTGTGATGGATAGATTAAAAGTTTATTTTTGTCAGAAGTGCTCTCCCCTGACTGTGTGCCAATGTTTAAGCATTTTAGGAGACCTTATTAATGGGAGCTCGAATAGCTCAAATAGGCTGGAGGCCTCAGTTTTTGAACTTGGGAGCTAATATGCTCAGATTTTGTTAAATCTCATACAGTGGGCCCAAGGCCAATCAGCACGAGCAGGAGCTCATGAAAAAGCACAAGTTAAGCCATGAAAACTTAAAATGAATGATTTGTTTGGCCATGGTACCAAGACAGGACCGACTTACTTGATGGACTGGTGCAGTGCGACATGATAGGTTGACGAACAAGTCTAGAAAAATAGCTGTAGGTCGAGTTGAGGGTCAGGGCCGTTGGACTAGTGGCACCACAGATTAAATGGCTTATTTGGAAAACTATTGATTTGTGAATGCACTAAGTTACGGTAGCTTCAAGATGCCCAAGAGGGGTAGTGATGTGTCCTAAAGCTACTGGACGACAAGGTGGAGATAAGGGTAGTTAGTCGTGCAAGTAGTCTTGGAAGCTCAACATAGCTTCATGTGCATGAGACTGGGTGGGGTTGGGATGAGGTCTCTATCCTCATATGGACACGGAGTTTCTTTATGGGATTAAGGGTTGGATGTTATGTACATTCACTCATTCTCAAGGTAGAAGTGGACGTGTTTCTATCTTGGTGGCTGGTAAAGTCGCTCCGACTCCACAAGTGGGTACAGTGGACGGGCTGGTCTGTGAATGTGTGTTCCCTTCATGATGAAGCGCATGTGTTAGTTGATAAACACAACAATTATGATTGTGTATTGAGAAATGACTATAAAAACTGAGATTTTGAAAATGAGAAATTTAAAGAAATTAAGGAGACTGGCACACTCCAATTTAAAAATTAGTTTTGAAAGTACATCTTTTTGAAAATACTCATTCACTGAGTTGTAGAAACTCACCCACTCTATTTATCCCTTTTTAGGAAATAGAGAAATGACTAAGGATAACACCAAGCCTTACCCTCTATCTAGTATGCTTAATTTCACTTAAGCTTGCATTTTATTTGATAGGGAACAAGGTTGAAATTACACCTGGCTCTTCTTGAGTTAAAGAAGGGAGAAACCCCTCTTAAACTAAGAGAGCGGCGGGTTGTTCATAGGGATCTGACCAAACCGGGTCATGGTGTGACAACTTGAGTGGTATCAGAGCTAAGTTCCCTTTAAACATTATCAATATTATGCACTGACATTAATTAACCTTTAACTATAGTATAGGAAGAAGAATCCATAGGAAGTTCATGGTGAAATCCAGCCCTCCACCCATAACCCTGAAAAAGACACCCAAGGGAGGAAGTCATAAAAAGATTCCTAAAAGGAGAGAAAAGAGTACCCAAACACATGGTGGATGACTACCAAAAACTTGTGGGACTTTTATTGGAACAAGAAGGCATCACATACCCTCCTCCAACACAAGAGCAACCGGTATCTCCTCCTAGAAGTCCAACCCCTCCTCCAGCTCCACAACAACCGGAGAGGAATCCAACCAAGAAGGAAGCTTGGGACAATTATTGGGATGCATATGCGACCTTCATGAAAGTCCACCAAGTACCTCCACCTACTCAATCAGGCTTCAATCCCTCCCAATGGATGAAGTGGACCTATGAGTTTGAGGTCGAGGTACTGAGGTGGTACGGATTGGAGGCCATACACGAGATTTGTCCTATCAAGGAATACGAGTGGATCCCAACTAGTTCCTCAGAACCTTCTAATCAAGAATCCCACAACTGCTCTAGGGTTAACTCTCGGCCTATGACCCCAGGGATTAAGGGGTAGAAAATTACTATAATAAGCCAAGTATGGCAAGAAAATATTTTCTTGAATGAATGGAAGTAAAAAATTTTTCAAACTTCTGAGTTCCTTGATAAATTCAAAGCAAAAAGTGTGTCATAATAAGGATTAAAGTAAAAGGTAGGAAACCACCTAAGAAAGAAAAGATGGGTTATTTATAGTTAACATCAACCCTTAAGACTTTCCCTTAGAAGCACAATAAGGAACAGTTCATCCAAGGGAGATCTTTACTAAGAAAGGAAGAAGGAATTGGAACAAAGGGAAGTGAACATTAAAGAGTATGGATTCATGGAAAGTTCATGGAATTAGGAAAAGGTTCAAAGAATAAGAGAAATGAAAAACAAGAAGGAGTGAAATATCCCAAAGGGAACCACATGAATGGAAGCTGATCAGGAAGAAAGGATGTAAGTGGTGGGGGAACACCAAGGATGTCAAGACTACTAAGGCATGATGAGAAGAAAATCGGATAACAAGAAAGCCCAGAAAAAACACCTATGTGTAAAATACTAAGACACAATTTCTTAGGAACTCCATAAAATAAGGAGACTTGTGGAAAGCAAAGGTATGAAACTAAAAAGGAAGAAAAGCCTGAATGAATGAACCATACAACATTCTTAAGTATAAGTGAAGACTAAAAAGAGGGAACTTCTCAGGAATGGTAGGGATATCAAACGTATGAATCCCATAACGGGAGACATTAAAAAAATGAGAAGAATAGGAAATTGGATCGAGGAAGGAGAAAGCTCCAGGTTAAGAAAATCAACTGAGGAAATGTCGTAAAACTGGAGCTAAAATAAAGACCTCAATAAGAAGTACAAGTGGCTAAGTGAGAGTTTGGGGAGGTTAAGTATGATCTACTTGCAAGAAGACATGGACACCTAAATAGGAATTTTAAACATACCTGATTGAAAGAAATAACCCATAGCAACCAAGTCATCCAAGAAATAAACTACACTCTAAGAAGGATCGGAAAATATTAAGGATCGTGCCCAAAACATGGCGAAGGGATGGATACCAAAGACAAGAGAATTTGAGAAATAATTCTCTCAAAATAAATAACAAAGAGGATAAGGTGAACGAAACAATCAACAAATCAATCCTTGTGAAGATCATAGACCCGGTAAAGAAGGAAAGGATGGAAAGGTAAAAACTTTTGAGACATGAGGGTAGAGAAAAGCCGTGAAAACACCCATGGATATGACAGGAGTAAATCTAACTGAAAACTACGACAAAGCTAAATATGCACTAAGAAGGGCGATCAGGAGATGGAGGGGGAGTAAGATAATGTGAACTCCACCTTAGAGAAATAAACTAAATACAGAAAAAAAGGAGTAAGAATGAGAACAGTACATACAAAAAGTGTCCATAGGGTCACAAGTGTAAAGGTGAGCAGGAGAGAATGGCATCAAGGAATGTCATTTAAGGCTCGACATTTATAGCGATAAAACTAGAAGTAGATTTCAGAAGAAAAGGAGTGTAGAACTTACCAAGAGAATCTTGGAAAAACACAGGTGTACCAATTAGAAGGAAATGGAACCAACGGAATTAGAAAGAAAATAAGCTCCTCAAAGACAAGCTCCCAGAGATGAAAGGATCAAGTAAGAGGGAAAGAAATTGTGAAGGATCCAAGGGTTAAGTCAAACCCAATTAATGGGTAAGTAGGAAGACGACATCAAAAATTTGATACGAGTAAGAAAGGAACTAACCGGAATAAAGGGTAGTGAAATGATCCTAATGTGTGTAAGAATGGATTAAGAAAGTGAAGAGACCTTAAAAAGGAAGGACGCTAGTGGGAATGAGGAATGAAGTAAGAAAGGAAGAGTTCGGTATGTCAGTAAGCTATTGGAAGCTCAAGGACTTGAAAGTTGAATGAATAAAGCAGTTTGAAAAATATGAGTAAGTAAGGAAACTAATACGGTTATAAGGATGTGAAGTCAAAGAAAAGTTCCAAAGAATTTCATGTAGTAAGGGACATGTAAGCCTAATTGTCCCAAGGAAATATGGCTTAGGTAAGGAAGAGTCAATGATTAAAGCATGATGAGGTCAAGCATGAAAATATGGAATGAAGAAGTAATAATCAAAGAATGAGGAAAGGATCCATGCAGGATGAAAAGGTGATAACGCTAAAACCTATGGAAGAAAATAATCAGAACTCCTAGTCCTGAACTCTCAGGCAAAGGAGTTTAGAATGGATAAATGGTGCCTTGGGAAAAGAGGGATGTAAGCTTAAGAATATGATTCTAAGTCTTCCAGGGGGATATGCTTAGCTAAAGTAAGCTCAATGAAATGAGAAAGGGATGTGAATGAGACAAAAATCTTAGGTATGTGATGTAAGGGATAAACGGAAACAACAAGGAAGGTTGTAGGTTGATAAACTACGAAACTCATATTAATGGAGGTTCATTCTAGTACAAAATTGTGAAATAAGTTTTGTGGACAAAACTCCTAAAAGAAGGGGAGAGTTGTAAACCCCGCTCTTTGGAGTTAAGGAAAATCGGTAAAAGAACTTGTCAAATTGAGTCAGAAAATGGAACCGGTTCAGAAACATGATCATTAGAGGACGGGCAATTTGGAAAATTTACAACTCCCAAGTGACCCAAAGGGTTCATAAAACCTTGGAAAAGAACCTTAGGACAAATTGGGGGAGAAAAACCAGATCGGTTCAGGTGAACCGGATCCAAGCTACATTAAACCGTTTTTGAATCAAGTCGGTTTATGAACCGGAACCGATAGAGAAAGGGAAAACCAGGAAATTTATGGATTTCAAGTGACCTAAAGAGTCACAAAAGTCATGACAAATAACTTTGATGAATGGGGGATGAAAACCAAACCAGTTCAGGTCAAATCGAATCCGAACCGGATTTTACTGGTTTGGATCGATTTGAACCACTATTGAACCGGATGACAAATTCATTTTTCTAGGTGGATTAGAAAATTTAAATTGGAGAATTGAGGGCACCATTTGATAGAAAATGAATTTATATGAATTTAGAAATTTTTAATTTTGAAAAACTCGGTCGAATCGGGCCTGAACCAGTTTAAGCTTCGAACCCGGTTCGTACCAGTCCGGCCTGGTTTGGAACAGTGTCATCTTCTTTTTTTAGATGATAGTATTGTTCAATCGATAAAAAATCGAACCAGCGTTGACTAAGAGTAAACGTTTCCGTTCAGTACGTTTTAGGTCATCAATGACTGTTATAAAGATGTCAAACAGACGGTTGACAAGTCCTCAAGCTCCCTATATAAAGAGCCCCTCTTCGAAGTTGTCTTGTTTTGGCCAAGCTGAAATCAGCCAATTCAAGCCCTTCTAAGGCCAAACCAAGCCCTCCCAACACCTCCATAGCCCTCTTACAGTTGAATTAGAGCGGAAAGGTAAGCCAATTTGGCTCCCCTCTGTAAATTATGATTGGTGTTAGGGAGAGAACTGGTAAATTTTAGATGAATATATTCTTACTCAATTTTGCATCAATTGATGCAATTTTTGATACTACGAGAAACTTCAGGACAAGAGCTATTTGCTCAAATTGAAAGCTCGGACCACCGCGCCCCTAACGGTAAGCATTCAAAGCATTCTCTCTACGTTTAGTTTTCCAGCGAAGCTCCATTTGAGCTTATTTCGATGTCAAATCATGTAATTCAAAGTGCAATTGAATCGTATGAAGATGTAGGAACTCCAATTTAACTTCAATATCAACAATTAAACTCATCTGATTGGTCAATTTGATGAAATCATATTCGGTTGTGTTGGAAAGTTGAAATTAGGGAAAAATTAGGGAAAATTGGGGATTTCAAAAATTCGAGGGACTAAAATACAATTTCATAAAATTGAGGGCCAATTGGGCATGATAAAGATGTTGGTGGACCAATTGGGCAATTTTTGGAATTTTTGGGGTAAAACTTACCATTTTTCTAAAGGAGGGGCAAATTGGTAATTTTGGAAAAATTGAAGACCAAATTGGGAATTTGAGAAACTTGAACCCCTTTATGTAATTTTGAATAAATTAAGGTCTCAAAGTATAATTTTGAATTTTTGGGACTCAATTTGGAGGAAAATCGGCATTGGAACCTAAAGTAAAAGAAAAAGAACTTTAGGGACCAAATTGCAAATATTTGAAAAGTTGGAAATTTTTATTCATTCATAATGAATAAAGGCTATCAAGCCAAGGGATAATGAACAAAAATGTTCATACCATGTAGAAACACGAGGTATTAGGAACACCAACAAGTACAAGCTCACGTGGAGGGAAAGAGACAAATAAGAAGAATTCACTACACGATCGGGTGAGTGAGATTTTATATCATTCTCGGTTGGGCTGATAAGCACATCGGAAATGAAAACCCACTACTATGTGGTATTTTAACCATCACACCTGAGAGGGGTGATGTGGAAATTAAGTGGAAAAACTATATAGCGATTGTAACTAGATCATACTAGGTTGGTATGATGAAACTTCTTGAAAGGAAGTAGAAAAACCACATATTAGTTATAAGCAGAGATGTCCTCATACCCGCTTAGTGTAATGGATAGATTAAAAGTTTATTTTTGTCAGAAGTGCTCCCCCCGATTGTGTGCCACTGCTTAAACATTTTGGGAGACCTTCTTGATGGGAGCTTGAATAGCTCAGATAGGCCAAAGGCCTCGGTTTTGGAACTTGGGGGCTAATATACCCAGATTTTGTTAAATCTCGTATAGTGGGCCCAAGGCTAGTTGGCACGAGCAGGAGCTCGTAAAAAAACATGAGTTAAGCCATGAAAAGTTAAAATGAATGATTTGTTTGGCCATGGTACCAAGATAGGACCGACTTATTCGATGGACTGGTGCAGTGCGACATGATAGGTGGACGAACAAGTCTAGAAAAACAACTGTAGGTCGAGTTGAGGGTCAGGGCTATTGGACCAGTGGCACCACAGATTAAATAGGTTATTTGGAAAACTGTTGATTTGTGCATGCACTGAGTTATGGTAGCTTCAAGATACCCAAGAGGGGTAGTGATGCATCCTAGGGCTACTGGACGACATGGTGGAGATAAGGGCAGTTAGTCGTGCCAGCAGTCTTGGAAGCTCGACCTAGCTTCGTGCGCATGAGACTTGGTGGGGTTGGGATGAGGTCTCTGTCCTCATACGGACACGTTGTTTCTTTATGGCATTAAGGGTCAGATGTCATGTACATTGACTCGTTCTCAAGGTAGAAGTGGACGTTCTTTTATCTAGGTGGTTGGTAAAGTCACTCCGATGCTATAAGTGGGTACATTGGACGAACTGGTTTGAGAATGTGTGTTCACTTCATGATGAAGGGCGTGTGTTGATTGATAAACACACCAGTTATGATTGTGGATTGAGAAATGACTATGAAAACTAAGATTGTGAAAATGAGAAATTTAAAGAAATTAAGGAGTGTGCCACAATCCAATTTAAAAATTATTATTGAAACTTCATCTTTTTGAAAATACCCATTCATTGAGTTGTAGAAACTCACCCACCCTTTTTATCCATTTTCAGGAAATAGAGAAATGACTAGGGATAACATCAAGTCTTACCCTCTGTCAGGTATGCTTAATTACTCTTAAGCTTGCATTTTATTTGTTATATGTTATTTTAGGGAACAAGGTTGAAATTACGCTTGGCTACTCTTGAGTTAAAGAAGGGAGAAACCCCTCTTGAACCAAGAGAGCGATGGGTTGTTCACAGGGATCCAACCAAACTGGGTTGAGACGTGACATTAGTGTTCACCGTTTCTTAGTTAGTGGCAGGCTCTTCCAACATTCCTCTCTTTTGGAAGTTCCTTCCCTTGTTTCTGGGTTATGGTTATCTATCCTAATTGGGTTATTGACTCTTTTGCTGTTGGCTCCTCGTTTGCACGTTCTTTAGGTCTAGTTCTATATATGATGCCTTTTCTCTTACATAGGCTTGCTTTCTTCAGGAAGGTCGAGGTACTTGACCTCCTAGTTTAGGGGATCCAAGTGCGTTATTTGTCCTTCTTATATGAGGTTTATCCTTGTCGTTTCTTATTTGGTTTGAGGCATGAGAGATTGATTGGACACATTATGATTTGGGCAACAAAAAATTATGGAAACTTGAAATTTTATTTATTCGGAATCAAATACAATACAGTTGGGGACTTCTTCTGTAAACCCCGTCCATTAAATATATGAAAATTGGGAAAAGAATCGGTCATTTCAAAAGAGGAAACCGAGCCATTTCACAAACCATAACCGATAAGGAAAGGGTAAATTGAGGAATTGAAAAATCCTGAGTGACTCAAATAGTCATACAAATTATGGAAAGGAACCTTGGGACAAATGGGAAGAGAAAACCAGACTGGTTCAGGGCGAACCAGACATGAACCAGTTTGAACCTTACTTGAACCAATTTCTAAATTCATTTTTCTTGGTAGCTTAAAATGTTCAAATTGGGAAATTGAAGCCACCATTAGATAGAAAATGAATTTAGATTATTTTAGAAATTTTTAATTTGAGAAAATCAATCGAATCAAGCCTAAACTTGCCAATTTACGCATTAAACCCTGTGAGACTAGTCCGGTCGAGTTCAGAATAATGCCATCTTCTTCGTCAGGATGATAGCATTGTTCATTAATGCAGAAAATGAATAACGTCCACGAAGGAAAAATGACACTAATCAGGTTGTTTCAGGGCGAGGATAAGCTCGACCAAAATGGAAAGTTGTCGGGCAGAGGGTCCCCAAGCTCCCTATATAAAGAGCTCCTCTCTATTCATCCTCCACATAACTAAAATCTCCATTCTTTCTCCACTGCTCCATTTTCTAGTGAAGCTTAAACTAGAGCTCCGATACATGCATTTTTCTCAACCTCATAAGGCAACGTCATGTCCTATAGACTCTGGGAGAAGTCAGCTACCTGAGGACTACCAGAGAAGTGCTGGCAAAATCAAACAGTGAAGTAACTTTGCGGACTGAAGTTGCCCTGTTTTGGCCGAGCTGAATTCAGCCAAATTCAGCCTTTCTCTGGCCAAACCAAGCCTCGCTAGCACCCCCACAGCCCTCATATGACCTTAGCAGAGCTGAAAGGTAAGCTAATTCGACCCTCCTTAGACATTCCATATTGGAGTTAGAGAGAGAAAGTATAAATCCCATCCCTTAAAGACAAGGAAACTAGGGAAAGAACCGGTCAACCTGGGTGAGAAAACCAAAATGGTTCACGAACTCCAACCGTTAGAGAAAGGGCAAAATAGGAAATTTATGGATCACCAATGACTTAAAGGGGAACAAAAGTCATGAGAAAGGACTTAAGGATGAATTGGAGGTGAAAACCAAACCGGTTTTGGTGAACCAGACCTGAACTGGTTTGAACCACTATTGAACCAATTTCTAAATTCATTTTTTAGGTGGCTTAGAAAATTCAAATTGGAGAATTGAGTCCACTATTTGATAGAGAATGAATTTAGATTAATTTACAAATTTTCATTATGAAAAACTCAGTTGAACCGTGCCTGAACCGGTTGGTTTAAGCGTTGAACCTGGTTCAGAACATTGTTGTCTCCTTCCTTCAAATGACAGCACTGTTCACTCTCCAAAAAATTGAGTGGCGCTAGCGATGATGAAAAGTCTCCGGCAATGGAGTTTCAGGCAATGAATAACTGCCATTAAGGCTTTAATCTGACGACCAAGAAGTCCCCGAGCTTCCTATATAAAGAGTCCCTCCTCATTCATTCTCCACACACCTACAAACTCCACTTTCTCCCTACTGCTCCATTTTCCGGTGAAACTCAAACCAGAGCTCCGAATTGGGCATTTTTCTAAGCCAAAGAAGGCATGGTCGAATTCTTTGGATTCAGGGAGAAGTAAGCTACAGGCTAGACTCCATTTGCTCCAAGGGTTACCGGAGAAATGCCGGCGTGATAAAACAGTGAAGTAGCTCCGATGAACCAAAGCTGCCCTATTTTGGCCGAGCTGAAAATGGCCAATTTGAGCCCTCCTCAGGCCAAACCAAGCCCTCCCAATACCTACACAACCCTTCTACAGCTGAAATAGAGCAGAAAGGTAAGCCAATTTGGCTCCACTCTATAAATTTTGATAGGTGCTAGAGAGAGAATTGATAGATTTTCACTAACTAAATTCTTCCTCGATCTAGCATCAATTGATGTGATTCTTGATCCTAGGAGAAACCTCAGGACGAAAGCTATCTATTTAGATTGAAAGCTCAAACCGCTGCACCTTCGATGATAAGCTTTCGAAGCATTCCTTCTCTACGTTCAGTTTTCCAGCGAAGCTCCATTTGAGCTCATTTCGACATCAAATCGTGTGATTCAAAGTGCAATTGAATTGTATGAAGGTGTAGGAACTTCAATCCAACTTCAATTTCAACAATTAAACTCATTTCATCGGTCAATTTGATGAAATCAAATTCAGCTATGTTGGAAGGTTGAAATTAGGGAAAATTTTGGGAAATTCAAATTTTTGAGGGACTAAAGTATAATTTCATAAAATTGAGGGCCAATTGTACATGGAAAAGATGTTAGAGGACCAATTGGTTGATTTTGGGAATTTTTGGGGTGAAACTTACCATTTTTGTAAAGTAGGGGCAAATGGTAATTTTGAAAAAGTTAGGGACCAAATTGGAAATTTGGGAAACTTGAACCCCTTTTTGTGATTATGAATAAATTGATGTCCTAAGGTGAAATTTAGAATTTTTGGGACTCAATTTGGGGAAAATCGGTATTTGGGACCTAAAGTTAAAGAAAAAGAACTTTAGGCACCTAATTTCAATAAATCGAAAAGTTTGAGTATTTCATCCATTCACGATGAATGAAGGCTATTAGGCCAAGAGATAATGAACAAGGATAAGCTCACGTGAAGAAAAAGAACCGGTTAAGAGGAGATCATTGCATTATCATGTGAGTGGGATTTTTATATCATACCCAGTTGGGATGATAAGTACCTTGGAAATGAAAACCCACTACTAAATGGTATTTTAACCATCACACCTGTAAGGAGTGATGTGGAAATTATGCGGAAAAACTACTTACCGGTTGTAAGTAGATCATACTCGGTTGGTATGATGAACTTTCTCGAAGGAAGTAGAAAACTCGTTCATCAGTTATGAGCGAAGATATTCTCACACCCGGTTGGTGTGATGGACATCTAAAAGTTTATTTTTATCGGAAGTGCTCTCCCTTGACTGTGTGCCACTACTTAAACCTTTTGGGAGACCTTCTTGACGAGAGCTCGAATAGCTCAGATAGGTTAGAGGCCTCGGTTTTGGAACTTGGGGGCTAATATGCCCGATTTTGAAAATCTCGTACAATGGGCCCTATGCCAGTTGGCTCGAGCAGGAACTCATAAATAAACATGAGTTTAAGCAATGAAAAGTCTAGATGAATGAATTGTTTGGCCATGGTACCAAGACAGGACGGACTTACTCGATGGACTGGTGGTAGTGTGCCATGACAGGTCTAGGGACCAGTTGAGACAAATAGCTGTAGGTCGAGTTGAGGGTAGGGGTCGTTGGACCAGTGGCTCCACAGATTATATGGCATATATGGAAAATTGTTGATTTTTGCATGCATTGATGTTACGGGACCTTCAAGACGCTAAAGAGGGGTAGTGATGCGTCCTAGGGCTCTGGACGACATGGTAGAGATAAGGGCAGTTAGTCGTGCCAGCAGTCTTAGAAGCTCAACGTAGCTTCATGCGTATGAGACCAGGGTGGGGACGGGATGAGGTCTCTATCCTCATATGGACACGAAGTTTAGTTTACGAGATTGAGGGTCGAATGTCATGTACATCCACTCATTCTTAGGGTAGAAGTGGACGTGCTTCTATCTAGGTGGCTGGTAAAGTCGCTTTCACGCCACAAGTGGGTGTAGTGGACGTGCTACCCTGCGAATGTGTGTTCTCTTCATGATAAAGGGCGTGTGTTGAGTGATAAAAGACCACTGTTATGAGAAATGGCTATGAGAACCGAGTTTTGAGGATGAAATATTTTAAAGGAAAATAAGGAGTCTGGTACACTCCAATTCAAACTATTTTTTGAAAAGTCATACTTTAAAACACCAATTCACTGAGTTGTTGAACTCACCCTCTCCATTATATCCCTTTTTAGGTAACATAGGAAAACCTACCCAAAGACCCCATG
Organism: Trapa bicornis; assembly: GCA_030064425.1. Taxonomy (NCBI): domain Eukaryota; kingdom Viridiplantae; phylum Streptophyta; class Magnoliopsida; order Myrtales; family Lythraceae; genus Trapa; species Trapa bicornis. The sequence goes on along the minus strand of CM057753.1, from coordinate 14,813,685 downwards.
TTAGTCACACCTGCAAGACAGGTATGTAAGTTAAAATTTTATGCAGTATTGATTTTTCTTATTCCAATAAAGGTACAGGTTTAAAGGATGCATTACTCCTCTCAGGTAAATGAAGGGGAAAACCCTTAGCAAATCGAGAGAGTGGCGGGTTGTTCACGGGGATCCAACCAAACCGGGTCAGAGCGTGATATATAGTGTACATATATAATTAAAATTAATTACTAATAAATAGTATAACATTTTCAGTTTTATAAACCTACAACACTTCTCTATTTTATATAAATTGAGATTATATTTCTCAACATATAAACTTACCATCAACAACTGAATACAAGTGGGATATTATTCTTCCGACCTTAGAAGAGGGTGAAGAATTACCTCGAGTTGAGTATTTTTTCTCCATACTCGAGCAAACCATGAGCCGGGTTTCCAATCTTAGGTTAGGTACGAGTTTTCTCGGAAAAGGGTGAACAATTACCTTGATTTGGGTATTTTTTCTCCATACTCGATCAAATCGCGAGCCATGTTTCTAATCTCAGATCGGGTATGGGTGCAAGCCCATTGACTATAATATCATGTGATATGGTATTGTGTAGCGATAATATTTAGTGTACATATTTACTTAAAAGTAATTATTTATAGGTAGATTAATATTTTCAAATTTATAAACCCATAATATTTATTTTTTTATACAATTTGTGATAATATTTCTCAACGGTCAAAATATATTTATTTTTATTTTTTTATTTATCTATAAATTTGAGACTAAAAATACAAATATTTCTAATTTTTCAAATTGCAGTAAAAATCCTTTACTATGGTAATCCTTATAACGTACTTTTATTGAGATATAGTGTTACATTTTGATTGATGCAAGATTATTACTTAATATATTGATATTGTTATAATCTTCATAGATATTGTTATAATCTTCATTTGATATAGTATAAATTATTTTTAAACAAGATTGGCATTGCGATACTTTCTACATAAAAATATTTTTGCAGTTTTATTTGCTAATAATTTTTTAAATACATTAAAATAGTCTAACAAATGTTGAAGTGCTCACTCTAATTTGGATTGTCACGAGGACACCAAGTCAAGAGGAGACTTGGTCCGCTTGTATCTACGGGTGGGCAATCATCTTCAGGGGGCCGCTTGCCCTTGACTTGCAACATATTGAACAAGTCAATCTCCTTTAATTATTGTGCAAAAAAACTTCTTTAATGCATTGTGGCTATTTTTACAACATCCAACTAAATATATTAATTTGTGCAAAAAACTAAATATATCATTTAAGAAAAATGAATGTGATGGGTGGACTTTCTTTTTCAATTATTAAAAATATTACTATAAACATTGTGTTAAATAAAATTTTAAGTGGACAACTTGAATAAATTATAAACTACCAAACCACCAGTTTCCTTCTATAAAGTTTGAAGAAAAGTGTATATCTATTTAATTATAATAGAAAATTCGTGAACTTGTAACAAATAATATGATTGAGAAAGAAAGAAGAATAGACCCTCATACAGCCTGAATTAAATCTACAAATTTGTAAGTGTTACTTTTAAGTGATGTGTTATTAAAAAGTATATATGTATATCGCATACTTGTACTAATAAAATTTTTAGGGACGAGCTGACCAAATTATATTTATAATGCATATCATTTTGCGCTTGCTATTTAATATACCAGCTTGGACAAATAGATGACTCTTCGTAATAATGGAGACTACTCCTCCATAAAATAGTTGCATTTAAAAGGCTTAAATATATGCCTGTACTTATGTGTATAAAATTGAAAATGATCATAATTGATCAAATATTGTTCAATTTTATTTTATTTTTCAATTATGATCATTTTCCATCATATTATGTGATATCCTAATATTATATAAATTTTTTATTAAAATAAGACCAATATTAATTTTTAAAATTAATAAAATTTTAAATAAATACTAAAATAAAATAATTAACCCTAAAAATAATAACTCTAATAATAGCATATCACATGTCTATAAACTTTCTCTATGGAACGGACATGAAAAACCAAATTATTACAAATTTATCTAACAAAGTATAGTTAATAAATGAGCTATAGAAAGAGGCTATTGAGGAGCCTCCCGAAGGTCTTGAGAATAGGTACACGGAATGAGGTGGCATACTTACATATGCTTTGGATGAAGAATAGCTGGACACGTGCATAGAATAGACATTCCATTTCTCCAATCGGTCTTGAGAATAGGTACACGGAATGAGGTGGCATACTTACATATGCTTTGGATGAAGAATAGCTGGACACGTGCATAGAATAGACATTCCATTTCTCCAATCTTGCGAGTAATGCCAGTTGGGGCTTGTATCTCTTAACTTGTTTGGACTCATGTCTTGTGGTCTCTTGATAATGTCGGTTGGGACTTGTGCGGACTCATGTCTTGTTATCTCTTAGTAATGCCCGTTGGAGCTTGTGGAGACTCATGTCTTGTGGTCTCTTGATAATGCCCGTTAGGGCTTGTGTCTTTTGACTTATGGTTTCTTATGGCTTCAACATAATTTGTTGTCTATTACTCCCCGCAAACTCAAGTTGAGGAATGAAACTTGAGGTTGGATATAAATAAAATAATTAATGCATAATACATTATTGAATAAGTCCACTAAGAAAAAATGATAAAAAAATCCATTGAAGCTAAAATGAGCCAAATGGGGGAAATGATTTAAGAGAGCTGTATAAATATATATACGGATAGACCATTTTTGTTAAGCTCTAAAAAAAATTGAGCTAAATTTTGATAGACTGATAATAATTTTGATGTAATTACTAAATATCAGAAATATTTTAAATAAGAAATATATCTTCTAGAATAAGGAGCGCGCTATTAATATAAAAAAGAATAAACCTATTAAAAAATAAAGAAAATGTATCAATATTTGACTGAATTTAGGCTAAATTGAATAAATAGGTTAAAAAAAGAAGATTACAATGAAAGTGATAAAATGAGAGAGATATGAGGTTGAGAAATGTTATACATAATGGAGACAAATGGATTCGGGAATGGGTGGCGGCACCTGACCCCCATAGGATCGTATATCAGGAGTTTTCCTTAATAAGATTATGATACCATAAAGAATAAAGTAAAAACACATAGACAATGTAAGAAGGGGAGATAAACAATATGTGTATAATATTGTTGTAATACTTAATTTCATTTTTGTACAATCTCATGGGTTTATATAGGCTTAATAAAGCCTTTAAATGAACATAATCTAATTATATCTAAATAGAATCTGATATAAATCTAACAAAATCTTAATAGACTCATGTCTATTGATAATACACGTTGGACCCTCAAGGTACATTTCCCCTTCTCTCACCCCTTTTCAGGCTAGTACCAAGATGAAAAGTTCTCATATACGCGTGGACCCTCAAGGTACATTTCCTACCCCCAATCTAAAGTAAGGTTTTTGACATAAACATGCCTTCACCTTACATGTCTCATTCGGGTAAGAATACCCGTATGATATAGGGAAGGGTGGCGGGTTGATTCACAGACCCCGATCAAACCGGGTCGGGGCATGACATAAGTTGTGTACTATATATAAGTTCTTTAATAATTTTAATTATTTCTATTATAAATATCATACCCCGATCTAATTTACCAATCGCATCAACAAACAAACCACCATATTTTCAAGGTTTTAAAATGATAGGTGTTTTATCATTTTAAGTCCGACAAAACTTAATAATTATAATAAAACTTATCATAAACTTTTCCAAAAATATTAATTTGAAATCAAAAAATAAATTTAATAAACAATATCGGTACTGTAAACCCTGTCCCTTAAAGACAAGGAAATTGGGCAAAGAACCGGTTAACTTAGGTGAGAAAATAGAACCAATTCACGAACCCCAACCATAAGAGAAAGAGCAAAGTGGGAAATTTAAAAATCTCGATTGACCAAAAGAGTCATGAAAGCCAGTTCACCAAAACTGGTCTGATTTTTCTCTCCCACTTTGTTCTAAGGTTCCTTCACAAGGTTTATAAATCCCTTTGGGTCACAAGGGAGTTGAAATTTCTCTAATTTGCCTGTTCCCCAATAAACGAGTTTGTGAACCGGTTCGGTGTTTCTCACTCAGTTTGACCAGTTCTTTTCCTGGTTTTCCTTAACTCAAAAGGGTGCAGTTTACAATACCTCAAGAAAATATCTACCTTTCCTCGATAGAGAGCTCGAACCACCGCACCTCCGATGGTAAGCTTTCTAAGCTTTCTCTCTCTACGTACAATTTTCTAATGAAACTCCGTCTAAGCTCAATTTGGACCCAAATCACGCAGTTCAAAGCTCAATTAAATCATATGGAAGTGTAGGAAATGATCCATACCTTCAATTGTAGCAATTAACCCCGATTGATTGGTCAATTTTATGAAATCAAATTCGGCTACCTTGAAATTGGGAAATTGGGAGGGGGATTATGGCAAATTTGGGGATTTCGTATAATTGAGGGACCAAATTGTAATTTCCCAAAATTGAAGGCCAATTGCCCATGGAAAAGATGTTGGAGTACCAATTGGTCGATTTTTGGAATAATTGGGGTCAAATTGCCATTTTTGGAAAGTAGGGGCAAAATGGTAATTTTTGAAAAGTTGGGGACCAAATTGGAAATTTGGAAAACCTTAGCCCCTTAAACAATTTTGAGTAAGTTGAGGATCCAAAGTGAATTTTTGGAAGTTTTGAGACTCAATTTGCAGAAACGTTAGTACTAGGGACCTAAAGTTAAGGAAAATGAACTTTAGGGACCTAAGTGCAATTAACTGGAAACTTTGAGCCTAGTCGTTCATACGTGAGAAACGAAGGCTACTATGCCAAATATTAATAGATAAGGATGTCCAAATCGTGTAGGAACATGAGGAATTAGAAAGCCAACAAGGATAAGCTAGTGTGGAAGCGAAAATTGACTTGAGAAGGATACATTTCAGTTATCGGGTGAATGGGCTTACTAACGTCATACCCAGTTAGGGTGATGAGCACAGTTTAAAGTTAAAAACCACTTACCGGTTGTGAGTGGGTTTATTCACATCATATCTAGTTGGGATGATGAGCACATTGAAAATGAAAAACCACTTCTGTGGGATTTTGACATTACACTCGGTTGGAGTGATGTGAGAACTAAGTGGAAAAGCTACTTACAGGTTGTAAGTAGAGAGATCATACCCAGTTGGTATGATGGACTTCCTGGAAGGAAGGAGAAAACTTGCTTGCCGGTTGTAAGCGGAGATAGCATCAGTCTCGGTTGGTGTGATAAATTAAAAGATTAATTTTGTTAGAAGTGTTCTCTCCTAACTATGTGCCAATGCTTAAAATTTTTGGGTGTCCTTATTGACGAGAGTTAGAATAGCTTAGATAGGTTAGAGGCCTCAATTTTGGAACTTTTGGGTCTAAAATGACTGATTTTGGAAAATCACATACAGTGGCCCAAGGCTAGTTGGCATGAGCAGGACTAGTAAACAAACATGATATGTTAAAGCTGTGAAATTTTTTAATGAATGGATTATGTGATTTCGCCATGGTACTAGGACAAGACTGACATACTCGATGGACTAGCGTCAGGGCTAGGTCGATGGACCGGCTTAAACAAACAGGTGTAGGTCGAGTTGAGAGTTGGGGTCGTTGGACTAGTGGTACAAAAGATAAATGTATTTGTGGAAAACTATTATTTGTGCATGCACTTGAGGTTCAGGGCCATCAAGATGCCCAAGAGGGGTAGTGATGCGTCCTAGAGGCTACTGGATGACGTGGTGGAGATAAGGGCAGTTTGTTGTGCCAGCAGTTAGGGAAGCTCGACTTAGCTTTATGCACATAAGGCCGGGGTGGGGTTGGACATGAAGTATTTTTGGGTCTGAGGGTTGAATATCGGAGATGTTCACTTAGACTCTGGGTAGAAGTCAAGGACTTCTATCAGGGTGGATGGTAAAGACACTCTGATCCACAAGTGGGTGCAGTGGATGTAACTGCATCTCGTGAATATGTGTGTACCTTTCATGATGAAGGGAGTTTGTTGTTTGTAAAATACACCCACTATGGAAATGGGAAAAATGTTGGAACACCTTGGAAAGGATTTGAGAAATCCTTTAAAAAAAAGAATTGGTAAATCTTGGAAAAAGGTTTTGGAAAATAGATTAAAAATTGAGTAAAAACCCTTTTAGAAGAAAATGTCGCGGCAGGGAAAAAGGTTTTTTAAATTGGAATTTGAGAAAAAAATATATTTTTAAAGGAAATAAGGTGTTTTGCACACTCTGAATAAAGCTCTTTTATTAATGAAGACTCACTCCTAACACCCATTCACTGAGTTGTAGAACTCACCCCCTCCCTTTTTCCCTTTTTAGGTAATTAAAGTGAAACCAAAACTTAAAGACCTCCTTGTACGATAGGTATGTTTTTTTTTAAGATATTTAGTTTTGTATAATGCTATTCTAGGAAAGACAGGAAGGAAGGACCTCTGATTGGTCAACCATTTCTCTAACATCCTTGTCGGATGTTGACATAGCATCGTTGCTATCTGTGATCTCCTCATTGGTCACCCTTACTGAGTAGGCTTCTCCTTAGTTGACCATTGGCTAAGGACATGTATCATTCTCCTATCGGTCAGTCGTCACTAACATGGATTTTCCTCCTTTGACCATTGACCGAGAACACATGTCACACTTTGATTGGGGAGCGCTGACATGGACTCAATGAGCGGCTGGTTGAGCGCACTTCACCACATTTCGTGCCCTGATTGGTTGCGCTTGCTGACTGGGCGCTGACCTAGCGGGTGACCCGTTGGCTCACTTGACCATTGACCAGTTCAGTCAGACCGGGTTCAGTGACCCAAAATAAAAAATCAACCAATTCGGGCAAGATTTGACTAGTTTTCTTAAAATTAAAAATTTTTAAATTGATTTAAATTCCTTTACTATCTAATGGTGGCTTCAATTTTCCAATTTGATATTTTTAAACCACCTAGAAAAATGAATATTTGAATAAGTTTTTTATGGTTTAATACAGTTCAATCCAGTTCACCTTGAACCTGTCTGGTTTTCACATTCAATTCACTTCATTGTTCTTTTCCATGAGTTTTAGGTATTTATTGGCTACTTGGAATTTTTCAAACTCCTATTTTGACCCTTCCTTACCAATTCTAATTCACTTAGATACTTACTTTACTCTCGAAATTTTCGGTTCCCCTTTTGGGTTCCTTATTTCGAGCGAACGGGGTTTACATGGTGCATAGGTTGACAAGTGGAATTTTAATAAGAAATTTAACCATAACTATAAACTCCATTAATTCGAGTGATGGTCATATAAGAATCTAGTTTAATTAGTCAATATGAACTAATATGATCGTAAAAAAATAACTCAATTGAATCGAATTAGATTTGCTAAAATTAAGTGAAAATAAATATATACACATATAAGCTTACTACGTTCTACATTATTTATCAAGTCAGGTATTACCCTCTTAATATTATTAAAATATAGATGACCGAGACGTCAATACTCTAGTATAACTTCATTCATCGCTCGTTCACACAAAGTAGTAGTTAAAGTCAAATCAGACCTTTCTCTCCCAAGATACCACAATCCATTAGGCCTCCATCTAGTCCCAAGTATTCTCTTAGTATTCCTTTCTTGAATGACATATGAATCTCGATCCAAGATTACTTGACAAATCAATTGGTCACTAATTGCACTAACTGATAATAGATTAATAGAAAATGATGGAACATGTAAGACCGATGATAATATAATTGATGAAGTGCATTTAATCGAGTCGGATCCTCAACCGGTTGAAATGTGCCATCAGCAGTTTGAACTCTCTTATGGAAAGAAGGTGGACAAGTATATGTAATAAACTCTACTGATGTTTCTGTCATGTGTTTAGATGTGCCTGAATCAATGATCCAATTTGTGGAAGATGGTTTAGAAGAAAATGCATGTCGAATAGTACATGAGTCCGCATTAGCATAACACATGCCATTGTTTAAAATGTTAGCATCTTTAGTAGAAGCATGATAGGTTTGTCCCCTAAATCTTCCATGACCTTGACCTCGATTCGATCTCGAGCTCCACGTCCATTAAGGCTCCCATGACTTGTTCCACCTCATATAGGGATATGTGTCGATGGACAATTCCAACTAATATGTCAATTCTTCCCATAATTATCACATTGTCGGTTATCAGTAATCAGTATTGCTAGAGTAGAGCAAATTGGTATTGTTAAGATATCAGGAGTGTTCATAACTTTTTTTCTTGACTACTCATGGATCACGGCAGGAACATCATCTTCCATCGGATGAATTAGAGATTGATGACATATCATTGCTCTCTTGTATTCATATTCTGGGTTTAGTCCCCTCAGCAAGCAAATCACACGTCGTCGCTCCATACATGCTCTAATAGAAGTTGTATCAATAGAATCAGATATAATCAATGGATCATAATAATTAAATTCGAACAATAACATTTTCAACTCATTATTGTATTTTATTATACTTTGCTCTCTCTGCTTCTGTACATCTCATTTATCTTCAATCTCAATCACGATAATCATATTTCCAATACCAGAGAATTTAGTAGCCAAAACCTTCCATATATCATATGTTTTACTAATACCTTCTACCAACCCCACCATACATAGAACAATAAAGTGATTTTATTATCTATACAACCACTGGAGAATTAGTCGCTCTTCACACTTTCCATGATTTGCTATGAGTCATCAATATAGTATTATGATCTATTGTATCAGTGGGTTCTTCATATGAGTCGTCAATATAGTATTTCAAATATTTTGATTCTAGTATGAGTCTCATATTTCTCGACCAACTTAGATAGTTTTTCGTTATTTTAAATCTATGCTCTATTGGGAGTAATTCCAACTTCAAATCTCGATTAGGAATCTTGTTACGTAAAGGCAATATATCATCTATTCCTACAAACAACTTGGACATGCCTTCTAAAATTCTCTTCAACTCCATTCTCGTTGTCGCTGTTTTCATTTTCTCCATCTACTGCGACGATCCAACTATTTCATGTATCGAGCATTCAGATCAAACAAAAACTTAAAAATACCTAAAGACATTAGTTATAATACAAACTAAATTAGGAAATCAGAATATGTTAATAAATAAATAATAAGCATAAGAAACAAAAATAAGTTTTTATTGATGAGTGACTAAATAAATTATATAATAAACATACTTATTTATAAGATTATAATAATATAAATATAGAAAAAATAATACTAGAATATTTCATATAATATTATATCATTTATCTAAACTATCTTATATAAAATTTATTATACAATTTTAACTAATAAAATTATATTATATATCATAACTATTTTAAATACTATTATAATAATATATTATAATATTTCAACGATCCATCAATTACTAATCATTACAATTCACTAATTTCCCAAATCTTATTTAGGTATTTATTAATGGGAGAACCACTAGCGGAGGAAAAAATATGTTGGATAAGATAATTATAACGTGTTATACAATATGAAATGAGAAAAATATTTCATATAGAAATGTAGCTCGGGTTTCACGAAATTATGCGAATATAGTCCACGTGTGATTATTATAACTACATTCCTTTTTCTGACTTTTTTTGCACAATAAAGTGAATTGAAATTATGATTCTTCATCAATGTATGATAGTGTAATAATACGTTTAAATTATAATTCTTTCATCAATGGCACACATATGACACATATATTACTACATGAGTCATGTCAACATTTCTAACCGAACAAATGAAGATAGAACAAATGTATCACATATATAAAACATTAAATACCAGCTTATTTATTTTTTAAAAATAGACCTAAAATCATTGTATTCTCAAACGGTTAGACATGTTTTGTATATTTTTTTGGTAATTTAAATAATAGAAAAATAATTATTAAAATAAATTGTTAAAGGCATTTACAATATCTTCACTACAACAATATTTATAATTATTTATATTTTACTTTTAATCCTATATTTAAATTAAATCTCATAATTAAGTAAATTTATCAATATTGTTCCCGATATCATAATTCGAAAATGTAATCATAATCACTGTTCATTTGCTAAAATATATAGAAAAAGAAAATAGTATTAAGTAAAATATAACATATGAATATATTCTAGAAATCATTTTTTAAATATATATTAATTGATTTTTAAATTAAATAAATATTTTAAAATAAATTAAAATACTACATGTATAGTTTACAAAATACTTACTTACCCAGTTGAATATGTAAAAAAAGCTCGAGATAATTTGGCCAAGAAAAAAATATCAAATAAAGAGCATTATAATCTGTATGATCTGCTTTAAAATATAGAAATAAATTTATATTTTTTTAGTCATAATATAATTTTTTGATGAAATTATATATATATTTATAATATCTGCCATGTTCTTCAATTTCATTAAATACCTCACTCCACACCACTATAAATAGAGAGGTTCAGGCTTTGCTTTACTCCCATCCCCTCACCAAAAAAAAACAAAAGGAAAGATCTTTAGTGGTACTCTTGCATCTTCTGCTTCTCCAAAACATTTGCCTCAAAGTCACACAGGTAAATTATATGAACCCTTTACATGTTCTACCTTTTGATCATTTCCTTTGGGAAAATAATGAGGTTCCACTTATTCTCCTTCAGCTAGAATTTTTGGCAAAGTGCATAGTTTTAAATTTCGTGAGAATGAACTATTCTATAAGGAATCAATAAAATCTACAACCGTATTACAAGACTTGTCAATTCCTTATATATGGCAAACAAATGAAGAAATTATCAATAATCAAAGTGCTGAAAATATTATTGTAGGAGTGAATTCGTGTCCTATAATTTGGAGTAACAAAGATGGAAAAAAGGATGAGCCTCAATTGAAGGTATATAGCAAGAGAAACAAGGACGGTGCTAAGGGGGGGAAAGATGAGTCAGGTGAGGGTGAGCCAATCCCAAGTATTAATCAACCCTCTAATGGTTCATCAACCTCACCAAAAAGTAATGACTCTATACAACCTTCTAATGGTTCGTCCACGTCATCGAATGATATTAATTGCTTATCTATTGCCATTAGTAGAGAACGTAGAGCTAATGCAGGGAAACCTCCATTTAGATATGGTTTTGAGAATAATATATCTAATTATGTTTCATATGCATATGTTCCTCTTGCATACAAGTCATTTATTGCATCACTACAGTCAATACAGATACCAAATAATTGGCAAGATGCTAAACGAGATCCGAAGTGGCTTGGAGCAATGCATGAGGAGATGAAAGCACTAGAGAAGAATAAAATGTGAGAACTTGCTCAACTTCCAAATGGAAAAAAGGCTATAGGCTGTAAGTGGGTATTCAATATGAAACAAAATGTTGAAGGAGAAGTTGTGAGATACAAGGCAAGGTTGGTGGCAAAAGGTTATAGTCAAACATATGGAATAGACTATGATGAGACTTTTGCACCAGTAGCTAAGATGAGTACCTGTTAGAATGCTTATCTCATGTGCTACTAATTTCGGGTGGACATTAAATCAAATGGATGTAAAGAATGCATTTTTGCATGAAGACCTACAAGAGGAAGTATATATGGAGATTCCACTTGGATTTGGTACGACGAATACTATAGGGAAGGTTTGTAGATTGAAGAATTCTTTGTATGGACTTAAACAGTCACCAAGAGCATGGTTTGATCAATTTCGACATACAATGATTAAAATGGGTTACCGGCAGTGTAACGGAAACCATACGGTTTTCTATCAACACTCTAATGGTCAAGTTGCTTGCAGTATATGTGGATGATATCATCATCACTGGTGATGATGATGTTGAGATATTACAGTTGAAAAAATAACTAAGTAAAGAATTTGAGGTAAAAGACTTGGGTCCTCTAAAGTATTTTCTCAGTATTGAGATTGCAAGATCTAGGAAAGGCATAGTACTTTCTCAGATAAAGTATACATATGATTTACTCACTGAGACAGAGATGTTAAGCTGTCGACCTGCTTCGACACCGATAGAACCGAATCATAAGTTATGTGCTCAGTCAGGTGACCTAGTAGATAAAGAACGATATCAGAGAATTGTGGGACGATTGATCTATCTATGTCATACAAGATCTGATATCACATATGCAGTCAGTATTGTGAGCAGATATATGCACGATCCCAGGACAAATTATTATGATGCTACCATGAGGATATTGAGATATTTAAAATAGAGTCCAAGTAAATAACTTTAGTTTAAGCCTCAGAGTCACACCAGAGTGGAATGCTTTTGTGATTCAGATTGGGCAAGTTGTGTGGATGATAGGAGATCTACGTCTGGCTATTGTGTGTTTGTTGGAGGTAATCTTGTATCTTGGAGGAGTAAGAAACAAGATGTAGTTGCTCAATCATCAACAGAAGCAGAGTACAAATCAATAGCTCAATCTGTTTGTGTGATAATTTGGATAAGAAGCTTACTAATGGAGCTTCGCCTCTTTAAAGAAGAATCGATGAACTTGTGGTGCGATAACAAGTCTGCTATAAATATTGCCAATAATCCAGTTTAATATGATAGGACCAAACACGTGGAAATTGATCGATTTTTCATCAAAGAAAAAATTGATATGAAGATTGTGGAACTACAATATATGAAGACTAGTGGACAACTATTAGATTTTTTAACTAAAATTTAGGTTACAGAGAATGGGATGATATTTGTAAAAAGATTGGAATGGTAGATATCTACCATCCATCTTGAGGGGGAGTGTGCAATATTAATAAGTTAGGGGTATATTTGTAAATAGTGCAAATATACCCTATATATATTCTTAATGTAATTTACTATCAGTGAATTCTATTTTCTAATATTCAATAAAAACTGTAATAATATTGATTTCTTGATTACCTCTTTACCAGTCCAAATGCAGCCATTGATATCATCAAATACAAATACTGTGTGATTCATCATTTTGAAGAGAACCATTCAGAACCTATCATCAATGGCCTGCTTAGAAAACAAAGATCCTAATACCATCCCTCCTAGAATAGTTTCTTCCCTTCACATCTTTTGTTACCATCCTTGTTATGGCTTCTAGTAAAACCATACCACAACATGCACTTCTCGTATGAGATCTTGGAATGCAAAAAAAAAAAAAGGAAAATAAACATTTCCATGATTTAAAATAATGATGGTATGATTCATAAGGTATGGTGGTACCATGAAACCTAATTAAATGATTGTGATCATTCGATAGTAGGTCTAAGTAAAATATTAATTTAATGGAAATTAGCTTTTATCATCAAACTCCAATTATATAAAAATAGAAATATTATATGGCTTGTGATTAACATTGTGTTTGGACTATTGATTATGAATTTGATTGTATTAGTACGTGAAGACAAAGAGGAAAATTTTAGGAAATGTTTGTTTTTTTAAAATGAAAGAAAGAAATACTATATTTTAAAAAATTATACATTATTTCAAGTAGAATTTTGAGTGTATACTAAAATCGAGTACATAAATGTTCAATTGTCAATAATCTCTATCATTGTGCATTAGTTCATTCCCCTTCTAAACCAATTTCAAGAAACCGAAAAGGAGAGTAGAAAGACAAGGTTATAAGACACAATTAGTGAAAGAGAAATGAGGTTAGATACTCGTAGATAACTAAAAAAGATTCAATACAATTACTTATTTCTATGATTTTAAAATTTTGTAAACACTACTTTTGATTTATGACATGTTAAAATTCTGGTGAATTTTGAAAATGCTATTATTATTATTATCCTTATGTTTTGTCGATTCTATAGTAGTGTGATGACCACTATCGTAGAATCGAGAGTGCATGGTAGATATTACGTCCGTCCGACCCAAAAATCAGGTCAATGTGTGACAAGCAAGGACCACCTTCTTGTAGAGGAGGTCGAGACAGTTGTATAGAGCTAAAACTAGGTTATTTGATGTTTGAAAAAGGGAAATTGCAACTTTGAATCTTGGTCGCTAGAAACCAAGCGCCTAAATCAACTTCGACTTCCGGAGTTAATTTTATCCAAATGTTGGGGAGATAATCCAATTGCTTTTAAGAGAATCACAAGGTGGAAGTTGCAAGTTGATCCATGTTTTTTGTTACATGTAAAACTGTAATGCCCCAACCCGATTCTAGGGTTAGATTGACGTCACAATCGCCACTCTCTCTTGATACTACAATATAGGGGTATGCACCAATTTAGAACCAATGGGTCATAAAACTTTGAACACACAAAAATATTTCAAAATTTCCTAAAGAATTTAAACATTTGTTCACAAAAATAGTTGTTTACAAGAACAGTTGTGTAAACCCAAGTAACTATACTGCTTGGAACTTATGTTATATCTGAGACATTTACCTTGGTAGACTTCCTCAGTTACTTTCTCAAATTAAATATGTTCTATCTTCCTATCATTTCCTTGAAAGGGGATAAGAAGAGTGGTGAGTTGTAAAGCATATTGAATGAGTTAATGACATCAAGTTATCAAGTTCTTGATATTAGTCCCTACTAAAATATCCAACATGGAGGGATGTTTTAAAAAAGTTTTCTTTTGTAATTTTTCCCAATAAAAAATATTCACGCAAGTCATTCATCTCACGAGGATTAAACTTAGAAATTGTATTCATACTTCAACATGTATATCACATAAACATAATCACATCATACATGTATAGTGGATCACAACCTATATGAAACCCATAATCATGGATAAAGGAAAACTGAGAAAGAACTGGTCAATTTAACGAGAAAACTAAACTACTTAGTAAACTGGGAATGATAAAAAGGGGTTAAAATGGGAAATTGGAAAATCCCAAGATACGAAAAATTCATGGGGAAAAACTATGAAGTAAATTGGATGGGAAAACTGGATCGGTTTAGGGTGAACCAGGCCTAAATTGGATTGGAAAATTTATTTTTCTTAGTGGCTTGAAAAATCTTAATTTGGAAAATTGAGGCCACCATCAGATAGAAAATGAATTTAGTCAAATTTAGATTTTTTTTTAATTTTGAGAAATCCAGTTGAATGGGGCCTGAACTGACCGATTTTCGCCATTGAACTCGATCGGACCGGTTCAGTCCGGTTCAGAATAGTGTCTTCTTCTTCATTGGGATGGCAACATTGTTCACATGGTAGAAAAACTTTCCTTTTCCCATGAGAGAATATTCACTCTGATTTGGGCATTTTCTAAAGAGGATAAGCTCGATCAATATGGAAACTAGTAGGACAGAGGGTTCCTGTGCTCCCTATATAAAGAACTCCTCTCCTTTCATACTCGACACACCTCAAATCCTCTCCTCCTCTGAAGTGCTCCATTTTTTGGTGAAGCTCAAACTAGAGCTCCGACTTGGGCATTTTCTTAGCCTTAGAAGGCAAACTCGGGTCCTACAGACTTTAGGGGAAGTCAGCTACCTGACAGCAACATTCCTTCGATCCAAGGATTGTCAGAGAAGCACGACAGGATCAAATAGTGAATCAACTCAGTCTTACTCACTCGTGATCATTTGAAAATTCTCCTTTTTGACTTAGTTCCTTCCTTACTCGTATGACATCTTTTGACGTTGTCTTCCTACTTACCAGTTACTTGGGTTTAATTTATCCCCTAGACCTTCACAGTCACTTTTCCTTTGCACTTGATCATTTCATCTCTAGCAGTCGTCCTTGAGGAGCTTATCTTCTTCTCAATTTCGTTGGTTCCATTTCCTATTAATTGGTACACATGTGTCCTTCCAAAGTTCCCTTCCTTGATAAGTTTTACACTTCTTTTCTCCCAAAATTTCCTTCTAGTTTTACCATTGCGAATATTCAACCTTGAATATCCTTCCTTGACATTATCTTCTCCTGCTTACCTTTATTCTTGAGATCCTACGAGTACCTTTTATCTATCTCACCTCATTCTCACTTGCTCCCAGTACTCGTTTATTCCTTTAAGGTGAGTTTCACATCCCTCTATGTGTCAAAATCTATCGTATCTTCGTGTCCTTGGTATCCCTCCCTTTGCCTCATTTAGGGTGCAGTCCTTACTACTCCCCAGTTCTTATTTGAGCTTAGTTTATTCTTCCAGATGATTTGGTTAATAGGAGTTATTTCCCTCAACCGGATCCGTCTAAAATCCCCATTTGGTTCCCTGCTCTCTTGCAATCAGATCATGCTTGGCCTTTCAAGTATTTACTTCGTCACCTGTGTCCTTTAAATGAGGTCATGATTCCTGGCCCAGTTTATGATATCTCATCTGTTGATTGAATTTTTTCTATGATTCCACTTCCTGTCTCCATTCTTCTTTTAGGGACATCCATATTGGGATTTTCACGCTCATTTTTGTTATTGCTCCTTGAAAGTTCTCCCTTCATTCTTTCTTATGCTTCTCAACCTTTGCATGGTGATCCACACTAGCTTTCTCCCCTATCTTCTATTCCTTTTTGTTTCCCATACTTATCTCCCAGCAAGTCCTTATTACTATCGGGTTCCTAAGGGTGTGTTCCTAGCTCTTTCCAAGTGTTGATATTATTCTAAGAGTTTTCTTTCTATCGTACTTCTTTTCTCTTCTCTTTTCCTTGTCCTGTCTTACTTGTCTTCTATGCTTTCCTTAACTTTCTTCCTTTTTATTCGATTGACTTCCATTCCTTTGGTTTTCTTTGGAATAGTCTATTTGTTTTCTTTACCCTTATTCTTTGAACCCTTCCTTAACTCCTTAGACTAATCCTCTACTCTTAGATGCTTACATGCTTATTATTCTAACTTTCTTCTTCTTTCCTATAATTAGAATTTGTCTTCCTTGTGAACTCTATGAGTTTCTTCCTTGCCAAATTTCATTGTACTTTGAGGAATTTCTTTTAAAGGTTAAGGTTAACTAGAAATAACCCGTTTTCCTTCTTTGGGTGATTTTCTATCCTTTTATGTTGATTTTCATACACTTATTGTTTGAATTTATCAAGGAAACTTAGAAATTTTATCAAGAAAAATTTCACTTCATTCATTCAAGAAAGTTTCTTGTTGTACTTGGCTTATTACAAAATTTTCTACCCCCTAATCCCTTGGGATCATAGGCCGAGAGTTAGCCCTAGAGCGGTTGTGAGATTATTGATCAAAAGGCTCTGACGAACAAGTTGGGGTCCACTCGTATTACCTTATAGGATGAGTCTCATGTATGGCCTCTAATTAGTACCATCTTAGTACCTCGACCTCACACTCATAGGTCCACTTCATCCATTAGAAGGGATTGAAGCTGAGTTGAGTAGGTGGAGGTACTTGGTGGACCTTCATGAAGGTGGCATACACATCCTAGTAGTTATCCTAGGCCTCCTTCTTTGTTGGATTCCTCTCCGGTTGTTGTGGGGTTAGAGGAGGGGTTGGGCTCCTAGGAGGTACATGTTCTTCTTGTCTTGGGGGAAGATATGTGATGCCTTTTAGTTCCAATAAAGCTCCTACCAGTTTCCCATAGTCTTCCACCATATCCTTGGGGTACTCTTTTCTTGCCTTTTAAGAATCTTTAAACGGCCTCCTCCCTTAGGTTGGGTGTCTTTTTTAGGGTTATGGGTAGAGGGTTGGATTTCATAGTGAACTTCCTAGGGATTCTTCTTCCTACACGATAGTTAAAGTTTGATTAATGTTAGGGTAAAATATTGATAATATTTCAAGGGAACTTAGCTCTAATACCACTCAAGTTGTCACACCCCGACCCGATTTGGTCGGATCCCCGTGAACAACTTGCCACTCTCTTAGTTCAAGAGAAGTTACCCCTTTCTTTAATTCAAGAGGAGCTAGGTGTACATCTCAACCCCGTTCCTAGGAATAACATATATCAAATAAAATGCAAGTTTAAGAAAGTTTAAGCATACCTGACAGAGGGTAAGACTTGGTGTTATCCCTAGTCATTTCTCTATTTCCTGAAAAGGGATAAAGAGGGTGGGTGAGTTTCTACAACTTAGTGAATGGGTATTTAAAAAAATAAACTTTAAACAAAATGGTTTTTAAATTGGAGTTTGCTAGACTTCTTATTTTCTTTAAATTTTTTTCTTCCTCGTTTTCTCAGTTTTCAAAGCCATTTCATCATCATCAACCATAAACAGTGTGTTTAGCAACCCACACACGCTCTTCATCATAAAGGGAACACACATTCGTAGGGCAGCACGTCCACTGCACCCACTTGTGGCGTCGAAGTGACTTTACTGACCACCTAGATGGAAGCATGTCCACTTCTACCCTAAGAATGAGTGGATGTACGCGACATCTAACCCTCAATCCTGTAAAAAAAAACTTTATGTTTGAATGAGGACAGAGACCTCATCCTGACTCCACCTCGGTCTCATGCTTATGAAGCTACGTCGAGCTTCCCTGATTGCTAGCACAACGATCTGCCCTTATCTCCACCATGTCGTCTAGTAGCCCCTAGGATGCATCACTACCCCTCTTGGGCATCTTGAAGGTCCCGTACCTCAGTGCATGCAAAAAACAATAATTTTCCATATAAGCCATTTAATCTGTGGTGCCACTAGTCAAACGGCCCTAACCCTCAACTCGACCTGCATCTATTTGTCATAATTGGTCCGTCAACCTGTCATATTGCACTGCTGCTAGTTCATGGAGTATGTCAATCCCATCTTGGTACCCTGGCCAACTTATGTTTATTTACGAGCTCCTACTCATGACAACTAGCCTTGGGCACACTATACGAGATTTAAAAAAAATGGACAAATTAGCTCCTAAGTTCCAAAACCAAGGCCTCTGGCCTATCTAAGCTATTTGAGCTCCCGTCAAGAAGGTCTTCCAAAAAGTTTAAGCAGTGGCACACAGTTAGGGGAGAGCACTTCCGTATAAATCGATGAACATGTTTTCTACTTGCTTTTAGGAAGTTCATCATACCAAACATGTATTATCTACTTACAACCAGTAATTAGTTTTTCCTCGTAATTTCCACATCACTTCCTTCATGTGTTATGTTTAAAATTCCACTTAGTAGTGAGTTTTCATTTTTGAGGTACTTATCATCCCAACCGGGTATGATATAAAATCCCACTCACCCGATTACACAGTGATTTCCTCTTAACTAGTTTTCGTCTCCTTGTGAGCTTTGTCTTACCAAGCATTCCCAATACCTCGTGTTCCTATACGGTATGAACATTATTGTTCATTATCCTTTGACTTGATAACCTTAATTCATTATGAATGAATAGAAATATTAAAAATTTTCAAACGTTTGCAATTTGGTTCCAGAAGTTCTTTTTCTTTTACATTAGGTCCTACATGCCGATTTTCCCCAAATTGAGTCACAAAACTTCTAAAATTCACCTTGGGACATCAATTTATTCAAAATCACATGAAGGGGTTCAAGTTTCCTAAATTCCAGATTTGGTCCCAAATTTTTCCAAAATTACCATTTTGCCCCTACTTTACAAAAATGGTAACTTTTGCCCAATTGGTCCTCCAACATCTTTATCATGCCCAATTGACCATCAATTTTATGAAATTGCACCTTAGTCCCTCAAATTGTCGAAATCCCCAAATGTTCGCAAATTTTCCCCGAATTTTGACCTTCTAACTCAAGCAAATTTGATTTCATCAAATTGACCGATCAAATGAGATAACCGTTGAAATTGAAGTTAGATTGAAGTCCCTACACCTTCATATGATTCAATTGAACTTTGAATCGCACGATTTGATGCCAGAACAAGCTCAAACAGAGCATGACCGAAAAACTGAACGTAGAGAGAGAAAGCTTCGAAAGCTTACCGTTAGAGGTACGGCATCCGAGCTTTCGATCTGAGCAGATAGCTCTCGTCTTGAGGTTCTTCCTATAATCAAGAATCACCTCAATTCATGTTGAATTGGGGGAGAATTTAGTCAGTGAAAAATGATTGGTTCTCTCTCTAGCACCGATCGAAATTCACGGACGGTAACCAAATTGGCTTACCTTTCCGCACTAATTCGGCCATAGGAGAGCTGAGTTGGTGTTGGAAGAGATTGGTTTGGCCTGAGAAGGGCTTGAATTGGCTGATTTTAGCTTGATAAAAATAGGGCAGCTTCGGTCTGCCAAAACTACTTCACTGTTTGATCACGCCGATGCTTCTCCGGTGACCCTTGAAGCAATTGGAGACGACAACCGTGTAGCTAAACTCTTCCCGAGTCTAAGGAACCCGACCATGCCTTCTTAGGCTCAGAAAAGACCATATATCGGAGCTCTGGTTTGAGATTCACCGAAAATTTGAGTAGCTGAGAGAGAGTTAGGTTTTCAAGTGTGGAGATGATGAATGGAGAGGGGCTCTTTATATAGGGAGCTCGGGGACTCATCGGCTATCCGTTTGGCACATTTATGACAGTCATTGATGGCCTAAAATGTACTGAATGGAAATGTTTCCTCTTCGCTAGTGCTGGTTCAATTTTTCATCGAGTGAACAGTGATGTTATCTGAAAGAAGAAGATAACACTGTTCGGAACCAAATCGGACTCGTCCAAACCAGGTTCAAAGCTTAATCCAACTAGTTCAGGGATGATTTGATCGAGTTTTTCAAAATTAAAAATTTCTAAATTCATTCTCTATCCAATGGTGGCCTTAATTCTCCAATTTGAATTTTCTAAGCCAAATAGAAAAATGAATTTAGCATCTAGTTCAATTGTGATTCAAACCGGGCCAAATCGGTTCAATTCATTTCAGATCTGATTCACCTGAACTGGTTTTGTTTTCATCTCCAATTCATCCTAAAGTCTTTTTTCATGACTTTTGTGATTTGGTCACTCAAGATCCATAAATTTCCCGATTTTTCCATTCTCTATAGGTTCCAATTCATAAACTGACTTGATTTTCTCTTTGGAAATAACTAGTTCACTCCAACTCGGATTCGATTCAACTGAACCTGTCACGCCCTAACCCAATTTGGTTGGATCCCCGTGAACACCGTGCCACTCTCTCGGTTCAATAGGAGTTTTCCCCTTCTTTAAATAGAGATAAACCCAGCGTATTTTTGACCTTGTTCCCTAGAAAGACATATATCAATTAAAATGCAAGCTTAAGAGAAATTAGGCATACCTAACAGAGGATAAGATTCAATGTTATTACAAGTCATTTTCTCTTTTCCTGAAAGTGGATAGAAAAGGGGGGTAAGTTTCTACAACTCAGTGAATGGGTGTTTTAAAAATGAAGTATTAAAAAAATATTTAAAATTTTTAGAGTGTGCCAGACTCCTTAATTTCTGTTAAATTTCTCCAACTTTAAAATCTCAGTTTCAAAAGAACATCCTTCATCGTGAAGGTCAATCACACAGTCACAGGCCAGTACATTCAGTGACCCACTTGTGGCGTCAGAGCGACTTTACCAGCCACCTAGATAGAAGCACGTCCACTTCTACATTGAGAATGAGTGGATGTTTGCGACATCCGACCATCAATCTCGTAATAATTCTCCGTGTTCGTATGAGGACAGAGACCTCATCCCGTCCCCACCCTAGTCCCATACTCTTGAAGCTACTTTGAGCTTTGTAAGGTCACTTGGTTTGACAAACTGCCCTTATACCCACTAGGTTGTCCAAGGCCCTAGGACACATCACTACCCCTCTTGGGCGTCTTGAAGGTCCCGTAAACACAGTGCATGCACAATCAGTATTTTCACATAATGCCAAATAATCTGTGGTGCCACTAGTCCAACAGCCCTGACTTTCAACTCAACCTACAACTATTTGTCTTGACTAGTCCGAAGATCTGTCATGTCGCACTACCACTAGTTGACTGAATATGTTGGTCCTGTCTTGGTACCATGGCCAAATAATTCATTTATTTAAAGTTTTATGGCATATAACTCATGTGAGCTCCTGCTTGTGCCAACTGACCTATGGCCTACAATTTGAGATTTTAAAAAATTGGGCATAATAGTGCCCAAGTTCCAAAATTGAGGCCTCCGACCTAACAGAGCTATTTGAGCTCCCGTGAAGAAGGTCTCCCAAATCGTTTAAGCAGTGGCACACAGTTAGGGGAGAGCACTTCTAACATAAATATATTTTTATCTATCCATCATACCAACTGAGTATGAGGATATCTCCGCTCATAACCGATTAATGGGTTTTCCAATTCCTCCGAGGAAGTTTCATAATAACAACCAGGTATGATCTACTTACAACCAGTAAGTAGTTTTCCCGTGTCATTTTCATACCACTACCATTAAGTAGCGCGTTTTCATTTCCGAGGTACTTATCATCCCAATCGGGTATGATATAAAAATCCCACTCACTCATTCGTGCAATGGATTTCCACTTAGTCAATTTTTGTCCCTTGAGAGCTTAACCTCAGTTGGTGTTCCCGGTATGTCTTGTTCCTACACGAAATGAACATCGTTGTTCATTATCAGCTAACTTGATCACCTCATTTAGTACAAATGACTAAATTCACAACTTTTCCAATATTTGGAAATTGGTCCCTAAAGTTACTTTTTCCATTTACTTTAGGCCCCAATTGCTAGTTTTCCATAAATTGAGTCCTGAAACCTTTTTAAAATTCTTCTTGGGACCTCAATTTACTCAATTTCATAAAAAAGGGGTTCAAGTTTTCCCAAATTCCCAGTTTGGTCCCCAAAATTTTCAAAATTACCATTTTGCCCTTCCTTTACAAAAATGGTAAGTTTTACCCCAAAAATTATAAAATTATTCAATTGGCCCTCTAACATTCTTATCATGCCCAATTGACCCTCAATTTTATAAAATTACATTTTAGTCCTTCCAATTTTTTGAAATACCCAATTTTCCCCAATTTCAACTCCTTAACACAACCGAATTTGATTTCATCAAATTGACCGATCAAACACTTCTAATTGTTGAAATTGAGTTTCTACATATTCATACAATTCCATAGCACTTAGAATCGTAAGATTTAATACCGGTACGAGCTCAAATAGAGCTTCACTAGAAAACAGACTGTAAAGAGAGAATGTTTCAATCGCTCACTGGTGAGGGCACGATGGTCTAAACTTTCTATTTGGGCAGGTAGCTCTCTTTCTAAGGTTAGTCCTAGGATCAAGAATGGAATCAATTAATTCTGAATCAAATTAGAATTCTATCATTGAAATTCTGCCGGCTCTCTCTAGTACTGGTTAGAAATTGCAAAGGGGAGCCGAATTGGCTAACTTTAAGTCCTAATTCGACCGTGGGAGGGCTAAGGAAGTGTTGGGAGAGCTTGGTTTGGCTTGAGGACGGCTCGTATCAGCTAATTTCAACACGGACGAAATAGGGCAGCTTCCGTCCGTTAGAGCTGCTTCACTATTCGATCATGCCGGTGCTTTTCTGGGGACTCTCGGAGCGGATGGATGTCACCACTGTGTAGATGACCTCTCCCCGGTTCTAAGGAACCCGACCCCACCTTCTTTGGCTCATAAATGACCCTATATTGGAGCTCTAGTTTGAGATTCACTAGAAAACTAAGCAGTTGAGAGAGAGTCAGCTTTTCGGATGTGGAGAGTATGAATGGGTAGGGGCTCTTTATATAGGAGCTCAAGGACTCGTCAGCCATCTGTTTCACTCCTTTATGAGAGACATTGATGGCCTGAAACGTATTGAATGGAAACATTTCTTCTAGCGAGTGAATAGTGCTTTCATCTGAAGGAAGAAGACGACACTGTTTTGAACCGGACCATATCGATCTGAACCAGGTTCAAAGCTTAAACCATCTGGTTCAGCCCCGATTCAATCAAAATTTTCAAATCTAAAAATTTATAAATTCATCTAAATGCATTTTCTATCCAATGGTGGCCTCAAATCTTATATTTGAATTTTTTATGCCACCTAGAAAAATGAATTTAGCATCCGGTTTAATAGTGGTTCAATCCAGATCGGATTCGGTTCACCTGAACCGGTTTGGTTTTCATTTCCCATTCATCCTAAAGTTCTTTTTCATGATTTTTATAACTCCTTAGGTCACTTAGGTTCCCTAAATTTCCCGGTTTGCCCTCTCTCTATGGGTTCCGATTCATAAACTGGCTTGGTTCTTAAATCGGTTCAATTAGGTTCGGGTCCGGTTGACTCGAACCAATTCGGTTTTTCTTTCTCAATTTATCCTAAAGTGTTTTTCCGAGGTTTATGAATCTTTTTGAGCCACTTTGGAGTTGAAATTCCTCTAATTTGCCTATTCCCCAATAAAAGGGTTTGTGAACCGGTTCGATTTTCTCACTCGGTTTGACTGGTTCTTTCCTGGTTTTCCTTAACTCCAAGGAGCGGGGTTTATAGAACCAGTCTAATTTCCTCTCCCAAATTGTCCTAAGGCCCTCTTCCAAGGTTTTTATGACCCCCTTTGGGTCATCACTTGGGAGTTGTAAATTTCTCAAATTGCCCGTTCTCTAATAATTGTTTTTGTGAACTGGTTTGATTTTGTCACTCGGTTTGACTAATTCTTTTCCCTGTTTTCCTTAACTCTAAAAGGCAGGGTTTACAGCTGCACCTCCAATGGTAAGCTTTCGAAGGTTTCTCTATCCATGTACAGTCTTCCAACGAAGCTCTGTTTGAGCTCATTTGGGACCCAAATTCTACAATTTAAAGCTCCATTTGATCATATGGAAGTGTAGAAACCGATCCATGCCATCAATTGGAGCAATTAACCCCGTTTGAATGGCTAATTTGAAGAAATCAAATTCGATCAGTAGAGAGGGATATAAATTGGGGGAAATTTGGGGATTTTAGAAAATTGAGGGACCTCCATGCAATTTCTTAAAATTTAATGTCAATTGGTAATGAGAAAGATGTTGTAGGACCAATTGGTCAATTTTTGAAAGAATTTGGGCCAATTGACCATTTTTGGAACTTAGGGGCAAAATAGTAATTTTGTAAAAGTCGGGGGACCAAATTGGAAATTTGGGAAATTTGAGCCCCATATGCCATTTCGAGAAAATTAAGAACCCAAGAGGGGTATTGGAAGCCAAATGGACTTAATTAAAAATAATTGAGCGTTTAGGACCTAAAGTCAGATTATGTAATTTAGAGACCTAATTGCAATAAGGAAAAAATAAAGGCCTAAATGGAAATACATGGAAATAGAAGGTACATTCATGCCAAACTGTTCCTTATGAGTATATTCAAATCATGTAGGAACGAATTTGGATAAGGACATGAGTAAAAGAGCTCAAGCAGGGCTTGGAAGCAGACTAGGGACGAACGCGTCACAGTCATCGGGTGAGTGAGACTTTTACACATCATACCGGTTGGGATGATGAGCTCACTTTTATGAACTAAAAACTTACTTACAAGATTGTAAATTTCGCTCCTTGGAGTTAAGGAAAACCAAGAAAAGAATCGGTCTTACTAAGTGAGAAAACTGAACCGAATCATAAGCACATATTTTTGGGGAACGGGCAAGATGGAGAAATTTTAAGTCCCAAGTGACCCAAAGAGATTCTTAAACCTTGGAAAGGAACTTTAGGACAAATTGAGAGAGAGAAACCAAATCGGTTTGGGTGAACCGTACTCGAACCGGATTGAACCGGCTTAAGAAACTAAGCCTGTTTATGAACTGAAACACATAGAAAGGGGGCAAATCGGGAACTTTAGGAACCCTGAAAGACCTAAGGAGTCATAAAAGTCATGAAAAAGGACTTTAGGATGAGTTGGAGATGAAAACAAAACCGATTCAAGTGAACTGGATCTGAATTGTATTGAATTGGTTTGGATCGAATTGAACCACTATTGATCCAAATTCTAAATTCATTTTTCTAGGTAGCTTAAAAAATTCAAATTTGAGATTTGAGGCCTCCATTAGATGGAAAATCAACTTAGTTGAATTTAGAAATTTTTAGATTTGAAAAATTTGGTCGAATCAGGTGTGAACTGTCTGGCTTAAGCATTGAACCCTGTTCGGACCGGTCGAGTCCAAGTCGGAACACTGTCATCATCTTCCTTTAGTTGGTAGCACTATTCACATGCCAAAAAATTGAAGTAGCGCCGACGAAGAAGAAACTTTTTCATTCAGTACGTTTTAGGTCATCAATCTCTGTCATAAAGGTGCCAAACGAACGATAGACGAGTACCCTAGCTCCCTATATAAAGAGCCCCTCTCCATTCATCCTCTCCAAACCTGAAAAGCTCACTCTCTCTCATCTGCTTAGTTTTTCAGTGAAGATTGAACCAGAGCTCCCATATAGGGTTTTTCTGAGCCAAAGAAGGTGAGGTCGGGTTCCTTAGAACCGGGGAGAAGTCAGCTACACGGCGGTGACACCCACTTGTTCTGAGAGTCATCGAAGAAGCACCGACGTGATCGTACAGTGAAGTAGCTCCGGCGGACCGAAGCTACCCTGTTTCAGCTAAGCTGAAATTGGCCAATTTGAGCCTTACTCAGGCCCAACCAAACCCTCCCAACACTTCCTCAGCCCTCCTACGACCGAATTAGGAACAAAAGGTAAGGCAATTCGGCTCCCCTGCATAATTTCCGACCAATGTTAGAGAGAGAGTTGATAGAATTTAAATGATAGAATTCTAATCCAATTCAACATCAATTGATGCCATTTTTGATCATCGGAGGAATATTAGGAGGAGAGCAACCTACCCAGATAGAAAGCTCAGACCGTCGCACCCTCACCGGTGAGCAATCGAAGCTCTCTCTCTACAGTCTATTTTCCGATAAAGCTCCGTTTGAGTTCATTTTGGCATTAAAACTTATGATTCAAAGGCTACGGAATCATATGAACATGTAGAAACTCAATTTTAACTTCAATTTCAATAATTAGAAGTGTTTGATTGGCCAATTTGATTAAATCAAATTCGGTTGTGTTAGTGAGATGAAATTGGAGTAAATTTTGGGGGGTATTTTCAAAAATTCGAAGGACCAAAATGCAATTTTCTAAAATTGAGGATCAATTGGGCATGATAAGATTGTTAGAGGGCCAATTGAGGAATTTTAGAATTTTTGGGGTAAAACTTAACCTTTTTATAAAGGAAGGGCAAAATGGTATTTTTGGAAAAGTTGGGAGACCAATTTGGAAATTCAAGAAATTAAACCCCTTTTTGTGAAATTGAATAAATTGAGGTCCCAAGGGGAATTTTAAAAGTTTTGGGACTCAATTTGAGGAAAAAGCAGCATTAGAAACTTATAGTTAAAGAAAAATAACTTTAGGGACCTAAATGCAAATAAAGGAAAAAATTGGTTTTTCTTATTAATTTGGAACGAATAAGGGCTATTAGGCCAAAGAATAATGAACAACTTTGTTCTATTCTCTTGCACCTATGACAGTTTGGTACTTGTCCTTAGTAGGGTTCAGTACTTCTTCACGTAGTGTCCCTATTGTTCACACTTTTAAGAGGTTATTCCCTTGCATGGACTGTTGTGGTTTCTCCTTTCCTTCGAGTATTGTGGAGCCTTTCTAGGGGTTACTGTTAGTTTAGTGCTTTGCTATCCTTGAGTGTGATCACCTTGAGAGTTTTCTTGTTAAGTATTCTTTGCCAAATGGTCACTCTAGGAGTCCTCTTATATTCCTTGATTCCCTCATTCATCTTAACTTAACTGGGATGGGATTCTCCCTAATTTTAATGGTGAAGGGATTTGTTTATTTACTATTTTTGGGACCATCTTCCTAGCAAGATCACTTCATCAAAAGATAGGATTCTAGGAATTTCGAGTACTTTATTAATTGAGGAGTACAATATGTTGGGGGATTTTAGCCTTATTACAGAAAGTGGTCACAAAATAAATAGGAAGCTACGAGATTCTTGATAAGCATCCTCCTAGGTAAGGTTATATGCCCTTTGTTGGCGTTTATAGCTTCACGCTTGACTTCCTTTGTACTTAGAGTTGTGCCCTTAATAGGTCCTAGCACCGTTCTCCAAGATACTTCCCCATTTGGTCTTTTGAGATTCCTACCATACCTCAGACATTTGGGAAGCTTCTAGGGTTGTCTTCCTATGAGGATAGGGTGTTGAGTAGAGTCATTCCTAATTTTCTTGGTTCCTCTCCTAGGAGACATCTAAAAATTTTTAAGATAAATCCTATTAGTTACTTATATTTTCTAGTCTTGATTATGTATTCGAGGAAATAGGCTCTAATACCACTCTAGTTGTCACGCCCCAACCCGGTTTGGTCGAATCCCCATGATCAACCCTCCACTCTCCCGGTTTATTAAAGGGTTTCCCCTTATTATAGACCGTAAAGAATAAGGTGTCCTTTAAACCTACACATTTTCCTGGAATAACATAAATCAAAACTGCATAATATTTTAAATTTATCATACCTGTCTCACAGGCGTCTTAATTGATGGTCCTTAAGGGTAGGCTTTTCGAAATTTACTGAAAGGGATATAAGGGAGGGGTGAGTACGACTACTCAGTGAATGGGTTTCTTTTTTCAAAACTTTCAACTTTTAGGAAAAAGATCTGTATTGGAGTGTGTCAGACCCCTTTCTTTCAAAAGTCCTTTCATTTCAAATCTTGATTTTTACCATCATTTCTTTATTAATCACTGTGTGTCATCACCCAACACACATCCTTCATCATAAAGGTCAAACACACATTCGCAAGCCAATACGTCCATTGAACCCACTTGTGGCGTCGGAGCGACTATATAGACCACCTAGATAGAAGCACATCCACTTTTACCCTAAGAATGAGTGGATGTTCGTGACATCCGACCCTCAATCCTGAAATCAAATCTTCGTGTCCATATGAAGACAGAGACCTCATCATATCACGACCCCGGTCTTATGCGCTTGGTGCTACTCCAAATTTTGCACGGTGACCTAGTACGACGAACTGCCCTTATACTCACCAGGTCGTCCAGGGCCCTTGGGACGCATCACTACCCCTCTCGGGCCTCTTGATGGTCCCGTAATCACAGTGCATGCACAATTAGTATTTTCACATTATGCCATATAATCTGTCCGAACTAGGTTCAAAGCTTAAACCGATCAGTCCCTCCTCCCCCCCCCCCCCATTCGATCGAATTTTTCAAATCTAAAAATTTTTAAATTCATCTAAATTAATTTTCAATCCAATGGTAGCCTCAAATCTCAAATTTGAATTTTTTAAAGCCACCTAGAAAAATGAATTTAGAATATGGTTCAATATTGGTTTAAACTAGTCCAAACCGGTTTGGTTTTCATCTTCAATTCACCCTAAAGTCCTTTTTCATGTCTTTTATGACTCCATAGGTCACTTAGGGTCCATAAATTTCCCAGTTTACTATCTCTCTATTGGTTCCGGTTCATAAACTAGTTCAGTTCTTAAATCGGTTTAATTCGGTTCGAGTCCAATTCATCTAAACTAGTCTGGTTGTTCTCTTCCAATTTGTCCTAAGGTTCTTTTCCAAGGTTTTATGAACCCTTTGGATCACTCGGGAGTTGTAAATTTCCAAATTGCCCGTTCCCAAATGATTGGATTTGTGAACCGATTCAGTTTTCTTACTCGGTTTGACCGGTTCTTTTCTTGATTTTCCTTATCTCAAAATAACGGTGCTTATAGTACAACTACTTAGTGAATGGGTTTTCAAAATTTTATTTTTTTAGGAAAATTATTTATTTCTAGAGTGTGAGAGACTCCTTATTTGCTTTCAAATATGCTTTAATTTTAAATCTCTATTTTTATCACCATTTCTTATTAATCACGGTGTATCATCACCCAACACACATCCTTTGTTATGAAGGTTAATCACACAATCACATGCCAGCCCGTCCGTTGAGCCCACTCATAGCATCGGAGCAACTTTACCGGCCACCTAGATAGAAGCACATCCACTTCTTCCTTGAGAATGAGTCGATGTACATGACATCTAACCTTCCATCCCGAAATCAATTCTCCGTTTCCATATAAGGACAAAGACCTCATCTCGACCCCACCCCGGTCTCGTGCGCTTGAAGCTACGTCGAGCTTCGCAAGGTCACCTGATCCGATAAACTGCCCTTATATCCACCAGGTTGTCCAGGGCCCTAGGACACATCACTACCCCTCTTGGGCGTCTTGAAGGTCTCGTACACATTGTGCATGCACAATTAGTATTTTCACATCATTCTATATAATTTATGGTGCCACTAGTCCAACGGCCCCAACCATCAACTCAACTTGCAGCTGTTTGTCTTGACTAGTACGGAGACTTGTCATGTCACACTACCACTAGTTGACTGAATATGTTAGTCCTATTTTGGTACCATGGCCAAACAATTCATTTATTTAAAGTTTTATAACATATATCTCATGTTTGTTTACGAGCTCTTACTCGTGCCAATTGGCCTATGGCCCACTGTTCAAGATTTTCAAAATCTGGCATATTAGCCCCCAAGTTCCAAAACCGAGGCCCCCAGCCTATAAGAGCTATTCGAGCTCCGATTAAGAAGGTCTCCCAAATCATTTAAGTAGTGGCAAACAGTCAAGGAAGAGCACTTTCGACAAAAATATGTTTTCAACTATCAATCATACCAACTGAGTATGATGACATCTCCGCTCATAACTGATAAACGGGTTTCCTAGGGACTTGGGGCGCATCACTACCCCTCTCGGGCATCTTGATGGTCCCGTAATCATAGTGCATGCACAATTAGTATTTTCACATTATGCCATATAATCTGTCCGGACCGGGTTCAAAGCTTAAACTAGTTGGTTCACCCCCCATTCGATTGAATTTTTCAAATCTAAAAATTTATAAATTCATCTAAATTCATTTTCTATCCAATGGTGGTCTCAAATCTCAAATTTGAATTTTTTAAGCCACCTAGAAAAATGACTTTAGAATCCGGTGCAATAGTGGTTCAAACCGGTCTAAACCGGTTCAATCCGGTTCACCTGAACCGGTTTGGTTTTCATCTCCAATTCATTCTCAAGTTCATTTCCATGACTTTTGGGACTCTTTGGGTCACTTGGGATCCATAAATTAGTTTGCCATTTCTCTATCAGTTCAGGTTCATGAATCGACTCGATTCATAAACCGATTCAATCCAGTTGGATCCGGTTCATCTAAACCAGTATGGTTTTTCTCTTCCAATTTGTTCTAAGGTTCTTTTCCAAGGTTTTATGAACCCTTCGGATCACCCAGGAGTTGTAAATTTCCAAATTACGAGTTCCCAAATGATCGGGTTTGTGAATCGGTTAGGTTTTCTTACTCGGTTTGACTAGTTTTTTTCCCGGTTTTCCTTAATTCAAAAGGGCAGGGTTTACAATATATTATTATATTATTAAAATATACATGAATAAACATCTCAATAAAATCATGTAATAAATAATTTCATAGAATTATTATTTGTATTAGTTAAACAAAAAATCATAATTAACTATTCGTATAAATCAAGTTTTGTCTTTAATGCATTTTAAATTCATATTTATATTTGATAGGAATTTTATAATATTCACCTTTATGCTTTATTTTTGAAATCAAATAAGATGCACACAAATCATTTAACATATGATCTAAATAAGGAATAGGGTGATGATACATTACCGTGCTACTATTGATAGTTTGATAATCAACATACATTCGTCAAGTTTTACTTTTTTGGGGTATTTGCACAAACGCATGGACTTGGTATTAATTTTGATGCTTGATTCCTTGAGTTAATGGTAAACCACGAGATATTTTCCTCGAAACATGCTTGAATTCCTACAAAAAAAATATAATATTTCTGGATAAATATCCGACAATGGGGTTAGTATTTAAAAATATATCATTGTGTATAAGTACTGTAAGGACATGTAAATTTATATTGATATCACTTTTTCTTGTAATAAAATTATTTTTACTCTCTTTCTTTTCAATTATAATCTTTTTTCTTTTCCTTTTCAATTTTGGATTTTCAATCTTCTATTTCAACTCTAATTTTTCTCTCTTCTTTTTCAATGTCGCCTTTTATCTCTTTCGTTTCAATTATGGCTTTTATCTCTTCTTGTTTTTCTTGTATTTTCTTTTCATTTGCCTTTTTGTTTTTCAACTGATCCTCATGAATTTGTTGTAGAGTCAAAGGTATAAGAGATATCGGTTTATTATTCATCACAAATGAGTACCTATTTGTTAATCTATCATGTGTAACTTGACGAACAAACTTCCAAAGTTGTCCCAGTAGAATATGGTATGCATGCATTGTTACCACATCATATCCACTGTCCATTATACCAACTGGTATAAGGACATCTCCGTTCATAACCGATGAACGGGTTTTCAACTTCCTTCGAGGAAGTCTCATCATACCAACCGGGTATGATCTACTTACAACCGGTAAGTAGTTTTTTTTTTTGCAAAATTTTCACATCACTTTCTCTAAGTGGTGATGATTAAAATACCACTAAATAGTGGGTTTTTATACCGAGGCACTTATCATCCCCAACCGGGTATGATATATAATCCCACTCACCCAATAGTGCAGTGAAATTCCACTTAGTCGGGTTCTGTCCTTAGCAAGCTGGACCTCGACTGGCGTTCCCGATGTCTCGTTCTCCTACATGAGATGAATATAATTGTTCATTATTCTTTTGTCTAATAGCCCTCATTCGTTCCAAATGAATGAGAAAACCCAACTTTACATATATTTGCAATTAGGTCCCTAAAGTTAATTTTCTTTAACTTTTTTTCCCAATTTCAACTCTTCAACACTACCAAATTTGATTTCATCAAATTGATCAATCAAACACCTCGAATTGTTGAAATTGGAGTTGAAATTGAGTTCCTACATGTTCATACAATTCTAAGGAACTTTGAATCACAGATTTTAACGTTGGAACGAGCTCAAACGGAGATTCATCGGAAAACAGACTATAGAGAGAAAAATCTTTGATTTCTCACCGGTGAGGGCGTGGCGGTGGAGCTTTCAAATCTGGACAGATAACTCTCCTCAAGAGGTTCTTCCTAGGATCAAGGATGACATCAATTGATGTCGAATTGGATTAGAATTTCTTCATTGAAATTCAGTCAACTCTCTCTCTAACAACGATCTGAAATTGTAAAGGGAAACCGAATTGGCTTACCTTTCGGTTCTAATTCGGCCGAGGAAGGACTGAGGAAGTGTTGGGAAGGCTTGGTTTGGCCTGAGGAGGATTTGAAATGGCCAATTTCAGCTTGACCAAAATAGGGTAGCTTCGGTCCGCTAGAGCTACTTCACTATTCCATCATGCCGGCGCTTTTCCAACGATTCTCGGATTGACTGGAGTTTGCTACCAGATAGTTGTCTTCTCCCCGTTTCTAAAGAGCTCGACCTTTGTTCAAGTCGAAACTCTAGTTCGAGCTGCACCGGGAAATGAAGTAGTAGGGAGAGAGAGAGAAGTGTTAAGGTGTGAGGAGAATGAAATGGGGATGACCTCCTTATATAGGCGTAAAACTCGTGTATTAAATGGGCGAGATTTATTACTATTATTAATATTGCCATAAATTATTGGTATTAATTCTAATAATTAAATTTCGGTATTAATTCCAATAATTTAATTTTGTTATTAAATTATTTGTATTAATTCCAATAATTTAATTTAGGTATTAAATTATTGGTATTAATTACAATAATTAAATATATATTAATTTATGGCTATTTATGATAAGTCGTACATTCGCATAAAAATTTTTGACCGAAATTTCGGGTTACAAAAGATTATACTTCCCAAGAGGTCACCCATACTCACACTACTCTAAGGCAAGCACGCTTAATTTTGAAGTTATTATGGAATCTAGTTTACCTAAACCAATTTAGTTTTTATTTTCTAGTTTATCTTAAGTTTCTTTTCCAAGGTTTAATGAATCCTTTGGATCACCCGAAAGTTGTAAATTTCCATATTGCTTATTCCCAAATGTAAACTGGCTTGGTTTTCTTATTCGGTTTGACCGGTTCTTTTCCCGGTTTTCCTTAACTAAAAAATGTGGGTTTTACAACTCTCCCCTCCTTTTAGGGGTTTTGTCCCCAAAACAATTACACGTTAAATAACTGAGGATAACTATCCCTCATTAGAGACTCAGTTTCCCATGTCTGTTCCTACATGGGTCCGTTTTGCCACAATACCTTGACCATAGGGATTTTCTTGTTCCTTAAATTCTTGTCTCTCTGGTCGGTGATTCGTACCGGCTCTGTCTGATAAGTTAGGTTCTCTTCCAATTCCATTGGAGGTCAGTCCAGTACGTGACTAGGATCAGGCTGATATTTTCAAAGTACTGAAATGTGGAATACGTCATGTATTCTCTGCAAATCAGGAGGCAGTTCTAATTTATATGCTACTGGTCCAATCCTTTGAATAATGGGATAGGGACCGATATATCTGGGTTTTAACTTTCCTCTTTGTTGAAACCTAAGTATTCCTCTCCATGGAGAGACTTTGAGGAATACCTAATCACCCACTTCGAACTCCAAATCCTTCCTTCGATTTTCTGCATAACTTTTCTGCCTATCCTGTGCAGTCTTAAGACGACTCCTTATTAATTTTATCTTCTCTATGGCATCCTCTATTATCTCGGTTTTCTCTAACTTCCTTTCGCCCACTTCTTCCCAAAACAAAGGGGTACGACATGGTCGTCCATAAAGGGCTTCATAGGGAGCCATCTGGATGCTGGCCTGATAACTATTATTATACGCAAATTCCATCAGGCATAAGTATTCCTCCTAGCTTTTATTCATGGTGAGTACACATGCCCTTAGCATGTCTTCCAAGGTTTGGATGGTTCGCTCAGACTGACCATCTGTCTGAGGATGAAATGCTGTACTCATGTGGAGTTTGGTTCCCATGGTGTTTTGCAGACTCGGCCAAAACCTGGAAGTAAATCTTGGATCTCTATCCGATACTTTACTCACCGGGACACCGTGGAGTCTTATTATTTCCTTCATGTATAGGATGGCCAGCTGTTCTACTGTGTTCATCACTCTTATAGGAAGGAAATGAGCTGATTTGGTCAATCTATCCACAATTACCCAAATTGCATCTCGACCTTTTCTGGTCATCGGCAGGCCCGTGACGAAATCCATGGTGATGTGTTCCCATTTCCATTCCAGAATTGGTTAGGGTTGTAGTAGTCCTGACGACTTCTGATGCTCTACTTTTATCTGTTGATAGGACAAGCATCGGGTTACATATTCCGCAATGTCCCTCTTCATACCCTTCCACTAGTATCCTTGTTTGAGGGTGTGGTACATTTTAGTACTGCCCGGATGCATAGCATACACTGAATCGTGTGCCTCTTCCAATATAAATCTCCGTAACTTCTTGTCTTGAGGCACACATACCCTACCCTTATAGGTCAGTACTCCGTCACCTCGTAAATCGTAGTCCGATTTCCTTTCTCTGTTAGTTGAATCCAAGTAGGACTGAAGTTCTTTATCAATCTTTTGTTGGGCCTTTATCTCCTCGGTTAGACTGGTCCTTATCGCTACATTTGCCACCAAGCATTTTTCCTGTCAGTCCATCCTCAGACTCACTTCCATTCTTCCCAATTGTTGCAACAAAGGTAAGTAGCTTGTCTTGACTTGTGTCGCCTCAGTTTGATACTTGTGACTTAAGGCATCTGCTACCACATTTGCCTTTCCGAGGTGGTATTCTATCACAAGATCATAGTCCTTCACTAATTCTAGCCATCTCCTCTGACGAAGATTTAACTCCTTTTGAGTTAGGAAGTACTTAAGGCTCTTGTGATCTATGTATATCCTGCACTTAACCCCGTAAAGGTAGTGTCGCCATATCTTCAAGGCAAACATTATTGCAGCTAATTCCAAGTCATGAGTCGGGTAATTTCTCTCATGTATCTTTAATTGTCGCAAGGCATACGTGATAACCTTCCCTCGTTACATTAAAACACATCCCAGTCCTTGTCCCGAGGCATCACTATAGACTGTGTACTCTCCTGTAGTAGGATTGGGTAAGGAGAGTACTGGTGCGGTCGTTAGTTGAGTCTTTAACTCCTGAAAAGACTTTTCACAATCCTCATCCCATTTATACTCAACTCCCTTCCTGGTGAGTTGAGTTAGAGGAGTTGCTATTTTAGAAAAGTCTTGCACAAACTGCCTATAGTATCTTGCCAATCCTAAGAAACTTCTAATTTCTATAGGATTCCTTAGAGCTTTCCATTCTAATATAGCTTCCACCTTGGTTGGACCCACCTTAACTTCGTCCTTAGATATGATGTGCCCTAAGAATCCTACTTCTTGCAACCAGAATTCACACTTGG
This sequence comes from Trapa bicornis, assembly GCA_030064425.1. Taxonomy (NCBI): domain Eukaryota; kingdom Viridiplantae; phylum Streptophyta; class Magnoliopsida; order Myrtales; family Lythraceae; genus Trapa; species Trapa bicornis. The sequence goes on along the minus strand of CM057753.1, from coordinate 14,777,564 downwards.
AAAACTTTGCATATAATTGGTTTTTCTTCAAGATTTCCAATGTAATTGCCAGATGCTCTTCGTGTTCCGACCTGGTTCGTGAGTATATAAGGATATCATCTATGAATACTATCATGAACCTGTCCAGATGAGGTTGGAACATGCGGTTCATCAGGTCCATGAAAGCTACAGGGGCATTTGTCAATCCGAACGGCATCACTCGAAATTCATAATGTCCATATCTGGATCGAAACGCTGTCTTAGGGATGTCCTCTTCTCTAATCATTAGTTGGTGGTAGCCTGATCGAAGATCTATTTTTGAGAAGTATGCTACTCCTTTTAACTGATCAAACAAATCATCTATCCTTGGGAGTGGGTATCGGTTCTTGATGGTGACCTGATTCAGCTTCCTATAGTCAATACATAGTCTCATACTCCTGTCCTTTTTCTTTACGAACAAAACAGGAGCACCCCATGGAGACTAACTTGGATGTATGAAATCATTTTCCAATAATTCGTCCAATTGTTCCTTTAGTTCTTTCAGTTCTGCCAGAGCCATGCGATATGGGGCTTGGGATATGGGGTTGGTTCCTGGGGTTATTTCTATAGTAAACTCTACTTGGCGACTTGGAGGTAGTCCAGGTAGCTCTTCTGGAAAAACTTTTGGATAATGTCTGACTATCGGAACGTCTTCTATTTTCTTTTCTTCAAAATCCTCATTTACCACCATGCCCAGCACAACTGTACATTCTTTCTGAATCATCTTTTGAACCTTCAGGTGGGACACAAATTTTACTTCACTTTTTCTTTTATCTTCCTAGAACTTTAGTCCCTTAGCCTTGGAGGTATGGAAAGTTACCGTCTTCCTTCTACAGTCCATCCTTGCCTGATGATTACTCAGCCAGTCCATCCCCAGGATTACTTCCACTTCTCTTAAAGGTAACGGAATCAAGTTAGCTTCAAGTTTGATTCCTCCAATTTTTATCTCACACCCCTTTAGTTGTTTATTTCTATTCAGACCTTCTCCTAAGGGTGTAAGGACATTAAGGCTTTGTACAAGAGGAGTGAGCTCTAGGGGTATCTTAGAAACCAACTCTTCCTTGATAAATGATCGTCTGCTCCAGAGTCAAATAGAGCATAAACTGGTTGTCCCCACAACTGTATATACCCTGATTTAAGAAATGTATATTTTAGAATGAATTCTCTTTATTAATTTAAAAGACATTCAGTTTACATGACTCTTTTGGACTAGTTGGTAGGGTTTTGGGATGTACCCGCTACAATGCTAGGGTCTCCTCTAGCCTCCTTCTGAGTGAGGTTGTATACTCTAGCTGGTACTCTTGTTGTAGCTTCTTGTCTGGGGTTCCTGGAGTTTCCTTGAGGTGGTCCAAGAGTATTTTTCTGTCTGTTCTCCCTAAGAGTAGGACAATCCTTCACAAAGTGTCCTGCTTGTCCGCAGGAGAAATAGGCATGGCATGCTCCCTCATGATTCCTTTCTTATTTCATTCCTCATTCCCACTAGCGTCCTTCCCTTTTTAAGTCTCTTCTCCTTTTAAATCCATTTTTTATCACGCCATGATCATTTCACGATCCTTTATTCCAGTAAGTCCCCTTCTTACTTGTATGACGTCTTTTGATATTGTCTTCCTACTTACGCGTTACTTGGGTTTGACTTATCTCCTGGATCTTCATGATTTTTTTCCCTTTGCACTTGATCCTTTCATTTCTAGTAGCTTAACTTTTAGGAGATTATCTTCTTCCCAATTTTTGTTGGTTCCATTTCCTCTTAACTGGTACTCATGTGTCCTTCCACGATTTCCTTTCTAGGTAAGTTTTACACTTCTTTTCTCTAGGAATTTCCTTATACTCTTTACCATTGTGAATACCCACTCTCAAATGTCCTTCCTAGTCACTATCTTGACATGCTTACCTTTACTCTTGAGATCCTACAAGTACTTTTCGTTTATCTTACCTTATTCTCATTTGCTCTCAAAACTTAGTTATTCCTTTGAGGTGAACCTCTCACCCTTCTTGTATCAAAATCTTTCGTATCCTCATGTCCTTAGTATTCCTCCCTTGTCTCGATTAGGGTGTATTCCCTTCTACTCCTCAATTCTTATTAAAGCTTCATTTACTCTTCCGGACGATTTGGTCAATAGGAATTTATTTCCTTCAATTGAATCTGTCTAAAAGTCCTATTTGAGTTTCCATGTCTTTGTGCAAGTATGTCGTACTTAACCTTCCCAAACACTCACTTAGTTATTTGTATATCTTACTAAAGTCCTTATCTGTATCGATCTTCTGTGACACTTCCTCAATTGTGTTTCTTAACCAGGAGCTTTCTCCTTCCTCAATCCAACTTCCTACTCTCACCCTCCTTCTAGTGTCTTCCGTTCTAGGATTCTTTTGTATGATCACCCTACCATTGTTTAGAAGTTCTCTCTTTTTAAGTCTTCACTTAAACTTAAGGATCTTGTATGGTTCATCCACTCCGACTTTTCTTCCTCTTTTGGTCCATACCTCTGCTTTCCACAAGTCTCCCTATCTTATGGAGTTCCTAAAGAATCGTATCTTAGTTCTTTACAAGTAATTGTTATACTTGGGCCTTCTTGTTATTCTACTTTCTTCCCATCTTTCCTTAGTGATCTTGGTATCCTTGGTGTTCTCCCATACTTATTTCTTTTTCTTCTCGGTCAGATTCCATTCTTTTGGTTCCCTTTGGAATGTTCTACTCCTCCTTGTTTTTCCTTATTCTTCTTTCTTTGAGCCTATCTTTAACTCCTTGGATTCCCCATGAATATGTACTCTTTGATGATTGCTTCCCTTTATTCCAACTTCTTTTTCCTTTTATTAAGATCTCCCTTAGATGGATTCTTCCTTATCGTATTTCTAAGGGTAAGTCTTAAGGGTTGAGGTTAACTATAAATAACCCATCTTTTCTTCCCTTAGCGATTTCCTACCTTTTACATAAATTTTTATCATCATATTCTTTTTGTTTTGAATTTATCAAGGAACTTATGAGTTTTAATAGAAATTTCACTTTCATTCATTCAAGAAATATTTTCTGGCCACACTTGGCTTATTAGAGGAATTTTTTACCCTTTAATCCCTTGGGGTAATAGGACTAGAATTAACCCTAGAACGGTTGTGGGATTCTTGATCAGAAGGCTCTGAGGAATTGGTTAGGGTCCATTCGTATTCTCTAATAGGACAAATTTCATGTATGGTCTCCAATCTGTACCACCTTAGTACCTCAACCTCACGCTCATAGGTCCATTTTACCCATTGGAAGGAATTGAAGCCAGGTTGAGTAGGTGGAGGTACTTGGTGGACCTTCATGAAGGTGGCATATGCATCCAAGTAATTATCCCAGGCCTCCTTCTTGGTTGGATTCCCCTCCGGTTGTTGTGGGACTGGAGGAGGAGGAGTTAGGCTTCTAGTAGGTGATATTAGTTCCTCTTGTTTGAGAAGAGGGCATATGATGCCTTCCGGTTCCAATAAGACTCCTACCAGTTTCTAATAGTCTTCCACCATGTCCTTGGGTACTTGTTTCTCACCCTTTAGGAACCTTTGTATGGCTTCCACCCTCAGATCGGGTGTCTTTTTTAGGGTTATGGGTGGAGGATTGGATTTCACCGCGAATTTCCTAGGAGCTCTCCTTCCTACACGATAGTTTAAAGTTGGATTAATGTTAGTGCATAATATTGATAATGTTTCAAGGGAACTAGGCTCTGATACCACTCAAGTTGTCATGCCCCGACCTAGTTTGGTCGAATCCCCATGCGCAACCCACCACTCTCCTAGTTCAAGAGGAGTTTTCTCCTTCTTTAAGTCAAGAGAAGCTAAACGTACTTTCAACCTTGTTCCCTAGAAAGACATATATCACATATAATGCAAGGTTAAGAGAAATTAAGAACACTTGACAAAGGGTAAGGCTTGGTGTTATCTCTAGTCATTTTCTCTATTTCCTGAAAAGAGATAAAATGAGGGGTGAGTTTCTACAACTCACTGAATGGGTATTTTCAAAAAATGAAGTTTCAATAAAAAATAGTTTTCAAATTGAAGTGTGCTAGACTCCTTAATTTCCTTTAATTTTCTCATCTTCAAATCTCAGTTTTCAAAATCTTCCTTCATCACAACAGTGTGTTTATCAACCAAGACACACCCTTCATCAAGAAGGAACACATGATCGCAAGCCGGCCCGTCCACTGTACCCACTCGTGGCGTCGGAGAAACTTTACCAGCCACCTAGATAGAAGCATGTCCACTTCTACTCTGAGAATGAGTGAATATTCATGACATCTGACCCTCAATCCTGTAACAAAATTCTATTTCCGTATGAGGATTAAGATCTCATCACATCCCCACCCCGGTCTCATGCGCAATGCAGCTACGTCAAGCTTCGCAAAACTTCTAGTATGACTAACTACCCTTATTTCAACAAGGTCGTCTAGAGCCCTAGGACGCATCACTACCCCTCTTGGGTATCTTGAAGGTCTCGTAACATAGTGCATGCACAAATCAACAGTTTTTCACATAAGCCATATAATATGTGGTGCCACTAGTCCAACGGCCATGACCCTCAACTTGACCTACAACTGTTTGTCTTGACTAGTCCGAAAACTGGTCATGTCGCACTGCCGCTAGTCCATTGAGTATGTCGGTCCTATTTCAGTACTAAGGCCAAATAACTCATTTACTTAAGTTTTCATTGCTTAATAATCATGTTTATTTACAAGGTCCTGCTCGTGCCAACTGGCCTAGGGCTCACTATTTAAGATTTTCAAAATCGGGCATATTAGCCCCCAAGTTCAAAAATCGAGGCCTTCGGCCTATATGAGCTATTCAAGCTCCCGTCAAGAAGGTCTCCCAAAAATTTTAAGTAGTGGCACACAGTTAGGGGAGAGCACTTCCAACAAAATAAACTTTTCAACTGTCCATAATAGCAACCGGGTATGAGGACATCTCCATTTATAACTGATAAGCGGGTTTTCCACTTCCGGTATGATGTATAAAAGTCCCACTCACAAGTGGTCTTTCGATTAAAATGTTCTCATCACCCCAACCTAGTATAACGTTAAAAGTCTCACTCACTCGTTGACTGTGATGTGCTCGTCCCTAGTCAGTTTCCAGTCCACGCTAGCTTTCTCTTGCTTGTGTTCAAATCTCACATGTCCCTACATGATTTGGGTATTATTGTCAATAAGGATTCAACATGACAACCTTCGTTTTCTCACGTATGTGCGATTAGGCCCAAAGTTCTTAGTTTATTGCACTTAGGTCCCTAAAATTCAATTTTCTTGAATTTAGGTCCTAATGATAAATTTTCCTCAAATTGAATCCCAAGCTTTCCAATACCCTCTTTGGTTCCTCAATTTATTCAAAATTGTGTAAGGGGCTCAAGTTTTTTTTCCAAATTTCCCATTTGGTCCCCAAATTTCCAAACATTACTGCCGTTTGGCCCCAATTTGGAAAAATTGGGGACCAAATTGGGAATTTGGAAAACTTGAACCCCTTTATGCAATTTTGAAAAAATTGAGGTCTCATAGTATAATTTTGAAATTTTAGGACTCAATTTGGGAGAAAATCTATACTTGGTACCTAAAGTAATAGGAAAATAACTTTAGGGACTAAATGGAAAATATTTGAAAAGTTAGATATTTTTATTCATTCATAATGAATGAAGTGTATCAAGCCAAAGGATAATGAAAAAGGATGTTCATATCGTGTAGGAACACGAGGTATCGAGAATGACAGCTAAGACAAAGCTAGCAAGGAGACGAAAACCGGTTAAGAGGAAATCATTGCGTTATCGAGTGAGTTGGATTTTATATCACACCCAGTTTGGGATGATAAGCACCTCATAGATGAAAACCCACTACTAAGTGGAATTTTAACCATAACACTAGAATGGAGTGATGGGAAAGTATGCAGAAAAACTACTTATCGGGTGTAAGTAGATCATACCTGATTGGTATGATGAACTTCTTGGAAGGAAGTAGAAAACCCACTTATCGGTTATAAGTGGAGATGTTCTCACACCCGGTTGGTGTGATGGACAGCTAAAAGTTTATTTTATCAGAGGTACTCTCCCCTGACTGTGTGCCACCACTTAAACTTTTTGGGAGACCTTCTTGACGGGAGCTCGAATAGCTTAGATAGGCCGTAGGCCTCAGTTTTGGAACTTGGGGGATAATATGCATGATTTTGAAAATCTTGTACAATGGGCCCAAGGCCAGTTGGCATGAGCAAGAGCTCGTAAACAAATATGAGCTTAAGCCATGAAAACTTAAAACGAATGATTTATTTGGCCATGGTACCAAGACAAGACTGACATACTCGATGGACTGGCGGCAATGAGACATGAAAGGTCGACGGACTAGTCAAGACAAACAGTTGCCAGTCGAGTTGAGGGTCGGGGCCGTTGGACTAGTGGCATCACAGATTAAATGACCTATGTTGAAAACTGTTGTTTTGTGCATGCACTGAGGTACGGGACCTTCAAGGCACCCAAGAGGGGTAGTGATGCATCCTAGGGGCAACTGGACGACATGGTGGAGATAAGTGATGATTGTTGTGCCAGTAGTCAGAGAAGCTCGACGTAGCTTCATGCGCATGAGACCGGGGTGGAGTCGGGATGAGGTCTCTATCCTCATACGGACACAAAGTTTTCTTTATAGGATTGAGGGTTAGATGTCCCCTACATCCACTCATTCTGAGAGTAGAAGTGGATGTGCTTCTATCTAGGTGGCCGGTAAAGTCGCTTCGACGCCACAAGTGGGTGCAGTGGACGTGCTGCCTTGCAAATATGTGATCCCTTCATGATGAAGGGCATGTGTTGGTTGCTAAACACATTGTTTGTGGTTGATGATGAAGAAATGGCTTTGAAAACTGAGAAAAACAAGGAAGAAAGAATTTTAATTACAATAAGGAGTCTGGCACACTCCAACTTAAAAAATATTTTATTGAAATTTTATTTTTTTAAATACCCATTCACTGAGTTGTAGAAACTCACCCACCCTTTTTATCCCTTTTCAGGAAATAGAAAAATAACTAGGGATAACACCAAACCTTACCCTCTATCAGGTTTGCTTAATTTTGCTTGAGCTTGCATTTTGTTTGATGTATGTTATTCCAGGGAACAAGGTTGAGATTATGCCTAGCTCCTCTTGAATAAAAGAAGGGGGAAACCCCTCTTGAACCAAGAGAGCGGCAGGTTGTTCATGGGGATCCAACCAAATTGGGTCGGGGCGTCACAAATTTACTTCATGGTTCTTCCTCATGAATTTCATGACTTTTTGGTCACTTGGGATTTTCCAATTTCCCATTTTTACCCCACTTTATCATTCTCGCTTCCTTAAGGGATTCAATTTTCTCATTTAATTGATTGGATCTTTACTGATTTTCTTTGATCCGAGGTGACGGGTTTCACAGCCCAATTTCTCAAAAATTGCAATTTGGCCCCTAAATCACAATTTTGTTCAATTGATCCCCAAAACATTGTTAATTGCTCTTATTTATGATCTGAATCATCTCTCCTATGTCTCACTCATCATTTTAAGCCTTGAACCACTTCATTTGGCTTAGAAATGAGCTCGAATGAAGCTTTACCGGAAAATGCAGTATAAAGAGAGAAAGCTTTGATATCTTCATGAGGGTCCGATGACCTGAGCTTTTGCCGTCCATCAGTTTCTATCTTCGTGAAGATTCTTCCTGGATCAAACCATGCCTCAATTGGTGGCATGTGCAGTGTGAATTTCTTAGCTAAAGTTTTCATAGAAATGCACTGTGAACAATTTTTTCCAGCGAGGGGTGACGAAGGGTGTCACGCCCCGACCCGATTTGGTCGGATCCCCGTGATCAACCCACCACTCTCCCGGTTTACTAAGCGTTGCCCCTTGTTTATAACCCGTGAAGAGTAAGGCATCCTTTAAACTTACACCTTTCCTGGAATAACATAAATCAAAGCTACAAATAATTTTAAACTGATCATCTCTATCTTAAAGGCGTATTAGCGGGTGGCCTTTGGGGTAAGCTTTTCGGGGTTACCTGAAAGGGATATAAGGGAGGGGGTGAGTACAACGACTCAGTGAATGGGTTTTCAAATTTTTTCTTTTTGGAAAAATGTTTCATTTGGAGCGTGCCAGACTCCTCATTCTTTTTCAAAACCTTTCATTTCAAATTTTAGTTTTATCACCATTTCTTATTAATCATGTTGTGTCATCACCCAACACACACCCTTCATCATTAAGGTCAAGCACACAATCGTAGGCCAGCCTGTCCACTGAACCTACTTGTGGCATCGAAGTGACTTTACCGGCTACCCAGATTATCATGCCTTGACTTGGTTTGGTCAGATCCCCGTGAGCAACCCATCACTCTCCCAGTTTATTAAGGGTTTCCCCTTCTTTAACCCGGTATAGTAAGACAACCTTTAAACATGTATTTTTCCTGGAATAACATAAATCAAAACATGCATAAAATTTTAACTTTACATATCTGTCATGCATGTGTAACTAAGAGGAGGTCTTGGGTAGGTTTTCCTAAAAAGGGATATAAGGGAGGGCGTGAGTACAATGACCCAATGAATGGGTTTTCAAAATTTGACTTTTTAGGAAAAAGATTTGTTTAGAGTTTTCTAGACTCCTTATTTTCTTTAATCACGGTGTGTCATCACCATTTCTTATTAATCACAGTGTGTCATCACCTAACACACATCCTTCATCATGAAGGTAAAAAACACACAATCACAGGCTAGCCCGTCCATTGAACCCACTTGTGGCGTTGGAGCAACTTTACCAGCCACCTAGATAGAAGCACGTCCACTTCTACCCTAAGAATGATTGGATGTTCGCGACATACGACCCTTAATCCCAAAATCAATTCTCTGTGTCTGTATGAGGACATAGACCTCATCCCGACCCCACCCTGGTCTTGTGCGCTTGAAGCTACGTCGAGCTTCGCAAGGTCACCTGGTCCAACGAATTGCCCTTATATCCACCAGGTCGTCCAGGGCCCTAGGACACATCACTACCCCTCTTGGGTGGCTTTGAAGGTCTCATATACACAGTGCATGCACAATCAGTATTTTCACATCATGCCATATAATCTATGGTGCCACTGTTCCAAAGGCTCCAACCTTTAACTCAACCTGCAACTGTTTGTCTTTACTAGTCCGAAAACCTGTCATGTCACACTGCCACTAGTTGACTGAATATGTTGGTCCCATCTTGGAACCATGGCCAAACAATTCATTTATTTAAAGTTTTATGGCATATAACTCATGTTTGTTTACGAGCTCCTATTTGTGCCAACTGGCCTATGACCCACTGTTCGAGATTTTCAAAATTGGGCGTATTAGCCCCTAAGTTCCAAAACCGAGGCCTCCGGCCTAACGGAGCTATTCCAGCTCCCATCAAGAAGGTCTCCCAAATCATTTAAGTAGTGGCACATAGTCAGGGGAGAGCACTTCCGATAAAAATAAAATTTCAACTATCCATCATACCAACCAAGTATAAGGATATTTTCGCTAATAATCGATGAACGAGTTTTCCACTTAATTTGAGAAAGTTTCATCAAACAAATTGGGTATGATCTACTTACAATTAGTAATTAGTTTTTTCGTGTCATTTTAACATCATGTCTTTAAGTTGTAATGTTTAAAATACCACTAAGTAGTGGGTTTTCGTTTCAAGGTACTTATCATCCCCAACCGAGTATGATATAAAATCCCACTCAACCTGTTCTTTGTATTCACGTGAGCTTATCCTTGTTGACATTCCTGGTATTTCATGTTCCTACACAATATGAACATCCTTGTTCATTATCCATCGACCTAATAGCCTTCATTCATTCCAAATGAATGAGAAAAATCAAACTATTCCTTTATTTGTAATTAGATACCTAAAGTTACTTTTCTTTAACTATAAGTCCATAATAATAGTTTTTCATCAAATTGAGTCCCAAAACCTTTAAAATTACTCTTGGGACTTCAATTTACCCAATTTCATAAAAAGGGGTTCAAGTTTCCCAAATTCCCAATTTGGCCCCCAAAATTTCCAAAATTACCATTTAGCCCTTCCTTTACAAAAATGGTAAGTTTCACCCCAAAAATTCTAAAATTCCTCATTGGCCCTCTAACATTCTTATCATGCCCAATTGACCCTCAATTTTATACGTTTGTATCTTGGTGCTTCGAATTTTCAAAAATCCCCAAGTTTCCCCAAAATTTCCCCCAATTTCAACTTCCTAATTCAACCAAATTTGATTTCATCAAATTGACTGATTAAACACTTCTAATTGTTGAAATTGAAGTTAAAATTGAGTTCCTACATCTTCATATGATTCAATAGCACTTTGAATCGCAAGTTTTGATGCTGGAACGAGCTTAAATGGAGCTTCACCGGAAAATAGATTATAGAGATAAAAAGCTTCAATTACTCACCATCGGGGGCACAACGGTCCGAACTTTTGATCTAGGCAAATATCTCTCATTCTGAGGTTTATCCTAAAATCAAGAATTGCATCAATTGATGCCAAATTGAGTTAGAATTTCATCATCAAAATTCTGTTGGTTCTCTCTCTAGCACTAGTCAGAAATTGCAGAGGGGAGCCAAATTGGCTTATCTTTCCCTTCCAATTCAGTCATGGGAGGGTGTAGCTGAGAGAGAATGGAGTTTTCAGGTGTGGAGAGGATGAATGAGGAGGGTCTCTTTATATAGGAAGCTTGGAGACTTCTTCGCAGTCCAATTGGCACCTTAATTGCGGTAATTCTTTACTTGAAACTCCCTGGCCGAAGACTTTTTACCTTTGTCGGTGCTACGCGATTTTCTGGCGAGTGAACAGTGACGTCATCTGAAGGAAGAAGACGACACTATTCCGAACTGGACCGAACCGGTTTGAACTAGGTTCAAATCTTAAACCGACCGCTTCACCTCAAATTCGACCGAATTTTTCAAATCTAAAATTTTTTAAACTCATCTAAATTCATTTTCTATCCAATGGTGGCCTCAAATCTCAAATTTGAATTTTTTAAGCCACCTACAAATTGAATTTAGCATTCGGTTCAATAGTGGTTCAAACCAGTCCAAACCGGTTTAATCCGATTCGGATCCAGTTGACTTGAACCGAATTGGTTTTCATCCCGCATTCATCCTAAAGTCTTTTTTATGACTTATGTGACTCTTTAGGTAACTTGGAATCCATAAATTTCTAGGTTTGCCCTCTCTCTATTGGTTTCGGTTCATATATCAGCTTGGTTCATAAATCGACTTGGTGATAGCTCGACTTGAGTTTCAATGCACCGAAAATTGGAGCAATTGAGAGAGAATGGAGTTTTCAGGTGTGGAGACGATGAATGAGGAGGGGCTCTTTATATAGGAAGCTCGAGGACTTCTTGGCCGTCCGGTAGGCACATTAATTGTGGTCATTCATTACTTGAAAGTCCCTGGCTGGAGACATTTCAGCTTCTTCGGTGCTGCGCAATTTTTCGGCGAGTGAATAGTGATGTCATCTGAAGGAAGAAGATGATATTGTTTCGAACCAGACTGGACCAGTTAGAACCGGGTTCAAAGCTTAAATCGGCCGGTTCACCCTCAATTCGACTGAATTTTTCAAATCTAAAATTTTATAAATATATCTAAATTCATTTTCTATCCAATGGTGGCCTCAAATCTCAAATTTAAATTTTTTAAGCTATATAGAAAATAAATTTAGCATTTGGTTCAATAGTGGTTCAATCTGGTCCAAACAGGTTCAATCCGGTTCGAATCCGTTTCACTTGAATTGGTTTGGTTTTCTTCCCCCATTCATCCTAAATTTTATGACTTATTTGACTCTTTAGTTCACTTGGAATCCATAAATTTCTAGGTTTGTCCTCTCTCTATTGGTTCCGGTTCATATACCAGCTTGGTTCATAAATCCGTTCGATCTAGTTTGGATCCGGTTCACATGAACCAATCTGGTTTTTCTCTCCCAATTTGTCCTAATGTTCTTTTCCAAGCTTGATGAACCATTTTTGGGTCACTCGGGAGTTGTACATTCCCCAATTTTCTCGTTTCCCTATGATAGGTTTTGTGAACCAGTTCAGTTTTCTCACTCGGTTTGACCAATTCTTTTCCCAGTTTTCTTATCCTCAAAAGGGTGGAGTTTATAGAGGGGACTTACCTTCTTAGCTTGGGGGAGGTCGGGGCACCAATGGGGGGAGTTTAAGGAGCTTGGGTTGGTTGGAATTAGCTTGGTGACGGCTTGACTTGAGCTTCAATGGTTTTGGCTACTGCCTAGTTGATCAATGGCAGCATTATTTGAGCTTCCTCGCTCCTCTCTGGTGGTCCTTAGGCAAAAAGGAAGGTGTAATTGGCTAGAGGACTCCCCCTAGTTCCAATGACACCGAATGTGGCTTCAGAGATTGAGAAAAGTCCCATTGTTGGAAACTAGGACACTTCACCTTTTTCGCTCGATTATGGAATGCTGAGAACAAATGGAGGGGTGCTCTTTATATAGGGAGCTCGGTAATTGTCTGGGCTACCGGCTAGCATAGGACTCGGTCGCCGGCGGTCATACTGGAGCTCTTCTTGAGTTACTAGAGGAAGCGCCCTTCCTCCTCTCTCTCCTTTCTATCACTGACTAAGTTGAAGACAATGACGTGGCGGGCGTGCCATGTGGCACATTATGATTGGCTAATTTTTCTAACGTGGCATTCCAACTCAGCCACCTTGTCAGCCATTGACCTGCTGACTGGACACTTGGCAACCTTCCATTGGCTGCTTGTGTCTACGTGGCAAGTTGACCAGTCTGACCGTTGACGAGACACATGGCAGCCTCCCATTGGTTATCCGTGTCTGTTGACCATTGACCGGTTGGACCGTTAATCGATTTAGTTCGTTGACCAGCTGGACCGTTGACCGGTCTGGTCTGACCGGGTTTGGTGACCCAAATTCAAAAATCGGCTAGTTTAGGCCAGATTCGACTAGTTTTCTAAAATTTAAAATTTTCTAAATTTATTTTCTCAAATTGATATTTTTAAGCCACCTAGAAAAATGAATCATTGAACTAGTTCATTATGGTTCAATCCGGTTTAGTCCGATTTGGGTCTAGTTCTATCATGCCATGACCCGGTTTGGTCGGATCCCCATTATCAACCCGACACTCCCTTGGTTCAAGAGGGGTTTCCCCTTCTTGATTTAAGAGCCATGCATAAATTCAAATCTTGTTTCCTGGAATAAAATAAATAAATAAATCTAAACAAAGCTTAAAAGAAACCTTAAGCATACCTAACGGAGGGTACATCTTCATGCTCTCTCTTAGTTGATGTCATTACTCCTGAAAAGGGGTAAAGAGAAGGGGGGGAGGGGGGTGAATTTCTACAACTCAGTGAGTGAGTGTTGTGAGTGAGTTTTAAAATATTTTTAGTTTATAAAAACCATGATATGGTTAACATTTCCCTTTTAAAGGATTTCCTCAAACTCAATTATCTAAAACTTTTTCCCATTTCATTTTCATTTTAAGTGTGTTTAGCTCTCTTAGCTGCCTTGGGAGGCGTTTAGCAAACAAACACACGCCCTTCATTCGAAAGGGTACACAAATTCGTAGGGCAGTCCTAGAGTGCACCTACTTGGGGATCAGCGTGACTTTGCTGTCCACCCACATAGAAGTCCTAGACTTCTAACTTAATTTTGAGTGGATGTCCCAAACGTCCAACCCTCATACTCGAATGTCACTTTGTGTCTGTATGAGAACGGAGACCTCATTCTGACCCCACCCTGGTCTCATGCACAAGAAGCTCCCAGAGTGTCATGACTAACTAGCACGGCAATCATGAGGCATCTTGATGGTCCCATACCTTAAGTACATGCTCAAACAAAAGTTTTCATGATTAAGGCATCTTCTTTGGTGCCAACGGTCCAACGGCCCCGCCACTCAACCCGATCTACAACTATTTGTCTAGGTCAGTCCGTCGACCTAGCCCTAATGCACTGCCGCCAGTCCATCGAGAATTGTCGATCCTAACTCGATACCATGGTGAATCACATAATCATTATCCAGTTTAATTGGGAATTTTCATGGCTCTTCCTAATCATGTATGTTTATAGGCTCCAGCCCATGCCCACTAGCCTAGGGCCCACTACACGTGTTTTCCAAAATTGGGCCTTGAGCCCTATGAGTTAAAAAATCGAGGCCCCTAGCCTATTAGAGCTACTCTAGCTCCCATCAAGAAGGTCTACCAAATAGTTTAAGCGGTTGTGACATAGTCAGGAGAGAATACTTCTGACAAAAATCACTTTTTATCTCATTACACCAATCGGTGTGATGATGGATCCGCTTACAACCAGTAAGCAATTTTCTCCTTTCCTTAAGAAAACTCATCATACCAACTGGTATGATATTTGTTTATTCCTACTCACAACCGATAAGTAGGTTTCATCCATTAAAAATAGTGTTCATCATCCCAACTAGTATGATGTATAAAAGTCCCACTCACTCGGTGACTCTGATGCGCTCGTTCCTATCTAGTTCTCCAAATCTGAGTCTAACTTCTTTATTAGCGTTCCAATCTCAGGAGTCCCTACAGAGTTTGGCCACTCTTATATATTAGGGTTTTGTATAAAAGCATCCCAGCTTTTCAGTATGGGCTACTAGGCCAATAAATCTGGTTTATTATACTTAGATCCCTAAAGTTCATACTATTTGACTTTAGGTTCCTAGTGTTAAATTTTCCTCAAATTAATCCCAAGTACTTCCAATATCCTCCTTGGGTCCTTAATTAACTTAAAATTGTGTAAGGGAGCTAAGATTTTCCAAATTCCCAATTTAGTCCCCAACTTCTAAAAAATTACAATTTTGCCCATACTTTCAAAAATAGCAATTTGGCCCCAAATATTTCAAAAATTGACCAATTGATCCCCCAACATCTTTCTCATTGCCAATTGGCCTTCAATTTTGAGAAATTGCATGGAGGTCCCTCAATTTTTTGAAATCTCCAAAATTTCCCCAATTTCTTCCCCTTTTCTCACCAAATTTGATTTCTTCAAATTGGTCATTCAATCGGAGTTATTTCTTCAATTTTACGATATGCAATAGTTTCTACGCCTCCCTACAATCCAATTGCACTTTGGATTGCAGGATTTGGGTCCGAATTGAGCTCAAATGAAGTTTCACTGGAAAACTGAACGTAGAGAGAGAAAGTTTCGAAAGATTATCACTACGGGTGCGACAATCCAAGTTATTGATCAAGGGAGACTGCTCTTGTCCTCAAGTCCTTCTAGGATCAAGAATTGGGGCAATTGATGTCAGGATTAGTGGAATTCGATTGAAGAATTCTGTCACTTTCTCTCTCTCGAACCAGACTGTAACAACAGAGGAGGACCGAATTGGTTTACCTTTCACCTTTGTAGAGGTCGTGCAATGGTCGTGGGGGCTATGGGAGGGCTCGATTTGGTCGTAGGAGATTGGAATTGGCCAAATTTTGATCGACTAAAATAGAGCACCTTCGGTTCTTTTGCACCTGCTTCACTCTTTGCGATCATCGGCGCTTATCCGGTGATCCTCCGGTTGATTGGAGGTAGGCTTTAGGTAGCTGACTTCCTCCCGAGTTTGTAGGGTCTGAATTTGACTTCCGAGGCTAAGAAAAGTTCCCAAATCGAGGCTCTTTAGAGAGAAGAGTGAATTGAGGGGTCTGAAGGATGAACGGAGGGGAACTCTTTATATAGGTAGCTCGGGGACCCTCTGCCCGACTAGTTTTTATACTGGTCGTGCTCATCTTGATTAGAAATTGCCCAAATAAGAGCAAATTTCCATTCATCATAAAAGGAAAGATTTTCTTTCCTCGATGAATAGTGTCATCAGTCGGAGGAGGAAGATGACACTGTTTCGCATGTGTGGGCCGACCGCGTGGCAACATGTGATTGGTCAGTTCTGCTGACATGGTGGACCAACTCAGCCGCCACGTTAGCCGTTGACCAGACATGTGGTTCACCTCGAACTGGTCTGGTTCTCTCATCCAATTCACTTCATGGTTTTCTCCATTATTTTTGTGAATTTTTGGTCACTTGGGATTTCTCAATCCCCTATATTAACCCTTCTTTACTATTTTTTTGTTCATTAATTAGCTTGGTTTTTCATATGACAATTGGCGGGTTCTTTTTCTAGTTTTTACTCGGTCTGAGAGAATGGGTTTTGTCACGCCCCGACCAGTTTGGTCGAATCCCTTTAGCAACCCACCACTCCCTTTGATCTAAGAAGTATTTCACTTCCTTCTAAACAGCGAGGAGTCAAGCGTCCTTTTTCCTACTTTTCATGGAATAACATTATACAAAACATAATGTGTTACCAACTTTACATACCTATCTTAAGGATTTGGCTTCGAGGTATTCCTTAAGGTTCAGTCTTCCTTCCTAAAAAGGGGTTAAAGGGAGGGGGTGATTTTCTACAACTTAGTGAGTGGGTGTTAGGGAAATAAGTTTTAAAAACATAGTTTTTCACACTTGTTCTTTAAAACATTTCATCATTTGTAAGCCCTTGTTTGTTTAGCTCTTTTAGTATACCCCTTGCCTCGGGAAGCATTTAGAAAACAAACACAGGCCCTTTATTACAAAAGGGTATAAGGGTCCTCCTAGGATCAAGAATTGCTACAATTGAAGTTCATACAAGGGTGAATTTTATTAGTGAAATTTGACACTTTCTCTCTCTAACACCGATCTGCAACGACGGAGGAGTGCCAATTTGGCTTACCTTTCTCCTCTGTGGAGGTCGTGTGATGGTCATGGGGGCATTGGGGAGACTCGGTTTGTCCAGAGGGGGTCTGAATTTGGCCAAATTCAGCTTGGCCAAAACAGGGCACCTTCGGTCCATCGGAGCTATTTAACTGTTTGATTCTGCTGGCAGTTCTCTAGTGGTCCTCGGGTCGAAGGAAGATTGCTGTTAGGTAGCTGACTTCCCCGTAGGACCCAACCTTGCCATCTAAGGCTAAGAAAAGTGCCCAAGTTAGAGATCTAGTTCGAGCTTCACCAAAAAATGGAGCACTTAAGAGAGAATGGCAATTTGAGGTGTGTGGAGGATGAATGGAGGGGAGCTTTTTATATGAGGAGCTCAAGGACCCTCTACCCGACCAGTTTCCATATTAGTCGAGCTTATCCCCTTTAAAAAATGCCCAAACCGGAGAGAATATTCCTTCTTTGGAGAAGGAAGGTTTTTGAATTGATGAATAAGGATGTCATCCTGAGGAAGAAGACGACACTGTTCCGAATCGGTCCGGTTCGGTCCGACTGGGTTCAAAGACAAAAATTAGTCGGTTCAGGCCCAATTCGACCGGTTTTCTCAAATCTAAAATTTTTTAAATTCATCTAAATTCATTTCCTATGAAATGGTGGCTTTAATTTTCCAATTTGATCATATTAAGCTACCAAGAAAAATGAATTTAGAAACCAATTCAAGAATAGTTAAAACCGGTTTAATCCGGATCAGGTCCGGTTCACCCTGAATCTGTCCGATTTTCTCTTTCAAATTGTTCCATCGTTCTTCTCCAAATTTCCCATTTTACCCCTTCTCTACTGGTTTCAGTTCATTAAATGGCTCATTTTTTCTCTACTGATTTTCGGTTCTTTTCCCAATTTTCTTACCCTTAAAGGAACGAGGTTTACACTACTAGTTTTCATATTGGTCAAGCTTATCCTCTTCATAAATTGCCCAAATCAGAGGGAATATTCCCTCACTGGAAAAGGAAGATTTTTCTACCATATGAACAATGCTACCATTCCAAGGAAGAAGATGACATTGTTCTGAACCGGACCGAACCGGTTCGAACGGGTTCAAAGACGATAATCGTCTAATTCATGCCCGAAACGACTTGTTTTCTGAAAATTAGAAATTTATAAATTTCTCTAAATTTATTTTCTATTTGATGATGGCCTCAATTTTCCAAATTGTGATTTTTAAGCCACCTAGAAAAATGAATTTTCCAATTCGGTTCATTATGGTTTAATCTAGTTCAATCCATTCAAGTTCGGTTCACCATGAGCCGGTCTGGTTTTTCTCATCCAATTTACTTCATGGTTCTTCCCCATGATTTTCATGACTTTTTGGTCACTTGGGATTTCCCAATTTTCCATTTTAACCCCTCTTTATCATTCTCGGTTTCTTAAGTGGCTCAATTTTCTCATTAAATTAACTGGTTCTTTCCTGGTTTTCCTTGATCTGAAATGACGAGTTTCACAACTCTCCCCTCCTTATAGGAGTTTTATCCCCAAAACTTAATTATGTATCCTTTACATTTGGAATAATTTCCCTTAATGTCAACTTGGGGTTTGCTTGACATGCTACCACTCTAGTTATTTCTTCACTTAGCTCTTTAAACCACACACTTAAGGAATTTCTCTTCTTTTCCATTGTCCACTCACTCCATGGAGTGTATCATAATTAGGCATGTCTTACCCACTAGTCCAAAGGTACATCCTTAGGTTCACTTCTTACAATACTTAGGGTAAGACTCTTCTTCTAGAGGGTTCTTGTCTAGGATTTTAGGATTGGGAGTTCCAAAATGTCCGATCGTTCTCGTGTCTATTTATTCTCTGGATCATTGAAACCCTTACCTCAGTGTCTTTTTGAGCTTTTCGTGCTTGTTTTCATAGGTTTTAGTGTTATCACCTTTTCATCATATATTGTCCCTTCCTCCATCTGTTGTTTGTTACAACTCTGATCCAAATTTTATGTTTGACCTTGTCATGCTTAACTAGCTGACTCTTCCTTACTTGATTCACATTTTTCTTGGGACTGTTGGACCCACATGTCCCTTACAACATGACATGTTCTAAAACTTGTATTTGTCCATTAAAATTCTATAACATTTCCTTGATGGTTGTTTTCGACTTTCCAACCTTTCGAGGATCGTATATTTTTGTCCCTTCTTTTCATCTAGTAGTATTATTCTACTACCTTTACCATTATCCAATCATCCTTCTTATCTCTGATGCCACATCTTTCATGATCATGTCAATTTTCCTTATCTACTTGTCCCTTACTAACTTACTTATTGGGTTTTCCCGATTACTTCTTGACTTACCCACATGCTTTGGATTTTTCCTTCCTTATGTCCTATCACATCTCTAATGGCATCCTTTACTCAAGGATTCCCTTTCTTCATTCCTTCCCCACTCATTCATGACCATTTCATGGGTCCTTATTTAGAGTTGATCCATTTCGGTCTACGTGTCGATTCTTTTATTTAGGGGATGGGGGTTCCCTTTTGATGGTTTTATTCTATACTTTGTCCTTCAAAGTAGAGACTTCCACCTTAAGAGCTATACGTTCAACTTTTTTGTCATTCCTTTAAGGTTCCTTTCCTTTACCTCCTTACACTCTTTTTATATTGGGGCATTTGCCCGCTTTTAATCCTTCATTGTCTTAAAATTCCCATTTCATCCCTTATTCCCTAACCGAGGAACTTTCGATTATCAGGCCTTATTTCGTGTACTCTACATTATGCCCAACCGACCAATCTTTAGGCTCCATTAAGCGAGTGTAGACCTCGATTAGTCTTGATGCTCGTGGTTGTTTCCTTTACTGCTCTTGATTTAAGAGTGTACTCTTCTAGGGTCTTTCGGATATCTTTCCCTTTATTTTCTTATTATGGGTACTCCTCCTATTCCCACTTGTTACGACATCATTTGATGCTATCTTACTACTTCATGTTCCCTGAGTTTAACTTAATCCTTGGGCCCTTGCGCTTCCCTTGGTGTTTTCACCTAAACATGTATTTCATTTGCAAGCTTATCTTCTTATCCCAATTCCATTGGGTCCATCGCCTATTCGTTGGGACATATATCTCCCTGGGACTTCTTTCCATAATAGGCTTCTTTTTTTCTTCACCCTTACGGGTATCCGACCTTATAGCAACTTTATGACATCCTTTGTTGTCATCCTTCCTATGTAACCTTTCTTGGAAATCTTGTAGTACGTCCTTGTACCCTTTGCTTAATCCTACTTGTATCTAGAACAAGTTTCTTCCTTGGGAAGGGTTCAGATGCTGTTTGTTCCAAGATTTCTTAACCTCTTTGTGCGAGGCTTACTTAATCCTCCTCATGGCTTGAGTGTGGTCACCAATCCGTTTTTGGCCATTGATTTATTTAAGGATTTCCTTCATCCTTCTTTTCCAACCTTTGGCATTTCCACTTCTCCCTTCTTCACTGGGGTTTTAGTCCATGATTCTTAAGAGGGTCAGTTCATTAACTGCCTCGTCCCTACTACTCTCCTTGTCTAGTTGTCTCTCGAGTCTACTTGTCCTTAATGCCCATGCTATCACCCTTTGTATGGTGTAGTCATTACTACTTCTCGGTCCATCTTAGGGTGTAAACCCCACCCTTTTTAATTAAGGAAAAATTGGGAAAAGGATCTGTCAAACCGAGTGACAAACACCGAACCAGTTCACAAACTGATTATCAGAGAACAAGCAATTTGGGAAATTACAACTCCCAAGTGACCCAAAGGATTAATAAAACCTTGGAAAAGAACCTTAGAACAAATTGGAAGAGAAAAACCAGACCGATTCAAATAAACCGGATCCAACAGTATTGAACTAGTTTATGAACCAAGCCGATTTGTGAACCAAAACCGATAGAGAAAAGGTAAACTAGGAAATTTATGGATCCCAAGTGACCTAAAGAGTCACAAAAGTTAAGAAAAAAGACTTTAGGATGAATTGGAGATGAAAACCAAACTGGTTTAGGTGACCAGATGCTAAATTCATTTTTCTAAGTGGCTTAAAAAAAATTCAAACTTGATATTTGGGGCCACCATTGGAAAAAAATGAATTTAGAAAATTTTAATTTTAAAAAATTCGGTCGAAGCGGGAGTGAACCAATCGGTTTAAGCTTTGAACCCGGTTTAGACCGGTTCGGAACAGAGTTATCTTCTTCCTTCAAATGACATCATTGTTCACTAGTTGGAAAATCACGCAGCGCTAGTGAAGCTGAAACTCGAGCTTCATAAGGAGTCTGGCACACACCGATTCAAAATTCTTTTCCTAAAAGTTAAATTTTGAAAACTCACTCATTGAGCCGAGCTGTTATACTCACCCCCTCCCTTATATCCCTTTTAGGTAATCTCAGAAAGTTTACCCAAAGACCACCAGTTAACACACCTATAAGGCATGTATGAAAAGTTTAACATTTTATGCAATTTTTATTTATGTTATTCCAGGAAAGGTACAGGTTTAAAGGACGCAGTACTCCTCACAGTTTAAAAAGAAGGGACAACCCTTAGTAAGCCGGGAGAGTTGCGGGTTGATCACGGGGATCCGACCAAATAGAGTCGGGGCGTGACCTAGGGCATTGGTTATTCTTCTTGATCATTCCGTTGTTACTAGTTGCTTCCTATGTCACACCCCGACCTAGTTTGGTCGAATCCCCATGATCTACCCTCCACTCTACTAGTTTACTAAGGGTTGCCCCTTATTTATAAACCATGAAGAGTAAGGCGTCCTTTAAACTTGTACCTTTCCTGGAATAACATAAATCAAAACTGCATACAATTTTAAACTTTGCATACCTATCTTATAGGCATATTAGTTGAGGGTCTTTAGGGTAGGCTTTCTAGGGTTACCTAAAAGGGATATAAGGGAGGGGGTGAGTACAACAACTCTATGAACGGTTTTTTTTCAAAATTTATCTTATAGGAAAAATGATTAATTTAGAGTGTGCCAGACTCCATATTCTCTTTTAAAAACCTTTCAATTCAAATTTCAGTTTTTATCACCATTTATCATTATCCACGGTGTGTCATCACCCAACACACATCCTTCATTATGAAGGTCAAACACACAATCGTAGGACGGCCCGTCCACTGAACCCACTTGTGGCATTGGAGCAACTTTATCGACCACCTACATACAAGCACATTCACTTCTACCCTGAGAATGAGTGGATGTCCGCGACATCCTACCCTCAAACCTATAAGAATTCTCCGTGTCCATATGAGGATAGATACCTCATCCTAACCCACCCCGATCTCATACGCTTGAAGCTACGTCAAGCTTCACGAGGCTTCTAGTATGACTAACTGCCCTTATATCCACCAGGTCGTCCAGGGCCCTAGGACACATTACTATCCCTCTTGGGCATCTTGAAGGTCCCGTAAACACAGTGCATACACAATAAACATTTTTCACATGATGTCATATAATCTGTGATACCACTGGTTCAACGGCCCCAACCCTCAACTCAACCTGTAACTATTTATCTTGACTAGTATGAAGACCTGTCATGCTGCACTACCACTAGTTGACTGAGTATGTCGGTCCTATCTTGGTACCATGGCAAAACAATTCAATTACTTAAGTTTTCATGGCATATAATTCATGTTTGTTTATTAGCTCCTACTCGTGCCAACCGACCTAGGGCCCACTATTCGAGATTTTCAAAATTTGGGTGTATAAGCCCCCAAGTTCCAAAACCGAGGCCTCCGGCCTAACAGAACAATTTGAGCTCCCGTCAAGAAGGTCCCCAAATAATTTAAGTTGTGGCACAAAGTCAAGGGAGAACACTTCCGACAAAATATATTTTTAACTTTCCATCATACCAACCGAGTATGAGGACATCTCCGCTCATAACCGATGAACGGGTTTCCCAATTCCTTCAAGGAAGCTTCATCATACCAATCGGGTATGATCTACTTACAACCGGTAAGTAGCTTTTCTGCATGATTTTTACATCACCCCTCTAAGGTGTGATGTTTAAAATACAACTTAGCAGTGATTTTTCAATTTCGAGTTACTTATCGTCCCAACTGGGTATGATATATAAATCTCACTCACCCGATCGTGTTGTGAAATTCATCTTAGCTGGCTTATTGTATTAACTTGAGCTCGTCTTAGCTGGAGTTCTTGGTACTTCGTGTTCCTTCAGGACATGAATATTCTTGTTCATTATTCTTTGGCCTAATAGCCCTCATTCATCCTAAATGAATGAGAAAACCAACTTTTTCTTTATTTGCAATTGGGTCCCTAAAGTTATTTTTCCTTAACTTTAAGTCCCTAATGCTAGTTTTTCCTCAAATTGAGTCTTGAAACTTTTAAAATTTATCTTAGGAGCAAATTTATTCAAATTCATAAAAAGGGGTTTAATTTCCCAAATTTTCGATTTGGTCCCCCAACTTTTCCAAAATTACCATTTTGCCCCTACTTTAGAAAAATGGTAAGTTTTGCCCCAAAAATTCCAAAAAATTGCCCAATTGATCATCCAACATCTTTATCATGCCCAATTGGTTCTCAATTTTATGAAACTGCACTTTAGTCCCTCTAAATTTCAAAATTCCCAAATTTCCCCCAATTTCAACCTTCTAACACTACCGAATTTAATTTTATCTAATTGACCAATTAAATTAGTTTAATTGTTGAAATTGAAGTTACATTGGAGTTCCTACACCTTCATACGATTCAATTGCACTTTGAATTGCACGATTTGGTGACGAAATGAGCTCAAAGAGCTCCACCGCAACACTAGACTTAAAGAGAGAAAGCTTACAGTCAAGGGTGTGGCGGTCTGAGTTTTCAATCTAGACAGATAGCTCTCGTCATGAGCTTCATCCTAGGATCAACAATTGCATCAATTGATGTCAAATTAAGTGAGAATTTTATCATCGATGTTTTGTCGATTCTCTCTCTATCACCAATCGAAAATTATAGAGGGGAGTCGAATTGGCTTACCTTTCAGCTCTAATTCAGCTGTACGAGAGTTCTAGAGGTGTTGGGAGGGCTTGAGAAGGGCTCAAATTGGTTGATTTCAGCACGTCCGAAATAGGGCAGCTTCGGTCCGCCGGAGCTGCTTCACTATTCGATCACGCCGACGCTTCTCCAATGACCCTCGGAGAAAATGGAGACTACAGGCGTGTAGATGACTTCTCCCCAAATCTATAGAACTCAACCTCACCTTGTTTGGCTCAAAAAAGTGCCCAAGTCGGAGCTATAGTTCGAGCTTCGCTGGAAATTGGAGCAGTTGAGAGAGAATGGGGTTTTCAGGTGTGGTGAGAATGAATGAGGAGGGGCTCTTTATATAGAAAGCTCAGGGACATCTTGGCCATTCGATTGGCACCTTGATGGTGGTCATTCATTGCCTAAAACTCCCTGGCTAGAGACTTTTCAGCTTCATTGGCACTGCACGATTTTTCGGTGAGTGAACAGTGTTGTCATCTCAAGGAAGAAGATGACATTGTTCTAAACCAGACTAGACCAGTCCGAACCGGGTTCAAAGCTTAAACCAGTCGGTTCACCCCCAATTCGACCAAAATTTTCAAATCTAAAAATTTCTAAATTCATTTTTTATCCATTGGTAGCCTCAAATCTAAATTTGAATTTTCTAAGCCACCTAGAAAAATGAATTTAGCATCAGGTTCAATAGTAGTTCAAACCGGTCCAAACCGGTTCAATCCGGTTCGGATCTGGTTCACTTGAACTTGTTTGGTTTTCATCTCCAATTCATCCTAAAGTCCTCTTTCATGACTTTTGTGACTCCTTAGGTTACTTGGGATCCATAAATTTCTTGGTTTGCCCCTTTCTCTATCGTCTTAGTTGATAAACCGGTTCAATCCAGTTGGATCTGGTTCATCTAAATCGGTCTGATTTTTCTTTTCCAATTTTTCCTAAGGTTCTTTTCCAAGTTTTATGAACCCTTTGGTTACTTGGGAGTTGTAAATTCCCCAAATTGCCCATTCTCTAATGATCAGGTTTGTGAACCAGTTTGGTTTTTCTCACTCGGTTTGATCGGTTCTTTTCCCAGTTTTTATTAACTAAAAAGGGCAAGGTTTACAACTCTCCCCTCCTTTTAGGAGTTTTGTCCCCAAAACTTAATTAGCAACCTTTGCATGAAGAACAATTTCCTTTGATGTCAACTTGGTGTTTGCTTAACATGCAAACTCTTTTCTTGTACTTTCAATTAGCCCTTTTTATACCGTTAACTTAAGGAATTTCTTTTCCTTTATATTATTTACTCCCTCCGTGGAGTTTATAATAACTAGACATACTTTACTTAAGGGTATATCCTTAGATTCACATCTTTCTTTGCTTAGAGCAACATTTTTCCCTTTAAGGTCCTGTACCTAGGATTGGGAGTTCTAAGGTACCTAACCATTCCCGTGTCTAGTTAACTTCTTGGTTGTTGAAACCCTTAGCTCGATGTTCTTTAGAGCGTTACATACTTGTTTTCACGGGTTTCCTTGTTATCACCTTTTCATCCTATTTCGACTCTTCCTTCATCCGTTGTTCATTACAATTTTAGTCCAAATTTTTTTTGTTTGACATTGTCATGCTTACTAATTAACTTTTCCTTATTTGGAGTCATGTTTTCCTCTGGATTGTTGGGCTTACATGCCCCTTACAACATGACATTTTCTAAATTTTGTCTCTATCCATTAGATTTCTAGAACACCACTTTGAGGGTCGTTCTCAATGTTCCAACCTTTCAGGGATCGTAAAATTTTATCCCTCTTTTAGTTTGGTAGTATTCCTCGACTACCTTTACCATTATCCCCTCATCCATCTTGTTTTTGACGTCATGTCTCACACAATTGTATTGATTTCTCTGACCTACTCATCTTTTCCAAACTTCTTTATTGGGTCTTCCCAATTCCAATCATTGGGTTTCCTAATGACTTACTGACAAGCAAGGATTCTTCCCTTCTTATGTCCTTTCTTTTCTTTAGTGGCATTCTTTATTCAAGCACTTTCCTTTTCTTTAATCCACTCTTACCCGCTCATGACCATTTCACGATTCATTATATTCGAGTCGGTCCCTTTTTGGTCTATGTGTCATTTGCTTCATTTGGGGAGTTCCCTTCTTACGGTTTCATTCTCTACTATGTCCCTCAAAGTAGAGACTTTTATTTTAGGAGCTACATGTTCAACCTTCTTACCATTCCTTGAAGGTTTCTTTCTTCATTTCCTTACACCTCCTTATATATTGAGGCAGTTGCCTGCTTTGAATCCTTCCTCATCTTAAATTTTCATTTCATTCCTTATTCCTTATATGAGGAACTTCCGATTATTAGTCTTATTTCATGTACTCCATCCTATGCCCAATCGTCCACTCTTTATGTGAGTGTGAACCACGACCCGTCTTGATATCTATGGTTGCATCCATTAACCATTTCTTAATTGCAAGGTTTACTTCTTCAAGGTTTCTCAGATGTTGTTTCCTCATTTTCCTTATCATGGGCAGTGCACCCCTTTCTTACTTGTACGACATCTTTTTTTATGTTCTCTTCCTACTTACTCATTTCCTTGGGTTCAACTTGCTCTTTGGGTCCTCCTAATATGCTTCCCTTGGTTCTTTCACCTCAGCATGCACTTCATTTGCAAGTTCATCTCCTCATCCTCTATCACTTGGATCCATCCTACTGCCCTTTTTAGTGTAGTCCTTTCTACTTCCCAGTCTACCTTAGGACATCGTTTATTCTCCTTTACTATCTTGTGGTTATGACTTGCTTCCTTTCACTATGTTGGTTCGAACTCCTATTTGACTTTACTTATTTTTTTCAAGGTGAGTCACACTTGCAAATTCTAAGACAACCCATTTGTCATCAAATGCTCAGCTTGTCTTCTCCTGTGGAGGCGCTCCCTTCTTTGCTCCCAAATGGCTGATAATTTCTTCTTAAGGGAGAGTTCTCTTCAGCTACCCTTGTTCTGTTTCTGGTTTATCGAGGTCCTACCTTCAGTCCTTTTTCCTTCATGCCACTATGTTGGGATATTGAAGATCTTCCTCTTGACTGTGGTTGAATTTACGAACAGGAATCAGGTTTCTTGGGATTGAATCCTTTCGGATTCCTATAGTTGTGGGGGCATTTTTCTTGGAAAAATATTGTTCTAAATCCTTGTGGTGTGGGATAGTCCTTCATGTCTCATTTCCTTTACACCTTGTAATATGTTGTTTCCTTACCCACTTGTTACTCCAAGAGTTTCTCCTAGACTTCTTTAACTTGACGATTTTCTTGTCATGCCTTCTTTGCACAAAAATTTATTTGCTTCATTCCTTTATTTGGGATGGGAATCTCATTGGTCTCTGTGATGTCTAGGGTAAACACAGGTTTGTGTGGTTACTTTTCTTAGGCAATCTTCCTATGGCTGAGGTGCAAGGTCACATTATTTTTTTAGAGATATAGTTTTGAGAAACTTGGAGTTCTTTATTATTGAAGAGGTAGTACAATAGGTTGGGGTCTGAGCCCCATTACAAAAAGTGTTTACGAAATAGATAGGGAGCTTGTGAACCCCGTATAAACCCCACCCTTTTGAATTAAGGAAAACAGGAAAAGGAACTTGTCAAATTGAGTGAGAAACACCGAACCGGTTCACAAACCAGTTCATAGGGGAATGGGCAAATTGGGGAATTTACAACTCCTGAGTAACCCAAAAAGAGTTCATAAACCTTGGAAAAGAACCTCAAGACAAATTGGGAGAGAAAAACTAGACCAGTTTGGGTGAACCAAACCCGAACCGGATAGAACCGATTTAAGAACCTAGCCGATTTATGAACCAGAACCAATAGAGAAAGGGCAAACCAGAAAATTTATGGATCCTAAGTAACCTAAGGAGTCATAAAAGTCATGAAAAAGGACTTCAGGATGAATTGGAGATGAAAACCAAACTGGTTCAGCTGAACCATATCCGAACCAGATTGGACTAGTTTGAACCACTATTGAACCGGATAATAAATTCATTTTTCTATGTGGCTTAAAAAATTATAATTTGAGATTTGAGGCCACCATTGGATAGAAAATGAATATAGAAAATTTTTAGATTTGAAAAATTCAGTCGAATCGGGGATGAAGTGGTCGGTTTAAGCTTTGAACCCGATTCAGATCGGTCCTGTTCGGTTCAGAATTTTGTCGTCTTCTTTCTTGAAATGATAGCACTGTTCACTCGCCGGAAAATCGCACAGCGCTGGCGAAGCTGAAAAGTCTCCAGCCATGGAGTTTCAAGCAATGAATGACCACCATTAAGGTGCCAATTGGATGGCCAAGAAGTCCTCGAGCTTCCTATATAAAGAGCCCTCCTCATTCATCCTTTCCACACCTAAAAACTCCATTCTCTCTCACCTTCTCCATTTTCTGGGGAAGCTCAAACCAGAGCTCTGATATAGGGTTTTTTCTGAGCCAAAGAAGGCGTGGTCAGGGTCGGGTTCATTAGAACCCATGAGAATTCAACTACACGCCTGTAGTCTCCATTTGCTCTGAGGGTCGCCAAAGGAATGCTAGTGTGATCGAACAGTGAAGCAGCTCCAGTGAACAGAAGCTGCCCTATTTTGGCCGAGCTGAAATCAGCCAATTCGAGCCCTTCACAAGCCAAACCCAGCCCTTCCAACACCTCCACAACCCTCCTACACCTGAATTTGAGCTGAAAGGTAAGCCAATTCAACTTCACTCTATAATTTCCGACCGGTGCTAGAGAGAGAACCGACAGAACTTCGGTGATGAAATTCTCACTCAATTCGGCATCAATTGATGCAATTCTTGATCCTAGGAGGAACCTTAGGATACAAACTATCTGCCCAGATTGAAAGCTCGAACTGCCACACCCGCGACGGTAATCTTTCTCTCTCTAAGTCCACTTTTCCAACAAAGCTCCGTTTGAGCTCATTTTGGCTCCAAATCATGCAATTCAAAGTGCAATTGGATTGTTTGAAGGTGTAGGAACTCCAATTTAACTTCAATTTTAACAAGTAAACTCGTTTGATCAATCAATTTAATGAAATCAAATTCGGCAGAGTTAGAAGGTTGAAATTGGGGGAAAAGAGGGTATTGGAAATCTTGGGATTCAATTTGGAGAAAAATTTATCATTATGGACCTAAAATAAAAAAAAGTGACCTTTAGGGACCTTAATGCAATAAACCAAGGATTTTGGGGCCTAATCACTCATACATGATAAAACAGAGGTTGTTATGCCAAACCCATATTGATGATGATATCCAAACTGTGTAGGGAAACGTGAAATCGGAATGCAAGCAAGAGAGAGCTAGCGTGGACGTGAAATTGACTTGGGATGAACACGTCAAAGTTAACGGGTGAGTGGGACTTTTATACATCATACCGGTTGGGATGATTAGCACTGTTTTTAATGGATAAAACCTACTTACCAGTTGTGTGTAGCAATAAACAAATATCAAACCCAGTTGGTGTGATAAGATTTTTTGAGGAAAGGAAAAACCCACATACCGGTTGTAGGCAGATATATCATCACACCCGGTTGGTGTGATGAATATAAAAGTGATTTTTGTCAGAAGTGTTCTCCCCTAATTGTGTAACAATTGCTTAAACTATTTGAGAGGCTTTCTTGATGGGAGCTAGAATTGCTCTAATAGGCCAAGGCCTCGATTTTTAACTCGTAGTGCTCAAGGCCCAGTTTTAGAAGCCACGTGTAGTGGGCCCAATGCTAGTGGGCATGAGATGAAGCCCATAAACAAACATGATTAGGAAGAGCCATGAAAACTCCTAATTAAAATGGAATTGTTTGTGTTTTGTGCCACAGTACCGAGTCAGGACTCACAATGCTCGATGGACTGGTGGTAGCGTGTAAGGGCTAGGTCGACAGACTGGCCTAGATAAACAACTGCAAGTCGGGTTGAGCGTCGGGGCTGTTGGACATGGGCACCAAAGAGGATGGCTAATTATATGAAAATTCTTGTTTGTGCATGCACTTAAGGATCAGAACCACCAAGACACCCCAGGGGGTAGTGATGGGTCCTAAGGGTTGTTGGACAACATGGGGGGGAGAGGGGGCGATAAGGGCAGTTTGTCATGCTAGTCAATCATGAAGCTCTAGAGGTTCTTGCACATGAGACCGGGTGGGGACAAGATGAGGTCACATCCTCATACGAACACGAAGTAGCATTCGGGTTTGAGGGTTGGACGTCTGGGACGTCCACTCAAACTCAGGGTAGAAGTGGACATGCTTTCCATTGGGATGGACAACAAAGTCCTGCTGATTCCTAAGTGGGTGCAGTTTGGGATTGCCCTGAGAATGTGTGTACCCTTCCTGATGAAGGGCGTGTGTTTGTTTTCTAAATGCCTCCAGATGCAAGGGGAGCGCTAAACACACCTAATATGTAAATGGAAAAAAGGTTTTGGAAAATTGAGTTTGAGGAAAACCTTAAAAAGGAATTGATAACCTTGGCATGGTTTTGATAAAAAAAACTAAATATTTTTTTAAAACTCACTCCCAACACCCGCTCACTGAGTTGTAGAAACTCACCCCCTTCTTTTACCCCTTTTTAGGCAAAAGAGGAAGACCAACTGCAAAGACCCTCACAATTGAATCGTAAAGACAAGTACAAAAATTTTAATATATTCAATTTTGTATAATGCTATTCTAGGAAAAACAGGAAATCTCGCTATTTATAAAGGGGTGAAATCCCTCATAGATCAAAGGGAGTGGCAGGTTGCTCATGGGGATCTGACCAAACTAGGTTGGGGCGTGACATGTAGGGTAGAGGGTCCTCGAGCTCTCTATATAAAGAGGTTTCCTTCATTCATCCTCCACACACCTCAAATCCTCTCCTCCTCCAAAGGTCTCCATTTTTCGGTCAAGCTCAAACCAAAGCTTTGTCTTGGGCACTTTTCTTAGCCTTAGAATGCAAAGTCAGGTCCTACAGACTTCGGGGAAAGTCAGCTACCTGACAACAACCTCCCTTTGGCCCAAGGATTGTCGGAGAAGCACCGGCGAGATTAAATAGTGAAGCAACTCCGTCGAACCGAAGTTACCCTATTTTGGCCGACTTGAATTTGGCCAATTCAACCCTTCTATGGCCAAACCAAGCCCTCCCAAAGTCCCCACGGCCATCACGCGACCTCTGCAGAGGCAAAAGGTAAGCCAATTTGGCCCTCCTCCATCGTTGCAGATCAATTCTAGAGAGAGAAAGTGTTGAACTTCACTAACCAAATTCACCTTGATCCTGACATCAATTGGAGTGATTCTTTATACTAGAAGATCCCTAGGGTGAGAGCTACCTTCCCAGATTGAGAGCTCAGACCATCGCACATCCGACGGTAAGCTTTAGAAGCTTTCTCTCTCTACATATAGTTTTCTAGCAAAGCTCCATTTGAGCTCGTTTTGTACCCAAATTTTGCAATTCAAAGCTCCATTTGATCGTATGGAAGTGTAGACTGATCCATGCTATCAATTGGAGCAATTAACCCCATTAGAATGGCCAATTTGAAGGAATCAAATTTGGCCAGTGTAAAGGGGTGAAATTGGGGGAAATTGTGAATTTCGAAAAAATTGAAGGACCTAAATGAAATTTCTCAAATTTGAAGGTCAATTGGCAATGAGAAAGATGTCGGAGGACCAATTCATCAATTTTTGAAAGAATTGGGGCCAATTGACCATTTTTTAACTTAGGGGCAAAATGGTAATTTTGTAAAAGTTGGGGGACAAAATTGGAAATTTGGGAAATTTGAGCCCATATACCATTTGGAGAAAAATTAAGGACCCAAGAGGGATATTGGAAGCCCCGGGGACTTAATTAAAAATAATTGAATGTTTGGGACCTAAAGTCAAAAGTTATGGATTTTAGGGACCTAATTGCAATAAGGCAAAAATAAGGGCCTAAATGGAAATACATGGAAATAGAAGGGCCATTCATGCCAAGCTATTCCTTATGAGGATATTCAAACCATGTAGGAATGAATTAGGATACTCAAGTAGGACTTGGAAGTTGACTGGGGACGAACGCATCACCATCATCGGGTGAGTGGGCTTATTTACACTTCATTCCCGATTGGGGTGATGAGAACACCTTTATCAAACTAAAAACCTACTTATTGGTTGTGAGTGAGAATTTTCTAACGTCATACCCGGTTTGGGTGATGAGCACTTTTATTAAAGGAAAACCCACTTATCGGATTATAAGTGGGATTAATTAAACATTTACCAAAAAGGAAAAACATGCATACCAGTTGTAAGCAGACCTATCATTATACTCGGTTGGTGTGATGAGTTAAAAATAAAGATTTTGTCGGAAGTGTTCTCCCCTAACTGTGTGTTATTGCTTAAACTATTCGGGAGACCTTCTTGATGACAGCTAGAACAACTCTAACAGGCCAGGGGCCTCGGTTTTAAACTCATAGGGCTCAAGGCCCAGTTTTAAAAAAAACAAACACGTGCAGTGGGCCCAAGGCCAGTGGGTATGGGCTGAATCTCGTAGACAAACATGAATAGGAAGAGCCATGAAAATTCTTATTTAAAATGAAAGTTAATTGTGTGATACGCCACAATACCAAGTTAGGACCGATAATGCTCAATAAGCTGGCAGTAGTGCGTCAAGGCCAGGTCGACGGACCGACCTAGACATACAACTGTAGGTAGGGTTGAGTGTTAGGGTCGTTTTACCGTCGGCACCAAAGAGAATGGCTTAATTATGAAAATTTTTGTTTGTGCATGCACTTATGGATTTGGGACCATTAAGATGCCCTAGGGGTTGTGATGGGTTCCAAGGGCTACTGGACGACATGGTGGAGATAAGGGCAGTTCATCATGCTAGTTAGTCATGAAGCTCCGGGAGCTGCTTGCACACGAGACTGGGGTTAGGATGAGATCTCCGTCCTTATATGGACACAAAGTGAATTTCGGTTCTGAGGGTAGGATATGTGGGACATCCACTAAGACAAAGGGTAGAAGTGTGAAACCCCTTCCCCCTAACCAAGTAAATTGGAGAAAGAACTGACGACTTTGAGAAAAATGAGCCAAAAAAGGAACCAAAAATGATAAAGATGGGTTAAAATAGGAAATTGAAAAATCCCAAGTGATTAAAAAATTCATAAAAATCATAAGGAAGAACCGGGAAGTGGAATTGATGAGAGAATCGGACTGGTTCATGGTGAACCGGACCCGAACTGGACTGAACCAAGATAAACCATAGTGATCTAGTTCAATGAATCATTTTTTCTAGGTGGCTTAAAAATGTCAAATTGGGAAATTGAGGCTAACATTAGATAGAAAATGAATTTAGATGAATTTATAAATTTTTAAATTATAAAAAACCAATCAAATCAGGTTAGAACTAGCCAAATTTCGAATTCGGGTCACCGAACCTGGTCAAACCAGACCGGTCAACGATTCGACTAGTCAATGAACCAGTCAATGGTCAACGATCAATAGTCAATGGTCAATAATGCCCAGTTAGTAGCCACACAAGCATGAGCAGCCAATGGGAGGCTGCCACGTGTTCGGTCAATGGTCAATGGATGACCGGTCAACATGCTACGCGGACACGGGCAGCCAATGGAAGGCTACCACGTGTTTAGTCAATGGGTCAACGACTGACACGACGGCTAAGTTGGACCTCCATGTTAGAAAAACTAGCTAATCAATGCGCACCACGTGGCACACCCACCACATCATCATCTTCAACCTCTAGCCACTGACAGAGAGAAGAAGAGAGAGAGGTTAGAAAAGCTAGAGTCTCATGTAACTCAAAAATCTCTTCGGTCAGGTCGTCGGCAGCCGAGTCGGAGGTCGAGTCTCATGTAGGCTGGTAGCCTGAACAGTTGTTGATCTCCCTATATAAAGAGCACCCCTCCATTCATTCTCAACTTCCCATGAGTCTCATGTAGGCTGGTAGCCTGAACAGTTGTTGATCTCCCTATATAAAGAGCACCCCTCCATTCATCCTCAACTTCCCATAATCGACCGAAGAAGATGAACTCCTCAGTTTTCTGGCAAGCAGCAAACCAAAGCTCCGACATTGGGACTTTTCTCCACCTTGGAAGCTGCATTCTATACCATTAGAACCGAGAGGAAGTCCAATACATAGTTGCACCCTCCTTTCAGCCCAAGGGCAATGTAGAAAAGCGAGGAAGCTCAAATGGTAACACTGCTCCTCAACTGTCAGCAGCCCAAGCTGCTCTATCTCAACTCGAGTTGTCCCCAAGCCAATTCTGGCCAAACCAAGCATCCCCCCCGTCCTAAATGCCACTAGAGGTGCCCCGACCTTCCCACGAGCTAGCACGGTAAGCCCCTTTGCCAAAAAACACTATTCATAGTGCATTTCTATAAGAACTAAAACTAAGAAATTCACACTGCTCATGCCACCATTTGAGGCATGGTTTGATCTATGGAGGATCCCTGGGAGGAGAGCAATTTAGAGAAAGCCAGAGCTCTAGTCGTCAGACCCTCACCGGTATCGAAGCTTTCTCTCTATAGACTGAATTTTCTAGCGAAGCTCTGTTTGAGCTCATTTTTTTGCCGAATCAAGCAGTTCAAAGCTTGAAATGATGAGAAAAACACACAAAAGATGTTTCAAATCAAGAATGAGGGCAATTAACCATGTTTTGGGGGTCAATTGAATGAAATTATGATTCGGGGACCAAATTGCAATTTTTGAGAAATTGGAAATTTGGGAATATTTGGAAAATTGGGGGTTGAAATGCAATTTAAGGAAAATTGGGGCATTTTCATGAAATTAACTTCCAATTGAGTCCCAATTAAGCAATTGGATAAAATGAAGTGCCAATTGGCAATTTTAGAAAGTTCAAGGACCAATTTATAATTTTTGAGCAATTAAGGACCAATTGACAATTTTGGGAAAAATTGAGGACCAATTGATAATTTTGGAAAAACTAAGGACCTGTGAGAAAAATTGGAAGCCGTAGAGACTTAACTGAGATTAATGAAGATCAGGAACTAAAATGTAAAGTTATAAACTTTAAGTGACCTAACTACAATTAAGATATATTATAAGGACCTATGTGCAAATACCGAAAAGTATAAGGTCCCTTATGTCAATTCTCCTGATATAGATGCTCGAACCATATAGGCACGAGTCATGCGAGTACAGGTGCTAAGGAGCACATTGAAGATTGGAAATCTAGCTGGGATTTTTAGAATCATACTTGGTTGGGGTGATGAGAACTGTTTTAAGGTTTGAAAATTCATTTTTTCAGGAATGGTCTCCCCTGACTATGTGAAACTGCTTAAACATTTTGAGAGACATTCCTCATGAGAGTTAGACTCGCTCCGACAAGCTTGAAGTCTCAAATTTAAAAATGATAGGGTCGAAGGCCCAGTGTACATAGGTTGGACCCGTAGACAAACATGAATTATAATAACCATGAAAACTCTCAGAAAAATTGGAATTGTTGTGTGATTTGCCACAGGGCCAAAATAGAACTGACAAGGCTCAATGGGCTAGTGGCAGTGCGCATAGACTAGGTCGACGGGTTTGTCAAGGCAAACAGCTGCAAGCCAGGTTGAGTGTTGGGGCTATTAGATGGTTGGCACCAAAGAGCATGGTTAATGGATCAAAACTATTGTATGCTTACATGAGGAATCTAAGAGCATCTAGATGCCCAAGAGGGGTAGTCAATGGGTCCAAAGGGCTACTGGATGACATGGATGCAATAAGGACGGGTATGTCATGCCAATTAGTCATGAAGCTCTGATAGCTTCCTACACACTAAGACCAAGGCCGGAGGAGAAACAAGGTCTCGTCCCACCAAGCAGACATGATGAGGATTTGAGGGTCAGACTATTAATGTACACTCAAACTCAAGGTAGAGGCAGTGCACCTCTATTTGCGTGGACGGTAAAGACGCACCAAACCACAAGTGGAATGGTCGGGGACTGTTATGCGACCATGTGATCCCTTTCTATGATAGAAAAGGCATGTAATTATTTGTTGAGGCACCACCTGAGCAAAGAGACATGTTGAGAAAGAGATGAACTGATATTATAATAAAATGAAAGTATAAAACGTTTTGATAAGACTAATTGTTTGAAAACTCACATCCCAACCCCCACTCACTGAGTTGTAGAAACTCATCCCCTCCCATTAAACTTTTTCAGAAGAAATACCTCACTACGACAAGCCGAGGCTAGGAGAGAAAGTCAAGGGCACTGCCATTAGGTAACTTTTATGTTTTGTAAACTTTGTTATGGAAAACAGGTACTCCAACGCCTTTACCTTCCTTGGACTATTTGTTAGAAATACTAGATTAGTACGAGGTAGGGTGGCGGGTTAATGACAGGACTCCAACCAAACCAGGTCAGGGCATGACAACTTAAGTGGTATCAGAGCAAGGTTTTCCAAACAAAGTTCCAAAACAAAAAGCCCTAGAACCCTAACCCACGGTAAACTTTTGTCAAACAGATATGATCACCCCTACAGAAATTTAATGGACCGACGCTGCCGCAGCCACCCCGGAACTAGGCAGAAATCCTGCCCCGCATGAGGGAATTAGCTTGGGAACTCAAGAGATTGGGAGAACCCACCCCACGAGATAAAGTAATTCTCTTGAGCCAAGAAGACTTTATGAAGAATTCGTCAAGGTATTTGGAAAACCTTGTTTCACACTTAGGAAAGGGGATTGTTCCATAGGAAGTACGCACCCAAGGATGGCAAAACGTAGAGGCCCCTAGCAACCAACAAGAGAAACTCCCCAAGACCCAAGACGAAAAAGGAGCTGTCACAGTTCACGCAAGGAAGTAACTTGCTACAATTATGGACAGAGGGGACACTATGCACAAAGGTGCCCAAAGCCACTAAGGAATGTGGTACCCACTCCTGGGAGCACAACCTCCACAAAAGGGGAAGGACATGAAGAAAGGAAGAGAAAGGAAAAGAGGATAGATGAAACCTCTCAACCGCATAAATACCGAAGGACCCACGTAGAAGCCGGTGACAGGATAACCTGCTATAGGTGCGGAGGAATAGGACACATGGTAAGGAAATGTCCCATGCCACAAGAATGGATGGCAATACCTCCCAAGAGAAATACCTCCCCAACTACAGGAGTCCGAAGGGATGAAAGACATGAGGCCACCCCCGGAGCCACAAGTCCAAATGAGGGTTTCAAACCCACCTCAGAGAGAGTTCCTAAAATTTCTAGCATAGAGCTTCCCGACCTTTCTTTTGACCATCTCCCTTAGAGGTCAGCCTATGTAAAAGGACCATGCATAAGACTAAACCCAAAGAACGGGCAAATGAGGAGACAATAGCAAAGGAGACGGCAACTCCCTTTTGGGATATGTAAGGTAACCATTACTAGGAAACAAAGGAAAGAATTTCTGAGGAGAGAAGGACCTTAGAATGTGTATGCCCGCTAACTAAAAAATAATAAACCTCAAGACTATTCTCTTACCCCATCTACTTAAGGAAACCTAAGATCAGGTGACAAGGCAAAATTGGGAGTGTGCAAGATGAGGACAAGAACCAGAAGTTGCTCTGATAGAAACATGAAGTTAGGGATGACAAAGTGTAAACTGCTTTGGAAAAGTAGATGAGCCAAGTAAGGATAGAAATCCGCCTAGCAAAAGTAGGTAGCTAGTAACTATGGGATAACCAAAGGAGACAAAAATGATGCCCTAAGAAGGCCCGAAAGGGTGGTGACAACCACACCCCAAAGAAGGCGATAGGATGGGCAGTAAGGACAAGTGAAATTGTAAACCCTATCATTTGATAATAAAATAAACCAAGAAAAGAACCGGTCATTTCCAAAGAGAAAATCGAGTTGGTTTATAAACCGAAACCGATAGAGAAGGGGCAAATCAAAAAATTTATAAATCCCGAGTGACCTAAAGAGTCATAAAAGTCATGGAAAAGGATTTTGGGATGAATTGGAAGAGAAAACCAAACCGGTTTAGGTGAACCGGACCTGAACCAAATTGAACTAGTTTGAACCGATTTGAGCCACTATTGAACCAGTTTCTAAATTCATTTTTTTAGGTGGCTTATAAAATTCAAATAGGAGAATTGAAGCCACCATTGGATAGAGAATAAATTTACAAATTTTTAATTTCAAAAAACTTGGTCGAATCGGGCCTGAACTGGCCAATTTAAGCATTAAACCTAGTTTGAACCAGTCTGGTTCAGTTTGGAACAGTGTCATCTTCTTCTTCCAGATGATAGAACAGTTCACTCGTCGGAAAAGCGAGCATCACCGACCAAGATGAAAAGTCTCCATTCAACGGGTTTCAGGCCATGAATGATCACCATAAAGGCACCAATCGGATGGCCAAGGAGTCC
The DNA here is from genome assembly GCA_030064425.1 of Trapa bicornis. Lineage (NCBI taxonomy): Eukaryota > Viridiplantae > Streptophyta > Magnoliopsida > Myrtales > Lythraceae > Trapa > Trapa bicornis. The sequence goes on along the minus strand of CM057753.1, from coordinate 14,739,593 downwards.
CCAAACTTCCTATATAAAGAGCTCCTGCTCATTCATCTTCCTCACACTTGAAAACTCCTCTCTCTCAACTACTCCAATTTTCGGTGAAGCTCGAACCAAAGCTTTGACTTAGGCATTTTTCTAAGCCAAAGAAGGTGAGGTCAGATTCCTTAGACTCGGGAAGAAGTCAGCTACCCGGTGGTGGTCACCATTTGATTTGAGGATTTCAGGAGAAGTGTTGGCATAATCAAATAGTGAAGCAGCACCAGCGGACCGAAGATGCCCTATTTTGGATGAGCTGAAAATGGCCAAATTGAGTCCTACTCAGGACAAACCAAACTCTCCCAACACTTCCACAACCCTCATACGACCAAATTAGAGTGGAAAGGTAAGCCAATTTGGCTCCCCCTCGGTAATTTTCGATTAGTGTTAGAGAGAGAATAGGGGAAAATTCACTAACCAAATTCTCCCTCAATTCAACATGAATTGTTGTAATTATTGATCATAGGAGTAACCTCTAGATGAGATCTACCTGCCTAGATCAAAAGTTCGGACCGCCGCACCTTAGACGGTACGCTTTAAAAACTTTCTTTCTCTAAGTTTAATTTTCTAACGAAGCTCCGTTTGAGCTCAATGTAGACCCAAATGACGCGATTCAAAGCCCCATTGAATCATGTGGAAGTGTAGGAACTGATCCATATATTCAATTATCTCAATTAACCCTAATTGAATGGTCAATTTGTTGAAATCGTATTCGACCAGTTTGAAAGGGGGAAAATTGGGAAAAATTGGGGGAAATTGGGGATTTCATAAAATTGAGGGACCAAAGTACAATTTCCTAAAATTGAGGGCCAATTAGCCATAAAAAAAGATGTTGGAGGATGAATTGGTCATTTTTTGAAATTTATTGGGGTCAAATTGCCATTTTTGTAAAGTAGGGGCATAATGGTAATTTTGAAAAGTTGGGGACCAAATTGGAAATTTGGGAAAGTTGAAACCCTTAAGTGATTTTGAATATATTGAGGACCCAAAGTGAATTTTAGAAGTTTCGGGATTCAATTTGGGGAAAAGTTAGCATTATAGACCTAAAGTCAAAGAAAAATAACTTTATGGACCTAAATGCATTTAACTAAAAAGTTTGGGCATTCTTGTTAATACGTGTGAATGAAGGCTATCATGCCAAATGCTGATAAACAAGGATGTCCAAATCGTGTAGGAGCACGAAGGACCGAAAATGCCAGCAAGGGTAAGCTCGCATGGAGGCAAAAAGTCGATCAAGAGGAATACACTGCACTTATTGGGTGAGTGGGATTTTTCACATCATACCCGGTTGGGATGATGAATACCTCGGAAATGAAAAACCACTACTATGTAGAATTTTAACATCATACTTGGTTGGGGTGATGTGAGAACTCCACGGAAAAACTACTTAACGGTTGTAAGTAGATCATATACAGTGGGTATGATGAACTTCCTTGAAGGAAGTAGAAAACCCGCTTACTAGTTGTAAGTAGAGATGTCATCACACCCAGTTGGTGTGAGGGATGAGTTGAAATTTATTTTGTTAGAAGTGTTATCCTGTGACTGTGTGCCAATGCTTAAAAATTTTGGGAGACCTTCTTGACGAGAGCTCAAGTAGCTCATATAGGCTAGAGGCCTCGATTTTAGAATTTGGGGGCTAAAACGCCCGGTTTTGAAAATCTTGTACAGTGGGCCCAAGACCAGTTGGCACGAGTAGGAGCTTGTAAACAAACATGTTGATAAGCCATGAAATTTTCTAAATGAATGATTAAGTGATTTGGACATGGTACCAAGACATGACCAACGTACTCGATGGACTGGTGGTGGTGCGACAAAACCAAGTCGACAGACACGTCTAGGGAATAGCCACAGGTCAAGTTGAGGGTCGGGGTCGTTGGACCAATGGCACCAAAGATTAATGGCTTTATGGAAAATTTTGTTTTTGCATGCATTGAGGTTCCGGACCATCAAGACGCCCAAAAGAGGTAGTGATGTGTCCTAAAAGCTATTGGACGACATGGTGGAGATAAGGGCAGTTTGTCATGCCAGTAGTAAGAGAAGCTTGATGTAGCTTCATGCACATGAGACTAGGGTGGGGTTGGGATGAGGTCTTTATCCTCATACAGACACAGTGTTACTTTTTGAGTTTGAGGGTCGGATGTCATAAACATCCACCCATTCCCAGGGTAGAAGTGGACAGGCTTCTATCTAGGTGGCCGGTAAAGTCGCTCTAACACCCCAAGTGGGTGCAGTGGATGGGCTGCCCTACGAATGTGTGATACCTTCATGATGAAGGGCGTGTGTTGATTGTTAAACACACTGATTGTGGATAATGAGGAAATTGATTTTGAATAACCGAGAATTCAAGGAAGAAATGATTTAAAAAAAATAAGGAGACTAGCACACTCCAATTCAAAACTATTTTATAGAAACTTATTTTTCAAACACTCATTTACTGAGTTGTCGAACTCACCCCCTCCCTTTAGCCCTTTTCAGTTAACCGAGGGAAAAACCTACCTAAAGACCTTCCGTTGGCTAAACTTGTAAGACAAGTATTTAAGTTTAAATTTATTCAGTTTTGATTAATATTATTCCAAGAAAAGTACATGTATAAAGGACGTCTTACTCCTCAAGGTTTAAAGAAGGGGAAAACACTTAATAAACCGGAAGAGTGGCTGATTGCTCACGGGGATCCAACCAAATCGGGTCGGGGCATGACAACTTGAGTGGTATCAGAGCCTATTTCCTCAAATGCATTATCAAGACTATATAACATAGTAACTAGGTGGAATAAATCTTAAAATTTTCAGATGGCTCCCAAGAAAGAAATCAAGAGAACTAGAGTCGCAGTCTCTGACACTACCTGACCATCCCTCCCTATGGAAACTCCCCGAGGAGCCCAGACAACCCCCCCATGGATTAACCTCAGATTGGAGAAACTAACCTCATACCTAAGGTAGGCACCAATTCCTGGGCTGAACCAGAAGAAGTACAATCACATCCTCCTCCTATTAACCATCCTCCTCCAGTTGACATTCCAAAAAATCTCAAGATTCTCCGTCAACTAGGGTGTAAGCCTTTCCTTGTAGAGAAGGATGTGGGAGCCACCATGGATTGGCTGGCTAATATCAAGAAGTTGATGGGGATAGTCAGGATATCAATAGAGGATATGATGATCCTGACAGAAGTTTTCCTGAAGGGTAGTGCCAAAAGATCATGGGACAATATTCGAAGCCTACATACCTCCACACCCACCTGGGAGCAGTTTGAGGAGAGGTACACGAAGGAGTACCTAGCTCCTCATCTGATTAATGAGAAGAAGTAAGATTTCCTCCAACTCTGACAAGGGCTTAACTCTATATTAGAGTAGGAAACTAAATTCAATGAGTTAAGACCCTTTGCTCTTGGCCTAGCTGGACCAGCAGACATATGTTAGCAGTTCGTGGATGGACTCACTATGTACATATGAGACCGTATGGGAGTACTAGGACGCCCCACAGATCTGGCTGCTATGATCAGTATGGCTCACAAATGTGAGCGACTAGTGTAGACCCGACGCCATTGAATGGAGCAAACAACCCGGAAAGAGGACAAGGGCCAAAACCGTCAGGGAGGACGGAAGGAGCATAATGGTCCAAGATGGGGAAATAGCGTGGGATTTTAGAAGAGGAAGGATGTGCCACCACCTCCCTAGAGAGCAATCCCTACCCTACCACAAGGAAACCCCCATTATCCTAAGTGCCAAAGGTACCATGAAGGAGCGTGCTTGTCCTATTTTGCATGTGGACAGGTGGGGCACTTTGCAAAAGAATGCCCCACTCTTAGGGAGAACAAGCAAAGGAATACGCTTGGACCACCCCAAGAGAACCCCATGAATCCCAGGCAGGATGCCACAATGAGAGTACCAGCTAGGGTATACAACCTCACTCAAGAAGAGGCTAGGAAAGACCCTAGTACCATAGTGGGTACTTCCCAAAACCCTCCCAATTAGATTAAGAAAAATCATGTAATTGAAATTTCATTCAATAAAGAAAAATCTTTTCTCTAAAATATGCATTTCGCCAATCAGGGTACATGCATTTATAGCGACAAAAGGTCTATGCCCCCTTCGATTCACGAGCAAAGATATCTTTCATCAAAGAGGACTTAATTCCAAGTTTACCCTAGAACTCACCCCTCTAGGATAAAGTCTCAACATTCTCACACCCTTAGGAGAAGGGTTAAATAGGAATAAACAACTTAAGGGATGTGAGATAAAGATTGGAGGAATCAAACTCAAAGCATATTTGATTCTGTTATCTATGAGGGAGGTAGAAATAATCCTTGGGATGGATTAGTTAAGTAACCATCATGCTAGGATGGACTGTGGAAAGATGATGGTAACCTTCCACACTCCCAAGACAAATAGACTAAAATTCCAAGGAGACTGAAGGAAGGGTGAAGTACAGATGGTATCTCATATAAAGGCCCAAAAGATGATACAAAAATGTTGTATCGCTTTTCTAGCCATGGTCATCAACGAGAAATTTGAGGAGAAGGAACCCGAAGACATCCAGGTTATTAAACACTATCCAAAAGTATTTCCGAAAGAATTACATGGACTTCCCCTAAATTGACAAGTGGAATTCACCATAGAAATTATCCCAAGAACAAACCCCATATCCCAAGCCCCTTATCGCATGGCTCTAGTAGAAGTGAAGGAATTGAAGGAGCAACTGGACGAGCTATTGGAGTTGAACTTCATATGTCCTAGCCAGTCTCCATAGGGTGCACCGGTCCTGTTGGTGAAGAAAAATGATGGGAGCATGAGACTTTGCATAGATCATAGGAAGTTGAATCAGGTCACCATCAAGAACAAGTACCCACTTCCACAAATTGATGACCTATTCGATCAACTAAAAGGAGCAGCCTACTTCTCCAAGATAGACCTGCGGTCAGGTTATCACCAACTTAGGATCCGAGAGGAGGACATTCCTAATACAGCATTTCGGTCCCGATATGGACATTATGAGTTTAGAGTTATGCCATTCGGATTGACAAATGCCCATGCAACTTTCATGGATTTAATGAACTGAGTGTTCCAACTACACTTGGACAAGTTCGTGATAGTATTCATATATGATATTCTCATATACTCGTGAACTAGGTTGGAGCACGAAGAACATTTGGCAATCACCTTGGAGATACTAAGGGAAAACCGCTTATATGCAAAATTCTCCAAGTGTGAGTTATGGCTGTAGGAGGTAGGGTTCTTAGGACACATAGTGTCCAAAGATGGAGTCAAAGTAAACCCGACAAAGGTGGAAGCCATATTCAATTCGAAGGCACCTAGGAATCCTTCTGAAATACGAAATTTCTTAGGCTTGGCGGGATACTATAGACGGTTTGTGCAGGATTTCTCAAAGATAGCTACCCCTTTAACTCGACATACCAGGAAAGAAGTAAAGTATAAATGGGATGAGAACTGTGAGAAATCTTTCTTGGAGTTGAAGACTCGTTTAACAACTGCACCTGTACTCTCTTTACCTTATCCAAGTGCGGGGGAGTACACCGTCTATAGTGATGCATCCTGACAAGGACTTGGATGCGTACTGATGCAACAAGTAAATGTTATCGCTTATGCCTCGTAACAAATTAAGGTGCATGAGGGGAATTACCCAACCCATGACTTGGAATTAGCTGCGATAGTGTTTGCCTTAAAGATTTGGCGATACTACCTCTACGAGGCTAAGTGTAGGATATACAATGATCACAAGAGTCTTAAGTATTTCTTAACTTAGAAAGAGTTAAATCTTCGCTTGAGGAGATGGCTGGAATTGGTGAAAGACTATGACCTTGTGATAGAGTATCACCCTAAAAAGGTAAATGTGGTAGCAAATGCCCTAAGTCACAAATACCAAACTGAGGCAGAACAAATAAAAACAAGTTACTTACCCTTGTTGCAACAGCTGGGAAGAATGGAGGTGGACCTAAAGATGGATAAGAAGGAGAAATGCTTGTTGGCTGATGTGGTGGTGAGGCCCAATCTAACAGAGAAGATTAAGGCTCAGCAAAAGGCTGATAAGGAACTCCAATCCTATTTGGACCCGGTTAATAGAGTGACAAAACTGGACTATGACTTGCGAAGTGACAGGGTGCTAACTTACAAGGGTAGAGTGTGTGTGCCTCAAGATAAGGAACTGAAGAGTTTAATTATGGAAGTGGCACATGATTCTGTGTATGTGATGCATTCGACTAATACTAAGATGTACCGCACCCTCAAACAAGGATATTGGTGAAAAGAAATGAAGATGGATATTGCAAAATATGTAGTCCAATGTTTGTCCTGTCAGCATATTAAAGTTGAGCATCAGAAACCATTAGAACTGCTACAACCATTACTAATCTAGGAATGGAAATGGGAGCATATCACTATGGACTTTGTCACGGGGTTACCTGTGACAAGAAAAGGACGAGATGCAATTTCAGTCATAGTGAACCGATTAATCAAGTTCGCCAATTTCCTACCAATAAGAGTGTCACGCCCTAACCCGGTTTGGTCGGATCCCCATGATCAACCCACTACTTTCTTGGTTCAAGAGGGGTTTCCCTCTTCTTTAATTCAAGAGGAGCCACGCGAAATCTCAACCTTGTTCCCTAAAATAACATATATTAATAAAAATGAAAGCTCAAGTAAATTAAGCATACCTGACAAAGGGTAAGGCCTGGTGCTATCCCTAGTCATTTTTCTATTTCCGAAAAAGGGATAAAAAGGGTGGGTGAGTTTTTACAACACTTTGAATGAGAAATTTAAAAAAAATAAAGTTTCAATAAAATAGTTTTTGAATCAGAGTGTGTCAGACTCCTTATTTCCATTAAAATATTTTGTCCTCAAAATTCGGTTTTCATAGTCATTTCTCATCATTAACCACAAATGGTGTGTTTATCAACTAACACACGCCCTTCATCTTGAAGGGAACACACAATCACAAGGCAGCAGGTCCACTGCACCCACTTGTGGTGTCGGAGTGACTTTACCAACCATCTTGATAGAAGCCCATCCACTTCTACCCTGAGAATGAGTGGATGTACGCAACATCTGACCTTCAATCCTGTAAGGAAACTTTGTGTCTGTATGAGGACAAAGACCTCATCCCGACCCCATGTCGATCTCATGCGCATGAAGCTATATCGCGCTTCCCTAACTGCTGGCACGACAATCTGCCCTTATTTCCACCATGTCATCCAGTAGCCCCTAGGATGCATCACTACCCCCTCTTAGGCATCTTGAAGGCCTCATACCTTAGTGCATGCACAAAACAACAGTTTTCCTCATAAGCCATTTAATCTTTGGTGACACTGGTCCAACGGCCCCAACCCTCAACTCAACCTACAGCTGTTTGTCTTGACCGGTCCGTCAACCTATCTTATCGCACTGCTGCCAGTCCATCGAGTATGTCGGTCCTATCTTGGTACCATGGCCAAACATATCATTCATTTAATTTTTTCATGGCTTAAACTCATGTTTTTTATGAGCTCCTGCTCGTGCCAACTAGCATTGGGCCCACTATATGAGATTTTCAAAATCGGGCATATTAGGCCCCAAGTTCCAAAAATGAGCCTCCGACCTATCTGAGTTATTCGAGCTCCCGTCAAGAAAGTCTCCCAAAAGGTTTAAGTAGTGGCACATAGTCAGGGGAGAGCACTTCCAACAAAAATAATCTTTCAGGTGTGAGGACATCTCTGCTCATAACCGATAAGCTAGTTTTCTACTTCCTTCCAGGAAGTTCATCATACCAACTAGGTATGATCTATTTACAACCGGTAAGATATTTTTCCGTGTGTTTTCTCACATCACCCCATCTAGGTGTGATGTTAAAATCCCACATTGTAGTAGGTTTTTATTTCCGAGATGTTTATCATCCTAACCGAGTATGATATAAAAATCACCCCATCTGGGTATGATCTATTTACCAACCGTGTGTGAGGACATCTCTGCTCATAACCGATAAGCGGGTTTTCTACTTCCTTCCAGGAAGTTCATCATACCAACTGGGTATGATCTAATTACAACCGGTAAGATATTTTTTCGTGTGTTTTCTCACATCACCCCATCTAGGAGTGATGTTAAAATCCCACATTGTAGTAGGTTTTTATTTCCGAGATGTTTATCATCCTAACCGAGTATGATATAAAAATCTCACTCACCCGATAAATGTCATGAATCTTTTCTAACCGGCTTTTCATCTCCCTGCGAGCTTGTCTTAGTTGGCATTCCCGATATTTCGCATTCCTACAAGATATGAACATCCTTGTTCATTGTATTTTTGCTTGATAGTCTTCATTCATTGTGAATGAATAAAATACCCAACTTTCCAATTAATTGTAATTAGTTCCCTAAAGTTCTTTTTCTTTAACTTAAGGTCCCTAATGCAGATTTTTCCCCAAATCGAGTCCCGAAACTTCATAACTTTACTTTGGGCCCTCCATTTATTTAAAATTACAAAAAGGGGATCAAGTTTCTCAAATTCCCAATTTGATCCACAAATTTTCCAAAATTACCATTTTGCCCCTACTTTACAAAAATGGTAAATTTCACCCCCAAAAATACCAAAAATTGACCAATTGGTCCTCCAACATCTTTTCCATGCCCAATTGGCCCTCAATTTTAGGAAATTGCACTTTAGTCCCTCAAATTTTTGAAATCCCCAATTTCAACCTTTCAACTTGGCTGAATTTGATTTCATCAAATTGACCGACCAAACGAGGTTAATTGTTGAAATTGAAGTTAGATTTAAGTTTTTACCTCTCCATACGATACAATTGCACTTTGAACCGCATGAATTGACTTCGGGACGAGCTCAAATGGAGCTTCTTCGAAAAACTAAACGTAGAGAGAGAAAGCTTTGAAAGCTTACTATCGAGGACACAACGGTCCGAGCTTTCGATCTGGATAAATAGCTCTCGTCCTGAGGTTCCTCCTAGAATCAAGAATCACCTCAATTCATGTCGAATTGAGGGAGAATTTGGTCAGTAAAGATCTATCGGTTCTCTCTAGCACCGATCGGAATTCACAAAGTGGAGCCAAATTGGCTTACCTTTCTGCTCTTATTCGTTAATAGGAGGGCTGAGGAAGTGTTGGGAGAGATTGGTTTGGCTTGAGGAGGGCTTGAATTCGCTGATTTCAACTTGTCAGAAACAGGGTAGCTTCGGTCCGTCGGAGCTAGTTCAATGTTCGATCACGTAGACGCTTCTTCGTCGACCCTCGAAGAAATTAGAGACTACCACTGTGTAGTTGACTTCTCCCTAAGTCTAAGGAACACAACCATGCCTTCTTTGGCTCAGAAAAGAACCTATGTCAGATCTCTGGTTCGATCTTCATCAAAAAAAACTCAGTAGCTGAGAGAGAGTGAGGTTTTCAGGTGTGTGGAGGATGAATGGAGAGGGGCTCTTTATATAGGGAGCTCGAAGACTCTTCATTTGTCCGTTTGGCACCATAATGACAGTCATTAATGGCTTGAAATGTACTGAGCGGAAACATTTCTTCTTTTTCGGCGCTATTCGATTTCCCAACAAGTGAACAGTGATGTCATCTAAAGGAAGAAGACAACACTGTTCCGAATCGAACCGGACTAGTCCAAACCGAGTTAAATGCTTAAACCGGCCGGTTCAGGCCTGATTCGACTGAGTTTTTCAAAATTAAAAATTTCTAAATTCTCTATCCAATGGTGGTCTCAATTCTCCAATTTGAATTTTTAAAGCCACTTAGAAAAATGAATTTAGCATCCATTTCAATAGTGGTTCAAACTAGTCCAAACTGGTTCAATCTGGTTCGGATCTAGTTCACCTTAACCGGTCTAGTTTTCTCTCCCAAATTGTCATAAGGTCCTTTTTCAAGGTTTTTATGACTCTTCAGGTCACTCGGGAGTTGTAAATTCTCCTATTTGTCCATTCTCTAGAGATTGGTGTTTGTGAACCAGTTCGGTTTTCTCACTCAAATTGACCGGTTCTTTCCCTGGTTTTTTCTTAACTCCAATGAGCGGGATTTAGTAGAACAATTGGTCGTCCTATACATGAGGGAGATAGTAAGACTCCTGGCATCCCGTTGAGCATAGTATCAGACAGAGACCCTAGATTTACTTTAAGGTTCTGGCAAAGTTTGCAAAGTGCCTTGGGAACCAAGCTCCACATGAGTATGACATTTCATCCTTAGACCGACGAATAGTTTGAGCGAACAAACCAAACCTTGCAAGACATGCTAAGAACATGCGTACTCACCATGGATAAGGGTCGGGAGGAATATTTGTGCCTAATGGAATTTGCTTACAATAATAGCTATTATGCTAATATTCAAATGGCTCCTTATGAAGCCCTTTATGGACGACCATGCCATACCCCTTTGTATTGGGAAGATGTGAGGGAAATAAAGTTGGAAAGGGTCGAATGAATAAAGGATACCACAAAAAAGATCAAGCTAATTAGAAGTTGCCTTAAGGCCGCTCAGGACATGCAAAAGAGTTATGCAAATCATTGGAGAAGAGATCTGGAGGTTGATGTGGGAGACCAAGTGTTTCTAAAGGTATCTCCACGGAGAGGAATACTGAGGTTTCAACAATGGGGAAAGTTAAAACCAAGGTACAACGGCCCTTGTTCCCTCGTCCAAAGGATAGGACCAGTGGCCTAAAAATTGAAATAACCTCTAAACTTACAGAGAATACATGATGTATTCCATATCTCAGAACTTCGTAAGTACCAACCTAATCCTAGCCTTGTGTTGTACTGACCTCCACCAGAACTAGAAGAGAACTTGACCTATCAAGTTGAACCGGTACGAATCATCGATTGGAGGGATAAGAACTTATGGAATAAGAGGATTCCTATGGTCAAGGTTCTTTGGCAAAATAGAACCGTGCAAGAAAAGTCATGGGAGACCAAGAGTGTAATGAGGGATGGGTACCCTCAATTATTCGACATCTAACTATTTTGGGGACAAAACCCCTAAAAGGAGGGGAGAGTGGTAAATCCCGTCCTTTGATAATAAGAAAAACCAGGAAAAGAACCGGTCATTTCCAAAGAGAAAACCAAGTCGGTTTATAAAGTGAAACTAATAGAGAAAGGGCAAATCGAAAAATTTATAAATCTCAAGTGACCTAAAGAGTCATAAAAGTCTTGGAAAAGGACTTTGGGGTGAATTGGAAGAGAAAACCATATTGGTTTAAGTGAACCGAACCTTAACCGAATTGAACCGATTTGAACCGCTATTGAACCAATTTCTAAATTCATTTTTCTAGGTGGCTTAAAAATTTAAAATTGGAGAACCATTAGATAGAGAATGAATTTAGAAAATTTTAATTTTAAAAAACACGGTCTAATTGGGCCTAAACCGGTCGGTTTAAGCATTGAACTAGGTTCAGACTGGTCCTGTCCGGTTCGAAACAGTTTCTTCCTTGAGATGACAGCACTGTTCACTCGCTAGAAAAGCGAGCAGCGTCGGACCCCATCCATGTAGAAACTCCTAGAAAAGCCCCAATGGGTCCACCCGGACTAAGCTCAAAACATCAAAGGTTGTATGAAAACTTAACCCGAGTGTTTGGGAGGCCCAACCTCACTCCCGGGGTGGACACCAACTCCCGAGCTGAGCCCGAGGAAGTGCAGTCCCATCCCACTTATGTCAACATCCCTCCTCTAATTGATATCCCCATATACCTCAAGACCCTTCGTCAATTAGAATGTAAATCGTTACCAAGGGAGAAGGATGCTAGAATTGTTATGGACTAGCTGGCCAGCATTAAGAAACTTATGGGAATAATTAAAATACCACCAGAAAAAATTGTGATTCTGGCAGAATTCTTCCTGGAAGCTCGTGAGAAAAGGTGGTGGAACAACGTCAGAATCCTGCACACCAGCACACCCACCTCGGAGCAATTCGAGGAGAGGTATTTAGATGAATACTTATCTACGCATCTAATCAATGAGAAGAAGCAAGAATTCTTCCGACTCTGATAAGGATCCCACACCATCTAAGAATGTGAGACTAGATTTAATGAGATAATGCATTTTGCCCCATATTTAGCCGAACCGACAGATATCTGCCAACGATTCGTGGACCATCTCAACATGGACATACGAGACCAAATGGGAGTACTAGGACATCCCACAGATTTGGCTGCCATCATCAGCATGGCCCATGAGTATGAACGTCTGGTACAGACAAGACGCCGCCTGATAGAGCAGGTTGATCGAAAGGAGGAAGGAGGCCAGAACAGATAGAGAGATCAAAAGGAGCCAAGTGGGTAGAGATGGGGGGAAAAAAATGGGGTTCCTTAGGAGAAATGAAAGTTATCACGCCCAAAGGGAGTTAAGTACAACTCCACAAAGGAGAGGCCCCAATTCCCTAGGTGCCGGAAAAACCATGAACGGTCATGTCGAGCATGCTTCGAATGTGGATAGTTCGGACACTTTGCAAAGAGCTACCCTGTATGTAAACCCCACCCTTTTGAGCTAAGGAAAATCAGGAAAAGAACCGGCCAAACCGAGTGAGAAAACTGAACCGATTCACAAACCCGATCATTTGTGAACGAGCAACTTGGGAATTTACAACTCTTGGGTGATCCAAAGGGTTCATAATACCATGGAAAAGAACCTTAGCATGAATTGGAAGAGAAAAACTAGATCGATTTAGATGAACTGGATCCAACTGGATTGAATCGGTTTATGAATCGAGTCGGTTCATGAACCAGGACCAAAGAAATTTATAAACCTTGGGAAGGAACCTTAGAACAAAGTGGGAGAGAAAAACTAGATCGGTTCAGGTGAACCAGACCCGAACCAGATTAAATCGTTAAAGAACCGAGTCGATTTATGAACCGAAATCGATAAACAGATGGTAAACTGGAAATTTTATGGACCCTACGTGACCCAAGGAGTCACAAAAGACATGGAAATTGACTTGTGAAGGAATTGGGGATGAAAACCAAACCGGATTAAGTGAACCAGATTTGAACTGGTTTGGACCAGTTTGAACCACAATTGAACCAAATCTTAAATTCATTTTTCAAGGTGTCTTAAATAATTCAAACTGGAGATTTGATTCCACATTGGATAGAAAATGAATTTAGATGAATTTAGAAATTTTTAGATTTGAAAAACTCAGTTGAATGAGGCGTGAACCGGCCGGTTTAACCTTCGAACCCGATTCAAACTGATTCGGATCGGTCCGGTCCGGTTCAGAACAGTGTCATCTTCTTCTTCAGGATGATAGCACTGTTCACTCATCAGAAAATCGAAGCAGCATTAGTGAAGAAGAAACGCTTCCGTTCAATACGTTTCAGGTCTTCAATGCCTGTCATAACAGTGCCAAACAGACGGCCAACAGGTCCCCGAGCTCCCTATATAAAGAGCCCCTCCCCATTCATCCTCTCCACACCTGAAAACTCTATTCTCTCTCAACTGCTCCATTTTTAGGTGAAGCTCGAATGAGAGCTCCGACATGGGCACTTTCCTGAGCCAAACAAGGCAAGGTCAAGTTCTTTAGAACTGGGGAGAAGTCAGCTACACGCTTGTAGTCTCCATTTGTTCTGAGGGTCGTTGGAGAAACCTGACGTGATGAAACAATAAAGTAGCTCCGGCGAACCGAAGCTGCCCTGTTTTGGCCGAGTTGAAATCGGCCATTTCGAGCCCTCCTCAAGCCAAACCAAGCCCTCCCAACACTTCCCCAGCCTTCCCACGGTCGAATTAGGACCAAATGGTTAGCCAATTCGGCTCCCCTTTACAATTTCCAATTGGTGTTAGAGAGAGAGTCGATCGAATTTCAATGACAAAATTCTAATCCAATTCGGCATCAATTGATGCGATTCTTGATTCTAGGATGAACCTAAGGACGAGAGTTATCTGTCCAGATCGAAAGCTCAGACCGTCGTGCCCTCACCAGTGAGTAATCAAAGCTTTCTCTCTCTATAGTATGTTTTCCGACGAAGCTCCGTTTGAGCTCATTCCGACGTTAAAACTCGCTATTCAAAGTTCTATGGAATCATATGAGAATAGAGGAACTCAATTTCAATTTCAATTTCAATTTCAATAATTACAGGCATTTCATTTGTCAATTTTATGAAATCAAATTCAGATGTGTTAAAAAGTTGGAATTGGGGGCAAATTGGGGGAAATTTGAGATTTTCAAAATTTTGAGGGACCGAAATGCAATTTCCTAAAATTCAGGGTCAATTGGGCATGATACAAATGTTAGAGGGCCAATTGAGGAATTTTAGAATTTTTGGGGTGAAACTTACCATTTTTGTAAAGGAAGGGCAAAATGGCAATTTTGGAAAAGTTGGGGGATCAAATTAAAAATTTAGGAAATTAATCCCATTTTTTTGAAATGGAATAAATTGAGGTACTGTGATAAATTTTAGAAGTAACCAAACCGCGGGGACCGAGGAGAATCCCATCCCAAATAAGAAAATGAACCAAACGACTAAAGAGTATAGGAGAACTCTTAGGGGAAAACTAGTAGGCAGAGAAGGCTTGACAAGAAAATCAACAAGGAGACTAAGGAGTGAGAACTCTAGTACTAACTACTGGGCAAGGAAATGACTTGTTACAAGGTGAGGACAATAAGAATACTACTCGAGAAAGTGCTCAACACTACTAAGGACAAGTATCAAGATAACCTTTTATAGGTGTAAGGAAAATAGGGCATGAAGTGAAGGATTGCCCCACATTGCAAGGATTTAGAATAATACCTTCTAAGAACAACACCTCTATAGCTACATGAATCCGAAAGTATTCCACCCCAGGAAATATGACTCCTGCTCAAAACTTCAACCATACCAGGAGGAAGCTCTTCAAGATCCTAGCATAGTGGCGGATACTTCCCAACCCAATCTCCTTTAAGAAAAGGTAAAGCCCCAAGTTGGTACTCGTATTTCGAAAGTAAATTGTGAGTTCCTAAAACTTTTTGTCCCTCAATGATGGTGTAATGGTGTGCCTCAACTAGATGAGGGAGGAAAAGGACAAAAGGTAAGACCTCAATCAACTACAAATAAAACAAAGGGTGGATGAAGGTAATTCTTCCTTAAGAAGAAATTTCCAGCCATCTAGGAGTAAGGAAGGAAGCAACTCTACAAGAGAAGACAAGCCAAGCATTAGACGACAAATGGGATGTTTTGGGATAATAAGTAAGACTTGCTTTGGAAAAAGCAGAGAAGTCAAGTTTCGAACCAACATAGCGGAAGGAAGCAAATTGTAACAACAAGATAGTTAAGGTAAATGACACCCTAAGGAGGACTGGGAAGTAGTAAGGACTATACCCTAAAAAGGGCAATGGGATGGGCATTAAGGACAAGAAGACTCGAGAGACAATTGTCTCAAGATAATTAGACAAGGAGAATAGTAGGGACAAGTCAGTTAACAAACTAACCCTCGTGAATGTCATAAATTTAATCTCTAGTAAAGAAGGGAGAGGTGGAAAGGCCAAATATTTGGAAAAGAAGGATGGAGGAAATCCTTAAAGATATCAATGGCCAAGAACGGATTGACGACCAAACTCAAAGCCAAGAGAAGATTAAGTAAGCCTCTTGTAGGATGATTAAGAGATTTGGAAACAAGGAGGATATGAGCTTTACTTAAAGGAAATAGACGTGTACAGGGGTACAAGTTGGAATGAGGATGGGGTACAAAGGATGTACCTGCAGGATTTCAAGAGTAAAGGTAAACAGAAGGGGATGGCATCAAGGGATGTCATTCAAGGATATATACATACGAAAACGAATGAAGAAGGAATTCCAGGAGAAAGGGAAGAAATCTCACCAAGGAAGGAAACCCTGAGGAGGGATACATGTCCTAACTAATAGGTAATGGAACCAAGTGACGAGAGATGAGGAGACGAATTTGAAAATGAAGTGCATGGTGAGGTGAAAGAACCAAGGGAAACATACTAAGGGAACCTGAGGAGTAAGTTAAACCCAAGGAACGAGTAGGTGGAAAGATAGCATCAATAGATGATGTAACAGGTAAGAATGGGTAGACCACCCATAATAAGAAAATAAAGGAAAGAACATTCGAGAAACCTTGGGAAAGTAAGCTCCATAAATAAGAAGTGGTTAAGGGGGAACAACCACTAATATCAAGATGGAATGTGGTCCACACTCGCATAATAGAGCCTAAAGAGTGGATGACTGGGCATGAGGTAGAGTACACGAAATAAAACTGATAATTGAAAGCTACTCAAATAAGGAATAATGGGTGGAATGCAAAATTTAAGACAATGGAGGACTGAAAGCGAGCAAATACCCCAATATAGAAAGGGTGTAAGGAGATGAAGAAAGGAAACCTTCAAGAAATGGTAAGAAGGTTGAACATGTAACTCCTAAGGTGAAAGTCTCTACTTTGAAGGAAATAGTAGAGAAAGAAACCGTAAAAAAAAAGGGGGAAATCCCCAAACCAAGCAAATCGACATGTAGACCGAAAGGAACCAACTCGGTATAAAGAATTGTGAAATGATTACGAACAAGTAAGAGTGGATTAAGGCCAAAGTAAAATCCTTGAGTAAAGGATGTCATTGGGAACGAGTATGGACCTAAGAAAGGATGAATCCCAGCTTGTCAGTATAGTATTAGAAAACCCAATCAATTAGAACAGAAAAGACCCAATAAAGAAGTTGGGGAAAGATGAATAGGTAAGAGGAATTCATGCAGTTATGTGAGACATAACTTCAACGGCATGATGGATGAGAGGATAATGGTAAGAAGGATAGTTGAGGAATGCTATCAAAAGAAAAGAGGGATGAAGTTAAACGATCCCTGAAAGGTCGAAAAGCTAAGAGAGCCTCTCAAGAAGATGTTCTAGAAATCTAATGGACAGAGATAGGTCCTAGAAAATGCCATGTTGTAAGGGGCGTGTAAGCCCAACAATCCTGAGGAGAATATGACTCAAATTAAGGAAGAGTTAACTAATAAGCATGACAAGGTCGAATATGAAAATTTTGGACCGAAGTGATAATAGACAACGAATGAAGGAAGAGTCAAAATAGGACAAAAAAGTTATAATAAAGAAAAACCATGGAAACAAGTACGTAACGCTCGAAAGAACATTGAGCTAAAGGTTTCATCTACCAAAAGGATAACTACACACGGGAATAATTAGTTACCTTGGAATTCCTAATTTTGAGTACAGAATCTCAAAGGGAACAATGTTGCTCTAAGCAAAGAGAGATAAAATCTAAGAATATACCCTTAAGTAAGGTATGTCTAGTTATGATAAACTCCATGGAGGGAGTAAATAATATAAAGGAAAAGGAATTCCTTAAGTGAAGGTTGTAAAAAGGGCTAATTGGAAGGACAAGAGAAGAGTTTGCATGTTGAGCAAACACCAAAGGGGCATCAAAGGAAATGATTCCTCATACAAGGTTGATAATTAAGTTTTGGGGACAAAACTCTAAAAAGGAGGGGACAGTTGTAAATCCCGCCCTTTTGAGCTAAGGAAAACCGAGAAAAGAACCGGCCAAACCGAGTGAGAAAACCGACCCAGTTCACAAACCCGATTATCAAGAAATGTGCAATTTGGAAATTTATGACTCCCGGGTGATCCAAAGGGTTCATAAAACTTTAGAAAAGAACCTTAAGACAAATTGGAAGAGAAAAACCAGACCGGTTTAGATGAATCGGATCTAACTGGATTGAATCGATTTATGAACCGAGTCGGTTCATGAATCGGAACCGATAGAGAAAGGGAAAACTGGGAAATTTATGGATCCCGAGTGACCTAAAGAGTCCCAAAAGTCATGGAAATGGCCTTGAGAAGGAATTGGAGATGAAAACCAAACTGGTTTAGGTGAATCAAATCCGAACTGGTTTGAACCACTATTGAACCGAATTCTAAATTCATTTTTCTAGGTGACTTAAATAATTCAAATTTGAGATATGAGACACCATTGGATAGAAAATGAATTTATAAAGTTTTAGATTAGAAAAATTCGGTCGAATGGGGGGTGAACCGGCCTATTTATGCTTTGAACCCGATTCGGACCGGTCTAGTCCGGTTCAGAATAGCGTCGTCTTCTTCCGTCAGATGACAGCACTGTTCACTCACCGGAAAATTGAAGCAGCACCGGCGAAGAAGAAATGTTTCTGTTCAGTATATTTCATGCCATTAATGTCTGTCAAAAAGGTGCCAAACAGACGGCCGACGAGACCCCAAGCTCCCTATATAAAGAGCCACGCCCCATTCATCATCTCCACACCTGAAAAGCTTACACTCTCTCAACTGCTTAGTTTTCCAGTGAAACTCAGATCAGAGCTCTGATATAGGGCCATTTTTTAGCCAAAGAAGAAGAGGTCGAGTTCTTTAGAACTGGGGAGAAGTCAGCTACATGGTGGTGACATCCATTCGTTTCGAGAGTCATTGGAGAAGTGTCGGCATGATGAAACAGTGAAGCAGCTACGGCGGACTGAAGCTGGCATGTTTCGCCTGAGCTGAAATTGGACATTTCAAGACCTCCTCAGGATAAACCTAGCCTTCCTAACACCTCCACAGCCCTCCTACAGTCGAATTAGAATGGAAATGTAAGCCAATTCGACTCCCCTCTACAATTTCTGACCGGTGTTAGAGAGAGAACCGACAGAATTTTGATGATGAAATTCTAACTCAATTCGGCATCAATTGATGCAATTCATAATTCTAGGATGAACCTCAGGACGAGGGCTATCTGCCTAGATTGAAAGCTCAGTCGTCGTGCCCCCGACGGTGAGTAATTGAAGCTTTCTCTCTCTATAATCTATTTTCAGGCGAATCTCAATTTGAGCTTGTTCCGACGTCAAAACGTGTGAATCAAAGTGCTATTGAAGCGTATGAATATGTAGGAACTCAATTTTAACTTCAATTTCAACAATTAAAAGTGCTTAATCGGTCAATTTGATAAAATCAAATTCAGGTGTGTTAGGAAGTTGAAATTGGGGGAAATAATTGAGGAAAATTGGGGGTTTTCAAAAATTTGAAGGACCAAGATGCAATTTTATAAAATTGACAGTCAATTGGGCATGATAATAATGTTAGAAGGCCAATTGAGGAATTTTAGAATTTTTGGCGTGAAACTTACCATTTTTGTAAAGGAAGGGCAAAATGGTAATTTTGGAAATTTTGGGGACCAAACTGGAAATTTGGGAAATTAAACCCCCTTTTGTGAATTTGAATAAATTAAAGTCCTAAGATAAATTTTAAAAGTTTTGGCACTCAATATGAGGAAAAACCGGCATTAGGGACTTAAAGTTAAATAAAAATAACTTTAGGTGCCTAATTGCAAATAAATAGAAAGTTTGGTTTTCTCATTCATTTGGAATGAATGAAGGCTATTAGGCTGAGTGATAATGAAGAAGGATGTTCATATCGTGTAGGAATATGAAGTACTGGGAACGATAGCAAGGACAAGCTCGCGTGAATACAAAGAACCGATCAAGTGGAATTCACTTCATTAACGGGTGAGTGGGATTTTATATCATACCCGGTTGGGGATGATAAGTACCTCAAAATGAAAACCCACTACTTAGTGGTATTTTAAACATAACAACATAGAGGAGTGATGTGAAAATAATGCGAAAAAATTACTTACAAGTAGTGAGTAGATCATACCCGGTTGGTATGATGAAGCTTTCTCAGAGGAAGTGAAAAACCTGTTCATAGGTTATCAGCGGAGATATCCTCATACCCAGTTGGTATGAAGGATAGTTAAAATTTTATTTTTGTCAGAAGTACTCTCCCTTGACTGTGTGCCACTACTTAAACAATTTGGGAGATCTTCTTGACAGGAGCTCGGATAGCTCTTATAGGTCGAGGGCCTTAGTTTTGGAACTTGGGGGCTAATATGCCCTATTTTGAAAATCTCGAACAGTGGGCCATAGGCCAATTGGCACAAGCAGGAGCTCGTAAACAAACATGAGATATATGCCATAAAACTTTAAATAAATGAATTATTTGGCCATGGTACCAAGATATGACCAACATATTTAGTCAACTAATGGCAGTGCGACATGACAGGTCTCCCGACTAGTCAAGACAAACAACTACAGGTTGAGTTGAAGGTCGAGGCTGTTAAACCAATGGCACCACAGATTATATGTCATGATGTCAAAATATTGATTGTGTATGCACTGTGTGTACGGGACCTTCAAGATGCCCCAGAGGGGTAGTGATGTGTCCTAGGGCCCTGGACGACCTGGTGGATATAAGGGCAGTTCGTCGGACCAGGTGACCATGCGAAGTTCGACATAGCTTCAAATACATGAGACTGGGGTGGGGTCGGGATGAGGTCTCTATCCTCATACGGACATGGAGAATTGATTTCAGGATTGAGGGTCAGATGTCGCATACAACCACTCATTCTCAAGGTAGAAGTGTACGTGCTTCTATCTAGGTGGCCGATAAAGTTGCTCCGATGCCACAAGTGGGTTCAGTGGATGGGCTACCCTGCGATTGTGTGTTTTTGACCTTCATGATGAAGGATGTGTGTAGGGTGATGACACACCATGATTAATAAGAAATGGTGATAAAAACAGAAATTTGAAATAAAAGGATTTTTTAAAGAAAATAAGGAGTCTAACACACTCTAATACAAATCTTTTTCCTAAAAGTTCAATTTCGAAAATAGGTACTCTAATGCCTTTACCTTCCTCGATCTATTTGGTAGAAATACTAAATTAGTATGAGAAATGATGGCGGGTTAGTCACAGGACTCCGACCAAATCGGGTTGGAGTGTGACAGAACTGCACCCAAACCAGGATGAACCGTGGGAACCAGTTCCAAGATTCATTTTTCTAGGTAGCTTAAAAACATCAAATTGAAGCCACCATTGGATACAAAATGAATTTAGACAAATTTAGAAAATTTTAAATTTCAAAAAAATAGTCAAATCAGGTCTAAACCAGCCGATTTTCAAATCCGAGTCACTAAACTTAGTTTGATCGAATCGGTCAATGGTCCAGCCAATCAATGGATCACTGCTAGGTCAAAGACCAATCAGTAGGGACAACCAATCAGGGTGTGACACGTGGTGAAGCACGCCTAGTCAGTTGCTCAATCAGCGCCTGGAAGTACTAACCACTCAGAGTGTGACACGTGTTCTCAGTCAATAGTTAGATGAGGAAAATCCACTTCAACGAGGACCGACCAATAGGAGAGTGACACATGTCCTCAGTCAATGGTCAACTAAGGAGAAGCCCCATCAGCAAGGCTGACCAATGAGGAGCTAACATGTGGCAAGGATGCCATGTCAGCATCCGACAAGGAAGTTAGAGAAACGGTCAACCAATTAGAGGTCGAGACGTGGTAGAGCCATGTCGGATGGTCTAATCCAATTAGAGGCTCATACGTGGCAGTGGAACTGCGCGTCAGGGGGAAATCTGATGCATTTAAATTATCCCATTAGAGGATGCCACGTGTCACGGTCAACGGTTAGCAGGCATGTTGCAATGAGCGGCCAATGGGAGGCCGCCACGTGTTCGGTCAGCAAGTCAAAGGCTGACTAGGATGCTGGGTAGGAAGATGTGTCAACAAAGCCAGCCAATCACAATGCACCACATGGCAAGATCGCACGTGGCAAGCCTACACACGTGGCATAATGTCATCTTCCTTCTTAGGATAGCTGATAGAAAGGGATAAGGGAGAGAGGAGCAGTCTTTAGCGACTCAGAAAATGCTCCGATCTGGCCGTCAGTGAACGAGACTGGGGCCAAGTCCAATGTCGATCGGTAGCTATTAGTTGTTGAGCTGCCTATATAAAGAACACCCCTCCCCTAACCTTCCTCATCCCACAAGTAAGTTAAGAAGAAGCGGTGCTCTATTTTCCAGCGAGACGTAAATCAAAGCTCTAACATCGAGCTTTTCTTCAACCTCCGAAGCTGCATTTGGTGTCTATGGAATCAGGAGGATGTTCTCCACCTAGTTATACCCTCAATTCGAGCTGAGGACCACCGTAGGAGCACCAACAAGCTCATACATTGCTACTACTCTGGCGGTCGTAAAGAAGTCGAATTGCCCAAGTCAAATTCTGGTCGCCTCCAACCTCCTGTAGCTTAGCTGAACCTCCTCCAACCTTCCTCGATCGACCCTCAATCCCTTGGAACCTAGAAGGTAAGCCAATTTCACCCAGTTTTGCCAGAATAGTAAGGTTTCAAAAATTGAAGCACTAGAACTTCTCTCATTGAATTCTCTGTGCTCATGCCACCAATTGACTCGCTCTTTGATCCTAGGAGGACCCCATGGAAGAGCACTAGCCACTCCTATCTAGAGCTCTGCCTGACGACCCCTTCTCGGTAAGTAAACCAAGCTTTCTCTCTCTAGAAGGTTTTTCTGGTGAAGCTCTGTTTAGCTCAAATTTGGGTCAATTGATGTCGTTCAAAGGGTAGGAAGCTCATAGGAAGATAGGGAAGATTATTAGCATCATGTTAGGGGAAATTAACCATGTTTAAGTAGGCAATTTGTTGAAATGAGGACTTGGGGATCAAAGTGCAATTTTGGGAAAATTTGGACGAATTGGAGATTTTTGGAAAATTAGGGGCCAAATTGCAATTAAGGGAAATTTGAGGATTTGAATGGAAATTAGAGGACATTAGGGACTCAAGTGGGGTATTGGAAACCTTAGGGACCTAATTGAAGATAAAATGAATATTAGGGACCTAAATGTAAAGTTATAAACTCTAGGGACCTAATTAAAATTAAGGAATAATGTGAGGACTTATGTGTAAATACACAAAAGTATAAGAACTCTTATGCAAAGTCTCCTGATATGAATACTCGAACTATGTAGGAGCTGATTGTCCGAGTACCTGTGTAGAGGAGCACATCACGAATTGAGATCTCACCAGGACAACCATGTCACTATTACCGGGTGAGTGGGATTTCGAACATCAGAACCGATTGGAGCTTTTGAAATATAATGCTTCATTTTGAAAACTCATTTTTTCCATAAATATAATCCCCTAACTATGTGAATCCGCTTAAATATTTTGGGGATATATTTCTAATGATAACATGAATCCTAGTAATAGCATAACCCATGTTCGGTGTATGGATACAACCGAAGGATTATGGTCTAGTCCAATCATAGATACAGATATGGGTGAGACCCATGATCGACAAGGGGGTGTTAGATCTAGTACAGTACTAGTGGGACCAAGGCCAATGGACACGGACACATCCCCGTAAATAAGCTTGATATAACAGCCTATAAGAAATTATCAAAAATCGGATAATGCTTGTGAAGCTACTGTGCCAAAGCTAGGTTATAGCCTAATGGGCCAATAGTGCAAAGACAAAGGTTCTAAACCAAAACTTGTATTTGTGATTACAATTGTACGGGACCAAAGAGACGACCAGTTCGAGGTGTGTTGGTCCTAAGGGCTATTGGACAATAAGGGTACTATAAGGGCAGTAATCATTGTTCCAGTATGTCTCAAAGCCCAAAGAGCTTCATGCGCATTGAGATCGAAGGGGTGGAGGGATGAGATCTCACCCCTAAAGTATCTGGGGAGCAAAGAATTGATAAGCCTGTAGGATGAGCTGTAGAGCTCACGCAAACTTGATGTGGAGAGTGTGACCTCTCGCCAATGTGGATGGTAAAAACACTTTGGGCCACAAGTGGAACAGGTCGAGGTCGTTTAGCCTTTGAGTGTTTGTTCTGCGACCATTTGTTCCCTTTATGGATAAAGGGTTTGTGTTTGTTTGAGGTATGAAACAAACCATGTTAGATTCACTAATGCAAAACCCTTCCAATTATGAAGGTACATACCCTAAGCTTAACGAGATAAGCTAAGAGACAACAAGTAATCTAATTACTGAGGATAAGACGAGAAGCGGCTTGCTTATCATATGATTTTTCACAAATAGGGAAAACATATTGTTTAACGGCCTTGAAGTCATGTTGTCCTACAACCCTGCTCACTGAGTTGTCAAACTCACCCCCTCCTTATCCCCTTTTAGGGAAGCTCATATACCGTAGAGAGGGAAGCTGGAGTAGCAGGCTAGGATTTCCCCGATAAGGTAAAAGTTATAAAGATGTTTTGTTTACTTTGTTATGGAAAATAGGTATGTTTATACGTATTTACCTTTCATGGTCTATCTTGGTAGAAATACCATTCTAGAATGGGAAGGGATGGCGTGTTATTTACAGGGATCCGACCAAATCGGGTTGGGGCGTGACACACATGTACACCTGCTTTCCATAGCCACCAGCCTTTCCCAAGTTGATTAAGAATTGAATCTAAATTAAATCATCAAGTATCAGATCACTGGCAAAGTGTCCAATCTAACTAAAACTCTAATTGCATGAGCTACAAACCACCATTTGAGTTGATTCAAATAGCCACAGACTCCTGGGAAAGTCAGTTATCCAGCCACACTAACCTCAATGCCCGACATGCCACCTCTAGTGAATTTTTATCTTTGACGTAACTTACATGGGACTGTATTAATGTTATTGATCAAGCTCGGTAGAAGCAACTTCTGCTGACTCCGGCCAAGTTGAGTTTACAATGAACTAGAAGGAGGCAAGGGGACCTCTCCACTTAATTTGGGAATTTTTATAGACACTTGAGTCATGAGTCAAAGGTAGGGGCTAAAATGAAAAGATTTGAAAGTTAGGTGACCCAAAAAGGATTTAGCTTTTTATAGGGTTTTCCTAATGGTCCAAATATAGTTTTGGGTCTAGTTGGGAAGTTTGGTGAAGTTTGGGGACCAATATTACCTATTGAGAAATATTTATGGACCTTTTTACAATGAAGATAAAGTTAAGGACTAAAGTGTGAATATGAGTATTTGCATGGCCAAAGGGAGACTTTTGGGCAGTTTAAGGGCCTAAACTTAATTAAAAGAAGTTTAGGGACCAATGTGAGAAATTTGGGGGTCAAAAGGATCCTGAAACCTAAGTACTCAAGTAGAGGGGCAAAATAGTAATTTTGCCAAAATTTAGAGACATTTTGACAATTAAAGAGAAATAGGGATTGGAATCATTCCAATGCCTATTGTGACCTAAATGGGACCCAAGAAAACTCGAGAGACTAGAGTGAGAGACTTGAGAAAGACTAAGGTATGAAAAGAGGGGATTTTAAAAGTGTAAGAACTAATTGGTAAATTGGGAAAAGATGGAACCACTAGGTGGTAAAGTTAAGAAAGATGGGCACTTCACTAAGTGCCAAGTAATAAGAGAATGAGTCTAAACTCGATATGGTTAGCCTTAGGAAAGGTTAGACCAAGGTCGGATAACCAAGTAATGGGTCGAGTAACCGAAACCTGTAAAAGGCAAACTATTGGACTATAGAGAGAATACAGTCGAAATAGTATAAATGGTTGGTGGAAAGACTAACCATGGTTTTACTATATCTTGTAGAAAACACAAAGAGCACTTACACGGAATCGGAGCAGGATTCCAAGCACCCCATGGAACAAATAAGTTTCATTGAACTAGGTGAGTTGGTATTTTTTATTGTGCGTCCAATTGGACCGACCAAGTTCCAATCATTAGTTGTTTGTGTAACATTGTGTATTATAGTATCAAGCTGAAATATTGAAAGTTAATATAAGAAGTGTGAATCGGTAATAGCATGCCCACTAACTCAAATACCATTTTTGAAAGTGTGAGTAAGAAATGAGCATAAGGATCAGGTATTAAACGAATATCAATTTTGAGAAACCAGGAAAAACTATTTTGGCTTAGAGCCATTGTGTGAATTGGGGAGAGGGTCGATGAGGGTCGAACTCACTATATGTGTGCATTGCTATTATAGTGAGGATCATGTTGTGAGACCCGAGTATGGGGCCATTGGGCCAATTTTTTGAAAAAGGAAGTCAGCTCCTATAGAGTCAAGCTTCTGGTGTTTGTGCACACATCATTAAGGGGAGACGACCAGAGAGGGTTCGAACTCCCGATGTTTATCCATGTTAATTGTTGTGTGAATTCTTGTGTGCATAATGATGGGCAAGCTGGACACGAGTACTTGAGCTCCTGGTAATGCAATGCTTGTAACACCGTTACAAGAAATGGTAATGAGCGCCATGATTATGATAGGGAAGTTGGGCTAAGACGTAAACATACCTCTCGCTTACAAAGGTTTGAGTTTCCCTATCATATCATATCATGTACCTACTATTCCCGTGATTTTTAACTAAGAATTTTTAAGAGTTACCAAAGTGAATTTGATATAGAAAGTTTAAAATTTCTAATGCATTTTGACTAGTTTATACAGTTTTATTCATTGGTCCCACTGATATTATCTTGGTAAAGGTACTCGACTCTCTAATATCAGGGGAATTGATGAACTGCACGGGACCCAATCGAGGGGAAATCAAGTCAGGCGTGACAAAATGTGCTCAAAGTCCAAATAACACATGCAATATAGAAATAAAATTTTATTATGAAATATATATCCTATAGATTATCACAATGAAAAAAAAATTTTAATGTTAGAGAGATGCAGTGGATGATAAGATATTAGGGTTATAACAAAAAATAAAACATGAGTATTAATAGAACTACTCATGTTATTGTTTATAATAATAGATAAATGGACAACTTTTTCAAGCTCAAGATTTTTATTTATTCATTGAAAATGAGTTATTTGAACCTAAAAATTCGTTCATTAAATTTAAATAATTATCAATTTGATGGTACCAATTAAATCGAATGTTAATTAACATTTTTATTAAATTAACCGATCAACTTACTATCAAACCCCTTTTTGGATTCGATAATTTTCGCAAAAAGAAAATTTAATATATTTCACTTTAGGATATAGTTGATGACAGATATGATGAAACTCCATATTAAATTAAGTTAATTTATTATCAAAATTTAAAAATTTTAAATCGAAATAGGAATTTTTTTCTTCTATCACATTCGAATCGAAAAAAAAAGAAATATAGTAACTAAATCAATTGAGATAAAATAAATTTACAAAATCAAATTTAATTAAAATTGTGAGATTAAGTAGAAGATCAAACTAGTAATTAAAGTACAGAAGTAGAAATATGTCATAGATTATATAGAAGTATTTGCTTATATTGATAAAATGAATACGATAGGCTTTTGGTTCAAAAAATTGAATTATTTATCAATTAAATGCCAAAAGTGTTTTATTATATTTAAATATAGAAGAAATAATGTAAATTCAACAATTATATAAATAACAGTGGAGAAAACAAGTTTTTTATATAAAAAAATATTATATGAACTAAAACAATCTTAAAAATACTGTATAAACAAATTCTATTTATCAAAAATATTAAAAAAAATATTAGTCATAAGCTTGTATGAAGACTTAATAGTCATAGGTAACAGTAATAATATTTTACTAGAATTAAGTAATGTATAAAAAAGATTTTGAAATGTCTAATTGGAAGAAAATGCATATTTTGTTTAGGAATGGAAGTAATACAGAGTAAAAATGGTATTTTCATAAATTGAGCGAAGTACATAAATGAAGTATTACAAATATTAAAAATGGCAGGCTCAAAAGTAGTAGGAATACCCATAACCTCAGTAAAGGTAACACTAACATAGAGATAGATACTACACATTTTAAATAGTATAAAGTTTACTATATATTACTGTTTCGACATGATATTATGTATACTTACTGATTAGTAGATTTATGGAAAATTTAGAAGATCAATACATGAAAATGGCAAAAATAATCTTGAGAAACTTAAAAGAGAACTCGTCATACTACTCTATACAAGAAACATAACATCATTACTATATGATTACTCTAATAGTGATTTTGCAAAGTAGAAAAAAAGTACATCAAGTTACAATCTCTTGCCTGAAAAAAGTTACCTACCATGCTCATCAAACAACGTATAGTAGAACTATCAGCTACATAAACATAATATGCAAGAGCAAATATATGCCTAGGTATAGTTGCGGAAATTACTAGAACAACTAGATAAAAAAAACAAATAAAAACAACATAAATATTTTGTGACAATCAAACTGTGATAAATAGAAGTATATACATGTTAGGTATCATTAAATAACAAAAATGGTTCAAAACAAATAATATATCTAAAGATTATATACACAGATCACATTCCATATATAACGAATCATTCCCAAAAAAAAGTTTTGAAAATTTTAGATATAAGTTACACATGGATGAAAAGCAGATCTAAGAGAATTAATTAGGAGGAGAGTATATTAGCATACAAATATATATTTTTTAAGTAAGATAGATAAGATGAAGAACATGTAAGGTTCAACTTAAAAAAAAGCAACAAGTCCTATAATGTACAAAAGGATGAGTTTCAGAAACAGAAATAAAGTTCTGAAAAAGAAAGGTGGACCGTCTGATTCAGAGTGTGGAGAGATCTTTGTCCACAAGAACTCTTGTCCAAAGGTCGACTGCTTTCGATCATCGCTACTTAAACAAAACAAAGGAAGATAAAGAAAACAGAGCACGGAAAAACAAGGAAAGGAAGAAGTCATCATCAAAAGTCAGGAGGAAGATCTTGCTGGTAGCAACACCTATTGACCATACCACTATCAGAAAACCAAAAGGAAAGTGGATGCACGCTTCCATTCATCTGATATGCTTATTATATATGAATTTGACAAGTGACAATAGAGCGGTGGTGCAAAGAGAGGACGTTAGAAAATCCCCTACCCAAGGATTTTTCTCGTAAATTCTCTGAAAAATCTAAGAGAAAATTCTTCCAAATTAAGAAAAAAAGGATACCAATGGCAGAAACTGTGGATAAAATCGCAGGAAAGGGAGTTACAATAGCAGTGTCCCTGAAGAGTGATGTCATTCTTTGCAAGTGTTGAGAACAACCAAAAACGACCCCCGTTTATTGTTAAAAATTTTTAAAAAAAGTTGTTTTTGATGTTCTTGTATAACCTCGTACTCAAATTGATTTCATCACCGGCATCTTATTCTTCAGGAAAGAATTGATAGAACCGAGGAATCGCAAGGATATGAGTGCATTTGTTTCTATCATATTATTCCATATTATATTATTCTTTTGCACCATGCTTCCCACAAGCCTACGAGCAAGGAACAATGCTCCCTCTTATTTTTTTCTAGGGGTTAAATTTTCCCATGTCCCACTTGAAAATGAAGGACGCGTCTTTGGGTCGATATGGACAAAGCACCACCAGCACCGCCCGATAATCTTACACGTGTCTCAAATTATGCAAAAGAAAATTCTTTCGTACGTCTTTATTCCTTTAAAAAAAGAAAAGAGGGTTGTGGGGTATGCTCGAACGTGTGTTACGCGTGATATATCACTTCACCATTATCTTCTTCATAAATGCATCGATTTATTACACGCGTATAACTCGAGCATATATGCTTGGACAAAAAAAGGTCGACATGTAATCTTGAGAAGACTTTATGCCTTTTTTTCCGTGGCCATGGGATATCGAAAAAGTCCAATGAACTCTCATAAATCGATGTGTCAACCCTACAACCTTGCAGTTGCATATATATGTCCTTTTTCTTCTGGCCCAAACATGTTGTACATATTCATTGTCCACCAAATGAAATTAGGTGGGTATGCTAATATATTATTTTCAATTATATATTGCATTATGGTATTTTAGGACCAAGTGTGTTATTTATTATAATATATATTATTTGATCTTTTCTTACTGTTAATAATCTCTTTTATTTTTTAATATTAAATTACCTCTCATTTACTATTATTAAATAAATTATAATATATATAATGTACTATAATAATGATTATTTTAAAAGATGAGTAATAAAAAATAAGAGTATTTTTCTATTTCTTATGCATATATTTTTTTCTTTATATCAATGTTTAAGGATGGTTGAATAAGATGGAGGTCTTACTAATATTTTTATATTTTAATAATTTAACAAATAAACAAGGAAATTAAGATATTTTAATATTAAATCTCAACATATTAAACTCGTCTCAGAAATCTAAAAATAATTAAATAATTCAAATATTAATAAACATTATAAATTATAAATTATTAAAATTAGAATAATAAATAAATTACAATGAATTGATAAACTCTAAAATGGTTTTGAGTTAGTGTAATTTAAAAATATATTAAATAAAATCAATGGATTGATGAACCATTTTTAAAAATAATTAAAACATGAAAATATTGAATAAACCCAAAAAGATTAATGAACCCTAAAATTTTTAAATTGGTAAAATCTAAAAATAATAAAAATAACATTACAAATACCCATTAGGAAATAAAATAAATATATATTTATTCATTATGTAATTGTACAAGTTATTAAGTATGGATGAATAAGGTTATATTAAATATTATAAAGTAAGTATTAACAACTTATTAATGCCCTTAGGGCATATCATAGAAAAATCATTAAAATAAATTGGATGAGATGGTGAGTGCAATAATTGAAGATGTATATAGTGTGAAAATTTTATTTCTTAATTGACTAAGTTGAATAAGGAGGGGGCAAAATAGTGGACTAATAATTTCATTAAATAATGTGCCTAGACATTGTCAATTTAATTCTCTCCATGTGTAACCATGAGCCCACATATAGGAGCCCGTGTATTACTATGGGATATTATATTTTATTAAAAAATAAATAGATGGATCTATTTTCAAAGTGGTTGGAGTGGGGGTTATATTTATTTGGATATAAATGTTAGTATTCGGAATAGCAAGTTAACTTTATGTGTAAAAAAATAGTAAGTTAATAACATAGAGGAGCGAGACAGGGGGACAAGCAAGAATAAAGTATAGGAAGACGTGTGAAAATTAATTGTGAGTGTTTTTTTATTATGGACATACGATAGTGGAAATAAGAGTAATAGTTAGGTAGAATAAATAAATGTTTATTTTTTGTGATACACATCATATCAACTATAGTAAGTAGTGCATTGAGATAACTCCTATAACATTTCGTGTAGTAATAGAAAACAATCTTAAGTATATTATTATAAAAATAACTCACAATTCAGTGAGATATTCTAAATTATTAAGTAGAAATAATTAGAGAATTACTTATTTTTTAAATAAGTTTTAAATTATATTTATTAAATTTAATCGATTTATATTTATTTTGATTAATATATAAAATAATGAATATATAATATTATGGCACTAATCCGAACTTAAAATAGATATTTTTTTTTAATGTAACTGATATTTTTATCAATTTTATTATTCTAAAACGATATGATACTATTATTAAAATATTTTAATAAATGGTATTAAATTTTAAAATTTATATATATTTATAATTGATAGAGAAAAAAATACAAAATAATATAAATCAATTCTAAATTATTAAAATATTTTGATAAATTGTATTAAATTTTAAAATTTTAATATATTAATGTGTCGATGGAAAAAAATATACAATAACATAAAATAATCTAATCTCATCAATTTTTTTATTATTCATTAAATTACTTATAAACAAATTTAAGAATTAATCAAATTTCCAATTCTTACTATCATCATGTTGTGCTTTTACACACTATCGATATAGTTTTTATAGTTTTGTGTCACCGCAAAAAATTATTTATTCTATCAATTCATTAAAAAATATTTATTAGTTTATAAAATAAATAAATAATGATAAAAGATAGTAATGATATTATCAATATTTTTATGTTAAATAATTTAAGAAATTATTGTTATAAAGTAATCTTTTATATTTTCACAACATTATTATATTTTACTAAATATATAATTAGTTTTCCTTTCACTCACTAATAATTTTACTTTTTCATTGTATATAATAAGTATATTCTTATTTTTATCTTCCTAATCGAAAGACATTATCTAAATTTATTGTTCACACCTAACATCATATTACAACATTTTTTATTATTTTAAACCATGTGAAATCGGTCACCAGTATTTTAACAACTAATTAAATAAAGTTAAATTAGTATTATTATGTTAATATAATAAAGCATTGGACATTAGGGCAAATAAGACGCGAAATCAAACCTTTTCTACTAAACAAATTTGTTGTGCGAAAAAAATACTAACCAAATCAACTATAAAATTAATCTTATAACCAAGAAAATAAATAAAATCCGCACATTTTAAGAAATTATTCTTATTTTTTAAGATGCATTATATTTTTCAAAATATTTTAATAATACAATTTATTTTCCTTGCGCATATAATAAAATAAAATATACAAAATAGAAAATAACAATGCCCAATCAAAATATTCATTACATACTTTCATCCGGTTAAATTATTGAATTTTTTATTGATTAAAGGCTTACATAATATTTTTCGGTAAACTATTATTTCATATGATATATTAAACAAAAATTAACAAAAATAAATGCTATAAATTGAAATATTTTGGGAGAAATTTATTTCCTTAAAAATATTTTATAAAAATTTTACTAATAGGGAAAAAATAAGAATAATGTACTATAATAAAATATTTTGTAAAAGAATTGTACCATTAATTATTTAGTTAGTTAAATGTACATTAAAATAACATTTTATTAAAATGTATTATTAAATAATACTTAAAATTTTGGGCAAAAATAACAAATAAAAATATCATATCCTATAATATTTTTATAATTTTGTCCTCTTCCGTCACACCTTTCAATAATAATTAGACCCATTGAAGCTGAAGATGAGGCTATGCCCAGGTTCAGAGTCATGGAGGTTCTGCACTTCACTAGCAAGATGAAGAACACGGAGAAGGGATCCGACAGGGCAGAAGATGGAGGAGAGGTGGAGAGTGTCTGCTGCGAGGTTGACGAGGTGAAGAAGATGAAGATCAGAGGGAGAGTGAGGCTGATGAAGAAGAACATGTTGGATATCAATGACTTCATGGCCTCACTGCTTGACCGAATCGGTGAGATGCTTGGAAAGAGAGTGTCTCTGCAGCTCATCAGCGAGAGCCAATCTGACCTAGATGAAAATCTCTTACTTTCCCTTCAAGTTACCCGACAAAATGATGAATGCTTCAGTCAACCAACACGGTTTCATTCGTAATGTTTATTTTTTTCCCATCAAAATTGTCTGTCGGTTGCTGTGGGTAACGTAGGAATTCCGTATGGACCTTGGACCAAAATGTTCGCTAAATGATAGATCATTCAAGGAACAAAACCTCAAAAATTGCAGGGTAACTTCTTTTCCTGTAGGTTCTCGAATCAGTTTTACAGTTAAAAGACTTGTATGGTTATACCTCCTCCTTTTACTGTTAGAGACCGTTTACCGCAATCTAACGAACCCTAAAAAACCCTAACACAAATATAGGGCATCACAATTTTTGTGTTGGAATTTTGTCGGTTCATTTTCCTGTTACAAACATATCAAAATCATCGTTGTCCCTTCAGGAATTAATTGCTTTTGCTTCTCCAAATTCCCAAGCTTAGCATCTCATGGGTCCACCCTAATGCCTTAGAAGCTTCAAGATCTTAGTTTTGGATAATACAGGAAACTTACAAACTCGGATCTTATGTTTGGGACATGGAAGTCAAAAAGGAAAAAAAAAATTATTTGGACGGTAGATGCCATGTGAAACTAGAACATGATTGATTCCTTTTCAAGGGCAATTTGATTGTGCTAATGTCCCAAGTATCTCAAGTTAAACTATGATGTCCCAAGTTTTATCAGGTAATGGGATTAGGGGTAAGCTTGGAAAAGAGGCATACCTGGACAAGTGGATTACAACAGTGACCTCATTGAGAGGAGGGGAGGCTGAGTTTCCTGTCACTTTCGATTGGGACGAGTCCTTGGGAATCCCCGGGGCCTTTATCATAAAGAACCACCATCATGGTCAGTTCTACCTTAGGACACTCACGTTGGAAGATGTCCCAGGATGTGGCACTGTGAAATTCATCTGCAATTCCTGGGTCTACCCGACACACCGATACAAGTATGATCGGGTTTTTTTCTCCAACAAGGTAGCCTATCTACTGTTTTTGGTCATTCAGTTCAGTTATATGCTGATGGATATAGAAACTTAAGAGCAATGAACTCATGGTTGGGAATCTGTTATTGCAGAAAGAGAATTCTAATGGTTAAGTATTGTACAGTGAGCTTCATATCCAGTCTCGTGCCAGACATTAGGCCATTAACAGCTAAATGCTTTCAATTTATTGCATAGGAGGAAATCTGCTATTGGTGAAGGAGAATTCTGATGCTAAGTATTGTATGATGAACTTCTTATTCAGTCTCATGCCAAACATTGAGCTATTAACAGCTGAATGCTTTTTCATTCTTCTATCAGGCATATCTTCCCTGCCAGACACCTGCGCCATTGCAGAAGTACAGAGAAGATGAACTCGTAAACTTAAGAGGAGACGGGACGGGTGAGCTCAAGGAGTGGGACCGAATTTATGACTATGATTACTATAATGATCTTGGGTTTCCAGACAAAGGTCCAGAATATGTACGACAGGTCCTAGGAGGGTCCAAGGAGTACCCTTATCCTAGGAGAGGGAGGACTGGTCGGAAACCGACAAAAACTGGTTAGACTGATTTGATTCTTAAACTGTATAAACCAAGAAAATGTTGATCTTAACTTCTGATTCATCACACCATCATGCCCATTTGCACTCGTCTTAACAGACCCAAAATCAGAGAGTAGACTGCCCATGCTCAGCCTAGACATTTATGTTCCTAGAGATGAGCAATTCACCCGCACCAAGTTCTCCCAGTACCTGGCCTACTCCCTGAAGTCCATAGTTCAGGTTACACTTCCAGAGATTTTGTCTTTGTGGGACAAAACTATCAATGAGTTCGACTCATTGGATGACATAAATAGGATATATGAAGGGGGCATCAAGCTTCCCAAGGTGAATCTACTCAGGAAAGTCAAGGAACGAATACCGTGGACGATGATAAAGGAGCTAGTCCGCAGTGATGGTGAATGGCTCCTCAAGTTTCCCATGCCTGATGTGATCAAAAGTAAGGCCTACAATCTTTTTATGCCATTGCTTTCCATCTATTGATTCATCTCTATAAATTTGGGAGTGGTTTAGCAGTTTTCCACTTTCCTTCTTTCTAAAATACAATGCATTAAACTTTCTTATGGAGATGATTGTCTTTGCAGAACATAAATCTGCTTGGAGAACAGATGAAGAATTTGCAAGAGAAATGCTAGCCGGAGTGAATCCGGTTGTCATCCGCCGACTTGAAGTAAGCAAACTTTGATTTACGTATACTAGTTTGCGTCCCAGAACTTTTGGACATTTATTGCCATGTATATGCAGGAATTTCCCCCTAGAAGTAAACTGGATCCCCAGGTCTACGGGAATCAGCACAGTCACATTCGAGAACACCACATCGAGATGAACATGGATGGGCTTACCATAAACAAAGTATGTATAAAGCTTATGAATCAACATTTTAACTTTTTACCTTAATGGAAAGATGGATTCTTATTCTACCTACCATGTGAGCAGGCGATTGACAGCAACAAGATGTTCATACTCGACCACCATGACACATTGATGCCTTATCTACGCCGTGTGAATTCCACAAAAACGAAAACATATGCCACGAGAACGCTCCTTTTTCTTCAAGCTGATGGAACTCTTAAGCCATTGGCAATAGAGCTGAGTCTGCCCCATCCTCAGGGAGACCGCCATGGATGCGTAAGCAGGATCTTTATGCCTGCAGATGAGGGCGTAGAGGGCTCCGTTTGGCAACTTGCAAAAGCTTATGCAGCAGTGAACGATTCTGGTTTCCACCAGCTGATAAGCCACTGGTAAGAGCTTGCTTTCTGGTAATGCAGTAAAAACAAAAGGGATGCCAAATGGGAATAGCATTGCAGTGATAATTTTCTTTCCATTTTCATTTGCAGGCTGAACACTCATGCGGTGATGGAGCCTTTTGTGATTGCCACTCATCGGCAGTTGAGTGTCCTCCATCCTATATATAATCTCCTTCACCCTCACCTCCGGGATACCATGCACATCAATGCATTGGCTCGTCAGATCCTCATTAACGCAGGTGGTATACTCGAGAGGACTGTTTATCCTGCAAAATACGCTATGGAGATGTCTGCAGTTGTCTACAAGAACTGGGTCTTCACCGAGCAGGCACTTCCTGCTGATCTGTTAAAGAGGTAACCGATTTATAGTCCACAAGATGATCAAATTCAAACTGTATTGATATTACCAACACGTGATGCTTATATTCAGGGGCATGGCGGTGGTCGATTTGGGATCTCCGAACGGCCTTAAGCTTGTGATTGAAGATTACCCTTATGCTGTTGATGGTCTTGATATTTGGTATGCAATAGAGAGTTGGGTGAGGCACTACTGCTCCTTCTATTATCCAACAGATGATCAAATGCTAGGAGACACCGAACTGCAATCATGGTGGTCGGAGATTCGAGATGTGGGTCATGGGGACAAGAAGCACGAGCAGTGGTGGCCTAAGATGAAGGCAGTTGAAGAGCTCATCCAGTGCTGCACTACAATCATCTGGACCGCTTCAGCCTTCCATGCTGCCATCAACTTTGGTCAGTACCCTTATGCAGGCTACCTTCCGAACCGGCCGACCGTGAGCCGCCAGTTCATGCCCGAGCCAGGCACTGATGAGTACAATGAGCTCGAGCGGAACCCCGATAAAATGTTCCTAAAGACTATCACAGCCCAACTGCAGACATTACTTGGGGTGTCACTGATAGAGATTTTATCGAGGCATTCGAGTGATGAGGTCTATCTGGGGCAGAGGGAGGATTCAGAGGACTGGACGAGGGATGATGAGATCAGGGAGATGTTCGGAAGATTCAGAGATAGGCTTTTCGAAATTGAGAGGAACATCGTGGAGAGGAATGAGGACGGAAGGTGGAAGAACAGGAGGGGGTCTATTGATGTGCCTTATACATTGTTGTATCCAAACACCTCTGATTACTCAAGAGTTGGAGGGCTCACTGGTAAAGGTATTCCTAATAGTGTGTCAATGTAAGTGCTTTTGTCAGGCAGATTCAATTCCATTGATGTGTAATGTTTGCTCAAAAAGTATTCCTTCTATCCCCAGAGAGAACTATCACTTATCTTGCAGATTCTGATATTTTTGTTTTAACTTAAGGGGGTCAATTGGGTAGAAATGATTAGCAGTTAAATGATCCCAAATCTGAGTCAGCTATATTAATTTCTGGTTGGTTAAGCTTTGAAGGTACTCAGAGTATCATAGATGTAAAAAGGTTTACATGGGGATTGGATGAAGAGTCGTGTATCCTTCCTTCCCCTCCGGGGGACTCACGAAGAGACCCAAAAGGGCAAGAGAGATGAAAGCTTTACTTTGTAGCTACATACACAAGGAATGTTGGGGGTCTCACTCATCAATATGAGCACTAATCTTGAGAAAGAGAGAAATTACTGCACTAAGATAAACCATGAAACAGTGAATGTAGTCGTCTCCTGCCAAGGATTACTCGATAAGAAAATGAACAGAAATGGCACCGATTAATGGGCTCTCTTCCTGGGAAAGGAAGAGGCCAAAGGGTGTGGTAACAATGAAATGGACACTGCAACGCGCCCAAGACAAATGTGTTATTTGTACATGATTTTTTCCTCGGGAATGATATATAAACCTC
Source organism: Trapa bicornis (assembly GCA_030064425.1). NCBI lineage: Eukaryota > Viridiplantae > Streptophyta > Magnoliopsida > Myrtales > Lythraceae > Trapa > Trapa bicornis. The sequence continues at coordinate 14,702,082 of CM057753.1, read as the reverse complement.
CATTTTCAAGAAAGCACATCTCTCTCTCTCTGGTAAATGAGGTGGCTGCAATCCCTCTTCTCTCAATTGAAGAAGCTAAAGTTCTGCTGTTTTCATTCGGCTCCAAAGAAGAGTAATGCATTTCAATATCTATGTCCCACTCTTTCATTCTAGATATCAGCTGATTTCTTCGTCAAGAATTTCATTCATTCCTGCACGTTTATGTTGGCTTCTTGCTTCTGCTTCTTCTCCTTAATTCTTCGGCAAATGGTCCACTAACAACATGGCCAGATAGGACAACTACTTCTTTCTTTTTAAGAAATCCAAATAGTCATCCACCTGACCATATCCTTAAATCTAATAGGGTCTGTTGCTGCAGGAAGAGGGATATACATTCTGTATGAGGATGTAAAATCCTGCCCCTGTGAGGATGTTCATGTCCTTTGGTCTATTCTGGTGGACTCACACAACAATGCAACCCAAGCGCTGAAGCCTGCAGCAACGGAGATAGAGCCTGCAGTTACTGAAGGCCTCCCGACATGTGCATAAGATATTTATGGCGTAGTTCTGTTATCGTTTCAAAGGGTTTCTGTGGGGGCTTTTCCATCTCTTCCTCTTCACTGGACAGCTCCCCAGTTCCTTATGATAAAGCTAAAATGCCTATACTAATTAGAATGATACAATAAGTCGGAACGGGAATTGTACACAGTCATTTGGTTTGCTTATTGTTGCATAGTCTGTCTCTGCAGTTGAGTTGAGGTGGCTGCTAATATCTTGTTGAGTTGAGGTGGCCTCTAATCAATATTTACTATCATAGAAGAAAACAATGGCTAAACCTAATTGCAGATATGAGACGATTGAAGAACAGTAACTCTAGCAAGCGAAAGATTGAAGCTACTGAAATTATTCAAATACTTAACTATGGAGTTTGATTAATATCTTTTGCGTTGTATGAAACTATGGAGTTTGATTAATATTAGGTTGACTATTGCAATTGCTGATAAAAGACTTGATGAAAAGAAAATTAAAGAAGATCAATGGAAAGATTTGAAAGTGAATAATTATCTATTTCATGCTATAGATTATTACACTATAATTGAGTTTATAATTAATAGTGATACTTCAAAAGGTATTTGAGAATATATAAATTCTCAATACCAAAGCTTTACACATGTAAAGAGAGTACAATCACACAAGTTGAGGCATGATTTTGAGATACTCTAAATGAGATAAAATAAAAGTATAGATGAATATTTTGCAAGAACTCTAATGATAGCTAAAAAGATGAAACAATACGGTAATCGTGTTGAGTTATTGTGTGTGAAATATTAATAAATTAGGAATATATTTATAAATAGTACAAATATTATATATATATATATTCTTAATATAATTTACTAGTAGTAAATTGTATTTTTCAATATTCAATATGGTATCAGAGATAGGGTTTTCTAGTATTTTCAAGTTTTGGCGAATATAAAGGATCGGGGGAGTTTGAGACGGCTCCGGATGCGAATTAGCTGAATTGTCAAAGTAGACGAAAAGATATTTCTAAGATTTGTCGTTGCCGGGAGCTGCGACCGGGAGACACAAAATCTGGAAAGGATTTGAGAGAGATAGAAAATATAAATAGCAGATGTCTCATTATATTTTCTATCTCTCTCATAAGAGAGTTGTTCATAAGAGAGTTGTTCATACGGTAGATCGAAAAGTACAATCTATCAAATAGAAGGGCTCTGTTAAATGTACTGATTTTATCACATTATCATTTATTTTTCATGTTCACTCTTTTCCAGTTAATCTGTTGTCAGTTAGTAGTATCATTGATCAATTGAATTGTCAAGTAATTTTTTATAGAGACACTTGTATCTTTTAAAAGAGAAACACTGAGAAAATACTTGGAATTGGCAGGAAGCGTGGAGGATTGTAACATCTAAATAGAATAGTTGTGGATAAAAGTTTGAGTGTTGCAGTGAATAGTAAAAAAGAAGATGAAATAATGTTAGAACATTGTTAGTTAGGACATCCATATTTTGAGAGTCTTAAAAGGTTGAGACTAGAGCTGATAACTAAAGTAGAATGCAATAAACTTGTTTGTGATGCTGTTTATGGGCCATGTCCGATTACCTCTATTAGTGGATTCAAATGGTTTATCAACTTTATTGATTGTAACTCTTGGATGATATGGTTATATTTGATTAAGCACAAAGGAGAAGCACTATTATGTTTAAAGCATTCTTGGATGATATGGCACTGAGTATGTGAATTAAAATTTTTTGTCTTATCTATTTAGTAAGGGAATTATTCATCAAACTACATGTCCAGATATCTCCCAACAAAATGGTATTGTAGAGAGAAAAAATCGTCATTTGTTGGAAGTTGCTTGTTCTCTTCTCTTCAAGATAAATGTACCAAAGTATTTATGGAGTGAAGTTGTACTGATAGTAACTTATTTGATTAATCGGATGCCCTCGCAAGTGTTGAACTTTAGATCACCTTATGAAGTATTGATAGGAAAAAACACATACATAGTTCCTTCTCGTGTGTTTGGATATATATGTTTTGTGAGAGATCTTGTCCTTCGATAAGCAAGCTCGATCCTCTTGCATTGAAATGTATTTATGTGGATTATTCCAATACTAAAAAAAGGATACAAGTGTTGAAGTATAAGTGAGAAAAGACTTTTTGTGAGTATGGATGTGACTTTTCATGAGAATGAACCATTTTATAAGAAATCAACGCAGTCTGCAACCGTATTACAAGACTTGTCAATTCCTAATATATGACAATCAAATAAAGAAATTGTCAATGATCAAAATACTGAAAATATTATTGTAGGAGTGAATCTGTATCCTATAATTTGGAGTAATAAAGATGGAAAAAAGGATGAGTTTCAATTGAAGGTATATAGCAGGAGAAATATGGATGGTGCTAAGGGGGAGAAAAATGATTCAGGTGATGTTGAGACAATACCAAGTATTAATCAACACTCTAATGGTTTATCAACGTCACTAGAAGATAATGACTTTTATACAACCTTCTAAGAACGGCGCTAAGGGGGAGAAAGATGAGTAAGGTGATGGTCAGGCAATGCCAAGTATTAATCAACCCTCCAACGGTTCATCAACGTAACCAGAAGGTAATGACTCTATACAACTTTCTAATGGTTCATCCATGTCATTGGATGGTAATGATTTTTTACCTATTGCCATTAGTAGATAATGTAGAACTAATGTAGGTAAACCTCCAATTAGATATGATTTTGAGAATGATATATCTAATTATGTTTCATATGCATTTGTTCCACCTCCATACAAGTTGTGTATTGCATCACTATATTAGTATACATACCAAATAATTGGAAAAAAGTTAAACGGGATCCGAAGTGGCTTGGAGCAATGCATGAGGAGATGAAAGCACTAGAGAAGAATAAAACATGGGAACTTGCTCAACTTCCGAATGGAAAAAAAGCTGTAGGATGTAAGTGGATATTTAATATGAAACAGAATGCCGAAGGAGAAGCTGTCAAATACAAAGCAAGGTTGGTGGAAAAAGGTTATAGTCAAATATATGGAATAGACTATTATGAGACTTTTGCACCAGTAACTAAGATGAGCACAATCAAAATGCTTATTTCATGTGCTGCTAATTTTGGGTGGACATTACATCAAATGGATGTAAATAATACATTTTTGCATGGAGACCTACAAGAGTAAGTGTATATGGAGATTCCACTTAAATTCGGTATGATGAAAACTGTAAGGAAGGTATGTAGATTGAAGAAATCTCTATATGGTCTCAAATAGTCACCAAGAGCATGGTTTGATCGATTTCGATGTGTAGTGGTCAAAATGGGTTACCAGAAGTGTAACGTAGACTATACGGTTTTCTATCGACACTCTAATGGTCGAGTTGGTATTCTCGTAATATATATGGATATTATTATCATCACTGGGGATAATCATGTTGAGATATTGCAGTTGAAAAAATAACCAAGTAATAAATTTGAGGTAAAAGACTTGACTGCTCTAAAGTATTTTCTAAGAATTGAGATTGCAAAATCTAGAAAAGGCATAAAACTTTCTCAGAGAAAGTATACATTAGATTTACTCACTGAGACATGGATGTTAGGTTGTCGAACTGCTTCGACACCAATAGAACCGAATCATAAGTTATGTGTTCAGTCAGGTGACCTAGTGGATAAAGAACGATATCAAAGATTGTGGGATGATTGATCTATCTATGTCATACAAGACCTGATATCACATATGCAGTCAGTATTGTGAGCAAATATATGCACGATCCCATGACAAATCATTAGAATGCTACCATGAGGATATTGAGATATTTAAAAAGGAGTCAATTTAAGGGATTTTGATTTAAGCCTCGGAGTCACACCAGAGTGGAATGCTTTTGTGATTCAGATTGGACTAGTTGTGTGGATGATAGGAGATCTACGTCTTGCTATTGTGTGTTTGTTGGAGGTAATCTTGTATAATAGAAGAGTAAAAAATAAGAAGTAGTCGCCCGATCATCAACATAAGTGGAGTATAGATCAATGGCTCAAACTATTTGTTAGATAATTTGGATAAAAAGCTTACTAATGGAGCTTCACCTCTTTAGAAAAGAACCTATGAAGTTGTGGTGCGATAACAAGTCTGCTATAAATATTACAAATAATCCAGTTCAACATGATAGGACCAAACATGTAGAAATTGATGATTTTTCATCAAATAAAAAATTGATATAAAGATTATGGAACTACAATATATGAAGACCAATGGACAACTAGCAAATTTTTTAACTAAAGGTTTAGGTTATAGAGAATGTGATAATATTTGTAACAAGATTGAAATGGTAGATATCTACCGTTCTTGAGGGGAGGGTACAATATTAATAAGTTAGGGGTATATTTGTAAATAGTGCAAATATACCATATATATATATATATTCTTAATGTAATTTACTAGTAAATAATTCTATTTTCAAATATTTAATATAGTATCAGAGCTAGGGTTTTCTAGTATTTTCAAGTTTTGGCAAATGTGAAAGATTGAAGGAGCGTGAGACGACTCCGAATGCGAAGTAGCTGCGACCAGGAGACCTAGAAGCTAGAAGGGATTCGAGGGAGATGGAAAATATGAATAGCAGATTTCTCATCATATTGGACGAGAATGAGATCAATTGTGGTAATTAGGTACAAATACTTGAATCTTACACACCATCATGTAAAAATTGGATTATTGATTCTGGTGCTTAAAGATATATGACATGATCAATAGAATAGTTTAATACATATGATAAGTATCCTTAAACTTATAAGAGAGTTGTTTACATGATAGATGAAACTATACAATCTATCAAAGGGGATGGCTTTGTTAGATGTACTAATTTGATCACATTATCATATGTTTTGCATATGCACTATTTTCCAATTAATCGATTAGTACATTGATTAATTGAATTGTCAAGTAATTTTTTATGGGGACACTTGTATCTTTCGAGAGAGAAACACTTAGAAGATACTTAGATCTAGCAACAAGCTTAGAGGATTGTGATATCTCAATAGAAGAGTTGTGGTTAAAAGTTTGAGTGTTGTAGTGAATAGTAAAGAAGAAGATGAAGCGATATTAGAATATTGTCGATTGGGATATCTATCTTTTAAGAGTTTTAAAAGATTGAGACAGAGCTGATGAGTAAAGTAGAACACAATAAACTTATTTGTGATACTTGTGAGTTTGGAAAACACACAAAAATAAGTTATAATTTTACTAGATTAAGAAGTATGAAGCAATTTTATTGATTCACTCAAATGTTTGGGGGACATGTCCGATTACCACTACTAGTGGATTCAGATAGTTTATCACATTTACTTATTGTCACTATTGAATGATATGGTAATATTTAATGAAGCACAAAAGAGAAGCACTATTATGTTTAAAGGATTTTCTAGCTCTTGTTCAAACTCAATTTAATGTCAAAGTTTATACTCTTAGAACAGACAATGGCACTAAGTATGTAAATCAGAAATTTTCATCTTATCTGTTTAGTAAGGGAATTATTCATCAGACTATATGTCTAGATAACCCTAACAAAATGGTGTTGTGGAAAGAAAATCGTCATATGTTGAAAGTTGTTTGTTCTTATTTTTGTGTGTTTTTCAAACTTATAAGTATCACAAACATGTTTATTATGTTCTACTTTACTAATCAATTCTGGTCTCAACAAAGATTCTCAAAAGATGGATGTATTAACCGATAATATTCTAACATTAATTTATCTTCTTCTTTAATATTTATTGAAACACTTAAACTTTTATTTATAACTCTCCTATTAAAATACCGCAATCCTTCACGTTTGCTACCAATTTCAAGTATGTTATTAGTATTTCTCTCTTGAAATAAATAATTGTCCCCATAAAAAATTACTTGATACTTCAATTAATCAATAATACTAGGTAATAGATTAACTGGAAAATATAAAATATATAAAATATATAAAATAAATAATAATACAATCAAATCAGTACATTTAAAAAGCACTTCTCTTTCATATATTATATTTTTTTATATGCTTTATAAACAACTATTTTTTGAATTTGTGGATACTATTTATATGTATTAAACTCTTATAATAATCATATTATATATTTTGAATCACTAAAATCAATAATCCAATTTTTACATGATGGTCTAGAAAATTAAAGTGTTTATACACGATTACCATAATTAATCTAATTATCGTCCAATATAATAAAACATCTACTATTTATATTTTACATCTCTCAAATCTCTTATGGATTCGAGATCTACCCGTTGCAACTTCCGACAAATTTTAAAAATATATTTTCAAGTTTTGATAAATTTTAGCAACAAAACTTAAACATACTAGAAATTCCTACATATTTTTTTATTTAATATAAAATTATAATTTTATATTGAATATTACAAATAGAATACAGTTTATAACAAATTATATTAACAATATATGGAAAAGAACTCTCCTTTCATATTTGATGGCAAGTCGAGATAAGGCAAAAAGTGCAGTATATGAATAAAAAACTCGCGTGCTTATGGAAGGGTGGATTGCTAAGAAAGGAATTGGCTGTGGTTGTTGGAGCAACGTCCTTACAGTCTCAAAATTTGAGCTCCGGCAGCAAAATAAGACGGCCGTTTCAAATTTGCTTCTGCTCTGCATCTTATTCGTTGGTTGTATTTAGTCAAAATATGGAAAGAGTTTGCTCTATGTATATTTAGAGGTTCAATTGAAATCATTATGAGAAGATTGAATGAGGTGGTTATCTTGAAACATCAACTCTTTTATGTCGAAGACTTGAAGGGAAAGAAAGGTAGGTCGTGGAAGTAATACCTGTAGTTATATTAATATGTACCATAATGATTATAGATGTTGCACAGATTTAGTGACCATGAATGACATGAATCGATGAGAATTGACAAGGTATATGCTAAAATGTGTCTCACCCATACTCTTCCTAAATTAAGTTGGTTTGAAAGAAAATCGTATAGTTTGAATATTTGGGAGAATTCTGATTCAATATTATTACAAATGATATTAGAATTCTGGTTCAATCGTGTTGATATTACCCAAATTGTACATGTAAATACTGTAGAGTATCGGGTAAACATGATCGTCAGATCCATCATGTGATTGAGACTGAGCTTCTCTTTTGCAACCTCTAAAAGATGTAATGAGCTTATTCTTCATCCAAGGATGAATAGGGTGGTGCTCTGGATCATTTTGCCTTTTCAGTGCTGATTTTCTTGTCTTTCACGTTTCATAAATCGTCCTTGAGGAATATCGATAGTCTTGCCACCTTTCCATCCTGAGTTTATTTTTTTATCTTCATACTTATAAAAAAAACTCAGAATAAAATTAAAAATACCCTTCATTTTATACTAATTTCATACTACTATTTTGATATATAATTTATTTAAAAAAATGTATATTAAAGTTAAATATCATACTATTATTATTTAAAATTTATGTTTATATTTTATTCGATAAAAGATAATCTTTTTTCTGATCAATGGACTAAATATTTAATTAATTTCATATTATAGTGATTTATTGAGAATATTATATTAAATTGGATAAAATAAAAAATTGTATTAGTTTATAATTTTATAAAAGTTTTACTATTTATAATTTATAACTTTTTGCGTATAACTTATTTTGATTAATTTTATATTATAGTGATTTGTTGATAATATTATACTATATTAGATAAAATAAAAAATTATATTAATTTATAATTTTATAAAAATTTTACTATTTATAATTTATAAATTTTAAGTAAAAATATATAAACTTATTATTAATATACATTATACTCTAACATTATATTAAAAATTCAACTTATATTATATTCTATTGTATAGAAAAATACCAAAATCGATATAATTATTTTCTATTTTTTCTAACACAAGAATAATAATATCTAGTTAATATACACTTATTAATTATATATTTAAAATTTGAAATAGTAAGTATATGTGCACTTGAATTTATAAGCTTATAATATTATAAAAGTTTTACTATTTATAAATAAGTAATAATTTTTAATTATATAAAATTCAAACTATTTTTTTCTGTTATCCAGATATTGTATAATTAAAATTTTAAAATTATAAGTAATAAATATATACATATTACACGTTAATACGAATAAAATAAAAAATTTTATAAATTTATAAATTAAAAATATTATACTAATTATAATTAATAATTAATTTTTAAGTAAAATTAATCACAATAAATTCTCGTATCCTTAAAATTGAATAGGCGGTCATTCCAGCCGTTTCTAACTGACAAATACGTGCCGTTTCTGAACGGGCAAATACATGGAAAGATGTCTTCGGCTTTACTCCTGTTGGAGAGTCCCTGAAGCAGGAAATGAGGTCCTTGAATATGCTGGTGTTTCCAGGTCTTATGTTGCAGAAGCTTCTTTTTAAGCAAGAAACTAGTGGAAGTGAGGGGAATGAAGCTCTTTCTTCAGGTTGTAGCAGTTGATTTATCATTCCTTTGATCCTTTTAGGATCTACAAATATTTAATTGATCTTGTTAACCTTTTCCTTTAGGTGCAGAAGCGGTGCAGAATGAACAAGGCGGGGACAATGTTGGCAGCCCCTTTGTCCCGGATGATTATGACGGCCATTTAACACCTTAACCAATGAAAGGTTTGAATGATGAAATACAGGATATGCATTGTGGTAATAACTCCGTAGGAGGCTCCTCAAATGACACTCATGCTGATAATAGTTCAGATGAAGAAAGAGCTCATATCTCGGCTGGGTTGGCTGCCAAATCTGCTGAATCTGAAACTATATAAACTGGAAATGCTCCATTTGTCAAAGCGCAGGAGGCCGGTGAGGAGGTTTCAGACCCAGTTACTGAAGTTAGTGCAAAGCTGATCGAGGATGGTGACATTGATGGTGCCTCTGAAATGGAGGAGAAATTGGGACCGGGTCGGAGGGCGATTCAGCTGAAAATATGGTATTTGATGATTCTGACACTAACTGTGAGGCCATTCATGGCCAGGGAAGCAAATCAGATGAACCTGCACAAGACATAGGATGGGGGCACAAGAAGTCGGCTGCATCTTACGAAGCTGAAGGTCATCTCCTTTCTTCAATTGATAGCAAGAGTGATGATGCAGACGAGAAAAATTAACATTTATAGAGCCTTCTTTCCCATATTGGCTAATGACAAGCGGGCATTCCTCAACCTAGTAAAGGATATTTCCTCCATATCTCCTGTCTTTACTGTGTATTAGAGAGATGACGATGTTCATCCGGATTGAAGCAGTGTGCATACATGGACTGAGATGGGGGCAAGCTCCTCTTTGATGACTATGGCTGACTTGTGATTCTGGGTTGAGGAGGGTCTGCTATACAACCTTTAAGCTATACAGGCTTGGGATCATTTTAAGTTGATATTTTCCATGTCACAGTTGGAACCCCTACTGTAAATATTACTGTGTATGGTGCCCGACCCCCCTGAACAAACACACACTGGCGTTTTTGTGGTATCAGCAAGTCTCAGAATAGGTTTTTGGGGCCCTTGAAATGCAGAGCTTTCGTCTTTCCCATGTACAAACTCTTCATATTCACCATCTCTTTCACTTAGACGCGTGCTTTGCCCCCCTCCATGGGTTTTCTTATATCAGATTACAGGTAAAAACATCTACGGACGTTTTCTTGGTGCCCAATTGATGTTTACTAGCACGAACAATGACCTTACTTTCCATGACATATTTGCTTATATTAGCCAACGGTTTCATTCTGGTATGAGTTTGGGTGGTAGCTTTGCCATATGAAGTTCATAGCTGTAATCCATCTGTGTTGATTTTAACCCTTTTCCAATATCCAGTTCCCATGGACAATCATGGTTGTCTATATGGGTAGAAAATCCAACTTTATCGAAGCTGTGCACTCACTCATCCACTTATTATCTTTTGTGTATGTAAAAAACCATTTTTATCTTTTTCCATAACCGTGGAAGATACAGCCACACCTACGAGCCGTCTGGGATCACGTTGTTGCTTCCGGTGGCTCTGCTCGGCCGCCTGAATGGCGGCAGCGTCTCTTCGCCTCTCCGGCTTGCCGCCGCTTCAAGTGCAGAGCCTATGGTTAGAGAGTTCTTCTCCACTGAGCAACCACTACCAGCTGTCCCTGAAGAAGAAGCAAAATATCGTTCAAAAATAGGCAAAATCGTATATATGGTATCACATCAACTTCACCAAGAAGCCTTATTTTATGTTAAGAAACCAAAGCCAAAGATAAAATGATTTTACTTGTCCACCCATTTGTTCTGTGTGACTATACGGCCGCCCGGAACTTCCCTCCTCCTGACTGTGACGCCTTCCCTCGGCCCTACGTCCGTGGCACTCCCAGGGAACGCCAGCCCGGGGTGGTTCATAACGGCAGCTGCTTCACCTGCAGGAGGCTGACACGGGGCGGTTCTCTCGGATGACTGCATCATGGCTGCGTCAAGTTGCGCCACCGGCCTCGTGCCGAGATCCCCATGCACTTCGAAGACGTCTTCGTCGTATTTGATGGGCTGCTGCTGCTCCGCCTTACTCTGAACTCCATCGCCCTGGCCCTCCTAAGATTGTGGCTGCCGCCTCGGCTGTTCCTGGCTCTTTTTTTTTAGTTGGCAAGGTGATCGGTGATAATCCGTGTGATTCACTTACGAGAGTTTAATAGCATGGCGTTATATGGATGGAACGACAAGGTATCGAAGCTTCACGGGGCTGCAAGACACGTTGGCGCTTGGATAGTAGTCAGTTCAGACGTGGCAGATCGGGGCTGTCTGAAGTGGCGGCTCCGGATAAGTCGCTGCAGGAGGGCCCGCAATGTAGCAGGGCAGGGTAAAAGGTATGATCAATTTTTTTTATTTTTTTATTGAAATAGAATATTAATATTTAAAACTCAGTTTTATAATACCTAAGTCAGAATATATCCCTCTATCCAAACTCTTATCATATAGTTTCTTACCGGTCGATTGGACTTATATAATAAACACTAAGGGCACGTCGAACGGGCCCGTTAACCACCGTAGCTCTCGTGGTAGGACTAGCCTCGATAGCCCTAGGCGTCCGATAAGGACAAGAAGTTTACCTGCATGGCATCCATTTGTCATACTATATATCATTATAATATTATTTAACTTCCCTTAAAATTTTTATACTTATTACTTTTTAGGGTTTTAAGTTCTCCTGTCATTTAAAAATATATTTACAATTTAACCAAAGAAAATAGTTTTTTTTCTCAAATAATGTACCAACGTTATTTATTTATTTAATAACTCAATTTAAATATAAGTAATTTATTTGCAGCAATTCACATGTATTACTTTTAATGATAATTCAAGTTACATGTAGTTGAGGTATTAATAAAAAATGTATAATGCTTTTAATTAAAATTTTGTATATAAATTGAGTCAAATATATGTTTACCTTTTCAATGAGGTATTAATAAAAAATGTAAATAATGGTTTTAAATTGAGTAATTAATACTAATTATATATATATATTAAGTAATTATGCAATTTTTTTTTTGCATATTATTGGGATTTTTAGCAATGTGTGGCCCCATAAGTGTATAGGAGACTTTCTTCTCTAACCTTCCATCAGTTTGTGTGTCTAGGCATATGTTGCGTATCAATTCAATGCCAATCTTCATCTTCCTTATCTCTTCTCACAAGGGCAGCATCCTATTGATGGATGGGGACCTTACAGACCCAACAAGCTACATGTACTGGGGAAGTTGAACAGCAAGCAGATGATCGATACTTCGGATTATGAATTATTACATCAGTAGACCCAACTTTCGATTTCATATACGAAAACCATTGAGATTCCTTGCGCCAAATCATGCCAAAAGTGGTATCAAAATCTAATCATCAACAAAAAGACACATCTGAAATTAAGGATAAAATCACATGCCCACCTAATAACCTTTGTTCTATGATTATGCCCCCTAGAGAATGATTATTGTCTTAATACCATCTTTTTAAAAAAAGTATTGTGCAGGAAAAGAAGTGTGAGCAAGGAATATATGTTTAGAGCTTCATTCATGGAAGAGAAGTGTTGAAAATGTTTTAAAAGAAGAAGAAATTGTTAGGCAACATATTCTATTGCTCTCGAATTCCTCTGGCACAAGATATAATATGCTTTATATGTCATAAGGAACTTGTAGATGGATATAGAGGCTCTTTTCCTTGATTCGTTGCATCTTTCATTTGGAAATCTAGGAGTTTAACTAACTCTTCAGTGAATTGAATAGGCTCGAGTATGAACTAAAGGCAAGCAAACTAGACAAAGTAGCAAGCAAGCAGGAGTGAGACTGAAAAGCAAAAAACTAAGGCAAGCCCAGGAGCTCCTTTTGCAGGCTCGAATGGTTCACGATAAACTTAACGCCCAAATCTGTACAAAGGAACAAGAACAATAAACCGATCCAGCATCTGATCTCTATCCCATTTTAGTCTATGCAGATTAGCATCATAGATTAGTACTCCCTCTCGTGGCAAAAGTCTCGCTTAGATCCATCCAGTCTCTCTTTGATCATAACCATCAGGATCAGATTAGCAGAAGATGAATCTGTCAATATATGGAAAAGGAGGACTCCTTGCCTACTTGGGAAGAGCTCGAGTACTTCTTCAAGCCCAGAGATGGCGGCGAAGAAGAGGAGGATATGTTCTTGCCGGACCGCTTACGGAGCATCTGCCTCATCCCATCGGCCACCCGGAAAGCCGGACTAGTGGACTTGCACTTCCTGCAGAAGGACATGTGGGCTGTGACGGCCTCTTCCACCGACCCTGACGGCTTCTCTGACCCTCGGCTGACCTCGTCCCTCACAGCCTCTGAGCATAGCCCGCAGAGCCATTTCCCTTGGAACTTGGCCTTCACCTCGCTTATGTAGTCCTGAGTGCACTCCTCCTTCAGCCCACAGCACTCACACTTCACGAATTCAATCTCCATATTATATGCATATGAGTGTGCTATATTGGAGATGATTTAGACTGTGAGGAGGGTTTTATAGTTGGCTTGAGAGGGGGGAGGTGAACAATGATATTGTGGAAGTTTTATTAAATATATATATATATATGTATGTATACTCACCACATAGTACTCTCTTGTTGTGGCTCCTTCACGTGAGATTGTCTTGCATCCCCTACATTGGCCAAGTGGTGTCTGTTCAGTGATGGGAACATGTCTGTCTGCAAAGAGGGAGAGAGTGACAGTAATCCATTAATCGCCAAGAAACTACCACTGTATATATGGAAATCAAATGAAGAAGGTGATAAAATGACACTTATTTTTTTGGTCGTTTTATCAAATTTAGCCAGTTGTGCCGTCCGGCGCCTCGAGTCCGGTCATGCCGGCTAGGTAACGTTAGACAGGAGAGATCAGAATCTTGCTTTGAGGAAGGAAGGTGCCATAATTTCCTCCATGTTCTAAGGCTGTGGAAATTGGGACAAGGGGCCCCATTTCCCTCTAGTGGCATTTAATGGAAAGGCATAGGAAGTTACACACTTGGATTTATCTATCTAATTATTTTTGTCAGATGTCTGCAATTCACATAAAAGGGATTCATATGTGGTCTCCTCTTTTTGAGTGGCCTCGCTTGGTCGAGCCAACGGCTTTTCCCTCCCTCAATAATTCAATAAAGTAAAAGCTTGGATTTGTTAAATTAGGATTGTTTTATTATTATTATTTTGGTGTAAATTGACTCTAATCTATTTTTTGGCCATCAATCAAGTTCTTTATTAATCAACCGAAATAGAATAATGTCATTTAAATAATCTGAATCATTATCCGAGTCTATCATATTTAATAAGAAAAGACTATTAACTTGTACATACCCACAAAACATAGTTGATGGGCGCACTAGTCTTGTCCCAACATTTTTAAAACCAACTATACTTTTAAGGGAAAAAATTTATATATGGGATCATATCTACTCGGGCATGGCATGACAAGTAGGAATGTCCTTTGGCTTTAATCTATTGGATTGATATTATATTATTGCAATATTTAATTAGTTATACCAAATTGATGGTAGGGGTCTAGTTCTGCAGCACTACACTAGCCTGATGGTTTTTGGCATTATTAGTTCTCCTAGGCTCCTAGCTTGTAATTATGAATAGACCATTTTTATATACCATTTCTAAATAATGTACAAAACTTTATATGATGATTTAATTGATGCATATTTTTTTCCGGTAAAGTAGGCTAAAGTTAACTGAAAAAATTGAATTGACAAGACATTATGATTGATATGGTGCTAAAATTATATCATGTTGAATTGGTAGCCAAGGGTAGGATAGGTCAGTGAAAAATATATTCGCATATAGAGAATTTTTTTAGATAAAATCACAAGGTTAACAACTCTTATTTTAATATGATTTTACGTATGTAGATAGATTATTATTATTATTATTATTATTATTATTATAAGATTTCTGTGATACTACTTATTTTGATAGAGTAAATTAAAATTTAGGGAAAAAAATGTCTTTGATTTTAAAATTCATTGACATATTTGTGTGCAAATAGACCAAAATAAAAAAAAAACAATTATACATAAATCGAGCAACGGTATAAGATCATGGGTTTTTGTTCACCACCGAGGAGACAGCATCAGTCATATGATCATATTCCATCAGTAGTCAAATGTATTTCTCACAGACAACCCCATGAAGAACATGCAAACAAGAAAAAAAAGTGTTTGATTTGATGCATTACCGAGCAGCTGCACAGTGAAGTCGTATGGGTAGCGGTAACTCCCCCACAATCCGGAAGATTGTGGAGTTATACTTCTGTAAATCTTGTTTAATTTACTAGTAATATTTGTTCTTTTATATATATATATATAAAATATGGGTTGCTTGTATGAATGCACAATTAAATACCTCATATTATATATAGAGATACATTGTAAATTATCACTAAAACACCATTTCCATTTTTTATTTTGATATATTTTTTTATTAACTTCATTATCATTAAATATTTAGTTTTGTTTTCCATTTAAAATGGCCTTAAAATTTTTACCATGAATTAATTATAGAATTGTTTGTGATCCAAGGAAAAAATATTTTAGTTATTTTTTAAATCGTCAAATGATATCGTAAAATATCAAAATTAGAAGATATGTGAATGGCACTTTTGTCATTTGTTATCTCAATCAAAAAAGTTAAATTATTATTACTGTAATAATCAAATAAAAAGTTGATTGACACACCAAACAAGACACAAAATTAAAGGGTTAAACTGACTAAATCAACAAAAAAAAGTTCATAATATATATACATGTATATTAGAACCATACCCATTGATCCAAGTTTATTTATTTAATATAGTATTAGCCTATAGGCCTACTATGTTGGGTTGGAGGCTGGCCTACATAGTAGCCTATAGGCCATAATGTCTTTTAGAGGAAAATATATAGATACAAATAAAGATAAATTCTTGGATGATATCATCCTTGCTCATCTGGGTAAACATTCAATTATATGCGTTAATTTATAATGTGTTACTCGTGACACTAGTGCATAAAGTTTGAAAAGTTAACATATTCGGCTTCTAACTCTTTGGTATGTATTTTAAGTCACTCATGTTAAAACTTACTAATATATGAACGTTAATATATACTTATGACTAAGTATTGTTGTCTTATAATAAATTAAGATCATATTTAATTAAAAATTTTAAATAACATGTAATAATATTTATTTTATTTTTTATCTTATAATTTCATAACATTTATTCAATTTTCTCAATAATAAATTATTATAATCTTAATACAAACATTTCTAGTACTATATCAAAAGTTAATGATATGAGCCAAATAATGTGTAGGCAGTAGGATCTACGTAATCTTTTGTTTCTAACTGTTGATTAGCTAAAATCAGGATACACCACCTAACTCTGAGGTGGACCATCGCCAATTGCATTCAACCTGACTCAACATTGCTATTTCCCTACAATCCCACGTGGAACAGCGCGCCATTAAGTGATCTCCACCACTTAAAGTCGTATTGATGTTATACATGGCATGATCCAACTGTCTTGTCTTGTCCGTCCTAACTAGTATGCGAGCTCTAATCAAACTGGAGAATAGCCATTTTACATGCACATGCACTTTATTATGAGTTTGTTTCTAGTTGATGGATGTAGCATGTGCCACGTTGATGCGTATAATCCATTAATAAACAATCAATATTGTTTTTTTAAATTAAGAGTTGGCCTACATTTTAACCTTTTATTTTTGTTATAGCCAACAATTTTATCCCTATAATTGTTCATTTGCCATAAAAAAAACTAAAATATTGCTCTTTGTACCATCAAAAGTTAGCATTCCTCACTCTTTCATTAAATGTGTTTGCTTGACAATTTTGCTAATGTGACTCGCGTGTGGATAAAAGAAACATACCATGTCAATGGATCGAAAATGGATCGAATGGTGGGGGACTACACATGAAGGCTTCTGCCCGAAACTATGACAAATTGAGAAAAATAGTATATAAGATGATATGTTATATTCGATGCACCCGACAAAGGGTATTATTTGAATTATTTGATAAAAGCTTAACAGTATATGGCACATGATCGAGTGGATAGGTAGACCATCTGGACCAACGTAAGCTTAATTGGACTCTTGAAGATTTTGCCTGGATTTGACTCTCCCCTTGCATGATTTCGTGCTTCCTGGTTTTCCTCTAACCAATAGTTTCCCATATTGATTACTACATTCCCAAGTGAAATAAAATGAAGGAAACCTCGTCGTTTTAAATCGAGACGTGTGCATGGAGATAGCAAGAGTCAAAAACTCCTACACAAATTTTACCATAAGTTGTTTTAAGAGAAAAAAAAATCATATGAACGTGAAGTATCAAAAACTAAGTGAACACATTATTTAAGGGCAAACTATTCAAAATGACTGTGAGTATCCACAAATTCAAGAATTTTATACATATTGATTCTATAAGAAATATATATAATTGAATTTATTGTGATAATTAAAATTAACTTTAGTTCAATAAAAATATTATAAATTTATAAGATTAAAATAACTTTTAAAAGTCTAGATTCTTGTCATAATAAGCTATCATATTTATTAAACTAGCATCGGTATATAAGAAAATATGCAACTAATTGTTGAGTAAACACTTAATTATGAATGACAAAATTATTAACTTTGTACATAAGAGGAAGTGTTAATAAAATTAATTGTAAATTGAATAAAATAAATTAATAATAAATAATAAGTTTTAAATATATGAGTGTAATTCTCTAATTTAGTAATATGCATTTTAAATCAAATTCTACTATTATATATATATATATAAATATAATAGGACATGACCATTATTCAATAGGATGATGACGATCAAATATGTAACAGTTAAAAATAGTTAATATTGTATTGAAAATATAATATTTTTAAATCTATAAAATTAAAAAAATAATTACAAAAAATATATGACTATAGTGTTAAAAAATTAAAAAATATACTACAATTGTTACATTTCTGTCCGTAAAGGAACATTAGTTAAACCTTTGTTTATCAGAATTTTGGCATTTTAGATGGTATTATTGTCAATGATGTTGGTTGTAAGGCTCACCCTCAATTATTGAGAAGGCAGTTGTTGTGGACAGATGTGTGGGGTGGATCAATCCCATCAACTTGATGGATTTGATTGGGGTGGGGGACGCCCCGCAAATGAAGCCCAACTCCTTCATTAAGGGACATGCAGACTTGTCATCATCAATGCGCATGTCCCTAGTAGATTTCCGATTCACTTGTACGTATGCCAAGATATCGAATCTATCTCCCACCTTGCCACCTTAGGCTTAATCCAGTCACTAATCTGTCACAATCGGATTAATTAGCGTCTTCTGTACCTTTTAGGATTTTTAGGGTATCATTAATTATATATCTTTATTTTTTTACATTTGATTTTTATATATTTGAAAGTAATTTTTTTGTTATATATATATATTTACAAATATCATGTATAATTTTAATTATGTCAAAATAAAATTTATAATAATCTTGATCATAAAAAATATATTTTCAAAATATCACTTTTCAATATTGTTTCTTTCAAATATATATGTATTAAAAATATAATACTCAACCACTAAAAAAATAAAAATATAGAAACAATCATATACTTCTCTTTTCAAAATCTATAGTCTATAATTGTTCTTTTTTGCCCCAATGAGTTGTCATACTTGAAAGACAGTTTTCTAATATTTTGGTTAGTGTCATGAACAATTTGATTGCACAAGAGTCCAATTTATTAAGGAATGGGTCCCAATGATTAATTGTGCATGGGTCCTCCTCCTCCTGTATTTTCTTCTTCTATCGAGTGTGTATAGAAAATTAACCAGTTGGATCAACTTTGAATCACAAAGAGGTAAAAGTATACAATTGGATCAATTTGATTCAATAATTCATAATTTTAATAAGATATCACCTTGAATTTAAATCACTTTAGCCGAGACTCGATCAATTAGGTGAGCAGGCTTGTGAAGGCGTCTAGATATTGGGCTTTTGGGGAATTTTATACCATAAAAAACTAAAAAATATAGAAGACAAGGCTGTTGGAAAATGATAGGTGCCAACCATGGCAAATTCACGAGTAACAAGTCCTATAGGTTTATGCCTAAATGAGTTTGGGTTGCGTGAAACTTGGTTGGATCATATTTATATATTACAATTATGTGGTTTGTACAACCCTACAATATTTAGTTTTAGTTAATCAAATACATAAATAATAATAAATATAATTTATCATATATTTCAAAAATTCACACTAAACTACCGTTTACCTATTAATATCAATAAATAAAATTATTAAAAATTTTAACAATTATATGTCTATTAATTGAAAAAGCTCTCGATTACTTCGGGATGTTGTATACGGATTCTTGTATATTTCAGTAGCATTTTAAGTTGTGGATACTCCTATTTGTTCTGGGGTGGATCAAGTTAAACGAGCTTTGAGTGATTAAACTATCATTAAGTGCTCTTACACTTAATTTAACATTGATATTTAAAAAATGAGATGAAATTGAGATTTATTTTCCAAGATAATTCAAATTGAACAAATTTTAAAAATTTAGGTAAACTATATAAATAATTTGAAAACAAAAATGGACCAATCAGATGATACTATACTGGTAGGACCAAACCAATATTCTTCTTCTGTTAAATCCCCATTCATGTGCTCAAATTTTATCGGATGTATATTCCACCCAAAATAGTCTCAAAACCCTAACTATTAATGAGTTACTAACTTTATTCCGAACATTTTCTATCAAAACACTTTCGGCCAACTTGGCGTCGAAAAAGCGACATTTTTCTTTGAAAGTCCGATGAGCAAAGGTGACCCAAGGTTACATAACATGTCTAAATTAACTGTGTGAATGCTATAAGAGTGAGATATACATTACTATAGTATCCAAATTATACAAACTCATACTAAAAACATGTATAATAATTTTTCATAAAAAATGAAACTTTAAGATATATTTGTTTTATAACACTCACAAAAATAATAACTAATAATAAGTGTTTTCCTAAAATTTTTCTTTATGTTATACCTCAAATGTGCACCAAGTGTCCCGCTAGTATTTTCTACTTGAAATGTGTTAGGGAAATGTGAGCTATAAACTCAATACAAAAACTAACATCAAACGGTCATGACCATAAACTTTATTAAAAATACACTTAAAGGTATTATTATGTAACAATCTCAAATTCCGAAAATAATCAAGGAAAAATATATATACTATGTTACACTCAAAATTTGAGAGCTTGAAGGTTAAGTTGAATTGAGCAGAAAATTAAAATTAAATTGAGAATGAAATTTCAAACAAAAAGGTAGCTTGTGAAGATTTAATACGTATATTTCTCGATATTATTAGTGAATTATTTTCCATACTTTTATAAATATTATATATTTTGAAAAATATAGAATATTAATTTTATTCTAAGCATAACATTTTTTCAAACCTACAATGGTGTAGCACCTGTAACACTGAGAACCCCAGACCGAAAATAAAGGCGAACCAAACTTGGAACTAATGTTAAGTAAATAAGGAAAAACTCGAACCCATATTTAAAATTGAACCAGATTTGAAAAATGGTTAAAAACTAATACATAAGGGAATGACAATGGTAATGAGATACTATTAGGTAATATCCATGATAGAAAAAAAACCCAAGTAAGAATCGGTTCAGAGTAGGTTTGAATTGGCCCGAGTCACAAAACTCCTGATTTTTAGAATGGGTTAGAAAAATTAGAATTTAGTGATTTTTGAGTCCATTCAATGTAAAATTGAACAAAGTTTTTTTTTTAAAAATTTATCGGGCCACGAATCGGACAAATTAGGGGTGAACTGACCAAGAAATAACCTAATCCATCGAGAAATTTGCGGGAAACCAGTTCAGAATAGTGTCGAACTGACTGAGCGAGCATGACACACACTGCATGTGCGTCATCCCCTCCGCTTGACTGATAAGCCCCAAACCCAATTTTAACTTGGATTTTCCCTAGTCGTAATCCAAAATCAACTGCACACTAATTAATTCATTCAGAGAGCTATATTCTCTAGAATGATGAAAGGGAGTTATGATCAGATACCAATTAAGTCTAGTTTACGACCTAAAACTTGGATGTCCCTAGTTGGTTGATTATCAAAATTCTCTCTAAAACATTCATGCTACCATTTTTCAGTGATTGAACTTACAAAGAGTACCACTTCCTCTCTCGACCACTAAAATTAGTGATTTAGGTGTCCTAGGAAAGCTACTTGAGCTAGCTTTCTAATGCCACCTCTCTCGGTCACCCACGTTAATTCCACCATCATCGGTGTGATCAAACAATACATGACCTTTTCTGGAAAAAAACAAAGCATATGCTTCCTTGACCATTTTAGATGGCCTCAACACCCAACAAGGGCCACAAAATATATATTAGACTCCTCTTAGTTCTAGCTTTCAAATACCACTAACCTCATATGATTTGGATAAGTAATGAGGCCAAATAAATTCTAAGAAATGTAAGCTAGCTTCAGTTGTGACAAAGTTTAGTAAAACAAACTTTGTAGGTTGCTTAGATATCCATTTGAGGTGCTTCAAGTGGCCACAAACTCCTCTAAAAGTTAGCTTTCAAACTACACCAATGTCATGCCCCGACCCTGTTTGGTCAAATCCTCGTGATCAACCCGCCACTCTCCTGGTTTATTAAAGGGTTTCCCCTTATTATAGACCATAAAGATTAAGACGTCTTTTAAACCTGCACCTTTTCCAAGAATAACATAAATAAAATTAAATAATAATTTAAATTTATTATACCTGTATCATAGGCGCCTTAGTTGATGGTCTTTAAGGGTAGACTTTCTGAAATCTCCTGAAAGGGATATAAGAGAGGGGTGAGTACAACTACACAGTGAATGAGTTTTCAAAAGTTTAGACTTTTAAGAAAACATTTATTATTAGAGTGTGCCAAACTCCTTTCTTTTAAAAAATCCCTTCATTTCAAAATTTTTGATTTTTCCACCATTTCCATATTTAACCAAGGTGTGTCATCACCCAACACACATCCTTCATCATGAAGGTTACACACATTCGTTGGTCAGCACGATCACTAAACCCACTAGTGGCTTTAGAGCGACTTTACCGGCCACCAGGATAGAAGCACGACCACTTCTACTCTAGGAATGAGTGGATGTATGCGACATCTGACCCTCAATTTCGAAATTGCTTCTTTGTATCCATATGAGGACAGAGACCTCATTCTGTCCCCACCCCGGTCTCATGTGCTTGGTGCTACTCCAAATTTCGCACAGACACCTAGAACGATGAATTGCCCTTATAGCCAACAGGTCGTCCAGTGCCCTTAGGGTGCATTACTACCCCTCATGGGCATCATGATGGTTCCATACTCACAGTGCATGCACAAACAATATTTTCTCATATTCCCATGTAATCTGTGGTGCCACTGGACCAACGGCCCCGACTCACAACTCAACCCGCAGTTGTTTGTCTTGACTAGTCCATCGACCTGTCATGTCGCACTGCCCCTAGTTGACTGAGCATGTTGGTCCTATCTTGGTACCATGGCCAAACAATTCACTTATTAAGTTTTATGGCACATATATCATGTTTGTTTACGAGCTCCTTCTCGTGCCAACTGGCCTTGGGTCCACTGTACGAGATTTTCAAAATCGAGCATTTAGCCCCCCAAGTTCCAAAACTGAGGCCCCCGGCCTATTAGAGCTATTCGAGCTTCCATCGAGAAGGTCTCCCAAATTGTTTAAGCATTGGCACACAGTCAGGGGAGAGCACTTTCGACAAAACATATGTTTTCTCTATCCATTATACCACCTGGGTATAAGGACACCTCCATTCATAACCGATGAACGGGTTTTCAACTTCCTTCGAGGAAGTCTCATCATACCAACCAGGTATGATCTACTTACAACCGGTAAGTAGTTTTTCCGCATGATTTTCACATCACTTCCTCTAAGTTGCGATGTTTAAAATACCACTTAATAGTGGATTTTTATACCGAGGTACTTATCATCCCCAATCGGGTATGATATAAAATTCCCACTCACCCGTTAATGTAGTGAATTCCATTAGACTGGTTCTTTGTATTCACGCGGGCTCGTCTATGTTGGCGTTCCCAGTACTTCGTGTTCCTACACGATATAAACATCCTTGTTCACTATTACTCGACTTAACAACCTTCATTCATTTTCAATAAATGAGAAAACCCAAACTTTTTAATTATATGCAATTAGGTCCCTAAAGTTATTTCTCTTTAACTTTAAGTCCCCAAATGCCAGTTTTTCCTCAAATTGAGTCCCGGAACTTTTAAAATTTATCTTGGGACCTATATTTATTCAATTTCATAAAAAGGAGTTTAATTTCCTAAATTTCCAATTTGGTCCCCAACTTTTTCAAAATTACCATTTTTCCCTTCCTTTACAAAAATGGTAAGTTTTGCCCCAAAAATTCCAAAATTCCTCAATTGGTCCTCCAAAATTATTTTCATGCCCAATTGACCCTCAATTTCATAAAATTGCATTTTGGTCCTTTGAATTTCGAAAATCCCCAATTTCCCCAATTTTCCCCAAAATTTCCCCCAATTTCAACTCCTTAGCACAACCGATTTCATCAAATTGACCGATCAAACACCTCTAATTGTTGAAATTGAAGTTAAAATTGAGTTCCTCCATCCTCTTACGATTTAATAACACTTTGAATCACAAGTTTTGATGCTGGAACGAGCTTGAACAAAGCTTCGTTGGAAAACAGACTATAAAGAAAGAAAGCTTTGATTACTCACCAGTGAGGGCACGGCGGTCCGAGCTTTCGATCTGGGCAAATAACATCCTGAGGTTCATTCTAGAATCAAGAATCACATCAATTGATGCCGAATTGAGTTAGAATTTCATCATTGAAATTCTGTCGATTCTGTCTCTAGCACAGGCTGGAAATTGCAGAGGGGAGCCAAATTGGCTTATCTTTCAATCCTAATTCGGCCGTGGGAGGGCTGAGGAAGTGTTGAGAAGGCTTGGTTTGGCCTGAAGAGGGCTTGAAATGGTCGATTTCAACTCGGTTGAAATAGAGCTGCATCGGTCCATCGGAGCTGCTTCACTGTTTCATCACTCCGGCGACCCTCAGAGTGAACGGAGGCTACAGATGTATAGCTAACTTCTCCCTAGTTCTAAAGAACTCGACCTCACCTTGTTTGGTTAAAAAAAGACCCCATGTCAGAGCTCTGGCTTGAGCTTCATCGAAAAATGGAGCAGTTGAGAGAGAATGGAGTCTTCAGGTGTGAAGAGGATGAATGAGAGGGGTTCTTTATATAGGGAGCTTGGGGACCCGTTAGCCGTCTGTTTGCACCGTTATTACTGACATTGAAGACCTGAAACACCCCAAACAGAAGCGTTTCTTCTTCGTTGACATTTCTTTAGTTTCTCGGCGAGTGAACAGTGCTATCATCCTGAGGAAGAAGATGACACTGTTCCGAATCGGACCGGACCGGTCCAAACCGGGTTCAAGATTAAACCGACCAGTTCACCCCCCATTCGACTGAGTTTTTCAAATCTAAAAATTTCTAAATTCATCTAAATTTATTCTCTATCCAATGGTAGCCTCAAATATCCAATTTGAATTATTTAAGCCACCTAAAAAATGAATTTAGGATTCGGTTCATTAGTGGTTCAAACCGGTCCGAACTGGTTTGGATCCGGTTCACCTGAACCGGTTTGGTTTTCATCCCCAATTCCTTCACAAGCCCATTTCCATGTCTTTTGTGACTCCTTGGGTCACTTATGGTCTATAAGATTCCCAGTTTACCATCTCTTTATCGATTCCAGTTCATAAACCAGCTTAGTTCTTGAATCGGTTCAATCTAGTTCGGGTCCGGTTCACCCGAACCGATCTGGTTTTTCTCTCCCACTTTGTTCTAAGGTTCCTTCCCAAGGTTTATAAATTTCTTTGGGGCACATAGGAGTTGAATTTCTCTAATTTTCCCGTTCTCTATCGATTCTGATTCATGAACCGACTTAGTTCATAAATCGATTCAATCTAGTTGGATTCGGTTCATCTAAACCGGTATAGTATTTCTCTTCCAATTCATCCTAAGGTTCTTTTTCATGGTATTATGAACTATTTGGATCACCCGAGAGTTGTAAATTCCCAAATTTCTCATTCAAAAATGATTGGTTTTGTGAATTGGTTCAGTTTTCTCAATTGGTTTAACCGGTTCCCTTCCTGGTTTTCCTTAGCTCAAAATGGCGGGGTTTACAACCAATGTCTTCGGTGAGATCCTGACCTTGACCATGCTTTTGCTCGATAAACTACTTGCTTAGATTTAGTCCCGATCATCACTATTTTGGAAAACCCCGACTGAACAAAGGCTACGACGACCTAAGGGTAGCCCATAGGGATATCATATTTGAGTTTGAGATTTTTTATGAATTATTTTGTTGGGGAGTAAAGGTTAGAGACTAAAATGCAAACATAGATAAGTTAGAGGATCATTTACAAATAAGTTTTCTTTGGGATCTTTTTACGGGTCTAAATAAGGTTTTAGGACCATTTGGAAAGATTGATAAAGCCTTCAAACTTGCATGGTATGTTTGGAATTCCTAAAGACCTAAAAGTGACAAAAGAGAAAGTTTAGGGACTAAAGTGAAAATAATGAAATTTGTGCATCCAAAAGTAATTTTTGGGAAGTTTAAGGATGAGACTAAAGGAAGTCTAGGGACTCAAATGAAATATTTGGAGAGTCTAAGGTCCCAAAAAGTTAAGTTTTAAAGTATAGTGGTAAAATGGTAATTTTACCTAATTTAAGTACTAATTTACAAATAGTGAGAAATGAGACCTAGAAAATATCCTAAGGTATTTTGGGGACCAAAATGAGACTCAAGTAGACTTGAGACCCAATTGAAAGACTTGTATAATTCTAGGGTCCAAAAATGACGAGTTTTAAGATATAATGGGAAAAATGGTAATTTTGCCTAACTTATGGACCAATATGCAATTTTGGAAAAATAAGGTACCTAAGTGATAGATTAAGGATTTATAAAGCACATGGATAAGTATAAATACAAGAGGTTATGACCCTAAGCATGTGTAACTAACCTTAAAAGGAGGTTAGTTAAAGAACGGTTCTATGACACGTAGGTCGAGTAAATTGAGCTCAAGGGGAGAAATCGTAATTTTTTAGGAAAGTTATGAGGTAGCATTTATGTTTTGATATAAGTACTTAAACTAATCCCAATGCCTTACTATAACTCTTGTAGAGAGAATATATAGTTGCTCGAGCGATGATCTCATAACCTGTGCTAAAAGGAAGACCTATTAGAATAAAGAAGTTCTAGTCAAAAGTATGAGAGGGAGTAATGGCAGCGAGTTCGATTGGACCGATTGAATGTGGTTTACTACATTTTGATAATACCCTAAAATGTATGATGCATTATTTGGAAAAATCATATGAAATAAGTTAAAACGACATGAATGCATGCCCATTAAGAAATACTATTTTTAGAAGTGAATAAACAAGTTAAGGGTCAGTAGACCAAAATGAATAAACCATAGTCACATGCTAGGACTATGTGAGTTGGGGCCTTATTCCCCATGATATTATTGCTAATAGAAGTTGGTTAAGTGATAAACCAATCTCCTTATGATAATATATTAATCATGAGAATTGCTTGCTGAACATGGTACATGCATCAGAATATTTGAGTTGGTTGAGTGATGGACCAAACTCCATCTAATTGATTTATCACACATATTTATTTTTGTCTTCATACATACACCTGAATAGAGATGGTTAAAATGATGACCATACTCAATGAAATGTGAGATAAACATAAGTACTATCTGCATGCATATTTTTGTGATATACATATGTATATATATACTAGTAGGAAGTTTGGGGCGTTAACAATTATCAAGGTAGTGTTGACACTTAGGGAAATTGGAAGTGGTCGATAAGGGAAGATTGATTGTAAACCCCGCACTTTTGAGTTAAGGAAAATCAGGAAAAGAACTGGTTAAACCGAGTAACAAAACTGAGACGGTTTACAAACCCGATCATTTGGGATCAAGCAATTTGGAAATTTACAACTTTCGAGTGATCCAAAGGGTTTATTAAACCTTGGAAAAGAAACTTAACACAAATTAAAATAGAAAAACCAAATTGGTTTAGGTGAACGAGAGTCCATAAGAACTTTAAAGTTAAGTGTGCTTGCTCGAGAGTAGTGTGAGGATGGGTGACCTTTTGGGAAGTATGATTTTTTGTAACCCAAAATTTCGGTAAAAAATTATCATAAATAGCCATAAATTAATATATATTAAATTATTGTAATTAATACTAATAATTTAATACCAAAATTAAATTATTGGAATTAATACCAATAATTTATGGCAATATTAATACTAGTAATAAATCTCTCCCATTTAATACACGGTTTTACAACTATATAAATAGGTTATCCCCATTCATTCTCCTCACACCTGAACCCTCCTCTATCTCTCTAATGCTCCATTTCCTGGTAAAGCTCGAACTTGAGCTTCGACTTGAACAAAGGTCGGGCTCTTTAGAAACGGGGAGAAGACAGTTATCTGATAGCAAACTCCAGTCAATCCGAGAATTGTTGGAGAAGCCCAGCATGATAGAATAGTGAAGCAGCTCCGGTGGACCGAAGCTGCCCTATTTCGGCCAAGCTGAAATCGGCCATTTCAAGCCCTCCTCAAGCCAAACCAAGCCCTCCCAACACTTCCTCAGCCTTTCCACGGCCGAATTAGGACCGAAAGGTAAGCTAATTCGGCTCCCCTTTATAATTTTTGATCGGTGCTAGAGAGAGAGTCAACCGAATGTCAATGACGAAATTCTAATCCAATTCTGCATCAATTGATGCGATTCTTGATTGTAGGATGAACCTCAAGATGAGAGCTATCTGTCCAGATCGAAAGCTCGAACCGTCGTACCTTCACCGGTGAGTAATCGAAGCTTTCTCTCTCTATAGTTCATTTTCTAACGAAGCTCCGTTTGAGCTTGTCCTGGCATTAAAACTTGCGATTCACATTTCTGAAGAATCGTATAAACATGCAGAAACTCAATTTCAACTTTAATTTCAACAATTGGAAATGTTTGATGGGTAAATTTGATGAAATCAAATTCGGCTGTGTTAATTAGTTGGAATTAGGGGAAAATTGGGGATTTTCGAAATTCAAAGGACCTAAATGAAATTTTATGAAATTGAGGGTCAATTGGGCATGAAAATAATGTTGGAGAACCAATTGAGGAATTTTGAAATTTTTGGGGAAAATTTACCATTGTTGTAAAGGAAGAGCAAACTGGTAATTTTGGAAAAAGTTGGGGGACCAAATTGAAAATTTGGGAAATTAAACCCCTTTTTGTGAAATGGAATAAATTGAGGTCCTATCATAAATTTTAGAAGTTTCGGGACTCAATTTGAGGAAAAACCGGCATTTGGGACTTAAAGTTAAAGAGAAATAACTTTAGGGACCTAATTACAAATAAATGAATGTTTGACTTTCTCATTCATTTGGAATGAATGAAGGCGATTAGGCCGAAGGATAATGAACCAAGATGTTCATATCGTGTAGGAACATGAAGTACCAGGAACACCAGCAAGGACAAGCTCGCGTGAATACCAAGAACCGGTCTAGTGGAATTCGCGGCATTAACGGGTGAGTGGGTTTACTAACATCACACCCGGTTAGGATGATGAGCACAACTTAAAGATAAAAACCAGTTACCAGTTATGAGTGAAAATTTTATATCATACCCGGTAGGGGATGATAAGTACCTTGGTATAAAAACCCACTGTTTAGTGGTATTTTAATCATCACCACTTAAAAAAGTGATGTGAAAATTATGCGGAAAAACTAATTATCAGTTGTAAGTAGATCATACCCGGTTGGTATGATGAGACTTACTCGAAGGAAGTTGAAAACTCGTTCATCGGTTATGAACGGAGATGTCCTTATACCAGTTGGTATAATGGACAGTGAAAACCTATTTTGTCCGAAGTGTTCTCCCTTAACTGTGTACTAATGCTTAAACTATTTGGGAGACTTTCTTGATAGAAGCTCGAATAGCTCTTATAGGCCGGGGGCCTCAGTTTTGGAACTTGGGGGCTAAATGCCCTATTTTGAAAATATCGTACAGTGGGCCCAAGGTCAGTTGGCACGAGCAGGAGCTCGTAAATGAACATGATATATGTGCCATAAAACTTAATAAGTGAATTGTTTGGCCATGGTACCAAGATAGGACCGACATGCTCAGTTAATTAGCGGCAGTGCGACATGACAGGTCGATGGACCAGTCAAGACAAACAACTGTGGGTTGGGTTGAGAGTCGGGGACATTGGACCAGTGGCACTAAAGAATACATGACAATATAAGAATACATTGTTTGTGCATGCACTATGAGTACGGGATCATCAAAACGCCCATGAGGGGTAGTGATGCGTCCTAAGGGCACTGGACGACTTGGTGGCTATAAGGGTAGTTCGTCGTTCCAGCTGTCTGTGCGAAATCTGGAGTAGCACCAAGCGCATTAGACTGGGGTGGGGATAGGATGAGGTCTCTGTCCTCATACAGACATGAAGAAGTGATATCGGGATTGTGGGTTGGATGTCACGTACATCCACTCATTCCTAGGGTAGAAGTGGTTGTACTTCTATCCGAGTGGCAGGAAAAGTCGCTCCGAAGCCACTAGCGGGTTCAGTAGTGATACTAACTTGCGAATGTGTGTAACCTTCATGATGAAGGATGTATGTTGGGTGATGACACACCATGGTAACTAAGAAATAATGGAAAAACCTAAATTTTTAAATGAAGGGATTTTTGAAAACAAAGGAGTCTTGCACACTCCATATAAGTGTTTTTCTTAAAAGTCAAAAGCTTTTAAAAACCCATTCACTGAGTAGTCGTACTCACCCCCTCCCTTATATCCCTTTCAAGAAATCCCGAAAAGCCTCCCCTTAAAGACCGTCAACTAAGATGCCTGTAAGACAGGTATGTAAAGTTTTAAATTTCATACAGTTTTGATTATGCTATTCTAGGAAAAAGGTGCAGGTTAAAGGATGCCTTACTCTTTACAGTTTACAATAAGGGGAAACCCTTTAATAAACCGGTAGAGTGGCGGGTTGATCATGGGGATTTGACCAAACCGGGTCGGGGCGTGACATTGATAATAGTGCTTCCAGATTTCCTAGACCCCTAGATGATGTACTTGTGTGGTCCTAATGGTTACATTGCTGTGATGAGAAATGGCGAAATTAAGTCGCATGTGTAAGAGGCATGTACATGGTGTTAGGCGAGTTAATGTAATATCCTCGAATGCTAAGTCATCCAAGTGAGAGATAAACTTGGGGGGTATCAGTTGTGGAGGTACATGTGACTCATACACTCTCATCTTACCTGATCATAATAATGGCATGTCTTTCAGGCGTGGCTTGGGCCATGAGTTGTCATTATGTGTTATTACATGCATACCATTAAACATTGACATGATTTTTAGGGAGAGAGAGTTTGATCCGATGTAATGACGAATTATAGTCCCAGGTGGCATGAGATAGGAGTATCAAGGTGTAAACCCCGCCCTTTTGAGCTAAGGAAAACCGAGAAATGAACCGGTCAAACTAAGTGAGAAAATCGAACCAGTTCACAAACCCGATTATCAGGAAATGGGAAATTTGGAAATTTACAACTCTTGAGTGAATCAAAGGGTTCATAAAACCATAGAAAAGAACCTTAGGACAAATTGGAAGAGAAAAACTAGACCGGTTTAGATGAATTGGATCTAACTGGATTGAACCGGTTTGAGAACCGAGTCGGTTCATGAATCGGAACCAATAGAGAATGGGAAAATTAGAGAAATTTCAACTCCCTTGTGACCCAAATAGATTTATAAACCTTGGGAAGGAACTTTAGAACAAAGTGGGAGAGAAAAACTAGACCGGTTCGGGTGAACCAGACCCGAACCAGATTAAGCTAGTTTAAGAACTGAGTCGGTTTATGAACCAGAACCGATAGAGAGATGGTAAAGCAGGAATTTTATGGATCCTAAGTGGCCTAAGGAGTCATAAAAGTCACAAAAAAGGAATTTAGTG
The DNA here is from genome assembly GCA_030064425.1 of Trapa bicornis. Lineage (NCBI taxonomy): Eukaryota > Viridiplantae > Streptophyta > Magnoliopsida > Myrtales > Lythraceae > Trapa > Trapa bicornis. Next base: position 14,670,896 of record CM057753.1, on the reverse strand, counting down.
TGAATTGGAGATGAAAACCAAACTGGTTTAGTTGAACTGGATCTGAAATGGGTTGAACCGATTTGAACCACTATTGAATAGGATGATTAAATTCATTTTTTAGGTGGCTTAAAAATTTCAAATTTGAGATTTGAGACCACCGTTGGATGGAAAATGAATTTAGATGAATTTAGAAATTTTTAGATTTGAAAAACTCAATCGAATGGGGGGTGAACCGACCTGTTTAAGCTTTGAACCCAGTTCGGACCAGTCCAGTCCGATTTAGAACAGTATCATCTTCTTCCTTCAAATGACAGCACTGTTCACTCACCGGAAAATTGAAGCAGCACCGGCGAAGAAGAAACGTTTCTGTTCAGTATGTTTCAGGCCATCAATGTTTGTCATAAAGGTGCCAAATAGATGGCCAACGAGTCCTCGAGCTTCATATATGAAGAGCTCCTCCCCATTGATCCTCTCTACACCTGAAAAGTCCATTCTCTCTCAACTGCTCCATTGTTTCAGTGAAGCTCGAACCAGAGGTTTGACATGGGCATTTTCTAAGCCAAACAAGGTGAGGTCGGGTTCTTTATAACCGGGGAGAAGTCATCTACATGCCTGTAGTCTTTGTTTGCTCCGAGGGTCGCCGGAGAAGAGTCGATGTGATGGAACAGTGAAGCAGATTAGACGGACTGAAGCTGCCCTGCTTTGACCAAGTTGAAATCGACCATTTTGAGCTATCCTCAGGCTAAACCAAGCCCTTCCAACACTTCCTCGACCCTCCCACGACCGAATTAGGACTGAAAGGTAATCCAATTTGGTTCCTCTCTGCAATTTTTGACCGATGCTAGAGAGAGAACCGATAGAATTTCGATGATGAAATTCTAACACAATTTGACATTAATTGATGTGTTTCTTGATTCTAGGATGAAGCCCAGGACGAGAGCTATGTGCCTAGATCGAAAGCTCGGACCGCCATGTCCTCACCGGTGAGTAATCGAAACTTTTTCTCTTTACAATTCATTTTCTCGTGAAGCTCCATTTTAGCTCGTTCCAGCATTAAAACTTGCGATTCAAATTGCTAAAGAATCGTATGAACATGTAGAAACTCATATTCAACTTCAATTTTAACAATTGGAAACGTTTGATCGGTCAATTTGATAAAATCAAATTCGACTATGTTAAGAAGTTGGAATTGGGGGAAAATTGGGGATATTTGAAAATTCGAAGGACCTAAATGAAATTTCCTAAAATTGAGGGTCAATTGGGGATGATAAAAATGTTAGAAGGCAAATTAAGAAAATTTAGAATTTTTGAGGTAAAATATACCATTTTTGTAAAGGAAGGGTGTAAACTCCGCCCTTTTGAGTTAAGGAAAACTGAGAAAAGAACCGGTCAAACGAATAAAAAAATCGAGCCGGTTTATATTTGGGAACAAGCAATATGAAAATTTACAAATTCTGGGTGATCCAAAGGGTTCATTAAACTTTGGAAAAGAAATTTAAGAAAAATTAGAAGATAAAAACCAAACTGGTTTAGGTGAACAAGATTTCATAAGAACTTTGAAGTTAAGTGTGCTTGCCCGAGAGTATGAATTGTTTTGTAACCCGAAATTTCAGTCAAAAATTTTTATGCGGACGTACACCTTATCATAAATAACCATAAATTAATATATATTTAATACCAATAATTTAATACCTAAATTAAATTATTAGAATTAATACAAATAATTTAATACCAAAATTAAATTATTGGAATTAATACCAAAATTAAATTATTGGAATTAATACCGAAATTAAATTATTGGAATTAATACCAAAATTAAATTATTATAATTAATACCAAAATTAAATTATTGGAATTAATACCAAAATTAAATTATTGGAATTAATACCAAAATTAAATTATTGGAATTAATACCAAAATTAAATTATTGGAATTAATACCAATAATTTATGGCAATATTAATACTAGTAATAAATCTCTCCCATTTAATACACAAGTTTTACACCTATATAAAGAGGTCATCCCCATTAATTCTCCTAACACCCGAACACTTCTCTCTCTCTCTTTACTGCTCCATTTCTCGGTGAAGCTTAAAGTAGAGCTTCGACTTCAACATTTTTCTTAATCTCGAAAGGAGAGGTCAGACACTTTAGAACCTGGGAGAAGACAACTATCTGATAGCAAACTCCAGTCAATCCAAGAATCGTTGGAGAAGCGCCGGCATGATGGAATAGTGAAGCAGCTCCGGCGGATCGAAGCTGCCCTATTTCGGCCAAGTTGAAATTGGCCATTTCAAGCCCTCCTCAGGCCAAACCAAGCCCTTCCAACACTTCCTCAGCCTTTTTGATCGGTGCTAGAGAGAAGGTCGACCGAATTTCAATGATGAAATTCTAATCTAATTCCGCATCAATTGATGCGATTCTTGATTCTAGGATGAACCTCAGGACGAGAGCTATCTGCCCAGATCGAAAGCTCGGACCGCCGTGCCTTCACCGATGAGTAATAGAAGCTTTCTCTCTCTATAGTTCATTTTTCAATGAAGCTCCATTTGAGCTCGTTTCGGCGTTAAAATCCGCGATTCAAAGTTTCTTAGAATCATATGAACATGCAGGAACTCAATTTCAACTCCAATTTCAACAATTAGAAGTGTTTGATTGGTCAATTTGATGAAATCAAATTCGGTAGTGTTGAAGAGTTGAAATTGGGGGAAAAATTGGGGATTTTCGAAATTCAAAGGGCCAAAATGTAATTTTATGTAATTGAGGGTCAATTGGGTATGAAGATTATGTTGGAGGACCAATTGAGGAATTTTAGAATTTTTGGGGCAAAACTTACCATTTTTGTAAAGGAAGGGCAAAATGGTAATTTTGGAAAAAAATTAGGGGACCAAATTGGAAATTTGGGAAATTAAACCCCTTTTTGGTGAAATTGAATAAATTGAGGTCCCAATATAAATTTTAAAGGTTACGGGACTCAATTTGAGGAAAAACTGACATTTGGGACTTAAAGAGAAATAACTTTAGGGACCTAATTGCAAATAAATGAAAGTTTGACTTTCTCATTCATTTGGAATGAATGAAGGCGATTAGGCCGAAGGATAATGAACCAAGATGTTCATATCGTGTAGGAACACAAAGTACTGGGAACGCCAGCAAGGACAAGCTCACTTGAATACCAAGAACCGGTCTAGTGGAATTTGCGGCATTAACGGGTGAGTGGGTTTACTAACATCATACCCGGTTGGGATGATGAGAACAACTTAAAGATAAAAACCACTTATCGGTTGTGACTGGAAATTTTATATCATACCCGGTAGGGGATGATAAGTACCTCGGTATAAAAACCCACTGTTTAGTGGTATTTTAATCATTACCACTTAGAGAAAGTGATGTGAAAATTATGTAGAAAAATTAATTACCGATTGTATGTAGATCATACCCGGTTGGTATTATGAGACTTTCTCGAAGGAAGTTGAAGACCCGTTCATCGGTTATGAATAGAGATGTCCTTATACCAGTTGGTATAATGGACAGTGAAAGCCTATTTTGTCGGAAGTGTTCTCCCCTAACTGTGTGCCAATTCTTAAACTAGTTGGGAGACCTTCTTGACGGGAGCTCGAATAGCTCTTATAGGCCGGGGGCCTCAGTTTTGGAACTTGAGGGCTAGAATGCCCAGTTTTTTTAAAAATCTCGTACAGTGGGGCCAATGCCAATTGGCACGAGGAGGTGCTTGTAAACGAACATGATATATGTGCCATAAAACTTAATAAGTGAATTGTTTGGCCATGGTTACAAGATAGGACTGACATGCTCAGTCAACTAGCGGTAGTGCTACATGATAGGTCGATGGACTAGTCAAGACAAACAACTGCGGGTTGAGTTAAGAGTCGGGGCCGTTGGACCAGTGGCACCACGTATTACATGGCTTGATAAGAAAACATTGTTTGTGCATGCACTGTGAATACAGGATCATCAAGATGCCCATGAGGGGTAGTGATGCGTCCTAAGGGTACTGGACGACCTGGTGGCTATAAGGGCAGTTCGTCGTTCTAGGTGTCTGTGCAAAATTTGGAGTAGCACTAAGCGCATGAGACCGGGTTGGGGATGGGATGAGGTCTCTGTCCTCATGCGGAAATGAAGAAGTTATTTCAGGATTGTGGGTCGGATGTCGCGTACATCCCCTCATTCCCAGGGTAGAAGTGGTCGTACTTCTATCCGGGTGGCAGGAAAAGTCACTCTGAAGCCACTAGTGGGTTCAGTAGTGATACTGACTTGCGAATGTGTGTAACCTTCATGATGAAGGATATGTGTTGGGTGATGACACACTGGTAACTAAGAAATAATGGGAAAACCCAAATTTTTAAATGAAGAGATTTTTGAAAAGAAAGGAGTCTGGCACACTCCATATAAATATTTTTTTTAAAAGTTAAAAGTAGACCTTTGAAAACCCATTCACTGAGTAGTCGTACTCACCCCCTTCCTTATATCCCTTTCAGGAAATCCCGGAAAGCCTACACTGAAAGACCATCAACTAAGATGCCTGTAAGATAGGTATGTAAAGTTTAAAATTTCATGCAGTTTTGATTATGCTATTCCAGGAAATTGTGGAGGTTTATAGGATGCCTTACTCTTTATAGATTATGATAAGGGGAAACCCTTTAGTAAACCGGGAGAGTGGCGGGTTGTTCACGGGGATCCGACCAAAACCGGGTCGGGGCATGACAAAGGGCAAAATGGGGGGACCAAATTGGAAATTTGGGAAATTAAACCCCTTTTTATGAAATGGAATAAATTGAGGCCCTATAATAAATTTTAAGAGTTTTGGGACTTAATTTGAGGAAAAATCGGCATTAGGGACTTAAAGAGAAATAACTTTAGGGATCTAATATCAAATAAATAGAAAGTTTAGTTTTCTCATTCATTTGGAATGAATGAAGTCTATTAGGCCAAAGGATAATGAACCAGGATGTTCATATCGTGTGGGAACACGAAGTATTGAGAACGCCAACAAGGACAAGCTCGCGTGAATACAAAGAACCGTAGTGGAATTCACTATATTTACAGATGAGTGGGATTTTATATCATACCTGGTTGGGAATGATAAGTACCTCGAAATGAAAACCCACTACCAAGTAGTATTTTAAACATCACACCTTAGAGGAGTGATGTGAAAATCATGCAAAAAAAACTACTTAATAGTTGTAAGTAGATCATACCCGATTGGTATGATGAAACTTACTTGAAGGAAGTTGAAAACTGTTTCATCGATTATGAGCGCAAATGTCCTTATAACCGGTCGGTATAATGGACAGTTGAAAATTTATTTTTGTTGGAAGTGCTGTCCCCTGACTGTGTGGCAATGCTTAAATGATTTGGGAGTCCTTCTTGACGGGAGCTTGAATAGCTCTTATAGTCCGGGGCCTCGATTTTGGAACTTGGGAACTATTTTTTCCAATTTTGAAAATCTAGAACAAGTGGGCCACAGGCCAGTGGGCACGAGCAGGAGCTCGTAAACAAACATGAGATATGTGCCATAAAACTTTAATAAATGAATTGTTTGGCCATGGTACCAAGATAGGATTGACATATTCAATCAACTAATGGTAGTGTGACATGACAGGTCTCCGGACCAGTCAAGAGTAACAGCTATAGGTTGAGTTAAGAGTTGGGTCCGTTGGACCAGTGGCACCACATATTATATGGCATGATAAGAAAGTACTATTTGTGCATGCACTATGATTACAGGATCATCAAGACGCCCATGAGGGGTAGTGATGCATCCTAAGGGCCCTGGTCAACCCGATGAGAATAAGGGCAGTTCGTCGTACCAGGTGACTGTATGAAATTTGGAGTAGCACTAAGCGCATGAGACGGGGGTGGGGATGGGATGAGGTCTTTGTCCTCGACACGAAGAATTGATTTCGGGCTTGTGGGTCGGATGTCACGAACATCCACTCATTCTCAGGGTAGAAGTGGACGTACTTCTATCTGGGTGGCCGGTAAAGTCGCTACGAAGCCACAAGTGGGTTCAGTGGATGTGCTGGCCTGCAAATGTGTGTTTAACCTTTATGATGAAGGATGTGTGTTGGGTGATGAGACACTGTGATTAATAAGGAAATGATGGTAAAAACCAAGATTTGAAATGAAAGGTTTTTGAAAGAAAGGAGTCCGACACACTCCAATACAAATCTTTTTCATAAAGGTAAAGGTATTGAAAAACCCATTCACTGAGTAGTTGTACTCACCCTCTCCCTTATATCCCTTTTCAGGAAATTCTGGAAAGCCTACCCTTAAAGACCATCAACTAAGATGCCTGTGAGACAGGTATAATAAAATTAATATATTATGCTGTTTTGATTTATGTTATTATAGGAAAAGGTGTAGATATAAAGGACGCCTTACTCTTTACAGTCTATAATAAGGGCAAACCCTTTAAATAAACCGGGAGAGTAGCAGGTTGATCATGGGGATTCGACCAAAGCAGGTCGGGGCATGACAACTAGAGTCGTATTAGAGCATATTTCCTTGAATACATAATCAAAACTAGAAAATATAGTAACTAATAGAATTTATCTTAAAATTTATAGATGGCTTTGAGGAGAGGAACCAAGAAAACTAGGAATGAATCTACTCAACACCTTGTTCTCGTTGGAAGACAACTCTAGAAGCTTCCCAATGCCCGAGATATAGTAGAAGCCTCAAAGGACCATATGGGGAAACATCCAGTACCGCCAAGGAGTATGGTGCTAGGGCATGTTAAGGTCACAGTCCTGTGTACAAAGGGAGCCAAGCCTAAAGCTAGGAATGCTAGTACAGACATATAATCTTATCAAGGAGGATACTTGCCAAGAAAACCATAGCTTCCTATCTATTTTGTGACTACTTTATGTGATAGGGCTAAAATCCCAACCTTTTGTATTGCCTTGTTAATGAAATACTCAAATTCTTAAATCTCTAGCTACCAATGATGTGATCTTGCTAGGAATATGGCCTAAGGAAAATAAACCAAACAAACCCACACTATCCTAGAAACTAAGGAAAAGTTACATTTCAGTTATGGAAGATGAATAAGGGAATTAAGAAACCTAGGGGGACTCGTACCATGACTCTTTAGCAAATTAAATTCAGCAAGAAAACTCAAAGATGGCGAAGCACCAAACCACTAGTAATCCTGGAAAAGCCCCACTCAAAGGAAAGAAGGAACCACCACAATCCATGCAAGTGAATAACCTATTACAAGTATGAACTATGGGGACATTACGTGAAGAAGTGCCCAACCCTACTAAGGACAAGTACCAAGATAAACTATTATAGGTGTAAGGAAAGAAGGAGTGTCCCACATCTCATAGATTTAGGGCAATACCTCCTCAAAGGTCACTAAAGACATGAAGGATTGTAGATTGGAACTATGGAGCAAGTTAGGTAAGTAGTTCACAAAGAGGTCAAGAAATGACGAGGTGAATTCCAAATTTAAACTTCTTCTTAAGAAGGTAAGGTACATGGGAAGTATACCTAGAACCCCTTATAAGGGAGCAAACACAGAAAAATGTCCTCTAGAAACTCTAGGTAATGGCACAATGAGAGTGAAGAAGAGAAGGAATATGCTAGGAAAGGGAACTCTGGAGGGACACATACAACTAAGTACCTTCAAGGAATCATTGAATTGGTAGATGGACATAACGGGATATTTTGGGATTTTAGGAATGAATCACTTTGGAAAAAGCAATGAAGGCAAAATAGGAATTTTGGATCAACATGACAAAAGAAAGCAAGTTGTTACAACAAGAAGGTCAAAGAGAATAAATGACACCCTAAGAAAGACTGGATGGTAGAAAGGACTACACCCTAAAAAGGTTAGTGAGATGGACGTTAAGGACAGAAGGACTTGAGAAACAGCTGCCCTAAGAAACTTAGACCAAATGAATGGTGGAGGCAAAGCAGTTAACAAACTAATACTCGGGAAAGCCATAATTTGAGTTCCAACAAAGAAGAGAGAGGTGGAAAGGCCAAATACTTAGGAAAAGAAGGATGAAAGAAATCCTTAAAAGGATCAAAGGCCAATTAATGACTAAACTCAAGCCAAGAAAGGGATAGGAAAGCCTCTCACATAATGGTCAAGAAATCTTGAAACATGGAAGATGTGTACGCTCCCTAAAGAAATAGATAGGCACTAGGTACGAATGAGGATGCATATAGAGTATAAAAGATGTGCCTGCAAGATTTGAGGAGTAAAGGTAAATAGGAGAAGACGATATCAAGGGATGTCATTTAAGGGTAGAAATCCCCTAGAGCAATTGTAAAAAAGAATGTCAGGAGAAAGGAAAAGAATCGTACCAAGGAAGGAAGCCCCAAAAAGACATACGTATCCCAATTAAGAGGAAATGGAACCAACCGAAATGGAAAGAACGATAAGCTCACAAATGAAATGTTAGTTGAGATGGAAAGATCGAGTACCAAGGAAAAGTACTCCTGAGGTCCTAAGAAGTAAATTAAACCAAAGGAATGGATAAATAGCATGGTAGCATCAAAGAATGCCGCAATGAATATGAGTGGGTGGACTACAATAATAAGAGAGTAAAAGAAAGAATATATGAGAAATCTTGGAGAAGTAAGCCCTCAATTAAGAAATCAATTAGGGAAAACGACTATTGACATCAGGACGGGTTGTGGTCCTTTTTCACTTAATGGAGCCTAAAGAATGGATGGATGAACATAGTGTAGAGTATATGAAATAAGACCAACAATCATAAATTCCTTAGATAAGGAATGAAAGTAAATTTTAAGACGAATAAGGATTCAAGGTGGGAAATTACCTCAATATAGAAGAAGGTGCAATGAAATAAAGGAAGGAATCTCCAAAGGATGGTAAGAAGGTTAAACATGTAACTCTTAAGGTTAAAACCTCTACTTTGAGGAATATAATAGAGAATGAAATTGTAAGAAGGGGATTCCTCAAACAAAACAATCAATACATCGACCAAAAAGAGATCAACTCAAAATAATGAATCATGAAATGAACACGAGCAAGTAAGAGTGGATTAAGAAAAAAGGAAGTCCTTGAATAAAGGATGCCACTAAAGAAGCGAAAAGACATAAGAAGGGAAAAATCTTCGTATGTCAATAATCATCAGGAAACCCAAATGATTGGAATAGAAAGAACCCAATAAAGATGTTGGGAAAGGAGGTGTAGGTAAGAGAAATCCAACCGGTTATGTGAGACTTAACTTCAAAGGCATGGTGGATGAGAGGCTAGTGGTAAAAAGGATAGTTGAGGAATGCTATCAAAAGAAAAGATAGATGAAGTTATACGATCCCTGAAAGGTCGAAAAGCTAAGAGAGACCCTCAATGAGATGTTCTAGAAATCTAATGGACAGAGATAGGTCCTAGAAAATGCCATGCTGTAAGGGGCATGTAAGCTCAACAATCCCAAGGAGAATATGACTCAATGTAAAGAAGAGTCGGCTAATAAGCATGACAAGGTTGAATATAAAAATTTAGATTGAAGTTATAATAGACAACAAATGGAGGAAGGGTCAAAATAGGACAAAAAAGTGATAAGAAAGAAAACCGTGGAAACAAGTACGTAACGTTCGAAAGAACATTGAGCTAAATGTTTCAATGACCAAGGGGTTAACTAGACACAGGAATGGTTAGGCATCTTGGAATTCCCAATCTTGAGTATAGTACCTCAAAGGGAAGAATGTGCTCTAAACAAAGAAAGATATGAATCTAAGAATATACCCTGAAGTAAGGTATGTATAGTTATGATAAACTACATGAAGGGAGTAAATAATTTAAAGAAAAATAAATTCCTTATGTGAAGGATGTAAAAAGGGCTAATTGAAAGAACGAGAGAAGAGTTTGGATGTTAAGCAAACACCAAAGGGACATCAAAGGAAATGATTCCTCATGCAAGGTTGATAATTAAGTTTTGGGGATAAAACTCCTAAAAGAAGGGGAGAGTTGTAAACCCCGCCCTTTTGAGCCAAGGAAAACCGGGAAAAGAACCGGTCAAACCGAGTGAGAAAACCGAACCGGTTCACAAACCCGATTATTAGGAAATGGGCAATTTAGAAATTTACGACTCTTGGGTGAATCAATGGGTTAATAAAACCATGGAAAAGAACCTTAGGACAAATTGGAAGAGAAAAACCAGACCGGTTTAAATGAACCAAATCCAATTGGATTGAACCAGTTTATGAACCGAGTTAGTTCATGAACCGGAACCAATAGAGAATGGGCAAATTAGAGAAATTTCAACTTCCTTGTGACCAAAGGGATTTATAAACCTTGGGAAGGAACCTTAGAACAAAGTGGGAGAGAAAAACCAGACCGGTTTGGGCGAATCGGACTCGAACCGGATTAAATCGATTTAAGAACCGAGCTGGTTTATGAACCGGAACTAATGGAGAAATGGTAAAGCAGGAGTTTTATGGACCCTAAGTGACCTAAGGAGTCATAAAAGTCACGAAAAAGGACTTTAGGGTGAATTGGAGATGAAAACCAAACCGGTTCAGGTGAACCTGATCCGAATCGGATTGAACCGGTTTGGACTGGTTTGAACCACTAGTGAACCGGGTGACTAAATTCATTTTTCTAGGTGGCTTAAAAATTTAAAATTTGAGATTTGAGACCACCATTGGATAAAAAATGAATTTAGATTAATTTAGATTTGAAAAAATCGGTAGAATGGGGGGTGAACTGGCCGGTTTAAGCTTTGAACCCGGATCGAATAGGTCGTGTCTTGTTTAGAACAGTGTCGTCTTCTTCCTTCACATGACAATACTGTTCACTTGCAGAAAAATCAAAGTAGCATCAGCGAAGGAAAAACATTTACATTTAGTACATTTTAGGCCATCAATGTTTGCCATAAAGGTGCCAAACGGACGACCAACGAGTCCCCGAGCTCCCTATATTAAGAGCACCTCCCCATTCATCCTCTCCACACCTGAAAACTCCATTCTCTCTCAACTGCTTCATTTTCTGATAAAGCTCAAACCAGAGCTCTAACATGGGAACTTTTTGAGCCAAACAAGGTGAGGTTGGGTTCTTTAGAACCGGGGAGAAGTCAGCAACACGTCTGTAGTCTTCGTTTGCTCCGAGGGTCGCCATAGAAGCGCCAGCATGATGGAACATTGAAGCAGCTCCGGTAGACAGAAGTTGCCTTGTTTTGGCTGAGTTGAAATTGGCCATTTCGAGCCCTCCTCAGGCCAAACCAAGCCCTCCTAACATTTCCTCAGCCCTCCCACGGGTAAATTAGGATTGAAAGATAAGCCAATTTGGCTCCCCTCTACAATTTCCAGCTGATTCTAGAGAGAGAACTGACAGAATTTCGATGATGAAATTCTAACTCAATTTGGCATCAATTGATGCGATTCTTGATTCTAGGATGAACCCCATGACAAGAGTTATCTGCCTAGATTGAAAGCTCGAACTGCCGTGTCCTCACCGGTGAGTAATATAAGCTTTCTCTCTCTATAGTTCATTTTTCGGTGAAGCTCCATTTGAGCTTGTTCCGACATTAAAACTTACGAATCAAATTGCCAATTTCAACAATTGGAAACATTTGATCGGTCAATTTGATGAATTCAAATTCGACTGTGTTAATAAGTTTGGATTGGGGAAAAAATTGGGGATTTTTAAAAATTAGAAGGACCGAAATGCAATTTCCTAAAATTGAGGGTCAATTTGGCATGATAAAAATGTTAGAGGGCCAATTGAGGAATTTTGGAATTTTTGGGGTAAAATTTACCATTTTTGTTAAGGAAGGGCAGAATGGTAAGTTTGGATAATTTGGGGGACCAAATTGGAAATTTTGGAAATTGAACCCCTTTTTGTGAAATGGAATAAATTGAGGCCTTATGATAAAGTTTAAGAGTTTTGGGACTCAATTTGAGGAAAAATCGGCGTTAGGGACTTAAAGTTAAAGAGAAATACCTTTAGGGATATAATTGCAAATAAATAGAAAGTTTAGTTTTCTCATTCGTTTGGAATGAATTAAGGCTATTAGGCCGAAGGATAATGAACTGAGATGTTCATATCATGTAGGAACATGAAGTACCGGGAACACCAGCAAGAACAAGCTCGTATGAATATAAAGAACCGGTCTAGTGGAATTCACTACATTTACGGGTGAGTGAGATTTTATGTCATACCTGATTGGGAATGATAAGTACCTCGAAATAAAAACTCACTACCAAGTTGTATTTTAAACATCACACCCTAGAGAAGTGATGTGAAAATCATGCGAAAAAACTACTTACCAGTTGTAAGTAGATCATACCCGGTTGGTATGATTAAACTTCCTAGAAGGAAGTTGAAAACCCATTCATCGGTTATGAGCGGAGATGTCCTTATATTCGGTCGGTATAATGGACAGTTGAAAATGTATTTTTCTCGGAAGTGCTCTCCCCTGACTATGTGCCATTGATCAAACGATTTGGGAGACCTTCTTGACATGAGCTCGAAAAGGTCTTATTGGCCGGGGGCCTTGGTTTTTGAACTATGGGGCTATTATGCCCGTTTTGAAAATCTCGAACAATTGGGCCTTTGTCCAGTGGGCACAAACAGGAGCTCGTAAACAAATATGAGATATGTGCTATAAAACTTTATAAATGAATTGTTAGGCCATGGTTCAAAGATAGGATCGACATATTTAGTCAACTCGTGGCAGTGTGACATGACAGGTCTCCAGACCAGTCAAGACAAACAGCCGCAGGTTGAGTTAAGAGTTGGGGCCGTTGGACCAGTGGCACCACAGATTATATGGCATGATAAGAAAATACTGTTTGTGCATGCACTATGATTACGGGATCATCAAGATGCCCATGAGGGGTAGTGATGCATCTTAAGGGCCCTGGACGACCCAGTGAGTATAAGGGCAGTTTGTTGTACCAGGTGACCGTGTGAAATTTAGAGTAGCACTAAGCTTATGAGATTGGGGTGGGGATGGGATGAGGTCTCTGTCCTTATACAAACTCGAAGAATTGATTTCGAGATTGGGGGTCAGAAGTCATAAACATTCACTCATTCTCAAGGTAAAAGTGGATGTACTTTTATTTGAGTTGCGGGTAAGGTTGCTCCGAAGCCACAAGTGGGTTTAGTGGACGTGCTGGCCTGCGAATGTGTGTTTGACCTTAATGATGAAGAATGTGTGTTGGGTGATGACACACCATTATTAATAAGGAAATGGTGGTAAAAATCGAGATTTGAAATGAAAGGTTTTTGAAAGAAATGACTCTGGCACACTCCAATACAAATCTTTTTTATAAAAGTAAAAGTATTGAAAAACCCATTAACTAAGTAGTTGTACTCACTCCCTCCCTTATATCCCTTTTCATGTAATTCTGGAAAGCCTACCTTTAAAGACCATCAATTAAGACGCCTATGAGACAAGTATGATGAAATTAAATATTATGCAGTTTTGATTTAAAGGACGCCTTACTCTTTATGGTCTATAATATGGGAAAACCCTTTAAATAAACCGGGAGAGTGGCGGGTTGATCCTGGGGATCTGACCAAATCGGGTCGGGGCATGACACAATGGGTTGGGTAAATCTATGGATAGTGAATAAGTTTTTAAAAACTGTGAATAAATCTCCATGTTAGAATTTATGTGAAGTCTAAAGTCGTATGACATGTAGTGGCTCGACGTCAATACCTTATTCACTAAACTGTGAGCTCACCCCGTTCCCCAAACAATTACAGGTGAAAGTCGAAGTTCCATGAGGCACAAGCCATGGCATCACCTTAGAAAACTCTTAGAAAATAATTTATAGATAGATGTAGATACCACACCGAAATTCTCTATGAATAACTCTTAGAAAACCTTGATTATAAATCTGATTGCTTGAATGCTACAAGTAAAAACATGATAATTTCAAAAGTTGTTTAAAGAGAGAAAGAAGAACAAAATCTCACAATATTTAATTTCAAAAGTGTCTCCTTTACAATGGCGTGGAAATAAGGAAAAAATATCTTATGGTTTTCATGCCAACCAATCATTGTTCTTCTAATGCAAATATTTAGGATATTTGCTAACTACTTTGAAAATTTGAATTTGACTAACTAAATATTTAATATTATCCATTAATATTCTTGAATATATATTATATTAATAAATATCTTCTTAACATTCAAATTTGGACCTTCTCTTGGGCTTTTCTATTGGGATTTCACTTGGATTTTCTAAGATCTATTTAATAAACCCATATACAACTTCTTTGAATCTTTTAACCATTAACCTTATTATTGGGCCATATTCCACTTTCAAATGATCATTCAACTCATTTTGTGATGAAATATTCAGCTCCATTACAGGTTTGGTTGATCGGACTTGTGGATTCACATCATTCTCCCTCTCTTGAAAATGATTTGTCCTTAAATCTTCAGTTCCTTCATCACCTACATTAAAGGGCATTAAATTATAAATATTTAAACTATAGCTAACAACATACTTATCATATAGCTTCCCATTATAAGTATTGTTTATGAGTTTTAACACTTTAAATAATCCCTCTAATCTAAGGAATTTTGATAGTTTTTTTTCCATAAGCCATTCATTACTCATATGTAGGCTAATCCAAAACCCATGTATAAAAAATAATATTCTTGAAATCATTGTTGGCTAGATTAATATTTTCTTGAGTTTGTCGTTTTCTATCAAATGGATTAAAACCATAGATAATCTAAAATGGTGAAAACCTAGTCATAAAATAAATATAACAATCATATGCCAACTAAACATGTGATAAACATGCATATTAAAATAGAAGTTTTATTTTCAATTTACCCAAAAAATATTCCAAAAGTAACTAAAAATTTATAATGACGATAAGATACAATAATTCTAGGAATATCATGTAATATAACAATTTCTCTAAATAATAAATCAACAACATTTCATGAATCATCATTTTTTTTATATGGATTAAAATGTTTAATTTTTAAAAATTGGTTATCTATCACAATCACAAAATATCTCCCCTATTAGTTATTAGTAATCTTAAAATGAAATACATAGAGATATCAATCAAATGAGTAGTAGGAATTGTAAGAGTAGTATATAAGACAAGAAATTTATGTGTAGATTTAGTGTCTTTACATGTAATGCATCAAATAGAAATTGTCTCAACATTAATTTTCATATGTAGTCCAAAAGAATGCTCATGCAATATTGAAATAGTCTTAGCTACCCCAAAAAATCTAATAACTCCCGCAACATATGATTCCCAAACTAATAACCCACTTAAAGAAAATTTAGGGATGTTTAATAGGTTTTACTAAAAGATCAACTCATTTTGCTTATAAAAATTTTCAAACCCAATTCCAATCACTTCATAGCAGTCATGATCTTCTGCATACAATTTCTTAGTATAATGAAAACTAAGCAATTTAGTATCAATGATTTTAAGCAAAACGTATCTCCCAGATAATGCATCAGCAACTATATTTTTCATACCTTGTTTAATCTTTATACCATATGGAAATATCTTTATGAAAATCACTCACCTTGCATGATACTCGTTCAGTTTGTGTTGCCCATTAAGGTGCAAAACAAATTAATACTTAATGTGAATCTTAGACTCTTTAGGCCTTATGTAGTGATGCTATCTTTGTAGGGTTTGACTATGGGAATACATCTCCTTGTTATAGGTAGGACATTTGTGTGCTACTCCACTCCACGTTTCACTAAAATATGCAATTGATCTTCTTTTCTGCATTGATACACCTCTAATACCTGTTCTTGATGTATCACACTTAATTTCAAATGTTTTAGAAAAATTAAGTAATGCAAGCAAATGAGCATTAGTTAGTTTATCATTTATTAGTTTGAAAGTTCATTCTTGATCATCAAACCATTTAAATGATACATTCTTCTTTAAAAACATAGTGAGAGGTGTATGATAACTACTAAAGTTTGGAACAAAATGACCATAAAAACTAGTTAATTTAATTGAATTTCTCACATGACTTACCGAATTAAGTATTGTTCGCCAATCACCAATTGCTTTAATATGTTCATCATCAACTCCAAACCTTTCAAAACTTATTACATATCCATGAAATACAAGTTTATTTGAACAAAAGATGCATCTCTTCAAATTGGCAAACAACTAATATTTCCTAAAAACTTGTAAGGAAATTTTAAAATATCTTTCATGTTCATCTAAGTACTTGTTTTATATTATGACATCATCAAAATATACATCAACAAAATTTTCAATGAAAGCACGCAAAACATAACTCATTAACCTCGTAAAAGTGTTAACTGCATTAGTTAAACCAAAACTCATAACCAACCATTTATATAAACTAGGTTTTTCTTTTAATGCAGTTTTCAATCCATAATTATCTTTTATTCAAATTTTAAAATATTCACTCTTAAGATGAAATTTTGAAAACAAATAGTATCCATGTAGCTCATCTACCATAATATTTAATAGAGTAATACGGTGATGAAACATTACCTTGATACTCTTGATAATTTGATAATCAATACACATTCGCCAAGTTTTTTCATTTTTGGGTATTTGCACTAAACATTGACTCATGTTATTTCGAGCGTATCCTTGTTTCTTTAAATTTAGGATTTCGTATTGAAGTTGATTCTTGATTTCTTGAACTTGTGGAATACCGTGAGTTATCTTCTAAAAAATATCATACTTGGATTCCTACAAAAAAGATATATTATTGCTTGGTAAATATTCAACAATTTTGTTAGTATTTATAAATTTATCCTTTTACATAAGTACTATATGTATATGTTGTGAAATTATATCTCTCTTGATCTCACTTTTTCTTTCCATTAAATTATTTTTGCTATCTTTTCTTTTTATTATGACTTTCCTCTCTTCTTTTTCAACTTTGTCCTTTCTCTCTTCATTTTCAATTATGGTTTTTTTTTTCTGTTTAAACTCTGATTTCTCTCTCTCTTTTTTTTTTCAAATTTTCCTTTTCTCTCTTCAACTTCAATTTTGGCTTTTCTCTCTCCTTATTTTTATGATATTTTCTTTTAATTTACCTTTTTCTTTTTCAATTGATCTTGAAAACTTACTGTAGAGTCAAACGTACAAGAGATATCAGTCTATTATTTATCATGAATGAGTACGTATTTGTTAAAAAATAATTTCTAACTTGACGATAAAACTTCTAAGGTTGTCCCAATAGAATATGACATGCAAGCATTAGTACTACATCATATAATTCATCATCATCATATTTCCCAATAGAGAATGAAACTGTCATTTGCTTGGTTATCTCAAGTTTGCGTTGATCATTCAACCTTTGAATTTGATATGGATTCAGATGCTTCATTGTAGGTAATACCAACTTCTCCACAAGCTCAATGCTAGCAACATTGGTGCAACTTCTTCCATCTATGATAATAGAACAAACCTTATTTTTCATATAACAATGAGTATTAAATAAATTCTCACGTTTATTGTCCAAGATGTCATTAATCCATGGTTTGTCCTAAGTAATATATTGATTTTTAGAATTGAGCCTGAGGTTGTCACGATTAACTTTGACATCATCTAACTCCTCGAGTTCCTCTAGATCAAAATGCCTAGATTGAAAGCTTTAACGTCATTGTTCAATGGGTGTATGTTGATGCGAATGTCATCTCACACCTTACTCTAAGCAATCCATTCGTGTATAAAGTGGCTCAAATTCAAACTCCACCATTTGCTTCATTTCGCTCATCATTTCTTTCCAGTGCAGGTTTTGAACGAGCTATAGGAAAGCCTCTTCTTTCATAATGTTTCCTCGTCGTTGGGCCTTGTGATCCTGCCAATTATTAGAAAGAAAAGAAACTCACAACTCTCCCTCACATGTAAAACACTAGTGTTTCACACTAAAATGACTTTTTCCCTTATAGATTAAAACTCTATTGCCTTTTCCCCTCGTATGTCTTGTTTCAATCTTAATTAAACTTACAAACAAATAGTTTTTATAAAACAATTTAACTTGATGGATAATCTAGACAAATCAAAAGGTTTTCAATAGCAATTCTAAAATAATTTAAGTGCGAGTTACAAATGCACTCAAGGGATAATAAAGAATAATGCAACTCAGATAAAGCAGAATGAATAAATATACTCAAAGGATAAAAAAGAATAAAACTCAAATAGAGCATAATGAATAGATATACTCAAATGATAAGAAAGAAGAATTAACCTCATATATAACTTTGTGCTTCTCTTTTTTTTTTTTGCTTTTTTTTCATTCTTCCTTTTTTTGCACTTTGTTTTTTTCTACTTTTTTTGCATGATTTTTTTTGTCTTTTTTACACTTTTTAATAAAAAAGTAGATAGAAAAAAATGAGATTTTTTTGCTAAATATAAACTAGATAGAAGAAGAGTAGATTTTTTTTTTGTTTTTATAGTATAAATAGTAGAATATAATAAAATAGAACTAGATATGAGTAGATAGGATGAAACTTACCATGCAACTGTGTACTCTAATACCAACTGTTACAAACCTCGCCAATAGATTGATGACACTCTCACTAAATATGACAAAACTCCCAAGACTTTCACGATTAAAGTAAGAAAAAATGGAATATACCTTGTTTTTAGTTGAGAAACAAGGAATATATAGATGTAGACGACACCCTCAAATTCTCTAATAAGAACTTTTAGAAAACCTTGTTGATAAGTCTAATTTCTTGAATGCCACAAGTAAAAACCTAATAAGTTCAAAAGTTTTTTTTAAGAATGAAATAAGAACAAAACCTCACAATATTGAATTCCAAAAGTGTTTCATTTATAATGTTGTGGAATGTGCATTTTATAGGCACATATGATAACAAAATAGCCTAAATATAAGGAAACACTATCTTGTGGTTGACATGCCAACCATTGCTCTTCTAATCCAAATATCTAGGATATTTGCTAACTATTTTGAAAATTTGAATTTGACCAACTAAATATCTTATATTATTCTTTAATATTTTAGAAGATTTATTATATAAATAAACCTCTTCTTAAAATTCAAATTTAGACCTTCTCTTGTGCTTTTTTATTGGGCTTTCACTTGAATTTTCTACGATATCTTTAATTAGCCCATATACAACTTCTTTGAATCTTTTAACCCTTAATCTTGTTATTGGGCCCTCTTCCAGTCTCAAATGATCCTTCAACTCATTTTGTGATTAAGTATTCAGCTCCATTACATGTCATGTTGACCAGACTTGTGGATTCACATCAAAGTGGGAGGCTGTGCTAGCGAAGCCAACTAATCATAGTGCGCCACGTGGTAATTCATACATGTGAAGCTCACACACGCATGCACATTGTTGTCTACTTCCTTTAGATAGCTGAATAAGTGAGGAGGCTGAAGGTCGCCATAACTCCAATGACCATTAAACCTCTATGAAAATGGAGTAAATTAGGGAGTTAATGGCCGATCGATGGATGGCTATATAGGAAGGGAAGTCCCCGAGGTCCCTACATAAAGAGCTCTCCTCCATTCACCCTCTTTCATCCCTCAAAAGCTCGAAGAAAAAGAATTGCTCAATTTTCCATTAACCCTCAAACTAGAGCTCCTACTTGGGCACTTCGCTTCACCTCAGAAAGTAAATTTGGGTTATGTGGATTCCTGCATAAGTCCTCTACACGGATCTACTCTCTAATTACATTGAGGATCACCCAAGAAGCACCGATGATCTCGCACAATACCACTGCTCTTTCAGCTATATGCAATAAGAGATACCTGAGCTCAATTCAAGCCACTCTCGGGCCAACCATGACCACACCAAGTCCTCCAGACCTTCCCTAATGGAGTCCACACCTTCCTTGAACTATCATGGAAGTCCCCTCTACCACCCTTTGCTAGTTTTTACTATTAACAGTGCATTTTTTCCTAGAAAACAATATCGAGAATTTTTCACTACTTATGCCAACATTTGAGGTGTATTTTGATCTAGGAAGGATTCTTAGGAAGATAGCAATCCATTAATATAAAGAGCTTCGACAACCGGTGTCACGTCCCAACCCGGTTTGGTTGGAACCTCGTAAGCAATCTGCCACTTTCTTTGGCCTAGAGGAGTCACCACTCCCAAGGTCGTGAGGAGTTAGGCGTACTTTCTATTATTGTTCTCTAGAATAACATTATGCAAAACTATTGTACTAATAGTGTTTTAATAAAAAGGGTGTCACACATCGACCTGGTTTGGTCGGAGTTCTGTGATCAACCCGCCACCCTTCCCCGAACCATCTTGGTAATCCTACCTTGATGATCCAAGGAAGGTAAAGGCATATCAATACACGTTCCCACAATATAATTAGAACTCATCATGTGGAACTTACATTGAGGGTTCGAGACTTCGCTTGGACTTTAATTATACCTGACCCGACTCCTCTTAGGTGTTCCTAAAAGGGTGAAAGGAGTGGAATGAGTATATACTCAGTGAGGGGAAAATTTATACAATGATCGATTTTATAATTTAATTATTTTCACTTTTCCAAGATCCACACAGTGTTCATACATCAACTGCCCTTTTGTTCATAAAAAGGGATCACATCATCGCAGACCAATCCCCGATTGATCCACTTGTGGACCGGAGCGCCTTTACCGTCCAACCTAATAGAGGTTCCATGATCTCAACCTGGAGTTTGAATGGATGTTAGTCATCCGATCCTCAAACCCTAGACATTCTTCATATCCGCAATATGGGATGATACCTTTTCCCCCCTCCTACCTCGGTCTCCATGCACATGAAGCTCCTAGAGCTTGTTAACATACTAGACAATGGACCGACCTTATGCTCCCTAGGTGGTCTAGCAGCCCTTGGAACTACCACTACCTCATACCATGCAACTCGATGGTTCTGCATCTCATGCATGCACAATCAAGAAGTTTTATTCATTATGGCCAATATCTTTGGCCAACCGGCACCAAGGGTTCATTGGCTTAGCTTCAGCCCCGTGCGCACTAGCCCAACGGGTTCAATGATCTGACTTCGGCTTAGTAGCTATCTAGCCCAACAAGCCCAATGACATGCTCTTGGCTCAGTAGGTGAAACACACAATTATCCATTTTGAAAGTCTTAATGATCTTGTTAATTCCTAATTCTCAGTGAGCCGATGCTCGTGCCCATCAGCCTTGGTTCCACTTGCATCAACAAGCCCAAGTCCTGGAATTATGAGCAAGACCATTATCCCAATTGGGACCGACACTGTAAATTCTCACTCACCCGTAGTCGCGATGCGTTCGCCCGACTACATTTCGATCGAGGACGTGCTTCGTAGCGCAGGTCCTTGTGCGACCTGTCCTACACAATTCGAGTGCACAATCATTCATAAATTTCGAAATTCAGTCTTAATTCTTCCAAAACTCCCTCAAACGACACTAATTTTTTCAAAATTTTTGAATTGCCCCAACTTTCCCAAAATTACCGAAATGCCTCTATTTCACGAAAGTTGTCAAATTGGCCCTCATAATCCCTTAAAATCACAAATTGACCCTTAACTCCTCATTTTTTTTCCAATTGGCCCTCAGATTTAAAAAAATTGCACAAAAGCCCTCATATTTTGAATAATTCCCAAATTGCCCCCAATTTCTCCCCAAAGTATGCTTTTGATTTCCGATTCTTTACCTCATCCAATTGACCACCTAAACTTCCCTAATCTCCTTCTTTGATGCTTCTATTCACTTCCTCCAGCTCCCCACAAACCCCTACACTTTGGGTTTATAAAATTGGCTAAGTTTCGAGCCTCGTCAGAGCTTCATCAGAAAACATACTTAGAGAGAGAGAGAGCTTTTGGTTCATATTGATGGAGGCACGGTTGTCAAGGCTTCGAGTTTGTGGAGCTAGTACTTGTCGGGAGGATCGATGTTCACCCCAATTGATGTCCTAGGTATGGGAATTTTGGTCAATAATTTTTGACTGCTTTCTCTCTCTTGGATGGTTAGACTTGGGCGAATTGAGAGTGGAATGGCTTATCTAGGGACTAGAAGAGGTCGGAAAGTACCTCAGGGAAGTCGAGGGAGGTCAATTCTAGCTGCAGAAGGCCAGAGATGTCCCAATTTTAGCTAGTCGGAGTTTTACTGCTTCGAGTCGTCGGAGCAGCTTCACTGTGCGATTGCTCTGGTGCTTCTTCGGGAGTTCTCAGGTTTGGTTGAGGTTTCTGGTAGTTGGATTACTCCTCCCCGGTTCTATTGCCACCCACCAGAGCTCCTTTGGTTGAGAAAAGACCTGTTGCTGGTGCTCTGGTCTGCACTTCACGGGGAAAATGGGTTGTCAGTCTTCAGGGGGTTCTCAAGTGGTGAGGAGGCCGAGTGGGAGGGTGTTCTATATATAGGGAGCTTGGTAACTGATAGGGTTACTAACTGGTGGTGGTTTTAGCGTTTGACTCACCTTATTCTATCGGCGGTGATCGATTTTTTGGAGGCAGAAGATCTGGTCTTCCTCCGGTGATTTTGGAATGTCTGTTAGCCTAAGGTTGAAGACGACATTATTCCGTGCGTGCGAGCTTCGCACGTGTGGAAGTGCCATGTGATGCCTCGTGATTGGCTGGCTTTGTTGATGTGATGTCCCACTCAGTAACCTAGTCAGCCTTTAACCTACTGATTGGACATGTGGTAGCCTCCCATTGGTTGCTCCCACCCACGTGGCTGTTGACCGGATTCTATTGACCACTGACCATGACATGTGGCATTCTCTAATTGGTTGTTTTAAATGTGTCAGATTTCCCTCCTATCACATAGTGCCACTGCCATGTGTGGGCCTCTGATTGGTCGGTCATTTCTTCGACATCCTTGTTAGATGCTGACTTGGTGCTATTGCCACGTCTTAGCTTCTCATTATTCGGTCATTGGTGATGAGGCCTTTTTGATATTGAACATTGTCTGGGACATGTGTCACTCTCCTATTGGTCGGTCGTTGCTGAGGTGGATTTTCTTGATTTGACCGGTTACTAGGGACACATGTCATGCTCTGATTGGTGAGTGTTTTCAGACGCTAACTGAGTGGTTGACTGGGTACGCTTCACCACATGTCACGCGCTGATTCGTCATGCCTGATGATTGGGCACGGAGTTGGCAGCGGTCCGTTGACCGGCTGGACCATTGTCCGACCCGGTCTGACCTAGTTAGGTGACCCGAAATTGTAAATCGGTCGGTTCAGGCTTGATTCGACCGGTTTTCTAGAAATTAGAAATTTCTAAATTCATTTTCTATATAATGGGGGTTTCAATTTTCCAATTTGACATTTTTAAACCACATATAGTAATGAATATTTGAACCGATTCTTCAAGGTTCAACCTGGTTCACCCTGAATCAGTTCAGTTTTCTTACCCAATCCACTTCATGGTTCTTCTCCATGATTGTTTTTTTATGATTTATTGGCTACTTGGGATTTTCCAAATTCTCATTTTGACCCTTCTTTAACAAATTCCATTCCGTTCAAACTCTTGGTTTCCCTTCACGTTTCTCTTGGTCCCAAAGGGCAAGGTTTACAACTCTCCCCACCTTTTATGGATTTTTTCTCCAAAACTTGTTCCTCACATAGGGAGCAATTTCCTTTAATTTCAACTTGGGACTCGTTTCAATATGATGTCTCGGGCACATCTCGGTTTCAGTTGTATCCCTCGTGCCTGTCCCACTTTGGGGTTTTTTTCTTTCTCCACTTTCTCCAAGTCTTGGGTGTTTATTGTCTCATTGTCTGTTTCTCCCTCTTCCTACGGAAATTTTGGAATGATCCTACCTCCCATTCACCTTTATTTGGGCATCCTCTTACACATTCCCTCTTTCTTGGCAAAATGTCCGCAAGGTTACTCCTTCCCATACATCTTTAGAAAATGGGCTTAATGGAGTCCCCTTTTAGCCCCGACTGTCCATCAAATCCTTGGGACCATTCTGAGTGGCTGGTTCTACCTTGTTACCCATGGTATTTCCCTAGCCCCTAGTAATATGTTCCCTCGGGTAGAGCTCTCCCTCTTGGGGTTTTGTCTTAACCTAGATTACAAGATTGGTTGTTCTGAAAGATTTATTTGTTCCATTGGTTACCAAAAGTCTTTAGCTCGAGTCCTTTCAAGCTCATCGCCCCTATTTCCGTGGGTCTTGGTGTTACTTTTCCTTCACTCCCTTCTTGTCTTTTATTGGTGTTTAATTATTTATTTACTCCTACATAGGTGCATCCCACCACTTGTCTAGCCCCGTTCCATTTAGATAAATGGCTCTTCTCCTCGTGAGTCATACTTCTCCGGAACCCTTGGACCCACATGCCCCTTAGTAGCAGGATTTGTTCTAGAACTATCTTTGTCTACCATATTCCTAGGGTGTTCCCTTGGCACAACTCTTTGATTTCTAATCCTTTAGGGATCGTGGGACTCTGTCCCTCCTTACAATCAGGTAGTATTCCTTAACTACCTTGGCGTTGCCTACACACCTAATGTATACACCAACGATTGGTTGCCCAAGAGGGGTAATGATGCATCCTAGAGGCTACTGGATGACATGGTGGACATAAGGGCAGATTGTCGTGCCAACTGTCAAGGAAGCTCAACGTAGCTTCATGTGCATGAGACCGGGGTGGGGTGTCATACCCCAATCTGGTTTGGTTAGATCTCCATGATCAACCCACCACTCTCCCACTTTATTAAAGGGTTTTCCCTTATTATAGACCGTAAAGAGTAAGGTGTCCTTTAAAGCTACACCTTTTCCTGGAATAACATAAAAAAAAAATGCACGATATTTTAATTTCATCATACCTATTTCATAGGCATCTTAGTTGATGGTCTTTAAGGGTAGGCTTTCCGGAATTTCCTGAAAGGGATATAAGGGAGGGGGTGAGTACGACTACTTAGTAAATGGGTTTTTCCAAAACTTTTAACTTTTTAGAAAAAAGACTTGTAATGGAGTGTGCTAGACTCATTTATTTCAAAAATCCTTTCATATCAAATCTCAGTTTTTACCACCATTTCCTTATTAATTAAGGTGTGTCATCACCCAACACACATCCAACATCATGAAGGTCAAACACACATTTACAGGCCAGCCCATCCACGGAACCCACTTGTGGCTTCAAAGTGACTTTACCGACCACCCAGATAGAAGTACCTCCACTTCTACCCTGAGAATGAGTGGATGTTTGCGACATCCAACCCTCAATCCCGAAATCAATTCTTCATGTGTGTATGAGGACAGAGACCTAATCACATCCCCACTCCGGTCTCATGTGCTTGGTGCTACTCCAAATTTCGCACGGTCACCTAGTACAACGAATTGCCCTTATACCCATCAGCTCGTCCAGTGGCCTTAGGACGCATCACTACCCCTCTTGGGCGTCTTGATGATTTCGTAATCATAGTGTATGCACAATCAGTGTTTTCTTAGCATGGCATACAATTTGTGGTGCCACTGGTCTAACGGCCCTGACCCTCAACTCAGCTCGCAGTTATTTGTCTTGACTGGTTCGTCGATATGTCATGTTGCACTACTTTTAGTTGATCGAGTATGTTGGTCTCGCCTTGGGTCCATAGCCAAACAATTCCTTTATTTAAAGTTTTATTGCATATAACTCATATCTATTTACGAGCTCTTGCTCGTGCCAACTGGCCTTGGGCCCACTATATGAGATTTTCAACATCGGGCATATTAGGCCCCAAGTTCCAAAATCGAGGACCCGACCTATAAGAGCTAATTGAGCTCTTGTCAACAAGTTCTCCCAAATTGTTTAAGAATTGGCACACAGTCAGGGGAGAGCACTTCTGACAAAAAGATGTTTTTAACTGTCCATCATACCGATTGGGTATAAGGACATCTCTGCTCATAACTGATGAATGAGTTTTTAACTTATTTCGAGGAAGTTTCATCACACCAACCGGGTATGATCTACTTACAACAAGTAAGTAGTTTTTCCGCATGTTTTTGACATCACTCCTCTAAGTTGTGATGTTTAAAATACCACTTAGTAGTGGATTTTCATATCGAGGTACTTATCATCCCCAATAGGGTATGATATAAAATCCCACTCACAACCGGTAAGTGGTTTTTAACTTTAAATTGTGCTCATCATCCCAATCAAGTATGACATTAGTAAGCGCACTCACCTATTAATGTAGTAAATTCCACTAGACTGGTTCTTTGTATTCACGCGAACTTGTCCTTGCTGGCGTTCCCGGTACTTCGTGTTCCTACATAATATGAACATCTCGATTCATTATTCTTCGACCTAATAGCCTTGATTCATTCCAAATGAATGAGAAAATCAAACTTTCATATATTTGTAATTAGGTCACTAAAGTTATTTCTCTTTAACTTTAAGTCCCTAATGTCAGTTTTTCATCAAATTGAGTCCTGAAGCTTTTAAAATTTATCATAAGATCTCAATTTATTCCATTCCACAAAAGGGGTTTAATTTCCCAAATTTCTAATTTGGTCCCCCAACTTTTCCAAAAAACCATTTTGCCCTTGCTATACAAAAATGGTAAATTTTACCCCCAAAATTCTAAAATTTCTCAATTGGCCCTCTAAGATTTTTATCATGCCCAATTGACCCTCAATTTTAGGAAATTGCATTTCCGTCCTTCGAATTTTGGAAAATCCCCAATTTTCCCCAGTTCGAACTTCTTAACATAGTCGAATTTGATTTTATCAAATTGATCAATCAAACATTTCCAATTGTTGAAATTGAAGTTGAAATAGAGTTTCTACTTGTTCATATGATTCTTTAGCAATTTTAATTGTAAGTTTAATGCCGAAACAAGGTCAAACAGAGCTTCGCTGGAAAATGGACTGTAGAGAGAGAAAACTTCGAAAGCATACCATCGGAGGCACGGCGGTCTGAGCTTTCGATCTGGGCAGATAGCTCTCGTCCTGAGGTCCATCCTAGAATCAAGAAATGCATCAATTGATGCCAAATTGAGTTAACTTTCAGTCCTAATTCGGTTGTGGGAGGGCTGAGGAAATGTTGGGAGGGTCTAGTTTGTTCCGAGGATAGCTCAAAATGGCTGATTTCAACTCGACCGAAATAGGATAGCTTCGGTTTGCCAGAGCTGCTTCTCTGTTCCATCACATCGGTGCTTTTTCGGTGACCCTCAGAGCAAACAGAGACTACATGCGTGTTGCTGACTTCTCCCCAGTTCTAAAGAACCCAACCTCACTTTCTTTGTCTTAGAAAAGACCCTATATCAGAGCTCTATTTCGAGCTTTGTCGGAAAAGTAAGCAACTAAGAGAGAGTGAGCTTTTCAGGTGTGGAGAGGATGAATGGGGAGGGGGTCTTTATATAGAAAGCTCAAGGAATCTTTGGCCATCCAATTAGTGCCTTTTTGATAGGCATTGATGGCCGAAAACATATTGAATGGAGATGTTTCTTCTTCGCTGGTCCTACTTCGATTTTTCGGCGAGTGAACACTACTATCATTTGAAGGAAGAAGATGACAATGTTCCGAACCGGACCAGACCGGTCCGAACCTGGTTCAAAGCTCAAACTTGCTGGCTCACCCCTCATTCAACTGAGTTTTTCAAATCTGAAAATGTAAAAATTTATCTAAATTCATTTTCTATCCAATGGTGGCCTCAAATCTCAAATTTGAATTATTTAAACCACTTAAAAAATGAATTTATGATCCAGTTCAATAGTGGTTCAAACCGGTCCAAACCGATTTGGTTTTCATCTCCAATTCCTCCATAAGTCCATTTCCATGACTTTTGTGACTCCTTAGGTCACTTAGGGTCCATCAATTTCCTAGTTTTCCATCTCTCTATCGGTTCCGGTTCATAAACCGACTCGGTTCTTAAACCGGTATAATCCGGTTCGGGTCCACCCGAACCAATCTGATTTTTCTCTCCCACTTTGTTCTAAGGTTCCTTCCCAAGATTTATAATCCTCTTCGGGTCACAAGGGATCCATAAATTTCCCTATTTTCCCTTTCTTTATCGGTTCCTGTTCATGAACTAACTCGGTTCATAAACCAGTTCAATCCAATTGGATCTGATTCATCTAAACCGGTCTGGTTTTTCTCTTCCAATTTGTCCTAGGGTTCTTTTCCAAGGTTTTATGAACTCTTTGGATCACCCGGGAGTTGTAAATTTCCAAATTGCCCATTCCCAATTGATCGGTTACGTGAACCAGTTCAGTTTTCTTACTTGATTTGACCAGTTCTTTTCTCGGTTTTCCTTAACTAAAAAGTGTGTGGTTTATAACTCTCCCCTCCTTTTAGGAGTTTTGTCCCCAAAAATTAATTAGCAACCTTGCATGAGGAATCATTTCCTTTGATATCCATTTGGTGTTTACTTAACATGCAAACTCTTCTCTTGTTCTTCCAACTAGCCCTTTTTACATCCTTCACCTAAGGAATTTCTTTTCCTTTATATTATTTACTCCCTTCATGTAGTTTATCATAACTAGATATACCTTACTTAAGGGTATATCCTTAGATTCACATGTCTCTTTGCTTAGAGCAATATTTTTCCCTTTGAAGTCCCGTACTCACAATTGGGAGTTCTAAGATACCAAATCATTCTCGTGTCTAGTTAACCTCTTGGTCGTTGCAACCCTTTGCTCGATGTCCTTCAGAATGTTATGTACCTATTTTCACGGATTTCCTTGTCATCACCTTTTCGTCCTATTTTGACTCTTCCCTATTTTGAGTCATGTTTTCCACGGGACTTTTGGGTTTACCCACCCTTTACAGCATGACGTTTTCTAGATGTTGTCTCTATGTCCATGAGATTTCTAGAACACCTCCTTTAGGATTATTCCTAATTTTCCAACCTCTCCGAGATTGTATAACTTCATACCTATTTTCTTTTTGGTAGTATTCCTTGACTACCTTTACCGTTGTCCACATGAACTTCTTTATTGAGTTTTTCTGGTTCCAGTTATTTGATTTCCAGATATTTTACTGACATGCTGGGGATTCATCCTTTCTTAGGCCCATCCTCATTCCCAATAACATTCTTTACTCAAGGATTTTCTTTGGCCTTAATCCACTCTTGCTTGTTCGTAATGATTTCATAGTTCATTATTCCCATTTAACCCTTTTCGGTCTATTGTTTTGTTTGGGGAGTTCCCTTTTTACAATTTCATTCTCTAATATGTCCCTCAATGTAGAGACTTTCATTATAGGAGCTACATGCTCAACATTCTTACCATTCCTTGAAGGTTTCTTCCTCCATTTTCCTTACTTTCCTTCTATACTATGGCATTTGTCCGCTTAGAATCCTTCCCCATCTTAAAATTTCATTTTGTCCCTAATTCTTTATTTGAGGTACTTATTAGTCTTATTTCTTGTACTTCATACTATGCTCAGTCGTCAACTCTTTAGGCTTCATTATACACATGTGGACCACAACTTGTCTTACCAATTGTGGTTATTCCTCCATAACCACATCTTATTTGGAGGGCTTACTTTCCCAACATTTCTCAGACGTTCTTTCCTTTATTACCTTATTATGGATAGTCCACTTATTCTTACTTGTCACAACATCTCTTAACATGCTTCCTTGGGTTTACTTTCACCTTAACATGCATTTTATTTGCGAATTCGTCTCCTCACCTCTCGTCACTTGGTTCCATTTCTTCTTTATTGGGTCATGTATCCTTTGTCAAGATTTCTTTATTTGGGAGGATCCTTACCCTTTCTTTTAGACACCTTACTTTAAATGACGTCCCTTGATGCTATTCTTTCATGCTTACCTTTACTCTTGAGATCCTATGGGTACGTCCTTCCTACTCCAACCTCATTCTCACTCGTACCCTAGTACATGTCTATTTCTTTATAGGGAGAGCTCACATTCACCTAGTTTCAAATCACTTGATCATCCTTCGAGAGGCTCACTTAACCATTTCAAGACTTTAAATTATAATTCCGATTTTGGCAATTGATTTCTTTAAGGATTTTCCTTCGTTCTTCTTTTTCCAATATTTTGGCCTTTTCACTTCTCCCTTCTTTGTCATGGTTTAAATCAATGGTTATCTCGAAGACTAGTTCTTTAACTGTCTCTTTCTCTCCATTTCTTTGGTCTAATCGTTTGGGCATCTGTATCACTTGTCCTTCATGCCCATCCTATTTTCCTTCATAGAATGTAGTCTTTACTACATCTCAGCCTTTCTTAGGGTTTTGTTTATTCTCTTTGGCCGTCCCATTGCTACTAGTTTCTTATTTATACTTTGTTATCCTAGAATTATTATTTGATTCTCCTACTCTCTCCAAACAGGTCACATTGGGCTATCACGATACTTCCTTCCTTTGAAACATTTCCTAATTAAGGGTTGGTTCCTTGTACTCCACATCATGTCCATTCACCCATCAATAATTCCTTCAAGGGTAGTGAGTCGTATTCATCCATCCAAAGTTTACTTTCATAGTGTATTCCTTTATGGGGCATTCAAATCTTACTTGTTTCAAGATTTCTTGAAAATTATGTGAGAGGCTTGTCTATTCTTTTCTTAGCCGGAGTTTAGTCATTAATTTAGCCTTTGGTCCTCTTAAGGATTTCTTTCATCCTTCTCTTCCTGAGTATTTGGACTTTTCGCCTTTCTCTCCTTTGTTGGAACTCAAATTATGGCTTCATTTCTTTTTCCATGATGATTCATTCCTATAATCCCAATACCTCCTGTTTGTTGTTAGATGTTCGTCTTGTTTTCTCCTGTGGTTGCTCTCCCTTCCTTGCTCCCAATATTTCAAATTTTTTTCTTCTTTCCAGGGAGAGTTCTCTTTATTCTATTTGTGGTTTATCGAGGCCCTATCTTTAGTCCCTTTTCTTTTCTTCCTACCATTATGCTAAAATCTTGAAGAGCTTACTCTTGGTTTTAATTGAAGTTCTGAGAAGGAGTTGTATTCCTAAGGATGGTATCCTTTTGGGTTTTCTATAGCTATTGGGGCATTATTCTTGGAAAATATTGTCCTGACTCCTTGCGGTGTGGAACAGTTTCACTTCATGTCCTATTCCCCTACAGGTTAACTTGATTCATATCCTTAGTAGGATTGGGCACTTCTCCACGTAATGTCCCTATTGTTTATACTTGTAATTACGTGAACATAAATAGTTCCTCCTGACATTTTTCTAGGGAATTATTAGTTTTGGGCGCTCCTTCATCCTTGAGTCTGGATACATTAAGAGTTTTTCTTGTGAAGTTTTCTTTGTCAATTCCCTAATTCAATTTCCTTAATTTGTATGGGATTCTCCTTAGTTTCTATGGTAGTACAGGCTTGGTTGGTCACTTTCTTTGGGGCCATCTTCCCTGAAGATCACATCCTTTGAGTGACAGGGTTGTCTTCCTATGAAGATAGGGTGTTGAGTAGTGCCATTCCTAGTTTTATTGGTTCCTCTCCTAGGTTCCATTTGAAAATTTTACAAAAAATCCTATTAGTTACTATATTTTCTAGTCTTGATTATGTATTCGTGGAAACATGCTCTGATACCACTCTACTTGTAACGCCCCAACCTGGTATGGTCGGATCCCCATTATCAACCCACCACTCTATCAGTTTATTAAAGGGTTTCCCCTTATTATAAACCGTAAAGAGTAAGGTGCCCTTTAAACTTGCACCTTTTTCCTAGAATAACTTAAATCAAGACTACATAATATTTTAATTTCATCATAACCGTCTCACAAGTGTCTTAGTTGATGGTCTTTAAGGGTAGCCTTTCCAGAATTTTCTAAAAGGGATATAAGGGAGGGGGTGAGTACGACTCCTTTCAATTTTCCAAAACTTTTAATTTTTTAGAAA
This sequence comes from Trapa bicornis, assembly GCA_030064425.1. Classification (NCBI taxonomy): domain Eukaryota; kingdom Viridiplantae; phylum Streptophyta; class Magnoliopsida; order Myrtales; family Lythraceae; genus Trapa; species Trapa bicornis. The sequence goes on along the minus strand of CM057753.1, from coordinate 14,639,228 downwards.
AAAGAATTGTAACTAAGTGTGCCCAACTCTTTTCTTTCAAAAATCCTTTCAATTAAATCTCGATTTTTACAACCATTTCCTTATTAATCAAGGTTTGTCATCACCCAACCCACATACTTCATCATGAAGGTCGAACACACATTCGCAGGCCAGCCCATCCACTAAACGCACTTGTGGCTTCGGAGCGACTTTACTAGCCTCCCAGATAGAAGTACGTCCACTTCTACCCTAAGAATGAGTGGATGTTTGCGACATCCAATCTTCAATCCCAAAATCAATTCTTCGTGTCCGTATGAGGACAGAGATCTCATCCCGTCCCCACTCCGGTCTCATGCGCTTGGTGATACTCTAAATTTCGCATGGCCACCTGGTACGACGAACTGCCCTTATACCCACCAGGTCATCTAGTGCCCTTATGACGCATCACTACCCCTCTTGGGCATCTTGATGGTCCCGTAATGACAATGCATTCACAATCAATGTTTTCTTATCATGCCATATAATCTGTGGTGCCACTGGTCCAACGGCCCCGACCCTTAACTCAACCCACAGTTGTTTATCTTGACTGGTTTGTCGACTTGTCATGTCGCACTACTGTTAGTTGACTGAGTATATCAGTCCTACCTTGGGACCATAGCCAAACAATTCCTTTATTTAAAGATTTATGGCATACAACTTATGTTTGTTTATGAGCTCCAACTCGTGCCAACTAGCCTTGGGCCAATTGTACGAGATTTTCAAAATTGGGCATATTAGCCACCAAGTTCCAAAACCTAGGCTCCCGGCCTATAAGAGCTATTCGAGCTCCCGTCAAGAATGTCTCCCAAATGCATTGGCACACAATCAGGGGAGAGCACTTCCAACAAAAAGATATTTTTAACTGTCCATCATACCGACCAGGTATAAGGACATCTTCGCTCATAACCGATGAATGGGTCGAGAAAGTTTCATCACACCAATCGGGTATGATCTACTTACAACCGGTAAGTAGTTTTTCCGCATGTTTTTGAGGTACTTATCATCCCCAATAGGGTATGATATAAAATCCCACTAATAATCGGTAAGTGGTTTTTAACTTTAAACTGTGCTCATCATCCCAATCGAGTATGACATTAGCAAGCCCACTCACCTGTTAATGTAGTGAATTCCACTAGACCGGTTCTTTGTATTCACGCGAGCTTGTCCTTGCTGGCGTTCCCGGTACTTTGTGTTCCCACACAATATGAACATCTCGGTTCATTATCCTTTGGCCTAATAGCCTTGATTCATTCCAAATGAATGAGAAAATTAAAATTTTATTTATTTGCAATTTGGTCCCTAAAGTTATTTCTCTTTTAACTTTAAGTCCCTAATGACGATTTTTCCTGAAATTGAGTCCCGAAGCTTTTAAAATTTATCATAGGACCTCAATTTATTCCATTTCACAAAAAGGGGTTTAATTTCCCAAATTCTCAATTTGCCCCCAACTTTTCCAAAATTACCATTTTGCCCTTCCTTTACAAAAATGGTAAAATTTACCCCAAAAATTCTAAAATTCCTCAAATGGTCCTCTAACATTTTTATCATTCCCAATTGACCCTCAATTTTAGGAAATTGCACTTCGGTCCATCAAAATTTTGAAAATCTCCAATTTCCCCCAATTTTCCCCCAATTTCAACTTCTTAACACAACCAAATTTGATTTCATGAAATTGACCAATCAAATGTTTCCAATTGTTGAAATTGAGTTTCTAAACATTCATATGATTCCTTAGCAATTTGAATCGCAAGTTTTAACGCTAGAACGAGTTCAAATGGAGCTTTACCGTAAAATGGACTGTAGAGAGAGAAAGCTTCGAAAGCTTACCATTGGGGGCCCGACGGTCCGAGCTTTCAATCTAGACAGATAGCTCTCTTCTAGAGGTTCATCCAAGAATCAAGAATCATATCAATTGAAGCCAAATTGAGTTTGAATTTTATCATCAAAATTCTGCCGGTTCTCTCCCTAGCACCGGCCGAAAATTGCATAGGGGAGCCGAATTGGCTTACGTTTTAGTCCTAATTCGGTCGTGACGGGGCTGAGGAAGTATTGGGAGAGCTTCGTTTGGCCTGAAGAGAGCTCGAAATGGTCAATCAACTTGGTCAAAATAGGGCTGCTTCGGTCCACCGACGCTTCTTCGGTGACCCTCGAAGCAAACAGAGACTACAGGCATGTAGCCGACTTCTCCCTAATTCTAAATTACCCGACATCGCCTTCTTTGGCTCAAAAAAGACACTATATCGGAGTTCTGGTTTGAGGTTCACCAAAAAACTAAGCAACTAAGAGAGAGTGAGGTTTTTAGGTGTGGAGAGGATGAATGGGGAGGGGGTCTTTATATAGGAAGCTCGGGGACCCTTTGGCCATTCGATTGGTGCCATTTTGATAGGCATTGATGACCGGAAACATATTGAAGGGAGACCTTTCTTATTCGGAGATGCTGCTTTGATTTTTCGGCAAGTGATAGTGTTGTCATCTTAAGGAAGAAGACGACACTGTTACGAACTGGACCGGAGTGGTCTGAACCGTGTTCGAAGCTTTAACCGGTCGATTCACCCCTCAATCGACCAAGTTTTTCAAATCTAAAAATTTCTAAATTCATTTTCTATCCAATGGTGGCCTCAAATCTCAAATTTAAATTATTTAAGCCACCTAGAAAAATATATTTAGGATCCGGATCAATAGTGGTTCAAACCGGTTCGGATCTGGTTCACTTGAACCGGTTTTGTTTTCATTTCCAATTCCTTCATAAGTCCATTTCCATGACTTTTGTGACTTCTTAGGTCACTTAGGGTCCATAAATTTCCTGGTTTACCATCTCTCTATTGGTTCCGATTCATAGACCAGCTCGGTTCTTAAACTGGTTTAATTCGGTTTAGGTCCGGTTCACCCGAACCAATCTGGTTTTTCTCTCCCACTTTGTTCTAAGGTTCCTTCCCAAGGTTTATAATTCTCTTCGGGTCACAAGGGATCCATAAATTTCCCCATTTGCCCTTTCTCTATCGGTTCCGGTTGATGAACCAACTCGATTCGTAAACCGGTTCAATCCAATTGGATGCAGTTCATCTTAACCAGTTTGGTTTTTCCCTTCCAATTTGTCCTAATTTTTCTTTTCAAGGTTTTATGAACCCGTTGGATCACCCGGGAGTTGTAGTTTATCATTTACTCCTTTATATCATTTACTCCTTTCATGTAGTTTATCATAACTAGATATACCTTACTTAAGGGTATATCCTTAAATTCACATCTCTCTTTGCTTAGAGCAACATTTTTCTCTTTGAGGTACCATACTTAGAATTGGGAGTTCCAAGATACCAAATCATTCTCGTGTCTAGTTAACCTCTTGGTCGTTGCAACCCTTAGCTTGACGTCCTTCAGACCGTTACGTACTAGTTTTCACGAATTTCCTTGTCATCACCTTTTCGTCCTATTTCGGCTCTTCCCTATTTTGAGTCATGTTTTCCTTGGGACAATTGGGTTTACCTGCCCTTAAGAGCAAGACATTTTCTAGATGTTGTCTCTATGTCCATTAGATTTCCAGAACACCTCATTTAGGATTATTCCTAACTTTCCAACCTCTCAGAGATTGGGTCTTGCCTTGGGACCATAGCCAAACAATTCCTTTATTTAAAGTTTTCTAGCATATAACTCATGGTTTTTACGAGCTCGTGCTCGTGCCAACTAGGCTTGGGCCCACTGTACGAGATTTTCAAAATCGGGCATATTAGCTCCCAAGTTCCAAAACCGAGGCCCTCGACCTATATGAGCTATTCGAGCTCCCATCAAAAAGGTCTCTCAAATTGTTTAAGCATTGGCACAAAGTCAAGGGAGAGCACTTCCAATAAAAATATGTTTTTAACTGTACATCATACCGACTGGGTATAAGGATATCTCCACTCATAACCGATGAACGGGTTTTTAACTTCCTTCGAGTAAGTTTCATCATACCAACCGGGTATGATCTACTTACAACCGGTAAGTAGTTTTTCGCATCTTTTTCACATCACTACTCTAAGTTGTGATGTTTAAAATTCCACTTAGTAGTGGGTTTTCTTTTCGAGGTACTTATCATCTCCAACTGGGTATGAAATAAAATCCCACTCACAACTGGTCATTGGTTTTAAATTTTAAATTGTGCTCATCATCCCAACTGGGTATGACGTTAGTTAGCCCACTCACCCGTTAATGGAGTAAATTCAACTAGACCGGTTTTATGTATTCACGCGAGCTTGTCCTTGGTGGCATTCTCGGTACTACGTGTTCCTACACAATATGAACATCTCAGTTCATTATCCTTCGGCCTAATAGCCTTCATTCATTCCAAATGAATGAAAAAATCAAACTTTCATTTATTTGCAATTAGATCCCTAAAGTTATTTCTCTATAAGTCCCTAATGCCGATTTTTCCTCAAATTGAGTCCCGAAGCTTTTAAAATTTATCATAGGACCTCAATTTATTCCATTTCATAAAAAGGGGTTTAATTTCCCAAATTTCTAATTTGGTCCCCCCAACTTTTCCAAAATTACCATCTTGCCCTTCCTTTACAAAAATGGTAAATTTTACCCCAAGAATTCTAAAATTCCTCAATTGGCCCTCTAACATTTTTATCATGCCCAATTGACCCTCAATTTTAGTAATTTGCATTTCGGTCCTTCAAATTTTCGAAAATCCACAATTTTCTCCAATTTTTCCCCAATTCCAACTTCTTAACACAATTGAATTTGATTTCATCAAATTGACTGATCAAACATTTCCAATTGTTGAAATTGAAGTTTAAATTGAGTTTCTACTTGTTCATACGATTCTTTAGCAATTTGAATCCCAAGTTTTAACGTCAGAATGAGCTCAAACGGAGCTTCGCCAAAAAATGGATTGTAGAGAAAGAAAGCTTCGAAAGCTTTCTGTTGGGAGCACGGCGTTCCGAGCTTTTGATCTGGACAGATAGCTCTCATCCAGAGGTTCTTCCTAGAATCAAGAATCGCATCAATTGATGCCGAATTGAGTTGGAATTTCATCATCAAAATTCTGACGGTCTCTCTCTAGCACCGACCGAAAATTGTAGAGGGGAGCCTAATTGGTTTACCTTTCAGTCCTAATTCAGTCGTGGGAGGGCTGAGGAAGTGTTGGGAGGGCTTGGTTTGTTCTGAGGAGAGCTCAAAATGGTTGATTTCAACTCGGCCAAAATAGGGCAGCTTCGGTCCGCCGGAGCTGATTCACTATTTCATCACGTCGGCGCTTCTCTAGCGACCCTCTGTGTAAACGGAGACTACAAGCGTGTGGCTGACTTCTCTCCAGTTCTAAAGAACCTGACGTCACCTTCTTTGGCTCAAAAAGAACCCTATATCAGAGCTCTAGTTCGAGCTTCACCGAAAAACTAAGCAGCTAAGAGAGAGTGCACTTTTCAGGTGTGGAGAGGATGAATGGGGAGGGAGTCTTTATATAGGAAGCTTAGAGACTCCTTGGCTGTCTAATTGTTGCCTTTATGACAAGCATTGATGGCCGGAAATGTATTGAACATAGATGTTTCTTTTTCGCCGGCACTGTTTCAATTTTTCGGCGAGTGATAGTGCTGTCATCTGAAGGAAGAAGACAATAATATTACGAATCCGACCGGACCGGTCCGAACCATATTCGAAGTTTAAACCAGCCGGTTCACCCCTCATTCAACCGAGTTTTTCAAATTTAAAATTTTCTAAATTCATCTAAATTCATTTTCTATCCAATGGTGCCTTAAATCTCAAATTTGAATTATTTAAGCCACATAGAAAAATGAATTTAGGATCTTGTTCAATAGTAGTTCAAACTTGTCTAAACTGGTTCGGAGCCGGTTCACCTGAACCAGTTTGGTTTTCATCTCCAATTCCTTCACAAGTCCATTTCCAAGACTTTTATGACTCCTTAGGTCACTTAGGTCATTTCCATCTCTCTATCGGTTCTGGTTCATAAACCGACTCGGTTCTTAAACCGGTTTAATTTGGTTCGGTCCGGTTCACCGGAACCAGTCAGGTTTTTCTCTCCCACTTTGTTCTAAGGTTCCTTCCCAAGGTTTATAATTTTCTTCGGGTCACAAGGGATCCATAAATTTACTTGTTTGCCCTTTCTCTATTGGTTTTGGTTCATGAACTAACTTAGGTCTTAAACTGGTTCAATAAAATTGGATGCGGTTAATCTAAACCGGTCTAGTTTTTCTCCTCCAATTTGTCCTAAGGTTCTTCTCCAAGGTTTTATGAACCCTTTTGATCACCCAGGAGTTGTAAATTTCTAAATTGCTCGTTCCCAATTGATCAGGTACGTGAACTGGTACGGTTTTCTTACTCGGTTTAACCAATTCTTTTCCCAGTTTTCCTAAACTGAAAAGGGCAGGGCTTACAACTCTCCCCTCCTTTTAGGAGTTTTGTCCCCAAAACTTTATTAGCAACCTTGCATGAGGAATCATTTCCTTTGATATCCATTTGGTGTTTACTTAACATGCAAACTCTTCTCTTGTTCTTCTAACTATCCCTTGTTACATCCTTCACCTAAGGAATTTCTTTTCCTTTATATCATTTACTCCCTTCATGTAGTTTATCATAACTAGATATACCTTACATAAGGGTATATCCTTAGATTCACATCTCTCTTTGCTTAGAGCAACATTTTTCACTTTGAGGTACCGTACTTAGAATTGGGAGTTCCAAGATACCAAATCATTTTCGTGTCTAGTTAACCTCTTGGTCGTTACAACCCTTAGCTCGACGTCCTTCTGAGCATTACGTACCTGTTTTCACGAATTTCCTTGTCATCACCTTTTCGTCCTATTTCGACTCTTTCCTATTTTGAGTCATGTTTTCCTCGGGACTGTTGCGTTTACCCGCCCTTAACATCATGACATTTTCTAGATGTTGTCTCTATGTCCATTAGATTTCCAGAACACCTCATTTAGGATTATTCCTAAATTTCCAACCTCTCAGAGATTGTACAACTTCATCCCTATTTTCTTTTTTGTGGTATTCCTCGACTACCATTACCATTGTCCACATGAAGTTACAAAATTGTGTTATTTCTCCTTACCCACTCATCCTTTTAACTTCCTTATGGAGTCGTTCCAGTTCCAATTATTTGATTTCTAGATGTTTTACGGACATGCTGGGGATTCGTCCTTTCTTAGGTCCATCCTCATTCCCAATAACATCCTTTACTCAAGGATTTTCTTTGGCCTTAATCCACTCTTACTTGTTCGTAATCATTTCATAGTTCATTATTCCTACCCTTTTGAGTTAAGAAAAACTAGGAAAAGAACTGGTCAAACCAGGTAAGAAAACCGATTCGACCATTTGAGGGTTCACATAGAAAAGAAATTTAAGACAAATTAGAAAAGAAAAACTATATTGGTTCGGATGAACTAGATCTTATCAGAACATCAAAGTTAATATATATGAACATACCTCTTGGGAAGTATGTTTTTTCGGTCAAAAATAGCCATAAATTAATATATATATTTAATTATTGGAATTAATACAAGTAATTTAATAACTAAATTTAATGATTGAAATTAATACTAGTAATTTAATAACTAAATTTAATTATTAGAAATAATACAAATAATTTAATACCTAAATTAAATTATTAGAATTAATACTAATCAATTTATGACAACATTATAACTAGTAATAAATATCTCCCATTTAATACACAATTTCCCCATACATTAACACTTCTCTCTCTTTACTGCTCCATTTCTCGGTGAAGCTCGAACCAGAGCTTCGACTTGAAAATTTTTATTAACCTCGAAAGGTTAGGTCGTGCTCTTTAGAATCGGGGAGAAGTCAGCTACACGCTTGTTGTCTTTGTTTGCTCTGAGGGTCGTTAGAGAAGCGCCGGCATGATGGAAGAGTGAAGCAGCTCCGACGGATCGAAGCTGCCCTATTTTGGCCAAGCTAAAATTGGCCAATTCGAGCCCTCCTTAGACCAAACCTAGCCATCCTAACACTTCCTCAGCCCACACATGGCCGGATAAGAATGGAAATGTAAGCTAATTCGACTCCCTTCTGTAATTTCTAACCAGTTTTAGAGAGAGAACCGACAGAATTTTGATGAGGAAATTTTAACTCAATTCGGCATCAATTGAAGAAATTCTTTATTCTAGGATGAACCCCAGGACAAGAGCTATCTACCCAGATTGAAAGCTCATATCGTCGTGCCCATGACGATAAGCTTTCAAAACTCTCTCTCTATAGTCTATTTTACAGCGAAGCTCCGTTTGAGCTCGTTTCGACGTCAAAACTTGCGATTCAAAGTGCTGATGAATCATATGAAGATTTAGGAACTAAATTTTAACTTCAATTTCAAAAATTAGAAGTGTTTGATTGGTCCATTTGATGAAATCAAATTAGGCTGTGTTAAGGAGTTGAAATTGGGGGAAATTGGGGATTTTCGAAATTTGAAGGACCAAAATGCAATTTTATAAAATTGAGGGTCAATTGGGCATAATAAGAATGTTAGTGGGCCAGTTATGGAGTTTTAGAATTTTTGGGGTAAAACTTACCATTTTTGCAAAGGAAGGGCAAAATGGTAATTTTGGAAAAGTTGGGCGACCAAATTCGAAATTTGGGAAATTAAACCCCTTTTTGTGAAATTGAATAAATTGAGGTCACAAGAGGAATTTTAAAAGTTTTGGGACTCAATTTGAGGAAAAATCGGCATTTGGGACTTAAAGAAAAATAACTTTAGGGACCTAATTGCAAATAAATAAAATGTTGGTTTGCTCATTCATTTGGAATGAATGAAGGCTATTAGGCCAAGGGATATTGAACATGGATGTTCATATCGTGTAGGAACACGAGGTACCGGGAACGCCAACAAGGACAAGCTCATGTGAATACAAAGAATCGATCTAGTGGAATTCACTAAATTAACGGGTGAGTGGGCTTACTAACATCATACCCGATTGGGATGATGAGCACAATTTAAAGTTAAAAATCACTTACCGGTTGGGAGTGGGATTTTATTTCATACCCGGTTGGGAATGTTAAGTACCTCGAAATGAAAAACCCACTATTTAGTGGTATTTTAAACATCACAATTTAGAGAAGTGGTGTGAAAATCACGCAGAAAAACTACTTATCGGTCATAAGTAGATCATACCCGGCTGGAAGGATGAAACTTTCTCGAAAAAAGTGGAAAATCCGTTCATCGGTTATGAGCAAAGATGTCCTCATACTCAGTTGGTATGATGGACAGTTGAGAACATATTTTGTTGAAAGTGCTCTCCCATGACTGTGTGCCAATGCTTAAACAATTTGGGAGACCTTTTTTATGGGAGCCCGAATAGCTCTTATAGGCCAGGTGCCTCGGTTTTGGAACTTGGGGGCTACTATACCCGGTTTTGAAAATCTCGAACAATGGGCGATAGGACGGTGGGCACGAGCAGGAGCTCATAAACAAACATGAGATATGTGCCATAAAACTTTAATAAATGAATTGTTTGGATATGGTACCAAGACAAGACTGACATACTTAATCAACTGACGGCAGTGTGACATGACTAGTTGACGGACCAGTCAATACAAACAACTACGGGTTGAGTTGAGAGTCGGGGCCATTGGACCAGTGGCACCACAGATTGTATGGCATAATGAGAAAATATTGATTGTGCATGCACTGTGAGTCTGGGACCATCAAGATGCCCAGGAAGGGTAGTGATGCGTCCTAAGGGCACTGGACGACCTGGTGAGTATAAGGGTAGTTTGTCGTACCAGGTGACCGTGCAAAATTTGGAGTAGCACCAAGCGCATGAGACCAGGGTAGAGACGGGATGAGGTCTCTGTCCTCATACGGACACGAAGAATTTATTTCGGGATTGAGGGTCGAATGTCGTGAACATTAATTCATTCTTAGGGTAGAAGTTGACGTACTTCTATCTGGGTAGCCAATAAAGTCACTTCGAAGCCACAAGTGGGTTAAGTGGACGTACTGACTTGCGAATGTGTGTTTCACCTTCATGATGAAGGATATGTGTTATGTGATGACACACCATGATTAAATAAAGAAATGGTGGTAAAAATCTAGATTTGAAATTAAAAGACTTTTGAAAGAAAAGAGTCTAGCACACTCCAATATAAATCTTTTTCATAAAAGTAAAAGTATTGAAACCCATTCACTGAGTAGTTATACTCATCCCCTCCCTTATATCCCTTTCAAAAAATTCCAGAAAGCCTACCCTTAAAGACCATCAACTAAGACGTCTGTGAGACAGGTATGATAAATTTAAATTATTATGCAATTTTAATTTATGTTATTCTAGGAAAAGGTGAAGGTTTAAAGGACACCTTACTCATTACAGTTTATAATAAGGGGAAACCCTTTAATACACTGGGAGAGTGACGGGTTGCTCACGGGGATCCAAAAAACTGGGTCGGGGTGTGACATCTAACATATGTCTGCCGGCCCAGCTAGGTCATGGGCAAAGGGTCTTAACTTGTTAAACTTTGTCTCGTTTTCTGCTATGGAGTTAATACCTTATTGAAGCTGGATAAATTCTTGCTTCTTCTCGTTTATTAGATGGGGTGCCAAGTACTCCTTTGAATACCTCTCCTTAAATTGTTCCCAATTAGGGATGGTGATATGCAGGTTTCAAACATTGTCCCGCCATCGTTTAGTGCTTCCCTCTAGGAAAAACTCTATCAGGGTCACCATATCCTCTGATGGTATCCTGATAATCCCCATCAGTTTCTTGATGTTGGCCAACCAATCCATGGTGGCTCCCACATCTTTTTCTCCAAGGAAAGGCTTACATGCAAGTTATCAGAGAGTCTTGAGGTTTCCAGGAATGTCTATTGGAGCGGGATGATTGACAAGGGGAGGGTGAGATTGCACCTCCTCTGGCTCAACCCGAGAATTAGTGCTTGCCTTAGGGACGAGATTAGGTTGTCCAAATACACAGGTGAACTCCTCGTATAATCCTTGGTGCTCCCTACTAAGTCCATGAGGAGTTGTTTGGGCTTCTTTGGTTGGGTGATATTGGAGACGGCAATCCTAGTTCTCTTAGTTCCTTTCTTTGGAGCCATTCCTGAAAATTTTAAATAAATCCTATTAGTTATTATATTTTCTAGTCTTGATTATTTATTCGAGGAAATAGGTTCTAATACCACTCAAGTTGTCATGCCCCGACCTGATTTGGTCGAATCCCTATGATCAACCCTCCACTCTCCAGTTTATTTAAGGGTTTCTCCTGGTTATAAACCATAAAGGGTAAGACGTCCTTTAAACATATACCTTTCCTTCAATAACATAAATCAAAACTGCACAAGATTTTTAAATTAAATGTACATGTCTCACAGGCGTATCAATTGGTGGTCCTTGATGGTAGGCTTTCTGAGATTTCCTGAAAAGGGATATGAGGGAAGGGGTGAGTACAACGACTTAGTGAATGGGTTTTTCAAAATTTTAATTTTTAAAAAAGATCTATTTGGAGTGTGCCAGACTCCATAATTCCTTTAAAAAAATCCTTTCCTTTTAGTTTTAGATTTTTATCACCATTTCTCATTAATCACGGTGTGTTATCACCCAACACACATCCTTCATCATGAAGGTCAATCACACAATCGCAAGCCAGCTCATCCACTGAATCCACTTGTGGCGTCGGAGCAATTTTATCGGCCCCTAGATAGAAGCACGTCCTCTTTTACCTTGAGAATGAGTGGATGTACGCGACATCTGACCCTCAATCCCAAAATCCATTCTTCATGTCCGTATAAGGACAGAGACCTCATCCTACCCCACCCCGGTCTCGTGCGCTAGAAGCGACGTCGAGCTTTGCAAGGTCACCTGATTTGACGAACTGCCCTTATATCCACTAGGTCGTCTAGGGCCCTATGACACATCACTACCCCTCTTGGGCATCTTGAAGGTCTCGTACACACTGTGCATGCACAATCAATATTTTCACATCATGCCATATAATCTATGGTGTCACTGGTCCAACGGCCCTGACCTTCAACTCAACCTATAGTTGTTTGTCTTGACTAGTCTAGAGACCTGTCATGTTGCACTACCACTAGTTGACTAAATATGTCGGCCCTAATTTAGTACCATGGCAAAACAATTCATTTATTTAAAGTTTTATGGAATGTATCTCATGTTTGTTTACGAGCTTCTACTTGTGCCAACTGGTCTATGGTCCACTGTTCAAGATTTTCAAAACCGGGCATATTAGCCCCCAAGTTCCAAAACCAAGGCCCCCGACCTATAAGAGCTATTCGAGCTCCCGTCAAGAAGGTCTCTCAAATTATTTAAGTAGTGGCACATAGTCAGGAGAGAGCACTTCCGACAAAATATGTTTTCAATTGTCCATCATACCAACCGCGTAAAAGGACATCTCTATTTATAACCAATGAACGAGTTTTCCACTTCCTTCGAGGAAGTTTCATCATACCAACCAGGTATGATCTACTAACAACCGGTAAGTAGTTTTTCCACGTGATTTTTCACATCACTCCTCTAACTTGTGATGTTTAAAAAACCACTAAGTAGTGGGTTTTCATTTCGAAGTAATTATCATCTCCAATCGAGTATGATATAAAATCCCACTCTTGGTACACAATTTTATGAAATTGCACTTTAGTCCCTCTAATTTTTAAAAATTTCAAATTTCCCCAATTTCAACCTTCTAACTCTACCGAATTTGATTTCATCAAATTGACCAATCAAATGAGTTTAATTGTTGAAATTGAAGTAAAATTAAAGTTCATACACCTTCATACGATTCGATTGCACTTTGAATCACACGATTTGGTGCCAGAATGAGCTCAAACAGAGCTTCGCCGGAAAATTGGACTTAGAGAGAGAAAGTTTCAAAAACTTATTGTCGGGGATGCGGCGGTTCGAGCTTTCAATCTAGGTAGATAGTTCATGTCCTGAGGTTCCTCCTAGGATCAAGAATTGCATCAATTGATGTCGAATTGAGTTAGAATTCCATCATCGAAGTTCTGTCAGTTCTCTATCTAGCAACGGTCGAAAATTATAAAGGGGAGCCAAATTGGCTTATCTTTCAGCACTAATTCAATTGTAGGAGGATTGTGGAGGTGTTGGGAGGGTTCGGTTTAGTCTGAGAAGAGCTTGAATTGGCCGATTTCAGCTCAGCCGAAATAGGGCAACTTCGGTCCGCTAGAGCTGCTTCACTGTTTGATCATGCCAGCGCTTCTCCGAAGACCCTAGGAGCAAACGGAGACTACAGGCGTGTAGCTGACTTCTCCCCAGTTCTAAAAAACCTAACCTTGCCTTGTTTGGCTAAGAAAAATGCCCAAGACAAATCTCCGGTTTGAGCTTCACTAAAAATTGGAGCAGTTGAAAGAGAATGGAGTTTTCAGGTGTGGAGAGGATGAATGAGGAGGGGCTCTTTATATAGGAAGCTCGGTGACTTCATGGCTGTCTGATTGGCACCTTAATGACGGTCATTCTTTTCTATTCAGTACATTTCAGGCCATCAATAATTGTCATTAAGGTGCCAAACGAATGGTCAGAGAGTCCCCGAGCTCCCAATATAAAGAGCCCTTCTCCAATCATCCTCCAAACAACTGAAAATCTCACACTCTCTCAGTTACTCAGTTTTCCAGCGAAGCTCAAACCAAAGCTCCGATATAAGATCTTTTTTGAGCCAAAGAAGGTGTGGTTAGGTTCCTTAGACTCGAGGAGAAGTCAGGTACATGATAGTAGTCTCCAATTGCTTCGAGATCACTGGAGAAGTGCCGGCATGATCGAATAGTGAAGCAGCTCTAGTAGACCGAAGCTGCCATGTTGCTGTTGGGCTGAAATCAGCCAATTTAAGCCCTAATCAAGCCAAACCAAGCTCTCCCAACACTTCCTCAGCCCTCCCACGATTGAATTAGAGTTGAGAGTGCTAGAGAGAGAACTAGCAGATCTTTACTGACCAAATTCTACCTCAATTATACATGAATTGAGGTGATTCTTGACTCTAGGAGGAACATCAGGACGAGAGCAAGTTGCCTGGATTGAAAGCTTGGACTGTCGCACCCCCAATGATAAGCTTTTAAAGCTTTCTCTCTCTATGACCAATTTTTTGGCAAAGCTCCGTTTGAGCTCGTTTCGACGTCAATTCATGCGATTCAAAGTGCAATTGAATTGTATGGAAGTGAAAAAACTTAAATATAACTTCAATTTCAACAATTAACCTTGTTTGATTGGTCAATTTGATAAAATCAAATTTGGCCAAGTTAAAAGGTTGAAATTATGGAAATTTTGGGGATTTCGAAAACTCGAGGGACTAATGTACAATTTCCTAAAATTGAGGGTCAATTGGGCATGATGGGAAAGGGAACTCTGAAGGGATGCATACAACTAAGTACCTTGAAGGAATCATTGGATTGGCAGATGGACATAACGTGAAGTGCAAGGCACCGACCCACCATTAGAAATTTCTTGATGGAAGGATGTATTGAAGGCCAATTAACGACTAAACTCAAGCCAAGAAAGGAATAGGCAAGCCTCTCCCACAATGATCCTAAAACAAGGAAGATTTGTACGCTTCCTAAAGAAATAGATAGGTACTGGGTACGAATAAGGATATAGATAAAGAATAAAAGATGTGCCTACAAGATTTGAGGACTAAAGGTAAATAAGAGAAGACGACATCAAGGGATGTCATTTAAGGGTAGAAATCCCCTATAGCAAATGTAAGAAAAGAATGTCAGGGGAAAGGCAAAGAATCCTACCACGGAAGGAAGCTCCGGAAAGACATGCGTATCCCAATTAAGAGGAAATGGAACTAACCCTTATTTAGGAAAAGTTTTCCAAGGAAGGAAGTATTGTAATGGTCCAATGTGACCTGTTTGGAGAGAATATGAGAACCATGTAGAAAGAGGAAAACTAGTAACGGTGGACAACCAAAGATAATGAACAAAATCCTATGAAAGGATGAGATGTAGTAAAGACTACACTCTATGATGGACAATAGGATGGGCATGAATACAGCTGCCTAGATGATAGGAATAGAAAAATAAAGAGAAAGAGATAGTTAATGTAAACCCTGCACATTTGAGTTAAGGAAAACTGGGAAAAGAACCGGTCAAACTGAATAAGAAAACCAAACCGGTTTACATTTGGGAATAAGCAATATGAAAATTTACAACTTTCGGTTGATACAAAGGATTTATTAAACATTGGAAAAGTAACTTAAGAAAAACTAGAAAACAAAAACCAAATTGGCTCAGCTGAACTAGATTTTATAAGAACTTCAAAGTTAAGCGTGCTTACTTGAGAGTAGTGTGAGGATGGGTGACCTTTTGGGAAGTATGATTTTTTTGTAAACCGAAATTTCGGTCAAAAATTTTTATGCGAACGTACGGCTTATCATAAATAGCCATCAATTAATATATATATTTAATTATTAAAATTAATACTAATAATTTAATACATAAATTAAATTATTGAAATTAATACAAATAATTTAATACCGAAATTAAATTATTAGAATTAATACTAGAATTAAATTATTGGAATTAATACCAATAATTTATGGCAATATTAATACTATTAATAAATCTCGCCCATTTAATACACGGGTTTTACGACTATATAAAGAGGTCATCCCCATTTCATTCTCCTCGTACCTGAACACTTCTCTCTCTCTCTACTGCTCTATTTCCCGGTAAAGCTCGAACCAGAGCTTCGACTTGAACAAAGGTCGAGCTCTTTAGACCGGGGAGAAGACAGCTATCTGATAGCAAACTCCAGTCAATCCGAGAATCGTTGGAGAAGCGCCGACATGATGGAATAGTGAAGCAACTCCGGCGGACCGAAGCTGCCCTATTTCGGCCAAGCTGAAATCAGCCATTTCAAGCCCTGCTCAAGCCAATCCAAGCCCTCCCAACACTTCCTCAGCCTTTCCACGACCGAATTAGGACCGAAAGGTAAGCCAATTCGGCTCCCCTTTATAATTTTTTATTGGTGCTAGAGAGAGAGTCGACCGAATTTCAATGAGGAAATTCTAATCCAATTCTGCATCAATTGATGTCATTCTTGATTCTATGATGAACCTCAAGATGAGAGCTATCTGTCCAAATTGAAAGATTGAACCATCATGCCTTCACTGGTGAGTAAGCGAAGCTTTCTCTCTCTATAGTTCATTTTCTAGCGAAGCTCCGTTTGAGCTTGTCCCGACATTAAAACTTGCGATTCACATTTCTGAAGAATCGTATGAACATGTAGAAACTCAATTTCAACTTCAATTTCAACAATTAGAAACGTTTGATGGATCAATTTGATGAAATAAAATTCGGCTATGTTAAGAAGTTGGAATTGGGGGAAAATTGGGGATTTTCGAAATTCAAGGACAAAATGAAATTTTATGAAATTGAGGGTCAATTGGGCATGAAAATAATGTTAGAGGACCAATTGAGGAATATTGAAATTTTTGGGGCAAAATTTACCATTTTTGTAAAGGAAGGGCAAAATGGTAATTTTGGAAAAGTTGGAGGACCAAATTGGAGATTTGGGAAATTAATCCCCTTTTTGTGAAATGGAATAAATTGAGATCCTATGATAAATTTTAGAAGTTTCGGGACTCAATTTGAGGAAAAATCGGTATTTGGGACTTAAAGTTAAAGAGAAATAACTTTAGGGACCTAATTGCAAATAAATGAAAGTTCGACTTTCTCATTCATTTGGAATGAATGAAGGCGATTAGGTCGAAGGATAATGAACCAAGATGTTCATATCGTGTAGGAACGCGAAATACCGGGAACGCCAGCAAGGACAAGCTTGCGTGAATACAAAGAACCAGTCTAGTGGAATTCACGGCATTAACGGGTGAGTGGGTTATTCACATCATACCCAGTTGGGATGATGAGCACAGTTTAAAGTTAAAAACCACTTACCGGTTGTGAGTAGATCATACCCGGTTGGTATGATGAGACTTCCTCAAAGGAAGTTGAAAACCCGTTCATCAATTATGAACGGAGATATCCTTATACCGGTCGGTATGATGGACAGTAAAAACCTATTTTTGTCGGAAGTGCTCTCCCCTGACTGTGTGCCAATGCTTAAACAATTTGGGAGACCTTCTCGACGGGAGCTCGAATAGCTCTAACAGGCCGAGGGCCTCGATTTTGGAACTTGGGGGCTAAATGCCCGGTTTTGAAAATCTCGTACAGTGGGCCCAAGGCTAGTTGGAATTTTTGAAAATAAAGGAGTCTGGCACACTCCATATAAATGTTTTTCTTAAAAGTCAAAAGCTTTTAAAAACCCATTCACTGAGTAGTCGTACTCACCCCCTCCCTTATATCCCTTTCAGGAAATCTCGAAAAGCCTCCCCTTAAAGACCGTCAACTAAGATGCCTGTAAGACAGGTATGTAAAGTTTTAAATTTCATACAGTTTTGATTATGCTATTCCTGGAAAAAGGTGCAAGTTAAAGGACGCCTTTCTCTTTACAGTTTACAATAAGGGGAAACCCTTTAATAAACCGGGAGAGTGGCGGGTTGATCACGGGAATCCGACCAAACCGGGTCGGGGCGTGACAGTTAAAGAACTGGTTTTCGAGAGAACCATCGATTTAAACCATAACAAAGAAGGGAGAAGTGAAAAGGCCAAAATATTGGGAAAGAAGAACGAAGGAAAATCCTTAAAGCAATCGATGGCCAAAACCGGGTTTATAGACTTAAGACGGTTAAGTGAGCCTCACGAAGGGAGAACAAGAGAATTTAAAACAAAGAGGATGTGAACCCTCCTTAAACGGAAATAATCTAACGAATTAGCACCAAAAGATGCTATGACAAGTATGAATGACTGGACAACCCATACTAAGGTAATAAAGGAAAGAATGTTTGAGAAACGTTGTGAAAGTAAATCCCCCAAATAAGATGTGGCTAAGAAGGAATAACAACAATTGGTAAGACGAGTCATAGTCCACACGCGCATATGAAGCTTAAAGAGTGGACGACCGAGCATAGGGTGGAATGCACGGAATAAAACCAATAATCAGAAGTATCCCATCTAAGGAATAAGGGATAAAACAAAAGTTGTGGAAAGAGAAGGATTCAAAGCAAACAGATGCCCTAACATAGATAAGGGTGCAAAGAATGGGAGAAAGAACCATACAATAAATGATAAGGAGGTTGAGCATGTAACTCCTAAGATGGAAATCTCTATTATAAGAGACATAGTAGGGAACAAAACTGGAAGGATTGAACCTTCCCAAGAAAAGTAATCGACACATAGATCGAAAGCAATTATTGTAGAATGAAGAATAATGAAGTGATTTATGAGCAAGTAAAAGTGGATTAAGGAAAAAGGAAGTCATTGAATAAGGGATGTCACTAAAGAAGAGAAAGGACATAAGAAGGGAAAAAATCCTCATATGTCAATAATCATCAGGAAATGATTGCTCATGCAAGGATGTTAAATAAGTTTTGGGGACAAAACTCCTAAAATGAGGGGAGAGTTGTAAAACCCGCCCTTTTGAGCTAAGGAAAACAGAGAAAAGAACCGATTAAACCAAGTGAGGATTCAGAACCGGTTCACAAACCCGATCATTTTTGAACGGGCAATTTGGGAATTTACAACTCTCAGGTGATCCAAAGAGTTCATTAAACCTTGGAAAAGAAACTTAAGACAAAATAAAAGACAAAAACCAAATTGGTTCAGGTGAACGAGATTCCATAAGAATTTTGAAGTTAAGCGTGCTTACTCGATAGTAGTGAGAGGATGGGTGACATTCTAGGAAGTATGATAAATTATTCAAATTAATACCAATAATTTATGACAATATTAATACTAGTAATAAATCTCTCCCATTTAATACACGATTTTACACCTATATAAAGAGGTCATCCCCATTCATTCTCCTTACACCTGAACACTTCTCTCCCTCTCTCTACTGCTCCATTTCCCGGTGAAGCTCGAACCAGAGATTCGACTTAAACATTTTTCTTAGCCTTGAAAGGAGAGGTCGAGCTCGTTAGAACCGGGGAGAAGACAGCTATCTAATAGCAAACTTCAGTCAATCCAAGAATCGTTGGAGAAGTGTTGGCATGATGGAATAGTGAAGCAGCTCCGGTGGACCGAAGCTGCCCTATTTCGGCCCAGCTGAAATTGGCCATTTCAAGCCCTCCCAACACTTCCTCAGCCTTTCCATGGCTGAATTAGGACTGAAAGGTAATCCAATTCGGCTCCCCTTTACAATTTTTGATCGGTGCCAGAGAGAGAGTCAACCGAATTTCAATGACAAAATTCTAATCCAATTCCGCATCAATTGATGCGATTCTTGATTCTAGGATGAACCTCAGGACGAGAGCTATCTGCCCAGATCGAAAGCTTGGACCATCGAGCCCTCACCAATGAGTAATCAAAGCTTTCTCTCTCTATAGTTTATTTTCCGACAAAGCTCCGTTTGAGCTCATCCCGACGTTAAAACTTGCGATTCAAATTTCTAAAGAATAGTATGAACATGTAGAAACTCAATTTCAACTTAATTTCAACAATTGGAAACATTTAATGGGTCAATTTGATGAAATCAAATTCGGCTATATTAAGAAGTTGGAATTGAGGAAAAATTGGGGATATTCGAAATTCAAAGAACCAAAATGAAATTTTATGAAATTGAGGGTCAATTGGGTATGAAAATAATGTTGGAGGACCAATTGAGGAATTTTGAAATTTTTGGGGTAAAATTTACCATTTTTGTAAAGGAAGGGCAAAATGGTAATTTTGGAAAAGTTGGGGGACCAAATTGGAAATTTGGGAAATTAAACCGCTTTTTGTGAAATGGAATAAATTGAGGTCCTACGATAAATTTTAGAAGTTTCGGGACTCAATTTGAGGAAAAACCGGCATTTGGGACTTAAAGAGAAATAACTTTAGGGATCTAATTTTAAACAAATAAAGTTTGACTTTCTCATTCATTTGGAATGAATGAAGGCGATTAGGCTGAAGGATAATAAACCAAGATGTTCATATCGTGTAGGAACATGAAGTACCGGGAACGCCAGCAAGAACAAGCTCGCGTGAATACCACGAACCGGTCTAGTGGAATTCACGTAACTACCGGGTGAGTGGGTTTACTAGCATCATTCCCGATTGGGATGATGTGCACAACTTAAAATTAAAAACCACTTACCGGTTGTGAGTGAAAATTTTATATCATACCCGGTTGGGAATGATAAGTACCTCAGTTTAGACCCACTATTAAGTGGTATTTTAAACATCACTACTTAGAGGAAGTGATGTGAAAATCATGCGGAAAAAATACTTACCGATTGTAAGTAGATCATACATGATTGGTATGATGAGACTTACTTGAAGGAAGTTGAAACACGTTCATTGGTTATGAACGGAGGTGTCCCTATACCCGGGCGGTATAATGGATAGAGAAAACATATGTTTTGTCGAAAGTTCTCTTCCCTGACTGTGTGCCAATGCTTAAACAATTTGGAAGACCTTCTTGACGGGATCTCGAATAGCTCTGATAGGCCGAGGGCCTCGGTTTTGGAACTTGGGGGCTAAATGCCCGATTTTGAAAATCTCATACAGTGGGCCTAAGGCCAGTTGGCACGAGCAGGAGCTCGTACACGGACATGATATATGTGCCATAAAACATAATAAGTGAATTGTTTGGCCATGGTACTAAGATAGGACCGACATGCTCAGTCAACTAGTGGCAGTGCGACATGACAGGTCGACGGACCGGTCAAAACAAACAACTGCGAGTTGAGTTGAGAGTCGGGGCCGTTGGACTAGTGGCACCATAGATTACCTGGCAATATGAGAAAACATTGTTTGTGCATGCACTGTGAGTACGGGATCATCAAGACGCCCATGAAGGGTAGTGATGCGTCCTAAGGGCATTGGACGACCTGGTGGCTATAAGGGCGGTTCATCATTCCAGGTGTCTGTGCGAAATCTGGAATAGCACTAAGCGCATGAAACCGGGGTGGGGACAGGGTGAGGTCTCTATCCTCATACGGACACGAAGAAGTGATTTTGGGATTGTGGGTCGGATGTCGCATACATCCACTCATTCCCAGGGTAGAAGTGGTCGTACTTCTATCCAGGTGGCAGGAAAAGTCACTACGAAGCCACTAGTGGGTTCAGTAGTGATACTGACTTGTGAATATGTGTAACCTTCATGATGAAGGATGTGTGTTGGGTGATAACACACCAGTAACTCAGAAATAATGGAAAAATCCAAATTTTTAAATGAAGGGATTTTTTAAAAGAAAGGAGTATGGCACACTCCATATAAATATATTTCTTAAAAGTTAAAAGTAGACCTTTAAAAACCCATTCACTGAGTAGTCGTACTCACCCCCTCCCTTATATCCCTTTTAGGAAATCCCAAAAAGCCTATCCTGAAAGACAATCAACTAAGATGCCTGTAAGACAGGTATGTAAAGTTTAAAATTTCTTGCAGTTTTGATTATGTTATTCTAGGAAATGATGCAGGTTTAAAGGACGCCTTACTCTTTACGGATTATAATAAGGGGAAACCCTTTAATAAACCGGGAGAGTGGCGGGTTATTCATGGGGATCCGACCAAACTGAGTCAGGCCGTGACAGGTAAGGTCGCGAAGGGACAAAATGCCTGTTAAGAAGGATTCACGGCATTCACGGGTGAGTTTACATCATACCCGGTTTGGATGATGAGCACCCCGGTAATGAAAACCCTCTACTAACTAGAATTTTAACATCACACTTGGATGGGGGGATGTGAGAAAACATACGGAAAAATTATTTACCGGTTGTAGGTAGATCATACTCGGTTGGTATGATGAATGTCCTAAAAGGAAGTAGAAAACCCGCTTATCGATTATAAGCGGAGATGTTCTCACACTCGGTTGGCGTGTTGGACAGATGAAAAGAATATTTTGTCGAAAGTGCTCTCCCTTGACTGTGTGCCACTACTTAAACTTTTTGGGAGACCTTCTTGATAGGAGCTCGAATTGGTCAGATACGTCGGTGCCTCGATTATTGAACTTGTGGCTAATATGCCCAATTTTGAAAATCTCGTACAGTGGGCCCAAGGCTAGTTGGACGGGTAGGGGCTCGAAAACAAACATGAGTTTAAGCCATCAAAATTTTAAATGAATGATATGTTTGGCCATAGTACTAAGACAGGACTGACATACTCAATGGACTCGTGGCAGTGCGATAATACAGGTCGACAGACCATTCGAGACAAATAGCTGCAGGTCGAGTTGAGGGTCGGGGCTGTTGGACTAGTGGCACCAAATATTAAATGGCTTATGAGGAAAATTTTTGTTTTGTGGATGCATTGAGGTACGAGACCTTGAAGACGCCCAAAAGAGGTAGTGATGTGTGTTAGGGGCTACTGGACGACATGGTGGAGATAAGGGTAGATTATCGTGCCAGTAGTCAGGGAAGCTCCATGTAGCTTCATGCGCATGAGACCGGAGTGGGGTCGGAATGAGATCTCTATTCTCATACGGACACAGAGTTTCTTTATGGGATTGAGGGGCGGATGTCACATACATCCACTCATTCTCAGGGTAGAAGTGGATGTGCTTCTATCTAGGTGGCCGGTAAAGTTACTTCGATGATACAAGTGGGTGCAGTGGACATGTTGCCCTCCGAGTGTGTGTCCCCTTCATTATGAAGGGCATCTGTTGGTTGATAAACACACATTTTGTGGTTAATGATGAGAAATGGCTATAAAAATCGAGAATTTAAGAATAAAATATTTTAAAGAAAATTAGGAGTCTAGCACATACCAATTCAAAAACTATTTTATAGAAAATTTATTTTTAAAAAAAATTTCTCATTCACTGAGTTGTAGAAACACACCTACCATTTTTATCCCTTTTCAGGAAATAGAGAAATGACTAGGGATAGCACCAGGCCTTACCCTTTGTCAGGTATGCTTAATTTACTTGAGCTTGCATTTTTATTGATATATGTTATTCCAAGGAACAAGGTTGAGATTTTGCTTGGCTACTCTTGAATTCAAGTAGGGGGAAACCCCTCTTGAACTAAGAGAGTGGTGGGTTAATCACGGGGATCCGACCAAACCGGATCGGGGCGTGAAATCGAAGCTCTCTATCCCATTTCTGGTGGATCTTAATTTGGTCCACTAAGTTGGGCCTTACAGCTACATTAGCCATCAAGCATCTCCTCTCTCCGTCCATGTGAAACCGATACTCTAGGGCTAAGGAAACTAGAAATTTTCATGATTAAACCGAGAACCTAAATAAATTAGAATTGTTAAAGAAGGGTTAAAATTGGAGTTTGGAAAATCCCAAGTAACCAAAAACAAAATCATGGAGAAGAACCATGAAGTGGATTGGATGTGAAAATTGGACCGGTTCAAGGTGAACCGGACCTAAACCAGATCAAACGGAATTAAACCGTGAAGAACCGATTTAATAATTTATTTTTCTAAGTAGCTTAAAAATGTCAATTTGGAGGTATCTAAACTTTTCCCTAAGAAAGTAAATTGGTAAAGGGATACAAGTAGGAATAATGATGGGGTACAAGGGATGTGGCCACAATATCCACAAAGAAAGAGTAAACAGGTAGGATGATGTCAAGGACATCATAAAGTTGATCTAGGATCAGACACCCATTAGGACGAATGAAATGGGAAATTCTAAGAAGAGAGAAAAAGCCTACGAAGGAAGGAAATTTGAGAGATGTATATATCACAATGGAGAAGTGATGGACCCCATTGAATTGGAATAGGAATATGAGCTTGTAAATGGAATGTAGATTGAGGTAAAGGACTAAGTACAAAGTGTATTCATGAGGGTCCAAGGAGTAAGTTAAACCCATGGGATGAGTGGGTAGGAAGATAGCATCAAATGATGGGGTAGGTACATGGGATGCCTGGATAACACTCGAGGTAGTTGAGGAACGCTACCTGATGGTAAGAAGCAACAAAGTTTTATGCTCCCAAAAGGATTGAAAGATAGGAATAATTACTGAGGCAATGTTCTAGAAATATGATGTACAAAGACAGTTATGGAATAGTCCATGCTACAAAGGACGAGTAAGCCCAAAAGTTCCGAGAAGGTGTGACTCATGTGAGGAAGAGTCATTTACTTAAGCATGATAAGGTTGAATGAAAGGATTGAGATGGATCAGAGTTATAATAAAGAAATAATGGATTAAATGACCAATATGAAAGGATGTCGAGCTAAAGATTTTGAACGACCAAGGGGAATGACCAAACATGGGAACGGTCAAACATTTTGGAACCCCCAATCTTGTGATCGGGATTAACATTTGGACGAAGACCTCAAGAGGAAGAGTCTTACCCCTAAGTGACATAAATAATGGTGGACCTAAGAAGATACCTTTGGGTGGATGGGTGAGACAAACCAATCATAAGAAACATTGTGGAGTAAGTAGATGTTGAAAGGAAAGGAAAACCCTTAATGATGTTATCTAAAGGACAAAGTAAGAGACTTTCACCTTGAGTTTGAATGTCTAATCATGCCATTGAGAACGATGGCAATATAATTGTCGAGGAATGGACACCCCAGGATGGGAGAACGAAGGATCTAAAGTCCAAAAAGGGGATGTAGGATAGGTTATGTTCCCAAAGGAGATGTCGGGGATATGAGAGATGGTAATAGTGATTCCATTTGGTAATGACATGAAACACTAATAACACATCAATCAAAATATTTATAATCACAACCATAAGGGATGTGGTTAGGTGATGGGGGCAAGGAGGTAATAAAAAGGAGTTATAAAGATTATGACAATGGACAATTCAAATTGAATGACCAAGCCTTAAGAATAGATAAGGCATGGAGAACAATAGTGAACAAGATTTTGGTCACATGAATCGAGTGAAAAATGGATGGGAAAGAATCCCAAACAATTGATAAGGATAGCGCCATTGTGATGATGGTACGAGATGATGAGAGGCGACTCAGATGGATCTGAGTACACAGATTACCCTATATGGAAACACGGGTCAAGTTGAAAGGTAGGATTCCAATATGACAATAAGATAAGGAAGGTATGAAAAGATCCTAAGAAGGATCCCATGAATTTCCAATCTAAAAGTAACTCAAAGGAAGAATGGGATAAGGAAAATCCCCAAAGTAAAAATGAAGATCTGAATGAAGAAATAAGGGCTGATGAGATGTAAATTGGACTTGAGACTATCCTATGACGTATAACTTGATCAAATCACAAGTCGATAGTGAGGAAAATCTAAGGTCCCGAGTGATTTCAAATTATAAAGGTATGTTGACATGGTGGCCAAAATGGAGGAAGAAATAACGAAACCCAAAATGGATAAAAGAGAATATCATTCCCTATTTAAGCAATGCATAACGAGTTTTGGGGACAAAATATCTAACAGGTGAGGAGAGTTGTAAACCTCGTCGTCTCGGACCAAGGAATCAGGAAAAGAGAACCGGAAATTTTCAAGAAAAAAATTGAGAATCTAAACGAACTGAAATTGGTAAAGAAGGATCAAAACGGGAATTTGGAAAAATCTCAAATAGTCAATAAATCACAAAAATCATGGATAAGAACCATGAAATGGATTGGATGTGAAAACTAGACCGGTTCAGGGTGAACCGAACTTGAACCAGATTGAACCGGGTTGAACCATGAAGAACCGATTAAAAAGATTGATTTTTCTGGTTGATTTAAAAATATCAAATTGGAACATTGAAGCCACCATTAGATAGAAAATTAATTTAGATAAATTTAAAAAATTTTAATTTTTGGAAAACTAGTCGAATCCGTCCTAAGCCGGCTGATTTACAATTTTGGGTCACCAAACCCGATCAGACTGTACCGGTCAACAGTCTAACGGTTAAGGACCACTACTTGGTCAGCGCCAAGTTAGTTGGCATGACCAATCAGCGCGCGATATGTGGTGAAGTGCGCCTAGTAAGCACCTAGAAGCGTTGGCCAATTAAAGTGTGACACGTGTCCTTAGTTAATGGTCGAAGGAGGAACATTCACGTCGACGACCGACTAATAGGAGAGCGACACGTGTCCCGATCAATAGTCAATGTAGACAAGGCCTAATCAGCATGATTGACCAATGAGGAGTTGACAAATGGCAAGGACGCCATGTCAGCATCTGACACATATATCAGAAAAATGATCGACCAATCAGAGGTCGACATGTGGTAGAGTCACGTCAGATGACCTCAACCAATCAAAGGCTGACACAGGGTAGTGGCACTGTGCGTCAAGAGGGAAATATGATGTATTTAAATCAGCCAATTAGAGGATGCCATGTGTCATGGTCAACGATCAGCAGAAATCTGGTCAGTAGCTACGTATGATGGAGCAACCAATGGGAGGCTGCCACGTGTCTGATCAGTGGGTCAAAGGCTTATGAGGTTGCTCAGTAGGAAGTCGTGTCAACAAAGTCAGCCAATCGGAGAGTGCCACATGGCAAGTCCACACATGTAAAGTTCATACGTGCAACACAGTGTCATCTTCCTCCTTAGTTGGCTAATAGAAAAGAGAGAGAAGGAGGGGTAGACTTTCGATGACCAAAAGACTCCTTCGACCTGACTGTCGGCGGTCGAGTTTAGGGTTGAGTCCTATGTCGAGCGATAGCTCTATCAGTTGTCGAGCTACCTATATAAAGAGCACCCCTCCTCTCGACTTCCTCATACCACAACCGAGCAAAGAAGTAGCAGTGCTCCATTTTCAATGGAGGCATAAACCAAAGCTCCGACACCGGGCCTCTATTCAACCTCCAAAGTTGTATTTGGTGTCTTTGGAACCAGGAGGAAGTTCTCCACCTAGCTGCACCCTCCATTCAGCCTAAGAACCACCATAGGAGCACCGGCAAGCTCAAGCAGTGTTGTTGCTCCCGTGATCGTAAAGAGGCCGAATTGCACAAGTCAAATTCTGGTCACCTCTGATTTCATGCACCTTGGACAAACCTCCCACAACCCTCCTCGACTAACCCTCGACCCCTTGGAACCTATAAGGTAAGCTATTTCTATCACGTCCCGACCCAGTTTGGTCGGATCCCCGTGATCAACCCACCACTCTTCCAGTTTATTAAAGGATTTCCCTTATTGTAAACCATAAAGAGTAAGGCGTCCTTTAACCTACACTTTTTCCTAGAATAGAATAATCAAAACTGCATGAAATTTAAAACTTTACATACCTGTCTTACAGGCATCTTAGTTGATAGTCTTTAAGGGTAGGCTTTCCGGGATTTCCTGAAAGGGATATAAAGGAGGGGGTGAGTACAACTACTCAGTGAATGGGTTTTTAAAAGCTTTTGACTTTTAAGAAAAATATTTCTATGGAGTGTGCCAGATTTTTTTTTCAAAAATCCCTTCGTTTAAAAAATTTTGGGTTTTTCCGCCATTTCTTACTTACTGATGTGTAATCACCCAACACACATCCTTCATCATGAAGGTTACACATATTCACAAGTCAGTATCACTACTGAACCCGCTAGTGGCTTCGGAGTGACTTTTCCTCCCACCCGAATAGAAGTACGACCACTTCTACCCTTGGAATAAGTAGATGTACGTGACATCCGACCCACAATCCCGAAATCGCTTCTTCGTGTCCGTATAAGGACAGAGACCTCATCCAGTCCCCACCCCGGTATCATGCGCTTGGTGCTACTCCAGATTTCACACAGACTCTTGGAACGATGAACTGCCCTTATAGCCACCAGGTCGTCCAGTGCCCTTAAGACGCATCACTACCCGTCATGGGCATCTTGATGATCCCGTACTCACAATGCATGCACAAACAATGTTTTCTCATATTGCCATGTAATCCGTGGTGCCACTGGTCCAACGGCCCCGACTCTCAACTCAACCAGCAGTTGTTTCTCTTGACTGGTCCGTCGACCTGTCATGTCGCACTACCGCTAGTTGACTGAGCATGTCAGTCCTATCTTGGTACCATGGCCAAACAATTCACTTATTAAGTTTTATGGCACATATATCATGTTCGTTTGCGAGCTCCTGCTCGTGCCAACTGGCCTTGGGCCCACTGTACGAGATTTTCAAAATCAGGCATTTAGCCCCCAAGTTCCACAACCGAGGCCCCCGGCTTGTTAGAGCTATTCGAGCTCCCATCGAGAAGTCAATTTTATAGGGCCCTCGGTTTTGAAACTTATAGGGCCTAAGGCCTAGTTTTGGAAAACTCGTGAAGTGGGCCCAAGGCCAATGGACACGGGTTGAAGTTCATAGATAAATAAGCTTATTAGCTAAGAATTATTTTTACAATCGATAAATTGTGTGAACCACCACCATGCCGAAGCCGGACCATCAACTCAATGGGCTAGTAGTTGTTGAGCTGAATCTAGGTCATTGAACCTTTTAGGCATAATAGTTAAGTAGCCGAAGCCGAGTGTCGGGATCGTTGGGCTGATAGCCCCAAAATGATGAATATAAACAATAAAACCATTGTTTGTGCATGCACCAATTACGGAACCATCGAGGTGCTCGGTTTGTAGTAGTGTTGGTTCTAAGAGCTGCTAAAAGATCTATAGAGCATAATAGAAGTTTTATCATCCGGTAAGTCTCGAAGCTCGGAGTAGCTTCCTATGCATTGAGACCGAGGTGGAAGGGGGAGAGCTCTCATCCTAGTATAGCGGACACAGAGAAATTATGGGTCTGAGGGTCGGATAATTGGTGTCCACTCAGACTCAGACTAGAAGTCACAGACTTCTATTAGGGTGGACAATAAATACACTCCGGTCCACAAGTGGATGCAGTTGGCATACTGTATCTGTGAATGTATGAACCCTTTTTTATAAACGGCGTGTGATTGTATGCTAAACCAAACCCGAGCAAGGGGAGAACTGAAATATTTTCTAAGAAGAAGAAAAGAAAATTTGTGAACAGAAAAAAATTTGCCTTTATGAAAACTCACCTTAATAACCACTCATTGAGTTGTAGAAACTCACCCACTCCCTTAACCCCTTTTAGAGTAGGACATACATTGGGATGAGAAGAGCAACATGCTTGAAGCCTTTAGTCACTAAAGTACAAATTTAACCATACTTTATTTTGATTTCTTTACTTTAGAAAAATTAGTTAACATGACGCCTCTACGTTTTTTGTCCTATCCACGTCAAGGTATCTGGGTGGTACAAGGAGAGCTAGTAGGTTGTTCATGGGGTTCCGACTAAACTAGGTCGGGGTGTGATAGAGCATAAGGGTGGTTTGTCGTCCAATATGTCGATAAGCTCGGGGAGTTTCATGCGCACGGAGACCAAGGTCAGAGAGGGAGAGGTCTTGTCCCACATTCACAGACATGAAGTATGATGTAGGTCCGAGAGTCGAGCAATTTTTGGCCATTTAGACTCTTGGTGGAAGTTGTGGACTTCTACCAGGGTGGACAAAAAAGGCATTTTGTTCCACAAGTGGAACAATCGGAGATTGTTCTACGACTATGTAGTCCTTTTTGTTGATAAAAGGTCGTGTGTTGTGTGTCAACCCCATTTTGCGAATAGAACACCTCAAGATAAAAATGATTAGATGATCAAGAGCGATAACATGAAAATCATGAACCAAAAAAGTCCAACAAATGCTCGCTCACTTAGTTGAAATACTCACTCCCTCTCTTTTTCTATTTTTTTTAGGAAAGGATGTATAGCTAGAATTCGACAGTCACACTCCTTCAAATCAAGTACTACATTAGCTATCATCCTAATAATTTTGACAGTGTTATTCTAGGGAAACATGGTAACAAGTATGCCTGACTCCCCGGTCTTAGAAGGGGCAACCCATTTAAGCAAGAGTGAGTGACGAATTGTTCAAAGGGTTCTAACCAAATCGGGTTGAGCCGTGACATATAATATTAGAATGATGTAATATTATAATAATTTAGTAAATTATTATTTTGTTTTAATCGTTCAAGGTTAAAGTATAGATAGCACATTTTATTGAGTAAAAATGATTTTGTTTTTCACAAGTAAATTGAATAAAAGGATGATTGTTGTTATTGTAAATAAATAAGTTATCTTCATGAATCTCCATGTTCTCTTATACATTGAATTTCTTAAGATGGAGTTCTCAGTAAGTTGGCTTGCTTAATTTTTCTCTACTAGCAACGAATGGGGCTAATATTCCTTACGGACCGATTTCAACCTATTCGGCTCAACTTGAATACTAAAAAATGGTAATATTATTAAAATAAGATTTTAAATAGATTAATGAGATTTAATATATAATTCAATTTATATCATAAATTTGTATTATATTGAGTTTAGGTGGTAAGATTAATTCAGATCATTTGATGGCTCAATTATAGTCAATAGGAAAAGAAAACAAAATTGTAGTTTAGATTCATTTATTTGACATTCACAGCTTAATTCATGTCAACAGAGGTTGCTTTAGAAATTAAAATGGTAGCTTATAGAGTATTAATAGGTACAATAACTCTATCCATCCATATGAATGCAACCTACAAACTCTTAATGGTTGATAAAGTGATGTATCCTTACATTATATACTTATTTATAACCGTAAGTTAAATTGATATTTTTTTTCAATATATTCGTAGTTTGATCGGCTAAAGGTGGAAGGACTCGTCAATATAACGCTTATGATATAAATTGTGTAAAATAAAATCGTACTATATAAATTATATTTATCTTGAAATTTTAAATATACCATTATGAAAAATAAAACTTGTTAGTGTACACTGGAAAATGCCACTACATTACTGATCCCACTACCAAGTAAGGCCCAGGCTCATGGTCTATGGGCCGAAAAGCCCACTAAACAGTAAAGGCCGAACATCGTCAGATTTGAGCACAATTATTAAGCTTTTTCTTTGCCACGGCCTATTAATTTATATTGAGTCTGATCAAACTATTAATGATATAAAACTCTTCCAAATATAATCAATCAACTTTATATTAGTTACGGATATGCGGCTACAAAATTTTCTAGCAAACTTGAACACGGTTGGTTACCTAATATCGGATGGACTGTGGTCATGATATTAATCATGGGCTGTAAATGGAACAGTGCCCGGTATGTGGCTAAGACATTATGAAAACTTGGACAACACATGAATCATGATCGTGTTTTATAAGAGAGCACGTGCCGAAAATGGGCAATAATTTCTGCCACTAGAAAAAGAAAAGACAGAGTTAATGAAAAGTGGCATATTGTTAATAATAAGGGTTAGGGTTTCCCCTCATTCCCACCTTTTGTTGGGTTATTGCTGGGCAGCCCCACCATATGATTGGGCAGTATGTTGTGTTCAGTTGGCCTCATTCCATAGTGGACATGCACGTAAATGTATGTGCTTCCTCGACTCACCTTTTTCTCTCTCTTTTTTTTTTGTTTTTTGGCCACCGTCACTTTTCTCA
Organism: Trapa bicornis; assembly: GCA_030064425.1. Taxonomy (NCBI): domain Eukaryota; kingdom Viridiplantae; phylum Streptophyta; class Magnoliopsida; order Myrtales; family Lythraceae; genus Trapa; species Trapa bicornis. Next base: position 14,607,919 of record CM057753.1, on the reverse strand, counting down.
TTAATTTACCTTAAATTAATCAAATCAATCAATTCCAATGTTCGTCCCCTTTTCCCATGCTTGCAAATATATTATTATATTTGATTCAATAAAAAATTATAAGTAACATTTACCAATATTGTCGTTCAAAACACTGCACATTATATACATATAAGAGTGAATGAATGTGTACTATTCTAAAAGAAGAATGAGTGCTTAATGGCGTATTTTCACTATCCCTTCTAAATTCTAAAAGTTCAAAGGAAGTATACGACAATAAAAAAATGTGTGAAGGAATAATAATTCTATCACCTAAATTTATGATTTGAATTTATAATTTTAAATTGAATTATATATAAATATTAATTTAAATTTTATGTTAATTTTCTTTATAAATTAATATTTTACCCTACATATCAATATATTATGGAATGTGTGAATGAGAACATTCATTCGAACTCAAGATTAAGGTCCATCCCTTGGATCAAACTCAAAAACAAGGATCTGACTCTTTAAATCCTTCCTAGACACAATTTTATCGGCCTTTTTGCTCGTAGGGATCAAACAATGTAATTTGGGACGGAGTACAATAAAAACAATTATTTTCTATTATTTCACCTATTGGTTCAATTAATGGGGCAAGTAGAGATCTTATTTTTTTCATTGGTCATCCAATTAATCAGACAACTATGTGTTTTGTTTTTTTTCTCACCAATTAGGGATTTTTTTGTTAGAGGACCAAAGGACTGACATTTTAGTTTTGCCCCTTACATACCAACCAATTGTTATGGTTTGATACATAAGGCACAAATAGTTTTGCCCTCCCAACACCAACCAAACAACATTATTTGGCCATTTGGGAGTAAAAAAAGTAATTGAGTCCATTAGTTCTATCGATGTAACCCAATTCAACCCCTACAACCAAAATAATTGGTGCCCATCTATTAGTACGGGATCCATGCCCATAAGGTGCCTTTGCCACCCCTACCAATAAAATAGACGAAATGAATATAGAGTTAAACTAATCATTATGATTTATTTCAGTATTATCTCATAAGTTGATATTAATAATTTACTTTTTATTTCAACATTATCTAGATGAGGGCAACACTAATTCACATAATATAAACATTACACTCTATGGAACCAACGTGTCATTAATATGCAAATAGTAGTATGAAGAATTTGAAACTCTAAGCTTGAAGTAATGTTCATTATCAACTTATTGGTGAGTTGATCTTATTGAAGTGTAAACTTGATTGACTATGGAACTTATTTTAGAGAGAATCCATATCCATAGTGAAGTGATGAGAATTAAATAAGAGAGAAAAAGCATGCTCCAAACATATATGTATATATATAGAGAGAAGAATGGGGCAAAGTTTTTTCGACGCGTGCCGTATTTCCAGTTTTGATGCACTCCTTTTTCTTTCTCGAATCTCCAAATCAGTCCCCAAAAACAATCAAACAAGGAAGAAAAGGTAATATTTTTGCTTTTAAAATGAGGTTAATCCAAGGATGATTTGATTTCATCCTTTCACAAAGTCTCGTGTTAGGAGAAAATATTGTGAGTAAAGGATAATCACTTCATCAAATAAGTTTACGATAACCTATTAAAAATAATTTATAAAATAATATTGAAAAATATTATTTAATAAAATTAGAAAAACATAATTAATGTAACATAAAATTAACGTGGCATCTTATATAACATAAATAATATTGATGCGCCAAAAAAAAGAAGGAAAAATAAGATCCATATGTTGGGTTGCATTGAGCTTCAAAAAATGCATAAATAAAAATAATATCATGCATATATAAAATTCTGAAATGTATAGGAGTCAGAGATGCGGTAAAGGGCGACCAATTGACAGTACCATAAAACTGATGAAAAAACATCATCGGGAATTGTTGAGCTAATTTGGATTTGATTTATCGTATCATCTATCAAATTGTGAACCTCATTTTTTTAATTAATAAAAACACGGGACCAAAATTAAAATATATATTAATTAACTTCCACTGACATGGTGAATAAGACAACGTAATGGGACACTTGTCCTTTTCTTGGTGTTGTTTTTCGAAGTCATTTTTTTACTTAAAAAAAATACCATCTCGAAGAATATTAGAAAAACAAGGCACCGTATATAAAAAAATAGTTTTGTTTCAACATTACTTGTATCAAACATATCAAAAATACATTTATTTACCGGAATAATGATATCGTTGTTATTATATATTTTTGTTATTTTAATGCTTTAATTATATATTTTTTAAAGATATATGATTTAAATTGATAAAAATAACATATTCATCAAAGATATATGACTTAAAAAGTTTTTTAAGATTTTTTTATATATTCTTATAATATCAAAACTTATACAAAATAATTTATATGTTGCAATTTCAATGAGAAGTGAATATTAACATAAAATTAATAAAAAAACATACTGAGGAACATACAAGTTCAGCAAATTGGAGTCGCATACAAAGACAAAGAAGGAATAGCCAAGTGGCTTCTTTTCTTGACCTGATAAGTTTATTTTTGTCCTAAGATCAACGGTTTGGTCAAAAGGGTCGTCCCTCTCTATATGGACAAGCAAAGCATATATTTAATGAAAAATGTAAGCATATATATATATATATATAATTTGCCTATAGTGATGAAAGATTTAAAATATTTGATAGTTTAATAGGTGGTGGATTTTAGCCAAGCATTGTCCTCTTCCTTGTGTTTCCACATCCTTAAAAGATGGTTTGTAAGTAACTATGTAGTGCTCAGTCAGATCGCAACCGTCCATTTTAGATCCGACAATGTGAACTTTTACATTCAGTATCCCAATCCATCAACCATCAATCCCCTCTTCTGCACAATGCATATATGGACTTTCGCCATTCTTGTTGATTTTATTCACAAGACAACAAGTTTAGATATCCCAGTTTGGCTTTCTCTGTTGTCATTGCTCTCTATGTTCTTATTCGTCTCTTCCTCTCTCTCTCTATATATATCTATACATTTGTTTATTTACCGGTACCACGAGTCAACAGGCATAGTCTTCTTCTGGTCTTGTTGGTGTTTTGGACGCATAAAATGATTTAACTATTTCATAAATATATAAATTAGTTTGAATATTTTAAATTTGTATAAATATATTATTTATTCTCTATGGGTACATAAACTTGTGAAATTGTGCATGTTCAATAAAAATAATAAAATTTTAACAAATTTAATTATATAGTTAAACACATAAATTATTACTCTTAATATTTTAATTTTGTACAAATACTTATTTGTTATTCTAAAATGGTAAAAATACTATTTAAATTTCTTATACAAACTAGCAATCATATCAATTTGGAATATTTAAAAGGATTGTGTACTAACCATGTAATTAATTATGTAATTGTAGAGAATTTGCACCAATATGGATCGAAAAAAGTATTTGTGCCAATTTGAAATATTTTAAACCGTTTAAATACAAACCATATAATTCACATGAAGCCAACCATAACGTAATTTATTACGATATCATGTAAACTTTCCATAAGATTTACCATAAGAGAATTAAGGTTCATCTCTAATTCAAAAGCTTATGTGAGGGCGGATTATGATTTGCATTATTTCAAACTCTTAAAGTGGCATTAATTTATGTGAATGAATGTAGTATATGAATGCATGAACAATTCTCAGAATTTGTCATGAAATTATATTGATAATGTAATATTAAATTTCCGAAAAGGAAATAGTTGGTCAAACTAATCACAAATTCAAATTAAACCAAAATTTAAGGTTGAAATTGACTAAATAATCACAATAAATAGAGAAATCGGTTATAGTTGGGATATTAAATATTGTGAAAATTATGATTAACAAACCATTAAGTACACATTCATTGAGAAATGGATAAACTTGTATCCTACCTATTTGTATCAAATAATTTAATTTTTTTAATTAGTTATGCAAATACTAAATAGGTAGTTTTTAACGTATGCCAAGCAAATGAGTTGAAATATTTTTTTAAAAAATTAAATTAGTTCTAAAAATGGTCAAATTAATGGTAGCCAACCAAATAAATGCTAAAATTGACCAAATCAATCGAAATATTCACCAAAAACCTATTTGGAACGGTGCCAGTTAATGATATGTTCTTTCAAAATAAGATAACTGAAAAAAAACTAAAAAATTAAAAAAAATTGAATGTTATATTGAATTGGAATCACACAAGGAAATTAAAATGAACTTGAAAGTGATCCAAGTGGGATTTAGGATGCCAAATTTCAAGGGAAATTGATACAATTAGAATTTGAAAGTTAGAACCGAACCGAATCGATGTAAACTAGACTTGAACCAGAGAAACTAGTTCGAACATTCATTTTTTGGATAACTTAAAAATAACAAATTGGTAAATTGAGCTTACCACAATTTAGAAAATAAATTTAGATAAATTTATAAATTTAATTTTTAGAAAATCGGTTGAATCATGCATAAACCAACCGATTTTTTTTTATTTTGGATTATCGAATCCGATTTAATTAAACTAGTCAAGTATCCAATTAGGTCAATAGACCAATTGACATGTTAGTGACTCATCTGCACATGCAACCAATCAACGCACGACACGTGGAAAATATAGTAAGTTAGCCAACAATTTGGAAGTGCTAACCAATAAAAGAGCGACACGCATCTGTCGTCAATGGTCAACTAACAAAATTTCATGTGAGTTGTACTAACCAATGAGAGAGTGATTGTAAACCCCCCTATCCCCCCTTTAGGGCCAATAGAACTGAAAAGAGGAACCAAGAGCTTCAAGAGAGAGAGGAACCAAAGGAATAATCGAAATGGGATTAGGTAAAGAAGGGGCAAATCGGGAATTTGGAAAATCCCAAGTAGCCAATAAGTCACAAAAAATCATGGAAAAGAATCGTAAAGTGGATTGGGTATAAGAACTAGATCGGTTCAATGTAAACCAGATCTGAACCAGATTAAATTGGGACGAATTGGACCGAACCGTGAGTATTCGGTCCAAAGATTCATTTTTCTAGGAGGAAAAAATATCAAATTTGGAAATTGAAGCCACCACTAAATAGAAAATGAATTTATATTAATTTAGAATTTTTTAATTTTTAGAAAACTGGTCGAATTGGGCCTGAATAAACTGATTTACGATTTTGGGTCATCGGACCCGATCATACTGGGCCGATCAACGGACCATTGCTAGGTTAACACCCAGCAGGCACAACCAATTATTGCATGACATGTGTTAAAGCGCGCCCAATCAGCCGCTTAGTCAACGCCTCAAAGCGCTGGCCAATCAACCACTTAGTCAACGCCTTAAAGCGCTGGCCAATCAGAGCACGACACGTGTCCATGGTCAACGGTCATAATAGGAAAATCCACCTCAGTGATGACTGACCAATAGGAGAGCGACACGTGTCTCGATCAACGGTTAATGTCTGAAAGGCCTAGTCAACAATGATCGACCAATGGGAAGCTGGCACGTGAAAAAAGTGCCATGTCAGCATTCGACGAGGATGTCGAAAAAATGATCGACCAATCAGAGGCTGACACGTGGCAATGCCATATCGGATGACCCTGACCAATCAGAGATCGACGCATGATAGTAACACTGTGCGCCAAGAGGGAAATCTGATGCATTTAAAATAGCCAATCAGAGGGCACCATGTGTCATGGTCATCGGTCAAAAGAAATTTGGTCAATAGCCACGTAGGCGGGAGCAGCCAATGAGAGGTTGCCACGTGTCCAATTGGGGGGGTCAAAGGCTGATAGGGCCACTGAGTAGGATGTCGCGTTAGCAAAGCTAACCAATCATGAGGTGCCACGTGGCACTTTCGCACGTGCGGAATAGGGTCATCATCAACCTTAGTCAAATAAGCGATCCGCGACCGTCGAAGGAGGACCGGAACTTTTGCCTCCGAAAAAGCGGTCACCACCGATGGAATCGGGAGAGTTAGATACCATAAGTCGATAGACCTGTCAGTTGCTGAGCTCCCTATAAATAAAACACCCTCCCACTCAACCTCCTCACTGCTCAGGCACCTCTGAAGGTAGACGACTCCTTTTCCGACGAAGTGCTAATTAGAGCTCCGACGATGAACCATTTTGCAACTGAAGGAGCTTTGGTGGAGGGCATCATAATCGGGAAGGAGTCCTCTAGCTCATGGAACCCTCAGCTCATCCTGAGCAGCCGGAGAGGTGCTAGAGTAATCGTACAATGAAGCCATTTCGGAGGTCCGAAGTAGTGAACTTCCAACCAACCCAACCTCAGCCATCCCTGACCTCATGCTGTTGAAATTGACCTTCTCCGACTCCCTTGAGAAACTTTTTGACCCCTTCCAAACATTGGGTAAGCTCAATTTCACTTCTTCTCGTCTGAGCATTTGAATTACAAAAGCTTCCCTCCCCAAAACTTCTCTCTTTTAATTCCCAACGCCTAGTGGCGAATTGTAGCAAGACCCGATTTTGGTAGAACCCCCTTGACGAGTGTGAGTTTCCCATACCTCGAGCTCTGGTTACTGCCTCTCCACCGGTAAGCTCATCAAGCTCTCGCTCTAAAGCTATTTTCTGACGGAGCTTCGACGAATATCAAAACTTAGCCAAATTTAGTAATTCAAAGTGTAAGATGATTGTGGGAAGCCGAAGGAGGTGAAAACAACAAGAAACGAAGAAATTAAAGACCTCAGGTGGTCAATTGGATGAGGTAAGAATCATGAAATTCAAAGGTTCAATTTGGGGGAGAATTGGAGGCAATTTTGGGAATTTTCAATATTCAGGGGCTTTTGTGCAATTATTTAAAATTTGAGGGCCAATTGGAAAAAATGAGAAAAATCCAGGGCCAATTGGCGAAATTTTGAAACTATGAAGACTGAATTACCAGTTTTTATGAGATGAGGGCATTTCGTAGAAGAACCCAAATTTCAAATGAACAAATATTTTGGAAAACTTTGAGGGGCAAATTCATAATTTTGATACATTGGGACATGATGAAATTTTAAAGAAATTAAAGTCCAAATTTCAGTTACGAGGAGTTTGGAAGCTCATATTGGGTGAAGCGAGCCCCACGAGGACTTGCGCTTGAGAGCAAGCCTGGAAACGGATCCTAGTCGGAAGAACACGTTGTGACTATCGAGTAAGTGGGACATCTACAACATCAGTTTCGATTAGGATGATAGCTTTACCTCCAAATTGGTTTTCTTAGAATTTGCCTCCCCTAACTAGGTGACTCTAATTAAAATATTTGGAAGCTAATTTTGAGACTTAGGCTCGATGATATAAGTGGGCACAAGGCCGATGGGCACCGGTAGAGACCCAATAAGAATGGACATGATATGAATTGTTCAAAGTCCTAATAAATGGATAATCTTGTGTGATACCCACCGAGCCAAGGTCGGGATGTTAGGCTTGTTGGGCCGAATAGCTGCTAAGCCGAAGCCGGGTCATCGAACCTGTTGGGCAGGTGCGCATGGGGCCAAAGCTGAGCCAACAGACCCTCGGGCTGGTGGGCCAAAGATAATGGCTCTAAATGAATAAGATTCTTGATTTTGCATGCATGTGATGCAGGACCATCGAGACACATGGTAAGGAGTAGTGGTGGTCCCAAGGGCTGCTGGACGACCATGGGGGATAAGGGCGGTCCGTCGTCCAGAATGTCGAGAAGCTCTAGGAGCTTCCTGAGCACTAAGACCGAGGCAATAGGGGGTAAGAGGTCTCGTCTCACAAAGTGGATACGAAGAATGATTAGGGTTTGAGGGTTAGACACGTGAGGTCCACTCAAACTCCAGGTAGAGGTTGCTAACCTCTATCAGGGTGGATGGTAAATGCGCTCCGGTCCATAAGTGGAGTGTCCGGGGACCGCTCTCCGAATGTGTGATCCCCTTCTATGATGGAAAGGGCGGTTGATATGTGGATGTTATGCGAACTATGGCTAATGAACTAAGCAAATAAATAAAAAGAAGCGATCATTGTAAAAATTTTCCCTCATTGAGTATATATACTCATCCCCCTCCTCTCACCCATTTCAGGAACGTTTAAAAGAATTGGGACAGGAGAGACTTAAAGCTCCTAGCGAATGCTTGAACCCTCAATGTACGTTCCCCATCCCAAACTTATATCATACTAAGGGAAAGAATGTCAGTACGCCTTTACCTTCTTCAGACCATCAAGATAGGAACATTAGGATGGTCCGGGGAAGGGTGACGGGTTGATCATAAGACCCCGACCAAACTAGGTTAGGGTATGATAACTTGAGTGGTATTAGAGCATAAGTTTTTCCAAACAAGCCCTCATCGACACTAGGCCCTAACCCCCAAAAACTTGTAGAGAATCATGAATGGGAACGCAAATGGAGAATACATTCCCTGGAGAAGTGCCATGGAGCAAATGATAGAGGAACTGTAGAAACCCATTCCATGGAGAGAACCTAGGGGGAGGACCCCTCCCCGCTCAGTGGGAGATGAGACCTCTCCACCATGAGAATTAGATCAGGCTTAGACCCGAGAAGAGGCAGAAAGAAACTTTTGGGAAGCCTATGCCAACTATGTAAGGGTCTTTCGCTAACTACCTCCGATACACGGCGACACGTGTATGGCAAACCATATGCAGTGTGCCTACGCATACGAGACCATGGTCCTGAACAAGTATGGAGTCGAGGTCGCACATGAGGTTTGAGTTAGAAGGGATCCCAACATGTTGTCTTGCTTAGAATTTGGAAAGCCCATCATGAACTCATGCCCCTGATGTGAGAGATACCATGAAGGCGGTTGTCCACCTAAGAGAAGGGGTAGGCGCGTTAGGACAATTGACATAGAATCTCGCAACACAACCATGTTAAACTCTAGGTTAGCTAACATGAGAGGTTAGGATCAGAACGATAAATTTCTTAAATCCAATTACTGTAATAAGTCATAATTACAATAATGCCAAATAAGAAGGATGGAAGTAATCCAGGGCTCCACCGGTTAATGAATAAAAAGTTCCATTTGATTTCACTCCCACGCAATGCCAAATAAGAAGGATGGAAATAACCCATGAGGGACCCCTTGGAAAAGTTAAAGTACCCCGTGAAAGGATGAAGGGACTAGAAAATTCTTAGCCTACAGGGTACTCATAGACCAAGAAACCCTAGAACTATAGGAACACAAAAAGAAGGGAGTGGGCATGAGAAGATACTTACACAAGGGAATACATTTCCCATGCAAAGAAGGCATGAGGTGCCACAAAGCCTTAGGAGGCAAGAAGGAGTAATAAACCCTAGTCAAGGAACAAACTCAAGATGGATTAACCATCCTTGCTTCACAAAGTTTAGTACTGTCTACCCCAAAGGAAGACGACAGGAATTGGAAAACCCTTAGGATAGTAAGACTGAGAAGGGCAAGAGAACATTAAGAGAGATCCTTCGAGGGTGGCAAAGAAGGTTAATACACAAGACCTAAGGGATAAAGGTTATCACTCCAAATATGAGAGCAGAAGGCAATACCAATGGAGCAACCCCTCCTAGTAGGTCCAAGGAATTAAGGGGAAACCGTATGGGATAAGTTGGAATGAAGTACCGTGAGACGACCACAAGCGAGCGACGATGGAGTAGAGGATGAGGACCCCTAGGTAGGGATGTTTTCAACAGAAGGAAGTGTGCGACTCTATTAGTATACCAAGTAGGGATCGAGGAGCCGATGGTGGATGTTAAGAATGCGCCCACGAAGGGGGTGTGAAGATATGAATGGAGGACACCTACCGGGAATGACAATAGGATGGATGCCTAGTCATAATGATGGAAGTCTCATCCTCTTGATACACGAGTAGAAAATGGGGCAAGCCAAAGATACCTCCTAAGGACAAAACAAAAAGGGGATTTCCTTGCCACAAAGGAACCCTCGTAAGGAACAAAAGGGATAATCAGGGAATGGCAATGAGCAAGTGCGACTCGACTAAGGAACGAGAAGGAGAATTCCAAATAAACAAAGAAGTAAGAGGCGAGTTAAGCCAGTAATGAAGTGATCAGGAACCTTGATAGTTGGAATAGAGAATAATCCATCAGGAGACAGGTAAAGGATGGGCCAATAATTCTTGCGTGGGATTCTTGGAAAAGCCGTAATGTCATTAAAATGACGAAGGAGATTTGGAGAACAAGTGTCACACCTGACCCGATTTGGTCGAATCCCCGTGAGCAACCTGCCACTCCCTTTGGTCAATGAAGTGTTTCACCCTTTTCTAAACTGCAAGGAATAAGGTGTCCTTCTTTCCTATCTTTCTTAGAATAGCATTATACAAAACTGAATATCTTAAAACTGACATACCTGTCTTACAAGGAGGTCTTTAAGTTTGGTTTTTCCCTTGGTTACCTGAAAGGGGTAAAAGGGAGGGGTGAGTTCTACAATTTAGTGAGCGGCTGTTGGGAGTGAGTTTGAAAATAACTTCATCTAAATCGTGCCAAGGTTATCATTTACTTTAAAAGGGGTTTTACTCAATATCAGCTTTTCAAAACCTTTACCCTACCAAGGGTGACATTTTCTTTAAAAAGGGTTTCAAATTCAAATTCCTTTCCAAGACCTTTTCCCAAAGTTTACAATTTCTTTTTCCAAGGATTATCAAATCCTTTCCAAGGTTTTCAAAACCTTTTTCCTTATTCACATTAGGTGTGTTTAATTTCTTAGCCCACTCCTTTCCTCGGGAGGCGTTTAGCAAACAACACATGCCATTCATCAAGAAGGGTACACACATTTGTGAGATGCAATTACGACGACTGCACCCACTTGTGGATCAGAGCGTCTTTACCATCCACCTTGATAGAAGTCCCTGACTTCTACCTAGAGTTTGAATAAATGTCCCAGACGTTCGACCCTCAGACCCAAAATACTTCGTGTCTGTATGAGGATGGAGACCTCATCATGACCCATTCTCGGCCTCATGCGTAAGAAGCTACTCTAAGCTACTCTAAGCTTCAAGATTAACTGGCACGATGAACTGCCCTTATCTCCACCATGTCGTCTAGTAGCCCTTAGGACCAATCACTACCCCTCTTGGGAATCTTGATGGTCTTGTACCACAAGTGCATGCACAAAACAACAATTTTTACATATATCCATTTATCTTTGGTGCCACTAATCTAACGGCCCCGACCCTCAACTTGACCTACAGCTGCTTGTCTAGGCCGTTTCGTCGAGCTAGCCTTAATGCACTACCGCCCATTCATCGAGTATTATTGGTACTAACTTGGTACCATGGTGAAATCACACAACAATTTCATTAGGAATTTCATTGCTTTCTCATTTCAATTTTGTTTATGAGCTCCTGCTCGTGCCCACTAGCTTGGACCCACTGCATGTGATTTACCAAAATCGGGCATTTAGCTCTACAAGTTCAAAAACCAAGGCCTCTGGCCTATTTGAGCTATTCTAGCTCCTATCAAGAAGGTCTCCCAAATAGTTTAAGTATTGGCACACAATTAGGGGAGAACACTTCTGACAAAAATATGTTTTCACTTCATCTCACCAACCCGGTGTGATGACATCTCCACTTACGAATAGAAAGCAGAATTTTCCTTCCTTCAAGGAAGTCCATCATACCAACCAGATATGATTTCCTCTACTTACAATTGGTAAGTAGGTTTTAGCTTAAATCGCCCATCACCCCAACCGAGTATGATGTTAAAGTTCCACTTCACAAGTGGTTTTTCGTTTCTAAAGTGCTCACCATCCCAATTGGGTATGATATAAATATGCCCACTCACCCGATAACCATGACGTGTTCATCCTCGGTTGGTTTTTCAAGAATACACGAGCTTTCTCTAGCTTGTGAAGACTTGTCCCTACACGATTTGGACAACCTTATCAATTATGGTTTGGCATAAAAGCCTAGCCTCACAAATTATCGATTAATTGCACTTAGGTCCATAAAGTTCATTTTCCTTAACTTTAGGCCTCTAATGCTATCTTTTCCCCAATTTGAGCTCCAAATCTTCCAAAATTCCCTTTTAGTCCTCAATTTACTCAAAATTGTATAAGGGGCTCAAGTTTTCCAAATTTCTAATTTGGTCCCCAATTTTCCAAAAATTACAGTTTGCCCCTACTTTCCAAAAATAGCAATTTGACCCCAAATATTTCAAAAATTGACCAATTGGCCCTTTACTCATGGCCTTGGCCTTCAAGTTTTGGAAATTTCATAGAGGTACCTCAAATTTTCAAAATTCCCAATTTTCCCCAATTTCTCCCCTTTAAACTAATTGAATTTGATTTCTTCAAATTTTCTATTCAATCGAGATTAATTGCTCCAATTGAAGATATGAATAAGTTCCTACACTTCCATAGGATTCAATTGAGCTTTGAACCACGACATTTGGGTTTGAATTGAGCTCAAACAGAGCTTCACCGAAAAATTGTACGTAGAGAGAGAAATCTTTGAAAGCTTACCGTCGGAGGTGTGGCGGTCCAAGCTCTAAATCGGGGAAGGTAGCTCTTGTCTTGAGGTTCCTTCTAGTATCAAGAATTTCTACAATTGATATCGAATTGAGGGAGAATTTTGTCATTAAAGTTTAGCACTTTCTCTCTCTAACTCCGATATGCAACAACTAAGGAGGGCTGAATTGACTTATCTTTCAGCTCTATTGAGGTCATATGAGGGCTGTAGGGGTGTTGGAAAGGCTTGGTTTGTCTAGAGGAGGGCTAAAATTGACCGAATTCAGCTTGGCCAAAACAGGGCTGCTTCGGTCCGTCGGAGCTGCTTCACTATTTTATTCTGCCGACACTTTTCCGACGGTACATGGGTTGAAAGGAAGGTGTTATCAAGTAGCTGACTTCCCCTGAAGTATATAGGACCCGACCTTGCCTTTTGAGGCTACGAAAAATGCTTATATCGAATCTTTGGTTCGAGCTTTACCGAAAAATGGAGCATTTGAGAGAGAATGGAGATTTTAGGTGTGTGGAAGATGAATGGAGAGGAGCTCTTTATATAGGGTGCTCGAGGACCCTCTGTCCAACAACTTTCCTTTTTGGTCAAGCTTATCCTCACCTTGAAACGGCTTGATTAAAGCCATTTTTCCTTCACCGATGTTATCCATTTCTGCATTGAATGAACAGTGCTATCATTTAGAGGAAGAAGATGACACTGTTTCGAACTGGACTGGAATTGTCTGACCGAGTTTAATGTGTAAATCGGTCGGTTCAGGCTCGATTCGACTAGTTTTTGAAAATCTCAAACAGTGGGCCCTAGACGAGTTGGCATGTGTAAGAGCTCGTAAACAAACATGATTATTAAGCCATGAAAACTTAAGTAAATGAGTTGTTCGGCCATGGTACCGAGACAGGACCAACATACTCGATGGACTAGCGGTAGTGCGACATGACATGTCTACAAATTAGTCAAGAGAAACAGCTACATGTTGAGTTGAGAGTGGAGGCCGTTGGACCAGTGGCACCACATATTATATGGCTTATGTGAAAAGCTATTGATTTGTGCATGCACTTTGTCACGGGACCTTCAAGATGCCCACAAATAGTAAACGAGCAAAACCTCACTACCATAGAAATTAGGAAGAATTCCATCCCAATTAAGGAAACTGAATCAAAGAATTAAAGGATGACTCCTAGAGTGACCATTTGGCAAAGAAGAATCAATAGGAAAACTTTCAAGGTGTTCAAACTCAAGGACGACGAAGCACCAAACCACTAGTAACCCATGTAAAGGCCACACAATACTTTAAGGAAATGAGGAACAACAATGGTCCATGCAAGGGAATAACTTATTACAAGTGTAAACGATGGGGACACTACATGAAGTAGTGCCCAACCCTACTAAGGACAAGTACCAAGATAACCTGTTATAGGTGTAAAGGAATAGGACATGTAAAGAAGGGATGTTCCACAGCTCATACATTTAGGGCAATACCTACTCCAAAGTCACGAAAGACATGAAGGACTAGTGATCAAAACCTTGGAGCAAGTTAAGTAAGTGGTTCACAAAGAGGTAAAGAAATGGAGAGGTAAATGCCAAATTTAAACTTCTTCTTAAGAAGGTCAAACCGAGAAGGATACCACAAGAATAGAGATAAGGTACATGGAAAGTATACCTAGAACCCTCTCATAAGTGGAAAACGTGGAAAAACGTCCTTCAGAAACTCTAGGGTAGGACATAGTAAGAGTGAAGAAGAGAAGAAATACACTATAAAAGGGAACTCTGGAGGGATGCATACGACTAAGTACCCTTTAAGGGATCATTGATGGGCGGATGAACATGACCTGGAGTGCAAGGAACCCACCCTTAATTAAGAAATTCTACAAGGATGATCAAGAGATTTTGAAATTAGGAGGATATGAGCTCTCCTTAAAAGGAAATAGACATGTTAAAGATAAGCATGAAAGAATGGCATCAAAGGATGACATTTAAAGTTAGGTGTCTTCAAAGATGAATGAAAAAGGAATTTTAGGAGAAAAAAGGTAAGAATCCTCCCAAAGAAGAAAACCCTAGGAAGGGATACATGTCCCAACAAAAAGGAAATATAACCTGATGACGAGGGATTTGGAGATGGATTTGCAAATAAAATGCATGTTAAGATGAAGGGAACCCGAAGAAGCATACAAAGAGGAATCCAATGAGTAAGTTAAACCCAAGGAACGGTTGAGTCAGAAGATATCATCAAAAGATGCTGTACTAGTAAGAAAGGGGTGGACTGCCCATAAAAAGAGAATAGTGTAAAGTACATCTAAGAAATTTTGGAGGGGTAAGTCCTCTAGTTAAGAAGTAATTAAAGTAAATGATTATTGACATTAAGACTAGTTCTGATCTACGCTCACTTGATGTAGCCTAAAATGAGTACGTCTGATCATAAGGTGGAATACATTAAATAAGACCAATAACCGAAAGTCCCTTATATAAGGAATGAAGGAAGGAATGGGAATCTTAAGATAATAGAGGATTAAAGGCAGACAAATACCTGATATAGAAAAGAGTGTGAAGAGACGAAGAAAGAAACTTTCAAGGAATGGTAAGAAGGTGGAGCAAGTAGCTCCCAGAGTGGAAACCTCCACTATGAGGGACATAATAAAGAACAAAATTCATAAGAAGGTAATTTTCCTAAATAAAGTAATCCATACATAGACTGAAATAGAATAACTCAGAATAAAGAATACTGAAAATGATCACGAGCAAGTAAAAATGGATTAATAAAGAAGGAAAGTCCTTAAGGAAAGGACTCCACTAGAAATAAGGAAGTGCATAAGAAGGAGAGAATCCCTAAGTGTCGGTAAGTCATGGAGAAAAACCCAATAATTGGAACCGAAAAGACTGAATAAAGAAGTTGGGGAAAGATGAACAGGTAAGGAAAATCGATACGGTTATGTAAGATATAACCTCGAAGGCAAGATAGATGAGTGAATAAACGGTAAAGGTAGTTGGGAATGTACTACCAGACAGAGTTATACAACCCCTGAAAGGTGGGAAGGTTGGGAACACCTAGTAAGTAAGTGTTCTAAAATTTTAATGGTCAATGATATAATCTAGAGCATTGTCGTGCTATAAGGGACACACAAGCCCAACAACCTAGGGAAGAATATGACTTAACTAAGGAAGAGTCAGTTAGTTAAGCATAATAAGGTCAATATCGAATTTAGACCAAAGATGTAATAAATAATGGAAGAAGGAAGGGTCAAAATAAGATAAAAAGGTGATAATATAGAAACTCGTGAACACAAGTACGTAATGTTGGAAGAAACACCGAGCTAAAGGTCTCAACGACCAAGAGAATAACTAGACACGATAACAATTGGGTTTTGGAACTCCTGATTCTTAAATCTTAACTAAAGAATATTGGGATGAAGAAATTATACTTTAATGAATGAAGGATGTGAATTTATTGGTATGACCTTAAACATTCCAGTGAGATATGCTTAGCTAAAGTAAGCTCCATGGAATGAGAAAGTGATGGGAAGGAAAAGAAAACCTTAAGTGTATGTGATATAAGGGATAAATGGAAATAATCGAGAAGGTTGTATATTGATAAACTATAAGTTGATATCAAAGGGAAGTTCATTCCAGTGCAAAGAACGTTAAGTAAGTTTTGGGGACAAAACTCTGAAAAGGAGGGGACAATTGTAAACCCTACCCTTTTGAAGTTATGGAAACTGAGAATAGAACCGGTCAAACCGAGTGAGAAATCCGAATCGGTTCACAAACTCGATCATCAGAGAATGGGCAATTTGGAAAATTTACAACTCTTGGATGATACAAAGGGTTCATAAAACCTTGGAAAATAAAATTAGGACAAATTGGAAGAGAAAACCCAAACCAGTTTAGATGAACCGGATCCAAGCTAGATTGAACCGGTTTATAAACCGAGTCGGTTTATGAATCGAAACCGATAGAGGACGAGAAAATTGGGAAATTTATGGATTTCAAGTGACCTAAAGAGTCACAAATGTCATGAAAAAGGACTTTAGGATGAATGGGGGATGAAAACCAAACCGTTTTAGGTGAATTAGATTTGAACCGGATTGGATCGGTTTGAATCACTATTGAACCAGATGCTAAATTTACTTTTCTAGGTGGCTTAGAAAATTCAAATTTGAGAATTGGAGCCACCAATGAATAGAGAATGAATTTAGAAAATTTTAATTTTGAAAAATTTGGTTGAATCAGGCCTGAACAGGCCGGTTTATATTTTGAACCCGGTTCGGACCGGTCCGTTTCAGTTCAGAATAGTGTTGTCTTCTTCCTTCAGATGAAAGCACTGTTCACTCACCGAAAAATGGAGCAGCACCGGCAAAGATGAAAAGACTCCAGCTAGGGAGTTTCAAGCAATGAATGATCGCCATTAAGGCACCAATCGGACGACCAAGAAGTACCCGAGATTCCTATATAAGAGCCCCTCCTCATTCATTCTCCTCACACTTGAAAAGTCCATTCACTCTCAACTACTCCATTTTTCGGTGAAACTCGAACCAGAGCTCCAACTTGGGCATTTTTCTAAGCCAAAGAAGGTGTGGTGGGGATCTTTGGATTCAGGCAGAAGTCAGCTACATGTCTATAGTCTCCACTTGCTTCGAGAGTTGCTAGAGAAGTCTCGACGTGATCGAATAGTGAAGCAGTTCTGGCAGACCAAAGCTGCCCTATTTTGGCGGAGCTGAAATTAGCCAATTTGAGCTCTTCTCAAGCCAAAACAAGCCCTCCCAACATCCCCACAGTCCTCCTACAACTGAATTAGAGCTGAAAGGTAAGCCAATTTGGCTTCCCTTTGTAAATTTCGATCTGTGCTAGAGAGAGAACCCATAGAACTTCGATAACTAAATTCTCACTCAATTCGACATCAATTGATGCAATTCTTGATTCTAGGAGTAACCTCAGTACAAGATCTATCTTGCCAGATTGAAAGCTCGGACCGCCGCGCCCCCAACGACAAGCTGTCGAAGCTTTCTCTCTCTAAGTCCAAGTTTCCAGTGAAGCTCCGTTTAAGCTCAATCCGACATCAAATCGTGCGATTCAAAGTGCAATTGAATCATATGAAGGTGTAGCAACTCCAATCTAACTTCAATTTCAACAATTAAACTCATTTGATCGGTCAATTTGATGAAATCAAATTTGACTCAGTTAGAAGGTTGAAATTGGGGGAAATTTGGGAATTTCAAAAATTCGAAGGACTAAAGTGAAATTTCATAAAATTGAGTGCCAAATGGATATGATAAAGATGTTGGAGGTCCAATTGGGCTAATTTTGGAATTTTTGGGGCAAAACTTAACATTTTTGTAAAGTATGGGCAAAATGGTAATTTTGGAAAAATTTTGGGCCAAATTGGAAATTTGGGAAATTGAACCCCCTTTTGTGAATTTGAATAAATTGAGGTCCCAAGGGGAATTTTAAAAGTTTCAGGCTTCAATTTGAGGAAAAACTGGTATTAGGAACTTAAAGAAAAATAACTTTAGGAACCTAATTACAAATAAATGAAAAGTTCAGTTTTCTCATTCATTCGGGATGAATGAAGGCTATTAGGCCAAAGGTTAATGAAAAAAAATGTTCATATTGTATAGAAACATGAAGTACCAGGAACACTAGCTAAGACAAGTTCGTGCAAAGGCAACAAGCCGACTAGAGAAAATTCACTGCATGATCGAGTGAGTGGGATATTTAATATCATATCCAGTTGGGATGATATGCACCTCAGGAATGAAAACTCAGTGCTAAGTGGTATTTTAACCATCAAACCTCAGAGGAGTGATGTGAAAATCATGCGAAAAACTACTTACCGGTTGTATGTAGACCATATTTAGTTGGTATGATGAAACTTCCTAGAAGGAAGTGGAAAACCCGCTTGACGATTATAAGCAGAGATGTCCTCATACCCGGTTGGTATGATGGACAGTTGAAAAGTTTATTTTGTCAGAAGTGGTCTCTCTTGACTATGTGTCACTGCTTAAATTATTTGGGAGATCTTCTTGACGGGAGCTCAAATAGCTCAGTTAGGGCAAAGGCCTCGGTTTTGGAAATTGGGGGCTAATATGTCCGATTTTAAAAATCTCGAACAGTGGGCCCTAGGCTAGTTGGTACGAGCAAAAGCTCATAAACAAACATGATTACTAAGACATGAAAACTTAAGTAAATGAGTTGTTTGGCCATGGTACCAAGACAAGACCGACATACTCGATGGACTAGCGGTCATGCGACATGACAGGTCTTCAAATCAGTCAAGACAAACAACTGCAGGTTGAGTTGAGAGTCTGGGCCTTGGACCAGTGATACCATAGATTATATGACTTATGTAAAAAACTGTTGATTTGTTTGTGCATGCACTGTGTTACGGGACCTTTAAGACACCCAAGAGGGGTAGTGATGCGTCCCAGGGCTCTAGACGACCTGGTGGAAATAAGGGCAGTTATTCGTACCAAAAATCTTGAGAATCTTGACATAACTTCATTGCACAAGAGAGCAGGGTGGGGATGGGATGAGGTCTATGTCCTCATACAAAAATGAAGTTTTGTTATGGGAGTGAGGGTTGGATGTCGCGTACATCCACTCATTCCTAGAGTAGAAGTGAATGTACTTCTATCTAAGTGGCCGGTAAAGTCGCTCCGATGCCACAAGTGGT
Source organism: Trapa bicornis (assembly GCA_030064425.1). Lineage (NCBI taxonomy): Eukaryota > Viridiplantae > Streptophyta > Magnoliopsida > Myrtales > Lythraceae > Trapa > Trapa bicornis. The sequence goes on along the minus strand of CM057753.1, from coordinate 14,588,858 downwards.
TACAGTGGATGGGCTGGCCTGCGAATGTGTGTTTCTTTCATGAAGGAAGTATTTTGAGAATACTTCTGACAAAAATATGTTTTCACTGCATCCCATCAACCAGGTGTGATGGCATCTCCGCTTATAACTGAAAACCGGGTTTTTTCTTCCTGCAAGGAAGTCCATCATACCAACTGTGTCATGCCTTGACTTGGTTTGGTCGAATACCCGTGAGCAACCCGCCACTCTCCCAGTTTATTAAGGGTTTTCCCCTTCTTTATACTGCGAGGAGTAAAACGTCTTTTAGACATGTACCTTTCTTGGAATAACATTAATCAAAATTGCATAAAATTTAAACTTACATACATGACTTGCAGGTTTAGCTAGCTGAAGGTCCTTAGGTAGGTTTTTCCTTCAGTTACCTGAAAATGGGTAAAGGGAGGTGAGTGAGTTTGATAACTCAGTGAATGGGTGTTTGAAACATGAGTTTTTAAAAAATATTTTTAATTGGAGTGTGCTAGACTCCTTATTTTAAAATCCCTTCTTTCTCAATTTCTCAGTTTTTAAAACCATTACTCATCATTTACCATAGTCGGTGTATTTAACAATCAACACATACCCTTCATTATGAAGGGATCACACATTCGTAGGTCAACCCATCCACTGCACCCACTTGTGGCATCGGAGTGACTTTACCGACCACCTAGATAGAAGCCCGTCCACTTCTACCCTGGGAATGAGTGGATGTATGCGACATCCGACCCTCAAACCCAAAAAGAAACTACGTGTCCATATGAGGATAGAAACCTCATCCCGACCCCACCTCGGTCTCGTGTGCATGAAGCTACGTCGAGCTTCCCTAACTGTTGGCATGCCAAACTGCCCTTATCTCCACCATGTTGTCCAGTAGCCCTTAGGACACATCACTACCCTTCTTGGGTGTCTCGATGGTCCCAAAACTCAATGCATGCACAAAATAATAATTTTTTCCCATAAGCCATTTCATCTTTGGTGCCACTGGTCCAACGGCCCTGTCCCTCAACTCGACCTACAACTATATGTTTTGACTAGTCCATCGACCTGTCTTGTCGCATTGCCGCCAGGCATCGAGTATGTCGAACCTGTATTGGTACCATGGACAAATTACATCATTCATTAAAGTTTTCATGGCTTAACATCATGTTTGTTTATGAGCTCCTGCTCGTGCCAACTGGCCTTGGGCCCACTATACGAGATTTTTAAAATCGGGCATTCTAGCCCCAAGTTCCAAAATCGAGGCCTCCGACCTATTCAAGCTCCCGTTAAAAAGGTCTCCCAAAATCTTTAAGCAGTGGCACACAGTCAGGAGTGAGCACTTCTAACATAAATAACTTTTCATCCATCCATCACACCAACTGGGTATGACGATATCTCTGCTTATAATCGATAAGCGGGTTTTCTACTTCCTTCTAGGAAGTTCATCATACCAATCGGGTATGATCTACTTACAACCGATAAGTAGTTTTTCCACATGTTTTCTCACATCACCGCATGAAGGTGTGATGTTAAAATGCCACTTAGTAGTGATTTTTTATTCTGAGGTACTCATCATCCTAACCAGGTATTATGTGATAATTCCCACTCACCTGATAGTGCAGTGAATTCCTCTTATTTGACTCTTTAACTCTATGCAAGCATGTCTTTACTAGCTTTCCCGGTACTTCGTGTTCCTACATGATATGAACATCCTTGTTCATTATCCTTTGTCCTAATAGCTTTCATTCACCACGAACAAATAAAATGCCTAAACTTTTAGTTATTTGCATTTAAGTCCTTAAAGTTCTTTTTCTTTAACTTTAGGTCCCTAATGCCTATTTTCCCCCCAAATTAAGACTTGAAAATTCTAAAATTTACTTTGGGATTTCAATTTATTCAAAATCACATGAAGGGGTTCAAGTTTCCCAAATTCCCAATTTGGTCCCCAACTTTTCAAAAATTACCATTTTGGCCCTACTTTACAAAATGGTAAATTTGACCCCAATAATTCCAAACATCAACCAATATGTCCTCCAATATCTTTTCCATGGCCAATTGGCCCTCAATTTTATAAAATTGCACTTAGTCCCTAGAATTTTCGAAATCCATAAATTTCCCCAAAGTTTCCCCCAATTTCCCCCTTTCAACTTGGCAGAATTTGATTTCATTAAATTGACCAATCAATCAAGGTTAATTGTTGAAATTGAAGGTAAAATTGAGTTCCTGCACTTCCATATAATTCAATGGAACTTTGAATTGCATAATTTGGATCCAAATTGAGCTCAAATGGAGTTTCGTCAGAAAACTAGACTTAAGGAGAGAAAGCTTTGAAAGCTTAGTGTAGGAGGTGTGACTGTTCGAGCTTTCAATCTGGATAGATAGCTCTCATCCTGTAGTTCTTCCTATGATCAAGAATCACATAAATTCATGCCGAATTGAAGGAGAAGTTGGTCAGTGATGTTTCGTCGGTCTCTCTCTAACATTGATCGAAATTTACAAAGGGGAGCCAAATTGGTTTACATTTCCACTCTAATTTAGTCATATAAGGGTTGTGGAAGTGTTGGGAGAGCTTGGTTTGGCCTGAGAAGGGCTCAAATTGGCTATTTTTAGCTCAACCGAAACAAGGCAGCTTTGGTCGCCGAAGATTCTTCACCGTTTGATCACGCCGGCATTTCTCTAGCGATCCTCAAAGCAAATGGAAACTACTGTCAGGTAGCTGACTTCTTCCTGAATCTAAAGAACTTGACCTTGCCATATTTGTCTTAGAAAAATGCCTAAGTCTGAGCTCTAGTTTGAGCTTCACAGGAAAATGGAGCAGTAGCGAGAGAGAGGAGTTTTCAAGTGTGAGGAGGATGAATGAGAAGGAGCTCTTTATATAGGAAGCTCGGGGGCTTCTTGACCATCTGATTGGTGTCTTTGTGGTAGTCATTCATTGTCTGAAACTCCATGGCTGGAGGCTTTTTATCTTCATTGGCTCTGCTCAATTTTTCAGTGAGTGAACAGTGCTGTCATTTGAAGGAAGAAGACGACACTGGGTTCAATGCTTAAACTGCCCGGTTCAGGCCCGATTCGACCGAGTTTTTCAAAATTAAAAATTTGTAAATTCATCTAAATTCATTCTCTATCAAATGGTAGCCTCAATTATCAAATTTAAATTTTCTAAGCCACCTAGAAAAATGAATTTAGAAACCGGTTCAATAGTGGTTCAAACCGGTTCAAACTAGCTCAATCCGGTTCAGGTTTGGTTCACTTGAACAGGTTTGGTTTTCACCTCCAATTCATCCTAAATTCTTTCTCATGACTTTTATTACTCTTTAGGTCACTCTGGATCCATAAATTTTACATTTTTCCCTTTCTCTATCTGTTACATTTTATTAATCGACTCGGTTTTCTCTTTGGAAATGACTGGTTCTTTTCTTGCTTTTCTTATTATCAAAGGACGGGGTTTACAAATCGTGTATTATTTTCTCTACTTACAATTAGTAAGTAGGTTTTAGCTTAAATTGTCCATCACCCTAACTGGGTATGATGTTAAAGTCCCACTTCATAAGTGGTTTTTCATTTCCTAAGTGTTCGCCATCCCAACTAGGTATGATGTAAATATGCTCACTCACCTGATAATCCTGACGTGTTCGTCCTCGGTTGGTTTTTCAAGTCTACGTGAGCTTTCTCTTGCTTGCGTTTTAGTCACACTTGTTGCTACATGATTTGGGCAGCCTTATCAATTACAATTTGGCATAAAAGCCTAGTCTCACAAATTATCGATTAATTGCACTTAGGTTCCTAAAGTTCATTTTCCTTAACTTTATGTCCCTAATGCCATTTTTTCACCAATTTGAGCCCCAAATCTTCCAAAATTCCTTTGAATCCTCAATTTACTTAAAATTGTATAAGGGGCTCAAGTTTTCCAAATTTCCAATTTGGTCCCCAATTGTTGAAAAATTACGGTTTTGCCCCTACTTTCCAAAAATAGAAATTTGACACCAAATGTTTTGGAAATTGACCAATTGATTCCCAACACTTTTCTCATGGCCAATTAGCCTTCAATTTTGGGAAATTGCATAGAGATCCCTCAAATTTTTGAAATTCCCAATTTTTCCCAATCTTTTCCCCCAATTTCTCCCCTTCAAACTAATAGGATTTGATTTCTTCAAATTGGCCATTCAATTAATTGGCCTTCAAACTAATTGAAGGTATGAATCAGTTCCTATACTTCCATACGATTCAATTGTGCTTTGAACAGCAACATTTGTGTCTGAATTGTACGTAGAGAGAGAAAGTTTCGGAAGCTTACCGTTGAAGGTGTGACGGTCTGAGCTCTTGATCAGGGAAGATAGCTCTTCTCTTGAGGTTTATTCTAGGATCAAGAATTGCTACAATTGATATCGAATTGAGTGAGAATTTTGTTAGTAAAGTTTAGCACTTTCTCTCTCTAACTCCGATCTACAATGACTGAGTAAGGCAAAATTGGCTTACCTTTCAGCTTTGTTGAGGTCGTATGAGGGTTGTGGGGGTGTTGGGAAGGCTTGGTTTGGCCGGAGGAAGGCTGAAATTGGCCGAATTCAACTTGGCCAAAATAGGGCTGAAATTAGGCAAATTCCTCTTTATAGTGGGAGCTTGGTGACCCTATGCCTGACAACTTCCCTTTTTGGTCGAGCTTATCCTCGCCCTGAAACGGCCTAATTGGAGCCATTTTTCCTTCACTAGCGTTATCCGTTTTTGCATTGAATGAACAATGATGCCATCTAGAGGAAGAAGATGACACTATTCCGAATCGGACCTGACCGGTCTAACCAAGTTTAATGCGTAAATCGGTCAGTTATGGCCCGATTCAACCAGTTATATCAACATTAAAAATTTCTAAATTCATATTAATTCATTCTCTATCTAATGGTGGCTTCAATTCCCCAATTTGATCATTTTAAGCCACAAAAAAATGAATTTAGAAACTGGTTCAAGTATGGTTCAAACCCCTTCAGGTTCGGTTAACCTGAATCGGTCTGGTTTTCTCTTCCCATTTGTCCAAAGATTCTTTTCCATAATACTTATGACTCATTGAATCACTTGGGATTTGTCAATTTCCCATTTTACTCTTTCTCTATCGGTTAAGGTTTATAAACCGACTCAGTTTTCTCTTTTGAGTTGACTGGTTCTTTCCCCGATTTTCTTTTCTTTAAAGGATGAGGTTTATAACAAGCATGAAGCCTACAATAGAGTTTGGCTGAGTTGGGACATAAGAAATCAAATTGTAAGGGGGGAGGGGGTAGAGTCCCATAATCCCTTAGGGATTAGGAATCAAAGTGTTACGACAAGAAAAATGTCTTAGACATATAAGGGGCAAGGATAATTCTAGAACATATCATGTTACTAAAGACATGTAGGTCCAAAAGCCCCGAAGAGGGTATGACTCATGGGGAGAAGAATCACTACTTAATCACATCAAGGCCAAATAAAAGGTAGGGTGGACCCGTGTAGTAGTAAATAAATGATGGATGAGTGGACCAACAAAAAATAGGAAGATAGCGAAGGGAACTAAGCCAAAACCACGAAATAAGGACAACAAGATGGAAAGGATGTCGAGCTAAATAACCAAGAAAAATAATCTAATAATGGGACAATTGGACATTTCCATCCTATGACCGGGATTAATGTTTGGATGGAACCATCAAGAGTGGGAATCCTACCTTTAGGCAACATAAGGATTGGATCTAAGAAAACATCTTTGGATAGATGAGTAAGACAAGCTAATTGTGATAAAGTCCCACAGAGTATGCAGACATTTGTAGGGAAGAGAAATTCCTTAAGAACGTTATTTAAAGTACTAAATAAGGTGGTAACCATGATGACATTATGCCTAGAGAAGAGTCGTATGAGCAAGGGAACACTTAAAGAAATGGAGGTGGGAATATCAAATCACACCATAGGAAGCAATGGAAAAATTATGGATGAAACAACAAACATCCCAAGACATGGAAAAAATGAAGGATGCCCCAAAAAAGATGCGACTAGGAGGAGGGACGTAACATTTGATCGAGTCATGAGGGACCTAAAGGGAAATGTGGACCCCGAAGAAAATAAAATTTGGAAAAGAAATGTTGCTTGGATGGACGGAATAAGAAGGGAAAGGAGGAAAAAAAGGTGGAGCGGGACATCATTCAACATTTATGAGATGCATAACGAGTTTTGGCGAAAACTCTTAAAAGATGGGGAGAGTTGTAAAACCAGAAAGTGGAACCACGATCTTCAGGAGAGAGAGGAACCGAAGGCTTAATCGAAACGGGATTGGGTAAAGAAGGGGCAAATCGAAAATTTGGAAAATCCCAAGTAGACATTAAGTCACAAAAAATCATGGAAAAGAACCGTGAAGTGGATTAGGTACGAGAACCAGACCGGTTCGAGGTGAACCGCATCCGAACCAGAATAAATCAAGATGAATTGGACTGAAATGTGAGGAACCAGTTCAAAGATTCATTTTTCTAGGTGGAAAAAAATATCAAATTTGGAAATTGAAGCCACCACTAAATAGAAAATGAATTTAGATTAATTTAGAATTTTTTTAATTTTTAGAAAACCGGTCAAATCCGGCATAAACTAACTGATTTACGATTTCTGGTCACCGAACCTGGTCGGACCAGACTGGTCAACTGTCCAATCGGTCAACGGACCGTTGCCAGGTCAATGGCCAGTCAACAAGTGCGACCAATCAATGCGCGACAAGTGGCGAAGCGCGCCTAGTCAGCCATTCAATCATTTCTTGAAAGCGCTAGCCAATCAAAGCATGACACGTGTCCTTGGTTAATAGAGAAGGAAAATCCACCTCAGCGATGACTAACCAATAGGGGAGCGACATGTGTCCCGGTTAATGGATAATGTCTGAAAGGCCTAGTTAGCAATGACCAACCAATGGGAAGCTGACACGTGACAAAAGTGTCACGCCATCATCTGATGAGGATGTCGGAAAAATGACCGACCAATCAGAGGCCAACACATAGTAGTGACACTGTGCGCTAGGAGGGAAATCTAACACATTTAAAACAAGTAATCACAGGGTGCCACGTGTCACGATCACCGGTCAAGGGAAATCCGATTAGCAGCAACGCAAGCTGGAGCAGCCAATGGTAGGATGCCACGTGTCCAATCAACAAGTCAAAGGCTGACATGGCCACTTAGTAGGACGCCACATCAGTAAAGTTGGCCAATCACGAGATGCCACGTGGCCCTTTAGCACGTGTGAAGCTCGCACAGGGTTGTCATCAACCTCAATCTGATAAGTGATCCACGTTCGTTCGAGGAGGACCAGAACTTCCGCCTCTTGAAAAGCGGTCGCCGCCAGCGGAATCGGGTGAGTCAGACGCCGAAACCACCGCTGGCCAGTAGACCTATCAGTTGCCGAGCTCCATATAAATAGAGCACCCTCCCACTCGACTTGCTCACCACTTAGCCGCCCTCTGAAGGCAAACTGCTCCTTTTTTTATGGATTACTAATTAGAGCTCTGACGAACCATTTTGATGTAAATCAAATTGGGCATGGTGTGATTCACAAGTCAAGAGCTAAAAGATTTGAAAAAGCATTGAATGGGCATATTGGAGCAATTAAAGAAACCCAAGTGGAAGCCCAAAAGAAGAGTCCAATAAGATCTCAAACCCAAAAGAAGAGCCTAATAAGATATCAAGAAAATAATTCAAAATTGAATTTCAAGTGGGAGATTTATTAAAATAATAAATATTTTAAAAGATTACAAAATAAAATAATATATTTCCAAATATGTCTAAGATAATATACTAAGTTTGAAATATTTATTATCTTAAATATTTATAAATAAATATACAACAAATATTTTAGTAATATTTTCTATATAAATAGTTATTGATTGGCATGTCAACCATAATATTTTATTTTCTTATTTAGAGAATAACTAATATTTATAAGTGACTATAAAAGGCTAACTTTAGAGCATTGTAAAGGACATATCTTTGATCTCAATGATATTGTGAGGTTTATGTCTTCTTTCTCTTTTTAGAGAACTTTTGAACTTATTAGGTTTTTACTTGTGGCGTTCAAGCAATCGAACTTATCACTAGGGTTTTCTAAGAGCTTTTCTAAAGAATTTTGGTGTTGCGTCTACATCTATCTGTACCTTATTTTCTCAATCAAACAAGATATATTCTATTCTTTTTACTTGTGTCGTGAAAGTCTTGGGGTCTATTTCATATTTGGTATAGGGTGTTGTCGTCAGTATATTGGCAGCATTCGCATCAGTTGGTATCAGAGCACACGGTGGCACAACAAGTTCCACACTATCCTTTTAGATTTTGTTCTACTTTCCTTATCTTCTACCTATTCCTATTCACTATACCAAAAAACCAACATAAAATCATTTTTTTCTTCTATATAGTTATATTTTCATTATATTCTTCTACTTCTATTCTCTATAAAAAACAAAATCTCATATTTTATATCTACTTTCTTTATATTAAAAAAAAGCCAAAAAAGTAAAAAAAAATTAATTAAAAAAAGCTAAAAAAAACTTTAAAAAATCGTAAAAAAAAGGTGTGCAAAAAAAGAAAGTTAAAGATAAAAAGGCAAAAAAGTTATAAAAAGGCATAAAAATGTTAAAAGTAGGCAAAAAAAAAAAGAATAATCATAAAAGTCTATACTCGGTATCTTATTCATTCTACTCTATTAGATTTCCATATTTTATTTTCTAAATCACTTTTATTATTTTTATATCTCACGCTTAAATCCTTTTAGAATTGCCTTTTGAAACCTTGTTGATTTGTCTTGATTGTTCCTTAAGTTGAAATACTTAATGAAAATGATTTTTTCTTAAGTTCAATTAAAATTGAAAGAAGGAATATGAGTGGAAAAAGGCAAGAGTGTTTTAAATATATAAGAAAAAGCTATTTGAGTGTGAAATAGGAGTTTTTGAGAGAAATATGTGAGGGAGAGTTGCAAGATTCTTTTGTTTCTAACAATTGGTAGGATTACAAGTATCAACAATTAGGAAACACATGGAAAAAAGAAAGTTGCCTTCAATGTTCAAAATCTACACTAGGAAGCAATGATGAAACAAGTTGTAAAGTTTGGATTTGAGCCACTTCACACGCGAATGAATCACTAGGAAGAAGGTGTGAGATGTCATTCGCAACAACATACTTCCATTGAACAACACCCTTGGGGCTTTCAATCTATGCATTTTGATACACAAGAACTAAAGGGGATCTACAAGTTAATTGTGATAGCGCCGGGCACGATTCCATCAATTAATATACTCCAAGGAAAAGGCCATGGATTGATGACATCTTGGACAACCAATGTGAGAATCTATTTCATACTTATTGTTCTATGAAAAATAAGGTTTGTTCTGTTATCATAGATGTGGGAAGCTACACTAATATGGCTAGCACCGAGCTTGCAGAGAAGTTGACATTACCTACACCGAAGCATCTGAAGCCTTATCCAATTCAAAGATTGAACAACACAAACTTGATGTAACCAAGGAAATGTTGGTTTAATTCTCTATTGGGAAATATAAGGATAAGGTATTATGTGATATGGTACCAATGCATGCATGCCATATTCTATTGGGACAACCTTAGAAGGTTGATCGTCAAGTTACACATGATAAATAATAGACTGATATCTCTTGTACCTTTGACTCTACAGCAAATAGGTGAGGATCAATTGAAAAGGAAAAAGGCAAATGAAAAGAAAATAGCAGAAAAATAAGAAGAGATAAAAGACATAATTGAAACGAAAGAGATAAAAGGCGACATTGAAAAAGAAAGAAAAATTAGGGTTAAAACAGAAGAGAGAAAAGCCAAAATTGAAAAAGAAAAGAAAAGAAAAAGTCATAATTGAAAAGAAAGATAGTAAAAATAATTTTATTAAAAGAAAAAGTGATATCAATATAAATTTACATGTCCTTACAACACTTATGTACAAGTATATATTTTTAAATACTAACCCCATTGTTGGATATTTGCTTAGCAATATTATATTTTTTTTGCAAGAATTAAAGAATGTTACAAAGAAGATATCTCTTGTTTTGCCATTAAGTCTAAGGATCAAGAATCAAACTTAACACCAAGTTAGAAAGCTGATGGAAAAGAGAATCGTACCAAAAAGAATTAATCCACTAGTTGTGCAACTATCCAAAAGGGGTAAGACTTGACAGACATACATTAATTATCGAGTTATTAACAATACCACGATAATGTTTCGATACTCTATTCCTTATTTAGATCATATGGTAGATGAGTTGTATGGATTTTATTTGATTTAAAAAACAAAGCTTAAAAGTGAATATGATAAAATTTGAATTAAAGATAAATATAAATTGACAAATTTATTAAAGACAAAACATGATTTATATGAATGGTTAATTATGATTTTTGTTTAACTAATACAAGTAATATTTCTATAAGATTATGAAATTATTTATTACATGCTTTTATTGAAAAGTTTATTAATGTATATTTTAATAATATATAATATTTCCTTATATGAACATCAAGAATATTTAAATTTTCCTTAAATATTTTTAAGAAATATATGTTCTTTTCTAATTTTAGTAAATGTATATATTATTGGAATAATATTGTATTTCCTAAATATTTTTCAAGTTTTGAAAGAATTGTCATTTTAAAGAAAATTAAGATAACTCAAGATTTGCCAACACCTTATTTGATAAGTGAGATAAGAAGTTTCCTTAAATTAACTTTTTTTATATGGATTATGTTCCTAAATTTAATAGTTGTCCTATATCTCTTACTATATTTTTAGAAAAGAATATTTTATTTAAATTGTATGATGTGCAAGAAAATATATTCAAATATTTAGAGTATAAACTAACTATATTCCCATTACTTGTATTACCCAATTTCACTAAATTGTTCAAAAATAATTGTGAAGTATCAGAAATAGGCATTTGAGATGTATTAATTATATTTTTTAGTGAAAAGTGGAGCAAGTGGCAATACAGGTTGAATAAGCATCATGTCAAGTGTGTTATTTTTATCAAGACTTTTTCATATGTGATTAAGTATAGAGAAGGTATGAAATATATAGTTGTCGATGCACTATCACGAAGGTACACTATGTTTACAATCCTTGATTTCTGTAAAGTGATTATATGTAATCTTTGTTTTTATTATATAATAAAATTATATGTAAATAGTCTTGATTTCTGTAAAGTGATTGTAAGTTGTAAAAAGGATGTGTTTGGAAAGTTTTACTTGCAAATTTGGTTTCTTTCTTAGAAAAACAAATTATTTATCTCTTAATTTTATTTGTGTAAGTTACTTGTTAAGAAATCATGTCTTATAACTTATTGGACAATCTATGATAGCTAAGATTACTGCAATATTGTATGAGTATTCTTTAGGTCCATATATGAAAAGAAATATAAGGAAATTTTGTTTTCATTTCATTACATGTAAATAAGTTAATTTTAACCAACAATTCCATATTTTGTATATTACTCTTTCAATTCCTAGAGTAATTGCTTTGATTTATATTCTTATTGAATTTATTTATGGATTACTTAGGATTAATAAGAGAAGATACTTTATATTTATCATAGTTAAATAATTCTTAAAAATATCATATCTGATTTAATATCATAAAACTAAGAGTGCATCAAATTTTTATTTATTATTTAGAGAAGTTGTTATATTGCATTATATTTCTAGAATAATTAAAGTTAATTATGATTATAAATTATTGAGTTACTTTTGGAATATTTTGCGAAGTAAACTGTAAAGAAAACTTTCATTTTCAATTGAATATTTACATGATATTGAGTTTACAAATAATGGTTATATTCATTCTACAATTAGGTTTTCATTATTTAAAGTTATTTATTGTTTTAATTGATTGCCTCATTTAAATTTTATATTATTTATTATTGCTGAGTTAGTAAATTTAGATGAAAGAGGAAAACTGAGTTTCTCAAACAAACTCAAAAAACAAATATGCATATAAAGCAACATACTAAATTATATGAAAATAAAGTCAATCATAGCTTTAAGAGTATCATTTTTTATCTAGGAATTTCGGTTAAATTCATTCTTAGAAGAGACATATCAATTGTAGTGTTTAAAATAATCAATAATATACACAAGCAGATATTATATAGTAAGTATGATAGTTTTAATATTTTTAATTTAATATTTTTTTATGTGACAAATAAAATAAATATTTGAGAACAAATCATTTTAAAGAGGGGGAGAATGATGTGAATTAAATTGGGCATGCCGTGATTCATAAGTTAAGGGCTAAAAGATTTAAAGAAACATTGAATAGGTTGATTGGAGCAATTAAAGAAACCTGAGTGTAAGCCCAAAAGAAGAGTCCAATAAGATTTCAAACCCAAAAGAAAAGCCCAATAAGATTTCAAGAAAATAATTCAAATTTGAATTTTAAGTGGGAGATTTATTAAAATAATAAATATTCTAAAAGATTGCAGAATAAAATAATATATTTCCAAATATATATAAGATAATATAATAAGTTTAAAATATTTATTATCTTAGATATCTATAAATAAATATACAACAAATATTGTAGGAATATTTTCTATATAAATAGTTAGTGGTTGGTATGTCAACCATAATATTTTATTTACTTATTTAGAGTATAACTAATATTTATAAGTGACTATAAAAGACTAACTTCATAGTATTGTAAGGACAGATCTTTAAATTCAATGATATTGTGAAATTTATGTTTTCTTTTTATTTTGAGAGAAATTTTTAACTTATTAGGTTTTTACTTGTGGTGTTCAAGGAACCAAACTTATCCCCGGGGTTTTCTAAGAGCTCTTCTTAGAGGATTTGGGTGTAGCGTCTATATATATACGTACCTTTTTTTCTTAATCAAATAAGGTATATTCCCATTCTTTTTACTTAAGTCATGAAAGTCTTGGGGTGTATTCCATATTTGGTATAGGGTGTTATAAGTATATTAGTGGGGTTCACATCACATTTCGCAACCAAAGGAGCTCTGGTGGGTGGCATCAGAACCAGGAAGGACTCCTCTAGCTCGTGGAACCCTCAGCTTAACTTGAGAGCAGCTAGAGAGGTGTTGGAGTAATTGCATAGTGAAGCCGCTTCGGATGTCCGAAGCAGCAAACTTCTGAGCAACCTCACCTCGACCATCCCCAACCTCCTGTGGGTGAAATTGACCTTCCCCAACTCCTCTAAGACACTTTATGATCCCTCCCAAACATTGGGTAAGCTCAATTTCACCTCTTCTCGTCGGAGCATTTGAAATATAAAACCTTCCCTCCCAGAAACTTCTCTCTTCTAATTCCCGTCATCCATCAACTAATTGCAGCATGACCCAATCCTAGTAGAACCCCCCCCCCCCCCCCAATGAGTGCCAATTGCCCGCACCTTGAGCTCTAGCCACCGCCCCTCCACCGGTAAGCTCATCAAGCCATCTCTCTCTAAAGTTATTTTCTGACGGAGCTTTAGCGAAGCTCAAAACTTAGCCAAATTTAGAAATTCGAAGTGCAGGATGATCGTGGGAAGCTAAATGAGGTGAATAACAGCAAGAAATGAAGAAATTAAGGACATTCAGGCAATTAATTGGATGAGGTAATAATCGAGAAATTCAAAGGTTTAATTTTGGGGAGAATTGGGGGCAATTTTGAAAATTTCCAAAGTTCGGGGGCTTTGTGCAATTATTCAAAATTCGAGGCCCAATTGGCAAAAATGAGAAAATCTAGGACCAATTGGTGAAATTTCAGAACAATGAGGACTAAATTACCAGTTTTTATGAGACGAGGGCATTTCGATAATTTTGGAAAACTTTGGGGGAAAATTCATAATTTTGATACATTGGGACAAATTATGAAATTTTAAAGAAATTAAAGTCCAAATTTCAGTTACGAGGAGTTTGAAAGCTCGGATTGAGTGAAGTGAGCACCACGAGGACTTACACTAGAGAGCACACCTAGAAATGGATCCCAGTCGGACAAACGTGTTGTGACTACCGGGTGTATAAATCCCATTCCTTTAAGGATAAGAAAAATCGGGAAAAGAACTAGTCGATTCAAAAAAGAAAACCGAGCCATTTGATGAATAGAAACTTGTAAAGAAGGGGTAAAATGGGAAATTGAAAGATCCCAAGTGACTCAAAGATTCATAAAAATCATGGGGGGTGGGGTGGTGAACCAAGGAACAAATTGAAGGAGAAAACTGGACCGGTTCAAGGTGAACTAAACCTGAACCGATTTGAACTATACATGAACCAATTTCTAAATTTATTTTTCTTGTTTGCTTAAAATGATCAAATTGGGAAATTAAAGCCCCATTGAATAGGAAATGAATTTAGAAGAATTTAGAAATTTTTAGATTTGAGAAAACTGGTTGAATCAGGCCTGAAGGGATTGATTTTCTCCATTGAATCCGGTCGGACAGAACCGGTCCGGTCCAGAACAGTGTCATCTTCTTACTCAGGATGACAGCACTGTTCATCAGTTAAAAAATTTTCCATTTCTAGCGAGAGAAATATTCCTCTGATCAGGGCATTTTTGGATGAGGATAAGCTCAACCAGAATGGAAACTGGTCGGGCAGAGGATCTTTGAGCTCCCTATATAAAGAACTCCTCTCCATTTATCCTCCACGCACCTCAAATTGCCCTCCTCTCCCAAGTGCTCCATGTTCTGGTGAAGCTCAAATCAAAGTTCTGACTTGGGCAATTTTCTTAGCCTTAGAAGGCAAGGTCGGGTACTACAGACTCCGGGGGAAGTAAGCTACCTAACAGCAACTTCCCTTTGACCCGAGGATCACCGGTAGAATCAAATAGTGAAGCAGCTCCGACGGATCGAAGCTGCTTTATTTTGGCCGAGCTAAATTTGGCCAAATTTGGACCCTATCTGGTCAAACTGAGCCTCCCCAATGTGCCCACGATCCTCACATGACCTCCACAGAGGTAAAAGGTAAGCTAATTTGGCCCTCATCTGTAGTAGCAAATCGATGCTAGAGAGAGAAAGTGTCAAATTTCACTAACAAAATTCACCCTCATATGGACTTCAATTATAGCAATTCTTGATCCTAGAAGGATCCTAAGTACAAGAGCTACCTCCTAAGATTGAGAGCTTAGACCGTTGCACCTTCGACGGAAAGCTTTCGAAGCTTTCTCTCTACGAATAGTTTTTCGGCAATGCTCCGCTTGAGCTCATTTCAGACTCAGATTCTAAGGCGAGATCGTGTTCTTTGGATTTAGAGAGAAGTCCGCTACACACCTGTAGTCTCTATTTGCTCTGAGGGTCGCGGGAGAAGCATCAACCTGATTGAATAGTGAAGCAGCTTCTGTGGACCGAAGGTACCTTATTTCGGCAGAGCTGGAATCGGCCAATTCGAGCCCTTCTCAAGCTAAACCAAGCCCTCCCAACACCTCCACTAACACGCCCTGACCCGATTTGGTCGGATCCCTATGATCAACCCGCCACTCCCTAGTTTATTAAAGGGTTTCCCCTTATTATAAACTGTAAAGAGTAAGGCGTCCTTTAAACCTACACCATTTCCTAGAATAGCATAATCAAAACTGCATAAAATTTTAAACCTTACATACCTGTCTTATAGGCATCTTAGTTGATGGTCTTTAAGTGTAGGCCTTCTAGGATTTCCTAAAAGGGATATAAGGGAGTGGGTGAGTACGACTACTCAGTGAATGGGTTTTCAAAGGTCTACTTTTAACTTTTAAGAAAAATATTTATATGGAGTGTGCCAGACTCCTTTCTTTTCAAAAATCCCTTCATTTAAAAATTTGGGTTTTTCCATTATTTCTTAGTTACCAGTGTGTCATCACCCAACACACGTCCTTCATCATGAAGATTACACATATTCGCAAGTCAGTTTCACTACTGAACCTGCTAGTGGCTTCGGAGCGACTTTTCCTACCACCTGGATAGAAGTACGGCCACTTCTACCCTAGGAATGAGTGGATGTACGCGACATCCGACCCACAATCCTAAAATCACTTCTTCGTGTCCGTATGAGGACAGAGACCTCATCCTGTCCCCACCTCAGTCTCATGCGCTTGGTGCTACTCCAAATTTTGCACATACAGTTGGAACAACAAACTGCCCTTATAGCCACCAGGTTGTCCAGTGCTCTTAGGATGTATCACTACCCCTCATGGGCGTCTTGATGACCCCGTACTCATAGTGGATGCACAAACAATGTTTTCTTATCAAGCCATGTAATATGTGGTGCCACTAGTCCAATGGCCCCGACTCTCAACTCAACCCACAGTTGTTTGTCTTGACTAGTCCGTCGACCTGTAATGTTGCACTGCCGCTAGTTGACTGAGCATGTCGGTCCTATCTTGGTACCATGGCCAAACAATTCACTTATTTAGTTTTATAGCACATATATCATGTTTGTTTATGAGCTCCTGCTCATGCCAACTGGCCTTGGGCCCACTGTACGAGATTTTCAAAATCGGACATTTAGCCTCAAAGTTCCAAAAACCGAGGCCACCAGCTTGTAAGAGCTATTCGAGCTCCCGTCGAGAAGGTCTCCCAAATAGTTTAAGCATTGACACACAGTCAGGGGAGAACACTTTCGACAAAATAGGTTTTCACTGTCCATTATACCAACCGGTATAAGGACATCTCCATTCATAATCGATGAACGGGTTTTCAACTTCCTTCAAGGAAGTCTCATCATACCAACCGGGTATGATCTACTTACAATTGGTAAAAAGTTTTTGCGCATAATTTTCACATCACTTTTTCTAAGTGGTGATGATTAAAATACCACTAAATAGTGGGTTTTTATACCGAGGCACTTATCATTCCCAACCAGGTATGATATATAATTTCACTCACACCCGGTAAGTGATTTTTAAATTTTAAGTTGTGCTCATCATCCCAACCGGGTATGATGTTAGTAAACCCACTAACACGTTAATGCTGTGAATTCACTAGAACGGTTCTTTGTATTCACGCAAGCTTGTCCTTGCTAGCATTCCCGGTACTTCGTGTTCCAACACAATATGAACATCTCGGTTCATTATCTTTCGACCTAATCGCCTTCATTCATTCCAAATGAATGAGAAAGTTAAACTTTCATTTATTTTTAATTAGGTCCCTAAAGTTATTTCTCTTTAACTTTAAGTCCCTAATGCCGATTTTTCCTCAAATTGAGTCTCGAAACTTCTAAAATTTATCATAGGACCTCAATTTATTCCATTTCACAAAAAGGGGATTAATTTCCCAAATTTCCAATTTGGTCCTCCAACTTTTCCAAAATTACCATTTTGCCCTTCTTTTACAAAAATGGTAAGTTTTGCCCCAAAAATTCTAAAATTCCTCAATTGGTCCTCCAACATTATTTTCATGCCCAATTGACCCTCAATTTCATGAAATTGCATCTTGGTACTTTGAATTTCGAAAATCCCCAATGTTCCCCAAATTTTCCCCAATTTCAACTCTTCAACACCGTCGAATTTGATTTCATCAAATTGAACAATCAAACACATCAAATTGTTGAAATTGAGTTCCTACATGTTCATACGATTCTAAGGATCTTTGAATTGCAGATTTTAACACTGGAATGAGCTCAAATGGAGCTTCGTCGGAAAATAGACTGTAGAGAGAGAAAGCTTCGATTTCTTACCGGTGAGGGCATGGCGGTCCGAGCTTTTGATCTGGGCAGATAACTCTCATCTTGAGGTTCATCCTAGAATTAAGAATCACATCAATTGATGTCTAATTGAGTTAGAATTTCATCATTAAAATTCTGCCGGTTCTCTCTCTAGCACCTACAGGAAATTGTAGAGGGGAGCCGAATTAGCTTACCTTTCAGTCCTAATTTAGCCATGGGAGGGCTGAGGAAGTGTTGGGAAGGCTTTGTTTGGCCTGAGGGGGGCTCGAAATGGCCGATTTCAACTTCGGTCCGCTGGAGCTACTTCACTATTTAATCACGCTGGCGTCTCGCCGACGACCTTCGAAGTGAACAAAGACTACAAATGTGTAGCTAACTTTTCCCCGATTCTAAAGAACCCGACCTCTCCTTGTTTGGCTCAGAAAAGACCCCATCTCAGAGCTCTGGTTCGAGCTTCGCCGAAAAATGGAGCAGTTGAGAGAGAATTGAGTTTTTAGGTGTAGAGAGGATGAATGGGGAGGGGCTCTTTATATAGGGAGCTTAGAGACCCATTGGCCGTCCGTTTGGCACCGTTATTGCGGACATTGAAGACCTGATACGCCCTGAACAGAAGCGTTTCTTCTTCGCCGACATTTCTTCATTTTTCCGGCGAGTGAACAGTACTCTCATCCTAAGGAAGAAGATGACACTATTTCGAACTGGACTGGTCCGGTCTGAACCGGGTTCAAAGATTAAACCGGCCGGTTCACCCCCCATTCGATCGAGTTTTTCAAATCTAATAATTTCTAAATTCATTCTCTATCCAATGGTGGTCTCAAATCTCCAATTTGAATTATTTAAGCTATCTAGAAAAATGAATTTAGGATTCAGTTCAATAGTGGTTCAAACCGGTCCGAACCGGTTTAGATTCGGTTCACATGAACCGGTTTGGTTTTCATCCCCAATTCCTTCACAAGTCCATTTCCATTGTCTTTTGTGATACCTTGGGTCACTTAGGGTCCATGAAATTCCTGGTTTGGTATCTCTTTATCGATTCCAGTTCATAAACCGACTCGGTCCTTAAACCGGTTCAATTCGGTGCGGGTCCGATTCACCCGAACCGGTTTGGTTTTTCTCTCCCACTTGGTTCTAAGGTTCCTTCCCAAGGTTTATGAATTTCTTTGGAGTACAATGGAGTTGAATTCCTTTGTTTTTCCTAATCTCTATCAGTTTTAGTTCATGAACCGACTCAGTTCATAAATCGATTCAATCCTGTTGAACCCAGTTCATCCAAACCGGTCTAATTTTCCTCTTCCATTTCGTCCTAAGGTTCTTTTCCATAGTATTTTAAACCCTTTGGATGACTTGGTTGTTGTAAATTCCTAAATTGCCCATTCAAAATTATCGGGTCTATGAACTAATTCGATTTTCTCACTTTGGTTGACCGGTTCTCTTCCCAGTTTTCCTTTGCTCAAAAGGGCGGGGTTTACATCCACAGTCCTCATATAGCTGAAATAGAGCTGAAAGATAAGCCAATTTGGCTCCCTTTTGTAATTTCCTACCGATGCTAGAGAAGGAACCGAGAGAATTTTGATGATAAAATTCTTACTCAATTCAACATCAATTTATGCAATTCTTGATCTTAGGAGGAACCTTAGCACAAGGTCTATCTACCCAGATTGAAAGCTTGGACCGCTGCACCCCCGATGGTAAGCTTGTGAAGCAATCTCTCTTTAAGTCCAATTTTTTGGCGAAGCTCTGTTTGAGCTCATTCTAGCATCAAATCGTGCGATTCAAAGTACAATTGAATCGTATGAAGTGTAGGAACTCCAATCTAACTTCATTTTCAACAATTAAACTCATTTGATTGGTCAATTTGATTAAATCAAATTCGGCTGAGTTAGAAGGTTGAAATTGGGGGAAAAATTAGGGGAAATTTTTGGGCATTTTCCAAATTGGGTATTTGGGAAATTAAACCATTTTTTTGTGAATTTGAATAAATTGAGGTCCCAAGGTGAATTTTAAAGGCTTCGAGACTTAATTTGAGGAAAAATCAGCATTAGAGACTTAAAGTTAAAGAAAAATAACTTTAGGGACCTAATTACAAATAAATGAAAAGTTTGGTTTTCTCATTCATTTGAGATGAATGAGGGCTATTAGGCCAAAGGATAATGGAGAAAAGTATTCATATCGTGTAGGAATATGAAGTACCGATAACGCCAGCTAAGACAAGTTCGAGTAAGGACAACAAGCTGGCTAAGAAAATATTCACTACACTATCGGGTGAGTGGGATTTAATATCATACCCGGTTTGGATGATAAACACCTCAAAAATGAAAACCCACTGCTAAGTGGTATTTTAATCATCACATCTGAGAAGAGTGATGTGGAAATCTTGCAAAAAAACTACTTAACAATTGTAAGTAGATCATACCCGGTTGGTATGATGAAACTTCTTGGATGGAAGTGGAAAACCTACTTTTTGGTTATAAGCGGAGATGTCCTCATGCTCGGTTGGTATGATGGACAATTGAAAAGTTTATTTTTTTTTAGAAATGCTCTCCCTTAACTGTGTGCCATTACTTAAAAGTTTTGGGTGACTTTTTTGACGAGAGCTCAGATAGCTCATATTGGCCGGATGCCTCGATTTTGAAACTTGGGGGCTAATATGCCTAATTTTTTAGTTCAAGCATGTGTATTGTTTGATTACGTCTGTGCCAACATAGTGACTATTGGCATCGAACAGAGGGGGGATGGAAGCTGACTTAAGCGTAGTTTTAATACCACTTGAATCACTTGATTTGGTGGTCATAATAAAAACATTATGCTCTCTGGTAGCAAGCTCACCAAAAAAACTAAGGTAAACAATTTCCAGAGTGAATTTCGGTCAATTGATGGTAAGGGGACAATCATAGTTTATATGGAGTGCTTTGTGGCTTCAAGGATAAATGGATAGTGCTTTGTGTCTGGTCAAAATAGACTCTTATAGACTTGGAAAGAATTTGTTTCCTTGAGACTTGAGTTCTGCAGCTTTCAATGGAGTAATCCGGTAAAAATTATGTATGTGACCAGATTTGGGTTACCCTGATCAGGTGTGGATGATGTGTGGCTTGCACGTGCGATGCATGAGCATGCCACACACCCCTCACATGCAATGTGCATTACTTCCCCCCTTCAATTGACCACTAACATGCATTGTATTAAACTGGTTGTACTGATCCTATCAATTTTGGCATTTTCTTGGTCGGCTCACCCTCAATTCGATTGGTTTTTGAACTAATTTAATTTTATAAAATTTCTCCAGCTCATTTCTTGGGTTTGGAGACAAAAAAATACTTTTTATCTTTAAAGAGCTCCTTAAAAAATTATTTGAAATATTTGATTTGAGTCGATTCGATCTGATTTTGCCTAAATCTCAATAAGGTGTTTCTTGATCCTTGATCACCAATCAAGGGGATCATTCAAGGTTTGTTAAATATCATTTTTACAATATCTCATGTCCTAACTCAAACCTATTTTCAATCCATCTTGGTTCGTTTGTCTAGTTTGATCTTAGGTGTTAGTTTAACTATAATTTGTGATATGTTTGACCAACAATTTCCTATTTTTTTTGTAAATCATGTATTACAACTCATCCCCTCCTTTCGGCCTAACAATCAGTGTTCGTCCTCCTCATAGAAAACTCAGTTTCTATGTCTTATTTCCCTTTCAGTCATTGTGTCATGATACTTAACTGAATTCTCATTGTCTCTTTTTCATGTGTCCAATCCTATGTGTCACGCCCTGACCCAATTTAGTAGGAACCCCATGATCAACCCACAAACCTTCTTGATCCCGAGGAGTTGTTCCTCCCCCAGGTCGTGATGTCACGCCATGACCCGATTTCGTCGGATGTCTATTGGAGGGGGATGGCTAACATGAGGAGGATGTGATTGTACTTCCTCTGGTTCAACCCGAGAATTGGTGCTTGCCTCAAGGACGAGGTGAGGTTGCCCAAATACACGGGTGAAATTTTTGTACATTCTTTGGTGTTCCGAACTAAGTCTAGGAGGGGTTGCCTGGGCCACTCGGGGAGTTTCAACAAGTAGGGGTGGTAGGTAGTGTTGGAGAATGTGGCTCTAGTTCTATTGGTTCCTCTCATAGGAGCCATTCTGAATTTTTTTAAAATAATCTCTATTAGTTTCTATGTTTTCTAGTCTTGATAATGTATTTGAGGAAACAAGCCCTGATACCTCTCAAGTTGTCACGCCTCAACCCTGTTTGGTCAGATCTCCATGAGCAACCCGTCACTCTCCCGGTTTATTAAGGGTGTTCCCTTTCTTTAAACCGTGAGGAGTAAGGCGTCCTTTAAACCTGTACCTTTCCTGTAATAATATTAATCAAAACTGCATGAATTTTAAACTTACATACCTATCTTGTAGGTGTAGCCAGCTGGAGGTCTTTAGGTAGATTTTCCCTTGGTTACCTGAAAAGGGGTAGAAGGGAGGGGGTGAGTTTGAAAACTCAGTGAATGGGTATTTAAAACTTGATTTTCAGAAAAATAATTTGAATTGGAGTGCGCTAGATTACTTATTTCTTTAAAACCATTTCCTCAATTTCTTAGCTTTCAAAAACCATCATTTCTCATTAACCACGATCGGTGTGTTTAACAATCAACACACACCCTTCATCATGAAGGGATCACACATTCGCAGGGCAGCTTGTCTACTGCATCCACTTGTGGCGTCGGAGCGCCTTTACCGACCCCCTAGATAGAAGCCCGTCCACTTCTACCCTAGCTATGAGTGGATGTATGCGACATCCGACCCTCAAACCCGAAAAGAAACTCCGTGTCCATATGAGAATAGAGACCTCATCCCGACCCACCCCGATCTCATGCGCATGAAGCTACATCGAGCTTCCCTGACTGTTGGCACGACAAACTACCCTTATCTCCACCATGTCGTCCAGTAGCCCCTAGGACACATCACTACCCCTCTTGGGCATCTTGAAGGTCTCGTACCTCAGTGCATGCACAAAATAATAGTTTTTCTCATAAGCCATTTAATTCTTGTTGCCACTGGTCCAATGACCCCGACCCTCAACTCGACCTGCAGTTGTTTGTCTCAAGTAGTCTATTGACCTGTCTTGTAGCACTGCCACCAGTCCATCAAGTATGTCGGTCTTGTCTTGGTACCATGGCCAAACACATCATTCATTAAAGTTTTCATGGCTTAATCTCATGTTTGTTTACGAGCCCCCGCTCGTGCCAACTGGCCTTGGGCCCACTGTATGAGATTTTTAAAAATTGGGCATTTTATCCCCCAAGTTCCAAAACTGAGGCCTTCGACCTATTTGAGCTGTTTGAGCTCCTATCAAGAAGGTTTTCCAAAAAGTTTAAGCAGTGGCACACAGTTAGGGGAGAGAACTTTCAACAAAAATAATCTTTTGGCGGTCCATCACACCAACCGAGTATGAGGACATCTCCACTCATAACCAATAAGTGGGTTTTCTACTTCCTTTTAGGAAGTTCATCGTACCAATTGGTATGATCTACTTACAACCGGTAAGTAGTTTTTCCATGTGTTTTGTCACATCACCCCTTCCAGGTGTGATGTTAAAATCCAACTCACCCGTGAATGTAGTGAATTCCTCTTAACCGGAGTTTGTCTCCACGCGAGCTTGTCTTGGCTGGCGTTGTCAGTACTTAATGTTCCTACACGATATGAACATTCTTGTTCATTATCCTTTGACTTGATGGCCTTCATTCATGACGATTGAATACATATCCAAACTTTTCAATTAATTACAATTAGGTCCCTAAAGTTCTTTTCCTTTAACTTTAGGTCCCTAATGTCGATTCCATCCTCCCCACCCCCTCCACCCCTCAAATTGAGTCTTGGAACTTCAAAAATTTACCTTGGGACCTCAATTTATTCAAAATTACAAAAAGGGGTTTAAGTTTCCCAAATTCACAATTTGGTCCTCAACTTTTCCAAAATTACCATTTTGCCCCTACTTTAAAAAAATGGTAAATTTCACCCCCAAAAATTGACCAATTGGTCATCCAACATCTTTTCCATGCCCAATTGGCCCTCAATTTTGGGAAATTGCACTTTAGTCCCTTGAAATTTTGAAATTCCCAAATATTC
The DNA here is from genome assembly GCA_030064425.1 of Trapa bicornis. Taxonomy (NCBI): domain Eukaryota; kingdom Viridiplantae; phylum Streptophyta; class Magnoliopsida; order Myrtales; family Lythraceae; genus Trapa; species Trapa bicornis. The sequence goes on along the minus strand of CM057753.1, from coordinate 14,565,131 downwards.
CCCAAATTTCCCCTAATTTCAACCATTCAACCTAACCGGATTTGATTTCATCAATTTGACAGATCAATCAAAGTTAATTGTTGAAATTGAAGTTGGATGTGAGTTCCTACACATCCATACGATTCAATTGCACTTTTGAATCACACGAATTGACGCCGAAATGGGCTCAAACGAAGCTTTGTTGGAAAACTGGATGTAGAGAGAGAAAGCTTTGAAAACTTACCGTCGAGGGTGCGACGGTCCTAGCTTTCGATCTGGGTAGATAGCCTTGTCCTAAGGTTTCTCTTAGGATCAAGAATCACATCAATTTATGTAGAATTGATGGATAATTTGGTCAGTGAAGTTTTGCGAGTTCTCTCTCTAATACTAATCGAAATTTATAGAGGGGAGCCAAATTGGCTTAGCTTTCCACTCTAGTTCAGTTGTATGAGGGTTGTGGAGGTGTTGGGAGAGCTTTGTTTGGCCTAAGAAGGGCTAGAATTGTCCATTTTCAGCTTGGCCAAAATAGGGCAGCTTCGGTCCGCCGTAGCTGCTTCACTGTTCTATCACACCGGCATTTCTTTGTCGATCCTCAGAGCAAATGGAGACTACCATCGTGTAGCTAACTTCTCCTCCAATATAAAGAACCTGACCTCACCTTCTTTGGCTCACGAAAATGCCAAATTCGAAGTTCTGGTTCGAGCTTTATTGAAAAATGGAGCAGTAGGGAGAGAGTGGAGTTTTAAGGTGTGAGTAGGATGAATGAGGAGGGGCTCTTTATTTAGGAAGCTGGTGACTTCTTGGCTGTCTGATTGGCACCTTAATCGCAGTTATTCATTGACTGAAAGTCCCTGGCTAGAGACTTTTCATCTTCGTCGACGCTGGTCGATTTTTCGGTGAATGAACAGTGTTGTCATATGAAGGAAGAAGACGACACTATTACAAACCGGACCAGACCGGTACGAACCGGGTTCAACACTTAAACCGGCCGGTTCAAGCTCGATTTGACCGATTTTTTCAAAACTAAAATTTTGTAAATTCATCAAAATTTATTATTTATCAAATGTTAGCATCAATTCTCCAATTTGAATTTTCTAAGCCACCTAGAAAAATGAATTTAAAAATTGGTTCAATAGTGGTTCAAACCGGTTCAACTAATTCATATTTGGTTCACTTGAATCGGTTTGGTTTTCACCTCTAATTCACCATAAAGTCCTTTCTCATGACTTTTGTGACTCTTTAGGTCACTCATGATCCATAAATTATCCGGTTTGCCCTTTCTCTATCAGTTTCGATTTATAACCTGACTTAGTTTTTTATTTGGAAATAAACAGTTCTTTTCCCTATTTTCTTATTATCAAATGACGTGGTTTACATGTGAAGAGTCAGGCGTATTATCTGTCGTTGTTCTTTGGAATGATATTATTCAAAACTAACAATGAAATTCGTACCTGGGTTTCGAGGCATGGAGAGGAGAGTTCTTGAATTACCGTCTCCTTCCTGAAAAATGTTAAAGGGAGGGGATGAATCTTACAACTCAGTGAGTGGGAAAATCATAGAGTTAAATTTTTTGGGTGTTCTATACATTCGTGGTGTTCCATTTCTACCACTTCTCGGGTTGGCATACAATCACACACCCTTTTTATTATAAAAAATGGATCACACGTTTATAGAACAGTCCCTGACTATTTTACTTTTGTATCAAAATACCTTTACCGTCCACCTTGATAGAGGTCAGTGGCCTCTACCCCGAGTTTGAGTGAACATCAATTGTTCAACCCTCAATCCCTAGCCATACTTCGTGTTTGCTTTGTGTGACAAGACCTCTTCCCCTTCTGACCTCAATCTTAGTACGCAAGAACCTCTTGGAGCACCTCGACATACTAGACGACGGGTCGTCCTTATGCCCTATGGGTCTTCCAACAGCCCGTGGAGACACCACTACCCCATATCGGGCATCTCGTGCATGCAAAATCAACAATTTTCAATTATTATAGCCACCGTCTTTGGTGTTACCGGCCCAACGGACTCGACAACCCGACTTTGGCTTCATAACTGCTAGCCTAACGAGTTTGATAACCTGGCTTCGACTTAGCAGTTACTAACCCAATGAGTTCGTCTGCCCAGCTTTGGCGCTATAACCAAATCACACACAATTCACCGATTCTTATGAGAGTTTTTAAGCACATCAACCTTATCTTGTCTATGGGTTTACACCCCTGCCCATTGGCCTTGGGCCCACTCGAACGGTATTACTCAACTATTGTATGTTCCTTACAATATCAAGACAGCCTCCCAAAAGTTTTAAACTTTTTCAAACAATCAATGGAGGGTAGTCCCGGAAAACCAATTTCAATGTGGAAATAAGATGCACATCTGTCCAACAGGGCCTAATGTTAAACCCACTCACCCAATAAATGTAACTTGTTTATCTAAGCTAGACTTCCAGTCCCAATCATGTTTCCTCGCACAGGTTCCGGTCCAATTTGTCCCTACAGGGTTTGAACATGCTCATGAGGAAAGTTTCGACATGAAAGTCCTCCCAAAATTTCAAAATTCTCAATTAAGTCCCTATGATTTCCAACTAACCATCATGGGTCTTTAATTCTTTCCAAAAGACGCCCAAGAGGGGTAGTGATGCGTCCTAAGGGTTACTGGACGACATGGTAGAGATAAGGGTAGTTTGTCTTGCCAGCAGTCGGGAAGCTCAACGTAGATTATTGCACATGAGAATGGAGTGGGGTCAGGATGAGGTCTCTGCCCTCATACGAACACGAAGTTGTTTTCGGTTCTAAGGGTTGGATGTCATGAACATTCACTCAGACCCATGGTAGAAGTGGATGGGCTTCTATCTTGGTGGCCAGTAAAAATGCTCTGTGCCATAAGTGGGTGCAATGGATGGACTACCCTGTGAATGTGTGTTCCCTTTCTCATGAAGGGCGTGTGTTGTCTGCTAAACACACCAAATGTGGAATTGAGGAAAAAGGTTTCGACAAACCTGTATTTGAGGAAAGATTATTCTTAAAGAAAATAAGTAGTTTTGGCACACTTTGAATAAAGTTGTTTATGAAAAACTCACTCTCAACACCCATTCACTAAGTTGTAGAACTCACACCCACACTTTACCCCTTTTCAGGAAACCAAGGGAAACCAACCTTAAAGATCTTTATGTAGCCAAACCTTAAGACAGGTAGGTAAGATTTAATATATTTAGTTTTGTATAATGTTATTCTAGGAAAAATAAGAAAAAGGACGCCTTACTTCTTGCAGTTTAGAAAAGGGTGAAAGTCTTCATAAACCAAAGGGTGTGGCGGGTTGCTCATTGGAATCTGACTAAATTGGGTTAGGGCGTGACAGTCAGACCTTAATGCCACTTCGTGTTCATATGAGGACGGAGACCTCATCATGACCCACTCTGATCTCATGCACAAGAAGCTCCTAGAGCATCATGACTGATTAGCTCAACAATCTGCCTTTATCACCCCCATGTTGTCCAACAGCCCTTGGGATCCATCACTACCCCTAGGGCATCTTGATGGTCCCATACCATAAGTGTATGCACAAACAAAAGTTTTCATGATTAAGCCATCCACTTTGGTGCCAACAGTCCAATGGCCCCGACCTGCAGTTGTTTGTCTAGGTCGGTTCGTCAACCTAGCCTTGACGTATTACTACCAACCCATCGAGCATTGTCGATCCTGATTCGATACCGTGGTGAATCACACAAATATTTCCATTTTAATTAGGAGTTTTCATGGCTCTTCCTAATCATGTTTGCTTATGGGCTCTAGCCCGGGCCCATTGGCCTTGGGCCCACTGCATGTGTTTTTCCAAAATTGGTCCATGAGCCCTATGAGTTCAAAAACCAAGGCCTCTGGCCTATTAAAGTTGTTCTAGCTCTAATTAAGAAGGTCTCCCAAATAGTTTAAGCAGTTGTCACATAGTGAGTGGAGAACACTTCTGACAAAATCACTTTTTATCTCATCACACCAACCGGGTGTGATGATGGATCCGCTTACAACCGGTACATGGGTTTCTCCTTTCCTTAAGGAAGCTCATCATACTAACTGAGTATGATATTTGTTTATTTCTATTCATAACTGGTAAGTAGGTTTTATCCTTTAGAAATAGTGTTCATCATCCCAACCGGTATGATGTGTAAAAGTATCAGTCACCCGATGAATGTGACGTGTTCATCCCTAGTCAGTTTTCAAGTCCATGCTAGCTCTCTTGCTTGCCTTCCAGTCTCACGTGTCCCTACATGATTTGGGTATCATTATCGATAAGGATTCGATATGACAACCTTTGTTTTCTCACGTATGATCTACTAGCCCCAAAGTTCTTAGTTTATTGCACTTAGGTTCCTAAAGTTTATTTTTTTCACTTTAGGTCACTAATTCTAAATGTTCCCTCAAATTGAATCCCACAGTTTACAATATCCTCTTTGGATCCTTAATTTACTCAAAATTGTGTAAGGGGCTAAAGTTTTCCAAATTTCCAATTTGGTCCCCAATTTTCCAAAAATTATGATTTTGCCCCTACTTTCCAAAAATAGCCATTTGGCCACAAATCTTTCAAAAATTGACCAATTGGTCCTCCAACATGTTTCTCATTACCAATTGACCTTCAATTTTAAGAAATTGTATAGAGGTCCCTTAATTTTTTGAAATCCCCAATTTTCCCCAAAATTTTCCCCAATTTCTTCCTCCTTTTCTGACCGAATTTGATTTCTTCAAATTGGTTGTTCAATTGGGGCTAATTGCTCCAATTGATGGCATGGATTGGTTCTTACACTTCCATACGATCAAATGAAGCTTTGAATTGCTTAATGCATTCAAGGAAACAAGCTCTAATACCACTCAAGTTGTCATGCCATGACCCGATTTGGTCGGATCCCCGTGAACAACTCGCCACTCTCCCATTTTATCCAAGGTTTTCCCCTCATCTAAATCATAGGGAGTAAGGCATCCTTCTTACCTGTACCTTTCCTGGAATAACATTAATCAAAACTGAATATAATTTTTACATAACTGCTTTAAGGCTCGGCTACTGATAAATCTTTAAGGTTAGTTTTCCCTTGGTTTCATGAAAAGGGGTAAAAGGGAGGGGTGAGTTCAATGACTCAGCGAATGGGTATTCAAAGATTTACTTTTAGAAAAATAGTTTGAATATGGAGTGTGCCAGACTCCTTATTTTTTTTTTTAAAATATTTCATTCTCAAGTTTTTGGTTTCTATAACCATTTCTCATCATAACGGTGTGTTTAACAACCAACACATGCCCTTCATCATGAAGGAACACACAATCGTAGGCCATCCCATCCACCATAACAACTTGTGGTGTCGAAGTGACTTTACCGGCCACCTAGATAGAAGCACGTCCACTTCTACCCTGAGAATGAGTGGATGTTCAAGACATCCAACCCTCAATTCTGTAACAAAAATTTATGTCTGTATGAGGACAGAGACCTCATACTATCCCCACCCTGGTCTCATGCGGTTGAAGCTACGTCAAGCTTCGCAAGACTTCTGGTACAACTAACTGCCCTTATACCCATCAGGTCGTCCAGAGCACTAAGATACATCACTACTCCCTTTTGGGCATCTTGAAGGTCCTGTAACATAGTGCATGCATAAATCAACAGATTTTCACATAAGCCATATAATTTGTGGTGCCATTGGTCCAACAGCCCCGACCCTCCATTTGACCTGCAACTGTTTGTCTTGACTAGTCCAAAGACCTGTCATGTTGTATTGCCGCTAGTCCATTGAGTATGTTCGTCCTATCTCGGTATCATGGCCAAACAACTCATTTACTTAAGTTTTCATGGCTTAATAATCATGTTTGTTTACAAGCTCCTACTCGTGTCAACTAGCCTAGGGCCCACTATTTGAGATTTTCAAAATCAGGCATATCAGCCCCCAAGTTCCAAAATCGAGGCCTCCGCCCTATATGAGCTATTCGAGCTCCGGTAAAAAAAGTCTCCCAAAAATTTTAACTAATGGAACACAGTCAGGGGAGAGCATTTCTGACAAAATAAAGTTTTTATTTGTCCATCATACCAACCGGGCATGAGGAATTTTATTCACAAAAAAAAAGGTTTAATTTCCCAAATTTCCAATTTGGTCCCCAACTTTTCCAAAATTACCATTTTGCCCCTACTTTACTAAAATGGTAAGTTTTGCCCCAAAAATATCAAAATTTGTCCAATTAGTCCTCCAACATCTTTATCATGCCCAATTGGTCCTCAATTTTATGAAATTACACTTTAGTCCCTTGAATTTTTGAAATTCCCAAATTTCCCCCAATTTCAACCTTCTAACTTAGTCGAATTTGATTTTATCAAATTGACCGATCAAATGAGTTTAATTATTAAAATTGAAGTTAGATTGGAGTTCGTACACCTTTATATGATTCAATTGTACTTTGAATCGCACGATTTCATGCTGGAATGAGCTCAAACAAATCTTCGCCGGAAAATTGGACTTAGAGAGATAAAGCTTCAAAAGCTTACTGTCGGGGGTGCAGTAGTCCGAACTTTCAATCTGGGTAGATTGCTCTTGTTTTGAGGTTCCTCCTAGGATCAAGAATTGTATCAATTGATGTCGAATTGAGTGAGAATATTATCATCGAACTTCTATCTGTTCTCTCTCTAGCACCGGTCGGAAATTATAGAGGGGAACCGAATTGGCTTACCTTTAACCTCTATTTCAGTTGTAGAAGGATTGTGGAGGTGTTGGGAGGGCTTGGTTTGGCCTGAGAAAGGCTCTAATTGGCTGATTTTAGCTCGGCCAAAATAGGGCAGCTTCAGTCCACCGAAGCTGCTTCATTGTTTGATCACGCTGGCGCTTCTACGACGACCCTCGAAGCAAATGGAAACAACAGACGTGTAGCTGACTTCTCCCCAAATCCAAAGAACCTGATCCCGCCTTCTTTGACTCAGAAAAGTACCCAAGTCGGAGCTTTGGTTCGAGCTTCGCCGAAAATGGGAGCAGTTGAGAATGGAGTTTTCAAGTGTGGAGAGGATGAATGAGGAGGGGCTCTTTATGTAGGAAGCTCGGGGACTTCTTGGTTGTCCGATTGGCAACTTAATGGTGATCATTCATTGCCTGAAACTCCTTGGCCGGAGACTTTTCATCTTTGCTGGTGCTGCACGATTTTTCATCGAGTGAACAGTGCTGTCATCTGAAGGAAGAAGATGACACTGTTCCGAACCGATCTGAACCCGGTTCAAAGCTTAAACCGGCCGGTTTAAACCCGATTCGACTGAATTTTTCAAAATTAAAAATATCTAAATTCATTTTCTATCCAATGGTGACCTCAAATCTCAAATTTGAAATTTCTAAGCTACTTAGAAAATTGAATTTAGCATTCGGTTCAATAGTGGTTCACACCGATCCAAACCAGTTCAATATGGTTCGGATCCGGTTCACCTGAACCGGTTTGGTTTCCATCTCTAATTCATCCTGAAGTGATTTTTCTTGACTTTTGTGACACTTATGGTCACTCAGAATTCATAAATTTCTCAGTTTACCCTTTCTCTATCGGTTCCGGTTCATGAACCGACTCGGTTCATAAACCGGTTCAATCTTGTTAGATCTGGTTCATCTGAACCGGTCTTGTTTTTCTCTTCCAATTTGTCCTAAGATTGTTTTCCAAGGTTTTATAAACCCTTTGGGTCACTCGGGAGTTGTAAATTTCTCAAATTGCTTGTTCTCTAATAATCGAGTTTGTGTATCAGTTAAGTGCTTCTTACTCGGTTTGACCGGTTATTTTTCATGTTTTTCTAACTCCAAAGGGCGGTGTTTACAGTCATGATTTGGGAGAATTCCATCGAGGATTGGTTAATGTTAAATGATTCACCAATGCATAAATTGACCAAAATGAGTATGATGACAAAATCATAATTTTGAAAAAATTACTGTCATTATGAGACATGTTGGTATAGGTCGACCATGAATAATCTACAAGGGATGTAACTCAATTTATATTTTTTTTTGTAGGACTACAACATATTGACCGTGCAAACAAAGTCGAAAAATTAGAATCTCTACAAGACAAACAAGCCCCTAACTAGTGACTAAGATTTCTGAAAACGTGTCCAATTAGATCGATAAAATTAATACTTATCATTCTTTTTAAAATATTGGTATGTATGATGTGAAAAATATGTTAAGAAAATAAAAAAAACTATACATAAAATTTTTAAAAGAGTAGAAATATCTCAAATGATTTTGGAAAGGCTAAACATGACTCAATAGCTTAGAAAAAATAATTAAAATATCCGAAGATTTAAAAATAGGTGAAAACACAACCGTTTAAAATAGCTAAGAAAGTAGGCTAAGGTCCTATGGTTAAAAATAATCTTAAGGTGGGATGATTTGAAAATTAAGGCAAGAGTCCTATGTATATAAACATACTTAAGGCCTAATACTTTAGAAAGTGTGTTAAAAGACCTATATTTAGAAATCAAGTTTAAAGTCTAATAATATGAAAAGTGGGCTAAATCTCTATATTTAGAAATCAGACTTAATGTCCATCATTTTGAAAAGTGGATTAAGGTACATACTTAACAAATGGGCTTAAGGTTAATTATTTTAAAATTTATGCTAAACCTGTATGTTAAGACTATATATTTAGAAAAGGAGATTAACGTCCAAAATTTTGAAAAATGAGCTAAGTCCCGTATAAAACGGACTTACGCCCCATATTTTAAAAAAGAGTACTAAGATCTGTGTAATTAAGGTCCAATCTTTTGAAAAGTGGGTTGCCATCCTATGTTTAGAAAATTGACTTAATATCCAACATTTTGAAAAGTAAAGATGGGCCTAAGGCCTGATGGCTAGAAACAAATGAGATAAGGTTAATGGTTTAAAAATGAGTGCATGCTCGATGAATTTTGAAAAAAAGGCAATGGTCTATGAATTTTAAGAATTAAGAGGAAATGCCAAAAACGAGTAAAGATGGGTGACAAACCCTACGTTTTTAAAGATTCTCCTTAGAATGATTTCTATATTAACAATATGGTAAATCATTATGACTATTAATAGAAGAATTGGTCATAGTAGGCTATTTCCTTGACTTTCATGAACTTTTTGATATTTACTTCATAACATTTTTATGGTTGATATGGATAAGGGAAGGATGTTAACTCTAATACATAGATATTATTAAGGGAGGAGATAATGGCCACAATTGTAAATAGTAATAAGGGAGTGGATAATGATAATAGCAACACTTTTGAAAAATGGAACATTCCATCATTATAGTTGCATTGAGGAATTTATTTATGAGTCACACCTCATTTTAGGAATTTGATTTAGTATATTGCATCATCGAGTATAAGTTTGACAAATATACATATTAGTAATACTTTTTTCGGGTATTCAATTAGAGCACTAGTTGACCATGAGGATAATAAATTTCCTTAATTTGATTGGAAAACCTGAGTGACTCACACTTTTCATAGAGAGTTCAAGACGTATATGATGTTAGATGGAAAATGGAAATGTTATGGATTGTACATTTAGAATCCCAAATACATTTTGAGGTAAGTGGGAAAAGAAGAAAAATGAGAAAATGAGGTGAAGTGTCCAACCATACTTAGAATCTAGGTATACAACTTAAATAGATCTCACAAGAATTTTAGGTTCATTATTATTTGATTTTCTGAGTTCATTCAATTATTTTGTAAATATATAAATTATATTTATGAAACAATTTTTTTGTATATTTTAAATAATAGATATCCATTTTACAGTTGCCTAACATGAGGCCCGTCCAAAATTTGAATTGATGCATGACAAATAACTTTCAATGTTTTACAAAGGTTCAGCTGAGGTGCAAAATTGCTAGTATGTAACCTCTTACGAGCATATGATTAGGAGCCACATCTAAATTTGATTATAACTAGAATATTAATTATAATTATAGTATTATGGGACTTTGTACTTCTAAATGTTGTGCTACTATTCATCTCACCCCGCTTACAATTCGATATAACAATTCAGCAATAATAGGAAAATAATCAAATTTGCCAAATTGTTGTTTCCAACCCATATGACTAATTCAAGATCACCTTGCAACTCGTGTACCTCTTGGCACGATCCTGCAACTGTATATATAAATGAAACTTCTTAATTAAATCATGCTTGTGGGTAAAAAGTATGAAAATTATCTATATACCTAAAGGATGCAGTGGATATGGTAAAGCAGGAACTGCCGCCACTTTACTGAAAAACTCAAACCTAGCTCTCTCTCACGACCAGTTTCAAGATATGAAACATTTTAATATGAGAGTTTTGATAATATTAAAAATGTTAATTTTACTATGACAATAGATGGATAATTTATTCGTGGTAGCTAGCGGGAGGTTTAACATATACAACATCTTGGTCTTCTCGTGGACCAAGACTTTGAATGGTGGCAGCTTTTGCGCATGTCTTTCTTGTATCCTCGTGCACAAAAATTCAGGCTCAAAAAATAGAAACAAAAAAGAACCACTTGGGTATGCTTACTCTTAAATTTTTATAATTTTTTGGTATTTAAATATATTTTTACATAAAAAACATTAAATTAAGTTGTATTAGTCCTGAATAGAAGAGTTCTTACGTACCCGTATTATATATACTCGTGTAGTGCTCTCCTTTTTTTTGCTGAGAAGGGAAACTCCTGGTGCTGAGAAAGCCTTAAGCCACAGCTTCCTTAAAAAGGGGGCAGCTTTCTCTCTGATACAGCATCATCGTCTCCCATGGAGGAAGGCCTGTCAGGTCGCTTTTATATTAAAACCAGTGGAGTCCGCGGAGGCTGTGGTGGTGGTGGCACAAAGTGCGGCCGCTGGAACCCTACCACCGAGCAGGTTAAAGTCCTCACCGACCTGTTCAGGGCCGGGCTGCGCACCCCTAGCACCGATCAGATTCAGAAGATCTCTTCCCAGCTCAGCTTCTACGGTAAAATCGAGAGCAAGAACGTCTTCTACTGGTTCCAGAACCACAAGGCCAGGGAGCGACAGAAGCGCCGTAGGGTTTCAGTCGACAACAAAGACACGACCATCCATCGCGAAGAGAAGATCCCATCGCCTCCTACCAAACGTATACTATTCACCCTCTTCAGTTTTTTCATTATGAAACTTCATATATATATGTATTCATATGTTTTGACCTAGCTAACTTTGTTGTTCTTCTTTATTTTTATTATACCAGATTTTGCTGAAGTAAACCATGTGATTGAGCCAGCAGAGAGGGTTATCCAAACACTCCAGCTCTTCCCCCTCAACTCCTTCGACGAGCCTGAACCAGGGGAGAAGTTTATACTGCGGGCTGGTGAGTGCAGAGAGTTTTCGCATACCTTCGGGTCCGATTTCATAGATCATCCTCCTCTAGATCTGAGATTAAGCTTCTACTAGATGTCCTCGTACCACCAACCCAACAAAGCTTTGGACAATAACGCTCGAGGTGGAAGCCATCCGAAGGCCGAAGCTCATGCTTGGGTGTTATTAGTAACTGTTATCTGTTAGATACATATGATCAGTGTTGATTTCTTAAGGCAGCTAGCATGTTGTACTTTAGTGAGTCAAAAGGTTCGGAAAGATTTGCTGATATGCTGATTTAGATTCAGACTTTTGGCAATTAATGAGACCCTCTCTGGTGCATGATTTAAATATTTGGGAAATGGGAAGACATTCTCCTCTGTAATGCTCATGAGAGAGATCTTTGTTCTTATCCTCTCCGAACTTACCTTGTTGGATGTTTTCATCAGCTTTTTCCCCTTTTCTTGTTTTTGAAATCTTGGAGAAGACGATATGGGTGCTTGGGAATATGGGAGAATTTTACAATATACAATTCGGCTCCTTCTCTTGAAGTCCATGAAGATACTGTTGAGAAATGTGTTTGGTTTTCTTGGGTTCTGATGCAGCCTTTTGAGTTTCATGCATATCGATCAGTCAGTATACTATACCATCTCTGTCTGTCTTTGACCTTCAGAACCCTCCCCCAGCACATGGGGGTTTGAAAGAGTTAAACACGTCTCTTCTGTACTTCCTTTCACCTTTTTGTTAATGGCGAGTTGGGAACGGTAATGGTGAAATTGTATCATGGATACGGACACAGGAAGACTTTGCCACGTGTCTAATGAAATATCAAAGTTACTAAAAGAGAGCTGCCAAAAATCTGGGTATGGATCAGATTAGTTTAATAGCTTCCTTCTAAATTTGATGATCCTTTAGTAAAGCCGTAACAACTAATACCTTATGATGATGAAGAAACATTATACCCACTGGTATAGAGTATGGTGATGTTGGGCCTAAGAAGTGTATTTATAAACGTATTTATAAACATATTATTGTCACAAGGCCCGAGCCCAACAAAAACCTAATTGGGCCATTTTGGAAAAATGGGCATATTAGTTTTGTCGATAGAGAAATTATTTGTTTGGCCGTTAAACTAGAAAGATTTGGATAAATCTCCTCTTGAGCCCCTCAATCTTTTTATTTCCTTATTTTATTCCTCAAAAAGCAAGAGAATAGATATTTTAAAAGTTCATGGACGATATGATAATATAATATAATCTAAAAATAATATATATTAATAATCCAAAAAAATTAAATAAACCCAAAAAAAGAAATGATACGCGAGATAATATAATATAATATAACCTGCTGGAAAGAAGAAAGTAAACCTCTAATGCTCCTCCATGGGAATTTCTCCATTTCTCAATCCAAACACATCCTAACTGCAAGATATACAACATTGATACACTACATTGTATATATCAATTCTTATAGTTTGTAGATTTAATTTACATGCCTGAAACTTCCTATCCTCATCCATTGATGTCTTGTTCATATCCTCGTCTTCTAGGCTCATGCCTTCATCTACCATCATCAGGCTGAACAGATTGCTCGAAATCAGCATCCATAACAACTCCATCCATCACATGTAGCACAATCTCCCCTTTCTTGATATCCACTTGCTCAGATCGAACTCCATTAACAGCGATTACCCCCTTCTCATCCTTCGTTATATGCAGCACAAACCCGGAGAGTGAGTCGTAATTCAGTTCCCCGCTTACCGGCACTGCAGCCGAGGAGAGTTGCCGAGGAACAGCTGAAAAGCCGAGTACCCGAGAGATAATCGCGAAGGTGTTGTTGGCGTTTTCTTCGTTAAAGCCGTCCCTCGAGCTCAACCTTAGGTCTCGTTCGAAGGCGATCTGTGAGGGGATGAAGAGGGTGAATGAGAGATCCTGCGGCAGCATCGCGACCATCATCTCCCCGAAAACGCCCAAATTAGTGCTGCTGGTGCTCGCCGTCGACAGCTTTCGAGCTCCCTTGGCCATGTAAGGCGCGGCCGAGCTGAATCTGGATGCTGCCTCGGGGAGCCTGAGGACTGAGACGAATACAACGAAGAGGCAACACGCGAAGATCACCAGGAAGAGGAAGGCAATCGGGTTCTTCAAACAGCACTTTTTCCTCATCTCCGAAAAATTGAGACAATCGGACTAGAATCCGAATGTGCAACCTCAAATTTCAAGCAACATCATCTCGAAATTCTCCTTGGAATCCATATACCTAGCTCATCTAAGGCCGACGGAGAGCCTCGAATCGCTGCTGTGACGGACCAGTTGGAGATTACTGGAGGACGGCAACACCACGAAGTTGGATCTGAGCTCCTCGGCGGAAGGGAATGATCAGGAAATCCGGTGAGGTGAATGGAGCATAAGAAACAAAAGATAAAATGATTGCCGGAGTCACGCCCGGGGAGAAGCAGGTCAGAGCTCGGAGACTTCCCGCGGCAGTTCGAGCTCTCGTCTTGCGATTTACATCGAAGCTGAAAAGCGAAGCAGATCTGATTCTAGGAAAGTTGGAGATTTCAATTTTGTTTGGCTCCTCAATATTTTCATTTATATTATTTTGACCCTTGAAGTTTGATACACTAACATCAGTCCTTAATTTTCTAAATGGCCATGATGAATGAAAAGTTATTTAAATAATATCTATTTATAATTAATTTAAATAATTTATTAAATCATACTCATTCCTATTTTATATAATTAGTTTTTTTTATTATTTAGCCCACAAGTGGACAAAATAAAAGTTTATTCAATACTATTTTATACATTATAATTTTATACATCATATTTTTTATATATTTTCTCATATATTATATAAATATTTTCAAATGAATTTTTTCTTATGACATTTAATTTATTTTGTAAATTTTAGTAAAAATATATATTATTACATAATCTTTTGATATGTTTGCACTAACATAATATGTTAATAAGATAAATATAGACCTACACATTGAAAAGTATTATATATTATATATATTAGCCTACTTTTTAAATGTACTAGAGTGAGAATAATATTTAACCTACTAATTAGATGGTGCGCTTAATAATTTTTTTATTTTATTTTATTTAATATTAAATTCTGAATTTCATTATTAGGCGTCTCACTTAGATATAATTATTATATACAATTTTAAATATTTCATTAAGAAGGTTATAACTCGGTAATGATTATTTTCCGGTGGGATATGTAGACATCGGAGGTGTTGTTGGTCGTGGACTAGAGATGCAAGTTTTGTAATATTATACTTTCAAAATAGAATTAAACCAAGTTAGACAAATTAGAGTTAAATTAAAAATTAGACTCGAATTGGCATAAAAAAAATTAAATTGTAATAGAAATTAATTCGAACTAAAATATTGAAAATAGTCCATATATCTTAGATTAAACCTAAAATAATATAGTTGTGAGAAGGTATTGTGGACCGATAAGAGAGGTCAGATCCATTTCTACTTAAAAATCATTACCGGTAAGTAGTGGTACATTTCCAACTTTATAAACCCACAATACTTCTCTATATTATCCAATTTGGGATATTATTCTCAACACCCGCCCTCACGTGCAACGTGGATACACTTGCCACGTGTAATTTTTAAACCCGTCCTTAACAACTATCTACAAGTCGGGTATTATTCTTCCGGTCTCGGACGAGGGGGAAAGTAGAGGAAGGTTTCATGCTCTCATTGGAGAGACTTGGAAGGGGAGAAGAATCAAAGAGACTATATGATGGAAGATGATAGATAAGGGGAGAAGAATCAAACCACAAGTCGGGTTTCCAGTCTTGGGTCATGTATGAGTACGAGTCCACTAGCTCTGATACCATGTGAGAGAAGGTAATGTGGACCGATAAGGGGTCGGGTCTATGTCTACTTAAAAGTCATGTCGGGAAAGAAAAAGGCAGTCCATCTAAAATGCCCGACTTATGGCCTTCCAGGCCTACATGCCAATTGTGTGGATTAATGTGCCACATGGCCAACTATTGTCCATCATACGAGCTCAAGCCCATCCCACCTCAGACTCATCCATCTTACAATTCGGAGCCCACCCTCAATCAACTCGATTAGTATATTGATTCTGGTGCTACCACACATATCACTAACACCATGTCTCATATGTCTATTCAGGATAATCCTACCCTTCCTGAGCATCTAATGATCGACGATGGGACAGGTTTACTAATTTTATCCTCTGGTTTTGCTTATCTTCACTCTCCACCTCATAAATTTCTTCTTAATCGTATTTATTATATTTCCTAGATTTCCTTAAATTTTCTCTCCGTCTCTCAATTTACTCGAGATAACCCATGTTATTTTAAATTTTATTCTACATATTTTCTTATCAAAGATCTATTCTCTCATCAAGAGTTGTTGTGCGGGAGTTATAAGGGCGGACTCTACTATATTCGCACAAATCATACATCTTTTTCCATTTTTCCTTCTACTTATGTTGGTCATGTTGCGTCTGTTTCTATTTGACATCAACATTTGGGACATTCTTCTTTTCCCATTGTTAGTCATGTGCTTTCTAAACATCTCTCTATGAAAAATATATCCCCATTGCCATTATGTGAATCTTGTTCTTGTGGTAAAATTATTCAGCAACCATTTCCTCTCACCTATCATAAGAGTCTCACTCCACTTGAGCTAATTCATACCAATATATGCGGACCCACTCACATTCTCTCTCACACGGGTCATACTTACTATGTACACTTTCTTAATGATTATAGTAAGTTTTCTTGGTTTTATGTTCTGAAGTACCGTTCTGACATTATCTCTGTTTTTCGAGTATTTCATTTACAAGTTGAAAATCAACTTAATTCCAAAATCAAATACTTACAATCTGATGGGGCCAAAGAATTTTTGTCCAAATCTTTCCAGTCAGAATTGCTGGCTGCAGGAATCTTTCACCGTATTTCATGTCCTCATACACCTCAACAAAATAGTTTTGCTGAATGTAAGTATCGCCACATAGTTGATATGGGCCTTACTCTCTTAAGTCATTCTCATGCTCTTGTTAAATACTGGGATTTTACCTTTGAGACAATTGTATATCTCATCAACCGTTTTCCTACTCAGTCTCTTAGTTTTCATTCGCCTATTCAGGTCCTCACCCATACTCTTCCTTATTATAAATCTCTTCGTGTTTTTGGTTGTCTTTGTTTTCCATACCTTTGTCCTTATCTTTCACTCAAATTACAACCCCGCTCTTCGCCTTGTATTTTTCTCGAATATCCCTATAATTATGTAGGTTACTGAGTTCTTGATCCTCGAACTAGTCGCATTTTTATTTCTCGTACCGTCCACTTTAATGAGTATGTCTTCCCCTTCTCTCATGACCGTCCGCCCCCGACTGCCCCCATCTAGCACTCCATCGCTACTCTCCCAATTCTCTCCCCTGTCCCAACGTCGCCATTGGACTCAGGTATGGTTCCTCATTCTCTTTTGAATATACATGAGACTTCTTCGCAGGTCTCTCCTACGGGTTCGCCTACTCCTCCTTTGTCGGTTCCCCACATGGTCACTCGCTCTCAGGATGGCTCTCTTCCTCCCCGACGCTTTACTATCAACCCCTCCTTGTTTGTGGCGCAGGAACCTCGCACCTTTGCTTAAGCTTGTCATGACCCTCTTTGGATGGATGCCATGAAAGCTGAACTCTCTATGCTTCTTTATAATCATACATGGGATTTGGTTCCTGCCACTCCTGATAGTCCTGTTATTGGCTGCAAATGAGTTTATAAGATTAAGAAAAATCCTAATGGTACCATTGCTCAACATAAGGCTCGACTCATTGCTAAAGGTTTCTCCCAACAATCGAGTCTAGATTATGATGCCACCTTCAGCCCAGTCATCAAACCTGTCACCATTCGCGTCATCCTTTCCATTGCGGTCTCTTCCAATTGGCCTATCTGTCAATTAGACGTAAATAATGCTTTTCTGCATGGTCACCTTACCGAGGAAGTCTACATGTCTCAACCACCCGGGTTCTCTGACCCTGTTTATCCTTATTATGTGTGTCGACTTCGGCGGTCACTCTATGGACTCAAACAGGCTCTTCATGCCTGGTTCCTCCGCCTCAGCTCCTTTCTTCAAACTCTGGGTTTTTGTGGTTCCATTGTTGATAGCTCTCTCTTCATTTATTGCACTGCTCCTTTTGTTATATTTATGCTTGTCTATGTTGATGATCTTTTCATCACGGGCTCGCCCATTGCTCCTATCGAGTCCATTATTTGTGCTCTTTAGGCTGAATTTTCTATCAATGATTTAGGTCCACTGCATTGCTTCCTCGGCATTGAAGTCAAGCAACCCTCTCAAAGTATTCACTTTACCCAAACCAAATATATTCTTGATCTTCTCTCTAAAGCTACCATGGCTACATGTCGGCCCGTCTCAACTCCCGTTAACTCTGGCCCCCGTTTGTTTGCTCTTATGGGCACTTTACTCTCTGATCCAACCCAATATCGTCAGATTGTGGGTTCTCTTCAATATCTCACTCTTACGCGACCTGATATCACTTATACTATTCACCAAGCATGTTAGTTTATGCACCAACCCACGAATGCTCATTGGACTACCGTCAAGTGTATCCTTCATGATCTCCAAGGTACTACCCACATTGGCTTGACTTTTTGTTGTCACTCACCTCATGATCTGCATTATTTTTTTGATGCCGATTGGGCTGACAACCCTGATGATCGTCGCTTTGTTAGTGGATTTGCCATTTTTCTAGGTCGTAATTTGATCTCATGGAGTTCCCGTAAGCAACGCACTATTGCTCGCTCAAGCACTTAAGCTGAATATAAAAGTATTGGCAATGCTGCTACAGAGATTATCTGGCTGTGCTCCCTACTTCATGAACTTCATCAACCTCTCTTTGGTCCTCCTATATTGTGGTGTGACAATCTCTCAGCCATTTATCTCATAGACAATAATGTTTTTCATGCACGCACCAAACATATTGAAATTGATTATCACTGTGTTTGTGAACAAGTTAGCAATGGGCATCTTTGTGTTCGTTTTATTGGTATCGATTCTCAATTGGCTGACATTCTTACCAAAAGTCTATCTACTTCTCGCTTCTGCTTTTTACGGTTCAAGCTCAATTTCCAAGATCTCCACTTGAGCTTGCGGGGGAGTAAAAGCCAACTCAACATATCTACAGCTGCAACCACCACACCACCTCAAGGATAACAACACCTACAAGCCAACTCAGCATATCTGCAAAGATTTGTTATCAGCAATGATTGCATAATAAAAGCCAAATCAGTATATATGTAGAAATTTATTATTAGCAGTAATTACCTCTATTTATTACATATTCTTTATGTAAAAGTTGTATATAAATTATCATACAAGTGAAGAATGAACACACACAGAAATTATCCACTTGCTATTCCTTTCTTTTATTAGTAATTGAAAATTGAGTATTGAAAATATTTGTAAAACTTGTCTCTTGGAATTAAAGAAAATCGGGAAATAAATCGGTATAGGTTTATGCATTAAAAAATTAGTTGTTTAATGAACGAAAAATAGTTAATGTGAAAAATTGGAAAATCCCAATTGATAAAAAAATTTATAAAAATTGCAAGGAAAAACCTTGAAGTGGTATTGAGAATAGAACCAAACCGGTTCGGGGTGAACCGAACCCGAACCGAACTAACATAAAACACAATGAACTAGTTCAAAAATTCATTTTTATAGAAGGTTTAAAAATGTTAAATTGGGAAATTGAGACTACCATTAGATAGAAAATAAATTTAGATAAATTAAATTTTTTTTAAAATTCAGAAAAACGATCGAACCAGGTTCGAACCGACCGATTTTTGTATTTTGGACAGTGAACCCGGTCGGACCAGGCTAGTTAATGGTTCGACTGAACCGGTCAACGGACTGGTCAGCGGACAACAAACAACGGTCAATGGTCAATGGCTAGTTGGCGTCTCATCAGCTGCTACGCAAACACGAGCAACCAATTGAAGGTTGCCACGTGTCCTGTCAACGGACAGCTAGCACCCCGTCAGCACGCCACACATACACGAGCAGCCAATGAGAGGCTGTCATGTGTCCGGTCAATGGGTTAATAGCTAACGTGGCAGCCGAGCTGACACTCTACGTTAGAAAAACTAACCAATCATAGTGCGCCACATGGCACGACCGCCATGTAATCATCTTCAACCTTCAAATGCTGATAGAGAAGAGGG
Organism: Trapa bicornis; assembly: GCA_030064425.1. Classification (NCBI taxonomy): domain Eukaryota; kingdom Viridiplantae; phylum Streptophyta; class Magnoliopsida; order Myrtales; family Lythraceae; genus Trapa; species Trapa bicornis. The sequence continues at coordinate 14,545,606 of CM057753.1, read as the reverse complement.
AGGAGAGAGAGAGTCATCGAAAAAGCTAGAGTCTTTAGTGACTCGAAAAACTCTCCGGTCAAGTCATCAGCGGCCGAGTCTTACACCAGCGAGTAGCCTAAACAGTTGTCGAGCTCCCTATATAAAGAGCACCCCTTCTTTCATTCTTAGAATTCCAAAATTGAGCGATGAAGAAGAAGAGTGCGTTTTCTGGCGAGCTGCAAACCAGAGCTCCAACGATGGGCAAAATCTCCACCAAAGGAGCTCTGAAGAGTGGCATTGGAACCGGGGAAGAGTTCTCTAGCTCTAGACATTCTTAGAACAACTAGATGATGCATAAAGAAGTGCGCAAAGGATCACATAGTGAAGTTGCTCTGGAGCTCGAAGCCGCGAGCTCCTGCCCGATGCAACCTCGACCCTCTCGGCCCTTCCACCACCCATATTGGCCATCTCTGATTGCCTAATACCCTCCACAACACCTCTAGAAGTCCTAGTAAGCTCAATTTTGCCTCGTAATTTTTAAATTTCAGAGCTGCACCACCTGAAACTTTTCTCTTCAAATCCTCACAGGGCAGCATCGAATTGTAGCAGTATTCGGTCCTACAAGATTCCCCTCAACTAGCTCTACCCGCCCCCACCTCAAGCTTTGGTCGCCGCCCCTTCATCGGTAAGAAACGCAAGCTTTCTCTCTCTACTGTGAACTTTCTGGCAAACCTCTGATGAGGCAAAAAAACTCAACCAAATTCATAAATTCAAAGTGTAGGACGATCGAGGGGAGTTGGAGGAGGCGAATAAAAGTAAGAATCGATGAAATTAAGGACTTACAGGCTGCCAATTGGACGAGGTAATATATGAAGCTCCACATGCTTAAATTGGGGAAGAAGATTAATGGCGATTTGAGAATTTTGGGGGACTTTTGTGCAATTTTTGAAAATTGGAGGATTGAATGACAATTTCACGAAATTGAGGATGTTTTCATGAAATTCACCCCAATTGAGGGTCAATTGGGCAATTTGGACAAATTTGGTGGTAAATTAAGAATTTTGAAAAGTATGGGACCAAATTACAATTTTTGAAAAATTAAGGAAAAAAGGGAAAATATGGTGAATTAAGGGCCAATTGGTGAAATTGAAAGAGTTAAGGACCCAAAAGGAATAATTGGGAACCTAAGGGGCCTAATAGAGACTAAAGAGAAATCATGGACCCATGTGCAATTTAAGCAAAGTACGAGGCTCTAGGTGTAAATATAAGAACGGGTGTGATCTCTCCCTAATATGAACACTCGTACCCTGTAGGAACAGATTACTCGAGTGCCAACCCCCTAAAGCGCACCAAGGAGGGAGACTACACCGGTGCGACCCCGCCGAGATCACAGGGTGAGTGAGAACCGCTATGGCATCCATTACGATTGGAATGAGGTTCAACTTTGAAAACTATTTTCTCAGAATTAGCATCCCCTGACTAGGTGACTCTACTTAAAACATTTGTGAGCTAATACCGAGCTTAGGCTCGAGATACCAGTGAGCCCAAGGCCGATGGATACGGGTGTGGACCCGTCTAGAACAAACATATGATATATGATGCTGAAAGACCTGAATAAAGGGAACCTTGCGTGATACCCATCGAGCCAAGCTAAGTTGTCGAGCTTGTTTGACCGAATCGTTGCTTTGTTGAAGTTAGGTCATCGAACCTATTGGGCCGGTACGCGCGGGCCGAAGCCAAGCCGGCATACCGTTGTGCAAGAGGGCCAAAGATAAAGGCTATAATTTAAAAGATTGTTGATTGTGCATACACTGTGATGTTTGAGCTAATAGGACACCTGGCATGAGGTAGTGATGGAGCCCAAGGACTTCTGGACGACCCAGTGAGCATAAGGGCAGTTTCGTCATTCAGTAGGTCGTGAAGCCGAATAGCTTCTTACGCATGAAGACTGAGGTAATAGTGGAAATGAGGTATCGTCTCAATTGAGTGGACATGGTTAAGTAATCGGGGGTTTGATGTGTCAGACTATTGATGTTCACTCAAACTCCAGGTAGAGGTAGTATCCCTCTATCAGGGTGGATGATAAAGATGCTACAATCTACAAGTGGTGCGATCGAGAACCATTCCACGAATGTGTGATCCCTCATATGAAATATTTATCATGTGAAATATTTAAATAATGGCAAATAGAAAAATTTAATGTATAGAAAAATGAAATTAAGAAAATGTTATAGTAGTTTCCGTCACTGAGTATTTTACTCACTCCCCTTTCTCATCCCTTTTTGGGATAATACCTTGACGGAAAGTTCCCGGACGCGCTCAAGCCCTCAAGGTACGCTTTCTACCCACAACTTAAAGTAAGTGTTTGAACGTAAACATACATGTACCTACCTTGTCTCATTCGGGTAGGTATACCTGAATGATGCAAGAAAGGGTGACAGGTTGATCATGGACTCTGATCAAACCGGGTCGGGGCGTGACAACTTAAATGGTATCAGAGCATAACTTTCCTAATTAGTTTTTCCCCAACCCATCCTAATCCTCGATTCCCAACCACCTTGTAGAAAACATGAACTTGAATGCCCTTGAAGAATATATTCACTGGATACACGCTATGGAGCAACAGGTACAAGCACTAGAAAAGCCCATTCCCTAGGATGCACCCCGAGATAGGACCCTTTCCTACTCGATGGAAGATGAAGTATCCACACCCAAGGAACCAGACCTGGCAGATGCTAAAAGGAATTTTTGGGAAGTAATCGCCAACTACGTGAGGATTTTTCACCGACTCCTCCCGACCCATAGTAGTGCATGTACCATAGGCCTCACCCAACATGCCCACGATGCGGTTGTCTTACGCCGGTACGAAATTGATATAGCACCCCCGTACAGGCCAGGAGGGCCCCTAGTCTATCGGCATCCGTAGAGTTTGAGGAGCCCAACATGAACCCGTGCCCTTGCTGTGGAAGGTACCATGGCGGCGAATGCCCACCCAGAAGGAGAAGATGCCTCTAGACACCAGATGCGGAGTCTCGCAACTCGTATAGGTATAATTTTAGGTCGGTTAACTAGTGGGGATAGAAAAGGGGGTAGTAAATTCTAGAGAAGTCAATTGTAATAAACCCTGACTAGGGTGTTTCTAGTCCAATGAATAAAGAAATTTTTTTTCCAAAGAAAGAACTCTAAATTTCTCGAAACAAAGGAACTATAGAAGCCCCCGGAATACCAAGGAACCCTAAGGAAGTAAAACCGAAGCTCACGCCTATACCCCACAGGACGAGGCTGGGATGATAAGAAGCTCGAGAAGTTCCTTAAAGGACAAAGGAAAGCTCGGGCAAACCATGGCCAGCCCAAAAGGCAGAGTAGGAAACCTTACGAACTAGATACCACAGGCAAGAACCCTAAGAGGTGAACAATGACCCAAAGAAGAGCCACATCAAGAAAGAGTAAGGCAACCTCAAAGGAATGTTAAAATGGAGAATAAGAACACGAGTTGGGAACGATAATAGGGCAAAGGCTGAATTGTATGGAGACAAGGACATTGGAAAAACCATGGACAGGCCAAGGACAACCCAAGGACAAACCTAACTGCCCCATAGGACCCTGACACGAGATAGCCAAGATAACCAAAGGGTTATAGCATAGTACCCGAAGGATGAGGGATAGAAAAGCAAGCCCGTGACGAAGGAATGAAACATCCCAACACCTGAGACCATGGAAAGGCAAAAGGAAGGAGCCGACAAGCATGGAAATTCTAAAGTCAAATGGGACAGTTATGTAAAGAAGTTATATCGAGAGACTCGGAATTTGAGAAGGACACCGAATTGGAAGGATGAACCAACCGCAAGATGAAGAGCAAAGGAGAGGCATGAACCCCAACACACGAAGAGGAACACAAACCCAAGAAAGGAGGGATCAACACATAGAACCGCTAACCCCTAGGGAGGAGTGGGTAGTACGACTAGTTGAAATAAAGGGACTATCCAGACAAAGCAACCGAGGACCAGCAAGGGAGGACCCCGAGTCCTCAAGGGCGGAACCTGAGACCACACCCTAGAACAGGTAAGGGAAACCTCAAGAAACTAGTTCCATATGGGAAGCAAACTTCAAAGGAGGGAGAAGTCACTCGAAGAACAATTGCGGTCGAAAAGAGATAAATATGAAGGAGTATTACTATCGACAAGCGTAATGACCCTAGGCTAAGAGAGAAGAGAGGGACCAGAAGAAGGAGGGACCCCTCGCTAGCCGGAGAATGCCAACAAATGCACGAATGAAAGGAAGTAGGAAGACCGATGAGTCGATGAGATTCACCCGAGCCTAGAAACCTGACAATTGGGGACGGGCAGACACAATAAAGGAAAAACAGGAATAGAACGAGTAAACCTAGGAAAACCCCAAAACTCACATAAGGACCTAGACCTCTATGTACTCGGGGACCTAGGAGCATGGGCAGGACATATGGAATCAGGACCCAAGGAGTAAAAGGGTCAAGCAATGAAGTAATCTAGGTAATGCAAATGATGAGAATAAGAGAGAGTTGCATTGCTAGGGACAACTATGCCAATCGCGAACAAGGAAAGAACTCGAGTAACAAAGGAGGGACTAAAGGACTAAGAAAAGGGAAGTAACGTCGAGAAAGGCAAACGCAATAGCCGGCTGGACAAGGTGCCAAATCATCAAAGGAGTAAACAAACCCCAGTGTGATGGGAGGTATCGAAACCTCAAACTCAGACAACACCCCCAGAACAAAAGACCGACCCCAAGCTATCGAAAGTATTGGAACGGTGATGTCATGCCCTGACCCAGTTTGGTCGGATCCTCGTGAACAACCCATCGCTCTCCCGATTTAAGAGGACTTTCCTCCTTTAACTCAAGAGGAGGAGGTGTATTTTTAACCTTGTTCCCTGAAAAGACATATATAAAATAAAATGCAAGCTTAGGTGAAATTAAGCATACCTGACAGAGGGTAAGACTCGGTGTTATTCCTAGTCATTTCCTGAAAAGGGATAGAAAAGAGGGGTGAATTTCTACAACTTAGTGAATGGGTATTTTAAAAGTGGAGTTTCTATAAAAAATAGTTTTAAAGTTTGTGTGTGCCGACTCCTTAATTCCTTTAAATTTTCTCATCATCAAATCTCGATTTTCAAAATCATTTCTTATTACCACGATGTGTCATCACCCACACACATCCTTCTTCATGAAGGTCAAACACACAATCGTAGTCCAGCCCATCCACTGAACCCACTTGTGGCATCGGAACGACTTTACCGGCCACCTAGATAGAAGTACGTCCACTTCTACCCTGAGAATGAGTGGATGTTCGTGACATCCGACCCTCAATCCCGTAACGAATCTCCCTATTCGTATGAGGATAGTGACCTCATCCTGACCCCACCCTAGTCTCATGCACTTGAAGCTGCGTCGAGCTTCACAAGACTTCTGGTACGACAAACTGCCCTTATATCCACCAGATCATCCAAAGCCTTTGGACGCATCACTACCCCTCTTGGGTGTCTTGAAGGTCCCATAAATGTAGTGCATGCACAATTAACATTTTTCACATGATTCCATATAATCTATGGTGTCACTGATCCAATGACCCCAACCCTCAACTTAACTTGCAGCTGTTTGTCTTGACTAGTCCGGAGACTTGTCATGTTGCACTGCCGCTAGTTGATTGAGTATGTCGGTCCTGTCTAGGTACCATGGCCAAACTATTCAATTTCTTAAGTTTTTATGGCATATAAATCATGTTTGTTTACTAGCTCCTGCTCGTGCCAACTGGCCTAGGGCCCATTGTTCGAGATTTTCAAAATTGGAAATATTAACCCCTAAGTTCCAAAACTGAGGCCTCCGGCCTAATAGAGCTATTCGAGCTCCTGTCAAGAACGTCTCCCAAATTGTTTAAGCAGTGGCACACAGTCATAGGAGAGCACTCCCGACAAAATATATTTTCAACTGTTCATCATACTAACTGAGTATGAGGACATCTCCGCTCATATCCGATGAACGGATTTTCCACTTCCTTCGAGAAAGTTTCATCATAACAACCAGGTATGATCTACTTACAACCAGTAAGTAGTTTTTCCGCATGATTTTCACATCACTCCTATCAGGTGTGATGTTTAAAATATCACTTAGCAGTTGATTTTCATTTTTGAGGTACTTATCATCCCAAGAGGGTATGATATAAAAATCCCACTCTCCTGAGTAGTGAAATTCCTCTTAGTCAGTTTTTGTCCATTGCAACTTTAATCTCAGCTGAAGTTCTCGATGTCTCATGTTCCTACATGAAATGAACATTGTGGTTCATTATCATTTGGCTTGATCACCTTCATTAATTACGAATGATTAATATTCAACTTTTCAAATATTTGCAATTTGGTTCCTAAAGTTATTTTTCCTTTACTTTAGGCCCCAATTGACGTTTTTCCCCAAATTAAGTCCCAAAACTTTTAAAATTCCCCTTGGGACCTCAATTTCATAAAAACGGGTTCAAGTTTTCCAAATTCCCAATTTGGCCCACAATTTTTCCAAAATTACCATTTTGCCCTTCCTTTACAAAAATGGTAAGTTTTACCCCAAAAATTCTAAAATTTGCTCAATTGGCCCCTTAACACTCTTATCATGCTCAATTGACCATCAATTTTATGAAATTGCATTTTGGTCCGTCGAATTTTTGAAAATTTCCATTTTCCCCAATTTCAACTTATTAACATAGCCAAATTTGATTTCATGAAATTAACCAATCGAACACTTCTAATTGTTGAAATGGAAGTTAAATTTGAGTTTCTACATCTTCATACGATTCAATTGCACTTTGAATCGCAAGTTTTGACGTCAGAATGAGCTCAAACGGAGCTTTGCTAGAAAATAGAACGTAGAAATAGAAAGCTACAATTACTTATCGTCGGGGGTACGACAGTTTGAGCTTCCAATTTGGGCAGATAGCTCTCCTCCTAAGGTTGCTCCTAGGACTAAGAATTGCATCAATTGATGCCAAATTGGGTGATAATTCTATCATCAAAATTCTACCAATTCTCTTTCTAGCACCAATTAGAAATTGTAGAGGGGTGCCAAATTGGCTTATCTTTCAGTTCTAATTTGGCCGTAGGAGGGCTGAGGAGGTGTTGGGAGAGCTTGGTTTGACCCGAGGAGGCTCGAATTGGCCAATTTTTGCTCGGTCAAAACAGAGCAGCTTCGGTCCACCAGACTTGCTTCATTCTTTGATCATGCCGGTGCTTCTCAAATGACCCTCAGAGTGAATGGATATTACCACTGTGTAGCTGACTTCTCCCTGGTTCTAAGGAACCCGACTACACCTTCTTTAGATTAGAAAAGACCATATATCAGAGCTTTGGTTTGAGCTTCACCAGAAAACTAAGCAACTGAGAGCGAGTGAGGTTTTCAGGTGTGGAGATGATGAATGGAGAGGGGCTCTTTATATAGGGAACTCGGGGATACGTTGACCGTCCATTTGGCACCTTTGTGATAGTCATTGATGGCCTGAAACGTATTGAATGGAAATGTTTCTTCTTCGCTGGTGAGTGAACAGTGCTTTCATCTAAAGGAAGAAGACGACACTTTTCTGAACGAGTCCAAACCAGGTTCAAAGCTTAAACCGACCGGTTTACCCCCAATTCGACTGAATTTTTCAAATCTAAAAATTTCTAAATTTATCTAAATTCATTTTCTATCCAATGGTGGCCTCAAATCTCAAAGTTGAATTTTTTAAGCCACCTAGAAAAATAAATTTATCATCCAGTTCAATAGTGGTTCAAACTGCTCCAAACCGGTTTAATCCGGTTTGGATCCAGTTCACCTAAACTGGTTTGGTTTTCACCCCCCATTCATCCTAAAGTCCTTTTTCATAACTTATTTGACTCTTTAGGTTACTTGGGATCCATATAGTTCCCGGTTTGCCCCCTCTCTCTCGATTCTGGTTCATAGACCAAGTTGATTCATAAACCGGTTTAATCCAGTTTGGGATTGGTTCACCCGAACCAGTCTGATTTTTCTCTCTCAATTTGTTCTAAACTTCTTTTCCAAGGTTTATTACCCTTTTTGGGTCACTTGGGAGTTAAAATTTCTCCAATTTGCCTGTTGCCCAAAAACCGGTTTTGTGAACCGGTTCGATTTTCTTACTTAGTTTGACCGATTTTTTCGGTTTTCCTTAACTCCAAAGAGCGAGTTTACAAATCTCCCCTCCTTTTAGGAGTTTTGTCTCCAAAACTTATTCCACGCTTTTTGCGTGTTGACTTTAACTTTTTATTGATATGTAAATTTTTCTATTTTATCGTCTTACAACCTTCTCGGTTATTTTCATTCTTCCCTTAAACCACATACCTAAGATTCTCACCTCCTCCTCATCCTTTCCTCATTCCATGGAACTTACTTTAGCCTAGAATATCTTCCTGGGAGATCTAAGATCATCTCTTCTAGTTATATCCTTCCTCCTCAAGGCACCATTTCTCATTACAAGCTTCTTTTACCAAATATTTTCAAAATTTGAGTTCCGATCAATTTTCTTCCACATGTTTTGGCATTTATCACCTTTTCATCCTGCATGGATCCCTTCTTCATCCTTTGGTTATCACCTTTATGCTTGATTTCGTTATGCCTTACTCATAGACTTTCCTGGTCTAAGTTATATTTCCCTAAGTTAGTGGGGCTTACCTACCCCTTACTGCATGACATTCTTCGTGATGTCTTTTGACTTCACATCCCTATAACCGTATTGGTTTTCATACTTACTCGTCTTTTCCAAACTTCCTTATTTGGTCATTCAACCTTCAAATCCTTGAACTTCCTAACACTTGCTGACATATTTAAAACTCTTAATTTCATTCTTCATTCTTCATTCCCACTGGCATCCTTCCTCTTTAAAATCTCTTCTCTTTCCCTATCCATTCTTACCCTCATCAATGTTCCTCCCACTATTATTCATTCTAAGTTAGTTCCTTTCTTACTCGTATAGCATCTTTTGATGTCGTCCTGCCACTTACACATTATTTGAGTTTGACTTATCCATTGAATCTTTATGATTTCCTTCCCTTTATACTTGATCCTTTCATCTCCAGTATCTTGTTCTTGAGAAGCTTATTCTCTTTCTTATCCGTTGGTTCCATTTCCTCTTCATTGGTACACCCATGTCTTTCCAAGGTTCCTTTCTCTGGTGAGCTTCACATTCCCTTTCTCTCAGGATTTCCTTCTTGTTCTACCATTGAAATCATTAAATTCTAGAGCATCTTTTGTTGATATCTTCACCAGCTTACTTTTATTCTTTCGATCCATGAGTACCTTCCATTTATCTTGCTTCATTCCCACTCACTCCAACATTTGTTTATTCCTTTGAGGTGGACCTCTCATCCTTATTGTGTCCAAACCTTTTGTATCTTCACGTCCTTGGTATTCCCCCCTTTGTCATGGTTAGGGTGTATTATTTTACCACTCCCCATCTCTTATTAGACTTCGTCTACTCCTCCGAATGATTTGGTCCATATAAGTTATTTTCTTAAATTGGATCCGTCTAAAGTTTCTATTTGGGTTTCTAGGTCTTCTTGCAGTAGATCACGCTCAACCTCCCAACACTCTCACTTAGCCACTTGTACTTCTTACTGATGACCTTATTTCAACTCCGATTTTGCAACCTTCCCTCAATTGATTGTCTTGACCTGGAGCTTTCTTCTTACTCGATCCAACTTCCTATTTTTATCCTCCTTCTAGTATCTTCCATTCTGGGATTCCCCTTTTTTATCTTTACTCACCTTATTGTTCTTTAGAAATTCTTTCCTTTAAATCTTCTCCTAACTTAAGGGTCTTGTATGACTTATCCTGTAAACCTCGCCCTTCTGAGTTAAGGAAAATCAGGATAAGAACCGGTCAAACTGAGTGAGAAACACCGAACCGGTTCACAAACCCGATCATTAGAGAATGAGCAATTCGAAAATTTACAACTCCCGAGTGATCCAAAGGGTTCATAAAATCTTGGAAAAGAACCTTAGGACAAATTTGAAGAGAAAAACTAGACCAGTTCAGATGAACTAGATCCAATTGGATTGAACCGAATTATGAACCAAGTCGGCTCATGAACCAGAACCGATAGAGAAAGGGCAAATCGGGAAATTTATGAATCCTGAGTGACCTAAAGAGTGACAAAAGTCAAGAAAAAGAACTTTAGGATGAATTAGAGATGAAAACCAAACCGGTTCAGGTGAACTGGATCTAAACCAGATTGAACCAATTTGAACCACTATTGAATCAGATTCAAAATTCATTTTTCTAGGTGGCTTAAAAAATTCAAAATTGAGATTCGAGACCACCATTGGTTAGAAAATGAATTTAGAAAATTTTAGATTTGAAAATTTTGGTTGAATTTTGGGGTGAATCGACCTATTTAAGCTTTGAACCTGTTTCGGATTAGTCCGGTCCGGTTCGGAACAGTCTGGTCTGGTTCGGAATAGTCCGGTCTGGTTCGGAACAGTGTCGTCTTCTTCCTTCAGATGACATCACTGTTCACTCGCTGGAAAATCAAGTAGCGCTGACGAAGCTGAAAAGTCTATGGCCAGGGAGTTTCAGACAATGAATGATTGCTATTATGGTGTCAATCGGACAGCCATGAAGTCCCCGAGCTTCCTATATAAAGAGCCCATCCTCATTCATCCTCTCCACACTTGAAAACTCCATTCTCTCTCAACTGCTCCAGTTTCCGACGATGTTTGAACTAAAGCTCCGATATAGATTATTTTTTGAGCCAAAGAAGGTGTGGTCGGGTTCTTTAGAACCGGGGAGAAGTCAGCTACACGCTTGTAGTCTTAATTTGCTTTGAGATTCATCGAAGAAATGTCGGCATGATCGAAAAGTGAAGCAGCTCCGGCAGACCGAAGTTGCCCTTTTTTGGCCAAGCTGAAATTGGCCAATTCGAGCCCTCCTGAGGCCAAACCAAGCTCTCCAAACACATCCTCAGCCCTTCCACAACTGAATTAGGATTGAAAGGTAAGCCAATTCGGCTCCCCTCTGCAATTTCTGACTGGTGCTAGAGAGAGAACCGACAGAATTCTAATTAAGGAATTCTATTCCAATTCAGCATCAATTGATGCAATTCTTGATCCTAGGAGGAACTCAGGACACAAGCTACTTGTCCAGATCGAAAGCTTGGATCACCGCGCCTCCAACAAGTGAGCAATTGAAGTTTAAACATCATAACTTAGAGAAATGGTGTGAAAATGACATGGAAAAAACTACTTACTAGTTGTAAGTAGATCATACCGGTTGGTATGATAAAACTTACTTGAAGGAAGTGGAAAACCCGTTCATCAGTTATGAGCGGAGATATCCTCATACTCGATTGGTATGATGGATAGTTGAAAATATATATATTTTTTGGAAGTGCTCTCCCCTGACTGTGTGCCACTGCTTAAATGATTTGGGAGACCTTTTTGATGGGAGCTCGAATAGCTCTATTGGGCCAGAGGCCTCGATTTTGGAACATGGGGGCTATTATGCCCAATTTTGAATATCTCGAACAGTGGGCCATAGTCTAGTTGGCACGAGTAGGAGCTCATAAACAAACATGAATTATATGCCATGAAAACTTGAATAATTGAATTATTTGGCCATGGTACCAAGACAAGACTGACATACTCAATTAACTAGCGGTAGTGCGACATGACAGGTCTTCAGACTAGTCAAGACAAACAGCTTCAAGTTGAGTTAAGGGTCGGGGCCGTTGGACTAGTGGTGCCATAGATTATATCGCATGATGTGAAAATACTGATTATGCATGCACTGTGATTATAGGACCTTCAAGATGCCCAAGAGTGGTAGTGATGTGTCCTAGGGCCCTAGACGACCTGGTGGATATAAGGACAATTAGTCGTACCAGGTGACCTTGCGAAGCTTGACGTAGCTTCAAGCGCACGAGGCTGGGGTCGGGACGAGATGAGGCCTTTGTCCTCATACAGACACAAAGAATTGTTACGGGATTGAGGGTCGGGTGTCACAAACATCCACTCATTCTCACAGTAGAAGTGGACATGCTTCTATCTAGGTGGCTGAGAAAGTTGCTCCAACGCCACAAGTGGGTTCAGTGGGCGGGCTAGCCTGCGATTGTGTTTTTGACCTTCATGATAAAGGATGTGTGTTGGGTGATGACACACCATGATTAACAAGGAATGTTGATAAAAACCAGAATTTGAAATGACAAGATTTTTGAAAGAGAGTAAGGAGTCTGACACACTCTGAATCAAACTTTTTTCCTAAAAAGATAAATTTTGCAAACCCAGTCACTGAGTCGTACTTACCCCTCCCTTATATCCCTTTTAGGTAAACCCAGAAAGCCTACCCTAAAGACCACTAGCTAATACGCCTGTAAGACGGGTATGTTTAGTTTAAAATTTTATGCAGTTTTAATTTTTGTTATTTTAGGAAAGGTGCAGGTTTAAAGGACACCTTACTCTTCACGGTTTATAAACAAGGGGCAACCCTTAGTAAATTGGGAGAGTGATGGGTTGATCACCGGGATCCGACCAAACTGGGTCGGGGTGTGACAACTTGATTGGTATCAGAGTCTGTTTCCTCGAATACATAATCAAGACTAGAAAATATATTATCTAATAGGATTGATTTTAAAATTGTCGAATGGCTCCCAAGAGATGAACCAAGAAAACTAGGAATGACTCTACTCAACACTCTACCCTCATAGGAAGACAACCCTAGAAGCTTCCGAATGCTTGAGGCTTGGTAGAAATCTCAAAAGTCCAAATTGTGAAGTATCTAGGAGGATGGTGCTAAGACCTATTGAGGTCACAACTCTAAGTATGAAGGAAGCCAAGCATGAATCCATAAATGCTAACAAAGGGCTTATAACCTTACCTAGGAGGATGCTTATAAAAAATCTTATAGCTCCCTATTTATTTTGTGACCATTTTTTGTAATAGGGTTAAACCCCCTAACATATTGTATTCCTTTATTAATAAAGTACTCCAAATTCCTAAAACCCTGTCTCTCAAAGAATGTGATCTTTTTAGGAAGATGGCCCCAATAAAAGTATCCCAACAAAACCGCGATACCCTAGACACCACAAAGATCAGGGATCAAAGAATGAATCAAGGAAATTTTTTAGCAAAGAAGGCATGACAAGAAAATCGTCAAGGTAAGGTGTCTAGAAGAACTCCTAGAGTAACAACTAAGCAAGGAAACAACCTATTACAAGGTGCAAAGTAAATATGATATGAAATAAAGGACTGTCCCACTAGGATTTACAATAATACTTTCCAAGAATGACACCCCTACAACTATAGGAAATCCAAAAGGATACCATCCCAAGAAACACAACTACGGCTCGTAATTTCAACCATAGGCAGGAGGAAGCTCTTTAAGATCTTAGCAAAGTGACAGGAAGGAAAAAGGGTTGAAGGTAGGACCTCGATAAAACTACAAACAGAACAAAAGGTAGCTGAAGAGAACTCTTCCTTAAAGAATAAATTTTCAATAATTTAGGAGCAAAGAAGGGAGTGCATCCACAAGAGAAGATAAGCCGAGCGTTTGATGACAAATGGGATGTCTTGAGATTTCAAGTACAACTTCCTTTGGAAAAAGTAGAGAAGTCAAAATTGGAGTTTTTGACCAACATAGCCGAGGTAATCAGCCAAGACAACAAGATGGTCAACTAGAATGAATGACGCCCTAAGGAGGACTAGGAAGTATTAAGGAATACACCCTAAAAAGGGTAATGGAATGGTCATTAAGGACAAGGAGACTCGAGAGACAACTACCTTAAGAGAATTAGATAAGGTGAATAGTAGAAGCTAGGTAGGTAACTAACTAACCCTCGTGAGGATCATAGAATAAGCTCTAGTAAAGAAAGGAAAGAGGGAAAGGCCAAACACTTGGAAAAGAAGGATGGAGGAAATCCTTAAGGAGATTTATAAGCTAAGACCAAATTGACGACCAAACTCAAAGCCAGAAAAAGGTTAAGTAAGCCTCACACAAGGAGGTCTTGAAACAAATTATGTTTGAACTTTTCCCAAGTAAGAAAACTTGTGCAAGATACAAGTAGAATTAAGGAAAATAGAACAAGGACGCACTGCTAGATTTCCCAGGAAGGGTGCATGGGAAGGACGACATCTAAGGATGTCATTTAATGATTAGATATTTCCAACAAACAAATGAAAAGGAATTTCCGGAGAAAAGGAAGGAATCCTACCAAGTAAAGAAGACCCAGAAAGGCATACATATCCCAATTAAGAGGAAATGGAACCAACTAAAATGGAAAGAAAGATCAGCTCCCAAATGAAATGTTGGTTGAGACGGAAATACCAAGTACCAAGAAAAAGTACTCATGAGGGCCTAAGAAGTAAATTAAACCCAAGGAATAGGTAAATAGGATGGTAGCATCAAAAGATGCTGTAACAAGTAGGAATGAGTGGACTACAATAATAAGAGAATAAAAGAAAGAATGCATGAGGAATATTGGAGAAATAAGCCCTCAATTAAGACATAAATTAGGGAAATGACCACTAACATCAGGACAGGTCGTGGTCCATGCTCACTTGATGGGGCCTAAAGAATGGATGGATGGGCATAGTGTGGAAGTACACGAAATAAGACCAATAATCAGACCAATGCTTAAACTATTTGGGAGACCTTCTTGATAGGAGCTCGAATAGCTCTTATAGTCCGAAGGCCTTAATTTTGAAACTTGGGGGCTATTATGCCTGGTTTTAAAAATCTCGAACAGTGGGCCATAGGCCAGTGGGCACGAGTAGGAGCTCGTAAACAAACATGAGATATGTTCCATAAAACTTTAATAAATGAATTGTTTCGTCATGGTACCAAGACTGGATGACACACTCGGTTGACTAGCAGTAGTGCGACATGACTAGCAGTTAAGACAAACAGTTGCAAGTTGAGCTAAAGGTCGGGGCCATTGGACTAATGGCACCACAGATTACATGGCATGATAAGAAAATACTGTTTGTGCATGCACTATGATTTTGAGATCATCAAGATGCCCATGAGGGGTAGTGATGTATCCTAAGGGCCCTGGATGACCCATTAAGTATAAGGGCAGTTCGTCGTACCAGATGACCATGCAAAATTTGGAGTAGCACTAAGCGCATGAGACCGGGTTGGGGTTAGGATGAGGTCTCTATCCTCATATGGGCACGAAGAATTGATTTCGGGATTGAGGGTCGAATGTTGCAGACATCCGCTCATTCTCACGGTAGAAGTGGACGTACTTCTATCTAGGTGATTGGTAAAGTCGCTTGAAGCCACAAGTGGGTTCAGTGGTCGTACTGGCCTGCGAATGTGGGATGAACCTTCATGATGAAGGATGTGTGTTGGTTAATGACACACCATGGTAATGATGGAAAAACTCGAGATTTGAAATTCAAAGGATTTTTTAAGGAAAGGAGTCTGGCACACACCAATGCAACTCTTTTCCTAAAAGATATTTTCTTGAAAAACCCATTCACTAAGTAATCGTACTCACCCCCTCCTTTTTATCCCTTTTCAGGAAAAAGGAAAATTACTAAGAACAATATTGAGACTTACCCTCTGTCAGGTATGCTTATATTTCCTTAAGCTTGGATTTTATTGGATATATGTCTTCTAGGGAACAAGGTTGAAATTACGCCTGGCTCATCTCAAGTTAAAGTCAGAGGAAACTCCTCTTGAGTCGAGAGAGTGGAGGGTTGTACATGGGGATCCAACCAAACAGGGTTGGGGCGTGACAACTCACCCCTCCCTTATATCCCTTTCAGGCATACCCGGAAAGCCTATCCTAAAGACCACCAGCTAATATGCCTATAAGACAAGTATGTTCAGTTTAAAATTTTATGCAGTTTTGATTTATGTTATTTTAGGAAAGGTGCAGGTTTAAAGGACTTTTTACTCTTCACGGTTTATAAACAAGGGGACCCCTTTAGTAAACTGGGAGATTTGCGGGTTGATCGCGGGAATCCGATCAAACCGGGTCGGGGTGTAACATATCCACTCTTGCTTTTCTTCCTCTTTTGATCCATACCTTAGCCTTCGACATGTTTTTCTCTCTTTTGAAGTTCCTAAGTAATTGTATCTTAGTTTATTAAGTAGTAATTATACCTGGGCCTTCCTATTATTCTACTTTCTTCCCATCTTTCCTCGGTGGTTTCTATACTTATTTCTTTTTCTTCCTTATCATCTTCTATTCTTGGGGTTCCTTTTGGAATGTTCTACTCTTCCTTGTTTTTCCTTACTCTTCATTCTCTGAGCTTATTTTTAACTCCTTGGACTTTCCATGATTCTGTACTCCTTGATGATTGCTTTCCTTAGTTCCACTTCATTTTTTTAAGATCTCCCTTAGATGGATTCTTCCTTAAAGTATTTTAAGGGTAACTCTTAAGGGTTAAGATTTACTTGTATTTTCTTCCTTAGATGATTTCCTACCTTTTACATAGATTTTTATTATCATACTCTTTTGTTTTGAATTTATCAAATAACTCAGAAGTTTTAATAAAACATTTACTTTCATTCATTCATGAAATATTTTTCTTGCCATAATTTGGCTTATTACAGAAATTTTCTACCCCCTAATCCCTTGGGGTCATAAGACTAGAATTAACCCTAGAACGATTGTGAGACTCTTGATCAGAAGGCTCTAAGGAAATGATTGGGGCCCATTCACGCTCCCTAATAGGATGACTTTCATGTTTGGCCTCCAATCCGTACTGCCTTTGTACCTCAACTTCACACTCATAAGTCTACTTCACCCATTGGGAAGGATTGAAGCCGGGTTGAGTGGGTGGAGGTACTTGGTGGACCTTCATGAAGGTGGCATATGCATCCTAATAATTATCCCAGGCCTCTTTCTTGGTGGGATTCCCTTCTAGTTTTTGTGGGACTGGAGGAGGAGGAGGGGTTGGACTTCTAGGAGGTGATACTGGTTCCTCTTGTCTGGGAGGAGGGTATATGATGCCTTCCGGTTCCAGTAAGGCTCCTACTAGTTTCCGGTAGTCTTCCACCATGTCCTTGGGCACTTGTTTCTCACCCTTTAGAAACCTTTGTACGGCTTCCTCCCTTGGGTTGGATGTCTTTTTCAAGGTTATATGTGCAAGATTGGATTTCACAGCAAATTTTCTAGGGACTTTCCTTCCTACACAATAGTTTAGAGTTGGGTTAATGTCATGGCATAATATTGATAATGTTTCAAGGGAACTAGGCATTGATACCACTCTAGTTGTCACGTCCCGATCCGATTTGGTTGGATCCTTGTGAACAACCTATCACTCTCCCTGTTCAAGAGGAGTTTACTCCTTTAACTCAAGAGGAGCCAGGCGTACTTTCAACCTTGTACCATGGAAAGACATATATCAAATAAAATGCAAGCTTAGGAGAAATTAAGCATACCTGATAGAGGGTAAGGCTCGATGTTATTCCTAGTCATTTCCTGAAAATGGATAGAAAAGAGGGGTGAGTTTCTACAACTCAGTGAATGGGTATTTTAGAAATGGAGTTTCTATAAAAAAATGGTTTTCAAGTTGGAGTGTACTAGACTCCTTAATTCCTTTATATTTTATCATCTTCAAATCTCAGTTTTAAAAATTATTTCTTATTACCATGGTGTGTCATCACCCACACACATCCTTCATCATGAAGGTCAAACACACAATCATAGAACAACCCGTCCACTGTACCCACTTGTGGTAATAGTGTGACTTTACCAGCCACTTATATAGAAGTACGTCCACTTCTACCCTGAGAATGAGTGGATGTTCGCGACTTCCGACCCTCGATCCCGTAATGAATCTTTGTGTCCTTATGAGGACAGAGACCTCATCTTGACCCCACCTCGATCTCATGCGCTTGAAGTTACGTTGAGCTTCGCAAGACTTCTAGTATGACAAACTACCCTTATATCCACCAAGTTGTCCAAAGCCCTAGGACACATCACTACCCCTCTTGGGCATCTTGAAGGTCCCATAAATGCAGTGCATGCAGAATCAACATTTTTCACATGATGCCATATAATCTATGGTGCCCCTAGTTTAATGGCCCCGACCCTCAACTCAACCTACAACTATTTGTCTTGATTAGTCCAGAGACCTGTCATGTCACATTACCACTAGTTGATAGAGTATGTTGGTCCTATCTTAGTACTATGGCTAAACAATTCAATTACTTAAGTTTTTATGGCATATAAATCATGTTTATTTACGAGCTCCAGCTCATGCCAACCGGCCTAGGTCACACTGTTTGAGATTTTCAAAATTGCGCATATTAGCCCCCAAGTTCCAAAATCGAGGCCTCCGGCCTAACAGAGATATTTGAGCTCCCGTCAAGAAGGTATTCCAAATTGTTTAAGCAGTGGCACATAGTTAAGGGAGAGCACTTCCAACAAAAATATATTTTCAAGTATCCATCATACCAACCGAGTATGAGGACATCTCTGCTCATAACTGATGAACGGGTTTTCCACATTCTTCGAGTAAGTTTCATTATACCAATCGGGTATAATCTACTTACAACCGTTAAGTAGATTTTCCACGTGATTTTCACATCACTCCTATTAGGTGTGATGTTTAAAATACCTCTTAGCGGTGGATTTTCATTTTCGAGGTACTTAATCCCAACCAGGTATGATATAAAAATCCCACTCACCCAATCGTGTAGTGAAATTCCTCTTAGTCGGTTTTCGTCCCTTGCAAGCTTAATCTCAGCTGAAGTTCCCGATATCTCGTGTTCCTACCCAAATGAACATTGTTGTTTAATATCATTTGGCTTGATCACTTTCATTCATTACGAATGACTAAACATTCAACTTTTCAAATATTTGTAATTTGGTCCCTAAAGTTATTTTTCCTTTACTTTAGGTCCCAATTGACGGTTTTTCCCCAAATTTAGTCCCAAAACTTTTAAAATTCCCCTTGCGACCTCAATTTATTTAATTTCCTAAAAATGGTTCAAGTTTCCCAAATTCTCAATTTGGCCCCCTATTTTCCCAAAATTACCATTTTGGCCTTACTTTACAAAAATGGTAAGTTTTACCTGAAAATTCTAAAATTTGCTCAATTAGCCCCTTAAAACTCTTATCATGCTCAATTGACTCTCAATTTTATGAAATTGCATTTTGGTCTCTCGAATTTTTGAAAATCCCAAGTTTTCCCTAATTTGTTTCTAATTTCAACTTATTAACATAGTCGAATTTGATTTCATCAAATTGTCTGATCAAACACTTCTAATTGTTGAAATTGAAGTTAAATTTGAGTTTCTACATCTTCATATGATTCAATTGCACTTTGAATCGCAAGTGTTGACGTCGGAACGAGCTCAAATGGAGCTTCGTTGGGAAATAAAATGTAGAGAGAGAAAGATTCAATTGCTCACCATCGGGGATGCGGTGGTCCGAGCTTCCAATCTGGGCAGATAGCTCTTCTCTTGAGGTTTCTCCTAGTATCAAGAATTGCGTCAATTGATGCCAAATTAGGTGAGAATTCTATCATCGAAATTCTACTAGTTCTCTCTCTAGCACCAGTCAGAAATTGTAGAGGGGAGCCGAATTGGCTTATCTTTCTGTTCTAATTTGGCCGTGAGAGGGCAGAGGAGGTGTTGGAAGAGCTTGGTTTGGCCTGAGGAGGGCTGAAATTGGCCAATTTTAGCACAACTGAAACAGGGTAGCTTCGGTCCTCCAGAGCTGCTTCACTGTTCGATCACGCCAGTGCTTCTCCGGCGACCCTCAGAGCAAATGGATACTGCCACCATGTAGCTGACTTCTCCCCGGTTCTAAGGAACATGGCCACACCTTCTTTGGCTAAAAAAAGACCCTATATTGGAGCTCTGGATTGAGCTTCACTAAAAAACTAAGCAATTGAGAGAGAGTTGGGTTTTCAAGTGTGGAGAGGATGAATGGAGAGGGGCTCCTTATATAGGGAGCTCAAGGACTCATTGGCCGTCCGTTTGGCACCTTTGTGATAGTCATTGATGGCCTGAAACGTATTGAATGGAAAATTTTCTTCTTTGCCAGTGCTGCTTCGATTTTTCGACAAGTGAACAGTGCTGTTATCTAAAGGAAGCAGAGTACATTGTTCCAAACTGGACCGGACCGGTCCAAACCGAGTTCAAAGCTTAAACTGGCCGGTTCACCCTCGATTTGACCGAATTTTTCAAATTTCTAAATTCATTTTCTATCCAATGGTGGTCTCAAATCACAAATTTGAATTATTTAAGCCACTTAGAAAAATGAATTTATCATCCGGTTCTAGAGTGGTTCAAACTGGTTCAATCCGGTTCGGATCCGGTTCACCTAAACCGATTTGGTTTTCATCCTAAAGTCCTTTTTCATAACTTATGTGACTCTTTAGGTCACTTGGGATCCATATATTTCCCGGTTTTCCCTCTCTCTATCCGTTTTGGTTCATAGGCTAGCTTGATTCATAAACTAGTTCAATTCGGTTCGGTCTCGGTTCACCTGAACCGATCTGGTTTTTCTCTCCCAATTTATCCTAAAGTTCTTTTCCAAGGTTTATTACCCTTTTTGGGTCACTTTGGAGTTGAAATTTCTCCAATTTCCTCATTCCCCAAAAATTGATTTTGTGAACCGGTTCGGTTTTCTCACTTAGTTTGACCGGTTCTTTCCCAGTTTTCCTTAACTGCAAAGAGTGGGGTTTATAGGTGAGGCTCTGTGAACGATGAAAAAAGGGGACGAGTCAAACTAACTGAATCCCGAAGAGTGGGGGAAATGAGGCAATGAGAGTGACTCAAGTAGTTAGGATGTTAACTTACACCCTAAGTGTCACAGCCCGACCTGGTTTAGTCGGATCTCCGTGATCAATTTGCCACTCTCTTGGTTCAAAAGGGGCTTCCCCCTTTCTTGAATCAAGAGGAGCCATGTGTAATTGTAACCTTGTTCCCTGGAATAAGATAAATCAATTAAAATACAAGCTTAAAAATAAATTTTAATCACACTTGACAAAAGATAAGTCTTGGTGTTTTCCTCAGTCATTTTTACCAACTCCTGAAAAGTGATAGAAAAGAGGGGTGAGTTTCTACAACTTAGTGAATGGATGTTGAAAATGAGTTTTCATAAAAATAGTTTTTAATTGGTGTGTGCCAGACTTCTTATTTCCTTTAAGATCATTTCTTCCTCAAATTTTGGTTTTCAAACACTTTTCCTCATTATCCACAATAGGTTTGTTTAATAGACAGCAAATGCCTTTCATCATGAAGGGAATCACACATTCGCAGGGCAGCCTGTCCACTACACCCACTTGTGGCATCGGAGAGACTTTACCAGCCACCTACATAGAAGTCTGTCCACTTCTACCCTGGGAATGCGTGGATGTTCACGACATCTGACCCTTAAACCCGAAATCAACTCCGTGTCCATTAGAGGATAGAGACTTAATCCCAATCCCACCCCGACCTCATGTGCATGAAACTATGTCGAGCTTCCCTGATTGCTAGCATGATAAACTGCCCTTATCTCCACCATTCATCTAGTTGCCCCTAGGACGCATCACTACCCCTCTTGGGCATCTTGATGGTCTCGAACCTCAAGTGCATGCACAAACAATAATTTTTCCACAATGCCATTTATCTTTGGTGCCATTGGTCCAATGGCCCCGACCCTCAACTCAACTTACAGCTGTTTGTCTAGATCGGTCCATCGACCTAGCCTTACGTACTGCCGCTAGTCGATCGAGTATGTTAGTCCTGTCATGGTACCATGGCGAAATCACACATTCCATTCATTTAGAATTTTCATGAAATAAATATCAGATATTTGTTTACGAGCTCCTGCTCATGCCAACTGGCCTTGGGCCAACTATACATGATTTTCCAAAACCGGGCATTTTTGCCATGAAGTTCCAAAACCGAGGCCTCTGGCCTATTTGGGCTGTTCTAGCTCTAGTGAAGAAGGTCTCCCAAAATTTTATGCATTGGCACACAGTCAGGAAAGAACACTTATTACAAAATAATTTTCCATTCATCACACCAACCGGGGGTGATAACTTCTTTGCTTATAATCAGTAAGTGGGTATTCTCCTTCCTTCTAGGAAGTCCATCATACCAATCGGGTATGATCTCTCTACTTAGAACTGGTAAGTAGTTTTTCCGCATAGTTCTTACATCACTAAAACCGAGTGTGATGTAAAAATTTCCATATAGAAGTGGTTTTTCATTTCCGAAGTGCTCATCATCCCAACTGGGTATGATGTGAATAATCTCACTCACGGTGGTTCCAATTGAGAAAAGGTGCTCATCATCCCAACCATGCATGAAGTGTAAATTAGCACACTCATCTGATAATCGTTGTGTATTCCTTTTTAGTCAGGTTTTGCCTCCACGCTAGCTTATCCTTGCTGGCGTTTTGGTCCTTCGTGTTCCTATACGATTTAGACATCCTTATCTATTAATATTTGGCATGATAGCCTTCATTCCTCACGTGTAAACGAAAATACCCAACATTTTTAGTTAATTGTATTTAGATCCCTAAAGTTCTTTTTCCTTGAATTTAGGTCCCTAATGCTAACTTTTCCCCAAATTAAGTCCCAAAACTTCTAAAAATTCACTTTGGGTCCTCAATTTACTCAAAATCATTTAAGGGGTTCATGTTTTCCAAATTTCCAATTTGGTCCCCAACTTTTTAAACATTACCATTTTGCCTCTACAAAATGGCAATTTAACCCCAATTATTTTAAAAAATCAACCAATTGGTCCTCCAACATCCTTTTCATGTCTAATTGGCCCTCAATTTTGGAAAATTGAAATTTGGTCACTTAATTTTTCGAAATCCCCAAATTTCTCTGAATGTTTCCCTAATTTTCCCCCTTCCAAACTTGCCGAATTTGATTTCATCAAATTGACCATTCAATCGAGGTTAAATGTTGAAATTGGAGGTATAATTCAGTTCTTACTCATCCATACGATTCAATTGAGCCTTGAATTGCATGAATTGAGGCTGAAATGAGCTCAAATGGAGCTTCGTCAGAAAATTCGGTCGTATGAGGGTTGTGGAAGTGTTGAGAGAGCTTGGTTTGGCCTGAGAAGGGCTCAAAGTGGCCACTTTTAGCTCGGCCGAAAAAGGGCAACGTCAGTCCGCCGGAGCTGCTTTATTGTTTGATTACGCTAGCGCTTCTCCGACGGTGCTCGAATCGAATTGAGACTACCGTCGGATAGCTGACGTCTCCTCAAATCTAAGGAACCTGACATCACCTTCTAAGGCTCAGAAAAACCTCAATGTCAGAGCTCTAATTCGTGCTTCACCAGAAAACTGAGTAGTTGAGGGAGAGTGGAGTTTTTAGGTGTAAGGAGAATGAATGGAGAGGAGCTCTTTATACAGGGAGCTTGGGGAATCTCTGGCCGACCATTTGGCACCTTAATGGCGCTCATTCATGGCCAGAAATGCCCTGAACAGAAACATTTCTTTTCTATTAGCGCTGTTCATTTTTCCGACGAGTGAACAATGCTGTCATCTGAAGGAAGAAGACGACATTGTTTCGAACTGGACCGGACCGGTCCGAACTGTGTTCTATGCTTAAATAGGACGGTTAAGGCTTGATTCGACTAAGTTTTTCAAAATTAAAAATTTCTAAATTCATTCTCAATCTAATGGTGGCTTCAATTTCCCAATTTGAATAATTTATGCCACCTAGAAAAATGAATTTAGCAACCAGTTCAATGATGGTTCAAACCGGTTCAATCCGGTTTGGATCCAGTTCACCTGAACTGGTTTGGTTTTCTCTTCTAACTTGTCCCAAAGTCCCTTTCCATGGTTTTTCTTACTCTTTGGGTCACTCTTGATGTGTAAATTTCTCAATTTGCCCTTTCTCTAATGGTTGAGGTTCGTTAACCATTTCGGTTTTCTCACTCAGGTTAATCAGTTTTTTCCCTGGTTTTTCTTATCTTCAAGGGATGGAGTTTACACTAAGGAAGCCGCATAAAGGTCTCTTCAAAGAGAAAGTTAGACGACATAGATTTGAGGACAAAACTTCTAAAAGGAGGGGAGAATTATAAAACCCATCTCTTGGAATGAAAGAAAACCGAGAAAGGAACCTGTATAGTTTTATGCGTGAAGAAACAAGCCGTTTAATGAACGAAAAATAGTTATCATAGGAAACTGGAAAATCCCAAGTGACCAAAAATTCATAAAAATTGCAAGAAAGAACCGAGAAGTGGAAATGAGAATAGAACCGAACCAGTTCAGGGTAAACCAGACCGAATCGACATGAACCATAGTGAACCGATTCACAAATTTATTTTTCTAAGTGGCTTAAAAATGTCAAATTGGGAAATTGAGAGCACCATTAGATAGAAAATGCATTTAAAAAATTTTAAATTTCAGAAAAATGGTCGAACCGGGTCTGAACTGGTTGATTTTTGAATTTTGGACAACAAACTCGGTCGGACCGGACCGGTCAATGGTTTGATCGAACCGGACAGGTTAATGGTCCGATCGAACCGGTCAACGAATGGATCAGTGGACAACAAACAACAGTCAATGGTCAACGACCAGTTAGAGCCCGTCAGTTGCCACACAGACACGTGCAGCCAATGGGAGGCTGTCACGTGTCTGATCAACGGACAACTGGCACCGTCAGCACGCCACATAGACACAACTAGCCAATGAGAGGCTGCCACATGTTTGGTCAATGGGTCAACGGCTAACTCAGCGGCCAAGTTGACACTCCACGTTAAAAAACTAACCAATCATAGTGCGCCACATGGCACAACCTCCATGACATCGTCTTCAACCTTCAGATGTTGACAATGAAGAGGAAGGAGAGAGAGAGTCGTCGTAAAAGCTAGAGTCTTCAGCAACTCAAAAAACTCTCCGGTCAAGTCGTCGTTGGCCGAGTCTTATGTTGGAGGGTAGCTAAATAGTTGTCGAGCTCCCTATATAAAGAGCACTCCCTCATTCATTTTCAACATCCCATCATCAAGCGAAGAAGAAGAAGAGTGTGTTTTCAGGTGAGCTACAAACCAGAGCTCTGATGATGGGCAAAATCTCCACCAAAGGAGCTCTGAAGAGTGCCATTAAAACTGGGGAAGAGTGCTCTAGATCCACACCTTCTCAAAACAACCAGAGGACACTAAGAGAAGCACACAAAGGATCGCACAGTGAAGTTGCTCATAGAGATTGAATTAGTGAGCTCCTTCCCAACGCAACCTTGACCCTCTCAGCCCTTCCACCACCCACATTGGCCATCTCTGACTGCCTAAGACCCTCCACAACACCACTACATGCCCTGGTAAGCTCAATTCTGCCTCCCCTTGTTAGAATTTTTAAATTTAAGAACTACACCACCCGAAACTTCATTCTTCAAATTCCCACAGGGCAGCAGCAAATTGCAGTAGGATTCGGTCATGAATTGGTCAAGGGTAGTTAAACTAGTCAAACTATGCAAAAAACTTGTAACACCAGTAAATTCCAATTTGAAAATTGGGTCGAATTGAACTATCAAATGTGATCAAATCAGAAAGGAAAACCCAAACTAGGAATTCAAATCAAATCGGGCTGAGGGAAATGTTCGATGGAGAGTCCTAGAGGGATAAAATGGGTCACGAGTGACCTTAGGAAGTGTTTCACAATCCAAGATTAAGTATCAGGAAAAACCCGGTATTAATCAGGTTTGAGTTGACTCAGGTCAGAAAACCCTTAAATATTTAATTTCCAATTAAATCAACCGAAAAAGAGTGAATTGGGGCAAAAACTATTGAACTGACTCAGAAATTGGTCGAAAACTGGATCTCTACAGTGCAAATCGGTCAGTGCGCCACGTCGGGCGTGCACACACACTGCACGTATGGCTATGCCTGTGTGTATCATCTTCGTCGCCCGAACTTTGACCCGAATTCCTACATTTAACCCAGTCAGGCTTGTTTGATAGCCCAAAATCCACCACTTGGGGAATTAATTTATTTACAAAGCTACCATTTATGTAATGATGCAAGGAATCTATGAATAGATAGCCACTCAAGTCTAGAATCCAACCATATAAAGCTTGGATGTCTTATTATCGATTTTATCTCATAATTCTTTTGTAAAATCCAAGTAGCTCCTAATTCTGGTGACCCGAATTGTTGAGAGCTTTGCTCCTCCATCCGACAACCACCTTCAATAAACTTCGTATCCCTGGAAAGCTGAGAATGTCAACTTTCAATCATCACCTCTCTCGACACTCAACTCTCCCTCTACAATTTTCGGTGAGGTCACATAGTTCCAGAATTTTGGTGATAAAAAAAGAGCATCTTTTTAGAGGCTAATTTTGACGTCCCTAGAAGGCTGAGAAATATTAAGCAGGTTTCTCATACCACCGGTTTTCCACAACCATTGGCCTTACATGATTTGAGTAAGTATAGAAGTATATATAAATCTTTCAAGATTCAATTTTCGAGAGAAATGGGTGGGCTGACTAAAATGGATACATCACGAGTTTAAGACCACTAATTAACACAATTCAAGTGGCCACAAACTCCTTGAGGAGTTAGCTTTTGATACATCATGGTTTTAAGACCACTAATGGCACCAAGGAATGTAAAGGTGTCGGAGTATACCTGTTTTCTATAACAAAGTTTACAAACAATTAAATAATAGTCTACCTGTCTACAGTTCCTTTAGCTTTCTCCCCTAGCTTTCGCTCTTCTTGGTGAGATGTTTCTCCTGAAAAATGTTTAAGGGGAGGGGGTGAGTTTCTACAACTCACTGAGCGGGGGTTGGGAAGTGAGTTTTTTGAAAAAAATTGTTTTTCAAAAAGTTTTATACTTTTAGTTTATTGTAATATGAGTTCATCTCTTCTTTAACAACCCCCCTTGCTTGGGAGGCGTTTCAGCAAACATTTACACGCCCTTTTTATTATTGGAAGGGATCACACGTTCGCAGAATAGTCCCTGACCATTCCACTTGTGGTTTGGTACATCTTTACCGTCTACACAAATAGAAGTCCTAGACTTCTACCCTGAGTTTGAGTGCACATCAATAGTCCGACTGTAAAACCCATCACCATGAGTCAAAGGAAAACTGGGAAAGAACCGATCCAACAATGGAGAAAACCGAACCCTTGATGAATTGAGGGGTTTAAATGGGAAATTAGAAATACCAAGTGACCAAGATGTCACAAAAATCATGGGAAAGGTTTATGAAGGGAATTGGATGGGAAAACTAGACCGATTCGGGGTAAACCAAACCTGAACTGGATTGAATTAATTTGAACTCTACATGAACCGGTCAATAAATTCATTTTTCTAGGTGGCTCAAAATGATCAATTTGGGAAATTGAGGCCACCATTGAATAGAAAGTGAATTTAGATAATTTAGAAAATTTTAATTTCGCGAGAACCGGTTGAATCGGTCCTGAACCGACAGATTTTCACTTTCTGGTCACTAAATCCTGTCAGACTGGACTGGTTAACGGATCGTTGACTGGTTAGCGCCCAGTCAGCACCCGCGCGACCAATTAGAACACGATGTGCGGCAAGGCACACTATGTTAGTTGGTCAATGGTCAACCGGTACCTAGTCAGCAACCATGCAGACACGACCAGCCAATGAGAGCCTGCGACGTGTCCAATTAACCGTCAACAAATGAAGTGGCAGCTGAGTCAGATCGCCATATCAACATGACTGACCAATCACTAACTACCATGTGTTCGATCAACTAGTCAACGATTGATGTGGCGGTTGAGTTGGATCGCCATGTCAGTTAGACAGGCTAATACGTGCTACCACGTGGCCGACCTGCACGTTCAGAACAATGTCATCTTCCTCCTCTATTTGATGACACTGTTCATTGAGTAAAAAAATATTTCCTTTTTTGGTGAACAGAAATTTGCTCCGATTTTGGCAATTTCCAATCAGGATGAGCATGACCAATATTGAAACTGGTTGGTTAGAGGGTCCCCAAGGTCCCTATATAAAGAGCTCCCCTCCGTTCATCTTCCACACACTTCAATTCTCTCTTCTCACTAAAGTGCCCTATTCTTTGGCGAATCTCAAACAAGAGCTCCGATTTAGGCACTTTTCATAGCCTCATAAGCTGAATTCGGGTCCTACAAACTTGAGAGAAAGTTAGCTACCTGACGCCTACCTCCAATCGATCCGAGGATCACCGGAGAAGCACCGACGAGCTCAAATAGTGAAGTAGTTCCAACGGACTAAAGCTGCTCTGTTTGGACTGATTGGAATTCAGCCAATTTTGACCTCCTACAGCCAAATCGAGCCATCCCATAGACTCCATGACCACCACACAACCTTTATAGAGGTGAATGTTAAGCCAATTCCGCCCTCCTTCATCATTACATTCTTGTTCTAGAGAGAGAAAGTGACAGAATTCTTCTATCGAATTCCACTAATCCTAACATCAATTGCCCCAATTCTTAATCCTAGGAGGACCTTGAGGACAAGACCTATCTACCCTAATCAAAAACTCTGATTGCCGCCCCCCAACAGTAAACATTCGAAGCTTTCTCTCTCTATATTTAGTTTTCGAGGAAAGCTCCCTTTGAGCTCGTTTCATACCAAAATCCTACAATTCAAAGTTCAATTGTATTGTAGTAGGTAGGTGTAAAAACTGATGCATATCATCAATTTGAAGAAATAACCCTGATTGAATGGCCAATTTGGAGAAATCAAATTTGGTAAAAAAAGGGGTAGAAATTGGGGGAAATTTAGGTGAAAAATTGGGGATTTCAAAAAATTGAGGGACCTCCATGCAATTTCTCAAAATTGAAGGCTAATTTTCAATGAGAAAGATGATGGGGGCTCAATTGGTCAAATTTTGAAATATTTAGGGCCAAATTGCTATTTTTGGAAAGTAGGGGCAAAACCGTAATTTTTTGAAAAGTTGGGAACCAAATTGGGAGTTTGGAAAATTAGAGCCCCTTACACAATTTTAAGTAAATTAAGGACCCAAGGAGGATATTGGAAGTCCTCAAGACTTAATTGGAGGAAAATTTAATACCAGGGACGGAAAGTCAAAAAGTATGAACTTTAGGTACGTAAGTGTAATAAATCAGAAATGTGGGCCTAGTACACAATACTGAAAAGCTGAGAAGCTTTTATGCAAAACCCTAATGTATAAGAGTGGTCAAAATCTGTAGTGACTCTTGAGATTAGAACGCTAACAGTGGAGGTAGACTTGGACTTGGAGAATTGGCTAGGGACGGGCGCGTTAGAGTAATCGAGTGAGTGGGAACTTTTACACTTCATACTCGGTTGGGTTGATGAGCATATTTTGAAATCTAAAAACATACTCACCTGTTCTAAGTGGGATTATCCAACATCATGCCCGGTTGGTATGATGAGATTCCTTGAGGAAAGGAGAAACCCACATACCGGTGGTAAGCAGATCTATCATCACACCCGGTTGGTGTGTTGCATTAAAAAAAGTGATTTCTGTCAGAAGTATTCTCCCCTAACTGTATGACAACTGCTTAAACTATTTGGGAGACCTTCTCGACAGGAGCTAGAGTATCTCTAATAGGCTAGGGGCTTCAGTTTTTGAATTCATAGGGCTCATGGCCCAGTTTTGGAAAACACGTGTAGTGGGCCCAAGGCTAGTGGGCACGGGCTGGAGCCCGTAAACAAACATGATTAGGAAGAGCCATAAAAACTCCTAATTAAAATGGATAATGATTGTGTGATTTGCCACGGTATTGAGTCAGGACCAAAAATGCTCAATGGACTGGTGGCAGTGCATCAGGGCTAGGTCAACGGACAAGCCTAGACAAACAGCTGCAGTTTGGGTTGAGTGTCGAGGCCGTTGGACTGTTGACACCAAAGAGGATGGCTTAATCATGAAAACTTTTATTTGTGCATGCACTTAAGGTACGAGACCACCAAGACGCCGTAGGGGGTAGTGATGGGTTCCAAGGGCTGCTGGACAACATGGTGGTGATAAGGGCAGTTCATCGTGCCAGTAAGTCATTAAGCTCTGGGAGCTTCTTGCGCATGAGACCGGGGTGAGGTCAAGATGAGGTCTTCGTTCTCGTATGGACACGAAGTGGAATACGAATCTAAGGGTCATTCGTCTGGGACATCCACTTAAACTCAGGGTAGAAGTCTGGGAATTCTATTAGGGTGGATAGCAAAGTCGCATTGATCCCCAAGTGGGTGCAATCTGGTACTGTCTTGCGAATGTGTGTACCCATCCTAATGAAGGGCATGTGTTTGTTTGCTTAACACCTCCCAAGGCAAGGAGATGGGCTAAGAGAGCTAAACACACCTAATAAGGAAATGGAAAAAGGTTTTGCGATTTGAGTTTGTGAAAATCCTTAAATGGGAAATGTTAAACCTTGGTATGGTTTTGATTGATAAACTATACATTTTTGGAAAATTCACTCCCAACAACTACTAATTGAGTTGTAGAAACTGACCCCCTCTCTTTACCTTTTATAGGAGTAGGAGGATCAACTAAGAGAGAGAGAGTGGGAAGATGTATCCTCCGTCAGGTACGCTTAAATTTCATTTAAGCTTATTTCAGTTTGATATATGCTATTCTAGGGAACAAGATTTGAAACTTCGCCTGGCTCCGCTTGATTTAAAGAAGGGGGAAACCCCTCTTGAACCAATAAGGATTAAATTATCCTGTAGGAAGAAAAGTCCCTAGGAAGTTCGCCGTGCGAACCAACCCCACCCACAGACCTTTAAAAAATGCTCCTACCCCCATCAAGATAGACATCCAAAAACTTGCTGAATTTGAGAAGAGAGTGATAAAGGAATTAGTCGAGGACTATAGAAAGCTTCTTGGGGAGATGTATACGCCAGTCGACGTAACATATCCCTCCCCAAGGCAATGGGAACCCATACCTCCTCCAAGGAACCTGACACCACCTCCAGCACCACGACAGTCGGACAGGATCCCAACTTGAAGGGAGGCCTAGAACAACTATTAGGATGCTCACACAACCTTCGTGAAGGTTTTCTAGGCACCCCCACCGACTCCGTGCAACTTAGACCCCATTTAATGGATAAAGTGGGCCTATGAATTTGAAGTTGAGATGCTGGGAAGGTATGCACTCGAGGTATTCCATGGAGTCTATCCCAACAGAAAGGTTTATCGGGAGTATTGATGGACATCTACCAGATTTTCGAAATCCTTGGACCACAAATCCCGAAACAATTCGAAGGCTAAGTCCCGACCTATGACCTTGACGAATTAGAAGGGAAAGTAGTGAGGATCATCTGTAATAAGCTGAGTATGGAAAGAACTATTTCCAAATAAATAAAGATGAATAAAAGTTTTTCTTTCATATGCTAGTCCCACCATTAATGAAAGGGCTACCACAAAGGATGAGGAAATACCCCAAAGGTAGCAATAACGACCAAGGTAGTGCATGGAGGGACCACCTGAGGGGAAAAAGACTATAGGCAAAACCTTCATCTAAAAGGAAGGATGAACTCAAAAAGGAGTTAGTACTAACTAAATTCCCCCTAAGATAACTTAACTTAAACCAGATAGTTCCAACTAGAGCAAGGAACTTTAGGTCCAAAAGGAAAAAAGGCAACGTGACAAGTAGAGACTTGGAGAAACCTAGGAAAGAACAAGGAGTCTACTAAGATGGGAGCCATAGGAAGGGGCATGACCTAATAAAGGGTTTAGAACCCAACCAGGTAAGAAGGAATATACTCATGGACAAAAAGGGAAAGAAGGGAAGGTGGTATCAAAAGATGCATTAATAGGTAGGAGTAGGAGGATTAGTTGAGAAAGGAACCTAGTGACTAACAGCGATTAAGCGAACCCTTGCACGGGAGTCAAGAAATTTTGAAATGAAGAGGAATGTAAATCGCCCTTAAGAAGGACAACTTGGAAGAAGGGCAAAAAAGCATATGGTACATCAAATGTACCCGCGAGATTTCCCCGGGGAGAAGTATACCTAGGAAATGACATCAAAATGTTCTAGGGTTAGTAGATGTAGGAGCAAGGAAGAGAGGATAAGTATTAAGGGAAGAAAGCTGAGAAAGGATATGCACAACTCAAGAGAGCCCCGACTAGATGATTGGACATAATACGAAGCGCATGAAAGTAACCCGACATTCAGGATGTCCTCCGAAGGTGGGAAGAAGGACTGAGAAGTAATTATGACTATATCTAAAAAGGGATGACATGATGAACATCAAGGACAAATGAATTCAAGAGACAACCATCTGAAAACAATTGGACGAGGAGAGTAATGGTAACGGGACGATTAATGATCTAGCCTTTGTAGAAATTAGGGATGTAAACCCGACTGAAAAGGGGCCAAACGTTGGAGGGAAGAAGGATAAAGAAATCCCTAAGAAACAAAGGATCGAAAAACAAATTGGTGTCAAGCAATGAGAAGAATTAAATGAGCCTCACACAAAGAGGTCAAGAAGTCTTGAAGCAAATAGTACCTGAACTCTTCCAAAGGAAATAGACGGGTGTAGGATGCAAGAAAGGATAATAAAAAGAGTACAAGAATTTACCGCAAGATTTCTAGGAAGGGTCAATAAGGAGGACAACGACACAAGACATCATAAAGATACCTTAAGTTTGGAATACTTGCAAAGGCAAGGAAAAGGAAGGAGCAATGAAAAAAAAGAGTTCTGGGGAAGTGTGTAAACCCTGTCCATTAAAGATATGAAAAATTGGGGAAAGAACTGATTAACTAAAGAGAGAAAACCAAACCGGTTCATGAACCTTAACTGGTAGAGAAAGGGCAAAATGGGAAATCGACAAACCCCAAATGACTCTAAGAGTCATAAAAATCATGGAAAAAGACCTTGGGATGAATTGAAAGAGAAAACCAGACAGATTTAGGTGAACCGGACCTAAATTGGTTTGAACCATCCTTGAACATATTGCTAAATTCATTTTTCCAGGTGGCTTAAAATATTCAAATAGAAGAATTAAAGCTACCATTAGATAGAGAATAAATTTAGAAATTATTAGTTTTAAGAAAACCGGTCGAATCGTGCCTGAACCGGCCGATTTAAGCATTGAACACGGTCGGACCGGTCCAGTTTGGTTCGGAATAGTATCATCTTCTTCCTTCAGATGACAGCACTGTTCATTCAATGCATAAATGGATAACACCGATGAGGCTTAAATTGCTCTGATCAGGCCATTTTAAGATGAGGATAAGCTTGACCAAGAATGAAAGTTGTTGGGCAAAGAGTACTAGAGCTCCCTATATAAGGAGCTTTTCTCCATTCATCCTCCACAAACCTCAAATCTCCATTCTCTCTCAACTGCTCCAATTTCTGTTGAAGCTTGAGCCAGAGCTCTGGTATAGGCATTTTTCTCAGCCTTAGAAGGTGAGGTTCGATTCTTTAGACTCCGAGGGAAGTCAACTACATGATAGTAACCTCCGTTCGACTCGAGAACTGCTAGAGAAGCAACGACTGAATCAAACAGTGAAGCAGCTCCAAAGGACCGAAGCTGCACTATTTTGGCCGAGTTGAGTTTGGCCAAATTCAGCCCTCCTCTAGCAAAACCAAGCCCTCCTAACACCCTTACCACCCTCACACAACCACAACAGAGCTGAAAGGTAAGCCAATTTGGCCCTCCTCTATCATTTCCAGTCGGAGTTAGAGATAGAAAGTGTGAAATGTCACTAACAAAATTCTCCCTTGATTTGATGTTAATGTCACTAACAAAATTTCTGTTGAAGCTTGAGCCAGAGCTCTGGTATAGGCATTTTTCTCAGCCTTAGAAGGTGAGGTTCGATTCTTTAGACTCCGAGGGAAGTCAACTACATGATAGTAACCTCCGTTCGACTCGAGAACTGCTAGAGAAGCAACGACTGAATCAAACAGTGAAGCAGCTCCAAAGGACCGAAGCTGCACTATTTTGGCCGAGTTGAGTTTGGCCAAATTCAGCCCTCCTCTAGCAAAACCAAGCCCTCCTAACACCCTTACCACCCTCACACAACCACAACAGAGCTGAAAGGTAAGCCAATTTGGCCCTCCTCTATCATTTCTAGTCGGAGTTAGAGATAGAAAGTGTGAAATGTCACTAACAAAATTCTCCCTTGATTTGATGTTAATTGTAGTAATTCTTGATCCTAGGAGTAACCTCATGATGAGAGCTACCTACCAAGATAGAGAGCTCGAACCGCTGCACCTCGGACGATAATCTTTTGAAGATTTCTCTCTCTACGTACAATTTTCCGGCGAAGCTTCGTTTGAGCTCGTTCCATCTTCAATTCATGTGATTCAAAGCTCAATTGAATCGTATGGAAGTGTAAGAACAGATTTATACCTGCAAGGGAAGCAATTAACCCCGATTGGATGACCAATTTGAAGAAATCAAATTCGGTCAGTTTGAAAGAGGGAATTGGTGGAAAACTTTGGGGAAAATAGGCCATTTCAAAAAATTGAGAAACTTCTTTTCAATTTCCCAAAATTGAAGGCCAATTGGCCATGAAAAAGATGTTGGGGGACCAATTGATCAATTTTTGAGATATTTGGGGACAAATTGCCATTTTTGGAAAGTAGGGGCAAAATGGTAATTTTTGAAAATTGGGGACCAAATTTGAAAATTTGAAAACTTGAAAACTTGAAAACTTGAGCCCTTTATACAATTTTGAGTAAAATGAGGACTCATAGTAAATTTTGGAAACTTTGGTACTCAAATTGGGCAAAAGTTGGAATTAGGGACCTAAAGTTAAGAAAAATAAACATTAGGGACCTAAATACAATTTATCGATAATTTGTGAGCCTAGGCTTTTATGCCGAACCGTTAGTGATAAGGCCACCCAAATCATATAGGGAAAAGTGTGACCGAACACAAACAAGAATAAGCTCGCGTAGACTTGGAAAACTGGCCAAGGACAAACACATCACGATTATCGGATGATTGGGCTTATTTACATCATACATGGTTAGGATGATAAGCACTTTAGAAATAAAAAACCACTTGTGAGTGGAAATTTAACATCATACCCGGTTCGGGTGATAGGAGAACTAAGCTAAAATTTACTTACTAGTTGTAAGTAGAGGAAATCATACCTGGTTGGTATGATGGACTTCCTTGAAGGAAGGAGAAACCTACTTGCCGGTTGTTAGCGGATATATCATTACACCTAGTTGGTGAGATGAAATAAAAATAAATTTTTGTTAGAAGTGTTTTCCCCTAATTGTGTGCCAATGCTTAAACCATTTGGGAGACCTACTTGACTGGAGCTAGAATAGCTCAGATAGGCTAGAGGTCTCGATTTTTGAACTTGTGGGGCTAAACGCCCTATTTTGGAAAAATCACATGCATTGGGCCCAAGGCTAGTGGGTATGAGCAGGAGCTCATAAACATACTTGAAATGAGAAAGCCATGAAATCTATAATGAACTTGTTATGTGATTTCGCCATGATACCAAGTCAGGGCTGATAGTACTCGATGGACGGGCGGTAGTGCATCAGGGCCAGGTCAACGGACAGGTCTAGACAAGTAGCTGCAGGTCGGGTTGAGGGTTTGGGTCGTGGGACCAGTGGCACCAAAGAAAAATGGCTATGTAAAAAATATTGTTTTGTGCATGCACTTGAGGTACAAGTCCATCAAAATGCCCAAGAGGGGTTGTGATGGATGCTAAGGGATACTGGATGACATGGTGGAGATAAGGGCAGTTCGTCGTGCCAGTAGTCACAAATCTTGAAGTAGCTTCTTACGCATGAGACTGGGGTGGGGTCAGGATGAGGTCTTTGTCCTCATACGGACATGGAGTGGCATTTGGGTCTGAAGGTTGGATGTCGAGAACATCGACAGAAGTGGACAGGCTTCTATCATGGTGGCTGGTAAAGACGCTCCGAGCCATAAGTGGGTGAAGTGGACGGGCTACACCGGCGAATATGTGTTCCCTTTTTGATGAAGGGCGTGTGTTATCTACCAAACACACCTAATGTGGAATTGAGGGAAAAGGTTTTGAAATCCGAAAAATGAGGAAAACTTTCTTTCAAAGAAAACAACAACATTGGCACAATTTAGTTAAAACTATATATTTTAAAATTAACTTGCAACCCCATTCACTGAGTTGTAGATCTCACACCCTCTTTTATATCCCTTTTCAGGAGTAAGGAAACATGAGAAAAGAAAACACAAGGATATATTGTCACACCCCAACCCAGTTTGGTTGGATCCCCATGAACAACCCGCCACTCTCACGATTTGGTCAGATCCCCATGAACAACCCGCCACTCTCCCAGTTTATTAAGGGTTTTCCCCATCTCTAAACTGTGACGAGTAAGGCACCCTTTTTATCTATACCTTTCCGGGAATAACATTAATCAAAACTAAATATATTATTCTTACATACTTGTGTTGCATGTTCAACTATCGAAGGACTTTAGGTAGGTTTTCCCACGGTTACCTGAAAAGGGTAAAGGGAGGGGGTGAGTTTGACAACTCAATGAATGGGTGTTGGGGTAAAGTATTCAAAACATCTTTAATCAAAGTGTGTCGGACTCCTTATTTATTTTAAAAAATATTCTTTCCCTGAAATTCCCAGTTATTCAAAACCATTTTCCTCATTATCCATAATCGATGTGTTTAATAATCAACACATACCCTTCATCCTGAAGGGATCACACATTCATAGGGCAGCCCGTCCACTGCACCCACTTGTGGCGTAAGAGTGACTTTACCGACCACCAAGATAGAAGGCCGTCTACTTCTACCCTGGGTATGAATGGATGTTTGTGACATCCGACCCTCAAACCTGAAAATCAACTTCGTGTCCGTATAAGGACAAAGACCATATCCCAGTTTCATTCGCATGAAACTCAAACATAGTATCTTCAGGAAGCCCCAAACACAGTAGCTTCATGGAGTCCAAACATAGTAACTCCGTGTAGTACAAACTCAGTAACTCCATGACTAACAGGTATGATGAGAAATTCAAACACAGTAGCTTCTCTTTCCCTTATTGCCACCATGTCGTTCAACAGCACTTAGTATGCATCACTACCCCTGTTGGGCGTCTTGATGGTCATGTTACTCAAGTGCATGCACAAACAATATTTTTCCACAAAGCCTTTTTATCTTTGATGCTTATGGTCCAATGGCTCCGACACTCAACTAGGCATGCAATTGTTTATTTGATTACTCTATCGACCTAGCCCGACGTATTGTCACTAGCCCATTGAGCCTTGTTGCTTCTAACTTGGTATCGTGGTGAATCACATAGTAAATTCCACTTTTAATGAGAGTTTTCATGGATCATCCTATTCATGTTTGTTTACAAGCTTCTGCTCATGCCCACTAGCCTTGGGCCCACTACATGTGATTTTTCGAAACTGGCATTTTAGCCCTCAAGTTCCAAAACCGTGGCCTCTAGCCTATCTGAGCTATTCCAGCTCTTGTTAAGAAGGTATCCCAAAAATTTTTAAGCATTGGCACATAGTCAGTGGAGAACACTTCTGACAAAATAAACTTTCCATCCATCACACTAACTAGGTGTGATGACATCTCCGCTTATAACCGGCAAGAGTTTTTCTACTTCCTTCCAGGAAGTCCATCATACCAACCAAGTATGATTTACTTACAATCAGTAAGTAGTTTTTCCATGTAGTTCTTCCATCACTCTAACTAGGTGTGATGTTAAAATTCCACATGGAAGTGGTTTTTATTTTTTGATGTAGTCATCATCTCAACTGGGTATGATGTGAATAAACCTATTCACACGTAAATCCTGACGTGTTAATCATTAGTTAATTTTCCCAAGTCGACGCAAGCTTCTTTTGCGGCGTTCCAGTCCTTTGTGCTCCTACACGTTTTGGACTACCTTATCTATTAATACTTGGCATAACAACCTTCGTTCCTCACGTATGAATGATTAAACTGAAAATTTCCAATTAATTGCATTTAGGTTCCTAAAATTCTTTTTCGTTGACTTTAGGTCCCTAATGTTAACTGTTCTCTAAATTGAGTCCCTAAACTTCCAAAAATTCACTTTGGCTCTGCAATTTACTCAAAACTATTTAAGGGGTTCAAGTTCCCAAATTTCCAATATGGTCCCCAACTTTTCAAAAATTAACATTTTGCCGCTACTTTACAAAAATGGCAATTTGACTGCAATTATTTAAAAAAATCAACCAATTTGTCCTCTAACATCTTTCTCATGGCCAATTAGCCCAATTTTCCCCGTTCAAACTGGTCAAATTGGATTTCATCAATTACCACTCAATCGGGGTTAATTGCTCCAATTGAATGTATGGATCAGTTCCTACACTTCCATACGATTCAATTGAGCTTTGAACTGCATCATTTGGATCCAAATTGAGCTCAAACAGAGTTTCGATGGAAAACTGAACCCAGAGAGAGAAAAATTTGAATGTAGGAGGTGTGACGATCCGATCTCTCTATCGGGGAAGATAGCTGTAAACCCCACCCTTTTGAGTTAAGGAAAACTGGGAAAAGAACCAGTCAAACCGAGTAAGAAAATTGAGCCAGTTTACAAACCCGATCATTTGGGAACAAGCAATTTGGAAATTTACAACTTTTGGGTGATCTAAAGGGTTCATTAAACCTTGGAAAAGAAACTTAAGACAAATTATAAGAGAAAAATCAAATAGGTTCAGGTGAACGACATCCCATAAGAACTCTGAAGTTAAGCGTGCTTGCCCGAGAGTAGTGTCGGGATGGGTGACCTTGAACACTTCTCTCTCTCTCTCTACTGCTCCATTTC
Organism: Trapa bicornis; assembly: GCA_030064425.1. Lineage (NCBI taxonomy): Eukaryota > Viridiplantae > Streptophyta > Magnoliopsida > Myrtales > Lythraceae > Trapa > Trapa bicornis. The sequence continues at coordinate 14,507,030 of CM057753.1, read as the reverse complement.
CCGGTGAAGCTCAAACCAGAGCTTCGACTTGAACATTATTCTTAACCTCGGAAGGAGAGGTCGGGCTCTATAGAACCGGGGAGAAGTAAGCTATCTGATAGCAAACTCCAGTCAATCCGTGAAGCGTTGGAGAAGTGCCGACATGATGGAACAGTGAAGCAGCTCTGGCGGACCGAAGCTGCCCTATTTCGACCAAGCTGAAATCGTCCATTTTGCACCGTGCTCAAGCCAAACCAAGCCCTCCCAACACTTCCTTAGCCCTCTCATGGCCAAATTAGAACTAAAAGGTAAGCCAATTCAACTTTCCTCTGCAATTTCCGGTTAGTGCTGGAGAGAGAACCAATAGAATTTTGATGATGAAATTCTAACTCAATTTGGTATCAATTGATGATATTTTTATTATAGGATGAACCTCAGGACGAGAGCTATCTGCCTATATAGAAAGCTCAGACCGCCGTGCCATCACCGGCGAATAATCAAAGCTTTTTGTCTTTATAGTCTGTTTTCTAACGAAGCTCCGTTTGAGCTCGTTTCGGTGTTAAAACTCGTGATTCAAAGTTCTATGGAATCGTATGAACATGGTTTGATCGGTCAATTTGATGAAATCAAATTCGGCTGTGTTAAAGAGTTGGAATTGGGGGAAATTGGGGATTTTCAAAATTTTGAGGGACCAAAATGCAATTTTCTAAAATTTTGGGTCAATTGGTTATAATAAAAATGTTAGAGGGCCAATTGAGAAATTTTAGAATTTTTGGGGTAAAATTTACCATTTTTGTAAAGGAAGGGCAAAATGGTAATTTTGGAAAAGTTGGGGGGACCAAATTGGAAATTTGGGAAATTAATCCCCTTTTTGTGAAATGGAATAAATTGAGGTCCCTTGATAAATGTTAAAAGTTTCAGGACTCAATTTGAGGAAAAACTGGTATTTGGGACTTAAAGTTTAAGAGAAATAACTTTAAGGACCTAATTGCAAATAAATGAAAGTTTGACTTTCTCATTCATTTGGAATGAATGAAGGCTATTAGGATGAAGGATAATGAACTGAGATGTTCTTATCGTGTAGGAACACGAAGTACTAGGAGCGCTAGCAAGGACAAGCTCACGTGAATACAAGGAACCGGTTTATTGGAATTCACAGCATTAATGGGTGAGTGGGTTTACTAATATCACACACAGTTGGGATGATTAGCACAAATTAAAGACAAAAACCACTTACAGGTTGTGAGTGGGATTTTATATCATACTCGGTTGGGGATGTTAAGCACATCAAAATGAAAACCCACTACTATGTGGTATTTTAAACATCATGGCTTAGAGTAGTGATGTGAAAACCAAGCGGAAAAACTACTTATTGGTTGTAAGTAGATTATAACCAATTGGTATGATGAAACTTCCTAGAAGGAAGTTGAAAACCCATTCACTGAGTAGTAGTACTCACCCTCTCCCTTATATCCCTTTAAGGTGATTTTGGAAAGTCTACCCTTAAAGACCATCAACTAAGATGCCTGTGAGACAGGTATGGTGAAGTTAAAATGTTATGCAGTTTTGATTATGCTATTCCAGGAAGAGGTGCAGTTTTAGAGAACGCTTTAATCTTTACGGTTTTTAACAAGGGGAAACCCTTTAATAAATAGGGAGAGTGGCGGTTTGATCATGGGGATCTGACCAAACCATGTTAGGGCAAGATAACTAGAGTGGTCTCAAAGCCTATTTCCTCGAATACATAATCAAGACTAGAAAATATAGTAACTAATAGGATTTAGCCTAAAATTTTCAGATGGCTCATAGGAAAGGAACCAAGAAATCTTGGAATGGCTCTACTCAACACCCTATCTTCGTAGAAATACAACCCTAGATGCTTCCCAAATGCCTGAGACCTGGAAGGAATCTCGAAAGAACAAATGGGGAAGTATCATGGAGAATGGTGCTAGGACCTATCGATGCAATAACTCTAAGTATGAAGGAGGATGTTTATCAAGAATTCCAAAGCTCCCTAGTTATTTTGTAACCATTTCCTGTGATTGGGCTGAAAGCCTAATCTTTTGTATCCCTCTGTTAATAAAATACTCAAATTCTCAAAACTCTATCTTCCGATGATGCTATCTTGTTGGGAATATGGCCTAAGGAAAATAAAACAAACCCATACTATCTTGGAAACTAAGGAAAAGACACATCTTGGTTATGGAAGATGAATAAAGGAATTAAGAAACCTAGGAGGACTCTTTCCATGACCCTTTAGCAAAGGAGATTTAGTAAGAAAACTGTCAAAATGATGAGACTTAAGAACGGTAGAGCACCAAACCACCAGTAACCCTGGAAATACCCTACTTGAAGGAAAGAAGGGACCACAACAATCCATGTAAGGGAATAACCTATTACAAGTATGAACGATGGAGACATTACCTGAAGAAGTTCCCAACCCTACTAAGGACATATACCAAGATAAACTATTATAGGTGTAAGGAAAGAAGGGGTGTTTCACACCTCATAAATTTAGGGCAATACCTCCTCAAAGGTCATGAAAGACATGAAGGATTGGAGACCAAAACCATGGAGCTGGTTAAGTAAGCAGTTCACCCAAAGGACTATAAATGATGAGGTGAATGCAAAATTAAAATTCTTCTTAAGAAGGTCAAACTAAGAAAGATACCTTAAGAGTAGGGATAAGGTACATGGGAAGTATATCTAGAATCCTCTCTCATAAGTGGCAAACATAGAAAAACATCCTTCGGAACTCTAGGGAATGACACAGTGAGAGTGATGAAGAGAAGGGATACGCTGTGAAAGGAAACTTTGGAGGGATGCATACAACTAAGTACCTTGAAAGAATCATTGGTTGGCAGATGGACATAACGTGGAGTGCAAGGAACTAACCCATCATTAGAAACTACTTAAAGGAAGGATGTATCGGAGGCCAAGACTGACCTGCTTTGGAAAAGTGATAGAATTTTATGTACAACTTCCTTTGGAAAACATAGAGAAGTTAAATTGGAGATTCAGAGCAACATAACAGAAGTAAGCAAACCGTGACAACAAGATGGTCAAAGAGAATGAATGACACCCTAAGGAGGACTAGGAAGTAGTATGGAGTACACCCTAGAAAGGGCACTAGAAGGATCATTAAGGACAAGAAAATTCGAGAGACAACTGCCTCAAAAGAATTAGACAAGGTGAATAGTAGGGGCGCGGCAGGTAATGAACTACCCTCGTGAGGGTTATAGAGTAAACTCCAGCAAAGAAGGAAGAGGTGGAAAGGCCAAATATTGGAAAAAGGGAATTATGAAAGAAATCCTTAAAAGGACCAATGACCAAATTAACGACGGAATCCAAGCCAAGAAAGGAGTAGTTAAGCCTTTCACATAATCATTAAGAAATCTAGAAAATATATATATATATAAATAATTTTTTAACTCTCCCTAAAAGAGATAGACATGTACTGTGGTATGAATAGGGATGAGGATAGAGAACCAAAGATATACCTGCAAAAAAAATTCAGGAGAAAGGGAAAGAATCCTACCAAGGAAGGAAACCCTCGGAAAGACATATGTATCCCAATTAAGAAGAAATGGAATCAACCAAAATGGAAAGAATGATAAGTTCACAAATGAAATACTGGTTGAGTGGGAAAGATCGAGTACCAAGAAAAGTACTCATGAGCTCCTAAGAAGTAAATTAAACCAAAAGAAAGAATATATGAGGAATCTTGTAGAAGTAAGCCCTCAATTAAGAAATCAATTAGGGAAAATGACCACTGACATCGGGACGGGTTGTGGTCCATACTCACTTAACGGAGCCTAAAGAATGGACAGATGAGCATAGTGTAGAGTATATGAAATAAGACCAACAACCAGAAATTCCTTAGATAAGGAATGAAAGGGAATTTTAAGATGAATAAGGATTCCAAGGGGGAAATTGCCTCAACATAGAAGAAGGTGTAAGGAAATAAAGGATGAAATCTCCAAAGGATGGTAAGAAGGTTGAACATGTAACTCTTAAGGTTAAAACCTCTACTTTGAGGAATATAGTAGATAATGGAATTGTAAGAAGGGAATTCCTTAAACAAAACAATCAATACATCAACCAAAAAGAAATCAACTCAAAATAATGAATTGTGAAATGGTCACGAGCAAGTAAGAGTGGATTAAGGAAAATGGAAGTCATTGAATAAGGGATGTCACTAAAGAAGAGAAAGGACATAAGAAGGAAAAAATCCTCGTATATTAATAATCATCAAGAAACCCAATGATTGGAATCGAAAGGACCTAATATAAACGTTGGGAAAGGATGAGTAGGTAAGAGAAATCCATGCAGTTATGTGAGACATAACTTCAAAGGCATGATGGATTAGAGGATAATGGTAAAAAGGATAGTTAAGGAATGCTATAAAAAGAAAAGAGGGATGAAGTTATATGATCCTTGAAAGGTCAAAAAGCTAAGAGAGACCCTCAAGGAGATGTTCTAGAAGTCTAATGGACAGAGACAGGTCCTAGAAAATGCCATGCTATAAGGGGCATGTAAGCCCAACAATCCCGAGGAGAATATGACTCAAAGTAAGGAAGAGTCGGCTAACAAGCAAGACGGTCGAATATAAAAATTTGGACCGAAGTTATAATAGATAACAAATGGAGGAAGGGTCAAAATAGGACGAGAAATTGATAATAAAGAAAACCGTGAAAACAAGTACGTAACGACTGAAAGAACATTGAGCTAAAGGTTTCAACGACCAAGGGGTTAACTAGACACGGGAATGATTAGGTATCTTGGAATTCCCAATCTTGAGTACGGAACCTCAAAGGGAAGAATGTGCTCTAAGCAAAGAAAGATATGAATCTAAGAATATACCATGAAGTAAGCTATGTCAAGTTATGATAAACTCCATGGAGGGAGTAAATAATATAAAGGAAAAGAAATTCCTTAAGTGAAGGATGTAAAAAGGAATAATTGAAAGAACAAGAGAAGAGTTTGCATGTTAAGCAAACACCAAAGGGACATCAAAGGAAATGATTCCACAAGCAAGGTTGATAATTAAGTATTGGGGACAAAATTGCTAAAAGGAGGGGAGAGTTGTCAACCCCGCCCTTTTGAGTTAAGGAAAACTGGGAAAAGAACCGGTCAAACCGTTTAAGAAAATCGAGCCGTTTTACAAACCCGATCATTTGGTAACATGCAATTTGGAAATTTACAACTTCCGGGTGATATAAAGGGTTCATTAAACCTTGGAAAAGAAACTTAAGACAAATTAGAAAAGAAAAACCAAATTGGTTAAGGTGAATGAGATCCCATAAGAACTCTTAAGTTAAGCATGCTTGCCCGAGAGTAGTGCGAGGATGGGTGACCTCGAACACTTCTCTCTCTCTCTCTACTGCTCCATTTCCCGGTGAAGCTCAAACCAGAGCTTCGACTTGAACATTTTTCTTTATCTTGGCAGGAGAGGTCAGGCTCTATAGAACCGGGGAGAAGTCAACTATCTGATAACAAACTCTAGTAAATCCGAGAATCGTAGGAGAAGCGCCGACATGATGGAACAGTGAAGTAGCTTCGGCGGATAGAAGCTCCCCTATGTCGACTAAGCTGAAATCGGCCATTTTGAGCCCTCCTCAAGCCAAACCAAGCCCTCCCAACACTTCCTTAGCCCTCCCACGGCCGAATTAGAACTTAAAGGTAAGCCAATTTGGCTCCCCTCTACAATTTTCTGCCTGTGCAAGAGAGAGAACCGACAAAATTTCGATGATGAAATTCTAACTCAATTTGGCATCAATTAATGTGATTCTTGATTCTTGGATGAACCTCAGGATGAGAGCTATCTGCCCAGATCAAAAGCTCGGACCACTGTGCCATCATCGGTGAGTAATCGAAGCTTTCTGTCTCTACAGTCTGTTTTTTTGGTGAAGCTCTGTTTGAGCTCGTTCTGGCGTTAAAACTCGCGATTCAAAGTTCTATGGAATCTTATGAACATGGAGAAACTCAATTTCAGCTTCAACTTCAACAATTAGAGGTGTTTGAATGATCAATTTGATAAAATCAAATTCGACTGTGATAAAGAGTTGGAATTGGAGGAAATTGGGGATTTTCAAAAATTTTAGGGACCAAAATGCAATTTCCTAAAATTTAGGTTCAATTGGGCATAATAAAAATGTTAGAGGGCCAATTGAGAAATTTTAGAATTGTTGGGGTAAAATTTACCATTTTTGTAAAGAAAGGGCAAAATGGTAATCCCCTTTTTGTGAAATGGAATAAATTGATGTCCCTTGATAAGTTTTAAAAGTTTTGGGAGTCAATTTGAGGAAAAACCGAGATTAGGGACTTCAAGTTTAAGAGAAATAACTTTAGGGTCCTAATTGAAAATAAATGAAAGTTTGACTTTCTTATTCATTTGGAATGAATGAAGGCTATTAGGCCGAAGTTTAATGAACTGAGATATTCTTATCATGTAGGTACACGAAGTACTGGGAGCGCCAGTGAGGACAATCTCGCGTGAATACAAAGAACCGGTCTAGTGGAATTCACAGCATTAACGGGTGAGTGGGTTTACTAACATCAGACCCGGTTGGGATGATGAGCACAACTTAAAGATAAAAACCACTTACAGGTTGTGAGTGAGATTTTATATCATACCCGGTTGGGGATGATAAGCATATCGAAATGAAAACCCACTACTATGTAGTATTTTAAACATCACGGCTTAGAGTAGTAATGTGAAAACCACGCAAAAAAACTACTTACTAGTTATTAGTATATCATACCCGGTTGGTATAATGAAACTTTCTCGAAGGAAGTTAAAAACCTGTTCATCGGTTATGAATGGAGATATCCTTATATCGGGTCGGCATAATGGACAGTTGAAAATATAATTTTGTTGGAAGTGCTCTCCCCTGAGTGTGTGCCAATACATAAACTATTTGGGAGACCTTCTTGATGGGAGCTCGAATAGCTCTTATAGGTCGGGGGCCTCGGTTTTGGAACTTGAGGGCTAATATACCCGATTTTTAAAATCTCGTACAGTGGGCCCAAGGCTAGTTTGCACGAGTAGTAGCTCGTAAACAAACATGAATTATATGCCAGAAAACTTTAAATAAAGGAATTGTTTGGCCATAGTACCAAGATAGGACCGACATACTTAATCAACTAGCGACGGTGTGACATGACAGGTCGATGGACCAATCAAGACAAACAACTACGAGTTGAGTGGAGAGTCGGGGCTGTTAGACCATTGGCACCACATATTATATGGCATAATGAGAAAATATTAATTGTGCATGCATTGTGAGTACGAGACCATCAAGATGCCGAAGTGGGGTAGTGATGCGTCATAAGGGAATTGGATGACCTGGTGGGTATAAGGACAGTTCGTCGTACTAGGTAACCGTGTGAAATTTGGAGTAGCACCAAATGCATGAGACTGGGGTTGGGATGGAATGAGATCTCTGTCCTCATACGGACATGAATAATTTATTTCAGGAATGAGAGTCGGATGTCACGAACATCCACTCATTCTCAGGGTAGAAGTGGACGTACTTCTATCCTGGTGGCCGGTAAAGTCGCTCCGAAGCCACAAGTAGGTTCAGTGGTCGTGCTGATCTATGAATGTGTGTAACCTTCATGATGAAGGATGTGTGTTGGGTGATGACACACCGTGATTAAAAAGAAATGGTGATAGACCTGAGATTTCAAATGAAATGGTTTTGAAAGAAAGGAGTCTGGCACATTCCAATAATAAATGTTTTCTTAAAAGTCTAAACTTTTGAAAACCCATTCACTGAGTAGTCATACTCACCCCCTCCCTTATATCCCTTTCAGGAGATTTTGGAAAACCTACCCTTAAAAACCATCAACTAAGACGCTTGTAAGACAGGTATGGTGAAGTTAAAATGTTTTGCAGTTTTGATTATGCTATTCCTGGAAAAGGTGCAGGTTTAAAGAATGCCTTACTCTTTACGGTTTTTAATAAGGGAAAACCCTTTAATAAAACGGGAGAGTGGAGGGTTGATCACGGGGATCCGACCAAACCGGGTCCGGGCGTAAAAATAGCTCTCTTTGTGAGGTATCATCTAGGATCAAGAATTTCTGCATTTGACCCTAAATAGAGGAAGAATTTCGTCAGTGAAATTTCGTAGTCTCTCTCTCTAACCCCGTCCTACAACGACTAAGAAGGGCCGAATTAGCTTATCTTTTAGCTCAATTGAGATCATCTAAGGGCTGTAGAAATGCTAAGAGAGCTTGGTTTGGCTGGAGGAGGGCTCAATTTGGCCATTTTTAGCTCGGTCGAAACATGGCAGCTTCTGTCCGCTAGAGCTGCTTCACTATTTGATTACGCCGGCGATCCTCGTATCAAATGGTGATCACCATCGGGTAGCTGACTTCACCCCGAGTCTAAGGAATCATACCTCACCATCTTTGGCTTAAAAAAATGCCCAAGTTGGAGCTTTAGTTTAATCTCTACCAAAAATTGGAGGAGTAGAGAGAGAGAGAGAGACAGAGAGGAGATTTCAAGTGTGAGGAGGATGATTGAGGAGGAGCTGTTTATATAGGAAGCTCGGGTCTTCTTGGACGTCCGATTGGTGCCTTTATGGTGATCATTCATGGCCTAAAATGCCCCAAACAGAGACTACTTATCTTCATTAGTGCTGTTCACTTCTCTAGCAAGTGAACAGTGCTGTCATCTGAAGGAAGAAGATGACACTCTTCTGAGCCAAACTGGATCGATCTAAATTCATTCTCTATCCAATGTGGCTTTAATTATACAATTTTAATATTTTAAGCCACCTAGAAAAATGAATTTATAAACCTATTTAATAGTGGTTCAAAACAGTTCAGGTCTGGTTCACCTGAACCAGTTTAGTTTTCTCTTCCAATTCATCCCAATGTCCTATTCAATGACTTTTTTGACTCTTTAGGTCACTCAGGATTTGTAAATTTCTAGTTTTGCCCTTTCCCTAACGGTTGGGGTTAGTGAACCGGTTCAATTTTCTCACCTAAGTTGATCAATTATTTCCTCGGTTTTCTAGTCCTAAAGGGGCGGGGTTTACAACTCTCCCCTGCTTTTATGATTTGTGTCCCCAAAACTAAATCAGCCTTTTTCACTTTGGAATAAACTTCCCTTAATGTCAACATGGCAATGTTAACACTTCGGCCGTTCTTTCACTTAGCTCACTTTAAATCACATGTTTTAGGAATTACTATTCTTTACTCCTCCCATGGAGTTAATCATGACTAGGCATGTCTTGCCCACTAGTCCAAATGTGTATCCTTAGGCCCGCTTCCACCATTCGTTATTTATTACAACTTTGATACAAATTATGTTTGACCTCGTCATGCTTACTAACATAATCTTTCTTTTAGGGTTATTCTCAACTTCCCAACCTTTTAGGGATCATATAACTTCATCCCTCTTTTTGTCTAGTAATATTCCTTGACTACTTTTACCATTATCCAATCACCCTTTATGCCTTTAACATAATGCCTTAACCGTGTCAGTTTTTCTTACCCACTCGTCCTTTCTCAACTTCCTTATTAGGTCTTTCCGGTGCTAATCATTGGATTTCTTGATAACTTATCGACACGCTAGCGTTCTTCCATTCTTATGTCCTTTGTCTTCTTTAGTGGCATCCTTTATTCATGGACTTTCCTTTTCCTTAATCCACTCTAACTCGGTCGTGACCATTTCATTGTTAATTATTTCGAGTTGATCCCCTGTCTGGTCTATGTGTCCATTGCTTTGTTTGGGGAGTTCCCTTTTTACGGTCTGATTCTCTACTATGTCCCTCAAAGTAGAGATTTTAACCTTAGGAGCTACATGCTCCACTTTCTTACCATTTCTTGAAGGTTTTCTTCCTTCATTTCCTCACACCTCCTTCTTTATTGAGGCATTTGCCCACTTTCAATCCTTCCTCGTCTTAAAATTCCATTTCACCCCTTATTCCTTATCTGAGTAACTTTCGATTATTGATTTTATTTTGTGTACTCCACCCTATGCACAGCCCTCCACTACTTAGGCTTCATCAAGTGACCATGGACCACGACAGCCTTGATGTTTGTGGTTGTTCTGCTTAACTACTTCTCAATTAGGGGCTTAATTCTCCAAGGTTTCTTGGACGTTCCTTCCTTTATTTCCTTTTTATGGGTAGTCCACCCATTCTTACTTGTCACGACATCTTTGATTCTAGGGGCTTCTCCTTTGTGGGCTGTACTTGCCTCCCTTTGGGTATGATAACCTTCCATTATCCTTGGGAACCCCATTCTTGTCCCCCATTTATGTCCACCCATCTCCTTTTGTCCTCCTCGGTTGTCCTAGCCTCCTTCTTCTTTCCTACCAGTCTATTCTACTTAGTGGCGTCTCGTCTGTACCAGACGCTCACATTCATGGGCCATGCTGATGATTGCGGCCAAATCTGTCGGGTGTCCTAGTAGTCCCATTCGATCCTATATGTCTATATTAAGAATGTCCACAAATCGTTGGCAAACATCTATAGGTTCGGCTAGGTTGGGAGCAAAGGGTCTTAACTTGTTAAACTTGGTTTCATACTTCGAGATAGAGTTAAGCCCTTGTCGGAGTCGGAGGAAGTCTTGCTTCTTCTCGTTGATTAGATGTGGAGCTAGGTATTCCTCTATATATCATTCCTCGAATTTCTCCCATGTGGGGGTGGTGGCATGCAAGTTTTTGACGTTATCCCACTACCTCTTTGCACGGGCTTCCAGGAAAAACTCTGCCAAGATTACCATATCCTCTAGTGAAATCATGACTATCCCCATGAGTTTCTAGATGCTGGCTAGCCAGTCCATAGTAACCCTAGCATCTTTCTCTCCTAGGAATGGCTTACATCCTAATTGTCTAAGGGTTTTGAGGTATTTGGGATTGTCAACTAGAGGAGGAACGCTAGTAGGAGGGGTGAGATTATACTTCCTCATGCTCAGTTCGAAAGTTGGTGTCCACCTCAGGAGCGAGGTTAGGCCATCCAAACACTTGTGTGAACTCCTCGTACAGTCTTTGATGTTCTGAGCTTAATCCAAGTGGAACTGTGTGGGCTTCTTGGGGAGTTTTCGCATGGAGGGGTTCATGGGCAGTGTTAGTAATTGCGACTCTTATTCTCTTGGTTCCTCTCTTGAGTGCCATCTATAAATTTTTAAAGATTATTCCTCTTAGTTACTATGTTATATAGTCTTAATAATGTATTCGAGTAAACAGTCTTTGATACCAGTTCAGTTGTCATGCCCCGACCTAGTTTGGTCGGATCCCCGTGAACAACCTACCACTTTCCCAATTTATTAAGGGATTCCCCATTCTCTAAACCATGAGGAGTAAGACGTCCTTTTTACCTGTACCTTTCTTGAAATAACATTAATCAAAACTGAATATATTATCCTTATATACCTGTCTTGTAGGTTCAGCTATCGGAAGGTATTTAGGTAGGTTTTTCCTTGGTAACCTAAAAAGGGTAAAGGGAGTGGTAAGTTCGACAACTCAGTGAATGGGTGTTGGGGTAGAGTATTCAAAACATATTTAATCGGAGTATGCTAGAATCCATATTTCTTTTCAAAAATATTATTTCCCTTAAATTCCCAGTTATTCAAAACCATTTTCCTAATTCTCCACAATCAATGTGTTTAACAATCAACACACGCCCTTCATCATAAAGGGATCACACATTCGTAGGGCAGCCCGTCCATTGCACACACTTGTGGTGTCGGAGCGACTTTATCGGTCACCTAGATAGAACCATGTCCACTTCTACCCTGGGTATGTGTGGATGTTCGTGACATCCAATCTTCAAACCCGAAAATCAACTTCGTATCCGTACGAGGACAGAGACTATATCCCAGTTTTGTGCGCTTGAAGCTCAAACACAATAGCTTCAGGAAGCCCCAAACATAGTAGCTTCGTGGAGTCCAAACATAGTAGCTTCGTGGAGTCCAAACATAGTAGCTTCGTGGAGTCCAAACACAGTAACTTTGTGGAGTCCAAACTCAGTATCTCCATGACTAACTAGTATGACGAGAAACTCAAACACAGTAGCTTATCTTTCCCTTATCACCACCATGTCGTCCAACAGCCCTTAGGACACATCACTATCCTTCTTGGGCGTCTTGATGGTCCTGTTACTCAAGTACATGCACAAACAATATTTTTCCACAAAGCCATTTATCTTTGGTGCCTACGGTCCAATGGCCCCGACACTCAACCCGACCAGTAATTGTTTATCTGATTGGTTTGTCGACCTAGCCCTGACGCATTGTCGCTAGCCCATTGAGCCTTGTCAGTCCTGGCTTGGTATTGTGGTGAATCACACAGTAAATTCCACTTTCAATGAGAGTATTCATGGCTGTTCCTATTAATATTTGTTTGCGAGCTACTGTGTTTGAATGATTAAACTCAAAATTTCTAGTTAATTGCATGTAGGTCCCTAAAGTTCTTTTTCCTTGACTTTAGGTCCCTAATACTAACTTTTCTCCAAATTGAGTCCCTAAACTTCCAAAAATTTACTTTGGGTCCTCAATTTACTCAAAATTGTTTGAGGGGTTCAATTTTCTCAAATTTCCAATTTGGTTCCCAACTTTTCAAAAATTACCATTTTGCCCCTACTTTACAAAAATGGCAATTTCACCTCAATTATTTTCAAAAATTGACCAATTGGTCCTTCAACATCTTTCTCATGGCCAATTGGCCCTCAATTTTGGGAAATTGCAATTTGGTCCCTCAATTTTACGAAATCCCCAAAATTTTCCAAAATTTCCCCCTTTCAAACTAGCCAAATTTGATTTCATCAAATTGACCACTCAATCGGAGTTAATTACTCCAATTTAAGGTATGGATCAGTTCCTACACTTCCATATGATTCAATTGACCTTTGAACCACGTCATTTGTGCCTCAATTGAGCTCAAACGAAGCTTCACTAGAAAATTGAACTTAGAGAAAAAAATATTCGAAAGCTTACCGTCGGAGGTGTGGTGGTCCGATCTCTCTATCAGGGAAGATAGCTCTCTTCCTGAGGTATCTTCTAGGATTAAGAATGCCTACAATTGACCCTAAATTGAGGGAGAATTTCGTTAATGAAATTCTATAGTTTATCTGTCTAACTTCGTCATGCAACGACTAAGAAGTGCCGGATTGACTTACATTCAGCTCAATTGAGGTTGTCTAAGGTCTGTAGGGATGTTGGGAGAGCTTGGTTTGGCTAGAGGATGGCTTAATTTGGGCATTTTTAGCTCGGCTGAAACAAGGCAGCTTCAGTCCCCCAGAGCTACTTCACTGTTTGATTACGCCGGTGCTTCTCCGGCGATCCTTGGATAGAATTGTGACCACCGTCGGCTGACTTCTCCCAGAGTCTGTGCAACCTGACCTCACCTTCTTTGGCTTAGAAAAATGCCCAAGTCGGAGCTCTAGTTCGAGCTTCACCATAAATTGGAGTAGTAGAGAGAGAGAGAGATGAATTTTCAGGTGTGTGGAGGATGAATGAGGAGGAGTTCTTTATATAGGGATTTCGGAGACTCCTTGGCCATTCCATTGGCGCCTTTATGATGACCATTCATGGCCTGAAACACCTTGAATGGAGACTTTTCATCTTCGTCGGCGCTGCTCAATTTTTCGGTGAGTGACGACACTATTCTGAACTGGATTGGACTGGTCCGAACTGGGTTCAATGCTTAAACCGACAAGTTCAGGCATGATTCGACCGAGTTTTTCAAAATTAAAAATTTCTAAATACATTATCTATCCAATGGTGGCTTCAATTCTCCAATTTGAATATTTTAAGCCACCTAGAGAAATGAATTTAGAAACTGGTTCAATAGTGGTTCAAACTAGTTCAATCCAGTTCAAGTTCGATTCACTTGAACCGATTTAGTTTTCTCTTCCAATTCAGCCAAAAGTTCATTTCCATGACTTTTATTACTCTTTAGGTCACTCGAGATTTGTAAATTTCCCATTTTCCCTTTCCCTAACGATCGGGGTTCGTGAATCGGTTCGATTTTCTCACTCGGGTTGACCGGTTCTTTCCCTGGTTTTCTTGTCCTTAAGGGATGAGGTTTACATATACCCTCTGTTAGGTATGCTTAATGTCACTCTTAAGCTTGCATGTTTATTGATTTATGTTATTCCAAGAAACAAGTTTTGAATTACGCCTGGTTCCTCTTGATTAAAAGAAGGGGGAAATCCCTCTTAAACTAAGAGAGCAGAGGGTTAATCATGGGAATTCGACTAAACCGGGTCGGAACGTGACAACTTGAGTGGTATTAGAGCATTGTTCCCTTGAAAGCATTATTAATACTATGTTCTGACGCTAATAAAAACTTAACTGCCTTATAGGAAGAAGTGTTCCTAGGAAGATCGCTGTGCGAACCAAACCCCTACATGAGATCGTGAAAAAGGCGCCTACCTCTAGAGAGGCAGCCGTTCGACGATTATTGGATGGGGAAAAGAGAGTACCCAAGGATATGTTCAAAGACTATAGGAAACTTGTTGGAGCCCTATTAGAGCCAGAAGGCATCACATTTCCTCCTCCAAGGTAGGAAGAACCTATCCCTCCTCCAAGGAGCCTGCCACCCCCTCCTTTCCCACAACAGCCAAATAGGACTTCAACCAAGGAGGCCTGAGACAACTAATGGGATTCTGACGATACCTTTATGAAAGCCCACCAAGTACCCCCACCAGCTCAATCCATCTTCAACCCTACCAAATGGATGAAGTTGACCTATGAGTGCGAGGTTGGGGTGTTAAGCAGGTATGGACACTAGGCATTTCATGAAGTTCATCCTATTAGGAAAATCCGACATGAGTATGGATGGACATCAACCAGTTCATCAGAACCCTTAAACCATGAATGCCGAAACCATTAAGAGGCTAACTCTCGGCCTATAACTCCAAGGGATTACAAAGAAGTTAAAAATCCTTGTAATAAGCCGAGTACGGCAATAAACTCTCTCTTTTAATTAATAAAGACTATTTTATTTATTTAAAAGTTAGTCTTCCCTGATAACAATTAATAGATTAGGGTTAACCAATCATGACCGTGTAAATGGAGAGAAGGCCACATAAAGATGAAGACTATCCCCAAGATAGTCTAAATAGTTCCCCCACATGAACTAGGAAACTCTAAGTAACAAGACAACAAGACAAAAAGACTATGAAGGAAGTTATAAGAGTCTACCTTGGAAGAGAGTCACCAGAAAGGATATATCGTAACCAAGGGTAGGAGGAAGAAGTGTGGTCATAAGGGGGTCCAATATAAGAGAAGAATCAAAGAATGGGGTGAATTTGGGAAGGAGGGAAGGCAACATTAAAAGATGAACGACTAAGTGTAAACCCTGTCCCTTTAAAACAAGGAAATTGGGGAAAAGAACTGGCCAACCCGAATGAGAAAAACATAACCGGTTCACAAACCCGATCATCAGGGAACGGACAATTTGGGAATTTACAACTCCCGAGTGACCTAAAGGGTTCATAAAAAATTGTAAAAGGATCTTAGGATGATTTGGGAAAGAAAACTAGACCGGTTCAAGAGAACTGGATCTGAACTGAATTGAATCGGTTTATGAACCGAAACCGATTGAGAAAGGGAAAACTGGGAAATTTATTGATCCTAAGTGACATAAGGAGTCACAAAAGTCATGTAAAAGGACTTTAGGATGAATTGGAGAAGAAGACCAAACCGGTTCAGGTGAACTAGATCTGAACCGGATTGAACCGATTTGGACCGATTTGAACCACTATTGAACTGGATACTAAATTTATTTTTCTAGGTGGCTTAAAAAATTCAAATTTAAGATTTGAGGCCACCATTAGACAAAAAATGAATTCAGAAATTTTTAGATTTGAAAAATTTGGTCAAATTTGGTGTGAACCGACTGGTTTAAGGTTTGAACCCGGTTCGGAACTATGTCGTCTTCTTCCTTCAAATGACATCACTGTTCACTCGTCAAAAAATTGCGTAGTGCCAGGGAAGCTGAAAAGTGTCCAGCCAGGGTGTTTGAAGTAGTGAATGACCACCATTAAGGTGCATATCAGATGGCCAAGAAGTCCCTAAGCTTCCTATATAAAGAGCTACTCCTTATTCATCCTCTCCACATCTGAAAACTTCATTCTCTCTCAACTACTCCATTTTTCGGTGAAACTCAAACCAGAGCTCTAACTTGGACACTTTTCTGAGCCAAACAAGAAGTGGTTGGGTTCTTTAGAACTGGGGAGAAGTCAGCTATCTGCCTATAGTCTCCATTTGCTCTAAGAGTTGTCGAAGAAGCGCTAGCGTGATTGAACAGTGAAGCAACTTCGGCGGACCGAAATTGCCCTATTTTGGCCGAGTTGAAATCGGCCAATTCGAGCCCATCTCAGAACAAACCAATCCCTCCCAACACCTCCATAGTCCTCCTACAACTGAATTAGTGCTAAGAGGTAAGCCAATTTGACTTCCCTCTAAAATTTTCGAACGGTGCTAGAGAGAGAATTGACAGAACATTGATGATAAAATTCTCACTCAATTTGGTATCAATTGATGCAATTCTTGATCCTAGGAGAAATCTCAGGACGAGAGCTATCTACCCAGATTGAAAGCTCGTACTACCGCACCCCCGACAGTAAGCTTTTGAAGCTTTATCTCTCTAACTCCAGTTTTCTGACGAAGCTCCATTTGAGCTCATTCTGACACCAAATCATGCAATTCAAAGTGTAATTGAATCATATGAAGTTGTAGGAACTCCAATCTAACTTCAATTTCAACAGTTAAACTCATTTGATCGGTCAATTTCATGAAATCAAATTCAACAGAGTTAGGAGGTTGAAATTGGGGGAAATTTGGGAATTTTGAAAATTCGAGGGACTAAAGTGTAATTTCATAAAATTGAGGGCCAATTGGGCATAATAAAGATGTTGGAGGATCAATTGGGCAATTTTGAAAAATTTGGGGCAAAACTTACTATTTTTGAAAAGTTGGGGGACCAAATTGTAAAATTGGGAAATTTAACCCCATTTTTGTAAAATTGAATAAATTGAGGTCCCAAGTAAATTTCACAAGTTTCAGGACTCAATTTGAGGAAAAACTGACATTAGGGACTTAAAGTTAAAGAAAAATAACTTTAGGGACCTAATAGCGAATAAATAAAAAGTTTGGTTTTTTCATTCATTTGTAATGAATGAAGGCTATTAGGCCAAGTGATAATGAGCAAGGATGTTCATATCTTATAGGAACATGCAGCATCGGGAACGCCAGCAAGGACAAGCTTGCATGAATACAAAGAATAGGTCGAGAGGAATTCACTACATTAACGGGTGAGTGGGAATTTTCACATCATACCCGGTTGGGGTGATGAGCTAATTAAGCTAAAAACCTCTTACCGATTGTGAGTGAGATTTTTATATCATACCCAGTTGGGATGATAAGCACCTCAAAAATGAAAACCCACTGCTAAGTGGTATTTTAAACATCACACGTAAGAGTAGTGATATGAAAATTATGCAAAAAAATTACTTACCAGTTGTAAGTAGATCATACCCAATTAGTATGATGAAACTTTCTCGAAGGATGTGGAAAACCTATTCATCGGTTATGAGCGAAAGTGCTCTCTCCTGACTGGGCGCCACTACTTAAACAATTTTGGAGACCTTCTTGATGGGAGGTCGAATAGCTCTGTTAGGCCGGAGGCTACGATTTTGGAACTTGGGGGGCTAATATGCTCGATTTTGAAAATCTCGAATAGTGGGCCCTAAGCCAGTTGGTACGAGCAGAAGCTCATAAACAAACATGATTCTAAGCCATGAAAACTTAAGTAAATGAATTGTTTGGCCATGGTACCAAGACATGACTAACATACTCGATAGACTAGCGGCAGTGCGACATGATAGGTTGACAGACTAGTCAAGACAAATAGTTGCAGGTCGAGTTGAGGGTCCATAACGTTGGACCAGTGGCACCAAAGATTAAATGGCTTTTGAGGAAAACTTTGTTTGTGCATGCACTTGAGGTTTAGGACCATCAAGATGCCCAAGAGGGGTACTGATGTGTCATTAGGGCTGCTGGATGACATGGTGGCAATAAGGGAAAAGAGAAGCTACTGGGTTTGTATTTCTCATCATATCAGTTAATCATGGAGTTTTGTGTTTGTAATCCATGGAGTTCTATGTTTGTACTCCACAGAGTTCTGTGTTTTTACTCCACGAATTTTCTATTTTTGGACTCTGTGAAGCTGCTGTGTTTGGGACTTCCTAAAGCTTCTGTGTTTGAGTTTCATGTGCACGAGACCGATATATGGTCTCTATACGCATACAGACACAGAGTTTTAATCATGTGTATTCCCTTTATGATGAAGGGCATGTGTTAGTTGATAAACACACCGGTTATGGTTGAGGAGTGAGTAATGGCGATAAAACTGAGATTTTGAAAATGAGAAATTTTAAAATAAGGAGTATGGCACACTCCAATTTAAATATTTTCCCATAAAAATCAAACTTTAAACACCCATTCACTGAGTCGTTGAACTCACCTCCTCCCTTGTATCCTTTTTTAGGTAACCAAGGGAAACATAGCCAAAAACCTCCTGTTAGTCACACCTACAAGACAGGTATGTAAGTTAAAATTTTTATTTAGTTCTAATTTATATATTCCAGGAAAGGTACATGTTTAAATGATGTCTTACTCCTCTTGGGTTTAAAATAGGGGAAAACCCTTAGTAAACTAGAAGAGTGGTGGGTTGCTCACGTGGATCCGACCAAACCGGGTCGGGGTGTGACACTAAGAATCATAAGGGATTAAGAGAGTCCCCATACAAGAGTTAGGAAACCAAGAGGAATTGAGTTGCATCTAAGAAGAAGCAATAGTATGAGAGATCACCATGAGAAGAGGTAAGAACCCCTAAAAAGGGTGAACAGGGGAAACCTCTTCAAGAAACTCTAGGATAGGAAATGGTAAGAGGAAAGAGGAAAAGAAAGTTGTTAGAAAAGAGGACTCCAAAGGAATGTATAAGTACCCTTGAAAGAATCGTCGATAGACAAATGGACATAACGTAAAATGCTAGGAACCCACCGACAATCAGGAGCTACTCGAATGAAGAGTAAGAACAAAAAGGGAATTTGAGGACGAAAAAGAACAAAGGGTGGATAACCATACCAATGTTGGAAAAGTGTACAAAAGGAAAGTAGGAAAGGCCCACAAGGAGCATTAGGGAGGTTGAACATGGAAATTCTAGGATGGAAGTCTCTAAGAAAAAGGATGAAGGTGGAAAGTGAGACCAGAAGGGGAAAATTTCCAAGCTAAAGGAACTAACGAGCGGATCATAAGAGGCATAACTTGAAATAAGAAAACCAAAAAGGGGCATAAGTAGATAAGGATGTCTCTCAATGACAGGTGCGACTTGCTTTTGAAAAAGAAGAATAGTCAAGTGGAAAACAATGGGAAACAATGAAATGATAAAGAAAAATAAACGATGCCCTAGGAAGGACTGGAAAGTGGTAAGGACTACACTAAAAAAGGGAAACTGTTCCAAGACAACTGATCAAGGAGAACAATGGGGATGAGGCTGTTAACAAACTGGCCCTTGAGAACACCATAAATTTGACACCAGCACGAAAGGGAAAGGTGTAATGTTCAAAACATTGGAAAGGAAGAATGAAGGAATCTTGGAAGATATAAAAGACCGAGAACCCTTCACCAATAGGAATAAAAGTCATAGTGAATAACAAGTTGGGATAAAGACAAGGATAAGGGATGTGCTAGCAAAACTCCCCAAAGTAAGGATACGTCAGATAGGATGAAACCAAGGATATCATGGGGTCAACTTAAAAAAAATAGATAGCCAAGATGACGAAGGTAAGAGGAAATCCGGGAAAAAGAGGAAGAAGCCTACAAAGGAAATGAAATCAGAAGAGGCATACATATTCCAATGGAGAAGTAATGAACCCAACTAAAGTGGGATAGATGAGAAAAGTTTCAAAAAGAATGCAAGTTGGGAATAAAAGAATAGTTACAAAAGAAGTTACCCAGAACCTAAGGAGTAAGTTAAAACTCAAGGAATGGGTAAAGAAGGAGATAGCCTCAAAAGATGCCATATAAGTAAGAAAGGGGTGGATTACCCATAATAAGGATATAGAGGAAGGACTAACTGAGAAATCTTGGGAGAAATAAGCCTCAAATTAAGAAGTGGATGATGAAACTACCACGGACATCAAGACTTGTTGTGGTCTACATTCACTTAATGGAGCCTGAAGGATGACAGTTGAGCATAGTGTGGAATACACAAAATAAGACCCGAACACAAGAAGTGCATTGAATAGGTGATAAGGGATGAAATGGAATCCTAAGACAATGAAGGATTAAAAAAGGGCACATGTCCCAAAATAAAGAAAGTGTTATGAAATAAAGGGAAGAGACCTTAAAGGAATAAGTAGGAAGATCAAAGGTATAGCCTTAAAGTGGAAGGCTTTACCTTGAAGGATATAGTAGAGGAAGGAAACCTTAAAAGGGAGACCTTCCCCAAAACAAGGAAACATTTTGTAGAATGGAAAAAAGGGTCAATTCGAGTGAGAAATAGGGAATGGTCATAAGTAAGTAAGAAAGGATGAAGGAAAGAAAAGCCTTGAGAAAAATATGCCAGTGTAAATGAGTAAGGACGTGAGTGAGAAAGGATCTCAATGTGTCGGTAAGCTGGAAAACCGACGGTTGGAACTAGGAAAGTTGATGAGGAATGAGTAGATAGAGGAAAGTGACATGATTCAAATATTAAGAAAATTAATGGACAATTGGACTAAATAGGAAGTAGTTGGAAAATACTACTGAGTAGTAGGAAGGAACGAAGCCCTACGACACCTGGACAGATAGTAGGGCATAAATTGTTATTTTTTATATACATTCTGGAAACCCTAATGGGCAAAGATAATTTTAGAACAGATCCTACTATGAGGAACATGTAGAAACAATAGTTCCCAGCAAGGTGATCCAAGTAGGACCGAGTCCGATGGCTCAACCTAAGAAATGAAACCAAAATCATGGTAAACTAAACATAGAGAAAGTACCAAACAAGTAAATGAAGAAAGTATATCAAAACCCACAAGATTAAGGATGGAGAATTAGAAAGGAGGCTAAACTAAGAGCATCAACAATATAGGGAATCATGAAAAAATGGGGACGATAAGATGTATATAAAATGTCCAACCCAATGACACATGTAAACCCCATCCATTTATAAAGAAGAAAACTAGGAAAAGAACTAGTTGTTTCCAAAAAGAAAACCGAGTCGGTTCATGAACCTTAACCAATAGAGAAAGGGGAAAAAGGAAAATATACAAATCCTAAGTAACCTAAAAAGTCATTAAAGTCATGGAAAAGGACTTTGGGACAAATTGGAAAAGAATACTAGACGAGTTCAGGTGAACCAGACCTGAACCGAATTGAATCGGTTTGAGCCGGTTTTAACCATCATTAAACTAGTTTCTAAATTTATTTTTGTAGGTGGCTTAAAATATTCAAACTAGGGAATTGAAGCCACCATTGGATAAAGAATGAATTTATATGAATTTAGAAAATTTAATTTTGAAAAACTCGGTCGAATCGGATCTGAACTAGCCGGTTTAAGCATTAAACTCGGTTCGGACCGGTCTGGTCCATTTTAGAACAATGTCATCTTCTTCCCTCAGATGATAACACTCTTCATTTAGCGAAAGAATGGACAGCGCCGAAAAGATGAATCGCCTATGTTCAGGGTGTTTCAGGCCATGGATGTGCTCCATAAAGGTGCCAAATGGACGGCTAGAGAGTCCCCAAGCTCCCTATATAAAGAGCTACTCTCCATTCATCCTCATCACACCTGAAAACTCCATTCTCTCTCAACTGCTCCAATTTTTGGGGAAGCTCAAAACATATCTCTAACTTGGGCATTTTTCTCAAACTCAGAAGGTGAGGTCAAGTTCTATAGATTTTGGGAGAACTTAGCTATCAGATTGCCCCCTCCGTTTGATCTAAGAATTGTCGGAGAAGCTCCGGCGGAATCAAACAGTGAAGCAACTCCGACAGACTATAGCTACCCTATTTCAACCGAGCTGAAATTAGCCAAATTCAGCCCTACTTAGGCCAAATCAAGTTCTCCTGACATCCCCACAGCCCTTAGATGATCTCAATTGAGCTGAAAGGTAAGCCAATTCGGCTCTCCTTAGTTGTTGCAGTTCGAAATTAGAGAGAGAAACTACAAAAGTTCACTGATGAAATTCTCCCTTGATTCGAGGTCAATTGTAGGAAGTCTTATTCCTAGGAGATGCCTCAAGAAGAGATCTATCTTCCTTGATAAAGATATCAGACCGTCGCTCCTTCAACGGTAAGCTTTCAAAGCTTTCTCTCTCTACACTCAATTTTTCGGTGAAGCACTGTTTGAGCTCAATTCGGACCCAAATGACGAGGTTTAAAGGTCAACTGAATTGTATGAAAGTGTAGGAACTGGTCCATACATTCAAATGAAGTAATTAATCGAATAGTCAATTTGATGAAATCTAATTTGACAAGTTTGAAAGGGGGAAATTGGGGAAACATTTGGGAAAATTTTGGTGATTTCGTAAAATTGAGGAACCAAATTGTAATTTTCCAAAATTGAGGGCCAATTGGCCATGAAAAGGATGTTGGAGGACCAATTGGTCAATTTTTTAAAATATTTGGGGTCAAATTGAAATTTTTTTAAAGTGGGGGCAAAATGTTAATTTTTGAAAAGTTGGGGACCAAATTGGAAATTTGGAAAACTTGAGCCCCTTAAATAATTTTGAGGAAATTGAGGTACCAAAATGAATTTTTGGAAGTTTCGGGACTCAATTTGCGGAAAAGTTGGCATTAGGGACCTAAAGTCAAGGAAAATGAACTTTATGGACTTAAGTGCAATTAACTGGAAATTTTGAGCCCAGTCATTCATACATGAATAACGAAGGCTGTTATGCCAAAATATTAATAGATAAGTATGTCCAAATCATGAAGGAACATGAGGGAATGGAACGCCAGCAGGGACAAGCTAGCGTGGACATGGAAACCGACTAAAGAAGAGTACTCTTCAGTTATCGGGTGATTGGGCTTACTAACGTCATACTTAGTTGGGGTGATTAGTAGAGTTTAAAGTCAAAAACCACTTATCAGTTGTGAGTGGGTTTATTCACATCATACCCGGTTGGGATGATGAGCACTACAAATGAAAAACCACATATATGTGGAATTTTAACATCACACCTGGTTGGAGTGATGTGAGAACTAAGCAGAAAAAACTAATTATTGGTTGTAAGTAGAGATCATACCTAGTTAGTATGATGGACTTCCTGTAAGGAAGGAGAAAACCTACTTGCTGGTTGTAAGTGGAGATGTCATTGCATCCAGTTGGTGTGATTAATGGAAAGATTATTTTTGTCATCACACGAAAAAACTAATTACCAGTTGTAAGTAGATCATACCCAGTTGCTATGATGAACTTCCTAGAAGGAAGTAGAAAACCCTCTTACTGGTTGTAAGCGGAGATGTCATCACACCCGGTTGGTGCTAGTAATAAGTTGAAAAATTATTTTGTCGCAAGTGTTCTCCCCTAACTATGTGCCAATACTTAAAATTTTTGGGAGACCTTCTTAACAAGAGCTAGAATAGCTCAGATAGGTGAGAGGCCTCGGTTTTGGAACTTGTGGGGGGCTAAAATGCCCTTTTTTTTTTGGAAAATCACGTATAATGGGCCTAGGGCTAGTTGGCACGAGCAATATCTCGTAAACAAACATGATGTATAAGCCATGAAAATTCTTAATAAATGGATTATGTGATTTCTCCATGGTACCAAGATAGGATTGACATACTTGATGGACTAGTGGCAATGCGTTAGAGCCAGGTTGACGGACCGACTTAGATAAATAGCTGCAGGTCGAGTTAAGGGTCAGGACCGTTGGATTAGTGGCACCAAAGATAAATGGCTTTCTGGAAAACTATTGTTTGTGCATGCACTTGAGTTTTGAGACCATTAAGATGCCCAAGAGGGGTAGTGATACGTCCTAAAGGCTACTGGACAACATGGTGGAGCTAAGGGCAATTTGTCATGCCAGCAGTCAGGGAAACTTGACATAGCTTCATGCTCACAAGACTAGGGTGGGGTCAGGAAGAGGTCTCTATCCTCATATGAATATGGAGGTGATTTCAGGTTTGAGAGTCAAATGTCGTGAACATCCACTCAAAACTAGGGTAGAAGTGGACGAGCTTCTATCTATCTGGCCGTTAAAGTCACTCCGATGCCACAAGTGGGTGCAGTGGATGGGCTGCCCTGCAAATGTGTGATCCCTTCCTCATGAAGGGTGTGTGTTGATTATTAAACACATCGAATGTTGAAATTGAGGAAAAAAGGGTTTTGAAAATCAGAACTTAAGGAAATAATGGTTTTAAAGGAAATAAGGAGTTTGGCACACTCCGATTAAAGATATCTTGTTTTTGGAAAATCTCACCCAATACCCATTCACTGAATTGTTGAAGTCACCCTCTCCCTTTATCCCTTTTCAAGTAATCAAGTGAAAACAAACCTAAAGAATTTATTGTAGCTGAACCTACAAGACAAGTATGTAGGGTTTAATGTGTTTAGTTTTGATTAATGATATTCCAAGAAAGATACAGGTAAAAAGGACGCCTTACTTATTGCGGTTTAGAAAAGGGGAAACTCTTAATAAACCGAAAGAGTGGAGGGTTGCTCACAGGGATTCGACCAAACCAGGTCGGGGTGTGACAACTTGAGTGGTATCAAAGCCTGTTTTCTCGAATATATTATCAAGACTATATAACATAATAACTAATAGTAATAATTTCAAAATTTCAGATGGCTCCCAAGAGAGGAACCAAGGGAACAAGAGATTTAGTCTCTGACATCGCCCAACCACCCCTTCTTGTGGAAACTCCCTGAGGAGCCCAGACAACCCCACCTAGACTAAGCTCGAAACACCACATATTGTACAAGGAATTCACTCAAGTATTTGGATGACCTAACCTCGTCACTGAGTTAGGCACCAACTCTCGAGCTGAGCCGGAGGGAGTACAATCTTATCCCCCTCCTGTTAACCATCCTCCTCTAGTTGACATCCCCAAATACCTCAAGACTCCCCGTCAACTAGGGTGTAAGCCTTTCCTTGTAGAGAAGGATGAGGGAGCCACCATGGACTAGTTGACCAACATCAAGAAACTGATGGGGATAGTTAGGATATCACCACAGGATTTAATCCTGACAGAATATTTTCTAGAAGGTAGCGCCAAAAGATGGTGGGATAATGTCTGGAGCCTACATACCGCTACACCAACCTGGGAACAGTTTGAGGAGAGGTACACGGAGGAGTACCTGGCTTCTCATCTAATTAATGAGAAGAAGTAGGATTTCCTCCGACTTCGACAAGGGCTTAACTCTATATCAAAGTATGAAACCAAATTCAATAAGTTAAGACCCTTTGCTCCTCACTTGTTCAGACCGGCAGACATATGCTAGCTATTCGTGGATGGTCTTAATATGGACATAGGAGACCGTATGAGAGTACTAGGATGCCTGACGAATCTAGCAACATTGATAAGTATGGCTCACGAGTGTGAGCGACTAGTACAGACCTAAAATTGCCAAATGGAGCAGATAACCCAGAAGGAGGACAAGGGCCAAAGCCGTCATGGAGGACGAAAGGAGAAAAATGGCCCAAGATGGGAAAATAGGGTGGGTTTCCAAAAGTGAAAGGGCGTACCACCACCAAGAGTGATTCTCACCCTACCACAAGGAAACCCTCGTTGTCGTAGGTGCCAAAGGTACCACGAGGGAGCTTGCTTGTCTTGTTTTGCATGTAGACAAGTTGGGCACTTTGCAAAGGAATGCCCCACTCTTTGGGAGAACAAGTAACAAAATATGCTTGGACCACCCCAAGGGAACCCAAGGACTCCCCGGCAGGACGCCACAGCTAGAGTACCAACTAGGGTATAAAACCTCACCCAGGAAGAGGCAAAGAAAGACCGTAGTATTGTAGCGGGTACTTCCCAAAACACTCCCAGCTAGTTTAAGAAAAACCTGTAATTTGAAATTTCATTTAATAAAGGAAATCTTTTCTTCTAAAAACATGCATTTCTTCAATCATGATACATACACTTGTGGGGGAGAAAAGTCTACACACTCTTTGATTCATGAGCAGAGAGATCCTTCATCAAGGAAGATCTAATCCTATGTCTTCCCCTAAAACTTACCTTCCTAGAACAAAGCCTTGACATCCTCACATCCTTAGGAGAAGGACTGGATAGGGACAAATAGTTAAAGGGATACGAGATCATGATTGGAAGAATTAAACTAGAGGTGGATTTGATCCCATTACCTCTAAGGGAGGTATAAATAATATTGGGAATGGATTGGTTGAGTAACCATTATGCCAAGATGGACTATGGGAAGAAAGTAATAACTTTTCGCACTCTTGAAACACTCAGACTATGTTTTCAAGGGACAAGAGGAAGGGAGAAGTATAAATAGTGTCCCACATAAGGGCTCAAAAGATGATAGAGAAAGGTTGTAAAGCTTTCCTTACAATGAACATCAACAAAAAGTCAGAGGAAAAGGGATTAGAAGGTATCCTAGTAGTTGAACACTACTTGAACATATTTATGGAGGAATTACCCAAATTACCCCAAGCCGACAACTAGAATTTATCATAGAGGTAATCCCTGGAACACATCCCATATCCTAGGCCCCTTATCGCATGGCTCCAGTGGAGTTAAAGGAATTAAAGGAGAAAAGATATCTCTAAGATTGCCTTTCAGTCACGATATGGACACTATGAGTTTAAGGTGATGCCTTTTGGCTTGACAAATGCCCTTTCAGCCTTTATGGATTTGATGAATCGAGTGTTCCAGCCGTAGTTGGATAAGTTTGTGATTGTGTTTATAGACGACATACTTATATACTCACGAACTAGGCTGGAGCACGAAGAACATCTAGCTATCACCTTGGAGACACTACAAAATAATCGCTTATATGCAAAATTCTCCAAGTGTGAGTTTTGTTTGTATGAGGTAGGGTTCTTAGGGCACATAGTGTGCGAAGATGGAGTCAAGGAAGATGCATCAAAGGTGGATGCCATATCTGATTGGAAGGCACCTAAGAATCCCTTGGAGATACATAGTTTCTTGAGCTTATTAGGGTACTACAAATGGTTTGTGTATAATTTCTCTAAGATAGCTGCCCCTTTGACCAATCTCACAAGGAAAGGAGTGTAGTATAAGTGGGATGAAAGTTGTGAGAAACCCTTCCTGGAGTTAAAGACCCATGTAACAACGACACCCGTACTCTCTCTGCCTAACCCGAGTGCAGGGGAGTATACCGTTTATAGTGATGCATCCGAACAGGGACTCAGATGTGTATTAATGTAACAAGGAAAGGTTATCACCTACGCCTCACGACAACTAAAAGTACATGAGAGGAACTACCCTACCCATGACTTGGAGTTAGCTGCAATAATGTTCACCCTCAAGATTTGGCGACTCTACCTATACGGGGTTAAGTGTAGGGTATATACTGATCACAAGAGTCTTAAGTACTTCCTTACTTAGAAGGAGTTGAACCTCCGCTAGAGGAGATGGCTAGAGTTAGTAAAGTATTATGACCTTGTAATAGAATATCACATCGGGAAGGCTAATGTGGTGGCAGACACTCTAAGTCGCAAGTATCAAACTAAAGCGGCGTAGATAAAGACAAGCTACTTACCTTGTTGTAGCAGTTGGGAAGAATGAAAGTGGACCTTAAAGTATACAAAAGAGAAAAATGCCTATTGCCTGATGTAGTGGTAGGACCCATCCTAATGGAGCAAATAAAGGTCCAGCAAAAAGGGGATAGGGAACTCCAACCCTATTTGGACCTGGTCAACAAAGGAACAAACCTAGACAACAACCTTCGAGGCGATGGAGTGCTAACCTATAAAGGTAGAGTATGTGTGCCTTAAGATAAGGAATGAAGAGATTAATCTTGGAGGAGGCACATGGCTTTATCTATGCGATGCATCCAGGCAGTACCAAGATGTACCGCACCCTCAAACAAGGTTATTGGTGGAGAGGGAAGAAAATGGATATTGTAGAATATGTAGCCTAATGCTTGTCCTGTCAACAAATTAAAGATGAGCACCAGAAACCTTCAAGATTGCTACAACACTTACCAATCCCCAAATGGAAATGGGAACACATCACTATGGATTTTGTCATGGGACTACCTGTGACTAAAAAGAGACAAGATGCAATTTGGGTTGTTGTGGATAGAATGACCAAGTCTGCCCATTTCCTACCTATAAGAGTGATTGATTCGGTGTAACAACTAGTCATCTTATACATAAGGGAGATTGTGAGACTCCACGGCATCCCGATAGGCATAGTGTCAGATAGAGACCCTAGATTTACCTCAAGGTTCTATCCTAGTTTGCAAAGTGCCTTGGAGACCAAGCTCCATGTGAGTACAACATTTTATTCTCAGACCGAAGAATAGTTTGTGTAGACAAACCAAACCTTGGAGTACATGCTATGGGCATGCGTACTCACCATGAATAAGGGTTGGGAGGAATACTTGTGCCTGATGGAGTTTGCTTATAATAACAGTTATCTGGCTAGTATACAAATGGTTGTTTATGAGACCCTTTATGGATGACCATGCCGTACCCCCTTATTTTGGGAAGAGGTGGGAGAAAGAAAACTAGAAAGGGTTAAACTATTCAAGGATGCCAAAGAAAAGATTAAGATCATAAGGAGTCGACTTAAGGCCGCTCAAGACAGGTAAAAGAGCTATGTGAACCATCAAAGAAGGAATATGAAATTTGATGTAGGAGAGCATGTAAACTCCGCTCTTTGGAGTTAAGGAAAACCAGGAAAAGAACTGGTCTTACTAAGTGAGAAAATCGAACCGGTTCATAAGCCCATTATAGGGGAACGGGCAAGTTGGAGAAATTTTAACTCTTAAGTGATTCAAAGAGTTCCTAAAACATGGAAAAGAACTCTAGGACAAAATGAGAGAGAGAAACCAAACCAATTTGGGTGAACCATACCCAAACCGGATTGAACTAGTTTAAGAACCAAACCGATTTATGAACCGAAACCCATAGAGAAGGGGCAAACCAGGAAATTTATGGAACCTAAATGACCTAAGGAGTCATAAAAGTCATGAAAAAGGGTTTTAGGATGAATTGGGGATGAAAACCAAACTGGTTCAAGTGAACCAGATCCGAACCGGATTGAACCGGTTTGGAACGGTTTGAACCACTATTGAACTTGATGCTAAATTCATTGTTCTAGGTGGCTTAAAAAAATTCAAATTTGAGATTTGAGACCACCATTGGATAGAAAATGAATTTTGAAATTTTTAGATTTGAAAATTTTGGTCGAATCAGGGGTGAACCAACTAGTTTAAGCTTTGAACCCAGTTTCGATCGGTCCGGTTCAGTTTGGAATAGTGTTATCTTCTTCCTTTAGATGACAACACTGATCACTCACCATAAAATCGAACCAGCGCCAATGAAGAAGAAATGTTTTCATTTAGTACATTTCAGGCCATCAATGTTTGTCATTAAGGTGCCAAACGAATGGCCGACGAGTCCTCGAGCTCCCTATATAAAGAGCACCTCTTCATTCATCCTCTCTACACTTGAAAAGCTCACTCTCTCTCGGCTGCTTAGTTTTCCGGTGAAGCTCGAACTAGAACTCCGATATAAGGTCATTTCTGAGCCAAAGAAGGCAAGGTCAGGTTCCTTAGAACTGGGGAGAAGTCAGCTATACGGTGGTGGCATCCATTCGTTTCGAGAGTCGCCGGAGAAGCGTCGACGTGATCAAATAGTGAAGCAGCTCCAGTAGACTGAAGCAACCCTATTTTGGCCAAGCTGAAATTAGCTGATTCAAGCCCTCCTTAGATCAAACCAAACCCTCCCAACACTTCCTCAGCCCTCCAAAGACCGAAATAGGACTAAAAGGTAAGCTAATTAGGTTCCCCTGTACAATTTTCGACCGGTGCTAGAGAGAGAGCCGACAAAATTTCAATGACAGAATTCTAGTCTAATTTGGCATCAATTGATGCCATTCATGATCCTAGGAGGAACCTCTGGAGGAAAGCTACCTACCTAGATAGAAAGCTCAGATTGTCGTGCCTTCACCGGTGAGCAATCAAAGCTTTCTGTCTCTACAGTTTGTTTTCCAGTAGAGCTCCGTTTAAGCTCATTTTGACGTTAAAACTTATGATTTAAAGTGCTATGGAATTGTATGAACATGTAGAAACTCAATTCCAACTTCAATTTCAACAATTAGAAGTGTTTGATCGATCAATTTGATGAAATCAAATTCGACTGTGTTAGGGAGTATGATTAGAATGTGAGAAGGCCAATTGAGAAATTTTAGAATTTTTGGGGTAAAACTTACCATTTTTGTAAGTGAAGGGTAAAATGGTAATTTTTGAAACTTGAACCCCTTTTTATGAAATTGAGTAAACTAAGATCCCAAGAAGAATTTTAAAAGTTTTGGGACTCAATTCGAGGAAAAATCGACATTTAGGACTTAGAGTTAAAGAAAAATAACTTTAGGGACCTAAATGCAAATAAAGGAAAATTTGGTTTTTCTCATTCATTTGGAACGAATGAGGGCTAGTAGGCCAAAGAATAATAAACAGCTATATTCATTTTGTGTAGGAAAATGAGACATCAGGAATGCTAGCTGAAGTTAAGCTTGCTAGACATGAAAACCGACTAAGTGGAATTTCACTGCACGATCGAGTGAGTGAGATTTTATATCATACCCGGTTGGGGATGATAAGTACCTCAAAATGAAAACCAACTACTTAGTTGTATTTTAAATATCACAACTTAGAGGAGTGATGTGAAAATCATGCAAAAAAACTACTTATCGTTTGTAAGTAGATCATACCCTGTTGGTACGATGAAACTTTCGCGAAGGAAGTGGAAAACCCATTCATCGGTTATGAGCGGAGATGTCCTCATACTCGGTTGGTATGATGGAAAGTTGAAAACAAAATTTTGTCGGAAGTGCTCTCGCCTGACTATGTGCCATTGCTTAAAATGATTTGGGAGACCTTCTTGACAGGAGCTCGAATAGCTCTTATAGGTCGAGGGCCTCGGTTTCGGAACTTCAGGGCTAATATGCTCAATTTTAAAAATATCGAACAGTGGGCCATAGGCTAGTTGGCACGAGTAGGAGCTTGTAAACAAACATGAGATATATGCCATAAAACTATAAATAAATGAATTGTTTGGCCATGATACCAAGATAGGATTGACATATTCAGTCAACTTGTAGCAGTGCGACATGACAGGTCTCTGGACTAGTTAAGACAAATAGCTGCAGGTTGAGTTGAAGGTTGGGATGTAAACCCCGCACTTTTGAGTTAAGGAAAACCGAGAAAAGAACTCGTCTGACCAAGTAAGAAAATCGAGCCAGTTTACAAGCAATTTGGAAATTTACAACTATTGGGTGATCCAAAGGGTTCATTAGACCTCGAAAAAGAAACTTAAGAAAAATTAGAAGAGAAAATCCAAATTGGTTAAGGTGAATAAGAATCTATAAGAACTTTGAAGTTAAGCGTGCTTGCTCGAGAGTAGTGTGAGGATGGGTGACCTCCTAGGAAGTATGATTTTTTTTGTAACCCGAAATTTTGGTCAAAATTTTTTATGTGAACGTATGTCTTATAGGTCATCCCTATTTATTCTCCTCACACTTGAACACTTCTCTCTCTCTCTACTGCTACATTTCCTAGTGATGCTTGAACTCGAGCTTTAACTTAAACATTTTTCTTAACCTCGGAAGGAGAGGTCGGCCTCTTTAGAACTGGGAGAAGACAACTATTTGATAGCAAACTCTACTCAATCTGAGAATCGCTGGAGAAGCACCGGCATGATGGAATAGTGAACCAGCTCTGACGGACCGAAGTTGCCCTGTTTCAGCTGAGTTGAAATCGGCCATTTCGAGCCCTCCTCAAGCTAAACCAAGCCTTCCTAACACTTCCTCCACCCTCCCACGGCCGAATTAGGACTGAAAGGTAAGCCAATTCAGCTCCCCTCTGCAATTTTCGCCCGGTGCTAGAGAGAGAACCGACAGAATTTCAATGATGAAATTCTAACTCAATTCAGCATCAATTGATGTGATTCTTGATTCTAGGATGAACCTTAGGATGAGAGCTATATGCTAAATCGAAAGCTCGGACCACCGTGCCCTCACCGGTGAGTAATCGAAGCTTTCTCTCTCTACAGTCCGTTTTCCGACGAAGCTCCATTTGAGCTCGTTCCGATGTCAAAACTTGCGCTTTAAAGTGCTATTCAATCGTAAGAAGATGGAGGAACTCAATTTTAACTTCAATTTCAACAATTAGAGGTGTTTGATTGGTCAATTTGAGGAAATCAAATTTGGTTGTGCTAAGTAGTTGAAATTGGGGGAAAATTGGGGATTTTCAAAATTCAAAGGACCAAAATGCAATTTTATGAAATTGAGGGTCAATTGGGGATGAAAATGATGTTGGGGGACCAATTGAGGAATTTTGGATTTTTTGGGGCAAAACTTACCATTTTTGTAAATGAAGGGCAAAATGGTAATTTTGGAAAAGTTGGGGGACCAAATTGGAAATTTGGGAAATTAAACCCCTTTGTGTGAAATTAAATAATTTGAGGTCCTAAGATAAATTTTAAAAGTTCCGGGACTCAAATTTAGGAAAAAGCCGTCAATAGGGACTTAAAGTTAAAGAAAAATAACTTTAGGAACCTAATTGTAAATATACGTAAAGTTGGGTTTTCTAATTCATTTGGAATGAATAAGGGCTATTAGGCCGAAGAATAATGAACAATTATGTTCATTTCGTGTAGGAGAATGAGACATCGGGAATGACAGTTGAGGTCCAGCTTGTTAAGGACAGAACCCAACTAAGTGGAATTTTACTGCACTATTGGGTGAGTGGGTTTACTAACATCATACCCGGTTGGGATGATGAGCACAACTTAAAATTAAAAACCACTTTTCGGTTGTTTGTGGGAATTTTATATCATATCCGGTTGGGGATGATAAGTACCTCGGTATGAAAACCCACTATTTAGTGGTATTTTAAACATTACAACTTAAAGGAAGTGATGTGAAAATAATACGGAAAAACTACTTACCGGTTGTAAGTAGATCATACCCGGTTGGTATGATGAGAATTCCTCGAAGGAAGTTGAAAATCCGTTCATTGGTTATGAACAGAGGTGTCCTTATACCCGGGCGTTATAATGGATAGAGAAAACATACGTTTTGTTGGAAGTGCTCTCCCCTGACTGTGTGTTAATGCTTAAACAATTTGGGAGACCTTGTCACCAGGGGCCTCGGCTTTGGAACTTGGGGGCTAAATGCCCGATTTTGAAAATCTCATACAGTGGGCCCAAGGCCAGTTAGCACAAGCAGGAACTCGTAAACGAACATGATATATGTGCCATAAAACTTAATAAGTGAATTGTTTGGCTATGGTACCAAGATAGGACCGACATGCTCAGTCAACTAGCGGCAGTGTGACATTATAGGTCGACGCACCAGTCAAGACAAACAACTGCATGTTGAGTTGAGAGTCGAGGCCGTTGGGACAAATGGCACCACAAATTACATGGTAATTTAAGAAAACTCTGTTTGTGCATGCACTATGAGTACTTGATCATCTAGACACCCATGAGGGGTAGCGATGTGTCCTAAGGACCCTGGACGACCTGGTGAGTATAAGGGCAGATCGTCGTTCCAGGTGTTTGTGCGAAATTTGGAGTAGCACCAAGAGCATGAGACTGGGGTGGGGACAGGATGAGGTCTTTGTCCTCATATGGACACGAAGAAGCGATTTTGGGATTGAGGGTCGGATGTCACGAACATCCACTAATTATCAGAGTAGAAGTGGTCGTGCTTCTATCCGGGTGGTAGGAAAAGTCGCTCCAATGCCACTAGCGGGTTCAGTAGTGATACTGACTTACGAATGTGTGTAACCTTCATGATGAAGGATGTGTATTGGGTGATGACACACCGGTAACTATGAAATAATGGAAAAACCTGAGAGAAATTTTAAATGAAGGGATTTTTGAAAAGAAAGGAGTCTGGCACACTCCATATAAATATTTTTCTTAAAAGTTAAAAGTAGACCTTTGAAAACCCATTCACTGAGTAGTCATACTCACCCACTCCCTTATATCTCTTTCAGGAAATCCTGGAAAGTCTACTCTTAAAGACCATCAACTAAGATGCCTGTAAGACAAGTATGTAAAATTTAAAATTTCATGTAGTTTTGATTATGCTATTCCAGGAAATGGTGTAGGTTTAAAGGACACCTTACTCTTTATGGTTTATAATAAGGGGAATCCATTTAATAAACAGGGAGAGTGGCGGGTTGTTCACGGGGATCCGACCAAACCGGGTCGGGGCATGTCATCGGGGCTATTGGACCAATGGCACCACAAATTATATGGCATGATGTGAAAATACTAATTGTGTATGCATTGTGTGTACAAGACGTTCAAGATGCCCAAGAGGGGTAGTGATGTGTCCCAGGGCCCTGGACGACTTGGTGGATATATAAGGATAGTTCGTCGGACTAGGTGACCTTGCAAAGCTTGACATAGCTTCAAGCGCATGAGATAGGGGTGGGGTCGGGATGAGGTCTCTATCTTCATACGGACACGTATAATTAATTTTGGGATTGAGGGTCGGATGTCATGTATATTCACTCATTCTCAGGGTAGAAGTGGACGTGCTTTTATCTAGGTGGCCGGTAAAGTCGCTCCGACACCACAAGTGGGTTCAGTGGACGGGTTGGTCAGCGATTGGGTGTTTTTGACCTTTAAGATGAAGGTGGTGTATTGGGTTATGACACACCATGATTAATAATAAATGGTGATTTGAAATGAAAGGATATTTTTTTAAAAGGAAATAAGGAGTCTGTCACACTCCAATTAAACTTTTTTCCTAAAAGTCAAAATTTGAAAACCCATTCACTGAGTTGTAGAACTAACCCACTCTTTTCTATCCCTTTTTCAAGAAAAGAGAAAATGAATATTAATAATACCGAGCCTTACCCTCTGTCAGGTATGCTTAATTTTCCTTAAGATTGTATTTTATTTGATATATATCTTTCCAGGAAACAAAGTTGAAAATATGCCTAGCTCATCTCAAGTTAAAGAAGGGGGAAACTTCTCTTGAACCGAGAGAGTGGCGAGTTATTCACAGGGATCCAACCAAACCAGGTTGGGGCATGACAGACCAGGTGATTCTCAAGGTATCTCCATGGAGGGGAATACTCAGGTTTCAACAATGGGGGAAGTTGAAACCGTGGTACCTCAGTCCCTACACCATAGTTCAAAGGATAGGACCAGTGGCATAAACTAGAAGAGAACCTGACTTATCAGGCAGAACTGGTCCTAATCATCGAACACAGAGAGAAAAACTTAAGGAATGAGAGGATTACCATGGTCAAGGTTCTTTGGCAAAACAGACCAGTACAAGAAGAGATATGAGAAATCAAGAGTGTTATGATCGATGGATACCCTCATTTATTCGATATGTAAATTGTTTTAGGCACAAAACCCCTAAAAGGAGGGGAGAGTTGTAAACCTCGTCCCTTTATCGATAAGAAGACTAGGAAAAGAATCGATCATTTCGAAAGAGAAAACCAAACCGGTTCACAAACCTTAACCGATAAAGAAAGGGTAAAATGGGAAATCGACAAATCCCAACTGACTCAAAATATCATAAAAATCATGGAAAAGAACATTGGGACAATTGTGAAGAGAAAATTAGACCGGTTCAGGGCGAATCGAACATGAACCAAATTGAACTAGATTCAACTGGTTTCTAAATTCATTTTTCTAGGTGACTTAAAATATTCAAATTGGGGAATTAAAGCTACCATTAGATTGAGAATGAATTTAGATTAATTTAGAAAATTTTAATTTTGAGAAAATCGGTCGAATCAGACCTGAACTGGCCGATTTATGCCATGAACCCTGTCAAACCAGTCCGGTTCTAAATAGTGTCATCTTCTTCCTCAGGGATGACAACACTGTTCATTAATGCAGAAAATGTTTAGCACTAGCGAAGCTGAAATCACTTCATTCAGGCCGTTTTAGGGTGAGGATAAGCCTGACCAAAATGGAGAACGGTCGAGCAGAGGGTCCTCGAGCTCCCTATATAAAGAGCTCCTCTCCATTGATCCTCTACACACCTCAAATCTCCATTCTTTGTCAACTACTTCATTTTCTGGTGAAGCTCAAACCAGAGCTCCGACATAGGCCTTTTTCTCAGCTTTAAAAGGCAAGCTTAGATCCTATAGACTTTGAGCTTAATTCGGACCCAAATGTTGCGGTTCAAAGCTCAATTGAATCGTATGGAAGTGTGGGAACTAATCCATATCTTCAATTGGAGCAATTAACCTCGATTGAATGGCCAACTTCAAGAAATCAAATTCGGTCAGTTTGAAGGGGAGAAATTGAGGAAAATTTTGGGGAAATTTTGATAATTTCAGAAAATTGTGGGACCTCTTTACAATTTCCCAAAATTGAAGAGCAATTGGACATAAGAAAGAAGTTAGAGGGCCAATTGGTCAATTTTTGGAACATTTGGGGTCAAATTGCCATTTTTGGAAAGTAGGGCAAAATTGTAATTTTTGAAATGTTGGGGAGCAAATTGGAAACTTGGAAAACTTAAGCCCCTTATACAATTTTGAGTAAATTGAGGACTCAAAGGGAATTTTGAAAGCCTTGGGACTTAATTTGGGGAAATATTAGCATTAGGGACCTAAAGTTAAGGAAAATGAACTTTAGGGACCTAAGTGCAATTAATTAACAATTTTGAGCCTATTCACTCATACATGAAAAAACAATGGCTGTTATGTCAAACCTTAATTAATAAGGATGCCCAACAAGAGAAAGCCCGTCTAAACTTGGAAAACTGAGTGGGGACGAACACGTCACAATCATCAGGTAAGTGCGCATATTTAACATCATACTCGGTTGGGGCGATGAGCAAGTTTAAAAGTTAAAAACCTACTTACCAGTTGTGAGTGGGATTACCTAAGATCATACCTGGTTGGTATGATGAATTTCTTTGAAGAAAGGAGAAACCTCTTACTGATTGTAAGTGAAGATATCATCACACCCAGTTGGTGGGATGAAGTTGAAAATAATCTTTATGTTAGAAGTGTTCTCCCCTGACCATGTGCCAATGCTTAAAAGATTTGGGAGACCTTCTTGATGGGACTAGAATAGCTTAGATAGGCTAAAGACCTCAGATTTTTGAACTCATGGGGCTAAATGCCCAGTTTTGGAAAATCAATTGCAGTGGGCCCAAAGCTAGTAGGCACGAGCAGGAGCTCGTAAACAAACTTGAGTAAAGAAAGCCATGAAAATTTCTAATGAAATTGTTGTGTGATTTTGCCATGGTACCGAGTTAGGACCGATAGTGCTCGATGGACTGGCAGTAGTGCGTCAGGACTAGGTCGACGGATCGACCTAGACAAATAGCTACAAGTCGGGTTGAGGGTCGAGGCAGTTGGACCATTGGCACCAAAGATAATGGCCATATGTCAAAATTGTTGTTTGTGCATGCACTTGTGGTACGGGACATCAAGATGCTGATGGGCTAGTGATGGGTCCTAAGGGCTATTGGATGACATGGTGGAGATAATGGCAGTTCATCATGCTAGTCAGTCTTAAAGCTTAGAGTAGCTTCTTGTGCATGAGACCGAGGCGGGGTCGGGATGAGGTCTCTATCCTCATACAAACATGGAGTGACATTCGAGTTAGAGGGTCAGAGGTCGAGAACATCCACTTAGACCCAGGATAGAAGTGGGTAGGCTTTTATCTTGGCAGATAGTAAAGATGCTCTGATCCACAAGTGGGTGCAGTGGACAGGTAGCACCTAAGAATGTGTGTATCCTTCCTAATGAAGGGCGTGTGTTTGTTTGCTATACGCCTCCCGATGCAAGGGGATGGGCTAAGAGAGCTAAACACACCTAATAAGGAAATGGAAAAAGGTTTTATAAACCAAGGATGAGGAAAATACCTTTTAAAAGGAGATGATAACCTTTGCATAGTCTGGATAAAGCTATTTTGAAAACTCAATCCCAATACTCGCTCACTGAGTTGTAGAACTCCCCCCTCCCTTTACCCCTTTTCAGGTAATCGAGAGAAATAATCAACCTAAAGTCTCTCCTGTGTTGAAATTATAAGACAAGTACGTTTGTTTAAATTATTAAGTTTTATATAATTCTATTCCAGGAATAATAGGAAAAAGGACGATTTACTCTTCATAGTTTAGAAAGGGGGTGAAACCCCTCCTGGACCAAAGGGAGTGGCGGGTTGCTCATGGGGATCTGACCAAATTGGGTCGGGGCGTCACAGAGGAAACACCCAACCTTTATATGGATGTGTTCTAGACATGGGTGGCTATCTATACATAGCATTCTTTCTTCATTCCATAGCTTATGGCTCTGACAATGAATTAATTTCCCCAAGCGGTGCATTCGGTTTGTCTAGGTGAGTAGTGAGGTAAAAATAGGGGATTCATGTCTAATTGTCAGTTGAGGAAGACAATGTGTGTGCATGGCCACGCATGTCATGCGTGTGTGTGCCCGTTGTGACACAATGATCGGTCTACACTGTGGTGAACTAGTTTTCAATGAATTTCTCGACTAATTCACTAATTTTTTGCCTGATTTACCCCTTTTCCAACAGGTTATTGGGAAAATAAAAATGGTGAAAAATTATACATTCAATTTCCTATTTTGTTTTGCAACTCCTCCCAGCCCAAACACGGTTCAAATTAGTACTCTTCCAATCCTTGACCTTGAGTTCCGAGAAACTCCTAAGGTTTCTCATGATCCTTTTTACCCCTCATGGCTTCTCTATCGATCTCTTCCTTCCTTTTAGTTTTATGTCACTTCTCTATTTAAGTTCTATCATATGGTTCAATCCCACTCTCCAGTTAAAACACACGCCCTTCATCATCCCCTCCTTTTTAGGAGTTTTGTCCTTAAAATTGGTTGTACTTATATAAATTAGCTTACTTTATAGAGTTTCTCGTTACTTTCACAGGTCAAGGAAGAGTTCAAACAGCCTTAAATACTTTTTCTTCATCCTTAACCCATGTTCTCAGGTGTCATCTTCTACCACCTTATTTTGCCCCAGAGTGTACAACCGCATGAACGATACTAGTCTTGGAAACTGGAGTGTGAGAGTCACGTGAACACTTTACCACAACCAACACTTCTTGAGTAATGCCTCACAGCTAGGTGTCTCAGCACCCAGGGTCATGATTGCCTCGCTGCCAGTTGCTCGCATAAGATGCGCTACTTAGGTCCGCACACAATGGGATACTCGGGCCCCAAATTTATAGCACTCTGGGAGTTATTGCCGCATGGATGATACCATTCCGAGAAACTAGAGTGCGGGGGTGTACAGTTACTCTGCCACAACTGACACTCCTTGAGTGTCATCTCATAGTTGGGTGTCCTAGCACCTGTGGTCAAGGCCGCCTCACCACCACTTGCCTGCATAAGATGGGCTACTCAGACCCTCACACAATGGGCTACTCGGGCCCTCATTATATATCACTCTCAGTGTATACCACCACTTGGATAATACCAGTCTGGGAAACTTGCATGTAGGAGTTGCGCAATTGCTCTACCACAACCGACACGCCTCGAGTGTCATCTCTTGGCTGGGTGTCTTAACACCAGGGGTCATGGCTACATTACCACCACTCACTAGCACAAATCCCCATGTACATGCCACTAAATTCCACCATTGTCTCATCACATTGGTGTACTAGGAAGTTACCTAAATATCAATTGGGTGTCCCGTGAAACATGAAAGATTACACACAACACTCCCCGATCTACGTTCTACTTTACCTTGGGCGATAGTACAGCCTCATCAAGTGTCCACCCATAACCCTTCTTCTATACTAGTATTCACAATAAGAAATATCATGACACGTTGTCACGCCCCGACCCAGATTGGTCGGATCCTCGTGATCAACCCGCCACTCTCCCGGTTTATTAAAGGGCCCTTAGGACGCATCACTACCCCTCTTGGGTGTTTTGGTGGTCCCGTAATCACAGTGCATGCACAATCAATATTTTCTTATCATGCCATATAATCTGTAGTGCCACTGGTCCAACGGCCCCGACCCTCAACTCATCCTACAGCTGTTTGTCTTGACTAGCCCGTCGACCTATCATGTGGCACTACCACTAGTTGATTGAATATGTCGGTCCTATCTTGGTACTATGGCCAAACAATTCATTTATTCGGAGTTTTATGGCATATATCTCATGTTTGTTTACAAGCTCCTACTCATGCCAATTGGCCTATGACCCACTGTTCGAGATTTTCAAAATTGGGCATATTAGCCTTCAAGTTCCAAAACCGAGGCCCCTGGCCTATAAGAGCTATTCAAGCTCCCATCAAGAAGGTCTCCCAAATTGTTTAAGCAGTGATACACAGTCAGGGGAGAGCACTTCTAATTAAAATATAATTTTAACTGTCCATCATACTAACCGAGTATGAGAACATCTCTACTCATAATCGAATTTTCCACTTCCTTCGAGTAAATTTCATCATACCAACCTGGTATGATATACTTACAACTGGTAAGTAGTTTTTCCATGAGATTTTTACATCATTCTTCTAAGTTGTGATGTTTAAAATACCACTAAGTTGTGGGTTTTCATTTCAAGGTACCTATCATTCCCAACCAGGTATAATATAAAATATTACTCACCCGTTAATGCAGTGAATTTCACTAGACTGGTTCTTTGTATTCACGCGAGCTTGTCCTTGTTGGCGTTCCCGGTACTTCATGTTCCTACATGATATGAACATCTCGGTTCGTTATCCCTTCGCCTAATAGCCTTCATTCATTCCAAATGAATGAGAAAACTAAACTTTTATTTATTTACAATTAGGTCCCTAAAGTTATTTTTCTTTGACTTTAAGTCCCTAATGTCGATTTTTCCCCAAATTAAGTCCTAAAACTTTTAAAATTTATCCTAGGACCTCAATTCATTCAAATTCACAAAAGGTGTTTTATTTTCCAAATTTCTAATTTGGTCCCCCAACTTTTCCAAAATTACCATTTTTGCCGTTCCTTTATAAAAATGGTAAGTTTAACCCAAAAAATTTTAAAAATCCTCAATTGGCTTTCTAACATTATTATCATGTCCAATTGACCCTCAATTTTATAAAATTGCATCTTGGTCCTTCGAATTTTTGAAAATCCCCAATTTTCCCCAATTTGTCCCCCAATTTCAACTTTCTAACATAGCCGAATTTGATTTCATCAAATTGACCAATTAAACACTTCTAATTGTTGAAATTTAAGTTAAAATTCAGTTCCTACATCTTCATGTAATTTAATAGCACTTTGAATTGCAAGTTTTGAAGCCAAAACAACCACGAATGGAGCTTCGTAGGAAAATAGACTGTAGAGAGAGAAAGCTTCAATTATTCACTGTCGGAGGCACGACGGTCTGAGTTTCGATCTGGAAAAATAACTCTCATCCTGAGGTTCATCCTAGAATCAAGAATTGCATCAATTGATGTCGAA
This sequence comes from Trapa bicornis, assembly GCA_030064425.1. Classification (NCBI taxonomy): domain Eukaryota; kingdom Viridiplantae; phylum Streptophyta; class Magnoliopsida; order Myrtales; family Lythraceae; genus Trapa; species Trapa bicornis. Next base: position 14,465,477 of record CM057753.1, on the reverse strand, counting down.
TTGAGTTAGAATTTCATCATCGAAATTCAGTCGGTTCTCTCTCTAGCACCGGTCGAAAATTGTAGAGGGGAGCTGAATTGGCTTACCTTTCAGTCCTAATTCGGTCGTGGAAGGGCTGAGGAAGTGTTTGGAGGGCATGAATTGGCCTGATGAGGGCTCGAATTGACTGATTTTAGCTTGGCCGAAATAGGTCAACTTTGGTCCGCTAGAGCTCCTTCACTGTTCCATCATGTCGTCTCTTCTCTAGCGACCCTCGGAGCAAACAGAGACTTTAGGCATGTAGCTGACTTCTCCTCGATTCTAAAGAACTTGACCTAACTTTGTTTGGCTCAGAAATGATCCTATATCGAAGCTCTTGTTCGAGCTTCGTCGGAAAAAAAAAGCAGCTGAGAGAGAGTGAGCTTTTTAGGTGTGGAGAGGATGAATGGTGAGGGGGTCTTTATATAGGAAGCTCGGGGACTTCTTGGCCGTTCGATTGGTGCCTTAATGGCAGTCATTCATTTGGCTGAAAATCCCTGGCTAGAGACTTTTCAGCTTTGTCGGTGCTACATGATTTTCTGATGAGTGAACAGTGATGTCATCTGAAGGAAGAGGATGACATTATTCCAAACCGGACTAGCCGGTTCACCCCCCATTTGACCGAATTTTTCAAATCTAAAAATTTCTAAATTCATTTTTTATCCTATGGTGGCCTCAAATCTTAAATTTGAATTTTTAAGCCACCTAGAAAAATGAATTTAGAATCTAGTTCAATAGTCATTCAAACCTGTCCAAACTGGTTCAATCCGTTTCGGATCTGCTTCACTTGTACCGGTTTGGTTTTTATCTCCAATTCATTCTCAAGTACATTTACATGACTTTTGGGACCCCCTTTGGGTCCCTTGGGATCCATAAATTTCCTGGTTTGCCCTTTCTCTATCAGTTCCAGTTCATGAACTGACTCGGTTCATAAATCGGTTCAATCCAATTGGATTCGGTTCATCTAAACCGGTCTAGTTTTTCTGTTCCAATTTGTCCTAAGGTTCTTTTCCAAGGTTTTATGAACACTTTGGATCACATGGGAGTTGTAAATTTCCAAATTGATCATTTCTTGATAATCGAGTTTGTGGACCGGTTCAGTTTTCTTACTCGGTTTGACCGGTTCTTTTCCCAGTTTTCCTTAACTCAAAAGGGTGAGGTTTACACACATGGTCATTCTCATGGTGCTCGTGGCCATATCACATATGGGTGCATACAACATCTCAATACTAGGAGATCGGTGCAACACTTGTACGTCTCCCTAAAATACATAACACAATCAGGCATCCAATCAACATGCTTATAACATGGATATTCACTGGGACGTCTACTCCTAACACATAGTTACGCATCCTGCCCTAGACTCGAGTCTCACAGCATACTCCATGCCCAAGTCATTCAGTTAGCATATATGCACATAAATTACACTTATTGGGAGTTTGGCCTATCACTAGGCCATCTCCCCAAGTCATATGCACAAATTTATGGCTCAAGGCCCAACATATTCCCAGTTCCTCATAACCATATTTACGCTAAATGCCCCAATCTCATTACTAGTTTTTATCATGGCTTTTAAAATCACATTTACCTTTGTGGCCATGTGCTTATTCATATTGCACTTCTTATATGAGTTATAAGTCCACCTTTATACTTATTTCCACACAACAAATCAAGCATATCAACTTATGCTCCGGTCAGCCCAATTGGACTCTCCATCACCCCACTAACGTCACTATTGGGAAATTATTCGTTTAGTGGGATTTCCAGAATCTACTCTTGATTCCATTCGAGTGCCTCTTGTAGTTTATGTAATGTTTAGAAATAATAGGGTCAGTTAAACTTATGACCATTAGCAATTTAATCTACTATACACTTCTTACGATTTTACGGTTTAGCCCTTACGGGTCTTGGTCACCCTTCTCATTAGTTGGTAAATTGACCCTTGGTCTAACCTTTTCTTAGGTCAATCTCTTGGGCTTAAGCTCAATCTCTATTCACTTAGCACATATTGAAGTGCCCATATTTCCTTTATTCACACCCTATAAGTTCAACTTTTAGAAATTACCATTTGGCCCTTTGTCATGCCCAGACCCGGTTTGGTCGGATCCCCGTGAACAACCCGTCGCTTCCGAGTTCAAGAGGATTTTCCCCCTTCTTTACTCAAGAGGAGCCATGCATACTTTCGACCTTGTTCCCTGGAAAGACATATATCAAATAAAATATAAGCTTAAGAGAAATTAAGCATACCTGACAGAGGGTAAGGCTCAGTGTTATTCCTAGTCATTTTCTCTTTTTCCTAAAAAAGGATAGAAAAGAGGGGAGAGTTTCTACAACTCAATGAATGGGTATTTTAAAAAAAATGAAGTTGAATGGATGTTTATGACATTACTGGCCACCTAGATTGAAGCACGTCCACTTCTATTCTGAGAATGAGTGGATGTTTGCGACATCTGACCCTCAATCCCATAACAATTCTTCGTGACCGTATGAGAATAGAGACCTCATCCTTACCCCACCCCAGTCTCATGTGTTTGAAGCTACGTCGAGCTTCGCAAGGCTTCTGGTACGACTAACAACCCTTATATCTACCAGGTCGTCTAAGGCCTTAGGGTGCATCACTACCCCTCTTGGGTATCTTGAAAGTCCCATAAATACAGTGCATGCACAATCAACATTTTTCACATGATGCCATATAATCTGTGGTGCCACTAGTCCAATGGCCCCAACCCTCAACTCAATCTGCAGTTATTTGTCTTGATTAGTCTGGAGATCTGTTAGATCACACTTCCGCTAGTCGACTGAGTATGTCGGTCCTGTCTTGGTACCATGGCCAAACAATTCATTTACTTAAGTTTTTATCGCATATAAATCATGTTTGTTCATGAGCACCTACTCGTGCCAACTGGCCTAGGGCTCACTGTTCGAGATTTTCAAAATTCGGCAAGAGAGCCCCCAAGTTCCAAAATCGAGGCCTCCGGCCTAACAGAGCTATTCGAGGTCCCATCGAGAAGGTCTCACAAATTGTTTAAGCAATGGCACACAGCGAGGGGAGAGTACTTTCGACAAAGGATATTTTTAGCTCTCCATCATACCAACCGAGTATGAGGACATCTCTGCTCTTAACCGATAAATGGGTTTTCCACTTCATTTGAAAAAGTTTCATCATACCAACTAGGTATGATCTACTTACAACCGGTAACTAGTTTTTTTTGCATGATTTTCACATCACCCTCTCATGTGTGATGTTTAAAATCCCTCTTAGCAGTGAGTTTTCATTTTTGAGGTACATAACATCCCAAACGGCTATGATATAGAAATCCCACTCACCCGATCCTGTAGTTAAATTCCTCTTAGTCGATTTTTGTTTCTTTGGAGCTTAATCTCAGCTGGCGTTCCTGATGTCTCGTGTTTCTACAAGAAATGAACATTGTTGTTTATTATCATTTGGTTTGATCACCTTCATTCATTATGAATGACTAAATATTCAACTTTTCAAATATTTGCAATTTGGTCACTAAAGTTATTTTTCCTTTACTTTAGGCCCCAATTGCCAATTTTTTCCCAAATTAAGTCTCGGAACTTTTAAAATTCCCCTTGGGACCTTTTTATTCAATTTCATAAAAAGGGGTTCAAGTTTCCCAATTTCCCAATTTGGCCCCCAAATTTTCCAAAAATACCATTTTGCCCTTCCTTTACAAAAATGGGAAGTTTTTTAGCAAAAATTCTAAAATTTGCTCAATTTGTTCCCTAACACTCTTATCATGCCCAATTGATTCTCAATTTCATAAAATTGTATTTTGGTCCCTCAAATTTTCAAAAATCCCCAAATTTCCCCCAATTTCAACTTCCTAACACAACTTCATTTGATTTTATCAAATTGATCAATCAAACACTTCTAATTGTTGAAATTGAAGTTAAATTTGAGTTTCTACATGTTATACAATTCAATTGCACTTTGAATCGTATGTTTTGACGTCGGAACGAGCTCAAACGGAGCTTCGCCAGAAAATAGAATGTAGTAAGAGAAAGCTTCAATTGCTCACCGTCAGTGGTGCTACGGTCCGAGCTTCCAATCTGGATAGATAGATCTCCTTCTAAGGTTCCTCCTAGGATTAAGAATTGTATAAATTGATGTCGAATTGGGTGAAAATTCTATCATTGAAATTCTGTCGGTTCTCTCTCTATCACCGGTCGAAAATTGTAGAGGGGAGCCGAATTGGCTTACCTTTCAGTTCTAATTTGGTCGTAGGAGGGCTGAGGAGGTGTTGGGAGAGCTTGGTTTGGCCAATTTTAGCTCGGCCAAAACAAGGCAGCTTCAGTCCGCCGGAGCTGCTTCACTGTTCGATCATGTCGACGCTTCTACGGCGACCCTCGAAGCGAATGGATACTACCTCCGTGTAGCTGACTTCTCCCTGGTTCAAAGGAAATCACAAATTCATTTTCTATCAAATGGTGGCCTCAAATCACAAATTTGAATTTTTTAAGCCACCAAGAAAATTGAATTTAACATCCGGTTGAATAGTAGTTCAAAATGGTTCAATCCGGTTCGGATCTGATTCACCTGAACCGATTTGGTTTTCATCTCCAATTCATCCATAAGCCCTTTTTCATGACTTATGTGAATCTTTAGGTCACTTGGGATCCATAATTTTCCTGGTTTTCCCTCTCTTTATCGGTTCCAGATCATGAATCGATTCAATCTGGTTCACCCGAACTGGTCCGATTTTTCTCTCCCACTTGGTTCTAAGGTTCCTTCCCAAGGTTTATGAATCTTTTTGGGTCACATGAGAGATAAAATTTCTCTAATTTACCCATTCTTAAATAATCGGGTTTGTGAACTGGTTCCGTTTTTCTCACTTGATTTGACCAGTTCTTTCCTAGTTTTTCGTAACACCAAAGAGCGGGGTTTACAAATGTCCCCTCCTTTTAGAAGTTGTCCCCAAAACTTATTAGCCCCCAAGTTTCCAAAACCATGGCCTCTAGCCAATATGAGCTTTTCGAGCACCCTTCAAGAAGGGAGAGCACTTCTGATAAAATAAACCTTTCATTTGTCTATTATACCAACCGGGTATGAAGACGTCTCCGCTTATAACCGATAAGCGGGTTTTCCACTTCATTCTAAGAAGTTTCATCATACCAATCGGGTATGATCTACTTTCAACCGATAAGTAGTTTTTACGTGTGATTTTTACATCACTACTGTCAGGTGTAATGATTAAAATACCACTTAGTAGTGGGTTTTCATTTCCGAGGTACTTATCATCCCAACCGAGTATGATATTAAATATCCCACTCACCCGATAGTACAATAAATTTCCTCTTAGCCAGCTTGTTTCCATTACGCGAACTTGTCTTAGCTGGCGTTCCCGGTACTTTGTATTCCTACACAATATGAACACCCTTGTTCATTATCCTTTGGCCTAATAGCCTTCATTCATCACAAATGAATGAGAAACCAAACTTATCATTTATTTGCAATTAGGTCCCTAAAGTTATATTTCTTTAACTTTAAGTCCCTAATGCTGGCTTTTACTCAAATTGAGTCCTAAAATTTTTAAAATTCACCTTGGGTCCTCAATGTATTCAAATTCACAAAAAGGGGTTCTATTTCACAAATTTCGAATTTGGTCCCCAACTTTTCCAAAATTACCATTTTGCCCCTACTTTACAAAAATGGTAAGTTTTGCCCCAAAAATTCCAAAATTTGCCCAATTGGTCCTCAACATCTTTATCATGCCCAATTGCCACTCAATTTAATGAAATTGAACTTTGGTCCCTCAAATTTTTGAAATTCCCAAATTTCCCCAATTTTAACCTTTTAACTCAGCCAAAATTGATTTAATCAAATTGACCGATCAAATGAGTTTAATTGTTGAAATTGAAGTTATATTGGAGTTCCTACACCTTCACAGGATTCAATTGCACTTTGAATCACATAATTTGATGCCAGAATGAGCTCAAATGGAGCTTCGCCAAAATACTGGACTTATTGAGAGAAAGCTTCGAATGCTTATCGTTGGGGGCACAACGGTCTGAGCTTTCAATCTGGGTAGATAGATCTTGTCCTGAGGTTCCTCTTAGGATCAAGAATTGCATCAATTGGAGAATTTTGCATATAATTTATTTTCCTTTAATATCTTCAAGTTGATTGCCAAATGCTCTTCATGTTCTAACGTCATTCGTGAGTATATAAGAATGTCATCTATGAATACTATCACGAACCTGTCCAAGTGTGGTTGGAACATACGGTTAATCAAATCCATGAAGGCTACAAGAGCATTCGTTTGTCCGAACGGCATTACTTTGACCTCGTAATGTACATATCTGGATCGAAATGCCATTTTGGGAATGTCCTCTCGAATCATGAGTTGATGATAGCCTGACCGAAGGCCTATTTTGGAGAAGTAAGCTGCTTTTTTTAATTGATCAAATAGCTCCTTTATCCTTGAATGTGGGTATCAATTCTTGATGGTGACCTAGTTTAGCTTCATGTAGTCTATGCATAGTCTCATGATTCTGTCCTTTTTCTTTACGAATAGGATAGGTGCATCCCACGGAGAGTGGCTAGGACATATGAAATCCTTCTCCAATAATTTGTCTAATTGATCCTTCAATTCCTTCAGTTCTGCCGAAGGCATATGGTATGGGGCTTGACATATGGGGTTTGTTCCTAGGATGATTTCTATAGTGAACTCCACTTGCCGGCTTGGAGGTAGTCCGAGTAGCTCTTCTGGAAATACTTCTGGGTAGTGCCTAACTTCTGAAAAGTCTTCAAGTCTCTTCTCTTCAGACTCTTTGTCCATGACCATGGCCAGGAATGTCGTACAGCCTTTCTGTATCATCATTTGAGCTTTTAGATGTGACACCATCTGTACTTCACTTTTCCTTCGATGTCCTTGAAACTTTAATCCATTTGTCTCGGGAGTGTAGAAGATCACTATCTTCTTTCTGCAGTCCATCCTAGCTTGATGGTTACATAACCAATCCATCCCAAGGATTACTTCAACCTCATTCAAGGGTAATGGAATCATGTCAGCTTCAACTTTGATTCCTCCAATCCTTATCTCACATCGTTTTAATTGTTTATTCCTGTTTAACCATTCTCCTAAAGGTGTGAGGATATTGGGACTTTGTTCTAGTAGAGTGAGTTCTAGAGGTATACTTGAAATCAACTCTTCCTTAATGAAGGATCTCTCAACTTCTAAATCGAAGAGGGCATAGACTTGTTGTCCCCATAGTTGTATATATCCTGATTGAAGAAGCGTGTATTTTTAGAAGAAAGCTTTTCTTTATTAAATAAAAATTTTCAATTTACAAGATTCTCTTAAACTAGCTAGGAGGGTTTTGGGATGTACCCGCTACAGTGCTAGGGTCTCTTCTAGCCTCTTCCTAGTTGAGGTTATATACCCTTGCTGGTACTCGTGTTGTAGCATCTAGGCTATGGTTCCTAGGGTTCCCTTGAGGTGATCCAAGAGTATTCCTTTGCTTGTTCTCCTTGAGAGTGGGACAGTCCTTTGCAAAGTGCCCCACTTGTCCACAAGTAAATCAAGTAAAGCATGCTCCCTCATGGTTTTTTAATACCTTGGACACCGAGGGTTTCCTTGAGGTAAGGTGGGGACCATTCTTTGGGGAGGAGGTGGCATGTCCCTTCTCCTTTGAAATGCCATTCCATTTCCCCATTTTGGACCGTTATGCTCTTTCCGTCCTTCCTGACGGTTTGGACCCTTATCCTCTTTTCGAGTTGTCTGCTCCATTTGATGGTGTAGGGTCTGCACTAGTCGCTCACACTTATGAGCCATATTGATTGTTGTTGTCAAGTTCGTGGGACATTCTAGTACTCCTATAGTGTCTCGAATATCCATATTGAAATCGTCCATGAACCTCTAGCATATGTCTGTCGGCCTAGCTAGGTTAGGAGCAAAGGGTCTTAACTCATTAAATTTTGTCTCGTACTCTGATTTGGAGTTAAGCCCTTGCCGAAGTTGGATGAACTCATGCTTCTTCTCATTTATCAAATGAGGTGCCAAGTACTCCTCCAAGTACCTCTCCTAGAATTGTTCCCAAGTGGGGATGATGGTATGTAGGTTTCAGACATTGTCCCACCATTGTTTAGTGCTTCCATCCAGGAAAAATTTTGTCGGGATCACCATATCCTCTGGTGGTATCCTGACGATTCCCATTAACTTCTTAATATTTGCCAGCCAATCCATGGTAGCACCAGCATCCTTTTCTTCAAGGAAGGATTTACACCCTAGTTGCCGGAGAGTCTTGAGGTTTCTAGGACTGTCTATTGGAGGGGGTGGTTAACAAGGGGAATTTGGGATTGCACTTCATCCAGTTACACCCGATAATTGGTGTCTGCCTCAGGGATGTGGTTAGATTGCCCAAATACACGGGTGAACTCCTCGTATAGCCTTTGGTGTTCCGTACTAAGCCCATGAGGAGTTGTTTAGGCTTCCTTGGGAGTTTCCACGGGTAGGGGTGGTTAGGCAGTGTTGGAGACTGCAACCCTAGTTCTCTTGGTTCCTCTCTATGGAGCCATTCTGAAAATTTTAATATCAAATCTATTAGTTACTATATTTTCTAGTCTTGATTATGTATTCAAGGAAATAGGCTCTGATACCACTCAAGTTGTCACGCCCCAGCCCAATTTGGTCGAATCCCCATGATCAACCCCCACTCTCCCGGCTTACTAAGGGTTTGCCCCTTCTTTTTAAACCATGAGTAGTAAGGCGTCCTTTAAACCTACATCTTTCCTAGATTGTGGGGGTGTTGGGAGCCAAATTGGCATATCTTTTAGCTCTAATTCAGAGGATGACTATGGGGATATTGGGAGGGCTTGGTTTAGCTTGAGGACTCGAATTGGTTGATTTTAGCTTAGTTGAAACATGGCAGTTTCAGTCCGCCAAAGCTGATTCAATATTCGATCACGCCGACACTTCTCAGGTGACCCTTAGAGCAAATGGAGACTACAGGCGGGTAGCTAACTTCTCCTCGAATCTAAAGAACCTGACCTCGCCTTGTTTGACTTAGAAAAGTGCCTATGTCAGAGCTCTAGTTCGAGCTTCACCAGAAATGGGAGTAGTTGGGAGAGAATGGAGTTTTTAGGTGTGGAGAGGATGAATGAGGAAGGGCTCTTTATATAGGACGGGGTTTATACTTCATGTTCGTATAAGGAGGGAGACCTCATCCCATCTACACCCCAGTCTCAATGCATAAGAAGCCCAACACAGTAGCTTCATGACTAACTCGTATGACGAGAAGTGCAAACACAATAGCTTCTACCTCCATTATCCCCACCATGTCGTCCAACAGCCCTTGGAACCCATCACTATCCCCTTGGTTATTTTTATGCTCTCGAATCAAAGTGCATGCACAAACAATAGTTTTCATATATTTAGCCATTTTCTTTTGTGTCGACGGTCTAACGGCCCCGACACTTGACCTGGCCTGTAGCTATTTGCCTGACTGGTCCATCAACCTAGCCCTATCACAGTATCACTAACTCATCGAGCCTTGTTGGTCCTAACTTGGTACCATGGTGAATCACACAAATATTTCCACTTTTAATGAATGTTTTCATGGCTCTTCCTATTCATGTTTGTTTACAGGCTTTAGCCCATGCCCACTAGACTTGGGCCCACTAGACTTGGGCCTACTTCACGCATTTTTCAAAACTGGGCCTTCAGCTCTATGAGTTCAAATTTGAGGCTCTATACCTTTTAGAGCATTCCAGCTCTCATCAAGAAGGTCTCCCAAATAGTTTAAGCAATGACACACAGTCAGTGGAGAACACTTCTAATAAAAACCTCTTTTAGCTTGAAGTACACATCGCACCAACTGGGTGTGATGATAGAGATAGGTTTGTTACAATTGGTAAGCAGGTTTAACCTTTCTTAAAAGTGAATATCTTCCCAACTGGGTATGATATATAAAAAGTCCCACTTATAAAGGGTAAGTAGGATCTCGGTTAATAAAAGTGTTCATCACCCCAACAAGGTATGACGTTTAAAATGTCCCACACATAGTCGTTTTTCAATGTTTAAAACATGATTCTCATCCCAACTGGGTGTTACCTTAGTAAGCCCTATCACCTAGGAATGAGGGAGTCTCCGGTGATTCAAAAATTCCTCCGGTCAGATCACCAGCGAGCAGGGCGGAGGCCGAGTCTCACGGTGGCCGGTAGCTTAAACAATTGTAGAGATCCCTATATAAAGAGCACCCCTCCATTCATTCTTAGCATCCCACAATCGAGCAAAGATGAAGAAGTGTACTACTTTTCGATGAGCAGCGAAACCGAGCTCTAACGATTGGACTTTTCTCAACCTTCGATGCCACATTTGGTGTCTTTAGAACCGGGAGGAAGTCCTTTACCTAGCCACACCTTCCTTTTAGCCTAAGGACCACCGAGGAGGAGTAAGGGAGCTCAAATAGTGATGCCGCTCATCGGCCAAAAATCTGCCCGAACTCCTGCAGCTCAAATTTAGCTCTACCCTGGACAATTCTAGCCAAGTCAGACACCCAAAATCCACCTAAAGGTGCCTTGACCTTCCCCTAAGCTATGAAGGTAAGTTCCCTCTGCCACCCTTCATCGGAAAATACTATTCACGAGAAAATTCTGCAAAACCTTTAACTAAGAAATTCACACTACTCAAGTCACCAATTGAGGCGTGGTTTTATCTAGGGAGGATCCCCACGAAGAGTGCAACGCAGTGACGACAAAATCTCCGATCACCGGACCCCACAAGTAAGATATCGAAGCTTTCTCTCTCTAAACTATATTTTCTAGCAAATCTCCATTTGAGCTCATTTTTTTTAGCCAAATGAAGAGGTTCATAGCTTAAAATGATGAGGAAAATGTAGGAAAGGTGATTCAAATCATAAATTAGTGCAGTTAACAACGTTTTGATGCTCAATTGAATGAAATTGTAATTCAGAGACCAAATTGCAATTTTTGAAAAAATGGGCACTTTTGGGGATTTAAGAAAATTGGGGGCCGAATGGCAAATTAATGAAATTGAGAGCATTTTCATAAAATTTATTCCAAATTGAGGGACAATTGGGCAATTTGGGCAAAATGGAGGATCAATTAGCAATTTTGAGAAGTTTGGGGTCAAATTGCAATTTTTGGGAAATTAGGAACTAAATGGAAAATTTGGAAAATTGAGGGCCAATGGGTAATTTTGATAAGATTGAGGACCCGAGGAGAATAATTAGAAATCCTAAGAGCTTAATTGAAACCAAGGAGTAAATAGGGACCTAAATGTACAAGTACAAACTTTACCGACCTAAGTGCAATTAAGGCATGATGTGAGGGCATATGTGCAAATAACCAAAACATATGTGGCCCCTCGGGCAAAGCATCTTGATATGGTTATTCATGCCGTGTAGGAACAGACTGCTCGAGCACCGGCTCTAGGAGACGTAACGCGAAGCAAGGCTCTGTCGGGACAACCCCTTCGAGATTATCAAGTGAGTGGGAACCTTATAACATCCATTCTGGTTGGAAAGATGATTCGCCTTGAAAATAATTTTCTCAGGATTAGCCTCTCCTAACTGGGTGACTTTGCTTAAAACAATTGGGAGCTAATTCCGAGGCTTAGGCTCGGTATGCAAGTGGGCCAAAGGCTAATGTACACGGGTATGGACCCATCCAGGATCAGCATGTGATGAATAATGCTAAAAGATCCAATTAATGGGTAATTGTGTGTGATACCTGCCGAGCTAAGTCTAGGATGTTGGGCTTCTTGGGCCAAACCGCTACTAAGCCGAAGTTTGGTCATCGAACCTGTTGGGCCAGTACGCGTGGGCTAAAGCCAAGCCAATAGACTGTTGCGCTGGAGGGCCAAAGATAATGACTATAAATGAAAAACTTCCTGATTGTGTATGCATTGTGAGATACGGGGCCATTAGGACAACTGGTATGAGATAGTGATGAATCCTAAGGGCCGCTAGATGACCTAGGGTGCATAACGGCGGTTTGGCATCCAAAGGAGCTTCCTGCTCACTAAGACCGAGGTAGTAGGGGAAAGGAGGTCTCATCCCACAAAGTGGACACCATGAAGTGATTAAAGTTTGAGGGTTGGAAGAGCAAGGTCCTCTCAAACCTCGGGTAGAGGCAGTTAACCTATATCAGGGTTGACGGTAAACGCAATCTAGTCCACAAGTGGAACGGTCGGGGACCATTCTACGAACGTGTCATCCCTCCTATGATTGGAGGGTGGTTAATTGTGTGCAAAACCATGAAGGAGCTTAATGTGAAATGTTGAAATCCTGAAAGCATCTAATTAAAGATTTCCAAAGATTACTCTCATTTACTGAGTCGTCAAACTCACCCCCTCCCTCTAAACATTTTTCAGGAAGGAACAAGAACGACACCAAACTCTTCTTTAGGACCTGTACCAAGTATAAAAATTTAAAATTCTAGTTTTAAGCACACCATTGTTTTGATAATGAATTTAGATAAATTTAGAAATTTTTAATTTTCAAAAAACTCGGTCGAATCGGGCTTGAACCGGCCGATTTAAGCATTAAACCCGGTTCAGACCGGTCTAATCTAGTTTAGAACAGTGTCGTCTTCTTCCTTCAGATGACAACACTGTTCAATCACGGGAAAAACAAACAATGTTGGCGAAGGTGAAAAGTCTCCATTCAGGGTGTTTCAGACCATGAATGAGCGCCATAAAGGTACCAATTAGAAGATTAGAGTCCATGAGCTCCCTATAAAAAGAGCTACGCTCCATTCCTTCTCCTTACACCTAAAAACTCCACTCTCTCTCAACTACTCAATTTTTTGGTGAAACTTCAACTAGGGATCCGACATTGAGGTTTTTTTTAGCCTTAGAAGACGAGGTTGGGTTCCTTAGATTAGGGGAGAAGTCAACTACCCGATGACAGTCTCCATTTGATTCAAGGATCGCCGGTGATGTGCCAATGTAATAAAATAGTGAAGCAGCTCCGGCAGACCAGAGCTGCCCTAGTTTGGCTGAGCTGAAATCGATTGAATTCAGCCCTCCTCTAGCTTAACTATGCTCTCCCAACACTCCCACGACGCTCACACGACCGAATCAGAGCTAAAAGGTAAGCCAATTCGGCTCCCCTCTGTAATTTTTTATCAGCGTTAGAGAGAGAAATATTGAAATTTCACTGACCAAATTCTCACTCAATTTGGCATGAATTGTTGCAATTCTTGATCCTAGGAGGAACTTTAGGACGAGACCTACCTGCCCCAATAGAAAGCTTGGACTGTCGCACCTTTGATGATATGCTTTCGAAGATTTCTCTCTGTTTGAGCTTGTTTCGGCCTTAATTCATGCGATTCAAAGCTTAGTTGAATCGTATGGATGTGTGGGAACTCAATTATACCTTCAATTTCAACTATTAACCTCGACTGAATGCAATTTGATGAAATCAAATTCGGCCAGATTGAAAGGGGAAAATTCGAGGAAACTTTTGGGCGAAATTTGGGATTTCGTAAAATTGAGGGACCAAATTGCATTTTCCCAAACTTCTATTGGCCATGAAAAGGATGTTGGAGGACAAATTAGTCAATTTTTGAAAATAATTGAGGCCAAATTGCCATTTCTGTAAAGTAGGGGCAAAATGGTAATTTTTGAAAAGTTAGGGACCAAATTGGAAATTTGAAAAAACTTGAGCCCCTTAAATGATTTTGAGTAAATTTAGGATCCAAAGTGAATTTTTAGAAGTTTCAGGACTCAATTTGGAGAAAAGCTAGCTTTAGGGACCTAAAATTAATGAAAAAGAACTTTAGGGACCTAAATGCAATAACTAAAAATTTTTGGCATTTTTGTTCATACAGAGGAAGGAAGGCTATTATGCCAAATATTAATAGATAAGGATATCCAAATCGTGTAGTAACACGAAGGACTATAACGCTGGCAAGGATAAGCTAGCGTGGAGGCAAAAACCGACTGAGAAGGATTACACTAGGATCATCGGGTGAGTGGGTTTATTCACATCATACCCGGTTGGGATGATGAGCACATCAAAAATGAAAAGCCACTTCTACGTGGAATTTTTACATCACACTCGATTAGAGTGATGTGAGAACTATGCGGAAAAACTACTTACCGGTTGTGATGTAAAAATTTCACATAGAAGCGGTTAAACGTCTTATCGGTTGTAAGTAGATCATACCTGGTTGAAATGATTGATTTCCTAGAAGAAAGGAGAAAACTCACTTACTTGTTATAAGCTGAGATATCATCACACCTGGTTGGTGTGATGAATGGAAAGTTTATTTTGTCAAAAGTGTTCTCCCTTGACTGTGTGCCAATGCTTAAAAATTTTGGGAGACCTTCTTGATGACAGCTAGAACAACTCAGATAGGACAGAGGCATCGGTTTTGGAACTTGTGGGTTAAAATGCCCAATTTTGGAAAATCACGTACAGTGGGTCCAAGGCCAGTTGGCACGAGCAGGAGCTCGTAAATAAACATGATCTATTTATGCCATGAAAATTATAAATGAATGGAATGTGTAATTTTGCCATTGTACCAAGACAAGACTGACATACTCGATGGAATGGCGGTAGTGCGTCAGGGCCAGGACAAACAGCTGTAAGTCGAGTTAAGAGTTAGGGCCATTGGACCAGTGGCACCAAAGATAAATGACATTGTGGAAAATTTATTGTTTGTTCATGCACTTGAGGTTTGGGACCATTAAGACACCCAAGATAGGTATTGATGTGTCCTAAGGGCTACTGGATGACATGGTGGAGATAAGCGTAGTCCGTTTTGCCAGTAGTCATGGAAACTCAACGCAGCGTCATGGGCATGAGATCGGGGTGGGGTTAGGATGAGGTCTATGACCTCAAATAGAAACGGAGCTGATTTCGAGTTTTTTGGGTCGGATGATACAAACATCCACTCATTCCTAGGGTAGAAGTGCACTGGCTTCTATCTAGGTGGCCGGTAAAGTCGCTTCGACTTCACAAGTGGGTGCAGTGGACCGGCTGTCCTATGAATGTGTGATTCCCTTCCTGATGAAGGGTGTGGGTTGATTGTTAAAAACACCTGATGTGGAAATGAGGAAAATGGTTTGAAAAGCCGAGAATTTAGGGAAATAATATTTTTCAAACAAATATGGAGTCTGGCACACTCTGATTAAAGATGTTTTAATTATGAACACTCTCTCCCAACACCCATTCACTAAGTTCTCGAACTCACCCCCTCCTTTTACCCCTTTTTAGGTAACCGAGAGAAAACCCACTTAAAGAATTTCTGATAGCTGAACCTGCAAGACAGGTATGTAAGGTATATACATTCAGTTTTGATTAATGTTATTCTAGGAAATATATAGGTAAAAAGGACATCTTACTCCTCAAGATTTAGAGAAGGGGAAAACCCTTAATAAATCGGTAGAGTGGTGGGTTTCTCACGGGGATCCGACCAAACTGAGTCGGGGCGTGACAATTGCAGCTCCATTAACTCACCTCATGAGGAAGGGAGTAGATTATTAGTGGGATGCTAAGTGCGAGGAGTCCTTCCATGAGCTTAAGTCCCGATTGATGACGGACCTAGTGGTGGCCATACCCGATTCGGATGCCGAGGAATACATGGTATACAGTGATGCATCCAGACAAGGACTAGCATGTGTCCTAATGTAGCAGGGAAGGGTCATTGACTATGCGTCGCAAGAAATGAAACCCCATTAGAAAAACTACCTTACCCATGATGATAAGCTGGCAACAATAGTGTTTGCCCTTAATATTTGGTGTCACTATTTGTACGAGGTAAAGTGTTGCATATACACCGACCACAAGAGCTTAAAATACTTTCTAAGCCAAAAGGAACTCAACTTGCGGCAGCGGAGGTGGCTAGAGTTGGTAAAGAACTATGACTTGATGATCGAGTACTACCCCGTTAAGGCAAATGTGGTAGCTGATGTGCTCAACTGCAAATACCACACAGGAGTGGCCTCAGTAAGGACCTGCTACCTACCCCTGTTAATCTAGTTGGGTAACTTGAGAGTGAACCTTAGCATGGACAAAAGATGGGGTAGCCTAATGGCCAACCTAGTCATATGACCTAGCCTAGTAGAACAAATACAAACCCCTACAAAAGGAGGACAAGGAGCTTCGTCCTCTTTGGAACCAGCCTGTTAACAACCCAGCCCAAGACCTCACAATAAGGAGCGATGGGATAATGACCTTTAAAGGGAGGGTCTGGGTACCAAACAATCTGGGATTAAAAAGGGGAATACTGGAAGAGGCACGTAACTCAATACATGCCATGCATCCTGATAGCACAAAGATATAAAACACCATAAAACAAGCGTACTGGTGGAAAGGGATGAAAAATGATAACGCAGAATATGTGGCCAGATGCCTGTCATGCCAACAGACTAAGGTCGAACACCAGAAGCCCTCTGGACTACTACAACCCCTCCCAATTCCCGAATAGAAATGGGAGAATATCACCATGGATTTCTTAATCAGGCTACCAGTGACAAAAAGAGGTCGGGACGCTATATGGGTCATCGTAGATCGGCTAACGAAGTCCACCAACTTCCTACCCATACGAGTGACAAACCCGATAGAAAGGCTAGCCGCCTTGTATGTGGGAGAGATTGTATGACTACACGAGGTTCCCATAAGTATAGTATCAGATTGGGACCCGTGGTTCACCTCTCGATTTTGGCCTAGCCTACAAGTGGCCCTCGGAACCAAACTCCACATGAGCACCGCCTTCTGCCCCGAGATGGATGGGCAGTCTGAACAGACCATCCAAACCTTGGAGGGCATGCTCCAAGCATGCATTTTGACAATGAACAAGGCATGGAGGACTATCTATGCCTCATCAAATTCGCATATAACAATAGTTATTAGGCCAACATCCGGATGGCACCTTACATGGCCCTCTACAGGTGACCTTGTTGCACGCTCCTATTTTAGGAGGAGGTAGGGGAAAGAAGACTCGAGAAGGTCGAGTTGATAGAGGATGCAATCAAGAAGATACAAATAATAAGGAGCCGACTCAAGGTGACTCAAGATCAACAGAAGTGTTATGCCAACCACCAGAGATAGAACTGGGAGTTTGAGGTAGGGGACCGAGTATTCCTCAAGGCGTCACCGTGGAAGAGAATAATCAGGTTTCAATAGAGGGGAAAGTTGAAACATTAGGTACATAGTTTTTTACACCATAACTGAAAGGGTTGGACCAGTAGCATACAGGTTGGAGTTACCCCTGGACCTACAAAGAATTCATGACGTCTTTCATGTGTCGGTGCTATGAAAATATGAGTCCAACCCTAGCCGTCTGTTGGATGAACTACTATTAGAGATTGAGGAAGACCTGATCTACGAAGTGGAACCAATACAAATCCTCGATTGATGCGAGAAAAACCTTTGAAAAAAGAGGATCCCCACAGTAAAGATACTTTGGCGGAATGTTCAAGTAGAGGAGTAAACGTGAGAGTTTCAGTCGATTGTAAAGGGTAGATACCCGCAATTGTTCAGTATCTAATGGTTTTGACGAAAAAACTCCTAAAAGGAGGGTAGAGTTGTAAAACCTATCCTTTGGGTCCAAGGAAAACTGGAAAAAGAAGCGGTAAATTTTTCATGTGAACAACAGAGCTAATTAATGTTAAAAAAAATAGTAAAGAAGGGTTAATGTGGGAAATTGGAAGATCGCAAGTGGCCAAAAATTCACAAAAATCGTCAAAAAGAGCTAGGAAGTGAATTGGATGAGAGAGCCAAACCCGAATTGGATTAAACCGGAGTGAACCATAGTGAACTAGTTCAATAATTTATTTTTCTAGGAGGCTTAAAAATATCAATTTGTGAAATTGAGGCCAACATTATATTAAAAATAAATTTAGATTAATTTAGAAATTTTTAAATTTTAGAAAGTTGGTCAAATCGGGTGTGAACTGGCCGATTTTTGAATTCAGGTCACCGAACCCGGTCAAACCGGACTAGTAAACGGTACAACCGGTTAACGAACCAAACTGGTGAACGGTTCAACCGGTCAATAGACTAGATAGGTCAATGGTCAACGGCGCCTTGTCAGCAACCACAGGACATGGGCAGCCAATGGGAGGCTACAACATGTCCAATCATTGATCAGCGGATGACCCGTCAGCCTGCCACGCAGACACAAGTAGCCAATGGGTGGTTGCCACTTGTCCGGTCAACGGCTGACGTGATGCCCGAGCTAAATCACCACGTCAAAAAATTGGCCAATCACAGAGTGCCATGTGGCATGCCCGTCACATCATCGTCTTCAAGAAGGCCTGGAAAACTCAAATTAGGAACGTCAAAGAAACATTATGTAAGGAAATAACTTAATTGGACCAAACAATTTTGAGGAGTAAACTAAGTCTAACCGGAGATGGGGAATAGTGGGAGAATACACTCCAACTAAGACAAAGAGGGAAAAACTAGGGATATAAAGGTACAAAATGTTTGAAAATGATAAGGATAAGAGACATACCTCAAAGGAGTAGGTGAATATGGAAGTGAGTGGAAATAAAACAAGGTCAACCGAAAGTACCATTGGATCCAAAGAGCAAGAATAAGTTGGTAAAGATATCGACAAAATACACTTCCGAAATTTAAGGAGTTCAAGGGTAGAATTAGAAGGAAATACAGAGGGAAGGAGAATGGAAAGCTCATCAGAGAAAGAAATTACTCGACTCATGACTTAGAATTAGCGGCGGTAATGTTGGCCCTAAGGATATGGTGCCCCTACCTTTACGGGATTGAGTACAAGATATACATAAATCACAAGAGCTATAAGTACTTCCTAACTCAAAAGGAATTAAACCCCATCAGGAGAGACGACTGAAATTGGTGAAGGATTATGATCTTGCAAATAAAATACCACCCCAAAAAGGCTAATGTGGTAGCAGATGCTTACAATCGCAATTATCAAACTGAGACGACATAAGTAAAGACAAGTAACATATCCTGTTATAATAATTGGGAAGGATAGTGACAGACCTGAGGAAAGACAAGCAGGAAAAATGCTTGGTGGTTAATGTGGTGGTAAGACCTAGTCTAATGAGCATATTAAGGCTCAATAAAAGATTGATAAAGAAATTCAATCTTACTTGGATCCGGCTAATAGAGAAAGGAAACCAGATAATGACATGCGAAGTGATAGAGCAATGACCTATAAGGGTAGGATATGTGTGCCTTGAGATAAGGAGTTGAAAAGATTAATTCTGTAAGAGGCACACGGTTCAGTGTATACTATGCATCCGGGCAGTACTAAGATGTACCACACCCTCAAACAAGAATACTGGTGGAAGGGTATGATACGGGACATTGTGGAATATGCAGCCCAATGTTTGACCTGTCAACGGATAGAAGTGGAGCATCGAAAACTGTCAGCACTATTACAACCATTACCAATTCCCGAGAGGAAATGAGAGCACATCATCATGAACTTCATCACAGGCCTATCGGTGACTAAAAAGGGGTCGAGATGCAATTTGGATAATAATGGATAGATTGACCAAATCAGTTCATTTCCTCCATATAAAAGTGACGGACATAGAAGAACAACTGGCTATCCTATACATGAAGTAAATAATAAGACTCCATGGTGTTCTGATGAGTATAGTATCAGATAGAGATTTGAGATTTACTTCCATGTTTTGGCCAAGTTTGCAAAACGCCATGGGGACTAAGCTCCATATAAGAATGGCATTTCACCCTCATACAGATGGACAGTCTGAGTGAACTATCCAAACCTTGGAAGACATGTTGAGAGCATGTGTGCTCACCATGAATAAAAGCTGGGAGGAATACTTATGCCTGATGGAGTTTGCATATAATAATAGTTATCAAGCCAGTATCTAGATGGCTCCCTATGAAGCCCTTTATGGATGACCTTGTCATACCCCTTTATTTTGGGAAGAAGTGGGGGAATGAAAATTAGAAAGGACAGAAATAATAGAGGATGCCATAGAGAAGATAAAATTAATAAGGAGTCGTTTTAAGACTACACAGGACAGGCAGAAGAGTTATGCGGACAATCGAAGGAAAGATCTGGAGTTCGAAGTGGGTGATCAGGTATTCCTCAAAGTATCTCCATGGAGAGGAATACTTAGGTTTCAGCAAAGAGGAAAGCTGAAACCAAGATATATTGGCCCATATCCCATTATTCAAAGGATAAGACTGGTAGCTTATAAATTAGAACTGAATCCTGATCTGTACAGAATACATGATGTATTCCACATTTCAGTACTTCGAAAATATCTACCTGATCCTAGTCACGTACTGGACAAACCACCAATGGAACTAGAAGAGAACCTGACTTATCAGACAGAGCCGGTATGAATCATTGACTGTAGAGACAAGAATTTGAGGAACAAGAAAATTACTATGGTCAAGGTGTTAGGGCAGAATGGACCCGTGCACGAAGAGACATGGGAAACTGAGTCTATGATGAGGGATAGTTATCCTTAGTTATTTAACGTGTAACTGTTTTGAGAACAAAACCCCTAAAAGGAGGGGAGAGTTACCCCGTCGTTTAGTAATGAGAAAATCGGGGAAAGAACCAGTAAATTTGAATCTTTAAACCGAATTGGTCTACAAGCCCGATTGTTAGGGGATTAGCAAATTTGAAAAATTCTAACTCCCATGTGACTCAAAAAGGTTAGTAAACTTGGGAAAAGAACCCTAGGAAGAAATAAGGAGGAAAGACTGAAGCAGTTCAAGAGAACCGAGTCCAAACTAGATAGAACCGGTTTATGAACCGAGTTAATTCATGAACCGGAACCGATAGAGAATGGGTAAACTAGGAAGCTTATGGATCCCTTGTGATTCAAAGAGATTTATAATCATTGGGAAGGAACCTTAGAATAATGTGGGAGAGAAAAACCAGATCGGTTCGGGTGAACCGGACCTGAACCAGATTAAACCGGGTTAAGAACCGAACTAGTTTATGAACTGGAATCGATTAAGAGATGGTAAACCAGGAATTGTATGGACCCTAAGTGACCCAAGGAGTCACAAAAGACATGGAAATGGACTTGTGAAGGAATTGAAGATGAAAACCAAACCAGTTCAGGTGAACCGAATCCGAACTAGTTTGGACCGGTTTGAATCACTATTGAACTAGATCCTAAATTCATTTTTCTTGGTGGCTTAAATAATTCAAATTTGAGATTTGAGGGCACCATTGGATAGAAAATGAATTTAGAAATTTTTAGATTTGAAAAACTCGGTCGAATGAGGGGTGAACTGACCGGTTTAATCTTTAAACCCGGTTTGGACTGGTCCGACCCAGTTCGAAACAGTGTCATCTTCTTCTTCAGGATGATATCACTGTTCACTCGTCGAAAAATCGAAGCAGCGCCAGGAAATAAAATATTTTCGGTTGGTACGTTTCAAGTCTTCAAAGCCTGTCATAATAGTGCTAAACGGACGGCCAACGGGTCCCTAAGCTACCTATATAAAGAGCCACTCTCTATTCGTCCTCTCCACACCTAAAAAGCTCACACTCTCTCAGTTGCTTAGTGTAAACCCCACACTTTTGAGTTAAGGAAAATTAGGAAAAGAACCGATCAATCTCAGTAAGTAAACCGAGACGGTTTACAAATCCGATCATTTGGGAACAAGCAATTTGGAAATTTACAACTTACGAGTGATTCAAAGGGTTTATTAAACCTTGGAAAAGAAACTTAACACAAAATACAACAGAAAAATCAAATTGGTTTAGGTGAACAAGATCCCATAAAAATTATAAAGTTAAGCATGCTTGCTTGATAGTAGTGTGAGGATGGGTGACCTCTTGGGAAATATGAATTTTTTTTTTGTAACTCGAAATTTTTGTCAAAAATTTTTATGCGAACTTATCATAAATAACCATAAATTAATATATATTTAATTATTATAATTAATACTAATAATTTAATACCTAAATTAAATTATTGGAATTAATACAAATAATTTAATACCAAAATTAAATTATTGGAATTAATACCAATAATTTATGGCAATATTAATACTAATAATAAATCTCTCACAGGTTTTACACCTATATAAAGAGGTCATCCCCATTCATTCTCCTCACACCCGAATAGTTCTCTCTCTCTCTCTCTACTGCTCCATTTCCCGATGAAGCTTAAACCATAGCTTCGACTTCAACATATTTCTTAACCTTGAGAGCTGAGGTTGGGCTCTTTATAACCGGGGAGAAATCAGCTATCTGATAGCAAACTCCAGTCAATCCGAGAATCACTAGAGAAGCGCCGACATGATGGAATATTGAAGCAGCTCCGGTGGACCGAAGCTGCCCTATTTCGACCCAGTTGAAATTGTCCATTTAGAGCCCTACTCAAGCCAAAACAAGTCTTCTCAACACTACCTTAGCCCTCCCACGGCCGAATTATGACTGAAAGGTAAGCCAATTCGGCTCCCCTCTGCAATTTCCGATCGATGCTAGAGAGAGAACTCACAGATTGAAATTCTAACTAAATTCGGCTTCAATTGATGTGATTCTTGATTCTAGGATGAACCTCAAGATGAGAGCTATCCACCCAGATTGAAAACTCGGACCGTCGTGCCCTCACCAGTGAAAAATCAAAACTATAGTTTGTTTTCCGGTGAAGCTCCATTTGAGCTCGTTCCGGTGTTAAAATATGTGATTCAAAGTTTCTTAGAATCGTATGAACATGAAAGAACTCAATTTCAACTCCAATTTCAACAATTAGAAGGGTTTGATCGGTAAATTTGATAAAATCAAATTCGGTAGTGTTGAAGAGTTGAAATTGGGGGAAATTTTGGGGATTTTCGAAATTCAAAGGGCCAGAATGTAATTTTATGAAAATTTGGGGCAAAACTTACCATTTTTGTAAAGGAAGGGGAAAATGGTAATTTTGGAAAATTTGGGGGACCAAATTGGAAATTTGGGAAATTAAACCCCTTTTTGGTGAAATTGAATAAATTGAGGTCCCAATATAAATTTTAAAGGTTACGGGACTCAATTTGAGGGAAAACTGACATTTGGGACTTATAGTTAAAGAAAAATAACTTTAGGGACGTAATTGCAAATATCTAAAAGTTTGGATTTTCTCATTCATTGGAAATGAATGAAGGCTGTTATGCCGAGTAATAATGAACAAGGATGTTCATATCGTGTAGGAACGCCAGCGTGTACGAGCTCGCGTGAATACAAAGAACTAGTCAAGTGGAATTCACTACATTAACAGGTGAGTGGGTTTACTAACATCATACCCGGTTGGGATATGAGCACAATTTAAAGTTAAAAACCACTTACCGGTTGTGAGTAGGTTTACTAACATCATACCTTGTTGGAATGATGAGCACAACTTAAAATTAAAAACCACTTACCGGTTGTGAGTGGAAATTTTATATCATACCCGGTTGGGCAATGATAAGTACCTCGGTATGAAAACCCACTATTAAGTGATATTTTAAACATCACTACTTAGAGGAAGTGATGTGAAAATCATGCGGAAAAACTACTTACCGGTTATAAGTAGATCATACCCGGTTGGTATGATGAGACTTCCCTGAAGGAAGTTGAAAACCCGTTCATCGGTTATGAACAGAGATGTCCTTATACCGATCGGTATGATGGATAGTAAAAACCTATTTTTGTTGAAAGTGCTCTCCCCTGACAGTGTACCAATACTTAAACAATTTGGGAGACCTTCTCGACAGGAGCTCGAATAGCTCTGATAGGTTGGGGGCCTCAGTTTTTGGAACTTGGGGGCTAAATGCCCGATTTTGAAAATCTCGTACAATGGGCCCAAGGCCAGTTGGCACGAGTAGGAGCTCGTAAATGAACATGATATATGTGCCATAAAACTTAATAAGTGAATTGTTTAGCCATGGTACCAAGATAGGACCGACATGCTCAGTCAACTAGCGGTAGTGCGACATGATAGGTCGATGGACCAGTCAAGACAAACAACTGCTGTTTGAGTTGAGAGTCGGGGCCGTTGGACCAGTGGCACCACAGATTACATGGAAATTTGAGAAAACATTGTTTGTGCATGCACTGTGAGTACGGGATCATCAAAACGCCCATGAGGGGTAGTGATGTGTCCTAAGGGCACTGGACAAGCTGGTGGCTATAAGGGCAGTTCGTCGTTCTAGGTGTCTATGTGAAATCTAGAGTAGCACCAAGCGCATGAGACCGGGGTGGGGATGGGGTGAGGTCTCCATCCTCATATGGACACGAAGAAGTTATTTCGGGATTATCGGTCGGATGTCGCATACATCCACTCATTCCCAGGGTAAAAGTGGTTGTACTTCTATTTGGGTGGCAGGAAAAGTCACTTCGAAGCCACTAGCGGGTTCAGTAGTGATACTGACTTGCGAATGTGTGTAACCTTCATGATGAAGGATGTGTGTTGGGTGATGACACATCGTGGTAAATAAGAAATGGTGGAAAAACCCAAATTTTTTTTAAATGAAGGGATTTTTGAAAAGAAAGGAGTCTGGCACACTCCATATAAATGTTTTTCTTAAAAGTTAAAAGTAGACCTTTGAAAATCTATTCACTGAGTAGTCGTACTCACCCCCTCTCTTATATCCCTTTCAGGAAATCTCGGAAAGCCTACCCTAAAAGACCATCAACTAAGATGCCTGTAAGACAGGTATGTAAAGTTTAAAATTTCATGCAGTTTTGATTATGCTATTCCAAGAAATGGTGTAGGTTTAAAGGACGCCTTGCTCGTTATGGATTATGATAAGGGGAAACCCTTTAATAAACTAGGAGAGTGGCGGGTTGTTCACGGGGATCCAACCAAAACTGGGTCTGGGCGTGACACTTAGTTTACTGGCGAAGCTCGAACCAGAGCTCTGATATAGGGTCAATTCTAAGCTAAAGAAGGTGAGGTCGGGTTCATTAGAACTGGGAAGAAGTTAGTTACATGGTGGTGACATCCATTCGTTCTGAGAGTCGTCGGAGAAGCGCCAGTGTTATCGAACACTGAAGCACCTTTGAAGGGTCGAAGCTGCCCTGTTTCGGCCGAGTTGAAATCGGCCAATACAAGCCCTCCTTAGGCCAAACCAAGATCTCCTGACACCTCCTCAGCCCTTCCACGGCCGAATTAGGACTAAAAGGTAAGCCAATTCGGCTCCACTTTACAATTTTCAATCAGTGTTACAGAGAGAGTTAGCCAAATTTCAATGACGAAATTCTAATCCAATTCAACATCAATTGATGTCATTCTTCATCCTAGGAAGAAACTTTGGAGAAGAGCTACCTACTCAGATAGAAAACTCAGACCGCTGTGCCCTAACCGGTGAGAAATCGAAGCTTTCTCTCTATAGTATGTTTTTCGGCGAAGCTCCATTTGAGCTCATTCCGACATTAAAACCTGCGATTTAAAGTTCTACAGAATCGTATGAACATGTAGAAACTAAATGACCACTTCAATTTCAACAATTAGAGGTGTTTTATTGGTCAATTTGATAAAATCAAATTTAGCTGTGTTAAAGAGTTTAAATTGGTGAGAAATTTGGGGATTTTCGAAATTTGAAGGGCCAAAATGAAATTTTCTAAAATTGAGGGTCAATTGGTCATGATAAGAATATTAGAGGGCCAATTGAGAAATTTTAGAATTTTTGCGGCAAAAATTACCATTTTTGTAAAGGAAGGGCAAAATGGTAATTTTGGAAAAATTGGGGGAACAAATTGGAAATTAGGAAAATTAAAACCCTGTTTGCGAAATTTAATAAATTGAGGTCTTAAGATAAATTTTAAAAAGTTTTGGTTCTCAATTTGAGGAAAAACCCGTAATAGGGACTTCAAGTTAAAGAAAAATAACTTTAGGAACCTAATTGCAAATGTATATAAAGTTAGGTTTTCTCATTCATTTGGAACGAATGAGGGCTATTAAGCCAAAGAATATTGAACAACTATGTTCATTTCGTGTAGGAGAATGAGATATCAGAAATGCTAGTCGAGGTTCAGCGTGCTAGGGACGAAACTCGACTAAGTGGAATTTCACTATACAATTAGGTGAGTGGGATTTTATATCATACCCGGTTGGGGATGACAAGCATATCGAATTAAAAACTCACTACTATGTGGTATTTTAAACATCACGACTTAGAGTAGTGATGTGAAAACCATGCAGAAAAACTACTTATCGATGGTAAGTAGATCATACCCGGTTGGTATGATGAAACTTCGTCGAAGGAAGTTGAAAACCTGTTCATCGGTTATGAATGGAGATGTCCTTATATCAGGTCGGTATAATGGACGGTGCCAATGCTTAAACAATTTGGAAGACCTTCTCGATGGGAGCACAAATAGCTCTTATAAGTCGGAGGACTCGGTTTTGTAACGTGGGGGCTAATATGCCCAGTTTTCAAAAATCTCAAATAGTGGGCCATCGGCCAATGGGCACGAGCAGGAGCTCATAAACGAACATAATATATGTGCCATAAAACTTTAATAAGTAAATTGTATGGTCATGGTACCAAGGCTGGTCCGACATTCTCATTCAACTAGCAACAGTGCGACATGACCAGCCAAGATAAACAACTGCAGGTTGAGTTGAATGTGGGGACCATTGAACTAATAACCCCACAGATTACATGGCATACTAAGAAAACATTGTTTGTGCATGCACTATGAGTACAAGATCATCAAGACACCCATGAGGGGTAGCGATGCATCCTAAGTGCCCTCGACGACCCGGTGAGTATAAGGGCAGTTCATCGTTCCTGGTGACCATCTGATATTTGGAGTAGCACCAAGTGTATGAGACCAGGGTGGGTACTGGATAAGATCTCTATCCTCATATGGGCACAAAGAATTGATTTTAGGATTGAGGGTCGGATGTCACGTACATCCGCTCATTCTCAGGGTAGAAGTGATCTATCCTCATATGGGCACAAAGAATTGATTTTAGGATTGAGGGTCGGATGTCACGTACATCCGCTCATTCTCAGGGTAGAAGTGATTGTACTTCTATTTAGGTGGCAGGTAAAGTCGCTCTAAAGCCACAAGTGGGTTCAGTGGTTGTGCTGACCTGCGAATGTGTTTAACCTTCATGATGAAGGATGTGTGTTGGGTGATGACACATTGTGTAATAAGAAATGGTGGAAAAACCCAAGATTTTGAATGAAATGATTTTTTAAAGTGAGGAGTCTGATACGCTCCAATATAAATATTTTTCCTAAAAATTAAAAGTAGACTTTTTAAAAAGCCATTCACTGAGTTGTAGAAACTCACCACTCTTTTCTATCCATTTTCAGGAAAATAGAAAATGACTAGGAGTAACACCAAGCCATATCCTTTATCAAGTAGGCTTAATTTTTCTTAAGCTTGCATTTTAATTGATATAGGTCTTCCAGGGAACAAGGTTGAAATTTTGTCTAGCTCCTCTCGACTAAAAGAAGGAGGAAACTCATTTTGAACTGAGAAAGAGCAGCTGGTTGTTCACAAGAATCCAACCAAACCGGTTGGGGCGTGACACAGCCCCTCATGCAAAACATCCCGATATGGATATTCGCGTCATGTATGAAGAGACTGCTCCAGCACCGGCTTTAGGAGACGCACTGTGCAGCAAGGCTCCGCCGTGACAACCCCATCGAGATTATTGGGTGTGTTGAAACCTTATAACATCCATTCCAGTTGTAATGACGATACGCCTTAAAAATAATTTTCTCATGATTAGCCTCCCCTCACTAGGTGACTCTGCTTAAAACATTTGGTAGCTAATTATAGGGTTTAGCCTCGGTATGCAAGTAGGCCTAAGGCCGATGGACACGGGTATGGACCCGTCCGGAATAAACATGTGATGAATAATGCTAAATGATCCAATTAACAGGTAATTGTGTGTGATACACATCGAGCCATGTAAACCCCACTCTTTGGAGTTAAGGAAAACTGAGAAGAATCGTTCAAATCGAGTGAGAAAAACTGAATTGGTTCACAAACCCGATTTATTGAGGAACAGACAGTTTAGAGAAATTTCAACTCCCATGTGACCCAAAAAGATTCATAAACCTTGGAAAAGAACTTTAGGACAAATTTGAAGAGAAAAACCAAACCGATTCCTATGAATCGGACCCGAACCGGATTGAACCGATTAAGGAATCAAGCTAGTTTATGAATAGGAACCGATAGAGAGATGGCAAATTGGGAAATATATGAACCCTAAGTGGCCTAAAGAGTCACATAAATCATGAAAAGAGACTTTATGTTGAATGGGGGATGAAAACCAAACCGGTTCAGGTGAACCGGATCCAAACCAAATTGAACCAGTTTGGACTGGTTTGACCCACTATTGAACTGGATGCTAAATTCATTTTTCTAGGTGACTTAAAAAATTAAAATTTGAGATTTGAGGCCACCATTGGATAGAAAATGAATTTACATGAATTTAGAAATTTTTAGATTTGAAAAATTCGGTAGAATTGGGGGTGAACAAACCGGTTTACGCTTTGAACACGGTACGAACCGGTCCAGTCTAATTCGGAATATTGTCGTCAGAAAATCGTAGCAGTGCCAGCGAAGAGGAAACATTTTTGTTCAGTATATTTTAGGCCATAAATGATTATTATAAAGGTGCCAAAAGGATGTCTGACGAGTTCCCGAGCTCCCAATATAAAGAGCTCGTCTCCATTCAACCTCTCCACACCTGAAAACCTCACTCTCTCTCACCTGCTTAGTTTTCCGGTGAAACTCGAACCAGAGCTCTAACATAGGATCTTTTTTTAGCCGAAGGAGTCGTGGTCAGGTCCTTACAACCTGGGGGAAGTTAGCTACGCCGTGGTAATATCCATTCGATTCGAGGGTCACCGGAGAAGCATCAGCGTGATCGAACAGTGAAGCAGCTCTGGTGAACTGAAGCTGCCCTATTTCTGCTGAGCTAAAATTGGCCAATTCGAACACTTCTCATGCCAAACCAAGCTCTCCAAACACCTCCTCAACCCTCCTACGATTGAATTAGGACTAAAAGGCAAGCCAATTCGGCTCCCTTGTGTAAATTTTGACTGGTGCTAGAGAGAGAACCGAAAGAATTTGAATGACAGAATTCTCACCCAATTCGACATCAATTGATGCAATTCTTGATCCTTGGAGGAACCTCAGGAGGAGAGCTATCTGTCCAGATTGGAAGCTCGGACCGCCGTGCCCCCAATGGTGAGTAATTGAAGCTTTCTCTCTCTATGTTATATTTTCCAGCGAAGCTTCGTTTGAGCTAGTTCCGACGTCAAAACTTACGATTCAAAGTGCTATTGAATCGAATGAAGATGTAGAAACTTAAATTTAACTTCAATTTCAACAATTAGAAGTGTTTGATTGGCCAATTTGATGAAATCAAATTTGATTGTGTTAGTAAGTTGAAATTAGGGAAAATTGGGGATTTTCAAAAATTTGAAGGACCAAAATGTAATTTTATAAAATTAAGGGTCAATTGGGCATAATAAGAGTGTTAGGGGACCAATTGAGCAATTTTAGAATTTTTGGAGTAAAACATACCATTTTGGAAAGGAAGGGAAAAATGGTAATTGTGGAAAATTTGTGGGCCAAATTGGGAATTTGGGAAACTTGAACCCCTTTTTATGAAATTGAGTAAATTGTGGTACCAAGGGGAATTTTAAAAGTTCCAGGACTTAGTTTAGGGAAAAAACAGGCAATTGGGGGCCTAAAGTAAAAGGAAAAATAACTTAAGCGACCAATTTGCAATTATTTGAAAAGTTGGAAATTTAGTCATTTATACTGAATGAAAGTAATTAAGCCAAATGATAATGAACAACAATGTTCATTTTGTGTAGGAACATGAGATATCAGGAATGGCAGTTGAGATTAAGCTCGCAATGGACAAAAACCTATTAAGTGGAATTTCACTACACGATTGGGTGAGTGGGATTTTTACGTCATACCCGGTTGGGATGATAAGCACCTCGATAATGAAAACCCACTGTTAAGTAGTATTTTAAACATCACATCTGAGAGGAGTGATGTGAAAATCATGCAGAAAAACTAATTACCAGTTGTAAGTAGATCATATCTGGTTGGTATGATGAAACTTCCTCAAAGGAAGTGGAAAATCCATGCATCGGTTATGAGTGGAGATGTCCTCATACACGGTTGGTATGATAGACAGTTAAAAATATATTTTTGTCAAAAGTGCTCTCCCCTGACTATGTGACACTACTTAAACAATTTGGGAAACTTTCTTGACGGGAGCTTGAATAGCTCTATTAGGCTGGAGGCCTCGGTTTTGGAACTTGGGGGCTGATATGCCCAATTTTGAAAATCTTGAACAGTGGGCCCTAGGCTGGTTGGCATGAGTAGTAGCTCGTAAACAAACATGATTTATATGCCATAAAAACTTAAGTAATTTAATTGTTTGGCCATGGAACCAAGACATGACCGACATACTCAGTCAACTAGCGGTAGTGCGATGTGACCGGTCTCCGAACTAGTCAAGACAAACAGCTGCAGGTTGAGTTGAGTATTGGGGCCGTTGGACCAGTGGCACCATAGATTATATGGTATCACATGAAAATTGTTGATTGTGCATGCACTGTGTTTATGGGACCTTCAAGATGCCCAAGAGGGGTAGTGATGTGTCCTAGGGCCCTAGACAACCTAGTGGATATAAGGGCAGTTAGTCATACCAGAAGACTTACAAAAGTCCATTTTAAAAATACCCATTCACTGAGTTTGTAGAAAGTCATCCCTCTTTTCTATCATTTTTTCAGGAAAAGAGAAAATGAATAGGAATAACACTAAGCCTTACCCTTTGTTAAGTATGGTTAAATTTCTCTTAATCTTACATTTTATTTGATATATTTCTTTCCAGGGAACAAGATCAAAAATATGTCTGGCTCCTCTTGAGTTAAAGAAGGAGGAAACTCCTCTTAAACCGAGAGATCGGCAGGTTGTTCACAGGGATCTGACCAAATCGAGAAGGGCGTGATAAACAAAGCCTGGGATGTTGGGCTAATTGGGCCAAACCACTACTAAGTCAAAGCTAGGTCGTCAAACTTGTTGAGCCAGTACGCATGGGTTGAAGCCAAGCCAACAAACCATTGCGCTAAAGGACCAAAGATAATGGCTATAAATGAAAAGATTCTTGATTGTGCATGCACTGTGAGATACGAGGCCATCAAGACACCTGGTATGAGTTAGTGATGGATCCCAATGTATTTTTGATGACCCATGGTACATAAGGGTAGTTTGGCATCCAGTATGTCGAAGAAGCTTGAGAAGCCTCTTGCGCACTAAGACCGAGATAGTAGGGGAAAGGAGGTCTCATCCCACAAAGCAGACACCACGAAGTGATTGGGGTTTGAGGGTCAGACGAGCAAGGTCCACATAAACCCCGGGTAGAGGCAGTTAACATCTATCAGGGTAGATGGTAAAGGTGCTCTAATCCACAAATGAAAGGGTCAAGGAGCATTCTACGAACGTGTGATCCCTCCTATAAAAGGAGGGTGGTTGATTGTGTGAAAAATCGTGAAGGAGCGGAATGTGAAATGTTGAAATCTTGAAAGTATCTAATTAAAGATTCCCTAAGATTACTCCCACTCACCGACTCATTGAACTTACCGCTCCCTCTAACCATTTTTCCAGAAAGAACAAGAACGACACCAAACTCTTCTTTAGGACTTGCACCACGTATAAAAATTTAAAATTCTAGTTTTGCTTAATGTTATCCTGTGAAAACATGACAGGTATTATGCCTGACCCTTCTTGATGTCATGAGGAAATCTCTCTTCGAGGTCCAGGATAGTGGCGAATTGATCATGGGACCTCGACCAAACTAGGTCGGGACGTGACATTAGGTCCCAAATGCCCAATTATTTGTAATCAAGTCCTCGGGGCTTCCAATATACATCTTGGGTCATTAATTTTCTCAAAATGGTACATGGGGCTCAAATTTCCCGAATTTCCAAATTTGTCCCTCAACATTTACAAAATTACCAATTTGCCCCTAAGTTTTCAAAATGGCCAATTGGTCCCAATTCTTTCAAAAATTTACCAACTAGTCCTCCAGCATCTTTCTCATTGCCAATTGACCTTCAATTTTGAGAAATTGAATTTAGGATCTTTAATTTTTAGAAATTCCCAATTTTCCCCAAACTTTCCCACAATTTACACCCCTCTCTACTAACCGAATTTGATTTCTTCAAATTGACCATTCAAACTGGGTTAATTTCTTCAAATGATGACATGGATCGATTCCTACACTTCCATTTGATTCAATTGAGCTTTGAATTGTAGCATTGGGGTCCAAAATAAGCTCAAATGGAGCATTGTCGAAAAACTGTACGTAGAGAGAGAAAGCTTACCGTCAGAGGCATGGCTGTCTAAGCTCTTGATCTAGGAAGGCAGGGTCCTTCTAGGATCAAGAATTCCTACAATTGATGTTAGGATCAGTGAGAAATTTGTTAGTGAAATTCAACTCTTTCTCTCTCTAGAACCGAACTGCAACGATGAAAGTTGGTCGAATTGGCTTACCTTCCTCCTATATAGAGGCCATGTGGTCGCCTTGCGGGCTGAGGGAAGGCTTGGTCTGGCTGTCGGAGGTCTGAATTGGTCAAATTCAGGTTGGCCAAAACAGGACAGCTTCGAATTGACGGAGTTACTTCACTATTCGATCTTGTCGGCACTTCTCCAACGATCCTTGGGTCGAGGGGAGGTTGCTGTTAGGTAGTTGACTTCCCCTAGAGTTTGTAGGACTTAATTTTTCCAACTATGGCTATGAAAAGTGCCCAAGTCAGAGCTTTGGTTTGAGCTTCGGCAAAAAACTGAGCACTTTGGAGGAGGAGAGGATTTGACGTATGTGGAGGACGAATGGAGGGGAGCTCTTTATATAGGGTGCTCGGGGACCCTTTGCTCGACTAGTTTCCATATTGGTCAAGCTTACCCTCCTCAAAAAATGCCCAAATTGGAGGGAATATTCCCTTGCCTGAAAAGGAAGGTTTTCTGCATTGATGAACAATGTTCTCATCCCAAATAAGAAGATTGACACTGCTCTGGACCAAACCGGTCTAGTCCGACTTGGTTTGGCGACAAAAAATGGTCGGTTCAAGCCCTATTCGACCAGTTTTATCAAAATTAAAAATTTCTAAATTAGTCTAAATTCATT
This sequence comes from Trapa bicornis, assembly GCA_030064425.1. Lineage (NCBI taxonomy): Eukaryota > Viridiplantae > Streptophyta > Magnoliopsida > Myrtales > Lythraceae > Trapa > Trapa bicornis. The sequence continues at coordinate 14,432,394 of CM057753.1, read as the reverse complement.
TTTCTATCTACTGGTGGCCATAATTTTCCAAATTGAGATTTTCAAGCCACCTAGAAAAATGAATTAAGAAATCAGTTCATCCATGGTTCAACTCGGTTCAATCCGGTTCAGGTGTAGTTCACCCCAAACCGGTCCAATTTTCCCATCTAATTTACTTAATGGTTCTTCCCCATAATTTTCATGACTTTTTGGTCACTTGGGATTTTCTACTTTTCCATTTTAACCCCTCTTTATCATTCTCAGTTCCTTAAGAGGTACTTACTTGATTTTCCTTTATATGAGGTGACGGGTTACACACCATCAGTCCAATTTTCTTGGTGATTGGGTAGGGACTGATATACCGTGGGTTTAGCTAACCCCTGTTTTAGAATTTGATGAACCCTTCATGGGGACATGTTCAAGAATACTCGATACAAACGTCAGTTATCAACATAATGCTTTTATCAATCGTTAGCCGTTTTGAGTCATTCGCTAATCATTCGGATCTTATGTGTTGCATCCTCAATCAATTCAGCCTGCTCCAACTTGTGTTCCCCCACTTCATCCCAATATAATAGAGTTCGTCACCTTCTCCCATATAGTGCTTCATACGGAGCCATATAGATGTCGATTTGATATTGGTTATTATATGTGAACTCCATGTGTCACGCCCCGACGTGGTTTAGTCAGATCCCCGTGAGCAACCCACTACTCCCTTGGTTTAAAAGGGGTTTCCCTTTCTTTTAATCTAGAGGAGCTAGGCAAATTTTCAAACCTTGTTCGATGTAATAGCATAAATCAATAAACATGCAAGCTTAAAAGTGACATTAAAGCATACCTCACAGAGGGTACATCCTCATGTTTTCTTTGGTCATGTTTCCTTACTCTTGAAATGGGTAAAAGAGAGGGGGTGAGTTCTACAACTCAGTGAGTGGGTGTTGGGAGTGAGTTTCAAGACCATTAGTTTTAGTTAAATTTCCCAAGGTTGTTGTTTTCTTTAAAAGAAAGTTTTCCTCATATTCCAATTTTTAAAGCCTTTTTCCCATTACCACATTAGGTGTGTTTAGCAAACAACACACACGCCTAAAATTTCCCCCAATTTCCCCCTTTCAAACCGACCGAATTTGATTTCTTTAAATTGGCCATTCAATCAAGGTTAATTGCTTTAATTGGAGGTATGAATCAGTTTCTACATTTTCATATGATTCAATTAAGCTTTGAATAACCTGAATTGAGCCCGAAATGGGCTCAAACGGAGCTTCGCTGGAAAATTATTCGTTGAGAGAGAAAGCTTCGAAAGCTTATCGTCGGAGGTGCAATGGCCCGAGCTCTCTATCTAGGAAGGTAGCTCTCATCCTTAGGTTGCTCCTAGAATCAAGAATTGCTACAATTAACATCAAATCAATGGAGAATTCTATCAAAGAATTTCCACACTTTCTCTCTCTAACTTCAATCGGAAATGACATAGGAGGGCCGAAATGGCTTACCATTCAGCTCTGTTGCGGTCGTGTGAGGGCCGTGGGGGTGTCGAGAAGGCTTGGTTTTTCTGGAGGAGGGCTAAATTTGGCCAAATTCAGCTCGACCAAAATAGGGCAGCTTTGGTCCTTCAGTGTTACTTCATGGTTTGATTCCACTGGCGCTTCTCTGGTAATCCTCGGGTCGAAAGGAGGTTGTTGTCAAGTAGGTGACTTCCCCCAGAGTCTATAGGAACTGACCTTGCCTTCTAAAGATAAGAAAAAATGCCTATATTGGAGCTACGGTTCGAGCTTCGCTGAAAACTGGAGAAGTTGAGAGAGAATGGAGATTTGAGGTGTGTGGAGGATGAATGGAGAGGAGCTCTTTATATAGGGAGCTTAGGGACCCTCTTCCCAACAACCTTCCATTTTGGTCGAGCTTATCCTCGCCCTAGAACAGCTTGATCAGAGCAATTTAAGATTCACCAGCGTTATCCATTTCTGCATTGATTGACTAGTATTGTCATCCCCAGGAAGAAGATGACAGTGCTTCGAATCGGATCGGACCGGTCCGACTAGGTTCAATGCATAAATCGGCCGGTTTAGGCCCGATTCGACAGATTTTCTCACAATTAAAAAGTTATAAATTCATCTAAATTCATTCTCTATCTAATGATGGCTTCAATTCCCCAATTTTAATATTTTAAGCCACCTTGAAAAATAAATTTAGCAACTGGTTGAAATATGGTTCAAACCAGTTCAGCTTGAACCAGTCTGGTTTTTTCTTCCCAATTGTCCCAAGGTTTTTTTCCATTCTTTTTATGACTCTTTAAGTCACTTGGGATTTGCCAATTTCCCAATTCACCCTTTTCTTATCGGTTATGGTTTGTGAATAGGTTTGGTTTTCTCTTTTGGAACAACCAGTTCTTTTCTCATTTTTCTTATCTATAAGGGGAAGGGGTTTACAACTCTCCCCTCTTTTTAGGGGTTTTGTCCCCAAAACTAAGTCCACAATCATTTGCACTGGGAGTGACTTTCCTTGATGTCCTCCTAGGGTTTGCTTGACATGTTATCACTTTGGCTATTCCTTTCACTTGGTCCTTTAGCCACGTACTTGAGAAGTCTTTCTTCCATTATGTTTCCACCCATACCACATTGGGTATCATGATCAGTCATGTTCGAACTACCCATCCCAAGGTACCTTCTTTGGTCTACTTCTTACTCTATTTAGGGTAAGACTCTTCTTCTTAAGGGTTCTTATTCGTCTCATTAGGTTGGATGTTCCATATGCATCCGATCGTTCCTATTTTCCCTCATTTCCTAGATTGTTGATTCACTTAGTTTAGCATCCTTTTTTACTCTTCATCCTTAATTATGTGGGTTTTTAATATACTTTCTTCCTTATCTTGTTTGGCCCTTCCTCTATTTTTGGTTTACCACGATTCTGGTTCCATATCTTAGGTTTGGCCATCAAACTTGGTCCTACTTGGGTCACCTTGTTTGGAACTATTGGCACTACATGTTTCTTACAATATGATATGTTCTAGAATTATCTTTGCCCCTCATGGTTTCTAGAATGTGTATCATTGATAACGGGTTATGCCCTTCCTCCTGTTTATGAGTCGTAGGGTTCCATTCCTTCCTACTACTCAGTAGTGTTTCTCAACTACTTCCTATGTAGTCCAATTGTCCTTTAATTTTATTAATATCAGAATCTTGTCAGTTCCCTTTACCTACTCATTCTTTACCAACATTCCTATGGTTTTTCCCTAGTTCCAACCGTCAATTTTCCAACTTACCAGCACATTGAGATACTTTGTCACTTATATACTTCCTCATTTACATTGGTGTCTTTTACTCAAGGGCTTTCCTTTCCTCCATCCTTTCTTGCTTGCTTGTGACCATTCACCATTTCTCATTCCGAGTTGACCCTTTTTCGGTCTACATATTGATTCCTTGTTTAAGGGAAATCTTCTCTGTTATGGTTCTTATTCTCTACTATGTCCTTCTAGGTAGAGACTTCCATTTTAGGGTTATACGTTCAATCTTATTTTTAGTTTCTTGAAAGATCCTTGCCTTTACTTCCCTACACTCTCTTTATTTTGGGGATATTTGCTCGCTTTTAATCCTCCATTGTCTTAAAATTCCCATTTCGTCCTCATTTCCTATTCAATGAACTTTTGGTTTTTGGGTCTAATTTCGTGTATTCCACACTATGCCCAGCCGTCATTCTTTAGGCTCTATTAAGTGAACATGGATCATGACAAGTCTTGATGTTTGTGGTCGTTTCAATTATGCACTTCTTAATTTGAGGCTTATTTCTCCAAGGTTTCTCTGGTAGTTTTTCCTCTATTTCCTCATTATGGTCAATCCACTCCTTTCTTACTTGTACGACATCTTTCAATGCTATCTTCCTATTTACCCATTCCTTGGGTTTAACTTTCCTTGTAATAGGTTCTTTATTCTTGACTTGCATTCTAGTTGATATTTACTTTTTATTCCACATTGGTTGGTTCATTACTTCTCTGTTGGAATATACACCTCTTTAGGGCTCCCTTCCTTGGCCGACTTCCTCCTCTTTTCCCCGGATTTCCTCTTCCTTTGTTTTCCTTGGGTATTTATCTTTGTGTCCATTTCTTGACATTCTTTGATGTCATCCTTTCTTGCTTCCCCTTACCTCGAGGAATCCTAATCGCACATACCTTGTACTTTGTATTTATTCCAACTTGTACTCATTAAAACCATATTTCTATTAGGGAGGGGTTTTCGATCTCTTTCCTTTCAAGATTTCAAAATCTCCTTCTAAGAGTTTACTCAATCCCTTACTTGCTGGAATTTAAATTTATGGCCTTCTTGGGGATCAGTTTGTTAATCGTCTCATTCCCACTATTTTCCTGGTCCACTTGTCTTGGAACAGTTGTCATAGGGTGTCATTGATTCTCCTTGATCATTTCATTGTTTCTAGTTGTTTCCAGCTTAACTAGTCTCCTTTTATCCAAAATAGGTCACACTTGCCATCCCTAGACATCCTTAACACTTACGCCCCCTTTGTAAGGTTCTTTATTTTTTCTTAAGTCTCTTGTGATCCACCTTTCGATTCCTTAGCTTGGGAGTTTCCTTTTCACTGTCTCACATCCTCCCTTTATCCTTTTTCTTAGGGACTTCCGTCCAGGGATTTTTTTCACATTCACTGCCCTAATGCTTCTTGAAGGCTTTTCCTCTTTCCTTTCTTACACTCTTCCAACTTCGATATGGTTATCTGCCCTTAATCCTTCTCCATCCTCCAATTCCCTTTTTGTTCCTTATCCTTCCTTCGAGTAGTTCCTGATTGTGGGCGGGTTTCTAGCACTCTACATTTTGTCCAACCGTCCATTAATGGTCCTTCAAGGGTACATAGTCTTATATATTCCTCGAGAGTTCTCTTTCTAAGCATATTTATTTTCCTTTTACTCACTTACCTTGTCCTATCCTAGAGTTGCCTGAAGTGTCTTATTCTAGCACTTTTCATGTTCCCTATACTTTCTTGTACCCTACCTCTCCTCTTGGTTATCTTTCATACACTGGTTCTTGTCAAAGGTAACCCAATTCCTCTTATTTTCCTAATTCTTGTATGAGGGCTCTTTCTCAATCCCTTAGGCTTTTCTCTACTATTCATGCATCTTTTGATGATGACTTTCTTTTTCCCAAATTCATCTGCTTTCTTTGACCATGCTTCCCTTATATTTTAGCTCTTATGAACACACTCTTTCCTTCTTCCGTTTGTTAGGGTATGTCCTTTCTGATGATTCCCTTTCTAGGTCGGCTATTGGTTCCTCTTCGAAAAACTTCCTTCCTAGTCTTTTGTCTTGCCTTGTTATTCTGTGTTTCCTAGCTCTTGTAGGGGAACTATTTAGGTTGGTTAACTAGAGGTGACCTGTAGTCTTTCTTCTCCATTAATTACCTCGGGTTCTGATTGGTGTACCCCAATCTGTTAGTTACATTTGTCGTTAACAGAGGAAAACTAAATTTTAAATAAGGAAAGGAGTCTTTATTCATTAAAGGAGGTTGTTTATTGTCGTATTCAGCTTATTACAAGAATTTCTCACTACTTCCTAGTCCCTTCCAGTCATAGGCCTAGAGTTAGCCTCCGAATGGTTTTAGGATTCGTGGTCTGAGGGCTTTGATGAACTGGTTGATGTCCATCCATACTCCTGTCGGGCTTCCCTAATAGGACAAACTTTATGAATTGCCTCAAGTCCGTACCTCCTTAACACCTCAGCCACGCACTTATAGGTCCACCTCATCCATTGGGAAGGGTTGAAGTTGGATTGATCTGGTGGGGGTACTTGGTGGACTTTCATAAAGGTGGCATGGGCATCCCAATAGTTGTCCTAAGCCTCCTTCTTAGTTGGAGTCCTTTTTGGCTGTTGTGGGGATGGGGGTGTTGGGCTCCTTGGAGGAGGGGATAGGTTCTTCCTACCTTGGAGAAGGATATGTGATGCCTTCTGCCTCTAATAGGGCTACAACAAGTTTTCTATAGTCTTCGACCATATCCTTGGGTACTCTCTTTTCACCCTCCAAGAATCATTGAATGACTGTCTCTCTGGAGGTAGGCATATTTTTCACGATCTCATGTGGGGGTTTGGTTCACACATCGAACTTCCTAGGAACTCTTCTTTCTACAAGGTAGTTACGTCTTTGTTAGCATCAGGGCATAGTATTGATACCACTCAAGTTGTCATGACCTGACTCGGTTTGGTCGGATCCCCATGAGCAACCCACTGCTCCGTTGGTTTAAGAGGGGTTTCCCCTTCTTTTAATCAAGAGGAGCCATGCGAAATTTCAAATCTTGTCCCTTTGAATAGCATAAATTAATAAACATGCAAGCTTAAAGGTGACATTTAAGCATACCTTGTGGAGGGTACATCCTCATGTTTTCTTTTGTCATGTTTCCTTACTCCTGAAAGGGGTAAAAGAGACAGGGTGAGTTCTACAACTCAATGAGTGGGTATTGGGAGTTAGTTTTCAAGATAATTAGCTTTAGTTAAACTTTTCCAAAGTTGTTGTTTTCTTTAAAAGAAAGTTTTCCTCATATTCCAGTTTTCAAAGTCTTTTTCCCATTACCACATTAGGTGTGCTAAGCAAACAACACATGCCCTCTATCAAGAAGGGTACACACATTTGTAGGAGCAGCCCGTCCACTACACCCACTCGTGGCTTGGAGCAACTTTACCGTCCACCAAGATAGAAGCCCATCCACTTCTACCCTGGGTCTGAGTGGATCTCGACATCCGACCCTCAGACCTAAATACAACTTTGTATTCAAATGAGGACAAAGACCTCATCCCGACCCCACCCAAGTCTCATGCGCAAGAAGCTACTCCGAGCTTCTTAACTGACTAGCACGACGATCTACCCTTATCTCCTCCATGTCATCCAATAGCCCTTAGGATCCATCACTACTCCTCTTGGGCATCTTGATGGTCATGTACCTCAAGTGCATGCACAAAACAATAGTTTTCACATATAGCCATTTATCTTTGGTGCCATTGGTCCAATGGCCCCAACCATCAACCCGACCTGTAGCTGTTTGTCTAGACCGATCCATCGACCTGGCCTTGACGCACTACTGCTAGTCCATCGAGTACTATCAGTCCTGACACTGTACCATGGTGAAAATCACATAACAAATTCATTAGAGATTTTATGGTTTTCTCATTTCAAGTTTGTTTACAAGCTCCTGCTCGTGCCCACTGGCCTTGGGCCCACTACACGTGATTTTTCCAAAACTGGCCATTTAGCCCCATAAGTTTGAAAATCGAGGCCTCTGACCTATATGAGCTATTCTAGCTCTTATCAAGATAGTCTCCCAAATAGTTTAAGCATTGGCACACAATCAAGGGAGAACACTTGTAACAAAAATATATTTTCACTTCATCCAACCAACCAGATGTGATGATATCTCCGCTTACAACCGGCAAGCGAGTTTCTTCTTCCTTCAAGGAAGTCCATCATACCAATCGAATATGATTTCCTCTACTTATAACCGGTAAGTAGGTTTTAGCTTAATTCGTCCATCACCCCATCGGGGTATGGTGTTAAAATCCCACTTAAAAGTGGTTTTTCTTTTCTAAAATGCTCACCATCCCAACCCGGTATGATGTAAATATGTCCACTCACCCGATAACCAAGACATGTTCCTCCTCGTTTGGTTTTCCAAGTCTACGCGAGCTTGCTCCTACTTGCATTCCGATCACACTTGTCCCTACACAATTTGGGCAGCCTTATCACTTACGGTTTCGCATAAAAGCCTAGGCGCACAAATTATCGATAAATTGCACTTAGGTCCCTAAAGTTCATTTCTCTTAACTTTAGGTCCCTAATGTCAACTTTTTCCTAATTTGAGTCCCAAGGTTTTCCAAAATTTCATTTGAGTCCTCATTTTACTCAAAATTGTATAAGGGGCTCAAGTTTTCCAAATTTCCAATTTGGTCCCCAACTATTCAAAAATTACCATTTTGCCCCTACTTTCCAAAAATGGCAATTTGACACCAAATGTTTCAAAAATTGACAAATTGGTCCTCCAACATCTTTTTCATGGCCAATTGGCCTTCAATTTTGGGAAATTGCAAAGAGGTCCCTCACTTTTTTGAAATCCCCAATTTTCCCCAAAATCTTCCTTTAATTTCCCCCCTTTCAAACTGACCGAATTTGATTTCTTCAAATTGGCCATTCAATCGGAGTTAATTGCATCAATTGGATGTATGAATCAGTTCCTATGCTTCCATACGATTCAATTGAGCTTTGAATCACATGAATTGAGGCTGAAACGAGCTCAAACGGAGCTTCACCGAAAAATCATTTTTAGAGAGTGAAAGCTTCGAAAGCTTACCATCGGAGGTGCGGCGGTCCAAGCTCTCTATCAAGGAAGGTAGCTCTTGTCCTAAGGTTACTACTAGGATCAAGAATTGCTACAATTAACATTGAATCAAGGGATAATTCTATCAGAAAAGTTCTGCACTTTCTCTCTCTAACTTCGACCAGAAATGACAGAGGAGGGCCAAATTGGCTTACCTTTTAGCTTTGTTGTGGTCATGTGAGGATTGTGGGGGTGTCGAGAAGGCTTGGTTTGAATGGAGGAGGGCTGAATTTGGCCGAATTCAGCTTAGCCAAAACAAGGCAGCTTTGGTCCTTTAGAGCTGCTTCAATGTTTGATTCCAACGACGCTTCTCTGTTAGTCCTTAGGTCGAAAGGAATTTGTTGTTAGGTAGTTGACTTCCCCTGAAGTCTATAGGACCTGACATTGCCTTCTCAGGCTGAGAAAAATGCCTATATTGGTGCTCTAGTTCGAGCTTCGCCAGAAACTAGAGTAGTTGATAGAGAATAGAGATTTGAGGTGTGCAGAGGATGAATGGAGAGTAGCTCTTTATATAGAGAGCTCTAGGACCCTCAACCCGACAACCTTCCATTTTGGTCGAGTTTATCCTTGCAATGAAACGGTCTAATCAGAGCAATTTAAGCTCCCTTGGCATTATCCATTTCTGCATTAGATGAATAGTGTTGTCATCCCGAGGAAGAAGATTAAACACTTTCGAACCGAACCGGTCCGACCGGGTTCAATGCGTAAATCGACCAGTTCAAGCCCGCTTCAACCAGTTTTCTCAAAATTAAAAATTTCTAAATTCATTCTCTATCTATTGGTGGATTCAATTCCCCAATTTGGATATTTTAATCCACTAGAAAAATGAATTTAGTAATCGGTTCAAGTATGGTTCAAATCGGTTCAATCTTCTTCAGTCCGGTTCAGCTTGAACCGATCAAGTTTTTCCTTTGTAATTGTCCCAAGGTTCTTTTTCATTCTTTTTATGACTCTTTAAGTCACTTGGGATTTGTCAATTTCAAAATTTACCATTTTCTTATCAGTTATGGTTTGTGAACCGACTCGGATTTCTCTTTTAGAACGACAGGTTATTTTCCCGGTTTTCTTATCTATCAAGGGACAGGGTTTGCACCATGAGGCACAAGTAGGCTTCCCACCTTTTCCCAAAGTTCAAGAGGAACGCTCTGAGTATGTCATCCATAGTTTGAATCGTCCTCTCTCTCTATCCGTCAGTCTGGGGATGGAAAGTTGTGCTCAAGTGAATCTTTGTTATGAGCGACTTCTGCAGACTTGGCCATAATCTTGAAGTGAACCTTAGATCTCTGTCTATGACTAAAGATTTTGGGACCCCATGCAAGTGCACTATCTCTATGATGTATAGCTTGGCTAGCTTTTCCACTGGGTCGGTTAGCTTCATGGGCAGGAAGTGGGCAACCATAGTAAGTCAATCTACTATGACCCATATAGAGGTATGTCCTCAAACTGACAAGGGTAGCCCTGTTACCAAGTCCATGGTAATCTTCTCTCATTTCCACTCTACAATAGGGAGTAGTTGGCGGAGCCCTGTCGACTTATGATACTTCGGATTTGATTTGTTGATAGGAGAGGCACAGGGCCATGTACTCCATAGTTTCTCTTTTCATATCCGGCCACTGGTAACCTTCCTTTAAAGTTTGATACATTTTGGTGTTGTTAGGATGCAGATCATATACAGAGTCGTATGCTTCTTCTAGTATAGCATTCTTGAGCTTAGTGTCATTGGGGACCACTACTCGACCCTTAAAGGTTAGTAATTCATCTACTTAGAAGCATAAGTTTGTTGGGGTATCCTTCATCATCTTGTTCCTATATTTATTTAAGTTGTGGTTCATCTTTTGTTTGATCCTGATTTGGTCCACTAGAGTGGGTAGAACCGTTAGATTCTCCACTAAACACAGGGTCTCCTCCTCTATGTTTAGAGATTTGCAAAGCTGCTTTAGTTGTTCTAGCACTGGAAGGTACACTGACCTTACGTGAGCCATGCACACTCCATGCTTTTGGCTTAGAGCATAAGCTACTGCATTTGCCTTCCCTAGGTGGTACTCTATGATCAGGACATAGTCTTTAATTAACTCTAGCCATCGTCACTACCTTTGGTTGAGCTCCTTTTGTGTCAAAAGGTATTTGAGGCACTTATTTTCTATGAAGATTCGACTTGTTACCCCATACAAGTAATGTCACCATATATTGACGACGAATACGATGGCTGCCAACTACAAATCATGAGTTGGGTAGTGCACTTCATGCTTATCCTATTGCCTTAATGCATATGAGATCACTTTTCCCTATTGCATCAACACACATCCTAGCCTGTGTCTCGACGTGTCACTGTAGATGGTGTATTCTCCCCCATTCATATCTAGGAGAGTCAGTACAAGGGCTAATCTAAGCTATTTTTTAAGCTCAAGAAAAGTTGCATGGCATTTCGAGCTCCAGTCATACTTGACGCATTTTCATGTTAGTTGTGCCATTGGGTCTGCTATAATGGATAAGTCTTTCACAAATCTCTAGTAGTGTCTAGCTAATCCCAGAACAATCCTCACCTCAGTGTGGTTATTTGATGCTTCTTAGTTGGATACTACCTCAATATTGGCATGGTCCACTTGAACGCCCTTCCATGATATGACGTGCCTTTAGAATGCCACTTATCTTAGCTAAAATTCACACTTTGAGAATTTCATATATAGTTGCTTCTTCTATAGCCCTTCCAGCACTAGTCGAAGGTGTACCTCATGGTCTGCTTCTTTTGGGGAGTACATCAAGATTTTGTTGATGAATACGATCACAAATCGATCAATGTAGGGTTAGAAGATACGGTTCATTAAGTTCATGAGCATCACTAATGCATTGGTCAATCCAAAGGGCATTTCCCTAAATTTATAATGAATGTACCTTATTCTGAAGGGGAATTTTTGGATATCTCCCTCCTTGAACTTCAACAGGTGGTACCCAAATTTGAGGTCGATCTTTGAGAAGTGAGACACTTCGATCAATTGATCGAACAGGTCGTTGATTCTGAGTCATGGATAACAGTTCTTCACAATTTTTTGGTTTAATCGACGATAGTTGATGCACAATATCATGCACTCATCCTTCTTCTTCATGAATAGGACTCGGGCACCTCAAGGAGAGTAGCTAGGTCTGATGAACCCTTTTTTCCATTAGCTCCTCGAGTTGTTCCTTCAACTCCTTGAGTTCTGTAAGTGCCATCTGATATAGTGATTGTGAAATCGCATTAGTCTCTAGGATGACTTCAATCACAAAGTCGAATTATCTATCTAGGGGGCAATCTAGAAAACTCTTCTAGGAACACATCTAGGTATTCTTGCACAATTGGTGTGTCGATGGGTGTGATTCCTTCCATATTGGCATTGGTGATTTGTGTTTGGAACACTTCACACCCTTTCCACATCATCCTCTAGGCGTTTATGCTGGATATCAATCACGACTTATTGGGGCCTTTCTCTCCTTGGAATACCACCTTCATTGCATTTCTAGGCCTAAGCATTACAATTTTGTTTTTGCAATCTAGCTTGGCCTCGTGGTTGGATAGCCAATCTATCTTGAGGATGAGGTCCACTTCGGTTAAAGGCAGAGGTACTAACTCGAATTTAAGGACCTCCCCTTCTACAGTTACCTCACATACTTGAAGGAAGGTATTCCTAAGGATCATCTTGCCATATGGCGTGTATAGCATTAGTCCTGGTTTTAGTGGGGATGGGACTCATTGAATCCTAGCTATAAGTCCTTCTCATACGTAAGATGTCACGCCCCGACCCGGTTTGGTCGGATCCCCGTGATCAAGCCGTCACTCTCCCGATTTATTAAAGGGTTTCCCCTTATTATAAACTGTAAAGAGTAAGGCGTCCTTTAACCTGCACCTTTTTCCTGGAATAGCATAATCAAAACTGCATGAAAGTTAAAACTTTACATACCTGTCTTACAGGCATCTTAGTTGATGGTCTTTAAGGGGAGGCTTTCCAGGATTTCCTGAAAGGGATATAAGGGAGGGGGTGAGTACGACCACTCAGTGAATGGGTTTTTAAAATCTTTTAACTTTTAAGAAAAACGTTTATATGGAGTGTGCCAGACTCATTTGTTTTCAAAAATCCCTTCATTTAAAAATTTGGGTTTTTTTCCATTATTTCTTAGTTACCACGGTGTGTCATCACCCAACACACATCCTTCATCATGAAGGTTACACACATTCACAAGTCAGTATCACTACTGAACCCGCTAGTGGCTTCGGAGCGACTTTTCCTGCCACCCGGATAGAAGTACGACCACTTCTACCCTGGGAATGAGTGGATGTACGTGACATCCGACCCACAATCCCGAAATCACTTATTCGTGTCCGTATGAGGACAGAGACCTCATCCTATCCCCACCCCGGTCTCATGCGCTTGGTGCTACTCCAGATTTCGCACAGACACCTGGAACGACAAACTGCCCTTATAGCCACCATGTCGTCCAGTGCCCTTAGGATGCATCACTACCCCTCATGGGCGTCTTGATGATCCCATACTCACAGTGCATGCAGAAATAATGTTTTCTTATATTCCCATGTAATCTGTGGTGCCACTAGTCCAACGGCCCCGACTCTCAACTCAACCCGCAGCTGTTTGTCTTGACTAGTCCGTCGACCTGTCATGTCGCACTGCCGCTAGTTGATTGAGCATGTCGGTCCTATCTTGGTACCATGGCCAAACAATTCACTTATTAAGTTTTATGGCACATATCATGTTCGTTTACAAGCTCCTGCTCATGCCAACTTGCCTTGGGCCCACTGTACGAGATTTTCAAAATCGGGCATTTAGCCCCCAAGTTCCAAAACTGAGGCCCCTAGCCTATCAGAGCTATTCAAGCTCCTGTCGAGAAGGTCTCCCAAATAGTTTAAGCATTAGCACACAGTCAGGGAGAACACTTTCGACAAAATAGGTTTTCACTATCCGTCATACTGACTGGTATAAGGACATCTCCGTTCATAACCGATGAATGGGTTTTCAACTTCCTTCGAGGAAGTCTCATCATACCAATCGGGTATGATCTACTTACAATCGGTAAGTAGTTTTTTTTTCGCATAATTTTCACATCACTTTCTCTAAGTGGTGATGATTAAAATACCACTAAATAGTGGGTTTTTATACCGAGGTACTTATCATCCCCTACCGGGTATGATATAAAATTTCCACTCACAATCGGTAAGTGGTTTTTATCTTTAAGTTGTACTCATCATCCCAACTGGGTATGATGTTAGTAAACCCACTCACAACCGGTAAGTGGTTTTTAACTTTAAACTGTGCTCATCATCCCAACTGGGTATGATGTGAATAACCCACTCACCCGTTAATGCCGTGAATTCCACTAGACTGGTTCTTTGTATTCACGCGAGCTTGTCCTTGCTGGCGTTCCCGGTATTTAACGTTCCTACACGATATGAACAACCTTGTTCATTATTACTCGGCATAACAGCCTTCATTCATTAATGAATGAGAAAACCCAAACTTTTAGTTATTTGCAATTAGGTCCCTAAAGTTATTTCTCTTTAAGTCCCTAATGTCGGCTTTTCCTCAAATTGAGTCCCATAACTTTTAAAATTTATCGTGGGATCTCAATTTATTCCATTTCACAAAAAGGGGTTTAATTTCCCAAATTTCCAATTTGGTCCTCCAACTTTTCCAAAATTACCATTTTGCCCTTCCTTTACAAAAATGTTAATTTGCCCCAAAAGTTCAAAATTTCTCAATTCATCCTTTAACATTATTTTCATGCCCAATTGACCCTCAATTTCATAAAATTTCATTTTGGTCCTTTGAATTTCAAAAATCCCCAATTTTCCCCCAATTCCAACTTCTTAACACAACCGAATTTTATTTCATCAAATTGACCCATCAAACGTTTCTAATTGTTGAAATTGAAGTTAAAATTGAGTTTCTACATGTTCATACGATTCTTCAGAAATGTGAATCGCAAGTTTTAATGCCGGGACAAGCTCAAACGGAGCTTCCCCAGAAAATGAACTATAGAGAGAGAAAGCTTCGATTACTCACCGGTGAAGGCACGACGGTTCGAGCTTTCGATCTGGACAGATAGATCTCATCCTGAGGTTCATCCTAGAATCAAGAATTGCATCAATTGATGCGGAATTGGATTAGAATTTCATCATTGAAATTCGGTCGACTATCTCTCTAGCACCAATCGAAAATTATAAAGGGGAGCCGAATTGGCTTACCTTTCGGTCCTAATTCGGCCGTGGAAAGGCTGAGGAAGTGTTGGGAGGGCTTCGATTGGCCTGAGTAGGGCTTGACATGGCTGATTTCAGCTTGGCCGAAATAGGGCAGCTTCGATCCGCCGGAGCTGCTTCACTATTCTATCACGCCGGCGCTTCTCCAACGATTCTCGTATTGACTGGAGTTTGCTATCAGGTAGTTGTCTTCTCCCCGGTTCTAAAGAGCCCGACCTTTGTTGAAGTCAAAGCTCTGGTTCGAGCTTTACCGGGAAATGAAGCAGTAGTGAGAGAGAGAGAGGTGTTCAGGTGTGAGGAGAATGGAATGGGGATGACCTCTTTATATAGTTGTAAAACCCGTGTATTAAATGGGTGAGATTTATTACTAGTATTGGTATTAATTCCAATAATTTAATTTCGGTATTTAATTATTTATATTAATTCCAATAATTTAATTTAGGTATTAAATTATTGGTATTAATTTCAATAATTAAATATATATTAATTTATAGCTATTTGCATAAAAATTTTTAACCGAAATTTCGGGTTACAAAAAAATCATACTTCCTAAGAGGTCACCCATCCTAACACTACTCTCAGGTAAGCACGCTTAATTTTGAAGTTCTTTTAGAATCTAGTTCACCTGAACCAATTTAGTTTTTGTTTTCTATTTTATTTTAAGTTTCTTTTCCAATGTTTAATGAACCTTTTGTATCACCCAAAAGTTGTAAATTTCGATATAGCTTATTCCCAAATGTAAACCGGTTTGGTTTTCTTATTCAGTTTGACCGGTTCTTTTCTCGGTTTTCCTTAACTCAAATGTGCGGGGTTTACATAAGACCTATTTTCTCTCTGGTCTATTAGAGTGAAGGCCCTTGCGCCAATTACTTGTACGAGTCCTAAGATAATACCAAAAGCATTTTATTATTAAAATTATCTTACACGCATATATTTTGGCCACTTATGGCTCGCATTGCTTCTATTTACATGGTGTTATCCCAACACCATTTCCAAAAGAACAAAAGACAAGTCAAGAAGTTCAAGGGTTTTGGGAGGTGCCCGTAACGACACTCGGGTCTGCCCTAGCCTCCTCCTAGTTTAGATTGTAGACCCTTTCTAGAAGAATGTTCTAGTTCCCGAGCACTTCTACCCTATGGTTAGCCTTCCCAAAGCTCAAGGTGTTGCAAGGTTGGGCTTGCACTATCAGGTAGTGCAGAGGTCGTTCTATGGATTTCCCCCTAGTGCCATATGGTTATTGGCACTCCTACATTCCTTTGCCTTATGCACGAGCCTCCCACATTAGAAGCATCATAATTACTAACAAGGCCCATGATGGGGCATCCAGCATTTGGTGCATTGTGGGGCCACACTCCCCATGTCGGTGTTGCTACTAACGATACTAGCTTGGGAGGGCCCAACACCTTCTATAAGGAATTTCCCTACTATCAGTCCCCTTTTGTTATGTCGCATGTAGCAACTATTGACGTTCGGAGCAGGGATCCTAGCGTAGGATGCTATGGTCCTTTCATTCTTCCAAGGAGGTGAGGTACAAGGGTAAAATTCCTTGCACTTTTCCCCAACGTCTTTCTGGAGCTAACGGGTAAGCAAGACTTGCTCACACTCACAAGCATAGCTGATCACGATGGTCAGCTTAGTAGGGTGTCCCATGCTTCCCATACAACATCGAATGATGGTGTCCAACCCATCCAAGAACTGCTGACAGACGTTAGAGGGGCATGCAAGGTCTGGGGCATTGGCCCATAAGGCATTGAAATGGTTCTCGTACTTGGTCACCATTCCATAGCCTTGTCAGAGCTTCAAAAACTCCTATTGCTTCATGCTCATGAGGTAGAGGGACAGAAACTCTTCATTAAACTTCATTTCAAAGATCTCCCATCCAAAAGTTTTTGGTGTTGTGGCCTTAGATTGAGCCACAATCTATCGGTATTTCCCTCTAGGAAAATCTTGACCATGGTCACCTTGTCCTCATCCGAGACCTTGACCATAGCCATGAACTTCTTTGTTACCCTTAGCTAGTCCATGGTAGTGACAACATCCTTCTCTCCCACAAAAACCTTGCACCCTAGTTGTTGCAGGCCCTTAAGTTTTCAAGGGACATCGAACACCTTGGGTTCCCGATCGGGAGGTGGTGCTACCTCCGGTACATCTGCAGCAAGAACCGCTACAGGGAAAGGTATTTCTACCGACCCAGAATCCAAGCGGTATTCACTCATGAAATTTTGGTAAGCCCGGATATACACAGGAGTTGTAGCCTTTGAATACGAGCTCCCAATTGGAACTCCTATTGACCCTTCTCTGAGTAGATCTCGATTGGGTCCTCCCACCGACTCGTCGGTGTGCTCCATTTTCTATGGAAAGAGTTATAAGATTAATTAGTAAGGGAGTAATCTATCCACTTTAATATTATCTTAGGTGGATTTGTGCCTCAAGAAGATCTTTCTCTTCACTACATCGTACCTTCTTGGCTTAGCCTACAATATATTTAGGATAGGGTGAGCTCACAATTTAGTGAATGGGACACTGACGTCGTGCCACTTCATGGCTTATGACATAAATATTCTTTGTAAATGACTTATCATGATCATCTATCTCATTACTCGTACTTAACATCCCGAGTCACGTGGTTTACTTTGCCCCTAGAGAAACCAGTCTTGAGCTATCTGACTCGTAGTCTATGCTACGATCGGGTTATCCTTAGTTTTCTCCATTTGGTTTTTCCTAACCAAAAATACATGCATACACGGAGAACTCATATCCCACAAATAAGGGATGGCCTACACTAGGCTGGCACTTTCGGGCTATTTACATCTCGTGCCTCATTCTAAACTACTCTGACCCTAAATACAACAACATACCCAAGAGTGTACCACCACATGGACAATACCAATTGAAGAAAATTGAAGTGTGGAGTCACATCAACACTCTACCACAACCGACACTTCTCGAGTGATATCTAGCAACTATGTGTCACAACACTCTAGGTCATGGGCTACTCGGGCCCCAATTATATATCACTCCTGGAGTGTACCGCCTCTTGGATGATACCAGTATGGGAAACTAGAGTGTGGAAGGTGTGCAAAGGCTTTACTACAACCGACACTCCTCGAGTGCCATCTCGTAGCTTGGTATCTCAACACCTATGGTCATGGATGCATTATTGCTACTCGCCAGCACATACTCCCTTACACTTGCATCTCAATTCCACCATCGTCTCATCACAGTGGTGTACTAGGATGATCCCCATACATCAACCAGGTGTCCCGGGAAACATGGAAGATTACACACACCACTCCCAAATCTCTTTTCCATTTTCCATTGGGTGATGGTATGGCCTCCTCAAGCGTCCACTCATTGCCCCCCTCCATTATATTAGTATTAACAATAAAAAAAATCATGACAAGTGGTCATTCTCGTGGCGCTCATGGCCAAATCATATAATGGTGCATACCGCATCTGATTACTGGGAGCTTGGTGCTTTACTTGTACGACTCTCCAAAATACATAACACAATCATGCATCAAATCAACATGCTTATAACATGGATATGTTTGAGAGTTAGATCCTTCACTAGACCGGCACCCCACACAATTTAATAAATCTTAGGATCCCAATCTGTCATAGGGTCGTCTCCCCAAATCACATAGTTAGGCATCGTGTCCTAGACATGGGTCTCACAACATACTTTGTGCCCTAGTCTTTCAATTAGTAGATAAGCACAACAATGACACTTATTGGGAGTCTGGTCTATCACTAGGCCATCTCCCCAAGTCATACACACATATTTTTGGCTCAATGTCCAACAGATTCCAGGATCCTTATAACCTTATTCACGCCAAATGTCCTGGTCTCATGACTTATTTTTACCTTAGCCTTTAAAATCGTATTTGCTTTAGTGGCCATACACTTATTCATTTTGCACTTCTTGTATGAGTTCTAAGACCATATTTATACTCATTTCCACACAATAAATCAAACATATCAACTTATGCTATGATCGGTCCAACCGGACTCTCTATCAACGACCACTCACCTCACTACAAGGAGCTAGTTCATTCCATAGGGATTTCAGAATATGCTCTCGGTTCCGTTCGAGTGCCTCTTACGTTTTCTGCAAGATTTAGTAATAATAGGGTTAGTTTCACTTTTGACCATTAGCAATTTAACCTACCATACTCTTACTACGATTTTACAGTTTAGCCCATACAGGTCTGAATGACCCAACTCATTAGTCGGTAACCCCACCCTTGGTATAAACTTTTCTAAGGTCAACCTCTCTAGCTTAAGCTCAATTTCTATTCACTCAACACTTATTGAAGTGCCCATATTTCCTTTATTCAGCCCCTATGTGTTCAACTTTCCCAAATTACCATTTGGTCCTTACTTTAGGTAAAATTACCATTTTACCCTTATACTTTACAACTTTCTCTTTTTGGACCTTAGAATTTCCCAAGTCTTTTAATTGGGTCCCTAGAGTTTCCTTGAGTCCCATCATAGTTCCAAATAGGTATTGGAACAACTCCAATCTCTATTTTTCATTAATTATCAAAAAGGCCCCTAAGTTTTGGAAAAATTACCATTTTAATTCTCTTCTTGAGAACTTAGACTTCGGGATTGATTTGACCCCCATATTTCTCATTCAAGTCCCTAAACATTCTTAAATTATGTTTAGGTCCTTGCACTATCCAAAAAAATTTTTTTCAATGCACAAATACACATATTTGCACTTTAGTTCTTAACTTTGCATTTATTGTAAATAGGTCCCTAGACCTTCCACAATAGGCAAACCCAGTCCCCAACCTTCACCAAACTTTCCCATCAGCTCCAATACTTTATTTAGCCTCTTATGGAGATCCCACAGAATGCTCAATTACATTTGGGTCCCCAAACTTTCAAATCTTTGTATTTTATTCCCCAACCTTTGACCTATAACAAAACTATCTCTAAAAATTATCAAACTAAGTCGAGGGTTCCCCCTAGCCTCCCTCTAGGCCATCATAAACTTACTTTGGCTAGAGTTAGACAATTGTTTTGATCAAGCTCAATCAGAAACATGCATGCAGACGTGCAAGAGTCGATCAAAACTCACAGGAGATAACACGTCCGGCATCGAGGCTGCTGAGATTTGAAAGTTGACTCCTTAAGGAATTTTTCAGCAATTGAATCACAACAATTTGTGATATATAGCTCGTACAATTCTCATTTTAGATAGCTCGACCAAATAACCCATGATTTAACACTTAAATGATTTAATTCAAACACAGATCCTACTTAAATTGGGCAAGGCCAAAGTCTACGGAAAGCTAGTGTACAAGGGACTCACCTAATTTTTATCAGTTTATGAGGGATGTCGAAGTCGTTGGAATTGGCCTCTAACACAATTGCCTAGTTTCTGGTCACTAGACATCACATACAATGCATTCTCACCAAAAACTATAAATGCTTGGTAGAGGATTGAGAGAGGTGGCAATGGAAAGCTGAGGTTATCATCCATCCAGTGGTACTAGGATAGTCATCGGAGGTGGTCAGATGGAGGAGTTATGCTCTCTGGTAGTAAGGTCGTTGCAGTTGGTAGTAGTTTGAGGTTGAGAGAGAATTCCAAGAAATATTCAATGAGGGAACAACCCAAAATTTTATGGTTGTGATATAGACTTGTCCTTAGCCTATGGCAATGGCGATGGCAATGAATTAATTTCCACCAATGGTGGAGTCAGTTTGCATGTCGAAGATTATTGGGTAAAACAAGGGATCTGGGTCACCTTTTCTGGCAAGAAAGATGACACACGCGTGTTCATGCACTTGATGTAACACATCGAACGGTCTACACTATAGCGAACCACTTTCAGACTAATTTCTCAACTAGTTCAGCTATGTGTGGTCTAGTTTACCCCTTTTCTGACTCATTCTTGGTAAAATAAAAATACAAAAATTATCTACATTTAATTTCCTATTGAATGGACCCAATAACCGCTCAATTTAGATTTGTTTTGAACCTTAAAATTTTGGGGGTATTTTGTGACTCCCTTTAGACCGAACCTGGTTCAAACCAGTTCTCTCCCGGTTTCATCCCAATACTTGACTATGTGATCCAAGACACTCCTAAAAGTTTCTCATGGCCCTTGCTCACCCCTCATGGCCTCTCCATCAATCCCTTTCCTCATTCGGGTTTGATTTCACTTACTAGTTTAAATTTACTCTCCCAATTCAATCCCACTTTCTAGTTCAATTCAGCCCGGTTATCGAATTGGGATTTCCCGGTCCTACAGGGACACCTTTAGAAATACTTGGTCCCCTACATCGAAATTCAACATTCAGTGTCAGTTATCGGCATAACTCTTATGTTGATCATGAGCCACTTTGAGTCGATCGCATATCATTTTGACCTTGTCCATTGCATCCTCGATCAATTTGACCCCACTCCAACTTGCGCTCCCCCACTTCATCCCAATTCAATGAAGTTTAACATGTCTTCTTGTATAGTGCTTCATATGAATTCATCCAAATGTTGGCTCGGTACTGGTTATTGTATGCGAACTCCATGATGCACAAGTAGTCTTCCCACCTTTTCCCAATGTTCAGGAAGCACACTCAAAGCATGTCCTTCGGAGGTTAAATCGTCCTCTATGATTGACCTTCAATTTGAGAATTTAAAGTCCCACTCAAGCGAATCTTTGTTCCGAGCAATTTTTGTAGACTTGGCTAGAATCTAGAAGTGAACCTTAGATCCATGTCCAAGACTATATGTCACACCCTAATATGGTTTGGTTGGAACTCTATTAACAACCCACCACTCCTTTTGGTATTTAGAAGAGTAAATTTCTACCATAGTCCCAGTAAGAGTTAGGTGTAACACAAAAGTATTTCAAAATAACTTAAAGGAAATATCTTTTCATAAAAATATACCGGGATATTATTAAAGCATAAAACGAACCATGTAGATAATTCTTCACGTGTTTCTATTCATGGTTTTAATGGGAGGTTTAAGGGAGAGGGGTTTGTTCATAACGCAGTGAGTAGGTTTCAAGGTATGAAACTCAAAGTGATCATAGGATAGCTTTTATTTAACCATATTATTAATTTGGTGGGTTTGTATTAGGCAAACAATCAAACACCCTTTTCCTAATAAAAAGGGATCATTCACTCGTAGAACAAACCATGTGAGCCTATAAACTCAGCTTGTCCCACTTGTGGCTCGAAGCTATTTAATATCCACCTTGGTGAGAGGCTACAACCTCTACCATGTTGGTGTGAGGCTACAACCTTGGCCAATTGTATGTGTGAGCACCATTGCCCAACCATCAGACATTATTCAAATGAAAGTGTCCACTATAGAGGGACGAGACCTCTCTTGCTTTGCCTCAGTCTCAAATGCCCAAGGGACTTTCGGAGCCCCATGACATACTAAACTAATGATGACTTCCCTTGTCCCGACCTTGCTGTCCAGTAGCCCTTAGAACTAACACTACCCCATATCGAGCATCTCTTTAGTTCCATAAAAGATTGCATTCATACACAAAGGTAAATTTTGGATTTAGATCCTTTCTCTTTAGGCTGCCATCCCAACAGGCTCCACCCCGACACTTGGCTTTATAGCTAAACAACACATTATCCATTTGATATAATTTTATCAAGATGAAAGCTCAGGTTTTATATTCAGGACTTAGCCCGTTTCCATTGGCCTTGGGCCCACTGTACGATAAAAAAGATGACATTAGGACCACTTCTCTTTTCAAAATCGTGGCCTTGAGCCCACTAGTATAAAAGATTTCTCAAAATATAATCTATAGGATTCATGCTTCTTGCTTCCAACAAAAAATGTACTAAAAAGTATTTTGAGCAGTATCACACAGTCATAGGAGATTATTTCCAGAAAAGAGGTTTATAGCATTTAATCGGCGTTCATCAACCCAATAGAGCATGAAAGGTGTCGCAGTTGTAGGTCACGAGTCTTCTCTTCACACCTATATTGTCATGGATAATAAGCCTGTCATTTATCTGAATTTCTACTTATATCCATATGTTTTCTTTCTTTGACATATTAGTTCCTAAGTTTATTTTATTGACAATAATTTCACAATTATTTACAATAAATTTCTAAATTACTTTATTTGCAATTTCATCCCTTATAATTTTATCAAAATAAAATTAATAAAAAATTGCAAATAATTCCTTTTAATTATTTTTAATTACAATTAAATTCTAAAAAATTATATTTAATCATAATTAAATCCCTAAACTCATCTTATTTGCAATTATACTATTGTGGTGAAGGATGCCGACAATTACTTACCAAAAATGCTCAAGGAGAACGAGCCTTAGCCATGGAGAGTCATGGGTGGGTCGGTCCAATCTCAGCAGTCCAGAGGTGATCAAAGTTTGGCTCGAAAACATACGCCCAATTTCGACCATCAGAGTGTTTATACTATGCAAGTTTACTGGAGCTTCTCCGATAATCCTCGAGCTGAATGGAGTATACATGAAGGTAGAGGACTTTCTTAAGATTCCAGAGAACCTAACTTTGCATTATGTGGTTAAGAAAAATGATGATGTCAGAGCTTTGGTTCAGGCTTGGTTGGAATTGGGAGCAGTTTGTCTTCTTTGAGCTTTAGAGGGATGATGAGGATGAATAGAGGGGGGCTCTTTATATAGGGAACTCGGAGACTTTTGCTCATATCCATCCATCCATTGGTCGGCCATTAATTCTTCAATTTACTCCCTTGTTGGAGAGATTTATTGGCTGCCAGATATAAGATGTTCGTTCGGTTCTCACTCTTTTCAATTGATTAGATGTTAAAGAAAACATTGTGCATGTGTGTGTAAGCTACGCATTTGCGAGTTGCCATGTGATGCACAGTGATTGACTAGCATTGCTAACACAGCATCTTACTCAGCGTCCGACTCGTTTGTTGACTCGTTGATCGGACACGTGGCAACCTCCCCTTAGTCGCTTCGGGGCAATGTGGCACTTGACTGAATCTAACCGTAAGTTAACCATGACACGTGGTATTCTCTAATTGACGAGTTTAAATTCGTCATTCCCCCTCTTACGTACTATGCCAATTCCACATGTTCTCCTCTCATTGGTTGGGACTATCTAACGCAGCCTTGTCATGTGTCGACTTCTGATTGTTTGACCATTCTCAAACATCCTAATCAGCGGGTGACCTGACACTTTTGCCACGTGTTAGACTCTCATTGGTCAACCTAGCTCACAGGGATTCATCTTAATTGATTGTTGACTAAGGACATGTTGCACACTCCCATTGGTTAGTTTCCAATTTTGTTGCTTTTTATTTGTGTGATCATTGACCAAGGACAAGTGTCACACTCTAAGTAGACAATGTTTTCAAAAGCTAACTGAGCAGCTGATTGGGTGCGCTTTACCACACGTCACGCGCTGATTGATCGTGTGTACTGATGGGGTGCTGACCTGGCAGGCGATTCGATGATCGGCTGGACCATTGACTGGTTCGGACGAACTAGGTTCGGTGACCTGAAATCGAAAATCGGCCGATTCAAGACTGATTCGACTGGTTTTCTAAAAATTAAAAGTTTATAAATTCATTTTATACAAATTAGTGACTTCAATTTTCCAATTTGATATTTTTAAGTCGCCCAGAAAAATGAATCTTTGAACTAGTTCTTCAAGGTGTAGTTCATTTCATCCTTGTTCAAGTCTGGTTCACTTTAAACCGGTCTGGTTTTCACATCAAATATTCTTCAAGATTATTCTCCTTGATTTTTGGATCTTAATTGACCATTTGGGATTTTCCAAATTCCCGTTTTAATTTTCTTTGTCAATTTTCAATTCGCTTTATCCATGGTTTTCTCTTTAAAAATTTATGGTTCTCATTTCTGGCTATTTTATATAGAGAATCAGGGTTTACACTATAGATTCTAGGACCCCATACAGGCATACTATCTCGGCGAAGTACACCCCCACTAGCTTTTCCACTAGGTCTGTTGGTTTCATGGGTAGGAAGTGGGCGACCTTGGTGAGTTAGTCCATTATGACCCATATAGAGTCATGTCTAAAGACTAATGGAGATAACCCCGCCACAAAGTCCATGATAATCTTCTCACATGTCTACTCTATAATAGGGAGCAGTTGGAGGTGCTCTACTGACTTCTTATGCTTAACTTTGATTTGTTGACAAGAGAGACACCGGGCCACGTACTCTGTGATCTCTCTTTTCCTAACCGACCATTAATAACACGTTTTGGTGTTGCATGGGTGCATTATAAATACGGAGTTATGGGCCTCTTCAAGTTTAGGATTCTCGAGCTCAGTGTCATTGGTGATCATTACCTAGCCCTTAAAGACCAATAGTTCGTGTACTCAAAAGTCAATAGGGGTGTCCTTTATCATCATGTCCGTAGACTTCTTTAGGTTATGGTTCGTCATTTGCTTGACCCTGATTTGGTCCACCAAGGTGGGTTGAACTGTTAGGTTTGATACCAAACATGGAGTCTCATTCTCCGTGTTGAAAGATATGTGTAGCTGCTTCAATTGTTCTAGCATTAGTAGGTACACTGACCTTACGTGTGCTAGAGTACCCTATGCTTTCAGCTTAGAGCTTCATCTATCATATCTGCCTTCCCTGAGTGGTACTCTATGATTAGGTCATAGTCTTTAATTAATTCCAGCCATCGCCTCTACCTTAGGTTTAGCCCCTTTTGCATCAAAAGGTATTTAAGGCTCTTATGATCCATATAGGTCTGACACATTATCCCATATGGGTAATGACGCCATATCTTGAGGGCGAATATGATGGTTGTGTCCTGACACATTATCGTACAAAGTGTATTCTCTGCCGTTCATATTCAAGAAAGTCAATACAAAGTCCAATGTGGGCCACTTTTTAAGCTCTTGAAACGTTGCCTCGCATTTTAGGATCCACTCATACTTTACACCTTTTCATGTTAGTTATGCCATCGGGGCAACTATAATGTAGTACTCCACAAATCTCCAGTAGTATCCAACTAATCCTAGTTGGATATTTCCTTTATTTGGTAGGGTCCGCTTGAATCCCATTTCCTAATATCATGTGTCCCAAGAACGCCTTCTCTCATCCAAAATTCACTATTTGAGAATTTGGTATATGGTTGCTCCTTCCATAGCGCTTCCAGCACTAGTTGGATGTGTACCTCGTGGTCCGCTTCTATTTGGGAGTGCATCAGGATGTCCTCGATGAAGACGATTACAAACTGATCAAGGTAGGATTAGAAGATTCAATTCATCAAGTCCATGAATACCATCGACGCATTGATTAGTTCAAAGGACATTGCTCTAAACTCATAATGCACGCATCTTGTTCTCAATGTGGTTCTTTGGATATCTCCCTCCTTGACATTCAACTAGTGGTACCCAAATTTGAGGTCAATCTTCGAGAAGTGAGATGCCCCGATCAGTTGATTGAATATAGTCGTCAATCTTAGGAAGTGTATAGCGGTTCTTGACTATTGTCTAGTTTAGTTGCTGATAGTCAATGCACCGCCTTATACTTCCATCCTTCCTCTTTATGAATGGGATTGGGGCACCTCAAGAAAAGTAAATGGGTCTTATGAACCCATTTCCATTAGCTCCCTGAGCTGATCGTTGAACTCCTTGAGTTTTGCTAGTGCCTTCCTATATAGTGCTCACGATATCGAGTTAGTCCTTGGGATGACTTCAATCGCAAAGTCGAATTTTCTATCCGGAAGCAATCCATGCAAGTCATCTAGGAACACCTCTAGGTATTCCTACATGACTGGTGTGTCACTAGGTGTGGTTCCTTCTATCTTGGTAGTGGTGATTTGTGTCAGGGATATATAGCTTAGTCAAGCATTTCTCTTTTTAGAATGCCACCTTCATGGCATTCCCAGCCCAAAGAATCACAGTTTTGTTTTTGCACTTCAATTTGGCCTAGTGGGTGGATAACCAACACATCCATATGATGAGGTCTACCTCGGTTAGATGGAGAGGTATTTTGTAAATTTTTAAGGATCTCCCATTCTGCTGTCACCTCACATCCCTGCAGGATAGTACACTTTAGGACATTTCACCCCACTGGTAGTTATACCTTTAGTCTTGATTTTATTGGGGATGAGATTTGTGGAATCCTAGCTATTAGTCCTCCCAAACTTTGTCCCTTATACTAAATTTTCTTAGTGCAGATTTGCTTACTAGAGACTCCATAATGTACATTCTTATATACAAGCATGGTTCCACAATATATATCCATTTACATTATGAACTCCATAATGTACATCATTTACTCATTGTTGTCCCTACTTACGACTACCACCCACACTTAGGTCCCATCAAAGAGAGCCACATATACTATTCGACAAGCTAGTACAAATATCAAAACAAAGAGAGCCACCTCGGCAACCTTGGGTGGTTTCTCGGTCGGTTACCTTGTGGTTTTGGCTGGTACTACTCTTGTGATCTCCTTCATCATCCTCTTCCTTCTCAACATTGTCATGCCCTGACCCGGTTTGGTTGGATCCCTGTGAGCAACCCGCCACTCTTCCCGGTCTCTAAGGGTTTCCCCTCTATTAAACCTAGGAGGAGTAAGGCGTCCTTTGAACCTACACCTTTTTCCTGGAATGACATAAAATCAAAATTGCATATTATTTTTAAACCCATCTTGCAAGCATTTAAATTTGCGGTTCTTTAAGGACAAGCTTTCCGGGACTTCCTGAAAGGGATATAAGGGAGGGGGTGAGTACGACTACTTAGTAAATGGGTTTTTCAAGAAAATATCTTTTAGGAAAAGAGTTGTATTGGAGTGTGCCAAACTCCTTTCGTTAAAAAATCATTTGAATTTCAAATCTAAGGTTTTTCCATCATTACCATGGTGTGTCATCACCAAACACACATCCTTCATCATGAAGGTTCAACACACATTCACAGGCCAGTACAACCATTGAACCCACTAGTGGCCTCAAAGCGACTTTACCGGTCACCTAGATAGAAGTACGTCCACTTCTACCCTAAGAATGAGCGGATGTCCGCAACATCTGACCCTCAATCTCGAAATGGATTCTTTGTGCCCATAAGAGGGCAGAGACCTCATCCCGTCCCCACCTCAGTCTCATGCGCTTAGTGCTACTCCAAATTTCGCATGGCCACCTGGTACAACGAACTGCCCTTATACTTACCGGGTTGTCCAAGGCTCTTAGGATGCATCCCTACACCTCATGGGCATCTTGATGATCTCAAAATCATAGTGCATGCACAAACAATATTTTCTTATCATACCATGTAATATGTGGTGCCAGTAGTCCAACCGCCTTGACCTTCAGCTCAACCTGTAGCTGGATGTCTTGACTGGTCCGGAGACTAGTCAAGTTACACTACTGCTAGTTAACCGAGTGTGTCGGTTCTGTCTTGGTACCATGACCAAACAATTCATTGATTAAAGCTTTATGGCACACATCTCATGTTTATTTACGAGCTCCTGCTCGTGCCCACTGGCCTATGGCCCACTATTCGAGATTTTTAAAAACGGGCATAATAGCCCCCAAGTTTCAAAACTGAGGCCCCCGGCCTATAAGAGCTATTCAAGCTCCCATCAACAAGGTCTACCAAATAGTTTAAGCATTGGCACATAGTCAGGGGAGAGCACTTTCAACAAAAATATATTTTTAACTATCCATTATACCGACCGGGTATATGGGCATCTCCGCTCATAACAGATGAACGGGTTTTCAACTTCCTTTGAGAAAGTTTCATCATACCAATTGGGTATGATCTACTTACAATCGGTAATTAGTTTTTCCGCATGATTTTCACATCACTCCCCTAAGTTGTGATGTTTAAAATACCACTTGATAGTGGATTTTCATTTTGAGGTACTTATCATCCCCAACTCGGTATGATATAAAATCCCAATCACTCGTAAATGTCGTGAATTCCACTAGACGGGTTTCCTTGATTTCACGCGAGCTTGTCCTTGCTGGCGTTCCCGGTGGTTCATTTCCCTACAAGATATGAACATCTCGGTTCATTATCTCTCGGCCTAATAGCCTTCATTCATTCCAAATGAATGAGAAAGACCAAAATTTTATTTAATTGCAACTAGGTCCCTAAAGTTATTTTTCTTTAACAACAAGTCCCTAAATGTTGGTTTTCCCCCAAATTGAGTCCAAAAACTTTTAAAATTCCCATTGGGACACAATTTATTCAATTTCACAAAAAGGGGGTTTAATTTCCCAAATTTTCAATTTTTTCCCCCAACATTTCCAAAAGTACCATTTTTCTATTCCTTTACAAAAATGGTAAATTTTATCCAAAAAATTGTAAAATTCTGCAATTGGTCCTCTAATATTTTTATCATGACCAATTGACCCTCAATTTTAGAAAATTTCATTTTGGTTCCTCGAATTTTTTGAAAATCCCCAATTTTCCCCCAATTTCAACTCTTTAACACAGTCGAATTTGATTTCATGAAATTAACTGATCAAACACCTCTAATTGTTGAAATTGAAGTTGAAATTGAGTTTCTCCATGTTATACAATTCCATAGAACTTTGAATCGCTAGTTTTAACGTTGGGACGAGCACAAACAGAGTTTCGCTGGAAAATAAATAGTGAGGGAGCAGCGGTCTGAGCTTTCGATCTGGGCAGGTAGCTCTCCTCCTAAGGTTTTTCCTAGGATCAAGTATGACATCAATTGATGTCGAATTGGATTAGAATTTCATCATTGAAATTTGGTTGACTCTCTCTCACCGATAAGAAATTTTAAAGGGGAGTTGAATTGGCTTACCCTTCGGTCCTAGTTCGGCCATGGAATGGATGAGGATTTGTTGGGAGGGCTTGGTTTGGCTAGAGTAGGGCTCAAATTGGCTAATTTCAACTCGGCCGAAACAGGGCAACTTCGGTCCGCCAGAGCTGCTTCACTGTTCGATCATGCTGGCGCTTCTCCGACGACTCTTAGAACAATTGGAACCCACCATCGTATAGCTGACTTCTCCCTGGTTCTAGGGAATTTGACCTCACCTTCTTTGGCTTAGAAATGACCCTATATCAGAGCTCTGGTTTGAGCTTCACCAGAAAACTAAGCAACTGAGTGAGAGTGAGTTTTTCAGGAGTGAAGAGGATGAATGTAAAGGCAGTCTTTATATAGGAAGCTCGAGGACTTCTTGGCCGTCCAATTGGCACCTTTATGATAGGCATTGAAGGTCGGAAATGTATTGAATAGAGACGTTTCCTCTTCGCTGGTGCTGCTTCAATTTTTCGGTGAGTAAATAGTACTGTCATCTGAAAGAAGAAGACGACACTGTTCCGAACCGGACCAGACCGGTCCAAACAAGGTTTAAAGATTAAACAAGTTGGTTCACCCCTCATTCAATCGAGTTTTTCAAATCTAAAAATTTCTACATTCATCTAAATTCATTTTCTATCTAATGGTGGCCTCAAATCTCAAATTTGAATTATTTAAGCCACCTAAAAAAATGAATTTAGGATTCGGTTCATTAGTGGTTCAAACCGGTCCAAACGGTTCGGATCCGTTTCACCCGAACTGATTTGGTTTTCAACCCTAATTCCTTCACAAGTCCATTTCCATGTCCTTTATGACTCCTTGGGTCACTTAGTGTAAACCCCACACTTTTGAGTTAAGGAAAACCGGGAAAAAGAACCGGTTAAATTGAGTAAGAAACTTGAGCCGATTTACAAACCTGATCATTTGGGAACAAAATGCTAATCTTGGAAAAATTAGGGGATCAAATTGGAAATTTGGGGAATTAAACACCTTTTTGATGAAATTGAATAAATTTAGGTCCCAAGATAAATTTTAAAAGTTACGGGACTTAATTTGAAGAAAAATCGACATTAGGGACTTAAAGTTAAAGAGAAATAACTTTAGGGACCTAACTGCAAATAACTAAAAGTTTGGATTTTCTCATTCATTGGATATGAATGAAGGCTGTTATGCAAAGTAATAATGAACAAGGATATTCATATCGTGTAGGAATATGAAATACCGGAAACGCCAGAATGGACGAGCTCAGGTGAATACAAAGAACCAGTCTTGTGGACTTCACTACATTAACGGATGAGTGGGTTTACTAATGCCATACCCAGTTGGGATGATGAGCATAATTTAAACTTAAAAACTACTTACCAGTTGTAAGTGGGATTTCTATATCATACCCGGTTGGGAATGATAAGTATCTCGGAATGAAAATCCACTATTTCGTGGTATTTTAAACATCACAACTTAGAAGAGTGATTTGAAAACCATATGGAAAAACTACTTGCTAGTTGTAAGTAGAACATACCCGGTTGGTATGATGAAACTTCCTCGAAGGAAGTTGAAAATCCATTTATCGGTTATGAGCAGAGATGTCCTTATACTCGGTCAGTATAATGGACACTTGAAAATATATTTTGTCAGAAGTGCTCTCCCCTGACTATGTGCCAATGCTTAAACTATTTGCGATGCCTTCTTGACGGGAGCTTAAATAGCTCTTATAGGTCGGGGGCTTCGATTTTGGAACTTGAGGGCTAATATGCCCGATTTTGAAAATCTTGTATAGTGGGCCCAAGGCTAGTTGGCACGAGCAGGCGCTCGTAAATAAACATAAGTTATATGCCATAAAACATTAAATAAAGGAATTGTTTGGCCATGGTACCAAGATAGGACCGACACACTCAATCAACTAGTGGTAGTGCGACATGACAGGTCGACGGATCAGTCAAGACAAACAATTGTGGGTTGAATTGAGAGTGAGGGCCGTTAGACCAGTGGCACCATAGATTACATGGCAATATGATAAACATTGTTTGTGCATGCACTGTGAGTACGAGATCATCTAGATGTCCATGACGGGTAGTGATGCGTCCTAAGGGCATTGGATGACCTGGTGGTTATAAGGGCAGTTCGTTGTTCCAAGTGTCTGTGTGAAATTTGAGTAGCATCAAGTACACAAGACCGAGGTGGGGATGGGATGAGGTCTCTATCCTCATAATGGACACGAAGATTTTATTCCAGGAATGAGGGTCGGATATCGCGAACATCCACTCATTCTCATGGTAGAACTGGACGTACTTGTATCCAGGTGGCCTATAAAGTCGATCCGAAGCCACAAGTGGGCTCAGTGGTCGTGCTGACCTGCGAATGTGTGTAACCTTCATGATGAAGGATGTGTGTTGGGTGATGACACATCATGGTTAAAAAGAGATGGTGAGAAACACTAGAATTTGAATGAACTGATTTTTTTTAAAAGAAAGGAGTCTGGCACACTCCAATAATAAATGTTTTCTTAAAGTCTAAACTTTTGAAAACTCATTAATTGAGTAGTCGTACTCACCCCCTTCCTTTTATCCCTTTCAAAAGATTTCGAAAAGCCTACCCTTAAAGACCATCAACTAAGACGCCTATGATACAGGTATAATAAATCTAAATTATTATACAGTTTTGTTTATGTTATTCCTGAAAAAGGTATAGGTTTAAAAGACGCCTTACTCTTTACGGTGTATAGTAAGGGGAAACCCTTTAGTTAACTGGGAGAGTGGCGGGTTGATCACGGGGATCTGACCAAACGAGGTTGGGGCATGACAACTAGAGTGGTATCAGAGCATGTTTACTCGAATACATAATCAAGACTAGAAAATATAGTAACTAATAGTATTTATCTTAAAATATTCAGATGGCTCCTAAGAGAGGAACCAAGAAAACTAGGGATGACTCTGCTCAGTACCCTATCCTCGTAGGAGAAGTATCCAAGAGAATGTGCTAGGATCTATTGAAGCTTCCCAAATGCTTGAGGTATGGTAGAAATCTCCAAAGACCAAATGGAGAAGTATCTAGGAGAATGTACTAGGACCTATTGAAGGCACAACTCTAAATATAAAGGAAGCCAAGCGTAAAGCTACAAACATCTGTAAAGGGTGTATAATCTTACCTAAGTGTTTATCAGGAACCCTGTAGCCCTTATTTTGTGACCACTTTCTGTAATAGGGCTAATTGTACTCCTTGATTAATAAAGTACTCCAAATTCCTAAAAACTTGTCTATCAAAGGATATAATCTTGTTAGGAAGATAGCCCCAAGAAAAAAAAAATACCTAAACAAAAGACACCATGGATATCAAGGAGATTATTATGTAAGGAAAGCATGACAAAAGAATCGTCATGGTAAGGAGTCTAGGAGAACTTTGGGGTAACTAAACAAGGGGCAACCTATTATAAGGTACAAAGGAAATACGGCATGAAAAGAAGTACGGTCCCACACCACTAAGATTTAGAATAATACTTTCGAAGGAAGACGCCCTGACGACTATAGGAAATTTGAAAGGATATCATCCCAAGAAACGTGACTCCAGTTGCAATCACAGATAAGAGGAAACTCTTCAAAATCTTAGCAAAGTGGTAAGAAGGAAAAAGGGGTAAAGGTAGGACCTCAATAAAAACCACAAACGGAACAAAGGATAGCTGAAGAGAATCCCCCCTTTAAGAAGAAAATCCAAACAATTTAGGAGCAAAGAAAGGAGCGCATCTACAAGAGAAGACAAGATGAACATTTGATGACAAACGGGACGTATTGGGATTATAGGAATAAATCACCCTGGAAAAAGTAACTATGCCAAATAGGAAGTTCGGACCAACAAGACAAGAGAAAGCAAGTCGTTACAACAAGATAGTCAGAGGGAACAAATGACACCCTAAGGAAGACCGGGAAGTAGAAGGGGCTACACCCTAAAAAGGTCAGTGAGATGGACGTTAAGGACAGGAGTACTCGGGAAACAACTGCCATAAGAAACTTAGACCAAAGGAATAGTGGAGCGAGGCAGTTAACGAACTAATACACGGGAAAACCATAATTTGAGTTCCAACAAAGAAGAGATGGGCGAAAAGGCCAAATACTTAGGAAAAGAAGGATGAAAGAAATCCTTAACAGGACCAAAGGCCAAATTAACAACTAAACTCAAGCCAACAAAAGAATAGACAAGCCTCTCACATAATTATCAAGAAATCTTGAAACAAGGAAGATTTGAATGCTCCATAAAGAAATACACTATGAAAGTAAACTTTGGAGGTATGCATTCGACTAACTACCCTTGAAGGAATTTTGATGGGCGGATGGACATAATGTGGAGTGCAAGGAACCAACCCATAATTGGGAAATATTTCAAAGGAAGTATCATGATGGCCCAGTGTGACCTGCTTGGAGAGAGTAGAAGAACCAAACAATAATTTCAGGAGAACCAAGTAGAATGAAGAAATGAGTAACAACGGGATCGTCAAAGAGAATAAACAAAACCCTAAAAAAGGTTGAGATGTAGTAAAGACTACAGTTTATGAAGGACAAAGGATGGGCATAAAGCACGAGTGATACAGCTGCCCAAATGATTGGATCATAAAAAAATGGACAGAAGGAGACAGTTGAAGAACTGGTCTTTGAGAGAACCCTAAATTTAAACCACGACAAAGAAGGGAGAAGTGAAAAGGCCAAAACATTAGAAAAATAAGAATGAAGGAAAATCCTTAAAGAAATTAATGGCCAAAATCTGATTTCTAGTTTAATGTCTTGAGACGGTTAAGTGAGCTTCACGAAGGATGAACAAGAGATTTTGAAACAAAGAGGATGTGAACCCTCCTTAAACTAAAATAAGTTGACGGGTTAGCATCAAAAAGTTGTTGTGACAAGTATGAATGAGTGGACAACCCATACTAAGGTAATAAAGTAAAGAATATTCGAGAAACATTGGGAAAGTAAGTCTTCCAAATAAGATGTGGCTAAGGAGGAATAACCGCAATTGGTAAGACAGGTCATAGTCCACACGCGCATTTGAAGCTTAAAGAGTGGACGATCGAACATAGGATGGAATGCACAGAATAAAACCAATAATTGGAAGTATCCCATCTCAGGAATAAGGGATAAAACAAAAGTTGTGGATAGAGAAGGATCCAAAGCAAACAGATGCCCTAACATAGATAAGGGTGCGAAGAAAGGGAGAAAGAACCATACAATGAATGATAAAGAGGTTGAGCATGTAACTCCTAAGATGAAAATCTCTATTGTAAGGGACATAGTAGAGAACAAAACCGAAAGGAGGGAACCTTCCCAAGCAAAGTAATCAACATTTAGATCGAAAGCAATTATTATAGAATGAAGAATCATGAAGTGATTTATGAGTAAGTAAAAGTGGATTAAGGAAAAAGGAAAAAACCCTAAATAAGGAATGCCAAGGACTTAAGAAGGAAAAAATCCCAGTTTGTTGGTAAACTATTGGGAAACCAAATAATTGGCACCAGAAAGACCAAATAAAGAAGTTGGGAAAGGATGAGTGGGTAAGGAAAATCGACATGGTTATGTAAGACATTTTGTCAAGACACGAATGATAATTGGGTAACAGTAAATGTAGTTGAGGAATACTACCCGATGAAAGGAGGGATGAAATTATACGGTCCCTAGAAGGCTGGAAAGTTGGAAACCACCCTAAAAGAGGTGTTGTAGGAGTCTGATGGACTAAGATAGGTTAAGAACTATGTCCTGTTGTAAAGGACATATAAGCACCAACAATCCCGAGTAAAATGTAACTCGAGTAAGAAGGAGTTAGTTGGTAAACATAACAAGGTCAAACATAAATTTGACCGAAGTTGTAATCAATGACGGATGAAGGATGGGTCAAATTGGGACGAAAGAATAATAACACAAAAACTGTGAAAACAAGTATGTAATGCTCGAAAGAACATTGAGCTAGGGGTTTCAACGATGAAGAGAATAATTAGATAAAGGAATGATTGGGCACCTTGGAACTCCCAATCCTGAAATCATGAGTAAAATCCCCAAAAGGAAGAACCTTATCCTAAATAAAGGGAGATGCGAACCTAAGAATATACATTATGATTAATGAGCCATGCATGCCTCGTTATTATAACTCCATGGAAGGAGTAGGCATGATAAATGAAAATAAATTCCTTAGATGAATGATTACAGGGACTAAGCGAAAGAGTAATCGAAGTGTTAGTATGTTAAGAAAACCCAAGTTGACATTAAGGGAAATTATTCCTAATGTGTTATATATTGGTTAAGTTTTGGGGACAAAACTCCTAAAAGGAGGGGAGAGTTGTAAACCCCACACTTTTGAGTTAAGGAAAACTGGGAAAAAGAACCGGTTAAACCGAGTAAGAAAAACGAGCTGATTTACAAACCTGATCATTTGGGAATAAGCAATTTGGAAATTTACAACTTCCGGGTGATCCAAAGGGTTCATTAAACTTTGGAAAAGAAACTTAAGACAAATTAGAAGAGGAAAACCAAATTGGTTTAGGTGAACGAGATCTCATAAGAACTTTGAAGTAATAGCCATAAATTAATATATATATATATATTAATGTAATTAATACCAATAATTTAATACCTCAATTAAATTACTGTAATTAATACTAATAATTTAATACCAAAATTAAATTATTGGAATTAATACCAATAATTTATCACAATATTAATACTAGTAATAAATCTCTCCCATTTAATACACAATTTTTACACCTCTCATTCTCCTCACATGTGAACACTTCTCTCTCTTTCTACTGCTCCATTTCCTAGTGTAGCTCAAACAGAGCTTTGACTTGAACATTTTTCTTAACCTCGGAATGAGAGGTCAGACTCTTTAGAATCGGGGAGAAGACAGCTATCTGATAGCAAACTCTAGTCAATCCGAGAATCGTTGGAGAAGCGTCGGCATGATAGAACAGTGAAGCAAGTCCGGTGGACCGAAGCTGCCCTATTTCGGCCAAAGTTGAAATTAGCCATTTTGAGCCCTTCTCAGGCCAAACCAAGCCTTCCCAACACTTCCTCTGCCCTTCCACGGTCGAATTAGGACTGAAAGGTTAGCCAATTCGACGCCCCTCTATAATTTCCAGCCGGTGCTAGAGAGAGAACCGGTAGAATTTCAATGATGAAACTCTAACTCAATTCAGCATCAATTGATGTGATTTTTTTTATCTAGGACAAACCTTAGGATGAGAGCTATCTTCTCAGATCAAAAGCTCGGACCGCCGTGCCCTCACCGGTGAGTAATCAAAGCATTCTCTCTTTACAATCCATTTTCCGGCGAAGCTCCATTTGAGCTCGTTTTGGCGTCAAAACTTGCGATTCAAAGTGCTATTGAATTGTAAGGTGATGGAGGAACTCAATTTTAACTTCAATTTCATCAATTAGATGTGTTTGATCGGTCAATTTGATGAAATCAAATTCGACTATACTAAGGAGTTGAAATTGGGGGGAAAATTGGGGATTTTCGAAATTTAAAGGACCAAAATACAATTTTATGAAATTGAGGGTCAATTGGGCATGAAAATAATGTTGGAGGACCAATTGACGAATTTTAGAATTTTTGGGGCAAAACTTACCATTTTTGTATCGGAAGGGCAAAATGGTAATTTTGAAAAAAATTAGGGGACCAAATTGGAAATTTGGGGAATTAAACCCTTTTTTGGTGAAATTGAATAAATTCAGGTCCCAAGATAAATTTTAAAAGTTACGGGACTCAATTTGAGGGAAAACCGACATTAGGGACTTAAAGTTAAAGAGAAATAACTTTAGGGACCTAATTGCAAATAACTAAAAGTTTGGGTTTTCTCATTCATTGGAAATGAATGAAGGTTGTTATGCAAAGTAATAATAAACAAGGATGTTCATATCATGTAGGAACGTGAAATATCGGGAACGCCAGAATGGAGGAGCTCTCGTGAATACAAAAAACTAGTCTAGTGGAATTCACTACATTAACGGGTGAGTGGGTTTACTAACGCCATACCCGGTTGGGATGATGAGCATAACTTAAAGTTAAAAACCACTTACCGGTTGTAAGTGAGATTTCTATATCATACCTAGTTGGGAATGATAAGCATCTTGGAATGAAAACCCACTATTTCGTGGTATTTTAAACATCACAACTTAGAAGAGTGGTGTGAAAACTATATGGAAAAACTATTTACCAGTTGTAAGTAGATCATACCCAGTTAGTATGATGAAACTTCCTCAAAGGAAGTTGAAAACCCGTTCATCGGTTATGAGCGGAGATATCCTTATACCCGGTCGGTATAATGGACACTTGAAAATATATTTTGTCGGTGTGCCAATGCTTAAACTATTTGGGAGACCTTCTTGACGGGAGCTCGAATATCTCTTATAGGCTGGGGGCCTCAGTTTTGGAACTTGAGGGCTAATATACCCGATTTTGAAAATCTCGTAAAGTGGGCTCAGGGCCAGTTGGCATGAGCAGGAGCTCGTAAACAAACATGAGTTATATGCCATAAAACTTTAAATAATGGAATTGTTTGGCCATGGTACCAAGATAGGACCGACACACTCAATCAACTAGCGGCAGTGAGACGTGACAGGTCAACGGACCAATCATGATAAACTACTACTGGTTGAGTTGAGAGTCGCGGTCGTTGGACTAGTGGCACCACAGATTACATGGCAATATGAGAAAATATTATTTGTGCATGCACTATGAGTGCGGTATCATCAAGATGCCCATGAGGTGTAGTGATGCATCCTAAGGGCACTGGACGACCTGGTGGCTATAAGGGCAGTTCGTCGTTCCAGATGTCTGTGTGAAATTTGGAGTAGCACCAAGCGCATGAGACCGGGGTGGGGATAGGATGAGGTCTCTATCCTCATAACGAACATAAAGATTTTATTCTAGGAATGAGGGTCGGATGTCGTGAACATCCACTCATTCTTAGGGTAGAAGTGGACGTATTTCTATTCGGGTGGCCGGTAAAGTCGTTCCGAAGCCACAAGTGGGTTTAGTGGTTGTGCTGACCTGCGAATGTGTGTAACCTTCATGATAAAGGATGTGTGTTGGGTGATGATACAACGTGGTTAAAAAGAAATGGTGATAAATAAGAGAATTTGAATGAAATGATTTTTTTTAAAAGAAAGGAGTCTAGCACACTTCAATAATAAATGTTTTCTTAAAGTCTAAACTTTTGAAAACCCATTCACTGAGTAGTCGTACTCACCCCCTTCCTTATATCCCTTTCAGGAGATTTCGGAAAGCCTACCCTTAAAGACCATCAACTAAGAGGCCTGTGATACAGGTATGATAAATCTAAATTATCATACAATTTTGTTTAGGTTATTCCTAAAAAAGGTGTAGGTTTAAAGGACGCCTTACTCTTTACAATCTTTAGTATGGGGAAACCCTTTAATAACCCTGGAGAGTGGCTGGTTGATCACAGGGATTTGACCATACCGGGTCGGGCGTCAAACTGCCCGTCTGTCTTTGGGTGAAATGTCGTGTTCATATGAAGTTTTGTCCCCATAGCATTTTGTAAGTTTGGCCAAAACCTGGATGTAAATCTTGGATCTCTATCCGATACTATACTTAGTGGGACACCATGGAGTCTTATGATTTCCTTCATATATATGACGGCCAGCTCTTCTACTGTGTCCATCACTTTTATATGAAGAAAATGTTCTGATTTGGTCAATCTATCCACCATGACCCAAATCACATCTCGACCCTTTCTAGTCACCGGTAAGCTCATGATGAAGTCCATGGTGATGTGCTCCCATTTCCACTCTAAAATTGGTAAACGTTGTAGTAGTCCTAATGGTTTCTGATGCTCTGCTTTTATCTATTGACAGGACAAACATCGGGCTACATATTCCCCAATATCCCACTTCATACCCTTCCACTAGTATCCTTGTTTGAGGGTGCAGTACATCTTGGTACTGCTCGGATGCATAGCATACACCGAATCATGTGCCTCTTCCAGGATTAGTCTTTTCAACTCCTTATCTTGAGGAACACATACCCTACCCTTATAGGTTTGTACTCCATCACTTCGCATGTCGTAGTCTAGTTTCCTTCCCCTATTAACCAGATCCAAGTAAGATTGAAGTTCTTTATCAATCTTTTGTTTAGCCTTAATAGGCTCGGTTAGACTAGGTCTTAGCATCACATTAGCCACCAAGCATTTTTCCTACATGTTTATCCTCAGTTCCACCTCCATCATTCCTAATTGTTGCAACAAGGGTAGGTAACTTGTCTTTACTTGTGCTGCCTCAGTTTGGTACTTGCGACTTAAGGCATCTGCTACCACGTTTGCCTTCCCAGGGTGATATTCTATCGCAAGATCATAATCCTTCACCAATTCTAGCCATCTCCTCTGTCGAAGATTTAACTCCTTCTGAGTTAGAAAGTACTTGAGGCTTTTGTGTTTTGTGTATATCCTACACATAACCTCGTAAAGGTAATGTCACCATATCTTTAGGGCAAACACTATTGCAGCTAGTTCCAAGTCATGAGTAAGGTAATTTCTTTCATGTACCTTCAGTTGTCGCGAGGCATATACGATAACCTTCCCTTGTTGCATTAGGACACATCCATTGTTAGTCGAGTCTTTAACTCTTGAAAAGACTTCTCATAGTTCTCATCCCATTTATACTCAACTCCCTTCTTGGTGAGTCGAGTTAGAGGAGCTGCTAATTTAGAAATATTTTGCATGAACCGTCTATAGTATCCTGCTAATCCAAAGAAACTCATTATTTCTATAGGACTCAATGGAACCTTCCAATCTGATATGGCTACTACCTTAGCTAGGTCTACTTTAACTCCGTCTTTGGATACTATGTGCCCTAAGAATCCTACCTCCTGCAGCCCAAACTCACATTTGGAAAACATTGCATATAATTTGTTTCCTTTCAATATTTCCAGTGTAGCTCCCAAATGCTCTTCATGTTTCAACCTGGTTCGTGAGTATATGAGGATGTCGTCTGTGAATACTATCACAAACCTGTCCAAATGAGGTTAGAACATGTGATTCATTAAGTCCATGAAAGCTGCAGGGGCATTCGTCAATCCAAACGACATCACTCTAAACTCAGAATGTCCATATCTGGATCAGAGCGCCATCTTAGGGATGTCCTCCTCTCGAATCCTGACTTGGTGATAACCCGACCGAAGATCTATTTTGGAGAAGTAAGCTGCTCCCTTTAATTGGTCAAACAAATCGTCTATCCTTGGAAGTGGGTACCAATTTTTTATGGTAACCTGGTTCAGCTTTCTATAGTCAATACACAATCTCATGCTTCCATCCTTTTTCTTTATGAGCAGAAAAAGAGCACCCCATGGAGACTGACTTGGACGTATGAAATCCTTTTCCATTAATTTTTCTAGTTGTTCCTTTAATTCTTTAAGCTCTGTTGGAGCTATGCAATATGGGGCTTGCGATATGGGGTTTGTTCTTGGGATTATTTCTATGGTGAACTCCACTTGGCGACTTAGAGTTAGTCCAGGTAACTCTTCTGGAAAAACCTCTGGATAATGTCTAACTACTAGAATGTCTTCCAGTTTCTTTTCTTCAGAATCTTCATTCACAACCATGGCCAAAAATACTGTACATCCTTTATGTATCATCTTTTAAGCTTTCAGGTGAGACACCACTTGTACTCTACTTTTCTTTTTATCTCCCTGGAACTTCAGTCCCTTAGTCTCGAGAGTATGGAAAGTTATTGTCTTCCTTCTATAGTTCATCATTGCTTGATGATTACTCAGCCGGTCCATCCTAGAATTACTTCAACCTCCCTTAAGGGTAATGAAATCAAGTCAGCTTCAAGTTTGATTCCTCCAATTCTTATCTCACATCCCTTTAATTGTTTATTCCTGTTCAAACCTTCTCCCAAGGGTGTAAGGATGTTAAGGCTTTGAACTAGGGGAGTGAGTTCTAGGGGTACTTTAGAAACCAACTCTTCCTTGATAAATAATCTCTCTACTCTGGAGTTAAAGAGGGCATAGACTTGTTGTCCTCATAGTTGTATATACCCTGATTTAACAAATGTATAGTTTAGAAGGAATTTTTCTTTATTAATTCAAAAGGCGTTTAGTTTACTTGACCCCTTTAGATTAATTTGTAGGTTTTTGGGATGTACCCGATACAATGCTAGGGTCTCCTCTAGCCTCTTCCTGAGTGAGGTTGTATACTCTAGCTGGTACTCTTGTTGTAGCTTCTGGTTTGGGGTTTTTGGGGTTCCCTTGAGGGGGTCCAAGAGTATTTTTCTATCTGTTCTCTCTAAGGGTAGGGCAATCCTTTCCGAAGTGTCCCACTTGTCTACATGCGAAGCAGGTATGGCATGCTCCCTCATGGTTCCTTTGACACTTCAAGCAGCGAGGGTTCCCTTAGGGTAAGGTAGGGATTACTCTGGTAGGAGGTGGAGGCATGCCCTTTCTCTGTTGGAATACCATTTTGTTTCCTCCTCTTGGGCCGGTATATTCTCTCCGTCCTCCTTGACGGTTTGAACCCTTATTCCCCTTTCTAGTTGTCTACTCCACTCGTTGGTGTCGGATCTGTACCAGTCGCTCACATTCATGAGCCATATTGATTTATAGCTTCCAGGTCTGTGGGGTGTCCCACTACTCCCATACGGTCTCTAATGTCCATGTTGAGACCTTCCACAAACCTCTGGCATTTGTCCACTGGTCCAGCTAGGTCGTGAGCAAAGGGTCTGAACTCGTTAAATTATATTCATATTCTGATATGGAGCTAAGCCCTTGCCGAAGCGGGATGAACTCTTGTTTCTTCTCATTTATCAAGTGAGGTGCCAGGTACTCCTTCGAGTATCTTTCCTCAAATTGCTCCCAAGTGGGAGTGGTGGTATGTAGGTTTCGGACATTGTCCCACCACCGTCTAGCGCTTCCTTTTAGGAAGAATTCCATCAAGATCACCCTATCCTTTGGTAGTATCCGGACAATTCACATCAACTTCTTGGTATTGGCCAGCCAATCCATGGCAGTTCCAGCATCCTTTTCTCCGAGGAAAGGTTTACATCCTAGTTGTCAGAGAGTTTTGAGATTTCTTGTAATGTCCATTGGAGCGGTTGGATTAATAGGGGGAGGGTGGGATTACACTTCATCTGGTTCAACCCGTGAGTTGGTGCCCGCCTCGGAAGTGAGGTTAGGTTGGCCAAATACATGGGTGAACTCCTCATACAATCTTTGATGCTCCCTATTCAGTTTAGGAGGAGTTGTTTAGGCTACTCTGGGAGTTTTTATGGGTAGGGATGGCTGGGTGGTGTTGGAGATGGCAGCCCTAATTCTCTTGGTTCCTTTCTTTGGAGCCATTTTAGTAAAATTTTAAAATAGTTCTATTAGTTACTATATTTTATAATCTTAATTATGTATTCGAGGAAATAGGCTTTAATATCACTCAAGTTGTCATGCCCCGACCCAGTTTGGTCGGATCCCCATGAGCAACCTGCCACTCTTCTCGGTTTATTAAGGGTTTCCCCTCTATTAAACCTAAGAGAAATAAGGGGTCCTTTGAACCTGAACCCTTTTTCCTGGAATGACATAAAATCAAAACTGCATAATATTTTTAAATTACTCACACCTATCTTACAGGTGTTTAAATTTGTGGTTCTTTAAGGACAAGTTTTCCGAGACTTCCTGAAAGGGATATAAGGAAGCGGGTGAGTACGACTACTCAGTGAATGGGTTTTTCAAGAAAATATCTTTTTAGGAAAAGAGTTGTATTGGAGTGTGCCAGACTCCTTTCTTTCAAAAATCCTTTGAATTTCAATTCTCAAGTTTTTCCATCATTACCACGGTGTGTCATCACCCAACACACATCCTTCATCATGAAGGTTCAACACACATTCGCAGGCCAGTACGACTACTGAACCCACTTGTGGCCTCGGAGCGACTTTACCGGCCACCTAGTTAGAAGTACGTCCACTTCTACCCTAAGAATGAGTAGATGCCTGCAGCATCCAACCCTCAATCCCAAAATCGATTCTTCATGCCTATATGAGGGCAGAGACCTCATCTCGTCCCCACCTCGGTCTCTTGCGCTTAGTGCTACTCCAAATTTTGCATGGTCACCTGGTACGACGAACTGCCCGTATACTCACTAGGTTGTCCAGGGCCCTTAGAATGCATCACTACCCCTCATGGGCATCTTGAAGATCCCGAAATCATAGTGCATGCACAAATAATATTTTCTTATCATGCCATGTAATATTTTGTGTCATTAGTCCAACGGCCCCAACCTTCAACTCAACCTGTAGCTGTTTGTCTTAACTGGTCTGGAGACTAGTCATGTCGCACTGCTACTAGTTAACTGAGTGTGTCGGTCCTTTCTTGGTACCATGACCAAACAATTCATTTATTAAAGTTTTATGGCACATATCTCATATTTGTTTACGAGCTCCTGCCCGTGCCCACTAGCCTATGCCCACTGTTTGAGATTTTTAAAACCGGGCATAATAGCCCCCAAGTTTCAAAATTGAGGCCCCCAGCCTACAACAGCTATTCGAGCTCCTATCAAGAAGGTCTCCCAAATAGTTTAAGCATTGGAACACAGTCAGGGGAGAGCACTTCCAACAAAAATATATTTTTAACTGTCCATTATACCGATCGGGTATAAGGGCATCTTCACTCATAACCGATGAACAGGTTTTTAACTTCCTTCAAGGAAGTTTTATCATACCAACCAGGAATGATTTACTTACAACCGGTAAGTAGTTTTTCCGCATAATTTTCATATCACTCCTCTATGTTGTGATTTTTAAAATACTACTTGATAATGGGTTTTCATTTTGAGATGCTTATCATCCCCAACCGGGTATGATATAAAATCCCACTCACCCGTAAATGTCGTGAATTCCACTAGACTAGTTTCCTTGATTTCACGAGAGCTTGTCCTTGCTGGTGTTCCCGGTACTTCGTGTCCCTATACGATATGAACATCTCGATTCATTATCTATCGGCCTAATAGCCTTCATTCATTCCAAATGAATGAGAAAACCCAAAATTTTATTTAATATCAATTAGGTACCTAAAGTTATTTTTCTT
This sequence comes from Trapa bicornis, assembly GCA_030064425.1. Classification (NCBI taxonomy): domain Eukaryota; kingdom Viridiplantae; phylum Streptophyta; class Magnoliopsida; order Myrtales; family Lythraceae; genus Trapa; species Trapa bicornis. Next base: position 14,388,012 of record CM057753.1, on the reverse strand, counting down.
TAACTTTAAGTCCCTAAATGCCGGTTTAACCTCAAATTGTGTCCCAAAACTTTTAAAATTCCCCTTGGGACCTCAATTTATTCAATTTCATAAAAGGGGGGTTTAATTTCCCAAATTTCCAATTTGGTCCCCCAACTTTTCCAAAATTACCATTTTACCCTTACTTTACAAAAATGGTAAATTTTACCCCAAAAATTCTAAAATTCCTCAATTGGTCCTCTAATATTTTTATCATGCTTTGACCCTCAATTTTAGAAAATTTCATTTTGGTCCCTCAAATTTTTCGAAAATTCCCAATTTCCCCAATTTTGCCCCAACTTCAACTCTTTATCACAGCCGAATTTGATTTCATCAAATTGACAAATCAAATACCTCTAATTGTTGAAATTGAAGTTGAAATTGTGTTTCTCCATCTTCATACGATTCCATAGAACTTTAAATCTTGAGTTTTAATGCCGGTATAAGCTCAAATGGAGCTTCGCCGAAAAAAAGACTATAGATAGAGAAAGCTTTGATTACTCACCAGTGAGGGCACGACGGTCTGAGCTTTCTATCTGGGTGGGTAGCTCTCCTCAAGAGGTTATTCCTAGGATCAAGAATGACATCAATTGATGTCAAATTGGATTAGAATTTTGTCATTGAAATTGGGCCAAATCTCTCTCTCTAACACCGATCAGAAATTTCAAAGGGGAGCCGAATTGGCTTACATTTCGGTCCTAGTTTGGAAATGGAAGGGCTGAGAAGGTGTCTGGAGGACTTGGTTTGGCCAGAGGAGGGCTCAAATTGGCTGATTTCAACTTGGCCGAAATAGGGCAGCTTTGGTGCATCGGAGCTACTTCACTGTTCGATCACACCGGCGCTTCTCTGGCGACTATCGAAATGAATGCATACTACCACCGTGTAGCTGACTTCTCCCCGGTTCTAAGGAACCTGACCTTACCTTCTTTGGCTCAGAAATTACCCTATATTGGAGCTCTGGTGTGAGATTCACCAGAAAACTAAGCGACTGAGAGAGAGTGAGCTTTTCAGGTGTAGAGAGGATGAATGGGGAGGGGTCTTTTAATAGGAAGCTCAAGGACTTTTGAGTCGTCTGATTGGCACCTTTATGACATTGCATTGATGGCCAGAAATATATTGAACAGAGACGTTTCATCTTCACCGACGTGCTTCAATTTTCCATCGAGTGAACAGTGCTATCATCTGAAGGAAGAAGACGACAATGTTTCGAACCGGGCCAGACCGGTCCGAACCGGGTTCGAAGCTTAAACCGGCCGGTTCACCCCTCATTCGATCGAGTTTTTCAAATCTAAAAATTTCTAAATTCATTTTCTATCTAATGGTGGCCTCAAATCTCAAATTAGAATTATTTAAGCCACCCAGAAAAATGAATTTAGGATTCGGTTCATTAGTGGTCCAAATCGGTTAGAATCCGGTTCACATGAACCGATTTGGTTTTCATCCCCAATTCCTTTACAAATCCATTTCCATGTCCATTGTGACTCCTTGGGTCACTTAGGATCCATAAAATTCCCAGTATGCCATCTCTTTATCGATTCAGGTTCATAAACCAACTCGATCTTTAAACCGGTTCAATTCGTTTCAGGTCCGGTTCACCCAAATCGATTTGGTTTTTCTCTTCCACTTTGTCCTAATGTTCCTTCCCAAGATTTATAAATCTCTTTGGATTACAGGGGGTCCATAAATTTCTTGGTTGACCCATTCTCTATCGATTCTGTTTCACAATTCAACTCGGTTCATAAACCGGTTCTATCTAGTTTGGGCTCGGTTCTCGTGAACCAATCCAATTTTTCTTCCTCATTTTGCCCTAAGGTTCTTTTCCAAGATTTATGAACCATTTTGGGTCACCTGGAAGTTGTAAATCATCAATTTGCCTAGTTTCCCAATAATCGGTCTTTTAGACCGTTTCGGTTTTAAAAATTCAAAATTGATCAGTTCCTTCCCCTGTTTTCTCATTATCAAAGAACGAAGTTTACAAACATCTTCCATGTTGTTCGGAGGGGAGGAGGGAGGGGGGAGGGGGAGGTTCATCACCAACCTCTCGCACTCGTAGGCTGTTTCAATGGTGGTCTATATGTTTATGTGGGGCTGCAATCCACTAAGGATGCATTGCACAGATTGGTTCAGCCCTTGTAAGAACCATTGGCATACGGTGTTCGGGAGCACCCATTCTATGCTAAAGCATTGGAGATGCATGAACTCCCTAGTAGAAGTTGTCACTATAACATTCCCTTACTCCAGCATGGCTAGATGATGTGACAGATCCTTTACCTAGGTTGTGGGGCGGTATATCTTAGTGAACCTCGCCTTGAACAACATCTAGTTGGGGGAACATGACCCTGAAAAGTCATGTTGCACCATCCTCAACCATTCATAGGCCTTGCCAACAAGGAGACATGTCACAATAAGCGTGTAGTCCAACAAGTGCATCTAGAGGGCATCCATGCCCATCCTACATTTTTGGATCCAACTCATGGCTCTCACTAGGTCTTCCCCTCCATGGAATCAACTTATGCTTTCTAGTAGGCTCGCTCTTCCATGTCCCGCATCGTTGACTGCAGGCATCCTGCTGGACTCACCCTCATAATACACCACTCATACAGGGCCCAACACATGGCTACCAGTGTCATTCGTGAGCATGTTGTGGGAATCCCTCAAGTGCATCTGGATTGACTCAAGTTTGGGGTCTACTACCCCTTGGTGCTCACGAGCTCGTCATCGTCGTAGCATTGGTTGGAGGTTCTAGTGATGGCCATGGCTACGCAAATGGTTGGTAGCGTTAGTTTGTGATCTTGTTCACTTTAATATTATAAATGAAGGCCTTATCATTGCTATTCTAAATTTTCCATCCATCCCAAAACCATTTCATATTCAAATCTTTATTTTTAAAAACACAGGCTTTGATACCAACTGAAGTTGTCAGTTGGAGACCTATGCAACTTACCAATCCCCTCGATGTTATAGTGGTGGATCCTTCACCAATGTAAAATCAATGGGACTAAGTCCCAAAATAGAAAATACCTGTGAAATGCAGCAGAAATTCAAAACTTCTCTTTTAAAGTTTCTTGTGGGAGCCCACAAAATAGTTTATACCAATATCCCAGGAATAATAGCAATATGATAAGAACTTAAGCTCCTTCATGTGCAGGGTATGAGATTACATTATGCATATGTGAGCCTCAAGAAGATCCTTCCCTTCATTGCCTCAAGCCTCCTCAGCTTAACCTACAATATATTTATGGGAGGGGGTGAGCTCAAAGCTCTTTGAACGGGATACTAACTTCATGCCACTACATTACTTACAACCCAAATATTTATTGTAAACCACCTAGCATGATCTTTTATCTCATTACCCATACTTAACATTCCAAGTCAAATGGTTAACTTTACCCATGGAGACACCTGCCTCAGACAATTTGACTCCTAGTCTATACTACAATTGAGTTATCATCGATCTCTCCCTTTGGTTTTAAATAACCAGCAGTACATCACGACAACATACATATTCTAGGAACACATGTCCCACATACAAGGGATGTCCCATACTCGTCCGACACTTTGGGCTACTCATGAACCATGCCTCATCATAAGCTACTCAAGCCTTAAACAATGGGATATTCAGGCCCTAAACATAGCAATACGCCCCAAAGTGTACTATCGCGTGGGTGATACTAGTTCGGGAAACTATAGTGTGGGAGTCAAGCAAACACTCTACCATAACCGACATTTCTTGAGTGTCGTCTTGGAGATAGGTGTCTCAGCACCTAGGATGATGGCTACATCATCACCACTTGCCCACACAAAATGGTCTACTCAGGCCTTAAACATAGTGGGCTACTCAGGTCTGCACACAATGGAATACTCGGGCCCCAAACATATAACACTCCCAAAGTGTACCAGCGCGTAGACAATACCAGTTTAGGAAACTGAAGTGTGGGAGTCACGTGAACACTCTACCACAACCAACACTCTTGATGTCATCTCGCAATTGGGTGTCTCAGCACCCAGGGTCATGGTCGCATTACCGCCACTCGCCAGCACATACCCCTTACACATGCAACATAATTCCACCATCGTCTCGCCGCAACGGTGTACTGGGGCAGTACACGTACAATATCTAGGTGTCCCAAGAAACATGGAAGATTTCACACTTGTTGATCTCTTTTCCATTTTTCCTTGGGTGATGGCACAACCTATTGGTCATCCATCCGTCGCCCCCAATCCCGTATATCAGTATTCACAATAAGAAATAACATGACATGTGGTCATGTTCTTGGCACTCATGGCTAAATTCGATAATGGTGCTTACAACATCTCATTACTTGTGAGCTCAGTGTGTCAACCATCTGACTCCCTTAAATCAAACACACACAGTTATGCATCATAATCAACATGCTCAATAACGTGGATATACTCGGGTGTTCATTCCTTCATTCGACCAATTTCCCATAAAATATAATAAATCTCAGGAGTTGGCCTATCAATCAGTCATCTCTCCATATCACATAATTGGGCATCCGACCGTATCCTTGGGTCTCACAGCAAACCTTATGTCTTGGTTGTTCAAGCAGCATGTAAACATAGAAATCACACTTATTGAGAGCCCAGCCCGTGACTCGGTCACCTCCTCATATCATGTAGTTGTGCATTATGCCCTACACTCGGGTCGCATGGCATACTACGTGCCCCAATCGCTCAATCAACATATGAAAATAGTAATGGCACTCATTGGGAGCCTGGCCTATCATCGACAATCTCTCCAAATCACAAAATGGCCCCAAGGCCCAAAACATTTCTGGTTCCTCTTAACCGTAATTTAGCCACATGACTCGGTCTCATGACCAATTATTACTTTAACCTTTAAAATCACATTTCCTTTAGTGGGCAAGTACTTATTCATTTTAAACTTCTTATATGAGTTCAAGGCCAGCTTTCTACTCATTTTCAAACAATATTTCAAGTATTTTAACTTATGCTTTGGTTAGTTCAATCGGACTTTCCGTCAACACCCACTCACCTCCCCACTCAATTCACGAAACTTGATCATTCTACGAGGTTCCCAAAATCTGCTCTTGATTCTACTTGTGTATCTCTTGCGTTCTCTGCAAGTTTTAGCAATCATAGGGTCAGTTTCACTTCTGATCATTCACAACTCAACCTATCGTACTCTTTCTGGTCCCAAATAGGCATTGGAACAATTTCAAGCTTTATTTCTCATTAATTGCCAAATGGCCCCTAAGTATTGGCAAAATTACCATTTTGCCCCACTTCTTGAGAACTTAGGATTCATAATTCATTTTACCCCCATATATCTCATTTCGGTCCCTAAACTTTCTTTAATTAAGTTTAGATCATTGTACTACCCAAAAGTTTCCTTTTGGTCACACAAATGCTTATATTTGCACTTTAGTCCTTAACTTTGCCTTAATTGCAAATAGGTCTCTAGACTTTCCACAATGGGCAAACTCGGTCCCCAACCTTCACCAAACTTTCCAATCAGCCCCAAAACTATATTTTGTCTCTTAGGAAGACCCCATAGAAAGCTAAATCACATTTGGGTCCCCTAACTTTCAAATCTTTGCATTTTGGCCCCTGACCTTTGACCCGTAATAAAAGTATCTCTAAAAATAGCCAAACTAAGTGGCAATGTTCCATTGGCCTTCATCTAGGTCAATGTAAACTTGGCTTGGTCTGAGTCGGCCGAAATTGCTCCGACCGGGCTTGTTCAGAAACTTTTATGCAAAGGAGTAAGAGCCAGGTCAAAGCCAAGAACTCACGAGAGATGGCACATCGACTGTCGAGGTTGATGGTTTGAAAGTTGACTCGTCAAGGAGTATGTGGCCACTTGAATCACCACAATTTGTGGTTTGTAGCACTTGCAATTTGTGTTTTAGTTAGTTGGACCACTTAACCCACGATCTGAAACTTGGATGATTTAATTCATACCCAAAATCTTTCTCAACTCAAGCAAGGTCAGGGGCTACGGAAAGCTGGTGGTACAAGGGACTTATTGAATTTTTATCAGCTCATCGAGGCCGTCGAAATTGGCCTTTGAAATAACTACCATGTTTCTAGTCGTTGGAGATTGCGTACTATGCGATCTCACTGAAAACTGTAGAGGTGGAGTTGAGGGTCGAGAGAGGTAACAATGTCAAGCTGATGTTCTCACCTTTCTAGGGGTACCAAGATGGTCATTAGAGGTGGTCGAACAGAGGAGCTATGCTTTATGGTATTTGGGTCACCGAAGTTGGGAGTAGTATGAGGTTTAGAGAGAATTTTGAGCAAATTCCCATGATGATTTAAAATTTATATGGACTTGTTCTAGACATATGTGGCTATTTATCCATAACTTTCTTTCTTCATTCCATAGCATATGGCTTTGGCAATGAATTAATTTTTCCAAGCATTGGATTTGACTTTTTTGGTTAAGTAATCGGGTAATAACAAGGAATTTAGGTATGATTGTTGGGTGAGGAACATCACACACGCACACGTGGTCATCCATCCGTGTGACCGGTGTCACACACAGACCAGTCTGCACTGTAGCAAACCAGTTTCTGGTGAATTTCTCTATTGGTTCGATGGTTTTTGGCCCATTTCACCCAGTTTCTAGATGGTTCTTGGGAAAATAAAAATACCATAAATTCTACATTCAATTTTCTATTGAATGGACCAAAGAATTGCTCAATTTAGATTTTTTTCACCCTTAAAAATTTGCGAGTGGGGGTGTTGTGACTCCCCCAACCCAAACTCAGTTCATACTAGTTCTCTCCTGGTTTTCTTCCAATCCTTGACCTCGAGTTTCGAGACACTCCTAAAGGTTTCTTATCTTTTTACCCATCATGGCCTCTCCATAGATCTCTCATTCCATCAAGATTGATTTCACTTCTTAATTTTAGATCTGTCTTCCTATTTGATCCCATTCTCTAGTTCAACTTGGCTCGGTTATTGAATTGGGATTTCTCAATCTTACAAATGGTATTGTACCTTCATTCTGCAACTGTATGATCCTTCCATGAGGTTATGAATGGTTTCAAGAGGGGTATCATGAACCATATAGATATGTTGGTCTACTCCATCTAAGGGTTGTTCTGTATGGTTAACTTGACCCATACAAGCAATATTGATATGGTTGAAATATTCCATCCAGACTTGTGAGTTTTAACGATAAACTTTTAAGAAGATCAACCATCTTTGAAGTTATAACACTTGAATTGAAGACATGAAGTCTTGAATTTAAATTTTGAAAACTTAAACTAGATTAAGGAGGTTTGAAACAATGAAACATTTTATAAATAATATAAGTTCATAAACTAAAATTTTACAAGTAAAACAATATATCTATATATATTTTTTAGTATGAGTTAAATAGAGAATATGAAGTCTTGGTGTTAGATAATCATACTCATTGTGCTTTATAGCTCATCCCATCCAATATCTCTTTTAGGAAACCAAAGCATGGGAGAATGTAACGTTATTATGGGAATTTGGGATGAGTTAATTAAAGGTACACACCACTTATGAAGACTTGGTACTTATATTCCCGATACTATTTATTAAAATTATTTTCCTTATTATTCAAAATGTATATTTTGAAAAGCCGAGAGGTTTTATTATGGGCTTTAAGTATTATTGATCCTACAATTATGAAGGTGCTCACGGTTGTAGTATTGAGAGGATTTGGTGGGTTGTTTGTAGATCTAACAGGGAAAAAGGATTGGGTGTGCCATATCAAGTGGTACTGAAATGGCAACTAGGGATAGCTGTGTAAGAGGAAGAGATTTTACTCACTTGATGAGCCAATGACATAGAGCATTTATGTGAGTTACTCATTTATATAATGAGAGTTGGTTGGTTAACGATGCCACACCCTAACCCGGTTTGGTTGAATCCTCATGAGCAATCTTCCACTCACCCATTTTATTAAGGATTTCCCCCTTTCTTTAAACTGTGAGGAGTAACGCATCATTTTTACCTGTACCTTTCCTAGAATAACATAAATCAAAACTGAATAAATTTAAACTTACATACCTATCTTGCAGGTTTAGCTAGCGGAAGGTCTTTAGATAAGTTTTTCCCTCAATTTCTTGAAAAGATGTAAAGGGAGGGGGTGAGTTCAACAACTCAGTGAATGGGTATTTGAAAAAGTATTTTAACAAAATAGTTTTTAATTGGAGTGTGCTAGACACCTTCATTACTTCAAGATCATTTCTTCCTCAAATTCTCAGTTTTCAAAAGAATTTTTCCTCATTATCCACAATCATTGTGTTTAACAATCAACACATGCCCTTCATCATGAATGGATCACACATTCACAGGGCAACGCATCTACTGCACCCATTTGTGGCGTGGGAGCGACTTTACCGGCCACCTAGATAGAAGCCCGTCCACTTCTACCCTAGGAATGAGTGGATGTTCGCGACATCCGACCCTCAAACCTAAAAAGTAACTTTGTGTCCATATGACGACATAGACCACATCCTGTCCCTACCTTGGTCTGATGCACTGGAAGGTGCATCAAGCGTCCTTGACTGCTGGCACGACAACTGCCCTTATCCCCACCATGTCGTTCCGTAGCACCTAGGACGCATCACTACCCCCTTAGGCATCTTGATGGTCCTAAACCTCAAGTGCATGCACAAACAAATTTTTCCATAAAGCCATTAATCTTTGGTGATACTGGTCCAATGATGCTGACCCTCAATTCAACATGCACTGTTTGTCTAGACCGGTTCATCGACCTGGTCTTGTTGCACTACCGTCAGACCATCAATTATGTCGGTCCTATCTTGGTACCATGCCCAAATCACATCATTCATTAATATTTTCATGGCTTATCATCATGTTTGTTTCTGAGGTCCTCCTCAAGCCAACTGGCCTTGGGCCCACTATATGTGATTTTCCAAAAATAGGCATTTTAGCCCCCAAGTTCCAAAACTGACACCTCTAGCTTATCTGAGCTATTCTAACTCTCGTTAGGAAGGTCTCCCAAAAGTTTTAAGCATTGGCACACAGTTAGGAAAGAACACTTTCGACAAAATAACTTTTTAACTTGTCCCTCACACCAATCGGGTGTGATGACATCTCCACTTACAACCGGTAAGATGGTTTTCTACTTCCTTCTAGTAAGTTCATCATACCAACTGAGTATGATCTACTTACAACCGATAAATAGTTTTTCTGCATAGTTTTCACATCACTCCAACTAGGTGTGATTTTAAAATTCCACATACAAGTGGTTTTTCATTTCTGAAGTGCTCATCATCCCAACCGGGTATGATGTGAATAATCCCAGTCACCCAATAAGTGCAGTGTATTCCTCTTAATCAGCTTTTTGCCCCCACGCGAGCTTACTCTTACTGGCGTTCAGGTCCTTCATGTTCCTACACGATTTTGCACATCCTTGTTTATTAAAATTTGGCATAATAGCCTTCGTTCCTCATGTATAAATAAAATTTCTAAACTTTTAATTATTTCCATTTAGGTCCCTAAAGTTCTTTTTCTTCAACTTTAGGTCCCTAATGCCAATTTTCCCCAAATTGAGTCCCGAAACTTCTAAAATTCACTTTGTGTCCTCAATTTATTCAAAATTACGAAAAGGGGTTCAAGTTTCCCAAATTTCCAATTTGGTCCCCAACATTTCAAAAATTACCATTTTGCCCCTACTTTTCAAAAATGTTAATTTGACCCAATAAATTCCAAAAATTGACCAATTGGTTCTCCAACATCTTTTTCATTACCAATTGGCCCTCAATTTTGGGAAATTTCACTTTGGTCCCTCACTTTTTTGAAACCCTAATTTCCCCTTTCAAATTGGTCGAATTTGATTTCATCAAATTGACCATTCAATCGGGTTTAATTGTTGAAATTGAAGGTAAAATTGAGTTCTGACGCTTTCACATGATTCAATGTAGCTTTAAAACGCATCATTTGGATCTAAATTGAGTTCAAAGGGAGCTTCATCGAAAAACTAAGCATAGAGAGAGAAAGCATCGAAAGCTTATTGACGGAGGTGTGGTCGTCCAAGCTTTCGATTGGGGCTGGTTGCTCTTATCTTGAGGATCCTCATAGGATCAAGAATTACAACAATTCATGTAAAATTGAGGGAGAATTTGGTTAGTGAAGTTTCTCTATTTCTTTCTCTAACACTGATCGGAAATTGTAAAGTGGAGCCGAATTGGCTTACCTTTCAGTTCTAATTCGGTCATATGAGGGCTGAGAAAGTGTTGGGAGAGATTGGTTTGGCCTGAGGAGGACTCGATTTGGCCATTTTTAGCTCGGCCAAAATGAGGCAGCTTCAGTTCGTCGGAGCTACTTCACTGTTCGATTATGTAAGTGCTTCTATAGTGATCGTCGGATCGATTGGTGACCACCGTCGGGTAGCTGACTTATGCCCGAGTCTAAGGAACTTCACCTTGCTTTTTTTGCTTAGAAAATCCCCAAAGTCGGAGCTCTAGTTCGAGCTACATCGGAAATTGGAGCAGTAGAGAGAGAGGAGTTTGCAGGTATGAGGAGGAGCTATTTATATAGGGAGCTCGAGGACAATTAGATCATCTGATTGGCGCCTTTGTGGTGATCATTCATGGTCAAAAATGCCCTAAACAGAGACTTTTCATATTCGCCGACACTGTTAGCTTTTCCGGTGAGTGAACAATGTTGTCATTTGAAGGAAGAAGACGACACTGTTCCGGACCGGGTTAAATGCTTAAACTGGCCGGTTCAGGCCCTATTCAACCAAGTTTTTCAAAATTAAAAATTTCTAAATTCATTCTCTATCCAATGGTGGCTTCAATTCTCCAATTTGACTTTTTTAAGCTACCTAGAAAATGAATTTAGAAATCGGTTCAATTGTGGTTCAAATCGGTTCAATCCGGTTTAGGTCTGGTTCACCTGAACTAGTTTTGTTTTCTCTTCCAATTCATCCCAAAGTCCCTTTCCATGACTTATATGACTCTTTAGGTCTCTCAAGATTTGTAAATTTTCTGATTTACCCTTTCTCTATCAGTTTACGGTTTATGAACCAACTCGGTTTTCCCTTTGGGACTAACCAGTTCTTTTCCCAGTTTTCTCATTATAGAAGGACAAGGTTTACAACTCTCACCTCCTTTTAGGGATTTTATCCCCAAAACAATTACATGTTGAACAATTAAGGGTACCCATCCCTCATTAAACTCTCGGTCTCCCATGTCTCTTCTTGCACGGGTCAGTTTTGCCAAAGAACCTTGACCATAGGAATCCTCCTATTCCTCAAGTTCTTGTCCCTCCAGTCAATGATTTTTACTGGTTCTACTTGGTAGGTTAAGTTCTCCACCAGCTTTGGTATAGGTCAGTACAACACATGGCTAAGATCAGGCTAGTACTTCTGAAGTACCGAGATATGGAATACATCATGTATTCTCTATAAGTCTGGAGGTAGTTCTAATTTGTAGGCCACTAGTCCTATCCTTTGGACGATGGGATATGGACCGATATACCTTGGTTTCACCTTTTCCCCATTTTTGAAACCTAAGTATTTCCCTCCATGGGGATACCTTTAGAAACACTTGATCTCCCACATCAAACTCTATATCTCTTCTCAAATGATCTGCATAACTCTTTTGCCTATCCTGAGCGGCCTTAAGGTGACTCCTGATTAGCTTGATCTTCTCTTTGGCATCCTCAATTAGTTCGACCCTTTCCTCCCCCACCTCTACCCAAAATAAAGTGATACGACATAGTCGTTCATAAAGGGCTTCATAAGGAGACATTTGAATACATGCATGGTAACTATTATTGTACGCAAATTCCATTAGGCACAAGTATTCCTCCTAATCCTTATCCATGATGAGTACGCATGCTCTCAACATGTCCTCCAAGGTTTGGATAGTTCGCTCAGACTGTCCGTCGGTCTGAGGATGAAATGCCATACTCATACAGAGTTTGGTTCCCAAGGCACTTTGTAAACTTGGCCAGAACCTTGAAGTAAATCTAGGGTCTCAATCCCATACTATGCTCACTTGAATACCATGGAGTCTTACTATCTCCCTCATGTATAAGATGGCCAGTTGTTCCACTATATCTGTCACTCTTAAAGGGAGAAAATGAGCTGACTTGGTCAATCTGTCCACGATAACCCAAATTGTGTCTCGACCATTCCTAGTCATAGGTAGTCCTGTGACAAAGTCCATGGTAATATGCTCATATTTCCATTCTGGGATCAATAGGGTTGTAGCAGTCCTGATTTTCAACTTTAATCCGTTGATGGGACATGCATCAGGCTACATATTCTGTAATATCCCTCTTCATTCCCTTCCACCAATATCCTTGTTTGAGGGTGCAGTACATCTTAATACTACCCGGATGCCATCACATATAGAGAATTGTGTCCCTCCTCCAAGATTAACTTCTTTAGTTTCTTATCCTAAGGCACACACACTCTACCCTTGTAGACTAGCAATCCATCGCCTCGCAAGTCATAGTTAGATTTCGTCCCTCTATTAACCGGGTCTAAATAGGTTTGGAGTTCCTTATCAGCCCTTTGCTGGACCTGAATTTGTTATGTTAAACTGGGTCTCACTACCACATCAGCCAATAAGCATTTCTCTCTCTTGTCCATCTTTAGGTTCACCACCATTCTTCCTAACTATTGTAACAAGGGTAAGTAACTTGTCTTTATTTGTGTCGCCTTGGTTTGGTATTTGCGACTTAAGGCATATGCCACCACATTTGCCTTTCTGGGGTGATACTCTATCACAAGGTCATAGTCCTTCACCAATTCCAGCCATCTCCTATGGTGAAGATTTAACTCTTTATGTGTTAAGAAATACTTAAGACTCTTGTGATCAATGTATAACCTACACTTAACCCCGTAAAGGTAGTGTCGCCAAATCTTTAGAGTGAACACTATCATTGCTAATTCCAAGTCATGGGTAGGGTAATTCCTCTCATGTACCTTATATTGTCATGAGGCGTAGGCAATAAATTTTCCTTGTTGCATCAGTACACATCCGAGTCCTTGTCCGGGCGCATCACTATAGACGGTGTATTTCCCCACACTTAGGTCAAGAAGGGAGAGTACCAGTGTGGTTGTCAAACGAGTATTCAATTCCAAGAAAGACTTCTCACAACTTTCGTCCAATTTATACTCTACTCCTTTCCTAGTCAGCGAGTCAAAGGGGTAGCTATCTTAGAGAAATCATGTATAAACCGTCTGTAGTATCTCGCCAAACCTAAGAAACTTCGTATCTCATAAGAATTCCTAGGTGCCTACCAATCATACATGGCTTCCACCTTTGCTGGATCAACCTTGACTCCATCTTTGGACACTATGTGTCCTAAGGACCCTAACTCCTATAGCCAGAACTCACACTTGGAGAATTTCACATATAAGTGGTTTTCCCTCAGTATCATTAAGGTAATCGCCAAATGTTCTTCGTGCTCCAACCTAGTTCATGAGTACATGAGAATATCATCTATAAATACCATCAGGAACCTGTCCATGTGTGGTTGGAACACTCGATTAATTAAATCCATGAAAGCTACAAGGGCATTGGTTAAGCCAAAAGCCATCACCCTAAACTCGTAATGCTAGTATCAGGACCAAAATGTGGTCTTAGGAATATCTTCTTCTATGATCTTGAGTTGAAGGTAGCTAGACCGAAGATCTATCTTGGGGAAGTAAGTTGCTCCTCACAGTTGTTCAAACTGGTCATCGATCCGTGGAAGTGGAGATCAGTTCTTGTCACACCCCGACCCAGTTTGGTCGGATCCCCATGAGCAACTCGCCACTCTCTCAATTTATTAAGTGTTTTCCCCTTCTTTAAACCATGAGTAGTAAGGCGTCCTTTATACTTGTACCTTTCCTAGAATGACATTAATCAAAACTGAATAAATTTAAACTTTCATACATGTCTTGCAGGTTTAGCTAGGTCTTTAGATAGGCTTTTCCCTTAGTTTCATGAAAAAGGGGTAACGGGAGGGGGTGAGTTCAACAACTCAGTTAATGGGTTTTTGAAACATGAGTTTCTTAAAAAATAGTTTGTATTGGACTATGGCAGACTCATTATTTTCTTTAAAATCATTCTTTTCTCAAGTTCTGGTTTTCAAAAATTTTTTCTAAGGTTTACCAATTCTTTTCCAAGGATTCTCAAATTCTTTCCAAGGTTTTCAAACCTCTTTCCTACTTCCATATTAGGTGTGTTTCACAAACAACACACTCCCTTCATCAGGAAGGGTTCACACACATTTGTGAGATGTAGTTACGCTAATGGCACCCACTTGTAGATTAGAACATCTTTACCCTCCACCTTGATGGAAATCTCTAACTTCTACCTGAAGTTTGAGTGAGTGTCTCCGATGTCCGACCCTTAGACTCAAAATACTTCATGTCCATATGAGGACGGAGACCTCAACCCAACCTCATCCTGACCCCACCCCGGTCTCATGAGCATGAAGCTACTTCGAGCTTCCCTGACTGCTGGCACGAAAAATTGCCCTTATCCCTACTATGTCATCCAATAGCCCCTATGACGAATCACTACCGCTCTTGGGCGTCTTGATGGTTAGAACCTCAGTGCATGCACAAAAACTAATTTTTCTATATAAGCCATTAATCTTTGGAGCCACTAGTCCAATGGCCCCGACCCTCAACTAGACCCGCAACTATTTGTCTCGACTGGTCCGTTGACCTGTCTTATCGCACTATCGCAAGTCCATCAAGTATGTTGGTCCAATCTTGGTACCATGGCCAAATCACATCATTCATTAAAGTTTTCATGGCTTAGCATCATGTTTGTTTATGAGCTCCTGCCCATGCCAACTAGTCTTGGGCCCACTGTACAAGATTTTCAAAATCGGGCATTTTAGCCCTCCAGTTCCAAAACTGAGCCATCTGACCTAATTGAGCCATTCGAGCTCCCATTGACAAGGTCTACCAAAAGGTTTAAGCAGTGGCACATAGTCAAGGAGAGTACTTCCGACAAAAATGATCTTTTCTGTCACGCCCCGACCTGGTTTGATCGGATCCCCGTGAGCAACCAGCCACTCTCCTGGTTTATTAAAGGGTTTCCCCTTATTATAAACCGTAAAGAGTAAGGCGTCCTTTAAACCTGCACCTTTTCCTTTAAACTGCATAATATTTTAAATTTATCATACGTGTCTCATAGGCATCTTAGTTGATGGTCTTTAAGGGTAGGCTTTCCGGAATTTCCTGAAAGGGATATAAGGGAAGGGGTGAGTACAACGACTCAGTGAATGTGTTTTCAAAAATTTTAACTTTTTAGAAAAAGAATTGTATTGGAGTGTGCCAGACTCCTTTCTTTCAAAAATCCATTCATTTCAAATCTCGGTTTTTGTCACCATTTCTTATTCATCACGGTGTGTCATCACCCAACACACATCCTTCATAATGAAGGTCAAACACACATTCGCAAGTCAGTACGTCCACTAAACCCACTTATGGCATCGGAGTGACTTTACCGGCGACCTAGATAGAAGAACATCCACTTCTAACCTTGAGAATGAGTGGATGTTCGCGACATCTGACCCTCAATCCTGAAATCAATCCTCAATGTTTGTATGAGGACAGAGACCTCATCTTGTCCCCACCCCGGTCTCATGCGCTTGGTGCTACTCCAAATTTCGCACGGTCACTTGGTACGACGAACTGCCCTTATACCCACCAGTTCGTCCAGTGCCCTTTGGATGTATCACTACCCCTCTTGGGTGTCTTGATGGTCTTGTAATCAAAGTGCATGAACAATTAGTATTTTCATATCATGCCATATAATATGTGGTGCCACTGGTCTAACGGCCTCGACTCCCAACTCAACCCGCAGTTATTTGTCTTGACAGGTCCGTCGACCTCTCATGTTGCCCTACCGCTAGTTGACTGAGTATGTCTGTCATGTCTTGGTATCATGGCCAAACAATTCCTTTATTTAAAGTTTTATGGCATATAACTCATGTTTGTTTACGAGCTCCTGGTTGTGCCAAGTGGCCTTGGGCCCACAGTACAAGATTTTCAAAATTGGGCATATTAGCCCCCAAGTTCCAAAATTGAGGCCCCTAGCCTATAAGAGCTATTCAAGCTCCCTCAAAAAGGTCTCCCAAATCGTTTAAGCATTGGCATACAGTCAGGGGAGAGCACTTCCGACAAAAATATATTTTCAACTGTCCATCATACTGACCGGGTATAAGGATATCTCCCCTCATAACCGATGAACGGGTTTTCAACTTCGTCCGAGTAAGTTTCTTCATACCAACCGGGTATGATCTACTTACAGCCGTTAAATAGTTTTTTCGTATGTTTTTCAAATCACTCCTTTAAGTTGCGATGTTTAAAATACCACTTAGTAGTAGGTTTTCATTTCGAGGTACATATCATCCCAACCGGGTATGATGTTAGTAAATCCACTCACTTGTTAATATCATTAATTCCACTAGACCGGTTCTTTGTATTCACGCAAGCTTGTCCTTGTTGGCATTCCCGGTACTCCATGTTCCAACATGATATGAACATCTCGGTTCATTATCTTTCGGCCTAATAGCCTTCATTCATCCCAAATGAATTAGAAAACCAAACTTTCATTTATTTGCAATTAGGTCCCTAAGTTATTTCTCTTTAACTTTAAGTCCTTAATGCCGGTTTTTTTACAAATTGTGTCCCGAAACTTTTAAAATTTATTATATGACCTCAATTCACAAAAGGGGTTTAATTTCCCAAATTTCTAATTTAGTCACCCAACTTTTCCAAAATTACCATTTTTGTCCCTTGAATTTTCAAAATCCCCAATGGAAAGAAACTTTTCATCTTCGTCGACGCTGCTCGATTTTTCGGCGAGTGAACAATGCGGTCATCTAAAGGAAGAAGACGATACTATTGCGAATCGAACTAGAGTGGTCCTAACTAGGTTCAATGCTTAAACTGATTGGTTCAGGCCTGAATCGACCGAGTTTTTCAAAATTAAAAATTTGTAAATTTATCTAAATTTATTCTCTATCCAATATTAGTTTTAATTCTCCCATTTGAATTATCTATACCACCTAGAAAAATGAATTTAGAAATTGGTTCAATAGTAGTTCAAACTGTTTCAATTTGGTTTAGGTCCAGTTTACCTGAATTGGTTTGCTTTGCACTTCCAATTCATCCTAAAGTCCTTTCTCATAACTTTTGTGACTCATTATTGAATAAAATTTTAATTACTGGTTTTTCTTAATCTAATTGGGAGGGCTTTCGGAAGTCCCCGCTACGGCCAAACCAAGCTCTCCCAATACTTCCACAGCCCTTATACGACTGAATTAAATTAGAAAGGTAAGCCAGTTTGGCTCCCATTTGTAAATTTCGATCAGTGTTAGGGAGAGAACCAGCGAAATTTCACTGACCAAATTCTCCCTCAATTCGACATAAATTGATGTGATTCTTGATCTTAGGAGGAACTTTAGGATGAGTGCAATCTGCCCAAATTGAAAGCTCGGACCATCCCACCCCGGATGGTAAGATTTTGAAGCACTCTCTTTAAGTCCAGTTATCCGACAAATCTCCATTTGAGCTCAATTTGGATCCAAATGATGCGATACAAAGTTCCAATGAATCGTATGGATGTGCACAAACTCAATTTTACCTTCAATTTCAATAATTAACCTTGATTGATTGGTCAATTTGGTGAAATTAAATTCGGACATGTTAAAAGGTTGAAACTAAGGGAAATTTTTGGGGGAAATTGGGGATTTTGAAAATTTGACGGACTAAAGTGCAATTTCCCAAAATGAAGGGCCAATTGGGCATGGAAAAGATGTTAGTGGACCAACTAGTCGATTTTTGGAATTATTGCGGTCAAATTTACCATTTTTGTAAAGTATGGGCAAAATTGTAATTTTTGAAAAGTTCGGAAACTTGAACACTTTTCGTGATTTTGAATAAATTGAGTTCCCAAAGTTAATTTGACCCCAATAATTCGAAAATGAACATGGAGTTTCTTTTCGGGTTTGAGGGTCAGATGTCAACTAAATCCACTTATTCCTAGGGTAGAAGTAGATGGGCTTCTATCTAGGTGGTCGGTAAAGTCACTCCGACGCCACAAGTGGATACAGTGGGCGAGATGCCCTGTGAAAGTGGGAGCCCTTCTTGATGAAGGGTCTATATTGATTGTTCAACACACCGATTGTGGTAAATTATGAGTAATGGTTTTGAAAACTGAGAAATTGAGGAAGAAAGGATTTTAAAATTAGGAGTCTAGCACACTTCAATTAAAAATATTTTTCAGAAACTCATGTTTCAAACACCCATTCACTGAGTTGTCGAACTCACCCCCTCCTTTTACCCCTTTTCAGGTAACCGAGGGAAAAACCTACCTAAGGACCTTTAGCTAGCTAAACCTGCAAAACCAATATGTAAGTTTAAACTTTATGCAGTTTTTATAAATGCTATTCCATGAAAGGTACAGGTCTAAAAGACGTCTTACTCCTCGCGGCTTAAAGAAGGGGAAAACCCTTAATAAACTGGAAGAGTAGCGGGTTGCTCACAGGGATCCAACCAAACTAGGTCAGGGCATGACAACTTGAGTGGTATCAGAGCCTATTTCCTCGAATAAATTATCAAGACTAGAGAACATATTAACTAATAGGGGTGATTTTAAAATTTTCAAAATGGCTCCCAAGAAAGGAATCAAGAGAACTAAAGTCGCAGTCTTCGACACTACCCAACCACCCCTACCTGTGGAAACTCCCTGAGGAGCCCAGACAACCCCACCTGAACTAAGCTCGGAACACTAGAGCTTGTATGAGGAATTCACCCGTGTATTTGGGCAGCCTAACCTTGTCCCCGTGGCAGGCACCAACTCTCAGGTTAAACTAGAGGAAGTATAATCCCATCCTCCTCCTGTTAGTCATTCCCCTCCGGTAGACATTCTCAAAAATCTCAAGACTCTACATTAATTGGGATGTAGGCCTTTCCATGGAGAGAAAGATGCTGGTGCCACCATGGATTGCCTGGCAAATGTCAAGAAGCTGATGGGGATAGTCAGGATATCACATGAGGACATGATGATCCTGACATAATTCTTCTTTGAGGGAAGTGCTAAAAGATGGTGGGGCAATGTTCGAAACCGACATACCTCCACCCTCACATTGGAGCTATTTGAGGAGAGGTACGTAGAAGAGCATCAGGTTCCTCATTTGATTAATGATAAGAAGCAAGATTTCCTCCGACTTCGACAAGGGCTTAACTCCATATTGAAGTATGAAACAAAATTCAATGAGTTAAGACCCTTTTCTACTCACCTAGCTAGGCTAGCAAATATATGCCAGCAGTTCGTAGATGGTCTCAATATTGACATACAAGACCATTTGGAAGTACTAGGATGCCCCATGGACCTGGCAGCAGTAATCAGTATGGCTCATGAGTGTGAGCAACTAATGCAAACCCAATGTTGTCGGATGGAGCAGACGACCTGGAAGGAGGATAAGGGTCAAAACCATCAAGGAGGACAGAAGGAGCATAATGGTCCAAGATGGGGAAATATAGTGGCATTTTAAAAAAGAAGGGACATGCCACCACATCCACAAAGAGTAATCCCCACCTTGCCCCAAGGAAACCCTTGTTGTCCTAGGTGCCAAAGGCATCACGAGGGAGCATGCTTTACCTGTTGTGCATGTGGTCAAGTGGGGCACTTTGCAAAGGAATTGCCCACTTTCAGGGAGAACAAGTAGAGGAATACAGTTGGTCCACAATAAGGGAACCCCAAGAATCCTAGGCTAGACACTACAGCCAGAGTACTAGCTAGGGTATACAACCTCACCCAGGAATAGGCTAGGAAAGACCCTAGTACTATAGCGGGTACAACCCAAAACCCTGACAATTAGCTTAAGAAAATCTTGTAATTGAAATTTTTATTCAATAAAGAAAGCCTTTATTCTAAAAATAAACATTTCTTCAAATTAGTGTATGTGCAATTATGGGGACAACAAATCTATGCCCTCTTCAACTTAGTAGCTGAGATATCCTTCATCAAAGAGGACTTAATTCCAAGTTTACCCCTAGAACTCACTCCTCTAGGACAAAGTCTCAACATCCTCACACTCTCAAGTTCTGGGTTAAATAGGAACAAACAATTAAAGGGATGTGAGATAAAGATTAGGGGAATCAAACTTGAAGAAGATTTGATTCCATTGCCCCTGAAAGAGGTAGAAGTGATCCTTGGGATGGATTGGTTAAGTAACCATCAAGCTAGGATGGACAGTGGAAAGAAGACGGTGACCTTCCACACTCCTGAGACAAACGGACTAAAATTTCAAGGAGACTGAAGGAAGGGTAAAGTATAGATGGTGTCCCTTATAAAAGCCAAAAAGCTGATACATAAAGGTTGTACAGCCTTCCTAGCCATTGTCATCAATGAAAAGAATGAAGAGAAGTGACTCGAAGACATCCCGGTGGTTAATCACTATCCATAAGTATTTCTAGAAGAACTACCTAGACTACCTCCTAGTCGATAAGTGGAATTCACCATAGAAATTATCCCAGGAACAAACCCCATATCTCAAGCCCCTTATTGAATGGCTCCAATGGAACTGAAGGAATTGAAAGAGCAATTGGATGAACAATTGGAGAAGAATTTTATACATCCTAACTAGTCTCCATGGGGTGCACCAGTCCTATTTGTGAAGAAAAAGGATGGGAGCATGAGACTGTACATAGATCATAAGAAGTTGAATCAGGTCACCATCAAGAACAGGTACCCACTCCCACGGATCGATGACCTATTCGACCAACAAAAAGGAGCAGCTTACTTCTCTAAGATAGACCTTCGTTCGGGATATCACCAACTCAAGATCTGAGAGGACATTTCTAAGACGACAATTCGGTCCCGATATGGACATTACGAGTTTAGAGTGATACATTCGAATTAACAAATGCCCCTACAGCCTTCATGAATTAAATGAATCGAGTGTTCCAACCACACTTGGATAGGTTCTTGATAGTGTTCATAGATGATATTCTCATATATTCATGAACTAGGCCAGAGCACGAAGAACACTTGGCAATCACTTTGGAGATATTACGAGAAAACCACTTATATACAAAATTCTTCAAGTGTGAGATTTGGCTAGAGGTTGTAGGATTCTTATGACATATAGTGTCCAAGGATGGGATCAAGGTAGATCTGACAAAAGTAGAAGCCATATATGATTGGAAGGCACCCAAGAATCCTTCAGAGATACAAAGTTTCTTAAGTCTGGCAAGATACTACAGATGGTTCGTGCAAGATTTATCCAAGATAGCAACCCCTCTGACAAGGCTCACCAAGAAGGAGTTGAGTATAAATGGGATGGGAGTTGTGAGAAGTCTTTATTGGAGTTGAAGACTCGATTGACAACCGCACTAGTACTCTCCCTCTTTGACCCAAGTACGGGAGAGTACACCATCTACAGTGATGCATTTGGACAAGGACTCGGATGTCTATTGATGCAACAAGGAAAAGTTATCATCTATGCCTCACGACAACTTAAGGTACATGAGAGGAATTACCCAACCCATGACCTGGAATTAGCCACGATAGTGTTTGCCTTAAAAATTTGGCGACACTACCTCTACGAGGTTAAATGTAGGATATACATTAATTACAAGAGTTTTAAGTATTTCTTAAATCAGAAAGAGTTAAATCTCTACCAGAGGACATGGCTGGAATTGGGGAAAGACTATGACCTTGTGATAGAGTATCACCCTGGAAAGGCAAATGTGGTGGCAGATGCCTTAAGTCACAAATACCAAATCAAGGTGGCACAAAAAAAGACAAGTTACATACCGTTGTTGCAACAACTGGGAAGAATTGAGGTGGACTTGAAGATGGATAAGCAAGAGAAGTGCTTGTTGGCTAATGTGGTGGTGAGACCTAGTCTAACCAAGTAGATTAAGGCCCAACAAAAGGTTGATAAGGAACACTAATCTTATTTGGACTCGGTTAATAGAGAAACAAAATTGGACTACGACTTGCAAGGTGATGGAGTGCTAACCTACAACGGTAGGGTATGTGTGCCCTAAGATAAAGAGCTAAAGAGGTTAATTCTAGAAGAGGCACATGATTCGGTGTGTGCGATGCATCGGGGCAGTACTAAGATGTACCACACCCTCAAACAAGGATATTGGTGAAAGGGAATGAAGAGGGATATTGTGGAATACGTAGCCCGATGCTTGTCATGTCAACAAATAAAGGTTGAGAATCAGAAACCATCAAGACTACTACAACCCTTACCAAATCCTGAATGGAAATGGGAGCACATTACCATCGACTTTGTCATAGGACTACCTGTGACAAGGAAAGGTCGAGACGCAATTTGGGTCATCATGGATAGATTGACCAAATCCACTCATTTCCTTCCTATAAGAGTGACGAATACAGTGGAATAACTAGCCGTCTTATACATGAGGGAGATAGTAAGACTCCTTGGCGTCCTAGTGAGAATAGTATCAGATAGAGACCCCAGATTTACTTTAAGGTTCTAGCCAAGTTTATAAAGTGCCTCGAGAACCAAGCTCCACATGAGTACGACATCTCATCCTCAGACCGATGGACAGTCTGAGCGGATGATTCAGACCTTGGAAGATATGCTGAGAGCATGCATACTCACCATGGACAAGGGTTAGGAGGAATATTTGTGCCTAATGAAATTTGCTTATAATAATAAATATCATGCCAGTATTCAGATGACTCCATATGAAGCCCTTTATGGATGACCTTGTCATACCCCTTTATTTTGGGAAGAAGTGGGGGAAAGGAAATTGGAAAGGGTTGAGCTAATTGAGGATGCCATAGAGAAAATTAAGTTAATTAGGAGTCACCTTAAGGCAGCTCAAGACTAGAAAAAGAGTTATGCGGATCATTGGAGAAGGGATCTAGAGTTTGATGTGAGAGATCAAGTATTTCTCAAGGTATCCCCATGGAGTGGAATACTTAGGTTTCAACAATGGGGAAAGTTGAAACCAAGGTACATCGGTCCTTATCCCATCATCCAAAGGATAGGACTAGTGGCCTATAAATTAGAACTACCTCCAGACTTCTAGATAATACATGATGTATTCCATATCATTGTGCTTCGAAAGTACCAGCCTGATGCCAGCCATGTATTGGATCGACAACCACCAAAGCTGGATGAGAACTTGACCTATCAAACAGAATTGGTATGAATCATCAACAAGAGGGATAAGAACTTGAGAAATAAGAGCATTCCTATAGTCAAAGTTCTTTGGCAAAATGGACCAATGCAAGAAGAGACATGGGAAACCGAAAGTGTAATGAGGGAAGGTTACCCTAAATTATTTAACATGTAACTATTTTGGGGATAAAACCCCTAAAAGAAGGGGAGAGTTCTAAACCCCGTCCTTTGATAATAAGAAAATCCAGAAAATAACCGGTCATTTCCAAAGAGAAAACTGAGTCGATTTATAAACAGTAACTGATAGATAAAGGGCAAACCAGGAAATTTAGGGATCCTGAGTGACCTAAGAGTCACAAAAGTCATGAGAAAGCACTTTAGGATTAATTGGAGGTGGAAACCAAACTGGTTCACGTGAATCGGACCTAAACCGGATTGAACTATTTTTAACCACCATTCAATCGGTTTCTAAATTTATTTTTCTAGGTGACTTAGAAAATTCAAATTTGAGAATTTAGGCCACATTTGATAGATTATGAATATAGATGATTTACAAATTTTTAATTTTGAAAAACTCAATTGAATCGGTCCTAAACCGAGTGGTTTAAACATTGAACTCTATCCGGTTCAGAACAGTGTCGTCTTCTTCCTTCAGATGACAGCACTGTTCACTCGTCAGAAAATCGAGCAGCACTGGTGAAGATGAAAAATCTCCAGCCAGGGAGTTTTAGGCAATGAATGACCGCCGTAAAAGCACTAATCGGATGGCCAAGAAGTCCCCAAGCTTCCTATATAAAGAGCTTCTCCTCATTCATCCTCCTCACACCTGAAAACTCCTTTCACTCTCTCTCCCTATTGCTCCATTTTTTAGTGAAGCTCGAACCAGAGCTCCCACCTGGAAATTTTTTTGAGCCAAATAAGGTGAGGTCAGGTTCTTTACATTCGGAAAAAGTCTACTACCCAACGGTAGTCTCCATTTGCTCTAAGGATCGCCGAAGAAATGTCAGCGTGATAGAACATTGAAGCAGCCCCAGCGAACCAAAGCTGCCCTATTTCGACCAAGCTAAAAATGATCAATTCAAGCCCTTCTTAGGCTAAACCAAACTCTCCCAACACTTCCATGCTCTCAGACGATAGAATTAGAACAAAAAGGTAAGCCAATTTGGCTCCCCTCTATAAATTTCGATCAGTGTTATAGAGAGAACCGACAAAAATTCACTGACCAAATTTTCCCTCAATTCAGCATGAATTGATTCGATTCTTGATCCTAGAAGGAACCTCATGATGAGATCTATCTTCCCAGATTGAAAGCTTGGACCGCCACACCCCCAACAGTAAGCTTTCGAAGTTTTTTCTCTCTAAGTCCAATTTTCTGACAAAGCTCCTTTGAGCTCAATTTGGATCCAAATGGCACAATTCAAAGTTCCATTTGATATATTATGAATATAGATGATTTACAAATTTTTAATTTTGACAAACTAAATTGAATCGGGCCTGAACCGAGTGCTTTAAACATTGAACTCTATCAATTTCAGAACAGTGTCGTCTTCTTCCTTCAGATGACAGCATTGTTCACTCGTCAGAAAATCAAGCAGCGCCGGTGAAGATGAAAGATCTCCGGCCACGGAGTTTTAGGCAATGAATGACAGCCATAAAAGCACTAATCGGACGGCCAAGAAGTCCCCAGGATTCCTATATAAAGAGCTCCTCCTCATTCATCCTCCTCACACCTGAAAACTCCTTTCTCTCTCACTCCCTACTGCTCCATTTTTTAGTGAAGCTCGAACCAGAGCTCCCACCTGGAAATTATTTTGAGCCAAATAAGGTGAGGTCATGTTCTTTACATTCGAAAAAAGTCCGCTACCTAACGGTAGTCTCCATTTGCTCTAAGGATCGCCGAAGAAATGTCAGCGTGATCGAACATTGAAGCAGCCCCAGCGAATCGAAGTTGCCCTATTTCAATCGAGCTAAAAATGATCAATTCAAGCCCTTCTTAGGCTAAACCAAGCTCTCCCAACACTTCCACAGCTCTCAGACGACTGAATTAGAGCAAAAAGGTAAGCCAATTTTGCTCCCCTCTATAAATTTCGATTAGTTTTATAGAGAGAACCGACAAAAATTCACTGACCAAATTTTCCCTCAATTCAACATGAATTGATTCGATTCTTGATCCTAGAAGGAACCTCACGATGAGATCTATCTTCCCAGATTGAAAGTTTGGACCGCCACACCCCCAATAGTAAGCTTTCGAAGTTTTTTCTCTCTAAGTCCAATTTTCCGACAAAGCTCCTTTGAGCTCAATTTGATTCAAAATGGCACAATTCAAAGTTCCATTTGATAGATTATGAATATGGATGATTTAAAAATTTTTAATTTTGCAAAACTCAATTGAATCGGGCCTGAACCGAGTGGTTTAAACATTGAACTCTATCCGGTTCAGAACAGTGTCGTCTTCTTCCTTCAGATGACAGCACTGTTCACTCGATAGAAAATCGAGCTGCGCTGGTGAGGATGAAAAATCTCCGGCCAGGGAGTTTTAGGCAATGAATGACCGCCGTAAAAGCACTAATCGGACAGCCAAGAAGTCCTCAAGCTTCCTATATAAAGAGCTCCTCCTCATTCATCCTCCTCACACCTAAAAACTCCTTTCTCTCTCTCTCCCTACTGCTCCATTTTTTAGCGAAGCTCGAACCAAAGCGCCCACCTGTAAATTTTTTTGAGCCAATTCAGGTGAGGTCAGGTTCTTTACATTCGGAAAAAGTCTGCTACCCAACGGTAGTCTCCATTTGCTCTAAGGATCGCCGAAGAAATGTCAGTGTGATCGAACATTGAAGCACCCAAGCAAACCGAAGCTGCCCTATTTCAACCGAGCTAAAAATGATCAATTCAAGCCCTTCTTAGGCTAAACCAAACTCTCCCAACACTTCCACAGCTCTCAAACGATTGAATTAGAGCAAAAAGGTAAGCCAATTTGGCTCCCCTCTATAAATTTCGATCAGTGTTATAGAGAGAACCGACAAAAATTCACTGACCAAATTTTCCTTCAATTCAGCATGAATTGATTCGATTCTTGATCCTAGAAGGAACCTCACGATGAGATCTATCTTCCCAGATTGAAAGCTTGGACCGCCACACCCCCAACAGTAAGCTTTCGAAGTTTTTTCTCTCTAAGTCCAATTTTTCGACAAAGCTCCTTTGAGCTCAATTTGGATCCAAATGGCACAATTCAAAGTTCCATTGAATCGTATGGATGTGTAGGAGCTTAATTTTACCTTCAATTTCAACAATTAACCTCAATTGATTGGTCAATTTGGTGAAAGCAAATTCGGCTACGTTGAAAGGGAGAAATGGGGAAAATTGGGGATTTCGAAAATTCGAAAGACTAAAGTGAAATTTCCCAAAATTGAGGACCAATTGGCCATGGAAAAGATGATGGGGGACCAATTGGTCGATTTTTCGAAGTATTGGTGTTAAATTGACCATTTTTGTAATGTAGGGGCAAAATGGTAATTTTTGAAAAATTGGGGACCAAATTGGAAATTTGGGAAATTTGAACCCCTTTTCATGATTTAGAATAAACTAAGGTCCCAAAGTGAATTTTAGAAGTTTTGAGACTCAATTTGGTAAAAATTGGAAATAGGGACCTAAAGTTAAAAAAGTTACGCATTTCATTCATTAAAAATGAATGAAGGCTATTAGTGTCACGCCCCAACCCGGTTTGATCGGATCCCCGTGATCAACCCGCAACTCTCCCGGTTCATTAAGGGTTTCCCCTTGTTTATAAACTGTGAAGAGTAATGCGTCCTTTAAACCTACACCTTTCATGGAATAGCATAAATAAAAAATGCATAAGATTTTAAACTGAACATACCTGTCTTACGGGCGTATTAATTGATGGTCCTTAGGGTAGGCTTTTCCCGATATTTCCTAAAAGGGATATAAGCGAGGGGGTGAGTACAACTACACAATGAATGGGTTTTCAAAATTTAACTTTTAGGAAAATTATTTGAGGTTGAGTGTGACAAACTCCTTATTCTCTTTTAAAAACCCTTCATTTAAAAGTTCTAGTTTTCATCACCATTTCTTATTTATTTCAGTGTCATCACCCAACACACATCCTCCATCATGAAGGTCAAAAACACACAATTGTAGGCCAGTCCGTCCATTGAACCCACTTGTGGCGTTGGAGCGACTTTACCGGCCACCTAAATAGAAACACATCCATTTCTACCTTGAGAATGAGTGTAAGTTTGCAACAACTAACCCACAATCCCGTAACAATTCTCCGTGTCCATATGAAGACAGAGACCTCATCCCGACCCCACCCCAATCTCGTGTGCTTGAAACTACGTCAAGCTTCGCAAGGTTACTTGGTCCGACAAACTGCCCTTATACCCACCAGGTCGTCCAGGGCCCTAGGACAAATCACTACGCCTTTTGGGCAGCTTGAAGGTTTCATAAACATAGTGTATGCACAAATCTGTATTTTCACATCATTCCATATAATCTATGGTGCCACTAGTCCAATGGCCCTGACCCTTAACTCAACCTGCAGTTGTTTGTCTTGACTAGTCCGGAGACCATCATGTCGCACCGCCACTAGTTGATTGAATATGTCGATCCTGACTTGATATCATGGCCAAACAATTCATTTATTTAAAGTTTTATGGCATATATCTCATTTTGTTTACGAGCTCTTACTCGTGTCAATTGGCCTATGGCCCACTATTCGATATTTTCAATATCGGGCATATTAGCCCTCAAGTTCGAAAATTTTTAAAATTTAACTTAGGACCTCAAATTCACAAAAGGGGTTTAATTTCCAATTTGGTCCCCCCACTTTTCCAAAATTACCATTTTGCCCTTCCTTTAAAAAAATGGTAAGTTTTAGCCCAAAACTACTAAAATTTCTCAATTGGCCCTCTAACATTCTTATCAAGCCCAATTGATCCTCAATTTTATAAAATTGCAATTTGGTCCTTCGAATTTTCGAAAATCCCCAATTTTTCCCCCAATTTCAACTTACTAACACAACTTAATTTGATTTTATCAAATTGATTGCTCAAACACTTCTAATTGTTGAACTTGAAGTTAGATTGGATTTCCTACACCTTCATATGATTCAAATGCACTTTAAATCTCATGATTTGGTGCCGGAATGAGCTCAAACGGAGTTCCACAGAAAACTAGACTTAGAGAGAGAAAGCTTCAAAAGCTTACCGTCGGGGGCACAACGGTCCGAGCGTTTGATCTGGGCAGATAGCTCTCATCTAGAGGTTCATCCTAAAATCAAGAATTGCATCAATTGATGCCTAATTGAGTTAGAATTTCATCATCGAAATTCTATTGGTTCTCTCTTTAACACCGATCGAAAATTGTAGAAGGGAGCCGAATTAGCATACCTTTCCATTCCAATTCTGTCGTGGAAAGGCTAAGGAGGTGTTAGAAGGGCATGGTTTGGCCTAAGAAAAGCTCAAAATGGCCGATTTTAGCTCGACCAAAACAGGTCAGCTTCGGTCCGTCGGGGCTACTCCACTATTCCATCACGTCGACTCTTCTCCGGTGACCCTTAGAGCAAACGGAGACTACAAGCGTATAGATGACTTCTCCCTGGTTATAAAGAACCCAACCTCACCCTGTTTGGCTCAAAAAAGTGCCCAAGTCTGAGCTCTGGTTTGAGTTTCACCGGAAAATAGAGCAATTGAGATAGAATGGAGTTTTTAGGTGTGGAGAGAACGAATGGGGAGGGGCTCTTTATATAGTAT
The DNA here is from genome assembly GCA_030064425.1 of Trapa bicornis. Taxonomy (NCBI): domain Eukaryota; kingdom Viridiplantae; phylum Streptophyta; class Magnoliopsida; order Myrtales; family Lythraceae; genus Trapa; species Trapa bicornis. The sequence goes on along the minus strand of CM057753.1, from coordinate 14,359,102 downwards.
GCTCAAGGGTTTCTTGGCCATCTAATTGGTGCCTTAATGGCAGTCATTCATTGCCTAAAACTCCCTAGCTGGAGACTATTCAGCTTCGCCGACGCTGCGCTATTTTCTGGTTAGTGAATAGTGTTGTCATCTAAAGGAAGAAGATGGCACTGGTCCGAATCGAACCGGTCCAAATCGAGTTCAAAGCTTTAACTAGCCAGTTCACCCACCATTCGACCGAATTTTTCAAATCTAAAAATTTCTAAATTCATTTTCTATCCAATGGTGGCCTCAAATCTCAAATTTGAATTTTTTATGACACCTAAAAAAATGAATCTAGCATCCGGTGTAATAGTGGTTCAAATCGGTCCAAACTGGTTCAATACGGTTCAGATACGATTCACCTGAACTGGTTTGGTTTACATCTCCAATTCATTCTCAAGTCCATTTACATGACTTTTGGGACTCTTTGGGTCACTCTGGATCCTTAAATATCCTAGTTTTCCCTTTCTTTATGGGTTCCGGTTCATGAACCGACTCAGTTCATAAACTAGTTCAATCCAATTGGATCCGATTCCTCTTAATCGGTCTAATTTCTCTCTTCCAATTTGTCCTAAGGATCTTTTCCAAGGTTTTATGAATCCTTGGGCTCATCGAGGAGTTGTAAATTTCCAAATTTCCCATTTCTTGATAATCAGATTTTTGAAACGATTCGGTTTTCTCACTCGGTTTGACCAGTTCTTTTCCCTATTTTCCTTAACTCAAAATGGCGGGGTTTACAACTCTCCCCTCCTTTTATGAGTTTTGTCCCCAAAACTTAATTAGCAACCTTGCATGAGGAACCATTTCCTTTGATGTCCATTTGGTGTTTGCTTAACATGCAACTCTTCTCTTGTTCTTTCAATTAGCACGATTTACATCCTTCACTTAAGGAATTTCTTTTCCTTTATATTATTTACTCCCTCCATGGAGTTTATCTTAACTAGACTTACCTTACGTAAGGGTTTAATAGTGGTTCAAGCTGATTCAATCTAGTTTAGATACGGTTCACCTGAACCGGTTTGGTTTTCATCTCCAATTCATTCTAAAGTCCATTTACATGACTTTTGGGACTCTTTGGGTGACTCGGGATCCATAAATTTTCCAGTTTTCCCTTCTCTATCGATTCCGGTACATGAACCGACACGGTTCATAAACCGGTTGAATCCAATTGGATCCGGTTCATCTGAACTGGTCTGGTTTCTCTCTTCCAATTTGTCCTAAGGTTCTTTTCCAAGGTTTTATGAATCCTTGGGATCATCCGGGAGTTGTAAATTTCCAAATTGCCCGTTTCTTGATAATCAGGTTTGTGATCCGATTCGGTTTTCTCACTCGGTTTGACCAGTTCTTTTCCCTTTTTTCCTTAACTCAAAAGTGCGGGGTTTACAACTCTCCCCTCCTTTTAGAAGTTTTGTCCGCAAAACTTAATTAGCAACCTTGTATGAGGAACCATTTCCTTTGATGTCCATTTGGTGTTTGCTTAACATGCAACTCTTCTCTTGTTCTTTCAATTAGCTCTATTTACATCCTTCACTTAAGGAATTTCTTTTCCTTTATATTATTTACTCCCTCCATGGAATTTATCTTAACTATACATACCTTACTTAAGGGTTTAATAATGGTTCAAACAGGTCCAAACTAGTTCAATCCGGTTCGGATACGATGCACTTGAATCAATTTGGTTTTCATCTCTAATTCATTCTCAAGTCCATTTACATGACTTTTAGGACTCTTTGGGTTACTCGGGGATCCATAAATTTCCCAGTTTTTCCTTTCTCTATGGGTTCTGGTTCATGAACCAATTCGGTTCATAAATTGATTCAATCCAATTGGATCCAGTTCATCTGAACTGGTCTGGTTTCTCTCTTCCAATTTGTCCTAAGGATCTTTTCCAAGGTTTTATGAATCCTTGGGATCATCCAAGAGTTGTAAATTTCCAAATTTCCCGTTTCTTGATAATCGGATTTATGAACCGATTCGGTTTTCTCACTCGTTTTGACTAGTTCTTTTCCCTATTTTCCTTAACTCAAAATGGCGGGGTTTACAACTCTCCCCTCCTTTTATGAGTTTTGTCCCCAAAACTTAATTAGCAACCTTGCATGAGGAACCATTTCCTTTGATGTCCATTTGGTGTTTGCTTAACATGCAACTCTTCTCTTGTTCTTTCAATTAGCTCTATTTACATCCTTCACTTGAGGAATTTCTTTTCCTTTATATTATTTACTCCCTCCATGAAGTTTATCTTAACTAGACATACCTCACTTAAGGGTATATCCTTAGATTCACATCTTTATTTGCTTAGAGCAACATTTTCCCTTTGATTTCCTATACTCAGGATTGGCAGTTCCAAGATACCTAACCATTCTTGTGTCTAGTTAACCTCTTAGTTGTTGAAACCCATAGCTCGACGTCCTTTACAGCATTACATACCTATTTTTATCCAATTTCGACTCTTGCTTCATTCATTGTTCAATACAATTCAGTCCAATTTTTTTTTATGTTTGACCTTGTAAACCCCACCCTTTTGAGCTAAGGAAAAATCTTGAAAAGAACCGGTCAAACTAGTGAGAAAACCGAACCAGTTCACAAAGCTGATCATTTGTGAAGGGGCAATTTGGGAATTTACAACTCTGGGTGATCCAATGAGTTCACAATACAATGGAAAAGAAGCTTGGGACAAATTGGAAGAGAAAAACCAGACCGGTTTAGATGAACTGGAATCCAACTGGATTGAACCGGTTTATTAATCGAGTCAGTTCATGAACCGGGACCGATAGAGAACGGGCAAATAAGAGAAATTCAACTCCCTTGTGCCCTAAAGAAATCTATAAACCTTGGGAAGGAACCTTAGAACAAAGTGGAAGAGAAAAACCAAACCGGTTCGGGTGAACCAGACCAGAACTAGATTAAACAGGTTTAAGGACCGAGTCGGTTTATGAATCAGAATCGATAAATAGATGGTAAATCAGGAATTTTATGGACCCTAAGTGATCCAAGGAGTCACAAAAGACATGGAAATGGACTTGTGAATGAATTGGGGATGAAAACCAAACCGGTTCAGGTGAACTGGATCCGAACCGGTTTGAACCACTATTGAATCAAATCCTAAATTCATTTTTCTAGGTGGCTTAAATAATTAAAATTTGAGATTTGAGGCCACCATTGGATAGAAAATGAATTTAGATGAATTTAGAAATTTTTATATTTGAAAAACTCGATCAAATGAGTGGTGAATCGGCCGGTTTAAACTTCAAACCCGGTTAGGACCGATCCGGTCCGATTCAAAATAGTGTCATCTTCTTCCTCAGGATGACAGCACTATTCACTCGCCGGAAAATCGAAGCAGTGCCAATGAAGAAGAAACGTTTCCATTCGGTACATTTCAAGCCAACAATGTCTGTCATAAAGGTGTCAGACGGACGGCCAACGGGTCCCCAAGCTCCCAATATAAAGAGCCCCTCTCCATTCATCCTCTCCACACTTGAAAACTCCATTCTCTCTCAACTACTCCATTTTCTGGCAAAGCTCGAACCAGATCTCTAATATGGGGTCTTTTCTGAGACAAACAATGTGAGGTCGGGTTCTTTAGAACCGGGGAGAAGTCAGCTACTTGCCTGTAGTCTTCGTTTGCTCCGAGGGTCGCTAGAGAAATGCCGACGTGATGAAATAGTGAAGTAGCTCTGGCAGACCAAAGCTGCCTTATTTCGGCCAAGTTGAAATCGGTCATTTTGGGCCCACCTCAAGCCAAACCAAGCCCATCCAACACTTCCTCAGCCCTTCCACGGCCGAATTAGGACCGAAAGGTAAGCCAATTCTGCTCCCCTTTACAATTTTTTATCGGTGTTAGAGAGAGAGTCGGTCGAATTTCAATGATGAAATTCTAATCCAATTCGGCATCAATTGATGTGATTCTTGATTCTACGATGAACCTTAGAATGAGAGCTACTTGCCCAGATCGAAAGCTCGGACTGCCGTGCCCTCAATGGTGAGTAATCAAAGCTTTGTCTCTCTACAGTATATGGAATCGTATGAACATGGAGAAACTCAATTTCAACTTCAATTAGAGGTGTTTGATCGGTCAATTTGATAAAATCAAATTCGACTGTGTTAAAGAGTTGGATGTGGGGGAAAATTGGCGATTTTTGAAAATTCGAGGGGCCGAAATGCAATTTTCTAAAATTGAGGGTTAATTGGGCATGATAAAAATGTTATAGGGCAAATAGAGGAATTTTAGAATTTTTGGGGTGAAATTTACCATTTTTGTAAAGGAAGGGCAAAATGGTAATTTTGGAAAAGTTGGGGGACCAAATTGGAAATTTGGGAAATTAATCCCCTTTTTGTGAAATGGAATAAATTGAGGTACTATGATAAATTTTAAAAGTTTCGGGACTCAATTTGAGGGAAAACCGGCATTAGGGACTTAAAGTTAAAGAGTAATAACTTTAGGGACCTAATTGCAAATAAATGAAAGCTTGACTTTCTCATTCATTTGGAATGAATGAAGGCTATTAGGCCAAAGGATAATGAACTGAGATGTTCATATCGTGTAGAAACATGAAGTACCGGGAATGCCAACAAGGACAAGCTCGCATGAATACAAAGAACCGATCTAGTGGAATTCACAGCATTAACTGGTGAGTGGGTTTACTAACATCATACCTGATTGGGATGATGAGCACAACTTAAAATTAAAAACCACTTACCGGTTGTGAGTGGGATTTTATGTCATACCTGGTTAGGGATGATAAGTACTTCAAAATAAAAATTAACTATTAAGTGATATTTTAATCATCTCCACTTAGAGGAGGTGATGTGAAAATCATGCGAAAAAACTACTTACCGGTTGTAAGTAGATCATACCCGGTTGGTGTGATGAAACTTCCTCGAAGGACGTTGAAAACCCATTCATCGATTATGAGCAGAGATGTCCTTATATCCGGTTGGTATAATGGACAGAAAAGACATATTTTTGTTGAAAGTGTTCTCCCCTCACTGTGTGCCAATGCTTAAACAATTTGGGAGACCTTCTCGACAGGAGCTCGGATAACTCTTATAGACAGGGGGCCTCAGTTTTTGGAACTTGGGGGCTAGGATGCTCGGTTTTGAAAAATCTCGAATAATGGGCCATAGGCCTATGGACACGAGCAGGAGCTTGTAAATGAACATAATATATGTGCCATAAAACTTTAATAAGTAAATTGTTTGGTCATGGTACCAAGGCAGGTCTGACATACTCAGTCAACTAGCAGCAGTGTGACATGACCGATCTCCGGACCAGTCAAAACAAACAGCTGCAAGTTGAGTTGATGGTCGGGACAGTTAGACTAATGACACTACATATTACATGGCATAATTAGAAAACATTTTTTGTGCATGCACTATGAATACGGGATCATCAAGATACCCATGAGGGGTAGTGATGTGTCCTAAGGGCCCTGGATGACCCGGTGAGTATAAGGGCAGTTTGTCGTTCCAGGTGACCATGCGAAATTTGGAGTAGGACCAAGCGCATGAGACTAGGATGGGGATGAGATGAGGTCACTGTCCTCATAACGAACACTAAGAATTTATTCCGGGAATGAGGGTCAAGTGTCACGAACATCGACTCATTTGCAAGGTAGAAGTGGACGTACTTCTATCCGGGTGGCCGGTAAAGTCGCTTCGAAGCCACAAGTGGGTTCAATGGACATACTGACCTGTGAATGTGTGTTTAACCTTCATGATGAAGGATGTGTGTTGGGTGATGACACACAGGGATTAAATAAGGAAATGGTGATAAAACTCGAGATTTTGAAAGAAAGGAGTCCAGCACACTCCAATACAAATCTTTTTCATAAAAGTAAAAGTACTGAAAACCCATTCACTGAGTAGTCATACTCACCCCCTTCCTTATATCACTTTCAAGAGATTTTGGAAAGCCTACCCTTAAAGACCATCAACTAAGACGCCTAGAAGACAGGTATGTAAAGTTTAAAATTTCATGCAGTTTTGATTATGCTATTCCAGGAAATGGTGTAGGTTTAAAGGACACCTTACTCTTTACAGTTTATAATAAGGGGAAATCCTTTAATAAACCGGGAGAGTGGTGGGTTGATCACGGGGATCCGACCAAACAGGGTCGGGGCGTGACAGACCTTGTCATGCTTACTAATTGACTCTTCCTTATTTTAAGTCATGTTTTCCTTGGGATTGTTAGGTTTACATGCCCCTTAAAGCATGACATTTTCTAGATCTTGTATCTATTTCCATTAGATTTCTAGAACATCTCCTTGAGGGTTATTCCCAACTTTCCAACCTCTCAGGGATTGTATAACTTCATCCCTCTTTTCTTTTGGTAGTATTCCTCGACTACCTTTACCGTTATCCAATCAACTTACAAAACTGTGTCAGTTCTCCTTACCCACTCGTCCGTTCTCAATTTCCTTATTGAGTCTTTCTGGTTCCATTGATTTGGTTTTCCAATAATTTTACAACAAGCTGGGATTCTTTCATTTTTAAGTCTTTGGCGTTCTTTATCCAAGGATTTTTCCTTATTCCTTAATCCACTTTTACTTGCTCGTGACCATTTCATGATTCATTATTTCAAGTTGATCCCTTTTTGGTCTATGTGTTAATTGTTTTATTTGGGGAGTTAGCTTCTTATGGTTTCATTCTCTACTATTTCCCTCAAAGTAGAGATTTTAACCTTAAAAGTTACATGTTCAACCTTCTTACCATTTTTTGGAAACTTCTTCCTTCATTCCCTACACCTTCTTCTATGTTGAGGCATTTCTCCTCTTTGAATACTTCTTCGTTTTAAATTCTATTATATTGCTTATTTGAGGAATTTTTTATTATTGGTCTTATTTTGTGTACTCTACACTATTCCCATCTGTCCATTCTTTAGGCCCCATCAAGTGAGCATGGGCCACGACCCGTCCTGATGTCAATGCTTATTTCCCAAATTTTATGTCTTAATTGATGGCTTACTTCTCCAATATTCCTCATGCATTCCTTCTTTTATTCACTTATTATTGTACACTCATTCCTACTTGTTACATCATCTTTTGATGCTACCATCCTATTTACCCGTTCCTTGGGTTTAATTTACTTCTTAGGCCCTCATGAGTACTTTTCCTTGGTACTTAGTCTTTCTATCTCAACCAGCATTTCATTTGGGAGCTTATCTTTCTTTTCATTTCAGTTGGTTCCATTTCCTCTTAATTGGGATATGTATGCCTTTCTAGATCTTCCTTACTTGGTAGGATTCCTTCCTTTTCTCCTGAGATTCATTTTTTGTTCGTTCTTTGGAAATATCTAATCATTAGATGACATCCTTTGATGTCGTGTTCCCATGCACCCTTCCTGGGAAATCTAGTAGTGCATCCTTGTACCATTTTCCTAAATTCTACTTGTATCCTGCACAAGTTTTTTTACTTGGGAAAAATGCAGACATAATTTGTTTCAAGACCTCTTTATGCAAGGCTTACTTAACCTTTGTTTGGTCATCAATTTGTTTTTGGCTTATAAATCTCCTTAAGGATTTCCTCCAATGTTCTTTTCCAAGTGTTTGGCCTTTCCTTCTTTCTTTTCTTTACTAGAGCTTAGTCTATGACCCTCATGATGGTTAGTTCATTACCTGCCTAACTTCTACTATTCGCCATGTCTAATTCTCTTGAGGCAATTGTCTTTCGAGTCTCCTTGTCCTTAATGACCATTCCATTACCCTTTTTACGGTGTATTCCATATTACCTCTCGATCCTCCTTAGGGTATCGTTCATTCTCCTTGACCATCTTGTTGTCATGGTTGCTTACTTCTGCTATGTTGGTCTAAAACTCTAATTTAACTTCTCTACTTTTTCCAAAGGAAGTTGTACTCGAAATCTCAAGACATCCCATTTGTCATCAAATGCTTGGCTTGTCTTCTTTTGTGGATGCACTTCCTTCTTTGCTCTTAAATTGTTGAAAATTTCTTCTTTAAGGGAGAGTTCTCTTCAGCTACCTTCTATTCTATTTGTGGTTTTATCGAGGTCCTACCATTAGCCCTTTTTCCTTCCTGTCACTTTGCTAAAATCTTGAAGAGCTTCCTCCTATCTATGGTTGAAATTATGAGCTAGAGTCGTGTATCTTGGGATGGTATCGTTTCGGATTTCCTATCATTGTGAGGGCGTCATTCTTGGAAAAATCCTAGTTGTGTAGGACAGTCTTTCACTTCATGTCCTATTTCCTTTGTACCTTGTAATAGTTTGTTTCCTTGCCTAGTTGTTAGTCCAAGAGTTCCTCTAGACCATGATGGTTTTCTTGTCATGCCTTCTTTGCCAAATAATCTCCTTGATTTATCCCTTTATCCTTGATCTCCGTGGTGTCTAGGGAATTGCGGTTTTCTTTGGTTACTTTTCTTGGAGTCATCTTCCTAGCAAGATTACATCCTTTGAGAGATAGGGTTTTTAGGAATTGGGAGTACTTCATTACTAGAGGAGTACAATATGTTGGGGTTTTAGACCTATTACAGAAAGTGGTCACCAAAATAAACAAGGAGATACAGGATTCTTGATAAGCAACCTCCTAGGTAAGGTTATACACCCTTTGCGGGCATTTATAGCTTCATGCTTGGCTTGCTTCATACTTAAAGTTATGCCCTCAATAGGTCCTAGCACCATCCACCTGGATACTTCCCCATTTGTTCTTTTGATATTTCTAGCATGCCTCGAGCATTGGGAAGCTTCTAGAGTTGTCTTCCTATGAGGACAGCATATTAAGTAGAGTCATTCCTAGTTTTTTTGTTCCTTTCTTAGGAGCCATTTGAAAATATAAAGATCAATTCTATTAATTACTATATTTTCTAGTTTTGATTATGTATTCAAGGAAACAAGCTGTGATACCACTCTAGTTGTCATGTCCCGACCCTGTTTCGTCAGATCTGTCATGCCCCGACCCGGTTTGGTCGGATCCCCGTGATCAACACGCCACTCTCCCAGTTTATTAAAGGGTTTCCCCTTATCATAATCCATAAAGAGTAAGGCATCCTTTAACCTGCACCTTTTTTCCTGGAATAGCATAATCAAACCTGCGTGAAATTTAAAACTTTACATACTTGCCATATAGGCATCTTAGTTGACGGTCATTAAAGATAGGCTTTCTAGGATTTCCTGAAAGGGATATAAGGGAGGGTATGAGTACGACTACTCAGTGAATGGGTTTTTTTTAAAAAAAAACTTTTGACTTTTAAGAAAATAATTATTATTGGAGTGTGCCAAACTCCTTTCTTTTTCAAAAATCCCTTCGTTTAAAATTTTGGGTTTTTCCACAATTTCTTAGTTACCACGGTGTGTCATCACCCAACACACATCCTTCATCATGAAGGTTACACACATTCGCAAGTCATTATCACTACTGAACCTGCTAGTGGCTTCAGAGCAACTTTTCCTGCCACCCGAATAGAAGCACGACCACTTCTACCAAGGGAATGAGCGGATGTACGCGATACCTGACCCACAATCCTGAAATCACTTCTTCGTGTTCGTATGAGGACAGAGACCTCATCCTGTCCCCACCCTGATCTCATGCGCTTGGTGCTACTCCAGATTTTGCACAGACAACTGGAACAATGAACTGCCTTTATAGCCACGAGGTCGTCCAGTGCCCTTAGGATGCATCACTACCCCTCATGGGCGTCTTGATGATCCCGTACTCACAGTGCATGCACAAACAATGTTGCCATGTAATATGTGGTGCCACTGGTCCAATGGCCCTGACTCTCAACTCAACCCGCAGTTGTTTGTCTTGACTAGTCCGTCGACCTGTCATGTCGCACTGCCGCTAGTTGACTGACCATGTCGGTCCTATCTTGGTACCATGGCCAAACAATTCACTTATTAAGTTTTATGACACATATATCATGTTCGTTTACGAGCTTTTGCTTGTGCCAACTAGCCTTAGGCCCACTGTATGAGATTTTCAAAATCGGACATTTAGCTCCCAAGTTCCAAAACCGAGGCCCCCGGCCTATTAGAGCTATTCGAGCTCCCTTCGAGAAGGTCTCCCAAATTGTTTAAGCATTGACACATAGTCAGGGGAGAGCACTTCCAACAAAACATATGTTTTCTCTAGCCATTATACCACCCGAGTATAAGGACACCTCCGTTCATAATCGATGAACGGGTTTTCAACTTCTTTTGGGGAAGTCTCATCATACCAACCGGTTATGATCTACTTACAACCGGTAAGTAGTTTTTCGGCATGATTTTCACATCACTTCCTCTAAGTAGTGATGTTTAAAATACCACTTAATAGTGGATTTTCATACCGAGGTACTTATCATTGCCCAACCGGGTATGATATAAATTTTCACTCACAACCTGTAAGTGGTTTTTAATTTTAAGTTGTGCTCATCATTCCAACCGGGTATGATGTTAGTAAGCCCACTCACCCGTTAATGTTGTGAATTCCACTAGACCAGTTCTTTATATTCACGCGAGCTTGTCCTTGCTGGCGTTCCTGGTACTTCATGTTCCTACACGATATGAACATCTCAGTTCATTATCCTTCGGCCTAATTGCCTTCATTCATTCCAAATAAATGAGAACGTCAAACTTTCATTTATTTGCAATTAGGTCCCAAAAGTTATTTCTCTTTAACTTTAAATCCCTAATGCCGGTTTTTCATCAAATTCAGTCTCGAAACTTCTAAAATTTATCATAGTACCTCAATTTATTCCATTTTACTAATAGGGGATTAATTTCTCAAATTTCCAATTTGGTCCTCCAACTTTTCCAAAGTTACCATTGTGCCCATCCTTTACAAAAATGGTAAGTTTTTCCCCAAAAATTCTAAAATTTCTCAATTGGTCATCCAACATTATTTTCATGCCCAATTGGACCTCAATTTCATAAAATTTCATTTTGGTCCTTCGAATTTTGAAAATCCCCAAATTTCCCCCAATTTCAACTCTTCAACACTGCTGAATTTGATTTTATTAAATTAACCAATCAAACACCTCTAATTGTTGAAATTGGAGTTGAAATTGAGTTCCTACATGTTCATACGATTTTAAGGAACTTTGAATCACAAATTTTAATGCCGAAACGAGCTCAAACGGAGCTTCGCCGAAAAATAGATTGTAGAGAGAGATAGCTTCGATTTTTCACTGGTGAGGGCACGACGGTCCGAGCTTTCGATCTTAGCAGATAGCTCTTATCTTGAGGATCATCCTAGAATCAAGAATCGCATTAATTGATTCCAAATTGAGTTAGAATTTCATCATTGAAATTATGCCGGTTCTCTTTCTAGCACCGGTCGGAAATTGCAGAGGGGAGCCGAATTGGCTTACCTATCAATCCTAATTCGGCCGTGGGAGGGCTTGGTTTGGTCTGAAGAGGGCTTGAAATGGCCAATTTCAGCTTGGCCAAAATAAGGCAGCTTCGGTCTGTCGGAGCTGCTTCATTGTTCCATCAAGTCAGCGCTTCTCCAACGATTCTCCGATTGACTGGACTTTGCTATCAGATAGTTGTCTTCTCCCCGGTTCTAAAGAGCCCAACCTCTCCTTTCGAGGTTAAGAAAAATGTTGAAGTCGAAGCTCTGGTTTAAGCTTCACCGGGAAATGGAGCAGTAGAGAGAGAGAGAGAGGTGTTCGGGTGTGAGGAGAATGAATGGGGATGACCTCTTTATATAGGTGTAAAACCCGTGTATTAAATGTGAGAGATTTATTACTAGTATTAATATTGCCATAAATTATTGGTATTAATTCCAATAATTTAATTTATGTATTATATTATTTGTATCAATTCCAATAATTTAATTTAGGCATGAAATTATTGGTATTAATTACAATAATTAAATATATATTAATTTATGGTTATCTATCATAAGGCGTACACATAAAAATTTTGACCGAAATTTTGGGTTAAAAAAAAATTATACTTCCCAAGAGGTCACCCATCCTCACACTACTCTTAGGCAAGCATGCTTATCTTCAATGTTCTTATAGAATCTAGTTCACCTAAACCAATTTGGTTTTTATTTTCTAATTTTTCTTAAATTTCTTTTCCAAGGTTTAATTAACCCTTTGGATCACCAGGAATTTGTAAATTTCCATATTGCTTGTTCGCAAATGTAAACCGGCTCGGTTTTCTTTCTCGGTTTGACCGGTTCTTTTCCTGGTTTTCCTTAACTCAAAAGTGTGGGGTTTACAACTCTCCCCTCCTTTTAGAAGTTTTGTCCTCAAAACTTAACCAATATATTCCACATCAGGAATAATTTCCCTTAATGTCAACTTAGGTTTTCTTGACATGCTAACACTTTGATTGCTCTTTCGCTTAGTCTCGGTAATCATTCATCTAAGGAATTTCTTTTCATTTATCATGCTTACTCCTTCCATAGAGTTATAATAATGAGCCATGTATGGCTCATTAATCCTAATTTATATTCTTAGGTTCACATCTCCCTTTATTTAGGATAAGGTTCTTCCTTTTGGGGATTTTACTCAAGATTTTAGGATTGGGAGTTCCACAGTGCCCAATCATTCCTTTGTCTAATTTTTCTCTTAATCGTTGAAACCCCTAGCTCGACGTTCTTTCAAGCATTACATACTTGTTTTCACATGTTTTTGTGTTATTATTATTTTGTCCCAATTTGACCCATCCTTCATCCGTCATTGATTACAACTTCAGTCAAATTTATGTTTGACCTTGTTATGTTTACCAACTAACTCCTTCTTACTCGAGTTACATTTTACTCGGGATTGTTGGTGTTTATATGTCCCTTATGATATGACATAGTTCTCAACCTGTCTCAGTCCATCAGACTCCTACAACACCTCTTTTAGGGTTGTTTCCAACTTTCCAGCCTTCTAGGGATTGTATAATTTCATCACTCCTTTCATCTGGTAGTATTCCTCAACTACCTTGACTACTACCCAATTATCATTCATATCTTGACAACATGTCTTACATAATCATGTCAATTTTCCTTACCCACTCGTCCTTTCCCAACTTCTTTATTGGGTCTTTCTAGTGCCAATTATTTGGTTTCCCAATAGTTTACCAACAAACGGGGATTCTTTCCTTCTTAAGTCCTTGGCATTCCTTATTCAAGGGTTTTTTCCTTTTTCCTTAATCCACTTTTACTTACTCATATTCACTTCATGATTCTTTATTCTACAATAATTGCTTTCGATCTATGTGTCGATTACTTTGCTTGGGAAGGTTTCCTCCTTCCGGTTTTGTTCTCAACTATGTCCCTTACAATAGAGATTTCCATCTTAGGAGTTACATGCTTAATCTCCTTATCATTCATTATATGGTTCTTTCTCGCTTTCTTCGCACCCTTATCTATGTTAGTTCATCTGTTTGTTTTGAATCCTTCTCTATCCACAACTTTTGTTTTATCCCTTGTTCCTTACAAAGGACACTTCCGATTATTAGTTTTATTTTGTGCATTCCACACTATGCTTGGTTATCTACTCTTTAAGCTTCGTATGTGTGTGTGGGCTATGACCCGTCTTACCAATTGTGGTTATTCCTTCTTAGCTACAGCTTATTAGGGAACTTACTTTCCCAACATCTTCTCGAACATTTTTCCTCTATTACCCGAGTATGGGTTGTCCAATCATTCATACTTGTCAAAGCATCTTTTGATACTAACCCATTAAATAATTTATGTTAAGGAGGGTTCACATCCTCCTTATTTCAAAATCTCTTGTTCGCCCTTCTTGAGGCTCACTTAACCGTTCCAAGACTTTAAACTATAAATCTAGTTTTGACCATCGATTTCTTTAAGGATTTCCCTTCGTTCTTTGTTGTGGTTTAAGTCCATGGTTCTCTCGAAAACTAATTCTTTAACTGTCTTCTTCTCTTTATTTATCTGCTCTAATTGCCTAGGCAGTTGTATCACTCGTTCTTCATGCCCATCCCATTGTACTTCAAAGAGTGTAGTCTTTACTGCATCTCATCCTTTCTTAGGGTTTTGTTCATTCTTTTTGGTTGTCCATAGTTACTAGTTTCTTCTTTCTACTCGGTTCTTCTGGAATTATTTCTTGATACTCCTGCTCTTTCTCCAAACAGGTCATACTGGGACATCACGATACTTCCTTGGTAGGATTCTTTCCTTTTCTCTTGACATTCCTTTTTGCATTTGCTCGAGGGGATTTTTACCCTTAAATGACATCCCTTGATGTCATCTTCTCCTATTTACCTTTACTCCACAATTCTTGCAGGCACATCTTGTATACTCTATCTACATCTTCATTCATACCTAGTATCTATCTACTTCTTTATGGAGCATACAAATCTTTCTTGTTTCAAGTTTTCTTGACCGTTATGTGAGAGGCTTGCCTATTTCTTTATTGGCTTGATTTTTAGTCATTAATTGGCCCTTGATCCTTTTAAGGATTTCTTTCATCCTTCTTTTCTCCAATACTTGGCATTTCCACCTCTTCCTTCTTTGCTGGGGTTTACTCTATGACCCTTATGAGAGTAGTTCATTACCTGTCTCACCCTACTTTTCACCTTGTTTAGTTTTCTTGAGACAGTTGTCTCTCTAATCTCCTCGTCCTTAATGATCCTTCTCGTGACCTTTTTAGGGTGTATTCCTTACTACTTCCCGATCCTCCTTAGGGTTCGTTCATTTTCTTTGACCATGTTGTCGTCATGGTTTGCTTACTTCTATTATGTTGTTCTGAATCTCCACTTTTACTTCTCTATATTTTCCAAAGGAAGTTGTACCTAATATTCTATCACTTTTCCAAAGTAGGTCAGTCTCGGCCTCCTGTACATCCTTCTTTTAAGTAGTTTTTAATGAGGGTTTGGCTCCTTGCACTCCTCGTTATGCCCATCTGCCAACCAATGATTCCTTCAAGGCACTTGGTTGTATGCATCCCTCTAGAGTTCCCTTTCATAGCGTATTCCTTCTCTTCTTCACTCTAACTGTGTCATTCCCTAGAGTTCTGGAGGACGTTTTTTTGTGTTTGCCCCTTATGAGAGGGTCCTAAGTATGCTACTAACGTACCTTATCCCTATTCATGAGGTCTCATTCTTGGTTTGACCTTCTCAAGAAGTTTTTGCATTCACCTTGTCATTTCTTGACCTCTTGGTGAACTGTTTATGTAACCCACTCCATGGTATCAGTCTTCAATCCTTCATGCCCTTCGTGACTTTTGAGGAGGTATTGCCTTGAATTTATGAGGTGTGAAACACCCCTTCTTTCCTTACACCTATAATAGTTTATCTTGGTACTTATCCTTAGTAGGGTTGGGCACTTCTTCAGGTAATGTCTCAATCGTTCATACTTGTAGTAGGTTATTCCTTTACATGGATTGTTGTGGTCCCTTCTTTCCTTTGAGTAGGGCATTTCCATGGTTACTATTGGTTTGGTGCTCTACCGTTCTTTGAGTCTGATCACTTTGACAATTTTCTTACTGAATCTCCTTTGCTAAAGGGTCATGGTAATAGTCTTCCTAGGTTTCTTAATTCCCTGATTCATCTTCCATAACCGAGATGTAACTTTTTCTTAGCTTCTAGGATAGTGTGGGTTTGCCTTATTTTCCTTAGGCCATATTCCCAACAAGATTGCATCATCAGGAGAGAGAGTTTTGAGTATTTGAGTATTTTATTAACAGGGGATACAAAAGATTAGGCTTTCAGCCCTATCAGAGGAAATGGTTGCAAAATAACTAAGGAGCTATGGAATTCTTGATAAACGTCTTCCTCCATACTTAGAGTTGTGCCACCAATAGGTCTTAGCACCATTCTCCAGGATACTTCCCCATTTAGTCTTTTGACATTTCAGCTCGGTCTTAAGCATTTGGGAAGCTTCTAGGGTTGTCTCCCTATGGAGGTAGGATGTTGAGTAGAGCCATTCCAAGTTTTCTTGGTTCCTCTCTTGAGAGCCATCTGAAAATTTTAGGATAAATCCTATTAGTTACTATATTTTCTAGTTTTGATTATGTACTCAAGGAAACATGCTCTAATACCACTCTAGTTGTCACATCCCGACCCGGTTTGGTCGGATCCCCGTGATCAATCTGCCACTCTCCCGGTTTATTAAAGGGTTTTCCCTTATCATAATCCATAAAGAGTAAGGCATCCTTTAACCTGCACCTTTTTCCTAGAATAGCATAATCAAAACTGCGTGAAATTTAAAACTTTACATACCTGCCATACAGGCATCTTAGTTGACGGTCTTTAAAGATAGGCTTTCCGGGATTTCCTGAAAGGGATATAAGGGAGGGGGTGAGTACGACTACTCAGTGAATGGGTTTTTCTTTAAAAAAAAACTTTTGACTTTTAAGAAAATAATTATTATTGGAGTGTGCCAAACTTCTTTCTTTTTCAAAAATCCCTTCGTTTAAAATTTTGGGATTTTCCAACAATTCTTAGTTACCACGGTGTGTCATCACCCAACACACATCCTTCATCATGAAGGTTACACACATTCGCAAGTCATAATCACTACTGAACCCGCTAGAGTCTTCGAGCAACTTTTCCTGCCACCCGGATAGAACCATTACCACTTCTACCCTGGGAATGAACAGATGTACGCGACATTCGACCCACAATCCTGAAATCACTTCTTCATGTCCGTATGAGGACAGAGACCTCATCCTGTCCCCACCCCGGTTTCATGCGCATGGTGCTACTCCAAATTTCGCATAGACACCTAGAACGATGAACTGCCCTTATAGCCACGAGGTCGTCCAGTGCCCTTAGGATGCATCACTACCCCTCATGGGCGTCTTGATGATCTTGTACTCACAGTGCATGCACAAACAATGTTTTCTTATCAAGCCATGTAATATGTGGTGCCACTGGTCCGATGGCCCCGACTCTCAACTCAACTCGCAGTTGTTTGTCTTGACTAATCCGTCGACCTATCATGTCGCACTGCCGCTAGTTGACTGACCATGTCGGTCCTATCTTGGTACCATGGCCAAATAATTCATTTATTAAGTTTTATGGCACATATATCATGTTCGTTTACGAGCTCCTGCTCGTGCCAACTAGCCTTGGGCCCACTGTACGAGATTTTCAAAATCGAGCATTTAGCCCCCAAGTTCCAAAACCGAGGCCCCCAACCTATCAGAGCTATTTGAGCTCCCGTCGAGAAGGTCTCCCAAATTGTTTAAGCATTGGCACACAGTCAGGGGAGAGCACTTCCGACAAACATATGTTTTCTCTATCCATTATACCGCCCGAGTATAAGGACACCTCCGTTCATAAAAGATGAACGGGTTTTCAACTTCCTTCGGGTAAGTCTCATCATACCAACCGGGTATGATCTACTTACAACCGGTAAGTAGTTTTTCCGCATGATTTTCACATCACTTCCTCTAAGTAGTCATGTTTAAAATACCACTTAATAGTGGGTTTTCATATCAAGGTACTTATCATAGCCCAACCGGGTATGATATAAAATTTCCACTCACAACCGGTAAGTGGTTTTTAATTTTAAGTTATGCTCATCATCCCAACCGGGTATGATGTTAGTAAGCCCACTCACCCGTTAATGCTGTGAATTCCACTAGACCGGTTCTTTGTATTCATGCGAGCTTGTCCTTGCTGGCGTTCCTAGTAGTTCGTGTTCCTACATGATATGAACATCATTGTTTATTAACTTTTGACCTAATAGCCTTCATTCATTCCAAATGAATGAGAAAGTCAAACTTTCATTTATTTGTAATTAGGTCCCTAAAGTTATTTCTCTTTAACTTTAAGTCCCTAATGCCGGTTTTTCATCAAATTCAATCCCGAAACATCTAAAATTTATAATAGGACCTCAATTTATTCCATTTCACTAATGGGGGATTAATTTCTCAAATTTCCAATTTGGTCCTCTAACTTTTCCAAAATTACCATTTTGCCCTTCCTTTACAAAAATGGTATGTTTTGCCCTAAAAATTCTAAATTTTCTCAATTGGTCCTCCAACATTATTTTCATGCCCAATTGGCCCTCAATTTAATAAAATATTATTTTGGTCCTTCGAATTTTGAAAATCCCCAAATTTCCCCCAATTTCAACTCTTCAACACTGCCAAATTTGATTTTATCAAATTGATCGATCAAACACCTCTAATTGTTGATATTGAGTTCCTACATGTTCATATGATTTTAAGGAACTTTGAATCACAGATTTTAACGCCGAAACGAGCTCAAACAGAGCTTCACCGAAAAACATATTTTAGAGATAGTGATCTTCGATTTCTCATTGGTGAGAGCACGGCGGTCCGAGCTTTCGATCTTGGCAAATAGCTCTTATCTTGAGGATCATCCTAGAATCAAGAATTGCATCAATTGATGCCCAATTGAGTAAGAATTTCATCATTGAAATTCTGTCGGTTCTCTCTCTAGCACCAGTCGGAAATTGCAGAGGGGAGCCGAATTGGCTTATCTTTCAATCCGAATTCGGTCGTGGGAGGGCTGAGGAGTGTTGGGAGGGCTTGGTTTGGTCTGAGGAGGGCTTGAAATGGCTGATTTTAGCTTGGCCAAAATAGGGCAGCTTTAGTCCGTTGGAGCTGTTCACTGTTCCATCATGTCGGCACTTCTCCTACAATTCTCGAATTGACTGGAATTTGCTATCAGATAGTTGTCTTCTCACCGGTTCTAAAGAGCCCGTCCTCTCCTTTTGAGGTTAAGAAAAATGTTGAAGTCCAAGCTCTGGTTTAAGCTTCACCAGGAAATGGAGCAGTAGAGAGAGAGAGAGAAGTGTTCGGGTGTGAGGAGAATGAATGGGGATGACCTCTTTATATAGGTGTAAAACCTGTGTATTAAATGGGAGATATTTATTACTAGTATTAATATTACCATAAATTATTGGTATTAATTCCAATAATTTAATTTAGGCATTAAATTATTGGTATTAATTACAATAATTAAATATATATTAATTTATGGTTATTTATGATAAGGCGTACACATAAATATTTTTTACCGCATTTTTGGGTTAAAAAAATTTATACTTCCCAAGAGGTCACCCATCCTCACACTACTCTCGGGTAACCATGCTTAACTTCAAAGTTCTTATAAAATCTTGTTCACCTAAACCAATTTGGTTTTTGTCTTCTAATTTTTCTTAAATTTCTTTTCCAAGGTTAATGAACCCTTTGGATCACCCGGAAGTTGTAAATTTCCATATTTCTTGTTCCCAAATGTAAACAGGCTCGGTTTTCTTACTCGGTTTGATCGGTTATTTTCCCGATTTTCCTTAACTCAAAAGTGTGGGGTTTACAGGATCCTTGTGATCAACCCACCACTCTCCTAGTTCATTAAGGGTTGTCCTTGTTTATAAACCATGAAGAGTAAGGCATCTTTTAAACTTGCACCTTTCCTGGAATAGCATAAATCAAAACTACATAAGATTTTAAACTAAACATACCAATCTTATGAGCATATTAATTGATGGTCCTTAGGGTAGGCTTTTCCCGGGATTTCCTAAAAAGGATATAAGGGAGGGGTGAGTACAACTACTCAATGAATGGGTTTTCAGAATTTAACTTTTACGAAAACTGTTTGAGTTAGAGCGTGCCGTACTCCTTATTCTCTTTTAAAAACCTATCATTTAAAAGTTCAGGTTTTTATCACCATTTCTTATTTATTTCAGTGTGTCATCACCCAACACACAACCGTTATTAGGAAGTTCAAATACACACAATCGCAGGCCAGCATGTCCACTGAACCCACTCGTGGCATTGGAGCAACTTTATTAGCCACCTAGATAGAAGCACATTCACTTCTACCCTAATATTGAGTGGATGTTCGCAACATCCGACCCTCAATCCCATAACAATTCTTCGTGTCCATATGAGGACAAAGACCTCATCCCGACCCCACCCTGGTCTGGTGCGCTTGAAGCTACGTAGAGCTTCACAAGATCACCTGGTCCGATGAATTGCCCTTATACCCACCATGTCGTTCAGGGCCCTAAGAGACACATCACTACCCCTCTTTGGCGTCTTGAAGGTCCCGTAAATACAGTGAATGCACAATCAGTATTTTTAAATCATGCCATATAATTAATAGTGCCACTGGTCCAACGGCCCCGACCCTTAACTTAACCTGTAATTGTTTGTCTTTACTAGTCCGAAGACCTATCATGTCGCACCGCCACTAGTTGATTAAATATGTCGATCCTGACTTGATACCATGGCCAAACAATTCATTTATTTAAAGTTTTATGGCACATATCTCATGTTTGTTTATGAGCTCCTGCTCGTGCCAACTAGCCTATGGCCTACTATTTGAGATTTTCAAAATTGGGCATATTAGCCACCAAGTTCCAAAATCGAGGCCTCCGGCCTAATAGAGCTATTTGAGTTCCCATCAAGAAGGTCTCCCAAATCGTTTAAGTACTAGAACACAGTTAGGAGAGAGTACTTTTGACAAAAATAAATTTTTAACTATCCATCATATTAATCGAGTATGAGGATATCTTCACTCATAACTGATAAACAGGTTTTCCACTTCTTTTGAGAAAGTTTCATCATACCAACTGGGTATGATCAACTTACAACCACTAAGTAGTTTTTCCACGTTATTTTCACATCACTCCTATAAGTTGTGATGTTTAAAATACCAAAAAGTAGTGGGTTTTCTTTTTAAGGTGCTTATCAACCCAACCGAGTATGATATAAAAATCCCACTCACTCAATCCGGTAGTGAAATTCCTCTTAGTCGGCTTGTTGTCCTTACTTAGACTCATCTTAGCTGGCGTTCTTGGTACTTTGTGTTCCTACACGATATGAACATTCTTGTTCATTATTCTTTGGTCTAATAGCCCTCATTCATCCCAAACGAATGAGAAAATCAACTTTTCATTGATTTGCAATTAGATTCCTAAAGTTATTTTTCTTTAATACTAAGTCTCTAATGCTAGTTTTTTCTCAAAATGAGTCCCCAAACTTTTAAAATTTATCTTAGAACCTCAATTTATTCAAATTCACAAAAGGAGTTTAATTTCTCAAATTTCCAATTTGGTCCCTCAACTTTTCCAAAATTACCATTCTACCCTTCCTTTACAAAAATGGCGAGTTTAACCCCAAAAATTCCAAAATTTCTCAATTGGCCCTCTAACATTCTTATCATGCCCAATTGACCCTCAATTTTATAAAATTGCATTATGATCCTTCGAATTTTCAAAAATCCCCAATTTCAACTTCCTAACATAGACAAATTTGATTTTATCAAATTGATCGATCTAACACTTCTAATTGTTGAAATTGAAGTTACATTGGAGTTCCTACACCTTCATATGATTCAATTAAACTATGAATCGCGCAATTTGGTGCCGGAATGAGCTCAAAAAGCTTCGAAAGCTTACCATCGGGGGCACAGCGGTCCAAGCTTTCGATCTGGACAGATAGCTCTCGTCCTAAGGTTCAGCCTAGAATCAAGAATTACATCAATTGATGTCGAATTGAGTCAGAATTTCATCATCAAAATTCTACCGGTTCTCTCTCAAACACCGGTCAAAAATTGCATAGGGGAGTTGAATTACCTTACCTTTCCATTACAATTCGGTCATGGAAGGGCTAAGGAGGTGTTGGGGGGGCTTGGTTTGGCTAGAGAAGGGCTTGAAATGGCCGATTTCAGCTCGACCGAAATAGGGCAGCTTCGGTCCGACGGGGCTGCTTCACTATTCCATCACGCCAGCGCATCTCTGGTGACTCTTGGAGAAAACGAAGACTACAAGCGTGTAGCTGAATTCTCCCCGGTTCTAAAGAACCCAAGGTGCCTTGTTTGGCTCAGAAAAGTGCCCTAGTCGAAGATCTAATTCTAGCTTCACCAGAAAATGGAGCAGTTGAGAGAGAATGTAGTTTTTAGGTGTGGAAAGGATGAATGGGGATGGGCTCTTTATATAGGAAGCTCAAGGACTTCTTGGCCGTCCGATTGGTGCCTTAATGACGGTCATTCATTGCATGAAACTCCCTAGCCATAGACTTTTCAGCTTCGCCGGCACTGTGCAATTTTTTGGCGAGTGAACAATGTTGTCATCTGAAGGAAGAAGACGACATTATTCAGAATCGGACTGGTCCGAACCGGGTTCAAAGCTTAAACTAGTCGGTTCAATCCCCATTCGACCAAATTTTTCAAATCTAAAAATTTCTAAATTCATTTTCTATCCAATTGTGGCCTCAAGTCTCAAATTTGAATTTTTAAGCCACCTAGAAAATGAATCTAGCATCCAGTTCAATAGTGGTTCAAAGTAGTCCAAACTGGTTCAATCTGGTTCACCTGAACCGGTTTGGTTTTCATCTCCAATCTCAAGTCCATTTTCATGACTTTTAGGACTCTTTGGGCCATTCGAGATCCATAAAATTCCCTATTTGCCCTTTCTCTATGGGTTCTGGTTCATGAATAGACTCGGTTCATAAACTGGTTCAAACCAAATTGATACGATTCAATCCAATTGGATCCAGTTCATCTAAACCGGTCTGGTTTCTCTCTTCCAATTTGTCCTAAGGTTATTTTCCCAGGTTTTATGAGTCCTTGGGATCACCCAGGAGATGTAAATTTCCAAATTGCCCATTTCCTGATAAATCGAGTTTGTGAACCAGTTCAGTTTTCTCACTCGGCTTAACCAGTTCTTTTACTGATTTTCCTTAACTCAAAAGGGCGGGATTTACAATTAGGTAAAATGTAAATGAACAAGAATATTCATATCATGTAGGAACATGAAGTATCGGGAACGCCAGCAAAGACAAGCTCGTGTGGAGGCAAAAAGCAAATTAAGAGGAATTCACTGCACTATTGTGTGAGTGGAAATTTTCACATCATAGCCGGTTGGGATAATAAGTACCTCGGAATGAAAAACCACTACTAAGTGGAATTTTAACATCCCACCTGGATGGGGTGATGTGGAACCTACGCGAAAAAACCACTTATCGGTTGTAAGTAGATCATACTCGGTTGGTATGATGAACTTCCTCGATGGATGTCACGCCCCGATCCAGTTTGGTCGGATCCTCATGATCAACCCACCACTCTCCCAGTTTATTAAGCGTTTCCCCTTGTTTGTAAATCGTAAAGAGGAAGGTGTCATTTAAACATGTACCTTTCCTAGAATAACATAAATCAAAATTGCATAAAATTTTAAACTAATCATACCTATCTTACAGGCGTATTAGTTGATGGTCCTTGGGGTAGGCTTTCCGGGATTTCCTGAAAGGGATATAAGGAAGGAGGTAAGTACAACGACTCAGTAAATGGTTTTTCAAATTTTAATTTTTAGGAAAAATGTTTATTTTGGAGTGTGCCAAACTCCTTATTTTCTTTTAAAACCTTTCATTTCAAATCTCGGTTTTCATCACCATTTCTTATTAACCACGGTGTGTCATCACCCAACACACATCCTTCATCATGAAGGTCAAACACACAATCGCAGGCTAGTACTTCCACTAAACCCACATGTGGCGTCAGAGCAACTTTACCAGCCACCTAGATAGAAGTACGTTCACTTCTACCCTAAGAATGAGTGGATGTTCACGACACCCAACCCTCAATCCTGTAAAAATTCTCTATGTCTGTATGAGGATAGAGACCTCATCTTTACCCCACCCTGGTCTCATGTGCTAGAAGATACGTCGAGCTTTGCAAGGCTTCTGGTACGACTAACTACCTTTATATCCACCAGGTCGTCCAGGGCCCTAGGACACATCACTACCCTTCTTGGGCATCTTGAAGGTCCCGTAAACATAGTGCATGCATAATTAACAATTTTCACATGATGATATATAATCTCGGGTGCCACTGGTCCAACGGCCCTGACCCTCAACTCAACCTGCAGCTGTTTATCTTAGCTAGTTGACTAAGTATGTCGATCCTGTATTGGTACCATGGCTAAACAATTCAATTACTTAGGTTTTTAGGGCATATAAATCATGTTTGTATATGAGCTCCTGATCGTGCCAACAGGCCTAGGGCCCACTGTCCAAGATTTTCAAAATTGGGCTTAATAGCCCCCAAGTTCCAAAACCTATACTCAACTCCTTTCCCGGTGAGTCGAGTTAGAGAAGCTGCTATCATAAAAAAAATCTTGCACAAACCGTCTATAGTATCCTACCAGACCTAAGAAACTTTTTATTTTTGTAGGATTCCTTGGAGCCTTCCAATCCAATATTGCTTCCACCTTGGCTAGATCTACCTTAACTCCATCCTTGGACACTATGTGTCCTAAGAATCCTACTTCCTACAACCATAACTCACACATGGAGAATTTTGCATATAATTGATTTTCCTTTAATATTCCCAAGGTGATTGCCAGATGCTATTCATGTTCCGACCTAGTTTGTGAGTATATAAGGATGTCATCTATGAATACTATCATGAAACTATCCAAATGGGTTTGGAACATACGGTTCATCAGGTCCATGAATGTTGCATGGGCATTCGTCAATCCGAAGAACATCACTCTAAACTCATAATGTCCATATCTAGATTAGAATGTCGTCTTAGGGTGTCCTCTTCTCAAATACTAAGTTGATGATAGCCCGACCGAAGATCCATTTTGGAGAAGTAAGTTGATCCTTTTAATTGATCGAATAGATCGTCTGTCCTTGGAAGTGGGTATCGATTCTTGATGGTGACCTAGTTCAATTTCTGTAGTCGATGCATAGTCTCATGCTTCTGTCCTTTTTCTTTACGAATAGGACAAGAGAGCACCCCAAGGAGACTGACCTGGACATATGAAATCCTTCTCTAGTAATTCGTCTAGTTGTTCCTTCAATTCCTTCATCTCCAATGAAGCCATGCGATATGGGGCTTGGGATAAGGGGTTTGTTCCTGGGATTATGTCTATGGTGAACTCCACTTGCCGACTTGGAGGTAGTCAAGGTAGTTCTTCTAGAAATACCTCTGGGTAGTGTCTAACTACCGGAATGTCTTCCAGCCTCTTCTCTTCAGACTTTTCATCTATGACCATGGCTAGGAAAGTTGTACAGCCTTTTTGTATCATCTTTTGAGCATTCCGATGGGACACCATTTGTACCTCACTTTTTCTTCTATCTCCCTAGAACTTTAATCCTTTCGTCTTGGGAGTGTGGAAGGTTACCGTCTTCTTTCCACAGTCCATCCTCGCCTGATGGTTACTCAACCAATCCATCCCCAAGATTACTTCAACCTCCTTTAATTTTAATGGGATCAAATCAACTTCAAGTTGGATTCCTCCAATCTTTATCTCACATCCATTTAGTTGTTTATTCATGTCTAAACCTTCTCCTAAAGGTGTAGTGATATTAAGGCTTTGTTCTAGTGGAGTGAGCTCTAGGGGTACTCTTGAAACCATTTCTTCCTTGATGAAGGATCTCTCAACTCTGGAGTCAAAGAGGACATAGAATTGTTATCCCTATAGTTGTATATACCCTGATTGGAGAAACTTATTATTTAGAAGAAAATTTCCTTTTATTAAATCAAAAAGATATTCAGTTTACATTACTCTCTTAAACTAATTTGGAGCGTTTTGGGATGTACATGCTACAATGCTAAGGTGTCTTCTAGCCTCCTCTTGGGTGAGGTTGTATACCCTAGCTGGTACTCTTGCTGTAGCATCTGGCCTAGGGTTTCTAGGATTCCCTTGAGGTAGTCCAAGAGTATTCCTCTGTCTGTTCACCCTAAGGGTGGGACAATCCTTTGCAAAGTGTCCCACCTGCCCACATGCAAAGCAAGTAAGGCATGCTCCCTCATGGTTCCTTTGACACTTTGGACAGCGAGGGTTTCCTTGAGGTAAGATGGGAACTACTCTAGAAGGAGGTGGTGGCATGTCCCTTCTCCTTTGGAATACCATTCTGTTTCCCCATCTTAGACCATTATGCTCTTTTCGTCTTCCCTGATGGTTTGGACCATAATCCTCCTTTTGGGTCGTCTACTCCATTCGACGATGTCGGGTCTACACGAGTCGCTCACATTCGTGAACCATACTAATTATGGTTGCCTGATCCATGGGGCATCCTAGTACTCCCATATGGTCTTAAATGTCCATATTGAGACCGTCTACAAACCTCTGGCATATGTCTGCTGGCCCAGCTAGGTCAAGAGCAAAGGGTCTTAACTTGTTGAATTTTGTCTCATACTTCGATATGGAGTTAAGCCCTTGCTGAAGCCGGATGAACTCTTGCTTCTTCTCATTTATCAGATGGGGCGCCAAATACTCCTCTAAGTACCTCTCCTTGAATTGTTCCCAAGTGGGGATGGTGGTATGCAGGTTTCGGACATTGTCCCACCACTATTTAGCGCTTCCCTCCAGGAAGAATTCTATCAAGATCACCATATCCTCTGGTGGTATCCTGAAGATTCTCATTAGCTTCTTGATGTTGGCCAGCCAATCCATGGTGGCTCCAAAATCCTTTTCTCCGAGGAAAGGTTTACATCGTAGTTGTCAGAGAGTCTTGAGGTTTTTGGGAATGTCCATTGGAGTGGGATGGTTAATAGGGAGAGGATGAGATTGCACTTCCTCCAGTTAACCCGAGAGTTGGCGTCTGCCACAGGAACAAGGTTAGGTTACCCAAATACATGAGTGAACTCCTCGTACAATCTTTGGTGCTCCTTGTTGAGTCTAGGAGGAGTTGTCTGGGCTTCTCTAGAAGTTTCTACAGGTAAGAGTGGTTGGGCAGTGTTGGAAACGGCCGCCCTAGTTCTCTTAGTTTCTTTCTTTGGAGCCATTCTGTAAATTTTAAAATCAATCCTATTAGTTATTATTTTTTCTATTCTTAATTATGTATTCGAGGAAACAGGCTCTGATACCACTAAAGTTGTCACGCCCCGACCCAGTTTGGTCGGATCCCTATGATCAACCCGCCACTTCTCGGTTTATTAAGGGTTTCCCCTTGTTTGTAAACCGTAAAGAGTAAGGTGTCATTTAAACCTGCACCTTTCCTAAAATAACATAAATCAAAACTACATAAAATTTTAAGCTGATCGTACCTGTCTCATAGGCGTATTAGTTGATGGTCCTTGGGGTAGGCTTTCTGGGATTTCCTAAAAGGGATATAAGGGGGGTGAGTACAATGACTTAGTGAATGGTTTTTCAAATTTTAATTTTTAAGAAAAATGTTTATTTTGGAGTGTGTCAGACTCCTTATTTTATTTTAAAACCTTTCATTTCAAATCTCGGTTTTCATCACCATTTTCTTATTAACCACTGTATGTCATCACCCAACACACATCCTTCATCATGGAGGTCAAACACACAATCACAGGCCAGTACGTCCACTGAACCCACTGGTGGTGTTGGAGTGACTTTACCGGCCACCTAGATAGAAGTACATCCACTTCTACCTTGAGAATGAGTGGATGTTCGCGACATCTAACCCTCAATCCTATATTAATTCTCCAAGTACGTATGAGGACAGAGACCTCATCCTAACCCCCACCTCGATCTCATGCGCTTGAAGCTACAACTAACTACCCTTATATCCACCTGGTCATCCAGGACCCTAGAACACATCACTACCCCTCTTAGGCATCTTGAAGGTCCTGTAAACATAATGCATGCACACTCAACAATTTTCACAAGATGCCATATAATCTGTAGTGCCACTGGTCTAACGGCCCCGACCCTCAACTCAACTTGTAGCTATTTGTCTTGACTAGTCCAGAGACCTGTCACGTTGCACTACCGCTAGTTGATTGAGTATGTCGATCCTGTCTTGGTACCATGGCCAAACAATTTAATTACTTAGGTTTTCATAGCATATAAATCATGTTTGTTTACGAGCTCCTGCTCATGCCAACCGGCCTAGGGCTCACTGTTCGAGATTTTCAAAATTGGGCATAATAGCCCACAAGTTCCAAAACCGAGGCTTCTGGCCTAACAGAGCTATTCGAGCTCCCGTTAAGGAGGTCTCCCAAATTGTTTAAGTAGTAGCACACAGTCAAGGGAGAGCACTTCCGACAAAAACTATATTTTCAGTTGTCCATCATACCAAGCGAGTATGAAGACATCTCCACTCATAATTGATGAACGGGTTTTCCACTTCCTTCAAGGAAGTTTCATCATACCAACCGGGTATGATCTACTCACAGCCCGTAAGTAGTTGTTATGTGTGATTTTCACATCACTCCTCTCAGGTGTGATGTTTAAAATACCACTTAGTAGTGGGTTTTCATTATCGAGGTACTTATCATCCCAACCGGGTATGCCCAATTTTTCCTCAATGAAATTGCACTTTAGTCCCTCTAATTTTCTGAATTCCCAAATTTCCCCTATTTTCCTCCAATTTCAACCTTTTAACTTTGTCGAATTTGATTTTGTCAAATTGACCAATCAAAATGAGTTTAATTGTTGAAATTGAAGTTAAATTGTAGTTCCTACACCTTCATACGATTCAATTGCACTTTGAATCGCACGATTTGGTGTCTGAATGAGCTCAAATGGAGCTTCACCGGAAAACTGGACTTAGAGAGAGAAAGCTTCGAAAGCTTACCCTCGGGGGCACAACCGTCCAAGCTTTCAATCTGGACAGATAGCTTGTGTCTTGAGGTTTCTCCTAGGATCAAGAATTGCATCAATTGATGCTAAAATGAGTGAGAATTTCATCATTGAAGCTCTGTCGGTTCTCTCTCTAGCACCGATTAGAAATTACAAAGGGGAGCCAAATCGACTTACCTTTTAGCTCTAATTCAGTTGTAGGAGGGCTATGGAGGTGTTGGGAGGGCTCGATTTGGCCTAAGGAGGGCTCAAATTGGTCGATTTCTACTCAGCCAAAATAGTGCAACCTGATTCCGCCGGAGCTACTTCACTATTCTATCACGATAACGTTTCTCCATCGGCTCTCGGAGCAAATGGAGACTACAGGCGTGTAGCTGACTTCTCCCAAGTGCTAAAGAACCCGACCTCGCCTTGTTTAGCTTAGAAAAATTCCCAAGTGGGAGCTCTGGTATGAGCTTCACTGAAAATTAGAGCAATTGAGAAAGAATGGAGTTTTCAGTAGTGGAGAGGATGAATGAGGAGGGGCTCTTTATATAGGAAGCTCAAGGACTCTAGGGCCATCCGATTGGCACCTTAATGGCATTCATTCATTGCCTAAAACTCCCTAGCTAAAGGCTTTTCAGCTTCGTCGGCACTATATAATTTTTTAGTGAGTGAATAGTGCTGTCATCTAAAGGAAGAAGACGACACTATTCCAAACTGGACCGGACCGGTCTGAACCGGGTTCAAAGCTTAAAATGGTCGGTTCATCCCCAATTCGATCGAATTTTTCAAATCTAAAAATTTCTAAATTAATTTTCTATCCAATGGTGGCCTCAAATCTCAAATTTGAATTTTTTTAAGCCACCTAAAAAATTGAATTTATAATCTAGTCCAATAGTGGTTCAAACTGGTCCAAACCCGTTTATTCCGGTTCGGATCTAGTTCACCTGATTCGGTTTGGTTTTCATCTCCAACTCATTCTTAAGCCCACTTCCATGACTTTTGGGACTCTTTGGGTCACTCAGGATCCACAAATTTCCCATTTTACCCTTTCTCTATTAGTTCTAGTTTGTAAATTTGAAAATGTCTGGTTCTTTCCCCGGTTTTCTTATTATCAAAGGACAGGGTTTACAAAGGAAGAGGAAAACCCATTTACCTATTGTAAGTGAAGATGTCATCACACCTGATTGGTGTGATTGATGAGTGAAAACATATTTTGTCAGAAGTGTTCTCCCCTGACTGTGTGCCACAACTTAATGATTTTGGGAGACCTTCTTGACGGGAGCTCGAATAGCTCAAATAGGCCGGAAGCGTCAGTTTTGAAAATCTCGTACAGTGAGCCCAAGGCTAGTTGGCATGAGTAGGAGCTCATAAACAAACATGATGTTAATCCATGAAAACTTTAATGAATGATGTGATTCGGCCTCAATACTAAGTCAAGACTGACATACTCGATGGACAGGCGGCATTGCTATACGATAGGTCGACGAACCAGTCGAGACAAACAGCTACAGGTCGAGTTGAGGATCGAGGCCGTTGGACTAGTAGCACCAAAGATTAAATGGCTTATGTCAAAATTTATTGTTTTGTGCATGCACTGAGGTTTGGGACCATTAAGATGCCCAAGAGAGGTAGTGATGCGTCCTAGGGGCTATTGGACGACATGGTGGAGATAAGGGCAGTTTGTCGTGCCAGCAGTCAGGGTAGCTCGACGTAGCTTCATGCGCACGAGACTGGGGTAGGGTCAGGATGAGGTCTTTGTCCTCACATATACATAGAGTTTCTTTTCAGGTTTAAGGGTCGGATGTCTTGTACATCCACTCATTCCCAAACTAGAAGTGGATGGGCTTCTATCTAGGTGGCCGGTAAAATCGCTCCGACGCCACAAGTGGGTGTAGTGGACTAGCTGCCCTACGAATGTGTGATCCCTTCATGATGAAGGGTGTGTGTTGAATGTTAGACACACCAACTGTGGTAAATGATGAGTAATGGTTTTGAAAACCAAGAAATTGAAGAAGAAAGGATTTTAAAATAAGGAGTCTGGCACAATCTAATTAAAAATATTTTTCAAAAACTCATGTTTCAAACACCCATTCACTAAGTTGTCAAACTCACCCCCTCCCTTTACCCCTTTTTAGGTAACCGAGGGAAAAACCTACCTAAGGACCTTCAGCTAGCTAAACCTTCAAAACAGGTATGTAAGTATAAACTTTATGTAGTTTTGATTAATGCTATTCCTGGAAAGGTACAGGTCTAAAAGATGCCTTACTCCTCGCGGTTTAAAGAAGGGGAAAACCCTTAATAAACCGAAAGAGTGACGGGTTGCTCATGGGGATTCGGCCAAACCAGGTCGGTGCGTGACACTATTTCCCCATCTTGGATCATTATGCTCCTTCCGTCCTCCCTAATGGTTTTAGCCCTTATCCTCTTTTTGTGTTGTTTTCTCCATTCGGCGGCGTCAAGTCTACACCAGTCGCTCACATTCATGAACCATACTGATCACTGTCACCAGATTCGTGGGGTATCCTAGCACTTCCATATGGTCTCGTATGTCCATATTGAGACCGTCCATGAATCATTGGCATATGTCTACCGATCTAGCCAAGTCAGGAGTGAAGGGTCTTAACTCATTGAATTTGATCTCATACTCCAATATTGAGTTAAGCCCTTGCCGAAGTTGGAGGAAATCCTACTTCTTCTCATTAATCAAATGAGGAGCTAGGTACTCCTCCATGTACCTCTCCTCAAACTGCACCCAAGTGGGTGTGGAGGTATGCAAGCTTCAGACATTGTCCCACCATCTTTTGGCACTACCCTCCAGTAAGAATTTTGTTAGGATCACCATGTCCTCTGATGATAACCTGAATATCCCCATCAACTTCTTGATATTGGCCAGCCAATCCATGGAGGCACCAGCATCTTTCACTCCGAGGAAAGGCTTACACCCCAGTTGAAGGAGAGTCTTGAGATTTTTGGGAATGTCAACTGGAGGGGATGGTTAACAGGAGGAGGATGAGATTATACTTCCTGCGGTTCAGCCCAAGAATTGGTGCTTGCCTCAGGAACGAGGTTAGGTTGTCCAAATACTTGAGTGAACTCCTCATACAACCTCTGGTGTTCTGAGCTTAATCTAGGTGGGATTGTTTGGGCTCCTCGAGGAGTTTCCACAAGGAGGGTTGGTTGGGCAGTGTCGAAGACTACGGCTCTAGTTCTCTTGGTTCCTTTCTTGGGAGCCATCTAAAAATTTTAAAATTATCCCTATTAGTTACTATGTTCTATAGTATTGATAATGTATTCAAGGAAACATGCTCTGATACCACTCAAGTTGTCACGCCCCAAACTGGTTTGGTCGGATCCCCGTGTGCAACCCGCCACTCTCCTGATTTATTAAGGGTTTCCCCTTTCTTTAAACTGTGAGTAGTAAGGCGTCCTTTTTACCTGTACCTTTCCTGAAATTACATAAATCAAAACTGGATAAATTTAAACTTACATACATATCTTATAGGTTTAGCTAGTGGAAGGTCTTTAGGTAGATTTTTCCATCGGTTACCTAAAAAGGGGTAAAAGAAGGGGGTGAGTTCGACAACTCAGTGAATGGGTATACTAAAAAGTGTTTCAATAAAATAGTTTTTAATTGGAGTGTGTCAGACTCCTTAATTCCTTCATGACCATTTTTTCCTCAAATTCTCGGTTTTCAAAACCATTTTTCCTCATTATCTAGAATCGGTGCGTTTAACAATCAACACACACCCTTCGTCATGAAGGGATCACACATTCGCATGGTAGCCTGTCCACTGCACCCACTTGTGGCATTGGAGCGAATTTACCAGTCACCTAGATAGAAGCTAGTCCACTTGTACCCTCGGATTGAGTGGATGTTCGTGACATGCTACCCTCAAACTTGAAAAGCAACTCCGTGTCTGTATGAGGATAGAGCCCTCATCCTATCCCCATCCGGGTCTCATGTGCATGAAGCTACGTCGAGATTCCCTGACTGCTGGCACGACAACTACCCTTACCCCTACCATGTCATCTAGTAGCCCCTAGGACACATCACTACCCCTCTTGGGTATCTTGATGGTCCTGAACCTCAAGTGCATACACAAATAAAGTTTTCCATAAAGTAATTAATCTTTAGTGCCACTGGTCTAATGGCCCCGACCCTCAACTCGACCCAAAGTTATTTTTCTAGACCAGTCCGTCAACCTAGTCTTGTCGTACTGCCGCCAGTCCATCGAGTATGTTGGTCTAATATTGGTACCATGGCCAAATCACATCATTCATTAAAATTTTCATGGCTTATCATCATGTTTGTTTACGAGCTCCTACTCATGCCAACTGGCATTGGGCCCACTGTACATGATTTTCCAAAGTAGGGCATTTTGGCCCCCAAGTTCCAAAAGCGAGTCTTCTAGCCTATCTGAGTTATTCCAACTCTCATTAGGAAGGTCTCCCAAAAGTTTTAAGCATTGGCACATAGTCAGGGGAGAAAACTTCCTACTAAATAACTTTTCAACTTGTACTTCACACCAACCGGATGTGATGACATCTCCGCTTACAACTGGTAAGTGGGTTTTCTATTTCCTTCCATGAAGTTCATCATGCCAACCGGGTATGATCTACTTACATCCGGTAAATAGTTTTTTCGCGTAGTTTTCACATCACTCCAACCAGGTGTGATGTTAAAATTCCAGATATAAGTGGTTTTTCATTTCCGAAGTGCTCATCATCCCAACTGAGTATGATGTGAATAATCTCACTCACCTGATAAGTGTAGTGTATTCCCTCTTAATCAAGTTTTTGCCTCCACACGAGCTTATCCTTGCTAATGTTCTGGTCCTTCTTGTTCCTACACGATTTTGGACATACTTGTTTATTAACATTTGGCATAATAGCTTTCGTTCCTCATGTATGAACAGAATGTCCAAACTTTTAATTATTTACATTTAGGTCCCTAAAGTTCTTTTTCTTTAACTTTAGGTCCCTAATGCCAATTTTTCCCCAAATTGAGTCCTGAAACTTCTAAAATTCACTTTGGGTCCTCAATTTATTCAAAAACACAAAAAATGGGTTCAATTTTCCCAAATTTCCAATTTGGTCTCCAACTTTTCAAAAGTTACCATTTTGCCCCTACTTTTCAAAAATGTCGATTTGACCCAATAAATTTCAAAAATCAACCAATTAGTCCTACAACATCTTTTTCATGGTCAATTGCCCCTTAATTTTTGGAAATTGCACTTTGGTCCCTCAATTTTTTTGAAATCTCCAATTTTCCCCCAATTTTCCCCTTTCAAACTGGCCGAATTTGATTTCATTAAATTTACCAATTAATTAGGTTTAATGTTGAAATTGAAGGTAAAATTGAGTTCCTACACTTTCACATGATTCAATGGAGCTTTAAATCATGTCATTCGGATCCAAATTGAGCTCAAACGGAGTTTTATCGAAAAACTGAGCGTAGAGAGAGAAAGCTTCGAAAGCTTACCGTTGGAAGTGCAACGGTCCGAGCTTTTGATTGGGCCTAGTAGCTTCAGTCTTGAGAATACTCCTAGGATCAAGAATTACAATAATTCATGTCAAATTGAGGGAGAATTTGGCCAGTGAGGTTTCATCGTTTCTCTCTCTAACATTGATCAAAAATTGGAGAGGGGAGCCGAATTGGCTTACCTTTCAGTTCTAATTCGGTCGTATGAGGGTTGAGGGAGTGTTGCGAGAGCTTGGTTTAGCCTGAAGAGGGCTTGATTTAGCCATTTTCAGCTCGGTCGAAACAAGGTAGCTTCGATCCGTTGGAGCTGCTTTACTCTTCGATTATGTCGGCGCTTCTCTGGCAATCCTTAGATCGAATGGTGACCAACGTCGGGTAGTTCACTTCTCCCCGAGTCTAAGGAACCCGACCTCGCCTTCTTTGGCTCAGAAAAACCCCAATGTCAGAGCTCTTGTTCGAACTTCACTGAAAATTGGAGTAGTGGAGAGAAAGAGAGAGAGGAGTTTTCAGGTGTGAGGAGGATGAATGAGGAGGAGCTCTTTATATAGGGAGCTCGGGAACTCTCTGGTCGTCTGATTGGTGCCTTTATGGCGATCATTCATGGCCAAAAATGCCCTAAATGGAGACTTTTTATCTTCGGCAGCGCTGTTAGCTTTTCCAGTGAGTGAATAGTATTATCATTTAAAAGAAGGAAACGACACTGTTCCGAACCGAACCATACCGGTTCGAACTGGGTTAAATGCTTAAACCAACCGGTTCATGCTCGATTCGACCGAGTTTTTCAAAATTAAAAACTTCTAAATTTATTCTCTATCCAATTGTGGCTTCAATTCTCCAATTTGAATTTTTTAAGGCCTAGAAAATGAATTTAGAAATCAGTAAAATAGTGGTTCATATCAGTTCAATCTGGTTCAGGTCCGGTTCACCTGAACCGATTTAGTTTTCTCTTCCAATTCATCCCAAAATTATTTTTCATGACTTTTATAACTATTTAGGTCACTCGAGATTTGTAAATTTTCTGATTTACCCTTTCTCTATCAGTTTACGGTTTATGAATTAACTTAGTTTTCCCTTTGAATATAACCGATTCTTTTCTCAATTTTCTGATTATAGAAGGACAGGTTTACAAACAAACTATTATTTTCCTAGTCTACAAGGAAAGCTATTTGAATGGCTGGAGAATCCATTCAGTTTCTTTGAATGGTAAAGATCCCGTTTGAGGGTGGATATAGACTTCATCTAGTCATTCGGTTCGTTAATGACAAATTTGTCAGCCAATCATGTGCATTGCATGTGAATTAACTATTTTAATATGTGTATGTGATTGAAAATAAAGGAGAAATATAATGTTTTAAATGTAATAAATTTTTGAACTAATATATTTGTATAATATTTTAGTAAAGGTTGAGGTTATAAACATGACACTTTCGTCAATATTTGTAGTCACTACACTTTCACCCCTCTTCAACAACCTTTGAGGAGAAAACAAAAGTGGGAAGGGATCCGAGAGTCAAAGACGACACTTTAACATCTACAAGAGATCAAAGTACACCCTCGCATAAAACCACCATGAAGGCATTTATTATCACAGATTATTTTTCTCGGGTTATTTTTCATAAATATTAAAAGGACACATCATTGTTATTGAAAGTTTAGTTTTTTCTATACATCATTATATCTTATTGGTATTATAATAGTATAAGTCATATTATTATAATATGGAGAGCGATATAATAAGTTGTTCACAGTTTAATCCGAGAGCGATATAATTTATTAGTAAATAAACAATTTTAATTTTATATATTTTTAATATTATTCTATTAAACGAAAAATTCTCACATTTAAAAATTGAGAATAATATATTTCATAGTTATTATGGTGCCAAAGTTATTTAAACCATAAAATTCATATATAAAAACAGAATTTCTTACCATGAAATGGCCTCTCCTCTCCTCCATATAGAGTGTCATAATATGTTCATTTATTCGCCTAAGCATAATGGTCTCGGAGCTATGAGCCTACGCCGTGTGGTCTGTCTATGGTGAGAGTACTGACTTATGAAGACCAATCTCATGCATATGTATATGGTATCACGCGTACTCAAATACTCAAATTGAGTCGAATAACAATGTTTTGTATTTATATTATATAAATTTTCAAATTTTCTCGAATTTGTCTTTAATTGAATATTTTCATCCTTAAAAATAAAATTAATTATTGAAATTTTCGATTAAGATAATATTTTTTTTAATTTTCCGGTACAATTCAAAATGTCATGAAGTATATATCTCATTAATCTTTTTTACCTATAAAATGTTATTCTTGCACAAACCCGCGGACTAATCTCCGTTCCTCCGACAGGCAGGGCTAGCGGCTGCACCGCACTATTGTTGACCGCATCTACTCGAAAAGAAGAGCGATTCGGCCTCTAGCATGGTGACACGTATTGCATAAACTCCACGTCACACTCCACCGCTTCCATTGTGTCGGGGGCCAAGACCACCTCGAGATCGACACTCCCGTCACCCTCCCTCCCAGGAAAGGCAGAAATCTTCCCGTCGAATTTGTTTGCTCTGCCGCTCCTCACCGCCATCGGCCGCCCCCATCCGAAGTCGTTCTCGTACATTGGGAACCTCGGCGAGCTCCCCACTGTGATCGATGCGCCGTCGGGATTCCCGAGCGGAAAGCACCTTGGCTCCCTCTTCCAGTCCTCCAAGAGCCGCCGCACCGCCCCGTCTCCGTGGGCCGCCACTCCCTCGTTAAGCCGTTCCGCGCACCATCGCAGCCCCCGCGAGAGCACATCGCCTGCGGCCGCCTGGACGGGGACGCTCTGTATTGCGTTCCCGAAGTAACTCATCTCGAGCTTCGGCTCCAGCCGGTGCCGGACGTTTACGGCCATTCGGAGCGTCGTCGTTTTGTTAGGAAGCAGCCTCCTCGCGCGTGTAATAGACCGCCAAAGCAGCGCGCATAAGGACTGAAACGACGATATCTGCCTTTCCGTTTCGAAGTTTCCCTCCCGTTTTGAAACGGCACCGTTTCCG
The DNA here is from genome assembly GCA_030064425.1 of Trapa bicornis. NCBI lineage: Eukaryota > Viridiplantae > Streptophyta > Magnoliopsida > Myrtales > Lythraceae > Trapa > Trapa bicornis. Next base: position 14,322,187 of record CM057753.1, on the reverse strand, counting down.
AGCTTTCCGCTACTTGCGTAGTAGTACGGGTCGTTGCCCAGCTTCCCCAAGATTTCGACGGCGTCAACGCTGCCGTTACCGTATTGCGTAACGTTGACCTTGTCTTTGATCTGAAGGATAGATTCCCGGCTGAAGCTGAAGATTCTCTCCTTCAGCGATTCGTTCTGGTTGAAAGACACCGTCGGGCCGCCATCGGGGAGCTTGAGGATTGCCGGCGAGATGAGCACCGATTCACGGCTGAAGTCGGGTACCGATGACACTCTCCGAACGCCGTCTCGGCAGACATCGGCGAATGTATTGAAGAAGTTCCAGAACGACGTCCCGTCCATTACCGCATGGTTCACCGAGCATCCGATGAAGACTCCATCTGACAGCTCTGTCACCTGTCGGAGATGTCAGACCAATTTAACGATATTCATCAACCCAGATATATAAATTCGGTAGTATTACGTAGAAAATTCCAAATGATTTGCACCGTATAAATAGTAGCGAACTTATACAATGACTTATTTTTATTTCACTTAATTTATAGGTTAAATTTTTATCTATGTGTGTAATACATTAAATTAACTAATTATTTTTAAAATTGCACATTTAATAATATCTAACATTAAAATGTTAATCAAAGTTTTTTTTGCTCAATAACTGTTGATCAAAGTTACTATGTAAATTTAGTAAAAAAACTAAACTATTAATTAATATTTTATCTGTGAAATAAATTAGATATATGTTTATTAGTGTAAATTAAGATATCAGTGTAGAGTGGTGACCTTATTTGTGATTTTAGAGGAAAATAAACAGTTTATATATATATATATATATATATATTATACGGCGTGAAGATGTAGTCCGCCCCACCGATTTTTAACGGCCGTTTGACGGAGAGCAGTTATATACGTGAGCTACCTGGACAGCCAGGATAGGCTTAAAATGGCCCTCGTAGCTGACAGTCCGATCAAGGGCAAATAGCTTATTCACAGACTTGGGGACGTGTTTCGGCAGGAGGATGTCCGCAACGCTCATATTATCGGCCCTGGCGTGGAGGAGCTCTGCCCCGGCATCATTGCACGTGATGTACACGTGTCCCTTGTGGTCCGTGATGAGACGGCCGGCCAGTGGCGGGAAGTAGGCGAGGGCGCGGGAGAGGCCAAGGCGAATGAGGGAGAGGAGGGAGTGGGAGGAAGGGATGGGCGGGTTGGGGAAACGGTGGAAGAGGTTGCCCTTCTGGATGTAGTGGCAGGAGAGCATGGGGAGGTCGGAGGCCGTGAGCTTCAGGTCTCCCATGGCGGATCCCACGGAAGGATGCACCATGCACCTTGAGACCACCACCACAGCCTCCTCTGGGAGGATCGAAGAAGGGCGAGAGTCGAAGGGCATCTTGGTCATTTGCACTGTTCGTGGTAAGATGGGTGAGATAGATAGCTGCAAGTATAGGACGAATGAGATAGAGGGAGAGGGGATGAGTTTTAAGATGTGAGTGATGGAGGGATGTAAGAAAGTGGGGGCTTATATAAGGGTAGGCATGGTGGGTTTGTTCATGCATTTGGATGAATAATTGGAAAAGTCGATTATCTTGCAGCCTTTTTTTGTGGATGGATAATCACTTGAGGTGGGGGCCGGGCATACTGTTGAATCTTTGAATATATCATATTCACACTATAATAATACATGCCCATGAACTATCCAAAAAAAGGATAAATTAAATGTTTAAAATTAAAAAAATTTTAAAAATAACATCAATATTTTTTATTCATAATCCTTGAACATTAGATTTTGTTTAAGAAAACAAATCGTATTCATTTCAGCCGACTATTAGTTATACCTTCTAATCGTTCGTTCTGTTCAGTGATGCCGATGATCAAGATCGGTTGAAATCTGCAGATCAACATTGACATGATCAATCTCGTCATCCACAATCTATATGTTTTTGGACATATATTGCTTTATTCTTTGAGTTTGAAAAGATTGTGGTTGATTAGTTTTGTCGGGCAGGTTGAGCTAAGAGATCCGAGAAAGGAACAATAGCACAACTCTGTGTTGATTTAACCTCCATTCCACATAGTTTATTTCACACTTACAAAAACTTTAACAAACAATGTTACAGAAAAAATAAGGTGACATGAGATTATTTAGCATATTTGACATATTTTTCATATTTGCTCACCATAATCCTTTATCTCAAATTAAATGTTATCTTCTACCTCTTCATCGGCCAACTCCCTCTTTTCTTTTATCAATGATACATAGGGGTGATAGATTGACGGGATTCAACGGCTTCCGTAATCGGATGATCGGATTCCAGTTCCGTTAAGTAGACTACATGAATTTGACTAAATTATTATATTAAATTTCGGGATAGGCATGACAATAAAATCGTTGGTACACTACCTCCCTCATCAATTTATTGAGCACCTGTTCCACTCTGTTGAGGGTGTCATCAAGAGTACAGGATATCATGAAACTCCTTGGTATGACATAGAGAAAAGTGAACCGACTGAAAGTGGAAGATTTGGTCTATGTAAGAGAATTCATTCAATTCCATTCCTCTCCTTATTTCATGGATCGTCCACGACAAAGTTAGGGAAAGGAACTCGAGAAGAGAGAGGGAACTCGAGAAGAGAGAGAAGTTAGAAAGTACAACTTTTAAGAGAAGCAAAGAAATTGGGGTTTTGAGATCATCAGGAAAAAGATAACCTAGAAGATGAAGAATATTAGTGAAATGGGATGGTAATATTCTAAACTGGATCGGATGGTCATATTCTAACCGGTAAAGTCAGGTGGTAAGTACCTCACTCAGTCACTTAACACCTTTAATTACACGTGTCACAAGAGAAAAATTTTCAGTGCAAACATCATACACAACACACACAAGCTCAAATTATTGCATATGTACTACTGAGTTAAGTCTCCTGTTAGAACATTAAGTTCTCTTGCCAAATGATGGTCTAGAATATTTCATTGCCCTAAGAAGGGTCCAATATCTTATTTCCATGGATGAGTAATCAACTAACCCTATAAATACGAATGGGTCGTCACACATCCAATTTATCAAAAGGCATTGAAGAAAATACTAACAAATCTAATAGAGAGATTTAAGTCGATGATCACTAGAGGTAAATTAAAACACCTCTAATTCGAAGTCCAAGCTATTCGAGAGTCAATTAAATACACTCTATAGGAAGCTACTATATTATGTGAATTTAATTGACACTGTACACTAAATATGAAAAATATTCTAAAATTTTAATAATTCAAGTAAAAATAATATAATATACCTTTTTCTAGTTAAAAAATAAACTATAAATATATATCTACATACGCCACACTCAAATACTTTAAGAATAAATTTTAAAAAAATAATAAATATAATTGCTTGAATAGTATAAGTAAAAACTTGATAAGTTTAAAATTTCTCTAAAAAGAAAAAATATATAAATATTACAATATTATTAAAATTAAAAATCTAAAATTTACAATATTATAAAGTTAATATTTTATAATCACTTATAAATACTAGTTATCCTATAAATAAGAAAATAAAATATTATAATTGACATTCTAATAATTAATTATTTATATAAAAATATTATTAAGATATTTGTTGTACATTTATTAATAGATGTTTAAAAAAATTAATATTGTAAACTTATTATATTATCTTATATATATTTAAAAATATATTATTTTATTCTTCTATATTCTAAAATATTTATTACCTTAATATATCTTTTACTTAAAATTCGAATTTGAATTATATTTTTTAGATCTTATAGTACTATTTTTTGGGCTTGAAATCTTATTGGACCTTTTTTTTTATTTTGAGATCTTATTGTAGTCTTCTTTTATTCTTCCACTTGAATTTTTTCAATTGCTCAAATCAGCCCATTTAATATATTTTCAAATCTTTTAGCATTTAACTTGTGAATCATAGCATTCACAATTTGATTCACATCATTTTCCCCTCTTGAAAATGATTTATACTCAAATCTTCGATATTCTTATTACCTACATAGAAAATATTAAATTAAAAATATTAAAACTATAATTAACCTCATACTTACCGGATAATACCCACTTATGAGTATTATGGATAAGTTTCAACACTCCAATTAATCTACTTCCTCTATAAAGAAGTTTAACCCAAATTCTTGAATAAAAAATGATTTTCTTGAAACCATAATTGACATTATTTTCCTTTAATCTACCACTTTATGCACATTTTTATGCTCTTAACTTATTTCAAAAACTTAGATTTTCTCTTCCTATATAAATTTACTAACTCAACAACATTAAGTAATATTAAATCTAGATATGCATAATTTATTTTCCAAAAAATTAAACTCATTTTGCAAATACAACTTCAAAACCTTGCAATTTGTATAAAATCCAATATTTTCACAAGAATTATGATATGCACACAATTCTTTAATATAATTAAAATCAAGTAATTTAGTAACAAGTAGTGTAAGCAAAACATACTTTCGTGATAATTCATCAAAAACTATATTTTTCATAACTTGTCTATACTTGATCACATATGGAAAGTCTTGATGAAAACCACCCACTTTGCATGACGCTTGTTCAACCTGTGTTGCCTCTTAATGTGCAAATCAAATACATGATTCATATGAATCACATATTCTTTTGGTCTTAGCTGCCATATTTGTAGAGTTTGAGCAAGCACAAATGTCACGCCCCGACCTTGTTTGGTTGGATCCACGTGATCAACCCGCCACTCTCTCGGTTTATTTAAGGGTTTCCCCTGGTTATAAATCGTAAAGGGTAAGATATTCTTTAAACATGTACCTTTCCTGGAATAACACAAATTAAAACTGCACAAGATTTTTAAATTAAATGTACCTGTCTCACAAGCATATCAGTTGGTGGTCCATGAGGGTAGGCTTTCCGAGATTTCTTGAAAATGGGATATGACGGAGGGGGTGAGTATAATGACTTAGTGAATGAGTTTTTCAAATTTTGAATTTTTTTAAAGATCTATTTGAAGTATGCCAAACTCCTTAATTCCTTTCAAAAATCCTTTCCCTTTTGTTTTAAGTTTTTATCACCATTTCTCATTAATCACGGTGTGTTATCACCCAACACACATCCTTCATCATGAAGGTCAATCACACAATTGTAGGCCAACCCGTCCACTGAACTCACTTGTGGCGTTGGAGTGACTTTACCGGCCACCTAGATGGAAGCACTTCCACTTCTACCTTGAGAATGAGTGGATGTACGTGACATCTAACCCTCAATCCCGAAATCAATTCTCCATGTCCGTATGAGAATAGAGACCTCATCCCAACCCCACCTCGGTCTCATGCGCTTGAAGTTATGTCGAGCTTCGCAAGGTCACCTGGTCCGACGAACTGCCCTTATATCCACCAGGTTGTCCAATGCCCTAGGACACATCACTACCCCTCTTGGGCGTCTTGAAGATCTGGTACACATAGTGCATGCACAATCAGTATTTTCACATGATCCCATATAATCTGTGGTGCCACTGGTCCAATGGCTCCGACCTTCAACTCAACCTGCAGCTATTTGTCATGACTAGTTCGGAGACCTGTCATGTCGCACTGCCACTAGTTGACTGAATATGTCGGCCCTGTCTTGGTACCCTGGCCAAAAAATTCATTTATTAAAGTTTTATGGCATATATCTCATGTTTGTTTACGAGTTTCTGCTCATGCCAACTGACCTATGGCCCACCGTTCGAAATTTTCAAAACCAGGCATATTAGCCCCCAAGTTCCGAAATCGAGGCCCTCGGCCTATAAAAGTTATTCGAGCTCCCGTCAAGAAATTCTCCCAAATTGTTTAAACAGTGGCACATAATCAGGGGAGAACACTTTTGACAAAAAAATATGTTTTCAACTGCCCATCATACCAACTGAGTATGAGGGCATCTCTACTCATAACTGATGAAGAAGTTTTCCACTTCCTTCGAGGAAATTTCATCATACCAATCGAGTATGATCTACTTACAACTAGTACGTAGTTTTTCCGCGTGATTTTCACATCACTCCTCTAGAAGAGCACGCCACGTTAGAAAAAGTTAGAAATGAGGAAGGGCACTCCCGCCACGTTATCGTCTTCAACCTCAATTTGTTGATAGAAAGGAGAGAGAGAGGAGGAAGGGCGCATCCACCGGTGACCCAAAAAGAGCTCCAGTATGACCGCCAGCAGTCGGGTCAAGCAGCAAACCAGCGCTTTGGTGGTGAGCTTTTTCTCAACATCTGAAGCCACATTTGGTACCCCTAGAATTGGAAAGAAGTATGGTACCTAGCTACACCTTCCTTTTTGCTCGAGGACCACACAAGGAGAATGAGGAAGCTCAAACAGTACTGCCACTCATTTCGAGCTATCGAGCTATCCCCTAGCCGATTCCGGCCAAACCAAGCTCCTCAAACTCCACTTGGAGGTGCGCCGACCTCCCCCAAGCCAAGAAGGTAAGTCCTCAACGTTGCCCCTCGCCGAAAAATACTATTCACAATGCATTTTTGTGAAAATTTAAATTGAGAAATTCATACTACTCAGGCCACTAACTGGGGCGTAATTTTATCTAGGGAGGATCCCCACAAAGAAAGCAAATCAGTGACGACAAAAGCTCCGGTTACCGAACCCTTATCAGTAAGATATTGAAGATTTCTCTCTAGATTGCATTTTTCGGCGAAGCTTCATTTCTAAGTCAAATGAAGTGGTTCAAGGCTCAAAATGATGAGGGAGATGTAAGGGAAATGATTCAGATCATGAATGGGGCAATTAACTTTTGGGGATCAATTTAACAAATTTTTGATTTGGGGATCAAATTAAAATTTTTAAGAAATTGGACAATTTGGGAATTTTGGGAAAATTGGAGGCCGAATCGTAATTTAAAGAAATTTATGGGATTTTCATGAAATTAACTACCAATTGAGGTCCAATTGGGAAAATTGGATGAAATGGGAGACTAATGGCAATTTTGAGAAATTAAGGGCCATTTGGTTATTTTTAAGAAACTAAGGATCAAACGAAAATTTTGGAAAATTTGAGAACCAATTGGTGGTTTTGGAAAAATTAAGGACCCAAGAAGGATAAGTGAAAATCCTAGGGACTTAATTGAAACTAAAGGATGATTAGGGACCTAAATGAAAAATTTTCAACTTTAGGGACCTAAAGGCAATTACGACATAATGTAAGGGCCTATGTGTCAAATACTCAAAAGTATGTGACCTCATATGCCAATCCTCTTGATATAGATACTCATACCATGTAGGAGCGCATTGCCTAAGTGCCGACACAAGGAAGCACGCCACAAAGTGAGGTCTCACCAGGACGACTCCGTCGCGGTTATTGGGTGAGTGAGAACCCTACCACATCGATTTCGATTGGAATGATGACTTTCATTAAAAACAATTTTCTCAGAATTTGCCTCCCCTTACTGGGTGACTATGCTTAAAATATTTGGGAACTAATTTTGGAGCTTAGGCTTAGTGATACTAGTGGGCCCAAGACTGATGGACACATGTATGGACCCGTTTAGAATGAGCATGCTATGAACTACTAAAAGTCCCAATAATGGGAAAATTGTGTGTGATACCCATCGAGCCAAGGTTGTGATGTTAGGCTTGATGGGCAGAATAGCTACTACGCTGAAGCCGGGTCGTCGAACCTATTGGGCTGGTACGCATGAACTGAAGCCAAGCCAACAGACCCTTGAGTTGGAGGGCCAAAAATGATGGCTATAAGTGAAAATACCATTGATTGTGTATGCAAATGTGATGCGGGGCCATTAGGACACCTGGTATGTGGTAGTGGTGGTCCCAAGGGCTGTTGGACGACCCAAGAAGCATAAGGGCGGTCTGTTGTACAGTATGCTGAGAAGCTCTAAGAGCTTACTATGCACTAATACTGAGGCATCATGAGAAAGGAGGTCTCTTCCTATAAAGCGGATATGAAGTGTGACTAAGGTTTGAGGGATGGATGAGCAAGGTCCACTCAAATTCGAGTAGAGGCTGTTAGCCTATATCAAGGTGGACGATAAAGACGCCCCAGTCCACAAGTGGAATGGTCGGGAACTGTTCTATGAACGTGTGATCCCTTCCTATGTTAGGGAGGGCGTGTAATTGTATGCCAACCCGTGAAGGGATAGAAACTGAAAATACTACAAGCTTGATGATATATAATTAAAAGCACACTAAGCTTTCTCCCACTCACTGAGTCATGGAACTCACCCCTTCTCTCTAAACATTTTTCAGGAAAGAAGAAAACTACGTGAGAACTTCTCTTCGCCCGGACCTAAACCATGTATAAATTAAATTTCTAGTTTTGTTTAATGTTATTTCAGCAAGACATGACAGGTACTATGCTTGAATCTTCCCAATCCCGAGGAGGAATCCCTTCTTGAGGTCTGGGAGAGTGGTGGGTTAATCATGAGGCTCCGACCAAATCGGGTCGGGTCGTGACAACTTGGGTTGTATGAGAGCCTATGTTTTCCTGAATGCATTATAAAAACTTTATAACCTAAAACTAATAAAAAACTTATAATCTAGCTATGGCACCAAAAAGAGGAGCCAAGAGAACGAGGGCGGCAATCATGGATTCCATCGGCAACCCCCTCCTAGAGGAAGAATCCCCGAGGGCACAGCCCACCCCCCAAGGTCTCAGCTCTAAACACCAACGACTGTACGAAGAATTCACCAAGGTGTTCGGGGAACCCCACCTCATCAACAAACCCCACCCGACTCTAAACACTAACATTTGTATGAAGAATTCACTAGGGTGTTCGGGGAACCCCACCTCAACAACAAACCCCACCTGGACTTTAAGTCCCAAAGCCGACTTGAGGAGGTATAGTCCTAGTCCACTTCTACCCCTGCCCCACCCCTCTTCGAGATTCCTACGTACCTAAAGATAATCTGATAGTTGGGGTGCAAGCCCTTCCTTGGAGAGAAGGATGTCGGGGCTACCATGGATTGGTTGGCAAGCCACAAGAAATTCATGGGGATTAGAAGGATGCCCCCGAAAGAAATAGTGACATTGACTGAGTTCTTTTTGGACTATAGTGCAAAGAGGTGGTGGGATAACGTGAGGAGCCTCTCTCCCATCATCCCTACCTGGGAGGAGTTAGAAGAGAGGTACTCGGAGGAGTACTTGGCTTCCCACCTGATCAATGAGAAGAAGATGGAATTCTTCAGGCTCCGACAAGGAGCAAGCACGATCTCAAAATATGAGACCAAATTTAACGTGTTGAGGCCCTTCATCCTCGACTTGGTGGGATCGGCAGATATCTGCCAAAAGTTCATTGACGGTCTCAATTTGGACATAAGAGACTGAATGGGGGTATTAGGACGCCCCATCAATTTGGCCGCCATCGTCAGCATGGCCCACGAGTGTGAACGGCTAGTCTAGACAAGACATCGTCAGATAGAACAAAACAGGTGAAGGGAAGAAATGGGTCAAGGTAATAGAGGAGGCTAGAGGGAACAAGGTAAGGCTTGGTGGGGGAATAGGCCAAGGTTCCTGAGAAGGGAAGAGGGCTACCATGCCTAAAGGGAGGTGAACGCACCCTCTCAGAGGAAGGGCCCCTACTACCCCAGGTGTGAGAAGAATCATGAAGGAGCATGCCCAACATGCTTTGGGTGTGGGCAGCTCGGGCACTACATAAGGAATTGCCCCTCGAAATGCCCCCAACCACCATCCGAAATTTAGAGGGCACCCAATGGAGGAAGGGAGGCGCCCACCTAAGTTCTGGCCTAAGTCTACAACCTCACCCAAGAAGAAGCTTGGATAGACCCCAATGTAGTGGCTCGTACGTCCCAACCACCCCTTTAAACTGACTCTATAGTCTCGAGTCCTATAGTCACTTTTTCCCTAATTTAATAAAATGCATTTTCCACAAAGGTTCTACTATATCTCATTCAGGGTTTGCGCAAATATTCGAGAAGGAGATATACACTCTCTTCGATTTAGGGGCAGAGTAATCATTCATTAAGGAGACCTTGGTTCTAGACCTCCCTAGGAAACTCTCTCCTCTCACACCACCCCTCAACATCCTTACGCCACTAGGAGAGGCCCTAGAGCGGCACGAGCTCCTTAAAACATGCAGAATTTGGATAGGAGGAATAACCCTAGAAGCCGACTTGATTCCCCTCCTGCTAAGGGAAGTAAAAGTTATCTTGGGAATGGACTGGCTAAGTACACACCAGGCCAGGGTAGACCGCGGGAATAAGAGAATAACGTTCCACGCTCCCAGAAAGGAGAAGGTGATATTTGAAGGGGATAAGGGACGAGCCAGAATACACCTAGTGTCCTCCATGGAGGCACATAACTTATTGTGAAAGGGATCTAAGATGTTCCTCACCTAGATCACTTGCAAGGATTCACCAGAGAAAGTACTAGAAGAAATCCCGATAGTCAATCGATTCCCCGACGTATTCTCGGAAGAACTACCAGGCCCACCCCCAGATCGCCAACTATAGTTTGTAATTGAAGTAGTGCCAGGAACCCACCCCATATCATAAGCTCCCTACCAAATGGTGCCCATCGAAATTAAGGAGCTGAAGAACCAATTGGACGAGTTGCTAGAAAAGGGCTTCATATGCTCAAGCCAATCCCCATGGGGAGCGCCGATTTTATTTGTCAAAAAGAATGATGGAAGCATGAGGCTCTGTATTGACTATCGAAAGCTGAACCAGGTAACCATTAGTAATAAGTACCCTCTCCCCAGAATAGATGATTTATTCGACCAGCTACGGGGCGCAACCTAGTTTTCCAAGAATGATCTACGATATGGTTACCACCAGCTGAAGATCCGAGAGGAGGACATACAGAAAACCGCATTCCAATCACGATATGGGCATTACGAGTTTAGGGTAATGCCCTTCAGACTGACGAACGCACTCGCGACCTTCATGGACCTGATGAACGGAGTGTTTTAGCTATACTAGGATAAGTTCATGATCGTGTTTATAGATGACATCCTCATATATTCCTGAACGAAAGAGGAGCACGAGACGCATCTAGAGACCACCCTAAGTACCTTGCAAGAAAATCAATTCTACGCCAAATTTTTGAAGTGTAAATTTTGGCTACAAGAGGTGTGTTTCTTTAGACATATAATGTCAAAGGATGGAGTAAAGTTGGACCCAGCTAAAATAGAGATCATCTCTAACTAGAAAGCACCCACCAACCCAACCGAAGTGCATAGTTTTCTCAAACTCGTTGGATACTACCTGAAGTTCGTGGAGGATTTTTCCAAATTTGCATCTCCGTTAACTCGCCTCACAAGGAAGGGAGTTGACTACAAGTGGGATGCTAAGTGTGAGGAGTCATTCCAGGATCTCAAGTCCCGATTGACTTGAGATCCTAGACTCATTGGATATTACCTGAAGTTTGTGGAGGATTTTTCCAAATTTGCATCTCCGTTAACTCGCCTCACAAGGAAGGGAGTTTACTATAAGTGGGATGCTAAGTGTGAGAAGTCATTCCAGGATCTCAAGTCCCGATTGATAATGGCTCTAGTGTTGGCCCTACCCAACTTAGATGTAGGGGAGTACACGGTGTACAATGACGCATCTGAACAAGGATTGGGATGCATTCTAATGCAGTAGGGAAGGGTTATTGCATATGCCTCTCCACAACTGAAGTCCCACGAGAAGAACTACCCCACCCATGATCTTGTGTTGGCAGCAATAGTGTTCGCCCTCAAGATTTGGTGCCACTATTTGTATGGAGTAAAATGCTACATATACACCAACCACAAGAGCCTCAAATACTTCCTAACCCAAAAGGAACTCAGCCTATGATAGTGGAGGTGGTTGGAGTTAGTAAAAGACAATGACCTAACGATCGAGTACCACCCCGACAAGGCCAGCGTGGTAGTAGACGCGCTCATTTACAAGTACCACATGGGAGTAGCCTCGATAAGGACCAGCTACCTACACCTACTAAGTTAGTTGCATAGCTTGAGGGTAAATGTCACAACCCAACCTAGTTTAGTCAGATCCCCATGAGCAACACGTCACTCCTTTTGGTCCATGAAGGGGTAAAAGGAAGGGGTGAGCTCTACAAATTAGTGAGCGAGTGTTGGGAGTGAGTTTTCAAAACATCTTTAGTTTGCCCTACCAAGGGTAACATTTTCTTTTCAAAAGGGTTTCCTCAAATTGAATTTCCAAAACCTTTTTCCAAGGTTTACCATTTCTTTTTCCAAGAATTGTCAAATCTTGAAATTTTTTACCCATTTCCATATTAGGCATGTTAAGCTTTATTAGCCCATCCCCTTGCCTTGGGAGGCATTTAGCAAAAAACACATGCTTTTCATCAAGAAGGGTACATACATTCATGAGATGCAGTTACGACGATTGAACCCACTTGTGGATTAGAGCATCTTTACCTTCCACCCTGATAGAAGTTCCTAACTTCTACCTAGAGTTAGAGTGAACATCCCCAATGTTTGACCCTTATATCCAAAATACTTCATGTCTGTATGAAGACAAAGACCACATCCCAACCCCACACCTGTCTCATGTGCAGCAAGCTTACAGAGCTTCAAGACTAATAGGCACGACGAACTGCCCTTATCTCCTACATGTCATCCAGTAGCCCTTAGAACCTATCACTACCTCCTACGACATCTTGATGGCCCCGTACCACAAGTGCATGCACAAATAAGAGTTTTTCACATAATTTCTATCACCTTTTGTGCCAACGGTCCAACAACCCCGACACTTAACCCAACCTACAGCTGTTTGTCAAGGTCGGTCAATCGACCTAACCCTGACACACTACCGGCAATCCATCGAGCACTGTCTGTCCTAACTTGGTACCATGGCGAAATCACACAACCCATTTCATTAGAAATTTTCATGGCTATTCTTAATCAAGTTTGTTTATGAGCTTCTGTTCGTGCCCACTAGCCTTGGGCCCACTACACGTGTTTTTCCAAAACTAGGCATTTAGCCTCATGAGTTCAAAAACCGAGGCCCCTGGCCTATCTGAGCTGTTCTAGCTCCAATCAAGAAGGTCTCCCAAATGTTTTCTACATTGGCACACAGTCAGGAGAGAACACTTATGACAAAAATTAACTTTTAACTTATTTTATCAACCGGGTGTGATGATATCTCCGCTTACAACTGGTAGACGGGTTTCTCTTTTCCTCAAGGAAACTCATCATACCAACTGAGTATGATGTTCATTTATTTCTACTTACAACTGATAAATAGGTTTTATCTGTTAAAATAGTGTTCATCATCCCAACTAGGTATGAAGTATAAATGGTCCCACTCACACGGTGACTAAGACGCATTTGTCATCGGTTGGCTTACAAGTCCACACGGGCTTTCTCTTACTGGCGTTCCGATCACACGTGTCCCTACACGATTTGGGTATCATTATTAATGAGTGTTCAAAATAATAACCTTCGTTTTCTCACGTATGGGCGACTAGGCCCAAATTTTTTATTTATTGCAGTTAGGTCCCTAACGTTCACACTTTTTGACTTTAGGTTCCTAGTGTTAGAGTTTCCTCAAATTAACTCTCGAGGACTTCCAATATCCTCTTTGGGCTCTTAATTTACTTAGAATTGTGTAAGGGGCTCAAGTTTCCCAAATTTCCAAAAATTATAGTGTTGCCCTTACTTTCCAAAAATAGCAATTTGGCCCTAAATATTTCGAAAATTGAACAATCAGTCCCTCAACATCTTTCTCATTGCCAATCGGCCTTCAATTTTGAGAAATTACCTAGAGGTCCTCAATTTTTTCAAAATCCCCAAATTTCCCAAAAACTTTCCTCCAAATGACCCTTCAAACTTACTAAATTTGATTTCTTCAAATTGACCATCCAATCGGGGTAAATTGCTCTAATGGATCGTATGGATCAATTCCTACACTTCCATACAATTCAATTGAGCATTGAACCATAGTTTTTGGGTCCGAAATGAGCTCAAATGTAGCTTCATTGGAAAATTGTTCATAGCGAGAGAAAGCTTCAATAGCTTACCATCGGAGGTGCGACAGTCCGAGCTCTCAATCTAGGGAGGTAGCTGTCGCCCTAAAGTTCCTTATACTATCAAGAATTGCTACAATTGAAGTCCAAATGAGGGTAAATTTTATCAGTGAAATTTAGCACTTTCTCTCTCTAACACCAATCTACAATGACAAAGGAGGGCTGAATTTACTTACCTTTCAACTCTGTTGAGGCTGTGTGAGGGCCATGGAGTTGTTAGGGAGGCCTGGTTTGGCCGGAGGATGTCTTAATTTGGCCAAATTGAGCTCGACAAAAATAGGATAGCTTCGGTCTGTCGGAGCTGCTTCCATGTTTGATTCCACCGATGCTTCTCCAGCGGTCCTTGGGTGGAAAAGAAGGTTGCTGTCAGGTAGTTGACTTCCCCCGAAGTCTGTAGGACTTGACCTTACCTTCATAGGCTAAGAAAATGCCCAATCAGAGCTCTGGTTTGAGCTTCACCATAAAATTGAGCAATTGAGAGAGAATGGCAATTAGAGGTGTGTGGAGGATGAATGGAGATGAGCTCTTTATACAGGGAGCTCGGGACCCTCTACCCCTAAAATGGCCTGAACATAGTGAATATTCCTTTGCTAGAGAAGGAATGTTTCTACATTGATTAATAGTGATGTCATCCTAAGGAAGAAGATGACACAGTTTCGAACTGGACCGGTCCGGTCTGATCGGATTCAATGGCAAAAATCGGCCGATTTAGGGTCGATTCGACCGGTTTTCTCATATCTAAATATTTTTAAATTAATCTAAATTATTTCCTATACAATGGTGGCTTCAATTTCCCAATTTGATCACTTTAAGCCACCACGAAAAATGAATTTATAATCTAGTTCATGTATGGTTCAAACTGGTTCAGGTCCAGTTCACCCTGAACCGGTCTGGTTTTTTCTTCCCATTTGTTCCAAGGTTTTTTCCATGATTTTTATGACTTTTTGAGTCACTTGGGATTTGTGAATTTCCCATTTTACCCTTTCTTTAATGGTTTGGGTTTATTAACAGGCTCAGTTTTCTCTTTTGAATTGACCGGTCCTTTTCTTGATTTTTCTTATCTTTAAAGGATGGGGTTTACAACTCTCCCCTCCTTTTAGGGGTTTTGTCCCCAAAACTAAGTTAGTAATCCTTTGTATCGAGAGTAACTTCCCTTGATGTCATCTTGGGGTTTGCTCAGCAAGCTATCACTTTGGTTGTTTCCTTTACTTAGTCCTTTAGCTACGCACTTAAGAAATCTTTCTTCCTTTCCATTTTCCACTCACTCCATGGACTGTATCACGATCAGCTATGTCCTACCCACTAATCCCAAGCTACATCCTTAGGTCCACTTCATACTCTACTTAGGGTAAGACTTTTCCTCTTGTGGGTTCTTAACTAAATCACTCGGTTGGGTGTTCCATATATATCCAATCATTCCTGTTTCCAATCATTCCCTTAGTTGTTGATGCTCTTAGCTTAGCATCCTTTCGTACTTTTCATCCTTAACCTCATGGGTTTTGATATAATTTCCTCCTTATCTTATTTTGGGGACTCTGTCTTACTTGAGTCACCTTTTCTTGGAATTGTTGGAACTACATGTCCTTTACAGTATGACATGTTCTAGAAATGTCTTTGTCCATTATAGTTCTAGAATATTTGTCCTCGATAACACTTCATGCCTTTCCAACTATTTAGGAGTCGTGTGGCTTCGTTCCTTCTTATTACCCGGTATTGTTCCCCAACTACCTTCGGTGTTGTCCAATTGTTCTTTAAAATTTTGACATCAAGATCGTGTCGGTTTTTCATTATCTACTCATTCCATACCAACTTCATTTTAGGTTTCTCCCTTGGTTCCAACCATCGAGTTTCCCGATGACTTACCGACACATTGGGTTTCTTCCTCTCTTATGTCCTTCTTAGTTTCTAATAGCATCCTTTACTCAAGAACTTTCCTTTCTTCCATCCACTCTTACTTGTTCATGACCATTTCCCCATTCCTTATCTCAAGTTGACCCCTTTCGGTCTACGTGTTAATTCCATTGTTTGGGGAGTTCTCCTTTTACGGTTTTCATTCTCTACTATGTCCTTCAAAGTAGAGATTTCCATCTTAGAGGCTATACCTTTGATCTCCTTACTATTCCTTGAAGGTTTCCTTCCTTCACATTCTTACACCCTTTTTGTATTTGAGTTTTCGTCCACTTTTAATCCTTCACTGACCCTAATTTTCATAGTTCACCCATTTTCTTCCAATCTGAGGAACTTCCGATCATCGAGTCTTATTTCATGTACTCCACACTATGCCCAACCGTTAACTTTTTATGCTCCATTAAGTGAGTGTTGACCACAACAAGTTTTGATGTTAGTGTTTGTTCCCCTTAACTACTTCTTAATTGGAGGGCTTACTTCTCCAAGGTTTCTCAGACATTCTTTCCTTTGTTTCCTTATTATGGGAAGTCCACCATTCTTACGTGTCATGACATCTTTTGATGCTATCTTCCTACTTACCCAATCCTTGGGTTTAACTTACTCCTTGGGCTCTCCTAGTATGCTTCCCTTGAGTCTTTAACATCAACATGCACTTCATTTACAAGTTCATCTCCTCATCCCTCGTCACTTGGTTCCATTACCTCTTAGTTGGGACATGTAAGCCTCTCTAGGCTTTCCTACCTTGGAAGGATTCTTCCCATTCTCTCTCGAATTCCTTTTTCATTCGCCCTTGAGAGCATCTAACCTCAAATCTACTTCATGACATCCTTGGATGCCATCTTCCCTATTTCCCTTTCTTTGGAACTTTGGTGGGTTTGTCCTTTAGATTTTCTCCTACTTGTATCTCATCACAAGTTTATTTTTTTTATTGGGAATAGAACTTTCATTTATTATAACATTAATGAATTACAGGTTTTGTCTATATTTGTCCAAGGGAATTTTGGTAAGTACTAGCTATAGTACTAGGATCTTTCTATGCTTCCTCCTAGATGAGGCTGTATACTCTGGTTGGTACCCTCGATGTAGTGGCTATGTCTTGCCCCCCGTGTGGTGCCCCTGAGTTCCCTTGAGGTGGTTGATGGCTATTTCGTGGTGTATTACCTCGAAGGGCTGGGTAGCTCTTTGCAAAGTGTCCGAGCTATCTGCATTCGAAGCATGCTCGACATGGCCCTTCATGGCTTTTCCAGCACCTGGGCAATAGAGGCCTCTCTTTTGTGGGGTTATACTTGCCTCTCTTTGGGCATGATAACCTTTATTTCTTCTAAGGAACCCCATTCTTGTCCCACATCTCTGCCCATCTAGCTCCTTTTGACCTCTCTAGTTGATTTAGCCTCCTTCCTCCTTCCGACCATCCTGCTCTATCCGGTGGTGTCTTGTTTGTACCAGACGCTCACATTCATGGTCCATGCTGATGATGGCAGCCAAATCCGTGCGATGTCTTAGTACTCCCATCCGATCTCGTACACCCATGTTGAGGCTATCCACAAACTATTGGCAGATATCTGCTTGTCCGACTAAATCCGAAGCAAAAGGCCTTAACTCATTTAATCTAGTCTCATACCACCTTTTTGCACTAGCTTCCAGGAAGAATTCTGCGAGGATTACCATTTCTTTTGGTGGGATCATGATTATTCCTATAATTTTCTTTGACACTGTTCCAAACAAGGTTCAATGCTTAAACCGGTCAATTCATGCCCGATTCGACCGAGTTTTTCAAAATTCAAAATTTATAAATTCATCTAAATTCATTCTTTGTTCAATGGTGGCTTAAATTCTCCAATTTAAATTTTTTATGCCACCTAGAAAAATGAATTTAGAAACCAGTTCAATAGTGGTTCAATCCAGTTCACCTAAACCGGTCTGGTTTTCTATCCCAAATTGTTCTAAGGTCCCTTCCCAAGGTTTTTATGACTTTTTGAAAAACTCGGTCAAATCGAGCATGAACGGGTTGATTTAAGCATTGAACATGATTCGTATCGGTTCGGAATAGTGTTGTCTTCTTCCTTCAGATGACAACACTATTCACTCACCAGAAAAATGAACTAGCACTGATGAAAATGAAATGTTTCCATTCAGGGCATTTCAGACCATGAATGAGCACCATTAAGGTGTCAAACAGATGGCTAGAGAGTCCCCAATTCCCTATAGAAAGAACTCTGCTCCATTCATTCTCATCACACCTGAAAACACCATTTTCTCTTAACTACTTAGTTTTCTAGTGAAGCTCAAACTAGAGCTCCAACATTGAGGTTTTTTTGAGTCATAAAAGGCGAGGTCGGGTTCCTTAGATTCGGGGAGAAGTGAGCTACCCGACAGTAGTCTCCATTTGATTCGAGGACCGTCGGAGAAGCGTCGACGTAATCAAACAGTGAAGCAGCTCTGGCGGATCGAAGCTGCCATGTTTCGGCCGAACTATAATCGGTCAAATTCAGCCCTCCTTAGGCCAAACCAAGCTCTCCCAACACTCCCACAACCCTCACACGACCGAATTAGAGTTGAAAGTTAAGCCAATTCGGCTCCCCTCTATCATTTCTAATAGGCGTTAGATAGAGAAACTGTGAAACTTCACTGACCAAATTCTCACTCAATACGACATGAATTGTTGCAATTCTTGATCCTAGGAGGAACCTCAGGACAAGAGCTACCTGCCCTGATTGAAAGCTTAGACCGCCTCACCTCCGACATTAAGCTTTCAAAGCTTTCTTTCTCTACACATAGTTTTCCAGCGAAGCTCCGTTTGAGCTCGTTTCGGCCTCAATTCATGCGATTCAAAGCTCAATTGGATCGTATGTATGTGTAGGAACTCAATTATACCTTCAATTTCAACAATTAACCTCAATTGAATGGTCAATTTGATAAAATCAAATTCGGCTTGTTTGAATGGGGGAAATTGGTGATTTGGTAAAATTGGAGGACCAAATTTCAATTTCCCAAAATTGAGGGCCAATTGGCCATGAAAAGGATCTTGGAGGACCAATAGGTCGATATATAAAAATTATTAGGGTCAATTACCATTTTTGTAAAGTAGGGGCAAAATGGTAATTTTTGAAAAGTTAGGGACCAAATTGGAAATTTGGAAAACTTGAGCCCCTTAAACAGTTTTGAGTAAATTGAGCACCCAAAGTGAATTTTGGATGTTTTAGGACTCAATTTGGGGAAAAGTTATCCTTAGGGACCAAAAGTCAAGAAAAAAGAACTTTAGGTACCTAAATGTAATTAACTAAAAATTTTGGGCATATTCGTTCATACGTATGGAATGAAGGCTATCATGCCAAATATTAATAGATAAGGATGTCCAAATCATGTAGGAACACGAAGGACCGGAACACCAGTGAGGATAAGATAGCGCGGAGGTAAAAACCGACTAAAGGAGAGTAAACTTCAGTTATCCGGTGAGTGGGTTTATTCACATCATACCCGAATGGGATGATGAGCACTTCAGAAATGAAAAATCACTTCTATGTGAAATTTTGACATCACACTCGATTGAAATGATGTGAGAACTATGCGGAAAAACTATTCACCAGTTGTAAGTAGTTCATACCCAGTTGGTATGATGGACTTCCTGAAAGGAAGAACAAAACTCTCTTACCGGTTGTAAGCAGAGATATCATCACACCCAATTGGTGTGATGAATGGAATGTTTATTTTGTTAGAAGTGTTCTCCCATGACTATGTTCCAATGCTTCAAAATTTTTGGAGACCTTCTTGATGAGAGCTAGAACAACTCAGATAGGGAGATGCCCAATTTTGGAAAATCACATACAGTGGGCCCAAGGCCAGTTGGCATGAGCAGGAGCTCGTAAAAAAACATGATATATTTATGCCATGAAAATTCTAAGAGAATATAATGTGTGATTCCGCCATGGTACTAAGACAAGACCGACATACTCGATGGACTGGCGGTAGTGCATCAAGGCCAGGTCGACAGACCAACCCAGACAAATAGTTGCATGTCGAGTTGAGGGTTAGGGCCTTTGGTCCATTGGCACCAAATATAAATTGCATTGTGGAAAATTATTTTTTTGTGCATGCACTTGAGGTTCGGGACCATCAAGACACCCAAGAGCGGTAGTAATACATCATAGGGGCTACTGGACGACATGGTGGAGATAAGGGCAATTTGTCATGCTAGCAGTCAGGGGAGCTCAACTTAGCTTTATGCGCATGAGGCCGGGGTAGGGTTGGGATGAAGTCTCTATCCTCATATGAACATGGAGTTGTTTTCAGGTTTGAGGGATGGATTTCGTGAACATTTACTCAGAACCAGGGTAGAAATGGATGGGCTTCTATCTAGGGGGTCGATAAAGTTGCTCCGACGCCACAAGTAGGTGCAGTTGAGGGGTTGCCCTGCAAATGTGTGATTCCCTTCATGATGATGGGCGTGTGTTGTCTCTTAAACACACCTATTGTGGAAAATGAAGAAAAGTGTTTTAAAATTGAAATTTGAAGAAGAAATGATCTTAAAGGAAATAAGGAGTCTGACACAATCTAATTAAAACTATTTTTTTAAACTCATTCCCAACACCCATTCACTGAGTTGTAGAAACTCACACCTCATTTCTATCTCCTTTTAATAATAGGGAAAATGACTAAGGAAAATACCAAGATCCATATTTTGTCATGTATGCTTAAAAGATACTTTTTAAGCTTGCATTTTTATTGATTTATGTTATTATAGGGAACAAGGTTAATGTTACGTCTGGCTCCCCTTGATTGAAGAAAGGGGGAAACCCCTTCTTAAACCAAGGGAGTGGCAGGTTGATCATGAGGATCCGACCAAACTGGGTCGGGGCGTGACAACCTGAGTGGTATTAGAGCCAAGTTCCCTTGAAGCATTATCAATATTATGCCCTGAAACTAATGAAAACTTAATTATCGTGTAGGAAGGAGAATCCCTATAAAATTTGCCATGAAATCAAATCCTTCACCCTTGACCTTGAAAAAGACGCCTACTCCCACAAAGGTGGCCGTTCAACTATTCTTGAAGGGCGAGTAGAGAGTGCCCAATGATATGGTGGAGGATTACAAAGAACTCGTTGGAGCCCTATTAGAGCTAGAGGGCATTACTTATCCTCCAAGTTAGAAAGAATCTGTCCCTTTTCCAAGGAGCCCAACACCTCCTCCAGCCCCCACAACAACTAGAGAGGAATCCCACTAAGAAAGTCCATCAAGTACCCCTACTTGCCCAATCCAACTTCAATGGATGAAGTGGATATATGAGTGCGAGGTAGAGGTGTTAAGGCGGTACGGAGTGGAGGCCATACATTAAGTTCGTCTCATAAGGGAATATGGATGGACCTCAACTGGTTCCTCAGAGCCATCAAATCATGAATCCCACAACCATTCCAAAGCTATCTCCCAACCTACGACTCAAAGGGACCAGAGAATAGAAAATTCCTGTAAATAAGTCGAGTACGGCAAGAAATCATCTCTTGGAATGAATAAAAAAATTTTAGTTTTTCCTTGATTAAATTTCCTCTTCCTTGATAATGAGAAGAATGACTAACATGAATGAAGGTATGCCAACAAGGATCGGAGTGACGGGTAGAGAAACGATCACCTAAGGAAGGAAAATTACGTGTCACCTCTAGTTAAACCAAACCTTTAAATAGCCAAGTAAGTTCTCCCCTACCTAGAGAATAGGGAACAAGACAACAAGACTTGGAAAGAAATTCTAGAAGAGTCTACCAAGGAAGACATACCATAACTAAGAAAAGGCAAAGAAGAGCATGAAGACCGGTGCAAGGGAAGTAAACATCAAAGGATGCAAGAATGGTGAAAGTCTAATTACCATAAGGAATTAAGGAAAGACCCTATAGATAAGAGTAAGGAAACCAAAAAGGATTGGACTATTCCAAGGGAAACCAGTGGAATGGAAGTTGACCAAGAGGAAAGAAGTATGGTAGGAAGAAAACCCGAAGGAATAATGCAAGTACCTTGAAAGATGTTGGTGATAGGTAGGACACAAATTATTAGGAACTCAACAACAATCAGGAGACTTCTTGAAGGAATCATAAGGAATAGAAAGGAATTAAGAGGATAGGGAATAATCTAGAGTGAATAACCATACTAATGTCAGAAATGTGTAAGAAAAAAAATAAAGGAAAAACTTTCAAGAAACGTAAGGGACGTTGAATGTGAAACTCCTAGGACAGAAGTCCTTGGGAAGAATGATAAGGAAAGGAAGTGGAATCATGGGAGGAGAAAATTCCAAGCTAAGGTAACCAACAAATGAACCATCATAAATTAGAAGTGAAATAAGGACCTCATTAAAAGACAGGTGGTTAAGGACGTACCTGGATAGCCAGGTGTGACCTGCTCTCGAAGAGTAGAAGAGCTAAATAAGGATTTCAGACGGACCTAGTTGAAGGAAATAAATAATAACAATATAATAATCGGGAAAAATAAATGATGCCCTAAGATAGACCAAAAAGTAGTGAGGACTATGCCTTGAAAAGGGAAATGAGATGGACATTAAGGATAAGAAGACTCAAGAGACAATGATCTCAAGATAACTTGACAAGGAGAATAATAGGATCAAGGCAGTTAATGAACGAACCCTTGTGAAGGTCAATACTCCAGTAAAGAAGGGAGAAGTGGAAAGGAAAAAAAACATTTGGGAAATAAGGATGAATGAAAGCCTTAAAGAGATCAATGGCTGAAATGGGAGTAATGACCAAAAAGCCATGAGAAGGTTAGGCAAACCTCTTGTAGGACGATCATGAAATCTTGAAATAAAGAAGATGTGAATTCCACCTAAAAGAATTAGATGAGTACTGAGAACAAGTGAGAATTAAGATGAAGTATAGAAGAAGTACATGCAAGTTTTCAAGAGTAAAAGTAAGAAGGAAAGGGTAGCATCAGAAAATGCCATTTAAGACTAGATGTCATCAATGGTGAAAATAGAAGAGAACCCCTTGAGAAAAAGAGTATGAAACTACCAAGGAAGAAAACCTTCGAATGACATAAGTGTCCCAATTAAGAGATAATGGGACTAATAGAAGTGGAGACGAGATAAAATTATTCTAGATATGCTAGTTGAGATGGAAATATAAAGTACAAAGGAAAGGTACTTAGGAGGACCCAATGAGTAGGTTAACTCCAAATAACGTGTAAGTTGGAAAATAGCATCAAATGATGTCGTGCGAGTAAGAAAGGGGTGGACTGTCCATAAAAGAGGAAACAGAGGAAAGCACACCTAAGAACCCTTGGAAAATCTCACCCTCTAATTAAGAAGAGATTAAAGTAAATGATCATTGACATCAAGAATGGTGGTGGTCAATGCGCAATTGAGGGGGCCTAAAGAGAGAACGACTGGACATAGTGTGGAGTACATTGAATAAGACTAAGAATTAGAAATGTCTCAAGTAAAGAATAAGGGATGAAACTGAAATTTTAGTTAGAGAAGATTTCAAATGGGTAAATACCTTAATATAAAAAGGAGTATGAAGAAAGGAAGGAAAGAAACCTTCAAGGAATAATAAGAAGGTTGAGCATGTATACCCTAAGGTGAAAGTCTCTATAGTGAGGAACAAAGTAGAGAACAAAAATGTAATAAGGGAAATTTCCCAGAAAAGTAATCAACACTCAGATCGAAGGCGGTTACCTCAGAAGAAAGAACTATGTAGTGATCACGAGCGGATCATAATGGATTAAGAGTAAGGAAATTTCTTGAGAAAAGGACACCATTGAAAATGAGGAAGCACATAAGATGGGTCAAAACTAGATAAAAGAAGTTAACACCGAAACCTATGAAAGCAAATAGGTAGTGCTCAAGAGGATGTCAAGCTAAGGGTTTCAACAAGAAAGGAAGTGACTACACACATAAATGATTGGGTATTTTTGAACTCCCGATCTTGAAATCTTGAGTAAAGAAACTCAAGGGGAGAATCTTGCTCTAAGCAAAGGGAGATGTGAATATAAGGATATACTGTTGAACTCTCAAGTAACATATGCTTAGCTAGGATAAGCCCCATGGAAGGAGTAAACAAGGGAAAGGAAAAGAATTTTTCTTAAAGTGCGTGTTATAAAGGGGCTAAGTGAAAATAACTTAAATATCAATATGTTGAACAATCTTCAAGTTGACATCACAGGAAGTTATTTTCATGCAAAGGATGTTGAATAATTTTTGGGGAGAAAACTCCTCTGGAGGGGAGAAATGTAAACCCTATCCCTTGAAGATACGAAAAACCGGAGAAAGAACCGGTTAACTCGATGAGAAAATCGAACCGATTCACGAACCCCAACCATTAGAGAAAGGGAAAATTGGGAAATTTACACATACCGAGTGACCTAAAGAGTTAAAAAAAACCATGGAAAGGGACTTTAGGACAAATTGGATGAGAAAACCAAACTAGTTCCGGTGAATTAGATCCAAATTGGATTGAACCGGTTTGAACAATCATTAAACTAATTGCTAAATTCATTTTTTAGGTGGCTTCCAATTTGGGAAATGAAGCCACCATTGGATAGAGAATAAATTTAGATTAATTTAAAAATTTTTAATTTAAAAAAAATATGTCGAATCGAGCCTGAATTGGCCGGTATAAGCATTGAACCCGGTACGGACCGGTTCGGTCCAAAACAGTATCATCTTCTTCCTTCAGATGACAGTATTGTTCACTCGCCGAAAATTGAACCAATGCCAGAAAAAATGAAACATCTTTGTTCAGGGCTTTTCAGACCTTGAATGAGCGCCATTAAGGTGTTAAATGGACAGCCAGAGCGTCCTTGAGTACCCTATATACAGAGCTCTTCTCCATTCATTCTCCTCACACTAGAATACTCAACTCTCTCTCAACTACTCAGTTTTCTAGTGAAGCTCAAACTAGAGCTTGATATTGAGGTTTTTTCTAAGCCTTAGAAGGTGAGGTTGGTATCCTTAAATTTGGGGAGAATTCAGCTACCCGACGATAGTCTCCATTCAATCCTAGGACCGTCGAAGAAGCGTTGGTGTAATCAAATAGTGAAGTAGCTCCGGTGGACCAAAGCTGCCCTGTTTCGGCCGGGCTGAAATCAGCCCTCCTTAGGCCAAACCAAGCTCTCCCAACACTCCAACAGCCCTCACACGACTGAATTAGAGCTGAAAGGTAAGCTAATTCGACTCCACTCTGTCATTTTTGATCAGCGTTAGAGAGAAACTAGGAGAAACCTCCAACAGCCCTCCACTCTATCACTCAATTTGACATGAATTGTTGCAATTCTTGATCCTAGTTGAAACCTCAGTCGAAAGCTCAGACCGCCGCACCTATGATGGTAAGCTTTTGAAACTTTCTCTCTCTACACACAGTTTTCTGGCGAAGCTCCTTTTGAGTTCGTTTCGGACTCAATTCTTGCGATTCAAAGCTCAATTGAATCGTATGGATGTGTAAAAACTCAATTATACCTTCAATTTCAAAATTAACCTTGATAGAATGGTCAATTTGATAAAATCAAATTCGGCCAGTTTGAAAGGGGGAAATTTTGGTGAAATTGAGAATTTCGTAAAATTGTAAGACCTAATTGCAATTTCCCAAAATTGATGGCCAATTGGCCATGAAAAGGATGTTGGAGAACCAATTGGTCAATTTTTTAAAATAATTGGGGTCAAATTTCCATTTTTGTAAAGTAGGTGCAAAATGGTAATTTTTGAAAAGTTAGGGACCAAATTGGAAATTTGGAAAACTGGAGCCCCTTAAACAATTTTGAGTAAATTGAGGACCTAAAGTGAATTTTGGAAGTTGCGGGACTCAATTTGGGGAAATGTTAGCCTTAGGGACCTAAAGTCAAGGAAAAAGAAATTTAGGGACCTAAATACAATTAATTGAAAATTTTGGACATTTTCGTTCATACGTAAGGAATGAAAGCTATTATTCCAAATATTAATAGATAAGGATGTCCAAATCGTATAGGAACATAAAGCATCGGAACGCCAGCAGGGATAAGCTAGCGTGGAGGCAAAAACCAACTGAAGGAGAGTAAACTTCAGTTATCGGGTGAGTGGGTTTATTCACATCATATCGGTTGGGATGATGAGCACTTCGAAAATGAAAAACCACTTCTATGTGGAATTTTGACATCACACCCAATTGGAGTGAAGTGAGAACTATGTGGAAAAACTACTTAACGATTGTAAGTAGATCATACCCGGTTGGTATGATACGCTTCTTGGAAAGAAGGAGAAAACTTGATTAACGGTTGTAAGCGGAGATATCATCACACCTATTTGGTGTGATGAATGGAAAGTTTATTTTTTTAGAAGTGTTCTCCCCTGATTGTGTGCTATTGCTTAAAAATTTTGGGAGACCTTCTTGACAAGAGCTAGAATAGCTCAGATAGGATAGAGGCCTTGGTTTTGGAACTTGAGGGTTAAAATGCCTGATTTTGGAAAATCACGTACAGTGGGCCCAAGGCCAATTGGCACGAGTAGGAGCTCATAAACAAACATGATCTATTTATGCCATGAAAATTCTAAATGAATGGAATGTGTGATTTTGCCATGGTACCAAGATAGGGCCGATGTACTCGATGGACTGGTGGCAGTGCGTTAGGGCCAGGTCGATGGACCGGTCTAGACAAACAGCTATAGGTCGAGTTGAGGGTCAGGGCCATTGGACCAGTGGCACGCAAGATAAAGGGCATTGTGGAAAAAAATTTGTTTGTGCATGCACTTGAGGTTCGGGACTATCAAGACACCCAAGAGGGGTAGTGATGCTTCTTAGGGGCTACTAGATGACATGGTGGAGATAAGGGCAGTTTTTTATGCCAGCAGTCAAGGAAGCTCGATGTAACTTCATGCGCATGAGACTTGGATGGGATCGGGATGAGGTCTATGTCCTCATACGGACACAAAGTTGATTTTGGGTTTGAGTGTTAGATGTCACAAACATCCATTCATAACTAAGGTAGAAGTGGACGGGCTTCTATCTAGGTGGCCGGTAAAGCCGCTCCGATGCCACAAGTGGATGTAGTCGATGGGTTGCCTTGCAAATGTGTGATTCCATTCATGATGTAGGGCGTATGTTGTCTCTTAAACAAACCTATTGTGTAAAATGAAGAAAAGTGCTTGAAAATTGAAATTTGAGGAAGAAATGATCTTAAAGAAAATAAGGAGTCTAGCACACTTCAATTAAAACTATTTTTTTAAAACTCATTCCTAACACCCATTCACTGAGTTGTAGAAACTCGCCCCTCTTTTCTATCCCTTTTCGGGAATAGGGAGAATGTTTAAGGAAAATACAAGGACCTACATTTTGTTAGGTATGCTTAAAAGATACTTTTTAAGCTTGTATTTTTATTTATTTATGTTATTTCAGGGAACAAGGTTAATGTTACGTCAAGCTCCTCTTGATTAAAGAAATGGGGAAGCCCCTCTTAAACCAAGGGAGCGGTGGGTTGATCATAGGGATCCCACCAAACCTTGTTGGGGCATGACAACTTGAGTGGTATTAGAGTCATGTTCCCTTGAAGCATTATCAATACTATGTCCAAACACTAATGAAAACTTAATTACCATGTAGGAAGGAGAATCCCTAGAAAATTTGCCGTGAAATCCAATTCTCCACACTTGACCTTGAAAAAGACACCTACCCCAGGAAGGCGACCATTCAACGATTCTTGAAGGGTGAGAAGAAAGTGCCCAAGGATATGGTGGAGGATTACAAGAAACTCGTTGGAGCCCTGTTAGAGCTGGATGGCATTATTTATCCTACAAGAAATGAAGAATTTGTCCCTTCTCTAAGGAGCCCAATACCTCCTCCAACCCCACAACAACCAGATAGGAATCCCACTAAGAAAGAGGCATGGGACAACTATTAGGATGCTTATGCCACCTTCATGAAAGTCCATCAAGTACCCCTACCTACCAATCCAGCTTCAATCCTTCTCAATGGATGAAGTGGACATATGCGTGCGAGGTAGAGGTGTTAAGGCAGTAAGAAGTGGAGACCATACATGAAGTTCACCCAATAAGGGAATATGGTTGGACTTCAACTAGTTCCTCAGAGCCATCCGACCGTGAATCCCACAACCATTCCAAGGGACTAAGGAATAGAAAATTCCAGGAAATAAGTCGAGTACCACAAGAAATCATCTATTGGAATGAATAAAAAAAAATTAGTTTTTCCTTGATTAAATTTTTGCTTCCTTGATAATGAGAAGAACAACTAATAGGAATGAAGGTATACCGATAAGGATCGAAGTTACGGGTATAGAAAAGATCCCTTAAGGAAGAAAAATTACGTGTCACCTCTAGTTAAACCAAACCTTTAAATAGCCAAGTAAATTCTCCCCTACCTAGAGAATAGGGAACAAGACAACAAGACTTGAAAAGAAATTCTAGAAGAGTCTACCCAGGAAGACATACCCTAACTTTGGAAAGGCAAAGAAGATCGTGAAGACTGGTGCAAGGGAAGAAAGCATCAAAGCGTGTAGGAATGGTAAATGTCTAATTACCATAAGGAGTTAAAGAAAGACCCTATAGATAAGAGTAAGGAAACCAAAAAGGATTGGACTACTCCTAGGGAAACCAGTGGAATGGAAGCTGACCAAGAGGAAAGAAGTATGGTAGGAAGAAAACCCCAAGGAATAACACAAGTACCTTGAAAGATGTTAGGTTGGACACAAATTATTAGGAACTCGACAACAATCAAGAGACTTCTTGAAGGAAGGATAATGAATAAAAATGAATTGGAGGATAGGGAAGAATCGAGAGTGAATAACCATACTAATGTCAGAAATGCGTAAGAAAAGAATAGAGGAAAAACTTTCAAGAAATGTAAGGGAGGTTGAATGTGAAATTCACAAAACGGAAGTCCCTTGAAGGAAGGATAAGGAAAGGAAGTGGAACCATGGGAGGAGAAAGTTCCAAGCTAAGGTAACCGACAGATGAACCTTCATAAATTAGAACTGAAATAAAGTCCTCATTAAAAGACATAGGTGGTTAAGGATGTACCTGGATGGCTAGGTGTGACCTGCTCTCGAAGAGTAGAGAAGCTTAATAAGGGATGGACCTAGTTGAAGGAAATAAATAATAACAATAGAATAATCAGGAAGAATAAACGACGCCCTAAGATAGACTGAGAAGTAGTGAGGACTACACCTTAAAATGGGAAATGAGATGTTCATTAAGGACAAGAAGACTCAAGAGACGACGACCTCAAGATAACATGACAAGGATAATAATATGATCGAGGCAATTAATGAACTGACCCTTTTGAAGGTCAATACTCCAGTAAAGAAGGGAGAAGTAGAAAGGCTAAAAATATTAGGGAAAAAAGGATGAATGAAAGCCATAAAGAGAACAATGGTTGAAATGGGAGTAACGACTAAAAAGCCATGAGAAGGTTAAGCAAACATCTTGTTGGACGATCATGATATCTTGAAATAAAGAAGATGTGAATTCCACCTAAAAGAATTAGATGCGTATTAGGAACAAGTGAGAATGAAGAGTACATATAGAAGAAGTACATGTAAGTTTTCAAGAGTAAAAGTAAGAAGGAAAGGGTAGCATCAGAGAATTACATTTGAAGACTAGATGTCCTCAATGGCGAAACTAGAAGAGAACCCTGAGAGAAAAAGAGTATGAAACTACCCAGGAAGAAAATCTTGGAAGGACATAAGTGTCCCAATTAAGAGGTAATGGAACCAATAGAAGTGGAGATGGGATAAACTCATCCAAGATATGCTGGTTGATATGGAAATATCAAGTACAAAGGAAAGTACTCAGGAGGACCCAAGGAGTAGGTTAAGTCCAAATAAAATGTAAGTAGGAAAATAATATCAAAAGATGCGCGTGAGTAAGAAAGGGGTGGACTGTCAATAAAAGAGGAAACATAGGAAAGCCCACCTAAGAACCCTTGGAAAATCTAACCCTCCTGTTAAGAAGTGATTAAAGTAAATTATTACTTACATCAAGAATGTTGATGGTCAACGCACAATTGAGGGAGCATAAAGAGAGAACGACTAGACATAGTGTGGAGTACACGAAATAAGACTAAGAATCGAAAGTGTCTCAAGTAAAGAATAAGGGATGAAACTGAAATTTCAGTTAGAGAAGGATTCAAATGGGCAAATACCCTAATATATAAAGGAGTATGAAGAAAGGAAGGAAGTAAACCTTCAAGGAATGATAAGAAGGTTGAGCATGTATCCCATAAGGTGAAAGTCTCTATTTTGAGAACATAGTAGTGAATAAAATCATAATAAGGGAACTTTCCCAAACAAGTAATCGACACTCAGACCAAAGGCGATTAACTCGAGATAAAGAATCATGAAGTGATCACAATTGGATTAGAGTGGATTAAGAGAAAGGAAAGTACTTGAGAAAAGGATGCCATTAAAAATGAGGAATGACATAAGAAGGGTAAAAAAATGGATAAAAGAAGTTAACACCGAAACCTATGAAAGCAAATAGGTAGTGCTCGAGAGGACATCGAGCGAAGGGTTTCAACAAGAATGGAAGTGACTACACACATGAATGATTGGGTATTTTGGAACTCCAAATCCTAAAATCCTAAGTAAAGAACCTCAAGGGAAGAATCTTGCCCTAAGCAAAGAGAGATGTGAGTAAGTTTTAGGGACAAAACTCCTAAAAGGAGGTGAGAGTTGTAAACCCCATCCCTTGAAGATAAGGAAAATCGAAGAAAGAACTGGTCAACTCGAGTGAGAAAACCGAACCGATTCACGAACTCCAACCATTAGAGAAAGGGAAAATTGGAAAATTTACACATCCCAAGTTACCCAAAGAGTCATAAAAACCATGGAATGAGACTTTGGGACAAATTGGAAGAGAAAACCAAACAAGTTCATGTGAACCGGATTCGAACCCGATTGAACTGGTTTGAATAATCATTGAACCAGTTGCTTAATTCATTTTTCTAGGTGGCTTAAAATATTTAAATTAGGGAATTGAAGCCACCATTGCATAAAGAATTAATTAGATTAATCGTTTGAATCAGGCATGAACCGACCGGTTTAAGCATTGAACCCGGTTTAGATTAATATGGTCTAGTTTGGAATAGTGTCATCTTCTTCTTATAGATAACAACACTATTGACTCGTCGGACCATGAATGAGTACCATTAATGTGCCAAACGGATGACCAAAGAGTCCCCGAGCTCCCTATATAAAAAGATCCTCTCTATTCATTCTCCACACATCTGAAAACTCCATTCTCTCTCAACTACTCAGTTTTCTATCGAAGCCCAAACCAGAGCTCCAACATTAAGGTTTTTCTAAGCCTTAGAAGGTGAGGTTGGGTTCCTTAGATTCGGGGAGAATTCAGCTACCCGGCGGTGGTCTCCATTCGATCTGAGGACAGTCGGAGAAGCATCAGCATAATCAAACAGTGAAGGTGCTCCAGCGGACCGAAGCTGCCCTATTTTGGCCAAGCTGAAATTAGCCGAATTCAGCCCTCCTCGAGCCAAACCAAGCTCTCCCAACACTCCCACAACCCTGACATGACCGAATTAGAACTGAAAGGTAACCCAATTCAGCATCCCTTTGTCATTTCCGATCAGCGTTAGAGATTGAAATTGTGAAAGTTCACTAAACAAATTCTCACTCAATTCGACATAAATTGTTGCAATTCTTGATCATAGGAGGAACCTTAGGACGAGAGTTACCTGCCCCGATTGAAAGCTTGGACCGTCGCACCTCCAATGGTAAGCTTTCAAAGCTTTCTCTTTCTATGCACAATTTTTTGGCGAAGCTCCGTTTGAGCTTATTTCATCATCAATTCATGCGATTGAAAGCTCAATTGAATCGTATGGATGTGTAGAAACCCAATTATATCTTTAATTTCAACAATTAGCCTCGATTGAATGGTCAAATTGATAAAATCAAATTTGACCAGATTAAAAGGGGAAATTGGGGTAAACTTTTGGAGAAAATTGGGGATTTCGTAAAATTGAGGGACCAAATTGCAATTTCCCAAAATTGAGGGCCAATTGGTCATGAAAAGGATGTTAGAGGACCAATTGGTTAATTGTTTAAAATAATTATGGTCAAACTGCCATTTTTGTAAAGTAGGGGCAAAATTGTAATTTTTGAAAAGTTAGGGACCAAATTGGAAATTTTGAAAACTTGAGCCCTCTAAACTATTTTGAGTAAATTGAGGATCCAAAGTGAATTTTGGAAGTTTTGGGACTCAATTTGTGGAAAAGTTAGCCTTAGGGACCTAAAGTAAAGAAAAAAGAACTTTAGGGACCTAAATGCAATTAACTGAAAATTTTGGTCATTTTCGTTTATACGTAAGGAATGAAGACTATCATGCCAAATATCAATAGATAAGGATGTCCAAATCGTGTAGGAACATGAAGAACCGGAATGCCAACAAGGATACACTAGCGTGGAGACAAAAACCAACAAGAAAGAAATACATTGCAATTCTCGGGTGAGTGGATTTATTTACATTAGACCCAGTTGGGATGATGAGCACTTCAAAAATTAAAAACCACTTCTTTGTGGAATTTTGACATCACACCCAATTGGAGTGATGTGAGAACTATGTGAAAAAACTACTTATTGATTGTAAGTGGATCATACCTGGTTGATATGATGGTCTTACTAGAAGGAAGGGGGAAACTTGCTTACCGGTTGTAAGCGGAGATATCATCACACTCGGTTGGTGCGATGAATGGAAAATTTATTTTGTCAGAAGTGTTCAACCCCTGACTGTGTGCCATTGCTTAAAAATTTTGGGAGACCTTGATGACAACTAGAACAGCTTAGATAGGCCAAAGGCCTCTATTTTGGAACTTGAGGGCTAAAATGCCTAGTTTTGGAAAATCATGTATAGTTTGCCCAAGGCTTGTTGGCACAAGCAGGAGCTCGTAAACAAACATGATCTATTTATTTGATGAAAATTCTAAATGAATGGATTGTGTGATTTCGTCATGGTACCAAGACAGGACCGACATACTCGATGGACTAGTAGCAGTGCATCAGGGCCAGGTCGACAGACCTATCTAGACAAATAGCTATAGGTCGAGTTGAGGGTCGGGGCCGTTGGACCAGTGACACCAAAGATAATTGGCATTGTGGACAAAAATTTTGTTTGTGCATGCACTTGAGGTTCGAGACCATCAAGACGCCCAAGAGGGGTAGTGATGCGTTCTAGGGGCTACTGGACGACATGGTGGAGATAACGGCAGTTTTTTGTGCTAGCAGTCAGGGAAGCTCGATGTAGCTTCATGCGTATGAGTCTTGGATGGGATCGGGATGAGGTCTATGTCCTCATACGGACACATAGTTGATTTTGGATTTGAGTGTTAGATGTCATGAATATCCAGTCAGAACCAAGGTAGAAGTGGATGGGCTTCTATATAGGTGGCCGGTAAAGTCGCTCCAATGCCACAAGTAGGTGCTATGGATGAGCTGCCCTGCGAATGTGTGATTTTCTTCATGACGAAGGGTGTGTGTTATCTATTAAACACCCTATTGTGGAAAATTAATCAAAGTGTTTGAAAACCAAAATTTGAGGAAGAAATTGTCTTATTGGAAATAAGGAGTCTGATACACTCCAATTAAATCTATTTTTTTAAAACTAATTCCCAACACCCATTCATTGAGTTGTAGAAACTCACCCTTCTTTTCTGTCCCTTTTCAAGAATAGGGATAATGAGTAAGGAAAACACTAGGACCTACATTTTATCATGTATGCTTAAAAGATATTTTTTAAGCTTGTATTTTTATTGATTTATGTTATTCCAAGGAACAAGGTTAGAGTTATGCCTGGCTCCTCTTGACTAAAGAGAGGGGGAAAGCCCTCTTAAGCTAAGGGAGCGGCGGGTTGATCATGGGGATTCGACCAAACCGGGTCAGGACGTGACAGTAAACATTAGCCCAAGTGTATAAGTTGACCTTGGAGGATACTAGGGCGATACCAGATTTAGTAGTAGGTACTTCTCAGAACCCTAACTAAGAATGTTAATTATGCAATGATTTGGGAATGTAATTTATTAACCATGTAACTAGTTTAGAGAGTTCAAAACTTGTTGCATTAAGAAAATGATTGTCATTTTGAAATAAAAGTAATTCAAGTCTTGTTTGAACAAGATGTGTTGAAGTAGGTGGGGTAGAAGCATTCAACTTTATTGACTTTGGGGTAGATCAATCTTGTATTAAAGAGAAGATGGTGACTATACTACAAAATACTATATCCCAATTGGAATCGGGACTAGTAATACACATCTCTTTAGGAGAAATTATGATAAAAAATGAAGTATTAAATGATTGTGAGATTTCGATATGGGAGGTTAATTTAGGGGAAAATTTGGTCCCTTGACAAGAATTTTGAGTGAATTAACACCAAGCAAATCTCTTAGCCTGGAGTAAAGGTTGTCTAGGAGTTTTTAGAAGTATTCCATAAGGTTTACCAAGGCTACCCCTAACCGACAATTTGACTTAAAGATAGAAATTAAACTTGGCACTCATTGTAAACATTGTTTTCCCAAAAAATAAGAATTTTGAAATGGAGAATCGAAAATTTTCAAAAAGAAAACCATTGTTCAAAGTGAACCGGAATTGTGAAGAGAAATCAAAATGGGATTTGAAGTGATCCCAAGTGATCATTGAAGTTCTAAAAATCAAGGAAAAGAATCCTGTTGTAAGTTGGAAGTAAGAACCGAACCGGTTTAAGGTGAATTAAGACCGAACAGAGAAGAACTAGTTAAAAAATCATTTTTTGGGGTGACAAAAAACGTCAAATTGGAATATTAAGGTCACCACCATGTAGAAAATGAATTTAGAAGCTTTTAATTTTTGGAAAATTGAACGAAGCTCACTCAAGAAGATGCTTAAAAGGATCTTAGTGTAGTGGCAGGTACTTACAAACCCCTCCCATGAAGTTGTTTCCTCAGAATGAGATTTATTCCTGAATAAAATGTACTTTCTTCCATTCATAATAAAATGATCATATTTTCACTTCATTAAAAGCCTTCATCTCCTTCAACCAGGGTACATTCAATTGTTTGGTAGGAAAATATTTGCCCTCATTAATTATGGAGTTAAACAATATTTTATCATGGACGCTCTAATCTAAAATTTTCCCAAAGAATAATCTCCACTAAAACTAGTCATCACCATCCTCACACTATTGGGAAAAGAGACAGTTAGAGACAAATCCTTGAAAGATCTTACCATCATTTTGTTAAGATAACTTATAAGGTTAGATTATTTTTTTAAGTGAATATAAATTGTTTTTTTTTAATATACCCAAAATATTTTATCCCAAATTATGCCATTTATGATTCATGTATGAAAACTCTACATGTATTCATTCCAATTCACCATCCTTATATCACCTGTGGTAGATATATCATTAGATAAATTATAGTTTGGATAATTGAGGAAGGAAAAAAAGACATAAAAGGTATGGATATATAGAATAATAAATTCAAGCATTCTATTTCCGGGTAAACGGATGAGTTCGTTTTTCAAGTCAAACATATATTTTCCCTTTTATTTTTAAATGTAGAGAAATATGCAAACGAACCTAAGGGTTGGCCTAATTCCGCTATAATTAGAGGTGGATGAAATTATTATATGAATGGATTAGTTATCCCTACAACATGCAAATGTGAATTTTTAGAACAATTTAGTGATGTTTCACTCCCCGAAGACCAAAGGAGTAGTATTCCAATTAAATAAGAGAAAGGAAGGAATACACTTAGTGTCCTACCTCAAGCCTATATAAAGACTACTTACATGCCTCTATTGGAACGGATGGGAAATTTGAAGATAAAGCTTGACTTAGATATGGAGAGATAGTGCCTATTGGCTTAGGTTGCGGTAAGACCTAGTTTGGTGGAATATATCAGGACCCAATAAAAACTTGATGTGGGGCTCAAACCACATATAGACCAAATAGCCAATGCAGTAGCCAAGGACTTCCTTGTTAGAAGAGACAAATTATTAACATTTATGGGAAGGGTGTGCATGCCAAATATGGAAGGTCAATGAGATCAATATAGGAAGAAGGACATGACTCGGTGTATGTCATGCATCCAGGGAGCACGAATATGTATCGAACTCTAAAGAAAGGTTATTTGTGGAAGGGTATGAAAAGAGATATAAACAAGTATGTGGAAAAATGTTTATCATGCCAATAAATTAAACTAGTCCATCAAAAGCGCGTAAGGGTGTTACAACCTTTACCTATCGCTGAATGAAAATGAGAAAATATCACATTGGACTTCATGGCAAGGTTACGAGTGACACCAATAGGGCATGTCACTATATGGGTGATTGTTGATCAACTAACTAAGTTAGCACACTTCCTACCCATATGAGTAAATGACCCAATTGAAAGGTTGGAAAATTTATATGTTGGAGAAATTATGTGATTGCATGGAATTCTTGTGAACATTGTGTCAGATTGAGATCTGAGGTTTACATCATGGTTATGGCCAAACTTACAAGAGGATTTAGGAACAAAACTCTATATGAGTACGACATTCCGCCCACAAATTGATGGACAATAAAAAAGAACCATTCATACGTTGGAGGACATGATTAGAGCATGCATTTTGAATTTGAACCTAAATTGGGAGGACTATTTGTGCCTATTAGAGTTTGCTTATAATAATAGTGACCACACAAGTATACATATGGCACCATACGAGGCTTAGTATGAAAGATTGTATTGTACTCCCCTATTTTGGGATGGTGTGGGAGAGCAGAAACTTGAGAAGATCAAACTCGTTGAGGATGCTACAAAGAAGATTAGGTTGATAAGAAATCGACTTAAAGTAATTCAAGACCGACAAAATAGATATGACAACCGCCGACAAAAAGAATTAGAATTTGGGATCAGAGACAATGTATTCCTCAAGGTTTCACCTTGGAGAGGAATTTTGAGGTTCCAATAGAGGGGGAAATTAAAGCCAGGATATATAGATCCTCACCAAATCATCCACAGAGTCAGACATGTAGCTTATAAGCTAGAATTTCCCCTAGAGTTACAAAGGATACATGACGCATTCTATATCTCGGTGTTGAGGAAATACGAGCTTGACAAAAGTCTTGTATTGGAGCACCCACCACTAGAGTTGGAGGAAAACTTATCCTATGAGGTAGAGCCTGTCCAAATCATCGATTGACAGGAAAAACCCTCCAAAACAAGAAGATCCCCATGGTGAAGGTACTTTGGCATAGCAACCAAGCTAAAGAAGAGACATGGGAAAAAAGTTTGTAAAAAGAGAAAAATATTCCAAGTTATTTAATGTATAAATGTTTTGAGGAAAAAAACTCCTAAAAAGGAGTGGAGTAATTTTAAACCCTATTTTCCCAAAAAACAAGAAAGCCAAAATGGAGAACTAGAAAATTTGGAAAAGAAAACCGTGGCTCAAAGTGAATAGGAATTGTGAAGAGAAAAAAAGGATGTGAAATGAACCCAAGTGATAATTGAAGTTCCAAAAATCAAGAAAAAGAATCCCATTTAAAGTTGGAAGTAAGAATCAGACCAGTTTAGGGTGAATTGGAATCGAACAATACTAAATCAAATCGAAATGAGAATAACCAGTTCAAATATTCATTTTTGGAATGAATAAAAAATGTTAAATTTAAAATTGAGTTCACCACCATCTAGAAAATAAATTTAAAAATATTAAATTTTAGAAAACCGGTCAAATCGAGCATAAACCGGTCAATTTTAAATATCAGATCACTAAACCTGGACCAATTGAACAGGTCAATGGTCCAGCCAGGTAAACGGACCGCCTGCCAGTTCATTGCACAGTTAGTGCGTGTGACCAATCAACGTGCAACACGTGGTGAAGCGTGCCCCGTCAGCTGCTAGGTCAGCGTCTAAAAGCATTGACAAATTATAGTGTGACATGTATCCCTCCTCAACGGTCAATTTAAGACAATCCACATGATTATAAATTGGCCAATGGGAGCATGTCACCTATCCTTAGTTAGTGTCAACTGATGGAAATCCCCATCAGTCAGATTGACCAATGGGAGGGTGGCACGTGGAAAGTACGCCAGGTTAGTAGCTAGCTAGAATAACCAGAAAGGACTGACCAATTTGTAATCAACATGTGGCAAAGCCATGTTGGATGGCCACATCAAATCCTAAGAGGACATGTGGCAATGGAATAGTGCTCTAGGTGGGAAAACAGATTTATTTAAATTAGCTAATTAGAGGATGCCATGTGGCAAAGTCAATAACGGTCGTCTAATGGCTAGATTCGGTCAACTAACATGTAGGATGAAGTAACAGATGGGAGGTGGCTACATGTCAAGTCAACAAGTTACCTAGACATCGAGTGGGATGTTAAGTCAGTAACTCTACACAATCATTGTGCGTCGCATGCAAATTTGTACGTGTAAAGCTTACACACGCATGCATAGTGTCATCTTCAACCTCTACACAAACGAATGAAAGGAAGGCCAAAGGACCTCCTTAATTCATGGGAGTAGTAAATTACTTCAACAAGGCCTTAAATTGAGGAGTTAATGGTCGGTTGATGGTGGAATGGATAGAACCTTCAATTATCGAGCTCCTTATATAAAGAGCTCATCTCCATTCATCCTCTCCACACCTCAAAAGCTCAAAGAATCCGAACAACTCCAATTTTAGATCTCTTGCAAACCACAACTCTGACTTGA
The DNA here is from genome assembly GCA_030064425.1 of Trapa bicornis. Classification (NCBI taxonomy): domain Eukaryota; kingdom Viridiplantae; phylum Streptophyta; class Magnoliopsida; order Myrtales; family Lythraceae; genus Trapa; species Trapa bicornis. Next base: position 14,283,635 of record CM057753.1, on the reverse strand, counting down.
ATAGTTTTCTCCACCTCCAAACGTGAATTTAGGTTCCCTAGATTCATGAAGAAGTCCTTTACTTGACTATATACTTTATTCAGCTCAAGGGTAACTTGAGAAGCATTAGCCAGCCCGCATAGTAAGCTTGCCTTATTGGTCAAACATTTCCTAAATAGTCTGACCCCAATTTGCGCTACCTTGAGACCTCCTACAACCGAGCCAACCCTTTCGTGACCATCCTTAGCTTAATTCCTTCTTTCCTCGATCCTAGTGGTAAGTCTCTACCATTACCCTTCGCTGAAATATTCCATTTACCGAACGAATTTAATTGAATTTAACTAAATTCAATTCCCACAACCTAGGCCACTAATTGAAGCACCATTTAATTCTAGAAGGATCCCTTTGAGGAAACCTAATGTAAACTATGATTTTTCAATACAACTGAACCAGAATGAAGAATGAAAATTTTTTAAATGAAAACTATGGTTTAAAGTGAACCAAAAATTGAAGAGAAATCAAAACAATGTAGGAAGTGATCCCAAAAGATAATTAATGTTTCAAAAGTTAAGGAGAAGAATAATAATTATAAATGGAAGGTAGAACCGGACTGGTTCAAGTTGAACCAGACCTAAAGCGGATTGAACCAGAGTGAATCGGGAAAAATTGGTTCAAAGATTAATTGTTTTAAATAATTAAAAAATGTCAAATTGGAAAATGGAAGTCATGACTATGTAGAAAATGAATTTAGATAAATTTAGAATTTTTTATAAAACTAGTCAAATTGGGCTTGAACCAACCAATTTTTTATTTCAAATCACCAAACATGGTCCTACTGAACCGGTCAATGGCCCAGCCGATCAACGGATAACCTGCCGAGACAGCACCCTGTTAGCGTGCACAACACGTGGTGAAGTGCACCTCATCATCCACTAAGTCACTATCTTAAACTGCTGGCCAATGAGGGTGTGACATGTGTCCCCGATCAACGGTCAAACGAAGAAAATTCCATGTCATTGGAAACTAACTAACCAATGAGAGTGTGACACGTGTCCTTAGTCAATGGTTAACATAGGAGAATCCATGTAAGTAGAGCTGACCAACGAGACATTAACACATTGTGAAACTCGTCCTCTCCGATCAAGGAAACTGGAAAATCCCAAGTGACCACTTAATGAACGATAATTATAAAGAATGGTTGAAATGGGAAATTGGAAAATCCCAAGTTACCAAGATGTCATAAAATTCATGGTGAAGGATCATAAAGGAAATTGGATGAGGAAACTGGACCAGTTCAGAGTGAACCGAACCTAAACTAGATTGAACCGGGTTGAACCATAATGAAATAGATTAGGTAATTCATTTTTCTAGGTGGCTTGGAAATCTCAAATTGGAAAATTGAAGCTACCATTAGATAGAAAATGAATTTACATTAATTTAGAAATTTTTACATATGAGAAAACTGGTCGAATCGAGCCTGAACCGGCCGATTTTTATTACCGAACCCAGTCAGACCAGACCGGTTCGGTCTATAACAGTGTCGTCTTCTTCCTTGGGATCACAGCACTGTTCATCAATGTAGAAACCTTCCTTTTCAAGCAAAGGAATATTCCCTCTGATTTGGGCATTTTCTAAAGAGGTAAAGCTCGACCAATGTGGAATCTTGTAGAGTATAGGGTCCTTGAGCTCCCTATATAATGAGCTCACCTCCATTCATCCTCCACACACCTCAAATTGCCTACCAAACCAAAGTGCACAGTTTTCTGGCAAAGGCTCAAATCAGAGCATCGACTTGGGCACTTTTCTCAGCCTTAGAAGGAAAACTCGGGTCCTACAGACTTTGGGGAAGTCAGCTCCCTAACAGCAACCTTCCCTCGACCCAAGGATTGTCGGAGAAGCACCGACAATATCGAATAGTGATGCAGCTCCGTTGATTTGAAGTTGCCCTGTTTCGGCCAACATGAATTTGGCCAATTCAAACCTCTTACTACCAAACTAAGCCTTCCAATAGTTCCCATGACCATCACACGACCTCTACAAAGGCGAAAGGTAAGCCAATTCGGCCAAACCAAGCCTTCTAATGGTTCCCATGACCATCACACGACCTCTATAAAGGTGAAAGGTAAGCCAATTCGGCCCTCCTCCATCATTGCAATTCAATTCTAGAGAGAGAAAGTGTTGAAATTCACTAACCAAATTCACACTGATCTTGACATCAATTGTAGTGATTCCCGATCCTTGAAGGGCCCTACAGACGAGAGCTACCTTCCCAGATTAAGAGCTCAGACCGTCGCACCTTCAATAGTAAGCTTTTGAAGCTTTCTCTCTCTACGTATAGTTTTCTAGCGAAGCTCCATTTGAGCTCGTTTCGGATCCAAATTCTACAATTCAAAGCTCAATTGGATTGTATGGAAGTGTAAAAACTGATCCATACCATCAATGGGAGCAATTAACCCTATTTGAATGGCCAATTTCAAGAAATAATATCCGGTCAGTATAAAGGAGTGAAATTAGGGTAAATTGGGATTTTCAAAAAATTGAAAGACCTAAATGAAATTTCTCAAAATTGAAGTTCAATTGGTAGTACAAAAGATGTTAAAGGACCAATTGGTCAAATGTTTTAAAAATTGGGACCAATTGGCCATTTTTGGAACTTTGGTGCAAAATGGTAAGTTTGTAAAAGTTGGTGGACCAACTTGGAAATTTGGAAAATTTGAGCCCCATATACCATTTTAAGAAAATTAAGGACCCAAGAGGGATATTGGAAACCCTAGGGACTTCATTGAAAATAATGGAGCATCTAAGGACCTAAAATCAAAGATTATGGACTTTAGGGACCTAATTGTAATAAGGAAAAATTTATGGCCTAAATGTAAATGCATGGGAATAGAAGGGCTATTCATGCCATGTCATTCCTGATAAAGATACTCAAACCCTGTAGGAACGAATTCGGATAAGGATGTGAGCAAAGGAGCCACTGGGTGAGTGGGTTATTTATACATCATACCAGTTGGGGGTGGTGAGCACCATTTTGAAATGAAAATCCACTTGTGAGTAGGAATTTCTAACAACAAACCCAATTGGGGTGATGGGCACTTTTAAGAAAGGAAAAATCTACTTACCGGTTGTAAGCAGAACCACCTCTATCATCACACCCGGTTGGTGCGATGAGTACTTTAAGATAAAAGAGATTTTTGTCTGAAGTGCTCTTCTCTAACTATGTTCCATTGCTTAAACTATTTGGGAGATATTCTTGACGAGAGATAGAATAGATCTAATAGGCATGAGGCTCAAATTTGAACTCATAGGGCGAAAGGCACAATTTTGAAATACTCGTGAAGTGTGCCCAAGGCCAGTGGGCACGGGCTGGAGCCCGTAAACAAACATGAATTAGAAGAGCCATGAAAACTCAAATAAACATGGAAATGGTTGTTTGATTCGCCACAGTACCAATTAAAGACCGACAAGGCTCGATGGGCTAGTGGCAATGCATCAATACTAGGTCGATGTATCGGTTAGGCAAACAGCTACATGCCGAGTCGAGTGTCGAGGCCGTTGGACTATTGACACCAAAGATAATGGTTATATATGAAAATTATTGTTCGTGCATGCACTTTGATTCAGAACCATCAAGATGCCCAATGGGGGTAGTGATGGGTTCCAAGGGCTATTGGACGACTTGGTGGTAATAATGGATAGAGAAGCTACTATGTTTGGGCTTCTCATCGTACTAGATTTTTAATCCATTTTCAAGAAAGGAGATTAAACCTTAAGGAATTTCTGAAGCAGAATCCTAAATCAAGTATGCTTTAAGATTTTTAATTATTATTAAGTTTTGTATAATGCTATTCCAAAAAACAAGCTTAGAGTTACGCCTGACTCCTCATGACTTTTAGAAGGGGCTATCCTTCATAGACCAAAGGGAGTGGTGGGTTGCCCACGGAGTTCCGACCAAACCATGTCAGGGCAAGACTATATAACATAAAAACTACCTAAATGCTTGTTAGATGGCTCCTAGACAGGGAACCAAGAAAACTAGGACCGATGTCACCAACACTGCCCAAACCCAATTCTCGTAAGAAGATGGTCCTAAAAGATCTCCAATGCCTAAGTTATGGTAAAAGTCACGAGGGACCAAGAGACATTTTGTGGAGAAATATTCAATGCCACTAAGGAATGTGGTGCCAGCGCCTGTTGAGGTGACATCCACGAGTATGAGGAGAGCCAACCTAACGCCAAGGACAATGCAAGGGACTTATAACCAAGAAGGACACTTTCCAAGAACCTAGTTGTCACGCCCCAACCCGGTTTGGTCAGATCCCCATGATCAACCTACCACTCTCCTAGTTTATTAAGGGTTACCCCTTGTTTATAAACCATGAAGAGTAAGGCGTCCGTTACAACTGCACCTTTCTGGGAATAGCATAAATCAAAATTGCATAAAATTATAAATTAATCATACTTGTCTTATAGGTGTAACTAATAGGAGGTGTTGGGTAGCTTTTCCTTGGTCTACCTGAAAGGGTTATAAGGGAGGGGTGAGTACAACTACCCAGTGTATGGGTTTTCAAAATTTAACTTTTAGGAAAAAGATTTGTATTGGAGTGTGCCAAACTCCTTATTTTCTTTCAAAAATCCTTTTATTTCAAAACTCTGTTTTCATCACCATTTCTTATTAATCATGGTGTGTCATCACCCAACACACATCCTTCATCATGAAGGTCAATCACACAATCGCAGGCCAGCCCATCCACTGAACCCACTTGTGTCATCGAAGCGAATTTACCGACCACCTAGATAGAAGCACGTCCACTTCTACCTTGATAATGAGTGATGTATGAGAAATCTGACCCTCAATCCCGAAATCAATTCTTTGTGTCTGTATGAGGACAGAGACCTCATCCCGTTCCCACCCCGGTCTCATGCGATTGATGCTACTCCAAATTTTGTATGGTCACCTCGTACGACGAACTACCCTTATACCCACCATGTCGTCTAGGGCCCTTAAGACGCATCACTACCCCTCTTGGCCTCTTAATGGTCTCGTAATCACAGTGCATGCACAATCAATATTTTCTTATCATACCATATAATATGTGGTGCCACTAGTCCAACGGCCCTGACCCTTAACTCAACTTGTAGCTGTATATCTTGACTAGTCTGGAGACTTGTCATGTGGTAGTGGCACTAGTTGATTGAATACGTTGTTTCTATCTTGGTACTATGGCCAAACAATTTATTTATTAAAGTTTTATGGCATATATCTCATGTTTGTATACGAGCTCCTACTTGTGCCCACTGGCCTATGGCCCACTATTTGAGATTTTCAAAACCGGGCATAATAGCCCCCAAGTTCCAAAACCGAAGCCCCTGGCATGTAAGAGCTATTCGAGCTCCCATCAAGAAGGCCTCCCAAACCATTTAAGCACTGTCACACAGTTAGGGGAGAGCACTTCCGATAAAAATAAATTTTCAATTATCCATAATACCAACCGAGTAAGAGGATATCTTAGCTCATAATCGATGAACGGATTTTTCACTTCCTCCGAGGAAGCTTCATCATACCAATCGGGTATGATCTACTCACAAAAGGTAAGTAGTTTTTCCGCGTTATTTTCACAACACTTGTCTATGTTGTAAAGTTTAAAATACCACTAAGTAGTGGGTTTTCATTTCGAGGTACTTATCATCCCCAACTGGGTATGATATAAAATCCCACTCACCCGTTAATGCAGTGAATTCTACTTGACCGGTTCTTTGAATTCACGCGAAATTGTCCTTGATGGCATTCCGGGTACTTCATATTCCTACATGATATGAACATTCTTGTTCATTATCTCTCGGCCTAATAGCCTTCATTCATTTCAAATGAATGAGAAAACCAAAATTTCTATTTAATTGCAATTAGGCCGCATTCCCTCTCTTCTTTTCCCCCTCCTGCTAGAGGAGGCCTCGTTGTAGACCGTTGACTTCAACTACTTTTGCTCCCGTGCGGCATAAGAGGAGCAAGCGTCTTCGTCAAACTTTGTTTTCGCTCCTCGCTTTGCTTTTGTTCAATTATAAAAAAAGAACTTTGATGGAGATTTGTAGAATCATTCAAGTAAATACAGATTGAGATCGTAGAAACATGAGCTTGTAATATAGCTACACCTAATTCAAGACCGGTTTAGCCATTTGCATCAAGCTCAAACTTCCTTCTTGCATACGTGCTCCTCCGAAAGCACACACTAGAAAAAGAGGTTAAAATGGATTGGCAGCATACTTGATCAAACGGGTCATTTTTTCTCCTACTACGGATCCCATACTACCCCCCATAAACTGAAAATCCATAACTCCAATTGCTATAGGAATACTATTTAGTTGACCTGTACCCGTTTGAATAGCTTCGGTTACAACTAGCTAGCGAACGAAGCGGACTCTGTACAAACGCACTCGCGCGCGTAGGCTAAACCAAATGTTCTATTTAATTGCAATTAGCTCCCTAAAGTTATTTTTCTTTAACTTTAAGTCCCTAATGCCAATTTTTCCTCAAATTGAGTTTCTAAACTTTTAAAATTTATCTTAGGACCTCAATTTATTCAAATTCACAAAAAGGGGTTTAATTTCCCAAACCAATTTGGTCCCCCAACTTTTCCAAAATTGCCATTTTGCCCTTCCTTTACAAAAATGGTAATTTCACCCCAAAAATTCTAAAATGCCTTAATTGACTCTCTAACATTCTTATCATGCCCAATTGACCCTTAATTTTATTAAAGCATCTTGGTCCTTCAAATTTTCAAAAATCCCTAATTTTTCCCCCAATTTGAACTTCCTAACACAGCTGAATTTGATTTCATCAAATTAATTGATTAAAAACTTCTAATTGTTGAAATTGAAGTTAAAATTGAGTTCCTACATCTTCATATGATTCAATAGCACTTTGAATTTGAAGTTTTGACGCTAGAATAAGATCAAACGGAGCTTCGTTGGAAAACATATTGTAGAGAGAGAAAGCTTCAATTACTCACCGTCGGGGGCACGACGGTCCGAGCTTTCGATTTGGGCAGATAGCTCTCATCCTGAGATTCATCATAGAATCAAGAATTGCATCAATTGATGTCGAATTGAGTTAGAATTTCATCATAGAAATTCTACCGGTTATCTCTCTAGAACCGGTCAAAAATTGTAGAGGGGAGCCGAATTAGCTTACCTTTCAGTCCTAATTCAGCCATGGGAGAGCTAAGGAAGTGTTGGGAGGGCTTGGTTTGGCATGAGGATGGCTTGAATTGGCCAATTTTGAATCTATTGAAATAGGCCAGCTTCGGTCCGTTGGAGCTGCTTCACTGTTCCATCACGCCGGCGCTTCTCCGGCGACCCTCGGAGCAACCGGAGACTACAGACGTATAGCTGACTTCTCTCCGGTTCTAAAAAACCCAACCTCACCTTCTTTGGCTTAGAAATGACCCTATATCGAAGCTCTAGTTTGAGCTTCGCCGGAAAACTAAGCAACTGAGAAAGTGGGCTTTTTAGGTGTGGAGAGGATGAATGGATGGGCTCTTTATATAGGGAGCTCGGGGACTCGTCGGTCGTCCGTTTGGTACCTTTTTGATAGACATTGATGGCATGAAATGTATCGAATGAAAATGTTTCTTCTTCGTCGATGCTGCTTCGATTTTCCGGGGAGTGAACAGTGTTGTTATCTGAAGGAAGAAGATGACACTATTCCAAACCGGACCGAACCAGGTTCAATGCTTAAACCGTCCAATTTACCCCCCACCCCATTTGACCGAATTTTTTAAATCTAAAAATTTCTAAATTAATTTAAATTCATTTTCTATACATGGTGGCAAATATCAAATTTGAATTCTTTAAGCCACCTAGAAAAATGAATTTAGAATTCGGTTCAATAGTGGTTTAAACCGGTCCAATCCCGTTCGGATACAGTTAACTTGAACCGGTTTGGTTTTCATCTCCAATTCCTTTTCAAGTCTATTTCTATGACTTTTGGGACTCTTTGGGTCACTCGGGATCCATAAATCTCTCAGTTTACCCTTTATCAGTTCTGGTTCATGAACCAACTCAATTCATAAACTGGTTTAATTCAGTTGGATCCGATTGATCTAAATCGGTCTGGTTTTTCTCTTCCACTTTGTCCTAAGGTTCTTTTCCAAGGTTTTATGAACCCTTTGGATAACCTAGGAGTTGTAAATTTTCAAATTGCCTGTCCCCAAATGATCGGGTTTGTGAACTAGTTCAATTTTCTTACTCAATTTGACGGTTTTTTTCCCGGTTTTCCTTAACTTAAAAGGGCAGGATTTACACTAATATTGTAGCTTCTCAAGCTAAACTATTTCTTGTAATAGTGATAATGCTCAAAATGTATTGTACCCCTTATTAATAAAAAAATTCAATTTTTTCCTAAAAACTCTGCCTCTCAAATAAAGATGCATTCTCATACCTCAACTATATGAGGAGGGGTCATGGAAGACTAGAAAGGACCAAAGGAAGAAAACCCAAATGAATTAGAGTATAGATTAAAGGGAAATTTTCCTTAAGGAGAGTTACAAGCCATCTAGGAGTAAAAGAAGGAAGCACCTCTACAAGAGAAGACAAGCTCGAACGTTGGACGATAAAAAAGGATGTCTCGGAATGGCAAGTGTGACCTGCTTTGGAAAAGCAGATGAACCAAGTAGGAAGCAACTAGTAACAAATGGAATGATTAAGGAGAATAAACGACGCTTTAACAAGGACCGAAAAGTAGTAACAACTACAACTGACAAAGGGCAACAGGATAGGCACTAAGGACGAGTGGATTCTAGAGACAACTATCTCAAAACAATTAGACAAGGAGAGTAGTAGGGATGGGGCAGTTAATGAATTGACACTCGTAAGAATCATGAATTTAAAACCCATGTGAGAAAGGGAGAAGTGAAAGGGGCGAAACGTCAAAAAAGAAGGATGAAGCAAATCCTTAAAGAAATTCAATGGCCAAAAACGGACTGGCGACCAAACTCATGCCACGCAAGGGATTAAGTAAGCCCTTGGAAGGAGGTTAAGAAACCTTGAAACAAAAAGAAATTAAAATTCATCCCTAATAAAATAAACTTCAAGTGATTACAAGTAGGGATAAAGACAAGGTACAAAGGAGGTGCCAACAAGATTCCCAACATTAGGGTAAGCAGGAGAGAGTGACATCAAAGGATGTCATGAAGTCAATTTAAAAGACAAATACCAACAAACTAGAAGGAAAAAGGAAATTTCGAGAAGAGGAGAAGCCTACCAAGGAAGGGATTCATGGGAAAGATATATCCCAATGGAGATACGATGGCCCTAATTCAATTGGGAAAAGAAAATAAGCTCTCAAATGAAATGTTGGTGAGATGAAAAGATCAAGTACAAAGGAAGTGTACTCATGAGGGCCCAAGGAGTAAGTTAAACCCAAGGAACGGGTTAGTAGGAAAATAACATCAAAAGATGTCGTAACAAGTAAGAATGGGTGGACTTCCCATAATAAGAAAATAAAGGAAAGAACACCTGAGAGGCAATGGAGAAGTAAGCCCTCCAATTAAGATGTTATTAAGGGAAACAACCATGGACATCAAGACTGGTTGTGGTCCATGCTTGCTTAATGGAGCCTAAAGATTGGACGGCTGGGTATAGTGTGGAATACAGAAATAAAACCCAATAATCGAAAGTTCCTCTGATAAATGGGAATTTTAAGATAATGAAGTGTTAAAAGCGGGCAAATGCCCCAATATAAAAAGGGTGTAAGGAGATGGTAAGAAGGTTGAATGTGTAGCTCCACAAACAAAGGAGTGAAACCATAACAGGGAATGAAACCATCAAAAGGGAACTCCACAAACAAAGGAATCAACACGTAGATAGAAAGGGATCAACTCGAAATAAAGAATGGTGAAATGGTCACAAATGAGTAAGAGTGAATTGAAGAAGGGAAAGTCCTTAAGTAAAGGACGCCATTGGAAATGAGGAAGGACATAAGAGAGCAAGAATCCCAACATGTTGGTAAGTCATCAGGAAACCCGATGGTTGGAACCGGGGAAAAATAAATAAGGAAGTTGGTAAGGGATGAGTAGAGGACATTCATGATGTCAAAATGTAACGGGACAATTGGATAATGCTGAAGGTAGTTGGGGAACACTACCAGGTAACAAGAAGGAACGAAGCCACACGACTCCTAACTGTTGGAAAGGAATGAACCGTTATCAAGAAAATGTTCTTGTACTATAATGGACAAAGAAAATTCTAGAACATGTCATGATGTAAGGGACATGTAAGCCCAACAGTTCCAGGAAAAATGTGACTCAAGTAAGAAAGAGTCTGTTAGTTAAACATGACGAAGTCAAACCTAAAAACTAGGACCAAAGCTGTAGTAAACAAAAGATGGAGGAAGGACCAAAATAGGATAAAAAAGGAATCATAACAAAACCCATGGGATTAAGGATGAAAAGTCTGAAAGGATACTGAGCTAAAGAGCATCAACGACCAAGGAAATAAATGGAAACAGGAACGATCAAACGTTTATGAAACATCTAACCTAATGACCTGGATAAGAACCCACAAGAAGAAGAGTATTACCCTTAGCATAGCAAGAAGTGAACTTAATGGTGTACCTTTGGACTTGTGGTTAAAACATACCTAATCAGGATACCCTCCATGGAGTGAGTAAACAATGGAAAGGAAAATAAATTCCTTAAGCACATGGTTCAAAGGGCTAAGTGAAGGAACAACAGAAGTGATAGCATGTCAAGCAAACCCCAAGTTGACATCAATGGAAATTATTCCCAATGCAACATATACTGAATAATTTTTTAGGACAAAACTCCCAAGAGGAGGGGAGAGTTGTGAAACCCGTCCTTTCAGATCAAGGAAATCGAAAAGTAACATGTTAATTTAATGAGAAAACCAAACTACATATTGAACTAAGAATGATAAAGAGGGGTTGAAATGGGAAATTGGAAAATACCAAGTGACCAAGATATCACAAAAATCATGGGGAAGGATCATAAAAGAAATTGGATGAGGAAATCGGACCAATTCAAGGTGAACTAGACCTAAATCGGATTGAATCATAATGAACAGGATTAGGTAATTCATTTTTCTAGGTGGCTTGGAAATCTCAAATTGGAAAATTGAGACTACCATTTAATAGAAAATGAATTTAGACTAATTAATAAATTTTTAATTTTGATAAAATTGGTCGAATTAGGACTGAACCGGTTGATTTTCGTCAACGAACATGGTCAGACCATAACGATACGGTCCAAAATAGTGATCTTCTTCCTTGGGATGACAACACTATTCATTAATGGAGAAACCTTCCTTTTTTAGCAAGGGAATATTCTCTCGGTATTTTCTAAAGAGGATGAGCTTGACCAATATGGAAACTGGTAGAGCAAAGGGTCCCTAAGCTCCCTGTATAAAGAGCTCCCCTCCATTTATCCTCCGCACACCTCAAATTGTCCCCCTCTCCAAAGTGCTCAGTTTTCTGGCAATGCTTAAACCAAAGCTCTTACTTGGGCACTTTTCTTAGCATTAGAAGGCAATCTTGGGTCCTAAAGACTCCAAGGGAAGTCAGCTACCTAACAACAACTTCCACTCGGCCCAAGGATCGTCAGAGAAGTGCTAGCATGATAGAACAATGAAGTAGCTCCATCGGTTCGAAGCTGCCCTATTTCGGTCAACTAGAATTCGACCAATTCAGACCTCCTATGGCCAAACCATACTTTCTCATAGTCCCCATAGCCATCACACGAACTCTACAGAGGTGAAAGGTAAGCCAATTTGGCCCTCCTACGTCGTTGTAGTTCAGTTCTAGAGAGAGAAAGGGTTGAACTTCACTAACCAAATTCACACTAATCACGACATCAATTTTAGTGGTTCTTGATCCTAAAAGGACCCTAAGGATGAGAGCTGTCTTCCGAAATAAAAGAACTCATACCACTACGCCTTCGACGGTAAGCTTTTAAGCTTTATCTCTCTACATACAGTTTTCCGGTGAAGCTCCATATAAGCTCATTTCGTACCCAAAATTTGCAATTCAAAGCTCAATTGGATTGTATGGAAGTGTAGAAACTAATCCGTGCCATCAATTGGAGCAATTAACCCCATTTGAATGGCCTATTTGAAGAAATCAAATTCGGCCAGTATAAAGGGGTGATATTGGAGGAAGAAATTGAAGGAAATTTGGTATTTTGAAAAATTGAAGGACCTAAATGCAATTTCTCAAAATTGAATGTCAATTGGTAGTAAGAAAGATGTTAAAGGACCAATTGTTCAATTTTTGAAAGAATTGGGACCAATTGGCTATTTTTGGAACTAAGGGGTAAAATGATAATTTTGTAAAAGTTGGGGGACCAACTTGGAAATTTGGGAAATTTGAGTCTCATATACCATTTTGAGAAAATTAAGGACCCAAGAGGGATATTGGAAACCCCCAGGGACTAGATTGAAATAATGGAGCATCAAGGGACATAAAATTAAAGATTATGAACTTTAGGGACCTGATTGCAAAAAGGTAAAATATATGGCCTAAATGTAAATACATGGGAATAGAAGGGCTATTCATGACAAGTCATTCCTGATAAAGATGCTCAAACAATGTAGGTACGAATTTGGATAAGGATGTGAGCAAAGGAGCTTGAATAGGACTTGGAAAGCAGATTGGGGATGTGCATGTCACAGTTATTAGGTGAATGGGTTATTTATACATCATACCCGGTTAGGGTGGTGAGCACCATTTTGAAATGAAAAACCACTTGTTAGAGGGAGTTTCCAACATCATGCCCAATTGGGATGATGGCCACCTTTAAGAAAGGAAAAACTTGCTTACCGATTGTAAGTGGAACCACCTCTATTGTAAACCACATCCCTTTATAGATAAGAAAACCGGGTGAAATGGGAAATTGAGCCGGTTCACAAACCATAACCGATTGAGAAAAGGGTAAAATGGGAAATTGACGAATCCCAGGTGACTCAAAGAGTCATAAAAATCATGGAAAGGATTTTGGGACAAATTGGAATAAAAAACCAGACCAGTTTAGGTGAATCGGACTTGAACCAGTTTGAACTTGTTGAACTATCATTGAACTAGTAGCTAAATTCATTTTTCTAGGTGGCTTAAAATATTCAAATTGGAGAATTGAAGCCACCATTGGATAGAGAATGAATTTAGATGAATTTATAAATTTTTAAATTTTGAGAAAATCAGTCAAATCGGTCCTAAACCGACCGGTTTAAGCATTGAACCTGGTCGGACCAGTTCGGAACATTGTCAACTTCTTCCTTCAGATGATGACACTGTTTATTCAATGCATGAACGAACAATGCTAGTGAAGAGAGAATGTCTCCATTCAGGGCGAGGATTAGCTTGACCAAGATGTGAAATGGTCGGACTAAGAGTCCCTAAGCTCCCTATATAAAGAGCTCATCTTCATTCATTCTCCTCACAACTTAAATCTTCATTCTCTCTCAACAACTCTATTTTCCAATGAAGCTCAAACCAGAGCTCTGACTTGGGCAAATTTCTCAACCTTATAAGGTGAGGTCAGGTTCTTTAGACTCTATGGGAAGTAAGCCACTTCATAGTAACCTCTGTTCGATCCGAGGATCGCCGCCAGAATCAAATAATGAAGCAACTTCAAAGGACCGAAGATGCCCTCCTCCGACCAAACCAAGCCCTCCCAACATCCCCACAGCCCTCATATGACCTCAACTTAGCCGAAAGGTAAGCCAATTTGGCCCTTCTTAGTCGTTGTATGTCGGAGTTAGAGAGAGACACTACAAAATTTCACTAATGAAATTCTCCCTCAATTTGAGGTCAATTGTAGGAATTCTTGATCCTATAAGGTACCTTAGGAAGAGAGCTACCTTCCCTGATAGAGAGCTCGGACCACCGCACCTCGGATGGTAAGCTTTCGAAATTTTCTCTCTCTATACAAAGTTTTCTGGTGAAGCTCCGTTTGAGCTCGTTTCAGCCTCAATTTATGCGATTCAAAGCTCAATTGAATCATACAGAAGTGTAGAATTTGATTTACATCTCCAATTGAAGCAATTAACCCCGATTAAATGGAAATTTGAAGAAATCAAATTCGACCAATTTGAAAAAAAGAAATTGGGGGAAAAGTTTGGGGAACATTGAGGATTTCATAAAATTGAGGAACCACTTTGCAATTTCCCAAAATTGAAGACCAATTGTCCATGAAAAAGATGTTGGAGGACCAATTGGTTGACTTTTGGAACATTTGGGGTCAAATTTCCATTTTTGGAAAGTAGGGGCAAAATGGTAATTTTGAAACATTGGGGACCAAATTGGAAATTTGGAAAACTTGAGCCCCTTATACAATTTTGAGTAAAATGAGTACTCAAAAGGGAATTTTGGAAACTTTGGTACTCAAATTGGGCAAAAGATGCATTAGGGACATAAAGTTAAGAAAAATAAACTTTATGGGCCTAAATGCAATTTATCGATAAATTGTGAGCCTAGGCTCTTATGCCAAACCGTAAGTGATAAGGCTGCCCAAATCATGTAGGGACAAGTGTGACCGGAAAGCAAGCAAGAGCAAGCTCGTGTAGACTTTGAAAACTGACTGAGGACGAACATGTCATGGTTATCAACTTGCTTACTGGTTCTAAGCGGAGATATCATAACACCCGATTGGTGTGATGAACTGGAAAATACATTTTTTTTGTCAAAAGTGTTCTCCCTTGAATGTGTGTCATTGATTAAACTATTTGGAAGACCTTCTTGACGAGAGCTAGAATAGCTTAGATAGGCCAGAGGCCTCGATTTTTGAACATATGGGGGCTAAATGCCCAGTTTTGGAAAATCACATACAATGGGCCCAAGGCTAGTAGGCACGAGTAGAAGCTCGTAAACAAACATAAATAGGTAGCTCGTAAACTCTTATTAAAAGTGGAATTTATTGTGTGATTCGCCACGGTACTAAGTCAGGACCGACAAGTCTAGATGGGCTAGCAGTAGTGCGTCAGGACTAGGTCGATGAACCAGTCAGATAAACACTACAGGCCAGGTTGATTGTCGAGGCCATTGGACCGTAGGCACCAAATAGAATGGATAAGAAAAATGAAAACTATTGTTTGTGCATGCACTTGTGGTACGGGACCATCAAGATGCCCTTGGGGATAGTGATGGGTCCTAAGGGCTGCTGGACGACATGGTGGCGATAAGGGAAGGAGAAGCTATTGTGTTTGGGTTTCTCGTCGTACCAGTTAGACATGGAGTTACTGTGTTTGGACTCCACGAAATTACTGTGTTTGGACTCCACGAATCTACTGTGTTTGGGGCTTCCTAAAGCTATAGTATTTGAGCTTCATGTGCACGAAACTGGGATAAGGTCTCTATCCTCATACAGACATGAAGTGGTATTCAAGTCTAAGGGTCGGATGTCGAGAACCTCCACTCAAACCCAAGGTAGAAGTGGATGGACTGCTATCTTGGTGGCCGGTAAAGATGCTCTGACCCACAAGTGGGTGTAGTGGACATGCTGCAACTGCAAATGTGTGTACCCTTCCTGATGAAGGGCATGTGTTGTTTGCTAAACACACCTAACATAGAAATGGGAAAAAGGGTTTGAAAACCTTGGAAAGGATTTAAGAATCCTTGGGAAAGAATTGGTAAACCTTGGAAAGAGGTTTATGGAAAAGAATTTGAAATTGAGGAAACCTTGTTAAAAGGAAAATGTCAACCTTGGTAGGGTAAAGGTCTTGAAAAACCGAACTTTGGTGAAAAACTTTCTTCTTAAAGAAATTATAACCTTGACATGTCTATCTTTAAAACTCACTCCCAATACCCATTCACTAAGATGTAGAACTCACTCCCTCCCTTTTACCACTTTCAGGTAACAGAGGGAAAACCAAACTTAAAGACCTCCCTGTATTGAGATTGTAAGACAGGTACGTCAATTTTAATATATTCAGTTTTGTATAATGCTATTCCAGGAAAGAGAGGAAAGAAGGACGCCTTACTCCTCGCAAAGGTTGAAATCCTTCATGGACCAAAGGGAGTGGCGGGTTGCTCACGGAGATCCAACCAAACCGGGTCGGGGCATGACATCTATCATCACACCCGATTGGTGCGATGATTAGTTTAAGCTAAAAGAGGTTTTTGTTAGAAGTGCTCTCTCCTAATTATGTGCCATTGCTTAAACTATTTAGGAGACCTTCTTGATGAGAGTTAGAATATCTCTAACAGGCTCGGGGCCTTGAATTTGATCTCATGTGGAGAAAGGTCTAATTTTGAAGAGCCATGAAAACTCTCATAAAAATGGACATGGTTGTGTGATTAGCCATGGTGCCAAGTCAGGACCAACAAGGCTCGATGGGCTAGTGGTAATGTGTCAGGACTAGGTCGACAAATCGGTCAGGCAAACTGCTACAGGTCGGGTCGAGTGTCGGGGTCGTTGGACCGTCGGCACCAAAGATAATGGTTATATATAAAAATTATTGTTTGTGCATGCACTTTGATTTGGCACCATCAAGATGTCCAAGGGGGTAGTGATGGGTTCCAAGGGCTGTTGGACGACTTGGTGGTGATAAGGAAAGGAGAAGCTACAATGTTTGGGCTTCTCGTCATACTAGTTGGCCATGAAGCTACTGTGTTGGAGCTTCTTATGCATTGAGACTAGGGTGTAGGTAGGATGAGGTCTTCGTCCTCATATGAACAAGAAATTATGTGGAGTCTAAGGACCTAGCTCCTAAGGCGTCACTTAGACTCAAGGTAGAAGTCAAGAACTTCTATCATGGTGAACGGTAAAGACGCTTGGAGCCATAATTGGGTGCAGTGGGCATGCTGCAGTGGTGAACGTGTGTACCCTTTATGATAAAGGGAGTGTGGTTGTTAGCTAAATGCCTCCCAAGGAATGGGGGTGCACTAAAAGAGCTAAATCACACAAAGGATTTGAAAAGGATGAAAGGTTTTAAAGAATGATGTGCTAAATGTTTTGATAAACTATATATTTTGAAAACTCATTCACCAACACCCACTCACTGAGTTGTAGAAACTCACCCCCTCCCTTTAAATCCATTTTCAGGAAAGGAGACTAAACCTTAAGGAAATCCCAAAGCAGAATCCTAAATCAGGTATGCCTTAAGATTTTTAATTATTATTAATTTTTGTATAATGCTATTCTAGGAAACAAGGTTAGAGATTACGCCTAACTCCTCACGACCTTGAGAAGGGGTGATCCTTCTTAGACCAAAGAGAGTGGCGAGTTGCTCACGGGGTTTCGACTAAACCGGGTCGGGGCATGACACACATGTCAAAGTGTTAGTAACCGACTAGGATGCCCGAGAAAAGTTGACCAATTACAAGTCAATGTGTGGCAAAGCCACATCGGATGTCACAACCAATCAGAGGAGGACACGTGGCAATGACACACAAGTAAGGTAGGCAAACTAACGAATTTATATCAACCAATCAGAGAACGCCACGTGTGAAGGTCAACTAAAGGTTATATTTGGTTAACAACCACGTTAGATTAAATGACCAATGAGAGGCCGCCACATGTTTAGTCAAGGGGTCAAAGGGTAACTTGGACACTAAGCGGGGAGGTTGCATCAGTAAAGCAAGCCAATCATAGCAACCACATGGTAGCTCACACATGCGAAGCTCACACATGTGCGTACAATGTCATCTTCTTCCTTTAGACTTCTAAACATAAGGGGAGAGAGATGGTCGTCTTAACTCTGACAATCCTTAAATCTCTCTAAAAAAGCCTTAAATTGGAGAGTTAATGGCTAATCAATGGATGGATGGGTAGAACGGCCAGTCCCCGAGCTCCCTATATAAAGAGCTTTTCTCCATTCATCCTTTCCACACATTGACATCTCAAAGAACTCATACTGCTCCAAATTTCAACCATTCTTCGACTAAAGCTCTAACATCGACCCATTTCTTCAGCTCATAATGCGAAATTTGGTTCTCTAAAATCCTGAAGAATTCCTATAAGTTTCTACACACAACTTTTAGCTCAAGGGTCGCTAGGGAAAATCTAGTGATGTCGCACAGTACCACCACTCTTATTGTCCAATTCGAACAGAAACTTTCGAGCTAAATTTAGGCCACCCTTAAACCTCCTAAGACTAGGCCAACCCTTCTATGAATCTTCATGGCTGAGTCTAGTCCTCCTTGAGCCTTTATGGCAAGCAATTGTTGTCTCTTTTTGTCAAAATAGTGAATTTACAAAATGCAAAAGGTGAAAATTTTGCTGATAAAATTCTCCATGCTCATGTTATTAATTGAGGTGAAACTTAATTCTAAAAGGATTCTCTCGATGAAAGCTAGCTTCCCTTATCAAAAGCTCCGACAACCGTACCTTTGCTGGTAAGAAATCGAAGCTTTCTCTCTAGAAATGTTTCCCATGAAGCTCCATTTGAGCTCGATTTTAGGCCAAATAAAGATTATTTTCTAGAAATAATCTCCCTTCATTGAGTAAAACTACTTAAAAAATGTTTTGGGAATTATTTCTGATGAGAGCATGAATTATGTACTTTGTAGTACTGATATTACTCCAGTGGGCCCAAGGCCATAATTTTGAAAGAGAAATTGACCCAAGGCTGTGTTTTGAAAACTCATATAGTGAGCCCAAGGCCAATTGAAACAGGTCAAGTACCATAGACAAATTTTAATTTATGAACCTAATAATAAAGTTATCACAAATAGATAATATGATTGTTTTTAAGCCACTAAGCTGAAGTCGGGTTGTAACTCGTTAGGCCTGTAGCATAAATAGAAAGGTCTAAACCAAAATACTATTTTTTGTCGTTGCAATCATATAGAACCAAGAAAACGCCCGATATAGGGGTATTATTGGTTTGAAGGGCTACTGAACAGCAAGGTTGGTACAAGGGAAACTATGTTGGTTTAGTATGTTGTGGCACTCTAGAGCTTCATGCGCATTGAGACTAAGCAAGAAGGAGGAGAGGTCTCATCCCCTAATAGCAAACAAGAAGTATAAGAAAAGTATGGAGTTGGGCAATGTTGCTCAGAGATACGATTGGTTGGGGTTGTAGACTTGCATTAATGTGGTAGAGGTTGTAACCTCTTTCCATGGTAGTTAATAAAGACGCTCTAGGCCACAAGAAGGACAAACCGTGGTTGTAACCTCGTAGGGTTTGTTCTGCGACTAAATGATCCCTCTGTTGAAAAAGTGTGTTTGGTTTTTTTCTAATACAAACTCACAAAGAAGTATGAAATAAACCTATTGATGTGTAAACCATCCCATTTGAATCCTTGTATACTTACCTTATTATCACTCACTGAGTTGTCAAACTCACTCCCTCTCCCTTAAAATCTTTCAAGTAAACCATGAAGAGGAACCTTATGGAAGATACTTCTGTTTGATACATTTTATGCTCTAATATTATTTTGCTATGCTTCTATAACAATATTTCATTGAAATTTTATTGAAATATTTTCGGATTACGCCTAACTCCTATCGGGACTATGGTGGTGGTTACTCTTTTAGTACCAGTAGGAGTGGTGGGTTGTTCATAGGTTCTTACTATCCAAATCAGGTCAAGGCGTGACAGCTAACTTGCCATACCTAGAACTCCAATCACATAGCCCTTGTCAATGAGTAATCGAAGCCTTATCTCTATAAAACCTTTCTGGAGAAGCCCTGTTTAGGGTCATTTCTAGGTCAAAATGGATGAACCATAAGCTTGAAATGATCAAAGGAACATGTGGAAAATTATTAGTATCATGTTAGGATGAAATTGAAGGGGTTTAACATACTTATTTGAAGAACACAAATTTAGGAACTAAAATGCAATTTTTGAAAGTTGGGGACTAAATTCCATTTTTTTAATATATGAGGATCTAAGTGTAATTTGATTTAATTAAAGGCCCTTAAGGGAAGAAAGGAATAATTAAGGACCTAAAGGAGAAACTTGGTAACTTTAGGGGCTTATTTGCAAATAAAGTAAACTTATGGACCTATATGTAAATAATGAAAAATATAGGGACTTAAGTGTAAATATTATATTCTATAGAACTAATAAGTTTGAAATGATGTAGGAACGAGGTCACCTACGTATGCGAGCAAATCCAAGTTTAAGACTTCAAAAATCCATCTAGGATGTCACGGATCTTATATGAATGAGATTTCTGACATCAAGTTCAATTGGATGGATGAACACATAGTACCTATTCAAAACAATAGAATGAGATTAGTAAAACTCTTTTACAAAAATATACTCCCTGGGAACCCCTCTTAAAACTCTTTTTTGGAGGTATTTTAGTTGCAACCATGAAACATGAATGTTATAGATTGAGTATTTATGATGTTGCTAAAGTGGGCCCAAGGATGCTATTTTCAAATGACAAGTGGGCCAAAGGCCATATGTTTTGAAAACTTGTAAAATGGGACCAAGGCCAATGGGTACGGGCCAAGTCCCATAAATAAATGTTTGATGATCAAATAGCATGACAAAATACCAAAATTTGATGATGTGTGAATTGCGTCATGCTTGTTTAATACTACTAAGTCGGAGTCGGGTCACAACCTGCTATACTGATAGTACAAAGCAAATGGTCTTAAAATAAGACACTTTGATTGTGTTTGATCATAAACGGTGTCGTGAAATGCCCGATATAGGGTTGTAATGGTTCTAATGACTACTTGTCAGCAAGGTAGGAACAAGGGAAGCTATCATTGGTCTAGTATGTCTTAGGGCTATGGGAGTCCTATGCGCATTAGACCTAGCGAAAGTAAAGGTCCAGTCCCTCTATATCGGACAAATTAAATCGATATGTCCAGGTGTTGGGCAATGGTGCTCATACAAACAAACAATCAAGGTTGTAGCATCACATAAGTGTGGTAGAGGTTGTAGCATCTTAACAATGTGGTCGGTAAAGGCACTCTAGACCACAAATGGGGCAGTTAGGATTTGTGCTCTACGAATGTATGATCCCTACCATGATGTTTAAAGGTGTATGTTTTATTTTGAATTCAATATAACTATACCATATTCATAATTTAAACCAAGTTTAAATAAAAGTATTTATTATTCCATCTCACTCAATTGTCGAACTCACACCCCTCCTAAACCCTCCAAGAATTTGGGAACACAAAGCAAAAGAATATCCAATCAACCTCACACTCAAGGTACATAAATCTTAAGAGAATATTCTCAATATTGTTACTCTAAACCCCATTTTCTCATAATAAGAAAACCATATTGGAAGACCAAAAAATAATTTTCAAGAGAAAATTATGGTTCATGTCAACCGAAATTGGTAAATAGAAATCAAAATAGGTATATGAAAAATCCCAAGTGACCAATGAGGGTCCAAAAACAATGGAAGTATATCATAAACCAAATGGGATGTGAGAACCAGATCGGTTTAGGTTAAATTGGACCTAAATCAGGTTTAACCGGATTGAATAGGGAAGAACTAGATGAAGAATTTATTTTTCTAGATGACTTAAAAATGTCAATCTAGGAAATTGAAGTCACCAATATGTAGAAAATGAATTTAAAAATTTTAGAATACTAGTCGAATCGGGCCTAAGCCGACCAATTTTCGATTTTGAGTCACCAAACCTATTAACGGTTCAACCGATCAACAGATCGCCCGCCAGGTCAATGGCCAATCAACGCGCACGACCAATCAGCGCGTGACACGCAGTAAAATGTGTCAGCATCTAAAAGCCTTAACTAATTAAAGTGTGACACGTGTCCCCAATCAACGATCAGACGAGAAAAATCCACGTCACTAATGACTAGCCAATAAGAGTGTGACATGTGTCCTCAGTCAAATTTCAACTAAGGAGAAGACTTATTAGCATGGCTAACCAATGAGAAGCTAACATGTCGTAAAGGTGCCAGGTTAGAGACCGACTAGGATGTCATGAGCGGTCGACCAATCAGAAGCTGACACGTGGTGAAGCTAGGTTGGATGGTCACATCCAATTAGAGGCTAACACATGCCAATGACACTGTGCTTTACCTGGGAAAACTAATGAATTTAAATTATCCAACCAGAGGTGAAGTGCAATGTAAGTGAGAGCAATCAATGAGAGGTCACCATGTGGTTAGTCAACAAGTTAATGGATGAATCAAACATTGATTGGAAGGCAGCGTCAGCAAAGCCAGCCAATCATAGCATGCAACATGATAGTTTGCATGTGTGAAGCTCACACACATGAACAATGTCATCTTTTTCCTTCGGACAACAGAACAAAGGAGGAGAGGGAAGGTCGCTTGACTCTGGTGACAATTAAACCTCTCCAACAAGGCCTTAAATTGGAGAATAAATTGTCGACCGATGGAAGGCTAGATAGGAACAAAATTCCTCAAGCTCCTTATATAAATAGCTCCCCTCCATTCATCCTCTTCAACCCTTGAAAGCTTGAAGATCTTGAACTACTCATTTTCTGGTCACCCTCGAACCAGACCTCTGACTTAGGCATTTTCCTTCACCTAAAAAGGGGAATTTGAGTTCCCTGGAATCTAGAAGAAGTCCTCTACACGGTTGCACTCTTCAATTTCATTGAGGAGTACTAGAGAAGCATTGGAAAGCTCATACAATACCAATGCTCCCTCGTCAGTCTACATCAGAGAAACCCGAGCTAAACTTGAGTCACCCTTTGGCCAACCATGGCCAAACCAAGTCCTCCACACCTTTCCTAAAAGAGTGCACACTTTACCTAAACTGTTGTGGTAAGTTCCCTCTGCCGCCTTTCATCGAAATTTCCTATTCATAATGTGTTTTGTCTAGAAACTAAATTATGAAATTTGCACTATTCATGTCACCAATTGAGTCACGATTTAATCTAGGAAGGATCCCCAAGAAGAGATCAATCTAGTGGAATCAAAAGCTCCGGTCACCGGACCCTCACCAATGAGTAATCAAACCTTTCTCTCTAGAATGATTTTCCAGCGAAACTGCATTTAAGCACATTTCTAAGCTAAATTGACTGATTCAAAGCTTGACATGATTTTGGGGACATAGGGAAGATGATTAGAATCATGTTATGACTAAATTGGGATAGATTAATGTTGAATTGATGATATTCATGTTTGAGGACTAAATTGGGAAGGATTAAGGTTGATTGATTATATTCAAGTTAGATGGCTCAATTGTAATTTTTGAAAGTTCGGGGACTTAAGTGATATTTTCAAAAAATTGGGGATTTTCGACAATTAGAGAGAAATCATGTATCCAATTGGAAATTATGAGAAATTAGGGATCCAAATGGAAGATTTGAGAATCTTAGGGACCTAATTGGAATTAATATATAACTTATTGCTCAAATCATAATTATTGGAAATTTAGGGGTCTTAGGTCTGAATACCTTATTACTTGGGATTAAATTGCCCAATTTATTGTAGAAGTTAATCACTTACAAGTACGTGACAAGGAAATGCACGCTAAGCTCGAAAATCCCCAAAAGAAACATATCACGCCCCAACTCGGTTTGGTTGGAACCCCGTGAGTAACCTGTCACCTTTCCTTGCTCCATCTTGGTATTTCACAGGGGTGGAATGAGGAAAGTAAAGGCATACAACCTGCTGGCTTTCCAAAACAAAGAAATCAAAACTACTGTAGTAAATTCTTTTGTACCTTATAGTGTAGGCTTCTCGCTTGACTTCACCCCCTCCTTAGTATAGTGCTTCCCTGAAAGTGGTAAGGGAGGGGGTGAGATTACATAACACAGTGAAGGGGTAAGCTATCAACATATTTGAGTGTTCATGAAATTTAGTTTGCATATTTGATTAACACACAATCATCTGCCCCTTTTCATCAAAGGGGATCACATGACATATGATAGTCCCTGACTATCCCACTTGTGGACTGGAGCATTTTTTCCGTCCACCCAAGTAGAAGTTCACAACTTCTATCAAAGATTGTATGGGCATCAATCACCCAGTCCCCAGACTATAATCAATACTTCATGTCCTCAAATGTGGGACGAGATCTCTCCCCCTCTGACCTCGATCTCCATGCGCATGAAGCTCCTCGAGCTTCTCGACATACTAAATAGATCGTTCATCAACCCTTAGAACCACCACTACTGCATACTAGGCACCTCGATGGTTTTGTATCTCATGCATGCACAAACAATAAGTCTTTTCAATTAGGACATTTTATCTTTGGTGATATCAGCCCCCATGAGCTTATTGACCCAGGTTCGGTTTGGTACCACTAGCCCATTGGGTTCGACGACCTAACTTTGGCTTAGTGACCACTAGCCCAATGAGTTTGACAACCCTAGTCATGGCCCAATAACTATCACACACATTTTTTCCATTATATGAGTTTTCTTGGATTTATTACTCAACTACTTGTCTGTGGGCCTAAGCTCGTGCCTATCGACCTTGGGCCCACTTGAGCAAGACTAGCTCTAGTTATTTCATGTTTCATGCTTCCTTTAGAAAAGTCTCCCAAAATATTTAAGCAATTTCAAGTAGTCAGGGGAGGGCAATTTTGGAAAATGTTTATCAATTCAGGAAGGTATGTTCACGAGCCCAACCGAATGTGATGTTAAAACCCACTCACCCGGTATGTCTCTACTTGTCTCTAGCTGGATCTCGGTCGGCTACGTGCTTCTCTACACAGGTCTTTGAATCGTCCCTCCAACATGGTTCGAGCGTTCACATTAGAAAATTTTGCATGAAGACCGTTAATCATGCCTTAATCAAAATTAGATCTTTAAATTCCTCTTATTTTCACCCATGTCCTTAACTTTTCCATAATTACCATTGGGACCCCAATTTATACTTAGTCGCACTTAAGTCCCAAACTTCCCCAAAATTACCAATTGGTCCCCCAATTTCCTCAAAATCACCAATTGACCATCAATTTCACCTAAATTTCCAATTAGTCCTCAATTGAAATTTAATTTCACAAAAAAAATCGTCCAATTTTTTAAAATACCCAATTTTGCCGAAACTTCCAAAATTTTCTCATTTTGGTCCCGAAACCTCGTTTCATCAAATTGTCCTGTAAACTTGTTTAATTGGTTCCTAGCATGCTACTAATAATCTTCCCCACCTTCCTATGATATGTTCATGCTTTGAATCATCTCATTCGGCCTTGAAATGAGCTCAAACAGAGCTTCACCGATAAACTGAACTTAGAGAGGGAGCTTCAAAATCTTATCACTCATGGTGCAATTTTTGGAGCTTTGGAATGGGAAAGTTAGCTCACATCAGAAGGGTACTCTAAGGATTGAAATTCTCCCCAATTAACGTCCTAGGTAGGGGAAATTTGGTCAGTAAGTTTTTGTCACTTTCTCTCTCTAGAACTTTAGTACTCCAATGTTTGGAGGTGAAATGAACCTATTTGGAACCTTCAGAGAGGTCGAGGGTCAATCGAGATGAGTCGTGGAAGGGTTGTTTCAGTTGTAGGAGGTCGGAGTGGCCAAAATTGTGCTCGACATGATTTTGTCGTTTCAGACCAATTGGAGTAGCAATAATGTGCAGGCTTGTCGGTGCTCCTCTAGTGGTCCTCGGGTCAAATAGAGAGTGCAATTGGGTGGAGAACTCCCTCCCAGTTCTCACGACACCTATTGGAGCTTTGAAGGTTGAGGAAAGGTCCGATGTTAATGCTCTAGTTTACGTCTTGCTAGAAAAATGAGTACTTCTTCTTCACTCGCTAGTGGAATGAGGAAGGTGAGAGGAGGAGTGCTCTTTATATAGGGAGCTCGACAACTGATTGGTGAACCATATGCCCACGACTTGGTCCTTAACTCGGACACCAACAGTCATACCGAAGCATTCTTCGGTTGCTAGAGACCAAAGAGCTCACCTCTTCCTCCTCTCTGGTAGCTTTCAGAGGTTGACGAAGACATTGTGTCATGCATGCAAGCTTCGCATGTGTGAGCTTGCCACGTGGCACATTGTGATTGGCTGGCCTTGCTGAGCAACTTCCTACATAGCTTAGTTAGCCTTTGAACCATTGACCAGACATGTGGCAGCCTCCCATTAGCCACTCATCCCAATGTGGCTACTGACCGTACTTTCGTCGACCATTTACTGTGACATGTCACGTCCTCTCATTGGCCCATTCAAATACGTCGGATTTCCCCCCAACATACAATGCTACTATCACATGTCAGTCTTTGGTTGTTCGGGATTATCCGATGTGACTCCACCACGTGTCAACTCTGATTGGTCCACCTTTTCTCATATACCATAGTTGGAAGCTGTCATGGCACATTTGCCACGTGTCCGCTTACCATTGGTCGGTTCGACTGACTAGGCTTTTCAGACATTGACCATTGACTCGGGACACGTGTCAATCTCCTATTCATCGGTCATCGCTAACATGGATTTTTCCTCCTCTAATCGATGACCAGCGATATGTATCGCTTTCTAATTGGATAACTTTGACTGAGCAACTAATGGGGCATGCTTCATGTGTTGATTGGTTGCACCTGCTAATTGGACGCTGACTTGGCAAGTGGTCCGTTGACCGGTTGGACCATTGGTTGGTCTAGTCAGACCGGGTTCGGTGACCCGAATTCAAAAATCAGTCAATTTAGGTATGATTTGACCGGTTTTATAAAATTTCTAAATTTCTAAATTCATGTAAATTCATTTTCTATTCGATAGTAGCTTCAATTTCCAAAATTGATATTTTTACACCACCTAGAAAAATGAATCTTGTTTCAATCCAGTTCAGGCCCGGTTCACCTTGAACCGATCTGGTTCTCACACCCAATTTCATTCATGCTTCAATTAAATGATTGTTGGGTATTTATTGGCCACTTGAGGTTTTCAAATTTCCCATTTTTACTCATATTTACCATTTTTGGCTCATTTCGATCATCGGTTTTCTTTGGAAAATTTTCGGTTCTCATCTTTGGTCCACAGTTTGTGAGAATGGGGTTTACATAACTAGTCTTAGAATACATGCGAGTGTGATTTCTGGCATCGAGTCTGATTGGACCGATGATGCATACTTTAAAGCATGTTTTATTTAGAAAATCAAATTTCCAAAAATATAATCTTGTGACTATGTGAAACCGCTCAAACCTTTTGGGATTATATTTTTGAAGAAAGCATGAAGTATGATAATAGGATTACCCTTGTACAATGTATGGATATACTCAAGGGGAATGATCTAGTTTCGACCGTTGATGCAGAAAATGGGCAAGGTCCATGGTTGACAAAATGTGGGCTAGATCTAGATTTGTATAAGTGGGCCAAATGCCATGGTTTTTGAAAATTGAAGTGGGCCGAAAGCCATGTTTTGAAAACTCATATGAGTGGTCCCAAGGCCAATGGAAATGGGTCAAACCAGTAAATAAGTTTTGATCTAAGAACTTGATATAATTATTACAAATTAATAATGTTTACTGAAGCTGCTGAGCTAGAGTCGAGTTGGAGCCCATTAGGCTAGTAGCACAAAGATAAAATTCTTAAATCAAAATACATATGTATGTGATTGCAATCGTCTGGAACCAAGGAGATGCATGATATGGGGTGCTGTTAGTTCTAAGAGCTACTAGACAACAAGGTTGGTATAAGGGAAGTTGTGTTATTCCAGTATGTCTTGAAGCTTTGGGAACTTCATGTGCACTGAGGCCGAGGAGATAGAAGAGTGATGTCTCACCCCTCCATATGGGGATCGATGTATCGATAAGTCTATGGGTTAGGCCAAGGCGATCACACATATGATGTGGTGGAGGTTGTGGCCTCTCATTAGGGTAGATGGTAAAGATGCTCCAGGCAACTAGTAGAATAGATCGAGGTTGAAGCCTCTAAGTGTCTGTTCTATGATTGTTTGATCCCTTTATTGAAAAGGGTTGTTTGTGTGATACAAACCCATGATAGGCCTATCATAAATAAATCATGAAAAAAAATTCTTCCAACTAGGAAGGAACCTACGGTAAATGTGAGAAAGAACTTCAATGAGAACCGCTTTCTAAAAAGATGATACAAGTTGCAGTAGGTCATGCAGACCCTGTTTGTTTTAAAAAGAAATGAAAAGTTTTATTTAAGTATATGCTGAATCGTGGAAAGGAAGTCACAGTGTCACATAACCCTGCTCACTCAGTTACATACTCACCCCCTCTCCTTAAACCCCTTTTAGGGAAACCTCCACTTTGAGAGAAGAGAGAGCTTAAAGAGCAAGAGTAGATTACCAAGAAAAAGTAAATCTTATTAAGTTGTTTTGTAAATATTTTTTATGGAAAACACTTATGTTTATAAGTCTTTACCATTTCTTACCTATCATGGTAGAAATATTGTCCTAGTACAAGAAGGGGTGGTGGGTTGTTCATAGGGTTCCAACCAAACTGGGTTGGGGCATGATAATTAACCTAAATTATTTTATTAGTTTTGTTTTGGAAAATATAACTTTAAGCATTTTTCATGTCTAGTCTATCAAGGTAACTAAAACTATTTTAGCACGGAGAGGAGTGGCAAATTGTTCATAGGTGCTAACTAATCAAACCAAGTGGAGGCGTGACACGCACCCAACATTGCAAGTGTTGTAAAAAATGGCCACGGTCAAATTAAAGGAGTTAAAGGCACATTTAGATGAGATACTAGAGAAAGGGTTTATACTACCTGATCACTCCCCTTGGGGTGCTCCCACATTTTTTGTAAGGAAATATTCTGGGAGCATGAGATTGTGTGTGGATTATTGGAGATTGAATCAAGTGACCATCAAGAATAAATACCCTCCTCCTAGAATAGATGATTTATTCGATTATCAACATGGGGATTCAAACTTCTCAAAGATAGACCTACAGTAAGGGTATGATCATTTATATATAAATGAGGATAATATACAAAAGATGGCATTTAGGACTCATTATGGACATTACGAGTTTCGAGTGATGTCATTTTGATTAACCAATTCCCTAAAAACATTCATGGACTTAATGTCACAATGAGCCTAATTTTCTGATCCAGTTTGATAACAACCCACCACATCTTTTCGATGATACAAAGATGGGCACCAGTACCCTTTTAGAAGTGAGTGGACGAAAGACTCATAATATAAGAAAGTTCCATTATTTTAAAATTTCTTTCAATATAATACAACTTGTAAAATACTAGAAAATCCTACAACAACTAATAAGATTAGTAGCCTTCATGTTGAATTATTGATATGTATACCTCAAGTCTATAGTGTTGAGTGTCAATCACTTGCAGTTGTTCCATGAGTTGCTCTCGTTACCTAAAAATGTTTTGAAAGGGGGTGAGCTCTCGGCTCAATGAATGGGTTTACTGATGTCAAGCCACTTCAAGGCTCGACCCCAATCCTCTACCAAAAATAACTTACATGGAGGGTTTTTTATAGATATATCCATAAGGCTATATATGTATATATATCAAATTCTCCATTGGTTATTTATTCACATAATTATAGAATTTTGTTCATTCTTTGAGTTTTATCCTCAATCAAAAACTTCATATCATATCTCATTGTGATCATCTTATCACAAGAAGTCTCATACAATATAATTTCACAAACAATCATGGCCTAGCCATGTCCCTCGAGCCCTCACACATAAGGGCTTGAAACAATGATGGCATGTGCATTGCCCAGACACACTCGTAAGGTAATATAAAAAGTTCATCCCATCATCGGGATGTTGAGGCAATGCACTTGATCACCTATATACTTTGGCATTCCCCACCCTCCACGTACAAAGTATACATTCATACTTGGGCATTCTCTACCCTTCATGCACACAGGTAAACCAATGCCCTTGTCATCCACATCTACCTCGTACTGAGGCATAATCGGACCTCTCACGGGTCCATGGGTGACTTAAGAATCATCATATCACATACACCCACATTATAACCCCGTTCTCAGTCAACCCCGACTCTCGACACTACCTCTCATATGTGTGATGTCGATGCCCTATCTCAAACATAACAAATATCATATGCCATAACAAAACAATGCAACTCATAATAAGAGGCAATTCTCCTCACAACATGATGCACATAATCATGCATGCAACACAAATTATTCAGTTGATATTAGAAAGAGGATCATAATCTTTTATGGTCAGCTTACCAAACCTTGCCATTAGCCTATTTTCATAGCTCCTACGTGCTTAACTCATCAATTATTCAATTCCACATTTTTATTTGCCTCATAGTCGATCCATCTTATTATACTATGTTCACATGATGTCAATTTCTCATTTTATTGTATACGGAATATCTCCATATCTCCATGTAGTGTGCTTTTCATTTCTTTTTCATGTCCTTTCCAAATCATAAGCATGGTATATAATTTTATAATAAAAGCTTGTAAAGAACTATGGATGTCCCAATCGAACTTGTCAATGATAAGCCAACTCACATTATATCATGGAATCATTTGTCTCGACTTTTTTTCCATTTATCTTAGGAAGCGTAATCCCCATGAATTATGCAATCTCGTTTCTCTACACAAATCATATTACAATGTGATGGTCAGTTTAGTACACCCTATTATATTCGCATCATTACCAAAATTCTAAATTTGTAATTTTCTCCCTGTAACTCGGATTTGCTCTTATAAGATAACGAAACTCGATCATGCTACCCTTTCCTCCTATATTCATAATTTTTAATGCATCCCCCTCTTTTTCTCTATTTACTCTACATTTTCCAAAATCTATACACTTTTAAAACTTATACTTCATTTTTTCCAAAATACATTTTTGGCCTTTCACTTTTCACAAAAAACCAAAATACTCTTCATTCTTTCAACTTCTTTTATTTATGATTCTAACTTTAAAAACTTCTTCATTTAATCTCCATATTATATCTTAGTCCCATTTGGATCACTAAGTCTTGAAAATTACATTTTGGCCCCAAACTCTACACAATTTACCATTTTGCCCTTTTCCTACAAAACTTCAATATTTTGCCCTTTACTTTCTAAAATTATTATTTTCACCTACAACTTGTCAAAACTAACTATTCTGCCCCTCATGGTGCAAAATAAACATTTTACCCCTATTTAGGCAAAAATTATCATTTTACCCTTCACTTTCTAAAGAAAAAAACCCTTTTGCCTCTAAACTCCCTAAAATTATTTTTGACACCTACATTTGTTTAAAATCACCATCTAGCCCCTTAGACATGTCTTATGGACTATTCCACAATTTTTAACATTTTTGTAAACTAGTCCCCAAACTTTTTCAATTTTGCACCTTAGTTCTCAAACTTTGAAAAAAGCTGCAACCAACTTCAAATTTTGAAAATCCACTCCAAATACTTTCATTTATCTCATGAGGGCTCGTGGGAGAAGTTGGGAGTCTTACCCTGGCCAAACTTTGCCAAATTTGACCATTTCCCAAATTTGGCTGAAAATAAGATAATGGCCCAATTTTAGGAAAACTCATGAACTAGGCCCAAGGCCAATGGGCACGGGCCGAAACCCATATACAAATAACCTTATGAGCTAAGAAATATTTTTAGAACTGGTTAATTGTGTGAACCTCCACCATGCTGAAATGGGGCCGTTAGACTCGTTGGGTTAGTAACTGCTGAACCGAAGCCAGGTCGTCGAACTTGTTGGGCAAGTGGTTATGGAGTCGAAGTCAAGTTGTCGGGCTCATTGGGCTGGTAGCACCAAAGATAAAGGTCTAAAATTTAAAAGACTTTTGTATGTGCATGCTGAAATATGGAACCATCGAGGCGTGCGACATGCGGTAGTGTTAGTTCTAAGGACTACTAGACGACCCAAGGAGCATAAGGGAAGTCTCATCATCCAGTGAGTTTCGAAGCTTGAAGTAGCTTCATTCGCACTGAGACCGAGGTCATTTGTAAACCCCGTCCCATTGAAATAAAGAACTAAATCGAGGGAAAACCCCAAATACTTCTGAAAGAAAACTGGGCGTTTGTCGAGACCAAAAAGGGGTAAACTAAAGGTTTAAGATGAAGATTTTGACATCCCAAGTGGTCAATAAATCATAAGAGTCATGAAGGAGAAATATGAAGTGGATAGGAAGTGAAAATCAGACCGGTTCGAGGTGAATCAGATTGAACTAGAGTTAATTGGGTTGAATCATGAATAACTGGTTCAAAGATGGATTTTTCTAGGTTGCTTAAAATTTTCAAATTGGAAAATTGAAGCCACCATTAGATAGAGAATGAATTTATATGAATTTAAAAAATTTTAATTATTACAAACTAGTCGAATTAGTCCTGAACCGACCAATTTACGATTTCGGGTTACAAGACATGGTTGGAATGGACCGGTCAATGGTCCAACCGGTCAACAGACCACTACCAAGTCAACACCCAGTCAGTAGGCATGACCAATCAGCGCACGATGTGTGGTGAAGCCCACCCAATCAGCCACTCAGTTAGTGTCTAGAAGTGCTGGCCAATTAAGGAGTGACACATATCCTCGGTCAACGGTTAAAGGAGTGACACGTGTCCCAATCAACGGTCAATATTGGACAAAGCCTCATCAATAAAGGTTGACCAATGGGCAGTTGACATAGGGAAAAAGTGCCACGTTAGCGTCCGACTAGGATGTTAGGGAACGACCGACCAATCATAGGTCGAAACATGGCAGTGCCACGTCGGATGACCTCGGCCAATTAGAAGTGACACATGGCATTGGCACTGTGCATGAGGAGGGAAATCTGACCCATTTAAAAATAGTCAATCAGAGAGCGCCATATGTCACATTGAACAGTTAACTAGGATCGATCATTAGCCACGTAGGAAGGAACAACCAATGGGAGGCTACCACGTGTCCGGTCAGCAAGTCACAGGCTGACTAGGCTGCTAATGGGGATGCTACGTCAGAGCCCTCCAGCTCCCCACAACCAACCCCCGACCTCCAGGAACCTTCAAGGTAAGTCAATTTTGCCCCATTTCATCGGAATAGTGAAGTTGTAGAAAATGACACTCTAAACTTATCTCTTCGAATTCTTCGCGCTCATGCAACCAATTGACCTAATGTTTTTCCTGGGAGATTCCCCTCAAAGAGCATTAGCCAACCCTGTCCAGAGCTTGACCACTGTCCCTTCTCTGGTAAGAAAATCAAGCTCTCTCTCTAGAAAACGTTTCCAATGAAGCTTCATTTGAGTTCATTTCTCAGCTAAATGAGGTGTTTCAAAGTTTAAAATGATGAGGGGAACAAGGAGAAGGTGGTTCTGATCATTAATGGGTGCAATTGCCCATGTTTAGGTGTTCAATTGAAAGAAACAAGTTTTTGGGAATAAATGGCAATTTTGGGAGAATTGGGAAAATTAGGGGCCGAATTGTAATTTAAGGAAAATTGGGGCATTTTCATGAAATTAACTCCCAATTGAAGTCCAATTGGCCAATTTTATGATATTGGGGATCAATTGGCAATTTTGAAAGTTTAAGGACCAATTGGCAATTTTAGAAAAATTTAGGGCTAGTGGGTAATTTTGGAAAATTAAGGACCCTTGAGGGATAGTTGGAAATCCTAGGGACTTAATTGAAAATTTTTAACGTTCGAGAGGCCTTCATGCCGAAACTTCCCTCATGAACATGTTTAAACCATGGAGGGACATATTGAACCGAAATGTGTGCGAGAAGACACAATGAGGACTGGAAGTCCAGCTATGACAAACTAGTCTCATTTATTAGTTGAGTGGATTTAGCATCATGCCCTGTTGGGCTGATGATTGCAGCATTCCCGAATTAAAAAAAAGTTTTTAAGGACTGCCCTTCCCCAACTGATTGAACAAACTTAAAACTTTTGGGAGGTTGTCCTAATATTGCATGGGACATGTAAAGGTTGAACGATGTTGTTCGAGTGGGCCCAAGGCTAATGGGCACAAGCATAGGCCTATAGACAAGATGAGGAGGATGTGCTTGAAAAACTCTCATAAGAATCGGTGAATTACGTGTGTATTAGTTACAGCACCAAAGACGGACAGACGAACTCTTTGGATTAGTAGATGCTTAGCCGAAGTCGAGTTATCGAACTCATTGGATCAGTAGTTATGAGGCCAAAGCTGGTTGTCCGGTCCGTTAGGCTAGTAACACCAAAGATGATGGCTATAATAAATGAAAATTGTTTATTTTTGCACGCATGAGATGTGGAGCAATTGAGACACCCAATATGGGGTAGTGGTGGTTCCAAGGGCTGCTGAATGACCCACGGAGCATAAGGGTGGTCTGTCATCCAACATGTCAAGAAGCTCTAGGAGCTTCATGCGCACGGAGACCGAGGTAGGAGGGGCAAAGAGGTCTTGTCCCACAAAGAGGACAAGAAGTATCATTAGGTTATTAGGGTCGGACAAGTGATGTTCACTCAAACTCAGGGTAGAGATTGTGTACCTCTATCAGGGTGGACGATAGAGGTGCTTCAGTCCACAAGTGGAATAGTTGGGGACGGTTCTACAAATGTGTGATCCCTTTTTATGACAAAAAGGGCATGTGATTGTGTGCCAACCCAAGAAGGGGTAGAAAATGGAATACCACGAATATAACAAGCACATAAATAAGTACATCCTTAAGATTTCTCCACTCACTAAGTTGTCAACCTCATTTCCATCTCCTTAACTTCTTTAAGGAAGGAAAAACCACCAAAGAGTTTCCCTCGCCAAGTCTCGAACCCAGGTATGAGTTAACATTTTTAATGTCATTCCAGGAAATAAGGCAGGCAATATGCCTGATCTAGGGGAGGAGCGACTCCTTGAGGTCTAGGAGAGTGGCGGGTTAATCATGGGGTTCCGACCAAACCAGGTCGGGGTGTGACATTGGAGGGGGAGAGGTCTTGTCCCACATCACAGACATGAAGTAATTTCGGGTCTATGGGTGGGGTAATTGATGCCCACTCAGACTTAGGGTAGAAGTCACAGACTTCTATTCGGGTGGACGGTAAAGACGTTCAGGTCTACAAGTGGAACACTCAGAGACTGCTCTATGAACGTGTGAACCCTTTTTAATAAAGGGTGAGGGTGATTGTATGCTAAACAAATCCCAAGCAAGGGGATCATTGAAATATTTTTCTAAGAAAGAAGAAAAATCCACAAACCTGTGAATAAGAAAGATATCATAAACTTTTGAAATTTCACCCTAACACCCACTCATTGAGTTGTAGAACTCACCCCCTCCATTTAAAATATTTTTTCAGGATAGAGACGACCTTTAAAGAGTCCCACTGCCAAGCCTCTAAACCCAGGTAATTTACTTTTAAGCTATTAGTTTTGTATAATATTATTCTAGGGAACAATGATAGAAAGTACGCCTAACTCCTCGCGGTTTGGGGAGTGGTGACTACTCTGGACCAATGGGAGTGGCGGGTTGCTCAAGGGGTTCCGACCAGATCGGGCCGGGTGTGACATTATTAGATATATTTTGACACAAATATCCCATTGTTGTGTGGCCCGGTGAAGCAATAATGCTCGGTCGACCACTCGTGTGGAACCCGTCCCCTCAGACCAAGGAAACCAGGAGGAGAACTAACACTAATTTGAAAATTGGGCCAATTTAGTCAAATAGAAAATAATAAAGAAGGGGTTTACAAGGGAAATTGGGAAATCCCAAGTGACCAAAAAATTCACAAAAATTGTGAGGAAGAACCGGGAAGTGGAATTACGGAGAGAATTGGACCAATTCTAGGTGAACTGGACCCGAACCGGACTGAACCAAGATAAACCATAGTGAATCAGTTCAATAATTCATTTTTCTAGGTGGCCTAAAAATGTCAATTTGGGAAATTGAGGACACCATTAGATAGAAAATAAATTTAGATAAATTTTTAAAAATTTTAAATTTCATAAAACTGGTCGAATCGGGTCTAAACCGGTCAATTTTTGAATTCAGATCACCGAACCCGGTCGAACCGGACCAGACAATGGTCCAACCGATCAACGGATCAGACCGGTCAATAGTTAGCGATGCCCTGTAATCAACCACAAAGACATAGATAGCCAATAGAAGGTTGCCACATGTCTGGTTAATGGTCAGTGGGTGATTGTCAGCCTGCCACACATACGCGAGTAGCCAATGAGAGGCTGCCACATGTCTGGTCAACGGCGGGCGCAACGGCTGAGTTGCACCTCCACGTTAGAAAAATTGGGCAATCACAGCATGCCACATGGCACACCTGCCACATCATCGTCTTTAACCTTTAACCGTTGATAGAGAGAATGGAGAAGAGAGAGAGGATGGAAAAGCTGGAGTCTTCAGTGACTTGAAAATCTCTTTGGTCAAGTTGCTGGCAGCCGAGTCGGGGGTCGGGTCTCACGCCGGCAGGTAGCTTGAACAATTGTCAAGCTCCCTATAAAAAGATTACCCTCCCATTTGTCCTCCACACTTCTCACTCTTTAAAGACAAATTGATTCTTTTCCAGCGACACTCTGATAAAGGCTTTGACGACGGGCAATTTTGCAATAAGAGAATCTCCGAAGGGTGGCATAAAATTGGGAAGAGTGCTCTAGCTCGAGACAATTTTAAGCAACCAAAGAATGACCAGAGAAATGTATGGATAATAGCACAGTGAAGTTACTCTAGAGCTTGAAACAGTGAGCTCCTGACTTACCCAACCCCGACTCCCTCAGCCCTTCCATCGCCAGCATTGGCCACCGCCAACTGCCTAAGACTCTCCACATCCCCTTACAGACCCCCAGTAAGCTCAATTTCACCCCTCCTCGTAGGAATTTATGAGTTTCAAATCTGCACCCCCGAAACTTCTCTCTTCAAATTCCCTCAGGGTAGCGATGAATTGCAGTGGCACCTAACCCTGGTAGATTCCCCTCGATGAGCACTAGCTGCCCCCACCACAACAGACCACCGCCCCTCCATCAGTGAGTTAAGCAAGCTTTCTCTCTCTACTATAAATTTTCTGACAAAGCTTCGAAGTGGCTTAAAAATCAACCAAATTCGGAAATCCAAAGTGTAGGACGATCAATGGGAGATGGAGGAGGTGAATTACAGCAAGAAACGAAGAAATTAAGGCCTTACAAACCGTCAATTGGACGAGGTAAGATCTTAATGTCCATATGCTCAAATTGGGGAAGAAGAAGAGGGTGAATTTGGGGATTTTGGGGCTTTTGTGCAATTTTCAAAAATTAGAGGGCCAAATGGTAAATTAAAGAAATTGGGGGTGTTTTCATGAAACTCACTCCAGATTGAAGGCCAATTGTGCAATTTGGGCAAGAAAGGGGAAAATTGAAAATTTTGAAAACTTGAGGACCAAATTGCTATTTTTGGAAAATTAGGGACGAAATGGAAATTTTGGAAACATTAAGGGCCAATGGGTGAATTTAAAAGAGTTAAGGACCCAAGAAAGATAATTGGAAATCCTAGGGGCTTAATTGAAACAAAGGGGCAAATAAGGACCTAAGGATAAAAGTACAAACCTTAGGGACCTAAATGCAATTAAGGAAAAATGCGAGGCCCAATGCACAAATGCTAGAAAATAGGTGACATCTTAGTCAACATGCCCTGAAATGAAAATTTCTGTTGTCTAGGAGTAGACTGCTCGAGTGTCGTCTTCCAAAAGCACCCCACAAAACTAGACCCCATCAGGATGACCCCGTCAAAATTACTAGGTGAGTGAGAATTTCCATAATGTCCATTCCAGTTGGAATGACGGTTCGCATTTGAAAATGATTTTCTTGGAATTAGCCTCCCCTAACTAGGTGACTCTGCTTAAAATATTTGGGAGCTAATTCTAGGCTTAGGCTCAGTATGCAAGTGGGCCCAAGGTTGATGGACACGGGGTATGCACCCGTCCAGAACTAGCATAAGATGAGTAATGCTAAAAGATCTAATTAACGGGAATTTGTGTGTGATACATGTCAAGCCAAGTCTGAGTTTTTGGGCTTGTTGGGCCAAACCGTTGCTCTGCTGAAGCCAGGTCATCAAACATGATGGGCTAGTAAGCGTGGGAAGCCAAGCCAACAAACTGTTGCGCTAGAGGGCCAAAAATAATGGCTATAAATTTAAAAGACTCTTGATTTGTGCATGTACTATGAGATTCAGGCCATGGTAGTGATGGATCCCAAGGTCTATTGGACAACCCAGGGTGCATAAGGGTGGTATGGCGTCCAATAGGTCAAGAAGCTCGGGGAGCTTCGAGCGCACTAAGACCAAGGCAGTAGGGGAAAGGAGCTCTCATCCCACAAAGCGGACATTATGAAGTAATCAGGGTTTGTGGGTTGGACTATTGATGTTCACTCGAACTCAGAGTAGAGGTTGTTAACCTCTATTAGGGTGGACAGTAAAGGTGCTCTGGTCCACAAGTGGAACGGTCGGGAACCGTTCTGTGAATATGTGATCCCTCCTATGATAGGAGGGCGATTAATGCATGGCTAATATGTGAAAATGACAAATGGATAATTAATGGGTGAAGCAATGAATTAAATTAATCATTATAGTAGTGTCCCTCACTGAGTATATGTATACTCATTCCCCTCCTCTCACCCTTTCAGATCTAGGACAAAAACAGAA
Source organism: Trapa bicornis (assembly GCA_030064425.1). Lineage (NCBI taxonomy): Eukaryota > Viridiplantae > Streptophyta > Magnoliopsida > Myrtales > Lythraceae > Trapa > Trapa bicornis. The sequence goes on along the minus strand of CM057753.1, from coordinate 14,245,277 downwards.
AGTTCTAGAATAAGCTTGGGCCCTCAAGGTATGTTCCCTACCCCCAACTTATAATAAGAGTTTGAACGTAGGCATGCCTTTACCTTCCTTGTATCATTAGCGTAGGAATACTCGGATGATGCAAGTAAAGGTGGCGAGTTGATTACAAGACCTCGACCAAACTAGGTCGAGATGTGACAACTCAGGTGTGGGGAGCATTTCTTAGTACATGTTTTCCTACTTTGGGAGTATAATTCCATTTGATGGAAAGGATATTAAATTCACAAGGAAGTCACTACGGGAGTTTTCAAATCAAGCATGAGCTTGGTTGTGTGTAATTTGGCCAAAATTAAGTCAATTTGATCAATTTTTTATAGTCTTCTAGTTGCAGTCTTTCTAATGCATAGTTGGTGGTGGGGTAGGGTGAGTCCAGTGCATCGTGGTGAGTCGAGTCAAACTCATGACCTGACTTAGTGACCCCTTTTTCTTTTTATATAATTTCACATATAACAAAAATTACTTGTTTGCACTCTTCCAGTCCCTTTAATAATTTAAACCATGATCCTTTCTTATCCCAATTAATCTAAACCAACTTTCCAAAAATCTCATCTCCTTATTTGGGAAATGATTCCTAATCTGATCTCGATTCCTAGTCCATATTCTCATTCTTGGTTTAACCTTTATTTCTGGTCCAACTATCCCAAATTCTATTTTTGGTAAATCTTAGTGTTAAAACTTCTCCCCTCTTTTTAAACATTTTGTTCTTAAAATTTTTATTTTTTAGGGAAGAGAAATTTCTCTCCTACTTGACTCGGGTTCTCCCACTTTCATAGTTTCACCTGGCCGTTATGCCATTATGCATTCTTGACATCTCTCATTTACCTTCTTATGACTTTTCCCCTTTTTTCGAATTTCTTCATTTTTGTTAGTCACCTTCTTGTATCTTAGGGTCGTAGCCCCCTTTTTTCCCATTATGTTCCTCATGAATGTCATTACTTATAAGTCTTATTCTAGAGTCATTCTCAAAAAGTTCCTGCCAACCTTCTTAGATAGTCAAGTTATTATTGTTTGTCATCTTTACGTTCCATCTTTTTATCGTTATAATATTCGGGTTTCTACAGCTATCTTTGGCTAGTATCCCTTATCCTAGGTTTTGGTAAAACTTTGCAAAATTTCCATTGTAAGCAGATTTTTATCCTTTCCCCTTGTGGTCTCCCTATCCTTGTCACCTCCTTGACCCAACTAACACATAAGGGAGTGAACTACAAGCGGGATGAGAAGTATGAAAGAGCTTCTGAGGAACTGAATATATGTCTTACTACAACCCCAGTACTAACATTGTCAGATTTGGAAGGAGTAGAGTATAAAATCTATAGTGATGCATCCAATCAGGGACAGGTATAAATGCAAGAAGAAAAGTTAATAACTTATGCCTTAATACAATTAAAGAAATATGAGGTGAATTACCTGACCCATGACATTGAACTGGAATTGATAGTATTCACCCTAAAGATTTGGAGACACTATTTGTATGGGGTCGTCACATGTAGTATATACATAGACCATAAGAGTTTGAAATACATTGTCACGTCTTGACTCAAATTCTCAGTTCGGTACGCTAACAACCTGCCACGTCCCCTTACTACTATAAATATGGGTACCATCACCCTTGTAAAAACGAGTGGATGAAAAACTCATAATATAAAACATGTACATTTATTTCCATTTGTTCAAAAGAGTACAGTTCTCACAATACGTATAGAGAAAATATGGGGACTTATAACACTTGAATAAAGATAACTTGAGGTTGGGTCCTTTAGAAGTATACCGCAAGCATAGAGAGTGATTGAGTGTTAATTTTCAGCCGTAAGTAGAGTCCATGTTGTTTACCTGAAAAATGTTTGGGAAGGGATGAGCTCCCAACTTAGTGAATAGGCTTGCCGACGTCGAGCTACTTCATAGTCCTACCCCGATTCTCCACCTAAAATACTAAATAAGGAAAATTTTATTTTTATTATAATATACTTAGTTTTAGAGCTATAATTTCGAAACTTACTTGTCATTAACATTATCTCTTTTAAGTTAGTACCATTCGTACATTTTAACATGGATGCCTAACATAGCTAAAACTTTATGCTCATCCATGCATGAGATGATCATCACAATCCATATGCATTAATACATCCATTGCCCAAACATGCTCCCCTGGAACCTCACACATGAAGGTGTTCGAGTGTGATGAGTATATGTGTGGATGCACAACTGTGGTCCCAATATACCATATTAGCAGGTCTCATCATCAGGATGACGAGGCAGTGACCTCCAATCATCCATACATTATCCCCTGCAACGTGGGTAGCCCACCAACTCCTCGTACGTAGGAACAATGACCCCTCATAGATTCATGTGCAACCTGGAAACCTACAAAATACAACCAGCCTTATCTCACCATTCTCAATCAACCCCAACTCTCGAGATAACCTCTTATAGGTGCCCCATTGATGCTCTTCTCAATATATCTCCATGCAGACATGCCAATCAACGCAGCAATCAATACAACATATCATGTAAAAGTAATGCATGATGAAGCTTCATAACTCATGCAAGATTGTAAACCCCACCTTTGGAGTTAAGAAAAACTGGGAAAAGAACCGGTCAAGTCGAGTGAGAAAATTGAACCAGTTCACAAACTCGATCACTAGAGAATAGGAAAATTGGGAAATTTACAACTCCCAAGTGACCCAAAGGGACATAAAAACATTGAAAAATGACCTTAGGACAATTTGGGAGAGAAAACCAGACCAGTCCAGGTGAACCGGATTCGAACCAGTTTGGACTGGTTTGAACCACTATTGAACCAAATGCTAAATTTATTTTTCTAGGTAGTTTAGAAAATTCAAATTGGACAGTTGAGGCCACCATTTGATAGAGAATAAATTTAGATGGATTTACAAATTTTTAATTTTGAAAAACTCGGTCGAATCGGGCCTTAACTGGTCAGTTTAAGTGTTGAACCTGGTTCGAACCAGTCCGGTCTGATTCGAAATAGTGTCATCTTCATTCTTTAAATGACAGCATTGTTCACTCGCCGAAAAATTCAACAGCGTCGGCAAAGAAGAAACATTTTGTTCAGTATGTTTCAGGCCATCAATGACTGTCATTAAGGTCCCAAACGAACGGTCGGAGAGTTCCCAAGCTCCCTATATAATGAGCTCCTCTCCATGCATCATCCACACACCTGAAAACCTCACTCTCTCTCAGCTACTCTGTTTTCTGATGAAGCTTCAACCAGAGCTCCAATATAGGGTCTTTTTTAGCCAAAGAAGGAATGGTCAGGTTCCTTAGACTCAGGGAGAAGTCAGCTACACAGTGGTAGTCTCTAATTGCAATGAGGGTCTCCGAAGAAGTGCCAATGTGATCGAACAGTAAAGCAGCTCCGACAGACCGAAGCTGCCATGTTTCTATCGAGCTGAAATTAGCCAATTCAAGCCCTCCTCAAGCCAAACCAAGCTCTCCCAACACCTCCTCAGCCCTCCTACGATGGAATTAGAGCAGAAAGGAGGAACCTCAGAATGAGAGCTATATGTCCAGGTCAAAAGCTTAGATCAATACACCCCTGACGAAAGACAAAGTATTAGGAATGCCAACTAAGACAAAGCTCGTGATGAGATGAAAGCTGGTTAAGAAGGATTCATGACATTAATGGGTGAGTGGGATTTTTACATCATACCCGTTTGGGATTATGAGCACCTCGAAAATGAAGACCCTCTACTAAGTGAAATTTTAAACATCACGCCTGGATGGAGTGATGTTGAAATTAAACAAAAAACTACTTACTAGTTGTAAGTAGATCATACCCAGTTGGTATGATGAACTTCCTAGAAGGAAGTAGAAAATCTGCTTAACGGTTATAAGCGGAGATGTCTTCACACCCGGTTGGTGTGATAGACAGATGAAAAGATTATTTTGTTGGAAGTGGTCTCCTCCGACTATGTGTCATTGCTTAAATATTTTGGGAGACATTCTTGATGGGAGCTCGAATAGCTCAGAAAGGCTGGAGGCCTTGGTTTTGGAACTTGGGGGCTAAAATGCCCGATTTTGAAAATCTCGCACAGTGGGCTCAAGGCCAGTTGATATGAGTAGGAGCTCATAAACAAACATGAGTTTAACCCATGGAAAATTTAAATAAATGATATGTTTGGCCATGGTACCAAGATAGAACCGACATACTTGAGGGACTGGCGGTAGTGTGACAAGACAGGTCAACGAACGAGTCGAGACAAATAGCTGCAGGTCGAGTTGAGGGTCGGGGTCGTTGGACCGGTGGCTCCAAAGATTAAATGGATTATGAGAAAAATTATTGTTTTGTATATGCACTAAGGTACAAGACCTTCAAGATGCCCAAGAGGGGTAGTGATGCGTCCCAGGGCTACTAGATGACATTATGAAGATAAGGGCAGTTTGTCGTGCTAACAGTTAGGGAAGCTTGATGTAGCTTCATGCGCATGAGCCCATGGTGCGATCAGGATTAGGTCTCTATCCCCATACAGACACGGAGTTTTTTTATGGGATTGAGGGTCGGATGTTGCATACATCCACTGTAAACCCCGCACTTTTGAGTTAAGGAAAACCGGGAAAGAACCAGTCAACCCAAGTAAGAAAATCGAGCGGGTTTACAAACCCGATCATTTGGGAACAAGCAATTTAGAAATTTACAACTTCTAGGTGATCCAAAGGATTCATTAAACCTTGGAAAAGAACTTTAAGACAAATTAGAAGAGAAAAAACAAATTGGTTCAGGTGAACAAGAATCCATAAGAACTTTTAAGTTAAGAGGATGGGTGACCTCCTGGGAAGTATGATTTTTTTTGTAACCCGAAATTTTGGAAATAATTTAAAACCGAAATTAAATTATTGGAATTAATACCAATAATTAATGGCAATATTAATACTAGTAATAAATCTCTCCCATTTAATATACAGTTTTACACCTATATAAAGAGGTCATCCCCATTCATTCTCCTCACACCCGAACACTTCTCTCTCTCTCTCTCTACTTCTCTATTTCCCAGTGAAGCTTAAACCAGAGATTCGACTTGAAAATTTTTCTTAACCTCGGAAGGAGAGGTCAGGCTCTTTAGAACCAAGGAGAAGTCAGCTATCTGATAGCAAACTCCAGTCAATCCGAGAATCACTAGAGAAGCGCTGACATGATGGAATAATGAAGCAGCTCCGGCAGACCGAAGTTGCCCTGTTTTGGCTGAGTTGAAATTGGCCATTTCGAGCCCTACTTAGGCCAAACCAAGCCTTCCCAACACATCCTCCACCCTCCCATGGCCGAATTAGGACTGAAAAGTAAGCCAATTCGGCTCCACTCTATAATTTCCTACCAGTGTTAGAGAGAGAACTGGTAGAATTTCAATAATGAAATTGTAACTCAATTTGGCATCAATTGATACTATTCTTGATTCTAGGATGAACCTTAAGATGAGAGCTATCTGCCTAGATCAAAAGCTCGGACCGTCGTGCCCTCACTGGTGAGAAATCGAAGCTTTCTCTCTCTATAGTCTGTTTTCCGGCGAAGCTCCATTTGAGCTCGTTCTAGCGTTAAAATCTACGATTCAAAGTTTCTTAGAATTGTATGAACATGCAGGAACTCAATTTCAACTCCAATTTCAATAATTAGAAGTGTTTGATCGGTCAATTTGATAAAATCAAATTCGTTAGTGTTGAAGAGTTGAAATTGGTGGAAAATTGGGGATTTTCGAAATTCAAAGGGCCAAAATGTAATTTTGATGAAATTGTGGGTCAAATGGACATGAAAATAATGTTGGAGGATCAATTGAGGAATTTTGGGATTTTGGGGGCAAAACTTACCATTTTTGTAAAGGAAGGGCAAAATGGTAATTTTGGAAAAAATTGGGGGACCAAATTGGAAATTTGGGAAATTAAACCCCTTTTTGGTGAAATTGAATAAATTGAGGTCCCAAGATAAATTTTAAAAGTTACGGGACTCAATTTTAGGAAAAACCGACATTAGGGACTTAAAGTTAAAGAGAAATAACTTTAGAGACTTAATTGCAAATAACTAAAAGTTTGGGTTTTCTCATTCATTGGAAATGAATGAAGGTTGTTATGTCGAGTAATAATGAACAAGGATGTTCATATTGTGTAGGAACACGAAATACTGGGAACGCCAGCATGAACAAGCTTGCGTGAATACAAAGAACCGGTCAAGTGGAATTCCCTATGTTAACGGGTGAGTGGGTTTACTAACATCATACCCGGTTGGGATGATGAGCACAACTTAAAGATAAAAACCACTTACTGGTTGTGAGTGGGAATTTTATATCATACCCGGTAGGGGATGATAAGTACCTCGGTATAAAAATCCCCTGTTTAGTGGTATTTTAATCATCACCAATTAGAGAAAGTGATGTGAAAATTATGCGAAAAAAACTACTTACCGGTTGTAAGTAGATCATACCCAGTTGGTATGATGAGACTTACTCGAAGGAAGTTGAAAACCTGTTCATCGGTTATGAACGGAGATGTCCTTATACCGGTAGGTATAATGGACAGTGAAAACCTATTTTGTTGGAAGGGTTCTCCCCTGACTGTGTGCTAATGCTTAAACTATTTGGGAGACCTTCTTGACGAGAGCTCAAATAGCTCTTATAGGCCGGGGGCCTCAATTTTGGAACTTGATGGCTAAAATGCCTAGTTTTTTGAAAATCTCGTACAATGGGCCCAAGGCCAGTTGGCACGAGCAGGAGCTCATAAACGAACATGATATATGTGTCATAAAACTTAATAAGTGAATTGTTTGGCCATGGTACCAAGATAGGACTGACATGCTCAGTCAACTAGCGGCAGTGTGACATGACAGGTCGACGGACTAGTCAAGACAAACATCTGCGGGTTGAGTTGAGAGTCGGGGCCGTTGGACTAGTGGCACCACATATTACATGGCTTGATAAGAAAACATTGTTTGTGCATGCACTATGATTATGGGATCATCAAGACACCCATGAGGGGTAGTGATGTGTCCTAAGGTCCTTGGACAACCCGATGAGTATAAGGGCAGATCATCGTTCCAGGTGTTTGTGCAAAATTTGTAGTACCAAGCACTTGAGACCAGGGTGGGGACGGGATGAGGTCTCTATCCTCATACGAACATGAAGAAGTGATTTTGGGATTGTGGGTCGGATGTCGCGTACATCCACTCATTCCTAGGGTAGAAGTGGTCGTACTTCTATCCGGGTGGCAGGAAAAGTCGCTTTGAAGCCACTAGCGGGTTCAGTAGTGATACTGACTTGCGAATGGGTGTAACCTTCATGATGAAGGATGTGTGTTGGGTGATGACACACCGATAACTAAGAAATAATGGAAAAACCCAAATTTTTAAATGAAGGGATTTTTTAAAAGAAAGGAGTCCGACCAAACTGGGTCGGGGCATGACAACTAGAGTGGTATCAGAGCCTGTTTCATCAAATACATAATCAAGACTATAAAATAATGTAACTAATTGGATTTATTCTAAAATTTTCAGATGGCTCCCAGGAGAGGAACCAAAAAAACTTGGAATGGCTCTACTCAACACCTTATCTTCGTAGGAAGACAACCCTAGAAGCTTTCCAAATGCCTGAAGGATGGCAGGAATCTCAAAAGAGCAAATGAGGAAGTATCCCAGAGAATGGTGACAAGACCTATTGAGGTCACAACTCTAAGTATAAAGGAAGCCAAGCATGAAGCCATTAAAGGGGGCATATAACCTTACATAGGAGGATGCTTATCAAGAATCTCGTAGCTCCCTAGTTCTTTGGTGACCATTTTCTATAATAGGGCCAAACCCCCCCCCCCCCCCGCCCCCCAACATACTGTACTACTCTATTAAAGAAGTACTCCAAAATCCTAAAAACCATATCCCTCAAATGATGTCATCTTCAAGGAAGACTAAAAAAACTCTCACGGTATCCAGACTTAAGGACGAAGGAGCACCAAAACTAACAATTCCCAAGAAAACGCTAGGAGGAACCACTTATGTTCATGTAATTACAAGCATGAATGATAGGGACACTGCATGGAGAAGTGCCCAACCCTACAAATGACAGGAATCAAGTTAACCTAGAGAGGAATAGGACATGAAGTAAAAAACTGTCCCACATCGCTAGGAGTCAGGACAATATTTTCCAAGAATAAACACCCCACAACAATAGGAAATCCGAAAGGATACCATCCCAAGAAACATGACTCCATTTGCAACCACAGATAAGAGGAAACTCTTCAAAATCTTAGCAAAGTGGTAAGAAAGAAAAAGGGGTAAAGGTAGGACCTCAATAAAAACAAATGGAATAAAGGGTAGCTGAAGAGAATTCCCCCTTTAAGAAGAAAATCCAAACAATTTAGGAGCAAAGAAAGGAGTGCATCCACAAGAGAAGACAAGATGAACATTTGATGACAAACGGGACGTATTGGGATTACAGGAATAAATCACCTTGGAAAAAGTAACTATGCAAAATAGGAAGTTCGAACCAACAGGACAAGAGAAAGCAAGTCATTACAACAAGATAGTCAGAGGGAACAAATGACACCCTGAGAAAGACCGGGAAGTAGAAGGGGCTACGCCATAAAAAGGTCAGTGAGATGGACGTTAAGGACAAGAGTACTCGAGAAAAAACTGCCCTAAGAAACTTAGACCAAAGGAATGGTGGAGGTGAGACAGTTAACAAACTAATACACGGGAAAACCATAATTTGAGTTCCAACAAAGAAGAGAGGGCGAAAAGGCCAAATACTCAGGAAAAGAAGGATGAAAGAAATACTTAATAGGACCAAAGTTCAAATTAACCAAGAAAAAAAATAGGCAAGCCTCTCACATAATTATCAAGAAATCTTTAAACAAGGAAGATTTGAACACTCCATAAAGAAATACACTATGAAAGTAAACTTTAGAGGGATGCATACGACTAACTACCGTTGAAGGAATTTTGATGGGCAGATGGACATAATATGGAGTGCAAGGAACCAACCCTTAATTGGGAAATGTTTCAAAGGAAGGAAGTATCATGATGGCCCAGTGGGACCTATTTGGAGAGAATAGGAGAACCATGTAGAAAGAGGAAAACTAGTAACGGCGAACAGCCAAAGATAATGAACAAAACCCCAAGAAAGGATGAGATGTAGTAAAGACTACACTCTATGATGGACAGTAGGATGGGCATGAATACAGCTGCCCAGACGATAGGACAAGAAAAATAAAGAGAAAGAGACAGTTAAAGAACTAGTCTTCAAGAGAACCATCGATTTAAACCACAACAAAGAAGGGAGAAGTGAAAAGGCCAAAACATTGGCAAAGAACAACGAAGGAAAATCCTTAAAGCAATCGATGGCCAAAATTGGGTTTATTGACTTAAGACAGTTAAGTGAGCCTCACGAAGGGTGAACAAGAGAATTTGAAACAAGGAGGATGTGAACCCTCCTTAAAGTATGTTGTGACAAGTATGAATGAGTGGACAACCCATACTAAGGTAATAAAGGAAAGAATGTTCGAGAAACGTTGTTAAAGTAAATCCCCCAAATAAGATGTGGCTAAGAAGGAATAACCACAATTGGTAAGACGGGTCATAGTCCACACGCGCATATGAAGCTTAAAGAGTGGAAGACCGAGCATAGAGTGGAATGCACAAAATAAAACCAATAATTAGAAGTATCCCATCTAAGGAATAAGGGATAAAACAAAAGTTGTGGATAGAGAAGGATTCAAAATAAACATATGCCCTAACATAGATAAGGGTGCAAAGAAAGGGGGAAAGAACCATACAATAAATGATAAGGAGGTTGAGCATGTAACTCCTAAGATGGAAATCTCTATTGTAAGAGACATAGTAGAGAACAAAACTAAAAGGAGTGAACCTTTCCAAGCAAAGTAATTGACACATAGATCGAAAGCAATTATTGTAGAATGAAGAATCATGAAGTGATTTATGAGCAAGTAAAAGTGGATTAAGGAAAAAGGAAGTCATTGAATAAGGGATGTCACTAAAGAAGAGAAAGGACATAAGAAGGGAAAAAATCCTTGTATGTCAATAATCATCAAGAAACCCAACGATTGGAATTGAAAGAACCCAATAAAAACATTTGGAAAGGATGAGTAGGTAAGAGAAATCCATGCGGTTATGTGAGACATAACTTCAAAGGCATGATGGATGAGAGGATAACGGTAAAAAGGATAGTTGAGGAATGCTATCAAAAGAAAAGAGGGATGAAGTTATATGATCCCTGAAAGGTCAAAAAAAAGCTAAGAAAGACCCTCAAGGAGATGTTCTAGAAATCTAATAGATAAAGACCGGTCCTAGAAAATGCCATGCTGTAAGGGGTATGTAAGCCCAACAATCCCAAGGAGAATATGACTCAAAATAAGGAAGAGTTGGCTAATAAGCATGACGAGGTCGAATATAAAAATTTGGACCGAAGTTATAATAGACAACGAATGGAGGAAGGGTCAAAATAGGATGAAAAAGTGATAATAAAGAAAACTGTGGAAACAAGTACGTAACGCCCGAAAGAACATTGAGCTAAAGGTTTCAACGACCAAGGGGTTAACTAGACACGGGAATGGTTAGGTATCTTGGAATTCCCAATCTTGAATACAAAACCTAAAAGGGAAGAATGTGCTCTAAGCAAACAAAGATATAAATCTAAGAATATACCCTGAAGTAAGGTATGTCTCATTATGATAAACTACATGGAGGGAGTAAATAATATAAAGGAAAAGAAATTCCTTAAGTGAATGATGTAAAAAGGACTAATTGAAAGAACAAGAGAAGAGTTTGCATGTTAAGCAAACAACAAATGGACATCAAAGAAAATGGTTCCTCATGTAAGGTTGCAAATTAAGTTTTGGGGACAAAACTTCTAAAAGGAGGGGAGAGTTGTAGACCCTGCACTTTTGAGTTAAGGAAAACCGGGAAAGAACCGGTCAACCCGAGTAAGAAAACCAAGCTGGTTTACAAACCCGATCATTTAGGAACAAGCAATTTGGAAATTTACAACTTCCGGGTGATCCAAAGGTTTCATTAAACCTTGGAAAAGAAATTTAAGACAAATTAAAAGAGAAAAATCAAATTGGTTCAGGTGAACAACAATCCATAAGAACTTTTAAGTTAAGCGTGCTTGCCCGAGAGTAGTGTGAGGATGGGTGACCACCTCATAAATAGCCATAAATTAATATATATTTAATTATTGTAATTAATACCTAAATTAAATTATTGGAATTAATACCAATAATTTATGGCAATATTAATACTAGTAATAAATCTCTCCCATTTAATATACGATTTTACATCTATATAAAGAGGTCATCCCCATTCATTCTCCTCACACTCGAACACTTCTCTCTCTCTCTCTCTCTCTACTTCTCTATTTCTCAGTGAAGCTTAAACAAGAGATTCGACTTGAAAATTTTTCTTAAGCTTGGAAGGAGAGGTCAGGCTCTTTAGAACCGGGGAGAAGTCAGCTATCTGATAGTAAACTCCAGTCAATCCAAGAATCACTAGAGAAGCGCCGACATAATGGAATAGTGAAGCAGCTCCGGCGGACCGAAGTTGCCCTGTTTCAGTTGAGTTGAAATTGGCCATTTTGAGACCTACTTAGGCCAAACCAAACCTTCACAACACTTCCTCCGCCCTCCCACAGCCGAATTAGGACTGAAAGGTAAGCTAATTCGGCTCCACTCTACAATTTCCTACCGGTGTTAGAGAGAACTAGTAGAATTTCAATAATGAAATTCATACTCAATTCGGCATCAATAGATGTGATTCTTGATTCTAGGATGAACCTCAAGACGAGAGCTATCTGCCTAGATCGAAAGTTCGGACCATCGTGCCCTCACCGGTGAGAAATCGAAGCTCTCTCTCTATAGTCTATTTTCCGGTAAAGCTCCATTTGAGCTCGTTCCGGCGTTAAAATCTACAATTCAAAGTTTCTTAGAATCATATGAACATGCAGGAACTCAATTTCAATAATTAAAAGTGTTTGATCGGTCAATTTGATGAAATCAAATTCGGTAGTGTTGAAGAGTTGAAATTGGGGGGAAATTGGGGATTTTCGAAATTCAAAGGGCAAAAATGCAATTTTATGAAATTGAGGGTCAATTGGGCATGAAAATAATGTTGGAGGATCAATTGAGAAATTTTACAATTTTTGGGGCAAAACTTACCATTTTTGTAAAGGAAGGGCAAAATGGTAATTTTGGAAAAAGTTGGAGGACCAAATTGGAAATTTGGGAAATTAAACCCCTTTTGGTGAAATTGAATAAATTGAGGTCCCAAGATAAATTTTAAAAGTTACGGGACTCAATTCTAGGAAAAACCGACATTAGGGACTTAAAGTTAAAGAGAAATAACTTTAGGGACCTAATTGCAAATAACTAAAAGTTTGGGTTTTCTCATTCATTGGAAATGAATGAAGGTTATTATGTCAAGTAAAAATGAACAAGGATGATCATATCGTGTAGGAACGCGAAATACCGGGAACGCCAACATGGATGAGCTCGCGTCAATACAAAGAACCGATCAAGTGGAATTCACTACGTTAACGGATGAGTGGGTTTACTAACATCATACCCTGTTGGGATGATGAGCACAACATAAAAATAAAAACCACTTACCAGTTGTGAGTGAAAATTTTATATCATACCTGGTAGGGGATGATAAGTACCTCAGTATAAAAACCCACTATTTTGTGGTATTTTAATCATCACCACTTAGAGAAAGTGATGTGAAAATTATGCGAAAAAAACTACTTACAGGTTGTAAGTAGATCATACACGGTTGGTATGATGAGACTTCCTCGAAGGAAGTTGAAAACCCGTTCATCGATTATGAACGGAGATGTCCTTATACCGGTTGGTATAATGGATAGTGAAAATGTATTTTGTCAGAAGTGTTCTCCCTTGACTGTGTGCCAATGTTTAAACTATTTGGGAGACCTTCTTCACTGGAGCTCGAATAGCTCTTATAGGCCAGGGGCCTCGATTTTGGAACTTGAGAGCTAGAATGCCTAGTTTTTTGAAAATCTCGTACAATGGGCCCAAGGCCTGTTGGCACGAGTAGGAGCTCGTAAACAAACATGATATATGTGCCATAAAACTTAATAAGTGAATTGTTTGGCCATGGTACCAAGATAAGACCGACATGCTTAGTCAACTAGCGGCAGTGCGACGGACTAGTCAAGATACAACTGCGGGTTGAGTTGAGAGTCGGGGCCATTGGACCAGTGGCACCACATATTACATGGCTTGATAAGAAAATATTGTTTGTGCATGCACTATGATTACAGGATCATCAAGATGCCCATGAGGGGTAGTGATGTGTCCTAAGGGCCCTGGACGACCCGGTGAGTATAAGGGCAGATCGTCGTTCCAGGTGTCTGTGCGAAATTTGGAGTAGCACCAAGCACATAAGACCAGGGTGGGGACGGGATGGGGTCTTTGTCCTCATACGTATACGAAGAAGTGATTTCGGGATTGTGGGTCAGATGTCGCGTACATCCACTCATTCCCAGGGTAGAAGTGGTCGTACTTCTATCTAGGGGGCAGGAAAAGTCGCTCTGAAGCCACTAGCGAGTTCAGTAGTGATACTGACTTGCGAATGGGTGTAACCTTCATGATGAAGGATGTGTGTTGGGTGATGACACACCAGTAACTAAGAAATAATGGAAAACCCATATTTTTAAATAAAGGAATTTTTGAAAAGAAAGGAGTCTGGCACACTCCATATAAATGTTTTTCTTAAAAGTTAAAAGTAGACCTTTAAAAACCCATTCACTAAGTAGTCGTACTCACTCCCTCCCTTATATCCCTTTCAGGAAATCCCAGAAAGCCTATCCTAAAAGACAATCAACTAAGATGCCTGTAAGACAGGTATGTAAAGTTTAAAATTTCATGCAGTTTTGATTATGCTAATCCAGGAAATGGTACAAGTTTAAAGGACGCCTTACTTTTTACGGATTATAATAAGGGGAAACCCTTTAATAAACCGGGAGAGTAGTGGGTTGTTCACGGGGATCTGACCAAACCGAGTCAGGGTGTGACATCCACTCATTCTCAAGGTAGAAGTGTACGGGCTTCTATCTGGGTGACCGGTAAAATTGCTCTGATGCCACAAGTGGGTGCAGTGGACGTGCTGCCCTATGAATGTGTGTACCCTTCATGATTAAGTGCATGTGTTGGTTAATAAACACACCTTTGTAGTTAATGATGAGAGATGGCTTTGAAAACCAAGATTTTGATGATGAAATATCTTAAAGGAAGTAAGGGATATGGCACACTCCAATTCAAAAACTATTTGAAAATTTCCCATTCATTAAGTTGTAGAAACTCGTCCACCATTTTTATCCCTTTTCAGGAAATAAAGAAATGATTAGGGATAACACCAGGCCTTACCCTTTGTTAGGTATACTTAATTATTTTAAGTTGTATTTTTATTAATATATGTTATTCCGGGGAACAAGGTTAAGATTATGTCTGGCTCCTCTTGAATTAAAGAAGGGGGGAACCCCTCTTGAACCAAGAGAGCGACGGGTTGTTCACAAGGATCTGAGCAAACCGAGTTTGGGTGTGACAACTTGAGTGGTACCAAAGCTAAGTTCCCTTGAAACATTATCAATATTATGCCCCGACATTAATCCAACTTTAACTCTCATGTAGGAAGGAAAATCCCTAGGAAATTTGTAGTAAAATCCAATCCTCCACCCATAACCCTAAAAAAGACACCTACCCCAAGGGAGGCAACCGTTCAAAGATTTTTAAAAGGCGAGAAAAGAGTACCCAAGGACATGGTGGAAGATTACCATAAATTGGTGGAAGCCTTATTGGAACTATAAGGTATCACATACCCTCCTCCAAGACAAGAGGAATATGTACCTCCTCCTAGGAGCCCAACTCCTCCTCCAAACCCACAACAACTAGAGAGGAATCTAACCAAGAAGGAGGCCTGGGATAACTACTGAGATGTGTATACCACCTTCATGAAAGTCCACCAAGTACCCCCACCTACTCAGCCCAACTTCAATCCCTCCCAATGGATGAAGTGGACCTATTAGTGCGAGATAGAGGTACTAAGGCGGTACGGATTGGAGATCATACCTGAAATTTGTCTCATAAGGGAATATGAGTGGACTCCAACTAATTCCTTAGAGCTTTCTAATCAAGAATCTCACAATCGTTCTAAGGCTAACTCTCATCCTATGACCCCAAGGGATTAGGGGATAGAAAATTTTTGTAATTAGCCAAGTATGGCAAGAAAATTTCTTGAATGAATGAAGTTAAATTTTTCTTGATAAAACTTTTGAGTTTCCTTGATAAATTCAAATAATGAGTGTATGCTAATAAAGATCAACAAAAAAGGATAAAAAATCACCCAAGGAAGGAAAAAACAAGTTATTTCTAGTTAACCTTAACCTTTAAAAATTTCCTCAGAAGTACAGTGAAATTTGGCAAGAAAGAAACTCTTAAAGTTCACCCCAAGGAAGACAAATCCTAACTAAGGGAAGGAAGGAAAAGATAGAACAAAAGGAAGTAAGCATTAAAGAATAGGGGATTAGTCTTAGGAGTTAAGGAAGGGTTCAAAGGATAAGAGTAAAGAAAACAAATAAACTATTCTAAAGAAAACCAAAGGAATGGGAATTGATCGGGAAGAAAAGAAAGAAGGTTAAGGGGAGCACTGAAGATGTTAAGACAAGTAAGACAAGACAAGGAAAAGATAAGGGAAAGAAGTACGATACAAAGGAACCCCGTGAATAATACCAATATTGGAAAAGAGTTAGGACACACATCCTTAGGAACTCGATAGTAATAAGAGACTTTGTTTGGAGATAAGGATGTGAAACAAAAAGGAATAGAAGATAGGGGAGAAAGCCAGAGTGAATCATCATACAAAGGTTGCAAAGTATAAGAAAAGAATAAAGGGAGAAATTTAAAGGAGCAATAGTGAAAATCCCAGTATGGGGGTCCTTAGAAGAAGAATGAAGATAGGAAGTATAATTATGGAAAGGAAGAAGATTCAACCTAAGGTAATCAACAGATGAGGTATCATAAACTGGAGTAGGAACTAGGACCTCATTAAAGAATATATCATAAATTGGAGCAGGAACTAGGACCTCATTAAAGGATATAGGCGATTAAGTAAATACTTGGAAGGCCAAGCATGATCTACTTGCAAGAGAGTAGAGAACCAAATAAGGATTTTAGGCACTACACTCTAAGAAGGATTGGAAAGTAGTAAGGATCATACCCAAAATAAGCCAAAGCGATGGATACCAAGGACACAAAGATTCGAGAGACAATCATCTCAAAACAATTAAACTATGAGGATAAAACGAGCAAGATGGTTAATGAGTTGATCCTTGGGAAGGTCACCATCTCAGTAAAGAAGGAAAAGAAGGAAAGATTAAAACCTTTGAGAAATAAGGATAGAGGAAAGCCATAAAGAGATCAATGGCAAAAATAAGGAATGACGACCTAAGGGCTATAAGAAGGTTAAATAAGCTCTTTGTAGGACGATCGAGAGGTGTTGAAATAAAGGAGGATGTGAACTTCACCTCTAAGAAATAGATAAATACTGTGAGCAAGTGAGAATGAAGATGAGGTATATCAGGAGTAACCGTAGGGTCTCAAGAATCAAGGTGAGTAGGAAAATGTTATTTAAGGATTGGACATTCGTAATGGTAAAACTAGGAAAAAATTCTAGAAGAAAAGGAGTATAAAACTTATTAAGGAAGGGAACCTTGGAAAACATATGTGTTCCAATAAAGAGAAAATGGAACTAATAGAATTGGAAGAAGATAAGCCCCTCAAAAATGGATTGTTACTGATGGAAGGATATAGTGCAAAAGAAAAGAAATCGTAAGGGTCTAAGGGGAGTAAGTTAAATCCAAGTAATGGGTAAGTAGGACGACATCATCAAAATATATCGAACAAGTAAGAAAAGAACTAACTCGGAATAGAGAATCGTGAAATGACCCCAAGGGAGTAAGAGTGGAGTAAGAGAAAGGAAAGTTCTTGGAGAAAGGACGCCACGGGGGATGCAAAATGACGTAAGAAAGGAATGGTCTCACTATGTGAGTGGGTATTGGGAAATTCAAAGACTTGAAATTTGAAAGATCCAATAAAAAAGTTGGGAAAAGATGAGTACGTAAGGAAACCAATACGGTTATAAAGGATATTATGTCAAAGGCAAAATGGACAATTGAATAATAAAGATGAGAGTCAAGAAATACCACCAGACAAAAAGGGGACGACATTATACCATCCCTAAAAGATAGAGAGATTGAAAATAGCCATTTTGGAAGTACTTTAAAAATGTTATATGGTCAAAGAACAAGTTCCAGAAAACGTCATGCTATGAGGGATATGTAAACTCAACTGTCCCAAGGAAATATGAGTTATGTAAGGAAGAGTCCGTGATTTGAGCATGACAAGGTCGGGCATTAAATGTGGAACAAAGTTATAATAACCAACGAATGAGGGAAGGATCAATGTAGAATGAAAAGGCGATAACACCAACACTTGTGGAAGTAAGTGGTGCTTGAACGGACACTAAGCTAAGGAGATCATCGAATAAGGAGAATACCTAGATACAGGAATGATTGGGTATTTTGGGACTCCTAATCCTGAAATCTTGAATAAAGAATCTCGAAATGGAGAAATCGTGCTTTAAGGAATGAAGGGATATGAATTTAAGGATATGACCTTAAACCTTCCAGTGAAATATACTTAGCTAAAGTAAGCTCCATGGAATAAGAAAGTGCTGTGAATGAAAAGAAAATCTTAAGTATGTGATATAAGGGATAAATAGAAACAACCGAGAAGGTTGAATGTCGATAAACTACAAATTTATATCAATGAAAATTCATTCCAGTACAAAGGATGTGGAATCAGTTTTGGGTACAAAACTACTAAAAGGAGGGGAGAGTTGTAAACCCCGCCCTTTGGAGTTAAGGAAAACTGGGAAAAGAACCGATCAAACCGAGTGAGAAAAATGAATTGGTTCACAAACCCGATCACCAGAGAACGGGTAAATTGGGAAATATAAAACTCCTGAGTGACCCAAAGAATCACAGAAACCTTGGAAAAGGACCTTAGGACAATTTGGGAGAGAAAACTAGACCTGTTCATGTGAACCAGATCGGAACCAGTTTAAAATTTTTTAATTTTGAAAAATTCAGTCGAATCGGACCTGAACCAGCCGGTTTAAATGTTGAACCCGGTTCGGACCTGTCCGGACTGGTTCAGAATAGTGTCGTCTTCTTCCTTTATACGACAGCACTATTCACTCACGGGAAAATTTAACATCGCTGGCAAAGAAGAAATGTTTTCATTCAGTACATTTTAGGCCATCAATGATTGTTATTAAGGTGCCAAAAGGATGGTCGGGGAGTCCCCGAGCTCCCTATATAAAGAGCCCCTCACCATTCATCCTCTACACACCAGAAAACCTCACTCTCTCTAAGCTACTTAGTTTTCCAATGAGGCTCGAACCAAAGGTCCTATATAGGGTCTTTTCTTAGCCAAAGAAGGTGTGGTCAGGTTACTTAGACTCGAGAAGAAGTCAGCTACACGGTGGTAGTCTCCAATTGCTCTGAGGGTCGTTGGAGAAGCATCGGCGTGATCGAACAGTGAAGCAGCTCCGGTGGACCAAAGCTGCCATGTTTCTATTGAGCTGAAATCAACCAATTCGAGCCCTCCTCATGCCAAACCAAGCTCTCTCAACCCCTTCTTAGCCCTCCTATGACCGAATTAGAGCAGAAAGGAGGAACCTCAGGACGAGAGCTATCTGTCCAGATCAAAAGACCATACCACCATGGCCCCGATGGAACACGAAGTATCGAGAACGCCAGCTAAGACAAAGCTCACATGGAGACGAAAATCGGTTAAGAATGATTCACGACATTCACGGGTGAGTGGGATTTTTTCATCATACCCTATTGGGATGATGAGCACCTCGGAAATGAAATACTAGGTGGAATTTTAAACATCACACCTGGATTGAGTTATGTGGAAATTACGCGAAAAACTACTTATCAGTTGTAAGTAGATCATACCCGGTTGGTATGATGAACTTCCTGGAAAGAAGTAGAAAACCCGCTTAACGGTTGGTGTGATGGATAGATAAAAAGATTATTTTATCAGAAGTGCTCTCCCCTGACTGTGTGCCACTGCTTAAACCTTTTGGGAGGTCTTCTTGACGGGAGCTCGAATAGCTCAGATAGGCTAGAGGCCTCGGATTTGGAACTTGGGGGGGAATAAAATGCCTGATTTTGAAAATATCGTACAGTGGGCCCAAGGCCAGTTGGCACGAGTAGGAGCTCATAAACAAACATGATTTTAGGCCATGAAAAATTTAAATGAATGATATGTTTGGCCATGGTACCAAGATAGGACTGACATACTCGATGGATTGGTGGCAGTGCAACAAGACAAGTCGATGGACCAGTTGAAACAAATAGTTGTAGGTCGAATTGAGGGTTGGGGCCGTTGGACTGGTGGCACCAAAGATTAAATAGCTTATGAGAAAAACTATTGTTTTGTGCATGCACTAAGGTATGGGACCTTCAAGATGCTCAAGAGGGGTAGTGATGCATCCTAGGGGCTATTAGATGACATGGTGGAGATAAGGGCAGTTTGTCGTGCTAGCAGTCAATGAAGCTCGACGTAGCTTCATGCGCATGAGACCGGGGTGGGTTCGGGATGAGGTCTCTGTCCTCATATGGACACGGAGTTTTCTTTACGGGATTAAGGGTTGGATGTCACGTACATCCACTCATTCTTAAGATAGAAGTGGACAGGCTTCTTTCTAGGTGGTCGGTAAAGTTGCTCCGACTTCACAAGTGCGTGCAGTGGATGTGCTATTCTGCGAATGTGTGTTCCCTTCATGATAAAGGACGTGTGTTGATTAATAAACACACTGTTTGCGGTTAATAATAAAAAATGGATTTGAAAACCAAGATTTTGATGATGAAATATCTTAAATGAAGTAAGGGGTCTGGAACACTCCAATTCAAAAACTATTTTAAAATTTTTCATTCATTGAGTTGTAGAAACTCACCCACCCTTTTTATCCATTTTAAGGAAATAAAGAAATAACTAATTATAACACCAGATCTTACCCTTTTTCACGTATACTTAATTATTTTATGTTGAATTTTTATTGATATATATTATTAAAGGGAACAAGGTTGAGATTACGTATGACTACTCTTGAAATAAAAAAGGGGAATCACTCTTGAACCAAGAGAGCGACGAGTTGTTCACAGTGATCTCACAAAATCGAGTAAGAGTGTGACAAAGATAATACCCATCTATTGTGAACAATGCACTATGCTTATGATGCATGATCTCAACACATTACATGATATCAATCTAATCTAATACATCATACATATCATATGACAAGCTTACTTACTACCTAAATGATCTCTACCAATCTCTGTGCATTAATCATGCCGCATACCATCTCTTCTTGTTTATTTATTCCAATTCAAAAATATATTATATATATTTGTAGGTTTACCTTTATAATCCTCTATTCATGTTATTATGAAAAATTTGTACTTATTAATAATTTCATAAAACTCGTAAAAAACTACGAACGGTATAATCAAACTTACCGTTAAAACTTCTATTCAATTCAAGATTAGAATTTATTCATTACAATTTAGGTTTCATGACGACAAGTACTTAGTTACTCGATACAAGTCTCTTTAGGCTACATAATTTATGAATAACCTGCAAAGGATATGACAAATAATTCTCTCAGTAATTTGATCTTACATTATTACCCCATGATTTCTGTAACTCAGGAAACTACTCAACTTAATATTTTCTAAAGTTTAATTTCTAAAATTTCTCCATTTGTTCTTATTAGGTACATTTGTATTATTTGAACACTTAATTTATTTAAATTACTATAGTTACTATTTTATCCATATAGTTTTGTATAAATTGCATTTTGACTCATTACTTCCTTTAATTAATATTTTGGCTCTTAAAATTTTGAATTATTTCTCTTAAGCCTTAAAGTTTTTATATTCACAATTAATTCTCTATAATCCTCTTATATTTTATTTCACATTTTACATATAAGTTTATAAAATTTATATTTTAATCTATATTCTTTTTAATTTATCATTTTATGTACTTAGCATCTTAATATTTTTTCTTAGGTACCTAAACTTTCTTAAATTATTATTTAGTACTCAATTTTACATAAATTACTATTTTACTTATATACTTTCTAAAGGTTGAATTTTAGTTACTAACTATTTTACTATATATTTTAAGATATTTAAATTTATTGGTTTATTTTCTTCGGTATCTAATTTTTTCCTAATTTCATATTTTAATTCTCATCTTTCTTAAATTATTAAATAATTTATAAATTTTTTAATATTTAAATTTTTTATCTAGATTTTTTTTAATAAAATATGACAATTATTTCGATATTTTTAGTGAATTGAGAAATATATAATATGTTAATAAATATGGAGCGAGTATAACAAATATGAAATAAATATGGAATAAGTAGAAAGAAAGAAGTGAATTTGAAAAAGTGGAATAGCAAGCGAATAGAATTGGAAAATTTAATAAGTTACAGAGTAAAACATGGATGTTCTGTAGTAGTTTAATAGATACATAACTAAAAAAATTATTAGTAGCACCATTAGTTGTACCCAAATTAATATAAGAGTGAAATTAATGAATCTAAATTATCTTTAATTTATGATGATTGAAAATTTTGTGATAATTAAATGCAATCGAGGGTAAAAACGGTTTGATGAATTGAACGCAGAAAAAGCGCATTAGACCCGGATTGATAGGAACCGATTAGAACTACAATAAACTGGGTAAAATTGCCGTAAATCGGTGGACATTTCACATTAAAAACATAGCCTAGAACTGTCGGAGGTTGGGCTGGGCGAGAAGAATATTAGGACCCATATCGGTGACGTATGGGTGCGCGACCTCAACCCGTCGATGAGGGATGATCGGCGGGCGTCTGAAGGGAAAACTCATCGAACGGAGGCAAAATCTTGAAATCTACCACATGAGGAGGCGACTGCAGCAGCGGCGGGGCTTCCTTCGAGTGGAGATGACCGGAGCAAGCCAGGCGGGAACACTGGTCAGTGGGGAATGCTAGTGGCTCCTCCAGTAATTGCCTTTGGCATTCTAGTTCAATATGAGTGCTTTGAGACTATTAGGAGTGAATGTGTCGAGAATGGGACCGACAGTCAGGCACAACGGCTCTCAGTCCAGCCTGAGTTCAGCCAAGATGCCGTCTTTCTTCTCCGATTCAGTTTTCGGTAAGTTAATTTGTACGAAGTCGGTGGCTGTTGAAGCGACTTCAGTTATGTAAGTCTCCATATCCTTCTCTTCCTTTCGAATATCTTGCCATTCTTGCTCCAACAATTCCCTATTTGCGGGAATATGACTAGAATAATGGTTTCCAACTTGTTCCCCACTTCTGAAGAGGATCGTACGTCGAGTACCTGCAAATTGACCGAAGTATAGAGGGAGGCCAAGATGGTCGTGAGACAAAAACGATGGAAAGTGAGTCAATCATCATACTCTGGATTTGATTCATAGTTGATGACGTTTTTGTCATCGGTTTTAACCGATAAGGTAGTTGGGGCGTCAAAATTGTCACATAGGCGTACATTAGATGTCCATGTGGTTGACTGGAATTGTGGGCAAATGGCTGGAATCATATTGTTCTGCCACAGTTAATAATTTCCATTGTCCAATTTGACTGGAATTGTGGGCAAATGACTCGGGAGATGTGGTTGAGTACTCGTATTCTTGCTTTTGTACAGATTGTGAAGTCTTGCTAATTCTAGAAGATTGATCTGCAGATATGGGAGAGAGCTACAGTCATTGTTGCTGGAAAAGAGATCTGAAGATCTAGGAGTGATAAACTGCAAGTGCTAGATCGTACTGGGAGACTGATATGCAAATGTGGGAGGGAATTCAGATGCAGGAGAAGATGTCCTGGGAAAACAATCTTGAGATGGATAATCGACCCTTCCTGCATTTTTGTGCTGTTTAGATAAAACAATTCTGGTAAGGAAAGAGAGAGAAAATGCGAAGAATAATTTTGATTTCATTATTTAACTATATCAATGGCATACCATAGACTCAGTGTTTGGCTGATGTGGGACTGGAGACCCGAGTCAACGGGCTGGTTGATGTTGTTGGAGAAGATAAGGGACTGTGGTTACTGATTTCTGAAAACTTCGTATGTATATATCGTTATTACCATCAACGTGCATGTAGGAGATGGTGGGGTATCGCTGCATTGGTCCCTTTCCGGAAGAAGCTGCAACCTTTTTCTGAGTTATGAAGATTGACTTAAACTGCATGTGCCGGCCTATTTTACATGACGGCCAAAAGCCGATGTTTTTGTTTTTATTGTCTAGAGACCAAAAGCCGATGCATGCACTCAGAAGAAGTAATTGATACGCCTTCTCCTCCATATGTTTCAAAATTTAAGTCACCGTTCCATATTGTCAACATGCAGACTTATATTATTGCACTCAATCAGCAGCTATTCCATCAACTGCAGCCTAGCTGTTTATTTGGCTACTTCTTCCAGAGAAATATCATAATTTGATCTGTAAATAAATACTCATCAAGGATATCATCAAATAATATAGCATGAAATTCATAGTTTTATTTTTATTAAATTATTTTAATATTCATATTTTTAATTTTGCTTCATCCTTCCATATATGCTGCTTCTGTTCAAACCCTAATGGGATATATGCTACATAGACCCTATGAAAGATATAACACGTAAACAGTAATATCCACCTCAGTGAATCGTTCATGTACATGAAAGGATTGATTAGAGACTATCTTTATCCCATTATCCCAAATCGATTGCTGTCTATTGACGCTGAATGTCAGATGCCCTACATGATTGTGATATGTGGACCTGACTACATGGACAAAGAACGGACACCCATATAGATGTGAAATTCAAGTTGGAGTAAGCGATGAACTTATATAGACTTTTTTGTCTAAATATATGATATACACTTATTTAGATATGATTAACACAAATCTAGCAGTTGAAAATAGAGTTTAAGAAAATGAAACTCTCCTAAAGTAATCTTCTTATTGGACCATACAAAATAAAATTTTATTAATTAATACCTACGCAATATTTAATAACCTTTCTAAAGGCTATAATTATTGGCATTTCACAAGTTATTTATTAATTAAAATTTGAGTAAGAATACCTTCTAAATGTGTATTTTTTAATATAAATTTATTCTATTGATGAAACTAAATCAGGATGCATTATTTCTGAAAATTATTAAAAATAAAAATTAATTTTAACAATTCTAGGGTATGTGTGTCCACTTTTTATTGGCTCTTACGTAATATATTTGAATTAAGTGATAATTACTGAATATTTATAGGAGCAAAAAAATAAGACTTACATTAGTGAAAATTAACTAATCTTTTAATTATATAGAAGGGTTCATAAACATGAGGAATTTGGGTTATAAAAGGCTCAACTCTCAACTATAGAAAATATGTCATTGTAGTAACCTTCATTTCTCGGGAATCAAACTCTCGTAATCACAGGTTCATCGAACTCAGTATACTGTTCACAATATGAGCAATGCAATGACTTCACCTAAGGACCCCACCAGCTATGGCAGGCCTCATGAATTTCGGCTGCCTCGATCAGAAAATGCCCGGTTGATTTGTCCTAATTTATTATAACCAAATTGTTGAACACCTGTTTAATAACCTACATAATACATATAACTACTAAAGATATGATTTTATATTTATGTTGGATGTAACTACTAAAGATGAAAATATGATTTTACAATAAAAAACTAAAAAATAATGTAAATTTATATGATAATTAAATGATACACCTTATCAACTTATAATTTTAATTGAATATAATCATATATATATATATATAACATTTTTTGGCACATTATCATCATGTCAAATTGGAGCAGCTCTATGATGAAGTCCTTTGTACCTTTGAATTACTGGATATATCCTTTGGTGATAAGAGGGAGTGACTTGGACAGGTGCAGAGCCCATGGTATGATAAAGTTCTTTTAGCTAAGAAAAGAAGATACCCAACTAAGGAGATGTCCATAACTTTTCACTGGATCCAAAACACGCACCAAAGGGGATTGATTAAGGTGGAAGTCTCCTCAAGGTGAGATGAACCGTAGCCCTCCATTATGCTCCCTAAGGAATCCTTTTTTTTTCCTCCCAGTATGCTCTTCATTGAACGGGCCAAGGGCAACTATGTACATAGAGGAGGTTGAATGCAACACTAGCACTAAAAAAGTGAAAGATAACTCTAATCTCCATTCGTTCATTTAAAGAATCAAGTTGGTACTGTACCCTCAAATGGACCACTTGCTATATTGTCAATGCACAGCGAAGTTGATCCGAGAAGTCCTCCATGTGCTCTCTCTCCAGGAAGATGTTAATCTTTATTCTTGTATTCTTGTAGTGGAAAGATAGATGAAAAGATACTGGCTTTAGAAAGAACAAGTTGGTCAGACTTTTTGGTTGCAGGCAGGAGTACATTGGACACTATCATTGGATATGCCTATTTGAAGATCATATTGGCAAGAGGAGACTAATAAATGGAAGTTTAGATTTCAAAGTTAAAAGGGTTTCATTGGTCCAAGAAGAGAAAGGTCTAAAGGGTGGATGATCATGCATTACCTATTGACAATCCATCAAATATCTTTAATTGAAAAAAAAAATCTAACACTTAACATGATCACCTTTTTTTCCTATCACAAAAGATGTCAAATGACTATAAAGTACAGAGAGATGTATTATCTATTTTGTATAGTTTTACACTTAAAAATAGTCTCAAGAAAAAATGTAGTATTATTTGTGTTATATTTTTTTTAACATTTTGATCATACATTTTTAAGTAATTTTTTCAATTCGATTATATTTATAAATGTGACAATTTTAATTACATATTTATTTAAATACTTTCAAGTAATATATTTAGAAAATAAAACTTTTGATCTAACATATTATAACTTTTCAGACTGAAATTATAACGTTATAACGTTATCAAATATACAAGATTTAGAATGATATTTTCAAATAAATATGATTAAAATTATTACATTTAAATATGATACTTAAAAAAATCAATTTTAAATTCAAATATATGATATTACCCATGTTTTATAGATAAACTATTGTTTATGAAGAAGTCGTTTGCACTTGTTCTTTATTGATATGGACTCGCGGAGGAATGGATGCACATGGGAGGGCTAATCGTAAATCTTCGGGCCTAGACAAATATAGGGTTTTGTAGGGAAAAAAGAGGATGTATCCAAGGCCGGGACAGTTGGTCTTTTGCTGTCCATGGAAACATAGGATGGATCTGTTCATGAGAAAAAAATCATGCTAAAGAAATGCATCAAAGCAAGGTTGTCCCAGAAGATAGCCCATGAGCGATCCAGTGCCATCACGACCCGATTGTGTATATAATATTAATTCACAATATTTTAACCCTTAACCTTGTAAGTGGGCACTCTTCTAATCTCAAATAATCATTAAACTCATTTTGTGATAAAGTGTTCAACTCCATTACATGTTCGATTGATTGTACTTGTGAATCCACAGTCTATTTAGATGGATTCACATAATTCTCCCACTCTTGAAGATGAATTGTACTCAAATCACGAATTTGTTCATCCCCTATATTAAAATATATTAAATTAGAAATATTGAAACTATGACAACATACTTATTAGATATCTTCTAGTTGTAAGTATTGCTGACGAGTTTTAACATTTTAAATTATCGCTTTATTCTAGTATAGAATTTTGATAGTTTTATTTCTAGAAATTGTTGCTTACTCATATGTAGCCTAATCTAAATTTTTGGATAAAAAACAACATTTTTAATACTCTTGTTGGCTAGATTTATATATTTTTGAGTATGTCATTTTATAACCAATGGATTAAACCCATAAACAATCTCAAATAGTGAAAAGCTAGTCAAAGTATGAATATAACGATTATATACAAATTCAACATGTGATAAACATGTAGTTGAAAATAAAAGTTTTGTTTTTAATTTACCTAATAAAGTATTCCAAATTTAACTCAAGAATTCAGAATTATGATATGAAACAATAGTTTTAGGCATATCATACAATCTAATAACTCCCCTAAAAAATAAATTAGTAACATTCGATGCATCATCATTTTTATAATATGGAATGAAATGGTTAATTTTTAATAATTGGTTATTAACCACAATCACAAAATATCTCTCCCTATTAGTTATTGGTAATCTTAAAATGAAATATATAGAGATATTAATCCAAGGAGCAGTAGGAATTGGAAGAGAAGTATATAAAACATGAAATTGTTGTCTAAACTTAGAGTCTTACATATAATGTATCGAAAAAAAATTCTCTACATTAATTTTCATATATAGACCAAAAAAATGCTCATGCAATATTGTAATAGCCTTAGCTACCCCAAAAAAATTCAATAAGTCCCACAACATGCGATTTCCAAACTAATAACCCACACAAAATAAATTTAGGGACGCTCAATAGGTTTTCCCAAAAGATCAACTAATTTTGCATATAAAACATCCCAAACCCAGTTCCAATCACTTCATAGAAATTATGATAATTTGCATGTACTTTCTTAATATAATCAAAATCATGTAATTTAGTAATAAGTAGTGTCAAAACGTATCTTCGTGATAGTGTATCAACAACTATATTTTTCATACTATGCTTGTACTTGATCATATATGAAAAAGTTTTGATAAAAATCACCTATCTTGCATGGTGATCATTCAGCTTGTGTTGCCCCTTAAGGTGTAAAACAAATTCATAATTCGTGTGAATCACATACTCTTTTGGCCTTAGGTAGTTCGAATTATGTGTTGACCATTCTCAAATTATCTTAATTTCCTTATCAATTTCAATCCTAGGAAATACAAGTTTATCCGAACAAAAGATGTATTTCTTCAAATTGGAAAACAAATGATATTTCCTAAAAACTTGTAAGGTAATTTTAAAATAACATTCATGTTCATATAAGGACTTGTTGTATATTATGATATCATCAAAATATACCTTAAAATTTTTTTTAATGAAATCACCTATGACATAATTCATTAACATTATAAAAGTGTTAGATGCATTAGTTAAATAAAAAAGCATAACCAACCATTCAACTAAACCTTTGCTTTTAATACAATTTTCAATCCATAATTATATTTCATTCGAATTTGAGAATATTCACTCTTATAATCAAAATTAGAAAACAAACAAGATCCATGCAACTCATATACCATAATATCTAATTGAGGAATAGGCTGACGATACAGTACTGTAATACAGTTGATGAATCGAAAATCAACACACATTTGCCAAGTTTTGTCATTCTTAGGTATTTGCACAAGACATGGAATCATGTTATCCCGTGCATATCCTTATTTCTTCAAATTTAGGATTTGGTGTTGACTTTGATGCCTGATTTCTCAAACGGGTGGAAAACTAAGAGTTATCTTCTTAAGAATGACATGCTTGAATTCTTACAAGAAAAGATAATAATACTCGACAAATATCCAACAATTTTATTAGTATTTAAAAATATATCCTTTTACATAAGTACTGTAAGGATATTTTGTGAATTTATCTCTCTCTTGATCTCACTTTTTCTTTCCATTAAATTATTTTTGCTCTCCTTTCTTTTTATTATGGCTTTTATCTCTTCTTTTTCAACTTGCCTTTTATCTTTTCATTTTCAATTATGGTTTTTCTCTCTTCTATTTCAACTCTGATTTTTCTCTCTTCTTTTTCAAAATTTCCTTTTCTCTCTTCAACTTCGATTTTGGTTTTTCTATCTTGTTGTTTTTATGCTATTTTCTTTTCATTTGCCTTTTCAACTGATCCTAAAAAACTTGTTGTAGAGTCAAAGGTACAAGAGATATCAATCTATTATTCATCACGAATGAGTACCTATTTGTTAATCTATCATATGTAACTTGATAATCTAACTTCCAATGTTGTCACAATAGAATATGACATACATGCATTGGTAGCACATCACATAATACTTCATCCTCATATTTTTTCAATAGAGAATAAAACTATCACCTGCTTGTTTACCTCGAGTTAGTATTGATCGTTCAACTTTTGAATTTGATATGACTTTGGATGCTTCATTGTAGGTAATTCCAACTTCTTCACAAGCTTAATGCTAGCAACATTAGTGCAGCTTCTCCCATCTATGATAACAGAACAAATCTTATTTTTCATAGAACAACGAGTATAAAATAAATTCTCACGTTAGTTGTCCAAGATGTCATTAATCCATGATCTGTCCCCAAGTATTATATTGATTAAAGGAATTGAGCCCAAGGACATTGTGATTAACTTGGAGATCTTCTAACTCCCTAAGTTCCTATGAATTGAAATACCGAGATCAAATGCTCCAAGGTTGTTCAGTGGATGTATGTTGATGTGAACGACATCTCACACCTTCCTCCAAATGATCCTGTCTTGATTGGTCCGTCGACCTATCATGTTGCACTGTCGCTAGTTGACTGAGTATGTCGGTCCTGTCTTGGTACCATGGCCAAACAGTTCCTTTATTTAAAGTTTTATAGCATATAACTCATGTTTCTTTACAGCTCCTACTCGTGCCAACTGGCCTTGGGCCCACTGTACAAGATTTTTAAAATCGGGCATATTATCCCCCAAGTTCTAAAACCGAGGCCCCCAGCCTATAAGAGCTATTTAAGCACCCGTCAAGAAGGTTTCCCAAATCGTTTAAGCATTGGCACATAGTCAAGGGAGAACACTTCTGACAAAAATATGTTTTCAACGGTCCATCATACCGATTGGGTATAAGGACATCTTCACTCATAACCGATGAACGGGTTTTCAACTTCCTTCGAGGAAGTTTCATCATACCAACCAAGTATGATATACTTACAACCGATAAATAGTTTTTTCGCATGTTTTTCACATCACACCTTCCAAGTTGTGATATTTAAAATACTACTTAGTAGTGGGTTTTCATTTCGAGGTACTTATCATCCCCAACTAGGTATGATATAAAATCCCAATCACAACTGATAAGTAGTTTTTAACTTTAAGTTGTGCTCATCAACCCAACCGGGTATGACGTTAGTAAGGCCACTCACCCGTTAAAGGAGTGAATTCTACTAGACCGGTTCTTTGTATTCACGCGAGCTTCTCCTTGCTGGTGTTCCCGGTATTTCGTGTTTCTACACGATATGAACATCTCGGTTCATTATCCTTCGGCCTAATAGCCTTCATTCATTCCAAATGAATGAGAAAAATTAAACTTCCATTTATTTGTAATTAGGTCCCTAAAGTTATTTCTCAAATTGAGTGTCAAAACTTTTAAAATTTATCATAGGACCTCAATTTATTCCATTTCACAAAAAGGGGTTTAATTTCCCAAATTTCCAATTTGGTCCACCAACTTTTCCAAAATTACCATTTTTCCCTTCCTTTACAAAAATGGTAAAATTTACCCCAAAAGTTCTAAAATTCCTCAATTGGCCCTCTAATATTTTTATCATGCCCAATTGACCCTCAATTTTAGGAAATTTCAATTCAGTCCATAGAATTTTTTGAAAATCCCCAATTTTCCCCAAATTCCAACTTCTTAACACAGCCGAATTTGATTTCATCAAATTGGCCAATCAAACATTTCTAATTGTTGAAATTGAAGTTGAAATTGTGTTTCTACATGTTCATGCAATTATTTAGCAATTTGAACCGCAAGTTTTAACGCCAAAACGAGCGTAAACGGAGCTTTGCCAGAAAATGAACTGTAGAGAGAGAAAGCTTCGATTACTCACCGGTGAATGCAAGGTGGTCCGAGCTTTCTATCTGGACAGGTAGTTCTTATCCTGAGGTTTATCCTAGATTCAAGAATCACATCAATTGATGCCAAATTGAGTTAGAATTTCATCATCGAATTTCTGTTGGTTCTCTCTCTAGCACCGGTTGGAAATTGCAGAGGGGAGCCAAATTTGCTTACCTCTCAGTCCTAATTCGGCCATGGGAGGGCTGAGGAAGTGTTGGAAGGGCTTGGTTTGGCCTGAGGAGGGCTCAAAATGGCTAATTTCAACTCGGCCAAAATAGGGTAGCTTTGGTCCGCCGGAGCTACTTCATTGTTCCATCATGCCGTCACTTCTCCGGCGACCCTCGGAGCAAATAGAGACTACAGTGTGTAGCTAACTTCTCCCCGGTTCTATAGAACCTAACCTCGCCTCCTTTGGCTTAGAAATTACCATATATCGGAGCTCTTGTTCGAGCTTCACCGGAAAACAAAGCAATTGAGAGAGAGTGAGCTTTTCAGGTGTAGAGAGGATGAATGGAGAGGGGCTCTTTATATAGGGAGCTCGGGGACTCGTCGGCATCCGTTTGGCACCTTTATTACATGCATTGATGGCTGAAAATGTATTGAACATGAACAATGTTGTCATCTAAAGGAAGAAGACGACACTGTTCCGAACTGGACCGAACCGGTCCGAACCGGGTTTGAAGGTTAAACCGGCCGGTTCACCCCTCATTTGACTATATTTTTCAAATTTAAAAATTTCTAAATTTATCTAAATTCATTTTCTATGCAATGGCAGCCTCAAATCTCAAATTTAAATTATTTAAGCCACCATGAAAAATGAATTTAGGATCCGGTTCAAGGTTGGTTCAATCTGGTTCACTTAAACCAGTTTGGTTTTCATCTCCAATTCACCCTAAAGTCCCTTTTCATGAATTTTTTGACTCCTTAGGTCACTTAGGGTCCATAAATTTCTCGGTTTACCATCTCTCTATTGGTTCCGATTCATAAATCGACTCGGTTCTTAGACTAGTTTGGATCCGGTTCACCCAAACCTGTTTGGTTTTTCTCTCCCACTGTGTTCTAAGGTTCCTTCCCAAGGTTTATAAATTTCTTTGGGTCACAAGGGAGTTAAATTTGTCTAATTTGCCCTTTCTAAATAAACAGGTTTGTGAACCGGTTCGGTTTTCTTAGTCGGTTTCACCGATTCTTTTCCCGGTTTTTCCTTAACTCAAAAGGGCGGGGTTTACAACTGTCTCCTCCTTTTAGGAATTTTGTCCCCAAAACTTAATGAGCAAGCTTGCATGAGGAATTATTTCCTTTGATATCCATTTGGTGTTTGCTTAACATTCAAATTCTTCTCTTGTTCTTCCTACTAGCACTTTTTACATCCTTCACTTAAGGAACTTCTTTTTCTTTATATCATTTACACCCTTCATGGAGTTTATCATAACTAGATATACCTTAAGGTATATCCTTAGATTCACATCTATCTTTACTTAGAGCAACATTTTCCCTTTGAGGTCCCATACTCAAAATTGGGAGTTCCAAGATACCTAACCATTCCCATGTCTAGTTAACCTCTTGGTCATTGAAACCCTTAGCTCGACGTCCTTTAGAGCATTACGTACCTGTTTTCATAGATTTTCTTGCCATCACCTTTTTGTCCTCCTTTATCTGTTGCTCATTACAATTCATTCCAAATTTTATGTTTGACATTGTCATTTTTACTAATTGACTCTTCCTTATTTTGAGTCATGTTTTCCTCGGAACGGTTGGGTTTACCTGCCCTTTACAGCATGACATTTTCTAGATCTTGTCTCTATGTCCATTAGTTTTCCAGAATAACTCTTTTAGGATTATTCAGGGATTGTATAACTTCATCCCTCTTTTCTTTTGGTAGTATTCCTCAACTACCTTTACCGTTGTCCATATCAACTTATAAAACGGTGTCGTTTCTCCTTACCCACTCATCCTTTTTCTACTTCCTTATTGAGTCTTTCCGATTCTAATTATTTGATTTCCAGATGTTTTACTGACATACTGGGATTCATCCTTTCTTAGGTCCATCCTTGTTCCCATTAAACATCCTTTACTCAAGGATTTCCTTTGACCTTAATCCACCCTTACTTGTTCGTAATCATTTCATAGTTCATTATTCCCGTTTGACCCTTTTCAATCCTTTGTTTTGTTCGAGAAATTCCCTTTTTAAGATTTCATTCTCTAATATGTCCTTTTAAGGCAAAGACTTTTGTTCCAGGAGCTACATGCTTGATCTTCTTACCATTACTTGAAGGTTTCTTTATCCCTTTCTTCCCACTCCTATCTATATTAGGGCATTTATCCATATTGAATCCTTCTTTATCCACAACTTCTATTTCATTCCTTATTCCTTACTGGAGATACTTTCAATTTTTGGTCTAATTCCATAAACTTCACATTATGCTCGGTCGTCCACTCTTTAAGCTTCGTATGTGCGTGTGGACTATGACTTGTCTTACCAATTGTGGTTATTCCTCCTTAACCACATCTTATTTGGAGGGTTCACTTTCCCAACGTTTCTCAGATGTTCTTTTCTTCATTACCTTATTATGGATAGTTCACTCATTCTTATTTGTCACAACATCTCTTGATGCCAACTTCTTACTTACCATTTTCTTGAGTTTAACTACTCTTTAGATTTTCTTAATATGTTTCCTTACATTTCTTTCACCTTAGCATGCATTTTATTTGCAAATTCATCTCCTTGCCTCTCATCACATGGTTCCATTTCTTCTTTATTGGGTCATGTATTCTTTCTCAAGATTTATTTATTTGGGAGGATTCTTACCCTTTTCTCTCGTAATTTCTTTTTCGTTCAACTTGAAGACACCTTACTTTAAATGACATCCCTTGATACTCTTCTTTCATGCTTACCTTTACTCTTGAGATCCTACAAATACGTTTTTCGTACTCCATCCTCATTCTCACTCGTACCTCAGCACATGTCTAGAGCTCAAATGCACCTAGTTTCAAAAATCCCCTTGATCACCCTTCGAGAGGTTCACCTAACCGTCTCAAGAGTTTTAATTATGAATCTGGTTTTGGCCATTGATTTCTTTTAAGGATTTTCCTTCGTTCTTCTTTTCCAATGATTTGGCCTTTTTCACTTCTCCCTTCTTTATCATGGTTTAAATCCATGGTTCTCAAGAAGACCAATTCTTTAACTGTCTCTTTCTCTCCATTTCTCTGGTCCAATCGTCTGGGCAGCTGTATCATTCGTCCTTCATGCCCATCCTATTGTCCTTCATAGAGTGTAGTCTTTACTACATCTCAGCCTTTCTTAGGGTTTTATTTATTCTCTTTGGTTGTCCTGTTGCTACTAGTTTCTTCTTTCTACTTGGTTCTCCCAAAATTATTATTTGGTGCTATTACTCTTCTAAAGCAGGTCACAACTGACCTCCGATACATTCTTCCTTCGAGAAGTTTCTAACAATGGATTGGTTCATTGCACTCAACGTTATGTCCATCCGCCAACCAATGATTCCTTTTAGGTACTTAGTTATATGCATCCCTCCAAAGTTTACTTTCATCGTGTATTTCTTTATGGAGCGTTCAAATCTTCCTTGTTTCCAAGATTTCTTGACAATTAAGTGAGAGGCTTGCCTATTCCTTTCTTGGCTTGAGTTTAGTCGTTAATTTGACCTTTGGTCCCTTTGAGGATTTCTTTCATCCTTCTTTTCCCGAGTATTTTGCCTTTTCGCCTCTCTCTTCTTTCTTGGAACTCAAATTATGGTTTTTCCCATGTATTAGTTCGTTAACTGCCTCGTCTCCACCATTCCTTTGGTTTAAGTTTCTTAGGACAGTTGTTTCTCGAGTCCTCCTATCCTCAACGCCCATCTCACTGATCTTTTTAGGGTGTAGTCCTTTCTACCTCCCGGTCTTCCTTAGGCTGTCATTTATTTTCTTTGACTATTTTGTTATCACAGTTTGCTTACTTCTGCTATGTTGCTCAAAATCTCCAATTTGACTTCTTTACTTTTTCCAAAGGAAGTCGTACTTGAAATCCTAGGACATCCCATTTGTCGTCAAAAGCTCGGCTTGTCTTCTCTTATGGATTCACTCCCTCCTTTTCTCCGAAATTATTGGAAATTTCTTCTTTAAGGGAAAGTTCTCTTCAGCTACTTTTTATTCTGTTTATGGTTTTATCGAGGTCCTGCCTTCAGCACTTTTTCCTTCCTGCCACTTTGCTATGATCTCGAAAAGTTTCCTCCTATCTGTGGTTGAAATTACAAGCGGGAGTTGTGTTCTTTGGGATGGTATCCTTTCAGATTTCCTATAGTTGTAGGGTGTTTATTCTTGGAAAGTATTGTTCTAAATCCTAGTGGCGTGGGACAGTCCTGCATTTCATGTCCTATTTCCTTTGTACTTTATAATAGGTTGTTCCTTACTTAGTTACGCCAAAATTCTCCTACACTCCTTACCATGACGGTTTTCATGTCATGCCTTCTTTGCATAATAATCTCCTTGATTTATTCCTTTATCCTTGATATGCGTGGTGTCTAGGGAATCGTAGTTTTGTTTGGTTACTTTTCTTGGGCCATCTTCCTAACAAGATTACTTCATTTTGGGAGACAAGGTTTTTAGGAATTGGGAGTACTTCATTAATAGAGTAGTACAGTATGTTGGGTGTTTTGGCCCTATTACAGAAAATGGTCACAAAATAACTAGGGAGCTTTAGGATTCTTTATAAGCATCATCCTGTGTATTATATGCCTCTTTGCAAACGTTTATTGCTTCATGCTTGGCTTCCTTTATACATAGAGTTATGCCATCGATAAGTCCTAGCACCATCCTCCGGGATACTACCCCATTTAGTCTTTTGAGATTCCTACTAGGCCTCAGGCATTTGGGAAGCTTCTAGGGTTGTGTTCCTACGAAGATAGGGTGTTGAGTAGAGCCATTCCTAGTTTTCTTGGTTCCTCTCCTAGGAGCCATCTGAAAAATTTAGGATAAATCCTATTATTTAATATATTTTCTAGTCTTGATTATGTATTCGAGGAAACAAGCTTTGATACCACTCTAGTTGTCACGCCCCGACCTAGTTTGGTCAGATCCCCATGATCAACCCATCACTTCCTCGGTTTATTAAAGGGTTTTCCCTTATTATAGACCGTAAAGAGTAAGGCGTCCTTTAAACCTGCACCTTTTCCTAGAATTACATAAATTAAAACTGTATAATATTTTAATTTCATCATACCTGTCTCACATACGTCTTAGTTGATGGTATTTAAGGGTAGGCTTTTCGAAATTTCCTGGAAGGGATATAAGGGAGGGGGTGAGTACGACTACTCAATGAATGAGTTTTCAATAAATAACTTTGAGGAAAAAGGATTGTATTGGAGTGTGTTAGACTCCTTTCTTTCAAAAATCATTTCATTTAAATCTTGAGTTTTACCACCATTTTCTTATTCAATCACGGCGTGCCATCACCCAACACACAAGCTTCATCATGAAGGTTAATGTTAATCACACATTCGTAAGCTAGCACGTCCACTGAACCCACTTGTGGCTTCGGAGCAACTTTACCGGCCACCTACATAGAATTACGTCCACTTCTACCCTGAGAATGAGTGGATGTATGTGACATTCGACCCTCAATCCTGAAATGAATTCTCTATGTTTGTATGAGGACATAGACCTCATCCCGTCCCCACTTCGGTCTCATACGCTTAGTGCTACTCTAAATTTCGCACGGTCACCTGGTACGACGAACTACCCTTATACCCACCAGGTCGTCCAGTGCCCTTAGGACGCATCACTACCCATCTTGGGAGTCTTGATGGTCATGTAATCACAGTGCATGCACAATTAGTGTTTTCTTATCATGCCATATAATATATGGTGCCACTAGTCCAACGGCCCCAACCCTCAACTCAACTCGCAGTTGTTTGTCTTTATTGGTCCGTTGACTTGTCATGTCACACTACCGCTAGTTGATTGAGTATGTCGGTCCTGTCTTGGTTCCATGGCAAAACAATTCCTTTATTTAAAGTTTTATGGCATATAACTCATATTTGTTTGCAAGCTCCTGCTCATGCCAACTGGCCTTGGGCCCATTGT
The DNA here is from genome assembly GCA_030064425.1 of Trapa bicornis. Taxonomy (NCBI): domain Eukaryota; kingdom Viridiplantae; phylum Streptophyta; class Magnoliopsida; order Myrtales; family Lythraceae; genus Trapa; species Trapa bicornis. The sequence goes on along the minus strand of CM057753.1, from coordinate 14,208,270 downwards.
ACGAGATTTTCAAAATCGGGCATATTATCCCCCAAGTTCCAAAACTGAGGCCTCCAGCCTATAACAGCTATTCGAGCTCCCATCAAGAAGGTCTCCTAAATTGTTTAAGTAATGGCAAACAGTCAGGGGAGAGCATTTTCGACAAAAATATGTTTTCAACGGTCCATCATACTGACTAGGTATAATGACATCTCTACTCATAATTGATGAACGGGTTTTCAACTTCCTTCGAGTAAATTTCATCATACCAACCGGGTATGATCTACTTACAACTGGTAATTAGTTTTTCCGCATGTTTTACACATCACGCCTTCCAAGTTGTGATGTTTAAAATACCACTTAGTAGTGAGTTTTCAAATTTAGGTACTTATCATCCCTAACTGGGTATGATATAAAATCCCACTCACGACTAGTAAGTGGTTTTTAACTTTAAGTTGTGCTCATCATCCCAACCGGGTATGACGTTAGTAAGCCCAGTCACCCGTTAATACAGTGAATTCCATTAGACCAGTTCTTTGTATTCACGCAAGCTTATCCTTGCTGGTGTTCCCAGTACTTCGTGTTCCTACACGACATGAACATCTCGGTTCATTATCCTTCGGCCTAATAGCCTTCTTTCATTCCAAATGAATGAGAAAATCAAACTTTCATTTATTTGCAATTAGGTCCCTAAAGTTATTTTTCTTTAACTTTAAGCCCCAAATGCCGGTTTTTCCTCAAATTGAGTCCCAAAACTTTTAAAATTTATCATAGGATCTCAATTTATTCTATTTCACAAAAAGGGGTTTAATTTCCCAAATTTTCAATTTGGTCTCCCAACCTTTCCAAAATTACCTTTTTGCCCTTCCTTTACAAACATGGTAAATATTACCCCAAAAATTCTAAAATTCCTCAATTGGCCCTCTAACATTTTTATCATGCCCAATTGACCCTCAATTTTAGGAAATTACAATTCGGTCCTTCGAATTTTTGAAAATCCCAAAATTTTCCCCCAATTCCAACTTATTAACACAACCAAATTTGATTTCATCAAATTGACCGATCAAACGTTTCCAATTGTTGAACTTGAACTTGAAATTGAGTTTTTACATGTTCATACGATTCTTTAGCAATTTGAACCACAAGTTTTAACGCTGGAACAAGTTCAAACGGAGCTTCGCTAGAAAATGAACTGTAGAAAGAGAAAGCTTCGATTACTCATCGGTGAGGGCACGACGGTTCGAGCTTTCTATCTGGGCAGGTAGTTCTCATCCTGTGGTTCATCCTAGAATCAAGAATTGCATCAATTGATGCCGAATTAAGTTAGAATTTCATCATCAAAATTCTACCGGTTCTCTATCAAGCACCGGTAGGAAATTACAGAGGGGAGCCGAATTGGCTTACCTTTCATTCCTAATTGGGCTGTGAAGGGTTGAGGAAGTGTTGGAAGGGCTTGTTTTGGCCTGAGGAGGGCTCGAAATGGCCGATTTTAACTCGACCAAAACAGGGCAGCTTCGGTCCGCTGGAGCTGCTTCATTATTCCTTCACGCCGGCGCTTCTCCAGTGACTCTTGGAGCAAACAGAGACTATAGGCGTGTAGATAACTTCTCCCCGGTTCTAAAGAACTTGACCTCACCTCCTTTGGCTCAGAAATGACCCTATGTTGGAGCTCTGGTTTGAGTTTTGCCAAAAAACTAAGCAATTGAGAGAGTGAGCTTTTTAGGTGTGGATAAGATGAATGGAGAGGGGCTCTTTATATAGGGAGCTCAAGGACTCGTCGGCCATTCGTTTGGCACCTTTATGACAGGCATTGATGGCTGAAAACGTATTGAACATAGACATTTCTTCTTTATCGGTGCTGCTTCGATTTTCCAGCGAGTGAACAGTGCTGTCATCTAAAGGAAGAAGACGACACTGTTCCGAACCAGACCGGACCGGTCCGAACCAGGTTTGAAGCTTAAACCGGTCAGTTCACCCCTCATTCGATCGAGTTTTTCAAATCTAAAAATTTCTAAATTTATCTAAATTTATTTTCTATCCAATGGTGGCCTCGAATCTCAAATTTGAATTATTTAAGTCACCTAAAAAATGAATTTATGATCCGGTTCAATAGTGGTTTAAACCGATCCAAACTGGTTCAATCCGGTCTGGATCGGTTCACCTAAACCGATTTAGTTTTCATCTCCAATTCACCCTAAAGTCCTTTTTCATGACTTTTATAACTCCTTAGGTCACTTAGGGTCCATAAATTTCTCGGTTTACCATCTCTCTATCAGCTTCGATTCATAAATCGACTTGGTTCTTAAACCGGTTTATTCCGGTTCACCCGAACCGGTCTGATTTTACTCTCCCACTTTGTTCTAAAGTTCCTTCCCAAGGTTTATAAATCTCTTTGGGTCACAAGGGAGTTGAATTTGTCTAATTTTCCTGTTATCCAATAAACGGATGTGTGAACCGGTTCGATTTTCTTACTCGGTTTCACCGGTTCTTTTCTCGGTTTTTCCTTAACACAAAAGGGTGGGGTTTACAGATCCATTCGCATGTGAAGTGACTCAAATTCAGATTCCACCATCTACTTCATTTCACTTATCATTGCTTTCCAATGTAGGTTTTGAATGGGTTGTGGGGAACCCTATTTTTTCATAATGTTTCCTCGTCGTTGGAATTTGTGATCCTACCAATTCGTTAGAAATAAAATAATCTCGCAACTCTAACTGACATGTTTCTCTCAAGCGCTCATGTTTCGCTCTAAAATAATGTTTTCTTATATACTCAAAACACTATTGTCTTTTACCACTCATTTATCTTCTTTCAATCTTAATTAAAAATAATAACAAATTATTTTTATGAGGCAGTTCAACTTAAGGAACAATTAAGATAAATCAATAAGGTTTCATAAAGTAATTTCTAAAACAATTTAACCGTAAGCTACAAAGATACTCAAATGATAAAAAAAGAATAAACTCAAATAGAGTAGAAAAATAAATATACTCAAATGATGAGAAAGAAAAATGAAACTTAGATAGAATTTGTGCCTTTTTTTATTTTTTTTTGTTCTTTTTTTGCACTTTATTTTTTTCTACTTTTTTTGCACAATTTTTTTCCGCTTTTTTGTAGTTACTAAGAATAAAGTTGATAGAAGAAAATGAGATAAACTTGATTGAAGAAAAAGATATATATATATATATATTTATATATATTTATTTTTATAGTGAATAGAAATGGTAAAATATAATAAAATAGAACTATATATAAAAAGATACTATTAAACTTGTTGCCCAACCATATCCTATGATACTGATGTAAATGTTACCAATATACTAATAATACCTTACACCAAATATGACAAATATCCCAAAACTTTCACCATACAAGTAAAAAAAGATAGATTATACCTGGGTTAGGTGAAAAATAAGGTATTGAATATGTCGATGCCCCACCCAAAATCCTCTAAGAAAAACTCTTAGAAAATCATGTTAATAAGTTTGAAACGTCACAAGTAAAAATTTGATACGTTCAAAAGTTTTTTCAAGAGAGAAAGAAAAATAAAATCTCACAATAATTGATTTCCAAAAGTCTATTAGTTACAATGCTATGAAATGTGCATTTTATACACACATATGACAATTAAATAGCTTAAAAATAAGAAAACAATATCTTATAGTTGGCATGCTAATTAATCATTGCTCATCTAATACAAATATTAAGAATATTTACTATCTACTTTGAAAATCCGAATTTGACTAATTAAATATCTAAAATTATCATTTAATATCCTAAAATATTTATTATATTAATAAATTTATACTTATAAATTAAATTTGGACCATCTCTTGGGATTTTCTATTGAATTTTTACTTAATTTTCTACAATATCTTTAATCAACACATATAAAACTTATTTGAATCTTTTAACCCTTGACCTTATCATTGAACACTCTTCCATATCAAATGATCATTAAACTCATTTTATGACAAAATATTATACTCTATTGTCGGTTTGATTAATCGAAATTATAAATTCGTAGTATATTTAGCTAGATTCACATCAATAATTGACAAATCTCAAACATTCACCCTAATCCATCTAACATGAATAGATAATTATTGGGGGTGAAGCTCAGTTACCATAATTTAAAGGCTCATAAAGGAAACCATGAGAAGACATAATCTATTTTTGGTGGATTGTGTTAATCTAGGATTCAAAGAATCAAGCTCAAACACTCCATCTTTTTCAACATTCACACATAAAAAGAACCATGACAAAGCTCGGGCCTTCCATGGTAATAATGATCAAGTGGATTAAAACCGACAAAATTGGGAACTTCAATGTCCTACTAGGTTACAACATAAAAAATTTGTTGATTATTATATGAAATTAGAATATTTATTTTTAAAAGCTTTATTTAAGCAAGTTATATGCACTTAGTTATATAATGTGATATTTAACTAATTTACTTTTTTAAAAAAACACCTTAATCAATTGCGCACTCCAACTCATACAAAACATAGAATAATAGTTACATATTTATCATGTCACCCCCACAATATTAAAGAAAATAAAAATTAAATCCAATTAGAACAAAAATTAATATCAGATTACTAACTTAGTATTAACTTAGTATGGAACCATGATGAAAAAATCGGGTTGAAAACCAGATATGAACCAAGAATTTGGAAGTTTGTCACAATGGTTTGAACAAAAGTCAAAATGACTCCTATGGTCGGGAAATAAGTTTTAGAAAGACCCCAACAAGACCCCAACTAACTCCACAAATGGGATACATAAGTTTTGGAAAGACCCCAACAAAAATAAAAATATAATTTTTAGTACTAAATTAAAGGAAATAAGTTACATAATTTTTTAAAAAATAAAGTAAGTCATAAAACAAGAAAGGGTAAATAAAAAATCGATCTATTGATTAATTTGTCATAATTCAGTTCAAACAATACCGGTCAAGTGCAAGCACATATGCATGACCAGACAAGCATTTGATTCACGCGTACATGAGCATGTGACCCGGCAATCACATGCATGGCCATGCATGTGATATTCTTGCATGTTCGACTGAACCAACTAACACCTAAATTCATAGCCGCCCTATCAACCTAAATTCTGTTATGTTGAATCGAGGAGACTTTATGCAATTCTATGCCTAAGAAGACCAAAATGAGTTCGTGCAGGACTATCGGTAGGCGACCCTTTATTCACTTGACCTCCCATATAAAGAACGTGATCAATTGTGTAACCTAGCTTGCTCACTTTTTTAGTAACTCGTTTATTAGATCTTTGACAAATGAATTTACAATCATCAAACTTCATGTTCTTGGGTGGCATTCGAATAACCTAGAAATCCTCTACACGCCCCTACTCTTATCTCACACCAATAGTGTAACATCATACTTTCTAATAAGTGAAATTAAGCAAATTATAACAAAAATTAAGGTTTAATTAAGAAAGAAAAATATGAGTTGGTATTACAAATTTAGTCTCAATTTGTTAATCAATATAAAATAAGATTTTAAAAATTGATAAAAGTGACTTAGACCAATAACAAAACACTCTCTCCATCGAGAATTAAGAAACGAGAAATACTTCATTTATAACAAGATCAAATTTGAATTGAACTATATTAAATCGAAAAATAAATAATTTTTTATTGGAAATTTATAGAGTATAAAAAGAGATTTCTTGACCTAAACTATGGGGAATGTGTAAAAAAATATTTTAGAAAAATAAATTAAAATAAAAATTGGTCGAATTTATATTTAACCGAACAAGAGAAAATGGACTAAACTGATTGATTAATTTATCAGAAACTAATTAACTATACCGTGGAACTGGTCAACGTTCAATAGGTGGAAGACATCAGCATCTGATTTACTCATGCGCTCCCCAAACTCACTCGACCCACCACGCGGCTCGCATTATTCTCCTTCTGAACTGCCTCATCCTTCCCGGATATTTCTCCAGCACACCCGAAAAGGGATTGCTCAGAAACTCTAATTTACTTTTTTCACAATTCATGCAATAAAAATATGATTTAGTATAGCACTCTCATTTTGGCCTTCACTTAATATTAACTGCATTATATCACTCCCATCCGCTTGAGTTTCACTTTGGAAGTTGAGAGAAAATGCTCCTGACCACTTTTACACACCCAAAACTTTCTAGCTAAATTCCACCATATTCGGACCACCAAAACACCGGATGTTTTGCTCTACAGCATTGTGATGACCTCCTTTAAATCTCCCAGGTCTTGATTTAGAATGAGAGTAGTGAGAAGCCATCTTACTAAAGTCATTTTCAGAAAGAAATGTTGTTAAATTACGATAACGATTTCGGAGCCCCGTCAAGCTTATTCAGATTGGCACAGGTGCCTCAATCTTTCCCTGACTTAGTTAAGTCACTTTCTTCATTTTCCGAGCTATTTTTCGGTGGTACCCCTTTAGCAACCTTGGATCAATACTGAACAAACTAAAAATATAAGTAGCTCTAGCGACCTCATGACATGTCTCAACTACATTTTTCCTCACTAGCAACCGTTACCCCCACCATTTCTAACGGGAAATTCAACTAAACCCATTCGAGCCATAAAATGTTTAAGGAGAGTGTTTATGATAGATTTAAGGGACTAACATTCAGGTTAGAGTGACTCTCACAGAGTAGGGACTAAAATATAAAATTTAGAAGTTTGGGAAATAGATTACAAAAATACAGAAACTTGGTCACTATGATGAGATTTTTAGGAAGTTAGGATGTTAAGGGTTATTTTTAGAACGGAATGGACTAAAGTGTAATTTTTGGAAAGTTAAAGGCTGAAAATGATATTTTGAACATCAACGACTAAAATGGAATATTTTGCAAGTTTAATATCTAAATGAAAGGATTTAAAGGTTAATGGACCAAAGTGTGATTTTAGAAAAATATAAGGAAAAATAAATAAAATTTAAACATATAAAGGGCAAAGATGTGATTTTGAAAGTATGATGGACAAAAAATGAAACTTTTAGAAAGTTGAAGGGGCAATTATGTAAAATTTAAAATATGAGGGGTAAGAATATAATTTTTAAGTGTAAAGAGAAAAGATGAATATTTTAGAAAAATTTAAGGGTAAATATTAAATTTTGATCATATGAGAAGCAAATATGTAATTTTCAAAAGAATAAAAGATACATATAGAATTTTCACAACATCTGAGACATAAGGATTTTTGATAATATGAAAGGTAAAAATAAAATTTTTGAAAAGTTCATAAACAAGTAAGTAATTTTTACAATATGATGGCAATGATGTAATTTTTAAAGTATGAAGAAAAAGAGAGGTAATTTGTGGGAGATATAATTAAAGTATAATATGGAGAAAATAAGACCAAAGTCTAAAATAGAGAAGATCAAGGAGAGAGGGAGTCCATACAAGAATATTGAGACATAGATTGACTATTTATTTAGAAAAGAAAATACCAAAAATGGTATAAGTGGTACTCTCGTGACTACATGAAATTCTCGACATAATTCAATTTACATAAATCGTAGGTCGATAGAACCCTATGCACAATCTCTCAGAAAAACAAAAGGTTATATTTCCAAGTGAGTTAGATTATTGACGTAAGGTTTGATTAGATCGATTGAAATCTTTTTATAGTTTTATAAAATATTATATGCTACATCAATTTTAAAATATTTAAGAATAAACATGAACTCGCTACAAATATCATATTCTAGATACATCTCAATTTAGTTTTGAGATCCAAATTGATTTTGAAATTGAGTTACGACTTGAAAATATGTTGAGAAAACGATATACTTTTTAAAATATTGAACTAAGGTCCTAACGTTATAAAATATTAGCAGATCCAAATATTAAAAAAAACATGCTAATGCCCAATCATTTATGAATTAATAGTGTAACTTAACTTTTTTTATGCAATCTTGAAAAAACCCAAATTTACTAATTTTATATGAGATGTGAGTAGAGCCCATATTCACCAATTTTTATATGTGAGGTGGGGAGAGCCCATATTCACATTTATGAAATGACTAATTATCTCATATAAGTCAACAATTAAATTATTTATTCCCACAAAATTTATTCATGAAAGGCATGAAACATGTGGTAGTAATCAAAGTTGCCTAGAGAGATAGGTCGAGTCGTACTATCATGGCTACTAAAGTATGAGGTATAAGGAGAACATTTTTACTCTAGTGAGTCATCGACACTAGGAGCATTGACATGTATCTATTTGTATTAGACTGTAAGTTGATTGGTTAAAGATTTTATTTGTTTCGATTGGTAAAGATGATAGATTCCTGTACAATGAAATTATTTTTTTTACAAAGCTCGAGTTTATGGCATAATTTTGATTGGTACCAATAATAGATTTTCAGCCAACAAAATTGTCACACCCCGACCCGATTTCTCCGGTCAAACCTAGAGACAACCGCCGCATGATTCTGGTTTTACAACGATTGGTGCCTCATCATCGTAAAATTGACAAGGTGTAAGGCTCAAAATAAAATATATCAAATTACTTTTCAAATTAATAAATTAAACCTTTGGAAAGTAAATTTTGAAAACCATATACCAGGATTATATACTGAATGTAACATATACCTTTGGTTTAGGTTTGACCTTCCCTAGCAACATGTGTCCATCTTTACCATTTTTTACCTAAAATGGGTAATCGGAGGGGAATGAGTTTGACAACTCAATGAGAGGGCTTTGCTAACATCGTGACTTCAAGTTCACGATTCAGTTCATACTCTAAATAGAGTTTCGAAGGTTTAGGTAAAATATGAGTCACTATGGGTAAGATTGTGGAGATATTTAAGAATTAACTTGTATTTAATAAGTTTGAAAGACATTTCTTTCATCAGAAGAAAGTTATACTTTCACCTTACATTTTAAGTTTAGCACACACAATCATACGCCCTTTATCATCAAAGGGATCACACATTCGTAGAACGATCATCAACCGTGCCACTTGTGGGCCGGGGTGCCTTTACTGTCCACCCTGATAGATGTGTACTGCCTCTACCTGGAGTTTGAGTGGACATCAATAGTCTGACACATCAAACCCTGATTACTTCACTATGTCCACTTAATGGGATGAGACCTCATTTTCCCTACTGCCTCGGTCTCCATGCGCATGAAGCTACTCAGCTTCTCGACCTACTAAACGATGAAATCGCCCTTATGCACACTGGGTCATCCAACAGTCCTTAGGCTCCATCACTACTTCATGCAGGTGTCCTGATGGCCCAAACATTATAGTGCATGCACAATCAATAGTCTATTTGAATTATAGCCTTTATCTTTGGCCCTCTATCACATTGGTCTGTCAGCTTGGCTTCGACCCACATGTACTAGCCCAACAAATTTGATGACCTAGCTTTGACAGAGTAGCGGTTCGACCCAACAAGCTTGATAACTCAGCTTGGCTCGACAGGTAGAACACAAAGTTCCTATTATTCAGATCTTTTAGCATCATTCATCACATATTCGTTCTGGACGGGTCCACGCCCATGTCTATTGGCCTTGGACCCACTTTCACAAGATTTTTAAAACATGGCCTTGAGTCCACTTCTTTTTAAAAACTATGGCCTTGGGCCTATTGTGACATTATATTCTGCCAAAATAATATTTTTAGCTTGGTTCACATAATTAAGAGTGAATATATTCTTAAAACGTTTTACTTAATAAAAGATAAAAAATTTCAAGTACTATTACATCATTGGTCTAATCAATACCAAGATCAGAAATCCCACTCACCTTTCATTCTAGGGCATATTCATCCAAGAGGGATCCTTAGTGCACGTGATTCCTTCTACACGACCTTCTACACCATCGTGTGTGAATGTTTTTCGTGCACTAGGTAAATATGAAGATAAGAACTTTTCGTTAAAAGTTATTTCTCATGTAGCTGCATGCATATATTAATGTTATACTTGTAGACCTCAATAAGCACGAAATCTGATTTAAATATTATTTCAATACTACTTGCCTCCACCTTCTACTCCCTAATTCTCTTAATATCTTTCTCTTTTGGCTCATTAATTTTAAATGCCACACTTTTATCAAATTCTTATCTTTTTCTTCTTGACTTTGCTAATAATCTATAGCAGGATGAACTTTCGATCTATTATATTTTGTTGTATTGCAAAGGTAGAGTTAAGTATGACAAGACTACTTTTATGGGCTCACTTGATCCCCAAATTTCCAATCTCTTTATTTATTTTACAAAACATATGTTTATGTACAACAGTAAGGATATCTATCTCCAAGTAATCCCTATCTTGCTGAAGTATAGAAGACTTCTATGGGAGGAAGTCTCCATTAAATAAAAGGTACCCCATTAAAATAACCTTAAAACATTTCAGTTTCAAGGATAACACTCATCATGATAAGCTTCAAACGAGACCTATTCTTTAGGACTTCTTTCAAAAGGCCAAATAAAACATCAATTGCTAAAGTTCTTTCATGGGCTTCATCGAGGAAGATAATGTTGTAGTATTTTATTAATGGATTTATCATAGCCTCTCTTAATAGCATTCTATTAAGACAGTTCTTGCATTACTGCAATCTTTAAAACGAATGTTATTACTTCTTCAATTATGACATTTATCTCTTCTACAACACGCCGAGAAACAGACATAACTGTCACTCTTAGGGGCTGTGTACATGCAATCATCATTTTCTTTCGCTTATTAGGAGTTTCAATATCCATAACCTCTAGGACAAACTGAGGTATCTGAGTGGTTTACCACTACCCGTCTCCTCGGCCAGGATGAGAGACTGGTTCCCCTTCAGAAGTTGCAGGAACTCTTACTTCTACTGCCTCATCAGAAGTAATTTTTTTTCTCCAATATCTCGCAATACCTTAGTATGTTCTACCATTCCAACGGTTGTTAAGGATGGTACCGTTGCTGCCACCTTCAGTAAAGCCTTCATTCGATTTTCTGATCTTGTTGGAGGTGACAAAGGCATCGCCCACCCAATACACTCCTAGCATATTTGCTAGTGCAAGGAAACTCCACCACATATTTCACCTATCCGCATGTATTCGAATCTTGCCCAAATTCTATTCGCTCCCCTAGAACTAATCCATGCAAACTAATCAACACAAAATAAAGTTTCTTTTCTTTTTATCATCAGACCAAAATTCTAGATTAGAGGAGTTGCACTGGTATTACGAGGAGTTGCGCTGGTATTACTTCCGAGGGGTCTCTTCTGACACCACATCTCCAACAAGGTCCCCTTTTTCTCCTTTCGACAAGTCCTTTGTAGCATCCGGTCACCTTTGCTCTCGCTCTCATCTTCTAAGCTCAGTTCACTTTTTGAAGTTATTAGAATGTCTATTTTAGGAAAAGAGAACTTGCCTTTGATGGTTTTCACATAAAATCAACCAATGGGGAGGAGGAGAGAGGAGAGGGAGTGACATTTAGAGTTTGTAATTTGTAAAAAAGAGAAAATGCTAGGATTTTATTATAAAATGATATTTATAGGAAGGCCCAATTGTGGCGAGTTAGTCCCACTTATTATTTATTTATACTTATTTAGAATTTAAAATATAACTTATATTATTTATAATTAATATACCTCCATTCAACTAAATATATATTTATATATACATATTTATATTTTTTAATTTCTCTTTTACAACTTTATATATATTTAATAAATATTCATTTTTAAATTATTTATTTACTCCTAATTTCTCGAATTTAATTTTGTTCCTTTAAGTTATTCAAACCGGTTAAATTAGTTATAATTAGTTAAATAAATTATGTTCATCTATATCAAATTCGAAATTAGATCAATCAAATTTTAAGTTTAAAACAAAATATAAATTCAAAGAAATTTATGATTGATTTTTTTAAAAAATAATTTGGTATTACAACTTTTACCCATATTTTTAGAAGTTTTGTTCTCAAAACTTTTGTAATATATGTTTCTAATTTCTATAGTTATTCTATGCATTCCATTCATTTACTCGTGATTGCATTTTTTTTATCAGAGTAACCATATCCATTGATAATTGATATTTCATTATCTATATTTTACTTTTCAGGTCAAATGCCCTTGTAATACTCTGTTACGTTTTAAGTTAACAAATATTTACTATTTGTAGTCTATTTTATTTATATCTACTCTTTCGGTATGTGTTAACCAACTATATCACCACTCCTTTTGTAGTACTTATTTAATATTTCTTGTCTTTCATTTCATACTCTTTATAATAGGCATTTTATATTATTCCCACATTTTTATTAATTAGTTGGCCTAATAAGGGTATAACTATTTGTCCCAAAAAATATTGGCCATTATTTGTATTGGTTTTTATAATCTCAAAGTCGTTCACTACATTTTATGTTATTGAGTACTCATATGTAAGATATACTTTCTCATTGTCCGACCGATTATCTATTGGTAAAATTATAAGGTTAGCTCTTATTATCAACACGGGTGCCTTTATTGATATGAGTATTGTTCATGTGCTCCATTAGCACTAGTATCATACTTAGTCATTATTGACTAATTTTTCCATCTTTTGACTTCTTTGGAGTACTGACTTACTCCACTTCCTATAGAGTCAATCCACTTTCTTTCAACTTGCTCTTCATTTCTTGTGAATTTACACTAACTCTTGTCACCAAAAAGACTTGCGTCAAGAGTTGTCCTTATAATCATTATTAGAGGTCCAAACTCAAGATAGATATTCGAGTTTCTACGTTTCTCCTTTGGCATGCCATCACCATTCTTTTCCACCTCCTTGGCATACTCCCCTGGGCAATACATGCTTCTCGATTTTGTTAGAGAAGAGGTTTGTCCAAAAGTTTTGCCCCTATTTCACAATTTACTCTGTGAATATTTTTACATAGTTTATTAGGATAATATTTATGATTCATCACTTGACATCATTTTTCTCTAATGACGTCCTTTATTATTATTTCAATACTCATCCAGGGTATCAAGAGGGTGGTACTCCTGAGTTTATCTTGCACACTTCTTGCCTTGTTCTCACTCCACGACGTTTTCTTTAGTGTTATGATTGGATTTTCATCCCTTATTGTTCTCCCTCGACATTCTCAAGTCGGTAACTATTTGTGACTTTACTCTTTAAGGCCATTATTATCTAAGATATTAAACTCAGATGTTATCTCAAGAGTGACTTTTCCTTTCCAATACATGATATTCCATTAAGGCTTTGTAAATCCTTTCAAAAGATGCTTCTTCGCTTTCTCCTCGAAATCTTTGTACTACATCCTTTAGTACTTCCTAAAATGTTCTTGTGGAGGCTTTTCAATTTATATTTCCCCAACATTCTTGAGTTGGTATTCCATCTGAACATTTTCCACAAGGTCGATCCTATACTAAGGTCATGGATAGCTCCATTCAATAAGAGTAGCCCTAATTGAAAGATAAGGCTATTAGGATCTTTGGGGGATGACAAGTGTAAGTCTTACACAGTACTTTTCCAGTGCTTTTGCTTTTCAAAAATATTTTCACTTCCCCAAAAACCAAGTTAGAAAAATATTTTACTCTAATACCACTTAAGTTGTCACACTCTAACTGAGTTTCCACGGTCGGACCTACAAACAACCGTCGCATCCTCCCGATTTTACAACGATAGGCGCCTCATCATCGTAAAACCGTTAGGGTGCAAGGCTTAAAACAAAACATATCAAATTATTTTCCAAATTAATAAATTGAACATTTGGAAAGTAAATGTGTACTATCTCTACCCGAAGTTTGAGTGTACATTAATAGTCTGACACATCAAACCCCGATTACTTCACCATGTCTGCTTAGTGGGATGAGCCCTCATTTTCCCTACTACCTCAGTCTCCATGCGTAGGAAGCTACTCGGCTTCTCGACCTACTGAACGATGAAAATGCCCTTATGCACCCTGGGTCATCCCTCAGTCCTTGAGCTCCATCATTACCTCATGCAAGGTGTTCTGATGACCCTAACATCACAGTGCATGCATAATCAACAATATATTTGAACTATAGCCTTTATTTTTGGCCCTCTAGCACAACGGTCTGTCGGCTTGGCTTTGGCCCACGCGTACTGGCCCAATAAGTTCGATGACCTGGCATCGACAGAGTAGCGGTTCGGCTCTACAAGCTTGACAACTTAGCTTGGCTCGATGGGTAGCACACAAATTTCCCATTATTAAAATCTTTTAGCATCATTCATCATATATTCGTTCTGGACGGGTCCACGATCGTATACATATGCCTTGGGCCCACTTTCACGAGATGTCCAAAATTTGGCCTTGGACCCACTTTTTTTTTAAAACTGTAGCCTTGGGCCCATTGGGACATTATAATCTCTGTACATAATATATTCCCCAAATAATATTTTTAGCTTGGTTCAAATAATCAAGGGGGAATATATTCTCAAAATATTTTACTTAATAAAATATTAAAAATTTCGATTACTATTGCATCATCGGTCCAATAAGTACCAATGTCAAAAATCCCACTCACCTTTCATCCGAGAATATGTTCTTCCCGGAGGGATCTTGAGTGCACATGATTCCTCCTGCATCATCGTGTGTGAATGTTCTCTATACACTCGATAAATATTAAGATAAGAACTTTCCATTAAAAGTCATTTCTCATGCAGCTTGCTTGTAGAACTCAATATTTTCTACCTCCGCCTTCTACTCCATAATTCTCTCAACATCTTACTCTTCTAGCTCATTAATTTTAAATGCCACACTTTTATCAAGTTCTTATCCTTTTTCTTCTTGACTTTGCTGAAAATCTATACTATCCTTATGTACTTTCAATCTATTATCTTTTATTGTATTATAGGGAAAGAGTTGAGCATGGGAATGCCTTTACGAGGCCCACTTCATCCCCAAATTTCTAACCTCTTTATTGATCTTACTACAAGCATCCTCTATTTTTTCTTCACCAATAAGCAAAACAAGTATATCACATGGACCCTCGAGCATATGTATATGTACAACCGTATGGATAGCAGCCTCCAGGTAATCCCTCTCTAGCTAAAGTATAGGAGACTTCATCGGATGAAGTCTCCATTAAAATGAGAGGTGCCCCATTAAAATAACTTTGAAACTTTTCAACATTGAAACTTTTTAGTTTCAAGGATAAAACTCATGACGACAACTTTCAGATCAGGCCTATTTTTAGGACTTCTTTCAAAAGACCAAATAAAACATCAGCGGCTAAAGTTCTTTCATGGGCTTTATCAAGGAGGATAATCATGTAGCGTTTTTATCAAGGATGATAATCATGTAGCGTTTTATTAATGGATATGTTATAGCCTCTCTTAATAGCATTCCATCAATGCGATATTTTAAGACAGTTCTTGCACTACTGCAGTCTTCAAAACGAATGTGATAACCTTCTTCTCCAATTGTGACATCAATCTCTTCTGCAACACCCCTAGAAACAGACATAACTGCCACTCTTCAGGGCTGTGTACATGCAATCATCATTTTCTTCTGCTTATTAGAAGTTTTTATATCCATAGCCTCTAGGACAAACTGAGGTATCTGAGTGGTTTACCACTACCCGTCTCCCGGCCAAGATGAGTGTCTGGTTCCCCTTCAGAACTTGTAGGAACTCTTCCTTCTACCGCCTCACGAGAAGCGACTTCTTTTCTCCAATATCTCGTAATACCTTGCCAAGTATGTTCTAAAATTCCAACGGTTGGTAAGGCTGCTACCGTTGCTGTCGCCATCAGAAATGCCTTTGTTCGACTTTCTAATCTTGGAGGTGATAGAGGCATCGCCCACCCGATACACCGCTTACATATTTGCCAGTACACGGAAAACTCCACCACATATTTCACTTGTCCGCCTCTATCCAAATCTCACCCAAGTTCCATTTGATCCCCTCGAATCAATCCATGCAAACTAATCAGCACAAAATAAAGTTTCTTTTCCTTTTTATCATCAGATCAAACTTCTATATTAAAGGAG
The DNA here is from genome assembly GCA_030064425.1 of Trapa bicornis. NCBI lineage: Eukaryota > Viridiplantae > Streptophyta > Magnoliopsida > Myrtales > Lythraceae > Trapa > Trapa bicornis. The sequence continues at coordinate 14,192,329 of CM057753.1, read as the reverse complement.
TTGCACTGGTATTTCTTCCCTAGGGTCTCTACTGACACCACCTCTCCAACAAGGTCCCCTTTTTCTCCTTCGGACAAGTTCTCTAACATGTCCTCTATAGCATCCCTTTTTGAAGGTATTGGAATGTCTATTTTAGGAAAAGAGAACCTGCCTTCGATGGTTTTTACACCAAAGGCAGCTCCTCTAAAGGCATAATTGATCATAAGTTTGCTGGATAGTGTTTGATATAGTCCTCCTAGATCTCATGTGGTGTATACAAATTTTTCTACAGAACTGCAAGCTTAAGAAGCTCCAAATAAAGTATGCTAGTTCTTCCCAACAAGTTGTTGATCCATAGCCTGCATCTTTTTGTTTTACTAGCATAGCCTACATCCTTTTGTTTTAGAGAAGCCCACAACAAATAATTATATACATCAAGCATCCGATAGTAGCTATAATTTTCCCTAAGAGAATGTAGCATATGTAAGCATCCTCCAAGTAGCCACCTTTACATAGTGTTTGGATCATGGGTATGCAAAACGTTCTCTTCACTTTAATATTTCTCTCATCAATTGACCTTCAAGTTTCCATGGCAAACAAAGTGTTAGTTCTTTGTGCACAATGCTTAAGAATAAGACCGAAATTATCAGCTCTTGAAGAATGCATAATTTGAATAGTCTTTGGAGCAAATCTAAAGCTTTGGTTCCCTTACCCCTCGTCAAGGGCCTTCACGATCTCCATATGCATCACATGTGAAACCCTTTTCTTCTTGCAATTTAAATTGTGATCTCTTGATAGAGTTGAGATACATTAATATTGTTTCAAATTCCCAGCTACAATTCTCGATCCACGCTTCAGATTCATCACCATTGGAATTGAGTAATTTTCGAACTCGCGAATATTTCCTGTTGTACATGAGGAATTGATAACAAATCCAAACAACACTGGTAGCTGATCTCTACTTGAACTCTTTCCTCTATAACCCTCCTGATGCTCTTCTGATGCTGCAAGGCTCCACTTTTTCTTAAAAAACCTCATTCTTCCCGTTAAATAATACCTCTCCCAGAAAGATATTGGTTCATATTTTGGAGTTGGCCTAAACCAACGAGTAATAGGGAAAGAGAGTGAAATGACTAGAATATAGATGTCACCGAAAGCGGGAGAGAAGGAAAGAATACTGCCTCACAACGAACGATATATATGGCCTCAACCGCTCCTGACGGCGGTAGGGGAGCCGAGGAGGGCGTTGAGCTACCGCGAGAGGGAGCTCCGGGAAGATGAGGATGAGAGAAAGAACGAGCGATTGTAGAGGGAGTGATATTTAGGATTTGTAAAATGAAAAAAATGCTAGGGATTTATTATAAATGGGTATGTATAGGATGGTGCAATTTTGGTGAGTTAGGCCCGCTTATTATTTATTTAGAATTTAAAATAAGATTTATATTATTTATAATTAATATGCCTCCATCCAACTAAATATATATATACATATTTATATTTTTTAATTTTTTTAAAAACTTTATATATATATTTATTTTAATAAATATTTATTCACTCCTAATTACTCGAATTTATCTTCGTTCCTTTAAGTTATTTAAACCAGCTAAATTAGTTATAATCGATTAAATAAATTAGGTTTGTTTATATTAAATTCAAAATTAGATCAATAGAATTTTATGTTTAAAACAAAAAAATAAATTCCGAAGAAATTTATGATTGATTTTTTTTTTAAAATATTGGTGTTACAAAAATTATTTTCTACTCGTTGTTAATGTCGACGAACTTCTAGCCAATAAATCATTTTTGTCACACTCTTATGCTATTTGGATGGTCGGACCAATATACAACTCACCACAACTCTCACTACTATTACATCATTAGTTACCATAATAGTTCAAACAAGTTAAATTCAACTTTTCCCGTGTTTCCCTAAAATAATATTATCAAAATTACAGACTCCAATTCCCATGTCTCTTCCTCTATTTGGTTACTTTGCCAAATTACCTTCACTATGGGAATTTTCTTATTATGGAGATTTATTTCTCGACGATCGACGATGTGTAGATGTTCCACTTCATAGGTTAGATTTTCTTCTAACTCTAGTAGGGGACTTGTCATTACATGACTGGGGCCGGGCTCGTACTTCCTTAGGACTGATATGTGGAATACATCATGTATTCTCTGAACTCTAGTGGTAACCCCGGTTGATAGGCGACCGGTCCTGTTCTTCGGATAATTGTGTAGGGGCCTATGTACCTTGGTTTCAATTTCCCCATTTGTTGAAATCTCAGAATTCTTCTCCAAGGCGATACCTTTAGTAACACTTTATCCCCTACTTCAAACTCCAATTCTTTCCGTCCCCAGTCTGTGTAGCTCTTTTGCATATCTTGGGTGGCTTCAAGTTGATTCCTTATCAACTTGATCTTCTCCATCGTATCCTCGACCAGTTCATTCTTTTCCAGTCTTCTTTCTCTTACATCATCCCAAAATAAAGGTGTATGACATGGTCTACTGTACATGGCATCATACAGTTCCATTTGTATGTTGGCTTTATCACTATTATTGTGGGCAAACTCCATAAGGCATAAATACTCCTCCCACTTTCGATTCATAGTTAGGACACATGATCAGATCTTGTCTTCCAATGTTTGGATTGTACGCTCTGTCTGTCCATTGGTTTATGGGTGGAATGCTTTACTCAAATGGAGTTTTATCCCTATGGATTCTTGTAGACTAGGCTAGAATCTTGACGTAAACCTTGTGTCTTTGTCAGATACTATCCTCATTGGAATCCCTTGTAACCTCACGATTTCCTCCATATACAGCTTTGCCAACCTTTCGATTAAATTGGTTACCCGTATAGGTAGGAAATTGACTGATTTAGTTAATCGATCCATGATTAGCCATATGGCGCCGTGTCCCCTTCGTGTCACAGGTAGTCTCATCACAAAATCCGTAGTGATATTCTTCCATTTCCATTTAGGGATGGGTAAGGTTTGCAGTACTCCTGAAGGTTTCTGATATTCTGCTTTGATTTGCTAGCAAGACAAACATCTCTACATGTAAGTAGTATGCCCCTTTTCATGCCCTTTCACCAATATTCTTTCTTTAAAGTTTTGCACATCTTCATACTTCCTAGGTGCATAACGTATACCGAAACATGAGCCTCTTCTAATATTAACTTTCTTAGTTCCTCTATGTTTGGTACACATTGTCACACTCCGATCTGGTTTGTTCAAAATCCCATTATCAACACGTCACTCCTTTTGGTCTATGTTTTCCCAAGACCGCGAGGAGTCAAGCATATTTTCTGACCTTATTTCCTGGAATAGCATTACACAAAACTCAATATCTTAAAGAAAATCTTAACATACATGACTTAAGGCTTGTCCCTTAGGTTTCTTTATGGGGTGTCTTATTTCCTGAAAAAATAATTTAAAGGGAGGAGATGAGTTTCTACAACTCAATGAGCATGTATTAGGGTAAAGTTGATGTGATCAACTTCGGGTAAATGGAGATGATGAATTGGGGGGAAAGTTTGGGAAAAATTTGAGGATTTCAAAAATTGAGGGACCTTTGTGCATTTTTTCTAAAATTGAAGGTCAATTGGCAAAGTAGAGGAACTTGGAAGGCCAATTGGTCATTTTTAGAAAATTGGGACCAATTGGTCATTTTTGGAAAAATTGGGGCCAATCATTATATTTGGAAAGTTAAGGGACCAATTGGAAATTTTGGAAAAGTTGAGTCCCAATTGATGATTTTTGACAATTAAGGACCCAAGAGGGATATTGGAAATTCTAGGTTCTTAATTGAAATTAATTGAGCATTATGGACATAAAGTCAAAGATTATGTACTTTAGGGACCTAATAGTAACAAGGCAAGAGTTTGGGCATAATTATAAATACATGGAAATAGGAGGCCTTTCATGCCAAACCTTTCCTCATGAGCATGTCCGAACCCTGTAGGGACATATTGGACAAGAACGTGTGCAAGGGAGCACGACAAGATTTGGAAGTCTGACTGGAACCCGGTTGGCTTGATGCACACCTTTTTGCAATTAAAAAACCACTATGAGTGGTATTTTCCAACATTATACCCGATTTGGGTGATGAACACTTTTGCTAAATTAAAAACTGCTATGAGTGGAGGTTTTCAGCATCATACCCGATTAGGGTAATGAATACCCTTTTTTAAAAGTTAAAACCATTTTCTAGAAAGGATCTCCTCTAATTGTGTGCAATTTCTTAAAAATTTTGGGTGACTTTACTAATGAGAGTTGGGATAGCTCCAATAGGATGGAGCCCTCGGTTTTTGAACTTATAGGGCCTAAGGCCCAATTTTGAAAAACTCATGAAGTGGGCCTAAGGCCAGTGGGCACGGGTTGGAGCCCGTAGACAAATATAAACCCCGTACTTTAGAGATAAGAAAATTGGGAAAAGAATCGGTCAATTCAAATGAGAAAACTAAGCTAGTTCATGAACCTTAACCGATAGATAAAGGGTAAAATGGGAAAATGGAAAGTGGTCGAGGGTAAAGGGTCCCCGAGCTCCCTATATAAAGAGCTCCTCTCGATTCATCATCCACACACCCCAAATCTCCATTCTCACCTACCTGCTCCATTTTTCGGTGAAGCTCGAACCATTGCTCCAATATAGGCCTTTTTCTCAGCCCTAGAAGGCAAGGTCGGGTCCTATAGACTCTGGGGGAAGTCAGCTACCTAACATCAACTTCCTTTCGACAAAGGACTGCTATATAAGTGCCGGCTAAATCAAACAGTGAAGTAGCATTGAAGGATTGAAGTTGCCCGATTTTGGCTAAGCTGAATTCAGCCAAATTCAGCCCTCCTCCCACCAAACCAAGCCTCCCTGACACCCCCATGACCCTCACACGGCCGTAACCGAGCTGAAAGATAAGCCAATTCGACCCTCCTTTGTCATGGCTGGTTGAAGTTAGATAGAGAAAATGTTGAACTTTATTGATAGAATTCTCCCTCGATTTGATATCTATTGTAGCAATTCCTGATCCTAGAAAAAACCTCAGGATGAGAGCTACCTTCCCAGATAGAGAGCTCGGACCGTCGCACCTCCAATGGTAAGCTTTCAAGCTTTCTCTCTCTACGAACGATTTTTTGGCGAAGCTCCGTTTGAGCTCATTTCAGACTCAAATCATGCTATTCAAAGCTCAATTAAATCATATGGAAGTATAGGAACTAAATTATACCTCCAATTGAAACAATTAACCCCAATTGAATGGCCAATTTGAAGAAATCAAATTCGGTCAGTTTGAATGGGAGAAATTGGGGAAAAGTTTTGGAGAAAATTGAGGGACCTCTTTGCAATTTCCCAAAATTGAAGGCCAATTGGTCATAAGAAAGAACTTGAGGGATCAATTGGTTAATTTTGGAACATTTGGGGTTAAATTGCTATTTTTGGAAAGTAGGGGCAAAATTATAATTTTTGAAAAATTGGGAACCAAATTGGAAATTTGGAAAAATTGAGGCCCTTATACAATTTTGAGTAAAATGAGGATCCAAAGAGAATTTTGGAAGTTGTGGGACTCAATTTGGAAAAAAGTTAGCATTAGGGACCTAAAGTCAAGGAAAATGAACTTTAGGGACCTAAGTGCAATTAACTAATAATTTTGTGCCTAGTCACTCATATGTGAGAAAACGAAGGCTGTCATGCTAGACCTTAATTAACAAAGATGCCCCAAAATGTGTAAGGACACGAGAGATGGAATGCCAGCAAGGAAAAGCTAGCGTGGACTCGTAAACCGACTGGGGACAAACATGTCATAGTCATCGGGTGAGTGGGCATACATAACGTCATACCCAATTGGGGTGATGAGCAAGTTTAAAAGTTAAAAACCTACTTATCGGTTGTGAGTAGAATTATCTAACATCATACCCAATTTGTATGATAAACTTCCTTTAAGGAAGGAGAAACTCGCTTACTGGTTGTAAGGCAGAGATATCATCACATTCGGTTGGTGTGATGAAGTTGAAAATAATCTTTTTGTCATAAGTGTTCTCCTCTTACTGTGTGCCAATGCTTAAAAGATTTGGGAGACCTTCTTGATGGGAGCTAGAATAGCTCAAATAGGCAAGAGGCCATTGTTTTTGAACTCATGGTTGCTAAATGCCTGGTTTTGGAAAATCATGTGCAGTGGGCCCAAGGCCAATGGGTACGAGCAGGAGCTCATAAACAAACTTGAGTTAAGGAAGCCATGAAAATTTCTAATGAAATTATTGTGTGATTTCACCATGGTACCGAGTCAGGACCGACAATACTCAATGGGCTGGTGGCAGTGCGTCAGGGCTAGGTCGACGGACTGGTTAAGATAAATAGCTGCAGGTCGGGTTGAGGGTTGGGGCCGTTGGACCATTGACACCAAAGATAATGACCATATGTGAAAAATTATTGCTTGTTCATGCACTTGTAGTACAAGACCATCAAGATGCCCAAGAGGGGTAGTGACAGGTCCTAAGGTGTTAACCCCGCACATTTGAGTTAAGGAAAACCGGGAAAGGAACCGGTCAAACTGAATAAGAAAACCAAACCGGTTTACATTTGGGAATAAGCAATATCGAAATTTACAACTTTCGGGTGATACAAATGGTTCATTAAACATTGGAAAAGAAACTTAAAACAAAATAGAAAACAAAAACCAAATTGGTTCAGGTGAACTAGGTTCTATAAGAACTTCAAAGTTAAGCGTGCTTACCTTAGAGTAGTGTGAGGATGGGTGACCTAAATTGGTATTAATTTTAAAATTAATACCAATAATTTAATATAGAAATTAAATACTACTGCTCCATTTCCCGGTAAAGCTCGAACCAGAGCTTCGACTTCAACAAAGGTTGGGCTCTTTAGAACCGGGGAGAAGATAGCTATCTGATAGCAAACTCCAGTCAATACGAGAATCGTTGGAGAAGCGCCGACGTGATAGAATAGTGAAGCAGCTCCGGCTGACCGAAGCTGCCCTATTTCGGCCAAGCTGAAATCAGCCATTTCAAGCCCTGCTCAGGCCAATCCAAGCCCTCCCAACACTTCCTTAGCCTTTCCACGGCCGAATTTGGACCGAAAGGTAAGCCAATTTGGCTCCCCTTTATAATTTTCGATTGGTGCTAGAGAGAGAGAGTCGACCGAATTTCAATGACAAAATTCTAATCCAATTCTGCATCAATTGATGCGATTCTTGATTCTAGGATGAACCTCAGGATGAGAGCTATCTGTCCAAATCGAAAGCTCGAACCGTCGTGCCTTCACCGGTGAGTAAGCGAAGCTTTCTCTCTCTATAGTTCATTTTCCGGCGAAGCTCCGTTTGAGCTTGTCCCGGCATTAAAACTTGCGATTCACATTTCTGAAGAATCGTATGAACATGTAGAAACTCAATTTCAACTTCAATTTCAATAATTAGAAACGTTTGATGGGTCAATTTGATAAAATAAAATTCAGCTGTGTTAAGAAGTTGGAATTGGGGGAAAATTGGGGATTTTTGAAATTCAAAGGACCAAAATGAAATTTTATGAAATTGAGGGTCAATTGGGCATGAAAATAATGTTAGAGGACCAATTGAGAAATTTTGAAATTTTTGGGGCAAAATTTACCATTTTTGTAAAGGAAGGGCAAAATGGTAATTTTGGGAAAGTTGGAGGACCAAATTGGAGATTTGGGAAATTAAACCCCTTTTTGTGAAATGGAATAAATTGAGATCCTATGATAAATTTTCGAAGTTTCGGGACTCAATTTGAGGAAAAATCGGTATTTGGGACTTAAAGTTAAAGAGAAATAACTTTAGGGACCTAATTGCAAATAAATGAAAGTTCGACTTTCTCATTCATTTGGAATGAATGAAGGCGATTAGGTCGAAGGATAATGAACCAAGATGTTCATATCATGTAGGAACGCGAAATACCGGGAACGCCAGCAAGGACAAGCTCACGTGAATACAAAGAAACAGTCTAGTGGAATTCACGGCATTAACGGGTGAGTGGGTTATTCACATCATACCCAGTTGGGATGATGAGCACAGTTTAAAGTTAAAAACCACTTACTGGTTGTGAGTGGGTTTACTAATATCATACCCGATTGGGGATGATAAGTGCCTCGATATAAAAACCCACTGTTTAGTGGTATTTTAATCATCACTACTTAGAGAAAGTGATGTGAAAGTTATGCGAAAAAAAAACTACTTACGGGTTGTAAGTAGATCATACCCGGTTGGTATGATGAGACTTCCTCGAAGGAAGTTGAAAACCCGTTCATCGGTTATGAACGGAGATGTCCTTATACCGGTCGGTATGATGGACAGTAAAAACCTATTTTTGTCAGAAGTGCTCTCCCCTAACTGTGTGCCAATGCTTAAACAATTTTGGAGACCTTCTCGACGGGAGCTCGAATAGCTCTAATAGGTCGGGTGCCTCGGTTTTGGAACTTGGGGGCTAAATGCTCGATTTTGAAAATCTCGTACAGTGGGCCCAAGGCTAGTTGGCACGAGCAGGAGCTCGTAAATGAACATGATATATGTGCCATAAAACTTAATAAGTGAATTGTTTGGCCATGGTACCAAGATAGGACCGACATGCTCAGTCAACTAGCGGCAGTGTGACATGACAGGTCGACGGACTAGTCAAGACAAACAGCTGCGGGTTGAGTTGAGAGTCGGGGCCGTTGGACTAGTGGCACCACAGATTACATGGCAATATAAGAAAACATTGTTTGTGCATGCACTATGAGTATGGGATCATCAAGATGCCCATGAGGGGTAGTGATGCGTCCTAAGGGCACTGGACGACCTGGTGGCTATAAGGGCAGTTCGTCGTTCTAGGTGTCTGTGCGAAATCTGGAGTAGCACGAAGCGCATGAGACCGGGGTGGGGACAGGATGAGGTCTCTGTCCTCATACGGACATGAAGAAGTGATTTCGGGATTGTGGGTAGGTTGTCATGTACATCCACTCATTCCCAGGGTAGAAGTGGTCGTACTTCTATCCGGGTGGTAAGAAAAGTCGCTCCGAAGCCACTAGCGGGTTCAGTAGTGATACTGACTTGTGAATGTGTGTAACCTTCACGATGAAGGATGTGTGTTGGGTGATGACACACCGTGGTAACTAAGAAATAATGGAAAAATCCAAAATTTTAAATGATGGGATTTTTGAAAACAAAGGAGTCTGGCACACTCTATATAAATGTTTTTCTTAAAAGTCAAAAGCTTTTAAAAAACCCATTCACTGAGTAGTCGTACTCACCCCCTCCCTTATATTCCTTTCAGGAAATCCCGGAAAGCCTCCCCTTAAAGACCGTCAACTAAGATGCCTGTAAGACAGGTATGTAAAGTTTTAAATTTCATGCAGTTTTGATTATGCTATTCCAGGAAAAAGGTGCAGGTTAAAGGATGCCTTACTCTTTACAGTTTACAATAAGGGGAAAACCCTTTAATAAACTGGGAGAGTGACGGGTTGATCACGGGGATCCGACCAAACCGGGTCGGGGCATGACATAAGGGCTACTGGACGACATAGTAGAGATAGTGCAGTTCGTGGTGCCAGTCAGTCGGGAAGCTCGGAGTAGCTTCTTTGCGCATGAGATCGGGGTGGGGTCGGGATGAGGTTTCTATCCTCATACGAACACGAAGTGGTATTATGGGTCTGAGGTTTGGATGACAAGAACATCCACTTAGACCCAAGGTAGAAGTGGACAGGCTTCTATCTTTGTGGACGGTAATGACACCCCGATCCACAAGTGGGTGCAGTGGATGGGCTGCACCTGCGAATGTGTGTGCCCTTCCTCATGAAGGGCGTGTGTTGTTTGCTAAACACACCTAATATGGTAACGGAGAAAAGGTTTTGCAAACCAAACTTTGAGGAAACTTTTTTTAAAGGAAATGATAACCCTGGCACGGTTTGAATGAAGCTATTTTTCTTAAAAACTCACTCCTAACACCCACTCGCTGAGTCATAACACTCACCCCTCCCTTTTATCCCATTTTAGGAATAAGGAGATATAATAAAGAAAATGTGAAGATGTATCCCTCATTAGGTATGCTTAAAATTTCTTTTAAGCTTGCATTTAATTAATTTACGCTATTCTAGGGAACAAGGTTGAAATTATGCCTGACTCCTCTTGATTAAAAGAGGGGAAACCGCTCTTAAACCAAGGAAGCGGTGGGTTGATCACGAAAATCCGACCAAACCGGGTCAGGGCATGACAAATATGATTATAAGAGCCATGAAAACTTTCATAATTGGTTAATTTTGTGTGAATTTCCATGATGTTGAACCTAGACCAAAAAAACTCGATTGGTTAGTCGTAGTGCGCCTGTGCCAGGTTGATGGATCGGTCAGACAAACAACTATGGAGCCCAAGTTGAGAGTCGGGGCTGTTGGTGTCATGCCCCGACCCGGTTTGGTCAAAACCCCATGAGCAACTCACCACTCCCTTTGGTCTAAGAAGGATCACCCCTTCTCAAGGCCGCAAGGAGTGAGGCATAATTTTTGACCTTGTTTCTTGGAATAGCATTATATAAAACTTAACAATTAAAAACCTTAATGCATACCTGATTTAGGATTTTGCTTCGAGATTTCCTTAAGGTTTAGTCTCCTTTCCTAAAAGAAGGGTTTAAAGGGAGGGAGTGAGTTTCTACAACTTAGTGAGCGAGTGTTGGGGAATGAATTTTCAAAAATATAGTTTATCAAAACATTTAATACATCCTTCTTTAAAACCTTTCATCCTTTTCAAAGCCTTTGTGTGTTTAGCTCTTTTGGTACATCCCCATTCCTTGTGACGCATTTAGCAATCATATACATGCCCTTTATTATAAAGGGTATACACGTTCGCTGGTGCAGCCCGCCTACTGCACCCACTTGTGGATCAGAGCGTCTTTACCTTTCACCATGATAGAAGTCCCTGATTTCTACATTGAGTCTGAGTGATGCTCGAGACACTAGGCCCTCAAACTCAACATAACTTCGTGTCCATATGAGGATGGAGACCTCATCCCTTATGCACCACAGTCTCAATGCACAAGAAGCCCCAACATAGTAGCTTCATGACTAACTGGTTCGATGAGAAGTCCAAACACAATAGCTCATCCTTCCCTTGTCACCCCCATGTCGTCCATCAGCCCTTGGAACCCATCACTACCCCCTTGGGTGTCTTGATGGTCCCAAATTCAGAGTGCATGCACAAATATTAGTCTTTATATATAAACTTTATCTTTTGTGCCAATGGTATAATGGCTCCGACACACAACCCGACTTGTAGTTATTTGCCTGACCGGTCCGTCGACCTAGTCTTGATCCACTGCCACTAGCCCATAGAGCCTTGTCGATCCTAACTCGGTATTGTGACGAATCACACAAACATTTCCACCTTTTAATGAGAGTTTTCATGGCTCTTCCTATTCATGTTTTTTTACGGGCTTTAGCCCGTGCCAACTAGCCTTGATCCCACTTCATGAATTTTTCAAAACTAGGCCTTGAGCCTTGTGAGTTCAAATTTGAGGCCCCTGACCTATTAGAGCTATTCTAGCTCTCATCAAGAACGTCTCCCAAATAGTTTAAGCAATGGCACATAGTCAGGGGAGAACACTTAGACAAAATATCTTTTAACTTAGAGTACTCATCACACCAACTGGGTGTGATGATAGAGGTAGGTCTGCTTACAACCGTTAGGCAGGTTTTTCCTTTCTTAAAAGTTTCCATCATCTGAACCAGACATGATGTATAAAAAGTCCCACTTACAACTTGTAAGTAGATTTATATCTTAATAAATGTGTGCTCATCATCCCAACTGGGAATAACACTTAAAATGTCCCACTCACCCGATAACTGTGACGCGTTCGTCCCTAGTTAGCTTTCCAAGTCCTGCTTGAGCTCCTTTGCTTACGTGCTATCCGAATTCATTCCTACATGGTTTGAATATCCTTATAAGGAATGGATTGGCATGAGCCCCTCTATTTTCAAGTATTTACATTTGGGCCCTTATTTAGTCTTATTGCAATTAAGTCCCTAAAGTCTAAATTTTTTTAATTTAGGTCCCCAAATGCTCATTTATATTAAACCAAGCCCCGAGGCTTCCAATATCCTTCTTTGGTCCTTAATTTTCTAAAAATGGTACATGGGGCTCAAATTTTCCAAATTTCAAAATTGGTCCCCCAACTTTTTCAAAATTATGGTTTTGCCCCTAAGTTCCAAAAATGGCCAATTGGTCCCAATTCTTTCAAAATTGACCAATTTGCCCTTCAACATCTTTCTCATTACCAATTGACCTTAAATTTTGAGAAATTGCATTTAGGTCCTTCAATTTTTTGAAATTCCCAAATTTCTCCAAGTTCTTCCCCCAATTTCACCCCTTTCTACTAACACATTTTGATTTCTTCAAATTGGCCATCCAAACATGGTTAATTGCTCCAATTGATGGCATGGATCAATTTTTACACTTCAATACAAACCAAAAATGTAGAATTTGGGTTCGAAACGAGCTCAAACAGAGCTTCACCGGAAAATTGTGCGTAGAGAGAGAAAGCTTCAAAAGCTTACCGTTGGAGATGTGATGATATGAGTTCTTGATCTGGGGAGTTAGCTCTTGTCGTTAGGGTCCTTCTAGAAGAAAGAATCGCCGCAATTCATGTCATGAGCAGCAGGAATTTGGTTAGTGAAATTTGGCACTTTCTCTCTATAGAACTGAACTGCACCGATGGAGGAGGGCCAAATTGGCTTACCATTTTCCTTGGAGAGGTCGAGTGCAAGCCGTAGAGGCTAGGGGGAGGCTTGGTTTGGCAGTAGGAGGTCTGAATTAGCCTAATTCTAATTGGAAAAAATAGGGCAACTTCAAACTGATGAAGCTACTTCACTGTTTGATCTGTCTGACACTTCTCCGACGATCCTTGGGTTGAGAGGATGTTGTTGTCAGGTAGCTGACTTCCCTTGAAGACTGTAAGACTCAAGTTTGCCTTCTAAGGCTAAGAAAAGTGCCCAAGTCAGAGCTCTAGTTGAGCTTCACTAGAAAACTAAGCATTTCAAAGGAGTAGAGGATTTGAGGTGTGTGGAGGATGAATGGAGAGGAGCTCTTTATTTAGGGAGATTAGGGACCCTCTGCTCTACTAGTTTCCATATTGGTCGAGCTTATCCTCTTCAGAAAATGCCCAAATCGGAGGGAATATTCCCTTGTCGGAAAAGGAAGGTTTTTCAACCATTGATGAATAGAGTTGTTATCCCAAGGAAGAAAACGACATTGTTCTGTACCGGACCGGTCTAGTCCGACCGAGTTCGGTGACGAAAATTGGTCGGTTTAGGCCCGATTCGACTGGTTTTCTCAAAATTAAAATTTTCTAAATTAGTCTAAATTCATTTTCTATCTAATGGTGGCCTCAATTTTACAAATTGAGATTTTCAAGCCACTTAGAAAAATAAATTAAGAAACCAGTTCATCCATGGTTCAACCTAGTTAAATCCAGTTCACCTTGAACCGATCCAGTTTTCCCATCCAATTTACTTCATGGTCCTTCCTCATGATTTTTTTTTTATTTTTGGTCCCTTGGGATTTTCTAATTTCCCATTTTAACCCCCTCTTTATCATTTTTTATTCCTTAAGTGTTTCTGTTTTCTCTTTAATTTGACCGTTTCTTTCCCGATTTTCCTTGATCCTAGGTGACGAGTTTCACAGTTGGCACCAAAGAGAATGTGTTAACCTCATCCCTTAAAGATAAGGAAACTGGGGAAATTAACGTCAACTCAAGTGAGAAAACTGAATCGGTTCATGAACCCCAACCGTTAGAGAAAGGGAAATTTACAAATTTTCAGTGACCCAAAGAGTCATAAAAATCATGGAAAGTGACTTTGGGATAAATTGGAAGAGAAAACCAGATCGGTTTAGGTGAACCGGATTTGAACTGAATTGAATTGGTTTGGACTGGTTTGAACCAACATTGAACCGATTGCTAAATTCATTTTTCTAGGTGGCTTAAAATATTTAAATTGGGGAATTGAAGTCGCCATTGGATAGATAATGAATTTCAATATATTTAGAAATTTTTAATTTTGAAAAACTTGGTTGAATCAAGCTTAAACTGATCGGTTTAAGCACTGAACCTAGTTCAAACTGGTCCAGTCCAGTTCGAAACAATGTTATCTTCTTCCTCGAGATGACGATACTGTTCACTCACTAGAAGAATGGGCAGCGCTGATAGAAACGAAATGTTTCTATTCAGGGCATTTCAATTCATGAATGAGCACCATTAAGGTGCCAAATAGTCAGCCAAAGAGTCCCCGAGCTCCCTATATAAAGAACTCCTCTCCAATCATCCTCCTTACACCTGAAAACTCCATCCACTCTCTACTACTCAATTTTTCGATGTAGCTCGAACCAGAGCTCTGACATTGAGGTTTTTCTGACCCTTAGAAGGAGAGATCAGGTTTCTTAGATTACAGGAGAAGTCAGCTACCTGACGACAGTCTCCATTTGATCTGACTACCGCCAGAGAAGCATCGACGTAATCAAACAGTGAAGCAGCTCTAGCAGATTGAAGCTGCCCTGTTTCGACTGAGCTATAATCTGCCGAATTCAGCCCTCCCCAGGCTAAAACAAGCTCTCTTAGCACTCCCGCAACCCTCACATGACTGAATTATAGTTGAAAGGTGAGCCAATTCGGCCCCTCTGTCATTTCACTGACCAAATTCTCCCTCTATTCGATATGAATTGTTGTGATTATTGATCCTAGGAGTAACTCTAAGACGAGATCTACCTACTAGAATAGAAAGCTCAGACCTCGATACCTCCAACAGTAAGCTTTCAAATCTTTCTCTCTCTAAGCACAGTTTTCTGGCGAAACTCTATTTGAGCTCGTTTCGGACTCAATTTATGCGATTCAAAGCTCAATTGAATCATATGGATGTGTAGGAACTGAATTATACCTCCAATTTCAACAATTAACCTCGATTGAATGGTCAATTTGATGAAATCAAATTTGGCTAGTTTGAAAGGGGAAATTGGGGGAAAATTTGGGGATTTCGTAAAATTGAGGGACCAAATTGTAATTTCCCAAAATTGAGGGTAAACTGGCCAGGAAAAGGATGTTGGAGGACTAAGTGGTTGATTTTTGAAAATAATTGGGGTCAAATTACTATTTATGAAAAGTAGGGGCAAAATGTTATTTTTGAAAAATTGGTGACCAAATTGAAAATTTGGAAACCTTGAATCCCTTAAACAATTTTGAGAAATTGAGGACCCAAAGTGAATTTTTGAAGTTTCGGGACTCAATTTGGGGAAAAGTTAGCATTAAGGACCTAACGTCAAGGAAAAAGAACTTTAGGGACCTAAATGCAATTAACTTTAAACTTTGAGTTTAGACGTTAATTAGTGAGAAACAAAGGCTGTTATGCCAAATATTAATAGATAAGAATGTTCACATCATGTAGGAACACGAAGGACCGGAACGCTAGCAAGGATAAGATAGCGTGGAGCCGAAAATCGACTAAGAAGGAATACACTACGATTATCGGGTGAGCGGGTGTATTCACATCATACCTAGTTGGGATGATGAGCACTTCGTTAACGAAAAACCACTTCTGTGTGGGATTTTAACATCACAACCGGTTGGAGTGATGTGAGAATTAAGTGGAAAAACTATTTACCGATTGTAAGTAGAGAGATCATACCCAGTTGGTATGATAAACTTCCTAGAAGGAGGGAGAAAATCTACTTGCCGGTTGTAAGTGGAGATGTCATCACATCCAGTTGGTGTGATGAGTTGAAATGTTATTTTGTCAGAAGTATTCTGCTCTGACTATGTCCCAATGCTTAAAATGTTTAGTATACCTTCTTGACGAGAGCTAGAACAGCTCAGCTAGGCCAGAGGCCTTAGTTTTGGAACATGTGTGCTAAAATGCCTTATTTTGGAAAATCACATACAATGGGCCCAAGGCCAGTTGGCATTAGTGGGAGCTCGTAAACAAACATGTGATATTTATTATCAGAGCCTGTTTCCTCGAATACATATTAAAGACTAGAAAATATAGTAACTGATAGGATTTATCTTAAAATTTTCAGATGGCTCACAGAAGTGGAACCAAGAAAACTAGGGATGACTCTGCTCAGTACCCTGTCCTCGTAGGAGGACAACCATAGAAGCTTCCCAAATGCCTGAGGCATGGTAGAAATCTCTAAAGACCAAATGGAGAAGTATCCTGGAGAATGTGCTAGGACCTATTGAGGGCACAACTCTAAGTATAAAGGAAGCCAAGCGTGAAGCTACAAACATTAGTAAAGGGTGTATAACCTTACGTAAGTGTTTATCAAGAACCCCATAGCTCCTTATTTTGTGACCACTTTCTGTAATAGGGCCAATTGTACTCCTCGGTTAATAAAGTACTCCAATTCCTAAAAACTTTGTCTATCAAAGGATGTAATCTTGTTAGGAAGATAGCCCTAAGAAAAATACCTAAACAAAAGACACCATGGATATTAAGGAGATTATTATGCAAGGAAGGCATGACAAAAGAATTGTCATGGTAAGGAGTCTAGGAGAACTTTGGGGTAACTAAACATGGAACAACCTATTATAAGGTACAAAGGAAATAGGGCATGAAATGAAGTACCGTCCCACACCACTATGATTTAGAATAATACTTCCCAAGGAAGACGCCCTCACAGCTATAGGAAATCTGAAAGGATACCATCCCAAGAAATGTGACTCCAGTTGTAACCACAAATAAAAGGAAACTCCTCAAAATCTTAGTGAAGTGGTAAGAAGGAAAAAGGGGTAAAGGTAGGACTTCAATAAAACCACAAACGAAACAAAAAATAGCTGAAGAGAATTTCCCCTTTAAGAAGAAAATCTAAATAATTTAGGGGCAAAGAAAGGAGTGCATCCACAAGAGAAGACAAGATGAACATTTGATGTCAAACGGGACGTATTGGCATTACATGAATAAATCACCTTGGAAAAAGTAATTATGCCAAATAGGAAGTTCAGACCAACATGACAAGAGAAAGCAAGTAGTTACAACAAGATAGTCAGAGGGAACAAATGACACCCCAAAGAAGACCGAGAAGTAGAAAGGACTACACCCTAAAAAGGTCAGTGAGATGGACATTAAAGACAGGAGAGCTCGAGAAGACAACTGCCCTAAGAAAACCTAAACCAAGGGACTGGTGGAGACGGGGCAGTTAACTAGCTAATACGCGGAAAAACCATAATGTAAGTTCTGACAAAGAAGAGAGAGGCGGAAAGGTCAAATACTTAGAAAGAGAAGGATGAAAGAAATCCTTAAAGGGACCAAAAGGGCCAAATTAACAACTAAACTCAAGCCAAGAAAGGAATAGGCAAGCCTCTCACATAATGATCAAGAAATCTTGAAACAAGGAAGATTTGTACACTCCCTAAGGAAATAGACAGGTATTGGGTATGGATGAGGATGCTGATAGAGTATAAAAGATGTGCCTGCAAGACCTGAGGAGTAAAGGTAAATAGGAGAAGACAACATCAAGGGTAGAAATCCCCTAGAGCAAATGTAAAAAGAAATGTTCGGAGAAAGGGAAAGAATTCTACAAAGGAAGGAAGCCCCAAAAAGACAGGTGTATTCCAATTGAGAGGAAATGGAACCAACCGAAATAGAAGGAATGATAAGCTCACAAATAAAATGTGGGTTGAGATGGAAAAGTTGAGTACCAAGGAAAAATGAGGTCCTAAGAAGGAAATTAAACTAAAGGAATTATTGATGGGCGGATGGACACAATGTGGAGTGCAAGGAACCAACCCTTAATAGGGAAATGTTTCAAAGGAAGTATTGTGATGGTTCAATGTGACCTGTTGGGAGAGTGCGGTAAAACCAAGTAGAAAGAAGAAACTAGTAGCAGTGGGAAACTAAAGGGAATTTACAGAATCCTAAGAAAGACTGAGATCTAGTAAAGACTACATTTTATGAAGAACAAAAGGACGGACATGAAGGATGAGTGATATAGCTGCCCAGATGATTGGATCAGAAAAATAGTGTGAAGGAGGTAGTTAAAGAACTGGTATTCAAGAAAAACCAGGGATTTAAACCATGATAAAGAATGGAGAAGTGAAAAGGGTAAATCATTGGAAAAGAAGAACGAAGGAAAATCCTTAAAAGAAATCAATGGCCAAAATTGGAACTATAAAGTCTTGA
The DNA here is from genome assembly GCA_030064425.1 of Trapa bicornis. NCBI lineage: Eukaryota > Viridiplantae > Streptophyta > Magnoliopsida > Myrtales > Lythraceae > Trapa > Trapa bicornis. The sequence continues at coordinate 14,174,200 of CM057753.1, read as the reverse complement.
GATGGTTAAATGAACCTCTTGAAGGGTAATCAAGGGATTTTTAAACTAGGTGGATGCTAGCTCTAGACATGTGCTGAGGTACGAGTGAGAATGAAAATGAAGTACGAAAAACGTATCCATAGGATCTCAAGAGTAGAGGTAAGCATACAAGAATAGCATCAAGGGACATCATTTAAAGTTATGTGTCTTCAAGGATGTATGAAAAAGAAATTATGGGAGAAAAGGGTAAGAATCCTCCCAAATAAGGAAATCCTAAGAAAGGATACATGATGTAATAAAGAATAAGCGAAACCTTGTGACGAGAGATGAGGAGACAAATTCACAAATAAAATGCATGCAAAAGTAAAAGAAACCCAAGGAAGCATATTAAGAGATGTTGTGGCAAGTAAGAATGAGTGTACTATCCATAATAAGGTAAAGTAGGAAAGAACGTATGAGAAACGTTCGGAGGCCTCAATTTTTGAACTTCGGGGCTAATATGCCCAATTTTGAAAAACTCGAACAGTGGGCCCTAGGCCGGTTGCCACGAGCTGGAGCTCATAAACAAACATGATTTATATGCCATGAAAACTTAAGTAAATGAATTGTTTGGCCATGGTACCAAGACATGATCGAGATACTCAGTCAATTAGCGACAGTGTGACATGATCGAGATACTCAGTCAACTAGCGACAGTGTGACATGATAGGTCTCCGAACTAGTCAAGACACATAGCTGCATGTCGAGTTAAGGGTTGGGGCCGTTGGACCAGGGGCACTACAGATTATATGGCATTATGTGAAAAATGTTGATTGTTCATGCAATGTGCTTATGGGACCATCAAGACGCCCAAGAGGGGTAGTGATGCGTCCCATGGCTCTAGACGACCTGGTGGATATAAGGGTAGTTTGTCGTACCAGAAGTCTTGTGAAGCTCGGAGTAGCTTCAAGTTCATGAGAACGGGGTGGGGACATGATGAGGTCTCTCTCTTCATACGGGCATGGAGATTTGTTACGAGATTGAGGGTCGGATGTCGCGAACATCCACTAATTCTGAGGGTAGACGTGGACGTGCTTCTATCTAGGTGGCTGATAAAGTTGCTTCGATGCCACAAGTGGGTTCAATGGACAAGATGGCCCGTGATTGTGTGTTTTACTTTCATGATGAAAGATGTGTGTTGTTGGGTGATGACACACTGTGGTAATAAGAAATGGTGATAAAAACCAAAATTGAAAATGAAAGGTTTTTAAAAGAAAATAAGGAGTCTGTCACTTTTCGAATCAAACCTTTTATCTAAAAGTTAAATTTTGAAAGAACCCATTCACTGGGTCATTGTACTCACCCCCTCCTGTATATCCCTTTCAGGTAACCCTAGAAAGCTTACCCTAAAGACCACCAGCTAACGCACCTGTAAGAAAGGTATGAATAGTTTAAAATTTTGTGCAGTTTTGATTTATGTTATTCCAGGAAAGGTGCAGGTTTAAAAGGATGCCTTAGTCCTCATAGTTTATAAACAGGGGAAACCCTTAGTTAATCGGGAGAGTGGCAGGTTAATCATGGGGATTCGACCAAACTGGGTCGGGGCGTGACAATTTGTGTGGTATCAGAGCTTGTTTCTTTGAATATATAATAAAGACTAGAAAATATAGTAACTAATAGGATTGATTTTAAAATTTTCCAGATGGCTCCTAGGAGATGAACTAAGAAAACTAGGATTAGCGTTACCAATATCACCCACCACTCTGTCCCTGTAGGGAGATCAACCTAAAATACCCGAGAAGTCCCAAAGAACCAAGAGACGCTAGTGGGAAGTATCCAGGAAAATGGTGCCATGACCTTTTGAGGTCATAATCCTGAGTATGAAGGGAGCTAAGCCTAAGGCCAGGAATGCTATCAAGGGTTTGTAACCTTATCAAGGAGGACGCTTGTCAAAAACCTTGTAGCTCCCCATCTAATTCGTTACCATTTTTGTAATGGGTTTAAGACCCCAACATATTGTATTACTTATCCACTAATAAAGAATTCCAAGTTCCTAAAAACTATATCTCTAAAAAGTGATGTGACCTTGCACCTCAACTATAGGAAGATTGCCCAAGAAAAGTAACCAAACAAACTCGTGTTACCCTAGACATCACGGAGACCAAGGAGATTTTCATCCCGAATAAAGGAATGAATCAAGGGAATTATGGGGCAAAGAAGGCATGAGAAGAGAATTGTCATGGTAATTAAGGAGTTTAGGAGAATTCTTGGAGTAACTGAGCAAGGAAACAATCTATTACAAGTGTAAGGAAATGGGACATGAAGTGAAGTATTGTCTGACTCCACAAGGATTTAGGACAATATTCTCCAAGAATTACGCCCCCACAGCTATAGGAAACCCGAAACGATACCATCCCTAGAAAGACAACTCCTTCTCGAAATTTCAACTACATATAGGAGGAAACTCTTCAAGATCCTAGCATAATGGTAGAAGGGAAAAAGGACTAAAGGTAGGACCTCAATAAACCACAAACAGGAACAAAGTAAAGTTGCAAAAAGTTTTTCTTACAGAGAAATTTCCATCCATTTAGGAGCAAAGAAGGGAGCGCCTCCACGAGAGAAAACCGGCCGAGCATTTGACGACAAATGAAATATCTTGAGATTTCAAATATGACTCACTTTGGAAAAGCGGTGAAGCCAAATAGAAGTTTCAGACAAACATAGCAGAAGGAAGCAAGTCGTTACAACAAGATAGTCAAGGAGGATAAAACGATGCCCTAAGGAAGACCGAGAAGTAGAAAGGACTACACCCTAAAAAGGGCAGTGGGATGGACATTAAGGACAAGAAGACTCAAGAAACATCTGCCCTTAGAAAATTTGACCAAAGGAATGGTAGAGACGAGACAGTTAATGAACTAATACTTGTGAAATCCACGATTTAAGCTAAACAAAGATGAGAGCGGTGAAAGAACCAAGAAAGCATACTAGAAGGAGCTAAGGAAATATGTTAACAGGTAAATAGGAAGTTAGCATCAAAAGATGCTGTGACAAGTAAGAATGAGTGAACTACCCATAATAAGGTAATAAAGGAAAGAACGTCTAAGAAATGTTGAGAAAGTAAGCCCTCCAAATAAGATGTGGCTAAGAACCACAATTAGTGAAATGGGTCGTAGTCCACACGCGCATAATGAAGCCTAAAGAGTGGACAGCTGAGCATAGTGTCAAATGCACGGAATAAAAATGATAATCGAAAGTATCTCAAGTAAGGAATAAGGGATGAAACAGAAGTTATGGATAAAGAAGGATCCAAAACGGGTAAATGCCTTAACATCGATAGGAGTGCAAAGAAAGGAAGAAAGAACCCTACAAGGAATGATAAGAAGGTTGAGCATGTAGCTCCTAAAATGGAAGTCTCTATTGTGAGTGACATAGTAGAGAACAAAACCGAAAGAAGGGAACCTTCCCAAGCAAAGGAATCAACAAATAGATCGAAAGTGATTAATTTAGAATGAAAAATCATGAAATGATTACGAGTAAGTAAAAATGGATTAAGGAATTAGAAAAAAATTCTTAAATATTGTATCCTCTATGATAAAGGGCATGTGATTGTTTGTTAAATAAATCCCAAGCAAGGGGAAAATGTGTGAACCCTTTTTGATAAAGGGTCACATATGGTTATATGCTAATCTTGAACAAAGGGAAGCATTGAAATAATTTTCTAAGATAAAGAAAAACCCACAATCATAGGAAGAAAGAAAGATGTGATAAACTATTTTTTTTAAACTCACCCCCTCCCTTAAAAACTTTTTCAAGAAAGGAGAACTGTAAAATCCCTCATCTCGGATAAAGGAAAATCGAGAAAGAACCGATCGATTCTAAGAGAAAACCCAAACCATTTCACGAACCAAAAATGGTAAAGAAGGGTAAAATAAGAAATTGGAAAATCCCAAGTGACCGAAAGAGTCATAAAAATCATGGGGAAGAACCATGAAGTAAATTGAAGGGGAAAATCGGACTAGTTCAGGGTGAACCATACTTGAACTGGATTGAACCAGATTGAACCATAATGAACCAAATTAGTTAATTTATTTTTCTAGGTGTCTTGAAAATCTCAATTTGGATGAGAGCTACCTTCCCATAACAAAAGTTCAGACCACTACACCTCCGACAGAACGAATTCGAATTAGGACATGAGCAAAGGAGCTCGAACAAGATTTGGAAGGCTCACTGAGGGTGAACACCTCACAGTCACTAGGTGAGTGGGCTTATTTACACTTCATTCCTGGTTGGGGTGAAGAGCACACCTTTATCAAACTAAAAACCTACTTACCGATTGTGAGTGGGACACTTTAAACGTCATATCCGATTGGGGTGATGAACACCTTTATTAACTGAAAAACTACTTTTTAGTTGTAAGTAGGACTTTTTATACATCGTACCTAGTGGGGATGATGGGAACTTTTAAGAAAGGGAAACCCTGCTTATCGGTTGTAAGCAGACCTACCTCTATCATCACACCCGGTTGGTGTGATGAGTGCCTTAAGCTAAGAAAAAGGTTTTTGTCAAAAGTGTTCTCCCCTAAATGTGTGTCATTGCTTAAACTCTTTGGGAGACCTTCTTCACGAGAGCTAGAATAGCTCTAACAGGCCAGGGTCCTTGAATTTGAACTCATAGGGCTCAAGGCCAAGTTTTGAAAAATGCATGAACTGGGCCCAAGGCCAGTGGGCACCGACTGAAGCCCGTAAACAAACATGAATAGGAAGAGCCATGAAAAACTCTCATTAAAAGTGGAATTAATTGTGTGATTAGCCACGGTACCAAGTTTGGACTGACAAGGCTCAATGGGCTAGCAGTAGTGCATCAGGGCCAACTCAAAAGACCGGTTAGACAAATAGCTGTAGGTCAAGTTGAGTGTCGGGGCCGTTAGACCATTGACACCAAAGAGAATGAGTATATAAAAAAAATTATTGTTTGTGCATGCACTTTTGATTTGGGACCATCAAGATGCTCAAGGGGGTAGTGATTGTTTATAAGGACTACTAGAAGACATGGTGGCAATAAGGGAAGGAGAAGCGACTGTGTTTGACCTTCTCATCGTACCAGTTAGTCATGAAGCTACTATGTTTGGGGTTCCTGAAGCTACTGTGTTTGGGCTTCAAGTGCACGAGACTGGGGTGGGGTCAGGATGAGGTCTACGTCCTCATTCGGACATGAAGAGGTTTTGGGTTTGAGGGCCTGGCGCCAGGGGCGTCACTCAGACTTCGGGTAGAAGTTAGGGACTTCTACCAAGGTTGATGGTAAAGACACACCGATCCACAAGTGGATGTAGTCGTCGTAACTGCATCTCGCAAATGCTTGAACCCTTTATAAGAAAGGGCATGTGGTTGTTTGTTAAACACCTCCCGAACAATGAGAAGTGTTAGCTTGGACCCTTTATGATAAATGGGGCAGATAAATGGTTATTGAAAACCAAATCCCAAGCAAGGGGAAAATGTGTCAACCCTTTTGATAAAGGAGCATGTACGATTATACGTGAAACACTTCTCGCGCAAGGGGAAGTGTTAAAAAGAGTAGAACTCACATAACAGTGAAGGAATTTAAAAAGATGAAATGTGTTGATAAACTTTATTTTTAAAACACAATCCCAACTCCCGCTTACTGAGTTACAGAAACTCACCCCTCTCTTTAACCCTTTTCAGGAAAGGAGAACACCCACAAGGAAATCTACAGAACAAGCCTTAAGTTATGTATGTAAATATTTTAAGTTATTGAGTTTTGTATAATGCTATTCCAAGAAATAAGGTCCAAATTTAAGCCTAACTCCACGTGGTTTAGAAGGAAGAGAAATCTTTCTTAGACCAAAGGGGGTGGCAGGTTGCTCATGGGGTTCCGAGCAAACCAGGTTGTGGCATGATAATTATAGTGGTATCAGAGCATGTTTCCTCGAATACATTATCAAGACAATATAACATAAGAACTAAGAGAAAAATTTTAAAATTTTTAGATGGCTCCCAGGAGAGGAACCAAGAAAACTAGGACTGATGTCACCAATACCACCCAACACTCTGTCCTCATAGGAAGACAACCCTAAAAGCTGTCCAATGCCCGAGGTATAGTAGAAGTCCCAAAGGACCAAGAGACATTACGGGGAAATATACAGTACCACCAAGGAGTATGGTGCCAAGATTTGTTGAGGTCACATCCATGAGTATGAGAAGAGCCAACCTAACACCAAGGACACCGCGAGGGACTTATAACCAAGAAGGACACTTACCAAGAACCTTGTATAGTAACTCCCCAAGCTAAACTACTTCTTGTAATAGGGATAACACCCAAAACGTATTGTACAGATAAGTAATAAAAAATTACAATTTTTTCCTAAAAAACTCTGTATCTCAAATAAAGACTCATTCTTATACCTCAACTATATAAGGAGGGGTCACAAAAGAAAAGAAGGACCAAAGGAAGAAAACACAAACAAAGTATAGTATAGATGCAGGGGAACTTTTCCTTAGGGAGAGTTACAAGCCACCTAGAAGTAAAGAAGGAAACGCCTCCACCAGAGAAGACAAGCCCGAACGATGGATGACAAATTAGATGTCTCGGGATGGCAAGTGTGACCTGTTTTGGAAAAGCAGAGGAGCCAAGTATAAAGCAACTAGTAACAATGAAATAATCAAGGATAATAAATGATGCCCTAAGAAGGATTGAGAAGCAGTAACGACTACACCCTACAAAGGGTGATAGGATGGGCATTAAGGACAAATAGACTCGATAGACAAATGTGTAAACCCCGTCCTTTAAAGATAAGAAAATCGAGAAAAGAACTAGTTAATTCAAAAGAGAAAATTGAGCCGGTTAATGAACCATAACTGATAAAGAATGGGAAAAGTTAGAAATTTGAAAATTCCACATGACTCAAAGAGTCATAAAAAATCATGGAAAGGAACCATGGAGCAAATTGGTAGAGGAAACCGGACCGGTTTAGGGTAAACCAGACTTGAACCAGTTAGAACCTGTTTGAACCATACTTGAACTTATTTCTAAATTCATTTTTCTTGGTGGCTTAAAATGTTCAAATTGGAAAATTGAAGCCACCATTAGATAGAACATAAATTTAGATTAATTTAAAATTTTTAATTTTGAGAAAATCGGTCGAATCGGGCATGAACTGGCCGATTTTCGCTGTTGAACCCGATCAAACCGGTCTGATCCAGTTTGAAATAATGTCATCTTCTTACTCAAGATGACAACACTGTTCATTAATACATAAAACTTCCTTCTCAGGCGAACGTGTAACCGCTCTGATCAGGTCATTTTTAGGCGAGGATAAGCTCTGCGTAGAGGGTCCCCGAGCTCCCTTTATAAAGAGCTACTCTCAATTCATCCTTCACACCCCTCAAATCGCCATTCTCTTTCAACTGCTTCATATTCTGGTGAAGTTCAAACCAAAACTCTAACTTGGGCAGTTTTCTTAGCTTGAGAAGGCAAGGTCGGGTCCTACATACTCCAGAGGAAGTCAGCTACTTGAAAACAATCTCCTTTTAACCCAAGGACCGCCGTAGAAGTGCCAACAAAATCAAATAGTGAAATAGCTTTGACAGATCAAAGCTGTCCTATTTTGGCCGAACTGAATTCATCCATATTCAGCCCTCCTCCAGCCTCCCTAACACCCCCACGACCCTCACACGGCCTCAACAGAGCTGAAAGGTAAGCCAATTTGGCCTTCCACCATCGTTATAGATCGGTGTTAGAGAGAGAAAGTGTCAAAATTCACTGATTGAATTCACCCTCAATTGGACTTTAATTATAATGATTATTGATCTAATAAGAAACCTCAGGACAAGAGCTACCTTCCCTGATTGAGAGCTTGGACTGCCGCACCTCCGACAATAAGCTTTCTATCTTTATGAACAGTTTTTCGGTGAAGCTCCGTTTGAGCTCATTTTAGACATAAAAGTTATGGTTCAAAGCTTAATTGAATCGTATGGAAGTGTAGGAACTAATCCATACCATCAATTGGAGCAATTAACCCCGATTAAATGTCTAATTTGAAGAAATCACATTGTCAGTTTGAAAGGGAGAAATTGGGGGAAATTTAGGGATTTCGAAACATTGATGGACCTCTATGCAATTTCTTAAAATTGATGGCCAATTGGCTATGAGAAAAATGTTGGGGGACCAATCGGTCAATTTTCAAAATATTTGGGGCTAAATTGCGATTTTTAGAAAGTAGGTGCAAAACCGTAGTTTTGGAAAATCTCGGGACCAAATTAAAAATTTGGAAAACTTGAGCTCCTTACACAATTTTGAGTAAATTGATGACCTAAAGGGAATTTTGGAAGCCTTAGGACTTTAGGGACCAAAGTGCAATAAACCAACAATTTTGAGCCTAGTCACTCATATGTGAGAAAACGATGGTTGTTACGCCAAACCTTAATTGATAAGGATGCCCAAATCATGTAGGGACACAAGAGGCTGGAACGCCAATAAGGAAAAGCTAGCGTGGACTTTGAAAATCGAATGGGGACAAACATGTAACAATCATCGGGTGAGTGGGCTAATTTACAAATCATACCGGTTGGGATGATTGACATTACTTTTAATGGATAAAACCTTATTACAGGTTGTAAGTAGAGATAATCATTCCCGGTTGGTTTGATGAGTTTCCTTGAAGAAAGGAGAAAATCGCCTACTAATTGTAAGCGGAGATATCATCACACCCGATTGGTGTGATGAATTGAAAATGAATTTTTGTCAGTTGTGTTCTCCCTTGACTGTGTGCCATTGCTTAAAACATTTGCGAGACCTTCTTGACGGGAGCTAAAACTGCTCATATAGGCTAGGGACCTCACTTTTTTAACTAATGGGGCTAAATGCCCAATTTTGAAAAAAACATGTGTAGTGGACCTAAGGCTAGTGGGCACGAGCAAAAGCTCGTAAACAAACTTGTTTTAGAAAGAGCCATGAAAATTTCTAATGAAATTGGTTGTATGATTTCACCATAGTACCATGTTAGGATCGACAGTGTTCGATGGACTGGCGGTAGTGCGTTAGGGCCAAATCGATAGACCGGTCTAGACAAACAGCTAGAGGTCAGGTTGAGCATCGGGGTCGTTGGACCGCTGGCACAAAAGATAATTGCTATGTGCGGAAAACTCTTGTTTGTGCATGCACTTGTGGTACGGGACCACCAAGATGCCCTAGGGGGTAGTTATGGGTCCTAAGGGCTACTTGATGACATGGTGGAGATAAGGGCAGTTCGTTGTGCTAGTTAGTCTTGAAGCTTAGAGTAGCTTCTTTCGCATGACACTGGGATGGGGATGAGATGAGGTCTCTGTCCTCATACGAACACAGAGTGGCATTCGGGTCTGAGAGTTGGATGTCTAGGACATACACTTAGACCCAGGGTAGAAGTGGACGGGCTTCTATTTTGGTGGAGGGTAAAGACGCTCTAATTCACAAGTGGTTGTAGTGGATGTGCTACACCTATGAATGTGTGTACCCTTTCTGATGAAGGGAGTGTGTTTGTTTGCTAAATGCCATCCGAGGCAAGGGGATGGGCTAAGAAAGCTAAACACACCTAATATGGAAATGAAAAAAAGATTTTGATATTTGAGGTTGAAAATCCTTTGAAAAATGAATGGAAAACATTAAAAAAAGGTTTTGAAAAAGAAATTGAATTTAAGGAAAACCCTTTAAAAGGAAAATGTTAACCTTGGCATGGTAAACTAAAAGTGTTTTGAAAACTCACTTCCAACACCCGCTCACTAAGTTGTAGAACTCACCCCCTCCCTTTTACCCCTTTCAGGTAACCAAGGAAAAAATTGAACTTAAAGACCTCCCTATAGTGGAATTGTAAGATATGTATGTCTATTTTAAGATATTCAGTTTTGTATAATGTTATTCCAAGAAAGATAAGAAAAAGGACGTCTTACTTCTCATGGTTTAAAATAGGGTGAAGCCCTTCATGGACAAAAGGGAGTGGCGGGTTGCTCACAGGGATCCAAACAAACTGGGTTGAGGTGTGACAATTATCTCAAGACAATTAAACAAAGAGAATAGTAGGGATGATGCAGTTAATAAACTGATCCTCATAAGAATCATGAACTTAAACCCCAGCGAAGAAGGGAGAAGTGGAAAGGCCAAATGTTGGAAAAGAAGGATGAAGGAAATCCTTAAAGAAATCTATGGCTGAAAATGGATTAGTAACCACACTCAAGCCATGAGGAGGATTAAGTGAGTATCTAAAAAAGAGGTCAATAAATCTTAGAACAAATAGTATCTGAACCTTTCCCAAGGAAGAAAACTTATACGGGATACAAGTAGGATTAAGGAAAGTTATATAGATGTACCACAAGATCTCCAAGGAAGGGTACACAAGAAGAATGACAGTAAAGGATGTCATAAAGTTGCTCTAAGGTCAAATAACCATAAGGGCGAAGAAAGGAAGAAGACTATCAAGGAAAGGAGTCCTAGGGAAGTATATGCCCTCAATGAAGAGGCGATGGATCCAGTGGAATTGGGATAAAAAGATAAATCCACAAATAAAATGCAGGTTAAGGTGAAAAGATCAAGTACAAAGGAAGAGTATTCATGAGGTACCAAGGAGTAAGTTAAACCCAAGGAATAGTAAGTAGGAAGATAGCATCAAAAGATGTTATAACAAGTAAGAATGGGTGGAATACCCATAATAAGAAAATAAATGAAAGGATATCGGAGAAACCTTGGAGGAGTAAGCCCTTCAATTAAGAATTGATTAAGGGGAAAAAACCATGGACATCAAGACTGGTTGTGCTCCACGCTCACTTAATGGAGCCTAAAGATTGGACAGTTGGGCATAGAATGGAGTACACGAAATAAGACCCAATAATTGGGAGATACCTCAGATAGGAAGTAAAGGGTGAACTAGGAAATTAAGGTTGGTGAAGGATTAAAGGTAGACGAAAGCTCTAATTCAAAAGGGTGTAAGAATGTGAAGGAAAGAAACCTTCGAGAAATGGTAAGAAGGTCGGACACGTAGTTCGAAAGATGAAAGTCTCTGCCACGAACTAGGGGAGTAAAAGGTGAAACCAACGAAGGGACTCCTTTAGGTAAATTCAAATAATCGACAAAGGGATCAACTTGGAGTAAAGAACCGTGAAATGATCACGAGTGAGTAAGGATTGATTACAGAAAGGAAATCTTTAAGTAAATGATGCCATTTGATATGAGGAAGGACATAAGGGGGTAAAATTCTGACACGTCAGAAAGTAATGAAGTGATCGGGAAACCCAATCATTAGAACTAGGAAAACCCATTAAGGAAGTTGGTAAGGGATGAGTAGATAAGGAAAACTGACTCTATCATGAATGATATGACGTCAATGGTAAAGGCATGATAGAATAACACTGAAGGTAGTTGAGGATTACAACCAGATGATAATAAAGGATTAAATTATACGACCCCCAAAGATTAGAAAGTCGAGAACAACCATCAAGGAAATGTTCTAGAATTATAATGGACAAAGATAAGTTCTAGAACATGTCATGCTATAAGGGACATGTAGGTTCAACAATCCTAGGTAAATTTGACTCAAGTAAGAAAGAGTTAGTCAGTTAAGCATGAAAAGGTCAAACATAAAACTTGGATCAGAGTTGTAATAAATAAAGTTTGGAGGAAGGAACAATATAGGACAAAAAGATGATAATGTCGAAACCGGTGAAAACAAGTATGAAAAGCTCAAAAGGACATCGAGCTAAGGAAATGCAACGACCAAGGGAGTAAATAGACACAGGCACGGTCGAACATTTTGGAACTCCCAGTCCTAAAATTCTGGACAAGAACCTTTAAGAGGAAGATTCTTACCCTAAGAAGAGTAAGAAGTGGACCTAAGGATGTGTGTTTGGGCTAATGGGTAAGACATGCCTAATTGTGATAAACTCCATGGAATGAATAGATAATGGAAAGGAATAGAAATTCCTTAAGTGCATGGTTTAAAGGGCTAAATGAAGAAATAACCAAAGTGATAGCATGTCAAGCAAACCCCAAGTTGACATCCTGGGAACTTATTCCTAATGTAAAGGATACGTAATCAAGTTTTAGGGACAAAACTCCTGAAAGGAGGGGAGAGTTGTGAAACTCCTCATCTCGGATCAAGGAAAACTGAAAAGAACCGATCGATTATAAGAGAAAACTGAAACATTTAACTAACTGAAAATGGTAAAGAAGAGTAAAATGGAAAATTGGAAAATTCTAAGTGATCGAAAGAGTCATAAAAGTTGTGGGGAAGAACCATGAAGTAAATTGAAGGGGAAAATCGGACCGGTTTAGGGTGAACCGTACTTGAACCGGATTAGGTAATTCATTTTTCTAGGTGGCTTGAAAATCTCAAATTTGAAAATTAAGGCCACCTTTAGATAGAAAATGAATTTAGACAAATTTAGAAATTTTTAATATTGAGAAAATCGGTCGAATTGAGTCTGAACCGACCAATTTTCACCATTGAATCCAGTCGGACTAGTTCGGTTCATAACAGTGTTGTCTTCTTCCTTGGGATGACAACACTGATCATAAGGCAGAAAAACCTTCCTTTTCCAGTGAGGAAATATTTCCTCCGATTTGGGCATTTTCTAAATAGAATAAGCTTGTCCAATATGGAAACTGGTAAGGTAGAGGGTCCCTAAGCTCCCTATATAAAGAGCTACCCTCCATTCATCCTCCACATACCTCAAATACTCTCCTCCTCCAAAGTGCTCCATTTTCTAGTGATGCTCAAACCAGAGCTTTAACTAGGGCAATTTTCTCAACCTTAGAAGGCAAAGTCAGGTTCTACAGACTCCGAGGGATGTCAGCTACCTAACAGCAACCTCCCTTCAACCCAAGGATCGCCAGAGAAGTGCCGACGGGGTCAAACAGTGAAGCAGCTCTGCCAGAATCCCCATGACCATCACATGATCTCCATAGAGGCGAAAATGGTTCTTGATTTTAGAAGGACCCTAAGGACGAGAGTTACCTTCCCAAATTGAGAGCTCAAACCATCGCACCTCCGACATAACAAATTTAGATAAGGACGTGAGCAAAGGAGCTCGAACAAGATTAGGAAGGCTCACCAAGGGCAAACTCGTCATAGTCACTGGGTGAGTGGGCTTATTTACACTTCATTCCTAGTTGGGGTGATGAGCACACCTTTATTAAACTTAAAACCTACTTACCAGTTGTGAGTGGGACACTTTTGAATGTCATACCAAGTTGGGGTGATGAGCACCTTTATTAACTAAAAACCAACTTACCGGTTGTAAGTAGGACTTTTTATACATCATACTTAGTGGGGATGATATGTATTTTAAGAAAGGAAAAACCTGCTTACCAGTTGTAAGCAAACCTATCTCTATCATCACACCTGGTTGGTGTGATGAGTGCCTTAAGCTAAGAAAGAGAAATTTGTCAGAAGTATTCTACCTTGACTATGTGCCATTGCTTAAACTCTTTGGGAGACCTTCTTGACGAGAGCTAGAAGAACTCTAACATGCCAGGGGCCTCGAATTTGATCTCATATGGCTCAAGGCCCAATTTTGAAAAATGCGTGAACTAGGCCTAAAGCTAGTGGGCACGGGCTAAAGCCCGTAAACAAACATGAATAGGAAGAGTCATGAAAAACTCTCATTACAAGTGGAATTAGTTATGTGATTCACCACAATACCAAGTCAGGATTAACAAGGCTTAATGGGCTAGCGTCAGTGCATCAGGGCCAGGTCGACGGACCTATCAGACAAACAGTTGTAGGTTAGGTTGAGTGTCGGGGCCGTTGGACCGTTGACACCAAAAAGAATGGCTAGGTATATGAAAAACATTATTTTTTGTGCATGCAATTTAATTCAGAACCATCAAGACGCCCAAGGGGGTAGTGATGGGTTCCAAGGACTGCTAGATGACATGGTGGCAATAAGGGAAGGATAAGCTACTATGTTTGGGCTTCTCGTCGTACCAATTAGTCATGAACATACTGTGTTTGGGCTTCAAGTGCATGGGACCAGGGTGGGGTTTGGATGAGGCCTTCCTCCTCATACGGACATGAAGAGATTTTGGGTCTGACAGCCTAGAGCCAAGGGCGTCACTCAGACACTAGGTAGAAGTCAGGGACTTCTATCTGGGTGTATGGTAAAGACGTGTCGATCCACAAGTGGGTGTAGTCATCGTAATTGCATCTCGCAAATTCTTAAACCCTTTATGAGAAAGGGCGTATGGTTGTTTGTTAAACACCTACCGAACAAGGGGAAGTGTTTGCTTGGACCCTTTATGATAAAGGGGCAAATAAATGGTTAGTGAAAACCAAATCCTGAACAAGGGGAAAATGTGTGAACCCTTCTAATAAAGGGGCACGTACGGTTGTACGTGAAACACTTCCCGAGCAAGAGGAAGTGTTAAAAAGAGTTGAACTCACATAACAATGAAGGAATTTAAAAAGATGAAATGTGTTGATAAACTTTATTTTTAACACTCACTCCCAACACCCGCTCACTGAGTTGTAGAAACTCACCCCCTCCCTTTAACCCTTTTCAGGAAAGGAGATCACCCACACGAAAATCTAGAGAACAAGCCTTAAGTTAGGTATGTAATGATTTTAATCTATTGAGTTTTGTATAATGCCATTCCAAGAAACACTGTCCGAATTTACGCCTAACTCCTTGTGGTTTATAAGGAAGAGAAATCTTTCTTAGACCAAATGGAGTGGTGGGTTGCTCACGGGTTCCGACCAAACTAGGTCAGAGCATGACAAGAACACTCTTAAAGAAGTTTTAGGAAAATCCTTAAGTCAGGTATGTTAAAGTTTTAAGTTATTGAGTTTTGAATAATGCTATTCTAGGGAACAAGGTTAGAAATTATGACTGACTCCTTGTAGTCTTGGGAAGTGTTGACTCTTATTAGACCAAATGGAGTAGCGGGTTGTTCACGGGGTTCCGGCTAAACTAGATCGGGGCGTGACAACTTGAGTGGTATCAAAGCATGTTGCCTCAAATGCGTTATCAAGACTATATAACATAAGAATTAAACGAATAACTACCTAATTTTTTTGATGGCTCCTAGACAAGGAACCAAGAAAACTAGGACTGCCATCATCGATATTGCCCAAAATCTTGTTATAGTAGGAAGATGACCCTAAAAGCTCTTCAATGCCCGAGGTATAGTAGAAGCCACAAAGGAATAAGAGATATTATGTGGGGATGTGTCGAGTACCACCAAGGAATGTGGTGCTAGCACTTGTAGATGCCACACCCACGACTATGAGGGGAGCCAACCTGATGCCAGGGACACCAACAAGGGCTTATGACTTCGCCTAAGAAGACACTCATTAAGAACCTAGTATAGTAGCTTCCCAAACCTACTTCATGACTACCTCTTGTAATAAGGATAATGCCCCAAACGTATTGTACTCCTTCTCAATTAATAAAAACTCCAAGATTCCTAAAAACTTAGTCTCAAATATGATGTTATCTCATGCCTCAACTATAAGAGGAGGGGTCACGAAAAGCAAGAAGGACCGCAGGTAGGACCTTGAGAAACCGAAAAATGGAGCAGAGTATAGATGAAGGGAAATATTTCCTTAAAAGAAGTTACAAGCCATCTAGGAGCATAGAGGGAAGCGCCTCCACAAGAGAAGGCAAACTCTAAATGTCGGACATCGGACAGAATGTCATGGACTGGCGAAGTGTGACCTACTTTGAAAAAGTGGAGGAGCCAAGAAGGGTTACAAACGAACCTAGTAGAAGGAAGCAACTAGTCACAATGGGATGATCAAGGAGAATAAACGATGCCCTAAGAAGGACCAGGAAGTAGTAATGACTACACCCTAAAAAGGGCGACAGGATGGACCTCAAGGATAAGTAAACTTGAGAGATAAATCTCAAGAAAATTGGACAAGGAGAGTAGTAGGGACGAGGTAGTTAATGAACTGACCCTCATGATAATCATGGATTAAAACCCTGTCAAAGAAGGGAGAACTAAAAAGCCCAAATGTCGAAAAAAGGAAGGATGAAGAGAATCCTTAAAGTAATTAATAGCCAAAAGAGATTGACGACCACACTCAAGCCACGAGAAGGATTTAGTAAGCCTCTCGCAAGGTGATCAAGAGACCTTGAAACAAAGAAGATTTGAACCTCCACCTAATGAAGTAAAGTTGTAGTAATTATGAGTAGGAATAAGGAAAGGGTACAAAGGATGTGTCCGCAAGATTCCCAATGAAAAGGTAGGAGAAGATGACATCAAAGAATGTCATAAAGTTAATTTAAGGTCAAATAACCACAAAGACAAATAAAAAGGTGAAATTTCAGGAAGAGAAGGAGCCTACCAAGGAGGGGAGTCCTCGGGAGGTATATATCCCAATGGAGAGGCAATGTGTCACGCCCTGACCCGGTTTGGTCGGATCCCCGTGAACAACCAGCCACTCTCACGATTTATTAAAGGGTTTCCCCTTATTATAATCCGTAGAGAGCAAGGCGTCCTTTAAACCTGCACCATTTCCTGGAATAGCATAATCAAAACTGCATGAAATTTAAAACTTTACATACCTATCTTACAGGCATCTTAGTTGATTGTATTTCAGGGTAGGCTTTCCAGGATTTCCTGAAAGGGATGTAAGGGAGGGGGTGAGTACGACTACTCAGTGAATGGGTTTTTAAAGGTCTACTTTTAAATTTTAAGAAAAACATTTATATGGAGTGTGTCGGACTCCTTTCTTTTAAAAAATCCCTTCATTTAAAAATTTGTGTTTTTCCATTATTTCTTAGTTACCGGTGTGTCATCACCCAACACACATCCTTCATCATGAAGGTTACACACATTCGCAAGTCAGTATCACTACTGAACCCGCTAGTGTTTTCGGAGCGACTTTTCCTTCCACCCGGATAGAAGTACGACCACTTCTACCTTGGGAATGAGTGGATGTACATGACATCCGACCCACAATCCTGAAATCACTTCTTCATGTCCGTATGAGGACAGAGACCTCATCCTGTCCCCATCTCGGTCTCATGCGCTTGGTGCTACTCCAGATTTCGCACAGACACCCGGAACGACGAACTGCCCTTTTAGCCACCAGGTCGTCCAGTGCCCTTAGGATGCATCACTACCCCTCATGGGCGTCTTGATGATCCCGTACTCACAATGCATGCACAAACAATGTTTTCTCATATTGCCATGTAATCTGTGGTGCCACTGATCCAACAGCCCCGACTCTCAACTCAACCCGTAGTTGTTTGTCTTGACTGGTCCGTCGACCTGTCATGTCGCACTGCCGCTAGTTGACTAAGCATGTCAGTCCTATCTTGGTACCATGGCCAAACAATTCACTTATTAAGTTTTATGGCACATATATCATGTTCATTTACGAGCTCTTGCTCGACCTATAAGAGCTATTCGAGCTCCCGTCAAGAAGGTCTCCCAAATAGTTTAAGCATTGGCACACAGTCAGGGGAGAACAATTTCGACAAAATAGATTTTCACTGTCCATTATACCAACCGATATAAGGACATCTCCATTCATAACCGATGAACGGGTTTTCAACTTCCTTCGAGGAAGTCTCATCATACCAACCGGGTATGATCTACTTACAACCGGTAAGTAGTTTTTTTCGCATAATTTTCACATCACTTTCTCTAAGTGGTGATGATTAAAATACCACTAAACAGTGGGTTTTTATACCAAGGTACTTATCATACCCGGCTACCGGGTATGATATAAAATTTCCACTCACAACTGGTAAGTGGTTTTTATCTTTAAGTTGTGCTCATCATCCCAACTGGGTATGATGTTAGTAAACCCACTCACCCATTAATGCTGTGAATTCCACTAGACTGGTTCTTGGTATTCACGCGAGCTTGTCCTTGCTGGCGTTCCCGGTACTTCGTGTGCCTACACGATATGAACATCTTGGTTCATTATCCTTCGGCCCAATCGACTTCATTCATTCCAAATGAATGAGAAAGTCAAACTTTCATTTATTTGCAATTAGGTTTCTAAAGTTATTTCTCTTTAACTTTAAGTTCCAAATGCCGGTTTTTCCTCAAATTGAGTCCCGAAACTTCTAAAATTTATCATAGGACCTCAATTTATTCCATTTCACAAAAAGGGGTTTAATTTCCCAAATTTCCAATTCGGTTACCTAACTTTTCCAAAATTACCATTTTGCCCTTCCTTTACAAAAATGGTAAATTTTGCCCCAAAAATTTCAAAATTCCTCAATTGGTCCTCCAACATTATTTTCATGCCCAATTGACCCTCAATTTCATAAAATTGCATTTTGGCCCTTTGAATTTCGAAAAGCCCCAATTTTCCCCTAATTTCAACTCTTCAACACTAATGAATTTGATTTTATCAAATTGACCGATCACACACATCTAATTATTAAAATTGGAATTGAAATTGAGTTCCTGCATGTTCATACGTTTTTAAGAAATTTTGAATAGTAGATTTTAATGCCAGAACGAGCTCAAACGGAGCTTCGCCGGAAAATAGACTGTAGAGAGAGAAAGCTTCGATTTCTCACCGGTGAGGGCACGACGGTCCGAGCTTTCTCCCTTTTAAACCCTAAAACACTAAAAATCATAAAAACCATAAACAACCCCTAACAGCCCTAAAAAAACTAAACCCCTAAAATCCCTAAAAAAACCTAAAACACTAAAAAGGCTAAAAATCCAAAAACCCTATAGATCATAAAACACTAAAAAACTCAAAAGCCCTAAAAAACTAAAAAAAACTCTAAACCTTAAAAGCCTAAAACCACTTAAAAACCTTCAAAACCCTTAAAATCCCTAAATAAACCCTTAAAAGAACCCATAAAAATACTTAAAAACCCTAAAACCCCTAAAACCCCTCGGAATCCTAAAAACCATAAGAAAACCTTAAAACCTTAAAAACACTAATAACCCTTAAAAACCCAAACAAAACCGTAAAAATATTCTAAATTTTTTTTAAAAACCCTAAAAATATAAAAAAAACCCTAAACCTTAAAAGGCTAAAAATCCAAACACCCTAAAAACCATTAAACACTAAAAAAACTCAAAAAAACCATAAAAACCTTTTAAAAAACCCTTAAAACCTAAAACCCCCTTAAAAACCCTTAAAACACTAAATAAACCCTTAAAAACACTTTAAAAACCCTAATAACCTCTAAAAATCCTTGGAATCCTAAAAACCCTAAAAAAACCCTTCAAACCTTAATAAACCCTAAAAACACAAACAAAACCTTGATAATACTATAAAAAACTTTTTAAAACCCTAAAAATTTTTAAAAACCTAAACAAACCTAAAAAACCCTAAAAACCCTAAAAATCATAAAATACCATAAAACCCCTAAAAACCTAAAAAAAATCTTAAAAATCCTAAAAAATTCTAAAAACTCTAAAAAACACAAAAAACCCTAAATCCTTATCTCTCTCTTCTTCCCCTCCCTCTCTCCTCCCCTTCTGCTCTACCTATGACTTTCTCTCTCTTCCCTTTCTCCCTCTCTCTACATCTCCTCCCCCTCTCTCCTCCTCTCTCCTCCTTTCTCCCTCTAGCTCTCTCTCCCCATCTCTCTCTTCCTCTTTGCCTCTTTCGATCTCTCTCTTCCTCACTATTCCTCTCTCTTACCCTCTCTCTACACTACTCCCTCCATTGAGATAATATTATGGGTCGATAAGAGGTCGTGCCCATATCTTATGACTTGTACTATAAAGTGGAACACTTACAAACTTATAAATGCACAACATTTCTATATTTTATCTAACCTGGGCCAATAATGGGGTGGACCCATTTCTCTCTCCCTTTCTCACCCCTCTCTCCATCTCTCCATCTCTATCCCTCTATCTCTCCCCCTTTAGGATAATATTATGAGTCAATAAGGGTTGTGACCCATTTTTTTTATGGTTTTTAGGCTTTTTATGGTTTTTTATAATATGAACCCACATTGGATAAAATAGAGATGTGTTGTAAATTTATAAGGTTGGAAGTTTTCCACTACGCACAAATCATAAGAGAATGTTTTTTAGGGGTTTTAGGTTTTTTAGGTTTGTAAGGGTCTTTTTAGTGTTTTTAACATTTTTTTAGGATTTTAGGGGGTTTTACTATTTATGGTTGTTATGGGGGTTTTAGGGTTTTTAGTCTTTCCTAGAGTTTTTTAGGGTTTTATAGGGTGGTTTAGGATTTTATAGTGTTTTAGGGGTTTTTAGGGTTTTAAAGTGTTTTATAGTGTGGCTTAGGGTTTTTTACCATTTTTTTTGGGTTTGTAGGAGTTTTTAGATATTTTTAAAGGTTTTTTAGGGTTTTTTGGGCTTTTTAGGGTTTTTAGGGTTTTATAGGATTTTATAGGTTTTTTCTAGAATATTATCCCACATTGGATAAAATAGAGAAGTGTTTTGATTTTATAAGATTAGAAGTGTTCCACTACTTACCAGTCATAAGAAATGGGTCCGATCACTTATTTGCCCATAATATTATATCGTAGGGGATGAGATAGAAGGATAGTGGAAGAAAGAGTTTTTAATGTTTTTAAGGTTTTTAGGGCTATTTAGAGTGGTTTAGAGTTTTTATGGGTTTTAAGTTTTTTATGATTTTATGGTGTTTGTGGTTTTTAAGTTTTTTTTTTTAGGATTTTTATGGTTTTTAAGGGTTTTAAAGGATTTTTTAGGGGTTTTAAGGGTTTTTAGGGATTTTAGGGTTTTTTAGAACTTTTTTAGTGGTTTTTAGAGTTTTTTGGGATTTTAGGATTTAAAGGATTTACAGGGGTTTTTAAGGTTTTTATGGGTTTTTTATGGTTTTTTTGTTTTAGGGTTTTTTTTAAAGGTTTCTAGTTTTTTAGGGTTGTTTAGAGATTTTTAAGGGTTTTATGGTTTTGTGGTGTTTATGTTTTTTAGGGTTTTTGGTTTTTTTAGGATTTTTAGGTTTTTTAAGGGTTTTTTTTATGGTTGTTTATGTTTCTAGGTTTATTATGTTTTTTTAGGGTTTTTAAGTTTTTTAGAGTTTTTCTAGGGTTGTTATGGTTTTTAGGGGTTTTTATGTTTTTAGGGTTTTTGTATTTAAGGGGCTTTTAGATTTTTTAGGGTTTTTTGGGTTTTATAGGATGTTGTAGGGTTTTTTAAGGGTTTTATAGGGTGTTTTAGCGGTCTTTAGTGTTTTTCAAGTGTTTTAATAGGTTGTTCAGGGTTTTTTAGGGTTTCAAATGTTTTTAGGGGTTTTTAGAGATTTTTAAGGGTTTTTATGGTTCTCTAAGGATTTTTTAAGTTTTTTAGGGGTTTTAATTGCTTTTTAGGCTTTTTAGAGTTTTTTTAATACTTATAGGGTTTTTAAGGTATTTTAGGGTTTTTTTCGGTGTTTTTAGAATTTTTTAACGTTTTTTATAATATGATCTTATATTTGATAAAATAGAGAAGTACTATGATTTTATAAGGTTGGATGTGTTTCACTATTTACTAGTTATAAGAAATGAGTCTGACCCTATATTGGACCTTAATATTATATCATATTATAGAGAGAGTAATAAGGGATAGAGGGAAAAAAGGCGAGAGGGAGAGAGAAATGAGTTTCTCATATTATCGATCCACTTTAGATAAAATAGAGAAACGTTGTGAATTTTTAAGGTTGAAAATGTTTTGTTACTTAGTATAAGTCATAAGAATTGGGTTGGACCCCTCTTCGATCCAAAATATTATCTCACAGGAGTGAGTGAGTTAGAGAGAGCGCAAGAGATAGGAAGAGAGAGAGAGAATAAGAGGGGTATAGAGAGGGACAAATACATGTAGAGGGAAAAAGGAGGAGAGAGAGAAAGAATAAGAGGGGTATAGAGAGGGAGAGATAGATGTAAAGGGAAAAAGGAGGGGAGAGAGAGAGAATAAGAGGGGTATAGAGAGGGAGAGATAGATGTAAAGGGAAAAAGGAGGAGAGAGAGGGAGAAAGTTCTCAAATCCTAAAAATTTTAAAAAAATTCACAAAAACCTAAAAAAATCCTAAGACAACTCTAAAAACACTTAAAAACCCTAAAAACAAATAAGAAAACCCTAAAAACCCTATAGAACCCAATTAAACACTTAAAAAACTGTAAAATACCTTATAAATCCCTAAAACTCTAGAAAAACACTAGAATCCCTAAAAAACTATAACATTTTAAAAAATTCACAAAAACCTTAAAAAACCCCCAAAAACCCTAAAAACACTTAAAATCCTCAAATACACTAAAAACTCCAAAACAAAAAAAATCGTAGGAAAACCCAAAAAACCCTATAGCACCCAATAAAACACTTAAAAAAACCCTAAAAACTCTAAAAAAACATAAAATCCCTAAAAACCTCTAAAACCCCAAAAAACTATAAAAATTGATAAAGCCCAAAAACCCCTAAAACCCTAAAATACCTAAAAAGAACCATAAATCATAAAACCATAAAAAACTAAAAAACACAAAAAATCCTAAAAAAGTATTAAAAACTCTAAAAAAAACCTAAAACCATAAAAAAAAAACCCTTGAAAACTCTAAATAAACACTTTAAAAACCCTAATAACCCCTAAAAACCCAAACAAAACCCTAAAAATACTCTAAAAACTTTAAAAAATCCTAAAAACCTAAAAAAACCTAAAACCCTCCAAAAACCAAAACAACCCTAAAACACCCCTAAAACCCCCTAAAAAACCCTAAAAGCCCTAAAACCGTAAAAACTCCTAAACCCTAAAAATCCTAAAAAAACCATAAAGACCCTAAAAATATTAAAAACCATAAAACCCCTAAAAACTATAAAAATATAAAAAAACCATAAATGCCCCTAAAAACTCTTAAAAACCCTTGAAACTCTAAAAAAAACCCTAAAAAACCTTCTTTTTCTTCTCCCCCTCCCTCCCTCCTCCCCTCTCACTCTACCTCTAACTTTCACTGACTTCTCTTTCTCCCTCTCTCTACATCTCACTCCCCCCTCTCCTCCTTTCTCCCTTTAAAACCATAAACAACCCCTAAAAAACCTAAAAACTTAAAAACCATTAAAAACCTAAAAAATCTAAAAAATTAAAAATCGTAAAAAAACAAAAAAAAACACTAAAATCCCTTAAAAACCCTAAAAAGGCTAAAAATCCTAAAAACCATAAAACACTAAAAAAAACTCAAAAAAACCCTTAAAAACCTAAAACCCCATAAAACCCTAAATAAACCCATAAAAAGCCTTTAAAAACCCTAAAAATCAGGACACAATTTGAGTTAAAATCGACATTAGGGACTTCAAGTTAAAGAAAAATAACTTTAGGGACCTAATTACAAATAAAGGAAAAAAATTGGATTCTCATTCATTTGGAATGAATGAGCGCTATTAGGCCAAAGAATAGTGAACAAGAATGTTCATATCATGTAGGAACATGAAGTACCAAGAACGGCAACTAAGACAAGTTCGAGTAAGGAATTTCACTACACGATTAGGAGAGTAATATTTTTATATCATATCCGGTTGGGATGATAAGTACCTCGAAAATGAAAACCTTCTACTTAGTTGTATTTTAAACATCACAACTTAGAGGAGTGGTGTGAAAATGACATAGAAAAACTACTTACTGGTTGTAAGTAGATCATACTCGGTTGGTATGATGAAACTTCCTAGGAGTAAGTGGAAAACCCGTTCATCGGTTATGAGCGGAGATATCCTCACACTCAGTTGGTATGATGGATAGTTGAAAATATATTTTTGTGAGAGGTGCTCTCCCTAACTATGTGCCACTACTTAAATGATTCGGGAGACCTTCCTGGTGGGAGCTCGAATAGCTATGTTAGGCCAGAGGCCTCGATTTTGGAACTTGGGGCTATTATGCCCAATTTTAAAAATCTCGAACAGTGGGCTATAGGCCAGTTGCCATGAGCAGGAGCTCGTAAACAGTGGACCATAGGCCATCTTCCTCTCTCTCTCTCTTACTTTTCCCTCTACATCTATCTCTCCCTATCTCTATCTCTCCCTCTCTCTGCCCCCACCTCTTCTTCTTTCTCTCGTTATACCACCACCCATTCTCAATCTCTCTCTTCCTCTCTCCCTCTTTCAATCTCTTTCTAAAAAACCCTAAAAAACACTAAAACCCTAAAATCCATAATTAACCATAAAATACCCAAAAACACTATAAAAGCCCTAGGTATCCCAGAAACCCTAAAAGACCCTAATAAATCCTTAAAAAATCTAATAACACACAAAAAAACCTAAAAATACTCTTAAAACTAAAAAAAATCCTCAAAACAAAAAAAAACCTTAAAACATAATAAAACCTTAAAACATAAAAAAAACCTTAAAACAAAAACAACCCTAAAAACCCTAATTACGCTAAAAACTCTAAAAGCACTAAAAAACATTAAAACTCTAAAAAAAACTTTAATAACCATAAACACCATAAAAAACCATAAAACACCTGAAAACCATTAAACAAACCCTAAAGTACTCTAAAAAATCCTAAAAAACCCTAAAAACTCTAAACAACACTAAACAACCCTATAAACCCTATAGACCTAAACAAAACCCTAAAAACTCTAAAAGATAGAGGGAGAGAGGGCGAAAGGGTTTTTAGGTTTTTTTAGGGTTGTTTAATGTTGTTTAGTGATTTTTAGGGGTTTTAGGGTTTTATGGTTTTTATGATATTTAGGGTATTTAAGTTTATTTTGGTATTTAAGTTTATTTTGGGATTTTTAGTGTTTTTATGATTTTTATTGGGCTTTTTTAGGGCTTTTATGGTTTTTTTAGGGGTTTTAAGATTTTTTACAATTATTTATCTTTTTTAGGGTTTTAAAGTTTTTTAGAGTATCTTTAGGGTTGTTTTGGTTTTTTAGGGGTTTTTAGGAGTTTTTAGGGTTTCTTTAGGTTTTTTAGGGTTTTGGGGTTTTTAGGGTTTTATAGTGTGTTTGAGGGGGTTTTAAGGGATTTATAGGGTGTTTTAGGGGTCTTTAGGGGCTTTCAAGTGTCTTAAATGGTGGTTTAGGGTTTTGAGAGTTTTTAGAGGTTTTTAGGGATTTTAAAGGGTTTTTGAGGGCTCTTTAGGCTTTTAGGTGCTTCTTTGGATACTTACAGGGTTTTTAAAGGTATCTAGGGTTTTTTAGGTGTTTTTAGAGTTTTTTATAATATGATACTACATTGGATAAAATAAAGAAGTGTTATAATTTTATAAGGTTTGATGTGTTTCACTACTTACTAGTCATAAGAAATGATCCTGCATATTGGACCATAACATTATATCATATTATAAAGAGAGTCAATTGAGATAGAGGGAGAGAGGGAGAAAGGGAGAGAGAGATATAGAGAGGTTGAGAGAGGTAGAGAGAGGGAGAGAGAAATAGATTCCTTACATTATAGACCCACATTATAGACCCACATTATGATATTTAGGGTATTTAAGTTTATTTTGGTATTTAAGTTTATTTTGGGATTTTTAGTGTTTTTATGATTTTTATTGGGCTTTTTTAGGGCTTTTATGGTTTTTTTAGGGGTTTTAAGATTTTTTACAATTATTTATCTTTTTTAGGGTTTTAAAGTTTTTTAGAGTATCTTTAGGGTTGTTTTGGTTTTTAGGGGTTTTTAGGAGTTTTTAGGGTTTCTTTAGGTTTTTTAGGGTTTTGGGGTTTTTAGGGTTTTATAGTGTGTTTGAGGGGGTTTTAAGGGATTTATAGGGTGTTTTAGGGGTCTTTAGGGGCTTTCAAGTGTCTTAAATGGTGGTTTAGGGTTTTGAGAGTTTTTAGAGGTTTTTAGGGATTTTAAAGGGTTTTTGAGGGCTCTTTAGGCTTTTAGGTGCTTCTTTGGATACTTACAGGGTTTTTAAAGGTATCTAGGGTTTTTTAGGTGTTTTTAGAGTTTTTTATAATATGATACTACATTGGATAAAATAAAGAAGTGTTATAATTTTATAAGGTTTGATGTGTTTCACTACTTACTAGTCATAAGAAATGATCCTGCATATTGGACCATAACATTATATCATATTATAAAGAGAGTCAATTGAGATAGAGGGAGAGAGGGAGAAAGGGAGAGAGAGATATAGAGAGGTTGAGAGAGGTAGAGAGAGGGAGAGAGAAATAGATTCCTTACATTATAGACCCACATTATAGACCCACATTATGATATTTAGGGTATTTAAGTTTATTTTGGTATTTAAGTTTATTTTGGGATTTTTAGTGTTTTTATGATTTTTATTGGGCTTTTTTAGGGCTTTTATGGTTTTTTTTAGGGGTTTTAAGATTTTTTACAATTATTTATCTTTTTTAGGGTTTTAAAGTTTTTTAGAGTATCTTTAGGGTTGTTTTGGTTTTTAGGGGTTTTTTAGGAGTTTTTAGGGTTTCTTTAGGTTTTTTAGGGTTTTGGGGTTTTTAGGGTTTTATAGTGTGTTTGAGGGGGTTTTAAGGGATTTATAGGGTGTTTTAGGGGTCTTTAGGGGCTTTCAAGTGTCTTAAATGGTGGTTTAGGGTTTTGAGAGTTTTTAGAGGTTTTTAGGGATTTTAAAGGGTTTTTGAGGGCTCTTTAGGCTTTTAGGTGTTTCTTTGGATACTTACAGGGTTTTTTAAAGGTATCTAGGGTTTTTTAGGTGTTTTTAGAGTTTTTTATAATATGATACTACATTGGATAAAATAAAGAAGTGTTATAATTTTATAAGGTTTGATGTGTTTCACTACTTACTAGTCATAAGAAATGATCCTGCATATTGGACCATAACATTATATCATATTATAAAGAGAGTCAATTGAGATAGAGGGAGAGAGAGGGAGAAAGGGAGAGAGAGATATAGAGAGGTTGAGAGAGGTAGAGAGAGGGAGAGAGAAATAGATTCCTTACATTATAGACCCACATTATAGACCCACATTATGATATTTAGGGTATTTAAGTTTATTTTGGTATTTAAGTTTATTTTTGGGATTTTTAGTGTTTTTATGATTTTTATTGGGCTTTTTTAGGGCTTTTATGGTTTTTTTTAGGGGTTTAAGATTTTTTACAATTATTTATCTTTTTTAGGGTTTTAAAGTTTTTTAGAGTATCTTTAGGGTTGTTTTGGTTTTTAGGGGTTTTTAGGAGTTTTTAGGGTTTCTTTAGGTTTTTTAGGGTTTTGGGGTTTTTAGGGTTTTATAGTGTGTTTGAGGGGGTTTTAAGGGATTTATAGGGTGTTTTAGGGGTCTTTAGGGGCTTTCAAGTGTCTTAAATGGTGGTTTAGGGTTTTGAGAGTTTTTAGAGGTTTTTAGGGATTTTAAAGGGTTTTTGAGGGCTCTTTAGGCTTTTAGGTGTTTCTTTGGATACTTACAGGGTTTTTAAAGGTATCTAGGGTTTTTTAGGTGTTTTTAGAGTTTTTTATAATATGATACTACATTGGATAAAATAAAGAAGTGTTATAATTTTATAAGGTTTGATGTGTTTCACTACTTACTAGTCATAAGAAATGATCCCTGCATATTGGACCATAACATTATATCATATTATAAAGAGAGTCAATTGAGATAGAGGGAGAGAGGGAGAAAGGGAGAGAGAGATATAGAGAGGTTGAGAGAGGTAGAGAGAGGGAGAGAGAAATAGATTCCTTACATTATAGACCCACATTATAGACCCACATTATGATATTTAGGGTATTTAAGTTTATTTTGGTATTTAAGTTTATTTTGGGATTTTTAGTGTTTTTATGATTTTTATTGGGCTTTTTTAGGGCTTTTATGGTTTTTTTAGGGGTTTTAAGATTTTTTACAATTATTTATCTTTTTTAGGGTTTTAAAGTTTTTTAGAGTATCTTTAGGGTTGTTTTGGTTTTTAGGGGTTTTTAGGAGTTTTTAGGGTTTCTTTAGGTTTTTTAGGGTTTTGGGGTTTTTAGGGTTTTATAGTGTGTTTGAGGGGGTTTTAAGGGATTTATAGGGTGTTTTAGGGGTCTTTAGGGGCTTTCAAGTGTCTTAAATGGTGGTTTAGGGTTTTGAGAGTTTTTAGAGGTTTTTAGGGATTTTAAAGGGTTTTTGAGGGCTCTTTAGGCTTTTAGGTGTTTCTTTGGATACTTACAGGGTTTTTAAAGGTATCTAGGGTTTTTTAGGTGTTTTTAGAGTTTTTTATAATATGATACTACATTGGATAAAATAAAGAAGTGTTATAATTTTATAAGGTTTGATGTATTTCACTACTTACTAGTCATAAGAAATGATCCTGCATATTGGACCATAACATTATATCATATTATAAAGGGAGTCAATTGAGATAGAGGGAGAGAGAGATATAGAGAGGTTGAGAGAGGTAGAGAGAGGGAGAGAGAAATAGATTCCTTACATTATAGACCCACATTAGATAAAATAGAGAAATGTTATGAATTTTTAAGGTTGAAAGTGTTCCATTACATAGTATAGGTATTAAGAAATGGGTTGGAACGCTTATTGACCCATAATATTATCTCATAGGAGTAAGTGAGATAGAGAGAGCGCAAGAGATAGTAAGAGAGAGAGAGAGAGGAAGAGAGAGCGGGAATCGGCGCAAGTAGAATGAGAGAGAGAGAGAGAGAGAGAGAGAGAGAGAGAGAGAGAGAGAGAATTAGAGGTGAGGAGTAGAGAGAGGGGGAGATAGATGTAGAGGGAAAAGGGAGGAGAGAGATGGAGAGAGCTCTTAAAAACACTAAAAATCATAAAAGATCCACAAAAACCTTAAAACCCAAAAAAACCCAAAAAATACTTAAAAACCCTCAAAAGACTCAAAAATACTAAAAACTCAAAAACCCTAAAAACCACTAAAAATCCCTAAGAAAACCATAAAAATTCTAAACAACAATAAAAAACCCATAAAACCTTAAAAACACTACATATCCTTAAAACCCTAAAAAACATAAAAAAAACTAAAAAACCATAAAACAATAAAAAAAATACCTAAAAACCATAAAATCCTAAAAGCTTTAAAACCCAAAAAATACCTAAAAGGCACTAAAATCCCTAAAAACCCATAAACCCTAAAAAGGCTAAAAATCCTAAAACCCTAAAAAACTAAAAAACCCTATAAAATCTAAAACCCCTAAAAACTCCTTAAAAACCCATAAAACCCTTAAAAACCCTAAATAAATGCCATGAATTATATTTCATGAAAACTTGAATAATTGAATTGTTTGGTCATGGTACGAAGATAGGACCGACATACTCAGTCATCTAGCGGCAATGCGACCTGACAAGTCTCTGGACTAGTTAAGACAAATAGCTGTAGGTTGAGTTGAGGGTTGGGGCTGTTGGACCAGTGGCACCACAAATTATATGGCATGATGTGAAAATACTAATTGTGCATTCACTATGTTAATGGGACCTTCAAAATGCACAAGAGGGGTAGTGATGTGTCCTAGGGCCTTGGCCGATTTCGTGGATATAAGGGTAGTTAATCATACTAGGAGGCCTTTCGAAGCTCGACGTAGCTTCATTGCGCATGAGACCGAGGTGGGGTTAGGATGAGGTCTTTGTCCTCATACGGACATATAGTATTTTAGGTATGAGGGTAGGACGTCAAAGACGTTCACTCCAGGTAGAAGTCAAAGACTTCTATTACGGTGGATGGTAAAGACGCTCCGATCCACAAGTGGGTGCAGTCGACGTAACTACATCTCGCGAATGTGTGTGATTCCTTCATGATGAAGGGTGTGTGATTTGTGAAACACACTGAATATGGAAATGAAAAAAAGGTTATGGAAATCTTAGAAAGGATTTGAGAATACTTGAAAAAAATAATTGGCAAACCTTGGGAAAAGGTGTTGAAACCAGAATTTGAGAAAAAAATATTTTAAAAGAAAATATGGATTATGGCACACTCTGAATCAATCATTTTTCCTACAAGATAAATTTTAAAAATTGATTCACTGAGTCATTTTACTCACCCCTCCCTTATATCCCTTTCAAGTAACTAAAGGAAACCTACCTAACGACCTCCTATCTACATGATAGGTATTAAAATTTTTATGTAGTTTTGATTTATGTATTCTAGGAAAGGTACAAGTTTAAAGGATGCCTTACTCTTTATGATTTATAAAACAAGGGGAAATCCTTAATAAACTAGGAGAGTGGTAGGTTGATCATAGGGATCCGACCAAACTGGGACGGGGCATGACATGTGGCATTGGAACAACTTTACCGACCACCTTGATAGAAGCCCGTCCACTTCTACCCTAAGAATGAGTGGATGTACGCGACATCCGACCCTGAATCCCATAAAGAAA
Organism: Trapa bicornis; assembly: GCA_030064425.1. NCBI lineage: Eukaryota > Viridiplantae > Streptophyta > Magnoliopsida > Myrtales > Lythraceae > Trapa > Trapa bicornis. The sequence goes on along the minus strand of CM057753.1, from coordinate 14,144,091 downwards.
CTTCGTGTCCGTATGAGAATGGAGACCTCATCCCGACCCCACCCCGGTCTCATGTGCATGAAGCTACGTCGAGCTTTTCTGACTATTGGCACAACAATTTGCCCTTATCTTCACCATGTCGTCCAGTAGCCCCTAAGACACGTCACTACACCTATTGGGCATCTTGAAGGTCCCGTACCTCAGTGCATGCACAAAATAACAGTTGTCCTCTTAAGCCATTTAATCTTTGGTGCCACTAGTCCAACAGCCTCGACCCTCAACTCGACCTGCAGTTGTTTGTCTCGACTGGTTCGTCGACCTATCTTGTCGCACTGCCGCTAGTCCATCAAGTATGTCAGTTCAATCATGGTATCATGGCCAAACATATCATTCATTTAAAATTTTCATGGTTTAAACTCATTTGTTTATGAGCTCCTACTTGTGCCAACTAGCCTTGGGCCTATTGTACGAGATTTTCAAAATCGGGCATATTAGCCCCCAAGTTCCAAAATCGAGGCCTCCGACCTATCTGAGCTATTCGAGCTCCCATCAAGAAGGTCTCCCGAAAAGTTTAAGCAGTGGCACACAGTTAGGGAAGAGCACTTTTGACAAAAACAATCTTTCAGCTATCCATCACACCAACTGGGTATGAGTACATCTCTACTCATAATCGTTGAACGGGTTTTCTACTTCCTTCTATGAAGTTCATCATAACAACCAGGTATGATCTACTTACAACCAGTAAGTAGTTTTTCTGTGTGTTTTCTCACATCACCCCATCTAGGTGTGATGTTAAAATCCCACATTGTAGTGGATTTTCATTTCCGAGGTGGTTTTAGGGTTTTAGGGTTTTTTTGGGTTTTAAGGGATTTTTAGGGCTTTTTTTCTCGATTACTTTAGGGTTTTGGGGGTTTTATGATTTTTAGAGTTTTTAGGGTTTTATATGGTGTTTTAGGGGTTTTTAAGGGTTTTATAAGGCGTTTGAGGGGTCTTTAGGCTTTTTCAAGTGTTTTAAAGGGTGGTTTAGGGTTTTTATGGTTTTTGAGGGTTTTTTAGACTTTTAGGGATTTTTTTATACTTACAGGGTTTTTAAGGGTATTTATGGTTTTTTAGGTGTTCTTATAATTTTTTAGGGTTTTTGATAATATGATCCTACATTTGATAAAATTTATAAGGTTGGAAGTTTTCCACTATGTACAAGTCACAAGAGAATGTTATTTTAGGGGTTTTAGGGTTTCTTTTAGAGGTTTTAAGGTTTTTTAGCGCTTTTAGGTTTTTAGAGGTTTTAGATTATTTTATGTTTTTAGGGTTTTTAAGGGTTTGTAAGGGTTTTTTTTTAGTGTTTTTAACATTTTTAAGGTTTTTAGGGGGTTTTAGTGTTTTATGGTTATTTTGAAATCACTAAAAACGTAAAAATACATAAAAAACCTTGAAATCACTAAAAACCCCTAAAATCCTAAAAAGGCTAAAAATACTAAAACCCTAAAAACCATAAAAAACACTAAATAAAAACTAAAAACCTAAAACCCCTAAAAACCACTTGAAAACACTAAATAAACCCATTAAAAACCCTAAAACCCCAAAAAAATTTTGAAAAACTTTAAAAAAACACTAAAACCAGAAAAGCCCTAAAAACCATAAAAACCATTAATTAAAAAAACCATAAACCCTTTAAAAACCTAAAAAACTCAAAAAACCCTAAGAACTCTTAAAAATCCAAAAAAACCTTCACTCTCTTCTCCACCTCCCCCCATCCCCCCTCTAGCTCTACCCACGACTTTCTCTCTCTTCCATTTCTCCCTCTCTCTACATCTCTCTCCCTCCTCTCTCCCCCACTCTCTTCCTTTCTCCCTTTAAAACCCTAAAACACTAAAAACTATAAATAACCGAAAACTTAAAAATCGTAAAAAAACAAAAAAAAACCCTAAAACATCATAAAAACAATTAAAACCCTAAAAATCCCTAAAAACTCAAAAAACTCCTAAAAACCTAAAAACCTAAAAACCCTAAAAAACCTTCTCTATCTTCTCCCTCCCTGTCTCCTCTTCCTCTTGGTCTACCTCCGCCTTTCTCTCTCTTTCCCTTCTGCCTCTTTCTACCTCTCTCCTCCTTTTTCCTCTACATCTATCTCTTTGTATCTCTATCTCTACCTCTCTCTACCCCCTCACCTCTTCTTCTTTCTCTCGTTCTACCACCACCCATTCTCCATCTCTATCTTCCTTTTTCCCTCTCCCAATCTCTCTCTGAAAAACCCTAAAAAAACCATTTAAAACACTAAAACCCTAAAACCCTAAAAAACCATCAAAAACACTAAAACCCTAAAATCCATAATTAACCATAAAATTACCTAAAAACACTAAAAAACCCTAGGAATACTAAAAACCCTAAAAGACCCTAATAAATCCTTAAAACCTCAAATAACCCCTAAAAACAAAAAAATACTCTAAAAACTTTTAAAAAAACATAAAAAAAACCTTAAAACATAAACAACCCTAAAACACCTTAAATACACTAAACCCTAAAAGCACTGAAAAACCCTAAAACCCTATAAAAACTTTAATAACCCTAAAAACCATAAACAACATAAAACCCAAAACACCTAAAAATCATTAAACAAACCGTAAAAAACTCTTAAAAACCCTAAAAACTCTCAACAACACTAAATAACCCTAAAACCCTATAAACCTAAACAAAACACTAAAAACTCTAAAAGATAAAGGGAGAAAGGGTGAAAGGGTTTTTAGGATTTTTTTTAGGGGTTTTATGGTTTTTATGATGTTTTTTATTTTTAGGGTATTTAAGCTTTTTTTAGGAGTTTTAGGGATTTATGGTTTTTTATTGGACTTTTAGGTCTTTTAGGGGTTTTAAGGTGTTTTAGGGTTGTTTATATTTTTAGATTTTTTAATTTTTTTTAGGGTTTTTTAAGTTTTTTAGAGTATTTTTAGGGTTGTTTTGGTTTTTAGGGTTTTTTGGGTTTTAAGGTGTTATAAGGTGTTTTTTTAGGATATTTAGGGGTTTGGGGGTTTTAGGATTTTTAGAGAGGTAGAAAGGGAGAGAGAGATATATAGAGAGGTTTTTAGGGAGAGAGGGAGAAAGGGAGAAAGGGAGAGAGAGATATAGAGAGGGGGAGAGAGGGAGAGAGAAATGGGTTCCTCACATTATCAACCTATATTAGATAAAATAGAGAAAATTTATGAATTTTTAAGGTTGAAAGTGTTCCATTACTTGGTATAGGTCATAAGAAATGGGTTTGAACCCTTATTGACACATAATATTATCTCATAGGAGTGAGTGAGTTAGAGAGAGCACAAGAGATAATAAGAGAGAGAGAGGCGGAATGTGTGAAGGTAGAATGTGAGAGAGAGAGAGAGAGAGAGAGAGAATAAGAGATGAGGGGTAGAGAGAGGGAGAGATAGATGTAGAGGGAAAAAGGAGGAGAGAGATGGAGAGAGCTCTTAAAAACCCTAAATATCTTAAAAGATCCACAAAAACCTTTAAAACCCCAAAAAACTCAAAAACCCCTAAGAAACCATAAAAATCCTAAACAATAATAAAAAAAATATAAAAAACACAAAAAACCTTAAAAAACCCAACATATACTTGAAACCCAAAAAAAACTAAAAACAATAAAAAAACTCCTAAAAACTTAAAAACGCCTAAAACATTAAAATACTTATAAAAACCCTAAAATCCTTAAAACAAACCCTAAAAAGCCTAAAAATACTAAAACCATAAAAAAAACTCAAAAACACTAAAAAACCTAAAACCCCTAAAACACCTTAAAAACTTGTAAAACCCATAAAACCCCTAAATAAAACCTTTAAAAACCCTAATAACCCCTAAAAACCCAAACAAAACCCTAAAAATACTTTAACAAACTTTAGAAAAAACCCTAAAAACATAAACTACACTAAAACAACCATAAAAATCCTTAAAAACCCAACAAACAATAAAAATAAAAAAAATAAAACACCTAAAAGCTATAAAATACCCTAAACCCCCCTAAAAACTATTAAATCCATAAACCCTTAAAAACTCTAAAAAAAACTTAAAAGAAATCCTAAAAAACCTTTTCTCTCTTCTCCCCCTCCCTCCCTCCTCCCACTCTCAGTCTACGTCCGACTTTCTCTCTCAACATCTCTGTCCCTCTCTCTCTTCCTTTCTTCCTTTAAAACCCTAAAACACTAAAAACCATAAACAACCCCTAAAAACCATAAAAATATCTAAAAACTTAAAAACCGTAAAAAAAACCCAAAAATCTCTAAACACAAAAGCCTAAAAAGGCTAAAAATCCTAACACCCTAAAACCATAAAAAACATAAAGCACTAAAAAAACCCTAAAAAAACTCAAAAAAAACCTTAAAAACCTAAAACCCAAAAAAATACTTAAAACCCATAAATAAACACTTTAAAAACCCTAATAACCCCTAAACCCCCTAAAAATCGCTAAGAAAACCCTAAAAACCCTAAACAACAAAAAAAAACCCCAAAAAACCCTACACATCCTTAAAGGCCTAAAAAACCATAAAAACACAAAAACCCATAAAAACAATAAAAACAACCTCTAAAAACCATAAAACCGTAAAAACATAAAAACCCCTAAAACCGTAAAATGCCTAAAAAACCTAATATCCCTAAAAAAAACCCTAAAACCCTAAAAAGGCTAAAAATCCAAAAACCATAAAAAACTCAAAAACCCTAAAAAAACTATAAAAAAACCCTAAAAAACCAAAAAAAACCCAATAAAACCCCTAAATAAAACCTTAAAAAACATAATAACCCCTAAAAACAAAAACAAAACTCTAAAAATACTGTAAAAAACTTTAGAAAAAACCCTAAAAACATAAACAACACTAAAACACCCATAAAAATCCTAAAAAACCATAAAAATAAAAAAACCATAAACACATAAAAACTATAAAAAAAATCCCTAAAAACTCTTAAAAACTCTAAAAACCCTAAAAAACCTTCTCCCTCATCTCCCCTCCCTCCCTCCTCCCCCTCTCGCACAACCTCAGACTTTCTCTCTGTTCCCTTTCTCCCTCTCTCTACGTCTCTATCCCCCTCTCTCTTCCTTTATTCCTTTAAAACCCTAAAACACTAAAAAACATAAACAACCCCTAAAAACCCTAAAAAAAACCTAAAAACCGTAAAAAAAACCTAAAATCTCTAAAAAAAAAACCCAAAACCCTAAAAAGGCTAAAAATCCTAAAATCCTAAAACCCTAAAAACCATAAAACAATAAACAAAACCATAAAAAAACTCTAATAAATCTAAAACCCAAAAAAACACTTAAAAACCATAAACAAACCCTTTAAAAACCCTAATAAACCCAAAAAAAATACTAAAAACCCTAAAACCCCTAACAACCCTAAAAACCATAATAACCCCTAAAAACCCAAATAAAACCCTAAAAATACTTTAAAAGGCCTAAAAAGCCCCTAAAAACATAAAACCCTAAAACCCCAAAAACCAAAACAACCCTAAAAACACTAAAAACCCCCTAAAACCCTAAAAATCCTAAAAAAAACCCTAATAACTATAAAAATTAAAAAATCCATAAAACCCATAAAAACCTAAAAAACACTAAAAAAACCCTAAATAAACCTTCTCTCTGTTATCCCCTCCCTCCCCCTCCCCTTTTCGCTCTACCTCTAACTTTATCTCTCTTCCCTTTCTCCCTCTCTTTACATCTCTCACCCCCAATCTCTCCACCTCTCGCCTCCTTTCTCCCTTTAAAACCCAAAAACATTAAAAACCATAAATAACCCCTAAAATAACCTAAAATCGCTAAAAAAACCTAAAACCCTAAAAAAGATAAAAATCCTAAAACCCTAAAGGCCATAAAACACTAAAAAAATTCAAAAGCCCTAAAAATATAAAAAAAAACTCTAAAAACCCTAAAAACCTATAACCTCTAAAAAAATCCATAAAGAAACCCTAAAAAGTAAAACAAATCCAAAAGAAACACTAAAAACTCTAAGAAAACCCTAAAAACCCTAAAACACTCAATAAAATACTTAAAAACTCTAAAATACCTATAAAACCCTAAAAACTCCAAAAAAACACTAAAAACCCTAAAAACCTAAAACCCCAAAAAATCATAAAACACAAAAAAACCATAAAAACCTTAAGACACCCTATAAACCCCTAAAAACTCTAAAAAAAAAATCCTAAAAACCTAAAACCCCAAAAACCATAAAAATCCTAAAACACAAAAAAACCATAAAAACCCTAAAACACCCTAAAAGGGTTTTGAGTGTTTTTAGAGTTTTTTAGGTGTTTTTAAGGGTTTTTGGGATACTTACAGGGTTTTTAAGGGTATTTAGGGAGTTTTTTTAGAGTTTTTAGGATTTTTTTAGTGTTTTTGATAATATGATCCCACATTGGATAAAATAGAGAAGTGTCATGAATTTATAAGGTTGGATGTGTTCCACCACTTACTAGTTATAAGGGTGACAGAGATATAGAGAGGTTGAGAGAGCTAGAGAGAGGGAGAGATAAATGAGTTCCTCACATTATTGACCCACATTCTAGATAAAATAGAGAAATGTTATGAATTTTGAAGGTTGAAAATGTTTCATTACTTAATATAGGTCTTAAGAAATGGGTTAGAACCCTTATAGATCCATAATATTATCTCATAGGAGTGAGTGAGATAGTAAGAGAGGAAGAGAGAGAGAGGGAGAGATAGATGAAGAGGGAAAAAGGAGGAGAGATATGGAGTGAGCTAAATACCCCCAAAAAAACCCTAAAAACACTTTAAAACCCTCAAAAACACTAAAAACTCAAAAACCCCTTAAAAACCCTAAGAAAATCCTAAAAATCCTAAACAACAATAAAAAAACAGAAAAAACCAAAAAAAACCTTAAAAACTCCTAAAACCCTAAAATACCTATAAAAACCTAAAATCCCAAAAAAAACCCAAATACCCTAAAAAGGCTAAAAATCCTAAAACCATAAAAAAAAAACCTTATAACCTTTTAAACCCTAAAAAACCCAACATAAAACCTTAAAAACTCTTAATACAAGCTAAAAAGCCCTACAAACCCAAATAATCGCTAAAAACCCAATCCAAACTCTAAAAAACTTTAGAAAAAACCCTAAAGACCCTAAAACACTAAACGTCCTAAAAAAGCATTAAAAACCATAAAAATAAAAAAAACCATAAACACCTAAAAACTATAAAAAAAAACCCTAAAAACCTCTAAAAACTCTTAAAAACCATAAAACACTTAAAAACTCTAAAAACCCTAAAAAAACCTAAAAAAACTTCTCTCTCTTCTCCTTCTCCATCCCTCCTCCCTCTCTCGATCTACCTCAGACTTTCTCTCTCGTCCCTTTCTCTCTCTCTCTCTACATCTCTATCCCCCTCTCTCATCCCTTCTTCCTTTAAAACCCTAAAACCATAAAACACTAAAAAAAAAACCCTAAAAAAGCTCTAAAAAAACCCTTAAAAACCTAAAAACACTTAAAAATCATAAATAAACCCTTTAAAAACCCTAATAACCCCTAAAAATACTTGGAATCTTATAAACCCTAAAAAACCTAAAAAATCCTTAAAACCCTAAAAACCATAATAACCCCTAAAAACCCAAAGAAAAACCAAAAAATACTTTTAAAAAACCCTAAAAATACTTTAAAAAACCCAAAAAACATAAAAAACCTAAAACCCTAAAAACCTAAATAGCCCTAAAAACCCTAAAATCACTAAAAAAAACCCTAAAAATCCTCTAAAATCCTAAAAAAAAACCTAAAAATAAAAAAAATCTATAAAACACCTAAAAACCTAAAAAACACTAAAAACCCTTAAAAAACATTATCTCTCTTATCCCCTCCCTCCTACCCCTTTCGCTTTACCTTTTACTTTCTCTCTCTTCCCTTTCTCCCTCTCTCTACATCTCTCTCCCCCAATCTCTCCCCCTCTCGCCTCATTTCTCCCTTTAAAACCCTAAAACACTGAAAACCATAAAACCCATAAACAACACCTAAAAATCATAAAAAAAAATAAAAAAACCTTAAAATTCATAAAACAAATCTAAAACCCTAAAAAGGCTAAAAATCCTAAAACCCTAAAGACCATAAATCACTAAAAAAACTCAAAAGCCCTAAAAAACTAAAAAAAACTCTAAAAAAACCCTAAAAACCTAAAACCCCTAAAAAAACCCTAAAAACACTAAGAAAACCCTAAAGTACACAATAAAATACTTATAAAACCCTAAAACACCATATAAAACCCTAAAAACCTAAAACCCCAAAAAACCATAAAAAATCATAAAAAGGAAAAAACCATAAAAAATCTAAAACACCCTAAAACACTAAACAACCATAAAAAACCATTAAAAAACCCCCAAAACCTTAAAAAACCTAAAAACACTAAAAAGACCACTAAAAACCTAAAACCCCTGAAAACCACTTAAAAACCCTTAAAACCCCTAAATAAACACATCAAAAACCCTAATAATCCCAAAAAACCCTAGAAATCCTAAAAAAACTTAAAACCCTAATAACCCCTAAAAACCCAAAAATACTCTAAAAAACTTTTAAAAAACCCTAAAAACCTAAAACCCCAAAAAACCTAAACAACCCTAAAACCCTAAAAAAACCCTAAAAATAAAAATAAAACATAAACCCCCTAAAAACATAAAAAAACTCAAAAAACCCCTAAGAACTCTTAAAAACCCTAAAAATCCTTAAAAACTCTAAAATAAACCCTAAAAAATCTTCTCTCTCTTCTCCACCTCCCTCCATCCTCCCTCTCTAGCTCTACCCACGACTTTCTCTCTCTTCCCTTTCTTCCTCTCTCTACATCTCTCTTCCTCCTCTCTTCCCCTCTCTCTTCCTTTCTCCCTTTTAAACCATAAAACACTAAAAACCACAAAAACCATAAACAACCCCTAAAAATCATAAAAAACCTAAAAAAACCCCTAAATTCCCATAAAAACCTAAAAACATTAAAACCTTAAAAATCCTAAAAAACCCAAATCCATAATTAACCATAAAAACAACTAAAAACACTAAAAAAACCCTAGGAATCCTAAAAACCCTAATAAATCCTTAAAAACCGTAATAATCCCTAAAAATAAAAAACCCAAAAAATACTCTAATAACTAAAAAAACATAAAAAAAAACCCTAAAACCCTAAAAAAACTTTAATAACCCTAAAAACTATAGACAACATAAAAAACCATAAAACCCTAAATACTTAAAAACTATTAAAGAAACCCTAAAGAACTCTAAAAAAAACCCCCTAAAAACTCTAAATAACACTAAACAACCCTTAAAACCCTATAAACCTAAATAAAACCCTAAAAACTCCAAAAGAAAGAGGGAAAGAGGGGGAAAGGTTTTTTAGGGTTTTTTTTAAGGTTTTATGTATTTTAGGGTTGTTTAATATTGTTTAGTGCTTTTTAGGTGTTTTAGGGTTTTATGGTTTTTATGATTTTTAGAGTATTTAAGTTTTTTTTAGGATTTTTAGGGTTTGCATGGTTTTTTATTGGGTTTTTAGGGCTTTTAGGGTTTCTTTAGGTGTTTTAAGGTTTTTTATTTTTTTATTGTTTTTTTAGTTTTTAGAGTATTTTTAGGGTTGTTTTGTTTTTTTAGGGGTTTTTAGGTTTTTTTTAGAGTTTTTAGTGTTTTATAGTGTATTTTAGTGGATTTAAGGGTTTTATAGGGCATTTTATGGGTCTTTAGGGTTTTTCAAGTGTTTTAAAGGGTGGTTTAGGGTTTTTATGATTTTTTGAGTTTTTGGGGGTTTTTGAGGTTTTTGAGTGTTTTTAGAGGTTTTTAGGGATTTTTGGGGTTTTTGAAGGCTTTTTAGGCTTTTAAGGGTTTTTGGGATACATACAGGGTTTTCAAGGGTATTTAGTGTTTTTTAGTGTTTTTAGGATTTTTTTATGGTTTTTGATAATATGATCCCACATGTATAAAATAGAGAAGTGTTGTGATTTTATAAGGTTGGATGTGTTCCACTACTTACTAGTCATAAGAAATGAGCTTAACCCCATATTGGACCATAATATTATATCATATTATAGAGAGAGTCAAATAATATAGAGGGAGAGAGAGAAAAAGAGAGAGATATAAAAAGGTTGAGAGATGTAGAGAGAGGGAGAGACAAATGGGTTCTTCACATTATCGACCCACATTAGATAAAATAGAGAAAATTTATGGATTTTTAAGGTTAAAAGAGTTCCATTACTTTGTATTGGTCATAAGTAATGGGTTGGAACCCTTATCGACCCATAATATTATCACACATGAGTGAGTCAGATAGAGAGAGCACAAGAGATAGTAAGAGAGAGAGAGAGAGAGACAAAGAGCGAGAGAATAAGAGGTGAGGGGTAGAGAGATGGAGAGATAAATGTAAAAGGGAAAAGGAGGAGAGAGATGGAGAGAGCTCTAAAAAACCCTAAAAATTTTAAAAGATCCAGAAAAACCTTAAAACCCCAAAAAACCCTAAAAACACTTAAAAACACCTAAAAATCCTCAAAAACACTAAAAACTCAAAACCTCCAAAAAACCACTAAAATTTTAAAAGATCCAAAAAAACCTTAAAACCCCAAAAAACCCTAAAAACACTTAAAAACACCTAAAAATCCTCAAAAACACTAAAAACTCAAAACCTCCAAAAAACCACTAAAATTCCTTAAGAAAAACCTAAAAATCCTAAACAACAATAAAAAAAACCCAAAAAACCCAAAAAACCTTAAAAAATCGTACATATCCTTAAAATACTAAAAAACCTAAAAAACCATTAAAAAAAGTACAAAACATAAGAACAATTAAAAAACCCTAAAAACTTAAAAACACATAAACCCTAAATTACCTAAAAATCCCTAAAATGTCTAAAAAAACCCCAAAATGGCTAAAAATCCAAAAACCATAAAAAACTCAAAACCCTAAACAACTCTAAAAAAGCTAAAAACATAAAACCCCTAAAAACCCCTTAAAAACCCTTAAAAACCCTTAAAAACTCTAAATAAAAATTTAAAAAGTCCTTTAAAAACCCTAAAAAAACCCTAAAAACCATAAAAATAAAAATAAAATCCATAAAACCCCTAAAAACCTAAAAAACACTAAAAAAAACCCTAAAAAAACCTTATCTCTCTTATCCCCTCCCTCCTTCCTCCCCCTTTGCACTACCTTTAACTTTCCCACTCTTCCCTTTCTCCCTCTCTCTACATCTCTCTCCCTTGTTCCCTCCCCCTCTCGCCTCCTTTCACCCTTTAAAACCCTAAAACAATAAAAACCATAAACAACCACCCAAAAAAACCTAAACCCCCCCCCCCCCTAAAATCCATAAAAAACCTAAAACCCTAAAAAGGCTAAAAATCCTAAAACCCTAAAGACCATAAAACACTAAAAACTAAAAAGCCCTAAAAAACTAAAAAAAACTCTAAAAACCCTAAAACCTAAAACCCCTAAAAACACTAAGAAAACCCTAAAAACCCTAAAAACCCTAAAGCACTCAATAAAATACTTAAAAAACCCTAATACACCCTATAAAACATTTAAAACTCTAAAAAACACTAAAACCTATACCCCAAAAAACCATAAAAAAAATCATAAAACACAAAAAAACCATAAAATCGTTAAACCCTAAAACCCTAAACAACCATAAAAAACATTAAAAAAATTCAAAAAACCTTACATGTCCTTAAAAACCTAAAAATCTTAAAAAAAACCCTAAAATCCCAAAAAAAACCTAAAAACACAAAAAACCATAACACCCACCCCCTCCGATAAAAAACCTTAAAAACACTAAAAACCCCTAAAACCCAAAAATACATAAAAAAACCTTCAAATCCATAAAAACCCCTAAAATCCTAAAAAGGCTAAAAATCCTAAAACTCTAAAAATAATAAAAAACCCTTAAAAACCACTAAAAACTTAAAACCCCTAAAAACCACATAAAACCCTTAAAATTTTTAAAAATCCTAAATAAACACATTAAAAAACCTAATAACCCCTAAAAACCCAAACAAAACCCAAAAAATACTTTAAAAAGCTTAAAAAACCCTAAAAACCTAAAAAACCTAAAACCCCAAAAAATCTAAACAAGCCTAAAACACCCCTAAAACCCTAAAAGAACCTTAAAAGCCCTAGAAACCCTAAAAACCATAAAAATAAAAAAAACCATAAACCCCCTAAAAACCTAAAAAACTCAAAAAACACATAAGAACTCTTAAAAACCCTAAAAAACCTTAAAACTATAAAATAAACCCTAAAAAACTTTCTCTCTCTTCTCCACCTCCCTCCATCCTCCCCCTCTAGCTCTACCCACGACTTTCTCTCTCTTCCTTTTCTCCCTCTCTCTACATCTCTCTCCCTCCTCTCTCCCCCCTCTCTCCCTTTCTCCCTTTAAAACCCTTAAACACTAAAAACCATGAAAACCATAAATAACCCCTAAAAATCATAAAAAACCAAAAACTTAAAAATCGTAGAAAACCTAAAATACCCTAAATGCCCATAAAAACCTAAAACACTAAAAACTTAAAACTTCTAAAAAAACAAAAAACCAAAAACCCTAAAACATCATAAAAAACAATTAAAACCCTAAAAATCCCTTAAAACCCTAAAAAAACCTTATCTCTCTTCTCCCCTCTCTGTCTCCTGTTCCTCTTGGTCTACCTCCGCCTTTCTCTCTCTTTCCCTTTTGCCTCTTTCTACCTCTCCCTCCCTCCCTCTCCTACTTTTTCCTCTACATCTATCTCTTCCTATCTCTATCTCTCCCTCTCTCTACCCCTTCACCTTTTCTTCTTTCTCTCGTTCTACCACCACCCATTCTCCATCTCTATCTTCCTCTCTACCTCTCTCGATCTCTCTCTCAAAGACCCTAAAAACCATCAAAAACACTAAAACCCTAAAATCCTAATTAACCATAAAATCACCTAAAAACACTAAAAAAACCCTAGGAATCCTAAAAATCCTAAAAGACCCTAATAAATCCTTAAAAATTCTAAAAAATCCTAAAAATTAAAAAAACATAAAAAACTTAAAAACTTAAAATTTAAAAACCCTAAAACACCCTAAATACGCTAAAAACCCTATAAGCCATGAAAACCCTAAAACCCTATAAAAACTTTAATAACCCTAAAAACAATAAACACCATAAGACCCTAAAACACCTAAAAACCATTAAACAAACCCTAGAAAACCCTAAAAAACCCTAAAAATTCTAAACAACACTAAACAACCATAAAAACCCTATAAACCTAAAAAAACACTAAAAACTCTAAAAGATAGAGGGAGAAAGGGTGAAAAGGTTTTTAGGGTTTTCTTAAGGTTTTTTAGGTTTTTTAAGTTTACTTAATGTTGGTTATGGATTTTTAGGGGATTAGGGTTTTATGGTTTTTATGATGTTTTTTATTTTTAGGGTATTTAAGCTTTTTTTAGGATTTTTAGGGTTTTATAGTTTTTTATTAGGTTTTTAGGTCTTTTAGGGTTTTTAGGGGTTTTAAGGTTTTTTAGGTTTGTTTATGTTTTTAGTTTTTTATTTTTTGAGGGGTTTTTAGAGTATTTTTAGGGTTGTTTTGGTTTTTAGGGGTTTTGGGGTTTTAGGATTTTTAGAGCTTTTAGGGTTTTATAGGGTGTTTTAGGGGGGGGGGTGGTTAAGGGTTTTATAGGGCATTTTATGGGTCTTTAGTGTTTTTAGGGTTTTTAGGGTTTTTGAGGGTTTTTGAGGGCTTTTTAGGCTTTTAAAGTTTTTGTTTTGATACTTACAGGGTTTTTAAGGGTATTTAGGCTTTTTTAGGTGTTTTTAGGATTTTTTTAGTGTTTTTGATAATATGATCCCATATTGGATAAAATAGAGGGAGAGAGGGAGAGGGAGATATAGAGAGGTAGAGAGAGGGAGAGAGAAATGGGTTCCTCACATTATCGACCTACATTAGATAAAATAGAGAAAAGTTATGGATTTTTAAGGTTGAAAGTGTTCCATTACTTAGCTTGGGTTCTCTAACATTTCCTTATTTTCATTTTAGTCACTAAACTTTGGTCCCTAGCAAAACCACCTCCAAAAAGTCGCAAACTTAGGTATGGGGTCCCCCTGTCATTATCTGATTCAGAAGGGAAGAACTTGTATTAGTATCTCAATTTCAATTCAAACATGGGTTTGATTCACACTCCATGTTCTGAGAAATATTTATCATCTGAAAAGAGGAAAAAACAGAGTCTTTGTCTAAAGAAATGCATTGAGAAAGGATAGATGTATAGAACCTTTCAACGAGATAGTGCTTTTTCAACTCTCTCAAAATGGAATCTATTCCAAACATATATGCCATGGTTCCTTACCTCGACAGGGTACAAATATCTCAATTTGATATAGTCATTTCCCGAGTTTGTCGTAAACTTTGTTTGGTTGGGGTCGGCCAGAACAGTGCCAATCATATTTTAATGTACTATGTAAATTGAATGAGCATGACTAAGGTCAATTCCAAAAACTCACCAGAGATGACACCTCAATTGTTGGCACTAGTGAATTTTGAAAGATGATTCCATAAGGAGTCAGTGGCAACTTGAACGACCTCAATTAGAGGTTTAGGCAATCTGCAATGCTCCTTTTAGTCAACTCTATTATTTCTTAAGAAATATGGAACTTAAATGATTTAATTCTATTTCTACACTTACCCAAATGATGTGAGGCTAGTGGTAATTGAATGTTAGGGCCACTAGAGTCTGCTGAATTTTTCTCAACTGCCAAGGTCATCAAAATTCACTCGCAAAATAGATGCTCTATTTTCGGCTTGCATGAGTTTGGTATTATGCTATATCACTAGCATCGATAGAGGGAGAGTTGAAGGTTGAGAGGGTGGCAATGGAAATCTTACCCTCATAACTTTTTGGGATACCATGATCATTAGAAGTGGTGGTCGGATGGAGGCATGATACTCTCCATAAGTAAGCTCACCAGAAACTGGAGCTCCTCAAGTTTTAGAGAGAATTCTAAAACAAAGCTGACCAGGAGACATCCAAGCTTTATATGGATGGATTCTAGATTTGCGTGGCTATCTATCCATAGCTTCCTTGCATCATTCCATAGCATGTAGCTTTGGGAAAGAATTAATTTCCCAAGCAATGGGTTTTGGATTATTGGATGAGGTTTTCCAAGTTTGTTCCCAAGTAGGAGGGCTGGCAGTTGGGTGAAGAAGATGACACATGCACGCATGCGTGCACCTGATGTGGCGCGCCGACCACTTTGCACTATAATGAACATATGTTTGACAAATTTCTCGACCATTTTAGTTGTTTCTTACTTAGTTCTCCCCTTTTCCGAACAATTATTGGCCCAATAAAAATACCTAAAAATTGTCATTCAATTTTCTATTGAATGGACTCAAGAATTGCCCCATTTCGATTTGTTTAACCCTCTCTAAAAATTGGAGGGTTTTGTGAGCAAACTTAACCCGAACCCCGTTCAAACCGATTTTTCCCATGTCTTTCCCAATCCTTGATTTCAGAACTTGGGATGTTTTCTAAGGTCTATTATGACCATGCTCATCACCTTAAGACTCCTGCTCGAACCATTTTCTTAGCTTGGTTTGATTCATGGTCCCAGTTCATGTCTTCTTCCTTAGTTTAATGTCATTTTCTATTTCGGTTTAGCTTGGTTTCCAATTCAAGATTTCCTGGTGTCACATAATTCC
This sequence comes from Trapa bicornis, assembly GCA_030064425.1. Taxonomy (NCBI): domain Eukaryota; kingdom Viridiplantae; phylum Streptophyta; class Magnoliopsida; order Myrtales; family Lythraceae; genus Trapa; species Trapa bicornis. The sequence goes on along the minus strand of CM057753.1, from coordinate 14,128,465 downwards.
TCTTTAAAATCGAGGGCTTTTTGCTATAAGTTAGTATTATCGCAATTTGAACCGGTTTTCATTATGTCCTTTCTTGATCCTTGATCTCTAATCAAAGGATATTCTTTGAGGATAATTTTGTGAACTTATCCATTGTCCAAGTTTAGGATCTAAACTAGTTTCCAATCCGAATCGATTCCAAATCTCATTTCTAAGGCTTTCATTCATGGTTCAATATCTGTTTTCAATCCAATTGGGTCTAAATCTCGGTTTTGAAAATTTTGGTGTCACAACTTCTCCCCTCCTTCTTAAAAGTTTTGTCCTTAAAACTTGTACTTACTGGGGGAAAAGGATTTCCTCCTATAACCTAATAGACTCTTTCCATTTTCTCGAATTCACACGGTCAAAACACCATTGTGTATTCTTATTGTCTTACATTCATATTTTTTTGCCAACCTCCTTTTAGTCTAATTTTTAATTGGACTTAGCATCATCATATATGTTGGTCTTAGGGTAATCCCTTTCTCCCAATACGTCCCTTATGTAATATCATGTCCTTTCCAATAAGGCTACTTCTAGAGTCATTATCATTAGAGGTTCATACCAGTCAGCCTAAATTGCAGATCATACCTCTTGAATACTTGTATACTCTCTTATTTATGACACCTAAATCTCCATGGATATCTTTGCTTACCACGAATACCCATGATCTTTTCATAACTTGCAACTTACCCACATAAGTATTATTTTATACTTAAATATTATATGTATTCCCTCTTTTTCAATATCCTATTTGTCACAACCGCAAATCTCAATACTTCTCCAACTCATATCACAACACTTATTCCAAAAGTGTATACTTGATATTATGTGTCTAATGGTATAACTTCCTCAACTATATCTTGTTGTACAAGTCTACACAATGATACTAACTCTAAGATGCTTACTATTCTAATGCATCTTATCTCATTGTGTTGGCTTTACGCAACACAAATAAAAAAGTGACCATTTATCTTTCCAAAAACTTTCTTTTTTACCAACATAATACCTTTCACTTGTTTCACTCACAATTCGTGCCTCTCATATATCTCCTTGGTTTCTAATCTGCCTCATAGATTATAATAACATGTACATGTCTAAAGGTCGAGAATATTGACCTAGTGTCCCTTTGGCATAATTGTTCCATTATGGTCCAATAATCTAAATTCTCTTTTAGACAATATTTCATCTTCGAAATTCATTATAATACTTACATACATTTTCTCACAACATTCTAGTTATGGCAGCACTTTACTTATCATCAAAGGGTGGTTCTCTTTTTGTTTCACGTGACTCTCAATTATTATACGCCATAAGGCCATTCATAGATATTGTCTCACTAGTATCCTTATCTACTAATTCTCAATCTCAAGACCAATATTATTTAGTTAACAATCCTCACACTTGGGCAGAGCCTCTCAATCCACCAATTACTTGTTGTTGTCCATTCTCCAAAAGATCAAATAAAAAATTTAAGGTCTCTTTCTAGCAACTCTCTTCTTATCATTCCTCATCCATCCATGCGGGATTCTATCTTCTTACTTCATTCAATTACTCTTGTACCTTAACTTGATGGGTACTGATAGATTTTTCAGTCGAGTCGTGCCACTTAAGGCATCAACTCCTTTTTTACCTTTTTTTGAGTATTTAAGAAGTCATCCTCCTTACTTGTACACAAAATTCTATCTAGGATTTCTTTAGTAGGACACTAATTTCTTGGATGATACCTTACATCCCTTCATAAAAATCTTAATATGGTGCATCCTGGTTACCATAAAAACCCGTCTAGTTCCTTCTAGATTTACGAAGTCCTTTACACATTTTTACACATGCGCACCTTGGTGTATATGTCATTTGTCATGCCCCGACCCGATTTGGTCGAATCCCCGTGATCAACCCGCCACTCTCCCGATTTACTAAAGGGTTTCCCCTTATATTATAAACCGTAAAGAGTAAGACGTTCTTTAGACCTGCACCTTTTTCCATGAATATCATAAATCAAATCTGCATAGTAATTTAAATTAATCGTACTTGTCTTGCAGGTATTTAATTGCACAAGTCTTTTAAGGTTAAACTTTCTGGGACTTCCTAAAAGGGGTATAAGGGAGGGGGTGAGTACAACTACTCAGAGAATGGGATTCAAATCTTATGACTTTCAAGAAAAACATTTATATGGAGTGTGCTAGACTCCTTTCTTTTAAAAAATCCCTTCATTTAAAAAATTTTTGGGTTTTTCCATTATTTCTTAGTTATCGGTGTCACGCCCCGACCCGGTTTGGTCGGATCTCCATAATCAACCCGCCACTCTCCCGGTTTATTAAATGATTTCCCCTTATTGTAAACCGTAAAGAGTAAGACATCCTTTAACCTGCACATTTTCTTGGAATAGCATAATCAAAACTGCATGAAATTTAAAATTTTACATACCTATCTTACAGGCATCTTAGTTGACGGTCTTTAAGGGGAGGCTTTCCAGTTTTTCCTGAAAGAGATATAAGGGAGGGGATGAGTATGACTACTCAGTGAATGGGTTTTTAAAATATCTACTTTTAACTTTTAAGAAAAATATTTATATGGAGTGTGCCACACTCCTTTATTTTAAAAAATCCCTTCATTTAAAAATTCAGGTTTTTCCACCATTTCTTATTTACCACGGTGTGTCATCACCCAACACACATCCTTCATCATGAAGGTTACACACATTCGCAAATCAGTATCACTACTGAACCCGCTAGTGGCTTCGGAGCGACTTTTCCTGCCACCCAGATAGAAGTATGACCACTTCTTCCCTGAGAATGAGTGGATGTACGTGACATCTAACACACAATCCCGAAATCACTACTTCATGTCTGTATGAGGATAGAGACCTCATCCTGTCCCCACCCCAGTCTCATGCGCTTGGTGCTACTCCAGATTTCGCACAGACACCTGGAACGACGAACTGCCCTTATAGCCACCAGGTTGTCCAGTGAACTTAGGACGCATCACTACCCTTCATGGACGTCTCGATGATCCCGTACTCACAGTGCATGCACAAACAATGTTTTCTCATATTGCCATGTAATATATGGTGCCACTAGTCTAACGGCCCTGACTCTCAACTCAACCCGCAGTTGTTTGTCTTGACTGGTCCGTCGACCTGTCATGTTGCACTATCGCTACTTGACAGAGCATGTCGGTCCTATCCTGTACCATGGCCAAACAATTCACTTATTAAGTTTTATGGAACATATATCATGTTCGTTTACGAGCACCTGCTTGTGTCAACTGGCCTTGGGCCAACTATACGAGATTTTCAAAATTGGGCATTTAGCCCCCAAGTTCCAAAACCGAGGCCCCCGGCCTATCAGAGCTATTCGAGCTCCCATCGAGAAGGTCTCCCAAATTGTTTAAGCATTGGCACACAGTCAGGGGAGAGCACTTCCGACAGAACATATGTTTTCTCTATCCATTATACCACCCGGGTATAAGGACACCTCCGTTCATAACCGATGAAAGGGTTTTGAACTTCCTTCGAGGAAGAGTCATCATACCAACCGGGTATGATCTACTTACAAACGGTAAGTATTTTTTCCGCATGATTTTCATATCACTTCCTCTAAGTAGTAATGTTTAAAATACCACTTAATAGTGGGTTTTTATACCGAGGTACTTATCATTTCCAACCGGTAATGATATAAAATTTCCAGTTACAACCGGTAAGTGGTTTTTAAATTTTAAGTGGTGCTCATCATCCCAACCGGGTATGATGTTAGTAAACCCACTCACCCGTTAATGCCGTGAATTCCACTAGACCGGTTCTTTATATTCACGCGAGCTTATCCTTGCTGGCATTCCCGGTATTTCGCGTTCCTACACGACATGAACAACCTTGTTCATTATTACTTGGCATAACAACCTTCATTCATTTCCAATGAATGAGAAAACCCAAACTTTTAGTTATTTGCAATTAGGTCCCTAAAGTTATTTCTCTTTAACTTTAAGTCCCAAATGTTGATTTTTCCTCAAATTGAGTCCTGTAACCTTTAAAATTTATATTGGAACCTCAATTTATTCAATTTCACCAAAAAGGGGTTTAATTTCCCAAATTTCCAATTTGGTCCCCCAATTTTTCCAAAATTACCATTTTGCCCTTCCTTTAAAAAAATGGTAAGTTTTGCCACAAAAATTCCAAAATTCCTCAATTAGTCCTCCAACATTATTTTCATGCCCAATTGACCCTCAATTGCATTAAATTACATTTTGGCCCTTTGAATTTCTAAAATCCCCAAAGTTTCCCCCAATTTCAACTCTTCAACACTACCGAATTTGATTTCATCAAATTGACCAAACAAACACTTCTAATTGTTGAAATTGGAGTTGAAATTGAGTTCCTGCATGTTCATATGATTCTAAGAAAGTTTGAATCGCAGATTTTAATGTCGAAACGAGCTCAAACGGAGCTTCGTGAAAAACAAACTATCGAGAGAGAAAGCTACGATTTCTCACTGGTGAGGGCATGACGTTCCGAGCTTTTAATCTAGGCGGATAGCTCTCATCTTGAGGTTCATCCTAGAATCAAGAATTGCATCAATTAATGCCGAATTGAATAGAATTTCAATATTGAAATTCTGTCGGTTCTCTCTCTAGCATCGATCGGAAATTACAGAGGGGAGCCGAATTGGCTTATCTTTCAGTCGTAATTCAGCCGTGGGAGTGCTGAGGGAGTGTTGAGAAGGCTTGGTTTGGCCTGAGGAGGGCTCAAAATGGCCAATTTTGACTCAGCCGAAATAGGGCAGCTTCGTTCCACCGGAGCTGCTTCACTGTTCCATCATGTCGGCACTTCTCTAGTGATTCTCGGATTTACTGGAGTTTGCTATCAGATAGCTGACTTCTCCCCGGTTCTATAGAGCCCTATCTCTCCTTTCGAGGTTAAGAAAAATGTTGAAGTTGAAGCTCTGGTTTAAGCTTCACCGGGAAATGGAGCAGTAGAGAGAAAGAGAGAGAGATGTGTTCGAGTGTGAGGAGAATGAATGGGGATGAGATTTATTACTAGTATTAATATTACCATAAGTTATTGGTATTAATTCCAATAATTTAATTTCGGTATTAAATTATTTGTATTAATTCCAATAATTTAATTTGGGTATTAAATTATTGATATTAATTATAATAATTAAATATATATTAATTTATTGCTATTTATGATAAGCTATTCAAATATTTTTTTACCAAAAATTCATACTTCCCAAGAGGTCACCCATCCTCACACTATTCTTGAGCACGCTTAACTTTAAAGTTCTTAATAAATCTAGTTCACCTGAACCAATTTGGTTTTTATTTTCTAATTTGTCTTAAGTTTCTTTTCCAAGGTTTAATGAACCCTTTGGATCACTCAGAAGTTGTAAATTTCCAAATTGCTTGTTCCCAAATGATTGGGTTTATAAACCGTCTCAGTTTTCTTACTCAGTTTGACCGGTTATTTTCCCAATTTTTCTTAACTCAAAAGTGCAGGGTTTACAACTCTCCCCTCCTTTTAGGAGTTTTGTCCCCAAAACTTAACCAATATATTCCACATCGGGAATAATTTCCCTTAATGTTAACTCGGGTTTTCTTGACATGCTAACACTTCGATTGTTCTTTCACTTAGTCCCCGTAATCATTCATCTAAGGAATTTATTTTCATTTATCATGCTTACTCCTTCCATGGAGTTATAATAACGAGGCATGTATGGCTCATTAATCCTAATGTATATTCTTATGTTCAGATCTCCCTTTATTTAGGATAAGGTTCTTCCATTTGGGGATTTTACTCAAGATTTTAGGATTGGGAGTTCCAAGGTGCCCAATCTTTCCTTTTTCTAGTTATTCTCTTCATTGTTGAAACCCCTAGCTCAACGTTCTTTCGAGCATTAAATACTTGTTTTCATAGGTTTTTGTGTTATTATTCTTTCGTCCCAATTTGACCCATCCTTCATCCGTCATTGATTATAACTTTGGTCAAATTTATGTTTGAACTTGTTATATTTACCAACTGACTCCTTCTTACTCGAGTTACATTTTACTCGGGATTGTTGGTGCTTATATGTCCCTTACTTATATGATATAGTTCTGAACTTGTCTCTGTCGATCTAACTCCTACAACACCTCTTTTAGGGTTGTTTCCAACTTTCCAGCCTTCTAGGGACTATATAATTTCATCCCTCCTTTAATTGGGTAGTATTCCACAACTACCTTTACTGTTACCGAATTATCATTCGTATCTTGACAACATGTCTTACATAACCGTGTCGGTTTTCCTTACCCACTCGTCCTTTCCCAACTTCTTTATTGGGTTTTTCTGGTGCCAATTATTTGGTTTCCTAATAGTTTACCAACAAACTAGGATACTTTCCTTCTTAAATCCCTAGCATTCCTTATTCAAGGGTTTTTCCTTTTTCCTTAATCCACTTTTGCTTACTCATAATCACTTCATGATTCTTCATTCTACAATAATTGCTTTCAATCTATGTGTCGATTACTTTGCTTGGAAAGGTCCCCTCCTTCCAGTTTGGTTATCTACTATGTCCCTTACAATAGAGATTTCCATCTTTGGAGTTACATGCTCAACCTCCTTATCATTCATTGTATGGTTCTTTCTCCATTTCTTCGCACCCTTATCTATGTTAGGGAATCTATTTGCTTTGGATCCTTCTCTATCCACAACTTTTGTTTTATCCCTTATTCCTTAGATGGGATACTTTCGATTATTGGTTTTATTACGTGCATTCCACCCTATGCTCGGTTGTCCACTCTTTAAGCTTCATATGCGCGTGTCGACTATGACCCGTCTTACCAATTGCGGTTATTCCTCCTTAGCCACATCTTATTTGGAGGACTTACTTTCCCAATTTTTCTTGAACATTCTTTAATTTATTACCTTAGTAAGGGTTGTCCACTCATTCATACTTGTCATAACATCTTTTTGATGCTAACCCGTTAACTTATTTTCGTTTAAGGAGGGTTCACATCCTTCTTGTTTCAAAATCTCTTGTTCATCTTGAAATTATTGTTTGGTTCTCCTACTCTCTCCAAGTAGGTCACACTGGGCCACCACGATACTTCCTTCCTTTGAAACATTTCCCAATTAAGGGTTGGTTCCTTGCACTCCACATTATGTCCATCTGCCCATCAAAATTCTTTCAATGGTAGTTAGTCGTATGCATCCCACTAAATTTTACTTTTATAGTGTATTTCTTTATAGAGAGTTCAAATCTTTCTTGTTTCAAGATTTCTTGATAATTATGTGAGAGGCTTGCCTATTTTTTTTCTTGGTTAATTTGGCCTTTGGTCCTGTTAAGGATTTCTTTCATCCTTCTTTTCCCGAGTATTTGGCCTTTTCGCCCCTCTCTTCTTTGTTGGAACTCAAATGATGGTTTTCCCGTGTATTAGTTTGTTAACTGTCTTGCCTCCACCATTCCTTTGGTTTAAGTTTCTTAGGGCAGTTTTTTCTCGAGTACTCTTGTCCTTAACGTCCATCTCACTGACCTTTTTATGGTGTAGCCCCTTCTACTTCCCGGTCTTCCTTAGGGTGTCATTTGTTCCTTCTGACTATCTTGTTGTAACGACTTGCTTTCTCTTGTCCTGTTGGTCCGAACTTCCTATTTGGCATAATTGCTTTTTCCAAGGTGATTTATTCCTGTAATCCCAATACGTCCCGTTTATCATCAAATGTCCGTCTTGTCTTCTCTTGTGGATGCACTCCTTTCTTTGCTCCTAAATTGTTTGGATTTTCTTCTTAAAGGGGGAATTCTCTTCAACTATCCTTTGTTCCGTTTGTGGTTTTATTGAGGTCCTACCTTTACCCCTTTTTCCTTGTTACCACTTTGCTAAGATTTTGAAGAGTTTCCTCTTATCTGTGGTTGCAAATGGAGTCATGTTTCTTGGGATGGTATCCTTTCGGATTTCCTATAGTTGTGGGGTGTTTATTCTTGGAAAATATTGTCCTGACTCTTGGCGATGTGGGACAGTTTTTTCACTTCGTGTCCTATTCTCCTCTAGGTTAACTTGATTCCTGTCCTTTGTAGAGTTGGGCACTTCTCCACGTAGTGTCCCTATCATTTGTGCCTGTAATTACATGAACATAAGTGGTTCCTCCTGGCATTTTCTTGGGAATTATTAGTTTTGGTGCTCCATCGTCCTTAAGTCTGGATACCGTGAGAGTTTTTTTTTTTTGAGTCTTCCTTGAAGATCACATCATTTGAGGGACAAGGTTTTTAGGAATTTGGAGTACTTCATTAATAGAGTAGTACAGTATGTTGGGGGGTTTTTGGCCCTATTATAGAAAATGGTCACCAAATAACTAGGGAGCTACAAGATTCTTGATAAGCATCATACTATGTAAGGTTATATGCCCCCTTTTATGGCTTCACATTTGGCATCCTTTATACTTAGAGTTGTGACCTCAATAGGTCCTATCACCATTCTCTGGGATGCTTCCTCATTTGCTCTTTTGAGATTCCTACCATGCTTCAGGCATTTGGGAAGCTTCTAGGGTTGTCTTCCTACGAAGATAAGGTGTTGAGTAGAGCCATTCGTAGTTTTCTTGATTCTTCTCCAAGGAGCCATTTGAAAATTTTAGGATATATCCTATTAGTTACAATATTTTATAATCTTGATTATGTATTCGAGGAAACAGGCTCTGATACCACTCTAGTTGTCACGCCCCGGCCCGGTTTGGTTGGATCCCCGTGATAAACCTGCCACTCTCCCGGTTTATTAAAGAATTTCCCCTTATTGTAAACCGTAAAGAGTAAGGCATCCTTTAACCTGCACATTTTCCTGGAATAGCATAATCAAAACTGCATAAAATTTAAAACTTTACATACCTGTCTTACAGGCATCTTAGTTGACAGTCTTTAAGGGGAGGCTTTTTGGTTTTTCCTGAAAGGGATATAAGGGAGGGGGTGTGTACGACTACTCAGTGAATGGGTTTTTAAAAATGTCTACTTTTAACTTTTAAGAAAAATATTTATATGGAGTGTGTCACACTCCTTTGTTTTCAAAAATCTCTTCATTTAAAAATTCAGGATTTTCCACCATTTCTTATTTACCATGGTGTGTCATCACCTAACACACATCCTTCATCATGAAGGTTACACACATTCGCAAGTCAGTATCACTACTGAATCCGCTAGTGGCTTCGGAGCAACTTTCCCTGCCACCCGGATAGAAGTACAACCACTTCTACCCTGGGAATGAGTGGATGTATGTGACATCCGACCCACAATCTCGAAATCACTTCTTCGTATTCGTATGAGGACAGAGACCTCATCTCATCCCCACCCCAGTCTCATGCGCTTGGTGCCACTCCAAATTTCGCACAGACACCTAGAATGACGATCTACCCTTATACTCACTGGGTCGTCCAGGGCCCTTAGGACACGTTACTACCCCTCATGGGCGTCTTGATGATCCCGTACTCATAGTGCATGCACAAACAATGTTTTCTTATCAAGCCATGTAATATATGGTGCCACTGGTCCAATGGCCTCGACTATCAAGTCAACCCGCAGTTGTTTGTCTTGACTGGTCCGTCGACCTGTCTTGTCGCACTGCTGCTAGTTGACTGAGTATGTCAGTCCTACCTTGGTTCCATGGCCAAACAATTCACTTATTAATTTTTATGGCACATATATCATGTTCATTTACGAGCACCTGCTCGTGTCAATTGGCCTTGGACACACTGTACAAGATTTTCAAAATTGGGCATTTAGCCCCTAAGTTCCAAAACCGAGTCCCCCAACCTTTCAGAGCTATTCGAGCTCCCATCGAGAAGGTCTTCCAAATTGTTTAAGCATTGGCACATAGTCAGGGGAAAGCACTTCCGATAAAACATATGTTTTCTCTATCTATTATACCACCCGGGTATAAGGACACCTCCGTTCATAACCGATGAATGGGTTTTCAACTTCCTTCAAGAAAGTCTCATCATACCAACCGGGTATGATCTACTTACAAACGGTAAGTTGTTTTTCTGCATGATTTTCATATCACTTCCTCTAAGTAGTGATGTTTAAAATTCCACTTAATAGTGGGTTTTCATACCGAGGTACTTATCATTCCCAACCGGGAATGATATAAAATTTCCACTCACAACCGTAAGTGGTTTTTAAATTTTAAGTGGTGCTCATTATCCCAACCGGGTATGTTGCTAGTAAACCCAATCACCCGTTAATGCCGTGAATTCCACTAGACCGATTCATTGTATTCATGCGAGCTTGTCTTTGCTGGCCTTCCCAGTATTTCGCGTTCCTACACGATATGAACAACCTTGTTCATTATTACTTGGCAGAACAGCCTTCATTCATTTCTAATGAATGAGAAAACCCAAACTTTTAGTTATTTGCAATTAGGTCCCTAAAGTTATTTATCTTTAACTTTAAGTCCCAAATGTTAATTTTTCCTCAAATTGAGTCCCGTAACCTTTAAAATTTATATTGGGACCTCAATTTATTCAATTTCACCAAAAAGGGGTTTAATTTCCCAAATTTCTTATTTGGGCCCCCAATTTTTCCAAAATTACCATTTTGCCCTTCTTTTAAAAAAATGGTAAGTTTTACCCCAAAAATTCCATAATTCCTCAATTGGTCCTCGAACATTATTTTCATGCCTAATTGACCTTCAATTTCATTAAATTACATTTTGGCCCTTTGAATTTTGAAAATCCCCAATTTTTCCCCCAATTTCAACTCTTTAACACTATCGAATTTGATTTCATCAAATTGACCGAACAAACACTTCTAATTGTTGAAATTGGAGTTGAAATTGAGTTTCTCCATGTTCATACGATTCTAAGGAAGTTTGAATCGCAGATTTTAATGCTGGAACGAGCTCAAACGGAGCTTCGTGGAAAAACAAACTATAGAGAGAGAAAGCTTCTATTTCTCACCAATGAGGGCACGACGGTCCGAGCTTTCAATCTAGGCAGATAGCTCTCATCTTGAGGTTCGTCCTAGAATCAAGAATCGCATCAATTGATGCCGAATTGAGTTAGAATTTCATTATTGAAATTCTGTTGGTTCTCTCTCTAGCACCGAATGGAAATTGCAGAGGGGAGCCGAATTGGCTTACCTTTCAGTCGTAATTCGGCTGTAGGAGGGCTGTGGGAGGGCTGAGGGAGTGTTGAGAAGGCTTGCTTTGGCCTGAGTAGGGCTCGAAATGGCCAATGTTAACTCCACAGAAATAGGGCAGCTTCGGTCCACCGGAGCTGCTTTACTGTTCCATCATGTCATTCGCGTTCCTACACGATATGAACAACCTTGTTCATTATTACTTGGCAGAATAGCCTTCATTCATTTCCAATGAATGAGAAAACCCAAACTTTTAGTTATTTGCAATTAGGTCCCTAAAGTTATTTATCTTTAACTTTAAGTCCCAAATGTTAATTTTTCCTCAAATTGTGTCCCGTAACCTTTAAAATTTATATTGGGACCTCAATTTATTCAATTTTACCAAAAATGGGTTTAATTTCCCAAATTTCTTATTTGGTCCCCCAATTTTTCCAAAATTACCATTTTGCCCTTCATTTAAAAAATGGTAAGTTTTGCCCCAAAAATTCCATAATTCCTCAATTGGTCCTCGAACATTATTTTCATGCCTAATTGACCTTCAATTTCATTAAATTACATTTTGGCCCTTTGAATTTTGAAAATCCCCAATTTTTCCCCCAATTTCAACTCTTTAACACTATCGAATTTGATTTCATCAAATTGACCGAACAAACACTTCTAATTGTTGAAATTGGAGTTGAAATTGAGTTTCTCCATGTTCATACGATTCTAAGGAAGTTTGAATCGCAGATTTTAATGCTGGAACGAGCTCAAACGGAGCTTCGTCGAAAAACAAATTATAGAGAGAGAAAGCTTCTATTTCTCACCAATGAGGGCACGACGGTCCGAGCTTTCAATCTAGGCAGATAGCTCTCATCTTGAGGTTCGTCCTAGAATCAAGAATCACATCAATTGATGCCGAATTGAGTTAGAATTTCATTATTGAAATTCTATCGGTTCTCTCTCTAGCACCGAACGGAAATTGCAGAGGGGAGTCGAATTGGCTTACCTTTCAGTCGTAATTCGGCTGTAGGAGGGCTGTGGGAGGGCTGAGGGAGTGTTGAGAAGGCTTGCTTTGGCCTGAGTAGGGCTCGAAATGGCCAATGTTAACTCCGCAGAAATAGGGCAGCTTTGGTCCACCGGAGCTGCTTTACTGTTCCATCATGTCAGCGCTTCTCTAGTGATTCTTGGATTGACTGGTGTCACGCCCCGACCCGGTTTGGTCGGATTCCCATGAACAACCTGCCTCTCTCCCGATTTTTTAAAGGGTTTCCCCTTATTATAATCCGTAAAGAGTAAGGCATCTTTTAAAGCTACACCATTTCCTAGAATAGCATAATCAAAATTGCATGAAATTTTAAACTTTACATACCTGTATTACAGACATCTTAGTTGATGGTCTTTCAAGGTAGGCTTTCCTGGATTTCCTGAAAGGGATATAAGGGAGGGGGTGAGTACGACTACTCAATGAATGGGTTTTTAAAGATCTACTTTTAACTTTTAAGAAAAACATTTATATGGAGTGTGCCATTCTCTTTTCTTTTCTAAAAAATCCCTTCATTTAAAAATTTGGGTTTTTCCATTATTTCTTAGTTATCGGTGTGTCATCACCCAACACGCATCCTTCATCATGAAGGTTACACACATTTGCAAGTCAGTATCACTACTGAACCCGCTAGTGGCTTTGGAGTGACTTTTCCTGCCACCTGGATAGAAGTACAACCACTTCTACCCTGGGAATGAGTGGATGTACTTGACATCCGACCCACAATCCCGGAATCACTTCTTCGTGTTCGTATGAGAACAGAGACCTCATCCCATCCCCACCCTAGTCTCATGTGCTTGATGCTACTCCAAATTTCGCACAGACAACTGGAACAACGATCTGCCCTTATACTCAACGGGTCGTCCAGGGCCCTTATGACACATCACTACCCCTCATGGGCGTCTTGATGATCCCGTACTCATAGTGAATGCATAAACAATATTTTCTTATCAAGCCATGTAATATGTGGTGCCATTGGTCCAATGGCCTCGACTATCAAGTCAACCCGCAGTTGTTTGTCTTGACTGGTCCGTCGACCTATCATGTCGCACTGCTGCTAGTTGACTGAGTATGTCGATCCTATCTTGTTACCATGGCCAAAAAATTCACTTTATTAAGTTTTATAGCACATATATCATGTTCATTTACGAGCTCCTGCTTGTGCCAATAGGCCTTGGGCCCACTGTACAAGATTTTCAAAAATCTGGGCATTCTAGCCCTCAAGTTCCAAAACCGAGAACCCGACCTATAAGAGCTATTCGAGCTCCCATCAAGAAGGTCTCCCAAATAGTTTAAGTACTAGCACACAGTCAGGGGAGAACACTTCCGACAAAATAGGTTTTTACTGTCCATTATACCGATAGGTATAAGGACATCTCCGTTCATAACCAATGAACGGGTTTTCAACTTCCTTCGAGGAAGTCTCATCTTACCAACCGAGTATGATCTACTTACAACCGGTAAGTAATTTTTCCGCATAATTTTCACATAACTTTCTCTAAGTGGTGATGATTAAAATACCACTAAATAGTGGGTTTTTATATCGAGGTATTTATCATCCCCTACCGGGTATGATATAAAATTTCCACTCACAACCGGTAAGTGGTTTTTATCTTTAAGTTGTGCTGATCATCCCAATCGGGTATGATGTTAGTAAACCCACTCACTCGTTAATGTCGTGAATTCCACTAGACTGGTTCTTTGTATTCACGCGAGCTTGTCCTTGCTGGTGTTCCCGATATTTCACGTTCCTACATGATATGAACAACCTTGTTCATTATTACTCGACATAACAGCCTTCATTCATTTCTAATGAATGAGAAAACCCAAACTTTTAGTTATTTGCAATTAAGTCCCTAAAGTTATTTTTCTTTAACTTTAAGTTCCTAATGTTAGTTTTTCCTCAAATGGAGTCCCGTAACTTTTAAAATTTATCCTGGGACCTCAATTTATTCAATTTCACCAAAAAGGGGTTTAATTTCCCAAATTTCCAATTTGGTCCCCTAATTTTTCCAAAATTACCATTTTGCCCATCTTTTACAAAAATGGTAAGTTTTGCCTCAAAAATTCCAAAAATCCTCAATTGGTCCTCCAACATTATTTTCATGCCCAATTGACCCTCAATTTCATAAAATTATATTTTGGCCCTTCGAATTTCAAAAATCCCCAAAATTTCCCCCAATTTCAACTCTTCAACACTACCGAATTTGATTTCATCAAATTGATCGATCAAACACTTCTAATTATTGAAATTGGAGTTGAAATTGAGTTTCTGCATGTTCATACGATTCTAAGAAACTTTAAAACGCAGATTTTAACGTTGGAATGAGCTCAAACGGAGCTTTGTCAGAAAACAGACTGTAGAGAGAGAAAGCTTCGATTACTCACCGGTGAAGGCACGACGGTCCGAGCTTTCGATCTGGGTAGATAGGTCTCTTCCTGAGGTTCATCCTAGAATCAAGAATTGCATCAATTGATGCAGAATTGTATTAGAATTTGTCATTGAAGTTCGGTCGACTCTCTCTCTAGCACCGATCGAAAATTGTAAAGGGGAGTCAAATTGGCTTACCTTTCGGTCCTAATTCGGCCGTGGAAAGGCTGAGGAAGTGTTGGGAGGGCTTGGTTTGGCCTGAGGAGGGCTTGATATGGCCAATTTCAGCTTGGCCGAAATAGGGCAGCTTCGATCCGCCGGAGTTGCTTCACTATTCCATCATGTCGGCGCTTCTCCAACGATTCTCGGATTGACTGGAGTTTACTATCAGATAGTTGTCTTCTTCCTTGTTCTAAAGAGCTCGACCTTTGTTCAAGTCGAAGCTTTGGTTCGAGCTTTACCGGGAAATGGAGCAGTAGAGAGAGAGAGAAGTGTTCAGGTGTGAGGAGAATGAAATGGGGATGACCTCTTTATATAGGCGTAAAACCCGTGTATTAAATGGTCGAGATTTATTATTAGTATTAATATTGCCATAAATTATTGGTATTAAATCTAATAATCTAATTTCGGTATTAATTCTAATAATTTAATTTTTTGTATTAAATTTTTTGTATTAATTTCAATAATTAAATATATATTAATTTATGGTTATTTATGATAACTTCCCAAGAGGTTACCCATCCTCATACTATTGGGCAAGCACGCTTAATTTCAAAATTCTTATAGAATCTTGTTCACCCAAACCAATTTGGTTTTTATCTTCTAAATTTTCTTAAATTTCTTTTCTAATGTTTAATGAACCCTTTAGATCACCCGGAAGTTGTAAATTTCCATATTGCGTGTTCTCAAATGTAAACCAGCTCGATTTTCTTACTTAGTTTGATTGGTTCTTTTCTCGGTTTTTCTTAACTCAAAAGTGCGGGGTTTACAGCTGGAGTTTGCTATCAGAGAGCTGACTTCTCCCCGGTTCTAAAGAGCCCGACCTCTCCTTTCGAGGTTAAGAAAAATGTTGAAGTTGAAGCTCTGGTTTAAGCTTCACCGGGAAATGGAGTAGTAGAGAGAGAGAGAGAAGTGTTCGGGTGGGTGTGAGGAGAATGAATGGGGATGACCTCTTTATATAGGTGTAAAACCCATGTATTAAATTATTTGTATTAATTCTAATAATTTAATTTAGGTATTAAATTATTGGTATTAATTATAATAATTAAATATATATTAATTTGTGACTATTTATGATAAGTCGTACGTTCGAAAATTTTTTACCAAAATTTTGGGTTACAAAAAAAAATCATACTTCATAGGAGGTCACCCATCCTCAAACTACTCTTGAGCAAGCACGCTTAACTTTAAAGTTCTTATGAAATCTAGTTCACCTGAACCAATTTGGTTTTTATTTTCTAATTTATCTTAAGTTTCTTTTCCAAGGTTTAATCAACCCTTTGGATCACTCGGAAGTTGTAAATTTCCAAATTGCTTGTTCCCAAATGATCGGGTTTGTAAATCGTCTCGGTTTTCTTACTCGATTTTACCGGTTCTTTTCCCGATTTTCCTTAACTCAAAAGTGCGGGGTTTACAATCGGTGTGTCATCACCCAACACACATCCTTGATCATGAAGGTTACACACATTCGTAAGTCAGTATCACTACTAAACCCGCTAGTGGCTTCAGGGCAACTTTTCCTGCCACCGGGATAGAAGTACAACCACTTCTACCTTGGGAATAAGTGGATGTACGCGACTTCCGACCCACAATATTGAAATCACTTCTTTGTGTCCGTATGAGGACAGAGACCTCATCCCGTCCCCACCCCAGTCTCATGCACTTGGTGCTACTCCAAATTTCGCACAAACACCTGGAACGACTATCTGCCCTTATACTCACCGAGCCGTCCAAGGCCCTTAGAACACATCACTACCCCTCATAGGCATCTTGATGATCCTGTACTCATAGTGCATGCACAAACAAAGTTTTCTTAAATTACCATGTAATATGTGGTTCAATTTGTCCCAACAGTCCCGACCTTCAACTCAACCTATAGCTGTTTGTCATGACTGGTCCGGAGACCGGTCATATCGCACTGCTACTAGTTGACTAAGTATGTCAGACCTGCCTTGGTACCATGACCAAACAATTCACTTATCAAGTTTTACTGGCACATATATAAATATATCATGTTCTTTTACGAGCTTCTGCTCGTGTCCATTGTCCTATGGCCCACTATTCGAGTTTTTCAAAAACAGTCATATTAGCCCTCAGGTTCCAAAACCGAGGCCCTTGTCCTATGAGAGCTATTTGAGCTCCCGTCGAGAAGAACTCCCAAATAGTTTAAGCATGGGCACACAGTCAGGGGAGAACAATTCTGACAAAATAGGTTTTCACTATCCATTATACTGACCGGTATAAGAACATCTCCGTTCATAACCGATTAACGAGTTTTCAACTTCCTTCGAGGAAGTCTC
Organism: Trapa bicornis; assembly: GCA_030064425.1. Lineage (NCBI taxonomy): Eukaryota > Viridiplantae > Streptophyta > Magnoliopsida > Myrtales > Lythraceae > Trapa > Trapa bicornis. The sequence continues at coordinate 14,111,443 of CM057753.1, read as the reverse complement.
ATCATACCAACTGGGTATGATCTACTTACAACCGGTAAGTAGTTTTTCGTATAATTTTCATATCACTCTCTCTAAGTGGTGATGGTCAAAATACCACTAAACAGTGGGTTTTTATATCGAGGTACTTATCATCCCCAACCGGGTATGATATATAATCCCACTCACCCGATAGTGCAATGAAATTCCACTTAGTCGGGTTCCGTCCTTAGCAAGCTGGACCTCGACTGGTGTTCCTGATGTCTCGTTCTCTGACACGAAATGAAGATAATTGTTCATTATTCTTTGGCCTAATAGCCCTCATTCGTTCCAAATGAATGAGAAAACCCAACTTTACATATATTTGCAATTAGGTCCCTAAAGTTAATTTTCATTAACTTTAAGTCCCTATTGCCGGGTTTTTCCTAAATTCTTGTCCTGAAACATTTAAAATTTATCTTAGGACCTCAAATCATTTGATTTCACACAAAGGAGTTTAATTTCCTAAATTTCCAATTTGTTCCTTCAATTTTCCCAAAATTACCATTTTGCACCTTCTTTTTAAAAATGGTAAATTTTGCCCCAAAAACTCTAAAATTTCTCAATTGGCCCTCTAATATTCTTATCATGACCAATTGACCCTCAATTTTAGAAAATTACATTTTGGTCCTTCAAATTTTTGAAAATCCCCAATTTTCCCCCAATTTCAACTCTTCAACACTACCAAATTTGATTTCATCAAATTGATCGATCAAACATCTCTAATTATTGAAATTGGAGTTGAAATTGAGTTCATACATGTTCATACTATTCTAAGGAACTTTGAATCGTAGATTTTAACGCCGGAACGAGCTCAAACGGAGCTTTGCCAGAAAATATACTGTAGAGAGAGAAAGCTTCGATTTCTCACCGTTGAGGGCACAGTGGTTGGAGCTTTCTATCTAGGCAGGTAGCTCTCCTCCAGAGGTTCTTCCTAGGATCAAGAATAACATCAATTGATGTCGAATTGGATTAGAATTTCTTCATTGAAATTTGATTGACTCTCTCTCTAACAACGATCTAAAATTGTAAAGGGGAGCCGAATTAGCTTACCTTTCAGTCCTAATTCGGCTGTGGAAGGGTTGAGGAGGTGTTAGGAGAGCTTGGTTTGGCCTGAGGAGGGCTCGAATTGGCCAATTTTAGCTTGGCCGAAATAGGGCAGCTTCGGTCCGCTGGAGCTGCTTCACTGTTCCATGATGTAGGCGCTTTTCCAGCGATTCTCGGATTGATTGGAGTTTGCTATCAGATAACTGACTTATCTCTAGTTCTAAAGAGCCCAAGCTCTCCTTACAAAGTTAAGAAAAATGTTCAAGTCAAAGCTTTGGTTCGAGCTTCACTGGGAAATGGAGCAGTAGAGAGAGAAGTGTTCGGGCGTGAGAAGAATGAATGGGGATGATCTTTATATAGGTGTAAAATCGTGTATTAAATGGGAGAGATTTATTAATAGTATTAATATTGCCATAAATTATTGGTATTAATTCCAATAATTTAATTTAGGAATTAAATTATTTGTATTAATTCTAATAATTTAATTTAGGTATTAAATTATTGGTATTAATTACAATAATTAAATATATATTAATTTATGGCTATTTATGATAAGGCGTATGTTCGCATAAAAATTTTTTACCAAAATTTCGGGTTACAAAAAAATTCATACTTCCTAGGAGGTCACCCATCCTCGCACTACTCTTAGGCAAGCAGGCTTAACTTCACAATTCTTATGGGATCTCATTCACCTGAACCAATTTAGTTTTTCTCTTCTAATTTGTCTTAATTTTCTTTTCCAAGGTTTAATGAACCCTTTGGATCACCCGGAAGTTGTAAATTTCCAAATTGCTTATTCCCAAATGATCGGGTTTCTAAACTGGCTCGGCTTTCTTACTTGGTTTGACCTGTTCTTTTCCTGGTTTTCCTTAACTCAAAGGTGCGGGTTTTACATCATTACCATTACTTGGTCATCTATGGTACATAGGTGTCATTTCCTCTCATTCCGCACCCAATTAATTGTACCTCATGTCATGGTATGTTATATCCAGACATGGTCTGATGTCTTTATCCAAAGTTAGATTCCTTAATGACCTTCGAGTCCTCATCCAAATTAGCCACTTGCCTTAACAGTCCCAGTTATATGGTTACAAGTATCTTATGACTATAGTTGCTCATCATACCTTACTTGTTTTGTTTAAGCCTTAATGCTCGAACTCTAATGAGAGTAGTTTGTTACCTCATTCTCTTTAGAACGTTGTTTATTCGTATCTCTCTTGTGTTTTAGAGGAAATATTCTCATATCTTGACAATTTATTGTCATGGTATCTTAGGAATCTATCTGATTGCCTAAGTGATGCCTATATCATGTGATCGTAAGTATGATGTTCACATTATGTACTACTTTCTTCCACACATCTAGAAACATTGGGAAATTTATCCCACATTGCATATTTGCCTTTGGCAATTTCCTCACTATAAATTACCATAAGGGCATTTCTCAATATGTCCAAACCATTCTTTCGTACACTAGTCTAACTCCCAAAGTATTACGTAAGGTCATTTGTTGTTTTCATATTTCAAAATGGGTTAATATTTATTTCTCCAAAACCACGTTAGTTCATCCAACTTAGGATTTCGTTCTTTCATATAAGAGGTATTCCACTCCTTATATTGGTATGGCATACCTATTAATGGTGAAAATGGCATATTCACTCCACTTGTTGTACTTCTATTGTGACTCATGACCTTCCTTTCCATAGGCCTTTATTATGTCCATTAGTTTCATCCATTCTTCATTCATCTTATACAAGGATTCCATACCTTGCTTTTCCTTTAGGAGGCCTCACCTTGATCTGCGTCGAGTTTCTTTTCTCATAGTCATACATCTTTCAATGTTTTCTTACTAACACATAATCGTGCATCATAGGGTTCTCCCCTCCTTTAGGGCAAGTAATTTTGATGCCTTATTTCCTACGTCCGTAATTTGAGCCTCACACTCGTTACTCTAAATATTTTTGTGCATCCTTTCTCTTGTGTAGTATGTTACCAAACCCATTCAAGTAATACATTGCAAACCACATCCGCGCACTTATTCCAAGAGTTTCCTTTCTTATACACCATCCATAATTCTGGCAAAAGGGTTGTCAAATTAGTTGCATACATGTCTTGATCTACCTTGACTTCCTTATGCAATAGGTTATGCCCTACTGTTGGCACCCTTTATTGCACATGTGGATTTCCCTATTGTGTCATATGTTGGGTCATTACCCCTAAGCATTTTCTAATATCCGTGAGTGCTTATATTATCATTTTCCCTTCAAGTATGATCACTGCAGCCCTAGGCTGGATGTTTGTTGCACATACTTAATTATACATGTATATGTTACCTTCCTTGATAGTGGTCAACCTCTAATAAATTGTACTTCCACATTCCTTCGGTACCAAGGTTGACACTTTCTTATTTGTTCATCTTGCAGTTCATACCTTCTAGTTTCATAGTGTTCCCCACCTTATGATCATGATATATCATGTCATTTATCCCATGCTACTAGATATCTTACCATTTCCAACTTATGGTTAACTTTTTTAGGACATTTATGATATTTCCTTTTCCCATCAAATCCTTTCCAATTTATTCAAGGGACTATCCTTCATACCGTATATTATCCGATCATTTTCACGAGGATGTTCTCATAGATTTTTACTCAAATGAGTATTGCACATTTTTCCACATGCACTTTCTCACATTAGAGCATTTCGTCCTCTAGCTCTATTGCTTATGAGGCAACAAGCCTCTATCTTTAAGGTAAACAACCTTAACCAAAGATATACTAGCGGTGTTTGACGTATCAACACTATTTACCCACCAGGTCCAATTGTACACTTACGTTGGTACCCTATGGGCATTTTAGGGGTTATTGTAACTCATCACTTCTCATGTTTTTACCATCCAACCCTATCCAATAGTCTCATATAAAATAGGTACTTTGTTTCTTTCCAAAGTATATTTATTACCATTTTGTCAGGGCTTCTATCCTATAGTTTTTTTTATATATGGGTATCCATCCCTTACTTGCTTAATTAAGAAAGAACCTAACCTTAGTTAAGATTCTGAGTGATACTCGTGGTTTCCTTTCCAACCTTACTAGCTTCTCATCAAGTCAGGTTATTTTACTTTCTCCTGATACCCTTTACTAGGCTGGGTTACAAACGTACTATCATTTGGGACACTGCCCTAAACCTTGACTTGGTTCTTATATCAACTCAGCAACATTGACCATCCTGGTCATCGACCTTCCAAGGATGCTCACATGTCTTTATGGTTTCTTAATAGTTTCAATTGTATCCACATATTACTTCCTATCTCTTAGGTGTATATCATAGGTTACATGTATATTTGAGGCATATTCTTAAATCTTGGGTTTTCTTATATGAAATATCATTCCTCATAGGCTTTACTAGCTATCACCATCTCTGACTCGTCAAGACGTGTGGCCCAACAATTCTATGGTGCGACTCGATGGGATATCTGACCATCTATCAGTTATTTTAAATCTTGGGTTTTCTTAAAATAATGAATTTCAAATGAAATTGATTCAATTGGAAATTTTAAATTAAGAACTGAATCGGATCAAGATAAATCAAACTTGAACCAGATTGAAACGGACTGAACCAAAAGGAACTGGATCAAGTCAATCTCGATTTTAGTGATCTCAAAATCACCCATGATCGAACCAAGCCTCCCCAACCATTCCTAGTTGATCCCACCTCTTCCCCGCACTGTCATGCTAAGTCTGCACTATCACCATTCGGAATATTTGAGTTTTAGTAAGTTTTTACTTAAAACTCACCCAATTAAATTTTTACATGTAACACCATCAATTGAGGCACCACTTATTTTTGGAAGCATCCACTAGATGAGAGCTAGATTCCAGTACTGAGAACTTTGGATGTCGAGCCTACGTCAGTAAAAAAAATCAAATCTTTCTCTCTTTAGAAATATTTTTCTGTGATACTCAGTTTTTCATCATTTCTAGGCCAAATTACAAGAATTAAAGCTTAAAATGAATGTGGAGACATAGGAAAGATTATTAGTATCATTATTGGACCAAATTAAGGAGGTTTAAGCTCGGTTTTCTGAAGAACAAGTTTTGGGGACAAATTTTTATAATTTTGAAAGTTTAAGGACTAAGTTGTAATTTTTAGAAGGTTGGGGACTAAGATTGAAATAGTGATAAATTAAGAACTGAAATATAAATAAAGGAAGATTAGGGACCTAAAGGAAATATTTAGAAATCATAGGGACTTGATTGGAAATAAGGTATAACTCATGGATCTACATGTAAATTTTAAACCCCATCCTCTTGAAATAAGGAAGTGAAAAAGAGAACCGGAGGATTTTAAAGGGAAAATGGGGACAAACGTGAACTAGAATTGGTAAATAAGAGCCCAAACAAGAAATTGGAAAATCCCTAGTAGCCAATAAGTACCCAAAGGTTATGAAGGGGAACCATGAATGGAATAGGAGGGGAAAATCGGACCGGTTCAGGGTGAACCAAGCATGAACCAGATAAAATCGGATTGAATCGTGAATTACTAGTTCAAAGATTGATTTTTCTAGATGACATAAAAATGTCAAAATGGGAAATTGAAGTTACCACTAGGTAGAAAATGAATTTAGAGGAATTTAGAAATTTTTAGATTTTTGAAAATCGATCGAATAGGGCCTACACCGGCTGATTTTTTATTTTGGGTCACCGAACTCGGTTTGATCAAACCGGTCAATGGATCGCTTGCCAGGTCAGCACCCAGTCAGCCGGCGTGACCAATCAACCACTCGGTCAATGCTTGGAAGTGCTGACCAATTAGAACATAACATGTGTCCCCGGTCAACGGTCAAATTCAAGTCATCGACGACCGACCAAATAAGAGAGCGACATGTGTCCTCCATCAACGGACAACTGAGGAGAAGTCACGTCAGCCAAGCTGACCAATGACGACCTAACATGTGGTAAAGGTGCCACATTAGTGGTCGAGTAGGACATTGGAAAAATGGTCGACCAATTAGAGGTTAACACGTGGTAGAGCCACGTCGAACAATTTCAACCAATCAAAGGCTGACACATGGCATTGTCACATTACTCTAGGAAAGAAATTCAATTTATTCAAATCATCCAATCAAAGGACGTCATGTGTCACGGTCAAACGACTAGTTGAGTTTGGTCAGCAACCACATTGGAATGAATGATCAATGGGAGGTCGCCATGTGGCTAGTCAATGAGTCAAAGGGTGACTCGAATGCTTAGTGGGAAGCCACATTAGCAGAACCAGCCAATCATAATGTGCCATGTGGTAGCTCGCACACGCAACATAGAGTCATCTTCAACCTTAGGCATATGAAAGGATAAGATTGATGGAGGGCGGCTGAGTCTCTAGCGACCGAAAACACCTCAGGAATGACCGTGAACAGGCAAGTGTAAGGCCAAGTCTTAGGTAGATTGGTAGCCATGTCTATTGTCGAGCTCCTCCCCATTCGTCATCTCCATCTCGTAAATGATCAAAGAAGACAAGGTGCTCCATTTTCCAATGAGGCATGAACCAGAGCTCTAAAAAGGGCCTTTTTTACAACTTGAGAAGGCACAGTCGAGTTCTCCAGAACTGGGAATGTCATGCCTCGACCCGGTTTAGTCAGATCCCCGTGATCAACCTGCCACTCTCTTAATTTACTAAGGGTTACCCCATATTTATAAACCGTGAAGAGTAAGGTGTCCTTTAAACCTGCACCTTTCCTAGAAAAACATAAATCAAAACTGCAAATAATTTTATATTAATCATACCTATCTCACAGGTGTATTAAAGGGTGGCCTTTGGGGTAAGCTTTCTAGGGTTACCTAAAAGGGATATAAGGAAGGGGGTGAGTACAACGACTCAGTGAATGGGTTTTCAAAATTTATCTTTTAGGAGAAATGTTTGATTCGGAGTGTGCTGGACTCCTTATTCTCTTTAAAAAAATTTTATTTCAAATTTTGGTTTTTATCTCCATTTCTTATTAATCACAGTGTGACATCACCTAACACACATCCTTCATTGTGAAGGTCAAACACACAATCATAGGCCAGCCCGTCCACTGAACCGACTTGTGGCGTCGAAGCAACTTTACCGGCCACCTAGATAAAAGCACGTCCAATTCTACCCTCAGAATAAGTGGATGTTTGCGACATCCGAACCTCAATCCAGTAACAATTCTTCATGTCCGTGTGAGGATAGAGACCTCATCATAACCACACCTCGGTCTCATGTGCTTGAAGCTACGTTGAGCTTCGAAAGGCTTCTAGTACGACTAACTGCCCTTATATCCACCAGGTCGCCCAAGGCCCTAGGACGCATCACTACCCCTCTTGGGCGTCTTGAAGGACTCGTAAACACTGTGCATGCATAATCAACATTTTTCACATGATTCCATATAATCTATGGTTTCACTGGTCCAACAGCCCCGACCCTCAACTCGACCTACAAGTGTTTGTCTTGACTGGCCCAGAGACTTGTCATCTCGCACTGCCGCTAGTTGACTGAGTATGTCGGTCCTGTTTTGGTACCATGGCCAAAGAATTCATTTACTTAAGTTTTCATGGCATATAAATCATGTTTGTTTACGAGCTCCTACTCATGCCAACTGGCCTAGGACGCACTGTTCAAGATTTCCAAATTTGGGCATATTAGCCCCTAAGTTCCAAAACCAAGGCCTCTGGCTTAATAGATCTTTTCGTGCTCCCGTCAAGAAGGTCTCCCAAATTGTTTAAGCAATGGCACATAGTTAGGGGAGAGCACTTCTGACAAAAATATATTTTTCAACTGTCCATCATACCAATCGAGTATGAGGACATCTCCTCTCATAACTAATGAACGGGTTTTCCACTTCCTTCGATGAAGTTTTATCATACCAACCGGGTATGATCTACTTACAATCGGTAAGTAGTTTTTCCACATGATTTTGACATCACTCCTCTTAGGTGTGATGTTTAAAATACCACTTAGTAGTGAGTTTAATTTTTGAGGTGCTTATCATCCCAAATGGGTATGATATAAAAATCCCACTCATTGGATATTGTAGTGAAATTCCTCTTAGCCGACTTGTTGTCCTTACTCGAACTCGTCTTAGTTGGTGTTCTTGATACTTCATGTTCCTACACGATAAGGACGTTCTTGTTCATTATTATTTGGCCTAAAAACCCTCATTCACCCCAAATGAATGAGAAAATCAAACTTTTCCTTTATTTTCAATTAGGTCCCTAAAGTTATTTTTCTTTAACTATAAGTCCCTAATGCCAGTTTTTCCTCAAATTAAGTCCCGAAACTTTTAAAATTGATCTTAGGACCTCAATTTATTCAAATTCTCAAAATGGGGTTAAATTTCACAAATTTCCAATTTGGTCCCCCAACTTTTCCAAAATTACCATTTTGCCCCTACTTTACAAAAATGGTAAGATTTGCCCAAAAATTCCAAAAATTTCCTAATTGGTCCTTCAACATCTTTATCATGCCCAATTGGTCTTCAATTTTATGAAATTGCACTTTAGTCCCTCTAATTTTTGAAATTCCCAAACTTCCCCTAATTTTTCTTCCAATTTCAACCTTCTAACTTTGCCGAATTTGATTTCATCAAATTGACAGATCAAATGAGTTTAATTGTTGAAATTGAAGTTCCTACACCTTCATATGATTCAATTGCATTTTGAATCAAAGAATTTGGTGTAGGAATAATCTCAAACGGAGCTTCACTGGAAAATTGGACTTAGAGAGAAAAAGCTTCAAAAGCTTACCGTTGGGGGTGCGGCGGTCTGAGCTTTTGATCAGGAGAGATAGCTCGTTCCTGAGGTTCCTCCTAAGATCACTAATTGCATTAATTGATGCCAAATTGAGTGAGAATTTCATCATTGAAGTTATATTAGTTCTCTCTCTAGCACCGGTTTGAAATTACAGTTGGGAGCCGAATTGGCTTAACTTTCAGCTCTAATTCAGCCGTAGGAGGGTTGTGAAGGTGTTGGGAGGGCTCGATTTGGCTTTAGAAGGGCTCGAATTGGTCGATTTCAGCTCAGCCAAAGCAGGGCAGCTTCAGTCCGCCGGAGCTGCTTCACTGTTCTATCATGCCGACGTTTCTCCGTTACTCTCAGAGCAAATAAAGACTACAGGCGTGTAGCTTGTCACGCCCCGACCCGGTTTGGTCGGATCCCCGTGATCAACCCGCCACTCTCCCGATTTACTAAAGGGTTTTCCCTTATATTATAAATCGTAAAGAGTAAGGCGTTAACCTGCACCTTTTTCCAGGAATATCATAAATCAAAACTGCATAGTAATTTAAATTAGTTGTACCAATCTTGCAGGCGTTTAATTGCGCAAGTCCTTTAAGGTTCGGCTTTCCGGGACTTCCTGAAAGAGGTATAAGGGAGGGGGTGAGTACAACTACTCAGTGAATGGGATTCAAATCTTTTAACTTTCATGAAAAACATTTATATGGAGTGTGCTAGACTCCTTTGTTTTCAAAAAAATCATTTCATTTAAAAATTCATCTTTTTCCATTATTTCTTAGTTATCGATGTGTCATCACCCAACACACATCCTTCATAATGAAGGTTACACACATTCGCAAGTCAGTATCACTACTGAACCCACTAGTGGCTTCGGAGCGACTTTTCCTGCCACCCGGATAGAAGTACAACCACTTCTACCCTGGGAATGAGTGGATGTACGAAACATCCGACCCACAATCCCGAAATCACTTCTTCGTGTCCGTATGAGGACAGAGACCTCATCCTGTCCCCACCCCAGTCTCATGCGCTTAGTGCTACTCCAGATTTCGCACAGACACTTGGAACGACGAACTACCCTGATAGCCACCAGGTCGTCCAGTGCCCTTAGGATGCATCACTAACCCTCATGGGCGTCTTGATGATCCCGTACTCATAGTGCATGCACAAACAATGTTTTCTTATATTGCCATGTAATATGTGGTGCCATTAGTCCAACGGCCCCGACTCTCAACTCAACCCGCAGCTGTTTGTCTTGACTAGTCCGTCGACCTGTCATGTCGCACTGCCGCTAGTTGACTAAGCATGTCGGTCCTATCTTGGTACCATGGCCAAACAATTCACTTATTAAGTTTTATGGCACATATATCATGTTCGTTTACGAGCTCCTGCTCGTGCCAACTAGCCTTTGGCCCACTGTACGAGATTTTCAAAATCGGGCATTTCGCCCCCAAGTTCCAAAACCGAGGCCCCACCTAATAAATGAGAAGAAACAAGAGTTCATCCGGCTTCGGCAAGGGCTTAGTTCCATAGCAGAGTATGAAACAAAATTCAACGAGTTAAGACCCTTTGCTCCTGACCTAACTGGACTAGCTGACATATGCCAGAGGTTTGTGGACGGTCTCAACTTGGATATTCAAGACCGTATGGGAGTACTGGGACACCCCCACAGACCTGGCAGCTGTAATCAATATGGCTCATGAATGCGAGCAATTGGTACAGACTCGACGTCATCAAATGGAGCAGACAACCAGAAAGAGGGATAAGGATTCAAACCGTCAAGGAGGACGGAGATAATATATTGGCCTAAGGGGAGGAAACAAAAAAGTATTTCAACGAAGAAGGAACATGCCTCCACCCCCTCCCAGAGTAGCCCCTACCTTACCCTAAGGGAACCCTCGCTGTCCAAAGTATCAAAGGAACCATGAGGGAGCATGCCATACCTATTTTGCCTGCGGACAAGCGGGACACTTTGTAAAGAATTGTCCTACTCTTAGGGAGAACAGACAGAAAAATACTCTTGGACCACCTCAAGGGAACTCTAGGAACCCCAGACCAGAAGCTACGGCAAAAGTACCAGCTAGAGTATACAACCTCATGCAGGAGGAGGCTAGAGGAGACCCTAGCACTGTAGCGGGTACATCCCAAAACCCTACCAACTGGTCCAAAAGAGTCATGTAAACTGAACGTCTTTTGAATTAATAAAGAGAATTCCTTCTAAAACATACATATATTAAATCAGGGTATATACAACTGTAGGGACAACCAGTTTATCCTCTTTTTGACTTTGGAGTAGAGTGATCATTTATCAAGGAAAAGTTAGTTCCTAAGATACCCTTGGAGCTCACACCTCTTGTACAAAGCCTTAACATCCTTACACCCTTAGGAGAAGGTCTTAATAGAAATAAACAACTAAAGGTATAAGCTATATCAGAATGGAAAGCTCCAAGGAATCCTATAGAAATTAGAAGTTTCTTAGGATTGGCAGGATACTATAGGCGGTTTGTGCAAGAATTTTCTAAAATAGCAACTCGCCTAACTCGACTCACCAGGAAGGGAGTTCAGTATAAATGGGAGGAGGATTGTGAAAAGTCTTTTCAAGAATTAAAGACTCAACTAATAACTGCACCAGTACTCTCCATACCCGATCCTAATGCAGAAGAATACACAGTCCATAGTGATGCCTCTAGACAAGGACTGGGATGTGTTTTAATGAAACAAGGGAAGGTTATCATGTATGCCTCGCGACAACTAAAGATACATGAGAGAAATTACCCGACTCACGACTTGGAATTAGCTGCAATAGTATTTGCCATGAAGATATGGCGACACTACCTTTACGGGGTTAAGTGTAAGATATACACAAATCACAAGAGCCTTAAGTACTTCCTAACTCAGAAGGAGTTAAATCTTCATCAGAGGAGATGGCTAGAATTGGTGAAGGATTATGATCTTGTAATAGAATACCACCCCGGAAAGGCAAATGTGGTAGTAGATGCCTTAAGTCGCAAGTATCAAACTGAGGCGACACAAGTCAAGATAAGCTACTTACCTTTGTTGCAACAATTCGGAAGAATGAAAGTGAGTCTGAGGATGGAACGACAGGAAAAATGCCTAGTGGCGAATGTAGCGATAAGGCCTAGTCTAACTGAGCATATAAAAGCCCAACAAAAGATTGATAAAGAACTTCAGTCCTACTTGGATTCAACTAATAGAGAAAGGAAACCGGACTACGATGTGCGAGGTGACGAAGTACTGACCTATAAGGGTAGGGTATGTGTGCCTTAAGACAAGGAGTTATGGAGATTAATATTGGAAGAGGCACACGATTCAGTGTATGCTATGCATCTGGGCAGTACTAAGATGTACCGCACCCTCAAACAAGGATACTGGTGAAACGGTATGAAGAGGGACATTGCAGAATATGTAGCCCGATGCTTGTCCTGTCAACAGATAAAAGCAGAGCATCAGAAGTCGTCAGCGCTACTACAACCCTTACCAATTCCGGAGTGGAAATGGGAGCACATCACCATGGACTTCATCACGGGGCTGCCAGTAACCAGAAAAGGGCGAGATGAGATTTGGGTAATTGTGGATAGATTGATCAAATCAGCTCATTTCCTTCATATAAGAGTGATAGACACAGTAGAATAGCTGGCCATCCTATACATCAAGGAAATAATAAGACTCCACGGTGTCCCAGTGAGTATAGTATCGGAGAGAGATCCGAGATTTACTTCTAGGTTTTGGCCGAGTCTGCAAAACACCATGGGTACCAAACTCCACATGAGTACGGCATTTCACCCTCAGACAAATGGTCAGTCTAAGCAAACCATCCAAACCTTGGAAAACATGCTAAGGGCATGTGTACTCACCATGAATAAAAGCTGGGAGGAATAATTATGCCTGGTGGAATTTGCGTACTCACCATGAATAAAAGCTTGGAATTTGGAAAACATGCTATGGTCAAGGTGTTGTGGCAGCACGGACCCGTGCAGGAAGAGACATGGGAAACCGAGTATATGGTGAGGGATAGTTATCCTCACTTATTTAACGTGTAATTGTTTTGAGGACAAAACCCCTAAAAGGAGGGGAGAGTTGTAAACCAAATTGGTCTACAAGCCCAACTATTAGTGGACGAGCAAATTCGAAAATTTCTAACTCCCATGTGACTCCAAAATATTCATAAACTTGGGAAAAGAACCATAGGAAGATATGACCAAAGCAGTTCAAGAGAGTCGGGTCCGAACTGGAGAGAACCGGTTTATGAACCGAGTTGATTCATGAACCGGAGCCAATAGAGAATGGGTAAACCAGGAAACTTATGGATCCCTTGTGATTCAAAGAGAAATTATAAACCTTGGTAAAGAACCTTAGAACAATGTGGGAGAGAAAAACCAGATCGGTTTAGGTGAACCAGACACAAACCGGATTGAACCGGTTTAAGAACCGAGTTGGTTTATGAACCGGAATTGATAAAAAGATGATAAACTGGGAATCTTATGGACCCTAAGTGACCTATGGAGTCACAAAAGTCATGAAAATGGACTAGAGGAGGAATTGGAAAGGAAAACAAAACTGGTTCAGGTGAACCGGACCCAAACCGGATTGAACCAGTTTGGACCGATTTGAATCACTATTGAACCGGATGCTAAATTCATTTTTCTATGTGGTTTAAAATTTTCAAATTTGAGATTAGAGACCACCATTGAATAGAGAATGAATTTAGTAAATTTAAAAATTTTTAGATTTGAAAAACTTGGTCAAATGGGGGGTGAACCAGCCGATTTAAGCTTGAACCCGGTTCGGACTGGTCTAGTCCAGTTCGGAACAGTGTCATCTTCTTCCTCAGGATGACAACACTGTTCACTCGCCGGGAAACTGATGAAATGCCGATGAAGAAGAAATTCTTCCGTTTGTATGTTTCAGGTCTTCAATTCTTGTCATAACAATGCCAAACGACAGCCAACGGATCCCTGAGCTCCCTATATAAAGAGCCCCTCTCCATTCGTCCTCTCCACAATTGAAAAGCTCACTCTCTCAGTTGCTTAGTTTTTCAGTGAAGCTCTTACCAGATCTTCAATATATGGTCAATTCTAAGCCAAAGAAGGCGAGGTTGGGTTCATTAGAACTGGGGAGAAGTCAGCTACATAGTGGTGGCATCCGTTCATCCTGAGAGTCGCCGAAGAAATGTCGGCGTGATCAAATAGTGAAGCAGCTCTAGCGGACTGAAGTTGTCCTCAGGCCAAACCATGCCCTCCCAACACTTCCTCAGCCCTTCCATGACCGAATTAGGATGGAAAGGTGAGCCAATTTCGCTCCCCTCTGCAATTTCTGATTAGTGTTAGAGAGAGACTCAACCGAACTTGAACTTAGATTAAGTTCCTACACCTTCATACAATTTAATTGCACTTTTAATCGTGCAATTTGGTGCTGGAATGAGCTCAAACAAAGCTCCGCGGTAAAACTGGACTTAGAGAGAGAGAAAGCTTTGAAAGCTTACCGTCAAGGGTGCAGCGACCTGAGCTTTCAATCTAGGTAGGTAGCTCTCGTCCTAAGGTTCATCCTAGGATCAAGAATTACATCAATCGATGCCAAATTGAGTTAGAATTTCATCATCGAAGTTCTATCGATTCTCTCTCTACCACCTGTCAGAATTTGCAGAGGGGAGCCGAATTGGCTTACCTTTTCAGCTCTAATTCAACTATAGGAGAGTTGTGAAGGTGTTGGGAAGGCTTGGTTTGGCCTGAGGAGGACTCAAATTGGTTGATTTCAGCTCTACCAAAACAAGGCAGCTTCGGTCTGCCGAAGTTGCTTCACTGTTTGATCACGTCGGCATTTCTCTGGCGACCCTTGGAGCATACGGAGACTACAGGCGTGTAGCTGACTTTCCCCGGTTCTAAAGAACCCGACCTCACATTGTTTGGCTCAGAAAAGTGCCCAAGTGAGAGCTCTAGATTGAGCTTCACCAAAAATGGGGCTGTTGAGAGAGAGTGAAGTTTTCAGGTGTAAAGATAATTAATGGGGAGAGGGTCTTTATATATGAAGCTCATGGATTTCTTGGCAGTTCAATTGGTACCTTAATGGCGGTCATTCATTGCCTGACACTCACTGGCTGGAGACTTTTCACCTTCGTTGGCACTGAGTGATTTTTCAATGAGTGAACATGCTATCATCTGAAGGAAGAAGACAACACTGTTCCGAACCGGACTGGACCAATCCGAACCGGGTTTAAAGCTTAAACCGGCCGGTTCACCCCCCATTCGACCGAATTTTTCAAATCTAAAAATTTCTAAATTTATCTAAATTCATTTTCTATCCAATGGTGGCCTCAAATCTCAAATTTGATTTTTTTAAGCCACCTAAAAATGAATCTAGCATCTGGTTCATTAGTGGTTCAATCCGGTTTGGATCCGGTTCACTTGAACTGGTATGGTTTTCATCTCCAATTCATTCTCAAGTCTATTTCCATGACTTTTGGGACTCTTTGGGTCACTCGGGATCCATAAATTTCCCAGTTTGTCCTTTCTCTATCGATTCTGGTTCATGAACTGACTCGGTTCATAAACCGGTTAAATCTATTTGGATTCGGTTCATCTAAACCGGTCTAGTTTCTCTCTTCCAATTTGTCTTAAGGTTTTTTTACAAGGTTTGATGAACCCTTTGGATCACCTAGGAGTTGTAATTTTCCAAATTGCCCATTACCAAATGATTGGGTTTCTGAACCGGCTCAGTTTTCTCACTCAGTTTGACTCGTTCATTTCCTGGTTTTCCTAAACTCCAAAGAGTGGGGTTTGCACCCAACCTAGAGTTGCCCCGGCCTCCCCTTGAGCTAAGAAGGAAAGCTCCCTCTGCCACCCTTCGCCGTAAAACACTATGCACACCGAATTCTGCAAAAACTTTAACACTAAAATTCACACTGCTCAAGTCATCAATTGAAGCGGGGTTTGATCCAGGAAGGATTCCCACGATGAGAGCAACACGGTGGTAACCCATGCTCTGACCATCGAACCCTCGCCGATAAGATACTGAAGCTTTCTCTTTCTAAACTGCATTTTCTAGTGAAGCTCCATATGAGCTCATTTCTAGGCCAAATTGAGCGATTCAAACCTTAAAATGATGATAAAAATCACAGATGAGATTATTTAAATCAAGAACGAGGACAATTAACCATGTTTTAGGGGTCAATTGAACAAAATTGTGCTTCGAGACCAAAATGCAAATGTTGAAATGTTTGGGCAAATTGGGGATTTTTTGAAATTTGGGGGCCAAATGGAAAATTGACAAAATTGAGGGTCTTTTTATGCAATTCCATTCCAATTTAAGGTCCATTGGATGAATTTGATCAAATGGAGGACCAATTTTTAAAATTTGAAAATTTGGAGTCAAATTACAATTTTCTTAAAGTTTGGGGCTAAATGGTAGTTTTGGAAAATAGAGAAACCCAAGGGTAGTATTGATAAAATTAAGGACCAGAAGGGATAATTAAAAAATCTGGGGGCCGAATAAAGAAAAAAGTGGGCAATTAAGGACATAAAGATAAATGCACAAACCTCGAGTACTAAAGTGCAATTAAGGCCAAATATGAAGGCCTATACACAAATTCACCAAGAAGTGTGATTCCTTAGTTCAATACCCTAATCAGGACATATGTGCCATGTAGGGACCGACTGTGTAAACCTCGCACTTTTGAGTTAAGGAAAAATCGAGAAAAGAACCGATCAAACCGAGTAAGAAAACCCAACTGGTTTACAAACCCGATCATATGGGAACAAGCAATTTGGAAAATTACAACTTCCGAGTGATCCAAAGAGTTCATTATATCTTGGAAAAGAAACTTAAGACAAAATAAAGGAGGAAAACCAAATTGGTTCAGGTGAATAAGATCCCATAAAAACTTTGAAGTTAAGCGTGCTTGCTTAAGAGTAGTGTGAGGATGGGTGACCTCCTAAGATGTATGATTTTTTTTAACTCGAAATTTTGGTAAAAAAATTTTAAACAAACGTACGATCATAAATGGCCATAAATTAATATATATATTAATTATTGTAATTAATACAAATAATTTAATGCCTAAATTAAATTATTAGAATTAATACAAATAATTTAATACCGAAATTAAATTATTGAAATTAATACCAATAATTATGTCAATATTAATACTAGTAATAAATCTCTCCCATTTAATACACGATTTTACACATATATAAATCTCCATTCATTCTCCTCACACCTGAACACTTCTCTCTCTCTCTCTCTCTACTGCTCCATTTCCTGGTGAAGCTCGAACCAGAGTTTCGACTTGAATATTTTTCTTAACCTCAGAAGAAGAGGTCGAGCTCTTTAAAACCGGGGAGAAGTCAGCTATCTAGTAAAAAACTCTAGTCAATCCGAGAATCACTAGAGAAGCGCCAACATGATGGAATAGTGAAACAGCTCCGGTGGACCAAAGTTGCCCTATTTCGGCCGAGTTGAAATTGGCCATTTCAAGCCCTCCTCAGGCCAAACCAAGCCTTCCCAACACTTCCTCAGCTCTCCCACGGCCGAATTATGACTAAAAGGTAAGCCAATTCGGCTCTCCTCTACAATTTCCGATCGGTGCTAGAGAGAGAACCGAGAGAATTTAAATAATAAAATTCTAACTCAATTCGGCATCAATTGATGCAATTCTTGATTCTAGGATGAACCTCAAGATGAGAGCTATATGCCTAAATCGAAAGCTCGGACCGCCATGCCCTCACCGGTGAGAAATCGAAGCTTTCTCTATCTATAGTCTATTTTCTGGCAAAGCTCCATTTGAGCTCGTTCCGGCATTAAAATTTATGATTCAAAGTTTCTTAGAATCGTATGAATATGCAGGAACTCAATTTCAACTCTAATTTCAACAATTAGAAGTATTTGATCATTTCATTTGATAAAATCAAATTCGGTAGTGTTGAAGAGTTGAAATTGGGAAAAATTGGGAAAAATTGGGGATTTTCAAAATTGGAAGGACCAAAATACAATTTTATGAAATTGAGGGTCAATTGGGCATGCAAATAATGTTTGAGGACAAATTGAGGAAATTTGGAATTTTTGGGGCAAAACTTGCCATTTTTGTAAAGGAAGGGCAAAATGGTAATTTTGGAAAAATTGGGGGACCAAATTGGAAATTTGGGAAATTAAACCCCTTTTTGGTGAAATTGAATAAATTGAGGTCCCAAGATAAATTTTAAAAGTTACGGGAGTCAATTTGAGGAAAAACTGACATTAGGGACTTAAAGTTAAAGAGAAATAACTTTAGGGACCTGATTGCAAATAATTAAAAGTTTGGGTTTTCTAATTCATTGGAAATGAATGAAGGCTGTTATGCAGAGTAATAATGAACAAGGATGTTCATATCGTGTAGGAACGTTAAATATCGAGAATACCAGCATGGACGAGCTCGCGTGAATACAAAGAACCGGTTTAGTGGAATTCACTGCATTAACGGGTGAGTGGGTTTACTAACATCATACCCAGTTAGGATGATGAGCACAACTTAAAATTTTAAAACCACTTACCGGTTATGAGTGGAAATTTTATATCATACCCGGTTGGGAATGATAAGTACCTCGATATGAAAACCCACTATTTTGTGGTATTTTAAATATCACTACTTAGAGGAAGTGATGTGAAAATCAGGCGGAAAAACTACTTACCAGTTGTAACAAGATCATACCCGATGGTATGATGAGACTTCCTCGAAAGAAGTTGAAAAGTCATTCATCGGTTATGAACGGAGGTGTCCTTATACCGGGCGGTATAATTGATAGAGGAAACATATGTTTTGTCGAAAGTACTCTCCCCTGACTGTGTGCCAATGCTTAAACAATTTGGGAGACCATCTCGACAGGAGCTCGAATAGCTCTAATAGGCCGGGGGCCTCGGTTTTGGAACTTGGGGGCTAAATGCCCGATTTTGAAAATCTCGTACAGTGGGCCCAAGGCCAGTTGGCATGAGCAGAAGCTCGTAAACGAACATGATATAAGTGCCATAACACTTAATAAGTGAATTTTTTGGCCATGGTACCAAGATAGGACCGACATGCTCAGTCAACTAGCGGCAGTGCGACATGACAGGTCGACGGACTAGTCAAGACAAACAACTGCGGGTTGAGTTGAGAGTCGGGACCGTTGGACCAGTGGCACCACAAATTACATGGCAATATGAGAAAACATTATTTGTGCATGCACTATGAGTACGGGATCATCAAGATGCCCATGAGGGGTAGTGATGTGTCCTAAGGGCACTAGATGACCTGGTGGCTATAAGGGCAGTTCGTCGTTCTAGGTGTCTGTGCGAAATGTGGAGTAGCACCAAGCGCATGAGACCGGGGTGGGGATAGGATGAGGTCTCTGTCCTCATACGGACACGAAGAAGTGATTTCAGGATTGTGGGTCGGATGTCACGTACATCTACTCATTCCCGAGGTAGAAGTGGTTGTACTTCTATCTAGGTGGCAGGAAAAGTTGCTCCAAAGCCACTAGCGGGTTCAGTAGTGATACTGACTTGCGAATATGTGTAACCTTCATGATGAAGGATGTGTGTTGGGTGATGACACACCGGTAACTATGAAATGGTGGAAAAACCCAAATTTTTAAACCATGGGATTTTTGTAAAAAAAAAAGAAGTCTGGCACACTCCAATAATAATTATTTTCTTAAAAGTCAAAAGCTTTTAAAAACCCATTCACTGAGTAGTTGTACTCACCCCCTCCCTTATATCCCTTTCAGGAAATCCCGGAAAGCCTACCCATAAAAACTGTCAACTAAGATGCTTGTAAGACAGGTATGTAAAGTTTTAAATTTCATGCTGTTTTGATTATTCTATTCTAGGAAAAGGTGCAAGTTAAAGGATGCCTTACTCTTTACTGTATACAATAAGGGGAAACCCTTTACTAAAACGGGAGAGTGGCGGGTTGATCATGGGGATCCAACCAAACTGGGTTGGGGTATGACAACTAGAGTCGTATCAGAGCATGTTTCCTCGAATACATAATCAACACTAGAGAATGTAGTAACTAATAGGATTTATCCTAAAATTTTCAGATGGCTTCCAGGAGAGGAACTAAGAAAACTTGGAAGGGCTCTACTCAAAACCCTACCTTCATAAGGAGACAACCCTAGAAGCTTCCCAAATGCCTGAGACCTGGCAGAAATGTCAAAAGACCAAATGGGGAAGCATCATGGATAATGGTGCTAGGACCTGTTGATGGCACAACCCTAAGTATAAAGGAGGATGCTTATCAAGAATTTCATAGCTCTAGTTAATTTGTTACCATTTTCTGTGATAGGGCTGAGAGCCCAACCTTTTGTATCCCCATGTTAATAAAAGATTCAAATTCCCCAAAACTTTATCTTCTGAGGATGTGACCTTACTAGGAATATGGCCTAAGAAAAATAAAACAAACCCACACTATCCTAGAAACTAAGGAAGAGTCGCATCCCAGTGATGGAAGATGAATCAGGAAACCTAGGAGGACTCTTACCATGACCCTTAGAAAAGGTGATTCAGCTAGAAAACTGTCAATGTGGTCAAGCTCAAGAACGTAAAGCACCAAACCAATAGTAACCTTGGAAAAAGTCCCACTCGAAGGAAAGGAAGAACCACAACAATCCTTGTAAGGGAATAATGATGGGATATTACCTGAAGAGATGCCTAACCCTACTAAAGGACAAGTACCAAG
Source organism: Trapa bicornis (assembly GCA_030064425.1). Lineage (NCBI taxonomy): Eukaryota > Viridiplantae > Streptophyta > Magnoliopsida > Myrtales > Lythraceae > Trapa > Trapa bicornis. The sequence continues at coordinate 14,090,926 of CM057753.1, read as the reverse complement.
TTGAACTATTATAGGTGTAAGGAAAGAAGGGGTGTTCCACACCTCATAGATTCAGGGAAATACCTCCTCAAAGGTCATGAAGGACATGAAGGATTGGAGACTGATACCATGGAGCGGGTTACATAAACAATTCAAAAAGAGGTCAAGAAAAGATGAGGTGAATACAAAAACTTCTTAAGAAGGTCAAACCAAGAAGGATACCTCATGAATAGGGATAAGGTACATGAGAAGCATACTTAGAACCCTCTCATAAGGGGCAAACACAGAAAAACGTCCCCTGAAACTCTAGGGAATGACACAGTGAGAGTGAAGAAGAGAAGGAATACGCTGTGAAAAGGAATCATTGGTTGGCGGATGTGCAAGGAGACAACCCCTCATTAGAAACTACATGAAGGAAGGAAGTATCAGAGGCCAAGGCTAACCTGCTTTGGAAAAGTGATATAATTTTAAAGTACTACCTCTTTTGCAAAAAAGTAGAAAAGTCAAAAATCGAAGTGTCTGACCAACATACCTATGGAAGACCGAGAAGTAGAAAGGACTACACCCTAAAAAGGTCGGTGAGATGACGTTAAGAATAGGAGTACTCGAGAAGACAACTACCCTAAGAAAACCTAAACCAAGGGACTAGTGGAGGCGAGGCAGTTAACCAGCTAATACGCGGAAGAGAGGCGGAAAGGTCAAATACTTTGAAAGAGAAGGATGAAAGAAATCCTTAAAGGGATCAAAAGGCCAAATTAACAACCAATCTCCAGCCAAGAAAGAAATAGGCAAGCTCCTCACATAATGATCAAGAAATCTTGAAACAAGGAAGATTTGCATGCTCCCTAAGGAAATAGACTGGTATTGGGTATGAATGAGGATGCGAATAGAGTATAAAAGATGTCCTGCAAGACATGAGGAGTAAAGGTAAACAGGAGAAGAAAACATCAAGAGTAGAAATCCCCTAGAGCAAATGTAAAAAGTAATGTCCAGAGAAAGGGAAAGAATTCTACAAAGGAAGGAAGCCCCAAAAAGACATGTGTATCCCAATTGAGAGGAAATGGAACCAACTGAATAGAAGGAATGATAAGCTCACAAATGAAATGTTGGTTGAGATGGAAAAGTCAAGTACCAAGGAAAAATGAGGTCCTAAGAAGGAAATTAAACTAAAGGAATTATTAATGGGTTGATCGACACAATGTGGAGTGAAAGGAACCAACCCTTAATTAGGAAATGTTTACAAGGAAGGAAGTATTGTAATGGCCTAGGCTGACCTATTTGGAGGGAACAAGAGAACCAAGTAGAAAGAGGAAAACTAATAACGACAGACAACCAAATAGAATAAACAAAACCCTAAGAAGGAATGAGATGTAGTAAATGGAATGCTCAGTCAACTAGCGGCAGTGCAAGACAAACAACTGCGGGTTGAGTTGAGAGTCGGGGCCATTGGACCAGTGGCACCACATATTACATGGCAATATGAGAAAACATTGTTTGTGCATGCACTATGAGTACAGGATCATCAAGACTCCCATGAGGTGTAGTGATGCGTCCTAAGGGCACTTGATGACCTGGTGGCTATAAGGGCAGTTCGTCGTTCCAGGTGTATGTGCGAAATGTGGAGTAGCACCAAGCGCATGAGACTGGGGTGGGGATAGGATGAGGTCTCTGTCCTCATACGAACACGAAGAAGTGATTTCGGGATTGTGGGTCAAATGTCACGTACATCCACTCATTCCCAAGGTAGAAGTGGTCATACTTCTAGTGATACTGGAAAAGTTGCTCTGAAGCCACTAGCGAGTTCAGTAGTGATACTGACTTGCGTAAACTTCATGATGAAGTATGTGTGTTGGGTGATGACACACCAGTAACTAAGAAATGGTGGAAAAACCCCCAATTTTTAAATGAAGGGATTTTTGAAAAAGAAAGGAGTCTGGCACACTCCAATAATAATTATTTTCTTAAAAGTCAAAAGCTTTTAAAAACCCATTCACTGATTAGTTGTACTCACCCCCTCCCTTATATCCCTTTCAGGAAATATGGGAAAGCCTACCCTTAAAGATCGTCAGCTAAGATGCCTGTAAGAAAGGTATGTAAAGTTTTAAATTTCATGCAGTTTTGATTTTTCTATTTTAGGAAAAGGCGCAAGTTAAAGGATGCCTTACTATTTACTGTATACAATAAGGGGAAACCCTTTAATAAATTGGGAGAGTGGCGGGTTGATCACGGGGATCCGACCAAACCGGATCGTGGTGTGAGAGACTGTTTGAGAGCTTGCTTCCTCAAAACAAACCGTGAGGCCAAATTCCTCCGGCATGAACCTACCAAAATCACCGTGTTAGTGGGAACCGCTATGACGTCCATTCCGGTTGGGATGACGGTTTAAGCTTTGAAAAACTATTTTCTAGTAATTTACATCCCCTGTTTAGGTGACTCTACTTAAAATATTTGGGAGCTAATTCTTAGCTTAGGCTCGAGATGCTTGTGGGCCCAAGGTTGATGGATACGGGCATGGATCCGTCCAAAATAGACATGGGATACATGACGCTAAAAGTCCTAAAAAATGAGAACTTGTGTGATACCCATCGTGCCATGCTGAGTTGTCGAGCTTCTTAGGTCAAACCACTGCTCTGCTGAAGCCAGGTCATCGAATTTGTTGGGCCAGTATGCGGGGTGGGATCGAAGCCAAGCTGCGAGAGTGCCAAAGATAATGGCAATAATTCAAAAAGCTTGTTGATTGTGCATGCACCATGATGTCGGGCCATCAGGACATCTAGCATGAGGTAGTGATGGAATCCAAGAATTATTGGATGACCTAGGGGGCATAAGGGCAGTGCCGTCATTTAGTAGGTCATGAAGCTAAGGAGCTTCCTACGCATGAAGACTGAGGTAGTAAGGGGTGAGGTCTCATCTCATTGAGCATACATGGTGATGAAACATGAGTTTGGGGTCGGACTATTGATGTTTACACAAACTTCGGATAGAGGCAGTATCCCTCTATCAGGGTGGACGGTAAAGACACTTCGATCCACAAGTGGCGCAGTCAAGAACCGTTCTATGAATGTGTGAGCCCTCCTATGATAGGAGGGTGGTTGTTGATTTGTGAAACCTAGAAGAAATAATTTGAATTATCAAATAATTGAAATTGCTAAATTAAGCCATAAGGAAAGCCCACTCACTGAGTTTTCGAACTCACCCCCTTCCTTTAAACATTTTCAAGAAAAAACGCAATTGCGCTAGTTTTTCCCCTCAGACCCAAAACCAACTACACAAATTTAAAAGTTTCAGTTTTGTTAAATGTTATCCAAGGAAAGCATGACAGGTAGTACGCATGACTCTCTTGACCCCAGAGGAGCCCCTCCTTGAGGCTCGAGAGAGTGGTGGGTTGTCCATCAAACCTTGGCCAAACCGGGCTGGCATGTGACAATTGCTTTCTTCATGAGGTATCTTCTAGGATCATGAATTCCTACAATTGACCTTTAATCAACGGAGAATTTCATCAGTGAAATTATGCAGCTTCTCTCTCTAACTCCGACCGGCAATGAATGAGGAGGGTCGAATTGGCTTACCTTTCAGCTTAGTTGAGGTCATCTAAAGGTTGTGGGGATGTTGGGAGAGCTTGGTTTAGCTGAAGGAGGTCTCAATTCAACAGTTTTGATCTTAGTCAAAATTGGGCAGCTTCGGTCCACCGGAGCTGCTTCACTATTTGATTAAATCGACGCTTCTCTAGCGATCCTAAGATTGAATGAAGACTACCATCGGGTAGCTAACTTCTCCCCGAACATAAGGAACCCTACCTCACCTACTAAGGCTAAGAAAAACCTTAATATCGGAGCTCTGGTTCAAGCTTCACCAAAAAATTGAGTAGTTGATAAAGAGTGGAGTTTTCATGTGTGAGGAGAAGAAATGGAGAGGAGCTCTTTATATAGGAAGCTCTGGGACTCTCTAGACTTCCGATTGGCGTCTTTATGGCGCTCATTTATGACCTAAAATGCCCTAAACGAAGACTTTTTACCTACAACAGCGCTGTTCATTTTTTTGGCGAGTGAACAGAGTTGTCATCTTAAGGAAGAAGATGACACTATTACGAATCGGACTAGACCGGTCTGAACCAGGTTCAATTCTTAAACCAGGCGGTTCAGGCCCAATTTGACCGAGTTTTTCAAAATTAAAAATTTCTAAATCCATCTAAATTCATTCTCTATTCAATGGTGGCTTCAATTCCTCAATTTTAATATTTTAAGCCACCTAGAAAACTAAATTTAGCAACTGGTTCAATGATGATTCCAATTGGTTCAAATTGGTTTAATCTAATTTAGATCCGGTTCACCTGAACTAGTTTGGTTTTCTCTTCCAATTTATCCCAAAGTCACTTTCCATGATTTTTATGACTCTTTGGGTTCCTCGGGATGTGTAAATTTCCCAATTAGCCCTTCCTCTAACAGTTGGGGTACGTGAACCGGTTTAGTTGATCCCGTTCAGTCCATTCTTACTCGCTTGTGTGCATTTCACGATTATTTATTCTGAGTTGATTCCTTTCGGTCTATGTGTCGATTGCTTTATTTGGGAAGTTCCCTTCATACGATTTCGTTCTCTACTATGTGCCTCAAAGTAGGGACTTTCACCATCGGAGCTATACGTTCAACTTTCTCAACATTTCTTGCAAGTTCCCTTTTCTTCATCTCTTCACACCTTTTATATTGGGGCATCTACCCACTTTCAATCCTTCATTGTATTAAAGTCACTATTTCATTTCTTATTGCCTATCCAAGAACTTCTTACTATTTGTCTAATTTCTTGTATTCCATCCTATGCTCAGCCGTCTACTCTTTCGAGCTCCATTAGGCAATCTTGGATCACGACCAATCTTGATGTCGGTGGTCATTTCTCTTATTCACTTCTAAAGTGGAGAGCTTACCTTTCTAATGTTTATCAGGTGTTCTTTCCTCTATTCCTTTGTTATGGGTAGTCCACCCCTTTCCTACTTGTCACGATGTCCTCTGTTGCTATCTTCCTACTTACTTGTTCCTTGGGTTTAACTCACTCCTTGGGTCCTCCTAGTATGCTTCCCTTGGTTCTTTCACCTCAGCATGCTCTTCATTTTCTCATCCTTCATCACTTGGTCCATTACTTCTTAGTCGAGACATGTATGCATCCCAAGGGTTTCCTTCCTTGGGAGAATCATTCACCTTATTTCCCAAAATTCCTTTTTTATTCGTCCTTTAGGGCATCTAACCTTAGATTTACTTTCCTGACATCTTCAGATGCCATCCTTCCTGTTTCCCTTTCTTTGGAGATTGGATGGATATGTCCTTAAAATTTTCTTTTATTTGTATCTCATCACAAGTTTATTGTTATAGGAAATGGAACTTTTATTTATTGTTATGATAGCGAATTACAATGTTTTGGCTATATTTATCTAGGGGAGCTATGGTAAGTACTAGCTATGGTACTAGATCATTCCCTGCTTCCTCTTGGGTGATGTTGTATACTCTGGTTGGTAACCTCGAGATAGTGGCTATGTATTATTCTCCGTCTAGTACCCTTAGGTTCCCTTGAGGTGGTTGATAGATACTTCATCATGTATTACCTCGAAGGGCTAGACAACTCTTTGCAAAGTGTCCGAGTTGTCCGCATTTGAAGCATGTTCAACATGACCCTTCATGGTTTTTCCGACACCTAGGGCAATAGGGGTTTCTCCTATGTGGGGTTGTACTTGCCTCCCTTTGGGCATGATAACCGTCATTTCTCGTAAAGGGCCCCATTCTTGTCCCCCATCATTGCCTATTAGGCTCACTTTGACTTCTCTTGCAAGTTTGTCCTCCCTCTTCCTTTTGGCCAGCTTGATCTATTTGGCGGAATCTTGTTTATACCACACAATCACACTCATGGAACATGCTGATGATGGCAGCCAAATCTGTGGAGCATCCTAGTACTTCTATCCGGTCTCATATGTCGATGTTGAGACCGTACACAAACTGTTGGTAAATATCTACCAGTCCGGCTAAATCTGGAGCAAAAGGTTTTAGCTCATTAAATCTAGTCTCATACTTAGAGATGGTGTGGGATCCTTATCGAAGTCAGGAGAGTTTTTATTTCTTCTTGTTGATCAGATACGGAAATAAGTATTCCTCTAAATGCATATCCTCAAATTGCTCTCAGGTGGTTGTGGTGGCATGCAAGCTTTTGACATTATCCCACCACCTCTTTGCATTAGCTTCCAGGAAAAACTCTATCAAGATTACCATATCTTCTAATGAAATGCTGACTATCTCCATGAGTTTCTTGATGTTGGCTAGCCAATCCATAGCAGCTCTAGCATACTTCTCTCCTAGGAATGGCTTACGTCCTAGTTGTCGGAGAGTTTTAAGGTATTTGGGGATGTCAACAAGAGGAGGAACGTTAAGAGAGGGGGATGAGATTGTACTTCCTCGGGCTCACCTCGAGAGTTACTGTCCTGGTTAGGTCGTCCAAACACTCGAGTGAATTCCTCATACAATCTCTAGTGTTCTAAGCTTAGTCTAGGTGGAACTGTCTACTTTTCTCGGGGACTTTCTACAGGAAGGGGTTGTTGGGTAGTGTTAGGAAAAGTGGCTCTTGTTCTCTTGGTTCCTCTCATGGGAGCCCTCTGAAATTTTAAAATTTATTCCTATTAGTTCCTATGTTCTAAAGTCTTGATAATGTATTCACGGAAACAGGCTCTAATAGCACTCAAGTTGTTATGCCCCAATCTGGTTTGGTCGAATCTCTGTGAGCAATCCGCCACTCACATGGTTTATTAAGAGTTTCCCCTTCTATAAACCGTGAGAAGTAAGGCATCCTTTCACCTGTATCTTTCCTTGAATAGCATTAATTAAAATTGAATACATTAAATCTTACATAATTGTCTCGCAGGTTCGGCTACAGGAAATTCTTTAAGCTTATTTTCCCTTGGTTTACCTAAAAAGGGGTAAAGGGAGGGGGTGAGTTCGACAACTCAGTGAATGGGTGTTGGGTGAGAATTTTCACAAAAATAACATTAATCGGAGTGTGCCAAACTCTGCATTTCCTTTAAAAATATTATTTCCTCAATTTCCGATTTTTAAAACCTTTTTCTCAAGGTTTACCAATTCTTTTCCAAGGATTCTCAAATCCTTTCCAAGGTTTTCAAAACCTCTTTCCCATTTCCATATTAGGTTTGTTTCACAAAAAACACACGTTTTTCATCAGGAAGGGTACACACATATTCACAAGATACAATTACGCCTACTGCACCCACTTGTGGATTGGAGCATCTTTACCATCCACACTGATAGAAGTCTCTGACTTCTACCGAGAGTATGAGTGAACATCTCCGATGTTCAACCCTCAGACCCAAAAATACTTTGCGTCCATATGAGGACAGAGACCTCATCCCGACCACACCCCGATCTCATGCGCATGAAGCTATGTCGACCTTCACTAACTGCTGGCATGACAAACTACCTTTTTCTCCACCATGTTGTCCAATAACCCCTAGAACGCTTCACTACCCCTCTTAGGCATCTTGATGGTCCCGAACCTCTAGTGTTTGCGTAAACAATAATTTTTCCACAATGCCATTTATCGTTGGTGCCACTGGTCCAACGGCCCGAACTCTCAACTCAACCTGCAACAGTTTGTCTAGACCGGTCCATCGACCTAGCCCTGACACATTGCCACCAGTTGATCGAGTAGGTCGGTTCTGTCTTGGTACCATGGCAAAATCACACATTCCATTCATTTAGAATTTTCATAGAATAAATATCACATGTCTGTTTACAAGCTCCTGCTCATGCCAACTAGCCTTGGGCCCACTATACGTGATTTTCCAAAATCGGGTATATTAGCCCTCCAGTTCCAAAATTGAGGCCTCTTGCCTATCTGAGTTGTTCTAGCTCTTGTTAAGAAGTTCTCTAAAAATTTTTAAGCATTGGCACACAGTCAGGTATGAACGACTAGGATCAAAATTTACAGTTAATTGCACGTAGGTCCCTAAAGTTTGTTTTCCTTGACTTTAGGTCCCTAATGCCAACTTTTCCCCAAATTGAGTCACAAAACCTCCAAAAATTCACTTTTTGTCCTTGATTTATTCAAAATTGTTTAAGGGGCACAAGTTTTCCAAATTTCCAATTTGTTCCACAACTTTTCAAAAATAACCATTTTGCCCCTACTTAACAAAAATGGTAATTTGACCCCAATTATTTTCAAAAATTGAACAATTGCTCCTGCAACATCTTTTTCATGGCCTTAATTTTGGAAAATTGCAATTTGGACCATCAATTTTACAAAATCCCCAAATTTCCCCTTTTAAACTGGCTAAGTTTGATTTCATCATATTGACCCTCCAATAGGGGTTAATTGCTCCAATTGAAGAAATGGATCAGTTCCTACACTTCCATACGATTAAATTGAGCTTTGAACCACATCATTTGGGTCCAAATTGAGCTCAAACGAAGCTTCGCCAGAAAATTGAATGTAGAGAGAGAAAGCTTCGAAAGCTTACCGTCGGAGGTGCGATGGTCTAATCTCTCTATTGGGGAAGATAGATCTCTTCCTGAGGTATCTTCTAGGATCAAGAATTTTATCAGTGAAATTCTGAAGTGTCTCTCTAACTCCGACCTACAATCACTAAGGAGGGGCTTCCTTCCTTAGTAGGATTCTTTGCCTTTCCCCTGACATTCTTTTCTTACATTTGCTCTAGGGGATTTCTACCCTTAAATGACATCCCTTGATGTCATCTTCTCCTATTTAACTTTACTCCTCAAATCTTGTAGGCACTTCTTTTATGCTTTATCTGCATCCTTATTCGTACCCAGTACCTGTCTATTTCTTTAGGGAGTGTACAAATCTTACTTGTTTCAGGATCATTGTGGGAGAGGCTTGCCTATTCCTTTCTTGGCTTGAGTTTAGTTGTTAATTGGCCTTTGGTCCTTTTAAGGATTTCTTGCATCCTTCTTTTCCCAAGTATTTGACCTTTCCACCTCTCTCTTCTTTGTCAGAACTTACATTATGGCTTTCCTGAGTATTTGTTCGTTAACTGCTTTGCCTCCATTTGTTTGTTCTAAGTTTCTTAGGGCAGCTGTTTCTTGAGTCCTCCTATCCTTAACACCCATCTCACTAACCTTTTTAGGGTGTAGTCCTTATTAGGGTGTCATTTATTATCCTTGACCCTATTTGGCTTCATTACTTTTTCCAAGGTGATTCATTCCAATACATCCTGTTATTTGGCTCTATTACTCTTCCAAGGCAGGTCATAATTGGCCTCCAATACATCCTTCCATCAAGTAGCTTCTAACGGTGCATCGGTGCCTTGCACATCATGTTATGTCCATCTGCCAATCTAATGATTCCTTCAAGGTACTTAGTTGTATGCATCCCTCCACAGTTCCATTTCCTAACGTATTCCTTCTCTTCTTCACTCTCATTGTGCCCTTCTCTAGAGTTTCCAGAGGTCGTTTCTCTGTGTTTGCCCCTTATGAGAGGGTTCTAGATATACTTCCCATGTACCTTATCCCTACTCTTGAGGTATCTTTCTCAGGTTGACCTTCTTAAGAAGAAATTTAAATTTTGCATTTAACTCATCATTTCTTGACCTCTTGGTGAACCACTTATTTAGCTAGCTCTATGGTTTTGGTCTCCAGTCCTTTGTGGCCTTTGAGGAGTTATTGCCCTGAATTTATGAGGTGTGAAACAACCCTTATTTCCTTACACTTATAATAGTTTATCTTGGTACTTGTCCTTAGTAGGGTTGGGCACTTCTTCAGGTAATGTCTCAATCGTTCATACTTGTAATAGGTTATTCCCTTATATGGATTGTTGTAGTCCCTTCTTTCCTTCGAGTAGGGCATTTCCAGGGTTACTATTGGTTTGGTGCTCTACCGTTCTTAGGTTTGATCACTTTGACAGTTTTCTTACTGAATCTCCTTTGCTAAAAGGGTCATGGTAAGAGTCCTCTTAGGTTTCTTAATTCCCTGATTCATCTTCCATAACTAGGATGTAACATGGTAAGAGTCTTCCTAGGTTTCTTAATTCCCTGATTTATCTTCCATAACCGAGATGTAACTTTTCCTTAGCTTCCATGATAGTGTGGGTTTATTTTATTTTCCTTAGGCTATATTCCCAACACGATTGCATCATCAGGAGAGAGAGTTTTGAGAATTTAAGTATTTTATTAACAGGGGGATACAAAAGATAAGGCTTTCATCCCTATCACAGGAAATGGTTGCAAAATAACTAAGGAGCTATGGAATTCTTGATAAGCGTCTTCCTCCATACTTAGAGTTGTGCCACCAATAGGTCCTAGCACCAATAGGTCATGCCACCAATAGGTCTTTTGACATTTCAGCCTGTTCTCAAGCATTTGGGAAGCTTCTAAGGTTGTCTCTCTACAGAGGTAGGATGTTGAGTAGAGCCATTCCAAATTTTCTTGGTTCCTCTCTTGGGAGCCATCTGAAAATTTTAGAATAAATCCTATTATATACTATATTTTCTAATCTTGATTATGTATTCGAGGAAATAGGCTCTGATACCACTTTAGTTGTCACGCCCCGACCCGGTTTGGTTAGATCCCTGTGAACAACCCGTCACTCTCTCGGTTTATTAAAGGGTTTCCCCTTATTATAATCCGTAAAGAGTAAGGCATCCTTTAAACCTGCACCATTTCCTGGAATAGCATAATCAAAACTGCATAAAATTTTAAACTTTACATACCCATCTTACATGCATCTTAGTTGATTGTCTTTTAGGGTAGGCTTTCCAGGAATTCCTGAAAGGGATATAAGGGAGGGGGTGAGTACGACAGCTCAGTGAATGGGTTTTTAAAGGTCTACTTTTAACTTTTAAGAAAAACATTTATATGGAGTGTGGCAGACTCCTTTCTTTTCAAAAATCCATTCATTTAAAATTTTGGGGTTTTTCCATTATTTCTTAGTTACTGGCATGTCATCACCCAACACACATCCTTCATCATGAAGGATACACACATTCACAAGTCAGTATCACTACTAAACCCGCTATTAGCTTCGGAGCAACTTTTCATGCCACACTAATAGAAGTACGACCACTTCTACCCTGGGAATGAGTGGATGTACGGGACATCCGACCCACAATCTCAAAATCACTTATTCGTGTTTGTATAAAGACAGAGACCTCATCCTATCCCCACTCCGGTCTCATGCGCTTGGTGCTACTCCAGATTTCGCACAAACACCTGGAACAACGAACTGCCCTTATAGCCACCAAGTCGTCCAATGCCCTTAGGACACATCACTATCCCTCATCGGCGTCTTGATGATCCCGTACTCATAGTGCATGCACAAACAATGTTTTCTCATATTGCCATGTAATCTGTGGTGCCACTGGTCCAACGGCCCCGACTCTCAACTCAACCCGCAGTTGTTTGTCTTAACTGGTTCGTTGACCAGTCATGTCGCACTGCCACTAGTTGACTAAGCATGTCGGTCCTATCTTGGTACCATGGCCAAACAATTCACTTATTAAGTTTCATGGCACAGATGTCATGTTCGTTTACGAGCTCCTGCTCGTGCCAATTAGCCTTGGGCCCACTATACGAGATTTTCAATTTGATTTAATCAAATTGACCCATCAAACGTTTCCAATTTTGAAATTAAAGTTGAAATTGAGTTTCTACATGTTTATACGATTCTTTAGAAATGTGAATCGTAAGTTTTAACATCGGGACGAGCTCAAATGGAACTTCGCCGAAAAATGAACTATAGAGAGAGAAAGCTTTGATTACTCACTGGTGAAGGCATGACGGTCCGAGCTTTCAATCTGGGCAGATAGCTCTCGTTCTGAGGTTCATCCAAGAATCGTATCAATTGATGTGGAATTAGATTAGAATTTCATCATTGTCTTACCTTTCGGTCCTAATTGGCTTACCTTTCATCAATTGATGCAGATAGCCCTCTCTCTAGCACCGACCAAAATTTGTAAAGGGGAGCCGAATTGGCTTACCTTTCGGTCCTAATTTGGCTATGGAAAGGCCGTGGAAGGGGAGGGCTTGAAATGGCCAATTTCAGCTTGGCCGAAATAGGGTAGCTTCGGTCCACCGTGGCTGCTTCACTATCGATCATGCCGACGCTTCTCCAACGATTCTCAGATTGACTGGAGTTTGCTATTAGATAGCTGTCTTCTCCCCGGTTCTAAAGAGCTCGACCTCTCCTTTCGAGGTTAAGAAAAATGTTTAAGTCGAAACTCTGGTTCGAGATTCATCGAGAAATGGAGCAGTAGAAAGAGAGAGAGAAGTGTTCAGGTGTGAGGAGAATTAATGGGGATGACCTCTTTATATAGGTGTTAAATGTGTATTAAATGGGAGAGATTTATTACTAGTATTAATATTGCCATAAATTATTGGTATTAATTCTAATAATTTAATTTCGGTATTAAATTATTTGTATTAATTCCAATAATTTAATTTAGGTATTAAATTATTGGTATTAATACAAATAATTAAATATATATTAATTTATGGCTATTTATGATAAGGCGTACCTTCGCATAAAAAGTTTTGACCGAAATTTCGGGTTACAAAAAAATCATACTTCCCAAGAGGTCACCCATCCTCACACTATTATCGGGCAAGCACACTTAACTTTAAAGTTCTTATGGATTCTTGTTCACCTGAACCAATTTGGTTTTTCTCTTCTAACTTGTCTTAAATTTCTTTTCCAAGGTTTAATGAACCCTTTGAATCACCCGGAAGTTGTAAATTTCCAAATTGCTTGTTCCCAAATGATCTGATTTGTAAATCGGCTCGGTTTTCTTACTCGGGTTGACTGGTTCTTTCCCGATTTTCCTTAACTCAAAAGTGTGGGGTTTACAAAGGCGATATGGATTGGAGGCCATACACGAGATTCGTCCTATATGGGAATTCAAGTGAACCCCAGCCAGTTCCTTAGAGCCTTCTGATCAAGAGTCCCACAATCGTTCTAGTGTTAATTCTAGTCCTATGACCCCAAGGGATTAGGGGAAGAAAAATTCATGTAATAAGCCAAGTGGCAAGCAAATATTTCTACAATGAATGAAAATGGAATTTTTTATAAAACTTATGAGTTCCTTGATAAATTCAAAGTTAAAAGAGTGTGATAATAAAGATTAAAGTAAAAGGTAGGGAAGAAAAGACGAGTTATTTATAGTTAACCTCAACCCTTAAGAATTACCCTCATAAGTACAATAAGGAAGAATCCATTCAAGAAAAAGAAAAAAAAAGTTGGGAAGCAATCATCAAAGAGTACAGATTCATGGAGAATCCAAGGAGTTAAAGATAGGCTCAAACAAAGAAGAGTAAGGAAAAACAAGGAGGAGTATAACATTCTAAAGGGAACCAAAAGAATGAAAGCTGAACAAGAAGAAAACAAATTAAGTATGGGAGAACACCAAGGATATCAAGACCAAAAATGAAAGATGGGAAGAAAGTAGAATAACAAGAAGGCTCAAGTATAACAATTAGTTGTAAAGAGCCAAGATACAGTTCTTTAGGAACTCCATAAGATAAGGAAACTTGTGTAGAGCAGGGGTATGGACCAAAAGAATAAGAAAAGCAAGAGTGGTTGAACCATACAAGTTCCTTAAGTTTAAGTGAAGATTAAATAGGAAGAACTTCTAAAGAACGGTAAGGTGATCAAACAAGAGAATTCTAGAACATGACACATAAGAAGGAGGATGAGAATAGGAAGTTGGACTGAGGAAGGACTAGTTAAGAAAAATAATTGAGGAAGTGTCGCAAAAGATCAAGCTGAATAAGTACCTCAGTAAAATGTACAAATAATTGATTGTTTGGGAAGGTTAGGTATGACATACTTGCAGGAAGACATGGGAACCCAAATAGGAATTTTAGATAGATATAATTGAAAGAAATAAACTCTTATTGACCAAATTGTTTGGAAGAGTAAACAAAGCTCTAACAAGAACTAGGGAGTAGTAAGGAATACACCCTGATCGAAACAAGGGAAGAATACCAAGGACACGAAGATACAAAAAAAATTTTATACAAGAGGGATGAGAGGTTCACCACAAACGAATAAACGAGTTCTGAGAGAAAATGATGATGACGAAAGATAAATGAAAAATACTCATAGGATCTCAAAAGTAAAGGTAAGCATGTGAAGATAGCGGCTAGGAAGGACATTTAAGAGTAAAAATTTGCAATGGTAAAAGTTGGAAGGAAATTTCGGGAGAAAAGAAGTGTAAAACTTACCAAAAAAGAAAACCATGGAAGAACACATGACTATTAGTTCAGAGGAAATGGAACCAACAAAATTGAGAAGAAAATAAGCTCCCCAAAGACAAGCTGCTGGAAATGAAAGAATCAAGTAAAAAGGGAAAAAGATCATGAAGATTCAAGGGATAAGTCAAACTCAAGTAACGTGTAATTAGGAAGAAGACATCAAAAGACGTCATACGAGCGAGAATGGGAGTGGCCGGAATAAAGGGTCATCAAATGATCACGATGTGATTAAAAATGGATTTAAAAGGAGAAGAGACTTAAAAAGGGAAGGATGACAGTGAGAATGAGGGATGAAATAATAAAGGAAGAGCTTTAGCATGTCAATAAGTTATCGAAACCTCAAGGACTTGAAGATTTAATAACCAAATATACAGTCAAAAAAGACAAGTAAGTAAGGAAATCGATACGGCTATAGTAACGTGAAGTCAAACACAATTCCAAAGAATGTCATGTAGTAAGGGGCATGTAAACCCAACTATTCCAAGGAAAATATGACATAGGCATGGAAGGATCAAGTATTAAGGCATAAGGAAGTCAAGCATAAAGGTGATAACCAAAGAATGAGCAAGGAATCAATGCAGGATGAAAAGGTGATAAACGCCAAAACCTGTGGAAGAAAATGGCCTGAACTCATAGTCTTGAAATCTTAGGTAAAAGAAGTTTGGAATGGAGAAACGGTGCCTTGGGAAAGGAAGGATGTAACTAAAGGAAATGACTCTAAGTCTTCCAGGGAGATATACTTAGCTTAAGTTAGTTCCCTAGAATGAGGAAAGGATGAGAATGAGATGAGAATCTTAGGTATGTGATGTATGGGATAAATGAAAACAACCGAGAAGGTTGTAAGATGAACAACTAGAAGATTTATATATCAATGAAAAGTTTATTCCAGTATACTTAGCATGAAGTAAGTTTTGGGGACAAAACTCCTAAAAGGAGGGTTGAGTTGTAAACCCCGTTGTATGGAGTTAAGGAAAACCGGCAAAAGAACCGGTCAAACCGAGTGAGAAAACCGATTCTCGGGGAATGGGCAAATTGGAGAATTTACAACTTCTGAGTGACCCAAAAGAGTTCATAAACCTTGGGAAAGAACCTTAGGACAAATTGGGAGAGAAAAACCAGACCAGTTCTGTTGAACTAGATCCGAACCAGATTGAACTGGTTTGGACAGCTTTCAACCACTATTGAACTGGATGCTAAATTTATTTTTCTAGTGGCTTAAAAATTCTAATTTGAGAACTAAGGCCACCATTTGATAGATAACGAATTTAGAAGAATTTAGAAATTTTTAATTTTGAAAAACTCGGTTGAATTGGGCCTAAACCTGCCGTTTTGAGTTTTGAACTCGGTTCGGACTGGTACGGTCCAGTTTAGAAAAGTGTCTTCTTCTTCCTTAAGATGACAGCACTATTAACTCAACAAAAAATTGAAGTAGTGCCAGTGAAGAGGAAACGTTTCCATTATGTACATTTCATGCCATCAATGACTATCATAAAGGTACCAAACGGACATCCAACGAGTCCTCGAGCTCCCTATATAAAGAGCACCACTCCATTCATCCTCTCCACACCTAAAAACCTCTCTCTCTCTTAGCTACTCAGTTTTTCGATGAAGATCAAACCAGAGCTCCGATACAGGGTCCTTTTTTATCCAAAGAATGTGTGGTTCGGTTCCTTAGAACTGGGCAGAAGTCAGCTACATGGTGGTAGTTACCAATGGCTCCGAGGGTTACCGGAGAAATGTCGGCATGATAGAACAGTGAAGCAGCTCCGGCGGACCGAAGCTACCCTATTTCTGTCGAGCAAAATTGACCAAATTGAACCCTTCTCGGGCTAAATCAACCTCTCTCCACACCTCCTCAGCCCTACTACGACCGAATTAGAATTGAATGGTAAGCCAATTCGGCTCCCTTCTGTAATTTCCGACTAGTGCTAGAGAGAGAACCGACAGAATTTTGATGATAAAATTCTCACCCAATTTGGCATGAATTGATGCAATTCTTAATCTTAGGAATAATCTCAAGAGTAGAGCTATCTACCTAGATTGAAATCCCGGACCACTGCACCCCTAACGATGGGTATTTGAAGCTTTCTCTCTCTGCGTTTTATTTTTCGGCGAAGCTCCGTTTGATCTCATTCTAGTGTAAAAACTTACGATTCAAAGTACAATTGAATCATATGAAGAAGTAGGAACTCTAATTTAACTATATTTTCAACAATTAAACGTGTTTAATCGATCAATTTGATGAAATCAAATTCGGCTGTGTTGGAGAGTTGAAATTGTTGGCAAATTGGGGAAATTTTGGGGATTTCAAAATTTTGAGGGACTAAAATGTAATTTTATAAAATTGAGGGTCAATTAATCATGGTAAGAGTGTTAGGGGACCAATTGAACAAATTTTGAAAATTTTGGGGTAAAACTTACCATTTTTGTAAAGGAGTGTCAAAATGGTAATTTTGGAAAAATTAAGGACCAAATTGGGAATTTGGGAAACTTGAACCACTTTTTGTGAAATTGAATAAATGGAGGTCCCAAGGCGAAATTCTAATGTTTTGGGACTCAATTTGGGAAAAATCGATTTTTGGGGCCTAAAGTAAAAGAAAAAGACCTTTAGGGACCAAATTGTAAATATTTAAAAAGTTAGATATTTTAGTCATTTATAAGGAATGAAGGCTATCAAGCGAACTGATAATGAACAAAAATGTTCATTTCGTGTAGTAACACGAGATATCGAGACTGTCAACTAAGATTAAGCTCAAAGGGACAAAAGTCGACATAGAGTAAATACACTGCGCGATTGTGTGAGTGAGAATTTAATATCATAACTGATTGGGATGATAAGCACCTCGAAAATGAAAATCTACAACTAAGTGTTATTTTAATCATCACACCTGAGAGGAATGATGTGTAAAAGTCGGTTGGTTTGATTAAACTTTCTCGAAGGAAGTGGAAAACCTGCTTATCGGTTATAAGCGGAGATGTTCTCTTATTCGGTTGGTATGATGGACAATTGAAAAGTATATTTCGTCGAAAGTGCTCTCCCTTGACTGTGTGCCACTGCTTAAAATTTTTGGGAGACCTTCTTGACGGGAGCTCAAATAGCTCTATTAGGCCGGAGGCCTCGATTTTGGACTTGGGGGCTAATTTGCCTGATTTTGAAAATCTCGAATAGTGGGCCCTAGGCTAGTTGGCACGAGCAGGAGCTCATAAACAACCATGATTATTAAGCCATGAAAACTTAAGTAAATGAGTTGTTTGGCCATGGTACCGAGACAGGACCGACATATTCGATTGACTAGTGGCAGTGCAACATGACAGGTCTTCGGACTAGTCAAGACAAATAGTTGTATGTCGAGTTGAGGATCGAGGCCATCGTACCAGTGGCACCACAGATTATATGGCTTATGTGAAAACTATTGATTGTGCATACACTATGTTATGGGACCTTCAAGATGCCCAAGAGAGGTAGTGATGCGTCCTAAGGCTCTAGACGACCTGGTGGATATAAGTGTAGTTAGTCGAACCAGAAATCTTGCAAAGCTCGATGTAGCTTCAAGCACATGAGACCGAGGTGGGGACAGGATGAGGTCTCTGTCCTCATACGGACACAAAGTTTTGTTACGGGATTAAACGTAGAATCCACTCTTTCTTAGGGTAGAAGTGGACGTGCTTCTATATAAGTGGTCGATAATGTCACGCCCTGACCTAATTTGGTTAGATCCCCGTGATCAACCCGCCACTCTCCCAGTTTATAAAATGGTTTACCCTTATTATAAACCATAAAGAGTAAGGCATACTTTAAACCTGCACCTTTCCTAGAATAACATAAATCAAAACTACAAAAGATTCTAAATTTATCATACCTAGCTCACAAGGCCACTTGTTCGAGATTTTCAAAACCGAACATAATAGCGTCCAAGTTCCAAAATCGAGGCCCCCGACCTATAAGAGCTATTCAATCTCCCATCAAGAAGGTCTCCCAAATAGTTTAAGCATTGGCACACAGTCAGGGGAGAACACTTCCAACAAAATATGTTTTCAACTGTCCATCATATCAACCGAGTATGAGGACATATCCGCTCATAACCAATGAATGGGTTTTCCACTTCCTTTGAGAAAGTTTCATCATACCAATTGGGTATGATCTACTTACAACTATTAAGTAGCTTTTCCGCGTGATTTTCACATCACTACTCAAAGTTGTGATGTTTAAAATACCACAAAGTAGTGGGTTTTCATTTCGAGAAACATACCATTCCCAACCGGGTATGATATAAAATTCTACTCACAACCGGTAAGTGGTTTTTAACTTTAAGTTGTGCTTATCATCCCAACTGCGTATGACGTTAGTAAGCCCACTCACAGTTACTTCTAATTTAGAGAAAGTGTTCATCATCCCAACTGTGTATGAGGTAAATAACCCACTTACCCATTAATGAAGTGAATTCCACTAGATCGGTTCATTGTATTCACGCAAGCTCGTCCTTGTTGGTGTTCCTAGTACCTCGTGTTCCTACATGATATGAACATGTTGGTTCATTATCCCTCGGCCTAATAGCATTCATTCATTCCAAATGAGTGAGAAAACTAAACTTTTATTTATTTACATTTAGGTCTCTAAAGTTATTTGTTTTTTAACTTTAAAGCCCTAATGCGGGTTTTTCCACAAATTGAGTCCCAAATCAATTAAAATTTTTCTTAGGACCTCAATTTATTCAAATTCACAAAAAGGGGTTTAATTTCCCAAATTTCCAATTTGGTCCCACAACTTTTCCAAAATTAATATTTTGCCTTCCTTTACAAAAATGGTAAGTTTCACCCCAAAAATTCTAAAATTTCTCAATTGGCCCTCTAACATTTTTATCATACGCACTTGACCGTCAATTTTATAAAATTGCATCTTGGTCCTTCGAATTTTTGAAAATACCCAATTCTCCCCCAATTTCAGCTCCTTAACACAGCCAAATTTGATTTCAAAAAATTGACCGATCAAAGACATCTAATTATTGAAATTGAAGTTAAAATTGAGATCCTACAACTTCATACGATTCAATAGCACATTGAATCGCAAATTTTGATGCCAGGACGAGCTTAAATCGAGCTTCGTCGAAAAATAGACTATAGAGAGAGAAAGCTTCAATCACTCACCGTTGGGGGCATGGCGGTCCGAGCTTTCGATCTGGGCAGATAGCTCTCATCCTGAGGTTCATCCCAGAATAAAGAATTGCATCAATTGATGTTGAATTGAGTTAGAATTTCATCATTAAAATTCTGTTGGTTCTCTCTCTAGCACAGGCCAAAAATTGTAGACGGGAGCTGAATTGGCTTACCTTTTAGTACTAATTTGGTCGTGGGAGGGCTGAGGAATTGTTTGGAGGGCTTGGTTTGGCTTAAGGAGGGCTCCAATTGGCCAATTTCAGCTCGGTCGAAACAGGGCAGCTTCGGTCTGTCGGAGCTGCTTCATTGTTCCATCATGCTGGTGCTTCTCTAGCGACCCTCAGAGCAAATGGAGAGTACAGGTGTGTAGCTGACTTCTCCCCAGTTCTACAGAATTGGACCTCGCCTTCTTTATTTCAGAAATGACCCTATATCGGAGCTAACTAAGCAGCTGTGAAAGAGTGAGTTTTTCAGGTGTGGAGAGGATGAATGGGAAAGAGCTCTTTATATAGGAAGCTCGGGGACTTCTTGGTCATCCGATTAGCACCTTAATGGCAATCATTCATTGCCTAAAACTCCTTGGTCAAAAACTTTTCAGCTTCGTCAGCGCTACATGATTTTTTGGCGAGTGAACAGTTCTATTATCTGAAGGAAGAAGATGACATTGTTCCGAACCAGGTTCAAAGCTTAAACCGGTCGGTTCACCCCCCCCCCCCTCCCATTCAATCGAGTTTTTCAAATTTAAAAATTTCTAAATTCATATAAACTCAATTTCTATCCAATGGTGGCCTCAAATCTTAAATTTTAATTTTTAAGCCACCTAGAAAAATGAATTTAGAATTTGGTTCAATAGTGATTCAAACCAGTCTAAACTGGTTCAACCTAGTTTAGATCTGGTTCACCAGAACCAGTTTGGTTTTCATCTTCAATTCTCGCTAAAGTCTTTTTTCATGACTTTTATAGCTCCTTAGGTCACTTAGGGTCCATAAATTTCTCGATTTACCATCTCTCTATCGATTCTGGTTCATAAACCGACTCGGTTCTTAAATCAGTTTAATCTAGTTCAGGTCTGGTTCCCCAGAACCGGTTGGTTTTTCTCTACCACTTTGTTCTAAGGTTCCTTCCCAAGGTTTATAAATCTCTTTGGGTCACAAGGGAGTTGAAATTTCTCTAATTTTCTCATTCCTCAATAAACATGTTTGTGAACCAGTTCGATGCTTCTCACTCGGTTTGACCGGTTCTTTTCCTGGTTTTTCCTTAACTCAAAAGGGTGGGGTTTACAACTCTCCCCTCCTCTTAGGAGTTTTTTCCCCAAAACATAACCAATATATTCCAAATCGGGAATAGTTTCCCTTAATATCAACTTGGGTTTTCTTGACATGGTAACACTTTGATTGCTCTTTTGCTTAGTCCTCGTAATCATTCATCTAAGGAATTTCTTTTCATTTATCATGCTTACTCCTTCCATGAAGTTATAATAACGAGGCATGTCTAGCTCATTAGTCCAAATGTATATTCTTAGGTTCGCATCTCCCTTTATTTTGGGTAAGGTTCTTCCTTTTAAGGTTCTTACTCAAGATTTCACGATTGGGAGTTCCAAGGAGCCCAATCATTCCCTTATCTAGTTATTCTCTTTATCATTGAAACCCCTAGCTCGACGTTCTTTCGATCATTACGTACTTGTTTTCACAGGTTTTTGTGTTATTATTCTTTCATCCCAATTTGACTCATCCTTCATCCGTCATTAACTACAACTTCAGTCCAATTTATTTTGACCTCATTATGTTTACTAACCGACACCTTCTACTCGAGTTACATTTTACTCGAGACTTTTGGTGCTTATATGTAAACCCCACCCTTTTGAGTTATGGAAAACTAGGAAAAGCACCGGTGAAACTAAGTAACAAAACTAAACAGGTTCACAAACCCGATTATTGGGGAATGGAAAAATTAGAGAAATTTCAACTCCCTTGTGACACAAAGAGATTTATAAACCTTGGTAAGGAACCTTAGAACAAAGTGGAAGAGAAAAACTAGACCGGTTCAGGTGAACTGGACCAAAACCAAATAAAACCGGTTTAAGAACCGAGCTAGTTTAAGAACTGAGTCAGTTTATGAACCGGAACCAATAGAGAGATGGTAAACTGAGAATTTTATCCACCCTAAGTGACCTAAGGAGTCATAAAAGTCAAGAAAAAGAACTTTGGGGTGAATTGGAGATGAAAACCAAACCGATTCAGGTGAATCGGATTGAACCAGTTTGAACCACTATTGAACTGAATTCAAAATTCATTTTCTAGGTGGCTTAAATAATTCAAATTTGAGATTTGAGGCCACCATTGGATAGAAAATAAATTTATAAATTTTTTTTGAAAAACTTGGTTGAATGCAGGGTGAACCGGTCGATTTAAGCATCAAACCCGGTTCAGAACAATGTCATCTTCTTCCTTCAGATGAAAGCAATGTTCACTCCTGGGAAAATTAAAGCATGTCATAAAGTTGTCAAAAGGAAGGCTGACGAGTCCCCGAGCTCCCTATATAAAGAGCCCCTCTCCATCCATCCTCTCCACACCTGAAAAGCTCACTCTATCTTAGTTGCTTAGTTGCTTAGTTTTCTAATGAAGCTAGAACCAAAGCTCCGATATAGGGTCATTTCTGAGCCAAAGAAGGCAAGGTCGGGTTCTTCAGAACTAGGGAGAACTCAGCTACACACCTGTAGTCTTCGTTTGCTCCGAGGATCAACGAAGAAGCTCTGGCGGACTGAAACTGCCCTATTTCGGCCGAGTTGAAATCGGCCATTTCGAGCCCTCCTCAGGACAAATCAAGCCCCCTCAACACTTCCTCATCCCTCCCACAGTAGAATTAGGACTGAAAGGTAAGCCAATTCAGCTCCCCTCTACAATTTCCAGCCGATGCTAGAGAGAGACCAATAGAATTTCAATGATGAAATTCTAACACAATTCGGCATCAATTGATGCAATTCTTGATTATAGGATGAACACCGGGATAAGAGCTATCTGCCCAGATCAAAAGCTTGGATCGTCGTGCCTCCGATGGTGAGTAATCGAAACTTTCTCTCTCTATAGTCCATTTTCCAGTGAAACTCTATTTGACCTCGTTCCAGCGTTAAAACTTGCAATTCAAATTTCTAGAAATCGTACGAACATGTAGAAACTCAATTTCAACTTCAATTTCAACAATGGGAAGTGTTTGATAAGTCAATTTGAAGAAATCAAATTCGGTTGTGTTAAGAAGTTGGAATTGGGGAAATTTGGGGATTTTTTAAAATTCAAAGGACCAAAATGCAATTTATCAAAATTAAGGTTCAATTGGACATGATAAAAATGTTAGAAGGCCAATAGAGGAATTTTAGAATTTTTGGGGTAAATTTTACCATTTTTGTAAATGAAGAGCAAAATGGTAATTTTGGAAAAATTGGGGGACGAAATTGGTAATTTGGGAAATTAAACCCCTTTTTGTGAAATGGAATAAATTGAGGTCATATGATTAATTTTAAAAGTTTCAGGACTTAATTTGAGGGAAAATCGGCATTAGGTACTTAAAGTTAAAGAGAAATAACTTTAGGGACCTAATTGCAAATAAATGAAAGTTTAATTTTCTAATTCATTTGGAATGAATGGAGGCTATTAGGTCAAACGATAATGAACTGAGATGTTCATATTGTGTAGGAACACAAAGTACCAGGAACGCCAGTAAGGACAATTTCGCGTGAATACCAAAAACATGTATAGTGGAATTCACAGCATTAACGGGTGGGTGGGATTTTATATCATACCCAGTAGGGGATGATAAGTACCTCGAAATGAAAACCCACTACCAAGTTGTATTCTAAACATCACAACTTAGAGGAGTGGTGTGAAAATCTTGCAGAAAAACTACTTATTGGTTGTAAGTAGATCATACGCAGTTGGTATTATGAAACTTCCTCGAAGGAAGTTGAAAAACCGTTCATCGGTTATGAGTAGAGATGTCATTTTACCCGGTCGGTATAATGGACAGTTGAAAATATATTTTTGTCAGAAGTGCTCTCCCTTGATTGTGTAACAATGCTTAAGCGATTTGGGCGACCTTCTTGATAGGAGCTTGAATAGCTCTTATAGGTCGGGGACATCAATTTTGGAACTTGGGGGCTATTATGTCCGGTTTTGAAAATCTTGAATAAGTAAGCCATAGGCTAGTGGACACAAGCAGGAGCTCGTAAACAAACATGAGATATGTTCCATAAAACTTTAATAAATGAATTGTTGTCCATGGTACCATGACAGGACCGACATAATCAATCAACTATTGGCAGTATGACATGACAAGTCTACAGACCAGACATGACAAACAGTTGCAGATTAAGTTGAGGGTCAGGGCCGTTGGACCAGTGGCACCACATATTATATGGCATAATAAGAAAATATTGTTTGTGTATGCACTATGATTATAGGATCATCAAGGCTCCCATGAGGGGTAGTGATGCGTCCTAAGGGCCCTGGACGACCCGGTGAGTATAAGGGCAGTTCGTCATACCAGGCGACCATGCAAAATTTGGTGTAGCACTAAGCACACGAGACCGGGGTGAGGATGGGATGAGGTCTCTGTCCTCATACGAACCTGGAGAATTGATTTCAAGATTGAGGGTTGGATGTCACGTACATCCACTCATTCTTAGGGTAGAAGTGGACGTGCTTCTATCTAGCTGGCTGGTAAAGTCGCTCTAACGCCACAAGTGGGTTCAGTGGATTCTCGGGTTGAACCGGAGGAAGTGCAATCCCATCCTCCTCCTATTAACCATCCCCCTCCAATTGACATCCCTAGAAACCTCAAGACTCTCCGGCAACTAGGGTGTAAAACCTTCCTCAAAGAAAAGGATGTTGGAGTCACTATGGATTGGTTGGCAAACATTAAGAAGCTGATGGGAATCGTCAGGATACCACCAAATAATATGGTGATCTTGATAGAATTCTTCCTGGAGGGAAGCACAAACAATGGTGGGACTATGTCCGAAACCTACATACCACCATTTCCACATGGGAACAGTTCGAGGAGAGGTACTCAGAGGAGTACTTGGTGCCCCATCTGATAAATGAGAAGAAGCAAGAGTTCATTCGGCTTTGACAAGGTCTTTAACTCCATATCGGAGTATGAGAAAAATTCAAAGAGTTAAGACCCTTTGCTCCTGACCTGGCTGGGCTGGCAAACATATGCCAGAGGTTCATGGACGGTCTCAATATGGACATTCGAGACCGTATGGGAGTACTAGGACGCCCCACAGACCTGACAACCCTAATCTGTATGGTTCACGAGGTTGAGCGACTGGTGCAGACTCGATGTCATCAGATGGAGCAAATGACTCGAAAGGAGGATAAGGGCCCAAACTGTTAAGGAGGATGGAAGGAGCATAATGGTAAAAAATGGGGAAATAGAATTGCATTCAAAAGGAGAAGGGACATGCCACCACCTCCCCCTAGAGTAGTCCCCACCTTACCTCAAGGAAACCCTCGCTGTCCAAAGTGTCAAAAGAACCATGAGGGAGCATGCTTTACCTGCTTTGCATGCGGGCAAGTGGGACATTTTGCAAAGGATTATCCCACTCTTAGGGAGAACAGGTAGAGGAACACTCTCAGTCCACCTCAAGGGAATCCCAAGAACCCTAGGCCAGATGCTACAACACGAGTACCAGCTAGGGTATACAACCTCACCTAGGAAGAGGCTAGAAGAAACCCTAACACTGTAGTGGGTACACCCCTAAACCCTCCAAATTAGTTCAAGAGAATCATGTAAACTAAAGATCTTTTTATTTAATAAAGGAAACTTTCTTCTAAACTATACGCTACTTTAATAAGGATATATACAACTATGGGGACAACAAGTCTATGCCCTTTTTTATTCTGGAGCTGAGAGATCCTTCATCAAGGAAGAGTTGATTTCAAGAGTACCCCTAGAACTCACTCCATGTAAACCCCACCCTTTTGAGTTAAGGAAAATCAGGAAAGGAACCGGTCAAATTGAGTAAGAAACACTGAACTAGGTTCATAAACCCGATCATCAGAGAACGGGCAATTTGGAAATTTACAACTTCCGAGTGATCTAAAGGGTTAAAAAATCTTGAAAAAGAACCTTAGGACAAATTTGAAGAGAAAAACCAGACCGGTTCAGATGAACTGGATCCAACTAGATTGAACCAGTTTATGATCTAAGTCGGTTCATGAACCGGAACCAATAAAGAAAGGGTAAACCGAGAAATTTATGGATCCCGAGTGACCCAAAGGGGTCACCAAAGTCATGAAAAAGGACTTTAGGATAAATTGGAGATGAAAACCAAACCGGTTCACGTGAACTAGATTTGAACCGGATTGAATCGGTTTGGACCGATTTGAACCACTATTAAATAGATGCTAAATTCATTTTTTTAGGTGGCGTAGAAAATTCCAATTTGAGAATTGAGGCCACCATTTGATAAATAGTGAATTTAGAAATTTTTAATTTTGAAAAATTCGGTCGAATCGAGCATGGCTGGCCTGTGAATGTGTGTTTGACCTTCATGATGAAGGATGTGTGTTGGGTGATGACACACCGTGATTAACAAGGAAATGGTGGTAAAAACCGAGATTTGATATGAAAGGATTTTTTAAAGAAAGGAATCTGGCACACTCCAATACAAGCCTTTTTCCTAAAAGTTAAGAGTTTTGAAAAACACATTCACTAAGTAGTCGTACTCACCCTCTCCCTTATATTCCTTTCATTAAATTTCGGAAAGCCTACCCTTAAAGACCATCAACTAAGACGCCTGTGAGACAGGTACGATAAATTTAAAATATTATGTAGTTTTGATTTATGTTATTCCAGGAAAAGGTGCAGGTTTAAAGGACGCCTTACTCTTTACGGTTTATAATAAGGGGAAACCCTTTAATAAATTGGGAGAGTGGTAGGTTGTTCATTGTGATCTGACCAAACTAGGTCGGGGCATGATAACTAGAGTGGTATCAGAGCCTATTTCCTCGAATACACAATCAAAACTAGAAAATATATTAACTAATAGGATTTATCTTAAAATTTTTAGATGGCTCCCAAAAGAGAAACCAAAAAAACTAGGAATGACTATATTCAATACCTTGTCCTCGTAGGAAGACAACCCTAGAACCTTCCCAATGCCTGAGGTATGGTAGAAGTCTCAAAGGCCAAATAAGGAAGTATCCAAGAGGATGGTGCGAGGATCTATTGAGGCATAACTCTAAGTATAAAGGAAGCCAAGAGTGAAGCCATAAACGCCAGCAAAGGTGTATATAACCTTAAATAAGAGGACACTTATCAAGAATCTCGCAACTCCCTAGTTATTTTGTGATCATTTTTGGTAATAGGGCCAAAACACCCAACATATTGTACTCCTCTATTAATGAAGTACTCCAAATTCCTAAAAACCATGTCCCTCAAATGATGTGATCTTTAAGGAAGATGACCCCAAAGAAAGTGACCAAATAAGCTTGTACTACCATAGAAACTATGGAGAATCCTATCCAAGTTAAGGAAATTGAATTAGGAAATTGAGAAATCTAGAAGGACTCTTAGAGTGATCAATTGACAAAGAAGACTCCAAAAGAAAAACTCTCAAGGTATTTAGACTCAAGGACGAAGGAGCACCAAAACTAACAATTCCCTAGAGAAATGCCAGGAGAAACCACTTATGTTCACGTAATTACAAGCATGAATAATAGGGACATTGCGTAGAGAAGTAACCAACCCTACTAAGGACAGGAATCAACTTAACCTATAGGGGAATAAAACATGAAGTGAAAAACTGTCCCACACCGCCGGGAGTCAGGATAATATTTTCTAAGAATAATGCCCCCACAGCTATAGGAAACTCGAAAGGATACCATCCTTAGAAATATAACACTTGCTCCGAACTACAATTACATCCAAGAGTAAGCTCTTCAATATTCTAGCATAATGGTAGGAAGAAAAAAAAAGGGACTAAAGGGAGGACCTCGATAAAGCACAAATAGAACAAAGAGAACTATCCCTTGAAAGAAGAAAATTTTAAATATGGGGAGCAAAGAAGGGAGAGCAACCACAAGAGAAGACAAAACGAACATTGGACGACAAACGGGATGTATTGGGATTACAAGAATGAATCACCTTAGAAAAAGCAATGAAGCCAAATAGGAATTTTGGACCAACATGACTAAAGAAATCAAGTTGTTACAACAAGATAGTAAAAGAGAATAAATAACATTGTCACGCCCCGACCCGGTTTGGTCGGATCCCCGCGAACAACCCACCACTATCCTGGTTTATTAAAGGGTTTCCCCTTATTATAATTCGTAAAGAGTAAGGCGTCCTTTAAACCTGCACCATTCCCTAGAATAGCATAAATAAAACTACATGAAATTTTAAACTTTACATACCTGTCTTACAAGCATCTTAGTTGTCAGTCTTTCAAGGTAGGCTTTCTGGGATTTCCTGAAAGGGATATAAGGGAGGGGGTGAGTACGACTACTCAGAGAATGGGTTTTCAAAGGTCTACTTTTAACTTTTAAGAAAAATATTTATATGGAGTGTGCTAGACTCCTTTCCTTTCAAAAATCCCTTCATTTAAAAATTTGGGTTTTTCCGTTATTTCTTAGTTAGTGGTGTGTAATCACCCAACACACATCCTTCATCATGAAGGTGACACATATTCACAAGTCAGTATCACTACTGAACCCGCTAGTGGCTTCAGAGCGACTTTTCCTGCCACCCAGATAGAAGTACGACTACTTCTACCCTAGGAATAAGTGGATGTACGCGACATCCGACCCACAATCCCAAAATCACTTCTTCGTGTCTGTATGAGGACAGAGACCTCATCCTATCCCCACCCCGGTCTCATGCGCTTGGTGCTACTTTAGATTTTGCACAGACACCTAGAACGACGAACTACCCTTATAGCCACCAGATCGTCCAGTGCCCTTAGAATGCATCACTACCCCTCATGGGTGTCTTGATGATCCCGTACTCACAGTGCATGCACAAACAATGTTTTCTTATATTGCCATGTAATATGTGGTGCAACTAGTCCAACGGCCCTAACTCAACTCAACTCGTAGTTGTTTGTCTTGACTGGTCCGTCGACTTGTCATATTGCACTACCACTAGTTGACTGAGCATGCCAGTCCTATCTTGGTACCTTGGCGAAACAATTCACTTATTAAGTTTTATCGCACATATATCATGTTCGTTTACGAGCTCCTGCTCGTGCCAACTGGCCTTGGACCCACTGTACGAGATTTTCAAAATTGGGCATTTTGCCCCCAAGTTCCAAAATCGAGGCCCCCAGCCTATCAGAGCTATTCGAGCTCCCGTCGAGAAGGTCTCCCAAATTGTTTAAGCATTGGCACACAGTCAGAGGTGAGCACTTCCGACAAAACATACGTTTTCTCTATCCATTATACCCGTGTATTAAATGGGATGACCTCTTTATATAGGTGTAAAACCGTGTATTAAATGGGAGAGATTTATTACTAGTATTAATAGCCATAAATTATTTGTATTAAATCCAATAATTTAATTTTGGTATTAAATTATTTTTATTAATTCCAATAATTTAATTTTGGTATTAAATTATTTTTATTAATTCCAATAATTTAATTTGGGTATTAAATTATTGGTATTAATTACAATAATTAAATATATATTAATTTATGGCTATTTATGATAAGCCGTACGTTGGCATAAAAATTTTTGACCAAAATTTCGGGTTACAAAAAAAATCATACTTCCCAAGAGGTCACTCATCCTCACACTACTCACGAGCAAGCACGCTTAACTTTAATGTTCTTATGAAATCTAGTTCACCTGAACCAATTTGGTTTTTGTTTTTTAAATTGTCTTAAGTTTCTTTTCCCTTTGGATCACCCGAAAGTTGTAAATTTCTATATTGCTTATTCCCAAATGTAAACCTCAGTTTTCTTATTCGGTTTGACCAGTTCTTTTCACGGTTTTCCTTAACTCAAAAGTGCAGGGTTTACAGACATCCTAAGGAAGACCGGGAGGTAGAAAGGACTACAGCCTAAAAAGGTCAGTGAGATGGACGTTATGGACAGGAGGACTCGAGAAACGACTGCCCTAAGAAACTTAGAACAAAGGAATGGTGGAGACAAGGTAGTTAACGAACTAATAAACGGGAAAGCCATAATTTGAGTTCCAACAAAGAAGAGAGAGGCAAAAAGGCCAAATACTCGGGAAAAGAAGGATGAAAGAAATCCTTAAAAGGACCAAAGGCTAAATTAATGACTAAGCTCAAGCCAAGAAAGGAATAGGCAAGCCTCTCACATAATTGTCAAAAAATCTTGAAACAAGGAAGATTTGAACGCTTCATAAAGAAATACACTATGAAAGTAAACTTTGGAGGGATTCATATGACTAACTACCCTGAAAGGAATTATTGATGGGCGAATGGACATAATGTGGAGCACAAGGAACCAACCCTTAATTAGGAAATGTTTCAATGGAAGGATATATTGGAGGCCAATTATGACCTACTTTGGAAGAGTAATAGAGCAACATAACAATTCCAGGAGAACCAAGTAGAATTTAGTAGCAATGGGATCGTCAAAGAGAATCCTAAGAAAGGTTGAGATGTAGTAAAGACTACACTCTATGAAGAACAAAAGGATGGGCATGAAGGACAAATGATATAATTGCCCAGATGATTGGATCAGAAAAATAGTGAGAAGGAGGTAGTTAAAGAATTGGTATTCGAGAGAACCATGGATTTAAACCACGATAAAGAAGGGAGAAGTGAAAAGGCCAAATCATTGGAAAAGAAGAACGAAGGAAAATCCTTAAAAGAAATCAATGACCAAACTGGAATTATAATTTAAAGTCTTGAGACGGTTAAATAAACCTCTCAAAGGGTAATCAAGGGATTTTGAAAGTAGGTTGATGTGAGCTCTAGACATGTGATAAGGTACTAGTGAGAATGGGGATGGAGTATGAAAAACGTATCCGTAGGATCTCAAGAGTAAAGGTAAGTATACAACAATAACATCAAGGGACATCATTTAAAGTTAGGTGTCTTCAAAGATGGATGGAAAAGAAATTACGGGAGAAAAAGGTAAGAATCCTCCCAAATAAGGAAATCCTAAGAAATGACACATGACATAATAAAGAAGAAATGGAACCAGGTGACGAGAGGTGAGGAGACGAATTCTCAAATAAAATGCATTCTAAGGTGAAAGAAACCCAAGGAAGCATATTAAGAGATGTTGTGGCAAGAAAGAATGAGTGGACTATCCATAATAAGGTAAGGAAGGAAAGAAGGTCTAAGAAACGTTGGGAAAGTAAGCCCTCCAAATAATATGTGGTTTTGGAGGAAAAATTGTAATTGGTAAGACATGTCGTAGTCCACACACGTATAATGAAGCCTAAAGAGTGGACGACTGAGCATAGTATGAAGTACATAAAATAAAATTAATAAGT
The DNA here is from genome assembly GCA_030064425.1 of Trapa bicornis. NCBI lineage: Eukaryota > Viridiplantae > Streptophyta > Magnoliopsida > Myrtales > Lythraceae > Trapa > Trapa bicornis. Next base: position 14,060,076 of record CM057753.1, on the reverse strand, counting down.
TCCTCAAATAAAGAATAAGGGACGAAATGGAATTTTAAGATGGAAAAGGATTCTAAGCAGGCAAATGCCACAGTATAGAAGGAAAGTAAGGAAAACGGAGGAAGAAACCTTCAAGGAATGCTAAGAAGGTTGAGCTAGTAGCTCCTAGAATGAAAGTCTCTACCTTGAGGGACATATTAGAGAATGAAATCATAAAAAGGAAACTCCTCGAACAAAAAAATAGATTGAAAAGGGTCAAACGGGAATAATGAACTATGAAATGATTACAAACAAGTGAGAATGAATTAAAGCCAAAGGAAATCCTTGATTAAAGGATGATATTTGGAATGAGGATGGACCTAAGAAAGGATGAATACCAGCATGTCATTAAAACATCTAGAAATCAAATAATTGGAACTAGAAGGACTTAATAAGGAAGATGAAAAAGGACAAGTAGGTAAGGAGAAACGACACAGTTTTATAAGTTGATGTGGACAACGGTAAAGATAGTCAAGGAATACTACCAAAAGAAAAGAGGGATGAAGTTATACAATCCCTAAGAGGTTGGAAAGTTAGGAATAATACTAAAGGAGGTGTTTTAGAAATCTAAGGGACATAGAGACAAGATCTAGAAAACGTCATGATGTAAAGGACAAGTAAACCCAACAGTCCCGAGGAAAACATGTCACGCCCCGACCCAGTTTGGTCGGATCCCTGTGATCAACCCACCACACTCCCGGTTTATTAAAGAGTTTCCCCTTATTGTCAACCATAAAGAGTAAGGTGTCATTTAACCTGCACCTTTTTCCTTGAATAGCATAATCAAAACTACATGAAATTTAAAACTTTACATACCTGTATTACAGGCATCTTAATTGATGGTCTTTAAGGGTAGGCTTTCCGGGATTTCTTGAAAGGGATATAAGGGAGGTGGTGAGTACGATTACTCAGTGAATAGGTTTTTAAAAATTTTTTACTTTTAAGAAAATAATTATTATTGGAGTGTACCAGACTCCTTTCTTTTTCAAAAATCCCTTCGTTTAAAAAATTGGGTTTTTCCACCATTTCTTAGTTACCGGTGTGTAAGTGACCACTTCTACCCTAGGAATGAGTGGATGTACATGACATCCGACACACAATCCCAAAATAACTTCTTTGTGTCCGTATGAGGATAGAGACCTCATCCTGTCCCCACCCCGGTCTCATGCACTTGGTGCTACTCCAAATTTCGCACAGACACCTGGAACGACGATCAGACCTTATACTCACCAAGTCATCCAGGGCCCTTAGGACACATCACTACCCCTCATGGGCATCTTGATGTTCCCGTACTCATAGTGCATGCACAAACAATATTTTCAACATCTTGAAATTGAAGTTGAAATTGAGTTTCTACATGTTCATACGATTCTTTAGAAATGTGAATCGCAAGTTTTAACGTCGGGACGAGCTCAAATGGAGCTTCGCCAGAAAATGAACTATAGAGAGAGAAAGCTTCGATTACTCATCGGTGAAGGCACGGCAGTCCGAGCTTTCAATCTGAGCAGATAGCTCTTGTCATGAGGTTCATCCTAGAATCAAGAATCGTATCAATTGATGCGGAATTGGATTAGAATTTCGTCATTGAAATTCAGTCGACTCTCTCTCTCTAGTACCGATCAAAAATTATAAAGGGTAGCCGAATTGGCTTACCTTTCGGTCCTAATTCAGCCATGGAATGCTGAGGAAGTGTTGGGAGGGCTTGAAATGGCCGATTTCAGCTCGGTCCGCTAGAGCTGCTTCATTATTCCATCATGTCGGCGCTTCTCCAACGATTCTCAGATTGACTGGAGTTTGCTATCAGATAGTCGTCTTCTCCCCGATTCTAAAGAGCTCGAGCTCTCCTTCCATGGCTAAGAAAAATGTTTAAGTCAAAACTCTAGTTTGAGCTTCACCGGGAAATGGAGCAGTAGAGAGAGAGAGAGAAGTGTTCAGGTGTGAGGAGAATGAATGGGGATGACCTTTTTATGTAGGTGTAAAATCGTGTATTAAATGGGAGAGATTTATTACTAGTATTAATATTAACATAGATGGTCACCCATCCTCACACTATTCTCAAGTAAGCATGCTTAACTTTAAAGTTCTTATGAAATCTCATTCACCTGAACCAATTTGGTTTTTGTCTTTTATTTTGTTGTAAGTTTCTTTTGCAAGGTTTAATGAACCATTTAGATTACCTAAAAGTTGTGAATTTCCATATTGCTTGTTCCCAAATGTAAATCAGCTCGGTTTTCTTACTCAGTTTGACTGGTTCTTTTTCCGGTTTTCCTTAACTCAAAAGTGCGGGGTTTACAAAACATGACTCAAAATAAGGAAGAGTCAGTTAGTAAAAATGGCAATGTCAAACATAAAATTTGGACTAAACTATAATGAGCAACAGATAAAGGAAGAGTTGAAATAGGATGAAAAGGTGATGACAAGGAAATCCGTGAAAACATGTAGGTAATGCTCTATAGGACGTAGAGTTAAGGGTTGCAAAGACCAAGAGGTTAACTAGACACGGGAATGGTTAGGTATCTTGGAACTCCCAATTTTGAGTACGGGACCTCAAAGAAAAAAGTTGTTGCTCTAAGCAAAGAGAGATGTGAATCTAAGGATATACCCTTAAGGTATATCTATTTATGATAAACTCCATGAAGGGAGTAAATGATATAAAGGAAAAGAAATTCCTTAAGTGAAGAATGTAAAAAGGGTTAGTTGGAAGAACAAGAGAAGAGTTTGCATGTTAAGCAAACACCAAAAGAATATCAAAGAAAATGATTCCTCATGCAAGGTTGCTAAGTAAGTTTTGGGGACAAAACTCCTAAAAGGAGAAAGTTCAACTCCCTTGTGACCCAAAGAGATTAATAAACCTTGGGAAGGAACCTTAAAATAAAGTGTGAGAGAAAAACCATACCGGTTCGGGTGAACCAAACCCGAACCGGATTAAACCGGTTTAAGAACTAAGTCGATTTATGAACCGGAACCAATAGAGAGATGGTAAACCGGAAACTTTATGGACCCTGAGTGACCTAAGGAGTCATAAAATTCAGGAGAAAGGACTTTAGGGTGAATTAGAGATGAAACCCAAACCAGTTCAGGTGAACCGGATCCAAACCGAATTAAACCAGTTTGGACCGGTTTGAACCACTATTGAACTGAATTCTAAATTCATTTTTCTATGTGGTTTAAATAATTCAAATTTGAGATTTGAGGCCACCATTGGATAGAAAATGAATTTAGAAATTTTTATATTTCAAAAACTCGGTCGAATGGGGGGTGAACCGATCAGTTTAAGCTTCAAACCCAGTTCGGACCGATCGGAACATTGTAGTCTTCTTCCTTCAGATGATAGCACTGTTCAATCGCCGAAAAATCGAAGCTGTGCCGATGAAGAAGAAATGTCTTCATTCAACACGTTTCCAGCCTTCAATTCCTGTCATAAAGGTGCCAAACGGATGACCGACAAGTCCCCGAGCTCCCTATAAAAAGAGCCCCTCTCCATCCATCCTCTCCACACCTAAAAAGCTCACTTTATCTCAGTTTCTTAGTTTTTTGGTGAAACTCGAACTAGAGCTCCGATACAGGGTCATTTCTGAGCCAAAGAAAGTGAGGTTGAGTTCTTTAGAACCGGGGAGAAGTCAGCTACACGTCTGTAGTCTCTGTTTGCTCCGACGGTCACCGAAGAAGCACCATTGTGATGAAACAGTGAAGCAGCTCCGGCAGACCGAAGCTGCCCTGTTTCGGCTGAGTTGAAATCAGTCATTTTGAGCCCTCTTCAGGCCAAACCAAGCCCTACCAACACTTCCTCAGCCCTCCCACAGCCGAATTAGGACTGAAAGGTAAGCCAATTCGGCTCCCCTCTACAATTTCCGGCCGGTGCTAGAGAGAGAACCAGCAAAATTTTGATGATGAAATTCTAACACAATTCGACATCAATTGATGCAATTCTTGACTTTAGGATGAACATCAGGACAAGAGCTATCCGCCCGGATCGAAAGCTTGGACCATCGTCCTCCAATGGTGAGTAATCGAAGCTTTCTCTCTCTAAAGTCCGTTTTACGACGAAGCTCCATTTGAGCTCGTTCCGGCATTAAAACCTGCTATTCAAATTGCTAAAGAATCGTATGGACATGTAGAAACTCAATTTCAACAATGGGAACAGTTTGATCGGTCAATTTGATGAAATCAAATTCGGCGGTGTTAAGAAGTTGGAATTGGAAGAAAATTGGGGGAAAATGGGGAAAATTGGAGATTTTCAAAAATTCGAAGGACTGAAATGCAATTTCATAAAATTGAGGATCAATTGGGCATGATAAAAATGTTAGAGGGCCAATTGAGGTATTTTACAATTTTTGGGGTAAAATTTACCATTTTTGTAAAGGAATGGCAAAATGGTAATTTTCGAAAACTTGGGCGACCAAATTGGAAATACAGGAAATTAAACCTCTTTTTGTGAAATGGAATAAATTGAGGTCATATGATAAATTTTAAAAGTTTTGGGACTCAATTTGAGGAAAAACCGGCATTAGGGACTTAAAGTTAAAGAGAAATAACATTAGGGACCTAATTGCAAATAAATGAATGTTTAATTTTATCATTCATTTGGAATGGATGAAGGCAATTAGGCCGAAGGATAATGAACTGAGATGTTCATATCATGTAGGAACTCGAAGTACCGGGAATGCCAGCAAGGACAAGCTCGCGTGAATACAAAGAACTGATCTAGTAAAATTCACTGCATTAACGGGTGAGTGGGATTTTATATCATATCCGGTTGGGGATGACAAGTACCTCGAAATGAAAAACCCACTATTTAGTGGTATTTTAAACATCACAACTTAGAGAAGTGATGTGAAAATCACGCAGAAAAACTACTTACCGGTTGTAAGTAGATGATACACGATTGGTATGATGAAACTTACTCGAAGAAAGTGGAAAACCCATTCATCGGTTATGAGTGGAGATGTCCTCATACTCGATTTTTATGATGGACAGTTGAAAACATATTTTTGTCGGAAGTGCTCTCGCCTGACCGTATGCCAATGCGTAAATGATTTGGGAGACCTTCTCGATGGGAGCTCGAATAGCTCTTATAGGTCGGGGGCCTCGGTTTTGGAACTTGGGGGCTATTATGCCTAGTTTTGAAAATCTCGAACAGTGGGCCATAGGCTAGTGGGCACGAGCATGAGCTCATAAACAAACATGAGATATGTGCCATAAGTCTTTAATAAATGAATTGTTTGGCCATGGTACCAAGACAGGAACGACATACTCAATCAACAAGCAGCAGTGCGACATGACAGGTCGACGGATCAGTCAAGACAAATAGTTGCATATTGAGTTGAGGGTCAGGGCCATTGGATCAGTGGCACCATAGATTATATGGCATGATAAGAAAATACTAATTGTGCATGCACTATAATTACGGGATCATCAAGACACCCATGAGGGGTAGTAATGCGTCCTAACGGCCCAAGATGACCAGGTGAGTATAAGGGCAGTACGTCGTTACAGGTAACCGTGCGAAATATGGAGTAACACCAAGCGCATGAGACGGGGGTAGGGACGGGATGAGGTCTCTAGCCTCATACGGATACGAAGAATCGATTTCGGGATTGAGGGTTAGATGTCGCGTACATCCACTCATTCTCAATGTAGAAGTGGATGTGCTTCTATCTAGGTGGTCGGTAAAGTCGTTCTGATGCCACAAGTGGGTTCAGTGGACGAGTTGGCCTATGAATGTGTGTTTGACCTTCATGATGAAGGATGTGTGTTGGGTGATGACACACCGTGATTAATAAGGAAATGTTTGTAAAAATCGAGATTTGATATGAAAGGTTTTTTGAAAGAAAGGAGTATGGCACACTCCAATACAAGTCTTTCATTCACTAAGTTCTAAAACTTTCTCGAAGGGAGTGGAAAACACGTTCATCGGTTATGAGCTTAGATGTCTTCATACTCAGTTGGTATGATGGACAGTTGAAAATTATTTTGTCGGAAGTGTTCTCTCCTGATTGTGTGCTACTGCTTAAACAATTTGGGAGACCTTCTTAATGGGAGCTCGAATAGTTTTGTTAGGCCAGAGGCCTCGGTTTTGGAACTTGGGGGCTAATATGCCCGATTTTGAAAATCTCGAACAGTGGGCCCTAGGCTAGTTGGCACGAGCAGGAGCTCATAAACAAACATAATTTATATGCTATAAAAACTTAAGTAAATGAATTATTTGGCCATGGTACCAAGACAAGACCGACATACTCAATCAACTAGCGGCAGTACGACATGACAGGTCTCCAGACTAGTCAAGACAAACAGCTACAGGTTGAGTTGAGGGTCGGGGCAGTTAGACCAATGGCACCATAGATTATATGGCATCATGTGAAAATGTTGATTGTGCATGCACTATGTTTACAGGACCTTCAAGACACCCAAGAGGGGTAGAGATGTGTCCTAGGGCCCTGGACGACCTGGTGGATATAAGGGCAGTTAGTCGTACCAGAAGCCTTGCACAGCTTGACGCAGTTTCAAGCGCATAAGACCGAGGTGGGGTCAGGATTAGGTCTCTATCCTCATATGGACACAGAGAATTGTTACGGGATTGAGGGTCGTATGTTGCGAACATCCAGTCATTCTCAGGATAGAATTGAATATACTTCTATATAGGTAGCCGATAAAGTCGCTCCAACGCTACAAGTGGGTTTAGTGGACGGGCTCGCCTACGAATGCCTTCATGATAAAGAATGTGTTTTTGAAAACCGAAATTTGAAGATGAGAAATTTTAAAGGAATTAAGGAGTCAGGAACACTCCAACTTGAAAACTATATTTTTATAGAAACTCCATTTTTAAAATACCCATTTAATGTGTTGTAGAAACTCACCCCTCTTTTCTATCCCTTTTCAGGAAAAGAGAAAATGACTAGGAATAACACCGAGCCTTACCCTCTATCAAGTATTCTTAATTTCTCTTAAGCTTGCATTTTATTTTATATATGTCTTTCTAGGGAACAACGTCGAAAGTACGCTTGGCTTCTCTCGAGTTAAAGAAGGGGGAAACTCCTCTTAAACTGGGAGAGTGGCGGGTTGTTCACAGGGATCCGACCAAACTGGGTCGGGGCGTGACAACTAGAGTGGTATCAGAGCCAAGTTCCCCTGAAACATTATCAATATTATGCCCTAACATTAACCCAACTCTAAACTATTGTTTAGGAAGGAGAGTCCCTAGGAAATTGACTATGAAATACAGTCCTCCACCTATAACCTTGAAAAAGACATCCAACCCAAGGGAGGAAGTCATACAAAGGTTTCTAAAGGGTGAGAAACAAGTGCCCAAGGACATGGTGGAAGACTATTGAAAACTAGTAGGAGCCTTACTAGAACCGAAGGCATCATATACCCTCCTCCTAGACAAGAGGAACCAGCATCACCTCCTAGAAGTCACAACCCCTCCTCCTTCAGTTCCACAATAACCAGAAGGTAATCCAACAAAGAAAGAGGCCTGAGATAATTCGTGGGATGTGTATGCTACCTTCATGAAGGTCCACCAAGTACCTCCACCAACTCAACCTGACTTCAATCCCTCCCAATGGGTGAAGTGGATTATGAGTGTGAAGTTAAGGTACTAAGGTGGTACGGATTGGAGGCCATACATGATATTTGTCCTATTCGGGAGCGTGAATGGACCCCAATCAATTCCTTAGAGCCTTCTGATCAAGAGTCTTACAATAGCTCTAGGGTTAATTCTAGTCTCATGACCCCAAGGGATTAGGGGGTAAAGAATTTATGTAATAAGCCAAAGTATGGCAAGAAAAATATTTCTTGAATGAATGAAAGTAAAAGTTTTATTGAAACTTCTAAGTTATTTGATAAATTCAAAACAAAAGAGTATGATAATAAAAATCTAAGTAAAAGGTAATAAATCATCTAAGAAAGAAAATACGAGTAAATCTCAACCCTTAAGACTTACCCTTATAATACGATAAGGAAGAACCCATCTAAGAGAGATATAACAAAAAGATAAATAAGTGGAACAAAGAAAAGCAAACATCAAGGAGTACAAAATAATGGAAAGTCCAAGGAATTAAAAAAAATAAGCTTTGTGAATGAAGAAAAACAAGGAGGAGTAGAAGGAACCACAAGAATAGGAGCTGATCAGGAAGAAAAAGAAATAAGTATAGAGACCACCAAGGAAAGAAGGGAAGAAAGTAGAATAACAAGAAGGCCTAGGTGTAACAACTACTTAATAAACTAAGATACAATTCCTTACGAACTTTGTAAGAGAGAAAGACTTGTGGAAGGCAAAAGTATGGATCAAAAGAGGAAGAAAAGCAGGAGTGGATAAGCCATACAAGACTCTTAAGTTAGGAGAAGATTTAAAGGGAAGAATTTCTAAGGAACGGTAGGTGATTAATCAAAAAGGAAATCCCATAATGGAAGATAGTAGAAGGAGGATAAAAATTGGAAGTTGGAGAGAGGAAGGAGAAAGCTTCAGGTCAAGACAATCAATCAAGGGAAGGTTACAAAACCGGAGTTGAAATAAGGTCCTTAGTAAGAAGTACGAGTGGCTAAGTGAGTGTTAGGAGGTTGAGCGTGATCTACTACGAGAAGACCTGGAGACCCAAATAGAAACTCTAGATGGATTTGATTTAAGGTTATAACTTATATGAACCAAGGCATTCAGAGGAGTTAACGAAGTCTGATAAGAGATGGAGAGTAGTAAAAGAATACACCCTAACCAAGACAAAGTGGAGGATACTAAGGACACGAAGATACAGAAGGTTTGGAGACTATAAGGATGAGAGGTCCACCTCAAAGGAATAAACAAATGCAGGAAAAAGTGAGAATGAAGTAGGATAAATAGAAGATACTCATGGATCCAAAGAGTTAAAGTAATCTGGTGAAGATATCAATAAAAGACATTCCAGAATCGAATGATTTCAATGGTAAAACTAGAAGGAAATTACGAGAAAAAAGGAATGTGAAGCTCACCAGAGAAATGAATCTTAGGAAGACATGGTGTAACAATGAAGAGGAAATGGAACCAACAAAATAAGAAAGAGAATAAACACCTCAATAACAAGATACTGGAAATGAAAGGATCGAGTACAAGGGGAAGGATATCATAAAGAACCAAGAGATAAGTCAAACCCAAGTAATGTGTAAGTAGGTGGACAACATCAAAGGATGCCACATGAGCAAGGATGAATTTGGAAAGAGAAGAGATCTTAAAGAGGAAGGACACCAATAAGAATGAGGAACGAGGTAAGAGAGATCAAAAGCTTTAATATGTCAGAGAGTATCAGAAAGTTCAAGGATTTGAAGGTTGAATGACCAAATAAAGAAGTTTAAAAACAAGACGAGTAAGTACAGAAACTAATATAGCTAAAGGACATAAAATCAAAGACATCATGAAGAATGTCATGCGGTAAGGGGCATGTAAACACAACTGACTCAGGGAAATATGACATGGGCAAGGAAAGTTCTATAAGTAAGGCATAACAAAGTCAAGCACAAAAGTGATAAGCAAATAATGAGGAAGGTATCCATGCAGGATGAAGAGGTGATAAACACCAAAATCTATGGAAGAAAAATGACCGGAGCTCGTAGTTCTGAAATTTGTGGTTAAAAGAAGCTTGGAATGGAAAATGATGCCTTGGGAAGGAAGATGTAACTAAAGGAAATGATCCTAGTTCTTCAAGGAAGATATTCTAGGCTAAAGTAAATTCCAAGGAATGAGGAAAGGATGAGAATGAGGCAAAAATCTTAGGTATGTGATTAAAGGGATGAACAGAAATAACCGAGAAGGTTGTAAGACGATAAAATAGAAAAATTCATAACAATAAAAAGTTTAAGACAAATACACAAATAGTGTGAAATAAGTCTTGGGGACAAAACTACTAAAAGGAGGGGAGAGTTGTAAACCCCGCCCTTTGGAGTTAAGGAAAATCGGGAAGAATCGGTCAAACCGAGTGAGAAAAACTGAACCTATTCACAAACCCATTTATTGAGAAATGGAAAAATTAGAGAAATTTCAACTCCCATATGACCCAAATAGATTCATAAACCTTGGAAAAGAACTTTAGGATAAATTTGAAGAGAAAAACCAGACTAGTTCAGGTGAACCGGACCCGAACTAGATTGAACTGGTTTAGGAATCAAGCTGGTTTATGAACCGACACCAATAGAGAGAGGGTAAACCGGGAAATATATGAACCCTAAGTGACCTAAAGATTCACATAAGTCATGAAAAGGGACTTTAGGATGAATGGGGGATGAAATCCAAACCAGCACAGGTGAATCGGATTTGAATCGGATTGAACCAGTTTGAACAACTATTGAACCAGATGATAAATTCATTTTTTTAGGTGGCTTAAAAAATTCAAATTTTAAATTTGAGGCCACATTTGATAGAAAATGACTTTAGACAAATTTAAAAATTTTTAGATTTAAAAATTTTGGTCGAATCGGGGGTGAACCGGTCGATTTAAGCTTTGAACCCAGTTTAGACCGGTACGGTCCGGTTCGGAATAGTCGTCTTCTTCCTTTAAATGACAACACTGTTCACTCACCAGAAAACTGAAGTAGCGCCAGTGAAGAAAAAATATTTCCTTCAGTACGTTTCAGGCTATCAATGACTGTCATAAAGGTGCCAAAAGGCTGGTCGACGAGTCCCCGAGCTCCCAATATAAAGAGCCCCTCTCCATTCACCCTCTCTACACCTGAAAATCTCATTCTCTCTTAGTTGCTTAGTTTTTTAGTGAAGCTCAAACTAAAGCTCTGATATAGGGTCTTTTTTGAGCCAAAGAAGGCGTGGCCGGGTTCCTTAGAACTAGGGAGAAGTCAGCTACACGGTGATAGCATCTATTTGCCCCGAGGGTCGCCGAAAAAGTGACAGTGTGATCAAACAGTGAAGCAGCTCTAGTGGACCAAAGCTACCATGTTTCATTCGAACTAAAACTGGCCAATTCAAGCCCTCCACAGGTCAAGCCAAGCTCTTCCAACACCTTCTCAGCCCTCCCACAACCGAATTAGAATTGAAAGGTAAGCTAATCCGACTCTCATCTGCAATTTCCCACCGGTGCTAAAGAGAGAACCGGTAGAATTTCGATGATGAAATTCTAACTCAATTCGACATCAATTGATGCAATTCTTGACCCTAGGAGAAACCTCAAGAGTATAGCTATCTGTCCAGATTGGAAGCTTAGATCATCGTGCCCCCGATGGTAAGCAATTGAAGTTTTCTCTCTCTACGTTCTATTTTCTGGAAAATCTCCATTTGAGCTCGTTCCAGTGTCAAAACTTACGATTCAAAGTGCAATTAAATCATATGAAGATGTCAAAACTCAAATTTAACTACAATTTCAACAATTAGAAGTGTTTGATCGGTCAATTTGATGAAATCAAATTTGATTGTGTTAAAAAGTAGGAATTGAAAAATTGAGGGACCAAAATACAATTTTATAAAATTGAGGGTCAATTGGGCATGATAAGAGTGTTCGGGGATCAATTGAGCAAATTTTAGAATTTTGGGGGTAAAATTTACCATTTTTGTAAAGGAAGGTCAAAATGGTAATTTTGGAAAAATTGGTGGCCAAATTGGGAATTTGGGAAAACTTGAACCCCTTTTAATGAAATTGAATAAATTGAGGTAGTAAGGGGAATTTTAAAAGTTTTGGGACTCAATTTGGGGAAAAACCCTCAATTGCGTCCTAAAGTAAAGGAAAAATAACTTTAGGGACCAAATTGTAAATATTTTAAAACTTGAGAATTTAGTCATTCATAATGAATGAAGGTGATCAAGCCAAATGATAATGAACAACAATGTTTATTTCGTGTAGGAACACGAGACATGGGGAATGCCAGCTAGGAATAAGCTCGTAACGAACGAAAACCGACTAAGAGGAATTTCACTGCACGATCGAGTGAGTAGGATTTTTATATAATACCCGCTTCGGATGATAAGTACCTCGAAAGTAAAAACTAACTACTAAGTGGTATTTTAAACATCACACCTGAGAGGAGTGATGTGAAAATCTCGCAGAAAAATAATTTACCGGTTGTAAGTAAACCATACACAGTTGGTATGATGATATTTCCTCGAAGGGAGTGGAAAACACATTCATTGGTTATGAGCGGAGATGTCTTCATACTCGGTTGGTATGATGGACAGTTGAAAATTATTTTGTTGGAAGTGCTCTCTCCTAACTGTGTGCCACTGCTTAAACAATTTGGTAGACCTTCTTAATGGGAGCTCAAATAGCTCTGTTAGGCTGGAGGCCTCGATTTTGGAACTTGGGGGCTAATATGCCCGATTTTGAAAATCTTGAACAGTCGGCCCTAGGCTAGTTGGCACGAGCAGGAGCTCGTAAACAAACATAATTTATATGCCATAAAAACTTAAGTAAATGAATTGTTTGGCCATGGTACCAAGATAGGACCGACATACTTAGTCAACTAGCGACAGTGCGACATGACAGGTCTCCAAACTAGTGACCGAGGAAACGTATCGGTCTCCTATTGATCAGTTGTTGCTAAGGTGGATTTTCCAAATCCCTTTTTTGACCAATTCTAGTTCACTTAGATTCTCGGTTTTCTCTCAAAAATTTATGTTTCCCCTTTCCAGTTCCTTGTTTCGAGAGAATAGGGTTTACAACTATCATAACAAATTCCCTATGTTGTAGTACTGAGAGGTGTAGTGGATTGTTCATAAGTTCTGATTAGATAAACTGAGTTGGGGCATGACAATTTACTGTCTTAACATACTCCCAAGGAACATCCCTAGATGATCGCCCATCTCTTATTGTTGTCGATGATGCATTCATCATCACAACCTTATACATGGTGGCCCTGCCACCGTATCTACTAAGATCTCACACACGAGCATCTCAGGGTTATGTAAGGTATGTGTGTTATATATTTACACTCCCAAGGAAATAACTCATGATGAACTATCCCCCTCATACAATGTCGATGATGTGTCATCTGATATCCTGCATCCTTTGATCCAACTATACTAAACTCTTGATCACAAGTGATGTGTGGACCTGGCCATAAACCCTCCCTCCCCCCCTCTCCCATCAGGTCTGTGGGGAGTTCTAGAAGTCATCTTTATTCCCTTATATCCCCACTTCCAGTCCCTCCCTATACGCTCTAAATCATCTCTAGTACCAGGTATCATGTCGGCATTATGACACACCCACCCAATTATATCACACATATCATCTCACAATATAATGGTCAGTTTTATTTAGTTGTGCAGTATGTTATTTGACCGGCCCTGCTACTCATAATTTTTAACAAATATCACATTATAGCACATAATGGTTTTGTTTAATTCTCGTGGTTCGGCATGCTATCTAACCGATCATACTACTCATGTTCTCAAAATACTATTCATATCATTATGTGCTTGACAACTAAAATTTATGAGTTTCAATTATCGAACTATTTTGTTCACAATTGATTACATCTGCATAACCAACACATACAAAGCCTAGCCCCCTTTTTGCTTAGGAAAGTCCAGGCTTATTAGCTCTACTACAATGTCCAGCTTATGTCATAAACTTCTTTGGAAAAATACTCACAGGAACGCAATCCTAGTATTTCTCTTATGTCATTGTGGATTCTTAGTTCAAATCATGGCTTATGATGCTCATCATATCTCATTTATCAATTTAAGTGAAACATATCATGCTCTTTATCTTCAATAGTTCAATAAAACTAAGCAAAGTACCACAATCGGTCCAATAGAACTTTTCGTTTATAAACCTACTCACCGGAGTATCCAGATATGTGTACATTTGAGTCTATTTCCAAGTATCTATGATTGACAATTCCACTCGACTATTCACAACAGTACAACTACAATATTCATATAAATATAACATGATCAAGTTTGGTTATAAATGGTATCATCCTGTAATTTCTCAAAAATTACAGTTTTGACCCTTACGTTGGGTTTGCCGTTTATACGACTCTTATCCATAGGTTCTAACTCCCCAATATGACTCAAATCCCATCCAGTTTGGATCCAGTTCGGTCTGAACCGATCTGTTTATACGACTCTCATCCTAGGACCCCAATGTACATGTACTTTCCCACATATCAACTCTTTCATTTAAGTCTCTAACTTTCTACCTATCACATTATATCCCTTATTGTAAACCTCGTCTCCGCACCATAGGAAAACCAGGTTAGGGAACCATAAAATTTGAAGGAAAGAGATGGGAACGAACCAGGATCGGTAAATGCCGGCCAAAATGGGAAATCGAAAGATCCCAAGTGGCCGATAAATACCCAAAAACCATAGGTAAAAGGGGAAGTGAGAACTAGACCGATTCATACCGAACCGAACCCAAATTAGATTTAAATTAGATTGAATTAGGATAAATCGTATAGAACAGGTTCAAAAACTTATTTTTTTATGTGACATTAATATATCAATTTGGTAAATTGATATCACCACTATATAGTAAATAATTTTAGAATAATTTAGAAATTATTCAAAATAATTGTAATTTATCAATAATATACATGCACAATGGGAATTATCTCATTTATAAGCCAGTATCATAATTTGCAACATTTTATTTGACAGGATACAAGTAGCTCATATAGATAAAAAGGCAAATGTGCATTTTGATTCTATTACATGTACTTTTCGTGTGGGTGAGAATTAAATAGTAGGTTAACTAGTTTGTCCAAGTAACTTTTATTTTACCTGAATAGAGATGAATAGAAATGTAAATGTCTAGTAGAAATATTTGACTTAATAATTTGGCTGTTTGTGCAAAAAAAAAAAAAAGCTTCATCCACCTCTTGTTCTAGTTTAGCTATAGCTATGCGTATATAAATAATTGTGGTATTTCCACTATAAAGGTATAAAAGTATTTAATATCCGTATATAAATAATAGCTATAGCTATGTTATTACTAGTAATTTACACTAGTAATAACATTGAATGTCCTTTCCTGGCATTAGCATCGGATTCCTCCCTCACCACTATTTAGAACATCCTCATATCATATTCAAAGACGAACTTTCTTGTCGACAGAGTGAAATAATAGGACATAATGAGACAATCTTATGCATTTTTTTATTCAGACTCTCGAACCTACTTTTTGGATATGATAATTTTTTTATTCCATATCCAAATTTCACGTCATAATATAGACAAGTTCACTAAAATAATAAAACTATTAAAAGATATTTTTTTCCATTTATATTAACTCAAAATTAAAAGTTATAAAAGCAGATATGTGTTGAAAGGTACCAACCAATACACCTGGCGAGATCCCTTCTTGAATATTGAGAGAGGCCCCCACCCGCCCCTAAACTGCAGCCCTACCCAAACTATAAATAATGGTACCATCAGAACGTGGATGCCCACAATTGATGTGACCCAGATTCGCATCTATCTCTAAACGCCCAATTGCAGAAATTTATTTACATATATGAGAAATAGTATGTTTATTGGATAAATTAATATCTTATAAATAATTGAGTCAAATTAATCTTTTATAATTAATCGGGATGAGAATTATTCATGTTATATGGATATGGATCTGTGCCTTCCTCAAATTGTCCGGGGGCATGGCCTCCCTTGACCAGAAAGGTTTCTGTCGGTTTTGGAATTAAGAAAATTCTTAATATTTGAAAAAAATTATTTTATTGCATATGAGGTGGTAGTAAATTTTGGTTGGATGAAGGGGAAGTTAAATGGATTTTGATGGTGTAATAAACTTAGTTTATTTTATATTTTTAATTTTACTTTTAAATGTAATTTTTAGCCATTCAATGTATAATCAACTTAATTGTTTGATCAGTTCAAGTATATATTTTTTAATATATAAAGTTAAAAAATATATTTTTAATCAGTTAAAACTATATATATACTTGAAAATTTTATAATATGTATTATAAATTTGGGTATTGAATCATTCAATTACGTGATAAAATATTCAGAATGTTTTTTTTTCAATAGATCGGTGTAACACACCAATAATCTCACATCAATCAGCAACTTATTTGATTTAAAAAGACAACAACATGCATGGCTCCTGTGGTCTTTATTTTATCCCATATGTCTACGCAATAATGTCAAACGCGTCATTTGTGTCGGTTCGAGAAGGCCAAGAACGAGACACATCAATTTCGAACATTATTATGCTTAGGTACGGTCAATTTGTAAATCCTCACATAATCGTGCTATAATAAGCCCGTTCTACCTCTGAATAGCGAGATCCGCGATATTTTTTTTAAATGTATTTTTGTATTTTCATCTAAATTAGGTAAAAGTGCCACAAAATGGAGATTTTTGGACTGATATGAAGTAAAAGTAAAAGTTAATGGAGAAATTTAGTATGGATAAATTTTTGAGTGTCTACAAAAACACTTTAATAAAATTACATTTTGATATAAAACATTTGCCCTCAATTAAAAATTTTTTGAAAAATGTTTTACTTAAATATAAAGTATTAAATTTTCATTAATGATATTAATCATTGTAAACATAATACTTAAATTAATATTTAATATTAAAATAATACATAAGAATAGTAAAAAAAATTAATATGATCCCCATTTGTTCCATGACCCTTCGGCTGTCATCAGTGGACTCCTCGATTTTTTTTACTATTATTAAATGTTAAGTTAATATTAAATATTAATTGTTTTACCGTATCAATCAATCACATCACACTATTCAATGTTAACATTATTAGTAAAAATTTAATGATTTATATTGAAATATTTGTGCATGATGTTGTAATTTTTTAATATTTTGTATTGAATAGTAGCAATCTTAAGATCAAAAGTTCAAATGATAGTGGTGTTGTTAAGGTACCAATATTTCCCTACACATGACCTATCATTCATTTTCTGATCAATTTCAACAATGGCCATATTGGTCCCTATTATCCCCACTTGTCCACTGGACTAATAATTTGTTCTTGAACTTATCATTCATCATTAATATTTAGTTATATGAATTTTAAAATATAATGTCTAAATATTTCATTTTTAATACATCAATCATTTATTTATTTTTTATAAACAAAATTCATATAATAGAACATCAAATAAGCGTAAACCACGTGATTATATATTAAGAAATTGAATGGAAACGATTAAAATATTAATAAAAATAAAATATTTAAAAGAAATTTATAGAGATTGGAATCCAATGAAACTAACGGAGAATGATAAATTGCTAATATAGGCCTTGGATTTTAAATTCAATACTTGGTTAATAATTATCGATATTATAAGATGCACAAGAGTTACCATCCATATTAAATTTAAATATCACGAGTTTATATTTGAAATATAACTCAAGATAGGGAGTATTTTAAATATAAATATATATTAAATTATTATTATTTTATGAAATGTGAGATTATTTGTTAGGGAGCTAAGTTTATAGTGTTGCGGGGCGCTATGATTACTCACTATGCATAGAAATTTGATCAACCGAGGGCCATATGTGTCTGATTGGATCCATCTTTATTATTGTCATTAAAGGAATATGAACCAAAAAGGGTTATTTATGACATATTGGAAGAATATGGATGTGGAAAAAATTGATTAGGTTAGATGGGAGATTGAGATTAAAGACGTGGATTGGTAGGGAATGATGTGACTTTATGAAATTTGGTTTTGTTAGAAATTAATTGTATTGGTCTCACTAATCACCACCCAACATCGACATTGAATCTTAGGTTAAGAAATTGGCCCACAGATTTGGAAACGGCCAATTATTGAATCCTCCCTAAACCATTCAATAATAAGCACGTGGAAGGTTATAATGGTGAGGCCGCGCTTTTACTTGAAAAATGTTTTTTTATTTGGTCCATAAATTATATAAAAATGTGACAAATGAAGAGTTTTTATTGGTTTAATTTCACTGACAAGCGCGGATTTATTGATGATGTTTTTTTTCGTGTTGGTGTGAGCATTATCATGACAAAAAATTATTAAAAATTTAATGAAATGGTAAAATGCACTGTTTATAGACCTTTAAAATACATATCATTTTAATGCAAAATAATTAAAATATAATCATTTAGTATGAAATATTTTAAAAATATGAATATATTATATAAACTATTTATTTCATAATAATATTATTAATTAAGGTTGATGTAATCATATTAATATTAGTAAATTTATTGATATGACAAAATAATAAATAAAATAAAATGGAAGGGCAATATCTGTGTCCCCCTTCCCATGTGATAGCCAAGTCTACTCGTCACTAATGTAATACAGTCCGGTAAACAAAGAAATGAAAGACAGATAGGGGTCACGTGAGAAACACAGAGCGCAGCTGAGCAGGTCTGGAGGTCCACAAAGATAGGGACGAACCGACTGCAGGGCAGATTTTCCGAATTGGAGGGTGCCAACTGCCAAGCCAATACGGCCTCCATTACTTGGTATTTGCAAGTTGCCCTCATGGCACGTGGTCAAGTTGACTACCCAGATGGGATGGAATCAGATCTTTGTTCTACCAAAGGGAAATCCCTATTTTTAAAAGGGGATTAGGTTTTATATTGTATAGATTAATATATGAGTTGTATTGTTAGAAAGCTTATGAATGGAGAATGAGTTGTTGGAAATAACATTGAAAAAAATGAAATTATTCAGTTATTGAAATGAAATAATAATATAAATAAATTATTAAAAAAAATTGATAAAGAGATCTTTCATTGAAAAATATAGACATGTTTGACCAGTAGTAATAGTGATCCTACAATTAAATATGTCAGATGTTATTTGGTAGATAACAAAAATTTCTTTAATTTTTTTTTGTAAAATGCTTTTCTTTTGGAAAAAAATAATTATCATTGATGGTTTTACAATTTATTATATTTAGATAAACATTAAATTGGATGGTATAGTTAAGAATTAATTTAAAAAATGCTATATAACAAGAGATTAGATTGTATCCTACATTGTATTTACTCTATTAAAAATCAATAAAAGTGAAAAATTATGCATTTTGGGAATTATTTGACTTGCACCACTGCCATATTGCATTCTTGGAAATTAAAACTCTTCGAATTTCTTGATTGACGTGGAAGAACGATTCAGCCACTCCTTAGGTGGAAGTTACATGCGAACGAAAACCTAAATCTAAGGAAAGGAAGAGACCTAGAGAAGCAAACATATAAGGATTTTTACTTACTCTCAACCTTTACCATTGTAAGAGCTATTTTAGTAGTTTTTATCTACACGTGTTGATCTTTGCTTCGAAATTGAGTATACACAAATCTCTACCAAATTTCCTAGGTTAAAATTCTATGAGTGGTATCCAAACATTCAACATCCACGAGAAATAAAAAGATATTGTGCTTCTCTACTTTTATTATTTAATTCCAGGAGTCGCAAATGTGAAAAATTCAAATAAAATAAAGTATTTAAATTTAACGGATGTTATAATTATTTGGTCATAATAATGAAAAATTATATTTCGTTAAAAATGTGATACACAACCTAATTTTTGAATTATATCTATATAATAACCTTAACATACTTTTCATACTACAATAATATAATATTATTCTAAAACTGGTATAACATAAAATATAAAATAATAACGCTCAAAATTTAATTTTTTATAAATAATTTGAAGTATCTAATAAATCTCCAATATTCCAAGAACAAGTAACTATTTTTTTATCTACTTGAGTTATTTTTTAGAATCTCACTTCCATTGTCTTTGCAAATTGGATCTCCACCCTCACACTCACCTCTCCTTTTTAGTATTCAGAGTGGTGAGATAATGCAAGTGTGATTAATTACAATTAAGTACTAATATACTCCATCTCAATAACTACTTAAAATTGTACCTATAATATTAATTTTCCAAAAATTAAGTATTTTAAATCTTAAAATTATCAATTTTCTCAAAAGTTCTTTTCATTTCATACACCATTAGTATTAATATTCATAATCAATGATTCAACCGGACAAAGTCGATCACAATACATACAATATTTTCATATTTTGTAATCATTGGGATTTCAAACTATCATGATGAAATATCCATTTTCATTAACTTCATCTTTTATTTGGACTACTGTTTTACGGTAATAATGATTTAATTAAGACTCCTAGTACCGTCATGACCAGCGAATTAATTTGTCATACTATCACAATGAACGTTCAAGGTTAGAAAGATGACTGTTCAAGTAAATTAGTACTAACAAGACTAGTTATCTACGTGTTATACGATCACCATTAATACTTTATACAACATATGTTAAATCTTATTTCTTAACTAGTTGTCACACGATTAGGACAATACAAATAACATACCCATCCATACACATCAATTATGACTCAAGAATTAACTTGCTATTTGGTAAATTACTCTACGACTTATTGCAAAAAAAAAAAAATCCATCTACCACATTCAAATCAACTTGGCACCTTGGTTCCTTCACAAACATCCACTCATGCATTCATAATGCAAGTAGGGACATATTGTTCGACCATCCTTATATATCATCCATTCAAAAGGTAAACCATAAATTATGTCACAATTTACATAGATCATATATACCCATCCATAAAAATTTCGAGATTTACTTTTAGTAATTCCCTCCTTATCATGCCCCTTTATCTATATAGAGTCCCCTCTCATTTTCTCGTTCCATGACTCATGTACCTTAACTTGCTGGATACTTATAGAGTTTCCACTCGGGTGGTGCCACTTGAGGTATCTACCTCTTTCTAACCTTCTTTAAAGATTAAGAAATCATTCTACTTACTTATTCACCGAATTTTATCGGTAACTTTCTTAGTAGTACACTGGTTTCCAGGATGAAACCTTACATCCATTAATAAGATCTTTGTTACTTTCCTTGGTAGCAGTTAAGCTCTTATCAATGGTACTTCCACATTTCATTGATACCCAGGTTTAGTCTCTCTTATTCGCCCCTAATGTGATTCATACTCTGTAGTTTCATGGTATTATTGCCATATGATCACCATCCCCCGTGTCGTTTATCCCATGGTGCTGAAAATCTATCATTTCCAATTTATGGTAACTCTTTTGAGTACTGTTTGACACTTTCTTTCCCCTATGATCCTTTCCAATTTTATTTGGGGATCTATCCCTCGTACCATATACTATTCTATCCTTTTCACAAGGATGTCTTCATAGTCCTCCAGTCAAATGAGTATTGTATATTTTCCATGTACACTCCCTCACGTTAGAGCTTTCATCCTCTATCTTGATTACTTGTGAGGCGATAAACCTCTAAACTTTTTTAAGGTAACATTCCTTACCACAAGGTTGTTATACTAACAGTGTGTATCACATGCATTTATGTTGGAACCCTCCATGCATTTGCCCTCCAGTTCCAAACATACATTTATGTTGGAACCCTCAATGTATTTAGAGGTTATAGGGACTTATAACTTCTTAAGTCTTAACAAACCCACCATATTCAATAGGTCGGTTACAAAACCCACACTTTATTTCATTTTAAGGTATGCTACCATTTGGTCAAGGTTTCCACCCCATAGTTGTCTTATATATGGGTATACATCCATTGCTTGCTTAATTAAAGGACTTAACCTTATATAGGGTCTTGAGTCATTCTCATGGTTTCCTTTGTGTCCTTAGTAACTTTTCACTAAGTCATATCATATTTATTTCTCCCCAGTACCCTTTTAATAGTCTGGGTCATTTAGGTGTACTATCCTTTGGACTATTGTAAGACCGGGAAATCCTAACTTGAAAATTGGGCCGATTTGAACTGGAAAGTGGCATCAAACCAGGAGAGTAACCTTAAACTATGAAATGAAATTGAACTGGGAATAAGGAAGGGATCAATAGAGAGGCCATGATGGGTGAAAAAGGGACATGATAAACCCTTATGAGCATCTTGAGACTCGAAGTCAAGGATTAAGAGAAAATCGGGAGATAACCTATTTGAACCAGGTTCAAGTTGTATGGAGTCACAACCCCCTCCACCCCTGGATTTTTAAGGGGTCAAAACAAATCAAAATGGAGCAATTCTTGAGTCGATTCAATAGTAAATTAAATGTAGAATTTTTAGGTATTTTTATTTTTCCAAGAATCAATTAGGAAAGGGGTGAGCCATACCAAAACCTCCCAAGCCAGCTAGGAAATTTACCGGAAACTGATTCGCTATAGTGCAAACTAAGTGGTGTGTAACGCCAAGCGTGCACACATGTGACCACGTGCACGCATGTCATCTTCCTTGCCAGACTCGCAGACTCGTATCCCATGTTTTTCACCAAACAAATCACTACTAACCATCCACGCCACTACTTGGGGAAAATAATTCATTGCCAGTATCACATGCTATGAATTAATGAGAGAAGGCTATAGATAGATAGCCACATAAGTGTTGATCACATCCATATAAATTGGGGTTGTTCCTTCATCGAATTTTGCTTAGAATTCTCTCTCAACCACTGACTGCTCCCAACTCTAGCGACCTTGCTACCAGAAAGCATAACTCCTTCGTCCGATCACCTCCGACTACCATCTTGGTACCTCTTGAAAGCTGAGGACCTATTCCATTGCTAACTCTCTCGACCCTCAACTATACTAATACTAGTTTGGTGCGATTGCATAGTACACAATCTACAACGACCCAAAACAAATAAACTATTTTAGTGCTCAATTTCGATATTCCTGACGACCCTTGTGAGCTGAAAATAATTCAGTGAGTCGCTTGTACCACCCGCTTTTTATAGCTTCAAGCCTTACCCGATTTGAGTAAGATTTGAAGGAGAATTAAATCATTTAAATCTTATTTCACAGGCTAAGTAGCTGAGCTGACTAAAACTTGAATTGTAGGATCTACAAACCTCCAATTGGGGTGATTCAAGTGGCCACAAACTCCTTGAGGAGTCAATGTTCAGACCCCATAAGGCTTAACTACCGATGAGCCTTCTCCATTGTGTTACCATGTAAACCCCACTCTTTTGAGTTAAGGAAAACCGAGAAAAGAACCGGTGAAACCGAGTAAGAAAACCGAACCGGTTCACAAACTCGTTTATTGGGGAATGGGCAAATTAGAGAAATTTTAACACCCTTGTGACCCAAAGAGATTTATAAACTTTGGGAAGGAACCTTAGAACAAAGTGGGAGAGAAAAACCAAATCGGATTGGGTGAATCGGACCCTAACCAGATTAAATCGGTTTACGAACTGAGTTAGTTTATGAATCGGAACTGATAGAGAGATGGTAAACCAGGAATTTTATGGACCCTAAGTGACCTAAGGAGTCATAAAAGTCATGAAAAAGGACTTTAGGGTGAATTGGAGATGAAAACCAAACCGATTTAGGTAAACCGGATCTAAACTAGATTGAACCGGTTTGAACCACTATTGAACTGGATCCTAAATTTATTTTTCTAGTTGGCTTAAATAATTCAAATTTGAGATTTGAGGCCACCATTGGATAGAAAATGAATTTAGAAATTTTTAGATTTGAAAAATTCGATCGAATGAGGGGTGAACTGGCCAGTTTAAGCTTTGAACCTAGTTCAGACTGGTCTGGTCCGGTGTGGAATAGTATCGTCTTCTTCCTTCAGATGACAACACTATTCACTTGCCAGAAAATTGAAGCAGCGCTTATGAAAAGGAAACGTCTCCGTTCAATACGTTTTTGGCCATCAATACCTTTCATAAAGGTGCCAAACGGACGACCAACGAGTCCCTGAGCTCCATAAAGAGCCCCTCTCCACACCTAAAAAGCTCACTCTCTCTCAACAGCTCCATTTTTTGGTGAAGCTCAAAATAGAGCTCCGATATAGGGTAATTTTTGAGCCAAACAAGGTGAGGTCATGTTCTTTAGAACTGAGAAGAAGTCAGCTACATGCCTGTAGTCTCCATTTGCTCCGAGGGTCGCCGGAGAATCGCCGGCATGATGGAACAGTGAAGCAGCTACGGCGGACCGAAGCTGTCATGTTTCGGACAAGCTGAAATCGGCCATTTCGAACCCACATGCCAAAATCGGCCAATTCGACTCCCCTTTGCAATTTTCGACCGGTGCTAGAGAGAGAACTGATAGAATTTCGATGATGAAATTCTAACTCAATTCGGCATCAATTGATGCGATTCTTAATTCTAAGATGAACCTCAGGACGAGAGCTACCCAGATCGAAAGCTCGGACCGCCGTGCCCTCGATGGTAAGCTTTCAAAGCTTTCTCTCTCTACATTTTATTTTCCGGCGAAGCTCCGTTTGAGCTCATTCAAGCGTCAAAACTTGCAATTCAAAGTGCTGTTGAATCGTATGAAGATGGAGGAACTCAATTTTAACTTCAATTTGAACAATTAGAAGTGTTTGATTGATTAATTTGATGAAATCATATTCGGCTATGTTAAGGAGTTAAAATTGGCCGAAAATTGGGGGAAATTGGGAATTTTTGAAATTCAAAGGACCAAAATGCAATTTTATGAGATTGAGGGTCAATTGGGCATGATAATAATGTTAGAGGACCAATTGAGGAATTTTGGAATTTTTGGTGTAAAACTTACCATTTTTGTAAATGAATGGCAAAATGATAATTTTGGAAAAGTTGGGGGAGCAAATTGGAAATTTGAAAAATTAAACCTCTTTTTGTGAAATGGAATAAATTGAGGTCCTAAGATAAATTTTGAAAGTTTCGAGATTTAATTTGAGGAAAAATCGACATTAGGGACTTAAAGTTAAAGAGAAATAACTTTAGGGACCTAATTGTAAATAAATAAAAGTTTGGTTTTCTCATTCATTTGGAATGAATGAAGGCTATTAGGCCGAAAGATAATGAACCGAGATGTTCATATCGTGTAGGAACACGAAGTATCGGGAACGCAGCAAGGACATGTTCGCGTGAATACAAAGAACCGGTCTAGTGGAATTCACTGCATTAACGGGTTAGTGGGATTTTATATCATACTCGATTGGGGATGATAAGTACCTCAAAATGAAAAGCCACTACTAAGTGGTATTTTAAACATTACAACTTGGAGGAGTGATGTGAAAAACATGCCGAAAAACTAATTACCGGTTGTAAGTTGATCATACCCGATTGGTATGGTGATACTTCCATGAAGGAAGTTGAAAACCCATTCATCGGTTATGAGCGGAGATGTCCTTATGCCCAGTCGGTATGATGGAAAGTTGGGTATAAGGGCAGTTCGTTGTACCAGGTGACCATGCAAAATTTGGAGTAACACCATGCACATGAGACCGGGGTGGGCACTGGATGAGGTCTCTATCCTCACACAGACACAAAGAGTTGATTTCGGGATTGAGGGTCGGATGTCACGAACATCCACTCATTCTCAAAGTAGAAGTGGATGTACTTCTATCTAGGTGGCTGGTAAAGTCTCTCCGACGCCACAAGTGGGTTCAGTGGACGTACTGACCTGTGAATGTGTGTTTGACCTTCATGATGAAGGATGTGTGTTGGGTGATGACAAAATGTGATTAAAATGGTGGTAAAAACCGAGATTTGAAATCAAAGGGCTTTTGAAAGAAAGGAGTCTCGCACACTCCAATACAAATCTTTTTCCTAAAATTAAAAGTTTTGAAAACCCATTCACTGATTAGTTCTACAAACCCCCTCCCTTATATCCCTTTCAGGAAATTTTGGAAAGCCTACCTTAAAGACCATCAACTGAGATGCCTGTGAGACAGTTACAATAAAATATTATGCAGTTTTGATGTATGTTATTCGAGGAAAAGTTATAGGTTGAAAGGATGCCTTACTTTTTACGGTTTATAATAAGGGGAAACCCTTTAATAAACCGGGAGAGTGGCGGGTTGTTCACGGGGATCCGACCAAACTAGGTCGGGGCGTGAAGACCAATGAAATCAGAAATTTTGAAGAGTAAATTGAGAACCTAAGTGAAGTAGAATTGTTAAAGAAGGGTTAAAACTGGAATTTAGAAAATCCTGAGTAATCAAGAAATCACAAAAATCATAAAGAAGAACCATGGAATGGATTGGATGTGAAAATTAGACTGGTTCAATGTGAATTGGACCTAAACCAGATTGAATCTAAATAACCAATTTAATAATTTATTTTTCTAGGAGGCTTAAAAATGCTAAATTGGAAAATTTAAGCAACTGTTAGATAGAAAACGAATTTAGATAAATTTAGAAATATTGAATTTATGGAAAACTGTTCGAATTGGGCCTGAACAAACAATTTTCCATTTCGGGTCACCGAACCTAGTCTGACTAAACCCGTCAATGAACAGTTACCTGGTCAGCGCCCAGTCAGCAAGTGCAAGTAATTAGTGTGTAACACGTGGCAAAGCACACTCAGTTAGCACCTGAAAGCACTAACCAATCAGAGCGTGACACGTTTCCTTGTTCAACGGTCAAAGTAGGAAAACCACGTCAGCAACGACTGACCAATAGGAGAGTAACACGTGTCACAGTCAACGGTCATCAGAAATTCGGTCAGTAGCTATGTAGACATGAGCAACCAATAGGAGGCTGCCACGTGTCCGGTCAACGGGTCAACGTTTGACTAGGCTGTTGAGTAGGAAGCCGTGTCAGCAGAGCACGCCAATCATGGAGCACCACATGGAAAGTCCACATGTGCGAAGCTCGCATACGCATAACAGTGTCGTCTCCTTTCTTCAGATGACAACATTGTTCATGGAAGGTTTTTCGCCTTCCATTTTTGGCAAGGGAATATTCCCTCTGATAATGGTAGTTTCTGGAGAGGATAGGCTCGGCCAATTTGGAAACCGGCAGAGCAGAGGGTTCTCGAGCTTCCTATATTTAGAGCTCCCCTCCATTCATCTTCCCCATCCCTCAAACACTCGAAGAAGAAGAAGTGCTTGATTTCCTAATAAAGCTCGAACTAGAGCTCCGACTTTGGCACTACTTTACACCATTAAAGGTGAATTTGGGTCCTATAGATTCTGGAGGATGTGAGGTACCTAACAGTGCCCTCCCTTTAGCTTGAGGACCATCGAAGAAGCGCCGACGGGTCCAAAGAGTGAAGCTGCTCCGTAGGACTCGAAGCTACCCAATCCCAATTCGGCCATCCCCGACCTCTTACGCCCAAACCTAGCCCTCCTCAAGTCTTTCCTACCTACTCTCGACCTCCTTAAGTACCTAAGTAAGTCAATTCAGTCCTCCTTCGTCGAAATAACTAAATTCTAGGGAGAGAAAATGGATCAAATTCCCATTGCTTAGGATGAGAATTGGAGCTATTTTTTATCCTCAAAGGACCCCCTCGACAAGAGCTATTATCCCAAATCAAGAGCTCTAACCGCTGCAGCTCCATCGCTAAGCTTCTAAAGCTTTCTATATCTTCGTTTAGTTTTCCGACGAAGCTCCATTTGAGCTCGTTTTGGACCTAAAAACAATGATTGAAAGCTTGATCTGATTGTAGGGACATGAGGAAACTGATTAACACCATGATAGGGAATAATTAACATGATTTGAAAGGTCAAATTGATGAAATCAACTTTGGGTCAATGGATAGGATGAATTGGGGGAAAAGTTTAGAGGAAAGTTTGGGGATTTCAAAAATTAATTGACCTTTGTGCAATTTTTATAAAATTGAAGGTCAATTGACAATTTAGAGGAACCTAGAGGGCCAATTGGTCTTTTTTTAAAAAACAATTGGGGCAAATTGGTCATTTTTTAGAAAATTGGGTCTAGTCGGTAGTTTTGGAAAATTTAGGGACCAATTGAGATTTCTAGAAAAGTTAAGTCTCAATTGGTAATTTTAGAAAAATTAAGGACCCAAGAGAGATATTGGAAATTCTAGGGACTTAATTAAAAATAATTGAGCAATAGGGAGCTAAAGTAAAATATTATGAACTTTAGGGACCTAATTGCAATAAGGTAAAAGTTGGGGCGTAGTTTCTAATACATGAAAATCAAAGACCTTTCATGTCGAACCTTTCCTTGTGAGAATGCTCGAATCGTGTAGTAACGGATTGAATGAGAACATGTGTAGAGGAGCATAACAAGGATTGGAAGTCCGGTTGGGACGAACACGTCACAGTCATCACATGAGTGGGCTTATTAACGTCATACCCAGTTGGGGTGATGAGCACATTTTTAATTAAAAATCCACAATGAATGGGACCTTTCAATATCATAATAAGTTGGGTGATGAATGTCCTCTTTAAACTTTAAAAACTGTTTTCTAGAAATGATCTCCCCTTACTGTGTGAAAGTGCTTAAAATTTTTGGGAGACTTTTCTGATGAAGAGCTAGGATAGCTCAACAGTTCAGATGCCTCGATTTTGAACTTATTGGGCCTAAGGCTCAGTTTTTGAAAACTCATGAAGTGGGCCCAAGGTCAATGGGCACAGGCTAGAGCCCATAGAAAAATATGATTTAAGAGCCATGAAAACTTTCATAATCGGTTAATTATGTGAATCGCCACAGTGACAAATCCGGACCGATAGACTCGATGGTCTAGTGGCTGATGAACCAAGGCCAAGTCGACGAACCGGTCGAGCTAACAACTATAGAGCCAAAGCCAAGAGTTAGGGTTGTTGGGCCATTGGCACCAATGATAATAGATCATAGTCCTAAGATTGTTGTTTGTGCATGCACTATGATACATGACCATCAAGACTTCCAATGGGGTAGTGTTGGTTCTAAGGGTTGCTGGATGACTAGGATGTGATAAGGGAAATTTTGTCATGCCTGTGAGTCATGAAGCTCGAAGTTGCTTCCTACACACTAAGATCGGGGCGGGGTCAAGATGAGGTCTCGTCCTACATAGCGGACATGAAGTACATTTAGGCTTGAGGATCGGACGGGTAATGTCCACTCAATCTCATAGTAGAAATCGAGGACTTCTATCAAAGTGGATAGTAAAGACGCTCGAATCCTCAAGTGGGTGTAGTCGGCATACTGCATTGGCAAACCTTTGTACCCTTTATGATAAAGGGTGTGTGATTTCTTGTTAAATACCTTCCAAGCAAGGGGAAGTGTTGAAAGAGTTAAACTCACCTACTAGTAAACTAAAATCATGATATGAAAGTTGTTTTGAAAACTCACCATAACACCCGCTGTAAACCCCGTCCTTTTATAAATAAGAAAAACCGGGAAAAGAACCGGTTATTTTCAAAGAGAAAACCGAGTTGGTTCATGAACCTTAACCGATAGAGAAAGGGCAAAATGAAAAATTTACAAATCCCAAGTGACCTAAATTATCATAAAAATCATGGAAAAAGACTTTGGGAGAAATTGGAAGGAAAACTAGACTGGTTTAGGTGAACTGGACCTGAACTGGATTGAACCGGTTTGAACCATTTGTTAAATTCATTTTTCTAAGTGGCTTCCATCACAAAATAAAAAAAAATTATTGTATCACAAGAAGCTTAAGGAACTATTCTCTTTTTTCTTTGTTTTTTTTATCAATAGAAAATAAAAAACTTTTTTCTTGGACAAGATATTTAGATCAATATATAATAGGTCCACTAAATCCTAAATATAAATTTCTAAGGAATTGGATGTCATACTATGCACTATGATTCATAAAAAGCATTTTTGAGTTTAGATTTATAAAATTTATAAAATAAATGAGAAATAAATTTATAAAAATATTAAAAAATGCAAACATATAGGAAAGAACTTTTTAAAGTTATATGCTTGGATCGAAGTCATAATTATTTAGTTAGTAAAGTAGAAACTATGAACATGTCCCCTCCCTTCTTCCACTCCATCCCGAAGAGTAACTAGGACCAATTTAGTTTTGTTTTCATGTTCCAATTAAACACTTTCCATTTTTGATTATTCTCAAAGGAGAAGATTATTCTTTTTACCAAACATTTGCGGATCCAATCACGATCTTATAATAAGAACAAGAGATCTTTCTCGATCAATCCCCCTGTCCCTCATTCTTCGAGAATTAGAAACCGGCCAAAAGGGGGAAGGACCTTTCCCTATAGGGGTAGGGAAATCATGATCGGGATAGCGGACCCAAGACTATGGAGCTTGGGTGTGGGTCTTTTGTCGAAATGGCCTTCCTCTTTTCTTTTTATTTATTATTTATCGTTAAGGGCTGAAAATTTTAATAGAGTATGCCCCGCTCGAATCAGCATATTATTTTTTGTTTTACGCCCCGTAACTCTTCCTCAGCCCAACTTGGCTGTATTCAAATTGGGGAATTGAAGCCACCATTGGATAGAGAATGAATTTAGAAATTTTTAATTTTGAAAAACTCAGTCGAATCGGGCCTGAACCGGTCAGTTTAAGCATTGAACCCATATTAGACCGATCTGGTATGGTTTGGAACAGTGTCGTCTTCTTTCCTCAGATGACGACACTGTTCATTCAACAGAAGAATAGACAGCGCCGACGAAGATGAATTGCCTCCATTCAGGGCATTTCAGGTTATGAATGAGCGCCATCAAGATGCCAAACGGTTGGGCAATTTTCTCAACCTTAGAGCTACTCTCCATTAATTCTCCTCATACTTGAAAACTCCATTCTCTCTCAACTGCTCCATTTTCAAGTGAAGCACAAACCAGAGCTCTAACTTGGGCAATTTTCTCAACCTTAGAAGGTGAGGTCAAGTTCTTTAGACTCCAGGGGAAGTAAGCTATTTGATAGCAACCTCCGTTCGATCCGAGGACCATTGGAGAAGCATCGATGGAAACAAACAATGAAGTAGCTCCGACAATCTGTAGCTACCCTATTTCAGCCAAGCTGAATTCGGCCAAATTCAGCCCTCCTCTAGCTAAACCAAGCCCTCCCATCATCCCCACAACCCTCATACGACCTAAACTGAGCTAAAATGTAAGCCAATTTGGCCCTTCTCAGGTGTTGCAAGTTAGAGTTAGAGAGAGAAACTGCTAAATTTTCATTCACGAAATTCTCCTTCAATTCAGAGTCAATTATAGGAATTCTTGATCCTAGAAGGTATCTCAAAAGAGAGCTTCCTTTTTTGATAGAGAGCTTAGACCGCCGCATCTCCGACGGTAAGCTTTCGAAGCTTTCTCTCTCTACCTACAGTTTTCCAGCAAAACTTTGTTTGAGCTCAATTCAGACCCAAATGACGTAATTCAAAGCTTAATTGAATCATATAAAGTGTATCAACTGATCCATACCTTCAATTGAAGCAATTAACCCCTATTGAATGGTCAATTTGATAAAATCAAATTCGGCCAGTTTGAAAGGGGGAAATTTTGGGATTTTGTAAAATTAAGGGACCGTTTTGCAATTTCCCAAAATTGAGGACCAATTGGCCATGGAAAAGATGTTGGAAGACCAATTGGTTGATTTTTTGAAATATTTGGGGTCAGATTGACATATTTGGAAAGTAGGGGCAAAATGGTAAAATTTGAAAAGTTAGGGACCAAATTGGAAATTTGGGAAACTCGAGCCCCTTATACATTTTTTAGTATAATGAGGACTCAAAGGGAATTTTGGGAACTTTGGGAGTCAAATTGGGCAAAGGTTTGCATTAGGGATCTAAAGCTAAGGAAAATAAACTTTAGGGGCCTAAATGCAATTTATCGATAAATTGTGCGCCTAGGCTATTATGCCAAACCTTAAGTGAAAATGCTGCCCAATTTGTGTTGGGACAAGTGTGATCGGAATGCCAGCAAGAGAAGCTTGTGTCGACTTGGAAAACCTACTGAGGACGAATATGTTAACGGGTGAGTGGGTTTATTCACATCATACCCGTTTGAGATGATGAGCATCTAGGAAATGAAAAACCACTTATATGTGGGATTTTAACATCACACTCGGTCGGAGTGATGTGAGAATTAAGTGAAAAACTACATACCAGTCGTAAGTAGAGAAAATCATACCCGGTTGGTATGATGAATTTCTTTGAAGGAAGAAGAAAACCCGCTTGCCGATTGTAAGTAGAGATATAATCGCACCCGGTTGGTATGATGAATTGAAAGATGATTTTTGTCATAAGTGTTCTCTCTTGACTGTGTGTCAATGCTTAAAATTTTTGGGATATATTCTTAACGAGAGCTAGAATAACTCAGATAGGCCAAATGCCTCGGTTTTTGAACTTCTGGGGCTATATGCTTGATTTTAGCAAATCACATATAGTGGGCCCAAGGCTGGTTGGCATGAGCAAGAGCTCGTAAACAAACATGATATATTAAAGCCATAAAAATTCTAAATGAATGGATTATGTGATTTAGGCAAGGTACCAAGACAGGACCGACATACTCATTGGACTAGCGATAGTGTGTCAGGCCAAGTCGATGGACCGGCCTAGACAAATAGTTGCAGGTCGAGTTGAGGGTCGGGGCTGTTGGAATAGTGGCACCAAAGATAAATGGGTTTGTGGAAAAACTATTGTTTGTGGATGCACTTGAGGTTTAGGACCATCAAGATGCACAAGAGAGGTAGTGATGCGTCCTAAGGGCTACTAGATGACCTGGTGAAGATAAGGGCAGTTTATCATGCTAGCAGTCAGGGAGGCTCGACATAGCTTCATGAGCATGAGACCAGGGTGGGGTTAGGATGAGGTTTTCTTTCCTCAAACGGACATGGAGTTGATTTCGGGTTTGAGGGTTGGATGTCACGAACATCCACTCAGACCTAGGGTAGAAGTGGAGAGGCTTATACCTTGGTGGTCGGTAAAGTCACTTCGAGCCACAAGTGAGTGCAGTGGATGGGCTGCCCTATGAATGTGTGATCCCTTCCTGATGAAGGTCGTGTGTTGAATGCTAAACACAACTGATGTGGAAATGAGGAAAAAGGATCTTAAAAATCAGAATTTGAGGAAAGAACACTCTTAAAGGAAATAAGGAGTTTGTTACACTTCGATTAAATATGACATGTTTTTGAAAACTCTCTCTCAACACCCATTCATTGAGTTGTCGAAGTCACCCCCTCCCTTTACCCCTTTTCAAGTAACCAAGGGAAAACAAACCTAAAGACTTCTCATGTATGTGAGATTTAATGTATTTAGTTTTGTTTAATGCTATTCTAGGAAAGACACAAGTGAAATGATGCCTTACTTCAGGTGGTTTAGAAAAGGGGAAACTCTTAATAAACCATGAGAGTGGCTGGTTGATCATAGGGATCCGAACAAACCGGGTCATGGTGTGGCACCCTCTCACTAAGTTGTAGAAACTCATCCCTTCACTTTAAAGTTTTTTCAGGAAAGGAGACAACCCTTAAAGAATCCCAAGGCCAAGCCTTTAATTCAGGTATTTTAAAATTTTAATCTATTAAGTTTTGTATAATGCTATTCCAATGAACAATGATAGAAGATACACCAAAATTCTCATGTTCTCTCTAATGGAGACTCTTCTAGGACCAATAGGAGTGGCAGGTTGTTCACGGGGTTCCGACCAAACCGAGTCGGGGCATGACATTCTAACTTTGACTCAACTTATACCTGTTTGTGTGTGAGATTTTGATCAAGCCTATTTAGAGTAACTCTGACCAAACTAAGTTTATGATGACCTAAAGGGAGGCTAGGGGTCCTCCCCACTGAATTTGATAATTTTTAGAGAGACTTTGTTAGTTTATCGAAGGTCGGGGCCTAAATTGTAAAGATTTGAAAATTAGGCAAACCAATTGCTATTAAGGTTTTTATGGGGTCTTCTTATGGTGTAAAATGAAGTGTTGGAGATGTTTGTAATGTTTGGTGAAGGTTGGGGACCGAGTTTGCCTATTGTGAATGGTCTAGGGACGTATTTGCAATAAAGACAAAGTTAAGGACTAAAGTAAAAATACAAGTATGTGTGTGACCAAAAGATGACTTTTGGGTAGTATAAGGACCTAAAATTAATTTAAAGAAGTTTAGGGGCCCAAATGAGACATTTAGGGCTCAAATGAATCTCGAAGCCTAAGTTATCAAGAAGAGGGGCAAACTAGTAATTTTGCCAATGCTTAGGGGCTTTTAGAGAATTCATGGATAATAGAGTTTAAAATTATTCCAATGACTATTTGGGACTAGCTTAGAATTGTTCCAATGATTCAATTGAGCTGGCATTAAGCCTCACAAGTTCAAAACAACCGAGGCCTCTAGCCTATCTAAGCTGTTCTAGCTCTCGTCAAGAAAATCTCCTAAATATTTTAAGCATTGGCACACAGTCATGAGAGAACACTTCTGACAAAAATATATTTTCACTTCATCTCACTAACCACGTATGATGATATCTCTGCTTACAACTGACAAGCTGGTTTCTCCTTCCTTTAATGAAGTCCATCATACCAACCGAGTATGATTTCCTCTACTTACAACTGATAAGTAGGTTTTAGCCTAAATTGCCCATAACCCCATCTAGATATGATGTTAAAATCCCACTTGCAAGTGGTTTTTCGTTTCTAAAGTGCTCACCATCCCAACCGGGTATGATACAAATATGCCCACTCACCAGATAACCGTGACATGTTTGTTCTCGGTTGTTTTTCCAAGTCTACGTGAGCTTGCTCTTGCTTGCATTCTAGTTAGACTTGTCCTTACATGATTTGGGCAGCTTTATCACTTATAGTTTGCATAAAAGCCTAGGCCCACAATTTATCGATGACCTAAGTGCAATTTATCGATAAATTGCACTTAGGTCCCTAAAGTTCATTTTTCTTAACTTTAGGTCCCTAATGCCAATTTTTCCCCATTTGAGTCCCAAGATTTCCAAAATTTCCCTTTGAGTCATCAATTTACTCAAAATTGTATAAGGGTCTCAAGTTTTCCAAATTTCCACTTTAGTCCGTAACTTTTCAAATATTACCATTTTGCCCCTACTTTCCAAAAATGACAATTTGACCCCAAATGTTTCAAAAATCGACCAATTGATCCTCCAACATCTTTTTCATGGCCAATTGGCCTTCCATTTTGGGCAAATGCAAAGAGGTCCCTCAATTCTTCGAAATCCCTAATTTACCCTAAAATTTTCCGCCAATTTCCCCTTTCAAACTGACCGAATTCGATTTCTTCAAATTGGCCATCCAATCATGGTTAATTACTTCATTTGGAAGTATAAATCAGTTCCTATACTTCCATATGATTCAATTAAGCTGGAATCGCATGAATTGAGGCCTACACAAGCTCAAATGGAGCTTGGCTGGAAAAATGTTCATAGAGAGAGAAAGCTTCAAAAGCTTACCGTCGGAGGTGCGATAGCCAAGCTCTCTATCTGAGAAGGTAGCTTACTGTCGGAGGTTCCTTCTAGGATCAAGAATTGCTACAATTAACATTGAATTGAGGGAGAATTCTATTAGTGAAGTTTTGCAATTTCTCTCTCTAACTCCGACTCGAAATGATAGACTAGGGCCGAATTGGCTTACCTTTCCGCTCTGTTGCGGTCGTGTGAGGGCTGTGGGGGTGTCAAGAAGCTTGGTTTGGCTGGAGAAGGGCTAAATTTGGCCGAATTCAGCTTAGTCAAAATAGGGCAGCTTTGGTCCTTCGGAGCTGCTTCACTGTTTGGTGCTGCTAGTATTTCTTTGGTGGTCCTCGGGTCGAAATGAGGTTGCTATTAGGTATCTAATTTCTCCCGTAGTCTATAGGATATGATCTTGCCTTTTGATGTTGAGAAAAATACATTTATTGGAGCTCTGGTTCGTGCTTCGTTGGAAACTAGAATAGTTGAGAGAAAATAGAGATTTGAGGTGTGTGGAGGATGAATGGAGATGATATAGGGAGCTCGAGGATCCTCTGCCCGATAAATTTCCATTTTGGTCGAGCTTATCCTCACCCTGAAATGGCCTGATCAGAGCACTTTGGGAAATTCCTCTAAGAAAACATTGGGATAGTATCTTATTACTAGAATCTCCTCTAGTCTCTTCTTCTTATGGATCTCGTTGCAGATCAAATCCAGAAATGACTTGCATCCCTTTCACAATAATTCAGAGCTTTAATGTATGATACCGAATTACTTCCTTATTATTCCTTTCTCTGTTAAGCACCACTCATTTGGCTTTTGAGGAATGAAATGTTACTGTCTTGTCTTGACAGTTCACCCTTGCATGGTGTAAGGATAGACAATCCATCCCTTGAATCATTTTAACCTCTCTTAACAGTAAGAGAATCAAATGTGCTTCTAAATCTTTCTACTTCACAATCCTTCAAGATTTTATCTTTAACCAATTCTTCTCCCAAAGGCGTAAGGATAATGATGGCTTGTTCGAGGGAACTTGGTTCTTTAGGAATTTCTTGGATCAATGATTCCTTAACGAATGATCTTTCAGCTCTAGAGTCGATGAGTGCAAATGTTTTCTCTATCAAATAATTGGACATATCCTAATTAAAAATAGAAGTTTGTTAAATGGGGAAATGATAATCGATTTTATTTTAACTTGAAATGAGTATATTTTTTTGGGATTTCATCCTAATCTAAAGAAAATATTCTTAAGAGGTCTATAAGTACCAGCTACTACCTTTGAGTCTCTTTGAGCTTCTTCTTGTTTGAGATTATGTACTCTTGTAAGGATCCTACGTGCTGTGGTGGCTCCATGTCCTCTATTATTTAGAATTCTGGTAGGTGGAGGAGTGTTGTTCCTAGGAGGTGTTGCCACTTTTCCTCAGAATACAGGAGGGTTCCTTGTATAATGTCCTACTTTTCCGCACTCGAAACAAGTTACTTCACATGCTTCTTCATGCTTGTTATGACATCTAGGACAGTGGGGAGTTTTCCTTTATGGAGTTTTATTACCCCTTCATTATTCATCTTGAGAGGATTTGTCCTCTCTTCCTTCCTTGGCTTCGTCCCTTTGTGGAAACTTTTATGAGACTTAGGGAAATTATGAACTTCACGAGGATGGTTACTCTGATCTTCTTTTCTATCGATGTCATCTGTCACGCCTCGACCCGGTTTGGTCAGATCCTCGTGAACAACCTGCCACTCTCTCGGTTTATTAAGGGTTGTCCTTTATTTATAAACCATGAAGAGTAAGGCGTCCTTTAAACCTACACCTTTCCTAGAATAACATAAATCAAAACCGCATACAATTTTAAATTGATCATATACCTGTCTTTACAGGCGAATTGGCAGTTGGTCTTGGGGTAGGCTTCCCGGGGATTCTTGAAAGGGATATAAGGGAGGGGGTGAGTACAACTACTTAGTGAAAGGTTTTTCAAAAATGATCTTTTAGGAAAAGTGCTTGATTCTGAGTGTGCCTGACTCCTTATTCTCTTTAAAAAAAAACCTTTTATTTCAAATCTTGGTTTTTATAACCATTTCTTATTAGCCATTGTGTGTTATCACCCAACACACATCCTTCATCATGAAGATCAAACACACAATCGTAGGTCAGCATGTCCACTGAACCCACTTGTGGCATCGTAGCGACTTTACCGACCACCTACATAAAAGCACGTCCACTTCTACCTTGAAAATGAGTGGATGTTAGTGACATTCAACCCTCAATCCCGTAACAAATATTCATGTCTATATGAGGACAGAGACATCATCTTGACCCCACCTCAGTCTCATGCGTTTGAAGCTACGTCGAGCTTCGCAAGGCTTCTAGTATGACTACCTACCCTTATATCCACTAGGTCATCCAGGGACCTAGGACACATCACTACCCCTCTTGGGCATCTTGAAGGTCCCATAAACACAGTGCATGCACAATCAACATTTTTTACATGATGCAATATAATCTGTAGTGCCACTAGTCCAGTGGCCCCAACCCTCAACTCAACCTGCATCTATTTGCCTTGACTAGTCCGGAGACCTGTCATGTCGCACTGCCGCTAGTTGATTGAGTATGTCAGTCCTGTCTTGGTACCATGGCCAAACAATTCAAATAGTTAAGTTTTCATGACATATAAGTTATGTTTGTTTAGGAGCTCCTGCTCGTGCCAACTAGCCTAGGGCCTACTTTTTGAGATTTTTAAAATTGGTTATATTAGCCCCTAAGTTCCAAAACCGAGGCCTCCGGCCTAGTAGAGCTATTCAAACTCCTATAAAGAAAGACTCCCAAATTATTTAAGCAGTGGCACACAGTCAGGGGAGAACACTTCCGATAAAATTTATTTTCAACTATCCATCATACCAGTCGAGTATGAGGACATCTCCGCTCATAATCAATGAACGGGTTTTCCACTTCCTCTGAGGAAGTTTCATCATACCAACCGGGTATGATCTACTTACAATCGGTAAGTGGTTTTTCCATGTAATTTTCATATCATTCCTCTAAGTTGTGATGTTTAAAATACCACTTAGCAGTGGGTTTTCATTTTTAAGGTACTTATCATCCCAACCTGGTATGATATAAAAATCCCATCCACCCGATTGTTCAGTGACATTCCCCTTAGCCGGCTTGTTGTCCTTATTCAAACTCATCTTAGCTAGCATTCTTAGTACTTCGTGTTCCTACATGATATGAACATTCTTGTTCATTATTCTTTGGCCTAATAACCCTCATTCATCCCAAATGAATGAGAAAACCAAACTTTTCCTTTATTTGCAATTATGTCCCTAAAGTTAATTTTCTTTAACTTTAAGTCCCAAATACTGGTTTTTCTTCAATTTGAGTCCCAAAACTTTTAAAATTATCGTAGGACCTCAATTTATTCAAATTCCTAAAAAAGGGTTTAATATCCCAAATTTCCAATTTGGTCTCCCAACTTTTCCAAAATTACCATTTTGCCCCTTCTTTACAAAAAACGGTAAGTTTTGCCCCAAAAATTTCAAAAATTGCCCAATTGGTCCTCATACATCTTTATCATGCCCAATTGATCCTCAATTTTATGAAATTGCACTTTAGTCCGTCTAATTTTTGAAATTCCCAAATTTCGCGAATTTTCCCCCAATTTCAACCTTCTAACTCTACCAAATTTGATTTTATCAGATTGACCGATCGAATGAGTTTAATTGTTGAAATTGAACTAAGAGAGAGAAAACTTTGAAAGCTTACCATCGGGGGCGCGGTAGTCTTAGCTTTTGATTTGGGCAGATAGCTTGTGTCCTCAGGTTCTTCCTAGGATCAAGAATTGCATCAACTAATGCCAAATTGAGTGAGAATTTCATCATTGAAGTTCTTCCGGTTCTCTCTCTAGCACTGATCAGAAATTACAGAGGGGAGCCAAATTGGCTTACCTTTCCACTCTAATTATGCTGTAGGAGGGCTGTGGAGTTGTTGGGAGGGCTCGGTTTAGCATGAGAAGGGCTCAAATTGGCCGATTTCAGCTCGGCCAAAGCAAGGCAACTTTAGTCCGCTGGAGCTGCTTCACTATTCGATCACGCCAACACTTCTTAGGTGACCCTCGAAGCAAATGGAGACAACATGCATGTAGCTGACTTCTCCTCGATTCTAAAGAAACCGACCTCACCTTGTTTGGCTTAGAAAAGAGCCCAAGTCAGAGCTCTGGTTCAAGATTCACTAGAAATTGGAGCAGTTGAGAGAGAATGGAGTTTTCATGTGTGGAGAGGATGAATGAGGAGGGTCTCTTTGTATAGGAAGCTTGGGGAATTCTTGGCGATCCGATTGGTGCCCTAATGGCGGTCATTCATTGCTTGAAACTCCCTGGCCTGAGACTTTTCAGCTTCGCCTGCGCTGCATAATTTTCTCGAGAGTGAAGAGTGTTGTCATCTGACGGAAGAAGGCGACACTGTTCCGAATCGGACCGGACCGGTCAGAACCGGGTTCAAAGCTTAAACCGTACGATTCACCCCCAATTTGACCGAATTTTTCAAATATAAAAATTTCTAAATTTATCTAAATTAATTTTCTATCCAATGGTGGCTTCATATCTCAAATTTGAAAATTTTAAAGCCACCTAAAAAAATGAATTTAATATCCGGTTCAAACCGATCCAAACTAGTTCAATCCGGTTCAGATCCAATTCACCTAAACTGGTTTGGTTTTCATGTCAAATTCCTCATAAAGTCCTTTTTCTCTACTTTTGTGATTCTTTAGGTCACTCGGGATCCATAAATTTTCCGGTTTGCCCTTTCTCTATCGGTTTCGGTTCATGAACTGACTAGGTTTATAAACTAATTCAATCCAGTTGGATCCTGTTCATCTAAACCAATCTGGTTTTTCTCTTCCAATTTATCCTAGGGTTCTTTTCCAAGACTTTATGAACCCTTTGGATCACTCGGGAGTTGTAAATTTTCCAAATTGATCGTTCTCTAATGATCGAGTTTGTGAACCGATTTGGTTTTTCTCACTTGGTTTGATCGGTTCTTTTCCCAGTTTTCCTTAACTCGAAAGGGTGGTGTTTACATCATCCATCCTCTAACGTCCTTCCAGTACTAACTATTCACACTCATGTGCCATGCTAATGATGGCATCCAAATCGGTGGGTCTCCCTAGTATCCCCGTTCATTCTCGTATGTCAGATTGAGACCATCAATAAATCTTTGGAAAATATCTGTTGGTCCAACAAAGTCGGTGGCAAAAGGTATTATCTCTTTAAAATGTGTTTCGTACTCACATATAGTACTAGAGCCTTTTCGAAGTTGGAAATATTCTTGCTTTTTCTCATTAATTATGTGAGGAGCTAGGTATTCCTCTGAGAATCTTCTTTCGAACACTTCCCATGATGGTATAGTGGTAGTGAGGTTTTTCATGTTCTCCCATTGTCTCTTGGCACTTTCTTCTAAGAAACGTTCCTCCATGGTTACCATCTCCTCCATTGAAATTCTTGTTAAACCCAAAATTTCTTGATGCTGGCAAGCCAGTCCATAGGAGCTCATGCATCCTTCTCCCCTTTAAAGGTTTTACACCCCAGTTGTCGGAGTGTCTTTAAGTGCATTGGGATATTAAAAAGGTGAGGGGCTAGGATAGTGGTGTTTTGAGACTGTACCACTTCATCATTGAGGTGTGAATTTCTGGCAGGGTAAGGGTTATCTCTATGAGTGAGGTTAGGTTCCCTTAACACTTTGACGAACTCCTCGTACAATTTCTGATGCTCGAGATTTAGCCCATGTGAGGTAGTTTGAGTTCCTCTTGGCTCTTGTGCTACCGTACTCATCTCCTCATTGGGAACAAGATTTTTTTACGGGTTCTATGGTGTATTCGACGATAGTAGTGCAAGTGCGCTTGGTTCCTCTATTCGGGACCATATATTTAATATTGAGGAATTCATGTTGAGTTCCTATAGATTTCAATTTTTAATCTTTAACATTTTGAAAATTTTTTCTATGAAAAACATGGCTCTAATACTACTTAAGTTGTCACACCCTAACCCAGTTTGGTCGGTACCCTATGATCAACCCGCCACACCTCTCTGTACCAAGACGGTATTGCCTACCGTGATAATTTAGACATGCGAAAGGCTCGAAACAATATTATTTTCCATAACAAAATTTCACAAAACTAACTCAAAGATTAATACCTTTCCTTAGATTCTTGGTTGAAAAGTCAACGTATCCTTCACTTTGGATTTAATGATTTCCTATAAGGGAAATAGGGAATGGGGGAAAGTTTACAACTAAGTGAGCACAATCTTACTGACATCATGACTTCTTGTCCACGGTTCAACACATACTCAAAAGTATAAGAATGCTCTTCTTTCAATAAAAGGAGTTTGAGTAACAAACTACTACTTGT
Source organism: Trapa bicornis (assembly GCA_030064425.1). NCBI lineage: Eukaryota > Viridiplantae > Streptophyta > Magnoliopsida > Myrtales > Lythraceae > Trapa > Trapa bicornis. The sequence goes on along the minus strand of CM057753.1, from coordinate 14,018,638 downwards.
TTGATTATCGAAAAATCTTTCTCATGATTTCTCGGTTAAATCCACTGCTTGTATCTGACAAGGTAAAATAAAATATGTCACTTTTTACCCAAAAAAACTTTTCATGATTTGTTTATGGTAAACATCCCATAGGTTTGTGTTAGACAAACAAACACCATTTCTCATTAAATGGATCAATTATTCATAGAACATACCATGTGAGGCTTCAACCTCAATGTGTCCCATTTGTGGCTTAGAATGCCTTTACCGTCCATCTTGGTGAGAGACTACAACCACTACCACATTTGTGCGAGGTTACAACCTCAACCATTTGTCTATGTGAGCACCATTTCCCAAACCATAGACATTTTTGAAATGAAGCTGTCCACTATTGAGGGATAGGACCTCTCCCCCTTCTTTCTTGGTCTCAATGCGCACGAAGATCCTAGAGCTCCAAGACATATTATACCAACATAGCTTCCCTTCTACCAACCTTTCTATCAAGTAACCCTTAAAACCACCACTATCCCATACCAGACATCTCTTGGTTTTGCACGATTGTAATCACAAACAAGAGTTTTTTGATTTAATTAAGACCTTTATCTTTGCGATACTAGCCCAATGTGCACCAAACAAACTTCAACTCAGTAGCTTAATCAAACATTATTAATTAGTGATAATTTTTATCAGGCTCTTAAATTAGATTTTTTTACGTGATTTGACCTGTTACTATTGGCCTTGGACCCACTATACATGTTTTTAAAGCATGGCCTTAGGCCAACTTCTCTTTCAAAAACCGTGGCATTGGACTCAGTTTCATATAATTAAATTTAATCAACTCTTTGTCGATCATGTGTTCCATCCATATTTTTCAACCACTGTTGAATTAGGTCATCCCATTGAAGTGTATCCTCACACTTTTCAAGGGTAGTCCTACTACCATGATTCATGCTCACAACATAAATAAATCCCAAAATAGTTTAAGTAATTTCACACAATCATGGGATTTTATTTTTGGAAATGTGATGTTCAAATCTTGCGAATAATAATGCATCATCAGTGTAATTTGACTCCATGCCAGAAATCCCTCTCACTCGTATTCTGAGACTTGTTGGGATTTCTGAGCTTTGCACGCCGTTCCTTCACACGGACTTGTACGTGATTTGTTCCTACAAGATATTGGGCAATTAAGTCCCAAATAATAAGGTATACTTAAGACACATAACTTTTCGTTAATTACAATTTAGTCCTTAAGTTATACCTTATCTCTAATTAGGTTCCAAAGATTCCCAAATCTTCCTTTTGGTCCCTAATTTCTCCTTATTTCCAATTGGGTACTTAATTTCTCATTGTACGCAATTAAATCCCTAATTTTTAAAATATACAATTTAGTCTCCAAGCTTTCAAAAATTCCAATTTAGTCCTCCAACATTAATTAACCTCAAATTGATATTAAACCTCCCCAACTAAGTCATAACATGATACTAATCATCTTCCCTATGTCCCTGCGATCATTTCAAGCTTGGAATAATCCAATTTGCCTTAGAAATGAGCTTAAATGGAGATTTGCTAGAAAAGTGTTATAGAGAGAGAAAGCTTAAATTATTTACTAGTGAGGGCCTTGTGGTCGGAGCTTTTGATATTGAAATATTGCTCTCTTCCTCAATATCCTTTTTGGGTCAAACTACGGTTCAATTGTTTGCTCGAGTAGTGCAAATTCATCGATTACTTTTTTTTTTTTACGTAAAATACATTATGAACAATAATTCTGACGAAGGGCAACAATGGGGACTTATCACAACGACACAGTGAAGGTGTGAACTCCACTAGGGAAGGTCTGGTGCACTTGGTTTGGCCATAGGTGGCTTGAGGATGGCTCAAATTGAGCTTCGGTTTCTTTGGTTGTAGACGGTTGAGGGAGCAACGGTATTGTGCGAGCTCACCGATGCTTCTCCAGTGATCCTCAAGGTGAATGAAGGGTGTAGTCGTGTAGATGACTTAAGTAGGAATTTGGAGAACTCGAATTCACCTTCGGGGGTGAAGAAAAGTGCCCAAGTGAGAGCTCTAGTTCGTGGGTGTTTGGAAAACGGAGCAATTCATCTCCTTTAAGCTTTTGAGGGATGAAGAAGATGAATGGAGGGGAGCGATTTATATCGGATGCTCAGGACTATCATGCCTATCCATTCATCCATTGCTTGACCATTGACTCTCCAATTTAAGGCTTTGTCAAAGAGATTTAATGTCCGCTAGAGTTAAGGCAACCAGTCGACCCTTCCTCTTCTCGACTAATCAAAGTTTCAAGACAACACTATGTATGCGCGTGTGAGCTTCATACGTGCAAACTACCATGTGATCCGCTGTGATTGGCTTGCGTTGCTGATGCAACATCCCACTCATTGTCTGAGTCATCCGTTGACACGTTGACTGGAGATTTGGAAACCATCCATTGGTCACTCGGTCTTACATGGTAGTTGAGTGAATATATCCGTCCGATGACCATGCCAAGTGGCGTCCACTAATTGGTTAATTTAAATTCGCTAGATTTTGACATGACACATTTTGCCATTGCCACGTGTCCTCCTCTGATTATATGTGGCCATCCGATGTTGCCTTGCCATGTGTCGACTCATGATTGGTCGACCTTTCTTGGAAATCCTAGTTGGCTGTTGACATGACACATTTTCCATGTGTTAGCCTCTCATTGGTGCGCCCTACTGACGGGAATTTTCCTCAGCTAACCGTTGAATGACATGTTCCCATTGGTCAATTTATGATGATGTGAATTTTTTTTGTTGACCATGGACATGTGTCATGATTTGATTTGTTAGCACTTTCAGACACTAATCTAGTGATTGAAGAGGTGCACTTTTCCACACGTCGCGTGTATTGATGGGGCGTTGACCTAGTTGGTGGTCCGTTGACCCCACTAGACAGTTGACCTGTTTAATTGGACAGGGTTTGGTGACCCGAAATTGAAAATAGACCAGTTTATGCTTGATACAACCATTTTTCTAAAAATTAAAAATTTTTAAATTTAGTTTTTTTTACATAGTGGTGACTTCAATTTCCCAAATTGACATTTTAATGTCATATCTAAAAATGAATCTTTGAACTGGTTCTTCTTAATTCAACCAATTTCAATTTTGATTCACCTTGAACTGGTCGGCTTCTCACTTCCAATTTGCAAAAATTTTGTTTTCATTGATTTTTGGAATTTGATTGATCACTTGGAACCACTTAAATTCTTGTTTTGATTTTTGTTTAAAATTTTTGGTTCACTTGAACTATAGTTTTCTATTGAATAGTTTCGGTTCTCTATTTCAGCTTTCTTATTTTGAGATAATAGGGTTTACATGAACTACCCAACTTATGTCTTGGAGTTGAAAACCATCGTATTTTCCCTCAAGATATGGCAGGATTACCTGTATGGGGTAACATGCTGGATCTTTATAGATCACAAGAGCCTCAAGTACCTATTGACACCAAATGCCAGAAGGGCTCCTCCAACCGCTCCCCATTCCAGAGTGGAAATGGTAGAAGATTACCATGGGCTTCATAATGGGGCTACCCTCATCAGTCCATGGACACCACACTATATGGGTCATAGTGGATAGACTCACTCTGGTCACCCACTTCCTGGCCATGAAGCTAACTGACCCAGTATAAAAACTAGCTAGACTATACATCACAAAGATAGCCCACCTGCATGGGGTCCTAGAATCCATAATCTCGACAAAGATTTGAGATTCACATCAAGATTCTGGCCAAGTCCGTAGAGGTTGCTCAACACAAAGTTTCACATGAGAATTGCATTCCATCCCCAAACGAACGAGCAGTCTAAAAGGACAATGCAAACTATAGAGGATGTGCTAAGAGAGTGCCTCTTGAACTTTTGAAAAAGGTGGAAAGACTAACCTAGCCTCATGGAGTTCACGTATAACAACTAGTACCACACGAGCATCCACATAGCCCTGTACGAAGCACTATATGATAAAAGGTGCATGAATTCTCTACATTTGGATGAAATGGGGGAAGAGTAGTCAGAGCAGGTTGAAATGACCAAGGATGCAACAGACAAGATCCTGATGATCTACGATATGCTCAAGGCAGCACAAGATCGACAAAAGAATTATGCCGATAACTGATGCCATGAGCTAAGTTTTGAGGTAGGGGACCGAGTGTTCCTGAAGGTATCTCCATGGAAGGGAGTCATTCAATTTAAGAACCTGGGAAATCCAAACCCACAATATATTGGTACCTACCCAATCACCTTGAAGATTGGACTGGTGACATAGAAGTTTTTGCTTTCGACAGAAGGGGACCAAATCAATGACGTCTTCCATGTGTTATTGCTAAGGAAGTATGAACCATACCCTAGACACATGCCAAACATCCCACCTCTAGAGTTGGAAGGAATAATGTCCTACCTAGTAGAACCTGTACATATGCTCAATCACTAGTAGTAGAATTTTTGGAATATGGATATTCCAATGGTAAAGGTCCTATGGTGAAACAATGAGGTAGAGGAGGAGACCTATGATATGAATCAAATTGGGCACGCTGTGATTCATTAGTTAAGGGCTAAAAGATTTGGAAAAATATTGAATGAGCTAATTGGAGAAATTGAAGAAACCCAAGTGGAAGACAAAAGTAAAGTCCAATAAGATAACAAGAAGATAATTTTCAAGTATAATATTTATTAACATAATAAATCTTCTAAAATATTGAAGAATAAAATAATATATTTCCCAGTATATCTAAGATAATATGATAAGTTTACAATATTCATCATCATAAACAAGTCTAAATAAATGTACAAAAAATATCTTAGAAATATTTTGATATAAATAATTAGTGGTTGGCATGCCAAACATTATATTTTATTTCTTTATTTATAGGATAGCTAGTATTCATAATTGCCTATAAAAGGCTAACTTCATAGAATTGTAAATACAGATCTTTGATTTCAATAATATTGTGAGATGTGTGTCTTCTTTCTCTTTTGAGAGAACTTTTGAACTTATTAGGTTTTTACTTTTGGCTTTCAAGCAAATAGACTTATCATTAGGGTTTTCTAAGAGTTTTTCTTAAAGGATTTGGGTGTGGCATCTACATCTATCCATACTTTGTTTTTCAACCAAATAAGGTATAATCCATTCTTTTTTTATTTGTTTTATGTAAGTCTTGGGGTATTTTCCATATTTGGTATAGGGTTTCGTTAGTATATTGACGGGGTTCGCATTAGTTGGTATCAAAGCACACAGTTGCACGGCTAGTTCCACACTATCCTTTGAGATTTTGTTCTAATTTCCTTATCTTCTGACTATTTATATTCACTATAAAAAAATCACAAAAACATCACTCTTTTCTACTATCTAGTTATATTTTCATTATATTCTTTTTACTTCTATTCTCTATAAAAAAAATCCCATCTTTTTTATCTACTTTCTTTATTTTGAAAAAAACAAAAAATATTATGTAAAAAAAGAGTAAAAAAAGCAAAAAATATTACGTGCAAAAAATCCAAAAAAGCTTAAAAAAAACTAAGTGCAAAAAAAGGACAAAAAAGGCAAAAAAAGGAAAAAAAGAAAAATCACAAATTCTATACTTATTATCTTGTTCATTCTACTCTATTAGATTTTATTCTTCTTTTTATATTATTTGAGTATCTTCATACCTCACACTTAAATCCCTTTTAGAATTACTCTTTGAAACTTTGTTGACTTGTTTTGATTGATCCTCAAGTTGAACTGCATCATGAAAACGATTTGTTCTTAAGTTCAATTAAGATTGAAATAAGACATATCAGTGGAAAAAGGCAAAAGTATTTTAAATTTTTTAAGAAAAAGCCATTTGAGTGTGAAACATAAATGTTTGAGAGAAACATGTGAGGGAGAGTTGCAAGATTCTTTTGTTTATAATAACTGATAGGATTACAAGTCCCAATAATGAGAAAACACATGGAAATAATACAATTCCCTTGTCAACCCCATCCCTTTAAAGCAAGGAAACTAGGGAAAGAACCGGTCAACCCGAGTGAGAAAAAGTCTCCGACTAGGGAGTTTCAGGCAATGAATAACCACCATTAAGGCACCAATTAGACGGCCAGGAAGTCCCTGAGCTTCGTATTTAAAAAGCCCCTCCTCATTCATCCTCTCCACACCTGAAACTCTATTATCTCTCAACTGCTCAAATTACCAATGATGCTAGAACAAGAGCTTTGACTTGGGCATTTTTCTAAGCCAAACAAGGCGAGTTCGGGTTCTTTAGAACTGTAGTCTCCATTTGCTCTGAGGGTCACCAGAGAAGCATTGACGTGATCGAAAAGTGAAGTAGCTCTGTCGAACCAAAGCTGCCCTATTTCGGTCGAGCTGAAATCGGCCAATTCAAGCCCTTCTCAAGCCAAACCAAGCCCTCCCAACACCTCTACAATCCTCGAACAGCTGAATTAGAGCTAAAAGATAAGCCAATTTGGATTCCCTCTACAATTTTTGACTAGTGCTAGAGAGAGAACTGACATAACTTTGATGATAAATTTCTCACTCAATTAAGCATCAATTGATGCAATTCTTGATCTTATGAGAAACCTCAGGACAAGAGCTATATGTCCAGATAAAAAGCTTGGACCGCCGCGCCCTCGATGGTAAGGTTTCCAAACTCTCTCTCTAAAACCAATTTTTTGACGGAGCTCTAATGGAGCTCATTCAGGCACCTAATTGTGCGATTCAAAGTACAATTGAATTGTATGACGGTGTAGGAACTCCAATCTAACTTCAATTTCAATAATTAAACTAAATTGATTGGTCAATTTGATAAATTCAAATTTGGCTGAGTTAGAAGGTTGAAATTGGGGGAAAATTGGGAATTTCAAAAATTCGAGGGACTAAAGTGTAATTTCATAAAATTGAGGACCAATTGGGCAATTTTTAGAATTTTTGGGGCAAAACTTACCATTTTTGTAAATAGGGGCAAAATGGTAATTTTAGAAAAGTTAAGGAACCAAATTGGAAATTTTGGAAATTAAACCCCTTTTCGTGAAATTGAATAAATTGAGGTTCAAGTTGAATTTTAAAAGTTTCGGGACTCAATTTGAGGAAAAACCGGCATTAGGGACTTAAAGTTAAAGAAAAATAACCTTAGGGACTTAATTGCAAATAAATGAAAATTTTAGTTTTCTCATTCATTTGGAGTGAATGGAGGCTATTAGGCCGGGGGATAATTAACAAGGGTGTTTATATTGTGTAGGAACATGAAATACTAGGAACGCCAACAAGGACAAGGTCATGTGAATACATAGAGCCAGTCGAGAGGAATTCACTAAATTAACGGGTTAGTGAGAATTTAATATCATAAATGATTAGGATGATATGCACCTCAAAAATGAAAACACACTGGTAAGTGGTATTTTAATCATCACATCTAGAGGGGTGATGTGGAAATCATGTAGAAAAACTACTTATCGGTTGTAAGTAGATTATAACTGGTTGGTGTGATGAAACTTCCTCGAAGGAAGTGGAAAACCCATTCATCAGTCATGAGCGGAGATGTCCTTATACTCGGTTGGTATGATTGACAGTTAAAAAGTATATTTTATTAGAAGTACTCTCCCCTAACTGTGTACCACTACTTAATCATTTTGGGAGACCTTCCTCACGGGAGCTCGAATAGCTCAGATAGGCTGGAGGCCTCAGTTTTGGAATATGCCCGATTTTAAAAATCTCGAATAGTGGGCCCTAGGCCAGTTGGCACGAGTAGGAGCTCATAAACAAGCAGGATTCTAAGCCATCAAAACTTTAAGTAAATGAATTGTTTGGCCATGGTAGTAAGATAGGACTGACATACTCGATAGACTGGTAGCAATGCGACATGATAGGTCGATAGAGCAGTCGAGACAAACGGCTGCATGTCGAGTTGAGGGTCAGGGCCAATGGACCAGTGGCACCAAAGGTTAAATGGTTTATGAGGAAAACTTTGTTTGTGCATGCACTTGAGGTTCGAGACCATTAAGATGCCCAAGAGGGGTAGTGATGCATCCTAAGGCTGTTGGATGACATGGTGGCGATAAGGGAAGAGAGAAGCTACTAGGTTTGTGTTTCTCGTCATATCAGTTAGTCATAGAGTTCTGTGTTTGTACTCCATGGAGTTTTGTGTTTGTACTACACAGAGTTCTGTGTTTGTACTCCACGGAGTTTCTGTGTTTGGACTCCACGAAACTACTATGTTTGAGATTTCATGAAGCTTCTGCGTTTGAGTTCATGCGCACGAGACCGATATATGGTCTCTATCCTCATATGGACATAGAGTTTTATTCATACATGTTCCCTTCATGATGAATGGCGTGTGTTGATTGATAAACACACCAGTTATGGTTGATGAGTGAGTAGTGGCTATGAAACCGATATTTTGAGGATGAATTATTTAAAAAGAAAACAAGGAGTCTAACACTCTCCATTTCAAATATTTTACCTAAAAGTCAAACTTTAAATACCCATTCACTGAGTCATCGAACTCACCCCCTCCCTTATATCCCTTTTCAGGTATTAAAGGGAAGCCTACCTAAAGATCTTCTGTTAGTCACACCTGCAAGATAGGTATGTAAGTTAAACTTTTTATGCAGTTTTGATTTATGTATTCCAGGAAAGGTACAAGTTTAAAGGAGGGCTTACTCCTCTCAATTTTAAAGGAGGGGAAAACCCTTAGTAATCCGGGAAGATTGGTGGGTTGCTCAAGGGGATCCGACCAAACCGGGTCGGGGCGTGACATCCCCTCAGCCCATTCAAAACATGATGAGTAAAATGAGGCGGGTGGTGAAGTTTGGACACATGCGATTAGAATTTTTGGAGGAACAAAATAATCAAGAGTTATATAAAATAAGGAGAGGACAAACGACTAATAACCTGTATGATTTGAATATACCAATATTACAAGGATAGGAGGACCCATAAGAATATCTTCAATGGGAAAAGAAGATGGATAAGTTCTTTGAATATCACAATTACTATGAAGCAAAAAAGGTATGAGTTGCATCATTTGCATTTTCAGATTTTGCAATTACATGGTGGGATCAATTGGTGAAAGATAGAAGATACAACCATGAACGCCATGTGTAGTCATGGAGCGAGATGAAAGTAATTATGTACCGACAATTTATTCCTAGCAACTACTATTAGGAATTATCCAATAAACATATTGACAATGTTTTTACAAAGATGGAAATTACATTGATCAAGTTAGGTTTGGTAAAACAAGAAACAAAAGCTGAAATTGAAATGGAAGAGATAAATGGTAGAGCTGAAAAAGGAGAAAGAAAAGCTATAATTGAAAAGGAAGATATAAAATGCAAAGTTTAAAAAGAATAGAGAGAAATTAGACTTGAAACGGAAAAGGGAAAAACCAAAATTGAAAAAGAAAAGAAAAAGTCATAATTGAAAATAAAGAGAGCAAAAATAATTTTATTACAAGAAAAAGTGAGATAAAGAGAGATAGAAATTTATATGTGCTTACAGTATTTATGTACAATCATATATTTTTAAATACTAATATTATTGTCGGATATTTTCCGAGCAATATTATATATTTTTTGGAGGAATTCAAGCATGGCATCTCTAAGAAGATAACTCGTGGTTTACCACTAACTTAAGAAATCAAGCATCAAGTTCAACAGTAAGTCCATGTGTTTGTGAAAATACCCAAAAAGGGTAAAACTTGGTGAATATGGGTTGATTATCGAGCTATCAACAATAGCATGGTAACGTATCATCGCTATATTCCTCATTTAGATCATATGGTAGATGATTTGTATGAATCTTAATTGATATAAAAAATAAAGTTTAAAAGTGAATATAATAAAATTCAAATTAAAGATAAATATAAATTAAAAACTACATTAAAGACAAAACCTGGTTTATATGAATGGTTAATTATGATTTTTCATTTGACTAAATAAAGTAATATTTATATGTGATTATGGAATTATTTCTTACATGCTTCCAATTAAAAGTTGGTTGATGTATATTTTGATGATATAATAATATATAATATGTTCTTATATAAACATGAAATATATTTTAAAATTACCTTAAATACTTTTAGGAAATATATGTTATTTTCCAATTTTAGTAAATATATATTTTGTTGGGCTAATATTGTATTTCCTAAATATATTACAAGTTTTAAAGAAATTGTCATTAGAAAGGAAATTAAGGCAATTCAAGATTGGTTAACACTTTATTTGGTAAGTCAGGTGAGACGTTTCCTTAGATTAACTTGTTTTTATATGCATTATATTCCTAAATTTAGTAGTTGTCCAACAACTCTCTCTATGATTTTAGAAAAGAAATTTTCATTTAAATTGTGTGATGTGCAAGTAAATGCATTCAAATATTTAGATGATAAACTAACTAGTTTCCCTTTTATTACATTACCTAAAATTTCTAAATTATTCAAACTTAATTGTTAAGTATTAGAAATAGGCATTAAAATGATATTGATTATATATTTTAGTGAAAAGTAGAGCAAAGTAGCTCTCAACTATACTACCTACGAAAATGGGATGTTTGCGTTTGCTCAAACTCTACCAATATGCTAGCTAAGGCTATGATAGTTTGTGATTCACACAATTCATATATTTGATTTGCACCTTAAGAGGCAAGACAGGTTAAACAAGCGCCATTCAATGTGGGTGGTTTTTATCAATACTTTTCCATGTGTGATCAAGTATAGATAAATTATGAAATATATACTGTCGATGCATTATAACGAAGGTACATTATATTTACAATCCTTGATAGTAAATTTCTTAATTTTAATTATATAAAAAAATTATATGCACATGATATTTAGTTCTATGAAGTGATTGGAAGTTATAAAAATGATGTGTTTGGAAAATTTTACTTGCAAAATTGGTTTATTTTATAGGAAAGCAAATTATTCACCCCTCTATTTTCAATGTGTGAGTTACTTGTTAGGGCATAACATGTTGCTTAACTAAGTGGATTATTTGGGGCACTTAACACTATTGCAATATTACATGAGCATTCTTTATATCCACATATGAAAAGAAATATTATGATAATTTATTTTCAATGCATTACATGTAAAGAATATAAGTCTAGCCAACAATTTTATATTTTGTATAATTATATTTCAATTCCTAGCGTGCCAACTTGGATTGATATCTACATGGAATTAATTCATAAATTACTTAGCATTAAAAGGGGGAGATATTTTATTTTTCTCATTGTTAAACAATTCTTAAAAGTGAAATTTCTCATTCCATGTAATAAAATCGAAGATATGCCAAATATTGTTTATTTATTATTTAGAGAAATTGTTTTATTGCATTATATTCCTATAATTATTGAAGTTAATTATGATTATAAATTCTTGAGTTACTTTTATTTACAAGAAAAGAAAATAAATTGGAAAGAAAACTTTTATTTTCAATTGAATATTTACAAGATATTGAGTTTACATATAATTGTTATATTCCTTCTACGATTAGGTTTTCATTATTTGAAATTGTTTATGGTTTTAATTCATTGACTCATTTAGATTTAATATTACTTATGTTTTTGAGTTAGTAAATTTAGACAGGAATAGAAAGATTGAGTTTTTGAAACAAGCTAAGAAGATAAATATGTGCATAAAGTGCTAGACTAAAGTGTATGAAAATAAAGTCAATTAGTGTTTTAAGAAGATTGTTTTAGATCCATGAATTTGGGTTAAACTCCTTCATAGAGAAGATATATCAATTGGAGTGTTGAAACTCATACATAATACTCACAAGCGGACATTATCTAGAAAGTATGAGATTAATTAAAGTTTTAATATTTATAATTTAATATTTTTTGATATAAGTGAAGAGTAGATCGAAGATTTGATAACAAATCATTTTAAAGAGTGGAGAATGATGTAAATCAAATTGGGCACGATGTGATTCAAAAGTTAAGGGCTAAATGATTTGAAGAAGCATTGAATGAGCTGATTGGAGCAATTGAAGAAACCCAAGTGGAAGCCAAAAGAAGTGTCCAAGGAGATAATTCAAATTTGAATTTCAAGTGGGAGATTTATTAACATAATCAATGTTCTAAAATATGAAAAAATAAAATAATATATTTCCAAATATGTCTAAGATAATGTGCTTAGTTTACAATATTCATTATCATAGATAACTCTAAATAAATGTACAACAAATATCTTAGTAATATTTTCTATATGAATAATTAGTGGTTGGCATATCAATCATAATATTTTATTTTCTTATTTATAGGATAGCTAGTATTCATAAGTGCCTATAAAATGCTTACTTCATAGCAATGTAAATACAGATCTTTGATTATAATAATATTGTGAGATTTTTGTCTTCTTTCACTTTTGAGAGAACTTTTAAACTTATCAGGTTTTTACTTGTGGTGTTCAAGAAATTAGACTTATTATAAACCCCGTCCTTTGATAATAAGAAAACCGAGAAAAAGAACCGGTCATTTCCAAAGAAAAAACTAAGTTGGGTTATATATTGAAATTGATAGAGAACGGGTAAACTGGGAAATTTATGGATGTCGAGTGACCTAAAGAGTCACAAAAGTTATGAGAAAGGACTTTAGGATAAATTGGAGGTGAAAACTAAACCGGTTTACGTGAACCGAACCTGAACTAGATTGAATCGTTTTCAACCACTATTGAACTGATTTCCAAATTCATTTTTCTAGGTGGCTTAGAAAATTCAAATTGGACAATTGAGGCCACCATTTGATAGATAATGAATTTAGATAAATTTACAAAATTTTAATTTTTGAAAAACTCGGTAGAAATAGGCCTGAACTAGCCGGTTTAAGCGTTGAACCCAATTCGGACCAGTCCGGTCCGGTTTGAAATAGTGACATCTTCTTCCTTCAAATGACAACATTGTTCACTCATCAAAAAATTGAGCTGCACCAGCGAAGATGAAAAGTCTCCGACCAGGGAGTTTCAGGTAATGAATGATCACCATTATGGTGCCAATCGGACAGCCAAGAAGTACCTAAGTTTCCTATATAAAGAGCCCCTCCTCATTCAACCTCCTCACACCTGTAAACTCCACTCTCTCATTGAGGAGCTCAGACAACCCCTCCTGGACTTAGCTCGGAACACCAAAGGTTGTACGAGTAGTTCACCTATGTATTCGGGTAACCTAACCTCATCCTAGAGGTAGACACCAATTCTTAGGTTGAACTAGAGGAAGTACATTCCCGTCCTCCTCTTGTTAGCCATCCCCCTCTAGTAGACATTCCTAGGCATCTCAAGACTCTCTTGCAACTAGGGTGTAAGCCTTTTCTTAGAGAGAAAGATGCTGGTGCCACCATGGATTGGCGGGCAAATGTAAAGAAGCTGGTGGGAATCGTTAGGATACCACCAAAAGACATGGCAATCCTAAAAGAATTCTTCCTAGAGGGAATGCCAAAAGGTGGTGGGACAATGTCTGAAACCTGCATACCTCCACCCCCACCTGGGAGCAACTTGAAGAGAGGTACGCGTAGGAGTACTTGGCTCCTCATTTGAGTAACGAGAAGAAGTAGGATTTCCTTCGACTTCGGCAAGAGCTTAACACCATATCGGAGTATAAAAAAAATTCAACGAGTTAAGACCCCTTGCTCTTAACCTAGCTGGACCAGTAGATATATGCCAGTGGTTTGTGGACGGTCTCAACATGGACATACAAGAGCGTATGGGAGCACTAAGACACCCCACGGACCTGGTGGCGGTAATCAGTATGGCTCATGAGTGTGAGCGACCGGTGCAAACCCAACGCTGACTGATGGAGAAGACAACCCAGAAGGAGGATAAGGGTAAAAAAATGTCAGGGGGACGAAAGGAGCATGATGATCGAAGATTGAGAAATAGGTTAGCATTTCAAAGAAGAAAGGACATGCCACCACCTCCCTAAAGAGTAATCCCCAACTTGCCCCAAGTAAACCCTCATTGTCCTAGGTGCCAAAGGCACCACAACGGACTATGCTTGACCTGCTTTGCCTGTGGTCAAGTGGGGCACATTGCAAAGGAATGTCCCACTCTCAGGGAGAACAAGCAAAGAAATACACTTGGACCATCACAAGAAAACCCCAAGAATCCTAGGCTAGATGCTACATCCAGAGTACTATCTAGGGTATACAACCTTACCTATGAAGAGGCTAGGAATGACACTAGTACTATAGTGGGTACATCCCAAAACCCTCCCAATTAGTTCAAGCAAAATTTGTAATTGCAAGTTTTATTCAATAAAGAAAACTTTCCCCTAAATCTATATGTTTCTTCAATTAGGTTTTGTGCAATTATGAGGACAACATGTCTATGCCCTCTTTGACTCAGGAGTTGAGAAATCCCTCATCAAAGATGTCATGCCCTGACCCAGTTTAGTTGGATCCCTGTGATAAACCCGCCACTCTCTCGGTTTATTAAAGCGTTTCCCCTTATTATAGATCGTAAAGAGTAAGGCGTCCTTTAAACCTGCACGTTTTATAGGAATAACATAAAACAAAACTGCGTAATATTTTAATTTCATCATACCTGTCTGACAGGCATCTTAGTTGATGATATTTAAGGGTAGGCTTTCCAAAATTTTCTGAAAGGGATATATGGGAGGGGGTGAGTACGACTACTCAATGAATGGGTTTTCAACCCATTTATCTTTTAGGAAAAAAATGTATTGGAGTGTGCTAGACTCCTTTCTTTCAAAAATCCTTTCATTTTAAATCTCGGTTTTTACCACCATTTCTTATTAACTATGGTGTGTCATCACTCAACACACATCCTTCATCATGAAGGTCAAACACACATTCATAGGCTAGCACGTCCACTGAACCCACTTGTGGCGTCGGAGTGACTTTACTGACCACCTAGATAGAAGCACATCCACTTCTACTCTAAGAATGAGTGGATGTACTCGACATCTGACCCTCAATCCCAAAATCAATTCTCCATATTCGTATGAGGATAGAGACCTCATCCTATCCCCACTCCGGTCTCATGCGCTTGATGCTACTCCAAATTTTGCACGATCACCTGGTACGATAAACTGCCCTTATACCCATCAGGTCATTCAGTGCCCTTAGGACGCATCACTACCCCTCTTGGGTGTCTTGATGGTCCTATAATCACAGTGCATGCACAATCAGTGTTTTCCTATCATGCCATATAATTTGTGGTGCCACTGGTCCAATGGCCATGACCCTTAACTCAATCTACAGTTGTTTGTCTTGACTGGTCTATCGACCTGTCATGTCGCACTGCCACTAGTTGACTAAGTATGTCAGTCTTGTCTTGGTGCCATGCTAAACAATTCCTTTATTTAAAGTTTTATGGAATATAACTCATGTTTGTTTACGAGCTCCTGTTCATGTCAACTGGCCTTGGGCCCACTGTACGAGATTTTAAAAATTGGGCATATTAGCCCCCAAGTTCCAAAACCGAGGCACCCGACCTATAAGAGCTATTCGAGTTCCCATCAAGAAGATCGCCCAAATCATTTAAGCATTTGCACATAGTTAGGGAAGATCACTTCCGACAAAAATATGTTTTCAACTGTCCATTATATGGACCAGATATAAGGACATCTTTGCTCATAACCGATGAACGGGTTTTCAACTTCCTTCGAGGAAGTTTCATCATACCAATCGGGTATGATCTACTTACAACTGGTAAGTAGTTTTTCTGCATGATTTTCCCATCACTCCTCTAAGTTGTGATGTTTAAAATACCACTTGGTAGTGGGTTTTCATTTCGAGGTACTTATCATCCCCAACCGGGTATGATATAAAATCCCACTCACCCGTTAATGCAGTGAATTCCACTAGATCGTATGTTTGTATTTTAGCAAGGTTGTCCTTGCTGGCGTTCCTAGTACCTAGTGTTCCTACACGATATGAACATCTCAGCTCATTATCCCTCAGCCTAATAGCCTTCATTAATTCCAAATGAATGAGAAAACTAAAGTTATATTTATTTGCAATTAGGTCCCTAAAGTTATGTTTCTTTAACTTTAAGTCCCTAATGCCGGTGTTTCCTCAAATTGACTCCCGAAACTTTTAAAATTTATCTTAGGACCTCAATTTATTCAAATTCACAAAAAGGGGTTTAATTTCAAAAATTTCCAATTTGGTCCCCCAACTTTTCCAAAATTACCATTTTGCCCTTCCTTTACAAAAATGGTAAGTTTCACCCTAAAAATTCTAAAATTCCTCAATTGGCCCTTTAACATACCTATCATGCCCAATTGACCCTCAATTTTATAAAATATCATCTTGGTCCTTTGAATTTTTGAAAACCCCCAATTTCAACTCCTTAACACTACCGAATTTGATTTCATCAAATTGATAGATCAAACACTTCTAATTGTTGAAATTGAAGTTGAAATTGAGTTTTTACATGTTCATATGATTCCATAGCACTTTGAATTGTAATTTTGAATGCCAAAACGAGCTCAAACGGAGCTTTGCTAGAAAACAGACTGTACAAAGAGAAAGCTTCGATTACTCACCGTCGGGGGTACGTGGGTCCGAGCTTTTGATCTGGGCTGATAGTTCTCGTCCTGAAGTTTATCCTAGAATCAAGAGTTGCATCAATTGATGTCAAATTGAGTTAGAATTTCATTATCGAAATTCTGCCAGTTCTCTCTCTAGCACGAGTCAAAAATTGCATAGGGAGCCAAATTGGCTTACCTTTCAATCCTAATTCAGCCGTGGGAGGGATGACGAAGTGTTGGGAAGGCTTGGTTTGGCATGTGGGGGGCTCGGAATGGTCGATTTCAACTCGGCCGAAATAGGGTGGCTTCGATCCACTGGAGCTGCTTCACTGTTCCATCACGCCGGCATTTCTCCAGCGACCCTCGGAGCAAACGGAGACTACAAGCGTGTAGTTGACTTCTTCCTAGTTCTAAATAACCCGACCTCACCTCCTTTGGCTCAGAAATAACCCTATATTAGAGCTCTGGTTCGAGCTTCTCTGGAAAACTAAGCAACTGAGAGAGAGTGAGTTTTTCAGGTGTGGAGAGGATGAATGGAGAGGGGTTCTTTATATAGGGAGCTTGGGGACTCGTCGGTCATTCGTTTGGCACCTTTATGATAGACATTGATGGCCAGAAATGTATTGAATGAAGATGTTTATTCTTCACCAGTACTGCTTCAATTTTCTGGTGAGTGAAGATTGCTGTCATCTGAAAGAAGAAGGCGTCACTGTTGCAAACCGGACCAGTCCAAACTAGGTTCGAAGATTAAACCGGTCAGTTAACCCCCCATTCGATCGAGTTTTTCATATCTAAATTCATCTAAATTCATTTTCTATCGAATGGTGGCCTCAAATCTCAATATTTAAGCCACCTAGAAAAATGAATTTAAAATGTGGTTCAATAGTGGTTCAAATTGGTTCAAATCTAGTTCACCTAAACCGGTTTGGTTTTCATCTCCAATTCACTCTAAAGTCCTTTTTCATGACTTTTATGACTTCTTAGGTCACTTAGGGTCCATAAAATTCCCAGTTTACCATCTCTCTATCGGTTCTAGTTCATAATCCAACTCAGTTTTTAAACCCGTTTAATCCGGTTCGGGTCCGGTTCACCTGAACTAGTCTAGTTTTTCTCTTCCACTTTGTTCTAAGGTTCCTTCCCAAAGTTTATAAATCTCTTTGGGTCACAACGGATTTGAAATTTCTCTAATTTTCCCGTTCCCCAATAAAAGGGTTTATGAATCGGTTAAGTTTTCTTAGTCGGTTTCACCGGTTCTTTTCTTGGTTTTCTTTAACTCAAAAGGGCGGGGTTTACAACTCTCTCCTCCTTTTAGGAGTTTTGTCCCCAAAAATAAACCAATATATTCCACATTGGGAATAATTTCCCTTAATGTCAACTTGGGTTTTCTTGACATGCTAACACTTCGATTTCTCTTTCGCTGAGTCCCCATAATCATTAATCTAAGGGATTTCTTTTCATTTATCATGCTTACTCCTTCTGTCACGCCCCGACCCGGTTTGGTCGGATCCCCGTGAACAACCCGCCACTCTCCCGGTTTATTAAAGGGTTTCCCCTTATTATAATCCATAAAGAGTAAGGCATCCTTTAAACCTGCACCATTTCCTAGAATAGCATAATCAAAACTACATGAAATTTTAAACTTTACATACTTGTCTTACAGGCATCTTAGTTGATGGTCTTTCAAGGTAAGCTTTCCGGGATTTCCTGAAAGGGATATAAGGGAGGAGGTGAGTACGAATACTCAATGAATGGGTTTTTAAAAGCTTTTGACTTTTAAGAAAAATATTTATATGGAGTGTGCCAGACTCCTTTGTTTTCAAAAATCCCTTCATTTAAAAATTCAGGTTTTTCCATTATTTCTTAGTTACCACGGTGTGTCATCACCCAACACACATCCTTCATCATGAAGGTTACACACATTTGCAAGTTAGTATCACTACTGAACCTGCTAGTGGCTTCGGAGCGACTTTTCCTGCCACCCGGATAGAAGTACGACCACTTCTACCCTGGGAATGAGTGGATGTACGTGATATCCGACCCACAATCCCGAAATCACTTCTTCATGTCCGTATGAGGACAAAGACCTCATCCTGTCCCCACCCCGGTCTCATGCGCTTAGTGCTACTCCAGATTTCGCACAGACACCTGGAACGACGAACTGCCCTTATAGCCACCAGGTCGTCCAGTGCCCTTAGGACGCATCACTACCCCTCATGGGCGTCTTGATGATTCCGTACTCACAGTGCATGCACAAACAATGTTTTCTTATATTGCCATGTAATCTGTGGTGCCACTAGTCCAACGGCCCCGACTCTCAACTCAACCCGCAGCTGTTTGTCTTGACTAGTCCGTCGACCTGTCATGTCGCACTGCCGCTAGTTGACTAAGCATGTCGGTCCTATCTTGGTACCATGGCCAAACAATTCACTTATTAAGTTTTATGGCACATATATCAAGTTCATTTACGAGCTCCTGCTCGTGCCAACTAGCCTTGGGCCCACTATACGAGATTTTCAAAATCGGGCATTTAGCCCCCAAGTTCCAAAATCGAGGCCCCCGGCCTATTAGAGCTATTCGAGCTCCCGTCGAGAAGGTCTACCAAATTGTTTAAGCATTGGCACATAGTCAGGGGAGAGCACTTCTGAAAAATAGGTTTTTACTGTCCATCATACCGACCGGTACAAGGACATCTCCGTTCATAACCGATGAACGGGTTTTCAACTTCCTTCGAGGAAGTCTCATCATACCAACCGGGTATGATCTACTTACAACCCGTAAGTAGTTTTTTTTTTCGCATAACTTTCACATCACTTTCTCTAAGTAGTGATGATTAAAATACCACTAAACAGTGGGTTTTTTATATCGAGGCACTTATCATCCCCAACCGAGTATGATGTTAGTAAACCCACTCACAACCGGTAAGTGGTTTTTAACTTTAAACTGTGCTCATCATCCCAACTGGGTATGATGTGAATAACCCACTCACCCGTTAATGCCGAGAATTCCACTAGACCGGATCTTGGTATTCACGCGAGCTTGTCCTTGCTGGCGTTCCCGGTACTTCGTGTTCCGGTGAAGGCACGGCGGTCTGAGCTTTCGATATGGGCAGATAGGTCTCATCTTGAGGTTCATCCTTTCGGTCCTAATTCGGTCGTGGAAAGGTTAAGAAAGTGTTGGGAGGGCTTGGTTTGGCTTGAGGAGGGCTTGAAATGGCCGATTTCAGCTTGGCCGAAATAGGGCAGCTTTGGTCCGCCGGAGTTGCTTCACTATTCCATCATGTCGGCGTTTCTCCAACGATTCTCGGATTAATTGGAGTTTGCTATCAGATAGCTGTCTTCTCCCCGGTTCTAAAGAGCCCGACCTTTGTTCAAGTCGAAGCTCTCGTTCGAGCTTTACTGGGAAATGGAGCAGTAGAGAGAGAGAGAGAAGTGTTCAGGTGTGAGGAGAATGAAATGGGGATGACCTCTTTATATAGTCGTAAAACCCGTGTATTAAATGGGCGAGATTTATTACAGGTATTAATATTGTCATAAATTATTGGTATTAATTCTAATAATTTAATTTCGTTATTAATTATAATAAATTAAATTTCAGTATTAATTCCAATAATTAAATTTCGGTATTAAATTATTTGTATTAATTCCAATAATTTAATTTAGGTATTAAATTATTACTATTAATTATATATTAATTTATGATAAGGCGTACATATAAATTTTTCATACTTCCTAGGAGGTCACCCATCCTCACATTACTCTCAAGTAAGCACGCTTAACTTTAAAGTTCTTATGGAATCTAGTTCACTTGAACCACTTTAGTTTTTGTCTTCTAATTTGTCTTAAGTTTCTTTTCCAAGGTTTAATGAACCCTTTAGATCACTCGAGAGTTGTAAATTCCCAACTTGCCCGTTCAGAAATAATCGGGTTTGTGAACCGGTTCTGAATCCTCACTTGGTTTGACCGGTTCTTTTCCTGGTTTTCCTTAGCTCAAAAGGGCGGGTTTTACACCTTCCATGGAGTTATAATAACGAGGCATGTCTGGCTCATTAATCCAAATGTATATTCTTAGGTTTGCATCTCCCTTTATTTAGGGTAAGGTTCTTGCTTTTGGGGTTCTTACTCAAGATTTCAGGATTCAAAGTTCCAAGGTGCCCAATCGTTCCTTAGTCTAGTTATTCTCTTCATCGTTGAAACGCCTAGCTCGTCGTTCTTTTGAGCATTATGTACATATTTTCACAAGTTTCTATATTATTATTCTTTCATCCCAATTTGACCCATCCTTCATCCATCATGGATTACAACTTCGGTCAAATTTATGTTTGACCATGTTATGTTTACTAACTGACTCCTTACTCGAGTTACATTTTACTCGGGACTGTTTGTGCTTATATGTCTCTTACGACATGACATAGTTCTGAACTTGTCTTTGTCCATCAGACTTTTACAACACCACTTTTTGGGTTGTTTCCAACTTTTCAGCCTTCCAGTGACTGTATAACTTCATCCCTCATTTCTTTTGGTAGTATTCCTCGACTACCTGTACCGTTATCCACATCAACTTACAAAACTGTCATTTCTCCTTACCCACCGGTCCTTTTTCAACTTCCTTATTGAGTCTTTCCGATACCAATTATTTGATTTCCAAATGTTTTACTTACATGTTGGGATTCATCCTTTCTTAGGTCCATCCTCATTCCCAATGACATCCTTTACTCAAGGAATTCCTTTGGCCTTAATCCACTCTTATTTGTTCGTAATCATTTCATAGTTTATTATTCTCGTTTGACCCTTTTCAGTCTATTGTCTTGTTCGGGGAGTTCCCTTTTTGCGATTTCATTCTCTAATATGCCCCTCAAGGTAGAGACTTTCGTTCTAGGAGCTACATGCTCAACCTTCTTACCATTCCTTGAAGGTTTCTTCCTTCGTTTTCCTTACTTTTCCTTCTATATTGTGGCATTTGTCCACATAAAATCCTTCCCCATATTAAAATTCCATTTCGTCCCTTATTCTTTAATTGAGAAACTTATTAGTCTTATTTCGTGTGCTTTATACTATGCTCAATCGTCCCTTCTTTAGGCTTCATTAGGCGCGTGTGGACTACGACCTGTCTTACCAGTTGTAGTTATTCCTCCATAACCACATCTTATTTGGAGGGATTACTTTCCCAACGTTTCTCAGACGTTCTTTCCTTCATTACTTTATTATGGATAGTCCACTCATTTTTACTTGCACGACATCTCTTAATATGTTTCCTTGTGTTGCTTTCACCTTAGCATGCATTTTATTTGCAAATTCATCTCTTCACCTCTAGTCACTAGTTCCATTTTTTCTTTATTAGGTCATGCATCATTTCTTAGGATTTTCCTTATTTGGGAGGATTCTTACCCTTTTCTCCCGTAATTTTTTTTTCATACATCTTTGAAGACACCTAACTTTAAATGATGTCCCTTGATGCTATTCTTTTATTTTTACCTTTACTCTTGAGATCCTATGGATACGTGTTTCGTACTCCATCCTCATTCTCACTCGTACCTCAGCACATGTCGAGAGCTCACATCCACCTAGTTTCAAAATCCCTTGATCACCCTTCGAGAGGTTCACTTAACTGTCTCAAGACTTTTAATTATAAATCCGATTTTTGGCTATTGATTTCTTTTAAGGATTTTCCTTCGTTCTTCTTTTCCAATGGTTTGGCCTTTTCACTTCTCCCTTCTATATCATGGTTTAAATCCTTGGTTCTCTCGAAGACCAGTTCTTTAACTACCACCTTCTCACTATTTTTCTGATCCAATCATCTGTGCAGCTGTATCACTCGTCCTTCATGCCCATCCTTTTGTTCTTCATAGAGTGTAGTCTTTATTACATCTCAACCTTTCTTAGGATTCTTTTTGACCATCTCGTTGCTACAAATTTCTACTTGGTTCTCCTGGAATTGTTATTTGGCTCTATTACCCTTCCAAAGTAGGTCATAATTGGCCTCTGATACATTCTTCCTTCTAGAAGTTTCTAACGATGGATTTGTTGATTACACTTAACGTTATGTCCATCTGCCAACCAATGATTTTTTTTGAGGTACTTAGTTGTATGCATCCCTCCAAAGTTTATATTCATAGTGTATTTCTTTATGGAGCATTCAAATCCTCCTTGTTTCAAGATTCTTGACCATTATGTGAGAGGCTTGCCTATTCCTTTCTTGGCTTGAGTTTGGCCTTTGGTCCTTTTAAGGATTTCTTTCATCCTTCTTTTTCCAAGTATTTGGCCTTTCCGCCTCTCTCTTCTTTGTTGGAACTCAAATTATGGCTTTCCCATGTATTAGTTTGTTAACTACCTTGCCTCCACCATTCCTTTGGTCTAAGTTTCTTAGGGCAGTTGTTTCTCAAGTCCTCTTATCCTTAACGTCCATCTCACTAACCTTTTTAGGGTGTAGTCCTTTCTACCTCCCAATCTTCCTTGGGATGGATTGGTTAAGTAACCATCAAGCCAGGATGGACTGTGAAAAGAAGACAATGACCTTTCACACTTCCGAGACTAACAGACTGAAATTTTGAGGAGACCAAATGAAAGTTGAAGTACTGATGGTGTCCCATATGAAGGCTAAGAAAATGATACAAAAAGGTAGTACGGCTTTTCTGGCCATGGTCATCAATGAAAAATCTAAAGAGAAGGGACTCAAAGATATTCCCGTAGTCAAACACTACCTAAAGGTATTTCTAGAAGAATTACTTGTTCTACCTCCCAATCGGCAAGTGGAATTTACCATAGTGATTACCCTAGGAATAAACCCCACATCCCAAGCCCCCTATCGTATGGCTCCAACAAAACTAAAGGATTTGAAAGAACAACTGGATGAACTAGTGGAGAAGGACTTTATATGTTCTAGCCTATCTCTATGGGGTGCATCCGTCCTATTCGTAAAGAAAAAGAATGGAAGCTTGAGACTGTGCATAGACTATAGGAAGTTGAATCAAGTCACCATCAAGAATACGTACCCACTTCCACGGATTGATGACCTATTCGAACAACTAAAAGGATCTGCCTACTTCTCCAAAATAGATCTTTGATCAGGCTATCACCAACTCAGTATTCAAGAAGAGGACATTCCTAAGATGACATTTTGGTCTTGATATGGACATTACGAATTTAGAATGATGCCATTCGGATTAAGAAATGCCCCTACAGCCGTCATGGATTTAATGAATCGTGTGTTTCAACCACACTTAGACAGATTCATGATAGTATTGATAGATGACATTCTCATATACTCACGAACTAGGTTGGAACACGAAGAACACTTGGAGATATTGAGAGAAAAACACTTGTATGCAAAATTCTCCAAGTGTGAGTTCTAGCTGTAGGAGGTAGGATTCTTAGGACATATAGTGTCCAAGGATGGAGTCAAGGTAGATCCAGCAAAGGTGGAAGCCATATCTGATTGGAAGGCACCCATGAATCCTTCAGAGATTTGAAGTTTCTTTGGTCTGGCAAGATACTACTGACGGCTCGTGCAAGATTTCTCTAAGTAGCAGCCCCTCTAACTCGGCTCACTAGGAAAGGAGTTGAGTATAAATGGGATGAAAGATGTGAGAAGTCTTTCTTAGAGTTGAAGACCCGATTGACAATTGCACCGATACTCTCCCTACCCGATCCAAGTGAGGGAGAGTACACCATCTATAGTGATGCATCCAGACAGGAACTCGAATGTGTACTAATGCAACAAGGGAAAGTTATCGATTATGCCTCGTGACAACTTAAGGTACATGAGAGAAACTACCCAACTCATGATCTGGAATTAGTTGCAATAGTGTTTATCTTAATGATTTGGTGACACTACCTCTACAGGGTTAAGTGTAGAATATACACTGATCACAAGAGTCTTAAGTATTTTCTTACTTAGAAAGAGTTAAACCATCACCAGAGGAGATGGTTGGAATTGGTGAAGGATTACGACCTTGTGACAGAGTATCTCCCTAGAAAGATGAATGTGGTGGCATATGCCTTAAGTCACAAATATCAAATTGAGGTGGCACAAATAAAGAAAAGCTACATACCCTTGTTGCAATAGCTGGGCAAATGCCTTGTTGCAATAGTAGGAGAAAAGCTTGTTGGCTAATGGGGTAGTAAGGCCTAGTCTAACCGAGCAGATTAAGGTTCAATAAAAGGCTGATATGGAACTCTAACCTTATATAGATCCGGTTAACAGAGAAACGAAGCCGATTACGACCTAGGAAGTGATGGAGTGCTAACCTACAGGGGTAGGGTATGTGTGCCTCAAGTTAAGGAGTTGAATAGGTTAATTTTGGAAGAGGCACACGATTCGATGTATGCAATGCATTCGGGCAGTACCAAGATGTACTGCACCCTCACACAAGGATATTGGTGGAGGGGAATTAAGATGGACATTGCGGAATATGTAGCCCGATGCTTGTCCTATCAGCAGATAAAGGTTGAGCATCAGAGACCATGAGGATTGCTGCAACCCTTACCAATTCTGGAATGGAAATGAAAGCACATTACCATGGACTTTGTCACAGGGCTACTTCTGACAAGTAAGGGTCGAGATGCAATTTGGGTCATCGTGGATAAGTTGACCAAAACTGCTCATTTCCTCCCAATAAGAGTGTCTGATATAGTGGAACAATTGCCGTCTTATACATGAGGGAAATAGTATGACTCCATAGTGTCCCGGTGAGTATAGTGTCAGATAGAGACCCCTAATTTACTTCAAGGTTCGAGCCAAGTTTATAAATTGCTATGGGAACTAAGCTCCACATGAGTATAGTGTTTCATCCTTAGACTGATGGACAGTCTGAACGAACAATTCAAACCTTGGAGGACATGCTAAGGGCATCCATGCTCACCATGAACAATGGTTAGGAGAAATAATGTGCCTAATAGCTATTATGTTAGTATTCAGATGGCTCCTTATGAAGCCCTTTATGGATGACCATGCTGTACACCTCTATTTTAGGAAGAAATGGTGGAAAGAAATCTGGAAAGGGCAGAGTTAATTGAGGATGCTATAGAGAAAATAAAGTTAACCAGGAGTCACCTTAACACCGCTCATGACAGACAAAAGAATTATACGAATCATCGAAGAAAAGATCTAAAGTTTGATGTGGGTGATCAAGTATTTCTCAAGGTGTCCCCATGGAGGGGAATACTTAGGTTTAAACAAAGGGGAAAGTTGAAATTGAGGTATATTGATCCATATCCCACAAGACTATAAATTGGAATTACCACAAGACTAGCACATGATACACGATGTATTCTATATCTTTGTGCTTCGGAAGTACCAGCCTGATCCTAGCCATGTATTGGATTGACCTCCACCGGAGCAGGAAGAGAACTTGACCTATTAGGTAGAACTGGTACGAATCATCAACCAAAGGGATAAGAACTTAAGAATAAGAAGATTCCTATAGTCAAAGTTTTGTGGAAAAACGGACCAGTGCAAGAAGATACATTGGAAATTGAAATTATAATGAGGGAAGGTTACCATCAATTATTTAACATGAAATTGTTTTGGGGACAAAACCCCTAAAATAAGGAGAGAGTTGTGAACTCTGTCCTTTGATAATAAAAAAATTGGGAGAAGAACCAGACATTTCCAGAGAGAAAACTGAGTCGAATTATAAACCGAACTGATAGAGAAAGGGTAAACCGGGAAATTTATGGATCCCGAGTGACCTAAAGAGTCACAAAAGTCATGAGAAAGGACTTTAGGATGAATTGGAGGTGAAAACCAAACCAGTTCAGGTGAACCGGACCTAAACCAGATTGAACTGGTTTCTAAATTCATTTTTGTAGGTGGCTTAGAAAATTCAAATTGGAGAATTTAGGTCACCATTTGATAGAGAATAAATTTAGATGAATTTAAAAATTTTTAATTTTGAAAAACTCAGTCAAATCAGGTCTGAACTGACCACTTTAAACATTTTACATGGTTCAGACCGGTCCGGTCCGGTTCAGAACAATGTTGTCTTCTTCTTTTAAATGAGAACACTGTTCACTCGCCGAAAAATTGAGCAGCACAGATGAAGATGAAAATTCTCTGGCCAAGGAGTTTTAGGTAATGAATGACCACCATTAAGGTGCCAATCGGATGACCAAGAAGTCCTCGAGCTTCCTATATAAAGAGCCCCTCCTCATTCATCTTCCTCACACTTGTAAACTCCGCTCTCTCCCTACTGCTCCATTTTTCGATGAAGCTTGGACCAGAGCTCTGACATGGGCATTTTTCTAAGCTAAAGAAGGCATGATCAGGTTCTTTAGATTCGGGAAGAAGTTAGCTACACAACGGTAGTCTCCATTTGCTTCGAGGATCACCAGAGAAATGCCAACGTGATAGAACAATGAAGTATCTCCAACAAACTAAAGCTACCCTACTTCGGCCGAGCTGAAAACAACCAATTTGAGCACTTCTCAGGCCAAACCAAGACCTCCCAAAACTTCTACAACCCTCATACAATTGAATTAGAGCAGAAAGGTAAGCCAGTTTGGCTATCCCCTGTATATTCCAATCATTGTTAGAGAGAGAACCGATGAAATTTCACTAACCAAATTATCAATTAATTTGACATGAATTGATGTGATTCTTGATCTTAGGAGAAACCTCAGGACAAGAACTATTTGTCCAGATCGAAAGCTTGGACCACCGCGTCCCTGACGGTAAGCTTTCGATGCTTTCTCTCTCTACGTCCAATTTTTTGACGAAGCTCTGTTTGAGGTCGTTCCGACGTCAATTCATGCGATTCAATGTGCAATTGAATTGTATGGATGTGTAGGAACTCAAATACACCTTCAATTTCAACAATTAACCTCGTTTGATCTATCATTTTGACAAAATCAAATTTGGTCAGCTTGAAAGGTTGAAATTTGGGGAAATTTTTGGTGAAAATTGGGAATTTCAGAAATTTGTGGGACTAAAGTGCAATTTACCAAAATTGAGGGCCAATTGGGCTTGGAAAAGATGTTTAAGGACTAATTAGTCAATTTTTGGAAATATTGGGGTCAATTTTACCATTTTTGTAAAGTTGGGGCAAAATGGTAATTTTAGAAAAGTTGGGGACCAAATTGGGAATTTGTGAAACCTTAACCCCTTTTTGTAATTTTGAATAAATTGCGGTCCCAAAGTGAATTTTTAAAGTTTTGGGACTCAATTTGGGGAAAATTTTGCATTAGGGACCTAAAGTTAAAGAAAAAGAACTTTGGGGACCTAATTGCAAATAATTGAAAATTTTGGGTATTTCATCCATTTGTGATGAATGAAGGCTGTTAGGCCAAAGGATAATGAAAAAGGATGTTCATATCATGTAGGAACATGAAGTACTGGGAACGCTAGGCAAGATAAGTTCGCGTTAAGGCAAAAAGCCGGTTGAGAGGAATTCACTCCATTCACGGGTGAGTGGGATTTTCACATCATACCCAGTTGGGATGATGAGCACCTCGGTAATAAAAACCTGCTACTATGTGGGATTTTAACATCATACCTGGATGGGGTGATGTGAGAAAATACACAGAAAAACTACTTATCGATTGTAAGTAAATCATATTTGGTTGGTATGATGAACTTCCTGGAAGCTAATAGAAAACCCGTTAGTCGGTTATGAGTGGAGATGTCTTCACACTCAGTTGGAGTGATGGACAACTAGAAAATTATTTTGTCAGAAGTGCTATCCCCTGACTGTGTACCACTACGTAAACTTTTTGGGAGACCTTCTTGACGGAAGCTCGAATAGCTCAAATAGGCTGGAAGCGTCGATTTTGGAACTTGGGGGCTAATATACTCGATTTTGAAAATCTTGTACAGTGGGCCCAAGGTCAGTTGGCATGAGCAAGAGCTCATAAACAAACATGAGATAAAGCCAGGAAAACTTTAATGAATGATGTGTTTGGCCATGGTACCAAGACATGACCGACATACTCGATGAATAGGTGGTAATGCAACAAGATAGGTCGACGAACTAGTCGTGACAAACAGTTATATGTCAAGTTGAGGATCGGGGCCATTGGACCAGTGGCACAAAAGATTAAATGGCTTATGTGAAAAATTATTGCTTTGTGCATGCACTGATGTACAGGATCTTCAAGAGGCCCAAGAGGGGTAGTGATGCATCTAAGGGGCTACTGGACGACATGGTGGAGATAAGGGCACTTTATCGTGCCAGTAGTTAGGGAAGTGCAATGTAGCTTCATGCGCATGAGACCGGGGTGAGGTCGAGATGAGGTCTTTGTCCTCATATGGACACGAAGCTTCTTTTCAGGATTGAGGGTTGGATGTCATGTACATCCACTCATTCTTAGGGTAGAAGTGGATGAGCTTCTATCTAGGTGGTCGGTAATGTTGCTTAGATGCCACAAGTGGGTGTAGTGGATGTGTTGCCCTGCGAATGTGTGATCCCTTCATGATGAGGGTGTGTCTTGGATGTTAAACACACCAACTGTGGTTAATAAAGGATAATGGTTTTGAAAACTGAGATTTTGAGGATGAAATTTCTTAAAGAAAATATCGAGTATGGCACACTCCAATTCAAACTATTTTTCTAAAAGTCAAGTTTTAAACACCCATTCACTGAGTTGTTGATCTCACCCCTCCCTTATATCCCTTTTCAGGTAAGCAAGGGAAAATCTACCCAAAGACCTCTAGTTAACTACATCTGTAAGACAAGTATGTTAAGTATAAATTTTATTCAGTTTTGATTAATGCTATTCCAGGAAAAGTACAAATTTAAAGGATGCCTTACTCCTTACGGTCTAAAATAAGGGGGGAACCCTTAATAAAATGGGAGAGTAGCGGTGATCACGAGGATATGACCAAACTGGGTCTGGGCGTGATACTTATATTTAGTGTTTTCTAAGAGTACTTTTTAGAGGATTTTGGCATGACGTCTACATCTATGTATACCTTATTTCTCAATCAAACAAAGTATATTCCATTCTTTTTAATTGTGTCCTGAAAGTCTTGGGGTCTTTTCTATATTTTGTGTTGGGTATCGTCATTATATTGGCGGGGTTCGCATCAACCTAGGATCCCGATGCAAGGATGAGGGAAACATATCCGAGGTTGTGTAGACTCTCCCTTGACCTTGGAATGTAAATAGGAATCCTTATAATGTTAGTTAAATAAATAATTACAACCAGTTTTGTGGACAAAACTCCTAAAATGGTGGCAATGATTGTAAGATTGGGAAATTCCAACTTGAAAACCAGGTTGAGTTTTACCGAAAAGTGGGATCGAATCGAGAGAGTAACCTTGAACTAGGAAATGTAATTGAACTAGGAATAAGGAAGGGATTGATGGAGATGCCAAGAGGGGCGAAAGAGGCTCATGAGAAACCCTTAGGAGCGTCTCGGGAAGCGAAGGATTGGGAGAAAAATGGGAGAGAATCGGTTTGAATCGGGTTCAAGCTAGGTGGACTCATAAAAAACCTCGAAATTTTGAGGTGTCAAAGGAAATCTAAATGAAGTAATTCTCAAGTAAATTAAATTGGAAATTGAATGTATAATTTTAGGTATTTTTAGTTTTGGAAGAACCAGTTGGGAAATGGGGTGTGCTGGGCAAAAAACCACCGAAGCAGTCGATAAATTCACTTAAAACCAATTCATTATAGTGCAAACTAGATGGTGTGTTACACCGAGCGAACTCATGTTCAGCCACGTGTGTGCATGTCATCTTACTTGCACGACTCGTAGATCCAAATCACTTGTTTTTCATCTTACATGTCACTGCTAACCATCAACTCCACCGTTGGGGGAAATTAATTCATTATCAGCACCACAAGCTATGGATTGATGAGAGAAGGCTATGTATAGATAAGCATGCAAGTCTAGATCTCTATTGTATAAATTAGGGTTGTTACTTCATCGGATTTTGCTCGAAACTCTCTCTCAATCACCGACTGCTCCCAAGTCCAGTGATCTTACTACCAAAAAACATAAGTCCTTTGGAAGTTTGGTGAGGGTTGGGGACTGAGTTTTCTTGTTGTGAAAGGTTTAGGGACCAATTTTCCATAAAAGCAACATTGAGGACTTAAGTGGAAATACAAGTATTTGTGTTGCTAAAAGATGAATTTTGGGTAGTTCAAGGATCTAAATATAAGTAAAAGATATTTAGGGATCCGAATGAGAAATTTTGGGGTCAAATGAATCTTGAAGCCTATGTTCTCAAGAAAAGGGGCAAAATGGTAATTTTGCCAAAGCTTATGGGCTTTTTGGGAATTCATGAAAATAGATCTTCGAATTGTTCCAATGCCTATTTGGGACCATAATGGTACTCAAGGAAACTTGAGTGACCCAATTGAAAAACTTGGGAAAGTCTAGGGTCCGAAAAGATGAATTTGTAAAGTATATGGGCAAAATGGTAATTTTGCCTAAAAGAAGGACCAAATGGTAAATTGGAAAACTAGAACCTCTAGGTGGTGGGTAAATGAAGTGTGAACAGTTCAATAAGTGCTAGGTAAATAAGGAATGACCTTAGGCCAAAGAGATTAACCTTAGACAAGGTTAGATTGAGGACAGGTTACCCGCTTGTGACTCGGGTGACCAGAGTTGGAAGGGCTAAACCATAAAATCGTAGGAAGGGTACAGTCAGTGGAATGGTCAGACATGAAAGTAACTCTATTATTTCAATCCTTGTATAGAACACAAGAAGCACTCTAGCATAATCAAGAGCGGATTCCGGAAACTCCACAAAACTAGGCTGTTTCGTGTTGTGATGTGAGTGGGTATTGACGACGAGTCTGTTGGACCGATCAAAGCCTTAGAAATCATATAAGAATTGCAAAATGACAATGATCATGCCGATTAAAACAAATGTGACATTAATGGTAAAGGAAGAAACTAGTCATGAAATTGGGATAAATGGCATGAATGCGGTTCCGAGGAACTGGCAAAAGTTTAGGCCTTGAGCCATATTGTGAGTTGGTGGAGATGGCCGAGTGACCAATTGGACTACACAATAAGTGTTATTGCTATGTCGTTTGCTGACTTTGCATCCGTGGCATGAAGTATGTCATGTGACCTTAGGTATGGGGTCTGATGCCCACAATATGATATGAAGAGATGACCGAAAGACTGGTCGGACCCCCAAGATAGATTGAATATTGTAGGGAGTTGGTCTAGTGAAGGACCAGACTCCCAAGTATATCCATGTTTTATTAGCATGTTGATTATATATGATTATGCTGTGTAAATATGGAAGTCAGGCGAGTGACACACAAAGTTCTTGGTAATAAGATGCGGTAAGCACCATTATGTGACCAAGCCATGAGTGTCGGGGGTATGACAATGAGTCATGAAATTTTGTTGTGAATACCAGCATAGGAGAGTGGGGGTGGTTAATGGATGCCTTAGTGGTTGTGCTGTCGCTAAAGTGAAAATGGAAAGCAGACCGAGGAGAAATCTTCCATGTTTTCCCAGGACACCTGAATGATGTACGGGTACCCTCATAGCAAACCGCTGTGATGAGACGATAGTAGAATTGAGTCACATGTGTATGGGGAAGGGGCTAACAAGTGGTGTTAATGTGACCATGATTTCAAGTGCTAAGAAACCCAGCAACGAGAAGACAACTGATGTGTCAATTGAGGTAAGAGTTATCACATGACTTCCACACTCTGTTTCTTGGTTTGGTTTTTCCTAAGCGGTGGTACCCTCCTAAAGTGATATAAATGTGGGTCCCAAGTAGCCCAAATCACATGTAGGCCTGAGTTGCCAAGTGTTGTTCGAGGGAGTGGCAATGAGACTGCCATGACCCCAGGGAGCTGAGACACCCAACTGCGAGACAACACCGTAGGAGTGCTAGTTATGGTAAGAGTGAATGAGAGACTCCCACACGCTAGTTTCCAAGTTTGGTATTATCTGAGTGGTTGTATAGTTTGAGGTGTGTGCTCTTTTAAGGGCCTTTGTAGCCCTTTATGTCTAGGGCTTGTGTAGTTCATGATGAGGCACGGGTCGTAAGTAGCCCTGAAGTGCCAACTGCTTGAAGGCCATCACTTCTGTATGGGACATGAGTTCCCAGTGTATGCATATATTAGTAATGCATTTTTGGTTGGGGAAAACCAAAGGAGGAGACCGAGGATGTCTTGACGGTTGCATAGAATACATGTCGGATGGCCCGTGACCGTTTGTCTCCATGGGCAAAGTAAACCACGAAACTCGGAAGGGTTAAGTTCAAGTAATGCGATATAAATTCATGCTAGGTGGTTTACATGGAAACATCTGGGTCGTAAGCCATGTTGTGGCACGACATCAGTGTTCCATTAATTAAGCCGTGAGCTCACTCCTCCTCTAAACATGATGTAGGTTAAGTTAGGGAGGCACGAGGTAGAGAAGGGAAGGAACTTCCCGTGGTGCATGTCTGCAAAGGTAACATCATACCCTGCTCATGAAGGATATTATATTTATCATGTTTTTATGATTCCTTGGTTAATTGGTAAATTGTTTTGTGAGCTCCCACATTAAGCATTCAAAGAAAAGATTCAAATTTTCACTATGTTTTAAGAATATTTTATTAAGAAGCTTTGGTCTATCCGATTCTCACTATTGTAAACGTATCCACGATAATGGTTATTGACAGGGACGAGTAGAGGGGTACAAGTCTCTAGTCGATAGAAACAGGATGGGGTGTGTCAATTACTGCTTTAAACCTTGCTATGATTCTCATAGCAACGTAGTTACATTGACCATTTTAGTCACCAACTTTCCAAGGATATTCATTTATCCTTCCAGTTTACCGAGTCATCGATTCTAGTGACAACATCCTCCTATTATTTGAAGGATTTACAGTCCAAATGTAAACCCCATCCTTTAAAGATAAGAAAAATAGGAAAAGAACCGATCAATTCAAAAGAGAAAATCTAGCCGGTTAAGAAACCCAAACCAGTAAAAAAAAATGGGTAAAAATGGGAAATTGGCAAATCCCAAGTGACTCAAAAAGTCATAAAAATCATGGAAAAAAACTTTGGAACAAATGTGAAGAGAAAATCGGACCGGTTCAGGGTGAAGTGGACCTAAACTGGATTGAACCATACATGAACTAGTTTCTAAATTCATTTTTTATGGTAGCTTAAGTGATCAAATTGGAAAATTGAAGCCACCATTGGATAGTAAATGAATTTAGATGAATTTAGAAATTTTTAGATTTGAGAAAACTGGTTGAATCGGGCCTGAACCGACCGATTTTCACCATTGAACTTGGTAAGACCGGACTAGTACGGTTCAGAACAGTGTCATCTTCTTCCTGAGGATGATAACACTAATCATCATTCAGAAACTTTCCTTCTCTGATGAAGGAATATTTGCTTTGATCAGGGCTTTTGAGTGAGGATAAGCTCGATCAAAATGAAAAGTGCTTGGACAGATGGTCCAGCTCTCTATATAAAGAGCTCATCTCCATTCATCCTTCACACACCTCAAATCTCCATTCTCTCTCAAGTGCTCCTTTTTCCGGTGAAGCTTGAACTAGAGCTCTGAATTGGGAACTTTTCTCAACCTTAGAAAGCATGGTCGGGTCCTACAAACTACGAGGGAAGTTAGCTACCAGACAACAACCTCCTTTTGACCCGAGGACTGCCGGAGAAGCATCAATGAAATCAAACAATGTAGCAGTTCCAACTAACTAAAACTGCCCTATTTTGGCCGAGCTGAATTTGGCCAAATACAGACCCCCTTTCAGCCAAACAAAGCCTCCCTGATGCCCCCACGACCCTCACACAACCTCCATAGAGGTGAAAGGTAAGCCAATTCGGTCCTACTCGGTCGTTACAGATCAGTGTTAGAGAAAAATTGCCGAATTTCACTGATAAAATTCACCCTCATATGGACTCTAATTGTAGCAATTCTTGTTCCTGGAATGAACCTAAGGACGAGTGCTACCTCCCTAGATTGAGAGCTTGGACTGCCGTGCCTCTGACGATAAGCTTTCGAAGCTTACTCTCTCTATGAACAGTTTTCCAGCGAGGTTCCATTTGAGCTCATTTCGGACCGAAATGCTATGATTCAAAGCTCAATTGAATTGTATGGAAGTGTAAAAACTGATCCATACAATCAATTGGAGCAATTAACCCAGATTGAATGGAAAATTTGAAAAAATCAAATTTGGTCAGTGTAAAGGGGAGAAATTGGGGAAATATTTTGGGGAAAATTGGAAATTTTAAAAAATTGAGGGACCTCCATGCAATTTCTCAAAATTGAAGGCCAATTGGTAATTTGAAAGATGATGGGGGACCAATTGGTCAATTTTTGAAATATTTGGGGCTAAATTGCTATTTTTGGAAAGTAGGGGCAAAATTGTAATTTTAGAAAAATTATGGACCAATTTGGAAATTTGGAAAACTTGACTCCCTTACACAATTTTAAGTAAATTGAGGATCTAAGGGGAATATTGGAAACATAGGGACTAAATTTGGGGAAAAGTTAGCATTATGGACCTGAAGTTAAGAAAAATGAACTTTAGGGACCTAAGTGCAGTAAGCTTATTATTTTGAGCCCGGTCGCTCATACGTGAGAAAACGATAGTTGTTATGCCAAACCTTAATTGATAATGATACCCAAATCGTGTAGGGACATGAGAGACCGGAACGTCAC
Organism: Trapa bicornis; assembly: GCA_030064425.1. NCBI lineage: Eukaryota > Viridiplantae > Streptophyta > Magnoliopsida > Myrtales > Lythraceae > Trapa > Trapa bicornis. The sequence continues at coordinate 13,983,577 of CM057753.1, read as the reverse complement.
CAAAGGTAAAGCTAGCATGGACTTGGAAGCTGACTAGGGACAAACGCGTCACGGTCAGCGGGTGAGTGGGAATTTTATACTTCATACCTGGTTGGGATGATGAGCATGATTTTTAACAAATAAAACCTACTTACCGGTTGTGAGTAGGAATGAATATCATACCCGGTTGGTATGATGAGTTTCCTTAAGGAAATGAGAAACCCACCTACTAGTTATAAGTGGAGTTATCATCACACCTGATTGGTGTGATGAGTTAAAAAGTGAATGTTGTCAGAAGTGTTCTCCCCTAATTGTGTGCCAATGCTTAAAACATTTGGGAGACCTTATTGAAAGGAGCTAGAACAACTCAGATAGGCTAGGGGCCTCAATTTTGAACTCATAGAGCTAAATGCTAGTTTTAGAAAACACATGCAGTGGGTTCTAGGCTAGTGGGCACGGATAGAAGCTCGTAAATAAACTTGATTAAGAAGAGTTATGAAAATTTCTTATGAAATAGATTGTGTGTTGTGCCACGGTACCAAGTCAGCACTAATAGTGCTCAATGGATTGGTGGTAGTGCGGCAAGCCTAGGTCGATGGACCGACATAGAGAAACAACTGCATGTCGAGTTGAGCGTCGGGGCTGTTGGACCGTTGGCACGAAAGATGATGGCTATTATGTGAAAACTCTTGTTTGTGTATGCACTTGTGGTACGGGACCATCAATATGCCCTAGGAGGTAGTGATGGGTCCTAAGGGCTATTGGTCGACATTGTGGAGATAAGGGCAGTTCGTCGTGCAAGTTAGTCTTGAAGCTTTGGGAGCTTCTTGCGCATGAGACCGGGGTGGGGTCGGGATGAGGTCTCCGTCCTCATACGAACATGAAGTGGCATTTGGGTCTAAGGGTCGGACATCTAGGACATCCACTTAGACCTAAGGTAGAAGTGGATTGTAAAGACGCTCTGATCCACAAGTGGGTGTAATGGACTGGCTACACCTGCGAATGTGTGTTTCCTAATGAAGGACATGTGTTTATTTCCTAAATGCCTCCTGAGGCAAGTGGATGGGCTAAGAGAGATAAACACAACTAATATGGAAATGGAAAAGTTTTGGAAACATGAATTTGAGGAAGATCCTTTTCAAAAGGAAATGATAACTTTGGCATGTTTTTTATAAACTAAAGATATTTTGAAAACTCACTCCCAACACCTGCTCACTGAGTTGCAGAAACTCACCCCATCTCTTTACCCCTTTTTCAAGAGTAAGGAGATAAAATGAAAGAGAGCATGAAGATGTACCCTCTGCCAAGTATGCTTAAAGATCCTTTTAAGATTGTTATAGAATGATTTATGCTATTCCAAGGAACAAAGTTTTGAATTTACACCTGGCTCCTCTTGAATAAAAGAAGGGGAAACCTCTTAAACCAAGGGAGCGACAGGTTGATCATGGGGATCCGACCAAACCGGGTTGGGGCGTGACAATTTGAGTGGTATTAGAGCTATGTTCCCTTGAAAGCATTATCAGTAATATGCCCTAATACTAACAAAAACTTAATTACCCTGTAGGAAGAAGAGTCCCTAGGAAGTTTGCCGTACGAACCAAACCCACACATAAATTCGTGAAAAAGTCTCCTACCTCCAACAAGATAGACATCCAAAAGTTTGTTGAAATTGAGAAGAAGGTGCCAAAAGATATGATCGAGGACAATATGATGCTTATTGGGGAGATTTTAGAGTCAGCCGACAAAACATGTCCTCCCCCAAGGCAGGAAGAACCTATATCTCCTCGAAGGAACCTCACACCCTCTCTAGTCTCGTGACGGCCAAAAAGGACCCCAAATTAGAGGGAGGTCTAGAACAATTATTGGGATGCCCACACAACCTTTATAAAAGTTTTCCGATCACCTCCACCGGCTCAGTTCAATTTTGACCCCCCCAATGGCAAAGCGGAGGTGTTGGGAAGGTACATACTTGAGGTGTTCCATGAAGTCTGCCCAAGCAAGGAAGCCCGATAAGAGTATGTATGGACATCAACCAGTTCATCGGAGCCCTCGAACGATGATTCCCGGTACAATTCAGAGGCTAACTTCCAACCTATGACACCGAGGAACTAGAATAGGAAGTAGTGAGAAATTTCCAATAATAAGCCGAGTGCAACAAGAAACTATCTCCTTGAATGAATAAAGACCATTTTCCTTTTAAAAGTTAGTCTCCCGGGGTAGTATATGGAGAAGGGCTACTTGAGAAGGAAGACTACAAACCACCTTTAGTTAATACTAATTGACAACCCTAAGAGAGCCAACCTAAACTCAAATAGTCCCCCACAGAATCTAGGAACTCCTAGCTCAGATGAATAAAGCAACAAGTCAAGACAAAAGACTAGGAAGGAGGATTCCAGGGAAGGGACAAATAGCCTATCTAGAAAAGGATTCATTGGAAAGGACATGCCCTAAACAAAGGGACAAATGACCCAACTGAATCGGTGAAAGAAAGGAGAATGCTCATGAGGGGTCGAGTATAATGGAAGCATACTTCAGCGGGGTCAAAGAATAGGATAAAATTGGGGAAAGGGAAAAGGAAAAGGTGACATCAAGAGATGCAGTACGAGTGGGAGGATAAGTACCATAAAGAAAACCTAATTACCGATAAGGGATTAAGCGAGCCCTCATACATGAGTCAAGAAATTCCAGAACAAATAGGAACTGAGTTTGCCTCTAAGAAGAACAAGTTGAAAGAAAGACAACAAAGAATATGGCACCTAATACGTACCCAGATGACTTCACCAGAAAGAAGTAAACCTGGGAAATGACATCAAGAGGTTCTAGGATTGGTAGCTATAGGAGCAAGGAGAGGAAAATAAGTATTAAGGGAAGACAACCTAGAAAGGGTATGTATGACTCAAGGGAGTCATGACTGCATTGGATATAGTACAGAACATATGAAAAGAATCCGACACTTAGGAGTCCATCAAAGGAGGAATTAAGGACTGAGAAGTAATTATTACTGCACCCTACAAAGGGGTGATAAGATGGGCTTCAAGGATAAGAGATCTAGAGAGACAACGGTCTCAACAAATTGAATAAGAAGAGTAGTAAGGACGAGGCAATTAACAAATTGACCTTCATGAGAATCACGGATGTAAACCTGACAAAGAGGAGAGAGTTGGAAAGGACAAGCGATGAGAAGGACTAAAAATATACACCCCACACAAGGAGGATTTAAACCCTTCCCTAAAGAAATAAATCAATACTGGGATGCAAGTGGGAATGAGGATAGGGTACAAAAGACGTGCCCACAAGATTTCAAAAGTGAGGGTAAGGAGAAGAGGATGACATCAAGGGATGTCATAAAGTTGCTCTAAGGTCGAGTACCTGTAAGGGCTGGGAAAGGAAGAAGCCAATCAAGGAAGAAGTCCTAGGGAAGTATATGCCTCAACGAAGAGGGAATGGACCTAATTAAATGGGAAAGAGAATATAAGCTCACAAATGCAATGCATGGTGAGGCAAAAAGATCAAGTACAAAGGAAATGTACTCACGAGGACCCAAGGGGTAAGTTAAACCAAGGAATGGGTAAGTAGTAAAATAGCATCAAATGATGTAGTAATAAGTGGGAATGGGTGTTATACCCTAAATAAAGGAACAAGTGAATGAATTCTGAAGGAAGTACAACCTTGGGAAAGGATGTACTCTAGTGAAAACGTGATTTAAGGGAGTCACGACGGACATTAGGACAAATTCCAGTCTGTGCCCATGGAGCTTAAGATTGATTGTCAAGGCCTAATGAAAAGGACACAGAATAAAACTTGACAATCGAAAAAACCTCAGATAGGAAGTAAAGGGATGAACTAGGAAATTAAGTTTGGTGAAGGATTGAAGGTGGGCGAAAGCTCAACTTCAAAAGGGTGTAAGAATGTGAAGGAAGGAAACCTTCAAGGAAGATTGAAGGTATAGCCCCTAAGATGGAAGTCTCTACTTTGAATGATATAGTAGAGAATGAAAACCATAAAAGGAGAACTCCTCAAACAAAGGAATTAACATGTAGACCTAAAGGGGTCAACTCGAAAAAAGGAATGGTGAAATGATCATGAGCGAATAAGAGTGAATGGAAGAATGGAAGGTTCTTGAGTAAAGGACGCCACTGGAAATGAGGAAGGACATAAGAGAGGAAGAATCCCCACATGTCGGTAAGTCATCAGAAAACCTGATGGTTAGAACCGTAGAAAAACCAATCAGGAAGTTGGCAAGGACTGAGTAGATAATGAAAAAACTGATAAATGATAATGTAAAACATTTAAGTGGCAATTGGACAACACTAAAGGTAGTTGGAGAACACTACCGGGTAATGAGAAGGAACAAAGCCACATGACTCCTAAACGGTTGGAAAGACAAGAACCGTTATCGAGGAAAAATGTTCTTGAACTATAATGGACAAAGACATTTCTAGAACATGTCATGCTGTAAAGGACATGTAGTTCCAACAGTACCAGGAAAAGGTGACTCAAGTAAGACAGAGTCTGTTAGTCAAAACCTAAGAATTGAAATTGGGGTCTTAGTAAACCCAAGATGGAGGAAGGACCAAAATAAAATAAGGAGGAAATCATATCAAAATCCATGGGGTTAAGGACAAAAAGTTTGAAAGGATGCTAAGCTAAGAGCATCAACAACCAAAGGAATGATGGAAAACGGGATGATCATACGTTTATGGAACATCCAACTGAGTGATTTGGATAAGAACTTACAAGAGGAAAAGTCTTACCCTAAGCAGAGTAAGAAGTGGACCTAAGGATGTACCTTGTTATTAGTGGGTAGGACATAACAGATCATGATACACTCCATGGAGTGAGTGGAAAATGGAAAGGAAGAAAGATTCCTTAAGTGTGTGGCTAAAGGACTAAGTGAAGAAAGATTCTACCCGAATTTTGACACAACAGAAGGCTCAAAACCCTGAATTTCCCCATCTAAATTGCAAAACCCACGACTTGGGAAATTAATTCATCCTAAAGGACACATTTTATGGATCAACTTATGGAAGCTATGGTTGGATAGCCACATAAATCTAGAATCCAGTCATATAAACATTAGATGTTCCCCATTGGTTTTGGGATCAAAATTCAGTCTAAAATCTGTAACACTCCAATTTTCGGTGGGAGAAATTGCAGAGAGCATTACTCATCCATTTGGCCACCAATCTTAGAGTTCTTGGTGTCCCTGGAAAGTTGAGACCACCAACTTTCCAAAGCCACATTCTCAACGAGTGATGTTGAATCTACTGGTGCTGATGAGTTCAAATAGTATTGGGATTCTATGGTAAGAAATGAAACAACTGTTTTGGGGGCCATTTCCTGTGGCCTCGATGGCCAACAGAGGCTAGGAAAAATTTAGGAGACTCCTTAAAGTATTAGCATTCCAACACCACACTTTACATATTTTGTTTAAGTGGAGAGGCAAAATTAAATCATTGAATCTCTGATGTGCTTAAGAAATAACAAAGACTAATAATATGTTAATTGTAGGTAGCCCTGGCCTCTATTTGGGATGATCTTGGTGTCCATAGACTCCTTTGGGGACCAGCTTTCCAATGTTCCTAGTGTCAATGACCAAGAGACCATCTTCGATGACTTCTCAATCCTAACCTGATGTCAATTTGATGTATCAGGTAGTTTTAGTTAAAGTAGATTGTCAGAAATTCTCACCACATGTGGCCGTAGCTCAGACGTTTTGTAGCCAAGGTTAAGGTGCAACGTTTTGTGGTGGTGGCTGACCATGTGGTCACTAGAGTTAGGCACATTTAGCCATCATCGGGCTGGACCCAACAGACCCACTAACGGAAATCGGTTCGTGTCGATTGATTTCTCCATTATTATAGGTTGGCCCTTGCTATGGAGAGGTAGAGGGGAGGCAGGAGATCACTTTGACGCTTGTGGTCACCGGTGCGGTGGCTCGAAGTGATCAAATTTTGCCCCAGAAGACTCATTGCAACAGCATAATTTCTGTCAGGGATTAGGGTCGGTGAAAATGACACTCATGCGGCATTTTTTGGCTACTAGAAAGTCGAGACCCGACCATAGAACTCAAGATGAGTCCATCAGCCGCATTTTGACACCAAGATCTCCCCATTTAGTGATCGAACGAGCAAAAATTTCCCGTTCAAGTGTCAGGTGGTCGGTTAGCATAATAATATTGGGATTTTTTTTATTTTGGATCCAATGTTCGATCTATCTAGGTGGAGTTAATGTGATTAATTTCGTATGGAGACTAGTAGATTATTTTCTAGCTGATCTCTGCATTAGCACTCAATTTGATAAAAAATTGGATGAATTAAAGTGATATTCATGACAATGCAACAAAAATCCTCTCATGTTGTGTTTGGTGGCTCGCGGGTTAGTCGAGCTGACCTGACTCGGTTCCAATCAACCTGACTTCCCTTCCTTTTCTTTTTATTTTTGAAATTTAAATTACCATTTTCCCTTTTTGGGTCTATTAGGTATTTAAATTCGAAACTTCACCTTTATTTGGGTGAATACCGACTTTGCCCAAAACCTCAGTTTTCATGCCCAGGAATCCGATCCAAAATCCAACGGGATCCCTATTCTTGACATTGGGTTTACTATCCCATTTCCAACCGTGAGTTATGATCCAATTTTGACTTTCCAAATTCTGACTTGGGTTCCATTCCCACTTTGGGTTTGTATTCTTGGTTTAGGTTTTTGTGTTTGGTTTGGGATTTCATTCCCGATTTTAGATCCCATCCCAGGTTTCAAATTCCATTCCCAATTTTAGTTCTTATCCTTAATTATGGATCCCATTTCCCAACTTAGGGTCTTATTCTTAGTTAAGGATTCTATTCCCACTTTACCCATGGTTTTTGGAAGTTCCAGTGTTATAGACCCTATCCATGCGAACCATCAATAGGGAGTGTCGAGCCTTCTTGTCTGAGCAATACTAGGAGAAATGCTTGCATGGGACTTGAACCAACTCATTATTATACATGTGGAGTAGCACACCTAGGGTGTTATTTGTTATGAGTGGAAACAACCAAAACATATAGTTTGCAATTTTCCTAATGACAACCATGAGATGGCTCCGGCCATGGTATCTGCAACCTAATCCCCAATGCGTCAAGGGTTCCAAGGAGGGAACAACATACTGTCATGTAGTGGGATGAGAAATGATAGACCTACAATATCCTCAACTCCACCCAAGATTTCAGCCTGAGTCTACAACCTAACCTAAGAGGCCACCCAAGTAGACCCTAGTGTTGTAGCGGGTACATCCCTTAACGCTTGACTATGAACTTCATTTGTCTACTTTGGAAATGATGAAGTGATATAGCCCTTTTTATTTGTATTGGAGAGTTAGGCTCTAATTCAAATATGTTCGCCATAACATGCATATAGCATGGCATCTACAAGCAATATGTTAATTGAAAATTTGCTTTACCAATACAGGGCGTTTAACAATAGGTGGAATAAAAGCCTTCACGCTTATTGACTCCAAGGCAGATCGATCCTAGATGAGCGAAGAAATGGTACACATGTTACCATGAACCCTCTCTCCATTGAGTGCATGATTTTTAATCCACACCCACTTAGCGAAGTGTTGATGAGAGATACATTACTACAAGCCTATAAGGTGGAAATAAGGGAAAAGATGCTTGAGGCAAACCTAATACCCTTACCCCTAAAGGTTGTAGACCTTATTATTGAGATGGACTGACTGTCAAGGCACCATGCCAAGGCAGATTGTCAGAGGAAAGAAGTGACATTCCATGTCACACCCTTACCCGGTGTACCCAATTGGACATGAAAACAACCTGCCATTCCTCCCGATCCTATGACAGTGAATACATCCACCACCATAGCCTCGACATGGATAAGACTCATAATACAATGTACTTTATTAAAAGAGAAAATATACCCAAATATAAGCATAAAATTACAATTTAGAAGGAAAAATACCAAGCTGGTATGTTAGCATAACGATTAATCTTTGACATATCTATAACCTAAAAGGGGTTTAAGGGAGGGGTTGAGTTCACAACACAGTGAATATGGTTTATCTAGCAATAAGACATTATGGTTATGATTTAGTAATACATTATAGCATTTCTAGGAAATCTTCCATCTTTAGAGAGGTGCTCATGAGTTTAGAGATTTAGGTGTTTGGATCCTTGTATTTAGCATTCGAGGTTCAACATAAAAATTCTACACCATTAGTTAGGGATCACATGATCATAGAACATAAGTCCCTTCAATTCCACCAGTGGCATATAGTGCCTTTACGAGCCACCTATGTATGTGGATCAAGGTGTACATGTCATGCTGCCTGTGTGAGCACCATTGCCTAACCTACATACATAATCGAGTTGGACCGTTATGAGGGATGAGACCTTTTCCCCATGACATAAGACTCCTAGAGTCCTTGACATACTAGACCAACATTATTTACCTTCAGCAAACCTTGTTGTCCAGCACTCCTTGGAATCATCACTACCCCATACCGAGTGTCTAGTGATCCCACTTAACAAGCATATACATGTATTTTTGTCTTCAATCTATTATCCTTATTTTACTAGCCCTTCGGGTCAAGGCCTACATTGGCTCTGTAGAAGTTATTAGGAAAAACTCATTTCACATAACTAATTATCATATGCTTTAATAATGGTTAGACTCTATCATATCAATTGAATTATTTACATGATGAGGCATGTTCCCATTGGCCTTGGGTCTACTTAACGAGTATTTTCAAAACACGACCTTGGACTCACTTCTTTTTAGAAAACGATGGCCTTGGGCCCATTGTGAGATCATGATATAACACAATCATGAATCATGCTAACGAGAATAAAATCTAGGAATATGATTCATGCTATCACATGTTTATGAGTAATTCAACAAGCTTCATGTTATCATTTGGTTTAGGCTATCACATGGCTCATATCAACAACAGCTCATGCTATCAAGACAATTCATGTTATCACATAATGTTTATGCTATTATTAAGTTTAGGTTATCACATGGCTCATATCAATAACAACTCATGCTATCACATAAGGTTTATGATATCATAGGGTTCAAGCTATTAGTGTGGCTCGAGTTCATGCTATCATAGGTATGGGTCATTAGCCCAATCATACTCGATGCTAGAAAACCTCACACATCCATTAACCATAACATGTTCGTCCCAAGTAAATTCTTGACCCTTCGCGCCTTCCTTCGCACGTGTATGTAGTAGATCAAAGATTCATATGCTATCACATAAGGTAATCACACTTAATTCTTCAGACTTTATTTTTATTACATATGTCCCTAAGTTATACCTTATTTACAATTAGGTCCCTCAGATCCAATTTATCCTAGACTAGGTCCCATAGTTTATAATATTTCCTTTAGTCCCCCAATATCTTATTATTTTCATTCAGGTCCTTAACTTTTACTAATTTTCAATTCAATCCTTAAGTTTCCTAAAATTGCAATTTAATTCCCAAACATTGATTTGCACAAACACAAATTTAATTCTTCTTAATTTAGTCCTGTCATGCCACTAATTATCTTCCCCAAGTCCCTATGGGCACTCTAAGCTTTAAACCACTTCATTTGGCCTAGAGTTGATTGAAAATGAAGCTTCACTAGAAAACATGGTCTAGAGAGAGAAACATTCTCTAGCTTACCAGTGAGGGCATGACGACTGGAGTTGGCGGTGGGGGAAAGCTTCCTCTCATTTTGAGGATCCTTTCTGGATCAATTGGAGGTTCATATGGTGGCCTGAACAGTAAAAAAAATTGATTGTAATTAGGATTTTCTAATGAACTACAATGATAGGGACTTACCAAAGAGGTGCAAGGAGGACTTGGGCATGACTAGGGATTCTGGGTGGCCGTAAATGGACTTGAATTCAGCTCGATCAGGTCTAGGTAGATTCGAGGGATGGAGTTAGTTCACCATGCGATCGCACTAGGGACTCTCTAGCTATCCTATGACCCAATGTAGGTTAATACTAGGTGGAGGACTTCCTCAAAATATGTTGTTTCTATTGGCGACCTTAATCGTAGAGATAAATGCCATTGTCGGAGCTCTAGTATGGACGTTGTAGGAAAAGTGAGTGATGAATTCGAGAATTGGAGGTCTGGGTAGAATGAGAGGGGAAGAGCACTTTATATAGGGAGCTCAAGGACCCTCAACTCTACCAGTTTCCAAATTGGCCGAGCCCATCTGCTCAATAATTTCCATTGTCTAAGCAATATTCTACTAATCAGAAATGTAAACGAAATACTTAGTACCCAAGTTCCAAAACCGAGGCCTCCATCCTATCTAAGCTATTTGAGCTCCGATAAAAAAAGACTCCCAAAAAGTTCAAGTAGTGGCACACAGTCAAGGGAGAGCACTTTTGACAAAAATAATCTTTTAGCTGTGCATCACACCAACCAGGTGTGAGGACATCTCTGTTCATAACCGATAAGTGGGTTTTCTACTTCCTTACAGGAAGTTTATCATACATATCGGGTATGATTTACTTACAACTGGTAAGTAGTTTTTCTGTGCATTTTCTCACATAATCCCACTCACCCATGAATACAGTGAATTCCTCTCAAGTGGCTTTTTGCGTTTACGCGAGCTTGTCTTGGCTAGCGTTTCCCGGTACTTCGTGTTCCTACATGATATGAACATCCTTGTTCATTATCCTTTGACCTAATAGTCTTCATTCACCATGAATGGATAAAATATCCAAACTTTTCAATTATTTGTAATTAGGTCCCTAAAGTTCTTTTACTTTAACTTTAGATCCCTAATGCCAATTTTTCCCTAAATTGAGTCACGAAACTTCAAAAATTTACTTTGGAATCTCAATTTATTCAAATTTATGAAAGGGGTTCAAGTTTCCCAAATTCCCATTTTGGTCCCCAACTTTTACAAAATTACCATTTTGCCCATACTTTACAAAAATTGTAAAGTTGACCCCAAAAATACCAAAAATTGACCAATTATTCCTCCAACATCTTTTCCATGCCTAATTCACACTCAATTTTAGGAAATTGCACTTTAGTCCCTCGAATTTTTGAAATCCCCAAAATTTTCCCCCAATTTCAACCATTAAACCTGATCGGACTTGATTTCATCAAATTGATCGATCAATCAAAGTTAATTGTTAAAATTGAAGGTGGATTTGAGTTCCTACACATCCATACAATTCAATTGCACTTTGAATTGAATAAATTAACGCTTCAATGAGGTCAAACGGAGCTTCGTCGAAAAACTGAACGGACAGAGAGAAAGCTTCGAAAGCGTACCGTCGGCGGCACGGCGTTCTGAGTTTTATATCTAGGCAGATAACTCTCGTCCTGAGGTTTCTCCTAGAATCAAGAATAACCTCAATTAATGTTGAACTGAGGGAGAATTTGGTTAGTAAAAATTAGTCAGTTCTCTCTAGCACCGATCGAAATTTATAGAGGGGATCCAAATTGGCTTACCTTTCCATTCTAATTTGGTCATAGGAGGGTTGATGGAGTGTTTGGGAAGCTTGGTTTGGCCTGGTGAGGGCTAGAATTGGCTATTTTCAGCTCAACCAAAATAGGGCAGCTTTGGTTTGCCGAATCTGCTTCACTATGACTATTTAGGTCACTTGGGATCCATAAATTTTTTGGTTTGCCTTTTATCTATCGGTTTTGATTAATAAACCAACTCAATTTTCTCTTTGGAAATGACCGGTTCTTTTCTCGGTGATTTATAAACTGGTTAGACAGAGGGTCCCTAAGCTCCCTATATAAAGAGCTCCCCTCCATTCATTCTCCACAAAACTCAATTCCTCTCTCTCCCTCTAGAGTGCTTCATTTTTCAATATAGCTCAAACTAGAGCTCTAACTTGGGCACTTTCTTTAGCCTCAAAAGACGAATTCGGGTCCTAGTGACTCGGGAGGAAGTCAGCTACCTGACGCCTACCTCCAATCGACCCGAGGATCGCTAAAGAAGCACTGACGGCTCAAATAGTGAAACAATTTTTGTGAAGTGAAGATGCTTTGTTTCGATCGATCAAAATTTGACCAATTCAGACCTCTTGTGACCGAATGGGTCCTCTCATAGTCTCCACGATCTTCACACGACCTCTTTAGAGGTGAAAGGTAAGCCAATTTGGCCCCCTCCATCGTTACAGTTTGGTTCTAGAGAGAGAAAGTGACAAAGTTCATTGATTAAAATTTCGCTGATCCTGACAGCAATTGCCCCGATTCTTGATTTTAAGAAGACATTGAGGACAAGAGCTAACTTCCCCAAACAAGAATTCGGATCACCGTGCCCCTGATAGTAAGCTTTCGAAGCTTTATCTCTCTATTTCCAGTTTTCCAGCGAAGCTCTGTTTGAGTTCATTTTGGACCCAAACCTTGCAATTCAAAGTGCAAATGGATTGTATGGAAGTATAGAAACTAATTCATACCACCAATTTGGGAAAAATAACCCTAATTGAATGACAAATTTGAACAAATCAAATTTGGTTGGTAGAGAGGGTTAGAAATTAGGGAAAAATTGAGGATTTCCGAAAATTGAGTGACTTCCATGCAATTTCTCAAAATTGAAGGTCAATTGGCAATAAGAAAGATGTTGGAGAACCAATTGGTCAATTTTTGAATGAATCGGGGCCAATTGGCCATTTTTGGAAAGTAGGGGCAAAATGGTAATTTTAGAAAAAAATGCGGACTAATTTGGGAAATTTGGAAAATTCAAGCCCCATCTACATTTTAAAGTAAATTAAGGACCCAAGGAGGACATTGGAACACCTTCGGACTTGATTGAGAAAAAATTGAACACTAGGGACCTAAAGTCAAGAAGTATGAACTTTAGGGACCTAAGTGCAATAAACAAAAAATTTAGGCCTAGTAGCCAATACTTGAAAAGCTAGAAGGCTTTCACGACAATCCCTAACTTATAAAAATGGTCAAACCATTAAGGGACACTTAAGATCTATCCTTATCATCACCGCTTGTTGGTGTGATGAGTTAGAAGGAAATTTTGTCAGAAGTGTTTTCCCCTAACTGTGTGGCATTGTTTAAACCATTTGGGAGACCTTCTTGACGAGAGGTAGAACAACTCTAACAGGCTAGGGACCTCGAATTTGAACTCATTGGGCTCAAGGCCCAATTTTAGAAAAATGTGTGAAGTGATCCCAAGGCCAGTGCACATGGGTTGAAGCTCATAAACAAACATAAAATAGGAACAGCCATGAAAACTCTCATTAAAAGTGGAAATATTTTTGTGATTGTCCATGGTACTATGTCAAGGCTGAAAAGGCTTGATGGGCTAACGACAATGCACCGGAGCCAGGTCGACAGACTAGCCAAACAAACAACTGTAGGCCGGGTTGAGTGTCGTGGCAGATGGACCATCAGTACCAAAGAGAATGGCCAAGTATATGAAAATTATTTTTTGTGCATGCACTTTGTTTTAGGACCATTAGGATGCCCAAGGGGGAACTGATGAGTTCTAAGGGCTACTGGGTGACATGGTGGTGATAAGAGAAGTGAAGAGCTACTGTGTTTGGGCTTCTCATCATGCCAATTAGTCATAAAGCTATTGTGTTGGGGCTTCTTGTGCATAGAGACTTGCGTGTGGGTGGGATGATGTCTCCGTCCTCTTATGGACACAAAGTTATGTGGAGTTCAAGGGCTTGGTGCCTGGGGCATCACTCAAACTCAAGTTTGAAGTTAGGGACTTCTATTATGGTGGATGGTAAAGAAGCTCTGATCTATAAGTTGGTGCAATGGGCGTGCTTCACCGGAGATTGAGTGTACTATTTATGATAAAGGGTGTGTCTTTGTTTGCTAAATGGCTCCCGAGACAAGGGAATGTGCTAAAAGATCTAGACACACAAAGGCTTAAAAAGGATGAAAGGATTTTAAAAGAACAATGTGCTAAAGGTTTTGATACACTATGAATACTCTTGGAAACTCACTTCCAACATCTGCTTACTGAGTTGTAGTGACTCACCCCTCCCTTTTTCCTTTTTTAGGAAAGAGGAATCCTAACCAAGAGAGCCCACCAAGATGAACCCAAAGTCAGGTACGCTTAAAGTTCTTTAAGCTTTTCTTTAGTTTTGATTAATGCTCTTCTAGGAGACAATTCCATAAATTTTGCATGGCTCCTCATGTCTAAAAGAAGGGGGAAACCCTTCTTGAACCAAAGAAGTAGCGGTTGTTCACGGGGATATGATCAAATCAGGTCGGGGCGTGACAACTTGAGTGGTATTAGAGCTGTATTCTGTCAAAACCATTGTCAAAACTATGACCTGACACTAATAAGATCTAATAACTCTATAGGAAGAAGAGTCCCTAGGAAATTCATAGTTTGAACTCGCCCCACTCACGGACCCTTGAAAAAGGCCCCTACCACAAGCAAGAAAAAAAACCAAAGACTGGCTAAATTAGAAAAGAGAGTACTGAAGGACATGGCTGTAGACAATAGGAAACTTATTGGGGAAGTACTGAAACAAGCCAACATAGTAAATCCCTTCCCAAGACAAGAAGAACCCATAACTCCTCTAAGGGACCTAACACCTCCCCCATCACCACGTCAGCAAAAAAGTACCCCACCTCAAAGGGAGGCCTAGAACAACTACTAGGAGGCTCACACAACTTTCATGAAGGTTTTACAGGAGCCCTCACCAGCCCAACGCAACTTAGACCCCACCAAATTGATAAAGTGGGCTAATGAGTGTGAAGCTAAAATGTTGGGAAGTTACGAGCTTGAGTTATTCCATGGGGTCTGCCCTCATAGGGATACTCGCCAGGAGTATAGATGGACATCCACAAGCTTGACGCCTTCGGAGCCCTCAAACTGTGAATCCCGAATCAATTTAGAGCGAACTCCTGGCCTATGACCCAAGAAATTAGAATGAGAGTAGTGAGAAATGCTTGTAATAAGCTGCATATGGCAATAACTATTTCCTTATATGAGTAAAATGCATATTTCCTTTTTACTATAACTCCTATTTGCAAGTTATCACACATCAAGTATTAGTTCCTAAAGCAACACATGAACCAAGATAGTACACGGAAGGACCACCTAAGTGTACAAGAAGGACCTTACCGAAATAAAAGGGTTAACACTAGGATAGCCTAACCTAAGCCCAAGTTAGTTCTAATAGGGATGAGGAAGTTCAAAAAGAGACCAAAACTTTAACTTTGTAGGAAGGAATCAAAGAGGGGTACATGGAAGGAGAGGCACCAAGGACAATCCTCAAGACAAGTAAAAAGGAGGACGACAAATTCTAAGGTTAAACAAGGTCTAAAAAGACAAGGAACCCACCAAGAAAGGGAATTGTGCAAAGAACAAGAAGGAAAGGACCCAAATGAAGACGAATTCGCAGACAAAGTGTTGTAGAAGAAGGCAAACACAAGGGAAACACGTTCTCAAAGGTTCAAGAGGTAAGATAAATGCAAGGAAAAGGTAAGTAAGAAGAATGTCTAGGATAAAAAATGCAAGGATCAAGAAAGGACCAGTGACCAGACCCCAAATCATGGAACGGGTTAAGTAAGACGTTCGCAAAGTGATCAAGAAATGGTGAGGACAAGAAAATCCAAACTTTTCCTTAAGGAGGTCAACTAGAGGGGAATACGATTGAGAGTAAAAGCAGGGTACATAGGAAGTACACATAGGATCCCCTCAGAAAGGGCAAGCGCAAAAAAATGTCCTCTAGTAGTTCTAGGGTAGGGCACAATAAAGGTAAAGAAGAGAAGCAATGTGCTAAAAAAGGGAATCCTAGAAGGGTGTATACGACTAAAGACTGCTTGAAGGGACTATAGATGGACGGCGGAACATAATGTGGAGTACAAGGAACAAACCTCATATTCATGAACACCCCCCCGAAGGGAGGATAAGGGAGGAATAAGGAATTGGAGGACAATGAAGAATTAAGGGTGGATAAACACACAAATATCAAAGGGGTGTGAGAAATGGGAGGAAGGAAAAGTCTTCAAGTGGTTATAGGGAGGTTGAACATGAAACTCCCACGACAGAAGTCCCTATGTACAAGGAAAAAGGTAGGAAGTGAGACCATAAAAAGGGAAATTGACAAGTTAAGTAACCGATAGATGGATCATGTAAACCCTGCACTTTTGAGTTAAGAAAAATTGGGAAAAGAATCGGTCAAACCGAGTAAGAAAATCGAGTCAGTTTACATTTGAGAACATGCAATATGGAAATTTACAACTTACGGGTGATCTAAAGGGTTGATTAAACCTTGGAAAAAAATTTAAGAAACTTTAGAAAACAAAAACCAAATTGGTTCAGGTGAACTAGATATTATAAGAACTTTAAAATTAAGTGTGCTTGCTTGAGAATAGTATGAGGATGGGTGACCTCCTGGGAAATATGAATTTTTTTTATAACCCAAAATTTTAGTTAAAAATTTTTCTGTACACCTTATCATAAATAACCATAAATTAATATATATTTAATTATTGTAATTAATATCAATGATTTAATACCGAAATTAAATTATTAGAATTAATATCAAAATTAAATTATTGGAATTAATACAAATAATTTATGGCAATATTAATACTAGTAATAAATCTCGCCCATTTAATACACGGGTTTTACGCCTATATAAAGAGGTCATCCCTATTTCATTCTCCTCACACCTGAACACTTCTCTCTCTCTCTACTACTCCATTTCCCAGTAAAGCTCGAACAAGAGCTTTGACTTGAACAAAGGTCGGGCTCTTTAGAACCAGCTCTCTCTAATGCTCCATTTCCCAGTAAAGCTCGAACAAGAGCTTTGACTTGAACAAAGGTCGGGCTCTTTAGAACCAGGGAGAAGATAGCTATATGATAGCAAACTCCAGTCAATCTGAGAATCGTTGGAGAAGCACCGACATGATGGAATAGTGAAGCAACTCCGGCGGACCGAAGCTGCCCTATTTTGGCCAAGCTGAAATTGGCCATTTCAAGCTCTCCTCATGCCAAACCAAGCCCTCCCAACACTTCCTCAGCCTTTCCACGACCGAATTAGGACCGAAAGGTAAGCCAATTCGGCTCCCCTTTACAATTTTCGATCGGTGCTAGAGAGAGAGTCAACCGAAATTCAATGATGAAATTCTAATCCAATTTCGCATCAATTGATGCAATTCTTGATTCTAGGATGAACCTCAGGATAAGACCTATCTGCCCAGATCAAAAGCTCAGACCGTCGTGCCTTCACCGGTGAGTAATCAAAGCTTTCTCTCTCTACAATTCTTTTTCCGGCGAAGCTCCGTTTGAGCTCGTTCTGACGTTAAAATCTGTGATTTAAAGTTTCTTAGAATCGTATGAACATGTAGGAACTCAATTTCAAATCCAATTTCAATAATTAAAAGTGTTTGATCGATCAATTTGATGAAATCAAATTCGGTAGTGTTGAAGAGTTGAAATTGGGGGAAAATTTTGTGTATTTTCGAAATTCAAAGGGCCAATACAATTTTATGAAATTGAGGGCCAATTGGGCATGAAAATAATGTTGGAGGACCAATTGAAGAATTTTGGAATTTTTGGGGTAAAACTTACCATTTTTGTAAAAGAAGGGCAAAATGGTAATTTTGGGAAAATTGGGGGAACACATTGGAAATTTGGGAAATTAAACCCCTTTTTGGTGAAATTGAATAAATTGAGGTCCCAACATAAATTTTAAAAGTTACGGGACTCAATTTTAGGAAAAACCGATATTAGGGACTTAAAGATAAAGAGAAATAACTTTAGGAAACTAATTGCAAATAACTAAAAGTTTGGGTTTTCTCATTCATTGGAGATGAATGAAGGTTGTTATGCCGAGTAATAATGAACAATGTTGTTCATATCGTGTAGGAATGCGAAATATCGGGAACGCCAGCAAGGACAAGCTCGCGTGAATACAAATAACCAATCATGTGGAATTCATAACATTAACGGGTGAGTGGGTTTATAAACATCATACCCGATTGGGATAATAAGCGCACCTAATAATTTAAAAACCACTTACCGGTTGTGAGTGGAAATTTTATGTCATACCCAGTAGGGAATGATAAGTACCTCGATATAAAAACCCACTATTTAGTGGTATTTTAATCATCACCACTTAGAGAAAGTGATGTGAAAATTATGCAGAAAAACTACTTACAGTTTTTGTAAGTAGATCATACCCGGTTGGTATGATGAGACTTCCTCGAAGGAAGTTGAAAACCCGTACATCGGTTATGAACGGAGATGTCCTTATACCGGTTGATATAATGGACAGTGAAAACCTATTTTGTCGGAAGTGTTCCCCCCTGACTGTGTGCCAATGCTTAAACTATTTGGGAGACCTTCTTGACGGGAGCTCGAATAGCTCTTATAGGCCGGGGGCCTCGATTTTGGAACTTGCGGGCTAGAATGCCGAATTTTTTGAAAATCTCGTACAGTGGGCCTAAAGCCAGTTGGCACGAGCACGAGCTCATAAACGAACATGATATATGTGCCGTAAAACTTAATAAGTGAATTGTTTGACCATGGTATCAAGATAGGACCGACATGCTCAGTCAACAAGTGGCAGTGCAACATGATAGGTTGAGGAACTAGTCAAGACTAACAACTGCGAGTTGAGTTGAGAGTCGGGGCCGTTGGACCAGTGGCACCACATATTACATGGCTTGATAAGAAAACATTGTTTGTGCATGCACTATGATTACGAGATCATCAAGACGCCCATGAGGGGTAGTGATGTGTCCTAAGGGCCCTGGACGACCCGGTGAGTATAAGGGCAGATCGTCGTTCCAGGTGTCTGTGCGAAATCTGGAGTAGCACCAAGCTCATGAGACCGGGGTAGGGATAGGATGAGGTCTCTGTTCTCATACGGACACGAAGAAGTGATTTCGGGATTGTGGGTCGGATGTCACGTACATCCACTCATTCCCAGGGTAGAAGTGGTTGTACTTCTATTCGGGTGGCAGGAAAAGTCGCTCCGAAGCCACTAGCTGGTTCAGTAGTGATACTGAGTTGCGAATGTGTGTAACCTTCATGATGAAGGATGTGTGTTGGGTGATGACACACCGATAACTAAGAAATAATGGAAAAACCCAAATTTTTAAATGAAGGAATTTTTTTGAAAAGAAAGGAGTCTGGCACACTTTACATAAATGTTTTTCTTAAAAATTAAAAGTAGACCTTTGAAAACCCATTCACTGAGTAGTCGTACTCACCCCCTCCCTTTTATCCCTTTCAAGAAATTCTGAAAAGTCTACCTTGAAAGACCATCAACTAAGATGCCTGTAAGACAAGTATGTAAAGTTTAAAATTTCATGCAGTTTTGATTATGCTATTCCAGGAAATGGTGCAGATTTAAAGGACGCCTTACTCTTTACAAATTATAATAAGGGGAAACCCTTTAATAAACTGAGAAAGTGGCGGTTGTCCATGGGGATCTGACCAAATCGGGTTGGGGCATGACAGATCATAAGAGATTCAACTCGATATAAGGAACCTTGAAAGGGATATAAGTTGGTAAGGATGGATTGAAAGGAGGAAAGTCTTTGTGTAAAGATATCACTGGAGATCAGGAAGGAAATGAATGTGAGAAAAACCGCAAATAAGTCAGCAAATCCAAAAGTGGATAGGAAACACAGTAGTTGGAATCGAGAAAACCAATAAGGGAGATGAGGAAGGACGAGTAAATAAGGAGAACCAAATACTCATGAACAAGCACAACGTCAAGAAAAAGGGACAACTGAACAACACCGGGAGTAGACGAGAAACACTACAAGGTGACAAGAAGGAGCGAAGCATAGTAACTCCTAGAAGATGGGAAAGGCATAACTACCATCAAGGGGCGACCTAGGATTGTAAGGGAAAAGACAAAATCTAGAATGTGTCTTGCCACAAGGGATATGTGGGTCCAACAATCCCAAGAGAAAATGTGATTCATGTAAGCAAGAAACTGTTAGTTAAATATGACAAAGAGAAACATAAAACTGGGTGAAGAGAAATTATAATACGAAAAGGATGTAGGAAGGACCAAAAATTAGAAAGAGATAGTATCAAGTCACGAGATGTAAGACAAAATGCCTGAAAGGACACCGAGCTAAGGTTTCCAACGACAATGGAAAACAGATAAAAACGGGGATGGTCATACAATTATGGGACACACAACCCAAAGACATGGATGAAAACCTTCAAGAGGAAGGGCCTTACCCTAAGCAGAATAGGAAGTGGACTTAAAGGTATACTTTCTGACTAGTGGGTAAGACATACCAATTCGGGACACACTTCACTGAGTGAGTGGATAATGGAATGAAAGAGAAATACCTCTAGTACGTGGTTTAAAAAGGGCTAAGTGAAGGAACAACCAAAGGAGGTATCACGTCAAGCAAACCGCAAGTCAACATCAAAGGGGAAACTATTCCCAATAAAGGGTACGTAAGTATGTTTTGAGGACAAAACCCCTAAAAGGAGGGGAGAGTTGTAAAACCCGTCCTCTCAAATCAAGGAAACCGAGAAAAGAACCAGAGACTTACAAAATGAAAAACTGAACTATCTTATGAATAGAAAAATGGTGAAGAAGGGGGTAAAAGTAGGAAATTTTAAAATCCCAAGTGACCTAAAACTTAATAAAATCATGGGGGAGAACCATGAGCTGAATTGGAGGAGAAAATTGGACTAGTTCAAGGTGAACCGGACTTGAATCAGATTAAACTAGGGTGGACCATGGTGAACCTTTTCACTAATTCATTTTTCATGGTGGCTTCAATAGAATAATTTGGGAAATTGAGGCCACCATTGAATAGAAAATGAATTTAGACTAATTTAAAAATTTTTACTTTTGAGAAAACCAGTCGAATAGGGCCTAAACTGGCCGATTTTTATTTTCTCATCATTGGACCCGATCGGACTGGACCGGTCAACAGTCTAGCCAGTCAATAGACTGTTGACCAGCCAGTGCCCAATCAGCACGCGCGTGACCAATTAGCGTGCAACGCGTGTCAAGGAGTACTCTATCAGCTGGTCAACGATCAATGGTCAGTAGCCACACATACTGGATCAGCCAATAAGAAGTTGCCATGTGTCCGGTCAATCGTTCAATGCTGACATGGCATCTGAGTAGGTCAGCCAATAAGAAGTTGCCACATGGCATCACGTGGCTGGCTTGCACGTGCAGAACAGTGTCATTCTCCTCCTCCATTCGATAACACTATTCATCGAGGAAAGATTTCCTTTCCTTTTTTGGTGAAGGAAATTTGTTGTGATTTGGGAAATTTTTTATGTGGATGAGGACAACCAATATGGAAACTAGTTGAGCATAGGTGTCCTTGAGCTCCCTATATAAAGAGCTCCCCTCCATTCATTCTCCACACACCTCAATTCCTCTCTCTCTTTCTCTGAAGTGCTATGTTTTCCAATGAAGCTTGAACTAGATCTTCGACTTGGGCACTTCCTTTAGACTCAGAAGATGAATTTGAGTCCTACATACTCGGGAGGAAGTCAGCTACTTGACGCCTACCTCCAATCGACCCGAGGATTGTCGGAGAAGCTCTAACGTGCTGAAATAGTAAAGCACCTCCAACGGAATGAAGCTACTTTGTTTCGATCAATCAAAATTTGACCAATTCAGACCTCATGCTGCTAAATTGAGTCCTCCCATAGTCCCCACGACCATCACATGACCTCTACAGAGGTAAAAGGTAATCCAATTTGGCCCTCCTCCGTTGTTATAGTTCAATTTGAGACAGAGAAAGTGACATAGTTCATTGATCAAATTCTTGCTGATCCTGGTAGCAACTGCCCTGATTCTTGATCCTAGGAGGACCCTTAGGACAAGGCTAACTTTCCCAATCAAGAACTCAGATTGCCACACCCTCGACAATAAGCTTTTGAAGCTTTCTCTCTCTCCATCTAGTTTTCCAATGAAGCTTCATTTGAATTTGTTTTGGACCCAAATCCGACAATTCAAAGTGCAATTGGATTATATGGAAGTATAGAAACAGATTCATAATACCAATTTGAGAAAAAATAACCCCAATTCAACAACCAATTTGAAGAAATCAATTTCGATCAATAAAGAGGGGTAGAAATTGGTGAGCGGGCTTACTAACATCATACCCAGTTGGGATGATGAGCACATTTTAAATTGAAAAACTACTATGAGTGGGACATTTTAAACATCAGACCTGGTTGGTGTTAAAATTACCTTTTCTAAATGAAAACAACTATTTGTGGGTTTATCTAATGTCACACCTGGTTGGGGTGATGTGCACTTTTACAAAATGAAAAACCTACTTACCCATTGTAAGTGGGATTATTTAAACATCGTACCCAAATGGTATGTTGAACTTTTTTACTGAAAGGAAAAATCCACCTACCGATTGTTTAACCTATCCTTATCATGACACCCGATTGGTGCGATGAGTTAAAAGGAGATTTTGTCGAAAGTATTCTCCCCTAAGTGTGTGCTATTGCTTAAACTATTTGGGGGACCTTATTGACGAGAGCTAGAATAGCTCTAACAGGTTAGGAACCTCGTATTTGAACTCATAGGGCTCAAGGCCTACTTTTTTAAAAACTCGTGAAGTAGGCCCAAGTCTAGTTGGCATAGGTTGAAGCCCGTAAACAAACATAAATAGGAAGAGACCTAAAAACTCTCATTAAAAGTGCAAATAATTGTGTGATTTGCCATGATACTAAGTCAGGACCCACAAGGCTCGATGGAGTTTGAGAGCTTGGCGCTTGGGGCGTCACTCAAACTCAAGGTAGAAGTCAGGGACATCTATCATGACGGACAGTAAAGATGATACGATCCACAAGTGGGTGTAGTGGGCGTGCTGCACTGGCAAATGTTTGTACCCTTTATGATAAAGGGCGTGTGTTTTTTTGCTAAATGCCTCTCGAGGCAAGGGGATATGCTAAAAGAGTTAGACCCACAAATGTTTATAAAGGATGAAAGGCTTTTAAAAGAACAATGTGCTAAAAGTTTTGATAAACTATGTATACTCTTGAAAACTCACTTCCAACAACAGCTCATTGAGTTATAGAAACTCACCCCTCCCTTTTCCCTTTTCAAGAAAGAGGAAACCTAACCAAGGGAACCCACAAAGATTAACCCCAAGTTAGGTACGCTTAAAGTTCTTTAAGCTTTTCTATAGTTTTGATTAATGCTCTACCATGGGACAAGATCAGAAATTTCACCTGGCTTCTATTTTCTAAAAGAAGGGGGAAACCCTTCATGAACCAAGGAAGAGGCGGGTTGTTCATGGGGATCTGACCAAACTAGGGCGGGGCGTGACATACATAGAGTTGACATGCCTATTGGCTACCGTGTAGTTCCTACCCACCCTAGTGGACTAGATAAAGAAGTGTGCTGAAGTAAACCCCGTTCTCTCAACATAAAAAGCCAAAAATGAAAACCGAAAAATTTAGACAGAAAATCATAGTTCAAAGTGAACCACAATTGGTAAAGAGAAAACCAAAACATGAATTCAGACAATCCTAAGTGTTTAGTGAAGATCCAAAAATCATGTAAATGGATCATGAACCATATTGGATGTGAGAATTGGACTGATTCAGGGTAAACTAGACTTGAGCTGGGTTGAGCCAGCTTGAATCGAGGAGAACCGATTGAAAGATTCATTTTTTCTAGATGACATAAAAATATCAATTTGGGAAATAGAAGTCACCAATCTATAGAAAATGAATTTAGAATTTTTTAATTTTGAGAAAATCGGTCAAATCAAGCTTGAAGCAGCCAATTTTTTTTATTTTAAGTGACCAAACCTAGCTGGATTGAAACAGTCAACGGTCCAACTAATCAACGAATCGCTTGCTAGGTCAACTCCTAGTAACCACATACAATCAATTATCACATGACACATGGTGAAGTGTGTCAAGTGAGTCGCTCGGTCAGTGTCTAAAAGCATTGGCCAATTAGAGCATGACATGTATCCTAAGTCAACAAGAAATCCACATCATCGAAGACTGACAAATGAGAGAGAGATAGTGTCCTTAGTCAACGGTCAATTAAGGAGAAGCCTTGTCATTAGGGTTGACCAATGAGGAGCTGGCATGTGACCAAGGTATGAGGTCAACGATCGATTTGGATGTCGGAGAACGGTCAACCAATTAGAGGTTGATGTGAATCCGATTAAAGAGAGTACGGATTCACAAGTTCAATAAACCAGACCTACAATGGAGCTGAACACTTTGTCACCAAATGGGATAAATGATCACTTGAGACTTCAAGAGGGCCCAATCATAAGGTCAAGGACTAAAAGATTCAAAGAAGCTTTATATGGGCTAATTAAAGAGATTGCTGAATATTCAAATAGAAGCCCAAATGAAGAGCCCAAGATGAGCCCAATAGAAGGTCCAGATTTAATTAATAAGGAGAGATTTATAAATATAATAAATCTCTTAGGATAATATTAGGTAGTTAGATTAGATAAGGTTAGCTTATAACCATAATAGAATTTTTCCTCATTATGTGGGTCATTCGGTTGTTTTCTGAGCCTATAAAAGGCATACTCCACAGCATTGGAGAGACACACTTTAGAATTTATATATTGTGAGGTTTTATCTTCTTTCTATCTTGAAAGGGCTTTTGAACTTATCAGGTTTTTACCTGTGGCGTTCAAGCAATCAAGACTTATCATCCGGGGTTTTCTAAGAGTTCTTCGTAGAGGATTTGGGTGTGGCGTCTACATATCCCATACCTTGTTTCTCACATAAACAAGGTATATTCCATCTTTTCGCACTTGCGTCGTGAAAGTCTTGGGATCGTTGCCATATTTGGTGTAGGGTGTTGTCAGCATATTGGCAAGGTTCGCATCAGTTGGTATCGGAGCACATGGTTGCACGGCAAGTTCTATCCCATATTTTTATCTTGTTCTTTTTTTTTTTATCTTCTCTACCTATTTCTATTCTCTATAAAAAAATTATCATATTCTTCTATCTATCTTCTTTTTAGTAGGTTAAAAAAAACAAAAAAAAATTTGTGCCAAAAAAAGAAAGCAAAAAAAGTTCGTGCTAAAAAAAAGAGCAAAAAAAAATTCGTGAAAAAAAGAAAAAAGAAAAAAGTGGCATACAATTCTATCTTATATCTCATTCTTATTCTGCTCTATCTAAGTCTATTACTTCATTTCTTTCTTCTCTATTTAAATTTTACTCTTATTTCTGAGTCTATTCATACCTCTCACATAAATTGTTGGGAATTACTTTTTGAAAACCTTTATTGATTTGTCTTGATTGTTTCTCAAGTTGAACTACTTCGTAAAAAATGATTTGTTTTTAAAGTTCAATTTAGATTGAAGGAAGACATTCGAAAGGAAAAAGGCAAGAGTGTTTGAATCTTTAAGAAAAAGCCAATTGAGTGTGAAAACACGAGTGATTAAGAGAAATACGTGAGTGAGTGTTTGCAAGGTTCTTCTGTTATTTTTATCATTTGTAGGAACTCATGGCACAACGACGAGGAAATACGCAAAATGAAGAAGATTCCCAACAACCGATTCCAAATTTACAAATGCAAGCTATAATAAGCGAAATGAGACGAATGCAGAAGTACGAGTTTGAACCGCTTCATGAGCGAATTGATCAATTGGAAGAAGGAGTGAGGGGTTCGCGTCAACATACCCCTACTGAACAGCGACCTCGAAGCTTTCAGCCAAGACGTTTTGATCCACAAGAACCTGAGGAGTTCGATCGATATGCTCATAGATAACGACCTCGAGTAAATGACAACCTGGATAATATCAAGTTGAAGATACCTTCTTTTCAAGGAAAAACTGATCCAGAAGCGTATCTTGAATGGGAAAAGAGGATGGAGATGGTTTTTGACTATCATAATTACTCGGAGATGAAAAAGGTATGACTTGCTACTGTCGAATTTACTGATTATGCTATAATATGGTGGGATCAGTTGGTGAAGGAAAGGAAACGAAATCACGAACGCCCTGTGGAGTCTTGGGATGAAATGAAAGCGATCATGTGACGACGATTTTTTCCCAGCCACTATCACCGGGAGTTGTTCAATACACTCTAAAGGCTTACCTAAGGATCAAGAAGCGTCGATGAATACTTCAAGGAGATGGAGATTGCGATGATTCGAGCAAATGTGGAGGAAGACAGAGAGGCAACAATGGCGAGATTTTTGCATGGTCTAAACCATGAGATAGCTGACGTGGTGGAAATGCAATATCATGTTGAGCTCCAAGATATGGTACATCAAGCTATCAAAGTCGAACAACAATTGAAGAGAAAGAGTTTACACAAAAGGGGATTAAACAATGGTTCCTCGAACTCATGGAAACCATCCTCAAGGCGATTTGAGAGTCAGTCAACTCAACCTCAGCATGCTCCACTAAATGAGACAACCAAGCAGGCTGTGGCCCAAAATCAAGGTAACACCTATATCACAACTCCCAAAACTCGTGATATTAAGTGTTTCCGATGCCAAGGCAGGGGTCACATTGCAAGTCAATGCCCAAATAAGCGGGCAATGGTGATCAATGCTAATGGTGAGATTGAGACCGATGATGAAAAAGAAGATATCGATCCGGGGATGCCACCACTTGAAGATGCTGATGAATATGTAGAAGAAGGGGAATTGTTGGTTGCACGACGAACTCTTAGTGTTCATGCCCAAGAAGAAGAAAACAATCAGCGTGAGAACTTATTTCATACTCGTTGTTGTGTGAAAAATAAGGTTTGTTGTGTTATTATAGATGGGGGAAGCTGCACTAATGTAGTAGCACTGAGCTGGTGGAGAAATTGGCATTACCAACCTTAAAGCATCCGAAGCCTTATCGACTACAATGGCTGAACGACCAAGGTGAACTCAAGGTAACCAAACAAGTGTTGGTTGCATTTTCTATTGGAAAATATCAAGATGAAATACTATGTGACGTGGTACCAATGCACGCGTGCTATATACTTTTGGGACGACCTTGGCAGTTTGATCGTCAAGTTATGCATGATGGATTCACTAATAGGTACTCTTTTGTGATGAATAAGAGACCAATATCTCTTGTACCATTGACTCCAAGGCAACTTTTTGAAGATCAACTGAAAAAGAAAAAGGCAAATGAACAGAAATTACAAGAAAAAAAGAAAGGAGAAATATCAGAGTTGAAAAAAAAGAGGGAAAAGCCAGAAGTGGGAAAAAAAGAGAGTACAAGCAATTTTATTGCAAGAAAAAGTGAGATCAAGCGAGCTTTACTTTCACATCAGGCTCTTATTGTACTTATGTACAAGGACGCCTTTTTGAGTACTAACGATCTTGTCGGATCTTTGCCGAGCAATATTATTACTATTTTGCAGGAATTTATTGATGTCTTTCCTGATGAGATACCACCAGGTTTGCCACCAATTCGAGGAATTAAACATCAAATTGATTTAATCCCTGGGGCGACGATTCCCAACCGACCAGCAAATAGAAGTAACCCTGAGGAAACAAAGGAACTTCAACGCCAAGTCCTAGAGCTGATGGAAAAGGGGTATGTTCGAGAGAGTATGAGTCCATGTGCTGTGCCAGTGCTACTTGTACCTAAGAAAGACGGAACATGGCGAATGTGCGTGGATTGTCGAGCCATCAACAACATCACGGTAAAGTATCACCACCCTATTCCTCGTTTGGATGACATGTTAGATGAGTTGCATGGATCTTGTTTATTTTCAAAAATAGATCTTAAGAGTGGATATCATCAAATTCGAATGAAAGAAGGGGATGAATGGAAAACTGCATTTAAAACTAAACAAGGATTATATGAATGGTTAGTTATGCCCTTTGGATTGACTAATGCACCAAGCACTTTCATGAGATTAATGAATCATGTATTACGTGCTTTTATTGGGAGATTTGTAGTGGTATATTTTGATGATATTCTAATATACAGCAAGACCATGGATGAACATGTAGCACATTTAAGAGCTGTGTTAGAAGCATTAAGGCAACATAAGTTATTTGCCAACTTGAATAAATGTGTCTTTTGTTCGGATAAACTTGTGTTTCTTGGATATATTATAAGTTCAGAAGGGATTGGAGTTGACGAGGAAAAAATTAAGGCAATTCGCGACTGGCCGACACCTAATTCGGTAAGTCAGGTAAGAAGTTTCCATGGATTAGCTAGTTTTTATAGACGTTTTGTTCCAAATTTCAGTAGTTATGTTACACCTCTTACTACTGTTATAAAGAAAAACGTACCTTTTAAATGGGGTAATGAGCAACAAAATGCATTTCAATTGATAAAGGAAAAATTAACTACTGCCCCATTGCTCTCATTGCCTAATTTTTCGAAAATATTTGAAATTGAGTGTGATGCATCAGGAGTAGGTATTGGAGGTGTATTAATGCAGGAAGGAAGACCAATTGCATATTTCAATGAAAAGTTTAGTGGAGCAACCCTTAACTATCCTACCTATGATAAGGAGATGTATGCCCTAGTTCGAACTCTTCAAACATGGCAGCACTACCTATGGCCAAAAGAGTTTGTGATTCACACAGATCATGAATCTCTTAAACATCTCAAAGGACAACACAAGTTGAACAAACGCCATGCAAGGTGGGTAGAGTTCATTGAAGCATTCCCATATGTGATCAAGTACAAACAAGGTAAGGAAAATATAGTTGTAGATGCTCTATCGCGAAGGTACGCTATGCTTTCAATGCTAGATTCTAAATTACTTGGTTTTGATTATATCAAGGATTTGTATGCAAATGATCCTGATTTTTGTGAAGTGTTTAAAGGTTGTCGAAGTGGTTGGTTTGGAAAATTTTATTTACAAAATGGATTTCTTTTTCGAGAAAATAAATTATGCATCCCCCAGTCTTCTTTGCATGAGTTACTTGTTAGGGAAGCACATGGTGGAGGACTTATGGGACATTTTGGGGTAGCTAAAACTATGGCGATGATGCACGAGCATTTTTTTTGGCCCCACATGAAAAGGGATGTTGAGAAAATTTGTTCTCGATGCATTACATGTAAGGAGTCTAAGTCTAGGCAACAACCTCACGACCTGTATACTCCTCTTCCGATTCCTAATGCACCTTGGATTGATATTTCCATGGATTTTGTTTTAGGATTACGAAGAACTAAGAGGGGGAGGGATTATGTGTTTGTGGTAGTTGATAGGTTTTTGAAAATGGCACATTTCATTCCATGTCATAAAACTGATGATGCATCGAATGTGGCTGATTTGGTCTTTAGAGAAGTTGTCAGACTGCATGGTATGCCTAGAACTATTGTTTCTGATCGTGATTCTAAATTCTTGAGTTACTTTTGGAAAACCCTATGGGGTAAATTGTGAACCAAACTGCTGTTTTCAACATGTCACACACAAACTGATGGTCAAACAGAAGTAGTAAATAGGACATTAGGTACTTTATTATGTTCTATAATAAAAAAGAATTTGAAATCATGGGAAGATTGCTTACCACATGTTGAATTTGTTATAATCGTTCTGTTCATTCTACAACTAAGTTTTCACCATTTGAGATTGTTTATGGTTTCAATCCATTAACCCCTCTAGATCTAACTCCACTTCCTGTAGGTGAATTTGTGAATTTTGATGGAAAGAGAAAAGCAGAGTTTGTGAAAAAACTGCACGAGAAGACAAAGATGCATATTGAACGGATGACTAAAGTTTATGAAAAACAAGCAAACAAGGGCCGCAAAAGTGTCATTTTTTAACCTGGCGATTGGGTCTGGCTTCATATGAGGAAAGAACGATTTCCGGAACAAAGGCGATCAAAACTTCTTCCTAGAGGAGATGGACCATTTCGTGTGTTGGAACGCATTAATAATAATGCTTACAAGCTAGAGTTGCCTGGTGAGTATAGCGTGAATGAAAGCTTCAATGTTACTGATTTAATGCCCTTTGATGTAGGTGATGAAAAAACAGAAGATCTGAGAACAAATCATTTTCAAGAGGGGGAGAATGATGTGAATCCGATTAATGAGAGTACGAATTCACAAGTTCAATAAACCAGACCTACAATGGAGCTGAACACTTTGTCACCAAATGGGATAAATGATCACTTGAGACTTCAAGAAGGCCCAATCACAAGGTTAAGGGCTAAAAGATTCAAAGAAGCTTTATATGGGCTGATTAAAGAGATTGCTGAATATTCAAATAGAAGCCCAAATGAAGAGCCCAAGATGAGCCCAAGAAAAGGTCCAGATTTAATTAATAAGGAGAGATTTATAAATATAATAAATCTCTTAGGATAATATTAGGTAGTTAGATTAGATAAGGTTAGCTTATAATCATAATAGAATTTTTCCTCATTATGTGGGTCATTCAGTTGTTTTATGAGCCTATAAAAGGCATACTCCACAGCATTGGAGAGACACACTTTGGAATTTGTATCTTGTGAGGTTTTATCTTCTTTATATCTTGAAAGGGCTTTTGAACTTATCAGGTTTTTACCTGTGGCGTTCAAGCAATCAAGACTTATCATCCGGGGTTTTCTAAGAGTTCTTCGTAGAGGATTTGGGTGTGGCGTCTACATATCCCTACCTTGTTTCTCACATAAACAAGGTATATTCCATCTTTTTGCACTTGCATCGTGAAAGTCTTGGGATCATTGCCATATTTGGTGTAGGGTGTCGTCAGCATATTGGTGAGGTTCGCATCAGAGGTCGACATGTGGCAATGCCATGTTGGAAGGCCATAATCAATTAGAGGCTAACAAGTGGCGACTAAAGTTAGATGGGAAAACTAACAAATATAAATCAACCAATTAGAGGACGCCACGTGATATGGTTAACCAATAGTCAGATCTAGTCAAAGCCATGTCAGACAAAGTGACAATTGGGAAGTTGCCACGTGTCTGGTCAACGAGTCAACAAATGACTCAGATGCTGAGTAAGGTGCCATGTTAGTAAAGCCAACACATCATAGGGCAGCATGTGGCATTGAACACATGCGAAGCTGATACATGCAAGCATAGTGTCATCTTTAACCTCTAAATGAGCAGGGAAGAGAAAGGCCAAAATGGCTACCATTACTCCGATGGCCAATAAATCTCTTTGACAAAATATTAAATCAGAGAGTTAATGGCCAACCGATGGATGAACGGATAGAATGGTCAGTCCCTGAGTTCCCTATATAAGAAGCTTTACTCCATTCATCCTCTTCATCCCTTAAAAGCTTGGAAAAGATGAACTGCTCTAGTTTCCGATTATCTCTGAACTAAAGCTCTGACAAAAACCCTTTTCTCCTCCTTAGATTGCTAATTGGGCTTCCCTAGAACCGAGAAGAAGTCCTCTACATTGCTAGAAATCCCCTTCTGTTTGAACATCACCAGAGATGAGCTGGTGAGTCTACACAATACAGTCTTTATGATTGTCGAGAAGTAGAAGAAAATTTTGATCTGAATTTCAGTGACCTCAAGCCTCCTAGGGCCAGGACGACCCTCTCACAACTCTCCACATCTGAGTATAGTCCTCCCTGAGCCTTCGAGTTATGAAATTGTTATCACCCTTCGTTGGAATAGTGAATTTATAGTGAGAAAACTACTTAAACTTTGCTAATCGAATTCTCCCTATTGATGGAACCAATTGAGATGAATTTGGATCCTAGAAGGATACACTCGACGAGAACTAGCTCTCCAAATCAAGAGCTCTGGAAACCACGTCCTTACTAGTGAGAATAAAATCTTTCTCTCTCTAGAAGTATTTTTTGATGAAGCTTTGTTTGAGTAATTTGGGGATTTTTGAAAATTTGGAGTTTTTTTTACAATTGATATAAAAAGGGTCAATTGAGTATTTAAATGAAATTAGAGGTTCAATTGAAATTAAAATGATATTCGGGGAATTTAATTGCAATTAAAAGTAATTAAAATGCTTTATTTGTATTTTAAAATAATTTTATATTAAATAAATTTATTTGAGTAGAATATTACAAAAAAAATAAATTGGGGAAATTATGGCAAATATTTTTGAATTGATTTGTCAAGAAAATATGCTTAGAGATTTATGTATAATTAAAGAAAGCATAGGGATCTAATCTATCTCGGCTTGGTTTCTAACCCTGTGAACAACCCGTCACCTCTTATTGTACTAAAGTTATATTTCTACCAAGATAGACTAGGAAAGGTAAATGCTTGTAAGCTTATATGTTTTCCATAACAAAATTAACAAAATGACTTAATAGAAATTACCTTGTTGTGGTACTTCTCACTTGTTGCTCGATTTTCAGCCTTCTTGTTATATAAACTTTACTAAAAGGGGTTTATGGGAGTGGGGTGAGTTCGTTAACTCAATTAATAGGATTTACAGGATATCATGACCTTCTATCCATGGTTAAGTATGCACTTAAGCAAAAACATTTTCTTGTTTGAAAATATGATAGACAAGCATATACTTGCCTTATCTTTTACAAAAGATTGTCATAAAGCTTTTTGCTCATTTCATCAACTTGGAGTAGACTCCTTTCTATTTATAGGGGTTTCATTTAATAAACCTACTCGCGTTTGTTCCCAACAAACATACAAACACCCTTTATACATAAAGGGATCAAACAGTCACAAAACAGACTCTCATAGACTAACAACCTTGATCTATTCCACTAGTGGCTCAGAGCGAATTTATCGTTTACCCTGGTGAGAGGCTACAACCTCTCACCACAAGCCAATGTGAGTGCCATCACTTATTCCACATACTTATCAATACATCGATCACCAGATATGTGGAGGTGAGATCTCACTCTTCAATCCTCTTGGTCTCAATGCGCATGAAGCTCCTAGAGCTTCAAGATATATTGGAAGAGTGTTTTCTACCCTTGCAACAACCTTGCTATACAATAGCCCTTAGAACCAATACTACTCCGTATTGGGTGCATCTTTGGTCATGTATGGTTGCAATCACATACAAAGATATCTTGATTTAAGACATTTATCTTTGTGCTACTAGCCCAACAGGTTGCAACCTAGCTTAGGCATAATAGCTTAAACAATTATTATATGATTGTGATAATTATTGACAGACTCTTTAATCAAACTTATTAACGGGACTAGACCCGTTTCCATTGGCCTTCGACCCACTTGTGAGGGATTTTCAAGACCTAGCCCTAGGGCCCACTTCATTTGTTAGAAAACGGTGGCCTTGGGACCACTTGTGCGAGATTTTCTAAACCTAGCCTTGGAGTCCACTTCATTTTCAGAAAACCATGGCCTTGGACCCACTCACAAAGTACTAGATCTAGCCCACCATTGTCGATCATGGGCCTCACCCATATCCTGCATCTATGGTCGGACTAGACCATAACCCTTGAGGTGTATCCATACACTATTTATGGGTTGTCCTAACATCATGCTTCATGCCATCATAAAAAATATAGCCCCAAATACTTCAGGCATATTCACACAGTCAGGGGGTTATATTTATGGAAAATCAGGTTTCAAATAGAAGCATGATCTTATCGTCGATCCAATCGGTCCCGATTTAAGAAATCCCACTCACTCATATTTCGAGAATTGGTCGTCCTTAGGATTTCCAAGCTTGACGTGCCTTTCATTTGCACAAACTTGTAGGTGATACATTCCTACAACATATTAGGTAATGAGGTTCCAAGCATTAAAGTAATTACACTTAAGCCACGTAACTTTCCAAAATTACGTTTTTATCCCTAAGTTATACCCTAATTCAGATTAGGTCCCAAAGGTTGTCAATTTTTCAATTTGGGTCCCAATATACCTTAAATTTCCAATTAAGCAAGTAATTTCTTATTAATTACTGAAATCCCTAATTTTTTTTAAAATTGCTATTTTGTCACCAAACATTCAAAAAATTGCAATTAAGTCCTCTAACTTGAATTACATCAATTCAACCTTAATTCATCCGAATTGAGTCCAAACATGATACTAATTCATTTCAAGCTTTAAAACACTAGATTTGGCTTAAAAAAGAGCTCAAATGGAGCTTCACCTGAAAACCGTTCTAGAGAGAGAAAGCTTCGACTACTCACTGGTGAGGATCCAACGATCGAAGTTTTTACTTACACTGAATTGCTCTCTTCCTAGGGATCCTTCTTGGATCAAACCGCATATCAATTGGTGGCTTGAGTAGTGCGAATTGCTTCAATTAGTTTTCGGGAAAAACATACAATGAGTAATCATTTCCGACGAAGAGTGACAAAGGGTACTTGCCACTACGGTTCAGGAAAGGTCTATGCATCTCTAGGGAAGGACTTGGGAGCTTGCTTTGGCTTGGGTTGGCCTGAGAGTAGATGAAATTGAGCTTGATCGAGTTTGTTCGTGAACAACTAAGGTAGTGAAGGTGCTGTGCAAGCTTGTCAGCGCTTCTCCAACGATCCTCAAGCTGAATAGAGTATGCATTCATGTAGCTGACTTCCTAAGGATTCTAGGAAACACAAATTCGTCCTCGGAGGTGGAGAAAAGTGCCCAAATCAGAGCTCTTGTTCATGCTTCATCAGAAAAAGGAGAACTTTTGTTCTTCTTCACGCGTTTGAGCAATGAGGAGGACAGATGGTGAGTAGCTCTTTATATAGGGAGCTCGGGGACTGACAGGTCTATCCACTCATCGATCACTCGGCCACAATCTCTCCCATTTACGGCCATGCTAGGAGGATTTTTCAGTTGTCGGTGTAATGGCGGCCAGACGATGTCCTTATCCGCTAGCTTTGAGAGGTTAAAGATGACACTATGCACGCGCATACTAGCTAGCACCTGATACACTATGATTGTTTGGCTTTGCTGACGTGGCTTCCCACTCTGCGTCCAAGTAGTCCGTTGGCACGTTGATCAGACATGTGGCGACCTCCCATTGGTTCTTCATTCCAATGTGGTCACTAACCATATTTGACCGTTTGTTGACCGTGACACATGGCATCTTCTGGTTGGCCAATTTAAATTTGGCCTTTTCCTACCTCATGTAGTGTTCCAAATGCCATGTGTTAGCCTCTAATTGTTTGTGGTAGTCAAGCTCTTCCACATGTCAACCTCTAATTGGTTGATTGTTCTCAAGCATCCTAGTCGGTCACTGACATGTGGTAGCATTGCTACGTGTTAGCACCTCATTGGTTAACCTTGTTGAAGAGGCTTATCCTTAGTTGATCGTTGACTGAGGACACATGTCGCTCTCCCATTGGTCGATCATTGGTGATGTGGCTTTTCTTTCATGACTGAGGATAAGTGTTACGCTCTAATTGGTGAGTGATTCCAAGGACTGATCGAGTGACTAACTCGACTGTTTGGATGCTGACTTGGTAGGCTGTAAATCCTACCCTTTTGAGCTAAGGAAGACCGGGAAAAGAACTAGTCAAACCAAGTGAGAAAATCAAACCGGTTCACAAACCCAATCAATTGTGAATAGGCAATTTAAGAATTTACAACTCCCAAGTGATCCAAAGGGTTCATAATACTATGGAAAATAACATTAGGACGAATTGGAAGAGGAAAACTAGACGGGTTTGGATGAACCGGGTCTAATAGGATTGAACCGGTTTATGAACCGATAGAGAAAGGGTATACGGGAAATTTATGGATCCCTTGTGACCCGAAGAGATTTATAAACCATGGGAACAAATCTTAGAACAAAGTGGGAGAGAAAAACCAGATCGGTTCGGGTCAACCAGACCCAAACCGGATTGAACCAGTTTAAGGATCGAGTAGGTTTATGAACCGGAATCGATAAAGAGATAGTAAACCAGGAACTTTATGGACCCTAAGTGACCCAAGGAGTCACAAAAATCATGGAAATGGACTTGTGAAGGAATTGGGGATAAAAACCAAACCGGTTCAGGTGAACTGGATCCGAACCGGTTCGGACTAGTTTGAACCACTATTGAACTGAATCCTAAATTCATTTTTCTTGGTGGCTTAAATAATTCAAATTGGATTTGAGGCCACCATTGGATATTGAATGAATTTAGATGAATTTAGAAATTTTTAGATTTGAAAAACTTAATTGAATGGTGGGGTGAACGGGACGGTTTAAGCTTTGAACTCGGTTCGGACCGGTCTGGTCTGGTTCATAACAGTGTCATCTTCTTCCTTAGGATGACAACACTGTTCACTTGATCAGAAAATGAAGAAATGCCGACGAAGAAGAAATGCTTATGTTTGGGTCATTTTAGGCCTTCAATGTCAGTCATAACGATTCCAAATGGATGGCCAATGGGTCCCCGAGCTCCCCATTCATCTTCTTCACACCAAAAAACTCCATTCTCTCTCAACTGCTCCATTTTTCGGTGAAGCTCAAACCAGAGCTCCGACATGGGGTCTTTTCAGATCCAAACAAGGCAAGGTCAGGTTCTTTAGAACCGGGGAGAATTCAGCTACACGTCTGTAGTCTTCGTTCACTCCGAGGGTCGCCGGTGAGACGCCGACGTGATGAAACAGTGAAGCAGCTCCGATGGACCGAAGCTGCCCTGTTTCAGCCGAGTTGAAATCAGCCATTTTGAGCCCTTCTCAGTCCAAACCAAGCCTTCACAACACTTCCTCAGCCCTTCCACGGCCGAATTAGTACTGAAAGGAAAGCCAATTCGGCTCCCCTCAGTAATTTCCGGCGGGTGCTTGAGAGAGAACCGGTAGAATTTCAATGATGTAATTCTAACTCAATTCGGCATCAATTGATGAGATTCTTGATTCTAGGATGAACCTTAGAACGAGAGCTATCTACCTAGATTGAAAGATCGCACCATCGTGCCCTTACCAGTGAGTAATAGAAGCATTCTCTCTCTTCCAGTGAAGCTCCGTTTGAGCTCGTTCCAACGTCAAAACTTGCGATTCAAAGTGCTATGGAATCTTAAAAGATGGAGGAACTCAATTTTAACTTCAATTTCATCAATTAGAGGTGTTTGATCGGTTAATTTGATGAAATCAAATTCGGCTGTGCTAAGTAGTTGAAATTGGGGGAAATTTTGGGGAAAATTGGGGATTTTCGAAATTCAAATGACCAAAATGCAATTTTATGAAATTGAGGGTCAATTGGGCATGAAAAAAATGTTGGAGGACCAATTGAGGAATATTGGAATTTTTGGGGCAAAACTTACCATTTTTGTAAAGGAAGGGCAAAATGGTAATTTTGGAAAAGTTGGGGGACCAAAGAGGAAATTTTGGGAAATTAAATCCCTTTGTGCGAAATTAAATAATTTGAGGTCCTAAGATAAATTTTAAAATTTTTGGGACTTAAATTTAGGAAAATCCCAGCAATAGGGACTTAAAGAAAAATAACTTTAGGGACCTAATTGCTAATATTGATAAAGTTGGGTTTTCTCATTCATTTGGAACGAATGATGGCTGTTAAGCCAAAAAATAATGAATAATTATGTTCATATCTTGTAGGAGAACGAGACATCGAGAATGCCAGTCGAGGTTCAGCTTACTAAGGACGGAACCCGACTAAGTGAAATTTCACTGCACCATCGGGTGACTGGGATTATATATCATACCCGGTTGAGGATGATAAGTACCTCGGTATAAAAACCCACTGTTTAGTGGTATTTTAATCATCACCTATTGGATAGAGTGATGTGAAAATTATATGGAAAAACTACTTACTGGTTGTAACTAGATCATACCGGTTGGTATGATGAGACTTCCTCGAAGGAAGTTGAAAACCCGTTCATCCGTTATGAATGGAGATGTCCTTATACCGGTCGGTATAATGGACAGTGAAAACCTATTTTGTCAAAAGTGTTCTCCCCAGACTGTGTG
The DNA here is from genome assembly GCA_030064425.1 of Trapa bicornis. Lineage (NCBI taxonomy): Eukaryota > Viridiplantae > Streptophyta > Magnoliopsida > Myrtales > Lythraceae > Trapa > Trapa bicornis. The sequence goes on along the minus strand of CM057753.1, from coordinate 13,945,968 downwards.
CCAATGCTTCAACTATTTGAGAGACCTTCTCGACGGGAGCTCGAATAGCTATTATAGGCCAGGGGCCTCAGTTTTGGAACATGATGGCTAATATGCCTTGTTTTTGAAAAACTCGAACAGTGGGCCATAGGCCAATGGACACGAGCAGGAGCTCGTAAAAGAACATGATATATATATATATATATATGTGTGTGTGTGCTATTAAAACTTAATAAGTGAATTATTTGGTCATGGTACCAAGTCAGGTCTGACATAATCAGTCAACTAGTAGTAGTGCAAGATGACTGGTCTCTGAACCAGTCAAGACAAACAGCTACAGGTTGAGTTGAAGGTCGGGATCATTGGGACAAATGGCACCACATATTACATGGTAATTTAAGAAAAATTTGTTTGTGCATGCACTATGAGTATGAGATCATCAAGATGCCCATGAGGGGTAGCGATGTGTCCTAAGGGCCTTGGACGACCTGGTGAGTATATGGGCAGATCATCATTCCAGGTGTTTGTGCGAAATTTGGTGTAGCACCAAGCGCATGAGACCGGGCTGGGGACGGGATGAGGTCCCTATCCTCATACGAACACGAAGAAGCAAATTTTAGGATTGTGGGTCGGATGTCGCGTACATCCACTCATTCCCAGGGTAGCGGTGGTCGTGCTTCTATCTGGGTGGTCGGTAAAGTTGCTCTGAAGCCACTAGTGGGTTCAGTAGTCATACATACCTATAAATGTGTGTAACCTTCATGATGAAGGATGTGTGTTGGGTGATGACACACCATGGTAACTAAGAAAGGATGGAAAAACCTGAGATTTCAAATGAAATGGTTTTGAATGAAAGGAGTCTAGCACACTCCATATAAATATTTTTCATAAATGTTAAAAGTAGACCTTTGAAAACCCACTCACTGAGTAGTCACACTCACCCCCTCCCTTATATCCCTTTCAGGAAATCTCGGAAAGCCTACCCTTAAAGACCATCAACTAAGATGCCTGTAAGACATGTATGTAAAGTTTAAAATTTCATGTAGTTTTGATTATGCTATTTCAGGAAATGATGCAGGTTTAAAGGATGCCTAACTCTTTACGGTTTATAATAAGGGGAAACCCTTTAATAAACCGGGAGAGTGGCGGGTTGATCATGGAGATCCGACCAAACTGGGTCGGGGAGTGATAACTTGAGTGGTATCAGAGCCTGTTTCCTCGAATACATAATCAAGACTAGAAAATATAGTAACTAATAGGATTTATCCTAAAATTTTCAGATGGCTCCTTGGAGAGGAACCAAGAAAACTTGGAATGGCTCTACTCAACTCCCTACCTTCGTAGGGAGACAACCCTAGAAGCTTCCCAAATGGCTGAGACCTGGCAGAAATGTCGAAAGACCAAATGGGGAAGTATCTTGGAGAATGGTGCTAGGACCTATTGATGGCACAACCCTAATTATAAAGGAGGATACTTATCAAGAATCCCATAGCTCCCTAGTTAATTTGTGACCATTTTCTATGATAGGGCTGAAAGCCCAACCATTTGTATCCCCATGTTAATAAAATATTCAAATTCTCCAAAACTCTATCTTCTAAGGATGTGATCTTACTAGGAATATGGCCTAAGGAAAATAAAACAAAACTACACTATCCTAGAAACTAAGGAAAAGTCACATCCCAGTGATGGGAGATGAATCATGAAACCTAAGAGGACTCTTACCATGACCCTTTTAGCAAAGGAGATTCAGTAAGAAAACTGTCAAAGTGATCAAACCTAAGAACGGTAGAGCACCAAACCAATAGTAACCCTGGAAATGCCCTACTCGAAGGAAAGAAGGGACTACAACAATCCATATAAGGGAATAACCTATTACAAGTATGAACGATGGAAACATTACCTGAAGAAGTGCCCAACCCTACTAAGGACAAGTACCAAGATAAACTATTATAGGTGTAAGGAAAGAAGGGGTGTTTCACACCTCATAAATTTAGGGCAATACCTCCTCAAAGGCCATGAAGGACTAGAGACCAAAACCATGGAGTTGGCTAAGTAAGCGGTTCACCAAGAGGTCAAGAAATAATGAGGTGAGTGAAAAATTTAAATTTCTTCTTAAGAAAGTCAAACCGAGAAAGATACCTCAAGAGTAGGGATAAGGTACATGGGAAGTATATCTAGAACACTCTCATAAGGGGCAAACATAGAGAAACATCCTCTGGAAACTCTAGGGAATGGGACAATGAGAGTGAAGAAGAGAAGGAATATGCTAGGAAAGGGAACTCTGGAGGGATGCGTACAACTAAGTACCTTGAAGGAATCATTGGTTGACGGATGGACATAACGTGGAGTGCAAGGAACTAACCCTTTATTATAAACTACTTGAAGGGAGGATGTATCAGAGGCCAACACTGATCTACTTTGGAAAGGTGCTAGAATTTTTAGTACAACTTCCTTTGGAAAATATAGAGAAGTCAAAATTTGGACCAACATAACAGAAGTAAGCAAACCATGACAACGAGATGAACGACAACCTATGGAGGACCAGGAATTAGTAAGGAATACACCCTATAAAGGGCACTGGAAGGATCATTAAGGACAAGGAGATTAGAGAGACAATTGCCTCAAGAAAACTAAACAAGGCGAAAAGTAGGGGCAAGATAGGTAACAAACTACTCTCATGAGGGTCATAGAGTAAACTCCAACAAAGAAGGAAGAGGTGGAAAGGCCAAATATTGGAGAAAAGAACGATGGAAGAAATCCTTAAAAGAACTAATGACCAAATTAACAATAGAATTCAAGCTAACAAAGGAGTAGGTAAGCCGTTCACATGATGGTCAGGAAATCTTGAAACAAGGAAAAAATTTAAACTCTCCCTAAAAGAAATGGATGTGTATTGTGGTATGAGTAAGGATGAGGATAGGGAACCAAAGATATACCTACAAAATTTCAAGAGAAATGATAAATAGAAGAGGACGACAATCAATGGATGCCATTTAAAGGCAGATATTCCATAGAACCAGGAAAAAGGGGATAGTCCTACCAAGAAAGAAAATCTTGGAAGGACATATGCATCCCAACTAAGAGATAATGGAACCAAGAGAAAGGGACAAAGAGATAAACTTGCAAATGAAGCGCAAGCCAATGTGAAGGAACCAATAAAGCATGCTTGCGTGATCCAAAGAAATAGTTTTAAAGGAAGAAGAAGAAAAATCCTTCAAAAAAATCAATGGCCAGAACCGGGACTATAAAGTATTGAGACGATTGAATGAAGAACTCGAAGAGTAATTCAGGGATTTTGAAACTAGGTGGATGCGAGCTCTAGACATGTGCTGAGGTACAAGTGAAAATGAGAATGATGTACGAAAAAATGTATCCATAGGATCTCAAGAGTAAAGGTAAGCATACAAGAATAACATCAATGGGCATCATTTAAAGTTAGGTGTCTTCAAGGATGTATGGAAAAGAAATTATGGGAGAAACGGGTAAGAATCCTCCCAAATAAGGAAATCCTAAGAAAGGATACATGACATAATAAAGAATAAACGGAACCTGGTGGCGAGAAGTGAGGAGACAAATTCACAAATAAAATGCATGCTAAGGTGAAAGAAACCCAAGGAAGCATATTAAGAGACATTGTGGCAAATAAGAATTAGTGAACTATCCATAATGAGGTAAGGAAGGAAAGAATGTTTGAGAAACGTTGGGAAGTGAGCCCTCCAAATAAGATGTGGTTATGGAGGAATAACCACGATTGATAAGATAAGTTGTAGCCCACACGCGTATAATAAAGCCTAAAGATTGGACGGCTGAGTAGAATATGAAGTACCCGAAATAAGATTAATAAACTTCTCAAATAAAGAATAAGGGATGGAATGAGAAAAAAATTTAAGACAATAGAGGACTGAAAGTGGGCAAATGCCCCAATATAGAAAGGGTGTACGGAAATGAAGAAAGAAAACCTTAAACAAATGGTAAGAAGGTGGAACATGTAACTCCTAAGGTGAAAGTCTCTACTTTGAAGGAAATAGTAGAGAATGAAACCTTAAAGAGGGAAACTCCCTAAACCAAGCAAATCGACATGTAGACCGAAAGGAATCGACTCGATATAAAGAATTGTGAAATGATTACAAAAAGTAAGAGTGGATTAAGGCCAAAGTAAAATCCTTGAATAAATGATGTTATTGGGAATGATTATGGACCTAAGAAAGGACAAATACCAACATGTCAGTAAAACATCTGGATATCAAATAATCGGAACCGAAATACTATAAGGAAGTAAAAACAGAGACGAGTGGGTAAGAAGAACCGACACAGTAGTGTAAATTGAATTAATAATGGTGAAGGTAGTCGAGGAATACTACCAGAAGAAAGGAGGGATGAAGTTATACAATTCCTAAGAGGTTGAAAAATAAGGAATAACCCTAAAAGAGGTGTTTTGGAAATCTAATGGATATAGAGGCAAGATCTAGAAAACGTCATGCTGTAAGGGACAAGAAAACCCAACCAGCCCGATGAAAGCATGACTCAGAATAAGGAAGAGTCGGTTCAGAAGCATGACAAAGTCAAACATAATTTGGACTGATTGGTAATGAGCAACAAATGAAGAAAGAGTTGAAATGGGACGAAAATGTTATGATAAAGAAATTAGTGAAAATAGGTACGTAATGCTCTAAAGGATGTCGAGCTAAGGGTTTCAATAACCAAGTGGTTAACTAGACACGTAAATGGTTAGTTATCTTGGAATTTCCAATCTTGAGTATAGAACCTCAAGGGGAAGAATGTTGCTCTAAGCAAAGAAAGAGATAAAATCTAAGAACATACCCTGAAGTAAGGTATGTCTAGTTATGACAAACTCCATGGAGGGAGTAAATGATACAAAGGAAAAAGGAATTCCTTAAGTGAAGGTTATAAAAAGGGCTAATTGGAAGGACACGAGAAGCATTTTCATGTTAAGCAAACACCAATGTGGCATCAAAGGAAATGATTCCTCATACAAGGCTGATAATTAAGTTTTGGGGAGAAAACTCCTAAAAGGAGGGGAGAGTTGTAAACCCCATCCTTTTGAGCTAAGGAAAACTAGGAAAAGAATCGGTCAAACCAAGTGAGAAAACTGAACTGATTAACAAACCCGATCAATTGTGAATGGGCAATTTAATAATTTACAACTCCCAAGTGATCCAAAGGGTTCATAATACTATGGAAAAGAACCTTAGGATGAATTGGAAAAGGAAAACTAGACCGGTTTGGAAGAACTGGGTCCAACAGGATTGAACTAGTTTATGAACCGAGTCGGTTCATGAACCAGAACCGATAGAGAAAGGGTAAACAGGACATTTATGGATCCCTTGTGACTCGAAGAGATTTATAAACCATGGGAAGGAACCTTAGAACAAAGTGGGAGAGAAAAACCAGATCGGTTCGGGTGAACCGAACCCAAACCGGATTGAACCGGTTTAAGGATCAAGTTAGTATATGAACCGAAATCGATAAAGAGATGGTAAACCGGGAATATTATGGACCCTAAGTGACCCAAGGAGTCACAAAAGACATGGAAATGGAATTGTGAAGGAATTGGGGATGAAAACCAAACCGGTTCGGACCGGTTTGAACCACTATTAAACTGAATCGTAAATTCAATTTTCTTATTGGCTTAAATAATTGAAATTAGAGATTTGAGGCCACCATTGAATAGAGAATGAATTTTGAAATTTTTAGATTTGAAAAAATTGATCAAATGGGGGGTGAACCGACCAGTTTAAGCTTTGAACCCGGTTCGGAACAATGCCATCTTCTTCCTCAGGATGACAGCACTGTTCACTCGCCGAGAAACTAAAGAAATGCCGGTGAAGAAGAAACACTTTTGTTTAGGTCATTTGAGGTCTTCAATGGGAGTCATAACGGTGCCAAACGGACAACCAATGGATCCCCGAGCTCCATATATAAAGAGCCCTTCCCCATTCATCCTCTCCACACCTAAAAACTCTATTCTCTCTCAACTGCTCCATTCTTCGGTGAAGCTCAAACCAGAGCTCCAACATGGGGCCTTTTCTGATCCAAACAAGGCGAGGTCAGGTTCTTTAGAACCGGGGAGAAGTCAGCTACACGTCTGTAGTCTCCGTTCAATCCGAGGGTCGCCGGTGAGACACCGGTGTGATGAAACATTGAAGCAACTGCGACGGACTGAAGCTGCCCTACTTCGGCCGAGTTGAAATTGACCATTTCGAGCCCTCCTCAGGCCAAACCAAGCCTTCCCAACACTTCCTTTGCCCTCCCACAGTCGAATTACGACTTAATGGAAAGTCAATTCGTCTCCCCTCTGCAATTTCCTGTAGGTGCTAGGGAGAGAACTGGTAGAATTTCAATGAAGTAATTCTAACTCAATTTTGGCATCAATTAATGAGATTCTTGATTTGAGGATGAACCTCAGGATGAGAGCTATCTGCTCAGATCGAAAGCTTGGACTGTCGTGCCCTCACCGGTGAGTAATCGAAGCTTTCTCTCTCTATAGTCCGTTTTCCGACGAAGCTCCGTTTGAGCTTGTTCCAACGTGAAAACATGCAATTCAAAGTGTTATTGAATCTTAAGAAGATGGTGGAACTCAATTTTAATCTCAATTTCAACAATTAGAGTGTTTGATCAGTCAATTTGATGAAATCAAATTCGGCCGTGCTAAGGAGTTGAAATTGGAGGAAAAATTGGGGAAAATTTGGGATTTTTGAAATTCAAAGGACCAAAATACAATTTTATGAAATTAAGGGTCAATTGGGCATGAAAATAATGTTCGAGGACCAATTGATAAATTTTGAAATTTTTGGGGTAAAACATACTATTTTTGTACAGGAAGGGCAAAATGGTAATCTTGGAAAAGTTGGGGGGACCAAATTGGAAATTTGGGAAATTAAACCCCTTTGTGCGAAATTAAATAATTTGAGGTCCTAAGATAAATTTTAAAAGTTTCGGAACTTAAATTTAGGAAAAACCTGGCAATAGGGTCTTAAAGTTAAAGAAAAATAACATTAGGGACCTAATTGCAAATATATGTAAAGTTGGGTTTTCTCATTCATTTGTAACGAATGATGGCTATTAGGCCAAAAAATAATGAACAATTATGTTCATATCGTGTAGGAGAACGAGACATCGGGAATGCCAGTCGAGGTCTAGCTTACTACGGACGGAACCCGACTAAGTGAAATTTCACTACACCATCGGGTGAGTGGGATTGCATATCATACCCGGTTGGGGATGATAAGTACCTTGGTATAAAAACCCACTATTTAGTGGTATTTTAATCATCACCACTTGGAGAGAGTGATGTGAAAATTATGTGGAAAAACTACTTACTGATTGTAACTAGATCATACCGGTTGGTATGATGAGACTTCCTCGAAGGAAGTTGAAAACCCGTTCATCGGTTATGAACAGAGATGTCCTTATACCGGTCAGTATAATGGATAGTGAAAACCTATTTTGTTGGAAGTGCTCTCCCCAGATTATGTGCCAATGCTTAAACTATTTGGGAGACCTTCTCAATGGGAGCTCGAATAGCTCTTATAGGCCAGGGGCCTCGGTTTTGGAACCTGAGGGCTAATATGCCCTGTTTTTGAAAAACTCGAATAGTGGGCCATAGGCCAATGGACATGAGCAGGAGCTCGTAAAAGAACATGATATATATATGTGCTATTAAAACTTAATAAGTGAATTGTTTGGTCATGGTACCAAGGCAGGTCCGACATACTCAATCAACTAGTAGTAGTGCAAGGTGACCGGTCTCTGGACCAGTCAAGACAAACATCTAGAGGTTGAGTTGAAGGTCAGGATTCCTGGGACAAATGGCACCACATATTACATGGTAATTTAAGAAAAATTTGTTTGTGCATGCACTATGATTATGGGATCATCAAAATGCCCATGAGGGGTAGCGATGTGTCCTAAGGGCCTTGGACGACCTGGTGAGTATATGGGTAGATCGTCATTCCAGGTGTCTGTGCGAAATTTGGTGTAGCACCAAGCGCATGAGACCGGGGTGGGGACAGGAGGAGGTCTCTGTCCTCATACGAACATGAAGAAGCAAATTTCAGGATTGTGGGTCGGATGTCGCATACATCCACTTATTCCCATGGTAGAAGTTGTCGTGCTTCTAGCCGGGTGGGCGGTAAAGTCGCTCCTAAGACGCTAGTGGATTCAGTAGTCATACTGACCTGCGAATGTGTGTAACCTTCATGATGAAGGATGTGTGTTGGGTGATGACACACCATGGTAACTAAGAAATGATGGAAAAACCCAAGATTTAAAATGAAATGGTTTTGAAAGAAAGGAGTCTAACACATTCCATATAAATATTTTTCATAAATGTTAAAAGTAGACCTTTGAAAACCCATTCACTGAGTAGTCATACTCACCCCCTCCCTTATATCCCTTTCAGGAAATCCTAGAAAGCCTACCCTTAAAGACCATCAACTAAGATGCCTATAAGATAGGTATGTAAAGTTTAAAATTTCATGCAGTTTTGATTATGCTATTCCAAGAAATGGTGCGGGTTTAAATGATGCCTTACTCTTTACAGTTTATTATATGGAGAAACCCTTCAATAAAACGGTTGAGTGGTGGGTTGATCACGGGGATCCGACCAAACCGGGTTGGGGCGTGAGATAGGCGCTCCATCTACCAAAGATAGTTGATTGGTTTGGTCGGATAGGGTTTTTGTGTCCTAAAATTGAGAATCGGCCGGTTCAGGCCCGATACAACCGATTTTGTAAAATTTAAAAATTTCTAAATTTGTCTAAATTCATTTTCTATCCAATGGTGACATCAATTTTCCAAATTGATATTTTTAAGTTTCCTAAAAAAATGAATATTTGAATTAATTCTTCACGGTTCAATTAGGTTTAATTCGATTTTGGCCTGATTCACCCTAAACTGGTCCGATTTTCACATTCCATTCACTTCATGGTTCCTTTCCATGGCTTTTGGGTCCTTATTGACCACTTTACATTTTCCAAAGCCTCACTTTAATTTTCTCATACCAATTTTCGGTTCACTTTGAACCTTTGTTTTCACTCGAAATGATCCGATTTCAAATTTCTAGCTTTCTTATTATTGGAAATGAGAATTACAAGGGTGGACGGTAAAGACGCTTTGAGCCACTAGTAGGACATATCGAGGTTATAACCTCTAAAGGTTTGTCCTGCGACTATTGGATCCCTTATTGAAAAAGCGTGTTTGTGTTTTTGTGGGACAAAAATTAATATAGATCCACAAAATATGAAATACGAAAAATTCTTTCAACTAAAAAGGGGCATGTTTTAAAGCTCGTGTGAGACAAGTGGTGGATTTATCTAGGGGAAAACCTTTTCAAAACAATGAGACTAGTGCTAGCTTGTTTATCATAATATTTTTACTTTTATATTATTAAAAGGATAAAACTTTTGAGTATGTAATGACTTGTGGATATGAAGTCATTATGTTAGTAAACCCTAGTCACTAAGTTGGAGAGTCACCCCCTTCCATACTCGTTTTAGGACGTAAAATGGCACAAAAAATGCTTGAGAACGATTTACCTACATTATATGTGATCTTTTAAATATTTGTGTTCTACAATATCTATTTTGTCATATTTTTGAGAAATGTATATGATACATAGTTTTCCTTTTGGTCTTGAGTCTTGCTTCTTCCAATATTATGAAGAGAGAATTATTCTTATTATAGTGTTAGGAGAAGTTGTCACACCCCAACCTAGTTTGGTTAGAATCCCATGATCAACCTACCACCCCTTCTTGTATTAAAATGTGTTTCTACCAAGATAGGTCAGTAATTGTACAGGCTTACAAGCATATATGTTTTCCATAACAAAATGAAAAAAATTTTAACAAAAATTACCAATTTGTGGCAATCCTAGCTTACTTTTCAAGCTTTCACTCTTCTCGATGTAAAGGTTTCCCTAAATGGGGATAAGGGAGGGATGTGAATTTTACGAATCAATGAGTAGGGACTTAAGACTTCATGAGTTAGTATGCACTATAGCAAATTTTCATTTTTTTGAAAATAATGTGATAGGCAAGTCACTACTTGTCTTATCTTTCATAAAAGAATTTCATAAAGCTCTTTGCTCATTTCATTAACTTAGAGCAGGCTCTTTCCTATTTAGATGGATTTAATTTAATAAACCTAGTAGGTTTTCTTTCAAACAAACATACAAACACCCTTTATTCATCAAGGGATCAAGAAGTCACTGAACAAACACTCAGAGGCTAAGAACCTAGATCTATTCCACTAGTGGCTCAAAGCGACTTTACCATCCACCCTCGTGAGAGGCCACAACCTATACCACATTATCTAGGTGAGCACCATTTCCCATCCCATAGACTTATCGATACTTCTATCCCACATTGTATGGGGTAAGACCTCACTCTTCTAACCCCTCGATTTCAATGCGCTTGATGCTCCTAAAGCTCCAAGATATACCAGAACAACATTTATGCCCATGTACTAACCTTGATGTCCAACAACCCATAGAATCAATACTACCCTTGTGATGGATGTAATCTTGATTACGTACGATTTGCAAATCACAAGCGTCTTTTCATTAAAACCTTTATCTTTGGTGCTGCCAGCCCAACAAGTTCGTCGACCTAGTTTTGGTTCGATAGCTCACACACATTTATCCATTGTAATAAAATTTTATTACTAGGCACATAAATCAAAATTTATCTACGTGATTTGACCCATTTCCATCGACCTTGGGCCCACTCTACAAGTTTTCATAATAGAGACTTGGGCCCACTTCACTTTTCAAAGACAGCGGCTTGGGCACACTTATACAGAACGAAATCTAGCCCATCATTGTTGACCATGGTCTTTTACCATATTCTACTGCAACCGTTTGACTAGACCATATCCCTTGAGGTGTATCCATACACCATTCATGGGTTGTCCTAATAACATGGTTGATGTTTTCATTAGAATTATAATCCCAAAATATTTAAGCAATTTCACACAGTTAGTGGATTATATTCCTGAAAATCCATTTTCAAAGCAAAGCATGATCCTACAATTGTGCATAATCGGTCCTATAGGTCCCAATGTCTGAAATCCCAATCACTCGTATTTCGAGACTCAGTCGTCTTGGGGATTTCCAAGCTGGACGTGCCTTTCCTTTGTACGAACTTGTAGGTGATTCATTCCTACAATAATTTGGGTAATTAGGTCCCACGAAATAAGGTAATTGTACTTAAGACATGTAGCTTTCCAAAATTATGATTTGGTCCTTAAGTTATACCTTAAATCTAATTTAGTCCCTAAAATTTTCAAATCTTCCATTTGGGTCCCTAATTTACTCAAATTTCCAATTGGGCAAGTAATTTCTCATTAATTATAGAAAATCCCTAATTTCTCAAAAATTCCAATTTAAGTCTCCAAACATTCAAAAAATGCAATTTAGTCCTCTAACTTGAATTTCATTAATTCGACCTCAACTCTTCCTGATTGAGTCCTAACATGATACTAATCATCTTCCCTATGTCCCTTGATTTATTGCAAGCCTTAAAATACTAGATTTGGCTTAGAAATGAGCCCAAATGGAGCATCATTGGAAAATTGTCCTTGAGAGAGAAAGCTACAATTACTCACTAGTGAGTATCCAACGATCAGAGCTTTTGCTCCTACTAAGTTGCTCCCTTCCTGGGCATCCTCCTTGGATCAAACCATACCTCAATTGGTGGCCTCAACAGTGCAAATTGCTTAATTTAGTTTTTGGGAAAAACACACTATGAACATTAATTTCTCAGGAAGGGCGAAGGAGAAGACTTACCACTACAATTTAAGGAAGGTTTGGGTGTCTCTAGGGAAGGTTTAGGTAGCTTGGGTTTGCCAAAGTGGCCCTGAGAGTGGCTCGAATTCAGCTCAATCATTGTTGATTAAGACGTATAATGAGTTTTGGGGATAAAACTCCTTAAAAGAACGGAAGTAGTTATAAATCTCGTTCTCTAAAAATAAGAAGTCAAAAATTAGAACTAGAAAATTTTGAGAGATAACTGTGGCTCAAAGTGAACCGAAATTGGTAAAGAGAAAACCAAAATAAGAACTAGGGAAGGTTTAGATAGCTTGGGTTTGCCGGAGTGGCCTCGAGAGTTGCTCGAATTCAGCTCAATCATTGTTGATTAAGACTTATAATGAGTTTTGGGGGATAAAACTCTTTAAAAGAAAGGAAGTAGTTGTAAACCTCATTCTCTAAAAATAAGAAGTCGGAAATTAGAACTAGAAAATTTTGAGAGATAAATGTGGCTCAAAGTGAACCAAAATTGGAAAGAGAAAACCAAAATAAGGATTTGGAAAGTCCCAAGTGTTCAATGATGATCCAAAAATAATGGAAATGGATCATGAACCAAATTAGATGTGAGAACCGGACCGATTCATGTAGATCCGACCGATTCAGGGTGAACGAGACCAATTTAGGGTGAATTGGACCTGAACTGAGTTTAACCGAGAAGAACCAGTTAAAGATTCATTTTTCAAGGTTACTTAAAAATATCAATTTCGAAAATTGAAGTCAACAATGTGTAGAAAATGTATTTAGAAATTTTTTATTTTGAGAAAACCGATCAAATCGGGCCTGAACCGATTGATTTTTTTTATTTTAGGTCACCAAACCAAGTCAGACCAAACTGGTTAATAGTCCAGCCAGTCAATGAACCGCTAGCCAGGACAGTGCCTAGCTAGTGCAAATGACTAATCAGCGCATGACACATAGCAAAGAGTGCCTAGTTAGCTTCTTGATCAATGTTTGAAAGCTCTATCCAATCATAGCGTGACACTGTGATATTTTCTTTTAAAAGGGTTTCCTCAATTTCAATTTCTTTTTCCAAATAAACCTTTTTACAAGATTTCCCATTCTTTTTTCCAAGGATTCTTAAATACTTTCCAAGGTTTTGAAAACCTTTTTCCCATTTCCATATTTAGTGTGTTTAGCAGACAACACATGCACTTCATTAACAAGGGAACACACATTCATAGGTGCAACCTGTCCACTGCACCCACTTGTGGCTCAGAGCGTCTTTACTGGCCACCAAGATAGAAGCCCGTCCACTTCTACCCTGGGTTTGAGTGAATGTTCTCGACATCAGACCCTCAAACTCGAATGCCACTCTATGTACATATGAGGACAAAGACTTCATCTCGACCCCACCTCGGTCTCATGCGCAAGAAGCTACACCAAGCTTTTTGATTGACTAGCATGATGAACTACCCATATCTCAACTATGTTATCCAATAGCCCTTAGCTACCCCTCTTGGGTGTCTTGATGGTCCTGTAACTCAAGTGCTTGCACAAAACAATAGTTTTCACATAGCCATTTATCTTTTGTGCCACTGGTATAATGGCCACAACCCTTAACCTGATCTACAATTGTTTGTCTAGACCGGTCCATCGACCTAGCCCTAATGCTATGTAAACCTCGTTCCTTTATAGATAAAAAAACCATGAAAAGTACCGGACATTCCAAGAGGGAAAACTAAGCTAGTTCACAAACCATAACACATAAGAAAAGGTTAAATTGGGAAATTGAGAAATCCCAAGTGACTTAAGGAGTCATAAAAGGAATGGAAAAGAAACTTGGGACAATTGGGAAGGGAAATCTAGACAAGTTCAAGGTGAACCGAAATTAACCAGTTTCTAAATTCATTTTTCTACGTGGTTTAAAATATTCAAATTGGGGAACTGATGCCACCATTAGATAGAAAATGAATTTAGATTAATTTAGAAATATTTAATTTTGATAAAATTGGTCGAATCAGGCTTGAATCGAACGGTTTAAGCATTGAACCTGGTCGTACCGGTTCGGTCCAATTCGGAACAGTGTCATCTTCTTCCTTCAGATGATAACTATTATTCCCTGACCTGGTTTGGTCGGATCCCCATGAACAACCCTCTAGTCTCTCGATTTATTAAGGGTTTTCCCGTTCCCTAAATCGTGAGGAGTAAGGCGAATTGAGCTTTTAATCACATCATTTGGGTCCGAATTGAGCTCAAACGGAGGTTCTTCGGAAAACTGAACTTAGAGAGAGAAAGGTTTGAAAGCTTACCATTAGAGGTGCGGTGGTCCGAGCTTTCGATCGGGGTAGGTAACTCTCATCCTAAGGTTTCTCCTAGGCTTAAGAATCGCAACAATTCATGTTGAATTGAGTGAGAATTTGGTTAGTAAAGTTTTATCGTGTCTCTCTCTAAAACTGATCAGAAATTACAGAGGGAAGCCAAATTGGCTTACCTTTCTGCTCTAATTTGATCATATGAGGGCAGTGAGAGTTTTGGGAGAGCTTGGTTTGGCTTGAGATGGGCTCAATTTCGACAATTTTAGCTTAGCTGAAAGAGGGTAGCTTCAATCCGCCTAAGCTGCTTTAATGTTTGATTACGCCGGTGCTTCTCCGGCAATCCTTAGATCGAATGGAGGTTTTTTATAAGATAGCTGACTTCCCCCAAAGTCTAAAGAGCACAACCTCTCATTCAGAGCTTGAGAAAAATGCCCAAGTCGGAGCTTTGGTTCGAGCTTCACCAGAAAATGGAGTAGTAGAGAGAGAGGAGTTTTCACGTGTGAGGAGGATGAATGGGGAGGAACTCTTTATATAAGTAGCCTAGGTACTCTCTTGCCATCCAATTGGCACCTTTATGGCATTCATTCATGGCCTGAAATGCCCTGAATGAAGACTTTTCACCTTCGCCAGCACTGTTTGCTTTTTCGGAAAGTGAACAGTGCTGTCATTTGGAAGAAGAAGATGACATTGTTCTGAACTGGACAAGACATGTCCAAACTGAGTTCAATGCTTAAAATGGCTGATTCAAGCCCGATTCAACCGAGTTTTTCAAAATTAAAAATTTCTAAATTCATCTAAATTCACTATCTATCATGGTTACTTCAATTTCCCAATTTGAATATTTTAATCCATATGGAAAAATGAATTTAGAAACTGGTTCAATAGGCTACGATCATGCTGGTACTACCAGAGTACCGAGTTATGGAATACATCATGTATTCTCTATAAGTCTGGAGGTAGTTCCAATTTGTAGGCCACATGTCCTATCCTTTGGACGATGGAATAAAGACCGATGTACCTTGGTTTCAAATTTCCTCATTGTTGAATCCTAAGTATTCCCCTCCGTGGGGATACTTTTAGGAACACTTGGTCCCCAACATCAAATTTTAGATCATTTCTCCTTTTGTCCGCATAGCTCTTTTCCCTATCCTGGGTGACCTTTAGTTGACTCCAGATTATCTTGATCTTTGTTGTGGAATCTTCGATTAACTCGACCCTTTCCAACTTTCTTTTCCCTACTTCTTCCCAAAATAAGGGGGTACGTCATGGTCGTCCATAGTGGGTCTCATAAGTGGCTATTTGGATATTGGCTGAATACTTGTTTATGTACGCAAATTCCATCAGGCACAAGTATTTGTCCCAACCTTATCCATGGTGAGTATGCATGCCCTTAGTATGTCTTCTAGAGGTTGGATTGTTCGCTCAGACTATCCATTGGTATGAGGATAGAATGTCGTACTTATGTGGAGCTTAGTTCACTAGGCACTCTACAATCTTGCCCAGAACCTTGAGATAAATCTAGGGTCTCTGTCTGATACTATGCTCACTAGGATGCCATAGAGTCTTACTATCTCCCTTGTGTATAAGATGACCAATTGTTCCACTGTATCTGTCACTCTTATAGGTAGGAAATGAACAGATTTATTCAATCTATCCATAATCACCCAAATTGCGTCTCCCCTTCCTACACATAGGTAGTCCTGTGACAAAATCCATGGTAATGTGCTCCCACTTCCACTTCGGGATTGGCAAGGGTTGTAGCTGTTCTGATCATTTCTGATGCTTCGCATTAATATGTTGACAGGACAAACATCTAGCTACGTATTCTATAGTATCCCTCTTCATTCCATTCCACCAATATCCTTGTTTGAGGGTGCGATATATCTTAGTACTGCCCAGATGCATCACATACACAGAGTCATGTGCGTCTTCCAGAATTAATCTATTCAGTTCCTTATCTTAAGGCACACACACTCTACCTTTATAGGTTAGTACACCATCTCTTCAAAGCTCATAGTTTGGTTTTGTCCCTCTGTTGACCGGATCCAAATAGGGTTGAAGTTCATTATCCACTTTTTGCTGGACCTTAATTTGCTCTGTTAGGCTGGGTCTCACCACAACATCAGCTAGTAAGCATTTCTCCCTCTTGTCCATCTTCCAATCCACGTCCATTCTCCCCAACTATTGCAACAAAGGTAAGTAAGTTGTCTTTATTTGTGCCACCTCGGTTTGGTATTTGCGACTTAGGACATCTGCCACCACATTGGCCTTCCCGGGGTGATACTCTATCTCAAGGTCATAGTCCTTAACCAATTCCAGCCATCTCCTCTAGTGGAGGTTCAACTCCTTCTGTGTTAGAAAGTACTTAAGAATCTTGTGATTAGTATATATCCTACACTTAACCCCATAGAGGTAGTGTTGCCAAATGTTTAAGGTAAACACTATCACAGCTAATTCCAAGTCATGGGTAGGGTAATTCCACTCATGTACATTAAGTTGTCATGAGGCATAGACGATAACATTTCCTTGTTGCATCAGTACACATCCAAGTCCTTGTCTGGATTCATCACTATAGACGGTGTACTCCCCTGCACTTAGATCATGTAGAGAGAGTACATGTGTGATTGTTAAACGAGTCTTCAACTCCAAGAAAGATTTCTCACAGCTTTCATCCCATTTATACTCTACTCCTTTCCTAGTGAGTCGAGTCAAAGGGGCAGTTATCTTAGAGAAATCCTGCACAAATCATCTGTAGTATCTCACCAAGCCTAAGAAACTTCATATTTTCAAGGGATTCATGGGTGCCTTCCAATCGAGTATGGCTTCTACCTTTGTTGGGTCTACCTTGACTCCATATTAAGATACTGTGTCCTAAGAACCCTACTTCCTGCAACCAGAACTCAAACTTGGAGAATTTTGCATATAAGTGGTTTTCCCATAGTATCTCCATGGTGATTACCAAATGTTCTTCGTGTTCCAGCCTGGTTCATCAACATATAAGAATGTTATCTATAAATACTATCATGAACCTGCCCAAGTGTAGCTAGAATACTTGGTTCATTAAATCCATGAAGGCTACAGGGGCATTAGTTAAGCTAAAAGGCATCACCCTAAATTCATAATGCCCGTATTGAGACCAGAATGTGGTCTTAGGATTATCTTCCTCTTAGATTTTGAGTTGGTGGTAGCCCGACCGAAGATCTATCTTGGAGAAGTAGGTTGCTCCTTCTAGTTGGTAGAATCGGGCCTGAACCGACCAGTTAAAGCATTGAACCTGGTCGAACCAGTCCGGTCCGGTTCGAAACAATGTCATTTTCTTCCTTCAGATGATAACTGTCACTCCCCGACCAAGTTTTGCTCGGATCCCAATGAACAACCCGCCACTCTACCGGTTTATTAAGGGTTTCCCCCTTCCCTAAACCGTGAGGAGTAAGTTTTCCTTTTCATCTGTATCTTTCCTAGAATAACATTAATCAAAATTGAATATATTAATCTTACATACCTTTCTTGCAGGTTCAACTATTGGAAGATCTTTGAGTGGGTTTTCCCTTGGCTACCTAAAAAGGGGTAAAGGGAGTGGGTGAGTTTGACAACTTAGTGAATGGGTGTTAGGAGAGAATATTTAAAACATCTTTAATCGGAGTGTGTCAGACTCCTTATTTCTTTCAAAAATATTCTTTTCCTTAAATTCTCGATTATTCAAAACCATTTTTCCTCATTTCCATATCAAGTATGTTTAACAATCAACACAAGCCCATCATCGGGAAGGGAATTTCACATTCACAAGTCAGCCTGTCCAGTGCACCCACTTGTGGTGTTAGAGCGACTATATAGGCCACCTAGATAGAAGCTCATCCACTTCTACCCTAGGAATGAGTGGATGTTCGCGACATCCAACCCTCAAACCCGAAATCAACTCCATGTCTGTATGAGTATAGAGACCACATCTCAACCCCACCCTGGCCTCATGCACATGAAGCTATGAAGCTACATCAACTTTCACTGACTGTTGGCACAACAAATTGCCATTATCTCCACCTGTCATCCAGTAGCCCCTAGGATGCATCACTACCCCTCTTGGGTGTTTTGATGATCCTGAACCTTAAGTGCATGAACAAACAAAAGTTTTCCACAAAGCCATTTATTTTTTGTGCCACTGGTCCAACGACCCCGACCCTCAACTCGACCTGTAGATGTTTGTCTAGAATGGTCCGTCGACCTGGTCCTGTCGCACTGCCGCTAGTCCATCGAGTATGTCAATCATGTCTTGGTACAATGGCAAAATCACTAAATTCATTCATTAAGAATATTCATGGCTTAATCATCATTTTTGTTTTTGAGCTCCTTCTTGTGCCAACTGGCCTTGGGCATTTAACTCCCAAGTTCCAAAATCGAGGCCTCTCGCCAATCTGAGCTAATCTAGCTCTCATCAAGAAGGTCTCCCAAAAGTTTTTAGCATTGGCACACTATCAAGGGAGAACACTTTTGACAAAAATAAACTTTCCATCCATCACACCAAACGGGTGTGAAGACATCTCTGCTTACAAGCGGTCAGCGTGTTTTCTACTTCCTCTGAGAAAGTCCTTCATATCAACCGAGTATGATCTACTTATAACCAGTAAGTAGTTTTTCCACAAAGCTCTCATATTACTCCAATCAGGTGTGATGCCAAAATTCCACATAGAAGTGGTTTTTCATTTCCGATGTGCTAATCATCTTGACCGGGTATGATGTGAATAAACCCACTCACCAGATAACTGTGATATGTTCGTCCTCGGTTGATTTTTCCAAGTCGACACGAGCTTCTCTTGCTGGTGTTCCAGTCCTTCGTGCTCCTACACGATTTGGACAACCTCATCTATTAATACTCGGCATAACAACCTTCATTCCTCACATATAAATGACTAAACTCAAAACTTACAATTAATTGCACTTAGGACCCTAAAGTTCATTTTCCTTGACTTTAGGTCCCTATTGCAAACTTTTCCCCAAATTGAGTCTCGAAACTTCCAAAATTTATTTTGGGTCCTCAATTTATTCAAAGTCACTTAATAGGTTCAAATTTCCTAAATTTCCAATTTGGTTCCCAACTTTTCAAAAATTACCATTTGCCCCTACTTTACAAAAATGGCAATTTGACCCCAATTATTTTCAAAAATTGACCAATTAGTCCTCCAACATCATTTTCATGGCAAATTGACCCCAATTATTTTCAAAAATTGACCAATTGGTCCTCCAACATCATTTTCATGGCAAATTGACCCTCAATTTTGGGAAATTACAATTTGGTCCCTCAATTTTATGAAATTTCCAAAATTCCCAAAAAATTGTCCCCAATTTTCACCTTTTTCAAATTGGCCGAATTTGATTTCATCAAATTGACCATTAAATCTAGGTTAATTGTCCCCAATTTTCACCTTTTTCAAATGAATATATGATTTTGCCATGGCACCAAGTCAGGACTGACAGTACTTGATGGACTAGGAGCAGTGCATTAGGGTTAGGTCGACAGACCGGCCTAGACATACAACTATAGGTCGGGTTGATGGTCGGGGACATTGGACCAGTGGCACCAAAGATAAATAGCCAAATGTGAAAACTATTGTTTTGTACATGCACTTATGGTACAAGACCATCAAGACCCCCAAGAGGGGTAGTGATGGGTCCTAAGGGCTACTCGACGACATGGTGGAGATAAGGGTAGTTTGCGTACCAATCAGTCATGAAGCTTGGAGTAGCTTCTAGCGCATGAGACCGGGGTGGTGTCAGGATGAGATCTCCATACTCAAACAAACGCGCAGTATTTTTGGTTCTGAGGATTGAATGTTTGGAATGTCACCTAGACTCTGGGTAGAAGTTAGGGACTTCAATCAGGGTGGATGGTATATACGCTCCAATTCACAAGTGGGTGTAGTCGACATAACTACATCTCGTGAATGTCTTTACCCTTCCTGATGAAGGGCGTGTGTTGTTTTTGAAACACACCTAATATGAAAATGGGAAAAAGGTTTTGAAAACCTTAGAAAGGACTTGAGAATCCTTGGAAAAATAATTTGTAAACCATGGAAAAATGTTTTGGAAAAATAGATTGAAAATTGAGGAAAAACCCTCTTAAAAAGAAATTGTCTTCCTTGGTAAGGTAAAGGTTTTAAAAACCGAAATTTGAGGAAAAACCTTCTTTTAAAGAAATCATAACCTTAGTGTGGCTATTTTTAAAACTTACTCCCAACACCCGCTTACTGAGTTGTAGAACTCACCCTCTCCCTTTTACCCCATTAAGGTAACCAAAGGGAAATCAAAATTTTAAGACCTTCTTGTAAGACAGGTATGTCCATTTTAAGACATTCAATTTTGTGTAAGACCTTCTTGAAAGACGGGAAAGAAAGATACCTTACTCCTCGCGGTTTAAAAGGGTAAAACACTTTACGGACCAAAGGGACTAGCGGGTTGCTCATGGGGATTCGACCAAACCAGGTCGGGGCGTGACTACTTGAGTGGTATCAGAGCCTGTTTCCTCTAATGCAATATCAAGACTATATAACATAGTAAATAAGATGAATAAATCATAAAAATTTCAGATGGCTCCTAAGGGTGGAACCAAGAGAACATGAGCCGTAGTTTTTTAAACTGCCCAACAACCCCCTCCTATAAAAACTCCTAGAAAAGCCCCAACGGGTCCACTTGGACAAAGCTCAAAACATTAAAGACTATATGAAGACTTCACCCGAGTGTTTGGAAGGCCCAACCTCATTCTAGAGGTGAACACCAACTCCCAAGCCGAGCCCGAGGAATTATAATCCCATCCAACTTCTATCAACATCCCTTCTATAATTGATATCCCCAAATACCTCAAGACCCTCCGTCAATTAGAATGTAAGTCGTTCTCAACATAGAAGCATGTTGGAGCCGCTATGGACTAGCTTGCCAGCATTAAGAAACATATGGGAATAATTAGGATTCTACCAAAAGTGATGGTGATCCTAGCAAAATTCTTCCTGGAAGCTAGTGCGAAAAGGTGGTGGGACAACATTAGGAGGCTGCACGCCACCACATCCACCTGGGAGCAATTCGAGGAGAGGTATTCAGAGGAATACTTAGCTCCGCATTTGATCAATGAGAAGAAACAAAAATTTTCCTGACTCTGACAAGGATCCCACACCATCTCGAAGTATGAGACTAGATTTAATGAGCTAAGGCCTTTTGTTCCAAAATTATCCGGACCGACAGATATCTACCAATCGTTCATAGACGCTCTCAACAAGGACATATGAGATAGGATGAGAGTACTAGGACACCTCACGGATTTGGCTGCCATCATCAGCATGGCCCATGAGTCTGAGCATCTGGTATACACAAGACGCTACTAGATAGAGCAGGTCGATTAGAAAAAAGGAGGATAGAACAACCAAAGAGGTCAAAAGGAGCTTGGTGGGAAGAGATGGGGGACAAGAATGGGATCCTTTAGGAGTGATGAAATCATGCCCAAAGAGAGGCAAATACAACCCCACAAAGGAGAAATCCCTATTGCCCCAGGTGCCAGAAAAGCCATGAAGGGTCATGTCGAGCATGCTTTGAATGCGGACAGCTTGGACACTTTATAAAGAGTTGTCCAAAACTTCGAGGTAATACACAACGAAGTACCCATCAACCACCTCAAGCAACCCAAGGGCATTAGATGGAGAACAAGACATAGCCACTACGTTGAGGGTACCAACCAGAGTATCAAACCTCACCCAGGAGGAAGCACCTAATGATCTTAGTACCCTAGCTAGTACTTACCAAAGCTCCCCTAGATAAATATAAACAAAACTCTGTAATTCGTTATCATTATAATAAATAAAAGTTTCATTCCCTAGAAAAATAAACTTGTGATGAGATACAAGTAAAAGAAAATACTAAGGACGTACCCATCAAATCTCTAAAAGAAGGGGAACGGAAAGATGGCATCTGAGGATGTTAGGAAAATAAATTTAAGGTTAGATACCCTAAAGGGTGAATAAAAAAGAATTTTGGGAAAGAAGGGGAATGATTCTCCCAAGGAAGGAAACCCTAGGGTGGCATACATGTCCCAACTAAGAAGTAATGCAACAACTGACTAAGGATGATGAGATGAAGTACATGCTGAGGTGAAAGAACCAAGGGAAGCATACTAGGAGGATCCAAGGAGTAAGTTAAACCCAAGGAATGGGTAAGTAGGAAGATAGCATTAAAGGATGTCATGACAAGTAAGAATGGGTCGGCTACCCATAATAAGGAAATAAAGGAAAGAACATCTAGGAAACCTTGGACAAGTAAGCCCTCCAATTCGGAAGTGGTTAAGGGGAAGGACCACTGACATCAAGGCTGGACGTGGTTCACACTCACTTAATAGAGCCCAAGGAGTGGACGGCTGGACATAAAACAGAGTGCTAGGAACCAACCTTTCAATGAGAGTTCCTCGAAGGGAGGATAAGGAACAAAAAAAGGAGTTAGAGGATAGGGAAGGATAAAGAGCAGACAATCATACCGATCTTAAAGGGTATAAGAAAGGAAAGAAGGAAAAGCCTCCAAGGAGCATTAGGGAGGTTGAACCGGGACGAGAGTCCCAAGGTAGAAGGATAAAAGTAGGAAGTGAGACCTTAAAAGGGAAATTCCCAAGCTAAGAAACTTACAGATGGATTATAAGAGGCTTAACTCGAAATAAGGAACCACATAAAGAAGCATAAGTGGTTGAGGGTATTTCGGGATGACCAAGTGTGACCTGTTTTTGAAGAGCAAAGAAGCCAAATAGTGATTTTAGATGAACTTAGCAAAAGGAAGAAACTAGTAACAATGGTAAGGTCAAGGAGAATAAAAGATGTCCGAAGAAGGACCACGAAGTAGTAGAGACTACAGTCTAAGAAGGGCAATAGGATGGGCATTGTGTATAGTGCACAAAATAAGACTCGACGATCGGAGATACCTCGGATAGTATGGCAAAGGGTGAACTAGGAAATTAAGGTCGGTGAATGATTAAAGGTGGGAAAAAGCTCTTATTAAAAAGGGTGTAAGAATGCGTAGGAAGAAAACATTCAAGGAATAGTAAGAAATTAGAACGTATAGCGCCTAAGGGGGAAGCCACTACGTTGAAGGACATAGTAGAGAATGAAAATCATTAAAGGAGAACTCCCCAAACAAAGGAATCATGAAATGGTCATGAGCAAGTAAGAGTGGGTTAAGGAAAAAGCAAAATTCTTGAGTAAAGGACACCACCATAAATGAGGAAGGACATAAGAAGGGTAGAATCCCAGCGTTTGGTAAGTCATCAGGAAACCCAATGATTGGCACTAGAAAGACCCAATAAGGAAGTTGGGAAATGATGAGCTGGTAAGGAAATTCGACATGGTTATGTAAGGAATTACATCAAAGGCATGAAGGATGATTGGATAACGATAAAGGTAGTCCACGAATACTACCAGGTGACAAGAGGGATAAAGTTCTACGATCCTTGAAAGGTTGGAAAAGTTAAGAACAATCGAAGTGTTAGCATGCCAAGAAAACCCCAAATGGATGTCAAGGGAAATTATTCCTGAGGGGGTGGATGCTAATTTAGTTTTGGGGACAAAACTCCTAAAAGGAGGGGAGAGTTGTAAACCCCATCCCTTTATAGATAAGAAAATCGGGAAAAGAACAAGACGTTCCAAAAGGGAAAATTGAGCGGTTTCACAAACCATAACTGATTAGAAAAGGGTAAATTGGGAAATTGATAAATCCCAAGTGACTTAAGGAGTCATAAAAAAAATGGAAAAGAACCTTAGGACAATTGGGAAAGGAAAACTAGACTAGTTCAAGGTGAACCAGACTGAACCATTTTGAACCGGTTTGTAAATTAATTTTTTTAGGTAGCTTAAAATATTCAAATTGGGGAATTGAAGCTACTATTAGATAGAAAATGAATTTTAGAAATTTTTAATTTTGAGAAAATCGGTCAAATCGAGCCTGAACCGACCGGTTTAAGCATTGAACCTTGTCTAACTGGTCCGGTCCGGTTTAGAATAGTGTAGCCTTCTTCCTTCAAATGTCATCACTACTTATTCAATATAGGCGCAGGAAAAATGAGTATGTTTAGGGCGTTTTAGGGTGAGGATAAGCTTGACCAAGATGTGAAACAGTCGGACAGAGAGTTCCCGAGCTCTCTATATAAAGAGCTCTGCTCCATTCATCCTCCTCACACCTGAAATCTGTATTCTCTTTCAACTGCTCCATTTTCTTGTGAAGCTCAAACTAGAGGTTCGATTTGGGTAGTTTTCTCAGCCTCAGAAAGTGAGGTCGTGTTCTTTAGACTTTAGGGGAATTTAGCTAAGTGACAACAATCTCCGTTCGATTCGAGAACCGCCGGAGAAGTGTTGGCGGAACCAAACATGGAAGCAGTTCCAGAGGACCGAACCAATCCTATTTTGGTATGGTATGGTGATCAAATGAAAGAATCCCAGAACGGGAGACATTAGGATGACGATGAGAATAGGAAGTCGGATTGAGGAAGGAGAAATCTCTTGGTTAAGAAAACAATTGAAGAAGCATTGCAAAAGATCGAGCCGAATAAGGTCTTCAATAAGATGTACAAATAATTAAGTGAGTATTTGGGAAAGTTAAGTACGACCTACTTGCAAGAAGACATAGAAACCCAAATGAAAATTTTAGACAGATCCAATTGAAAGAAATAAACTCCTATTGACCAGATCGTCAGGAAGAGTAAATGAAGCTCTAATAAGAATTGGAGTGTATAAAGGAATACACCCTAATCGAGACAAGGGAGGAATACCAAGGACATGAAGATACAAAATATTGATATAATAGGGATGAAGGCTCACCTCAAAGGAATAACAAAGTTCTGAGAGAAAATAAGAATAAGGTAAGATAAATGAAAAGTACTTGTAGGATCTCAAGAGTAAAGGTAAGCAGGTGAAGATAGCGGCTAGGAAGGACATTTGATAGTGAGTATTCGCTATGGTAAAGGTTAGAAGAAAATTCTGGGAGAAAAGTGTAAAATCTTACCCAGAAAGGAAACCGTTAAAGGACAATGAGTATCAGTAAAGAAGAAATGGAACCAGCAAAAATTGGGAAGAAGTAATCTCCTAAAAGACAAGCTACTAGAAATGAAAGGATCAAGTTCAAAGGGAAAGAAATCATGAAGATCCAGGAGATAAGACATACCCAAGTAATGCATAAGCAGGAAGACAATATCAAAAGATATCATACAAGTAAGAAAGGGATTGGCCGAAATAAAGGCTCGTGAAATGATCACGATGTAATTAAAAATTGATTTAAAAGGAGAAGACGCTTAAAAAGGGGAAGGACACACGTGTGAATAAGGAATATAATAAGAAAGGAATGAGCTTTAGTATGTCAATAAATTATCAGAAGCTCAAGGACTTGAAGAATGAATGACCAAATATAGCAGTCATAAAAGATGAGTAAGGAAATCGATACAGCTATAGTGATGTGAAGTCAAAGACAAGTTCCAAAGAATGTCATGCGGTAAAGGGCATGTAAACCCAACTATCCTAGGTAAAATATGACTTAGGCAAGGAAGGGATCCATGCAGGATGAAAAGGTGATAAAAGCCAAATCATATGGAACAAAATGACTTGAACTCATAGTTCTGAAATCTTAGGTAAAAGAAGTTTAGAATGGAGAAATGGTGCCTTGGGAAAGGATGGATGTAGCTAAAGGAAATTATTCTAAGTCTTCCATGGAGATATGCTTAGCTAAAGTAAGTTCCATGGAATAAGGAAAGGATGAGAATGAGATGAGAATCTTAGGTATGTGATGTAAGGGATGAACGAAAACAACTGAGAAGGATATAAGACGATAAACTAGAAATTAATATATCAATGAAAAGTTTATTTCAGTACGCAAAAAGTGTAAAATATGTTTTGGGGACAGAACTCCTAAAAGGAGGGAAGAGTTGTAAACCCCGTGCTTTGGAGTTATGGAAAATCGGAAAAGAACCAGTAAAACCAAGTGAGAAAATCGAACTGGTTCATAAACCTGATTATTGGGGAATGGGTGAATTGGAGAATTTATAACTCCTGAGTGACCCAAAAAGTGTTCAAAAACCTTGGGAAACAACCTTGGGAAAAATTGGGAGAGAAAAACCATACCGATTTGGGTGAATCGGATCCTAACTGGATTGAACTGGTTTATTAAACCGAACCGATAGAGAAAGGACAAATCGGGAAATTTAGGGATCCCAAGTGACCCAAAAAGTCCCCAAAAGTCATGAAAAAGGACTTTAGGATGAATTGGAGATGAAAACTAAATCGGTTCAGGTGAACCGGATCCGAACCAAATTGAACCGATTTGGACTAATTTTAACCACTATTGAAGCTCATGCTAAATTCATTTTTCTAGGGGGCTTAGAAAATTCCAATTTTAGAATTGAGGCCACCATCTGATGGGTAATGAATTTATAAATTTTTAAATTTGAAAAACTCGGTTGAATGGGGCCTAAATTGACTGGTTTAAGCTTTGAACCCAGTTTGGACCGGCCCGATCTAGTTCAGAACACTGTAGTCTTCTTCCTTCAGATGACAGCACTATTCACTCGCTAGAAAATTGAAGCAGAGCCGGTGAAGAGGAAATGTTTCTATTTAGCATGCTTTAGGTCATCAATGATTATTATAAAGGTGCCAAATGGACAGCTGATGAGTTCCCGAGCTTCCTATATAAAGAGCCCCTCTCCAATCATTCTCTCCACACATGAAGACCTCACTCTCTCTCAACTACTCAATTTTTCGGTGAATCTGAAACCAGAGCTCCAATATATGGTCTTTTCTAAGCCAAAGAAGGCGTGGTTGGGTTCCTTAGAACTAGGGAGAAGTCAGCTACACAATGGTAGTCTCCAGTCACTCTAAGGTTCGTCGAAGAAGCGCCGATGTGATCAAACAGTGAAGCAGCTCCGGCAGACTGAAGCTGCCCTATTTCAGTCGAACAAAAATCTGCCAATTCAAACCCTCCTCAGGCCAAACCAAGCTCTCTCAACACCTCCTCAGCCCTCCTGCGGTTGAATTATAACTAAAAGGTAAGCCAATTCAGCTCCCCTCTATAATTTTTTACTAGTGCTAAAGAGAGAATCGAAATAATTTCGATGATAAAATTCTCGCCACATTTAGCATCAATTGATGTAATTCTTGATCCTAGGAGGAACCTCTAGAGGAGAGCTATCTGCCCAGATTGAAAGCTCGAACCACCGCGCCCCCGATGATGAGCATTTGATGCTTTCTATCTCTACGTTCTATTTTCCAGCGAAGCTCCATTTGAGCTCATTCTGGCATCAAAACATGTGATTCAAAGTGCAATTGAATCGTATGAAGATGTAGAAACTCCAATTTAACTTCAATTTCAACAATTAAACTTGTTTGATCGATCAATTTGATGAAATAAAATTCTGCTATGTTGGAAAGTTGTAATTGGGGGAAAATTTGGGGATTTCAAAAATTTGACAAACTAAAATAAAATTTTGTAAAATTGAGTACCAATTGGGCATGCTAAGAGTGCTAGAGGACCAATTGAGAAATTGTAGAATTTTTACGGTAAAACTTACCATTTTCTAAAGGAAGGGTAAAATGGTAATTTTAGAAAAATTGGGGATCAAATTGGGAATTTGGGAAACTTGAACCTCTTTTGTGAATTTGAACAAATTGAGGTCCCAAGGAGAATTTTTAAAATTTTGGGACTCGATTTGGGGAAAAACTGGCATTTGCAGCCTAAAGTAAAAGAAAAAGAATTTTAGGAACCTTATTGTAAATATTTGAAAAGTTAGATATTTTTAATTATTCATAATGAGTGAATGCTATCAAGCCAAATAATAATTATCAAGGGTGATCATACTGTGTAGTAACATGAAATATTAGGAACGCCAGCTGAAGCAAAGCTCGTAATGGAAAAAATCTGATTTAGAGAAAATACACTGCACGATCGGATGAGTGGGATTTTTAAAATCATTACCCTGTTGGGATGATAAGCACCTCGGAAATGAAAACCCACTACTAAGTGGTATTTTAAACATCACACCTAAGAGGAGTGATGTGAAAATCACGCGAAAAAACTACTTACTGGTTGTAAGTGGATCATACCCGATCAATATTATGAAACTTACTAGAAGGAAGTGAAAAACCTACTTGTCGGTTCTAAGCGGAGATGTCTTCATACCTGGTTGGCATGATAGACAAATGAAAGGTTTATTTTGTTAGAAGTGCTCTCCCCTAATTGTGTGCCACTGCTTAAAATTTTTGGGAGACCTTCTTAATAGGAGCTCGAATAGCTCATATATGTTGGAAGCCTCGGTTTTGGAATTTGGGGGCTAATAGGCCCGATTTTTAAAATCTTGAACAATGGGCCCTAGGCCAGTTGGCAAAGCAGGAGCTCGTAAAGAAACATGATTATTAAGGAATGAAAACTTAAGTAAATGAGTTGTTTGGCCATGGTACCGAGACAGGACCTACATACTCAATGGACTAGCGGTAGTGTGATATGATAGGTCTTCGGACTAGTCAAAACAAACAACTGCAGGTCGAGTTGAGCGTCGGGGCCGTCGAATTAGTGGCACCACAAATTATATGGCTTATGTGAAAAACTGTTGATTTGTGTAAGCACTATGTTACGGGATCTTCAAGATGCCCAAGAGGGGTAGTGATGTGTCCTAGGGCTCTTGACGAACTAGTGGAAATAAAGGCAGTTAGTCGTACTAGAAGACTTCCAAAGCTCGACGTAGCTTCATTGCACATGAGACTGGGGTGGGGACGAGATGAGGTCTCTATCCTCATACGGACACGGAGTTTTTTTTACAGGATTGATGGTCGGATGTCATGAACGTCCACTCATTCTCATGGTTGAAGTGGACGTGCTTCTATCTAGGTGGCCAGTAAAGTCGCTCCAATGCCACAAGTGGGTACAGTGGACGGGCTAGCCTACGATTGTGTGTCCTTCATGATGAAGGGCGTGTGTTGGTTGATTAACACATTGTTGTAATGAGAAATGATTATGAAAACTGAGATTTGAAAATGAAATATTTTAAAGAAATAAAGGAGTCTAGCACACTCTAAATTGAAAACTATTTTTTTTACTAAGACTTCATTTTTGAAAATACCCATTCACAGAGTTGTAGAAACTCACCCCTCTTTTTATCCCATTTCAGGAAATAGTGAAAATGATTAGGGATAACACTAAGCCTTACCCTTTGTCAGGTATGCTTAATTTCTCTTAATCTTGGATTTTATTTTATATATGTCATTCAAAGTAAAAAGGTTGAAAGTACGTCTAGCTCTTCTTGAGTTAAAGAAGGAGGAAATTCCTCTTGAACCAGAAGAGCGACGGGTTGTTCATAGGGATCCGACCAAACCTGGTCGGGGTATGACAGTTGAGCTTATTAAAGATAGGTAGAAGAGCTACGCTAATAACGAACATCGTGAGCTAAACATCGAGATTGGCAATTGAATGTTCCAAATATCTCTCCAAGGAAGGGAGTGCTAAGATTCCAGTACATGGGAAAACTAAATCCGAAGTATATTAGACCTTACACAGTGGTACAAAGAGTTAGCCCAATAGAGTACAAGCTACAACATATGCTTGAGCAAAAAAAAAATAACATATGCTTGAGATGGAAAGAATCCACTATGTATTTCATGTGTCGGTATTAAGGAAATATGAACAAGATCTAAGACCTGTATTGGATCATCCCCACAAAAATTAGAAGAGACCTTAGAAGGAAAAAAGATTGCCATGATGAAGGTGTTTTGGGAAAATGGTCAAGTAGAGGAAGAAACTTGGGAACCCGATGAGGCCATCAAAGAGAAATACCCCAACCTATTATGAATTTATTTATACTATATGACATGCGGGAAAATAAAATTTGCAAATGTTTTGATGACAAAACTCTTAAAATTGAGGGGAGTAGTTGTAACACCATTATTTTTTAAGCCAAAATTTAAAACCCAATTGGATTGAAAACCTATGTTGAACAAGGAACGAAAACCCAACATGGATTTATAGTGGAAATTGGATTGAAAAGTAGTCAAGACCATAATTATAGTAAAGCGACAAGTGTCATGAATTATCCCCATAGGACCTCACTTGATCTAAAATCAAGGAACGAGAAAAGTCCAATTCAAAATAGGTTCGAATTGGGGTCGAATCGGATTGGAGCACAAAACACAAAACTTTTAGAAGGGGTTATATAAATCGAAAAATAGAGATTCTTGAGCCCAATTAATAGAAAATTGGATAAAAGTTTTTTAGAAAAATAAATTGTGCTAAGAATTAGTCAAATTGGATGTGAACTAATCAAGAAACAACTAAAATTTTATGAAACAACTGATTTATTCGTCGCAAATTGATTCACTGTAGTCCGAACTCGATGGTGATATGTCGAGTACATGGCATACGCCAAATGTGTGGGGTATGTGACACATCCACGCACCCCGCTTGTACATATGTGTCGACTTCTTTGCCCAACTAAAAATTTGGATCTAGCCTAGTACTCAAACAAAGACACGATTTTAACAAGATTTTTGGCATCTTTTCACACGAGAAATTAAATGCAAA
Source organism: Trapa bicornis (assembly GCA_030064425.1). NCBI lineage: Eukaryota > Viridiplantae > Streptophyta > Magnoliopsida > Myrtales > Lythraceae > Trapa > Trapa bicornis. Next base: position 13,915,344 of record CM057753.1, on the reverse strand, counting down.
GTAAGTCTATGGGGTCCAATATGAGCATCAATGGAGATAGGGTGATAGAGCATTGGTCCTCCGAGCTAACCATGTGAGACTCACCACTGATCCCTTCCCTGGCCACTAAAATTCTCTATGAAAGCCAACCCACTAAGTTTTCCGATGACCTCACTTGATCTAAAAACAACCGGGAAAATAATCGGTCAACCAAAGAGAGAGAACTGAACAAGGTTATGAATCCCAACCAATAGAGAAAGGGCAAATTGGGAAATTTACAAATCCCGAGTGACCCAAAGAGACAAAAAATGATGGAAAGGGACTTTGGGACAAATTGGAATAGAAAACCAAACTAGTTCAAATGAATCGGATCTGAACCGGATTGAACCGATTTGCACCATCATTGAACTGATTGCTAAATTTATTTTTCTAGGTGACTTAAAATATTCAAATTGGGGAATTCGAGCCACCATTGGATAGAGACTCAATTTAGATGAATTTAGAAATTTTTAATTTTGAGAAAATCAATCGAATCGGGCCTGAACTGGCTGGTTTAAGCATTGAACCTAGTCAGATTGCTCTAGTCTGGTTCGAAACAGTGTTATCTTCTTCCTTCATATGACAACATTGTTCAATCAATGCTAGAATGGACTGCACCATTGAAGAGAAAATGCCTCCGTTCAGGGTGTTTCGGATCATGAATGAGCTTGAGCAAGATGCCAGAAGGTCGGGCAGAGAGTCCCCAAGCTCCCTATATAAAGAGCTCCACTCCATTAATTCTCCTCACACTTGAAATCTTCATTCTCACTCAACTGCTCTATTTTCTGATGAAGCTCGAAACAAAGCTCCGACATTGGCATTTTTCTGATTTTTCGATGGTGAGGTTGGGTTCTTTAGTTTCTAGGAGAAGTCATCTACCTGACGACAATCTCTTCGAGGAAGCACCGGGAGAATCAAACAATGAATCAACTTCGAAGGACTGAAGCTGCCCTATTTTGACTGAGCTGAAATCGGCCAAATTCAGCCCTCCTCAAGCCAAACCAAGCCCTCCCAACATCCCTACAACCCTCATACGACCTCATTTGAGCTGAAAGGTAAGCTAATTCAACCTCCCTTTGTCATTTCGAATCGACGTTAGAGAGAGAAACTATGAAAATTTCACTGACAAAATTCACCTTCGATTTAGGGTCAATTATAGGAATTCTTAATACTTGAAGGTACCTTAGGAAGAGTGTTACCTTCCCCCATAGAGAGCTCAGACCACCGCACTTCCAATGATAAGCTTTCTCTCTCTACGTATAGGTTTCAAATGAAGCTCTGTTTCAGCACTTTTCATCCTCAATTCATGCAATTCAAAGCTCAATTGAATCATATGGAAGTGTAGGAACTAATTTACACTTCCAACTGAAGCAATTCACCCCGATTGAATGCTCAATTTGATGAAATCAAATTTGGTCAGTTTAAAAGGGGGAAATTGGGGAAAATTTTGGGCAAAATTTGGAATTTCGTAAAATTGAGGGACCATTTTGCAAGTTTCCAAAATTGAGGGACAATTGCAATGGAAAAAGATATTGGGGGGCTAATTGGTTGATTTTTGGAAACATTGGGATCAAATTGCCATATATTGGAAAGTAGGTGCAAGATGATAATTTTTGAAAAGTTGGGGACCAAATTGAAAATTTGGAAAACTTAAGCCTCTTAAATAATTTTGAGTAACATGAGAACCCAACGTGAATTTTTGGAAGTTTTGGGACTCAATTTGGGGAAAAGTTAGCATTAGGGACCTAAAGTCAAGGAAAATGAATTTTAGGGGCCTAAGTGCAATTAACTGACAATTTTGAGCCTAGTCACACATATGAGAAATGAAGGCTATTATGACAAACTATAATAGATAAGGGTACCCAAAACGTGTAGGAACACGAAAAATTGGAATGCCAACAAATATAAGCTAGCATGGAAGCGAAAATCGACTGGAGAAGGTGACACTTAAGTTATCAGGTGAGTGGGTTTATTCACATCAAACCCGGTTGGGATGGTAAGCACTTTAGAAACGCAAAACCACTCATATGTGGGATTTTAACATCACACCGGATTGGAGTGATGTACAAACTAAGCTAAAGACTACTTACCAGTTGTAAGTAGACGAAATCATAACTGGTTGGTATTATTGGCTTCCTTAAAGGAAGAAGAAACCCGCTTGCCAAATGCAAGTGGAGATTTCTTCACACCTGGTTGGTATGATGAAGTGGAAACGATTTTTTGTCAGAAGTGTTCTCCCCTGACTGTGTGCCAATGTTTAAACTTTTTGGGAGGCCTTCTTGATGCGAGCTAAAATAGCTCATATAGGCCAGAGACCTAGGCTTTTGAACTTGTGGGGCTAAATTCCCGATTTTGGAAAATCATGTACAGTGGGCCCAAGGCTAGTGGGCACGAGTAGGAGCTCGTAAACAAACATGAGATATGAAAGCCATGAAATCTCTTAATGAAATGGTTATGTGATTTTGTCGTGGTACCAAGACAGGACTGATATACTCAATGGACTGGTGGCAGTCCGTTAGGGCTAGGTCGACGGACTGGCTTAGACAAACAGCTACAGGTCGGGTTGAGGGTTGGGGTCGTTGGACTAGTGGCACCAAAGATAAATGGCTATGTGTAAAACTATTATTTGTGCATGCACTTAAGGTTCAAAACCATCAAGGCGCCCAAGAGGAGTAGTTATGCATCCTAAGGTTTACTGGACAACATGGTGGAGATAAGGGCAATTTGTCATGCTAGCAGTCAGGGAGCTCGAGGTGGCTTCTTGCGCATGAGGTTGGGGTGGGGTCGAGATGAAGTCTCTATCCTCATTTGGACACGAACTAGTTTTCATGTCTAAGGGTCAAATGTCACAAACATTCACTCAGGCCTAGGGTTGAAATGGACGAGCTTCTATCTTGGGGGCTGGTTAAGATGCTCCGAACCACAAGTAGGTGCAGTGGACGGGCTGCCCTCCGAATGTGTAATCCCTTTCTAATAAAGGGTGTGTGTTGATTGTTAAAACATAGCTAATATGGAAAAAGAGGAAAATTGGTATTTTGAAAACTGTAATTTGAGAAAAGATCATTCTTAAAGGAAATAAGAATCTTTGACACACTTTGATTAAATCTATTTATGAAAACTCACTCCTAACACCCATTCATTGATTTGTAGAAACTCACCCATCTTTTATATCCATTTTCCAGAGTAGGAGAAAATGACTAAAAAAAATACATGGACCTACCCTTTGTCAGGTATGCTTAAAGGTTATTTAAAGCTTGTATTTTTTTATTGATTTATGTTATTCTAGGGAATAAGGTTTAAATTACATATGGCTACTTTTGATTAAAGAAAAGGGGAAAACCCTCTTAAACCAAGGAAGCAATAGGTTAATCATGAGGATTTGACAAAATCGGGTCGGGGCATGACAACCTTACTTACAGAGCTCATAACTTTCATTTCTAACCACCAAAATTAGTTCTTCGTGTGGTGTTAGAACCATGTAGAAGCTAACTTTATAATCCCACCTCTCATACACTAACGAGCCTTCTATCTGTAATTATGTGATAAAAAAGTAACAATGCTACCTCAACCAAAAATCGAGACGCACCTTCTCGAGCATACTCCAACCTCCTCGATGATAAATCATTCCTAATTAATTCTATGGATCCTCTCGATGCCATCTAGCCAACGCTATTAGCCGTTCGAGCTAAAGGTAAGCCTCGTGGCTATGAAAATTTTAGAAGGTCCCATGACACCATATATTTGAACTTTTTCTATAAATCACAATTTTTCAGGAAATTTAGACAACCTTTCATGCTGATTTAGCAGGTCATTAACACGCGATGGGGTTAGCTTTCCAGCCAAACCCACTTTACTGTCCAACTCGCTATCATATGTGAGTTCCTATCATTACTTTATTTAAATCGTTAAATTTATTTATAATTAAATCCTTAAATTTATTTAATTTATAAATAAACCTATAAATTTCATTAATTTACAATATATCCCTATATTTATTTTAATTGCAATAAAATCTTCAAAAAAATATTTTATTGACAATTAAATCCTTAAACTCACCTGATTTAAAATTTGGTCCTTAATTCTCAATAATTCCACAAAAATCCTCAAAATTTTCGAAAATCCCAATTTCATCAATTTCTTCAAAAATTACATTTTAGCCCCTAATTCATAAATTATCAAATTGATATGTTAAACTTCATCAATTTCCTCCTAACAATGCTCAAGATTTGATCGTTCAATTATGCTTAGAATTGAGCTTAAATGAAGCTTCACTGGAAAATCATTCTAGAGAGAGAAAGCTTCAATTTATTACCGACGAAGTTACAGTTACGGAAGTTCCTAATATGAGCAGCTAGCTTTCTTTGATAGGAACTCTCCAGGATCAAATTTCATGTCAATTGATGGCATGAGCATTGTGAATTCAATTTTATAAGTTTTAATGAAATTCATTCTATAAATTCAATGTTCCAACGAAGGGCAGTGGTAAGTGCTTACCTGCACCTTTTCTTGGAATAACATAAATCAAAACTGCATAATATTTTAAATTTATCATAACCGTCTCATACGTGTCTTAGTTTATGGTCTTTAAGGGTAGGCTTTCCAAAATTTCCTGAAAGGGATATAAGGGAGGGGGTGAGTACGACTACTTAGTGAATGGGTTTTCAAAACTTTTAACTTTTAGGAAAAAGATTTGTATTGGAGTGTGCCAGACTCCTTTCTTTCAAAAATCCTTTTATATCAAATCTAACTTTTTACCACCTTTTCCTTAATAATCATGGTGTGTCATCACCCAACACACATCCTTTATCATGAAGGTCAAACACACATTTACAGGCCAATACATCCATAGAACCCACTTGTGGCATCGGAGCGACTTTACCGACCACCTAGATAGAAGCACATCCACTTCTACCTTGAGAATGAGTGGATGTACGTCACATCCGACCCTAAATCCCGAAATCAATTCTCTGTGTCTGTATGAGCATAGAGACCTCATCCCGTCCTCACCCCGGTCTCATGCGCTTGGTGTTACTCCAAATTTTGCGCGGTCACCTAGTACGACGAACTGCCCTTATACTCATCAGGTCGTCCGGGGCCCTTAGGATGCATCACTACCCCCTCATGGGTGTCTTGATTATCCCATAATCATAGTGCATGCACAAATAGTATTTTCTTATCACGCCATATAATATGTGGTGCCACTGGTCCAATGGCCTCGACCCTCAACTCAACTTGCAGCCATTTGTCTTGACTAGTCCGGAGACCGGTTATATCACACTAGCACTAGTTGACTGAATATGTTGGTCTTGTCTTGCTATCATGGCCAAACAATTCATTAATTAAAGTTTTATGGCACATATCTCATGTTTGTTTATGAGCTCCTACTCATGCCCACTAGCCTATAGCCAACTTGTTCGAGATTTTCAAAACCGGGCATAATAGCCTCCAAGTTCCAAAATTAGGTCCTCGACCTATAAGAGTTATTCGAGCTCCCATCAAGAAGATCTCCCAAATCATTTAAGCATTGGCACACAGTTAGGGAGAGCACTTATGACAAAATATTTGTCAACTATCCATTTTACCGACCGAGTATGAGGACATCTCCGCTCATAACCGATGAACGGATTTTCAACTTCCTTCGAGGAAGTTTCATTATACCAATCGGTATGATCTACTTACAACCAGTAAGTATCTTTTTTGCATAATTTTCACATCACTCCTCTAAGTTGTGATGTTTAAAATACCACTTGGTAGTGGGTTTTCATTTTGAGGTAATTATCATCCCCAACCAGGTATGATATAAAATCCCACTCAAAACCGGTAAGTGGTTTTTAGCTTAATTTGCCCATCACACAAATTGGGTATGATGTTAAAAGTCCCACTCATGGTGGCTTCCAATTTCCATAGCACTTTGAATCACAATTTCCCTCCAATTTCAACTACCTAACACAACCGAATTTGATTTTATCAAATTAACTCATCAAACACTTCTAATCGTTAAAATTGAAGTTGAAATAGAGTTTCTACATGTTCATAAGATTCCATAGCACTTTGAATCACAATCTTAAATGCTGGAACGAGCTCAAAAGGAGCTTCGCTGGAAAATAGACTATGGAGAGAGAAAGCTTACCGTCGGGGGCACAGGGGCACGGCGGTCTGAGCTTTCAATTTGGGCAGATAGCTCTTGTCCTAGGTTCTTCCTAGAATCAAGAATTGCATTAATTGATGTCGAATTGAGTTAGAATTTCCTAATCAAAATTTATCGGTTCTCTCTCTAACATCGGTCAGAAATTACAGAGGGGAGCCGAATTGCCTTACCTTTCTATAGTAATTCGGGCATCGGAGGGCTAAGGAAGGGTTGGCATGGCTTGGTTTGGTGTGAGGAGGGCTCAAATTGGAAAATTTCAGCTTGGTCAAAACAGGGCAGCTTTGGTCCGCCGGAGATGCTTCACTATTCCATCATGCTAGCGCTTCTCCGACTACCCTCGGAGCAAATGTAGACTACAGGCGTGTAGCTGACTTCTCCCTGGATTTATAAAGTCCGACCTCTCCTTCCGGGGTTAATAAAATGCCCAACTCGAAGCTCTGGTTCAAGGTTCACCGGGAAATGGAGTAGTAGAGAGAGAGAGAAGTGTTCAGGTGTGAGGAGAATGAATGGGGATAAGCTCTTTATATAGGTGTAAAGCCCATCCTCACACTACTCTCACACAAGCACGCTTAACTTCGATGATCTGATGGGATCTAGTTTATTTGAACCAATCTGGTTTTTCTCTTCTAATTTTTCTTAAGGTTCTTTTCTATGTTTTTAGGAACCCTTTAGATTACTTGGAAGTTGTAAATTTCCAAATTGCTTGTTCCCAAACGATCAGGTTTGTAAACTGGTTCGGTTTTCTTATTCGGTTTGACTGGTTCTTTTCCTGGTTTTCCTTAATTCAAAAGGGTGGGGTTTACAACTCTCCCCTCCTTTTAGGAGTTTTGTCCCCAAAACATAATTAGCAACCTTGCATGTGGAACCATTTTCTTTGATATCCATTTGTTGTTTGCTTAATTTGAAAACTCTTCTCTTGTTCTATCAATTAGCCCTTTTTACATCCTTCACTTATGGAATTTCTTTTCCTTTATATTATTTACTCCATCCATGGAGTTTATCATAACTAGACATACCTTACTTTAGGGTATATTCTTAGATTCACATCTTTCTTTACTTAGAGCAACATTTTTCCCTTTGAGGTCCTATACTTAGGATTTGGGAGTTCCAAGATACCTAACCATTCATGTGTCTAGTTAACCTCTTAGTCGTTGAAACCCTTAGCTCGACATACTTTAGAGCATTACGTACCTATTTTCACAGATTTCATTGTCCTCACCTTTTCGTCCTATTTTGACTCTTCCTTCATCCGTTGTTCATTACAATTCAGTCCAAATTTTATGTTTGACTTTGTCATGCCGACTAACTGACTCTTCCTTATTTTGATACATGTTTTCCTCGGGACTGTTGGATTTAACTGCCCCTTACAACACGACATTTTCCAGATCTTGTCAATATGTCCATTAGATTTCTAGAACACCTCCTTTAGGGTTATTCCCAACTTTCCAACCTCTCGGGGATTGTATAACTTCATCCCTCTCAACGTTTGGTAGTATTTCTCAACTACCTTTACTGTTATCTAATCAACTTACAACACTATGTCAGTTCTCCTTACCCACTCATCCTTTCTCAACTGCCTTATTTGAGTCTTTCTAGTTTCAATTATTTCGTTTCTAGATGATTTACTGACATGCTAGGATTCATCCTTTCTTAGGTCCGTCCTCATTCCCAATGACATCCTTTACTCAAGGATTTTCCTTTGTCCTTAATCCACTCTTACTTATTCGTAGTCATTTCTTAGCTCATTATTCCCATTTGATTCCTTTTGGTCTATTTGTCTACTGTTTTGTTTAAGGAGTTCCCTTTTTACATTTCATGCTCCACTATGTCCCTCAATGTAAGACTTTTATCCTTGGAGCTACATGCTCAACCTTCTTACCATTCCTTGATGGTTTCTTCCTCCGTTTCCTTACTTTTCCTTCTATACTATGGCATTTGCCCGCTTAGAATACTCCCCCATCTTAAAATTCCATTTTGTCCCTTATTCTTTATTTGAGGATCTTATTAGTCTTATTTTGTGTACTTCATACTATGCTCAATTGTCCACTCTTTAGGCTTCATTATGCGCATGAGACTACGACTCGTCTCACTAATCGTGGTTATTTCTCAGTAGACACATCTTATTTGGAAGACTTGCTTTCCCAACATTTCACGAACATTCTTTCCTTTATTACCTTAGTATAGGTAGTCCACTCATTCTTACTTATCACTACATCTTTTGATACTAAATTCCTATTTCCCCATTCCTTTTAACCTATTTCATTGGGTCATCCCAATATGCTTTCTTGGTTCTTTCACCTCAGCTTGTGCTTCATTTGTAAGTTTATCTCTTTGTCCATTTCACTTGGTTCCATTATCTCTTAGTTGGGATACATATGCCTTTCCAAGGTTTCTTTCCTTGGTAGGACTCTCCCCTTTTTCCTTGGTTCTAGGGAATATCTACCTTTAAATGGCAACCTTTGATGTCGTCCTCTTCTGTTTATCCTTGCTCTTGAAATTTTGTAGGTATATCTTTGATTCTCTATCCTCATCCCTACTCATACCACAGTACACGTCTATTTCTTATAGGGAGAGTTTACTTGTTTCAAGATTTCCTGGCCATTATGTGGAAGGCTTACCTACTCCTTTCTTGGCTTGAATTTCATCGTTAATTTGGTCATTGGTCCTTTTAAGTATTTCTTTCATCCTTTTATTCTCCAATATTTGGCCTTTCCATCTCTTCCTTCTTTGTTAGAGTTTACTCCATGACCCTCACGAGGGTAGTTCGTTACCTGCCTCATCCCTACTATTCACCTTGTCTAATTCTCTTGAGGTAGTTGTCTCTCGAATCTTCTTGTCTTTATTGTTCCTTCCAGTGCCCTTTTTAGGGTGTATTCCTTACTAATTTTTGGTCCTCCTTAAGGCATCGTTCATTCTCTTTGACTATCTTGTTATTATGGTTTGCTTACTTCTACTACGTTGGTCAGAGACTCCAATTTTGACTTCTCTGCTTTTTTGAAAAGAAGTTGTACTTGCAATCTCAGGACATCCCATTTATCGTCAATTGCTAGGCTTGTCTTCTCTTGTGTATGTACTCCTTTCTTTGCTCCTAAATTGTTGGAATTTCTTCCTTAAGGAAGGATTCTCTCCATGTACCTTTTTGTTAGGTTTGTGGTTTTATTGAGGTCCTACCTTTAGCTTTTTTTTCCTTCCTGTCACTTTGCTAAGATCTTGAAGAGCTTCCTCCTGTCTGTGGTTGAAACTATGAGTTGGAGTCATGTTTCTTGGGATGGTATCCTTTTGGATTTCCTATAGCTGTGAGGGCGTCTTTCTTGTAAAGTATTGTTCTAAATCCTAGTGGTGTGGGATAATCCTTCATGTCCTATCTCCTTTGTACCTTATAATAGGTTGTTTATTGCTTAGTTACTTCAAGAGTTCTCCTATACTCCTTACCATGATGGTTTTCTTGTCATGTCTTCTTTGCCTAATAATCTCTTTGATTCTTTCCTTTATCCTTGATCTATGTGGTGTATAGGGTATCACGGTTTTGTTTGGTTACTTTTCTTGGGGCCATCTTCTCAACAAGATTACATTCTTTGAGAGACAAAGTTTCTAGGAATTGGGAGTACTTCATTAATAGAATAGTACAATATGTTGGGGTATTAGCCCTATTACAAAAAGTGGTCATAACATAAATAGAAAGCTATGGGATACTTGATAAGCATCCTCCTAGGTAAGGTTATATGCCCTTTGCTGGTGTTTATAGCTTCACGCTTGGCTTCCTTTGTACTTAGAGTTGTGCCCTCAATATGTCCTAGCACCATTTTCCTAGATACTTCCCCATTTTATCTTTTGAGATTCCTACCATGCCTCAGGCATTTGGGAAGCTTCTAGGGTTGTCTTCCTACGAGGACAGGGTGTTGAGTAGAGTCATTCCTAGTTTTCTTAGTTACTCTCCTAGGAGCCATTTGAAAATTTTAAGATCAATCCTATTAGTTACTATATTTTCTAGTCTTGATCATGTATTCGAGGAAACATGCTCTGATACCACTCAAGTTGTCATACCCCGACCTAGATTGGTCGGATCCCCGTGATCAACCCGCCACTCTCCCAGTTTATTAAGGGTTTCCCCTTATTATAAATTGTAAAAAGTAAGACATCCATTAAACTTGCACCTATTCCTGGAATAACATAAATCAAAACTACATAATATTTTAAATTTATCATACCAATCTCACGTGCGTCTTAGTTTATGGTCTTTAAGGGTAGGCTTTCTGAAATTTCCTGAAAGGGGTATAAGGGAGGGGGTGAGTACGACTACTCAGTGAATGGGTTTTCCAAACTTTTAACTTTTAGGAAAAAGATTTGTATTGGAATGTGCCAGACCCCTCTCTTTCAAAAATCCTTTCATATCAAATCTCAGTTTTTACCACCATTTCCTTAATAATCATGGTATATCATCACCCAACACACATTTGCAGGCCAGTACGTCCACTGAACCCACTTGTGGCATCGGAGCGACTTTACCGACACCTAAATAGAAGCACGTCAACTTCTACCCTGAGAATGAGTACATGTACGTGACATCCGACCCTCAATCCAGAAATCAATTCTCCGTATGCGTATGAGGACAGAGACCTCATCCCGTCCCCACCCCGGTCTCATGCGCTTGGTGCTACGCCAAATTTCACACGGTCACCTAGTACGACAAACTGCCCTTATACTCACTAGGTCGTCCAGGGCCCTTAGGACGCATCACTACCCCTCATGGGCATCTTGATGATCCTGTAATCATAGTGCATTCACAAAAAGTATTTTCTTAGCATACCATATAATTTGTGGTGCCACTGGTCCAACGGCCCTGATCGTCAACTCAACCTACAATTGTTTATCTTAACTAGTCCGAAGACCGATCATGTCACACTGCCACTAGTTGACTGAATATGTCGGTCCTATCTTGGTACCATGGCCAAACAATTCATGTACTAAATTTTTATGGCACATATCTCATGTTTCTTTATGAGCTCCTACTCATGCCCACTAGCCTATGGCCCATTTGTTCGAGATTTTCAAAATCGGGCATAATAGCCCGCTAGTTCCAAAACCAAGGCCCCCGACCTATAAGAGCTATTCAAGCTCCCATCAAGAAGATCTCCAAAATCATTTAAGCATTGGCACATAGTCAGGGGAGAGCACTTCTGACAAAATATGTTTTCAACTGTCCATTATACCGACCAGGTATAAGGACATCTCCGCTCATAACTATTGAATGGGTTTTTAACATCCTTCGAGGAAGTTTTATCATACTAATCGGATATAATCTACTTACAACCAGCAAGTAGTTTTTCTACATAATTTTCACATCACTTCTCTAAGTTGTGGTATTTAAAATACCACTTGGTAGTGGGTTTTCATTTCAAGGTACTTATCATCCCCAACCGGGTATGAAATAAAAATCTCATTCACAACCGGTAAGTGGTTTTTAGCTTAATTTGCCCATCACCCCAATCAGGTGTGATGTTAAAAGTCCCACTCACGATGGCTTCCAATTAAGAAAAAGTTGCTCATCATCCCAATTAGGTATGATGTGAATAACCCCCTCACGGTTAATGCATTAAATTCCACTATACTGGTCATTTGTATTCACACAAGCTTGTCCTTGCTAGCGTTGATAGTACTTCATGCTCCTACATGATATGAACATCATTGTTCATTATCTCTCGCCCTAATAGCATTCATTCGTGACAATTGAATGAAAACCAAACTTTTTATTTATTTGCAATTAGGTCCCTAAAGTTATTTTTCTTTAAGTTTAAGTCCCTAAAGCCAGTTTTTCCTCAAATTGAGTCTAAAAACTTTTAAAATTTTCATGGGTCCTCAATTTATTCAATTTCACAAAAAGGGATTTAATTTCCCAAATTTCCAATTTGGTCCCCCAATTTTCCCAAAATTACCATTTTGCTATTCCTTTACAAAAATGGTAAGTTTTACCCTAAAAATTCTAAAATTCCTCAATTGGCCTTCTAACATTCTTATCTTGTCCAATTACCCTCAATTTTATAAAATTGTATTTTGGTCATTCAAATTTTCAAAAATCCCCATTTCCCCAAATTTCCCCCCAATTTCAACTCCATAACACAACCGAATTTGATTTCATCAATTTGACTGATCAAACACTTCTAATCATTGAAATTGAAGTTGAAATAGAGTTTCTACTCATTGATACGATTCCATTGCTCTTTGAAAGACAAGCTTAAACATTGGAATGAGCTCAAACGAAGCTTTGTTGAAAAATAGACTATAGAGAGATAAAGCTTACCGTTGGGAGCACGGCGGTTCAAAGTTTGAATTTGGGCAGATAGCTATTGTCCTGAGGTTCTTCCTAGAATAAAGAATTGCATTAATTGATGCCAAATTGAGTTAGAATTTCCTCATCAAAATTCTGTCAGTTTTCTCTCCAACACCGATCGAAAATTATAGAGGGGAGTCGAATTGGCTTACCTTTCCATTCTAATTCAGCTGTGGGAGGGCTGAGGAAGGGTTGGAATGGCTTGGTTTGGTCTGAGGAGGGCTCGAATTGGCAAATTTTAGCTTGGCCGAAACAGGGCAGCTACGGTCTACCGGGGCTGCTTCACTGTTCCATCACGCCTGCGCTACTCCGGCGACCCTGGGATTAAACGGAGACTACAGGTGTGTAGCTGACTTCTCCCCGGTTCTAATGAGCCCGACCTCTCCTTCCGAGGTTAAGAAAATGCTCAAGTCGAAGCTCGGGTTTGAGGTTCATCAGGAAATGGAGTAGTAGAGAGAGAGAGAAGTGTTCAGCTGTGACGAGAATGAATGGGGATGAGCTCTTTATATAGGTGAAAAATTGTGTTTTAAATGGGGGAGATTTATTACTAGTATTAATGTTGCCATAAATTATTGGTATTAATTTATGGCTATTTATGATAGGGCCTAACGTTCGCATAAAATTTTGACCGAAATTTCGGGTTACAAAAAAAACATACTTTCCAGGAGGTCACCCATACTCGCACTACTCTCACAAAGCACGCTTAACTTTGGTGTTCTGATGGGATCTAGTTTATTTGAACCAATCTAGTTTTTCTCTTCTAATTTGTCTTAAGGTTCTTTTCCATGGTTTTAGGAACCCTTTGGATTACCCGGAAGTTGTAAATTTCCGAATTACTTGTTCCCAAATGATCGGGTTTGTAAACTAGTTCGGTTTTCTTACTCGGTTTGACTGGTTCCTTTCCCAATTTTCCATAATTCAAAAGGTTGGGGTTTACACTACATGTCTTTGCTATGTGTCAGTCACTGATTGGTCGGTCCTTCCAGGTCATCCTAATTTGTTGCTGACCAAGTGCACTTTGCACTTGTCCCCCTCTTATTGGTTAGTCCAACTGACCACTAACTAAGGACATGTGTCATACTCTAATTGGTCAGAGTTTTCATATGCTTAAGTAGAGACTGATAGAGCGTGCTACATCATGCATCACGCACGTTGATGGGGCGTTGACTTGGCAGGCAGTTTGTTGACCAGGCCGGACCATTGACTGGTTCAATTGGTTTGATTTGACCAGTTTTCTAAAAATAAAAATTTTCTAAATTCATTTTCTACATGGTGGTGACTTCAATTTTCTAATTTGACATTTTAACCGGTTCTTCTTAGTTCAATCTGGTTTAATCTGGTCCAATCTCGATAAAACTTGAAACGATCTAGTTTTCTATTCAAATTTACATTTGGATTATTTATTTAACTTTTGGAACCTCAATCATCACTCTATATTACTTTAGATCCCTTTTTTATTTCTCTTCACAATTCTAGTTCACTTTGAACAACGGTTTTTTTAATGAAAATTTTTCGGTTCTCCATTACGGCTTTCTTGTTTTGGAAAAATAGGATCTACAACTACCCCAACCTTTTTAGAAGTTTTTTCCTCATAACTTTTAATATTTAGTACTTTTTCTTGTAAGATTTATTCAAATCCCTTCTCATTTCTCACCAAAATTCTACTAAGCTTACTTATAAAAATCACCACTTTCGATTTTAGTCTTTCATTGTAGTGTATTCAACTAAACCCTTTTTCTCTCATACCTTCCTATTCAATACACATAATTTCCTTTAGATAGGGTGTATTCTAGCATAGTGGTAAGATTGAGGAAGAAACATGAGAAATAGATTCTATAATAAGGGGAAAGTAATCCCAATAAATTTATGTGTAACAAGTTTTAGGGACAAAATTCCTAAAAAGGAGGGCGATAGTTGTACCCCGTTTCTCAAAACAAGAAACCGTAATATGGAATCGGAAAATTTTGAAAAAAAAAGCCAAGGTTCAATGTGAACCTAAATTGGTAAAGATAAATACAAATGGGAATTGAAGTGATCCTAAGTGATCAATGAGGATCCAAATATTAAGAGAAATTATCATATGAAAAATTGGAAGTGAGAACTGGACCGGTTTAAGATGAACCAGATTGAACTAGTTCAATGATTCATTTTTAGAGATTACAGTAAAATGTCAATTTGGGAAATTGAATTACCACTATGTAGAAAATGAATTTATATGAATTTATAAAATTTAAATTTATTGAAAAATGGTCAAATTGGGCATGAACCATCCGATTTTCAATTTTGAATCTTCGAATCTAGACCAATTGAATCAATCAATGGACTAGCTGGGTTAACAATCCACTTGCCAGGTCAGCGCTCAGTCAACAACCAATGGGAGGTCACCACATGTCAAGTCAATGGGTTAATGGATGACTTAGACATTGAGTAAGATGTTGCATCAACGACGCCAACTAATCATAGTACGCCACATGGCTGTTCACACGTGTGAAGGTCATAGGTACTTACACAGTGTTATCTTCTTCCTTCAACCGAATGAACAGAGTAGGTGGTGAAAGGGCGCCATAACTACAGCGACCATTAAATCTCTCTGACAAGGGAGTAAATCGGAGAGTTATTGGTTGGCCGATGGATGTCTGAATAGGAATGGTAGTCCCCAATCTTCCTATATAAAGAGCTCCCCTCCATTCATCCTCTTCATCCTATGAAAGCTCAAAGAAAAGGAACAACTTCATTTCCTAATCACCTATGAACCATAGCTCTAACTTGGGCACTTTTCTTCACCTCAAAAGTTGAATTTGGATTACCTGGATTCCTACATAAGTCCTCTACACCATTACACACTCCAATTGCCTTGAAGATCACTGGAGAAGCACCAACGAGCATGCATAGTACCACTGCTCCATTGGCAGTCTGCAACTAGAAAACCCCAAGCTCAATTTGAGCCATCCTTGAGCTACAGGCAACCAAACCAAGCCCTTCTGACCATCCATGCACCGTCATGGTAAGTCTCCACTGCCACCCTTCGATAGAATTTACTATTCATAATGCATTTTATGCAAAAATTAAATTGATGAATACACACTACTCAGGCCATCAATTGATGCATAGTTTGATCCAGAAAGGATCCTTAAGAAGAGAGCAGTCTTTTAGAATAAAAAGCTCTAACCACCAAGCCAACACCGGTAAGAAATTGAAGCTTTCTATCTCTAGAACAATTTTCCCGCAAAGCTTTGTTTAAGAACATTTTGAAGCCAAATTGGATGATTCAAAGCTTGTAGTGATTCTAGTGACATATGAAAGATGATTAATATCATGCCAGGACTCAATTGGGAAGGTTTAAGATCGATTTGATTTTAATCAAAATTGGCGGACTAAATTGCAATTTTTGAAAGTTTGGGGATTAAATTTCAATTTTCATAAATTGGTGATATAATTGAAAATATTGAGAAAATTAAGTACCCAATTGGAAATAAAGAGAAATTAGGGACCAAAAGGAAAATTTGGGAATCTTTGGGATCTAATTAGAGATAAGGTATATCTTAAGGACCAAATTATAACTAACGAAAAGTTATGGGTATTAAGAGTAATTACCGTATTATTTTGGACTTGATTGCCCAATTAATTGTAGGAACTGATCACCTTCACGTTTGTGTGAATGAAAGGCATGCCAAGCTCAGAAATCCCCTAGGATGAACAAGTCTTTTAATATGGGGGAGTGAGATTTCTAGCATCAAGTTCAATTGGACCGATGATGTGTTACTATTCATAAGAATTGAAAATCACTTTCTAGACATAACATCCCATGACTGCATGAAATTACATAAACTATTTTTTTATTTATTTTTGTTACGAGCATGAATGATGTTAGTAGGACTACCCTTGAAAGGTGTGTCGATACACTTTAAGGAGTTGATCTAATTCAACTGTTAATGCAGGATATGGGTGGAACCCATAATAGACAATAGTTGGTTAGATATAGTTCTATGAAAGTGGGCCTATGGCCATGATTTTGAAAAGAGTAGTGGATCCAAAGTAATGTTTTGAAAACTTGTCCAATGGGCCCAAGGCCAATGGAAATGGTCAGATCCCATAAATAAATTCTTATTTAAGAGACTGATAAAATTATCATAAATTGATAATGCTTGCTTAAAATGTTGAACTACAGTCTAGTTGGAGCTTGTTGGGATGACGCTGCAAAGAGAAAGCTCTTAAATCAAAAGAAAATTGTTTTGTGATTGTGAACGTTATGAACCAAGAAGATGTATGATAATGGGTACTCTTAGTTCTAAGGGCTGCTGTACAATAAGGTTGGAACAAGGGAAGCTATAGCTGGTCTAGTAAGTCACGAGACTCTCAGAGTCTCAAATGTGCCTTGAGACTTAGGGAAATCAGGGGAGGTCTTATCCCTCAATAGTGGACAACTTCATTTAAAAAATGTCTAGGGGTTTGGAAATGGTGTTCACACAGATAAGTGGTCGAGGTTGTAGCTTCACACCAATGAGGTAGAGGTTGTAGCCTCACATGGGCTATTATACGAATGATTGATCTATTTAATGTGAAATGGTACCTTATTCATTGTTTGATACAAAATTATGGAAATTTTACTTTGAAAAAATTATCAAAGTTCTTCCTTGGGTAAGAAGGTTAATAATTTTAATAGTGAGATACACACATTAAATTTTCATGTGAAAGCTTTTCAATAAGAAAGCAAGTTGTGTTTATTTAATAGTCCAACCCTTTTCAAGGAAGAATATCCTTATATTTTAGAAAATGTGTTGTATTATGGACATGTAGTCAAGCTGTTTGTAAGACCCTACTCACTGAGTTGTAGATTCACCCACTCCCTTACCACTTCCAGGTCATAAAAATGTTGAGGAGGACATTAGAGGACAAACTACCAAATTGGTACATTGTGTTCCCTTTACAAATTTATGTACAACAATATATATTTAGTCATATCATGAAAGCATGAAACTGATGCATTATTTTCTTGTAATTTTGAGCCTTGCTCTAATCAATACTATAGTAATGGTTATGGCATCTATTATAGTATTTGGAGGAGTGGCGGGTTGTTTACAGGGTTATGACCCAATTAGGTTGGGGTGTGGCACAATACATCTAAAGTGACATCCCATTAACTTATACCATCATTATGATGACATGATCCTTGACTAATTCTTGGAATCTTTCCCTTCTGTTTTCCACCCATTTTGTGTGATTAGGATCTTATTCACGCTTGACCTTAATACCTTATCAAAATTTAAGGCTTTGTTTATCCAATTGAAACAACTCATATTGGTAATGCTTTTTATTCGAGTGTTCTTCTTTCGGGTGACTCAAAATTTATTACTTTGCCCATTTATAGCTTCCTAGCTTAGAGGCATCCTATCTTTCTTATTATTATTTAAGTCTTCCTAAGACTTCTATTTGACATTATCATGCTCTAATAAGCAACCCTTCCTCTCATGAGTCACATTATTTCATTTGTTTGTACTTTCATGTCCTCAGCACATTATGGTGCATTCTTAAGATATCTTGTGAGAACATTTTTCTATCAAATGTCAAACTTCAAATCCATAGGGGATCATGGAACTCCTTCCATCCTTAAAACTTTGTAAAATTTCTTAATTATCACGTACATCACCGAAATGTTAAATAATTATTTCTCTATTACTTAGTCATTTCTAACTTGCTTATAACTCTCCATTTTGTTTCTTTGGACTTTCCTTAGTACCAAATTCTCACCATTTCATCCATTGAATGGTACTTCTTTGGAACTTTATCTGATGCTCCATGCCCGCTCTCCTAAGCTCTTTTCTTCATTCAACTACAATGTTCCATTACTCATTTTTGTCAGGGCATTACTTATGGAGATGTTAATTTCTTTTCTTCTAATTACCATAAAATTTAACTCATCTTCCCATGAGTTAACCGTTTACGTTGAACAAAAAAGTTCCTTTACCTCCTTATTCTCTTTACCTAACCACAAATCCTAGGAGGTTTTCAACTGTTTCTTTATAACCATTTTGGTTGAGGAGGTCAAATACTTTGTACCATTTTATTTGGCACCTTACTACCATAATTTATGTTCCAAGAACCACTTTAGGGACCATAATCCATGCCATTTCTCATTTTGGCTTCAAATCCTTCGTTCTCCCATTTTAGGGTGTCCTTTATCCACCGATTATCTTATTACTTAATAGCATGATCGAACATTCGAAATCAAGGTGGAGGTTTACAGCGATTTAACCTCCCCTTTCTTCTCCTTTGACCGTTCCTTTGCTCATATTTCTACCTTAGCAATATATCACCATGGACACTCTTTCCCTTCATCCTTTAGTAATTTCCTCAAGAGGCTCCACTTTCTCTTTGAGCATCCTTCCACTTCGTGGAACTCATCATTGTTGCATCTTCTTATTTTGACCTATTAACTTCGTCTCTTTTGTTTTGTATTGATTATTTGATCTAACATAGATTCTTTCCCCGTTATGATCATAAAAAAATTCTTGTAAGAAATGAATTGTCATTCTACAACCAGTCCTTTAATTCTGTATTTCTTATGGTGTTGATCTCTCCATAGGCCGTTTACAAAAATATGGTCCAATGTTTCCCTTCTAAAGCGTTGTCATTACTTGGCCTAATGAGGACGATGTAAATTCCTTCTACCTTCCATGTCCTCATTAATTCTTAACACTATCGATGATCTTGTCGTCACTTCCTCATCAATCCATTTTAGACGTGGTGTGAATCACATATATACCAATTTTTTAACTTAGTTTGGGGTGGTAATAACCAAATCTTTCTTATTTATGCACATTCCTTACACTTTCTTCCTTTAGGAATCTTTTTATTCGACACCTTCCTTACTAATGAAGGTTCTTGGAGATTTTTAGCACATCCTTCATTCATTCTTCATGCATCCATCATTTTTCTATTTCTCCCACTATGTCTTATGGAAACTTCTTTCATGGATATTGTAATACCTTTTTTGGTTTACCACACCACAAACACCTTAGTTTGTCTCATTAGCTCTTATCATCCACTATCATTTTCTCTCTTATGGCATTTTGGGACCTTCTTTTCTAGAAGCCCCCTTATTCCACATTCTTTCACCTTTTTGTATTGGTGTATTAGTATATAGCCATTTGGTCATCGTAATTGAATTTATCCATTGTACTTGATTTCTTTTGTATCATCCATACAATGCCCCATCGTCCAATTGAGTTCCTTAAGGTGATTTGACATTTATAACCTTTTCATTCACACTTTTTTCCCTAATGTTTTGTCATTTATAACCTTTTTACTATAGGTTTTTCCTTCTTACTCAATATTTATGAGTTTTTCGGTTAAGGTTTTTGAATCATAAAATTTTGGATCTTAAAGTTTTATTCATTGATTTCATTAGCCATAAATATGACTTAGTACATAGGAAAATAAATTACACCAACTTCCATCACTATATCTTATTCTAGCTACGCTTGTTGACTAACTCAAAGTTTATCACCGACAGATTGCAAGATTCTTCCTATGAAGGTTTAGGAGTTGGTATTGGTACCTTTGGGGGACATGGTCCTCTATGGTATTTACCACACTGGGTAGAACTATTCATAATGGACTCTTTATATTCCGAAGAGGAGGTTTGACTTTGAGAATTTGAAAGTTTGGCTCTTCTTGTTATAGAGACCCCATATCTCCTCATTATTATCGCTTTGCACTCGTAGGCTTGTTTTAGTAGAGTTGTGGGTCCTGGTTCTTGGTGGGTTTGCACATGTGGAAACCTTTTAAATACCCTTACATAGTTGACATAAGCTTCCCATAAATTTTCCTTAACCTCTTGTAAAGTAAGTGATTGGTTAGTAGTTTCAATCACCAAGTCTAGTTGGTTTCTCAGTCTTGGTGGGGGTGTTTCATCCTCAACAGATTTTGGTAGAGTTCTCCTTTTGGGAATTCTCCTACATGAATAGTATTTCTCTTAGTTTGAATATTTATAAAATTTATGCAGCAATTATTTCCAACATTTGTTAGAAATCTTTTCAAAATTAATTTTACTTCGAAAAATTTAAAATTTAAAATCTTATGCTCTAATACCACTTAAGTTGTCACACCCCGACTCGGTTTGGTCGAAACCCTGTAAACAACCCACCACTCCACCCAATACTATAATGTAAGCAACAACCATTGTCACGCCCTGACCCGATTTGGTTGGATCCCCGTGATCAACCCACCACTCTCCCGGTTTATTAAAGGGTTTCCCCTTATTATAAACCGTAAAAAGTAAAGTGTCCTTAAAACCTGCACCATTTCCTGGAATAGCATAATCAAAACTGCATGAAATTATAAACTTTACATACCTGTCTTACAGGCATCTTAGTTGATGGTCTTTAAGGGTAGACTTTCCAGGATTTCCTGAAAGGGATATAAGGGAGGAAGTGAGTATGACTAGTCAGTGAATGAGTTTTCAAAGGTCTACTTTTAACATTTATGAAAAACATTTATATGGAGTGTGCCAAACTCCTTTCTTTCAAAACCATTTCATTTGAAATCTCGGGTTTTTCCATCATTTCTTAGTTACCATGGTGTGTCATCACCCAACATACATTCTTCATCATGAAGGTTACACACATTCGCAGGTCAGTATGACTATTGAACCCACTAGTGGCTTCAGAGCAACTTTACTAGCCACTCGGATAGAAGAACGACCACTTCTACCCTGGTAATGAGTGGATGTATGCGACATCTGACCCACAATCCTGAAATTTGCTTCCTCGTGTCCGAATGAGGACAGAGACCTCATCCCGTCCCCATCCCGGTCTCATGCGCTTGGTGCTACTCCAAATTTTGCACAGACACCTGGAATGACGATCTACTCTTATACTCACCAGGTCGTCCAGGGCCCTTAGGACACATCGCTACCCCTCATGGGTGTCTTGATGATCTTGTACTCATAGTGCATGCACAAACAAAGTTTTCTTAAATTACCATGTAATACGTGGTGCCATTTGTCCCAACGGTCCCAACCTTCAACTCAACTTGTATCTGTTTGTCTTGACTGGTCCAGAGACCGGTCATGTCGCACTACTACTAGTTGACTGAATATGTCGGACCTACCTTGCTACTATGACCAAACAATTCACTTATTAAGTTTTAATGGCACATATATATATCATGTTCTTTTATGAGCTCCTGCTCATGTCCATTAGCCTATGGCCCACTGTTCGAGTTTTTCAAAAATAGGGCATATTAGCCCTCAGGTTCCAAATCCGAGGCCCCTAGCCTATAAGAGCTATTCGAGCTCCTGTCGAGAAGGTCTCCCAAATAGTTTAAGCATTGGCACACAATCAGGGGAGAACACTTCCGATAAAATAGGTTTTCACTATCCATTATACCAACCGGTATAAGGACATCTCCGTTCATATGGCATTCAATCAAGTTTTTCAAATCTAAAAATTTTTAATTTCATCTAAATTCATTCTCTATCCAATGGTAGCCTCAAATCTCCAATTTGAATTATTTATGCGACCAAGAAAAATGAATTTAGCATTCGGTTCAATAATGGTTCAAACCGGTCCGAATCGGTTCGGATCCGATTCACCTGAACCGATTTGGTTTTCATCCCCAATTCCTTCACAGGTCCATTTCCATGTCTTTTGTAACTCCTTGGGTCACTTGGGGTATATAAAATTCCTAGTTTACCATCTCTTTATCGATTCTGGTTCATAAATCGACTCGGTCCTTAAATCAGTTCAATCCGATTTGGGCTCGGTTCACCCAAATCGATCTAGTTTTTCTCTCCTACTTTCTTCTAAGGTTCCTTCCCATGGTTTATAAATCTCTTCGGGTCACAAGGGATCCATAAATTTCATGTTTACCCTATCTCTATAGGTTTCGGTTCATGAACCGACTCAGTTCATAAACTGGTTCAATCCTATTGGACCCAGTTCTTTCAAATCGGTCTAGTTTTCCTCTTCCAATTCATCCTAAGGTTCTTTTCCATAGTATTATGAACCCTTTAGATCACTTGGGAGTTGTTAATTCTTAAATTGCCCATTCACAATTGATCGGGTTTGTGAACCGGTTCAATTTTCTCACTTGGTTTAACCGGTTCTTTTTCGAGTTTTACTTAGCTCAAATGGACGGGGTTTACAACCATTACTATAGTATTGACAAGAGCAAGGCTCAAAATAATGAGAAAATTGTACATCAGTGTATGCTTTAAAATATACCATAATATATAGTGTTGTTCATAAATCTTGTTAAAAAAGTAACATACCAATTTGGTAATTCGCATTCTAATGTTTTCTTTGAAATTTTAAGACTTGAAAGGTGTAAGGGAGGGGGTGAGTTTACAACTTAGTGAGCATCGTTTTACTGACATCGTGATTTTCTATCCACGATCCAGTACACTTTCTAGAAAAATAATATAAGGATACTCTTCCATAAATAAAATGGCTTGGATTATCAAATAAATAAGGTACAAGTTGTTTCATTATTGAAAAATTTTCATATGAAAATTTAATGCATGTATCTCACAAGCTAAATAATTATGTACCTTACTACATGGAAAAACTCTCATTATTTATTCAAAGTAAATATTTGATAAGTTTGTATCTGACAAATAATCAAACACCCTTTCTGATTAAAGGGATCCAACATTCATATAACAGACCCTGTGAGGCTACAACCTTGATATATCCCACTTGTGGCTCAAAGCACATTTACCATCCACCTTGGTGCGAGTCTACAACTTCTACCACATTGGTGTGAGACTACAACCTTAACCATTCGTCTCTATGAGCACCATGGTCGAACCCCCAGACATTCTCGAATGAAGTTGTCTGCTATTGAGAGACGAGACCTCTACTACTTCTCCTCGATCTCAATGCGTAATGGGACTCCCAGAGCCCCATGAAATACTGGACCAGCGATAGCTTTCCTTATTCCAACCTTTTTGTCCAGCAGCCCATAGAACCAACAACACCCTATACTAGGCATTTTCATGGTTCCGAACGATTGCAATCACAAACAATAGTCTTTTGATTTAAGACCTTTGTCTTTGCGTTGCTAGCCTAATGAGCTGCAACCTGACTTTCACTCAAAAATTCGGTGAATGGGTTTTCAAAAATTCACTTTGAGGAAAAGAATTGTATTCGAGTGTGCCAGACTCATTTCTTTATAAAATCCTTTCATTTAAAATCTCGGGTTTTATCACCATCTCCTTATTTAATTACGTTGTGTCATCACCCAATATAAAACCTTCATCATGAAGGTCAAAAACACATTCGCAGGCCAACACGACCACTGAACCCACTTGTGGCTTCGAAGCGACTTTATCGGCCACCTACATAGAAGTACCTCCACTTCTACCTTGAGAATGAGTGGATGTATGTGACATCCGATCGTCAATCCCGAAATCAATTCTCTGTGTCTGCTTGAGAACAGAGACCTCATCCTGTCCCCACCCTGGTCTCATGCACTTAGTGCTACTCCAAATTTAACAGGTCACCTGGTACGACGAACTGCCCTTATACTCACCGAGTAGTATAGGGCCCTTAGGATGCATCACTACCACTCATGGGTGTCTTGATGATCCCAAAATCATAGTACATGCACAAATAGTATTTTCTTATCATGCCATATAATTTGTGGTGCCACTAGTCCAACGGCCACGACTCTCAACTCAAATTGCAGCTATTTATCTTGACTGGACCGGAGACCTATCATGTCGCACTATCGCAAGTTGGCTGAATATGTCAGTCCTGTCTTGGTACCATGGCCAAACAATTGATTTATTAAAGATTTATGGCACATATCTCATGTTTGTTTACGAGCTCCTACTCGTGCCCACTGGCTTATGGCTCACTTGTTCGAGATTTTCAAAACTGGGCATAATAGCCCCCAAGTTCCAAAATCGAGGCCCCCAGCCTATAAGAGCTATTAGAGCTCCTATCAAGAAGGTCTCCCAAATCGTTTAAGCATTGGCACATAGTCAAAGGAGAGCACTTCCGACAAAAATATTTTTTCAACTATCCATTATACCGACCGGGTATAAGGACATCTCCGCTCATAATCGATGAACGGGTTTTCAACTTACTTCGAGGAAGTTTCACCATACCAACTAGGTATGATCTACTTACAACCGATAAATAGTTTTTCCGCATGATTTTCACATCACTCCGCTAAGTTGTGATGTTTAATATACCACTTGGTAGTGGGTTTCATTTCGAGGTATTTATTATCACCAACCGGGTATGATATAAAATGTCACTCACAACCGGTAAGTGGCTTTTAACTTTAAGTTGTGCTCATCATCCCAACCGGGTATGACGTTAGTAAACAGACTCACCGGTTGATGTAGTGAATTTCACTAGACCGGTTCTTTGTATTCACGCGAGCTTGTCCTTGTTGGCATTCCCAGTATTTCGTGTTCCTACACGATATGAACACCTCAGTTCATTATTCTTCAACCTAATAGCATTCATTCATTACAAATGAATGAGAAAATCAAAATTTCATTTATTAGCAATTAGGTCATTAAAGTTATTTCTCTTTAACTTTAAGTCCCTAATGCCAGTTTTTCCTCAAATTGAGTCCCAAAACTTTTAAAATTTGTCATAGGACCTCAATTTATTCCATGTCACAAAAAGGGGTATAATTTCCCAAATTTCCAATTTGGTCCCCTAACTTTTCCAAATTTACCAATTTGCCCTTCCTTTACAAAAATGGTAAATTTTACTCCAAAAATTCTAAAATTCCTCAATTGGCCCTTAACATTTTTATCATGCCCAATTGACCCTCAATTTTAGGAAATTGCATTTCGGTCCTTCAAATTTCTAAAAATTCCCAATTTTCACCCAATTCCAACTTCTTAACACAGCCAAATTTGATTCCATCAAATTGACTGATCAAACATTTCCAATTATTGAAATTGAAGTTGAAATTGATTTTCTACATGTTCATACAATTCTTTAGCAATTTGAATCGCAAGTTTTAACACCGGGATGAGCTCAAACGGAGCTTCGTCAGAAAATGAACTGTAGAGAGAGAAAGCTTTGATTACTCACCGGTGAGGGAACGATGGTCTGAGCTTTCGATCTGGCTAGAAATCTCTTATCTTGAGGTTCATCCTAGAATTAACAATTGTATCAATTGATGTCGAATTAATTTACAATTTCATCATCAAAATTCTGTCAGTTCTCTCTCTAGCACTGGCTCAAAATTGCAGAGGGAAGCTAAATTGGCTTACCTTTTAGTCCAAATTCGGTCATGGGAGGGCTTGGTTTGGCCTGAGGAGGGCTCGAAATGGCCTATTTTAACTTGGCCAAAACTGGGCAACTTCGGTCCGCCGGAGCTGCTTCATTGTTCCATCATGCCGGCGTTTCTCCGGCGACCCTCGAAGCAAATAGAGACTACATGCTTGTAACTGACTTCTCCCCAGTTCTAAAGAGCCCGACCAATCCTTCCGAGGTTAAGAAAAATGCTCAAGTTGAAGCTCTGGTTTGAGTTTCACTGTAAAATGGAGCAATAGAGAGAGAGAAGAGTTCAGGTGTGAGGAGAATGAATAGGGATGAGCTTTTTATATAGGTGTAAAATTTTGTATTAAATGGGGGAGATTTATTAATAGTATTAATATTTCCATAAATTATTGGTATTAATTCCAATAATTTAATTTAGGTATTAAATTATTGGTATTAATTACAATAATTAAAAATATATTAATTTATGGCTATTTATGATAGAGCGTACTTTCTCATACCGAAATTTCGAGTTACAAAAAGAAACATACTTCCCATGCGGTCACCTATCCTCGCACTACTCCTGGGCATGCACGCTTAACTTCAGAGTTCTTATGAGAATTGAAGTATTGGAATTAATTTATGGCTATTTATGAAAGGGTGTACATTCCCATACCGAAATTCTGAGTTACAAAAAAAAAAACATAATTCCTAGGAGGTCACCTATCCTCGCACTACTCTCGGGCATGCACGCTTAACTTCAGAGTTCTTATGGGATCTTGTTCACCTGAACTAATTTAGTTTTTCTCTTCTAATTTGTCTTAAGGTTCTTTTCCTAGGTTTTGTGAACCCTCAAATGGTTGGGTTTGTGAACCGGTCTAATATTTCTCCCTTGATTTGATTGGTTCTTTTCCCGGTTTTCCTGAACTCAAAAGAGTGGGGTTTATACTATCTATGTTAGGGCATTTGCCCGTATTGGGTCCTTCTTTATTCACAACTTCTATTTCATCCCTTATTCCTTACTGGAGATACTTTCAATTTTTCGGTCTCATTCTGTGCACTTCACAATATGCTCAGTCATCCACTCTTTAAGATTCATATGTGCGTGTGGACTATGACCTATCTTACCAATTGTAGTTATTCCTCCTTAACCACAACTTTATTTGGAGGGCTTACTTTTCTAATGTTTCTCGGACGTTCTTTCCTTCATTACCTTATTATGGATATTCCACTCAGTCTTACTTGTCACAGCATGTCTTGATGTTAACTTCCTACTTACCCTTTTCTTGAGTTTAACTTACTCCTTAGATTCTCTTAATATGCTTCCCCGGGTTTCTTTCACCTTAGCATGCATTCTATTTGCAAATTCGTCTCGTCACCTCTCGTCACCTGGTTCCATTTCTTCTTTATTAGGTCATGTATCCTTTAATAAGATTTCCTTATTTGGGAGTATTCTTACCCTTTTCTCCTGTAATTTCTTTTTCATTCATCTTTGAAGGCACATAACTTTAAATGATGTCCATTGATGCCATTCTTTCATGCTTACCTTTACTCTTGAGATCCTACGGGTACATCCTTTGTACTCCATCCTCATTCTCACTCGTACCCCAGTACATATCTATTTCTTTCTAGGGAGAGCTCACATCCACCTAGTTTCAAAATCCCTTGATCATCCTTCGAGAGGCTCACTTAACCATCTCATGGCTTTTTTATCATAAAGTCGGTCTTAATCATTGATTTCTTTAATGATTTTATTTATCCTTTTTATAACATTTTAGCCTTTTCACATCTCCCTTCCTTGTCATGGTTTAAATCCATTGTTCTCCTGGAGGTTAGTTCATTAACTACCTCATTCCAGCTATTATTTATTTATTTATTTATTTATTTATTTATTTATTTTTATCCAACTATCTAGATAACTGTATCACTTGTCTTTCATGCCCATCCTATTGTCACTAGTTACTTCTTTCTACTAGTTTCTCCTAAAATTATTATTTGGCTCTATTACTCTTCTGAAGCGGGTCATACTTGGCCTCTAATACATCCTTCCTTCAAGAAGTTTCTAACAATGGGTTGGTTCCTTGCACTCCACATTATGTCCATCCGCCAACCAATGATCCCTTCAAAAGGGTACTTAATCATATGCATCCCTCTAGAGTTCCTTTTTGTAACTCATTTCTTCTCTTCTTCATTCTTACTATATCCTACCCTGACATTTTCGAAGTATGTTTTCCATGTTTGCCCCTTTTTGAAGGGGTTCTAGGTCTACCTCCCATATACCTTACCTCTATTCTTGTGGTATTCCTCTATGTTTGACCTTCTTAAGAAGATGTTTGAATTTCCTTCCTTTACATTGCTATTTCTTGTCCTTCTTTTGAATAGCCTACTTAACTCGCTCCATGGTTTTGGTCACCAGTCCTTCATGTCTTTCATGACCTCTAAGGAGGTATTGCCCTAAATCTATGAGGTGTGGAATAGTTCTTCTTTACCTGTCCTATTACGTGACACTTATGACAGGTTTGGTACTTGTCCTTAGTAGAGTTGGGTACTTCTTCATGCAATGTTCCCATTTTTCACACTTTTAATAGGTTATTCCCTTACGTGGACCATTGTGGTTCCTTCTGGTATTGTGGGGCCATTATAGGGGTTACTGGTAGTTTGGTGCTTCACTGTCCTTGAGTATAAACACCTTGAGAGTTTTCTTGTTAAGTCTTCTTTGTCAAATGGTCACTCTAGGAGTCCTCTTATATTCCTTCATTCCCTAATTCAGCTTACTTAACTGGAATGGGATTCTACCTAATTTTAATGGTGTTGGGTTTTGTATATTTACTATTCTTGGGACCATCTTCCTAGCAAGATCACTTCATCAAGAGATAGGATTTTAGGAATTTAGAGTGTTTTATTAATAGAAGAGTACAATATGTTGGGGGGTTTTGCCCTATTACAAAAAGTGGTCACAAAATAAATAGGGAGCTACAGGATTCTTGATAAGCATCCTCCAATGTAAGGTTATACGCCCTTTGCTGGTGTTTATAACTTCATGCTTGACTTCCTTTGTACTTAGGGTTGTGCCCTCAATAGGTCTTAGCACCATTCTTTTGGATACTTCCCCATTTGGTCATTTGAGATTCCTACCATGCCTCGGGCATTGGGAAGCTTCTAGGGTTGTCATTGTACGAGGATAGGGTATTGAGTAGAGTCATTCCTAGTTTTCTTGGATTCTCACCTGCGAGCCATCTGAAAATTTTAAGATAAATCCTATTAGTTAATATATTTTCTAGTCTTGATTATGTATTCAAGGAAACAGACTCTGATACCACTCAAGTTGTCACATCCCGACCTGATTTGGTCGGATCTCCATGATCAACTTGCCACTCTCTTGATTTATTAAAGGGTTTCCCCTTATTATAAACCGTAAAGAGTAAGGCATCCTTTAAATTTGTACTTTTTCCTAGAATAACATAAATCAAAACTACATAATAATTTAAATTTATCATACTGTCTCATAGACATCTTAGTTAATGGTCTTTGAAGGTATGCTTTCCAGAATTTCCTGAAAGGGATATAAAGGAGGGCGTGAGTATGACTACTCAGTGAATGGGTTTTCAAAACTTTTAAATTTTACGAAAAATATTTGTACCGGAGTGTGCTAGACTCTTATATTTCAAAAGTCCTTTCATTTCAAATCTCAGTTTTTACCGCCATTTCTTATTAATCACAGTGTGTTATCACCCAACACACATACTTTTTCATGAAGGTCAAACACATATTTGCATGCGAGTATATGCACTAAACCCACTTGTGGCATCAGAGCGACTTTACCGGCCATCTAGATAGAAGCACGTCCACTTCTACCCTGAGAATGAGTGGATGTGCACGACATTCGACCCTCAATCCTGAAATTAATTATCCATGTCCATATGAGGACAGAGACCTCATCTCGTCCCCACCCCAGTCTCATATGCTTCACTCTACTCCAAATTTGGCATGGTCACTTGGTACGACGAACTGCCCTTATAACCACCAGGTCGTCCAGGGCCCTTAGGACGCATCACTACCCTTCTTGGGCGTCTTAATGGTCCCATAATCACAGTGCATGTACAATTAGTATTTTCACATTATGCCATATAATCTATAGTGCTACAGGTCCAACGGCCCTTACCATTAACTCAACCTGTAGATGTTTGTCTTGACTAATCCAGAGACCTATCATGTCGCACTGCCATTAGTAAACTGAATATATTGGTCTTTAATTCATTTATTAAAGTTTTATGGCACATTAGTAAACTCATATTTGTTTACGAGCTCCTGATCGTGCCCACTAGGCTATGGCCCACTATTCGAGATTTTTAAAATCGGGCATAGTAGCCCCCAAGCTCCAAAACCGAGGTGTCGGCCTATAAGAGCTATTCGAGCTCCCGTCAAGAAGGTCTCCCAAATTGTTTAAGCATTGGCACACAGTCAGGGGAGAGCACTTCTGAAAAAATAAAATTTTAACTATCCATCATACCAACCGAGTATGAGGATATCTATGCTCATAAATGATGAACGGGTTTTCTACTTCCTCCGAGGAAATTTCATCATAACAACCAGGTATGATCTACTTACAATCTATAAGTAGTTTTTCGCATCATTTTCACATCACTTCTTTAAGCTGTGATGATTAAAATACCAATAAGTGGTGGGTATTCATTTCGAGGTATTTATCATTCCCAACCGAGTATGATATAAAATCCCACTCACCCGTTAACGAAGTGAATTCCTCTCGATTGGTTCCTTGTATTCACACAAGCTTGTCCTTGCTGGCGTTCTCGGTACTTCGTGTTCCTACATGATATGAACATGACTGTTCATTATCTCTCGGCCTAATAGCCTTCATTCATTCCAAATGAATGAGCAAACTAAACTTTTTATTTATTTACAATTAAATCCCTAAAGTTATTTTTCTTTAACTTTAAGTCACTAATGTCAGTTTTTTTCCTCAAATTGAGTCCCAAAACTTTTAATTTTCACCTTGGGACCTCAATTTATTCAATTTCATAAGAAGGGGTTTAATTTCCCAAATTTCCAATTTGGTCCCCCAACTTTTCCAAAATTGCCATTTTGTCCTTCCTTTACAAAAATGGTAAATTTTACCCCCAAAAATACAAAAATTCCTCAATTGGCCCTCTAACATTCTTATCATGCCCAATTGACCCTCAATTTTATAAAATTACATTTTGGTCCTTCGAATTTCAAAAATTCCCAAAATTTTCAACTAATTTCAACTCCTTAATACAACCAAATTTGATTTAATCAAATTGACCGATCAAACACTCTTAATTGTTGAAATTGAAGTTAAAATTGAGATGCTACATCTTCTTACGATTTAATAGCACTTTGAATCACAAGTTTTGACACAGGAATGAGATCAAATAGAGCTTCGCTAGAAAACAAACTATAGAGAGTGAAAGTTTCGAAAGCTTACCGTCGAGGGCACAACGGTCCAAGCTTTCGATATAGAAAGATAACCCCTATCCTGAGGTTTATCCTAGAATCAAGAATTGCATCAATTGATACCAAATTGAGTTAGAATTTCATCATTGAAATTTTTTCGGTTCTCTCTCTAACACCGGTCGAAAATTGCAAAGGGGGGTCAAATTAGCTTTCCTTTCAGTCCTAATTCAACTGTAGGAGGGTTATGGAGGTGTTGGGAAGGTTTCGTTTGGCTTGAGGAGGGCTCAAAATGGCCATTTTTCGACTCGACTAAAATAGGATAAATTTGGTCTGCCGGAGCTGCTTCACTGTTCCATTACACTGATGTTTCTCTGGTGACCCTCAGAGCATATGGAGACTATAAGCGTATAGCTGACTTCTCCCCGGTTCCATAGAACCCAACCTCACCTTCTTTGGCTCAAAAATGACCCTATATCGGAGCTCTCGTTTGAGCTTCACCGAAAAACTATGCAGTTAAAAGAGAGTGAGCTTTTCAGGTGTGGAGAGAATGAATGGAGAGGGGGTCTTTCTATAGGAAGCTCGGGGACTTCTTGGTCATTCGATTGGCACCTTAATGGCAATCATTCATTGTTTGAAACTCCCTGGCCAAAGACTTTTTAGTTTCACCGGCGCTGCATGATTTTTCAGTGAGTGAACAGTGATGTCATATGAAGGAAGAAGATGACACTATTCCGAACCGGACCGGACCGATCCAAACCAGGTTTAAAGCTTAAACCAGCCGGTTCACCCCCCATTTGACCGAGTTTGTCAAATCTAAAAATTTCTAAATTCATCTAAATTTATTTTCTATCCAATGATGGCCCCAAATCTCAAATTTTAATTTTTTAAGCCACCTAGAAAAATGAATTTAGAATCCGGTTCAATAGTGGTTCAAACCGGTTCAATCCGGTTCGGATCCGGTTCACCTGAACCGGTTTGGTTTTCATCTCCAATTCATTCTCAAGTCTATTTTCATGACTTTTGGGACTCTTTGGGTCACTTGAGATCCACAAATTTCCCAGTTTGCCCTTTCTCTATCGATTCTGATTCATGAACCGATTTAGTTCATAAACCAATGCAATCTAATTGGATCCGGTTCATGTAAACCGGTATGGTTTTTCTCTTCCAATTTGTCCTAAGGTTCTTTTCCAAAGTTTTATGAACCCTTTAGATTACGCGGGAGTTGTAAATTTCCAAATTGCCCATTCCCAAATAATCGGGTTTGTGAACCGGTTCAGTTTTCTTAATCGGTTTGACCAGTTCTTTTCCCAGTTTTACTTAACTCAAAAGGGTGGGGTTTACACGTACTCTCTATTTCCACCCTACAAGCCTTTAGTATTGTATCTATTTCAATTTCTTCACCCAATGGAATGTGGATTTGGATTATGATGCTTAATGTAGATAGGACTTATAGTACTCTATGTACCAGCTCTTCTCTTATGTAAGACTAGTGTGGTCCAAAATTAATAAGAACATATGCTTCTAATCCAAATAGTGTTCAATGCCATGTATTCCAAAACATTAATCCTCTTATTAATTTCCTTATTCAAAATTGGCCATACATAATTTTTAAATTAGACTCACAATGCTCTATTTAACAAAAGGTGGCATCACCTTGACATTTCCAAAAATGGATAGCTAAAATTCTCAGTCAAGGGTTTTGAGAAGTATCAATTATAACACTTGGGTAAGCTCTTGCAACTTCTTGGATTAGGTTGTACACTCCAGTCAAAACTTCTTACTAGGTTGGGTGAGCTCCAAATCCCCCATTCTTCATACCACTGTCTAATACAAAGTTAAACCCTATTTGGAATCATAGGTGTATTGGGGTAGGTTTTAGAGGCCCTAATGAGGCTGTCAGACGAAGTACATTCATGCAACTGCGAGCAAAATGTCTAGGCTATCCACACAAAGCATTTTGATGCCTAACAACCTCTTGGTGTGCCTTTTTGCATTTATGATAGCAAGATGAGTGTTCCTCACATTTGTGTTACAATATGATTTACTCATGCAAAAATACCCTGCATTGTCTGATTCTCATAATTGGACACAAATTTTGGGCCTTGGCATGATTGGAGGAAATTTTGCTTTTTATCATTCACCATGTAAATAGATATATATTCCTTAAAAAACCTACCCTCAATCTCGGTCTTATCTAACAAGGAAGGGGGTATGACCGTTTGTTTAGCCACCATATATTGGCATTTTCCTCTAAGAAAAACTAGACCATTGTCACACTCTCTACGAATGGTGCATTCATAATATCCATCTAGTTTTTGGTGCCTCTCAGCCAATCCAAGCCTACCACAACATATTTATCACCTAAGAAAATCTTATATCCCAATTGTGTAATGCCACATTTTTCTAACCCAAAACTTTTGAAAAGAAATCGGTATAAACTTAATCGAATTCAATAAATTGAATGATAATTAAATCTGAATGAATTAATTAAGATAAAATGATCTAATTTAAATGTGTAGAGTTATGTATTTTTTAAATAAATATAATATATATATATATATATGTGTGTGTGATGTTAAAATGAATAGAAAAAGGTTGTAGAAATATAACCATCCATATGTCAAAATCATATACAAATTTCAAATACTTGCAATGGGGAAATTGGGCTAAGCCACTCTCATATATTAGTCAACCCAAATACAAATGAAAGGAGATTTGAACCCATTGCAATAAAACCAAACAAAAAAGGGGCCTAAGCCCAAACCATAAAAGGAACCTAAATATAAGGAGGGCCTTAAGTTCATAAGCTAATGAGTCTGATCCAGAAAAGAAAGCTCAATCTAAGATCATAGAAGAATACACTAAGCATAGTCCAATTATAATAAAAAGGGCCCCTTATGCTTGGGCTAACCAAACTCTTAAAACTCATATGACCTTTAAATTAAAAAAAGGCATTATTGTATCCGTTAATGAAGCCCAACCTCAACATAAATTGAGAATAACCTTCATGGAAACCTACAATGAGAAAAGTAACAAATTAAGTTTCCCTGGTTCATCGAGTGAAGAGAGAAATTCATTTCATCAATAAGAAGGATCGTGAAAGGTTAAGACCTGAAACATTTTCAGCTACATATGGTCGAGTCCTAATTCCTTTGGTGAAATCTTCCTCACCAACTTTGTCACACTCCAACCCTGATTTGTTGGAACTCTGTGATAAACCCGCCACCCCTTCTAGTACTAAATTAGTATTTCTACCAAAATAGATCATGAA
This sequence comes from Trapa bicornis, assembly GCA_030064425.1. NCBI lineage: Eukaryota > Viridiplantae > Streptophyta > Magnoliopsida > Myrtales > Lythraceae > Trapa > Trapa bicornis. The sequence continues at coordinate 13,880,908 of CM057753.1, read as the reverse complement.
AATTAAAGGCATATAAGCATATATGTTTTCATAACAAAACTAACAAAATGAGTTAATAAAATTTATCTTCTCGTGGTAATCCTAACTTGCTTCTCAAGCTTTCACTATTCTTAGTTTAAAAGCTTCCTGGAATGGGGATTAGGGAGAGGGGTGTGTTCAAAAATCCAATGAGTAGGGTTTACAGGACATCATAATTTATTGTCCATTATTATGCATTTAAGCAAAATTTCCCTTTCTTATTTTTACAAAAAGGTTTCTCATGAATTTCAAAACTTATTTTATCAAGCTCAGGGGTAGGTAACTTCCTAGTTGGAGAGGTTTAATTAATTAAACCTACCAAGGTTTCTTTCACACAAACAAACAAACACCCTTTATACATGATGGGATTAAATAGTCAAATAATATACCCTCAGAGGCAACAACCTTAATATGTTCCACTAGAAGCCCGGAGCGTCTTTACTGTCTATCCTAGTGAAAGGCCAAAACCTCAACCACATAGTCTGTGTGAGCACCATTGCTCAATCCCAAACCTTAGCACTTCTTTTGCCCCCTATTGAGGGACATGACCTCTACCACCTTTTTTCTCTATCTCAATGCGCATGAAGCTCCTAGAGGTCCTTCACATACTAGAACAACATTTATGCCATTGTGCTAAAAATGTTGTTCAGCAGCCCTTAGAACTAACATTACCTCGTACTGGGCGTCTCTTTGGTTCCACACGATTGCAATCACATACAAGTGTATTTTAATTTAAGACCTTTATTTTTGCACTAACAGCCTAACAGGTCGTGACCTTGCTTCAATACAATAGCTTTTGAAAGCATTATCCAATTGTGATAATTTTTTATAAGCTCTTAAATCAAACTTATTTATAGGATTGGACCGGTTTCCATTGGCCTTAGGTCCACTTCACTTCCAAAATAGTGGCCTAGGGCCAACTTGCAAAGAAATAGATCTAGCCCACTATTGTCGACCATGGACCTTGTCCATATCCTACATCGATGGTCGGACTAGACCAAACCCCTTGAAGTGTATCCATATACTATTAACAAGTTCTCCTAATAACATACTTCATGACTTCTTCAAAAATATAATCCCAAAAAGTTTAAGCATATTCACACAGTTAGGGGATTATATTTTTAGAAATATCATGTTAAAATGAAGCATGATCCTAAGTATGTGCATAATCAGTCCAATCAGTCTCGATGTTAGAAATCTCACACGCCCATATTCCGAGACTTATTAGTTCCAAGGATTTCCGAGCTTGGCATACCTTTCCTTTGAACGAACTTGTAGGTGATTTGACCCAACAATGGATTGGGCAATTAAGTCCCAAGTAATAAGGCAATTAAACTTAAGACCTGTAACTTTCTAATAATTATGATTTGGCCCTTAAGTTATTCCTTAATTTCAATTAGGTCCCTACCATTTTCAAATCTTCCATTTCAGTCCTTATTTAACAAATTTCCAATTGGATACTATATTTCACACTAATTATAGAAAATCACAATTTTTTTAAATTGCAATTATGTCCCTAAACTTTCAAAAATTACAATTTAGTCCTCTAACTTCACTTTCATCAATTTGACATTAATCCTTCCTAATTGAGTTGTAACATGATTCTAATCTTCTTCCCTATGTCCCCTGAATCATTTCAAGCTATAAAACACTAAATTTAGCTTAGAAATGAGCTTAAACGATGCTTTGCCAGAAAATCATTCTAGAGAAAGAAAGCTTCAATTACTCATCGGTGAGGGTCCAACGATCGGAGCTTTTAATTCCACTGTGTTGCTCTCTTCTTGGGGATCCTTCCTGGATCAAATCATGGCTCAATTGGTTGCTTAAGCAGTGCAAATTTCTTAACTTAGTTTTCTAGTAAAAATACACTATGAACAGTAAATTCCAACGAATGGTGGCAAAGGAGACTTACCACAACTATACAGGGAAGGTGTGGACTCCTCTAGGGAAGGTCTAGGGGGCTCGGTTTGGCCATGGTTGGCATGAATGAAGCTCAATCAACTATGGTCACAAACTACCGAGGGAATGAAGGTACTGTGTGAGCTCGCTTCTTCGGTGACCTTCAAGTTGAATGGAGTATGCTAGAAGGTGGATGACTTTCTCAGGATTATAGGGAAACCGAATTCGCCTTCGTAGGTGGAGAAAAGTGCCTAAGTCGGAGCTCTGGCTTGTACCGAGGGAGTGAAGGTACTGTGTGAGCTCGCTTCTTCGGTGACCTTCAAGTTGAATGGAGTATGCTAGAAGGTGGATGACTTTCTCAGGATTATAGGGAAACCGAATTCGCCTTCGTAGGTGGAGAAAAGTGCCTAAGTCGGAGCTCTGGCTTGTGCGTCATAGGAAAAATGGAGTTGTTCTTCTTCTTCATGCTTTCGAGGAATGAGGAGAATGATTAGAGAGGAGCTCTTTATATAGGCTGCTCGGGGACTAAAATGTCTATCCATTCACTAATCACTCAACCATAATCACTCCCATTTACGACCTTGTCAGGAGGATTTATTGGCATCCATTGACTCATTGATGGGCCACATGGCAACCTCCTATTGGTCACTCATTCCAATGTGGCTGCTGACTGAATTTGATCATCCGTTGACCCTATCACATGGCGTCCTCTGATTGGCTAATTTAAATTTGCCATTTTCCCACCTCATGCTCTTTGACAATGCCACATTTCATCCTCTAATTGGCTCAGACCATCCGACATGGCTCTACCATGTGTTAACCTTTGATTGGTCGACCATTCTCCGACATCCTAGTTGACCACTAACGCGTCACCTTTGCCACGTGTCAACATCTTATTAATTATCTTTGCTGACGAGGCTTCTCCTCAATTGATCGTTGACTGAGGATACGTGTTGCTCCCCCATTAGTCAATCGTCGGTGACAAGGGCTTTTTTTCAAATAAATGTTTACCATGGACAGATGTCACGCTCTGATTGGTCAGTGCTTCTAGGCCAAGATCGAGTGGCTCACTGGGCATTGGCCTAGTAGGCAGTCCATTAACTAGCTAGACCGTTGACCAGTTTGGTTAGCCAAAATCGAAAATCAATCATTTCAGGCCCGAAGCGACCAATTTTCTAAAATGTAAAATTTTCTAAATTCATCTAAATTCATTTTCTACACAATGGTGACTTCAATTTCCTACATTGATGTTTTTAAGTCACTTAGAAAAATGAATATTTGAACCAATTTTTCATGGTTCATTCTGGTTCAGGTCTAGTTCACCTTGAACCAGTCTAGTTCTAACTTCCAATTTGGTTCATGATCCATTTCCACATTTTTTAATCTTAATTTAACACATAGGTTTTCCTATTTCCTATTTTGACTCTTTTTTACTAATTCCAATTCATTTTAGCAATTGTTTTCTCAAAAAAATTTCGGTTCTCATTTTCGGCTTTCTTATTATGAGGAATAAGGTTTACAAACTTGAACCGATAATGCAAGTTAAAAAAGTGAAACCTTTCAATCAAATAAAAACTAATACTGAATTACTCCAATTATCAATAACACAAAGAGAGGAAACAAAATGAAATTGACTAACCTAACACTTGAAGTTTGCATATATTGGGATGATTTTCGACATGATCCGCCCAACTACGTTACATTCTTAGAACCCTAATAATTTTTTAGCATAAATGATCCAAGAGACCAAAGAAATAAAAGATAGGCTAATTGAAGGTGGGCTGGAAACTACCTGGCCTAAAGTTGGGTGAAGGAAGAAGTTATCTCCTAGATTTGAGTATTGATAGACTTTTATCTCAAGGGCTGGAAACTACCTAGCCTAAACTGGTTCAATCCAGTTTGGATCCTGTTCACCTAAACCAGTTTGGTTTCCATCCCCTATTCATCTAAAAGTCCTTTATTATGAATTTTGTGACTCTTTAGGTCACTCAGGATCCATAAATTTCCTAGTTTGCCCTCTCTTTATTGGTTCTGGTTCATAAACTAGCTCGGTTCATAAAGCGACTCAATTCAGCTTGGATCCGGTTCATCTGAACTGGTCTAGTTTTTCTCTTCCAATTTGTCCTAACGTTAATTTCCAAGGTTTTATGAATCTTTTGGGTCACTCAGGAGTTGTAAATTTTCCAAACTACTTGTTCTTTGAACAGGTTCAATATTTCTCACTCTATTTGACCAGTTCTTTTCCTAGTTTTCCTTAACTACAAAAGGCAGGGTTTGTAACTCTCCACTCCTTTTAGGAGTTTTTTCACCATAACTAAATCAGCATTTTTCACTCTGGGATAAACTTCTCTAAATGTCAACTTAGACATGTTAATACTTTGGTCATTCTTTCACTTAGTCCACATTAAATCATGCACTTAAGGAATTTCTTTTCCTTATATTGTTTACTCCTTCCATAGAGTTTAATCACAAGTAGTATGTCTTGCCCGTAAGTCCAAAGGTGCATCCCTAGGTTCACATCTTCCTTTACTTAGGGCAAGATTCTTCCCTTTGGGATTCTTTCTCAAGATATAAGGATTGGGAGTTCCAAGGTGCCCAATCATTCCATTACGTACTTGTTTCCACAGGTTTTGGTGTTATTATCCCTTCGTCCTAATTTAACCCATCCTTCATCCATTATTTATTATAACTTTGGTCCAACTTTTATATTTGACCTTGTCTTGCTTACTAACTGACTCTTCCTTACTTTGAGTCATATTTTCCTCAGGACTGTTGGGCTTACATGCCCCTTATAGCATGACATTTTCTAGTACTTGTCTCTATCCATTAGATTGCTAGGACACTTCCTTGAGGGTTGTTCTCAACTTTCCAACCTTTTAGGGATTGTATAACTTCATCCCTCTTTTCGTTTGGTTGTATTCCTTAACTATCTCTACCGTTATCCAATTACCTTACATAACCGTGTTGGTTCTCCTTACCCACTCGTCCTTTCCCAACTTCCTTATTGGGTCTTTTCGGTTCCAATTATTTGATTTCCCAATGGTTTACCTACAAGTTGGGATTCTTTCCTCCTTAAGTCCTTGGCATACTTTATTCAAGGATTTTTCCTTTTTCCTTAATCCACTTTTACTTACTTGTGATCATTTCATGATTCTTTATTCTAAATTAATCACTTTCGGTCTATGTGTCGATTCCTTTGCTTGGGAAGGTTCCCTTCTTCCTGTTTCATTTTCTACAATGTCCCTCACAGCTGAGACTTCCATCTTAGGAGCTACATGCTCAACCTTCTTATCATTCCTTAGAGAGTTATTTCTTCCTTTCTTTACACTCCTTTCCATGTTAGGGCATTTGCATGCTTTGGATCCTTCTTTATCCACAACTTCTGTTTCATCCATTATTCCTTATTTGAGATACTTTCAATTATCGGTCTTATTCCATGCAATCTACACTATGCTCAGCCATCCACTCTATTAGGCTCCATTATGTGCATGTGGACTACGACCCGTCTTATTAATTGTGGTTATTCCTCCTTAGCCACATCCTATTTGGTGGGCTTACTTTCCCAATGTTTCTCAGATGTTCTTTCCTTTATTTCCTTATTATGGGTAGTCCTCTCATTCTTACTAGTCACATCATCTTTTGATGCTAACTTCCTACTTACTGGTCCTTGGGTTTAACTTATTCCTTGGGTCCTCCTAATATGCTTTCCTTGGTTCTTCCACCTCAATATGCGCTTCATTTGCAAGTTCATCTCCTTATCCCTCTCCACTTGGTTCCATTACCTCTTAGTTGGGTTACATATGTCGTTCCATGGTTTCCTTCCTTAGTAGGACTCTTTCCCTTTCTCCCGAAATTCCTTTTTCATTTGCTCTAGTGAATATCTACCCTTAAATGACATCATTTGATATCTTCTTCTGTTGTTTACCTTTACTCTTGAAATCCTACGAGCACATCTTTTGTATTCTATCCTCATCCTCGCTTGTACCTCAGTACGTGTTTATTTCTTTTAGGGAGGGCTCAAATCCTCCTTATTTTAAGATCTCTTGATCATGTGAAAGGCTTGCCTACTCCTCTCTTGGCTTCTGTTAGGTCGTTAATTTGGCCATTGGTCTTTTTAAGAATTTTCCTTCATCCTTCTTTTTCCAAATATTTGGCCTTTCCACCTCTCTCTCTTTTGTTGGAGCTTAAATTATGGCTTTCACGAGTATTAGTTCGTTAACTGCCCCATCTCTACCATTCATTTGATCTACTTTTCTTAGGGCAGTTGTTTCTCGAGTTTTCTTGTCCTTAATGTCTACCCTTCTTAGGGTGTAGTCCATTCTACTTCTCGGTCTTCCTTGGATCGTCATTTATTCTCCTTGATTATCTTGTTGTAACGACTTGCTTCCTTCCACCATGTTTGTCTGGAACTTCTATTTGACTTCACTGCTTTTTCCAAAGTGAGTCATATTTGCCATCACAAGGCATTTCATTTGTCATCAATGCTCGGTTGGTTCTTCTCTCGTGGAGGCACTCTCTTCTTTGCTCCTAAATGGCTGGAATTTTCTGCAACTACACTTTATTCTTGTTTACGGTTTACCAATATGCTAGAATCTTGAAGAGCTTCCTCCTGGATGTAGTTGAAATTCTTACCAGGAGTTGTATTTATAGGGATGGTATCCTTCCGGGTTTCCTATAGTTGTGAGGGCGTTATTCTTGGAAATTATTATCCTAAATCCTTATGGTGTGGGATAGTCTTTCACTTCATGTCCTATTTCCTTACACTTGTAATAGGTCATTTTCCTTATTCAATTACTCCAAGAGTTCTCCTAGAGTCCTTAATTACCTTGATAATTTTTCTTGTTGTGCCTTCTTTGCCCAACAATTCCCTTGGTTCATTCCTTTATTTGGGATGGGAATCTCCTTGGTCTCCATAATATCTCAGGAAATGCGAGTTTGTTTGGTAACTTTCTATGGGAAATCTTCCTATAGCTGAGGTGCAAGATCACATAATTTTGAGAGATATGGTTTTAGGAACTTGGAATTATTTATTATCGGAGAGTTAGTAATATAGGTTGGGGTCTTAGCCCCATTACAAAAAGTGTTTACAAAACAGATGGGGAGTTGCTGGGTTCTTGACAAGCGTCTTCCTAGCACCATCCTTCAATATACTTCCCACTAATGTCTCTTCATTGTTTTAGACTTCTCGGGTATTTTTAGGGTGATCTCCCTACGGGGACAGAGTATTGGGTCGTGTTGGTAACGTCAGTACTAGTTTTCTTGGTTTCTCTCCTAGGAGCCATCTGAAAATTTTTAAATTTTCTCTTAGTTACTATGTTATATAGTCTTGATAATTTATTCGAGGAAACAAGCTCTAATACCACTCAAATTGTCACGCTTCGTCTCAGTTTGGTCAGATCTCCGTGATCAACCCGCCACTCTGCCGAGTTACGAAGGGTTGCCCCTTCTTTTTAAACTGTGAGGAGTAAGACATCCTTTAAACTTGCACCTTTCCTGGAATAACATAAATCAAAATTGCATAAATTTTAAACTTTTCATACCTACCTTATAGGTCTGTTAGCTTGTGGTCTTTGGATAAGCTTTCAAGCGTTACCTGAAAGGCATATAAGGGAGGGGGTGAGTTCAACGACTCAGTGAATGGGTGTTTAAAGTTTGACTTTTAGAAAAATAGTTTGAATTTGGAGTGTGTCAAATTCCTTATTTTTCTTTTAAAAAACATTTCATTCTCAAATCTCGGTTTTCATAACCATTTTTCATCATAATAGTATGTTTATCAACCAACACATGCCCTTCATCATGAAGAAAACACACATTCGCAAGCCAGCCCATCCACTATACCCACTTGTGGCGTCAGAGCAACTTTACCGGCCACCTAGATAGAAGCACGTCCACTTCTACCCTGAGAATGAGTGGATGTACGTGACATACAACCCTTAATCTTGTAACAAAACTCCATATCCGTATGAGGACAGAGACCTCATCCCGCCCCCACCCCGGTCTCATGCACAATGAACCTATGTGGACCCTTGCAAGACTTCTAGTACAACTAACTGCCCTTATATCCACTAGGTCGTCCAAAGCCCTAGGATGCATCAATATCCCTCTTGGGTGTCTTGAAGGTCCCATAACACAGTGCATGCACAAATCAATAGTTTTTCACATAAGCCATATATAATATGTGGTGCCACTGGTTCAACGGCCCCGACCCTCAACTCGACATGCAGCTGTTTGTCTTGACTAGTACGAAGACATGTCATGTCGCAGTGCCGCTAGTCCATTGAGTATGTTGGTCATGTCTCGATACCCTGGCCAAACAACTAATTTACTTAATTTTTTATGGCTTAATAATCATGTTTGTTTACGAGATCCTACTCATGTCAACTAGCCTAGGGCCCATTATTTGAGATTTTCCAAAATCGGGCATATTAGCCCCCAATTTCCAAAATTGAGGCCTCCAGCCTATATGAGCTATTTGAGCTCCATCATGATGGTTTCCCAAAACTTTTAAGTAGTGGCACACAATCAGGGTAGAGTAATTCTAACAAAATAAACCTTTCATTTGTCTACCATACCAACAAGCTATGAAGACGTCTCCGCTTATAACCGATAAGCAGGTTTTCCATTTCCTTCCAGGAAGTTTCATCATACCAACCAGGTATGATCTACTTACAACTGGTAAGTAGTTTTTCCATGTGATTTTTACATCACTCTTCTCAAGAGTGATGTTTAAAATACCACTTAATAGTAGGTTTTCATTTCCGAGGTGCTTATCATCCCAACCAGATATGATATTAACTATCACACTCACCCGATAATGTAGTGAATTTCCTCTTAGCCAGCTTGTTGCCTTCACATGAACTTGTCTTAGCTGGCATTCTGGTACTTTGTGTTCCTACACGATATGAACATCATTCTTTATTAACCTTTGACCTAATAGCCTTCATTCATTCCAAATGAATAAGAAAACCAAACTTTTCATTTATTTACAATTAGGTCCGTAAAGTTATTTTTCTTTAACTTTAAGTCCCAAATGCCAGTTTTTCCTCAAATTGATTCCCAAATCTTTTATTATTTACCTCAAGACCTCAATTTATTCAAATTCACAAAAAGGGTACAATTTCCCAAATTTTCAATTCGGTCCCCAATGTTAAATTACCAATCCAAAAAAAAAAAGTAAGTTTTGGCCCAAAAATTCCAAAACTTGCCCAGTTGGTCCTTCAACATCTTGGACCTCAATTTTATGAAATTGCACTTTAGTCTCTCGAATTTTTGAAATTCCCAAATTTCCCCCAATTTTTCCCCTAATTTCAACCTTCTAACTCAGCCAAATTTGTTTTCCTCAAATTGACCAATCAATTGAGTTTAATTATTGAAATTGAAGTTAGATTGGAGTTCCTACACCTTCATACGATTCAATTGCACTTTGAATCGCACGATTTGATGCAAGAATGAGTTCAAATGGAACTTCACCAGAAAACTGGACTTAGAGAGAGAAAGCTTCAAAAGCTTACCGTCGGCTCTCACGGCGGTCCGAGCTTTCAATCTGGGCAGATAGCTCTTTCCTAAGCTTCCTCCAAGGACCAAGAACTGCATCAATTGATACCGAATTGAGTAAGAATTTTATCATTGAAATTCTGTCGGTTCTCTCTCTAGCACCTATTAGAATTTATAGAATGTAGCCAAATTGGCTTACATTTCTGCTCTAATTCAACAGTAAGAGGGATGTAGAGGTATTGGGAGGGCTTCGTTTGGCCAGAGAAGGGCTTGAATTGGGTGATTTCAGCTTGACTGAAATAGGGCATCTTTACTGTTCAATCACGCTAGCGCTTCTCAGGCGACCCTTGGAGTAAATGGAGACTATAGGCATGTAGCTGATTTCCCCCTAAATGCAAAGAACATGACCATGCCTTCTTTGGTTAGAAAAATGCCCAAGTCGGAGCTCTGGTACGAGCTTCACAAGAAATTGGAGTAGTTGAGAGAGAATGGAGTTTTCAGGTGTGAGGATGATGAATGATGAGGGGCTCTTTATATATGATGTTCGGGGACTTTTTCGTCGTCCGATTGGCACCGTAATGGCGGTCATTCATTGCCTAGAACTCCCTGGCCAGAGACATTTCATCTTCTTCGGCACTGCATAATTTTTCGGCGAGTGAACAGTGCTGTCATCTGTAGGAAGAAGATGACATTGTTCCAAACTAGACCGGGCCGGTATGAACCGGGTTCAAAGCTTAAACAAGTCGATTCAGGCTTGATTGGACTGAATTTTTCAAAATTAAAATTTTCTAAATTCATTCTCTATCCAGTGGTGGCCTCAATTCTCCAATTTGAATTTTCTAAGCCACCTAGAAAAATGAATTTAACATTTAATTCAATAGTGTTTCAAACCTATCCAAACCGGTTCAATCTAGTTTGGATTTGATTCACCTGAACTGGTTTGATTTTCATCCCCCATTCATCCTAAAGTCCTTTGTGATGACTTTTGTGACTCTTTAGGTCACTCAAGATCCATAAATTTCCTAGTTTGCCCTCTCTCTATTGCTTCTGGTTCATAAACCGACTCGATTCATAAATTGGTTCAATTTGGCTTGGATCCGATTCATCTGAACCGGTCTACTTTTTATCTTCCAATTTATCCTAAAGTTCATTTCCAAGGTTTTTTTAATCCTTTGGGTCACTCGGGAGTTGTAAATTTTCCAAATTGCATGTTATTTGATGATTGGGTTTGTGAACTGGTTTAGTTTTTCTCACTCGGTTTGACAGGTTCTTTTCCCGATTTTTCTCAACTCCAAATGACGAGGTTTACACCCCTTCAGAGGCATACATATCCCAACGAAGAAATAATGGACCCAATTGAAGTGGAATAGAAGGTAAACTTACAAATGGTAGACATGTTGGGATAAAGGATCAATTACAAGGGAAGTGTACCCAAAGCCCAAGGAGTAAAGTTAAACCTAAGAAACGGGTAGTAAGAAGATATCCTCAAATGATGTCCTAACAAGTGAGAATGGGTAGAATATCCATAATAAGGAAATAATATCTGGGAAACCTTGGAGAAGTAAGCCATTCAATGAAAGTGATTAAGGGAAATAACCATGGACATCAAGACTGGTTGTGATCCACCCTCACCTAATAGAGCTTGAGATTTGGCGTCTAGGCGTAATGTAGAAAACACAGAATAGGACCGATAATCGGAGATTCCTCGAATAAGAAATAAAGGACGAAATCGGCAAAGGACTTAAGACGAGCGAAAGCACCAATACAAAAGGGGGTAAGGAGATGAAGGAAGGAAACCTTCAAGGAATGGTATGAATGTTGAATGTGTAGCTCCTAAGGCAGAAGTCTCTACTTTGAAGGACATAGTAGAGACTGAGACTATCAAAAGGAAACTCCCTAAACAAAGGAATCGACCTGTAGACTGAAAGGGATTAACTCAGAATAAGGAACTGTGAAATGGCCACGAGGGAGTAAAGAAGGAATGGAGAAAAGAAATCCTTAAGTAAGGACGTCATTGGACATGAGGAATGACAAAAGTGAATGGGAAACTCAATGGTTGGAACCGAGAAAGCCCAATAAGGAAGTTGGTGAAGAATGAGTAGATAAGGAAAAACCGACACGAACATGAAATACATGGTGTCAAAGGTAAAAGGGATGATAGGATAACGATGGAGATAGTTGAGGAATACTACCAGCTGATAAGAAGGGACAGAATCATAGGATCCCCGAAAAGTTAGAAAGTCAAGAACAACCATTGAGGAAATGTTCTAGAACTATAATGGATAAAGATCGTTCTAAAACATGTCATGATGTAAGGGACATGTGGGTCCAAGAATCCTAGGAAAATGAGACTCAAGTAAGAAAGAGTCGGATAGTTAAGCCTGACAAGGTCAAACATAAAATTTTGGATCGGATTTGTAATAAACAAATGATGGAGGAAGGATCAAAATAAGATAAAAAGGGGATAATACCAAAACCCTCGAGGTTGAGGATGATGCTGAGCTAAAGAGCTTCAATGACCAAGGAAAATAAATGGAAACGTAGATGATTAGACATTTATTGAACACCCAACCCAGTGACATGGATAAGAACCCTTAAGAAGAAGTGTCTTACCCTAAGCAGAGTAAGAAGTGGACCTAAGGATGTACCTCTTGACTAGTGTGTAAGACATGCCTAATCATGATAAACTCCATGGAGTGAGTGGATAATGGAAAGGAAGAGAAATTTCTTAAGCACATTGTTTAAAGGGCTAAGTGAAGTAACAACCAAACTAGTAGCACGTCAAAACAAATCCCAAGTTGACATCAGGGGAAATTATTCCCAATGTAAGGGATATGTAATTACGTTTTGGGAACAAAACTCCTAAAAGAAGGGGAGAGCTATGATACCCATCCTCTTGGACCAAGGAAACCGGTCAAAGAACTGGCAAATTTCATGAGAAAACCACGCCATTTAATTAACCAAAAATGGTAAAGACGGGTTAAAATGGGAAATTGGAAAATCCCAAGTAACCAAGAAGTCATAAAAATCATGGGGAAGAACCATGTAGTGAATTGGATGAGAAAATCAAACCGGTTCAGGGTGAATCGAACCTAAACCGAATTGAACCAGGTTGAACCATGGTGAACCGGTTCGATAATTCATTTTTCTAGATGGCTTTAAAATGTCAATTTGGAAAATTGATGCCACCACAAGATAGAAAATGAATTTAGATTAATATAGGCTTGAACCGACAGATTTTTGTCACAGAACCCGATTGGACTGAACCGGTCAATGGTCCGACCGATCAATGAACAATGCCATTGTCTTCCTTAGATTGACAGCACTGTTCATTGAGGTAGAAATACTTTCCTTTTCGGACAAGGGAATATTCCCTTCGATTATGGAATTTTTTTATGAGGATAAGCTCGACCAATATGGAAATTGGTAGAGTAGAGGGTCCCCAAGCTCCATATATAAAGAGCTCCCCTCCATTCATCCTTCACCCACCTCAAACGTTTGTCACACCCTAACCCTGTTTGGTCGGATCCCCGTGATCAACCCGCCACTCTCCCAGTTTAATAAAGGGTTTCGGGTTTCCCCTAATTATAAACCGTAAAGAGAAAGGCGTCCTTTAAACCTGCACCGTTTCCTGGAATAGCATAATCAAAACTGCATAATATGTTAAACTTTACATACCTGTCTTACAGGCATCTTAGCTGATGGTCTTTCAGGGTAGGCTTTCCAGGATTTCCTAAAAGAGATATAAGAGAAGGGGTGAGTACGACTACTCAGTGAATGGGTTTTCAAATGTCTAATTTTAATTTTAAAAAAAACATTTATATGGAGTGTGCCAGACTCCTTTCTTTTTAAAAAATCCCTTCATTTAAAAATTCGGCTCTTTCCATCATTTCTTAGTTACCACGGTGTCATCACCCAACACACATCCTTCATCATGAAGGTTACACACATTTGCAAGTCAGTATCACTACTAAACCCGCTAGTAGCTTCGGAGCGACTTTTCCTACCACTCAGATAGAAGCACGACCACTACGAGATTTTCAAAATCGGGCATTTAGCCCCCAAGTTCCAAAACCGAGGGCCCCGGCCTATCAGAGCTCCCATCGAGAAGATCTCCCAAATTGTTTAAGCTTTGGCACATAGTCAAGGGAGAGCACTTCCGAAAAAACATATGTTTTCTCTATCCATTATACCGCCTGGGTATATGGACACCTCCGTAACCGATGAACTGGTTTTCAACTTCCTTCAAGAAAATCTCATCATACCAACCGGATATGATCTACTTACAACCAATAAGTAGTTTTTTCTGCATGATTTTCACATCACTTCCTCTAAGTAGTGATGTTTAAAATACCACTTAATAGTGGATTTTCATACCGAGGTACTTATCATCCCCAACCGGGTATGATATAAAATTCCCATTCACAACCGGCAAGTGGTTTTTAATTTTAAGTTGTGTTCATCATCCCAACCAGGTATGATGTTAGTAAACCCACTCACCCGTTAACGCAGTAAATTCCACTATACCGGTTCTTTGTATTCACGCAAGCTCGTCCATGCTGACGTTCCCGGTACTTCGTGTTCCTACACGATACGAACATTCTTGTTCACTATTACTCGACATAAAAACCTTCATTCATTTCCAATGAATGAGAAAACCCAAAATTTTTAGTTATTTACAATTAGGTCCCTAAAGTTATTTCTCTTTAACTTTAAGTCCCCAAATGCAAGTTTTTCCTCAAATTGAGTCCCGAAACTTTTTAAATTTATCTTGGGATCTCAATTTATTCAATTTCATAAAAAGGAGTTTAATTTCCCAAATTTCCAATTTGGTCCCCCAACTTTTCCAAAATTACCATTTTGCCCTTCCTTTATAAAAATGGTAAGTTTTGCCCCAAAAATTCCAAAATTCTTCAGTTGGTCCACCAACATTATTTTCATGTCCAATTGACCCTCAATTTCATAAAATTACATTTTGGTCCTCTGAATTTCGAAAATCCCCAATTTCAAGTCCTTAGCACAGCCGAATTTGATTTCATCAAATTGACCAATAAAACACCTCCAATTGTTGAAATTGAAGTTAAAATTCAATTCCTCCATCCTCTTATGATTCAATAGCACTTTGAATCGCAAGTTTTGACGCCGGAACAAGCTCAAACGGAGCTTCGTCGAAAAACGGACTGTAGAGAGGGAAAGCTTCGATTACTCACCGGTGAGGGCACGGCAATTCGAGCTTTCGATTTGGGCAAATAGCTCTTATCCTAAGGTTCATCGTAGAATCAAGAATCGCATCAATTGATGCCGAATTGAGTTAGAATTTCATCATTGAAATTCTGTATGTTCTCTCTCTAGCACCGACCAGAAATTGTAAAGGGGAGCCGAATTGGCTTACCTTTCAGTCCTAATTCAGCTGTGGGAGGGCTGAGAAAGTGTTGGGAAGGCTTGGTTTGGCTTAAGGAGGGCTCGAAATGGCCGATTTCAGCTTGGCCGAAATAGGGTAGCTTCGGTCCACCGGAGCTGCTTCACTATTTCATCATGCCAGCGCATCTCCAACAATTCTCAGATTGACTAGAGTTTGCTATCAGATAGCTGTCTTCTACCCGGTTCTAATGAGTCTGACCTCTCCTTCCGAGTTTATGAAAAATGTTCAAATCAAAGCTCTGCTTTGAGCTTCACCAAGAGGTCACCGATCCTCACACTACTCTCAGGCAAGCACGCTTAACTTCAAAGTTCTTATGGGATATCGTTAACCTGAACCAATTTGGTTTTTCTCTTCTAATTTATCTTAAGTTTCTTTTCCAAGGTTTAATGAACCCTTTGGATAACCCGGAAGTTGTAAATTTCCAAATTGCTTGTTCCCAAATGACCGGGATTGTAAACTAACTCGGTTTTCTTACTTGGTTTGACCCGTTCTTTTCCCAGTTTTCCTTAACTCAAAAGTGCGGGGTTTAAAAACCTCCTCCTCCAAAAAAGTGCTCAGTTTTCTAGTGAATCTCAAACCAGAGCTCCGGAGGAAGTCACCTACCCGTGGCACTTCTCTCAACCTTAGAAGGTGAATTTGAGTCCTATAAACTCCGGAGGAAGTCAGCTAATTAACGGTAACCTCCACTTGACCCGTGAATCGTCGGAAAAGCACCGGCGAGCTCAAATAGTGATGTCTCTCTATCGGTCTTGAATATGCCCTATTTTGCTCGATCTAAATTTGGCCAATTCGAACTTACTATGGCAACACCGAGCCCTCCCTCAACCTCTACAACATGCACTCGACCTTCCTTGAGGATAAAGTAAGTCAATTCGGCTCCCCTAATACAAAATAGTTTGATTCTAGAGAGAGAAAGTGTCAAATTTCACTAATTAAATTCCTACCACTCAAGATGCGAATTATAGAGATTCTTGATCCTAGAAGGACCCTGATAATGAGATCTACCTTTCCTAATCAAGAGCTTAGACTGTCACACCTCCAACAGTAAGTTCCTAGAGCTCTCTCTCTCTCTACCTTCACTTTTCTGGTGAAGCATTGTTTGAGCTCGTTTTGGACCCAAAAATGTGATTCAATGCTTGTCTAATCATAGAGAACTGAGGAAGTCGATTAGTACCATGATAGGGAAAAATTACCACAAATTCAATGTTTAACTAGATTTGATCAGATTCGGATCATATGGAGAAGGTGAATTAGGGGAAATTTGGGGGATTTCAAAAATTGGAGTACCTTTGGGCAAGTTTTCTAAAATTGAAGGTCAATTGAAAAAGTATAGGAACTTGGAGGTCCAATTGGTCATTTTTAGAAAAAATGGGACCGGTTGTTAATTTTTGGAAAATTGGGGCCAAATGGTAATTTTGGAAAGTTAAGGGACCAATGAAAAATTTTGGAAAAAAGTTGAGTACTAATTGGTAATTTTTTAATATTAAGGACCCAATAGGGATTTTGGGAATCCTAGGCACTTAATTGAAATTAAATGAGTATTAGGGACCTAAAATCAAAGATTATGAACATTAGGGACCTAACTGTAATAAGGAAAAAGTTGAGGCCCAATTTAGAAATACATGAATATAGAAGGCCTTTCATGCCAAATCTTTCCTCATAAGCATGTCCGAACCCTGTAGGGACATATTTGACAAGAACGTGTGCAAGGGAGCATGATAAGGACAGGAAGTCCGACTAGGACAAACAAGTCATGTTCGTTGGGTGAGTGGAAATTTCCAACGTCATACCTAGATGGGGTGATGAGCATGATTTTAAATTGAAAACCCACTCTAAGTGGACTTAATTATGTATCATACCCAGTTGGGGTGGTGAGCACTTTTATTAAATTAAAAACCTACTTACTAGTGGCGAGTGAGATTATTTAACGTCATACACGGTTGGTATGATGAACTCCTTTACTAAAAGGAAATGCCACCGAGAGTGGAAATTTCTAACATCATAACTGGTTGGTATGATGAGTTCATTTTAAGCTTAAAAACCCTTATTTAGAAATGTTCTCCCCTAGCTGTGTGCCAATGCTTAAAACATTTGAGAGACATTTCTAACGAGAGTTGGAACAGCTCCAACAGGCCAGAGGCCTTGTTTTTTTTAACTTATATGGCTCAAGGCCAGTTTTTAAAAAACTCATGAAGTGGGCGCAAGGCCAATGAGCACAAGCTGGAGCCCGTAGACAAATATTATGATAAGAGCAATGAAAACTTTCCTAAATGGAAAATTGATGTGTGACTCGCCATGGTACCAAATAAGGACTGACAAGGCTCAATAGGCTTGTGGCAGTGCGCCAGGACTAGGTCGATGGACCGATCAGACAAACAACTACATGCCAAGTCGAATGTCAAGTTCATTGGACCATTGGCCCCAAATATAATGGCTAATATGCTAAGACTATTGTTTGTGCAGGCACTCTGATACAGGACCATCAAGATGCCTAAGAGGGGTAGTGATGGGTTACAAGGGCTATTGGATGACTTGGTTGCGATACAAGCGGGATTGTCATGCCAATTAGTCATAAAGTTCAGCGAAGCTTCTTGCGCATGAGACCGGGGCGGGGTCAGAATGTGGTCTCCATACTCATATGAACACGAAGAAAAGTTCGGGTTTGAGGATCGGATGTCTAGGGCGTTCACTCAAACTTAGGATATTAGTCTGGGACTTTTATCATGGTGGACGACAAAGGCGCACTGATCCCCAAGTGGGTGTAGTCTAGGACAGCCGTGCGAATGTTTGTACCTTTTATGATAAAGGACATGTGTCACGCCCCAACCTGGTTGGGTTAGATACTCGTGAGCAACCCTCCACTCCTTTTGATCCATAAAGGGTTTCACTCTTTCTAAATCGTGAGAAGGCATCCTTTTACCTGTTTTTCCTAGAATAGCATTATATAAAACTGAGTATTTTAAAATAGACATACATGTCTTCTCACTGTTCAAATTAGGAGGGTCTTTAAGAAGGGACTTTCCTCGGTTACCTAAAAGGGGTAAAAGCAAGGGGTGAGTTCGACAACTCATTGAGCGGGTGTTAGGAGTGAGTTTTTAAGAAAACAACTTTATTCAAACCATGCCAATGTTATCATTTCCTTTAAGAAGGATCTTTTCTCAATTTCCGGTTTTTTTCAAAACCTTTTCCATTAACAACACACGCACTTCATCAGGAAGGGTACACACATTTATAGGTGCAATCCTTCCACTACACCCACTTGTGGATCACAACGTCTTTACCGTCCACCAAGCTAGAAATTCGTCCACTTCTACCCTGGGTCCGAGTGGATGTTCTCGACATCCAACCCTCATACTCGAAATGCTATTTTGTGTTCGTATGAGGACAGAGACGTCATCCCAACCACACCCTATTCTCTTGCGCAAGGAAGCTACTCTAAGCTTCCCGACTGACTGGCACGACTGACTTCCCTTATCTCTACCATGTCATCCAGTAGCCCTTAGGACCCATCTTGGGCGTCTAAGCTACTCTTGGGCGCAAGGAAGCTACTCTAAGCTACTCTTGGGTGTCTTGATGGTCATGTACCACAAGTGCATGCACAAACAATAATTTTTCACATATGGCCATTATCTTTGGGGACAATGGTCCAATGGCCCCGACCCTCAATCCAAACTGTAGCTATTTGTCTAGACTGGTCCATCGACTTGGCTCTGACGCACTCTCGCCAGTCCATTGAGTACTGTCAATCCTGACTTGGTACCATGGCAAAATCACACAACAATTTCATTAGAAATTTCCATGGCTTTCTTAACACAAGTTTGTTTACGATCTCTTGCTCGTGCCCACTGGCCTTGGGCTCAAAGCACGTGATTTTCCAAAACCGGGCATTTAGCACCCATGAGTTCAAAAATCGAGACCTTTGGCTTATCTGAGATGTTTTAGCTCCTGTCAAGAAGGTCTCCCAAATATTTTAAGCATTGGCACACAGTTAAGGGAGAACAAAAAGATTATTTTCAACTTCATCGCACCAACCGGGTGTGTGATGATATCTCTGCTTACAACCAGTAAGCAAGTTTTTCATGCCCCGACCCGATTTGGTCGGATCCCCGTGAGAAACCTGCCACTCCCTTTGGTTCATGAAGGGTTTCACCCTTTTTTAAACCGCAAGGAATAAGGCATCCTTTTTCCTGTCTTTCCTAGAATAAAATTAATTAAAACTGAATCAATTTAACCGTACATACCTATTTTGCAGGTTCTGCTACAGGTAGGTCTTTAAGTGGGTTTTCCCTTATTTACCTGAAAAGGGGTAAAGGCAGGAGGTGAGTTTGACAACTTAGTGAATGGATGTTGGGAGAGAGTTTTCATAATTAAAACTTTTTTAATCGAAGTGTGTCAAACTCCTTATTTCCTTTAAAAATATTCTTTCTTTAAATTCCCAATTTTTCAAACAATTTTCCTCATTTCCACATTAGGTGTGTTTAACAATCAACACACACCCTTCATCGGGAAGGGAATCACACATTCGTAGGACAGCCCGTCCACTGCACCCACTTGTGGCGTTGGAGTGACTATATCAACCACCTATATAGAAGTTCATCCACTTCTACCCTGGGAATGAGTGGATGTTCGTGACATCCGTCCCTCAAACCCAAAAATCAACTCTGTGTCCGTATGAGGACAAAGACCTCATCCCGACCCCACCTCGGTCTCATGCGCATGAAGCTACATCGAGCTTCCCTAACTGCTGGGACGACAAATTGCCCTTATCTCTGCCATGTCATACGGTAGCTCCTATGATGCATCACTACCCCTCTTGGGCATCTTGATGGTCCTGAACCTTAAGTGCATGCACAAACAAAGATTTCCATAAAGCCAGTTATCTTTGTTGCTACTTGTCCAACGACCCCGACCATCAACTAGACCTGTAGTTGTTTGTCTCGACCGGTCCATCGACATGGTCTTGTTGCACTACCGCCAATCCATCGAGTATGTCGGTCATGTCATAGTACCATGGCCAAATCACATAAATCATTCATTAAGAATTTTCATGGCTTATCATCATGTTTATTTTCCAGCTCCTGCTCGTGCCAACTAGCCTTGGGATACTATATGTGATTTTCCAAAAATCGGGCATTTTAGCCCCTAAGTTCCAAAATCGAGGCCTCTGGCCTATTTGAGCTATTCGAGCTCTTGTCAAGAAGGTACCCCAAAATTTTTAAGCATTGAAACATAGTAAGGGGAGAACACTTCTAACAAAATAACGTTTCAACTTGTCCATCACACCAACCGGGTGTGATGACATCTTCGCTTGCAATAGGTAAGCAGGTTTTCTACTTCCTTATAGGAAGTTCATCATACCAACTAGGTATGATCTACTTACAACCGGTAAGTAGTTTTTCTGCGTAGTTCTCACATCACTCCAACTAGGTGTGATGTTAAAATTCCACATAGAAGTGGTTTTTAATTTCCAAAGTACTCATAATCCCAATCGAGTATGATGTGAATAATCCCACTCACTCGTTAATCATGATATGCTCGTCCTCGGTTGGTTTTCCAAGTCGACGCAAGCTTCTCTTGCTGTTGTTCTAGTCCCTCATGCTCCTACACGATTTTGACATTCTTATCTATAAATATTTGGCATAACAGCCTTCGTTCCTCACGTCTGAATGACTAAACCCAAAATTTTTAATTAATTACATTTAGGTCCCTAAAGTTCTTTTTCCTTGCCTTTAGGCCCCTAATGTAACTTTTCAAAAAAATGAGTCTCGAAACCTCCCTAAATTCACTTTAGGTCTTCAATATACTCAAAATTGTTTAAGGGTTCAAGTTTTCCAATTTTCCTGTTTGGTCCCCAACTTTTCAAAAATTACCATTTTGCCCCAACCTTACAAAAATGACAATTTAACCCCAATTATTTTTAAAAATTGACCAATTGGTCCTCAAACATCCTTTTCATGGTGAATTGACCCTCAATTTTGGGAAATTACAATTTGGTCCCTCAATTTTAGGAAATCCCCAAATTTCCCCAAAAGCTTTCCCAATCTTCCCCCTTTCAAACTAGCCAAATTTGATTTCATCAAATTCACCATTCAATCGGGGTTAATTGCTCCAATTGAAGGTATGGATCAATTTCTACACTTCCATATGATTCAATTGAGCTTTGAACCGCATCATTTGGGTCCGAATTGACCTCAAACGGAGCTTTGCCAAAAAATTGAATTTAGAGAGAGAAAGCTTCAAAAGCTTATTGTCGAAGGTGCGACGGTCCGATCTCTCTATCAGGGAAGATAGCTCTCTTCTTGAGGTATCTTCTAGGATCAAGAATTCCTACAATGGAACTCAAATTGATGGAGAATTTCATCAGTGAAATTCTGCAATTTCTCTCTCTAACTCCGACCTACAATGATTGACAAGGGCCAAATTGGCTTACCATACAACTCGGTTGAGATCGTCTAATGGCTAAGGGCACATTGGGAGAGCTTTGTTTGGCTGGAGGAGGGCTGAATTTGATAGATTTCAGCTAGGTCGAAACAAGGCAGCTTCGGTCCACCGAAGCTGCTTCACTGTTTGATTACTCTAACGCTTCTTCGACGATCCTCTGGTCAAATGGAGACGTTGTCGAGTAGCTGACTTCTCCCTGAATCTAAGAAACCCATCATTTCCTTCTAAGGCTCAGAAAAATGCCCAAGTTGGAGCTTTGGTTCAAGCTTCACTAGAAAATGGAGTAGTAGAGAGAGGATTTTTCAAGTGTGAGGAGTATGAATGGGGAGGAGCTCTTTATATAGGGAGCTTGAGGACTCTCTGGCCACCCGATTGGTGCCTTTAAGGCAATCATTCATGGCCTAAAATTCCTTGAACAGAGACTTTTCACCTTCATCGACACTGTTCACTTTTTCGACGAGTGAATAGTGCTGTCATCTAAAGGAAGAAGACGACATTGTTCCGAACCAGGTTCAATGCTTAAACCGGTCGGTTCATGCTCGATCTGACCGAGTTTTTCAAAATTAAAAATTTATAAATTCATTATCTATCCAATGGTGGCTTCAATTCTCCAAATTGAATATTGTAAGCCACCTAGAAAAATAAATTTAGAAACTGGTTCAATCGTGGTTCAAATCGGTTCAAACCGGTTCAATCTGGTTCAGGTCTAATTCACGTTAACCGGTTTGGTTCTCTCTTCTAATTCATCCCAAAGTTCTTTTCCATGACTTTTATCACTTTTTGAGTCACTCAGTATTTGTAAATTTCTCAATTTTCCCATTCTCTAACGGTTGGGTTTCGTTAATCGATTCGGTTTTCTCACTTGGGTTGACCAGTTGTTTCCTTGGTTTCCTTATCTTTAAGTGACAGGGTTTATAACTCTCCTCTCCTTTTAGGAGTTTGGTCGCCAAAACATATTCAACATGCTTTGCATAGGAAATAACTTCCCTTGATGTCAACTTGGAGTTTATTTGGCATGCTACCATTTCGGTTATTTTCACTTAGCCCCTTTATAACACACACTTTAAGGGATTTCCTTTCCTTTCCATTGCTTACTCATTCCATGGAGCTTATCCTAGCTAAGTATGTCTTACATACGAATTCAAGGGTATATCCTTAGGTTCACATCTTCATCCATTATTTATTACAACTTCGGTCTAAATTATGTTTGACATTGTCATGCTCACTAACTGACTCTTCCTTACTCGAGTCACATTTTCCTCGAACTTGTTGGTGCTTACATGTCCCTTATGACATGACATGTTTCAGGACATGTCTATGTCCATTAGAATTCTATGAAACCTCCTTTAGGGTTGTTCCCAACTTTCCAACCTTTTAGGGATTGTATAACTTCATCCCTCTTTTCATCGGGTAGTATTCCTTGCATACCTTTACTGTTATCCAATCATCCTTCATGCCTTGACAAAATGTCTTACACAACCGTGTATGCTTTCCTTATCCACTCATCCTTTCCCAACTTCCTTATTGGGTCTTTTTGGTGCCAATCATTGGATTTTCTGATGACTTACCGACACACTAGGATTCTTCCCTTCTTATGTCTTTCTTTATTTCTGATGACATCCTTTACTTAAGGGTTTTCCTTTTCCCTAAACCCACTCTTACTTGCTCATGACCATTTCATAATTCCTTTGTTTGGGGAGTTTTCCTTTAACGATTTTCATTCTCTACTATGTACTTCAAAGTAGATATTTTCCCCTTAGGTGTTATGTTCGAATTTCTTACTACTCCTTGAATGTTTCCTTCCTTCGCATTCTTACACCCTTTTGAATTAGGGCTTTCGTCCACCTTTAATCATTCTCCGACCATAATTTCCTAGTTCACCCTTTATTTCCTACAGAGGGTATCTCTGATCATCGGGTCTTATTTCGTGTACTCAACACTATGCCATCCTATTACCCTTCTTTAGAGTGTAGTCTTCACTACTTCCTGGTCCTTCATAGAGTCTCGTTTAACATAATTGACCATCTTGTTGCTACTAGTTACTTCTTTCTGCTAGGTTCGTTTGACATCCATATTTGGCTTCTTTGCTCTTCCAAAATAGGTAACACTTGGCCATCCCGATATACCCTCAACTACTTATGGTTCTTTATGAGGTTCCTTATGTTGGGTTAAGCCTCTTATGATCCATCTGACGGTTCCTTAGCTTTAGAACTTCCTTTTTAAGGTCTCACTACCTACTTTTATCCTTCTACCTAGAGACCCGTCCTGGTTCAACCTCCCTAACGCTCCTTGGAGGCTTTTCCTTCTTTCCTTTCTTACACCCTTCTGAGATTGGTATTGTTGTCCACTCTTTATCCTTCCCTGTCCTCCATCTCCTTTTTGTTTCTTATCCTCTCTACGAGGAACTACTGCTGATTGGTTGGTTCCTAACACTATATTTCATGTTCAGTCGTCCACTCCTTGGGCTCTATGAAGAGAGTGTGAGCCACAACCAGTCTTCATGTCATTGGCTGTTTCCCCTTAACCACTTCTGAATTGGAGGGCTTACCTCTCCAAGGTTTTTTAGATGTTCTTTCCTTTATTTCCTTATTATGGGTCGCCAACCCATTCTTACTTGTCACAACTTCCTTTGATGCTATTTTTCTACTTACACGTTCCTTGGGTTTAACATTCTCCTTGGGTCCTCTTAGTATATTTCCCTAGGTTCTATCACCGCAATATGCACTTCATTTCCTCATCCTTCATCACTTGGTCCATTACTTCTTAGTTGGGATATGTACGCCTCCTCATGGTTTCCTTTCTTGGAAAGGGTTTAGGCACCATTTGCTTCAAGACCTCTTTGTGTGAAACTTACTAAATCCTCCTTATGGTTTGAGTGTGATCACCATTTCATTTTCGGTCATTTATTTCTTTAAGGATTTCCTTCATCCTTCTTTTCCACTGTTATGGCCTTTCCACCTCCTCCTTCCTTGTTGGGGTTTAAATTTATGACCTACTCGAGGTCAATTCATTAACTGCCTCATCCCTACTACTCTTCAGGTTTACTTGTCTCGAAATAGTTGTCCTTTGATTTTACTCGTACTTGATGCCTATCCCATCATCCTTTTTAGGATGTAGTCCTTACTATTTTCCTATTCTTCCTAGGGCATCTTCTCCCAAAGTTTCTAGTTACACCTTCTTGCTAACTTAGTCTACAACCCTACTTGGCTCCTCTACTTTTCCAAAGTAGGTCACACCTTGTTATCCCGAGACATTTCATTGTTAGGGGCTTGTCTTCTATGGAGGAGGTGCTTCCTTCTTTGCTGCTAGGTGGCTTGTAATGCTCCTTAAGGGAAAACTCCCTTTTATCCATATTCTACTCTGTCTAGGTTTTCTTGAGGTCATATCCTTGGTCTTCTTCACGTGATCCTTTCTCATGTAATTGAGGCACATAATCGTATTATTGAGGGACAGAAAATTTTTAGGAACTTAGAATCTTATTCATTATTAAAGTAAGAATACATTTTGGGGTTTTAACATCTCTTAAGGGAGATTGTTACAATTACAGTTTGGGAAGTACTCAGTACTGTGCTAAATCTAGAAGGATTTCTTCCTGGGTGAGATTGGGATTCCTAGCTGGAATTGTGGTTCTTGAAATGTTATCCCTTCGATTTTTTGTAGGTTTGGAGGTGTCCTTATTGGAAGGTATCGCTTCGATTCCTTGTGGTGTGGGACAATCCTTTGCTATGTGTCCCACCCACTTACACTCATAACAGGTCCTTTCAGGTCTTGTCCTCTTTAATGTCGGGCATCTTCTAATGTAGTGTCCCCATTGCCGACATCTATAACAGGTCATCTCCTTGCACGGACCTTTGTGGTTTCTCCTATACTTTCAGCATTGTGGGGCCATTCTAAGGGATTGCTAATGGTTCAATGCTTTGCCATCCTTGAGCCCGAACACCTTGGAGGTTTTCTTGTTGAGTTCTCTTTGATTTGAGGTTACTCCAAGAGTCCTTCTATACTTTTGGTTCATTTCCTTCCATAGGATGGGGTTCTCCTTGGCTTTCAGGGTAGCTAAGGTAGCACGGGTTTGTTTGGCTACTTTTCTTGGGGCCATCTATAAATTTTAAAATTATTCCTATCAGTTACTATGTTATATAGTCTTGATAATGTATTCAAGGAACCTGGCTTTGATACCACTCAAGTTGTCACGCACCAACCCGGATTGATCGGATTGAGCAACCTGCCACTCCCTTTGGTTCATGAATGGTTTCACCCTTTTATAAACTGCAAGGAGTAAGGCATCATTTTTTTTTGTCTTTCTTGGAATAACATTAATCAAATCTGAATAAATTTAACCTTACATACTTGTCTTATAGGTTCAGCTACAGGTAGGTCTTTAAGTGGGTTTTCCCTTAGTTAACTGAAAAGGGTAAAGGGAGGGTGTGAGTTCAATAACTCAGTGAATGGGTGTTGGGAGAGAGTTTTCATAATTAAAACATATTTAATGGGAGTGTACTAGACTACTTGTTTCCTTTAAACATCTTATTTCCTTAAATTCTCGATTTTTCAGACAATTTTCCTCATTTCCACATCAGGTGTGTTTAACAATCAACACATGCCTTTTATCATGAAGGGAATCACACATTCGTGGGATAGCCCATCCACTGCACCCACTTGTGGCGTCAAAGTGAATTTACTGGCCACCTAGATAGAAGCTCGTCCACTACTACCCTCTGAATTAGTGGATGTTCGCGACATCCGACCCTCAAACTCGAAAATCAACTTCGTGTCCGTATGAGGACAGAGACCTCATCCTGATCCCAACCCGGTCTCATCCGCATGAAGTTACGTCGAGCTTCCCAGACAGCTAGCATGACAAACTACCCTTATTTCCACCATGTCGTCCAGTAACCCTAGGACACATCACTACCACTCTTCGGCATCTTAATGGTCCCGTCCCGAACCTTAAGTGCATGCACAAACAAAGTTTTCCATAAAGCTATTTATCTTTGGTGCCACTGGTCCAACGACTCTTAACCATTAACTCAACCAGTAGTTGTTTGTCTCAACCGGACCATCGACTTGGTCTTGTCACACTTTCGCTAGTCCATCAAGTATGTCGGTCCTGTAATGGTACAATGGCCAAATCGCATAAATCATTCATTAAGAATTTTCATGGCTTATCATCATGATTTTTTACGAGCTCCTGCTCATTCCAATTGGCCTTGGGTCCACTGTACGTGATTTTCCAAAAACAGGACATTTTAGCCCCCAAGTTCCAAAATCGAGGCCTCTGGCCTATCTGAGCTATTCGAGCTCTCGTAAAGAAGGTTACCCAAAATTTTTAAGCTACACACAATAAAGGGAGAACACTTCTAACAAAATAACTTTCCAACTTGTCTATCACACCAATCAGGTGTGATGACATCTCCGCTTACAACCGATAAGTGGGTTTTCTACTTCCTTATAGGAAGTTCATCATACCAACCGGGTATGATCTACTTACAATCGGTAAGTAGTTTTTCCACGTAGTTCTCACATCACTCCAACCAGGTGTGATGTTAAAATTCCACATAGAATTGGTTTTTCATTTCCAAAGTACTTATCATCCCTACTGTGTATGATGTGAATAATCCCACTCACCCGTTAACCGTGACGTAATCGTCCTCGATTGGTTTTCCAAGTCGACATGAGCTTCTCTTGCTGCCATTCTGGTCTCTTGTGCTCCTACACGATTTGGACATTCTTATCTAATAATATTTGGCATAACAGCATGCGTTCCTCACCTATGAATGACTATGCCTAAAATTTTCAATTAATTGCATTTTAGTCCCTAAAGTTCTTTTCCCTTGCCTTTAGGTCCCTAATGCTAACTTTTCACCAAACTGAGTCTCAAAACCTCCAAAAATTCACTTTTGGTCTTCAATATACTCAAAATCGTTTAAGGGGTTCAAGTTTTCTAAATTTCCAATTTGGTCTCCAACTTTTCAAAATTTACCATTTTGCCCTTACGTTACAAAAATGGAAATTTGACCCCAATTATTTTCAAAAATCGACCAATTGGGCCTCCAACATCCTTTTCATGGCCAATTGACCCTCAAGTTTGGAAAATTGTAATTTGGTCACCCAATTTTACGAAATCCCCAAATTTTCACCCTTTGAAAATGGCCAAATTTGGTTTCATCAAATTGACCATTCAATCAAGGTTAATTACTCCAATTGAAGGTATGGATCAGTTTCTACACTTTCATACAATTCAATTGAGCTTTGAAACATGTCATTTGTGTCTGAATTGAGATCAAACAGAGTTTCGCTAGAAAATTGAACTTAGAGATAATAAGCTTCGAAAGCTTACCGTCGGAGGTCTGTTTGTACGATCTCTCTATCAGGGAAGATAGCTCTCTTCCTGAGATATCTTCTAGGATCAAGAATTCGTACAATTGACCTTGAATTGAGAGAGAATTTCGTCAGTGAATTTTTGTAGTTTCTCTCTCTAACTCTAACCTGCAATGACTGAGAAGGGCAGAATTGGCTTACCTTTCAGCTTAGTTGAAATCGTCTAAGGGCCGAGGGGACATTGTGAGAGCTTGGTTTGGTTGGAGGAGTGTTTAATTCGGCCATTTTTAGCTCGATCGAAATAGGGCAGCTCCGGTTAGCTGGAGCTACTTCACTGTTTGATTAAGTCGACGCTTCTCCGACGATCCTCGGATCAAATGGAGACTATCGTCGGATAGTTGACTTCTCCTTGAATATAAGGAACCTAACCTTAGCTTCTAAGGCTTAGAAAAATGCCCAAGTCTGACATCTGGTTCGACCTTCATTGGAAAATGAAGTAGTAGAGAGAGAGGAGTTTTCAGGTGCGAGGAGGATAAATGTGGTGAAGATCTTTATATAGGGAGCTTGGGGACTCTCTAGTCGTCTGATTGGTGCATTTATGGTGATCATTCATTACCTAAAATGCTAGGAATGGAGACTTTTCACCTTCATCGGCATTGTTCACTTTTCTGTTGTGTGAACAGTGCTACATCTCAAGGAAGAAGACGACTGTTCCGAACCGGACTAGACTGGTCTGAACCGGGTTCAATGCTTAAACTAGTCAGTTCAGGCAAGATTTGCAGAGTTTTTCAAAATTAAAATTTTCTAAATTCATTTAAATTCTTTCTCTATCTAATGGTGGTTTCAATTCTCCAATTTGAATAATTTAAGCCACCTAGAAAAATTAATTTAGAAATTGGTTCAATAGTGTTTTAAACCGGTTCAATCATGTTCAGGTCCGGTTCACCTAAACCGATTTGGTTCTCTCTTCCAATTCACCACAAAGTTCTTTTCCATGACTTTTATCACTTTTTGAGTCACTCGGGATTTGTAAATTTCTCAATTTGCCCATTCTCTAACGGTTGGATTTTGTGAACCAGTTTAGTTTTCTCACGTGGGTTGACCAGTTCTTTCCCTGATTTCCTTATCTTTAAGGGACATGATTTACAAGGTTTCTCCTTCGTTCAAGGAAGTTTATCATACTAGCCCGGTAAAATGTTAGATAATCCTACTCATAACATATAAGTAGGTTTTTAACTTTTAAACTTTCTCATCACCCCAACCGGGTATGACATTAAGTACGCCTGCTCACTCGATGATTGTTACATGTTTGTCCTCAGTCAGTTTGCCAAGTTTATGCAAACTTTCTCTTGCTTGCATTCTGGTCTCACGTGTTCCTACATGATTTGGGCATCCTTATCAATTAAAGTTACGCATAATAGCCTAGGCTCAAAAATTATCGATTAATTGCATTAAGGTCCCTAAAGTTCATTTTTCTTAATTTTAGGTCCCTAATGTCAACTTTTCCACAAAATGAATCCCAATGTTTCTAAAATTCCCTTTGAGTACTCAATTTACTCAAAATCATATAAGGGGATCACGTTTTCCAAAGTTCCAATTTGGTCCCCAACTTTTCGAAATTTACAATTTTGCCCCAAATTTCCAAACATGGTAATTTGACCCCAAATGTTACAAAAATCGACCAATTGGTCCTTCAACATTTTTCTTATGGCCAATTGGCCTTCAATTTTGGGAAATTGCAAAGAGATCCCTTAATTTTTTCAAAATTCCCAATTTTCCCAAAAATTTCCCCCAATTTCTCCCCTTCAAAATGACCAAATTTGATTTCTTCAAATTGGTCATTCAATCGAGGTTAATTGCTCCAAATGAAGGCATGGATCCATTCCTACACTTCCATACAATTCAATTGAGCTTTTAATTGCAGCATTTAGGTCCAAATTGAGCTCAAACAGAGCTTCGCCAGAAAACCGCTCGTAGAGAGAGATAGCTTACCGTCGGAGATGCGGCGGTCTGAGCTCTTGATCGAGGAAGGTAGCTCCTATCCTGAGGTTCATTTTAGGATCAACAATCCCTACAATTGAAGTCAAATACAAGGTGAATTAGGCACTTTCTCTCGTTAACCCCAATCTACAATAACTAAGGAGAGCCGAATCGGTTTACCTTTCAGCTCTGTTAAGGTCGTATGAGAGTTGTGGGGTGTTGAGGAGGCTTGGTTTGGCAGGAGGAGGGTTGAATTTGGCCAAATTCAACTATGCAAAAATAGGGCAGCTTTGATCCGTCGGAGCTGCTTCACTATTTGATTACGCCGGCACTTCTTCGGTAGTCCTTGGGTCAAAAGGAAGTTACTGTCTGGTAGCAACTGTCATGCCTTGGCCCGATTTGGTTGGATCCCTGTGAGCGACCCGCCACTCTTCCAATTTATTAAGGGTTTTCCCCTTCTTTTAGACTGGGAGGAGTAAGGAGTACTTTATACCTTTACCTTTCCTGGAATAACATTAATCAAAACTGAATAAATTAAACTTACATACTTGTCTTACAGGTTCAACTAGCGGAATGTTTATAGGTAGATTTTTCCCTCGGTTACTTGAAAAGTGTTAAAGGGAGGGGGCGAGTTCAACAACTTAGTGAATGGGAGTTTGAAACATGAGTTTCTATAAAATAATTTGAATTGGAGTGTGTCAGACTCCTTATTTCCTTTAAAAATATTATTTCTTTAAATTCCCAATTTTTTAGATAATTTTCCTCATTTCCACATCAGGTGTGTTTAACAATCAACACACGCCCTTCATTAGGAAGGGAATCACACATTCGTAGGGCAGTCCGTCCAGTGCACCTACTTGTGGCGTTGGAGCAACTTTACTGGCCACCTAGATAGAAGCTCGTCCACTTCTACCCTGGTAATGAGTGGATGTTCATGACATCTAACCCTCAAACCCTCCATGTCCGTATGAGGACAAAGACCTCATCCCAACCCCACCCCGGCCTCATGCGCATGAAGCTACATCGAGCTTCCCTAACTACTGGCATGACAAACCGTCCTTATCTCCACCATGTCGTCCAGTAGCCCCTAGGATGCATCACGACCCCTCTTGGGTGTCTTGATGGCCCTGAACCCTAGTGCATGCACAAATAAAGTTTTCCATAAGCTATTAATCAGTGGTGTCTTTTATCCAACGGCCCCGACCCTTAACTCGACCTGTAGGTATTTGTCTACACCGATCAGTCGACCGGGTCTTTTCGCACTGTCGCTAGTCCTTCGAGTATGTTGGTCTTGTCTTGGTACCATGGCCAAAACACATCATTCATTCATTAAAAGTTTTCATGGCTTATCATCATGTTTGTTCATGAGCTCTTGCTCGTGCCAACTGGCCTTGGGCCCACCGTACGAGATTTTCAAAATTGGGCATTTTAGACCCCTAGTTCCAAAATTGACCCCTCTAGCCTATCTAAGCTATTCGAGCTCTCATCAAGAAGGTATCCCAAAATTTTTAAGCATTGACACACAATTAGTGGAGAGTACTTCTGTTAACTTTTTCACTTGTCCTTCACTCCAACCGGGTGTGATGAAATCTCCGCTTATAATTGATAAGCAGGTTTTCTGCTTCCTTCCAGGATGTTCATCATACCAAATGGGTATGATCTACTTATAACCATTAAGTAGTTTTTCCGCGTATTTCTCACATCACCCCAACCGGGCGTGTTGTTAAAATCTCCACTTAGTAGTGTTTTTTATTTCCGAGGTACTCATCATCCCAATAGGGTATGATGTGAAAAATCTCACTTACACGATATTCGTAGTGTACATTCTTCTAAATTGGCTTTTTGCCTTCATGCGAACTTACCCTTGTTGGCGTTCCCGAATCTTCACGATTGAACAAAAGGCCCAAAATTTCAATTTTTTGCATTTAGGTCCATAAAGTTCTTTTTCCTTAACTTTAGGTCCCTAATACAAACTTTTTCCCAAATTGAGTCCCAAAACTTCTAAAATTCACTTTGGGACCTCAATTTATTCAAAATCACAAAAAAGGGGTTCAAGTTTCCCAAATTTCCATTTTGGTCCACAAATTTTCGAAAATTACCATTTTGCCCCTACTTTACAAAAATGGACATTTAACCCCAATAAATTTTAAAAATCGGCCAATTGGTCCTCCAACATCTTTTGCATGGCTAATTAGCCCTCAATTTTAGGAAATTGCACTTTGGTCCCTCAATTTTACAAAATCCCCCAATTTTCCCCTTCCAAAGTGGCTGAATTTGATTTTATCAAATTGACCATTCAATTGGGGTTATTTAATCCAATTGAAGATATGGATCAGTTCCTACACTTCCACATGATTCAATAGAGCTTTGAATCGGATCATTTGGGTCCGAGCTTCGAAAGCTTACCATCGGCGGTGCAGTAGTCCAAGCTTTGTATCAGTGCACTCCTAGGATCAAGAATTACATCAATTCATATCAAAATGAGGAAAATTTTGGTTAGTTAAGTTTCATCAGTTCTCTCTCTAACACTGATCAGAAATTACAAAGCGAAGCCATATTGGCTTACCTTTCAACTCTAATTCAGTCGTGTGAGGGCTTTGAAAGTATTGGGAGAGCTTGGTTTGGCCTATCAAGGTCTCAATTTGTTTGTTTCCAGCTTGGCTGAAATAAGGCAGCTTTAGTCCGTTGGATCGGCTTCATTATTTTATTACGTTGGAGCTTCTACGGTGATCCCCGGATCGAATGATGATCATCATTGGGTAGTTGACTTCTCCTTGAATCTAAGGAATACGACCTCACGTTCTTTGACTCAAAAAAAAGCCCAATTCAGAGCTCCAATTCGAGCTTCATCAGAAAATGGAACAGTAGGGAGAGAGAGGAGTTTTAAGGTGTAGGAAAGATGAATGAAAAGAACCTCTTTATGTAAGAGGCTTGGGGACTCATTGGTCATCCGATTGGCACTTTTATGGCAATCATTCATGCCAAAAACATCCTGAACGGAGACTTTTCATCTTTGCCAATGCTGCTCGATTTTCTAGCGAGTCAATAGTGCTATCATCTAAAGGAAGAAGATGACAGTGTTTCGAGTCGTGTTGGACTGGTCCAAACCGGGTTCAATGCTTAAACCGGCTGGTTCAAGCCTGATTTGACCGAGTTTTTCAAAATTAAAAATTTCTAAATTCATTCTCTATCCAATGGTGGCTTCAATTCTCCAATTTGAATTTACTAAGCCACCTAAAAAAATGAATTTAGAAACTGGTTCAGGTCCGGTTCACCTGAACCGGTCTTGTTTTCGATTACAATTCATCCCAAATTCATTTTTCATGACTTTTATGACACTTTAGGTCACTCAGTATTAAATTTCTCATTTTGCTCTTTCTCTAACAGTTGGGGTTCATGAACTGATTCGGTTTTCTCACTCGAGTTGACTAGTTCTTTCCACGGTTTCCTTGTCTTTTAGGGACGGGTTTACAACTCTCCCCTCCTTTTAGGAGTTTTGTCACCAAAACTTAATTAGCAACATTTGCATAGGAACAATTTCCTTTGATGTGAACTTGGTGCTTGCTTAACATGTAACTCTTCTGTTGTTCTTTCAGTTTGCCCTTTTTATATCATTCACTTAAGAAATTTCTTTTCCTTTCCATTGTTTACTCTTTCCACAAAGTTTATCATAACTAGACATACCTTACTTAAGGGTATATCCTTAGATTCACATCTTTCTTTGCTTAGAGCAACATTTTTCCCTTAGAGGTCCTATACTTAGTATTACGAGTTCCAAGATACCCAACGATTCACGTGTCTATTTATTCTCTCGTTCATTGAAATCCTTACCTCGATGTACTTTCGAGCGTTACATACTTGTTTTCATGGGTTTCTTTGTTATCACCTTTTCGTCCTATTTCGACTCTTCCTTCACCTATTGTTTATTACAACTTTGGTCAAATTTTATTTTGACCTTATCATGCTTACTAACTAACTCTTCCTTACTTGCAATCATATTTTCCCTGGGACTGTTAGACTTACATGCCCCTTATAGCATGACATTTTCTAGAACATGTCTCTGTCCATTAGATTTCTAGAACACCTCCTTGAGGGTCGTTCTCAGCTTTCTAACCTTTTAGGGATCGTATAACTTTATCCCTCTTTTCGTTTGGTAGTATTCCTCGACTACCTTTACCATTATCCTTTCATCCATCTTGCCTTTGATATCATGTCTCACATAACCGTATCAATTTCTCTTACCTACTCATCCTTTCCCAACTTCTTTATTGGGTCTTTCTAATTACAATCATTGGGTTTCCTAATGACTCACTAACATGCGAGGATTCTTCCCTTCTTATGTCCTTCATCTCCTTTAGTGGCATCCTTTATTCAAGGACTTTCCTTTTCCTTAATCCATTCTTACTCGCTCATGACCATTTCACGATTCATTATTTCGAGTTGATCATTTTTTGTTTATGTAACGATTGCTTTGTTTGGGAGTTTCCTTCTTACAATTTCATTCGCTACTAGGTCCTTCAAAGTAGAGATTTTAACCTTAAGGATATGTTTGGATTGAGGGGTTTGGAGGGATTTGGAGGGAGAGGGGTTTTGAGGGGTGGAGAAATCACTCATTTGGTAAAAAAATGGAGGGGTTTGGAGGGTCGGAGAATCATCTCCAAACCCCTCCAACCCCTCCATTTACACTACAATACAATCCCTCCAAAAGTTGAGGTATTTGGAGGGATTGTGTCATTTATTGATTAAATTACTTTAATACCCTCATTTATTGTTTATATTATTTAATTATTTTTTATCCTTATATATTTTAAATAGATTTATATATTAATAGCATTTTATATAAAATTATATAATACAAATATTATAAATAAAAAATTATTGTACAAAATATTTTTAATATAATTTAATTATATATAATAGCTAATAAATTATTAAATTTAATTAAAAGGGTAAATATGTCTTTCTAATTTTTTCATTAATAATACTTCCACTCACTTCACCTCCATCCAAACGATGGATTGTTAAAAAATTTTTAACATCTCCAAATACATCACTTCACTTCCCCTCCGAACACCTCCAAACACTTCACCTCCAAATCCCTTCGAACACCTCCAAACACTTCACCTCCAAATCCCTCTGAACCCCTCAATCCAAACATAGCCTAAGAGCTACATGCTCTACATTCTTACCATTACTTGAAGATTTCTTCCTTCCTTTCCTTACACCTCCTTCTATGTTAAGGAATTTGTCCACTTTGAATCTTTCCTTGTCTTAAAATTCTATTTCATCCCTTATTCCTTAGCTAAGAAATTTTTGATCATTGGTTTTATTTCCTATACTTCACCCTATGCCCAGCCGTCCACTCTTTAGGCTCCATTATGTGTGTGGGAACTACAACTTGTTTTACTATTTGTGGTTATTCCCCCTTAACCACTTCTTATTTAGAGGGCTTACTTCGTTTCTCGAACGTTCTTTCCTTTATTTCCTTATTATGGGTAGTCCACTCATTCTTACTTGTCATAGCATCTTTTGATGCTAACTTCCTACTTACCCATTCCTTGGATTTTAATTTATTCCTTGGGTCCTCCTAGTATGCTTCCCTGATTCTTTCACCTCAACATGCGCTTTATTTGCAAGTTTATCTCCTTATCCCTTTCACTTGGTTCCATTACCTCTCAGTTGGGATACATATGCCTTTCTAGAGTTTCCCTCCTTAGTAGGACTCTTCCCTTCTTCTCCCGGAATTTCTTTTTCATTTAATCTAGAAAATATCTACCCTTTAATGACATCCTTTGATGTCATCATCTCCTGTTAACCCTTGCTCTTGAAATCTTGTGGGCACATCTTTTGTACCCTATCATCATCCCTACTTATACCCCAGTACACGTCTATTTCTTTTAGGGAGAGTTCAAGTCCTCCTTTTTTCAAGATCTCTTAATCATCATGTGAGAGGCTTCCCAACCCCTCTCTTGGCTTGAGTTTAGTTGTTAATTTGGTCGTTGATCTTTTTAAGAATTTCTTTCATCCTTCTTTTTCCCAATATTTGGCTTTTCCCATCTCCCTTCTTTGTTGTAGCTTAATTTATGACCTTCACGAGTATTAGTTCATTAATTGCCTCGTCCTTACCATTCCCTTGGTCTAATTATCTTAGGGCAGTTGTTTCTCAAGTCTTCTTATCCTTAATGTCCATCTTACTACCCTTTTACAGTGTAGTCCTTTCTACTTCCCAGTCCTCCTTAGGGCATCATTTATTCTCATTGACTATCTTGTTGTTACGACCTGCTTCCTTCCGCTATGTTGGTCTGAAACTCCTATTTGGCTTCACTGCTTTTTTCAAAGTTAGTCGTACTTGCAATCCAGAGACATCCCATTTGTCGTCAAATGCTTGGCTTGTCTTCTCTTGTTGAGGCACTTTCTTATTTGCTCCTAAATTGCAGGAAATTTCTTCTTAAGGGAGAATTCTCTTCAGCTACCCTTTGTTCTGTTTGTGGTTTATCAAGGTCCTACCTTCAGTCCTTCTTCCTTCCTGCCACTACGCTAGGATATTAAAGAGCTTCATCCAGACTATAGTTGAAATTACGAGCAAGAGTTGTGTTTCTTAAGGTGGTATCCTTTTGGATTCTTATAAATGTGGTGGCGTTATTATTGGAAAGTATTGTTTTAAATCTTTGTGGTGTGAGACAGTCCTTCACTTCATGTCTCATTTCCTTTACACCTTGTAATAGGTCGTTTCCTTGCCTAGTTGTTACTCCAAGAGTTCTCCTAGACTCCTTACCTTGACGGTTTTCTTATCATGCCTTCTTTGCCCAATAATTTCCTTGATTCATTCCTTTATTTGGGATGTGAATCTCCTTGGTCTCCGTGGTGTCTAGGGTAATACGGGTTTGTTTGGTTACATTTCTTGGGCAATCTTCCTACAGCTGAGGCGCAAGGTCACATCATTTTTTAGAGATATAGTTTTTAGGAACTTGGAATTCTTTATTAGTGGAGAAATAGTAAAATGTGTTGGGGTCTTAGCACCATTACAAAAAGTGGTTATGAAATAGATGGGGAGCTACAGGTTCTTGACAAGCACCCTCCTTGACAAGGTTATAAGCCCTTGATGGCATTCCTGGCCTTAGGCTTGACTCCTTTCGTACTCAGTATTGTGACCTCAACATGTCTTGGAACCATCTTCCTGGATACTTCCAACTAACATCTCTTGGTTCTTTGGGACTTCTCGATTATGGAAAGCTTTTTAGGGTGATCTTCCTATGGGAATAGAGTTTTGGGTGGTGTTGGTAATGCCAGTCTAAGTTTTCTTGGTTCCTTTCTTTGGAGTCATCTGAAATTTCTCAAATTTTCTCTTAGTTACTATGTTATATAGTCTTGATAATGTATTCAAGGAAACAGGCTCTGATACTACTCAAGTTGTCATGCCCCGACCCGGTTTGGTCGGATCCCCATGAACAACCTGCCATTCTTCCAGTTTATTAAGGGTTTTCCCCTTATTTTAGACCAGGAGGAGTAAGGCATCCTTTATACATGTATCATTCCTGTAATAACATTAATCAAAACTGAATTGTCATGCCTCGACAAGTTTGGTCAGATCCTCGTAAACAACCCACCACTCCCTTGGTTCAAGAGGGGTTTCCCCCTTCTTAAATTTAAGAGTAGCCAGGCATAATCTCAACCTTGTTCCCTAGAATAACAAAAATCAATAATAATGTAAGCTTAAGAGTAGATTAAGTATACCTGACAGAGGGTAAATCCTAGTGTTTCCCTAGTAATTTTCTAGTCCTGAAAAAGGGATTAAAAGGGTGGGTGAGTTTCTACAACTTAGTGAAAGGGTATTTAAAAAAAAGAATTTCAATAAAATAATTTAAAATAGTGTGTTAAACTCCTTATTTCCTTTAAAATCCTTTCTATCTAAATTTCTTGATTTTCAAAATTATTACTCATCATTAACCTCAAATAGTGTGTTGAGCAACCAACACACGCCCTTCATCATGAAGGGATCACACATTCGTAGGACAACCAGTCCACTGCACCCACTTGTGGTGTCGGAGCGACTTTATTGGCCACTGAGATAAGAGCCCATCCACTTCTACCATGGGAATGAGTGGATGTACACAACATCCGACACTCAAACCTGAAAAGAAATTATGTGTCCGTATGAGGACAAAGACCTCATCCCAACCCGACCCCGATCCCATATGCATGAAGCTACATCGAGCTTCCCTGACTACTGGCATGACAAACTGCCCATATCTCCACCATGTCATCTTG
Source organism: Trapa bicornis (assembly GCA_030064425.1). Lineage (NCBI taxonomy): Eukaryota > Viridiplantae > Streptophyta > Magnoliopsida > Myrtales > Lythraceae > Trapa > Trapa bicornis. Next base: position 13,843,068 of record CM057753.1, on the reverse strand, counting down.
TACGCATCAATACCCTTCATGGGCATCTTGATGGTCCCGAACCTTAGTGCATGCACAAAACAATAGTTTTCCTCATAAGCCATTTAATCTTTGGTGCCACTGGTCCAACGGCCCTGACCCTTAACTCAACCGGCAGTTGTTTGCCTCAACTGGTCTGTGGACCTGTCTTGTCGCACTGTCGCCAGTCCATCGAGTATATCGGTCCAGTCTTGGTACCATGGCCAAACATGTCATGCCCCGACCCGGTTTGGTCAGATCCCCTTGATCAACCTGCCACTCTCCCGTTTTATTAAAGGGTTTCCCCTTATTGTAAACCGTAAAGAGTAAGGCGTCCTTTAACCTGCACCTTTTTCCTAGAATACCATAATCAAAATTGCATGAAATTTAAAACTTTACATACCTATCTTACAGGCATCTTAGTTGACGGTCTTTAAGGGGAGGCTTTCCAGGATTTCCTAAAAGGGATATAAGGGAGGGGGTGAGTACGACTACTCAGTGAATGGGTTTTTAAAAGCTTTTGACTTTTAAGAAAAATATTTATATGGAGTGTGCTAGACTCCTTTGTTTTCAAAAATCCCTTCATTTAAAAATTGGGGTTTTTCCATTATTTCTTAGTTACCACGGTGTGTCATCACCCAACACACATCCTTCATCATGAAGGTTACACACATTTGCAAGTCAGTATCACTACTAAACCCGCTAGTGGCTTCGGAGCGACTTTTCCTGCCACCCGGATAGAAGTACGACCACTTCTACCCTAGGAATGAGTGGATGTACGTGACATCTGATCCACAATCCCAAAATCACTTCTTCGTGAACGTATAAGGACAGAGACATCATCCTGTCCCCACCCCGGTCTCATGTGCTTGGTGCTACTCCAGATTTCGCACAGACAGCTGGAACGACGAACTACCCTTATAGCCACCAGGTCGTCCAGTGCCCCTAGGATGCATCACAACCCCTAATGGGCATCTTGATGATCCTGTACTCATAGTGCATTCACAAACAATATTTTCTTATATTTCCATGTAATTTGTGGTGCCACTGGTCCAATGTCCCCGACTCTCAACCCAACTCGCAGCTGTTTGTCTTGACTGGTCCGTCAACCTGTCATGTCCCACTAGTTGACTGAGCATGTTGGTCCTATCTTGGTACCATGGCCAAACAATTCACTTATTAAGTTTTATGGCACATATATCATGTTCGTTTACGAGCTCCTGCTCGTGCCAACTAGCCTTGGGCCCATTGTACGAGATTTTCAAAATTGGGCATTTAGCCACCAAGTTCCAAAACCGAGGCCCCCGGCCTATCAGAGCTATTTGAGCTCCTGTCGAGGAGGTCTCCCAAATTGTTTAAGCATTGGCACACAGTCAGGGGAGAACACTTCCGACAAAATCGATTTTCACTATCCATTATACCAACTGGTATAAGGACATCTCCGTTCATAACCGATGAACAGGTTTTCAACTTTTTTCGAGGAAGTCTCATCATACCAACCGGGTATGATCAACTTATAACCGGTAAGTAGCTTTTTTCGCATAATTTTCACATCACTTTCTCTAAGTGGTGATGATTAAAATACCACTAAATAGTGGATTTTTATACCGAGGTACTTATCATCCCTTACCAGGTATGATATAAAATTACCACTCACAACCGGTAAGTAGTTTTTATCTTTAAGTTGGGCTCATCATCCAAACCGGGTATGATGTTAGTAAACCCACTCACCCATTAATGCCGTGAATTCCACTGGACTAGTTCTTTGTATTCACGCGAGCTTGTCCTTACTGGCGTTCCCAGTATTTCGCGTTCCAGTGAAGGCACGACGGTTTGAGCTTTCGATCTGGACAGATAGTTCTCATCCTGAGGTTCATCCTTTCGGTCCTAATTCGGCTGTGGAAAGGCTGAGGAAGTGTTGGGAGGGCTTGGTTTGCCTTGAGGAGGGCTTGAAATGGCCGATTTCAGCTTGGCCGAAATAGGGCAGCTTCGGTCCGCCGAAGCTGCTTCACTATTCTATCATGCCGGCGCTTCTCCAATAATTCTCAGATTGAGTGGAGTGTGCTATCAGATAACTGTCTTCTCCCCGGTTCTAAAGAGCCCGACCTTTGTTCAAGTCGAAGCTCTGGTTCGAGCTTCACCGAGAAATGGAGCAGTAGAGAGAGAGAAGTGTTCATGTGTAAGGAGAATGAATGGGGATGACCTCTTTATTAAATGGGAGAGATTTATTACTAGTATTAATATTGCCATAAATTATTTGTATTAATTCCAATAATTTAATTTCGCTATTAAATTATTTGTATTAATTCCAATAATTAAATATATATTAATTTATGGCAATTTATGATAAGCTGTATGTTCGCATAAAAATTTTTGACCAAAATTTCGAGTTACAAAAAATCACACTTCCTAGGAGGTCACCAATCCTCACACTACTCTCGAGCAAACACGCTTAACTTTAGAGTTCTTTTGGACTCCTGTTCACCTGAACCAACTTGGTTTTTCTATTCTAATTTGTGTTAAGTTTCTTTTCCAATGTTTAATAAACCCTTTGGATCACTCGCAAGTTATAAATTTCCAAATTGTTTATTCCCAAATGATCGGGTTTGTAAACCATCTTGGTTTTTTTACTCAATTTGACCGGTTCTTTTACTAATTTTCCTTAACTCAAAAGTGTGGGGTTTACAACTCTCCCCTCCTTTTAGGAGTTTTGTCCCCAAAACTTAACCAATATATTCCACATCGGGAATAATTCCCCTTAATGTTAACTCGGGTTTTCTTGACATGCTAACACTTCGATTGCTCTTTCGCTCAGTCCCTGTAATCATTCATCTAAGGAATTTCTTTTCATTTATCATGCTTACTCCTTTCATGGAGTTATAATAATGAGGCATGTATGGCTCATTAATCCTAATGTATATTCTTAGGTTCGCATCTCCCTTTATTTAGGAGAAGGTTCTTCCTTTTGGGGATTTTACTCAAGATTTTAGGATTGGGAGTTCCAAGGTGCCCAGTCTTTCCTTTTTCTAGTTATTCTCTTCATCGTTGAAACCCCTAGCTCGACGTTCTTTCGAGCATTACATACTTGTTTTCACAGGTTTTTTGTGTTATTATTCTTTCATCCCAATTTGACCTATCCTTCATCCGTCATTGATTACAACTTCGGTCAAATTTATGTTTGAACTTGTTATGTTTACCAACTGACTCCTTCTTACTCTAGTTATATTTTACTCGGGATTGTTGGTGCTTATATGTCCCTTACTTACATGACATAGTTCTGAACTTGTCTCAATCGATCAGACTCCTACAACACCTCTTTTAGGGTTGTTTCCAACTTTCCAGCCTTCCAGGCACTACATAATTTAATCCCTCCTTTAATTGGGTAGTATTCCTCAACTACCTTTACAGTTACCGAATTATCATTCGTATCTTGACAACATGTCTTATATAACTATGTCAGTTTTCCTTACCCACTCGTCCTTTCCCAACTTCTTTATTAGGTTTTTCTGGTGCTAATTATTTGGTTTCTCAATAGTTTACCAACAAACTAGGATACTTTCCTTCTTAAATCCTTGGCATTCCTTATTCAAGGGTTTTTCCTTTTTCCTTAATCCACTTTTACTTACTCATAATCACTTCATGATTCTTCATTCTACAATAATTACTTTTAATCTATGTGTCGATTACTTTGCTTGGGAAGGTTCCCTCCTTCCGGTTTTGTTCTCTACTATGTCCCTCGCAATAGAGATTTCCATCTTTGAAGTTACATGCTCAACCTCCTTATCATTCATTGTATGGTTCTTTCTCCCTTTCTTCGCACCCTTATCTATGTTAGGGCATCTATTTGCTTTGGATCCTTCTTTATCCACAATTTTTGTTTTATCCCTTATTCCTTCGATGGGATACTTCCGATTATTGGTTTTATTCTGTGCATTCCACCCTATGCTCGGTCGTCCACTCTTTAAGCTTCATATGCGCCTGTGGACTATGACCCATCTTACCAATTGCGGTTATTCCTCCTTAGCCACATCTTATTTGGAGGACTTACTTTCCCAATTTTTCTTGAACATTCTTTACTTTATTACCTTAGTATGGGTTGTCCACTCATTCATACTTGTCACAACATATTTTTGATGCTAACCCGTTAGCTTATTTCCGTTTAAGGAGGGTTCACATCCTTCTTGTTTCAAAATCTCTTATTCATCCTGAAATTATTGTTTGGTTCTCCTGCTCTCTCCAAGTAGGTCACATTGGGACATCACGATACTTCCTTCCTTTGAAACATTTCCCAATTAAGGGTTGGTTCCTTACACTCCACATTATGTCCATCTGCCCATCAAAATTCCTTCAACGGTAGTTAGTCGTATGCATCCCTCTAAAGTTTACTTTCATAGTGTATTTCTTTATGGAGCGTTTAAATCTTCCTTGTTTCAAGATTTCTTGATAATTATGTGAGAGGCTTGCCTTTTTTTTCTTGGTTAATTTGGCCTTTGGTCCTGTTAAGGATTTCTTTCATCCTTCTATTCCTGAGTATTTGGCCTTTTCGCCCCTCTTCTTTGTTGGAACTCAAATTATGGTTTTCCCATGTATTAGTTTGTTAATTGTCTCGCCTCCACCATTCCTTTGGTCTAAGTTTCATAGGGTAGTTTTTTCTCGAGTACTCTTGTCCTTAACGTCCATCTCACTGACCTTTTTATGGTGTAGCCCCTTCTACTTCCCGGTCTTCCTCAGGGTGTCATTTGTTCCCTCTGACTATCTTATTGTAATGACTTGCTTTCTCTTGTCCTGTTGGTCCGAACTTCCTATTTGGCATAGTTGCTTTTTCCAAGGTGATTTATTCCTGTAATCCCAATACGTCCCGTTTGTTATCAAGTGTTCGTCTTGTCTTCTCTTGTGGATGCACTCCTTTCTTTGCTCCTAAATTGTTTGGATTTTCTTCTTAAAGGGGGAATTCTCTTTAGCTATCCTTTGTTCCGTGTGTGGTTTTATTGAGGTCCTACCTTTACCCCTATTTTCTTCTTACCACTTTGCTAAGATTTTAAAGAGTTTCCTCTTATCTGTGGTTGCAAATGGAGTCATGTTTCTTGGGATGGTATCCTTTCGAATTTCCTATAGTTGTGGGGCGTTTATTCTTGGAAAATATTATCCTGACTCCTGGTGATGTGGGACAGTTTTAAACTTCGTGTCCTATTCCCCTCTAGGTTAACTTGATTCCTGTCCTTTGTAGGGTTGGGCACTTCTCCACGCAGTGTCCCTATCATTCATGCTTGTAATTACATGAACATAAGTGGTTCCTCCTAGTGTTTTCTTGGGAATTGTTAGTTTTGGTGCTCCTTCGTCCTTAAGTCTGGATACCGTGAGAGTTTTTTTTTTTAGTCTTCCTTGAAGATCACATCATTTGAGAGACAGGGTTTTTAGGAATTTGGAGTACTTCATTAATAGAGCAATTCAGTATGTTGGGGTTTTTTGGCCTTATTATAGAAAATGGTTACCAAATAACTAGGGAGCTATGAGATTCTTGATAAGCATCCTACTATGTAAGGTTATATGCCCTCTTTTATGGCTTCACGCTTGGCTTCCTTTATACTTAGAGTTGTGACCTCAATAGGTAATGTCACCATTCCCTGGGATACTTCCTCATTTGCTCTTTTGAGATTCCTGCCATGCTTCAGGCATTTGGGAAGGTTCTAGGGTTGTCTTCCTACGAAGATAAGGTGTTGAGTAGAGCCATTCCTAGTTTTCTTGGTTCCTCTCCTGGGAGCCATCTGAAAATTTTAGGATAAATCCTATTAGTTATAATATTTTATAGTCTTGATTATGTATTCAAGGAAACAAGCTCTGATACTACTCTAGTTGTCACGCCTCGACCCAGTTTGATCGGATCCCCGTGATCAACCCGCCACTCTCCCGGTTTATTAAAGGGTTTCCCCTTATTGTAAACTATAAAGAGTAAGGCATCCTTTAACATGCACTTTTTTCCTGGAATAGCATAATCAAAACTGCATGAAATTTAAAACTTTACATACCTGTCTTACAGGCATCTCAGTTGACGGTTTTTAAGGGGAGTCTTTCCAAGATTTCCTAAAAGGGATATAAGGGAGGGGGTGAGTACGACTACTCAGTGAATGGGTTTTTAAAAACTTTTAACTTTTAAGAAACACATTTATATGGAGTGTGCCAGACTCCTTTGTTTTCAAAAATCCCTTCATTTAAAAATTCGAGTTTTTCCATTATTTCTTAGTTACCACGATGTGTCATCACCCAACACACATCCTTCATCATGAAGGTTACACATATTCACAAGTCAGTATCACTACTGAACCCGCTAGTGGCTTCGGAGTGACTTTTCCTGCCACCCAGATAGAAGTACGACCACTTCTACCCTGTGAATGAGTGGATGTACGTGACATCCGACCCACAATCCCGAAATCACTTCTTCATGTCCGTATGAGGATAAAGACCTCATCCTGTCCCCACCCCAGTCTCATGCGCTTGGTGCTATCCCAGATTTCGCACAGACAGCTGGAACGACGAACTGCCCTTATAGCCACTAGGTCGTCCAGTGCCCTTAGGACGCATCACTACCCCTCATGGGTGTCTTGATGATCTCATACTCATAGTGGATGCACAAACAATATTTTCTTATATTGCCATGTAATTTGTGGTGCAACTGGTCCAACGTCCCCGACTCTCAACCCAACCCGCAGTTCCTTGTCTTGACTGGTCCGTCAACCTGTCATGTCGCACTGTCGCTAGTTGACTGAGCATGTCTGTCCTATCTTGGTGCCACGGCCAAACAATTCCCTTATTAAGTTTTATGGCACATATATCATGTTCGTTTATGAGCTCCTGCTCGTGCCAACTGGCCTTGGGCCCACTGTACGAGATTTTCAAAATCAGGCATTTAACCCCCAAGTTCCAAAACCGAGGCCCCCGGCCTATCAGAGCTATTCGAGCTCCTGTCGAAAAGGTCTCCCAAATTGTTTAAGCAATGGCACACAGTCAGCGGAGAACACTTCCGACAAAAAAGGTTTTCACTATCCATTATATCAACCGGTATAAGGACATCTCCATTCATAATAGATGAACGAGTTTTCAACTTCCTTCGAGGAAGTCTCATCATACCAACCGGGTATGATCTACTTACAACCGGTAAGTCACTTTTTTCGCATAATTTTCACATCACTTTCTCTAAGTGGTGATGATTAAAATACCACTAAACAGTGGGTTTTTATACCGAGGTATTTATCATCACTTACCGAGTATGATATAAAATTTCCACTCACAACCAGTAAGTGGTTTTTATCTTTAAGTTGTGCTCATCATCCCAATCGGGTATGATGTTAGTAAACCCACTCACCCGTTAATGCCGTGAATTCCACTAAACTGGTTCATTGTATTTATGCTAGCTTGTCCTTGCTGGCGTTCCCAATATTTCGCGTTCCGGTGAAGGCATGACGGTTTGAGCTTTCGATCTGGACAGATAGCTCTCATCCTAAGGTTCATCCTTTCAGTCCTAATTCGTCTGTGGAAAGGCTGAGGAAGTATTGGGATGGCTTGGTTTGGCTTGAGGAGGGCTTGAAATGGCCGATTTCAGCTTGGCCGAAATAGGGCAGCTTCGGTCCGCCAGAGCTGCTTCACTATTCTATCATGCCAGCGCTTCTCCAATGATTCTCGGATTGACTAGAGTGTGCTATTAGATAACTGTCTTCTCCCCGGTTCTAAAGAGCCCGACCTTTGTTCAAGTCGAAGCTCTAGTTCGAGCTTCACCGGGAAATGGAGCAGTAGAGAGAGAGAAGTGTTCAGGTGTGAGGAGAATGAATGGGGATGACCTCTTTATATAGGTATAAAACCGTGTATTAAATGGGAGAGATTTATTACTAGTATTAATATTGCCATAAATTATTGGTATTAATTCCAATGATTTAATTTCGCTATTAAATTATTTGTATTAATTCCAATAATTTAATTTGGGTATTAAATTATTAGTATTAATTATAATAATTAAATATATATTAATTTATGGCTATTTATGATAAGTCGTACATTCGCATAAGGGCCCAAGGCTAGTTGGCATGAGTATGAGCTACTTTACTATTCAATCATGTCGGTGCTTCTTCGGCAATCCTCGGAGCAATTTGAGACCACCGTCAAGTAGCTGACTTCTCCCCGAGTCTAAAGAACCCGACCATGCGTTCTTTGGTTAAAAAAACCCTATGTTATAGCTCTGGTTCGAGCTTCTTCGGAAAACTGAGTAGTTGAGAGAGAGTGAGGTTTTGAGGTGTTTAGAGGATGAATGTAGAGGGGCTCTTTATATAAGGAGCTCAGTTACTATCTGGCTGTCCGTTTGACACCTTAATGGTAGTAATTAATGGCCTAAAATGTTCTGAACAGAAATGTTTCTTCTTCTTCGGCACTATTTGATCTTTTGGCAAGTAAACAGTGATGTCATCTGAATAAAGAAGATGACACTATTCTGAACCGGATCGGACCAGTCTAAACTGGGTTCAACGCTTAAACCAGTCGATTCAGGCCCAATTTGACCGAGTTTTTTAATATTAAAAATTTCTAAATTCTTTCTCTATCTAATGGTGGTCTCAATTCTCCAATTTAAATTTTTTAAGCCACCTAGAAAAATAAATTTAGCATCTAGTTGAATAGTGATTTAAACGGTTCAATTCGGTTCAGATCCGTTTCACTTGAACTAGTCTGGTTTTCTTTCCCAAATTGTCCTAAGGTCCCCTTCCAAGGTTTTTATGACTCTTTGGGTTAATTGGGAGTTGTAAATTTCCCAATTTGCCCGTTCTCTAGTGGTTAGGGTTTATGAACTTGTTTGGTTTTCTCACTTGGGTTGACCTGTTCTTTCTCTGTTTTTCCTTAACTCTAAAGGGCGGGATTTACAACTCTCCCATCTTTTTAAGAGTTTTGTCCCTAAAACTTATTCCACATCCTTTGTACTAGAATGAACATTCATTGATATAAATTTGTAGTTTATCGACATACAACCTTCTCGTTTATTTCTGGTTATCCCTTATATCACATACAATTAAGATTTTCTTTTCCTTCACATCACTTTCTCATTCCATGGAGCTTACTTTTAGCTAAGCATATATCACTAGAACGTTAAAGGTCACATCCTTAAATTCACATCCTTCGTTCCTTTAAGTACAATTTCTCTAACCTGAGATTCTTTACTTAAGATTTCAGGATTGCGAGTTCCAAAATGCCCAATTATTCCTATATCTAGTTATTCTCTTTATTATTGTCCTCCTTAGCTCAGTGTCCATTCAAGCACCACGTACATGCTTCCACAGATGTTGGTGTTATCGCCTCTTCATCCTATATTGGTCTTTCCCTCATTCGTTGGTTATTACAATTTCGTTCCAAATTTAATGTCTCACCTTGTCATGCTTAACTAATGGATTCTTCCTTATTTTAGTCATATTTCCTTAAGAATGTTGGGCTTACTTGTTCCCCACAGTACGACATTCTCTAGAATTTGTCTTTGACCTTTTAACATCTTTAAAAACACTTCCATGAGGATTGTTCTCAACCTTCCTACTTTTCTGGGATAGTATAACTTTGCCCCTCTTTTTGTCTAGTAGTATTCCTTAACTATCTTTACTATTATCAAATTGTCCCTTTTGACTTTGACATCATTTCCCATATTACCATATTGGTTTTCCTTACTTACTCGTCTGTTCCCAACTTCTTTATTGGGTCTTTCAAATTTCAAGTCGTTAAGTTTTCCGACAACTTACTGACTTGCATTTCTCATTTCAATTGGTGTTCTTTCCTCAAGAACTTTCTTTTTTTCTCTCTTCATTCTTACTCACTTGTGATCCTTTCATGATTCTTTATTCCGAGTTAGTTCCTTTCTTACTCGTACGGCATCTCTTGATGTTGTTTTCCAACATACTCGTTACTTGGGTTTAACTTACCCCTTGGACCTTTACGATTTCTTTTCTATTATACTTGATCCTTTCCTCTATAACAGCTCATCTTTGAGAAGCTTATCTTCTTTCCAATTCTATGGGTTTTATTTCCTCCTAATTGGAACACATATTTTTCCAAGGTTCTCTTCCTTGGTAAGTTTTATACTCCCTTTCTCCTGGAATTCTCTTCTTAGCTTTACCATTGTGAATGTTTATCCTTAAATGACATTCTTGATGCCATCCTCTCCCACTTTCCTTTACCCTTGAGGCCCTACGAGTACTTCTTGTATACCTCATCTGCATTCTCACTTGCTCTTGTTACTTATCTATTTCTCGGAGGTGGAGTTCACATCCCCTTTGTTTTAGAATCTCTTGACCGTCCTGTAGAAAACTTATTTAACCTTCCCATAGCTTTTGGGTCGTTACTCTAGTCTCAGCCATTGATCTCTTTAAGACTTTTCTCTGTCCTTATTTCCCAAAGGTTTTGGCTATTCCATCCTTCCATTCTTAACTAGGATTGTGACCTTCACAAGGGTACGTTCGTTAACTGCCTCAGCCGTACTATCCTCTTAGTTTAGTTATTTTTAGATGGTCGTCTCTGGAATCTTCTTGTCATTAGTATCCATCCATTTGTACTATTTAAGGTGTAGTCTTTACTACTCCCCAATCCTTCTTAGAGCGTAGTTTTATTCTCCTGGATGATTTGGTTATTATGTGTTATTTCCTTCAACTAGGTCCATCTAAAATTCCAATTTGGTTTCCCTACTTTCTCGCAAATAGATCACACTCAGCCTCTCCTAGCACATACTTAGTCACTTATACCTTTTCCCGAGTTCCTTATTTCAGCTCTTGTTTTGCGATATTTCCTCTCTTAATTACCTTAACTTGGAACTTTCTCCTTCCACGATCCCACTTCATATTCTCATCCTTCTTCTAGGGTCTTTCGTTCTGGGATTCTTACATCTGATCTCCCTACTACTCCTTAGAAGTTCCTATTTTATTCTTTTCTTATTTATACTTACGGATCTTTGTGTGGTTTATTCACTTTGGATTTCTCCCTTTTTGTTCCATATCTTTGCTTCCAATAAGTCCCCTTATTTTATGGAGTTCCTAAGAATTTGTATCCTAACTCTTTCTTAGTAGATATTATTCCTAGGCCTTTCTTGCTATCATATTTTCTCCTTGTCCTATATTAATTGTCTTAACATCCTCGATGCTCCCCATAACCTTCTTTCCTTTTTCCTGATCAGCTTCCATTCCTTGGGTTTTCTTTGGAATAGTCTATTCCTTCTTGTTTTCCTTACTCTTATTCTTTGAGGCTTTCTTTAACTCCTTAGACTCTCACTAATCCCAAGCTCTTTGATGCTCACTTCCCTTGTTCCATACTTCCCCTTCCTTTCCTTAGTTAGTATTTGTCTCCCTTGGGTGAACTCTAAGAGTCTCTTCCTTGCCAAATTTTATTGTACATTTGAGAGAAAATCTTAAAGGTTGAGGTTAACTAGAAATGACTTGTTTTTCCTTCCTTAGGTGATTTTCTACCCTTTACTTTGATCTTTATTAGCATACTCTTATTGCTTGATTTATCAAGGAGACTTAGAAGTTTTATCAAAAAAATTAACTTTCATTCATTCAAGAAATATTTTCTTGTCATACTTGACTTATTAAAGAAATTTTCTACCCCTTAATCCCTTGGGGTTATAAGCCGAGAGTTAGCCTTAGAACGGTTGTGGGACTCTTGATCAGATGGCTCTAAGGAACTAGTTAGGGTACATTTGTATTCCCTTGTGGGACGAACTTCAAGTAAGGCCTCCAATCCGTACCACCACATACTCATACGTCCACTTCATCCATTCGGAGGGATTGAAGCTAGATTTAGTAGGTGGGGGTATTTGGAGTTGGATTTCTCTCTAGTTGTTGTGGGACTAGAGGAGTGGTTGGACACCTGGGAGGAGGTACAGGTTCCTCTTGCCTTGGAGTCATATGTGATGCCTTATGGTTCCAATTAGGCTCCCACAAGTTTCAAATAATCTTCTACCATGTCTAGGGGTACCCTTTTCTCGCCCTTTAAGAACCGTTGAACGGCTGCTTCTCTTGGAATAGGTGTCTTTTTCATAGTTATGGGTGGAGGATTGGATTTCACAAAGAACTTCCTAGGGATTCTCATTCCTACACAATAGTTAAAGTTTTATTAATGTTAGGGCATAGTATTGATAATGTTTCAAGGGAACTTAGCTCTTATACCACTCAAGTTGTCACGCCCTGACCTAGTTTGGTCAGATCTCCATGAACAACCCGTCACTCCCTTGGTTCAAGAAGGGTTTCCCCCATCTTAAATTCAAGAGTAGTCAGGTATAACCTCAACCTTTTTCCCTAAAATAACCTAAATAAAAGATAATGCAAGCTTAAGATGAGATTAAGCATACCTGACAAAGGGTAAATCCTGGTGTTATCTCTAGTCATTTTCTAGTTATGAAAAGGGATAAAAAGGGTGGATGAGTTTCTACAACTCAATGAATGGATATTTTAAAAAAAATTTCAATAAAATACTTTTTGAATAGGAGTGTGTCAAAGTACTTATTTCCTTTAAAATCCTTTCTATCTCAATTTCTTTGTTATCAAAATTATTACTCATCATTAACCTCAAACGGTGTGTTTAGCAACCAACACACTCCCTTCATCATGAAGGGATCACACATTCACAGGGTAGCCCACCCACTACAACCACTTGTGGCGTCGGAGCAACTTTATCGGCCACCTAGATAGAAGCCCGTTGACTTCTATCATGGGAATGAGTGGATGTACATGACATCTGACCCTCAAACCTGAAAAGAAACTTCGTGTCTGTATGAGGACAGAGACCTCATCCTGACCTCACCCCAAACTCATCCGCATGGAGCTATGTGAAGCTTCCTAAACTGCTAGTACGACAAACTGCCCTTATCTCCACCATGTCGTCTAGTAGCCCCAAGGATGCATCACTACCCCTCTTGGGCGTTTTGATGGTACCGAACCTCAAGTGCATGGACAAATAATAGTTTTCCACAAAGCCATTTATATTTGGTGCCACAGGTCCAACGGCTTCAACCTTCAACTCGACCAGCAGTTGTTTGTCTAAACCGGTCCGTCGACCTGGTCTTGTCACACTACCGCCAGTCCATCAAGTATGTCGGTCATGTCTTAGTACCATGTCTAAACACATCATTTATTAAAGTTTTCATCGCTTAATTTCATGTTTTTTACAAGCTTCTATTTGTGCCAACTGGCCATGGGCCAACTGTACTAGTTTTTCAAAATCATGCATTTTAGCCACCAAGTTCCACAATCGAGGCCTCTGGCCTATCTAAGCTATTCGAGCTCCCGCCAAGGTCTCCCAAAAAGTTTAAGTTGTGGCACACAGTTAGGGGGGAGCACTTATTACAAAAATAACTTTTCAGTTGTCCACCCCACCAACCAGGTGTGAGAACATCTACGCTCATAACCGATAAGTGGGTTTTCTACTTCATTCCAGGAATTTTATTATACCAACCAAGTATGATCTAGTTACAACTGTTAAGTAGTTTTTTTGCATGTTTTCTCACATTACCCCATCCAGGTGTGATGTTAAAATGCCACTTAGTAGTGATTTTTTAAATTTCGAGGTAGTCATCATCCCAACCGAGTATGATGTGAAAATTCACACTCACCCAATAGTGCAGTGAATTTCTCTTAAAGCGGTTTCTGCCTTCACGCGAGCTTAGTTGTGCAAGCATTCTCGGTACTTCATGTTCCCACATGATATGAACATCCTTGTTAATTATCATTTAGCCTAATAGCATTCATTCATCACGAATGAATAAAATACCCAAACTTTTAGTTATTTGCAATTAGGTCACTAAAGATCTTTTTCTTTAACTTTAAGTCCCTGATGCAAATTTTCCACCAAATTGAGTCTTGCAACTTCTAAAATTTACTTTGGGGCCTCAATTTATTCAAAATCACAAAAAGGGGTTCAAGTTTCCAAAATTTCGAATTTGGTCCCAAACTTTTCAAAAATTACCATTTTGCCCCTACTTTACAAAAATTGTAAATTTCACACCAAAAATTACAAAAATTGACTAATTGGTCCTCCAACATCTTTTGCATGGCCAATTAGCCCTCAATTTTGGGAAATTGCACTTTGGTCCCTCAATTTTACAAAATCCCCAATTTTCCCCTTTCGAAGTGGCTAGATTTGATTTTATCAAATTGACCATTTAATTGGGGTTATTTAATCCAATTGAAGGTATAGATCAGTTCATACACTTCCACATGATTCAATGGAGCTTTGAATCGCGTCATTTGTGTCCAAGCTTTAAAAGCTTACCGTCGGGGGTACAGCAATCCGAGCTTTCGATCTGGGCAGATAGCTCTCGTTCTAAGGTTTCTCAGAGAATCAAGAATCACCTCAATTCATGTCGAATTGAGGGATAATTCTATCAATAAAGATTCGCGAGTTCTCTCTTTAGCACAGATCGAAATTTATAGAGGGGAGCCAAATTGGCTTACCTTTCTGCTCTAATTCAGTCGTATGAGGGCTAAGGGAGTGTTGGGAGAGCTTGGTTTGGCTTAAGGAGGGCTCGAATCAATTGATTTTCACTCGACAGAAATAGGGCAGCTTTGGTCCGTCGGAGCTGCTTCACTATTTGATCATGCTGGCGCTTCTCCGACGATCCTCAGAGCAATTGGAGACCTCCGTTAGGTAGCTGACTACTCCCCGAGCCTAAAGAACCTGACCACGCCTTCTTTGGTTCAGAAAAACCCCTATGTTAGAGCTCTAGTTTGAGCTTCATTGGAAAACTGAGTAGCTAAGAGAGAGTGAGGTTTTTAGGTGTCACGCCCCAACCTAGTTTGGTTGGATCCCCGTGAACAACCCTCCGCTCTTTCTCGGTTCAAAAGGAGTTTCCCCCTTTATTTAGTCGAGAAGAGCCAGGCGAAATTTCAACCTTGTTCCCTAGAAGACATATATCAAATAAAATGCAACCTTAAGGACAAATTTAAGCATACCTAATAAAGGGTAAGGCTCGATGTTACTTCTAGTCATTTTCTCTTTTCCTGAAAAGGGGTAGAAAATAGGGGTGAGTTTCTACAACTCAGTGAATGGGTTTTCAAAAGTCTACTTTTAACCTTTAAGAAAAACATTTATATGGAGTGTGTCAGACTACATTCTTTTTCAAAAATCCCTTCATTTAAAAAATTGGATTTTTACATTATTTCTTAGTTACCGGTGTGTCATCACCCAACACATACTTCATCATGAAGGTTATATACATTCGCAAGTGAGTATCACTACTGAACCTGCTAGTAGCTTCGGAGCGATATTTCCTACCACCCAGATAGAAATATGACCACTTCTACCCTAGGAATGAGTGGATGTACGTGACATCCGACCCACAATCCCAAAATCACATCTTCGTTTTCGTATGAGGACAAAGACCTCATCCCGTCCCCACACCAGTCTCATGCGCTTGGTGCTACTCCAAATTTCGCACAGACACCTGGAACGACGATCTTCCCTTATACTCACCAGGTTGTCCAAGGCCCTTAGGACACATCACTAACCCTCATGGGTGTCTTGATGATCCCATACTCATGGTGCATGCACAAGCAAAGTTTTCTTAAATTTGCCATGTAATATGTGGTGCCACTTGTCCCAACGGTCCTGACCTTCAAGTTAACATGTAACTATTTGTCTCAACTGGTCCGGAGACCTGTCATGTCGCACTGCTACTAGTTGACTGAGTATGTCGGACCTGCCTTGGTACCATGACCAAATAATTCATTCAATATGTTTTAATGGCACACACACACACACACACACATATATATATATATATATCATGTTCTTTTACGAGCTCCTGCTTGTATCCATTGGCCTATGGCCCACTATTCGAGTTTTTCAAAAACTGGCATTATAGCCCTCAAGTTCCAAAACTGAGGCCTCCGGCCTATAAGAGCTATTAGAGCTCCCGTTAAGAAGGTCTTCCAAATAGTTTAAGCATTGGCACACAGTCAGGGGAGAACACTTCCGACAAAAATAGTTTTTTACTGTCCATTATACCGACTGGTATAAGGACGTCTATGTTCATAACCGATGAACGGGTTTTCAACTTTCTTCGAGGAAGTCTCATCATACCAATTGGGTATAATCTACTTACAACTCGTAAGTAGTTTTTTCGCATAACTTTCACATCACTTTCTTTAAGTAGTGATGATTAAAAAAATACCACTAAGTAGTAGATTTTTATACCGAGGAACTTATCATCTCCAACCGAAAATGATAAATAATCCCACTCACCCGATAGTGCAGTGAAATTCCACTTAGTCGGGTTCCGTCCATAGCAAGCTGGACCTCGACTGACGTTCACGTTGTCTCATTCTCCTACATGTAATGAACAATTGTTCATTATTCTTTGGCCTAATAGCCCTCATTCATTCCAAATGAATGAGAAAACCTAACTTTATATATATTTACAATTTGATCCCTAAAGTTATTTTTCTTTAACTTTAAGAACCTATTGTTGGGTTTTTCCTAAATTCGAGTTTCAAAACTTTTAAGATTTATCTTAGGACCTCAAATCATTTGATTTCACACAAAGGGGTTTAATTTCACAAATTTCCAATTTGGTCCTCCAATTTTTCCAAAATTACCATTTTGCCCCTTCTTTAGAAAAATGGTAAATTTTACCCCAAAATTCAAAATTTTATCAATTGGCCCCCTAATATTCTTATCATGACCAATTGACCCTCAATTTTAGAAAATTACATTTTGGTCCTTCAAATTTTCGAAAATCCCCAATTTTTCCCCCAATTTCAACTTTTCAACACTGTCGAATTTGATTTCATCAAATTGACCGATCAAACATCTCTAATTGTTGAAATTGGAGTTGAAATTGAGTTCCTACATGTTCATACAATTCTAAAAACTTTGAATCGTAGATTTTAACGTCGGAACGAGCTCAAATGGAGCTTCACCGGAAAATAGATTGTAGAGAGAGAAAGCTTTGATTTCTCACCGGTGAGGGCACAACAGTCAGAGCTCTCTATCTGGACAGGTAGCTCTCCTCCAGAGGTTGTTTCTAGGATTAAGAATGACATCAATTGATGTCGAATTGGATTAGAATTTCTTCATTGAAATTCGGTCGACTCTCTCTCTAACAACGATCTGAAATTGTAAAGGGGAGCCGAATTGGCTTGCTTTCAGTCCTAATTCGGCAATGGAAGGGCTGAGATGGTGTCAGGAGAGCTTGGTTTGGACTGAGGAGGGCTCGAATTGACTGATTTCAACTCGGTCAAAATAGGGCAACTTCGGTCCGCCGAAACTGCTTCACTATTTGATCACGCCGGCGGTTCTCATGCGACTCTCGGGATGAACAGATGCTACCACCGTGTAGCTAACTTCTCCCCGGTTCTAATGAACCTAACCCTGCCTTCTTTGGCTCAAAATTGACCCTATATCGGAGCTCTGGTTCGAGCTTCACCGAAAAACTAAGCAACTGAGAGAGAGAGAGCTTTTCAGGTGTGGAGAGGATGAATGGAGAGGAGCTCTTTATATAGGGAGCTTGGAGACTCGTTGGTCGTCCGTTTGGCACCATTATTACAGGAATTAATGACTTGAAATGTACCAAATGGGGGCATTTCTTCAGTTTCTCGACGAGTGAACAGTGCTATCATCCTGAGGAAGAAGATGACACTGTTCCGAACTAGACCGGACCAATCCGAACCAGGTTCAAATCTTAAACCGGTTGGTTCACCCCTCATTCGACCGAGTTTTTTAAATCTAAAAATTTCTAAATTAATCTAAATTCATTCTCTATCCAATGGTGGCCTCAAATCTCCAATTTGAATTATTTAAGCCACCTAGAAAAATGAATTTAGGATTCGGTTCATTAGTGGTTCACTTGAACCAGTTTGGTTTTCATCACCAATTCCTTCACAAGTCCATTTTCATGTCTTTTGTGACTCCTTGGGTTACTTAGGGTTCATAAGATTCCAAGTTTACCATCTCTTTATCGATTCCAGTTCATAAACTGGCTTGATCCTTAAACCAATTTGATCCAGTTCAAGTCCGGTTCACTCGAACCGATCTGGTTTTTCTCTCCCACTTTGTTCTAAGGTTCCTTCCCAATGTTTATAAATTTCTTTGGGGCACAAGGGAGTTGAATTTCTCTGTTTTTCTCATTCTCTATCGATTCCAGTTCATGAACCGACTCGGTTCATAAACCGGTTCTGTAAACCCCGCACATTTGAGTTAAGGAAAATCGGGAAAAGAACCGGTCAAACTGAATAAGAAAACCAAACCGGTTTACATTTGGGAATAAGCAATATCGAAATTTACAACTTTCGGGTGATCCAAAGGGTTCATTAAACATTGGAAAAGAAACTTAAAACAAAATAGAAAACAAAAACCAAATTGGTTCAGGTGAACTAGATTCTATAAGAACTTCAAAGTTAAGCGTGCTTAGCTGAGAGTAGTGTGAGGATGGCTTATCATAAATAGCCATAAATTAATATATATTTAATTATTGAAATTAATACCAATAATTTAATACCTAAATTAAATTATTGGAATTAATATAAATAATTAAATACCAAAATTAAATTATTGGAATTAATACCGAAATTAAATTATTGGAATTAATACCAATAATTTATGGCAATATTAATACTAATAATAAATCTCAACCATTTAATACACGGGTTTTACAACTATATAAAGAGGTCATCCCCATTCCATTCTCCTCACACCTGAACACTTCTCTCTCTCTCACTACTGCTCCATTTCCCGGTAAAGCTCGAACCAGAGCTTCGACTTCAACAAAGGTCGGGCTCTTTAGAACCGGGGAGAAGACAGCTATCTGATGGCAAACTCCAGTCAATATAAGAATCGTTGGAGAAGCGCCGACGTGATAGAATAGTGAAGCAGCTCCGACGGACCCAAGCTGCCCTATTTCGGCCAAGCTGAAATCAGCCATTTCAAGCCCTGCTCAGGCCAATCCAAGCCCTCCCAACACTTCCTCAGCCTTTCTACGGCCGAATTAGGACCGAAAGGTAAGCCAATTCGGCTCCCCTTTATAATTTTCGATTGGTGCTAGAGAGAGAATCGACCGAATTTCAATGATGAAATTCTAATCCAATTCCGCATCAATTGATGCGATTCTTGATTCTAGGATGAACCTCAGGATGAGAGCTATCTGTCCAGATCGAAAGCTCGAACCGTCGTGCCTTCACCGGTGAGTAATTGAAGCTTTCTCTCTCTATAGTTCATTTTCTGGCAAAGCTCCGTTTAAGCTTGTCCCGGCATTAAAACTTGCGATTCACATTTCTGAAGAATCGTATGAACACGTAGAAACTCAATTTCAACTTCAATTTCAACAATTAGAAACGTTTGATGGGTCAATTTGATGAAATAAAATTCGGCTGTGTTAAGAAGTTGGAATTGGGGGAAAATTGGGGATTTTCGAAATTCAAAGGACCAAAATGAAATTTTATGAAATTGAGGGTCAATTAGGCATGAAAATAATGTTAGAGGACCAATTGAGGAAATTTTGAAATTTTTGAGGCAAAAATTACCATTTTTGTGAAGGAAGGGGAAAATGGTAATTTTGGAAAAGTTGGAAGACCAAATTGGAAATTTGGGAAATTGAACCCCTTTTTGTCAAATGGAATAAATTGAGATCCCACGATAAATTTTAAAAGTTACGGGACTCAATTTGAGGAAAAACTGACATTAGGGACTTAAAGAGAAATAACTTTAGGGACCTAATTGCAAATAACTAAAAGTTTGGGTTTTCTCATTCATTAATGAATGAAGGCTGTTATGCCGAGTAATAATGAACAATGTTGTTCATATCGTGTAGGAACGTTAAATACCGATAATGCCAGCAAGGACAAGCTCGCGTGAATCCAAAGAACCAGTCTAGTGGAATTCACGGCATTAACGGGTGAGTGGGTTATTCACATCATACCCAGTTGGGATGATGAGCACAGTTTAAAGTTAAAAACCACTTACCGGTTGTGAGTGGGTTTACTAACATCATACCCGGTTGGGGATGATAAGTGACTCGATATAAAAACCCACTGTTTAGTGGTATTTTAATCATCATTACTTAGAGAAAGTGATGTGAAAGTTATGCGGAAAAACTACTTACGGGTTGTAAGTAGATCATACTCGGTTGGTATGATGAGACTTCCTCGAAGCCTCCCCTTAAAGACCGTCAACTAAGATGCTTGTAAGACAGGTATGTAAAGTTTTAAATTTCATGCAATTTTGATTATGCTATTCCAGGAAAAAGGTGCAGGTTAAAGGACGCCTTACTCTTTACGATTTACAATAAGGGGAAACCCTTTAATAAATCGGGATAGTGGCGGGTTGATCACGGGGATCTGACCAAATTGGGTCGGGGCGTGACAGGTTCAATCCAATTGGATTCGGTTCATCTAAATCGGTCTGGTATTTCTCTTCCAATTCATCCTAAGGTTCTTTTCCATGGTATTATGATCTCTTTGGATCACTTGAGAGTTGTAAATTCCCAAACTGCTCATTCACAAATGATTGGGTTTGTGAACCAGTTTTGTATCCTCACTTGGTTTGACCGGTTCTTTTCCCGGTTTTCCTTAGCTCAAAAGGGCACATTTTACATCAGGTGTGTGAAGGATGAATGGAAAGGGGCTCTTTATATAGGGATCTCGGGGACTCTCCAGCTGTCCATTTGGCACCTTAATGACAATCAATAATGGTCTGAAATGTACTGAATAGAAATGTTTTTTCTTTGTTGGCACTATTCAATTTTCCGGTGAATGAACAATGCTGTCATCTGAAGGAAGAAGATGACATTGTTCCAAACCGGACTAGGCTGGTCGTAACCGACTTCAACAATTAAACCAGTCAGTTCAGGCCCGATTCGATCGAGTTTTTTAAAATTAATAATTTCTAAATTCATTCTCTATCCAATGGTGTCCTCAATTCTCCAATTTGAATTTTCTAAGCCAATTAGAAAAATAAATTTAGCATTTGGTTCAATAGTGGTTCAAACCGGTCTAAACCAGTTAAATCTAGTTCACATGAATCGGTTTGGTTTTCTTTCCCAAATTGTCTTAGGGCCCCTTTCCAAGGTTTTTATGACTCTTTGGATCATTCGGGAGTTGTAAATTTCCTAATTTTCCCATTCTCTAGTGGTCAGGATTTGTGAACTGGTTTAGTTTTCTCACACGAGTTAACTAGTTCTTTCTCGGTTTTTCCTTAACTCCAAAGGTTAGGGTTAACATGAATAAATTAAACTTACATACATGTCTTGCAGGTTTGCTTGCGGAATGTCTATAGGTAGATTTTTTCCTCGGTTACCTAAAAAGGGGTAAAGGGAGGGGGTGAGTTCAACAACTCAATGAATGGGTGTTTGAAACATGAGTTTATATAAAATAATTTGAATTGGAGTGTGTCAAACTCCTTATTATCTTTAAAACTATTATTTCCTTGAATTTACATTTATTCAAAACCAATTTCCTCAAAATTGGTGTGTTTAACAATCAACACGTGCCCTTCATCATGAAGGGATCACACATTCATAGGGTAGCCCGTCCACTACACCACTTGTGGCATCAGAGCGACTTTACCGGCCACCTATATAGATGCTCGTCCACTTTTACCTTGGGAATTAGTGGATGTTCATGACATCCGACCCTCAAACCCAAAAAAAAACAATTTCATGTCCGTATGAGGATAGAGACCTCATTCCGACCCCACCCCGACCTCATGCGCATGAAGCTATGTTGAGCTTCCTTGACTGTTGGCACAACAAATTGCCCTTATCTCCACCATGTCATCTAGTAGCCCCTAGGACGCATCACTACCCCTCTTGGGCATCTTGATGGTCCCAAACCTCAGTGCATGCACAAATAAAGTTTTCCATAAGCCATTAATATGTGGTGCCACTGGTCCAACGGCCCCGACCCTCAACTCGACCTGCAGCTACTTTTCTAGACCAGTCCGTCGACCAGGACTTCTCGCACTATTGTCAATCCATCGAGTATGTCAGTCTTGTCTTGGTACCATGGCTAAAACACATAATTCATTGATTAAAAGTTTTCATGGCTTATCATCATGTTTGTTTACTAGCTCCTGCTTGTGCCGACTAGACTTGGGCCCACTGTACGAGATTTTCAAAACCAGGCATTTTAGTCCCCAAGTTCCAAAATCGAGGCATCTGGCCTATCTGAGCTATTCAAGCTCTCGTCAGAAAGGTCTCCCAAAATTTTTAAGCATTGGCACACGGTCAGGGGAGACTACTTCTCATAAAATAACATTTTCACTTGTCCATCACACAAACCGGGTGTGATGACATCTCCACTTATAAGGGATATGGGGGTTTTCTACTTCCTTTCAGGAAGTTCATCATACCAACCAGGTATGATCTACTTACAACTATTAAGTAGTTTTTTCGCTTATTTCTCACATCACCCCAACCAAGCGTGATGTTAAAACCTCCATTTAGTAGCGGTTTTTCCTTTTTGAGGTACTCATCATCCCAACCGGGTATGATGTGAAAAATCCCACTCACCCGATATCCGCAGTGTACTTTCTTCTTAATTGGGTTTCTGCCTTCACGCGAGGTTACCCTTGCTGGCATTCCTAGTCCTTTGTTTTCATACATGATTTGAACATCCTTGTTCATTACCATTGGCCACGAATGAACAAAAGGCTAAAATTTTAATTATTTGCATTTAGGTCCCTAAAGTTCTTTTTCCTTAACTTTAGTTCCCTAATACAAACTTTTTCATAAATTAGGTCTCAGAACTTCTAAAATTCACTTAGGGGCCATAATTTATTCAAAATCACAAAAAGGGGTTCAAGTTTCCTAAATTTCTAATTTGGTCCCCAACTTTTCAAAAATTACCTTTTTGCCCCCACTTTACAAAAATGGCAATTTAACCCCAATAAATTTCAAAAATCGACCAATTGATCCTCCAACATATTTTTCATGTCCAATTGGCCCACAATTTTGGGAAATTGCACTTTGGTCCCTCAATTTTATGAAATCCCCAATTTTCCCCCTTTCAAACTGGTTGAATTTGATGAACATCAAATTCACCAATCAAATAGGGTTATTTGATCTAATTGAAGGTATGGATCAGTTCCAACACTTCCACACGATTCAATGGAGCATTGAATCGCGTCATTTGGTTATAAATTGAGCTAAAACAATTCTTCATCGGAAAGTTGAACTTAGAGAGAGAAAGCTTCGAAAGCTTACCGTCAAGGTAGCAATGGGCTTTCGATGTGATAGGTAGCTCCCGTCCTAAGGTTCCTCCTAGATCAAGAATCACATCAATTCATATCTAATTAAGGGAGAATTCGGTCAGTGAACTTTCATCGATTCTCTCTCTAACATTGATTAGAAATTACAAAGAGTAGCAAAATTGGCTTACCTTTCAGCTCTAATTTAGTTGTATGAGGTCTATGGAAGTGTTGGGGGATCTTGGTTTTTCCTAAGAAGGGCTCAATTTGTCCGTTTTCGGCTCGGTTGAAACAAGGCAGCTTCAATCCACTTTTTGATTATGTCGGAGCTTCTTCAACGATCCTTGGATTAAATGGTGATCACCGTCGGGTAGCTGACTTCTCCCTGAATCTTTGGAACCCAACCTCACCTTCTTTGGCTTAGAAAAATGCCTAAGTTGGAGCTCTAGTTCGAGCTTCACCGGAAAATGGAGCAGTAGGGAGAGAGAGGAGTATTAAGGTGTGAGGAGGATGAATGAGGAGGAGCTCTTTATATAGGAAGCTCGGGGACATTTCGGTCGTCTAATTGGCGGTTTTATAGAGATCAATCATGGCCAAAAATGTCTTCAATTGAGACTTTTCATCTTCACCAGCACTACTCAATTTTCTAGCGATTGAACAGTGTTGTCATTTTAATGAAGAAGGCGACACTATTCCAAACCGGACCGGTCTAAACCGGGTTCAACGCTTAAACCAGCCGATTCAGGCCCAATTCGACTGAGTTTTTCAAAATTAAAATTTTCTAAATTCATTATCTATCCAATGGTGCCTTCAATTCTCCAATTTGAATTTTCTAAGTCACCTAGAAAAATGAATTAAGAAATTGGTTCAATAGTGGTTCAAACCAGTTCAATCTAGTTCAAGTCTGGTTCACTTTAACCGGTCTAGTTTTCATTTCCAATTCATCCTAAAGTCCTTTTTCATGACTTTTATGACTCTTTAGGTGACTCGGGATTTGTAAATTTCTTAATTTTCCCTTTTTCTAATGGTTGGGGTTCGTGAACCAATTCGATTTTCTCACTCGGGCTGACAGGTTCTTTCCCCGGTTTCCTTGTCTTTTAGGGACGGGGTTTACAGCTGGCTTCCCCCAGAGTCTATAGGACCTGACATTGCCTTCTAAGGCTGAGAAAAAGGCATATATCGAAGCTCTGGTTTGAGCCTCACCGGAAAATGGAGTAGTTGAGAGATAATGGAGATTTTAGGTGTATAAAGGATGAATGCAGAGGAGCTCTTTATATAGGGAGCTTGGGGACTCTTTGTCCGAGAACTTTCCATTTTGGTCGAGCTTATCCTTGCCCTAAAATGGCCTGATCGGAGCCGTTATTCCTTCGTTAGCCTTATCCATTTTCTGCATTAATGAACAGTGCTTTCATCTAAAGGATGAGGTTTCCTCTTTTGAAATGACTGGTTCTTTTCCCGATTTTATAAACTATAAAGGGGTAGGGTTTACAGCATGTGTATGTTTGCTAAATGCCTCCCGAGCAAGGGGGAGTGCTAAAAAGAGCTAAACAAACATAATAGAGAAAGATTTTAAAAAGGATGAAATGTTTTGAAGAATGATTTATTAAACTCACTCCCAACACCCACTCACTGAGTTGTAGAAATTCACCCCCTCCCTTTAAGCCTTCTTCAGGAAAGGAGACAAACCCTTAGAGAATTTCTCGAAGCTAAACCCTAAGTCAGGTATACATAAAGTCCTTGTTAATTATTCAAGTCTTGTATAATGCTTCTAAACCCCGTCCTTTAATAATAAGAAAATCTATAAAAGAACTAGTCATTTTCAAAGAGAAAATCGAGTTTGTTTACAAACCGGAACTGATAGAGAAAGGGCAAACCGGGAAATTTATAGATCTGAAGTGACCTAAAGAGTTACAAAAGTCATGAAAAGGACTTTAGGATGAAATGGAGATGAAAACCAAACCAATTCAAGTGAACCAAATCTGAATCGGTTTGAACCACTATTGAACCGAATGTTAAATTCATTTTTCTAGGTGGCATAGAAAATTCAAATTGGAGAATTGAGACCACCATTGGATAAGGAATGAATTTAGAAATTTTTAATTTTGAAAAATTCGGTCGAATCGGGCCTGAACCGATTGGTTTAAGCTTTGAACCTGGTTCGGACCGATCCGGTCTTCTTCCTTCAGAAGACAACACTGTTCACTCGCTAGAAAATTGAGCCACACCGACGAAGATGGAAAGTCTCCAGCCAGAGAGTTTTAGGCAATGAATGACCGCCATTAAGGTGCCAATTAGACGACCAAGAAGTCCCCAAGCTTCCTATATAAAAGAGCCCCTGCTCATTCATCCTACTCACACCTGAAAACTCCATTCTCTCCTGACTGCTCCATTTTTCATTTAGGCTCGAACTAGAGCTCTGACTTAGGTATTTTTCTAATCCAAAGAAGGTGTGGTCAGGTTCTTTGGATTTGGGGAGAAGTTAGCTACATGTCTGCAGTCTCCATTTGCTCTGAGGATCGCCAAAGAAATGTCGGCATGATAGACCAGTAAAGTAGCTTCGGTGGACCGAATCTGCCCTATTTCGATCGAGCTAAAATTGTC
This sequence comes from Trapa bicornis, assembly GCA_030064425.1. Lineage (NCBI taxonomy): Eukaryota > Viridiplantae > Streptophyta > Magnoliopsida > Myrtales > Lythraceae > Trapa > Trapa bicornis. The sequence continues at coordinate 13,817,286 of CM057753.1, read as the reverse complement.
CAATTCAAGCCCTTCTCACGCCAAACCAAAACATGCCATCTCAACACCTTCACAACCCTCCTACAACTGAATTACAGCGGAAAGGTAAGCCAATTTGGCTCCACTCTATAAATTTTGATCGGTGCTAGAGAGAGAATCGGTGGATTTTCAATAACTAAATTATCACTCAATTTGGCACCAATTGATGCAATTCTAGATCCTAGGAGAAACCTTAGGATAAGAGCTATCTGCCCAGATTGAAAGCTCGGACCGTTGCACCCCCGACGGTAAGCTTTTAAAGCTTTCTCTCTCTAAGTCTAATTTTCCAGTGAAGCTCCATTTGAGCTCATTACTACATCAAATCATACAATTCAAAGTGTAATTGAATCGGATGAAGGTGTAAGAACTCCAATATAACATCAATTTCAACAATTAAACTCATTTGATCGATCAATTTGATAAAATCAAATTCGTCTTAGTTAGAAGGTTTAAATTGGAGAAATTTTTATGGGAAATTTGGGGATTTCAAAAATTCAAAGGAATAAAGTGCAATTTCATAAAATTGAGGGCCAATTGGGCATGATAAAGATATTGGAGGACCAATTGGGCAAATTTTGGAATTTTGGGGGCAAAACTTAACATTTTTGTAAAGTAGGGGCAAAATGGTAATTTTGGAAAAGTTGGGGACCAAATTGGAAATTTGGGAAACTTGAACCCCTTTTTATGATTTTGAAAAAATTGAGGTCCTAAGGTGAAATTTAGAAGTTTTGGGACTCAATTTGGGGAAAATTGGCATTAGGGATCTAAAGTTAAAGAAAAAGAACTTTAGGGACCTAATTGCAAGTAATTAAAAAGTTTGAATATTTGCTCCATTCATGATGAATGAAGGCTATTAGGACAAGGGATAATGAACAAGGATGTTCATATCATGTAGGAACACGAAGTTTCGGGAACACCAACAAGAACTAGCTCGCGCGAAGGCAAAGAAGCGGTTAAGAGGAAATCATTGCATTCACGGGTGAGTGGGATTTAATATCATACCCGGTTAGGATGATAAGCAACTCGGAAATGAAAACTCACTACTAAGTGGTATTTTAACAATCAAACCTAAGAGTATTGATGTGGAAATTACATGGAAAAACTACTTATCAGTTGTAAGTAGATCATACCCGTTTGGAATGATGAACTTCTTAGAAGGAAGTAGAAATCCTGTTTATCGATTATAAGTGGAGATGTCCTCATACTTGGTTGGTGTGATGGACAGATGAAAAGTTTATTTTTGTCGGAAGTACTCTCCCTTGATTGTGTGCCACTGCTTAAAATTTTTGGGAGACCTTCTTGACAAGAGCTCGAACAGCTCATATAGGTCGGAGGCCTCGGATTTGGAACTTGAGGGCTAATATGCTTGATGTTGAAAATCTTGAACAGTGGGCCCTAGGCCAGTTGGCACAAGCAGGAGCTCATAAACAAACATGATTTTAAGCCATGAAAACTTAAGTTAATGAATTGTTTGACCATGGTACCGAGACAGGACCGACATACTCGATGGACTCGAGACAGTGCGACATGATAGATCTACTAATCAGATAAGACAAACAGCTGTAGGTCGAGTTGAGGGTTAGGGCCGTTGGACTAGTGACATCACAGATTATATGGCTTATGTGGAAAATTATTAATTTATGCATGCACTGAGTTTATAGAACCTTCAAGATGCGCAAGAGGGGTAGCGATGTGCCCTAGGGCTCTGGACAACCTGGTGGAGATAAGCACAGTTAATCGTACCAGTAGTCTTGAGAAGCTCGACCTAGCTTCATGCGCATGATACCGGGGTGGGGACGGGATGATGTCTCTATCCTCATACGGACATGGAGTTTTTGTTACGGGATTGAGGGTCGGATGTCGCATACATCCACTCATTCTCGGGGTAGAAGTGGACGTGCTTCTATCTAGGTGGTCAGTAAAGTCACTCCGATGCCACAAGTAGGTATAGTGGACGTGCTTGTCTACGAATGTGTATTCCCTTCATGATGAAGGGCGTGTGTTAGATGATAAACACACCATTGGGATGAGAAATGGTTATGGAAAACCGAGATTTGAGAAAGAAAAATATTTCAAAGAAAAATAAGGAGTCTAGCACACTCTAATTCAAACTATTTTTCTAAAAGTCATACTTAAAACACGCATTCACTGAGTCATTGAACTCACCCCCTCCCTTATACCCCTTTCAGGTAATCCCAGGGAAAGCCTACCCAAAGACCACAAGTTAAAAACCTATGAGGCAGGTATGATAAGTTTAAAATTTTATGCAGTTTTAATTTATGTTATTCTAGGAAAAGTGTAGGTTTAAAAGTACGCCTTAATCCTCATGGTTTAGAAGAAGGGGCAACCCTTAATAAACCGGGAGAGTGGCAAGTTAATCACAGGGATCTGACCAAACCAGGTCAGGCGTTACAATGCAATTCCAGGAAATAAGGTCAGAAGTATGTCTGACTCCTCATGGCCTAAACGAATGGGTAATCCTTCTTAGACCAAAGGGAGTGGCGAGTTGACAACGGGGATCCGACCAAACCGGGTCAGGGTGTGACATAATTAAACAGGCCATTCATACAAGCAATCATGTATTGGGGATTGGCTTGCTAATTGATCATCCCCTCTATTGATGTAATTACCAATTTAACATCGAAGGTAATAATAAATAACACACATCTTATTTTCTTGTGAAAATATCAAGTCATTGTCCTTGTTTTGAAATACATATTTTTGCTTTTTATAATGTCGTATTTAGATTAGTTTATAAACATCAAGCCTTAGAAGTTTCATAAACATCGGGATTTTACCCATAGCATGAATGTTGGCCTTAGCCACTTTGTTCCTAGCTTATTTTCAAATGGTTGGGTTATCATCCATTTTTAAACCCTACGGTTTACAATCGGCTTTTCCAAAATATCAAGTCATGGCCCACTTCTCAAAATTTTGAGATATCTCCCATTTTTTGTAAAAAGCATACATATAGCCTTTCTATGGATTTCTCAAAAGTTTTGCCAAAGCATACCTACCAGCATTTTCATAATGTGGTAAGTAATGACTACAACGGTATAATTAGATGCAAAGTAGAAAATTCCACTCACTATTATAATAGGGACTTGTTCGTCGAGACAGTTTTCCTCTTATCTTGGGATGTGTGATCCCCTATGACAGTTGTCAAATTACCCTACATAAAATATATCATAAATTATGGGGACAGTTTCAAATATAACTTTGTACTTACTATAACACTCAAATTTCTGGAAAGGAAGTATAATACCAATTGAACCAGAATCTAAGATTGAACCGGGAATGGAATCCCAAACTGAGATTTGAGGTTAAAAATGGGATTCGAAACCGAAACCAAGAATTGGATCAAATCACATTAGGGAACAATGTCTTGAACCAAAAAATTGAGAATTTTGGAAAAAGTCAATTTTTTACTAATCGGGATCACGATTTCGGCTTAAATTGTTGAGGGGGCTTAGAAGGGAAAAAAGGAAATTTAATTAAATTTAAAAAATAAAAAGAAAGAAAGAGAGCTAGGTTGCCAGAATTCGAGTTGGGTTGACCCGACTCACAAAAATCGTGCACGCACCCTGGGCACATGACCTTGAGGCAGCTATATGCAACTGGTAACCCCGAATTGGAAACTGTCCAATTGAATCAATGTTTTACCAAATTTCATGCAACAAAATGTTGGAATATGAGGGTAACTCCCATATTGGTTCCCTATGAGATTAATTGAGTTTTCATCTACTCATTAGATCAAATTTTACATCCAAAGTTGAAAAATCTGATATCGTAACCTCTCTTGACCATAGAGTGATCGACCGAGAAATTCTCCATCACCAAACCACCAAATGAAGTTATCTTTGTGTTAAAATTATGCTAATAGACTCGTCTTGAGTTCTGTGGTCAAACCCCAACTTGTAAGTGGCCAGAAAATGGTGCACGAAAGTCATTTTTTTTACATTATTTTCTAGACAGAAAATATGTGTGTTGCTGCCTATAAATCTCGTCCCTTAAAGACAAGGAAACCGGAGAAAGAACAAGTCAACTTGGGTGAGAAAATTGAACCGATTCACAAACCCCGACCACCAAAGAATGGGAAAATTGGGAAAATTACAACTCTCGAGTGACCCAAATAGTCATAAAAATCTTGGAAAGAGACCTTAGGAAAATTTGGGAAAGAAAACTGGACCGGTTCAGGTGAACCATATCCGAATCGGTTTGGACCAATTTGAATCATCATTGAACCGAATGCAAAATTCATTTTTCTAGGTGGCTTAGAAAATTCAAATTAGAGAATTGAGGTCACATTGGATAGAGAATGAATTTAGAAGAATTTACAAATTTTTAATTTTGAAAAACTCGGTTGAATCAGACCTGAACCAGTCGATTTAAAAATTGAACCCAGTTCAAACCAATCTAGTCCGATTTGGAACAGTGTCATCTTCTTTCTTTAGATGACAGCACTATACACTCGCCGAAAAACCGAGCAGTGCCGGCCAAGATGGAAATTCTTTGGCAAGGGAGTTTTAGGCAATGAATGACTGCCATTAAGGCACCAACCAAACAGCCAAAAAGTCTCTTAGCTTCCTATATAAAGAGCCCCTCCTTATTCATTCTCCTCACACCTAAAAACTCCACTCTCTCCCTACTGCTCCATTTTTCGGTGAAGCTCAAACAAGAGCTCTAACTTGGGCATTTTTCTGAACCAAAGAAGGCGTGGTTGGGTTCTTTAGATTCAGGGAGAAGTAAGCTACACGACTTCAGTCTCCAATTGCTCCGAGAATCGTTGGAGAAAACTCGGCGTGATAGAACAGTGAGGCAGCTCTAGCGGACCGAAGTTGCCCTATTTTAGCTCAGCTGAAAATGATCAATTCGAGCCCTTCTCAGGCCAAACCAAGCCCTTCCAACACTTTCACAACCCTCCTACAGCTGAATCAGAGCGGAAAGGTAAGCCAATTTGGCTCCCCGCTATAAATTCTAATCAGTGCTAGAGAGAACCGGCAGATATTTACTGGCAAAATTCTCCCTCGATTCGGCGTGAATTGAGGTGATTCTTGATCCTAGGAGGAAGCTCAAAACAAAAGCTATCTGCCTAGAATGAAAGCTCGGACCGTCGGGCCCCCATGGTAAGCTTTCGTATATTTCTCTCTCTACGTTCAATTTTCCAGCAAAGCTCCGTTTGAGCTCGTTCCGGTATCAATTCATGCGATTCAAAGTGCAATTGAATCGTATGGATGTGTTGGAACTTAAATATACCTTCAACTTCAACAATTAACCTCGTTTGATTAGTCAATTTGATAAAATCAAATTCGACCAAGTTGAAAGGTTGAAATTGGGGAAATTTTGGGATTTCGAAGATTCGAGGGACTAAAGTGCAATTTCCTAAAATTTAGGGTCAATTGGGCATGGAAAAGATGTTGGGAATTTGGGAAACTTGAACCCCTTTTGTGATTTTGAAAAAATTGAGGTACCAAGGTGAATTTTAGAAATTTCGGGATTCAATTTGGGGGAAAATCGGCATTTGAGACCTAAAGTTAAAGAAAAAGAACTTTAGGCACCTAATTGCAAATAATTGAAAAGTTTGGTTATGTTATTCATTTGTGATGAATGAAGGCCATCAAGCGTAAGGATAATAAACAAGGATGTCCATATCGTGTAGGAAAATGAAGTTCTAGGAATGCTAGCCAAGACAAACTTGCGTGGAGGCAAAAAGCCTGTCAAGAGGAATTCATTGCATTCACGGGTGAGTGGGATTTTTATATCATACCCAGTTGTGATGATAAGCAGCTCGGAAATGAAAACCCACTACAATGTGAGATTTTAACATCACACCTGGATGGGGTGATGTGAGAAAACACACGGAAAAACTAACTACTGGTTGTAAGTAGATCATACCTGGTTGGTATGATTAACTTCCTAGAATGAAATAGAAAACCCATTCATCGATTATGAGCGTAGATGTTCTCATACCTGGTTGGTGTGATAGATAGGCGAAATATTATTTTTGTTAGAATTGCTCTCCCCTAACTGTGTGCCACTGCTTAAACTTTTTGGGAGATCTTCTTGATGGGAGCTCGAATAGCTCAAATAGGCCAGAGGCGTTGGTTTTGGAACTTGGGGCTAAAATGCCCGATTTTGAAAATCTCATACAATAGGCCCGAGGCTAGTTGGCACGAGCAGGAGCTCATAAATAAACATGAGTTTAAGCTATGAAAATTTTAAATGAATGATCTGTTTGGCATGGTACCAAGTTAAGACTGACATACTCTGTCACGCCCTGACCCGGTTTGGTCGAATCCCCCTGATCAACCCGTCACTCTCCCAGTTTATTAAAGGGTTTTCCCTCGTTATAAATCGTAAAGAGTAAGGCGTCCTTTAAACCTGCACTTTTCCTGGAATAACATAAATCAAATCTTCATAATAATTTAATTTTTATCATACTTGTCTCACAGGCGTCTGTGTTAATGGTCTTTAAGGGTAGACTTTCTGGAATTTCTTGAAAGGGATATAAGGGAGTGGATGAGTATGACTACTCAATGAATGGGTTTTCAAAAACTAACTTTGAGGAAAGGAGTTGTATTGGAGTGTGCCAGACTCCTTTCTTTCAAAAATCCTTTCATTTAAAATCACGGGTTATATTACCATTTCCTTATTTAATCACGGTGTGTCATCACCCAACACACATCCTTCATCATGAAGGTCAAACACACATTCGCAGGTCAGTACGTCCACTGAACCCACTCTCGGCGTCGGAGCGACTTTATCGGCTACCTTAATAGAAGTACGTCCACTTCTACCTTGAGAATGAGAGGATGTACGTGACATCCGACCCTTAATCCCGAAATCAATTATCCATGTCCGTATGAGGACAGAGACCTCATCCCATCCCCACCCCGGTCTCATGCGCTTGGTGCTACTCCAAATTTCGCACGGTCTCCTGGTATGACGAACTGCCCTTATACTCAACGGGTCATCTAGGGCCCTTAGGATGCATCACTACCCCTCATGGGCGTCTTGATGATCCCATAATCATAGTGCATGCACAAATAGTATTTTCTTATCATGCCATATAATATGTGGTGCCACTGGTCCAACGGCCCAGACTCTTAACTCAACCTGCAACTGTTTGTCTTGACTGGTCTAGAGACCTGTCATGTCACACTGCCACTAGTTGACTGAATATGTCGATCCTATCTTAGTACCATGGTCAAACAATTCAATTATTAAAGTTTTATGGCACATATCTCATGTTTTTTTATGAGCCCCTACTCGTGCCCACTAGCTTATGACCCACTTGTTCGAGATTTTCAAAACCGGGCATAATAGCCCCCAAGTTCCAAAACCGAGGCCCTCGGCCTATAAGAGCTATTCAAGCTCCCGTCAAGAATGTCTCCCAAATCGTTTAAGTATTGGCACACAATCAAGGGAGAGAACTTCCGATAAAAATATATTTTCAACTGTCCATTATACTGACCAGGTAAAGGACATCTCCGCTCATAAGCGATGAACGGGTTTTCAACTTCCTTTGAGCAAGTTTCATCATATCAATCGGGTATGATCTACTTACAAACCAGTAAGTAGTTTTTCCGCATGATTTTCACATCACTCCTCTATATTATAATGTTTAAAATACCACTTAGTAATGGCTTTTCATTTTGAGGTAGTTATCATCCCCAACCGGGTATGATATAAAATCCCACTCATCCATCAATGCAGTGAATTTCACTAGATCGGTCTCTTGTTTTCATGTGAGCTTGTCCTTACTGGCATTCCCGGTGCTTCGTGTTCCTACACGATATGAACATCTCGGTTCATTATCTCTCAGCCTAATAGCCTTCATTCATTCAAATGAATGAGAAAAACCAAACTTTTATTTATTTGCAATTAGGTGTCTAAAGTTATTTTTCTTTAACTTTAAGTCCCAACTACTAGTTTTTCCTCAAATTGAGTCCCAAAACTTTTAAAATTCCCCTTGGGACCTCAATTTATTCAATTTCACAAAAGGGGGTTTAATTTCCCAAATTTCTAATTTGGTCCCACCAACTTTTCCCAAATTACCATTTTGCCCTTCCATTACAAAAATGGTAAATTTTACCCCAAAAATTCTAAAATTCCTCAATTGGCCCTCTAACATTTTTATCATGCCCAATTGACCCTCAATTTTAGGAAATTGCATTTCAGTCCTTTGAATTTTCGAAAATCCCCAATTTTCCCCCCAATTCCAACTTCTTAATAGAGCCGAATTTGATTTAATCAAATTGACCAAACAATCATTTCCAATTGTTGAAATTGAAGTTCAAATTGAGTTTCTACATGTTCATATGATTCTTTAGCAATTTGGATCACAAGTTTTAACGCCGGAACGAACTCAAACGGAGCTTCGCCGAAAAATGAACTGTAGAGAGAGAAAGCTTTGATTACTCACCGGTGAGGGCACAGTAGTCTGAGCTTTCTATCTGGGCAAGTAGTTCTCCTCATGATGTTCTTCCTAAGATTAAGGATGACATCAATTGATTTCTAATTGGATTAGAATTTTGTTATTGAAATTCGATCAACTCTCTCTCTAACACCAATCAGAAATTACAAATGGGAGCCAAATTGGCTTACATTTTCGTCCTAATTCGGTCGTGGGAGGGCTGAGGAAGTGTTGGGAGGGCTTGGTTTGGCCCGAGGAGGGCTCAAATTGGCCAATTTCAATTAGGCCAAAATAGGGCAGCTTTGGTCTACTGGAGCTGTTTCACTGTTCGATCACATCGGCGCTTCTCTGGCGACTCTCGGAATGAATGGATGTCACCACCGTGTAGCTTACTTCTCCTTGGTTCTAATGAACCCAACCTCGCCTTCTTTGGCTCAAAAATGACCCTATATCAGAGCTCTGGTTTGAGCTTCACCAAAAAACTAAGCAACTAAGAGAGAGTGAGCTTTTCAAGTGTGGAGAGGATGAATGGAGAGGGGCTATTTATATAGGAAGCTCGGGGAATTGTCGGTCATCCGTTTGGCATCTTTATGACAGGCATTGATGGCCAGAAACGTATTGAACGGAGATGTATCTTCTTCGTCGGCACTGCTTCAATTTTTTGGCAATTGAACAGTGCTGTCATCTGAAGGAAGAAGACAACACTATTCTGAACCGGACCAGACCGGTCCAAACCAGGTTCAAAGCTTAAACCAGCCGGTTCACCCCTCATTTGACCGAATTTTTCAAATCTAAAAATTTATAAATTCATCTAAATGCATTTTCTATCCAATGGTGGCTTCAAATCTCGAATTTGAATTCTTTAAGCCACCTAGAAAAATGAATTTAGAATTTAATTCAATAGTAGTCAAATCGGTCCAAACTGGTTCGGATCCGATTCACCTAAACCGGTTTGGTTTTCATCTCCAATTCCTCCTCAAGTCCATTTCCAAGACTTTTAGGACTCTTTAGGTCACTTGGGATCCATACATTTCCTAGTCTACCCTTTCTCTCGATCCCAGTTCATGAGTCGATTCGGTTCATAAACCGGTTCGGCCCGGTTCACTTGAACCGGTCCAGTTTTTCTTCCCCAATTCATCCTAAGGTTCTTTTCCAAGATTTATGAACCATTTCGAGTCATATGGAATTTGTAAATTCTCAATTTGCCTGTTTCCTAATAATCGAGCTTGTAGATCGATTCGGTTTAAAATTCAAAACCGACTAGTTCTTTCCCCGATTTTGCTCATTATCAAAGGATGGGATTTACATGCTTGATGGACTGGTGGTAGTAAGACAAGACAAGTCGACAGACCAATCGAGACAAATAGCTGCAGGTCGGGTTGAGGGTCGAGGCCGTAGGACCAATGGCACCAAAGATTAAATGCCTTATGAGGAAAACAATTGTTTTATGCATGCACTGAGGTATGGGACCTTTAAGATGCCTAAGAGGGGTAGTGATGCATCCTAGGGGCTATTGGACGACATGGTGGAGATAAGGGCAGATTGTTCTGCCAACAATTAGGGAAGCTCGACATAGCTTCATGCACATAAGACCGGGGTGGGGTCGGGATAAGGTCTCTGTCCTCATACGGACATGGAATTTTTTTATGGGATTGAGGGTCGGATGTCGCGTACATCCACTCATTCTCAGGGTAGAAGTGGACAGGCTTCTATTTAAGTAGCCGGTAAAGTCGCTTCGGCACCACAAGTGGGTGTAGTGGACATGTTGCCCTATGAATGTGTGTTCCCTTCAGGATAAAGGGCATGTGTTGGTTTATAAACACACTGCTTGTGGTTAATGATAAGAAATGGCTATAAAAACTGAGATTTTGAGGATGAAATGTTTTAAAGAAAATAAGGAGTCTAGCACACTCCAATTCAAACTATTTTATAAAAGTCAAATTTTAAAGCATCCATTCACTAAGTAATTAAACTCACCCCCTCCCTTATACCCCTTTTCAGGTAACCAAGGGAAAGCCTACCCAGAGACCTCAAGTTAACCACACCTGTAAGACAGGTATGTTAAGTTTAAATTTCATGCAGTTTTAATTAATGTTATTCCAAGAAATGTACAGGTTTAAAGGATGCCTTACATCCTCACTGTTTAAAAAAAGGGGAAAACCCTTAATAAACCGGGAAAGTGGCGAGTTGATCATGGGGATCTGACCAAACCGGGTCGGGGCATGACAACTTGAGTGGTATTAGAGCCTGTTTCCTCGAATACATTATCAAGACTAGATAACATAGTAACATAGCACTGTTCACTGTGCTGGCGAAGATGATCAGTCACTGGCCAAGGTGTTTCAAGCAATGAATGACCGCCATTAAGGAACCAATCGGATGGCCAAGAAGTCCCCCAGCTTCCTATATAAAGAGCCCCTCCTCATTCATCCTCCTCACACCTGAAAACATCACTCTCTCTCTACTACTCTATTTTCCGGTGAAGCTTGAACCGGAGCTCCAACTTAAGCATTTTTCTAAACCAAAGAAGGCGTGGTCAGGTTCTTTAGATTCGAGGAGAAGTCAACTACACGGCTGTAGTCTCCATTTGCTCCAAGAATCGTCGGAGAAACGTCGGCATGATAGAACAGCGAAGCAGTTCCGATGGATCGAAGCAGTCCTATTTTGGCCGAGTTGAAAACGGACAATTCGAGCCCTTCTCAGTCCAAACCAAGCCCCCCAACACTTCCACAACCCTCCTACAACTGAATTAGAATGGAAAGATAAGCCAATTTGGTTCCCCATTGTAAATATCGATCGATGCTAAAGAGAACTGGCACATATTTACTAACCAAATTCTCCCTCAATTTGACATGAATTGAGGTGATTCTTGATTCTAGGAGGAACCTTATGACAAGATCTATCTACCCAGATTGAAAGCTCAGACCGACGCACCCCCGACGGTAAACTTTTGAAGCTTTCTCTTTGTACGTTCAATTTTCCGACAAAGCTTCGTTTGAGCTTGTTCTAGCGTCAATTCATGCAATTCAAAGTGCAATTGAATTGTATGGATGTGTAGAAACTTAAATCTACCTTCAATTTCAACAATTAACCTCGTTTGATAGGTCAATTTGATAAAATCAAATTCAGCCAAGTTGAAAGGTTGAAATTGGGAAAATAATTAGGAAAATTTCAGGATTTTGAAAATTTGAGTGAATAAAGTGCATTTTTCTAAAATTGAGGATCAATTGGGTATAGAAAAGATGTTGGAGGACCTATTGGTCAATTTTTAGAATTTTTAGGGTGAAATTTACCATTTTTATAAAATATGGCCAAAATGATATTTTGGTGTACATCCTTAATTCATAAGTGTTCCCATGGGTTGATATGGTCCCTATCCAATAGGGGTTGGTTAGAACAATAATGTTTAAGGGTCAAATTTAATACCCGTAAAAAATGAGCCAGCCCTAACATATTTTTTAAAAATATACAAAAAAGATGAGTTTAAGTGAAGAGTACACTTACCAATAAAGAAATCAGCGATAAGGTATTCATATTTAGTAACAAGTAATTCAAGACAACTACTTATTATTGGTATTATTTTATGGTCCAAAGTTATTTTGTAAAATTTTAAATTTTAAATGATTTTTAAAACTATTTTATTAGTATAAATATTTTGATATCACTTTTTTATTATAATAAGTTATCCACTACTCTAATTTAAAGAGTAACTGAATTTATTGTATTAGATTAGTCATGTGTAAATTTATTGGTTTTAATACTATATAAAATAATATTATTAGTTGATAATTGATTATATATCTATTTAATTAAAAATAATAACTTATAAATAATAATTTTTTAAAATTTTACATACCAATAACACTTTATTTAAGATAAAATTGCATTACTTTTCAATCTTATTTTTATTTACAACTTACTATTTTAAAATCACTCTTAATAATAATTATATTATTAATTAATAAAAAAGAAAATTACTATAGTTATAAACGTGTTATCATACCTAAATACTCAATATTAGTCGTGCACCATCAACACCTAGCTTAAATATGTCAATAACCTTCCCTGCCATGTCAAAAAGTACTACTAATGCATACGGTAAGCGATACACCGTAAGAATTTCAATGTATAACTTTAGGTTTATCAAATGATACGAGAGAGTACATTTTGAACCATTATATCTGAACACAGAGTGGTCAAAAAGTCGCTACTAACCCATCTTTACATACATCATGTTGAATTCATACAAGGCGTTTACAATTAATAAACATAAAAGTTCGAAAACTGCATGGGAGGAGATTCAATCTGGATGGGCTGCTCCTGCTTGTTGCTGCTCTCTCTACACCGAAAAAGGCGTCAATTAAACTTAATGCTGATCCTGATGGATGTGGACAGGATAGAAGAGGCCACATGGGCTTGTCTTATCTTATCAATGTTTTATGTATGAATTTAATGTGATACATTAACGCCTATACCTTTTTTTATAGATAAAAGAAAAAAATGAGCTATATATGAACATTTTATTTAGTTCAATTAATATATAATTTGTTGGAAAAAAATTGCATATACTTTTTTTTAAATTACATACAATTTTTATTAATAGACAACTCAGGGGTATATTTCAAATAAATTATTAGTAATAGTTTTATATTTAAAATAAATTATTAGTATTAGTTTTACACAACTTATCACTTATAAGAGATTTTTTTTGCCTACAAAATACTGTACTAATATTATAAATTAAATTTATTATTTTCATTAGTTAAATATTAATATATAATAAATTAAATAAAATAGATAATTATTTTATATTTATAAATTTGAAAATATTTCACTTATTTATAATTAATAATTTTTAAATAAAAATAGATAGAAAAAATAATTAACTCCATTATATTTTTACAACGGTAGGACGTAATAATAATATTTGAATTGAAAAAATTATTTAGTTTATATTTAAATATTGCACTTTTAAGTATATATAATATATATAATTGTAAGTGTTAAAAATAAAATAAAAAATTAGATAAAATAAATAGTTTTAAAATGTTGTATTATTTATTATTTTTAATTTTTAATTAAAAATTTTCCAATTATCGTATTAATATCTTCTCACATAAACTATAAATATGTCATTTTTGTGTGCTTGATGTTCATAATTTTCTGTTTTTTTGGCACAATTTCATAATTTTCTGTTAAATATGAAAGTTTGAGCATTAAATATGTGCTTGAATCGATGGGTCGCGGGAGCATTAAATATGGGAGAATAAAATATATTAAAATTAACCTTGAAAATACATCAGTAATTTATTCTATTCCTTGTATAGTTAGAAAAATAACATATTATTTTCCTTAATGATAGTTAGCTCTCATTTATTAATCTGTTGATTAGTTTTCCAAATGAAGGAAAATGGACAAATAAGATGTCTTTGTACCTTATTTTCACTTATTTGGATAATAAGAATAAATGGATAATGAGTGGACGGTGTATTATAAATACAAAAAATAATTACAATATATTGTATCATATATAAATAATAACAGAGCTGGTATGATATAATATTTAAATATTATTAATACAAAAAATAAAAATATTATCTAAATGAACTATCTTAATCTCACTAGTCACTGTCATATTATCTAATTTCATTTGCCTTACTTTATTCATTTTATATTCTTATGCTAGTGTTTAGCTCTAAAGATACATTAGGTATGTTAAAATAGTACTAATAAATACTAGTCTTCTTCCTATTTCATAATGATTATGCCCGGAGCCTGTGGCTCCCTCTCTCTCATCATACACAGCCGTCAATTTGTGATAAAGAATCGGTCTCCAAAAAATTATAGAACGTTAAATTGGTAATATTTTTCTCTTTTATTTTGAACTTGCCGTTATTGGCAAAAATATCTTAGATTTATTATTTTAAAATTTATTTAATATTTTAAAAGTTTTATTAATTAAAAAAACAATATTTGGTAATTTTTAATGACTGAATACACGCCCTGTGACTGCCCTTTATCTTGAACTTGCCATTATTGGCGAAAATATCTTAGATTTATTATTTTAAAATTTATTTAATATTTTAAAACTTTTATTAATTAAAAAAATAATATTTGGTAATTTTTAATGCACTGAATACACACTCTCTGACTGCCTTTGTGCCTCGCGTACACATAACTCGACACTACTCTGTCTCTCTCTATTGCCACCGCAACAATTCCCGTCGGTCTCCTCCGCCGTAGCGCCTCCTCCCAATCAATTTCTCCACTGCGGTTGTTTGCGCTGGCCATTATACTCAGACTCTTATCTGTCTTGGATTCCCATCCCTCTAGAATATTGCATCTCAGATATGCAGTCAACTCTGCATTCGCTTCCTCCATAGTTTCCGATGGAATTCTATTAGATGTAGTATCGACTCATATTTGATTAAGTTTTGAGGGGTGGTTTTGAGCGGCTTTCTTTTGGATCTGTATTTCGCTTTGATTGGGATCCGGTGGAGATTTGTGTGGGAGGGTTTTGTGTAGTCGGATATGGAGGAGAGGAGAGAGAATAAGGCGATTTCGGGAATTGGCGATACTGTGCTCGTCTGTGTGATGCCCTACATCGACGACCCGAAGGACCGGGATGCAATCTCACTTGTCTGTCACCGTTGGTATGAGATTGATGCTCTCACGAGGAAGCATGTGACAATAGCGTTATGCTATACTACGAGCCCCGATCGCCTGAGTCGGAGGTTCAAGCATCTCGAGTCCCTGAAGCTGAAAGGGAAGCCGAGAGCCGCCATGTTCAATCTGATTCCAGAGGACTGGGGAGGATACGTCACGCCATGGGTCCAGGAGATCGCTCGTTCATTCGATTGCTTAAAGTCCCTTCACTTCCGTCGGATGATCGTGAAGGACTCAGATCTCGAAACCCTGGCTCGACAGCGGGGCCGTGCTTTGCTTTCTCTTAAACTTGATAAGTGCTCTGGTTTCTCCACAGATGGGCTTTTACATATCGCCCGTTTCTGCAGGTATTTTGTTCGTTGATTATGTACCGTTTCCTAGACATTTTATCATTCAATTGAACTTGTGTTCTTAATTCGATTGAATTTATTATGGGAAAAGTAAATCAAATTCGACCAGTAGGTGCTCTATATTCTCAAGAAAGCTTATTAGTTCATCTTATGTTGTTTATAGAAATAAGCGGTTCTTTTCATATTGTGTTGTTTGCAGATACTGATTTCTATGAAATTATTGCTCTTAAATACTTGTTCATTGGCACTAAGTGACTGAAAATTTTATCTTATAAAGCTCGAGTAGGGTGATAAGCTGCATGAGTTGATCCTAAAGATTTTTTAATGTACTAAATTAGGGAAAATAAAATTCAATATTGGAGGTTTACTAGGTTCTTTAATGGTGAAGTTCACTTATGAGATTTCCTTTTTCAGCAAACAATTGAGTGAGCGACTTAAATGACTGCTTTATTAGGGTCATTGTTATCTTGCCAAATGTCCTTGTATAATTCCTGGTGAGATTGCTGTCGCAGCCTAGAGAAAATTCTTGCCACTTGTAATTTTCTTTTCTATACTTTTATTTTTCTCCAAGGCATTCTAGTTTAGAGATGGATGATAGGTATGCCAGCAGTCTTGGATCAATGAGAAAAACAATGGATCAAGAAAGGAATCTTTGAGATCTGAGAACTAGCTAGAAGAATATGAGGGGTTTATATAATATGTTTAGAAGTGGGAGGCAATTTTAATTCGTCCTAAGAAAAATCTTCTGCTCTCTTTGGGATGATAATAGTGAGAGATCAGTACAGTCAACTTCACAGGTGAAACTCATAAGCTTATTGGTGTAAACTACACATTATTGAGCTTCTTGCACACTGATGACTTATTGCGGTGTCTACTGATAATAAGGATGGTTTAATTAGTCACTAGATTCTTTAAAATTATAAAAAGTGTATGTGCCTTCTTTTAATTGGTTGAATACGAGCTCGTGTATGAGACAAACAATTTAAGGTCTCTTTTACTTGATTTTTTCCTGTTTGATCTAGTTACTAGTTTCTTTACTAACAAATCCTATTGAAAATTGTTCTGGTTTCATTTCATTTGCCCATGCAAAGAGGTGATAAAATCATTTATAGGTCACAAACTTCAACGGTATTATGCTATTCCTAGTTGCATCAATTGGTATTAGGGTGTAAGAAAAATCTGCACAAATCAAAACAAAAAACAGACTAAAACCAATCTGAAATGGTTAGATCCTTTTGGGCCCAAATTAAAGAAATAGCCGAGTCCAAAATTGGCCCAAAATAATATGTTATATAGTTTTGTAATTCACTAATCCTAATCATATATCCAACATTAGTTTTATATTCATTTTTGTATTTATGTTTGTAACATTATCATTGATTAATATTTAATGATGTAATCTAATGTTTTCAATTATTACATAATTATTCATATTTCTTAATAAATTATAAATAATTTCATTTTAATTATAAGTTAATGTTAAATATTGGAGCAAAATAATCACATTCGAAATCGAAACTAGTAGTGAATGGTTTTGGTGTTTTTTCCTTTAAAAACAATATAAAAAAATTTGGGGCCCGGGAAATTACTGGAAACTGCCCCATACCATTTACACCCCTAACCAGTATTAGCTATAAATTAGTGAGTTATTGGCATTTTAACATGGTATGAAAAGTTGCAGTTTGGTATGTCATGCAGAATGTAAATGATTTTTTCCCTCAAACACTGGGATCTCCGTAGATGGACATTGTAATTATGTTGCTTGATAGGTTCCATATACCTTTGGTTATTTACTTTTGAAAATGCTTTATTTATTTGCATGCCCTGCATTATTTATATTGTAAAGTCTTGTGGTAAGTGTCTTGGGCATAAATTCAGTAGTTTCACTCTCTCAATAGGTACTCTTTAGGTATTGCTCATCATAACATAACAATTTTATTTACAATCTTGTCGAATGTTTCCAGGAATTTACAGACCCTCTTTCTAGAAGAAAGTTCTATCAGCGAGAATGATGGTGAATGGCTCCATGAGCTTGCTTTGAACAACTCAGTTCTTGAGAATTTGAACTTTTACATGACTGATCTTAACAAGTTTAAAGTTGAGGATCTTGAGCTAATAGCCAGAAATTGTCAATCATTGGTTTCTGTCAAAGTTGGTAATGACTGTGAAGTTCTGGATCTTGCCAGTTTCTTTCATGCTGCATCTAGTTTAGAGGAATTTGGTGGCGGATTTTTCAACGAGCAACCAGAGAGATATACAAATCTCAAATATCCTCCAAGACTATGCCGTTTAGGCCAAACCTATATAGGGAAAAATGAGATGCACATAATTTTTCCTATTGCAAAATCGCTTAAAAAATTGGATCTCCTTTATGCGTTTCTTGACACAGAAGATATTTGCCTGCTAATTCAGAAGTGCCACAACTTGGAAGTTTTCGAGGTAAAATGACAGGATATTTTCCTCATCTCCATTCTTTAAATTTCTTGATTCTTTTGTATGTTTGTTGAATTTCTGGATGTGCTTTCTTGGGCAGACAAGGAATGTGATAGGAGATGGAGGTCTGGAGATTCTTGCCCATTCCTGCAAGCGCTTAAGGAGGCTCAGGATTGAAAGAGGTGCTGATGGGCCAGGGATGGATGATGAAGGAGGTCTTGTTTCTCATAGAGGACTAACTGCTTTGGCAGATGGCTGTCCAGAACTTGAGTATTTGGCTGTCTATGTGTCTGATATCACCAATGCAGCTCTGGAGCATATGGGAACTCACTTGAAGAACCTCTGTGACTTCCGTCTGGTATTGCTTGATGGAGTGGCAAGAATCACGGATCTTCCACTTGACAATGGAGTCCGAGCTTTGTTAATGGGATGCGAGAAGATGCGGAGGTTTGCCCTTTATCTCCGTCCTGGAGGCTTAACAGATGTAGGCCTGGGTTATATTGGACAGTACAGTCAGAATATCCGGTGGATGCTTCTGGGGTGTGTGGGTCAGTCTGATGCTGGGCTTATCCAGTTGTCTAGGGGATGCCCCAGCCTACAGAAGCTTGAGATGAGGGGCTGTTGCTTCAGCGAGCATGCACTGGCAAAGGCTGTGATGCACTTGACCTCCCTGCGGTACTTCTGGGTCCAAGGCTACAGGAGTTCAAATGCAGGTCGAGATCTTCTAGCTATGGTCCGGCCATTCTGGAACATAGAACTCATCCCAGCCCGGAGAGTGATTGTCTCAGATCAGCTCGAAGAACCTATGTTTGAAGATCACCCTGCCCATATCCTCGCTTATTACTCACTTGCAGGGCCGAGAACTGATTTTCCTGACACAGTAGTTCCTTTGGCTACAGGAAACCTGCATGCTTTTTAGGGAAGATAGAGCCGTGTATAGTCGACATTTTGCCCACGTTTGAAGTCTTGCTGCTCCTGATTTGCTCGGTTAGAACGATGACCCCATTTTGCAGATTAATGTGCTGTGTCCTTCCATAAATTTGAGAAGGGTGGAGAGTGTGAGAGAGACATTTGATTTGTTTCCTTTAAATCTGATTCTTCATCTGCCCTCCCATTTTCTAACTCGTTTGTAGGCAATAATATTGTCCCCTTTGGCCCTCAAGCTGAGGATAAGCTTACTTTTGAGAATCTATATTGCTGGGTTCTGTATTGTCTGTACTGCGCTGAATGAATATTACTTGCTGAACTTGATTTTATTCGTGATGGGACAATATTCATTCCAGGAAAAACTAAATGTGTCTGGCTGCAATGCACAATCACGAGCCCCTCCAAATGGGAATGAAGGGAATGGTGGTGTTGATGGGCAGGTAATGAATAATGAAGGAGGTCTTGTTTCTCATAGAGGACTAACTACTTTGGCTGGCTGTCCAGAACTTGAGTATTTGGCTGTCTATCTTATTTCACCGATGTAGCTCGGGAGTATATGGGAACTCACTTGAACCAATGTAACTTCCGTCTGGTATTGCTTGATGGAGTGGCAATAATCACGAATCTTCCACTTCACAATGGAGTTTGAGCTTTGTTAATGGGATGCAAGAAGATGCGGAGGTTTGCCCTTTAACTCCGACCTGGAGATTAAACAGATGTAGTCCTGGGTTAACAGATGTAGCCCACATTCTCCAGAGCCGCATTGGTGATATCAGACACGTAAAAAGTTAAGTACTAAAGTTTTGGACAGCTATCTACCAAAGCAATTAATCCTCCACCTGAAACAAGACCTTCATCATCCATCCCCCGCCCATCAGCACCTCTTTCAATCCTGAGCCTCCTTAAGCAAGACCTCCATCATCCATCCCCAGCCCATGAATGAGCCCACACCTCCATCTCCAATCACATTCATTGTCTGAACAAGAAGAGCACATCCAGAAATTCAACAAACATACAAAAGAATCAACAAATTTAAAGAATGGAAGTGAGGACAATATCCTGTCATTTTACCTCAAAAACTTCCAAGTTGTGACACTTCTGAATTAGCAGGCAGATATCTTCCATGCCTAGAAATGCATAAAGGAGATCCAATTTTTTGAGCGACTTTGCAATAGGAAAAACTATG
Organism: Trapa bicornis; assembly: GCA_030064425.1. Taxonomy (NCBI): domain Eukaryota; kingdom Viridiplantae; phylum Streptophyta; class Magnoliopsida; order Myrtales; family Lythraceae; genus Trapa; species Trapa bicornis. The sequence continues at coordinate 13,797,290 of CM057753.1, read as the reverse complement.
TGCATCTCATTTTTCCCTATATAAGTTTGGCCTAACTGGCATAGTCTTGGAGGATATTTGAGATTTGTGTATCTCTCTGATTTCTCATTGAAAAATCCACCACCAAATTCCTCTAAACTAGATGCGGCATGAAAGAAACTGTCAAGATTCGGAACTTCACAGTCATTACCAACTTTGACAGAAACCAATGATTGACAATTTCTGGCTATTAGCTCAAGATTCTCAAAGTTAAACTTGTTAAGATCAGTCATGTAAAAGTTCAAATTCTCAAGTACTGAGTTGTTCAAAGCCAGCTCATGGAGCCATTCACCATCATTCTTGCTGATAGAACTTTCTTCTAGAAAGAGGGTCTGTAAATTCCTAGAAACATTTGACAAGATTATAAATAAAATTGTTATGTTATGATGAGCAATACCTAAAGAGTGCCTATTGAGAGAGTGAAACTACTGAATTTATGCCCAAGACACCTACCACAAGACTTTTCAATATAAATAATGCAGGGCATGAAAATAAATAAAGCATTCTCAAAAGTAAATAACCAAGGGTATATGGAATCTATCAAGCAGGCATAATTACAATGTCCATCTACCCCCAAACAAATGCAGTTAGGACCAGCATAGAGATCTCATTGTTTCTGACCTAGAAAATCATTTACAATCACTTCTCTAGGTCTTCAGCGCCCACTCCTTAATGAATGAAAATAGCTCAAGAAAGCAAGAGCTACCAAAAACCAAGGCCACCTTAAATTATGATGTCAAGTGGAAGACTAAAGTTGCATGATATATACCAAACTGCAACTTTTCACACCAAGCTAAAATGCCAATAACTAACTAATTTATAGCTAATACTGGTTATGGGTGTAAGTGGTATGGGGCAGGCAGACGGATTTTTCAGTAATTTCCCGGGCCCCAAAATTTTTTATTTTGTTTTTAAAGTTAAAAAACACACCAAAACTATTTAGAAAAATTAAAAAAAACATTCACTAATATTTTCAATTTTCGAATCCGGATGATAGTTTTGCTCCAATATTTAACATAAAATTATAATTAAAATGCAATTATTTATAAATTTTTAAGAAATATGAATAATTATGTAATAATTGAAAAACATTAGATTACATCATTAAAGATTAATTAATTATAATATTAAGAACATAAATACAAAATTGAATATAAAACTAATATTAGATATATGATTAAGAGTAGTGAATTACAAACAATATAACATATTATTTTGGGCTGATTTTGGACCCCGCTGTTTCTTTTATCTGGGCCCGAAAAGATTTAACCATTTGGGTAGATTTTTCTTACACCCCTAATACCAATTGATGCAACTAGGAATATCATAATACCATTGATGTTTGTCACCTAAAAATGATTTTATCACCTCTTTGTATGGGCAAATGAAATGAAACCAGAACAATTTTCAATAGGATTTGTTCGTAACGAAACTAATAACTAGATCAAACAGGAACTGACAAAAATCAAGTAAAAGACACCTTAAATTGTTTGTCTCATACACGAGCTCATATTCAACCAATTAAAAGAGGGCACATGCACTTTTTATAATTTTAAAGAATATAGTGACTAATTAAACAATCCTTATTATCAGTAGACACCGCACTAAGTCATCAGTGTGCAAGAAGCTCATTAATGTGTAGTTTACCCCAATAAGCTTATGAGTTTCACCTGTCAAGTTGACTGTACTGATCTCTCACTATTATCGTCCCAAAGAGAGCAGAAGATTTTTCTTAGGACGAATTAAAATTGCCTCCCACTTCTTAACATATTATATACATCCCTCAGATTCTTCTAGCTAGTTCTCAGATCTCAAAGATTCCTTTCTTGATCCATTGTTTTTCTCATCAATCCAAGACTGCTGGCATACCTATCATCCATCACTAAACTAGAATGCCTGGGAGAAAAATAAAAGTACAGAAAAGAGAACTATAAGTGGCAAGAATTTTCTCTGGGTTGTACTTTCCTGCGACAGCAGTCTCACCAGGAATTATACAAGGACATTTTGGCAAAATAACAACGACCCTAGTAAAGCAGTCATTTAAGTCTCTCACTCAATTGTTTGCTGAAAAAGGAAACCTCATAAGTGAACTTTAGCATTAAGGAACCCAGTAAACCTCCAATATTGATTTTTATTTTTCCTAATTTAGTACATGAAAAAATCTTTAGGGTCAACTCATGCAGCTTATCACCCTACTCGAGCTTTATAAGATAAAATTTTCAGTCACTTGGTGGGAATGAACAAGTATTTAAGAGCAATAATTTCATAGAAATCAGAAAGTATCTGCAAACAACACAATATGAAAAGAAGAGCTTATTTCTATAAACAACATAAGATGAACCAATAAGCGTTCTTGAGAATCTAGAGCACTTACTGGTCGAATTTGATTTACTTTTCCCATAATAAATTCAATGAATTAGAACACAAGTTCAATTGAATGATAACAGGTCTAGGAAAGGGAACATAATCAACTAACTAAATACCTGCAGAAACGGGCAAAATGTAAAAGCCCATCTGTGGAGAAACCAGAGCACTTATTAAGTTTAAGATAAAGCAAAGCACGGCCCCGCTGTCGAGCCAGGGATTCGAGATCTGAGTCCTTCACGATTATCCGGAAATGAAGGGACTTCAAGCAATCGAAAGAACGAGCGGGCTCCTGGACCCATGGCGTGACGTGTCCTCCCCAGTCCTCTGTAATCAGATTGAACATAGCGGCTCTCGGCTTCCCTTTCAGCTTCACGGACTCGAGATGCTTTAACCTCCCACTCAGGCGATCGGGGCTCGTAGTATAGCATGACGCTATTGTCACATGCTTCCTCGTGAAAGCATCAATCTCATACCAATGCAGAGTTGACTGCATATTCCCGAATTGGCCTATGGAGGAAGCCAATGCAGAGTTGACTGCATATCTGAGATGCAATAATTTAAAGGGATGGAAATCCAAGACAAAGATAAGAGTCTGAGTAGACTAGCCAGCGCACACAACCGCAGCCTTGAAAGAGATTGGGAGGAGGTGCAGCGGCCAATAGTGGATATCATCGAAGATTAAAATCAAGGGCCACCACATATCTAGCACATGAAAATGAGTTGCAACACATCTATCATTTGCAACCAATGGAAAGAATGGATTTTATTCATAATGTTATAGCTATGGTATCTTTTTAGGCAAAAATCTCTTACGTAAAATTTAAATGAAAAAATAATTCAAATCTAACCCATTGATAATATAAGACAAGCCACATGTTCACATCCGTGTAAGGATCAGCATTAAGTCTAATTGAGGCCTTCCCCGTTGGAAAGAGCAGCAGAAGACAGCAAGGGCAACATCGTCAAATTGAATCTTCTGCCATGCAGTTTTCGAACTTTTATGTTTATTAATTGTAAACGCCTCGTATGAATTCAATATGATGTGGGTGAAGATTGCTTTGTAGCGACTTTTTTACCACCTTGTTCTGTTATAATGGTTCAAAATGGAATCTCTCGTAATATTTGATAAACCTAAAGTTATGTATTGGAATTCTTATGGTGTATTACTTCCTGTATGTATAAGTAGTACTTTTAACATGTATCGGAGGATATTGACTTTATTTAAACTAGGTGTGGCAGCTACTTTGTTAATATGACTAATATTGAGTATTTAAGGAGGATAACAACTAATATTAAGTATTTAGGGAGGATAACAAGTTTATGATTATAGTAATTTTCTTTTTATTAATTAATAATACAATTGTTATTGAGAGTGATAAAAAGTTGCATGTGAAAAGAAGGTTTAGAAATAACAATCCTATAACCTCGTAATAAATAAAATAGTAAAAGTGTAATTTATATATAAAGTTTTAAAAGTTGTGTTACTTATAAATAAATTATTACTTTAAATTAAATATGTATTTAATAACTTATTAATTTATAGTATTGTTTTATTTGGTATTATAACTAATTAATTCACGTGTATAACTGAGAACATAAATTTAGTTTTTTTTATGTACGGCTCCGTTTACCGTCAGAATGATATAACACTTAGTTATATATTTTCGATACTATAGTAGTTGGTATCTCAATTCAGTAAAATTGTCAGAACCAAACATTTATATTATCACAATAATTTTATAATTTATTTAAAATTTAAATTTTTATAAAATAACTTTTCAACTCATATATTATACCATAAAATAATATCAATAACAAGTATTTATCTTGGATCACTTGTTACTAAATTTAAATATCTTGTCTCAAATTTTTTTATCCGTAAGTTTATTCTTCACTCAAACTATCTAATTCGTATATTTTTAGGGATGCAAATGATTATTGGAAACTTAGGGAATCAAAGTGTAAATAATAGAATTTAATAACTCAAAAGTGATTATTGGAAACTTAGTGATGCAAATGAGACAAAATGAAGTAAAATGACCTAAATAAAAAACATGAGAAACTTGGGTTCCCAAAATGGAGAGTTTTAATGTGTAAAAGAAAAATGATAATTTTACCCATTTTAATAATCAAAATGTAAAATTTGAAAAATTTAACTATATAAGTAGGAAACTTATATATTTTATGGAATTTTAGAAAATATAACAAAAAATTCGTATAACCTTTAATATATAATGAACGGGGTTAGTAAAAAAGGGTTTGTCGATGTAGGGGTCGAGCGAACCGAGCCTTAGGACAAAAACCATAATTTTATAAAATTACGGAGTGATGTACACGTGTCACATCCCGACCCGATTTTCAGGGTTGTATTCCAATAATAACCCACCACTTACACTCATACTAAAATAGTGGGATAAATTCACCAAATTTATACTGATAGGACTAATTCTCAAATTAAATAAATATATATAGTGAAAATTTAAAGTTTTATTTTATAAAATAATGCACCCAAAAGTTTATACAAAAGTCTCATCAATATAACAACCAAAAAGTATAAAATTGAAATTTTGTGTGCATCCTTCAAGATCAGAACCTCAATTTTCATGGAGTGATGTTCCAAATTTGTGCTTCTATAGGCTCCCCACGTTCATTTGTAATAGTTTTGTGTAGGGATGGACTCACAACTTAGTTACTAAGTTTATCGATATCGGGTCAATATATGAATTAAGACCCCCATATTTACTTGAAATATCTCACATATAATTTTTCAAATTTATTAATTTACTAAAATTTTCACGATAATAATATAGTTTTTTAACCTTTAGACTTATTGGTTTTTATAGGGGAACTCAGTTCCCATTTCTTATGAAAACCAAGCAACACACATAACATTATCATATACTCAATATAGGAGCATATATATAGTCGTGTCCCCTGAGGTCTCACATGCGAGAACTTCGGGCTAGGAGTGGTATGTGTGTGAGCCACATCTTCCTTAAATAAAGAACTAGGAATTAGAGCCATAAAATTTCAATAAAAAATTAAATTTTCGAAGGAATCAAGATTTCATAGAGTGATTAATTTGGGATGGGAAACAACCCAAAACCCCAATTAGCAAGTAAACCGGTCAATTGAGACAAGAACCGTACCAAATCGGATCAAACTGTACTAAACCAGATCAAACCGTACAAAACCGAATCAAACCGTACAAAACCGAATCAAACCGTACCGAACCGAATCAAACCGTACCGAATCAAGAGGAACCAGTTCGAAATTCTATTTTTCAAGGTGACCCAAAAATGGCAAATTGGTAAATTGAGTTCACAAACATTTGGGAAATAAATCTAGATTAATTTAAAAAATTTTAAGTTTTAGAAAATCGGTCAAATCGGGCTTAAACCGATCTATTTAAGTTTCAAATCATCAAACCTAGTTCAATTGGACTGGCCAATGATTCGACCAAGTCAATGGAGCGTATGCCAGGTCAACGCCAGGTCAGCCTGCACGACCAATCAGTGAACACTACGTGGACAACCGATTGATTTAAGTTTGGAAGTGTTAACTAATCAAAGAGTGATACGTGGCAAAAGTCAATTATCAAATTGACAAAAATCCACGTCAGTGAAACTGACTAATTAGAGGGCGACACATGGAAGGTGTGTCGAGTCAGCAAACGACTAGGACATATGAAAGAACCCGCTAATCAACAGATGACACATGGAAAAGCCACATTAGTTGAACCCAACTAATATTGAGATGACACGTGGCAATGGAGAATATCGCAATAAAGGAATATTAATATATTTAAATCAACAAATAAAAGAGCACCACGTGGTAAGTTCTTAATATTCCAATGATCAAACCCAATTAGAAGCCATGTCGACTCTAGCAACCAATAGGAGGCCACCACATGGCAGATCAAAGGATGACCTAGACCATGAGTTGGATTCCACGTTAGCAACTCCAGCCAATCACTATCCACCATGTGGAAGCTCAAACATGCACAGTTCACACGCGCACATAATGTCATTTTCAACTACCTGCCATATGCATAATCCATCGAGCATGAAAGAAAATATAACATTTTCATTTTTGGTGAGCAAATATTTGCTTCGACTTTGAGAGTTCTAGAGGAGATAGGCTCAACCAATTTAAAAACTGGTAGAGTCGATGGTCTTTGAGCTCCTCCCCTCCCATTCTCCTCACACATCAAATTCCTGAAACCTGTCCACTACTTAGTTTCTTGATGACCTCCATATCGAAGTTATGTAAAATGGCATTTTTCTTAACAAGAAAGGTCGACACAAGGTTCAGTAGATCCTAGAGGAAGTTCTTCACCTACCAGTAGCTTCCTTTTGGTTTGAGGACAACTAGAGAAGCCCCAATGAGGTTGCACAATGAAATAACTCCAGACTCCCCCACCATCCCTAGTTGTGCCCACATCCTCCCTATACTACTATGGTAAGTCCCCTCCGCCTTCGTTCACCAAAATTCCTAATATTGTGTCCAATTTATCCGAGCACTATTTCATTCAAATACAAACCACTTGAGCGATTGATTGAGGCATTGGTTGATCTAGGGAGATACCCCAGGTTGAGATCGAGCTTCCTCCATCGCCAACTCTCTCCGTCGTGCCCTCACCGATAAACTATAAAAGCTTTCTCTTTAGACCCCATTTTTTTGGCAAGACTCTGTTTTTAGCTGTTTCTAGGGCAAGTCAGGAAATTAAAAGCTTAAAATGGTCGTAAGGACTTAGTGAAGATGATTAGTGGCATGATAGGATTGAGTTGGGAAGAATTAAATATGTTTATGTGATGATCAAAGTTCGATGACTAAATTGAAATGTTAGAAAAGTTGAGGACTAAATTGAAAATAGGTATAAGTTAAGGATTTAAATGAAAATAAGAGATAACTTAGGGTCTTATGTGCAAATACATGATTGTAAACCCTGCCCTTTTGAGTTAAGGAAAACTGGGAAAAGAACCGGTCAAACCGAGTAATAAAATCAAACCGGTTCACAAACCCGATCATTTGGGAATGGGCAATTTGGAAATTTACAACTCCTGGGTGATCCAAAGGATTCATAAAACATTGGAAAAGAACCTTAGGACAAATTGGAAGAGAAAAACTAGACCGGTTTAGATGAACCAGATCCAACTAGATTGAACCGGTCAGGTTCTTTAGAACTGGGGAGAAGTCAACTACATGCCTGTAGTCTCCGTTTGCTTCGAGGGTCGCCAAAGAAGCACCTGCATGATGGAACAGTGAAGCAGCTTTGGCAGACCGAAGCTGCCCTATTTTGGCCGAGTTAAAATCGTCCAATTCGAGCCCTTCTCATGCCAAACTAAGCCCTCTCAACACTTCCTCAACCCTCCCACGGCCGAATTAGGACTGAAAGGTAAGCCAATTCGGCTCCCCTCTGCAATTTTCGACCGGTGCTAGAGAGAGAACCAATAGAATTTTGATGATAGAATTCTAACTCAATTTGGCATCAATTGATGCAATTATTGATTCTAGGATGAACCTTAGGATGAGAGCTATCTGCCTAGATCGAAAGCTTGGACCACCGTGCCCCTAACAGTGAGTAATTGAAGCATTCTCTCTCTATAGTCTGTTTTCCGGCGAAACTCCATTTGAGCTCATTCTGGTGTCAAAACTTGCGATTAAAAGTGCTATTGAATTGTATGAAGATGTAGAAACTCAATTTTAACTTCAATTTCAACAATTATAGGTGTTTAATTGGTTAATTTGATGAAATCAAATTCGATTGTGTTAGGAAGTTGAAATTGGGGAGGAAAATTTGAAGGACCAAGATGCAATTTTATAAAATTGAGGGTCAATTAGGCATGATAAGAGTGTTAGAGGGCCAATTGAGGAATTTTAGAATTTTTGGGGTGAAACTTACCATTTTTGTAAAGGAAGGGCAAAATGGTAATTTTGCAAAAGTTGGGGGGACCAAATTGGAAAATTGGGAAATTAAACACCCTTTTTGTTTAATCGAATAAATTGAGGCCCCAAGGGGAATTTTAAAAGTTTTGGGACGCAATTTGAGGTAAAACCGACATTAGGGACTTAAAGTTAAAGAAAAATAACTTTAGGGACATAATTGCAAATAAATAAAAGTTCGGTTACCACATTTTGTTTGGAATGAATGAAGGCTATTAGGTCGAGGGATAATGAATCAAGATGTTCATATCGTATAGGAACACGAAGCATCGGGAACGCTAGCAAGGACAAGCTCGCGTGAATACAAAGAACCGGTCTAGTGGAATTCATGACATTAACGGGTGAGTGGGCTTACTAACGTCATACCCAGTTAGGATGATAAGCACATTTTAAAGTTAAAAAATCACTTATCGATTGTGAGTGGGATTTTATATCATACCCGGCTGGTTATGATAAGTACCTTGAAATGGAAACCCACTGTTTAGTGGTATTTTAAAATAACAACTTAGAGAAGTGATGTGAAAATCAAGCAGAAAAACTACTTACTAGTTGTATGTAGATCATACCGGTTGGTGTGATGAAACTTTCTCGAAGGAAGTGGAAAACTTGTTTATCGGTTATGAACAGAGATGTCCTCATACTCGATTGGTATGATGGACAGTTGAAAACATATTTTTGTGGGAAGTGCTCTCCCCTGACTGTGTGCCAATGCTTAAACGATTTGGGAGACCTTCTTGATGGGAGCTCGAATAGCTCTTATAGGCCGGGGGCCTTGGTTTTGGAACTTGAGGGCTAATATGTCCGGTTTTGAAAATCTCGAATAGTGGGCCATAGGCTAGTGGGCATGAGCAGGTGCTCGTAAACAAACATGAGATATATTCCATAAAACTTTAATAAATGAATTGTTTGGCTATGGTACCAAGACAGGACCGACATACTCAATCAACTAGTGGTATTGCGACATGACAAGTCGACGAACTAGTTAAGACAAACAGTTGCAGGTTGAGTTGTGGGTCAGGGCCGTTGGACAAGTGGCACCACAAATTATATGGCATGATAAGTAAATATTGATTGTGCATACACTATGATTATGAGACCATTAAGACGCCCAAAATGGGTAGTGATGTGTCCTAAGGGCCCTAGACGACCTGGTGGGTATAAGGGCAGTTCATCATAGTAGGTGACCATGCAAAATTTGGAGTAACATCAAGCGCATGAGACGGGGGTGGGGATGGAATGAGGTCTCTGTCCTCATACGAAGACGGTGAATTGATTTCAGGATTGTGGGTTGGATGTCACCTACATCCACTCATTCTCAGGATAGAAGTGGACGTGCTTCTATATAAGTGGCTGGTAAAGTCGCTCCGACGCCACAAGTGGGTTCAATGGACGAGCTGACCTATAAATTTGTGTTTGACCTTCATGATGAATGATGTGTGTTGGGTGATGACATACTGTGATTAATAACAAATGGTGATGAAAACAGAGATTTGAAATGAAAGGATTTTTAAAAGAAAATAAGGAGTCTGGCACACTCCATTACAAATTTTTTCCCTAAAAGTTAAGTTTTGAAAACCCATTCTTTGAGTAGTTGTACTCACCCCTCTCTTATATCCTTTTCAGGTAGACCAAGCAAAACCTACCCAAGACCTCCTGTTAGTTACACCTATAAGATAGGTATTATTAATTTAAAATTTTATGTATTTTTTATTTATGCTATTCCAGGAAAGGTGCAGGTTTAAAGGATGCCTTACTCTTTATGGTTTATAAACAAGGGGTAACCCCTTAATAAATCGGGAGAGTGGCTGGTTGATCACGGGGATCCGATCAAACCGGGTCAGGGTGTGACAAATTAAGTGGTATCAGAGCCTGTTTCCTCGAATACATAATCAAGACTAGAAAATATAGTAACTAATAGGATTTATCTTAAAATTTTCAGATGGCTCTAAGTAAAAGAACCAAAGAAACTAGGAATGACTCTACTCAACATCTTGTCCTCGAGGAAGACAACTCTAGAAGCTTCCCAATGCCCGAGATATAGTAGAAGCCCCAAAAGGACCTAATGGGGAAATATCCAGTAACACCAAGGAGTACGGTGCTAGGACATGTTTGGGTCACAATCCTGTGTACAAAGGGAGCTAAGCCTAAAGCTAGGAATATTAGTATGAACATATAATCTTACTAAGGAGGATACTTGCCAAGAAAACCGTAGCTTCCTATCTATCCTGTGACTACTTTTTGTGATAGGGCTAAAACCCCAACCTTTTGTATTCCCCTATTAATGAAGTACTCAATTCTTAAATTCCTATCTCTCAATGATGTGATCTTGCTAGGAAAATTGCCCCAAGGAAAGTAACCAAACAAACCCACACTACCATAAAAACTAGGGAAATTTTCCATTTCAGTTAAGGAAATTGAATTAGAGAATTAAGAAACCCAGAAGGACTATTAGAATGACCCTTAGTAAGGATGACTCAGCAAGGAAACTATCAAGGTGTTCAACTCAAGAATAGCGAAGCACCAAACTACAAGCAACCCTTGAAAGACACAGAAATGCTTAAAGTCAAGAAGGAACGACATCGGTCCACACAAGAAATAACATAATATGGAATAAGAGAATAAGACAGGTAGTCAAGGACAGTTCCATACCTCGTGGACTGAGGGCAATGCCACATAAGGACCATGCTGACTATCGAAGTCCAAGGACACAAAATACTTGTAGGACCAAAGGCCAAAAACTGTGGAGCGAGTTAAGTAGGCTATTCACAAGGAGGTCAAGAAATAGCGATGTAAAGGAAGGAAATTCGAACTTTTCCTTAAGAAGGTCAACCGTAGAGGAATACCGCAAGAATAGAGGTAAGGTATATGGGAGGTATGCCTAGAATCCCCTTAGAAAGGGGCAAACACAAAAAACATCCTTTAGAAATGTTTGGGTAGGATACAGTAAGAATGGAGAAGAGAAGAAAGGAGTTACAAAAAGGAACTCTAGAGGGATGCATACGATTAAGTACCCTCTTGAAGGGATCATTGGTTGGCGGATGGACATAACATGGAGTGCAAGGTACCAATCCATCATTAGAAACTTCTTGAAAGAAGGATGTATCGGAGGCCAAGTCTGACATGCTTTGGAAGAGTAATAGAGCCAAATAAGATGGGCATGAAAGACAAGTGATACAACTATCTAGACAGTTTGATAATAAAAATAGTAGGAACGAGACAGTTAATGAACTGACCTTCGGGAGAACCATGGATTTAAACCACGACAAAGAAGGGAGATGTGAAAAGGCTAAAATGTTAAAAAAATGGATAAAGGAAATCCTTAAAGAAATCAATGACCAAGACTAGATTTACAATAAAAAAGCCATGAGATGGTTAAGTAAGCCTCTTGAAGGATGATTAAGGGATTTTAAAACTAGAGGGATGTGAGCTCTCCCTAGAAAGAAATAGACATGTACTGGGGTACGAGTGAGAATGAGGATGGAGTACGAAGGACGTATTCGTCGGATCTCAACAGTAAAGGTAAGCATGAAAGAATGGCATCAAGGAACATCATTTAATGTTATGTGCCTTTAAAGATGAATGAAAAAGAAATTACAAGAGAAAAGGGTAAGAATCCTCCCAAATATGGAAATCCTAAGAAAGGATACATGACCTAATAAAGAAGAAATGGAACCGGGTGACGAGAGGTGAGGAGACGAATTTGCAAATAAAATGCATGCTAAGGTGAAAGGAACCCAAGGAAGCATATTAAGAGAATCTAAGGAGTAAGAATGAGTGGACTATCCATAATAGGGTAATGAAGGAAAGAACATCCGATAAACATTAGAAAAGTAAGCCCTCCAAACAAAGATGGGGTTAAGGAGGAATAACCACAATTGGTAAGATAGATCATAGTCCACATGCGCATACGAAGCTTAAAGAGTGGACGAGTGAGCTTAGTGTGAAGTGCACGGAATGAGACTGAAAAATTGAAAGTATCTCCAATAAGGAATAAGGGATGAAACATAAGTTGTGGATAAAAAAGGACCCAATACGGGCAAATTCCCTAACATAGATAGGGGTGCAAAGAAAAGAAGAAAGAACCCTACAAGGAATAATAAGAAGGTTGAGCATGTAGCTCCTAAAAGGGAAGCCTCTATTGTGAGGGATATAGTAGAGCACGAAACTAGAAGAAGGGAACCTTCCCAAGCAAAGGAATCGACACATAGATTAAAAGTGATTATTTTAGAATGAAAAATCATAAAATGATTATGAGTAAATAAAAGTGGATTAAGGAATAAAAAAATTCTTGGATAAAGAACGCCAAGGACTTAAGAAGGAAAGAATCCCAACATGTTAATAAATCACATAGAAACCAAATAATTGGAACCGAAAAGACTCTATAAGGAAGTTGAGAAAGGACGAGTGGGTAAGGGGAACCCATACAGTTTTATAAGTTGATTAACTACCAAAAGAAAAGAGGGATGAAGTTATATAATCCCTGAGAGGTTGGAAAGTTGGGAATAACCCTAAAAGAGGTGGTTTGGAAATCTAATGGACATAGGGACAAAATCTAGAAAACGTCATGCTGTAAGGGGCAGGTAAACCCAACAGTGTCCCGAGGAAAATATGACTCAAAATAAGGAAGAGACAATTAATAGGCATGACATAGTCAAACATAAAATTTGGACTGAATTGTAATGAGCAATAGATGAAGGAAGAGTCGAAATAGGACAAAAAGTTGATGACAAGGAAATCCGTGAAAACAGGTACGTAATGCTCTAAAGGACGTCAAGCTAAGGGTTTCAACGACCAAGAGATTAAATAGACATGGGAATGGTTAGGTATCTTAGAACTTCCAATCCTGAGTATAAGACCTCAAAGGGAAAAATGTTGCTCTAAGTAAAGAAAGATGTGAATATAAGAATATATCATGAAGTAAGGTATGTCTAGTTATGATAAACTCCATGGAGGGAGTAAATAATATAAAGGAAAAGAAATTCCTTAAGTGAAGGGTGTAAAAAGGGTAAATTAAAAGAACAAGATAAGAGTTTGCATGTTAAGCAAATACCAAATGGACATCAAAGGAATTGGTTCCTCATGCAAGGTTGCTAATTAAGTTTTGGGGACAAAACTCCTAAAAGGAGGGGAGAGTTGTAAACCCTGCACTTTTGAGTTAAGGAAAACCGAGAAAAGAACCGGTCAAACCGAGTAAGAAAACGGAACCGGTTCACAAACCTGATCATTTGGGAACGGACAATTTGGAAATTTACAACTCCTGGGTGATCCAAAGGATTAACAAAACCTTGGAAAAGAACCTTAGAACAAATTGGAAGAGAAAAACCAGACCAGTTTAGATGAACCAGATCCAACTAGATTGAACTGGTTTATGAACCAAGTCGGTTCATGAATCGGAACCGATAGAGAAAGGGCAAACTGAGAAATTTATGGATCCTGATTGACCTACAAAGTCCCAAAAGTCATGGAAATGGACTTGAGAATGAATTGGAGATGAAAACCAAACCGGTTTAGGTGAACCGGATCCGAACCGGATTGAACCGATTTGGATTGGTTTGAACTGCCATTGAACCGGATTCTAAATTCATTTTTCTAGGTTTCTTAAAAAATTCAAATTTGAGATTTGAGGCCACCATTGGATAGAAAATGAATTTAGAAATTTTTAGATTTGAAAAATTCTGTCTAATGAGGGGGTGAACTGGCCGGTTTATGCTTTGAATCCGGTTCAGACTGGTTTGGTATGGTTCGGAATAGTGTGACCTTCTTCCTTCAGATGACAACACTTTCACTCGCCGGAAAATCGCGCATCACTGGCGAAGCTGAGAAGTCTCCAGCCAGGGAGTTTTAGACAATGAATGAATGTCATTAAGGCACCAATTGAATGACCAAGAAGTCCCCGAGCTTTCTATATAAAGACTCCCTTCCCATTCATCCTCTCCACATTTGAAAACTCCATTATCTCTCAACTGCAACATTTTTCGGTGAAGCTCGGACCAGAGCTCTGACTTGGGCACTTTTCTAAGTCAAGCAAGATGAAGTCAGGTGCTTTAGAATCGGGGAGAAGTCAGGTACATGCTTGTAGTCTCCGTTTGCTTCGAGGGTCACCGGAGAAGTGCCGATGTGATGGAACAGTGAAGCAGCTCGGTAGACCAAAGCTGCCTTATTTTGGCCGAGGTGAAATCGACCAATTCGAGCCCTCCTCATGCCAAACCAAGCCCTCCAACGGCTGAATTAGGACTGAAAGGTAAGCTAATTCGGCTCCACTCTACAATTTCCGACCGGTGCTAGAGAGAGAACCAATAGAATTTCGATGATGGAATTCTAACTCAATTCGACATCAATTGATGCAATTATTGATTCTAGGATGAACCTTGAGACAAGAGCTATCTGCCCAAATTGAAAGCTTTGACCGTCGTGCCCCCGACGGTGAGTAATTGAAGCTTTCTCTCTCTATAGTCTATTTTCTGGCGAAGCTCCGTTTGAGCTCGTTTCGACATCAAAACTTGTGATTCAAAGTTCTATTGAATTGTATGAAGATGTAGGAACTCAATTTTAACTTGAATTTCACAATTATAGGTGTTTAATAGGTCAATTTGATAAAATCAAATTCAGCTGTGTTAGGAAGTTGAAATTGGGGATTTTCAAAAATCCGAAGGACTAAAATGCAATTTTATAAAATTTAGGGTCAATTGGGCATGATAAGATTATTAGAGGGCCAATTGAAGAATTTTAGAATTTTTGGGGTGAAACTTCCCATTTTTGTAAAGGAAGGGTAAAATGGTAATATTGGAAAAGTTGGGGGACCAAATTGGAAATTTGGGAAATTGAACCCCCTTTTTGTGAAATCGAATAAATTGATGTCCCAAGTGCAATTTTAAAAGTTTTGGGATGCAATTTGGGTTAAAAACGACACTAGGGACTTAAAGAAAAATAACTTTAGGGACCTAATTGCAAATAAATAAAAGTTTGGTTTTCACATTCATTTGGAATGAATGAAGGCTATTAGGCCAAGGGATAATGAACCAAGATGTTCATATCGTGTAGGAACATGAAGCACTGGGAACGCCAACAAAGACAAGCTCACCTGAATACAAAGAACCGGTCTAGTGGAATTCACTACATTAACGGGTGAGTGGGCTTACTAAAGTCATACCCGGTTGGGATTATGAGCACAATTTAAAGTTAAAAAAACCACTTATCGGTTGTGAGTGGGATTTTATATTATACCTGATTGGGAATGATAAGTATCTCAAAATGGAAACCGACTATTTAGTGGTATTTTAAACATCACTACTTAGAGAAGTGTTGTGAAAATCACATGGAAAATCTACTTATCAGCTGTAAGTAGATCATACCCAATTGGTATGATGAAACTTCCTCGAAGGAAGTGGAAAACCCGTTCATCAGTTATGAACGGAGATGTCCTCATACTCAGTTGGTATGATGGAAAGTTGAAAACATATTTTTGTCGAAAGTGCTCTCCCCTGACTGTGTGCCAATTCTTAAATGATTTGGGAGACCTTTGTGATGGGAGCTCGAATAGCTCTTATAGGCTGGGGGCCTCAGTTTTGGAACTTGAGGGCTAATATGCTCGGTTTTGAAAATCTCGAACAGTGGGCCATAGGCCAGTGGGCATGAGTAGGAGCTCGTAAACAAACATGAGATATGTGTCATAAAACTTTAATAAATGAATTGTTTGGCCATGGTACCAAGACATGACCGACATACTCAGTCAAGTAGCGGTAGTGAGACATGACATGTCGATGGGCCAGTAAAGACAAATAGTTGCAGGTTGAGTTGAGGGTTGGGGCCGTTATACTAGTGGCACCATAGATTATATGTCATGATAAGAAAATATTGATTGTGCATGCACTGTGATTACGAGACCATCAAGATGCCCAAGAGGGTAGTGATGCATCCTAAGGGCCCTGGACGACCTTGAGGGTATAAGGGCAGTTCATCTTACCAGGTGACCATGCGAAATTTGGAGTTGTATCAACCGCATGAGACCGGGGTGGGGACGAGATGAGGTCTCTGTTGTCATGCCCCAACCTGGTTTGGTCGGATCCCCATGATCAACCCACCACTCTCTCGGTTTATTAAAGGGTTTCCCCTTATCGTAAACCATAAATAGTAAGGCGTCCTTTAACTTGCACCTTTTTCCTGTAATAGCATAATCAAAACTGTATGAAATTTAAAACTTTACATACCTGTCTTACAGGCATCTTAGTTGACGGTCTTTAAGGGGAGGCTTTTCGGGATTTCCTGAAAGGGATATAAGGGAGGGGGTGAGTACGACTACTCAGTGAATGGGTTTTTAAAAGTTTTTGACATTTAAGAAAAATATTTATATGGAGTGTGCCAAACTCCTTTGTTTTCAAAAATCCCATCATTTAAAAATTTGGATTTTTCCATTATTTCTTAGTTACCACGGTGTGTCATCACCCAACACACATCCTTCATCATGAAGGTTACACACATTCGCAAGTCAGTATCACTACTGAACCCGCTAGTGGCTTTGGAGCGACTTTTCCTGCCACTCGGAAAGAAGTACGACCACTTCTACCCTGAGAATGAGTGGATGTACGTGACATCCTACCCACAATCTCGAAATCACTTCTTCATGTCCGTATGAGGACAGAGACCTCATCCTGTCCCCACCCCGGTCTCATGCGCTTCCAGATTTCGCACAAACACCTGGAACAACGAACTGCCCTTATAGCCACTAGGTCATCTAGTGCCCTTAGGACGCATCACTACCCCTCATGGGCGTCTTGATGATCTCGTACTCAGAGTGCATGCACAAAAAATGTTTTCTCATATTGCCATGTAATCTGTGGTGCCACTAATTCAACAACCCCAACTCTTAACTCAACCCGCAGTTGTTTGTCTTGACTGGCCCGTCGACCTGTCATGTCGCACTGCCGCTAGTTGACTGAGCATGTCGGTCCTATCTTGGTACCATGGCCAAACAATTCACTTATTAAGTTTTATGGCACATATATCATGTTCATTTACGAGCTCCTACTCGTGCCAACTGGCCTTGGGCCCACTGTACGAGATTTTCAAAATCGGGCATTTAGCCCCCAAGTTCCAAAATCGAGGCCCCCGACCTATTAGAGCTATTCGAGCTCCCGTCGAGAAGGTCTCCCAAATTGTTTAAGCATTGGCACACAGTTAGGGGAGAGCACTTTCGACAAAAATAGGTTTTTACTGTCCATCATACCGACCGGTATAAGGACATCTCCGTTCATAACCGATGAACGGGTTTTCAACTTCCTTCGAGAAAGTCTCATCATACCAACCGGGTATGATCTACTTACAATCCGTAAGTATTTTTTTTTCGCATAACTTTCACATCACTTTCTCTAAGTAGTGATGATTAAAATAGCACTAAAGAATGGGTTTTTATATCGAGGCACTTATCATCCCCAACCGGGTATGATGTTAGTAAACCCACTCACCCGTTAATGCCGTGAATTCCACTAGACTGGTTCTTTGTATTCACGCAAGCTTGTCCTTGTTGGCGTTCCCGGTATTTAACGTTCCTACACGATATGAACAACCTTGTTCATTATTACTCGGCATAACAACCTTCATTAATTAATGAATGAGAAAACCCAAAGTTTTAGTTATTTGTAATTAGGTCCCTAAAGTTATTTCTCTTTAACTTTATGTCCCTAATGTCGGTTTTCCCTCAAATTGAGTCCCGTAACTTTTAAAATTTATCGTGGGACCTCAACTTATTCAATTTCACAAAAAAGGGTTTTAATTTTCCAAATTTCCAATTTGGTTCCCCAATTTTTCCAAAATTACCATTTTGCCCTTCTTTCACAAAAATGGTAAGTTTTCCCCCAAAATTTCCAAAATTCCTCAATTGGTCCTCCAACATTATTTTCATGCCCAATTGACCCTCAATTTCATAAAATTGTATTTTGGCCCCTTCAAATTTTGAAAATCCCCAAATTTTCCCCCAATTTCAACTCTTCAACACTACTGAATTTGATTTCATCAAATTAACCATCAAACACTTCTAATTATTGAAATTGGAGTTGAAATTGAGTTCATGTATGTTCATACGATTCTAAGAAACTTTGAATCGCAGATTTTAACGTCGGAACGAGCTCAAATGGAGCTTTGCCGGAAAGTAGACTGTAGAGAGAGAAAGCTTCGATTACTCACCGGTGAAGGCACGACAGTCCGAGCTTTCGATCTGGGCAGATAGGTCTCGTCCTGAGGTTCATCCTAAAATCAAGTATTGTATCAATTGATGCAGAATTGGATTAGAATTTCATCATTGAAATTCGGTCGACTCTCTCTCTAGCACTGATCGAAAATTATAAAGGAGAGCCGAATTGGCTTACCTTTCGATCCTAATTCGGTCGTGGAAAGGCTGAGGAAGTGTTGGGAGGGCTTGGTTTGGCCTGAGGAGGGCTTGAAATGGCCGATTTCAGCTTGGCCGAAATAGGGCAGCTTCGGTCCGCCGGAGTTGCTTCACTATTCCATCATGTCGGCCCTTCTCCAACGATTTTCGGATTGACTGGAGTTTGCTATCAGATAGCTGTGTTCTCCCCGGTTCTAAAGAGCCCGACCTTTGTTCAAGTCGAAGCTCTGGTTCGAGCTTTACTGGGAAATGGAGCAGTAGAGAGAGAGAGAGAGAGAGAAGTGTTCAGGTGTGAGGAGAATGAAATGGGGATGACCTCTTTATATAGTCGTAAAACTCGTATATTAAATGGGCAAGATTTATTACTAGTATTAATATTGCTATAAATTATTGGTATTAATTCCAATAATTTAATTTTGGTATTAAATTATTTGTATTAATTCCAATAATTTAGGTATTAAATTATTGATATTAACTTTAATAATTAAATATATATTAATTGATGGCTATTTATGATAAGTCGTACGTTTGCATAAAAATTTTTGACCGTAATTTCAGGTTACAAAAAATCATACTTCTTAGGAGGTCACCCATCATCACACTACTCTTAAGTAAGCACGCTTAACTTTGAAGTTCTTAGGGAATCTAGTTCACCTAAACCAATTTGGTTTTTGTTTTCTAATTTGTCTTAAGTTTCTTTTCCAATGTTTAATAAATCTTTTGGATCAACCGAAAGTTGTAAATTTTCATATTTCTTATTCCCAAATGTAAACCGGTTTGGTTTTCTTATTCGGTTTGACTGGTTCTTTTCCCGGTTTTCCTTAACTCAAATGTGCGGGGTTTACATCTGTCCTCATACAAACACATAGAATTGAATTCTGGATTGAGGGTCGGATGTCGCTTACATCCACTCATTCTTAGGGTAGAAGTGGACGTGATTCTATCTAGGTGGCCAGTAAAGTCGCTCCGATGCCATAAGTGGGTTCAGTGGATGGACTAGCCTACAAATGTGTGTTTGACCTTCATGATGAAGGATTTGTGTTGGGTGATGACACACCGTGATTAATAAGAAATGGTGATGAAAACAGAGATTTGAAATGAAAGGATTTTTGAAAGAAAATAATGAGTTTGGCACACTCTAATACAAATTTTGTTTTCCTAAAAGTTAAATTTCAAAAACCCATTCACTGAGTAGTTGTACTCACCCCTCCCCTATATCCCTTTCAGGTGGACCAAGGAAAACCTACCCAAGACCTCCTGTTAGTTACATCTGTAAGAATGTATGATTAATTTAATATTTTATGCAGTTTTGATTTATGTTATTCTAGGAAAGGTGTATGTTTAAACGATGCCTTACTCTTCATTGTTTATAAACAAGGGGAAACTCGTAATTAACCAGGATAGTGGCGGGTTGATCACGGGGATCCGACCAAACCGGGTCGGGGCGTGACAATGATATTACGGGGTCTTATGCAAATTCTCTTTTATATCCAAACTCTTGTAGGA
Source organism: Trapa bicornis (assembly GCA_030064425.1). Classification (NCBI taxonomy): domain Eukaryota; kingdom Viridiplantae; phylum Streptophyta; class Magnoliopsida; order Myrtales; family Lythraceae; genus Trapa; species Trapa bicornis. The sequence goes on along the minus strand of CM057753.1, from coordinate 13,777,072 downwards.
ACCGTTCATCAATGTACCTGTTCAAAGGACCGCACTAAATATCGAGAATCCATTCTGGTAGAACACGTCACAATATATTGATGAGTGGGATTTCTATCATTGGGTCCAATTGGACCAATGACCCATACACTAATAGCATGAGCAACTAAAATTTATTTTTAAGGAATATATTCCTAGATAACATGAACCCTACATAAATCATTTTTGGAATATATTGTTGATATGAGAATGAAGCATGTATAGCCCTAATATGAGCATGAAGCCCGTATAGCCTTGATATGAGAATGATACATGTATAGTCTTGATATCAGCATGAATCACATATAGTTTTGATAATGTTGTTGAAATGGGCCCAAGACTATCGTTTTAAAAAAGAAGTGGGCCAAGGCCAGGTTTTGAAAATACTCATTATTTGGGCCTAATGGAAATGGAAGTGGACCTTGCCCTATAGATAATATTTGTGATGATTTGAGGCAAACCATAATGATAAAAGACTAGATCATTGGTTATGTGAAATGAGTCATGCCCGATAATTTCTATTGAGCTAGAATAGAGTCTCGCCCCATAAGAGCTTATAGAATAATGACAATGGATTAATGGTTAAATTATACATGCATATGTTTGTTGAGTGGGATCATTAGATACTTGGTATGTGGTAATGATGATTCAATAAGATGTTGTACAACAAGGTCGAAATAATGGAAGTCATGCTAGTCAAGTATGTCAAGGGCCCCTAAAGTCCTATGTGCACTAGACCTTGGCGGAGGGGAAAGGGTCTCATCCCTCAATAGTGGACAAACCCAATTTTTGTTTGTGTCCTGAGCAATGGTGCTCACGCACACAATCTGGAATGGACACCTTGGTCCTTATAGGTGAGTGGTTGGTATAGGTGCTTCAGACTAGAAGTGAGACAAAAGGGAATTATGTTCTGTGATCATGTGATCCCTCCATGATGGAGTGAATATTTTGTGATATGTGTGCTTAATATGAAACCCACATATGGCAACCTAAATATCTTAGTAACAAAACCATTGTTCAATATTTCCTAAAATAACCATATAAATATGGTGAATATTAACCCTAATACCATGTTGTTAATAAAAATCCACTCATTGAGTTGTGAACTCACAACTCTCCCTAAACCCATTTTAGGTAGTAGATATGTCTAAGAAGAAACTAGAAACCGTTATACAATCCTGGTATGCCTCACTGTAACACCGAGAATCCCAAACTAGAAACCAAGCCGAACCAAATTGGGAACTAAGGCAAGCCAAGAAGGAAAACCATACCCAAGATGTCACACTCTTATTCGGTTTAGTGGAAATCCTGTGAACAACTTGCCACTCCTCCTAGTATTATGGTAGAGGTCACCTCTGTTATTATAGTATTGGTAGGAGCAAGTCATAAAATAAAGGGTAAAATAGTGCATCATATATATTTTCCAAAAATATGCTGAAATATATATAGTGTTGTACATAAATATGTAAAAGGGATTATCGTACCTATTTAGTAGTTCACCTTCAAATGTCCTCCTTGACATTCTGTGCCCTAAAAGGGAAAAGGAAGGGGGGGAGTCTACAACTCAATGAGTAGGGTTTACTAACATTGTGACTTTAGGTCTATAATTTAACTAATACTTCAAAATATACAAGGATTTAATTTTCTTCATAAACCAAGGGTTATGGTTAACCATTTTAAAACAAGCTATGACTTGTTTAATAAATGAAAACTTTTCTCATAGTTTTCTCAGCTTGTATCCAACAAGCAAAATACTTTCCTTCCTAGTTGGAATAACTTTTAGGTTTATAAAGTTTCCCATAGGTTTGTACCTAAATCACTTTTCTCTTGGTAAAAGGATTTTCACGACTTGTGTTTCACAAGCCACAATAGGTTTCTTCCCATCTGGAAGAACTTTTCCTTTTCATTAAGAAAAAATGGATTTATATAACCTGATAACCAAGCTATGACTTGTATGATCTTTTTGGAAAATGATTATAATTTAACTTTACTGCTTGTTCCCACAAGCTTAACGTATGTTTCTTCCTAGTTTGAAGAATTTTCATAATTTATTTATGGTAGATCTACCAAAATTTGTATCATACAGACACACAAGAACCCTTTTCAGTAAGGGATCATACAGTTGCATGACAGAAGTTATGACCTCAATCTATCCCACTAGTGGCCCGAAACATTTTTACCTTCCATCCTATTGAAAGGTCACAACCTCCACCACATTATATGTGTGAGTACCATTGTCCAATCACTAGATATTATTGATTCTTCTGTCCACTATTGAGGGATGAGACCTCTCCCCCTTCTTCATTGGTATCAATGCACATGAAGCTTTCAGAGCTTCATGACATACTAGAATAACATAATTGCCTTTGTGCTAACCTTACTGTCCAGCAACCCTTAGAACAAACACTACCCCATACCGGGCATCTCATTGGTTATGCACGATTGCAATCACATACAATAGTATTTTGATTTAATACCTTTATCTTTGTGCAACTAGCCCAATAGGCTGCGACCTAGCTTCAACATAGTAGCTTCGGCAAGCATTATCAAATTGTGATAATTTTGAACAGACTCTTATATCATAACTTATTTATAGGACTGAACCTATTTTCTATTAGTATTGGGCCCACTGGTACAAGTTTTCAAAACATGGCCTTGGGCCCAATTCACTTTTCAAAACTGTGGCCTTGGGCACACTTGCACAAAACTAGATCTAGCCCACCAATGTCCATCACACACCTCGCCCATTTCCTGCATTGATGGTCGGACTAGACCATATTCCTTGAAGTGTATCCATACACTATTCAAGGGTTGTCCTATTAACTTACTTCATTCTTTCTTCAAAAATATAATTCCAAAAAGTTTAAATCGTTTCACATAGTGAGGTGATTATATTTTTAGAAATACAATTTTATGATAAAGCATGCTTCCAAGTATGTGTCATTGGTCCAATCAGACTCAATGTTAGTAATCCCACTCATTGAGATCTGTGACTTGTTCGTCCTGAACAATATTCCAATGACTTGGGTCGGATTCTCGATTGTAGATCAAGGTCTTCCTTTTGCACCTAAATGATCACGGATAACCGATCCATCAAATATCTGATATTTAAACTTAGTTTCCTATGTTTTCTTTAATTATGCATAAGTCCCTAAGTATATTTTCTTGACAAATAAATTCTAAAATATTTGCCATAATTCCCTCAATTTTACTTTATTTTCAATTTCCCCCTCAAATAATTTTATTTAATATAAAATTATTGAAAACTATAAATAAAGCATTTTAACTACTTTTAATTGTAATTAAATTTCTCAAAAATTATTTGAATTCTAATTATGCCTCCTAGTTCATTTAATTCCTCAATTGATTCTCAAATTTTATCAATTGCACAAAAATCCTCAATTCGCCCAATTTCTCAAAATTTAAACTTTAACCTCCAAAATCTCATTCTATCAAATTGACCAACTAAGCTTGGTTAATTGTGTCATGTCATACTGCTAATCATCTCCCCTATCTCTCCATGATCATTCTATACTTTGAATCATGCAAATTAGCCTAAAAAAGAGCTAAAATGGAGCTTCACCGGAAAAATACTTCTAGAGAGAGAAAGCTTCGAATTCTTACCAGCAAGGACGCGATTGCCGAATGTCCTGAGTTGAGAAGTTAGCTCTTGTCATGAAGATTTTTCGTGAATCAAATATTATCTCAATTGGTGCCCTAAACATGTAGAATTTGACTAGCAAAGTTTAAGTGGTTTCTCTCTCTGTAAATTTATTATTTCAACGAAGGTGATAACAATTGCTTACCTCTAGAGCATAATGAGGACTAGACTCAGCCGTAGAGAGTCGTGGAGGGTCGACCTAGCTTTAGGAGGTCTGAGGTGGCCGGAATTGAACTAAAAAATTTCTGCTTATAGTCGATTTCTAGAGTGACGGTACTGTGCAAGCTCATTGATGTTTCTCCGGTGATCCTTGAGCTGAAAGGAATATGTAGCAAGGTAGAGGACTTCATCTCGGTTCTAGGGTACCCAAACTCACATTTAGAGGTGGAGAAAAGTGTCAATGTCGGAGCTCTGGTTCAGGGATGGTAGGAAACTAGAATAGTTCATCTTCTTCGAGCTTTCGAGGGATGGAGAGGATGAATGGAAGGGAGACTTTTATATAGGGATCTTGGGGACTTCCATTCCTATTCGGTCATCCATCAGTCAACCATTAACTCTCCAATTGACTTCCATGTCAGAGATATTTATTGACCACTGGAGTAATGGCGACCTTCCTTCTTCTCTGCCGTTCATAAGTTTGGAGGAAGAAGACGACACTCTGTGTGGGCATAAGAGCTACCATGTGGCACACAATGATTGGCTGGTTTTACTAATGCGGTTTCCCACTCAGCGTATAAGTCGTTCGTTACCTCGTTGACTGACCACGTGGTGACCTCCCATTGGTCGCTCTCTCCTATGTGGCCACTAACCGAAATCTAGTTATTTGTTGACCGTGACACGTGACATCCCCTGATTGGCTGATTTAAATTCATCAGTTTCCCACATGATGCACTGTGCCATTGCCACATATCAACCTTTGATTGGTTGTGGCCATCTGATGTGGCTTTGCCACGTGTCGACCTCTAATTGGTTGACCGTTCTCTAAAATCCTAGTCGGTCATTGACCTGACACCTTTGCCATGTGTCAACTCCTCATTGGCCAGCTCTGTTGACGGGCTTCTCCTCGATTGATCATTTAATGAGGACATGTGTCACTCTCCCATTTATTAGTCTCCAGTGACGTGGATTTTCTTCGTGTGAATTTTGACTAGTGACACGTGTCACACTCTGATTGATCAGCGCTTTCAATCACTGACTAATCGGCTGACTAGGTGTACTTCACCAAGTGTCATGTGTGCTGATTGGGTGCTAACCTGGTAGGTAGTCCGTTAACCGTCTGGATAGTTGATGTCACACCCCAACCCAACTTGTTTGGAACACCATGATCAGCCTACCACTCCTACTTGTATTGAATTACACCCATTATGGTACTGATAGGAGTCAAGCGTAACCTAAAAAAATATTTTCAAAATAATTTGTAAAATATTACGTTTTCTAATAAGACATACAAAAATATAATTATGGCATAAGGCTTACCAGTGAATGTCACTTCCAATCCGGTTTGGTTGGAACCCCATGATCAACCTGCCACCCTTTCCCATACTACATTAGTATTTATACCAAATAGACCGGGGAAAGTAAATGCATAGAAGTACACGTGTTTTCCATAACAAAATTAACAAAAAAAACTAAGAATTTACTTGTTCACAGTACCTTTGACTTGCTCCCCTAGATTCCGCTTTTCTTGACAGGAAATTTTTCCTTAAAAATGGTTTAGGGGAGGGGGTGAGTTCTACACGAGCAGGTGTTAGGGTGACTGTTTCATAAAGACAAAAAGAGGGTTATAGTGACTTTCCTTCTTGTTTACGAGTTTAGAGGGTTTAACTCCTCATTAGAACAATGTTCTAATATTTTCCCATTGCTCGAGTTCGGTTTAGCATATAATCACACACGACATTTATCACAAAGGGTTCACACATTCACAAAGCAGTCTCCGACTGCTTCGCTTGTAGTGACTTTACTGACCACCCTAGAAGGCGATGATACCTTATACCCCAAGTCTGTGTGAGCATTAATTACCCAGTCCCCAAACTTGAATTTCTCTGTGTCCGCTATTGTCACACCCTGACTCGGTTTACTCAGACCGCCGTGAACAACCCACCACTCTCTTGGTTCAAAAGGGGTTTCCCCCTTCTTTAATTCAAGAGGAGCTAGGCGTAATCTCAACTTTGTTCCCTGGAATAACATATATCAAATAAAATGCAAGCTTAAGAAAAATTAAGCATACCTGATAGAGGGTAAGGCTTGGTTGTATCCCTAGTTATTTCTCCAATTCCTTAAAAGGGATAAAAAGGTGGGTGAGTTTCTACAACTCAGTGAATGAGTATTTTAAAAAAAATGAAGTTTCAATAAAATAGTTTTTAAATTGGAGTGTGCTCGACTCTTTATTTTCTTTTAAAACATTTACCCTAAAATCTCGGTTGTCAAAGCCATTTCTCATCTTTAATCACAAACGGTGTGTTTATCAACCAACACACATCTTTTATCATGAAGGGAACACACATTCATAGAGCAACACATCCACTACACCCACTTCTAGCGTCTGAGAGTCTTTACTAACCATCTAGATAGAAGTCCATCCACTTCTACCTTGAGAATGAGTGGATGTATGCAACATTCGACCCTTAATCTCGTAAAGAAAAACTCTGTGTGTATATGAGGACAAAGACATCATCCCGACCCTACCCAATCTCATGTGCATGAAGCTAAGTTGAGCTTCTGTGACTGTTGGGATGACAACCTACCCTTATCTCCACCGTATCATCCAGTAGCCCCTAGGACACATCACTACCCCTCTTGGGCATCTTAAAGGTCTCGTACCTCAGTGCACGCACAAAACAATAGTTTTCCTGATAAGCCATTTAATCTTTGGTACCACTAGCCTAACGGCCCCGACCCTCAACTCGACCTACAGTTGTTTGTCTTGACTGGTCCATCGACCTGTCATGTCGCACTACCGTCAGTCCATCAAGTATGTATGTCCGATCTTGGTACCATGGCCAAAAATATCATTCATTTCAAGTTTTCATGGTTTAAACTCATGTTTGTTTATGACCTCCTGCTCGTGCCAACTAGCCTTGGGCCCACTGTACGAGATTTTCAAAATCGAGCATATTAGCCCCCAAGTTCCAAAACCAAGGCCTCCGACCTATTTGAGCTATTCGAGCTAGCATTAAGAAGGTCTCCAAAAACTTTTAAGTAGTGGCACACAGTCAGGGGAGAGCACTTTCGACAAAAATAATCTTTTAGCCGTCCATCACACCAACCGAGTATGAGGACATCTTTGCTCATAATTGATGTCACGCCTCGACCCGGTTTGGTCGGATCCCCGTGATCAACCCGCCAGTCTCCCGGTTTATTAAAGGATTTCCTCTTATTGTAAACCGTAAAGAGTAAGGCGTCGTTTAACCTGCACCTTTTCTTGGAATAGCATAATCAAAACTGCATAAAATTTAAAATTTTACATACCTGTCTTACAGGCATCTTAGTTGACGGTCTTTAAGGGGAAGCTTTCTGGGATTTCCTATAAGGGATATAAGGGAGGGGGTGAGTACAACTACTCAGTGAATGGGTTTTTAAAGGTATACTTTTAATTTTTAAGAAAAACATTTATATGGAGTGTGCCAGACTCCTTTCTTTTCAAAAATCCCTTCATTTAAAAATTTAGGTTTTTCCATTATTTCTTATTTACCACGGTGTGTCATCACCCAACACACATCCTTCATCATGAAGGTTACACATATTCGCAAGTCAGTATCACTACTAAACCCGCTAGTGGCTTTGGAGCGACTTTTCCTGCCACCCGGATAGAAGTACAACCACTTCTACCCTAGGAATGAGTGGATGTACGTGACATCCGACCCACAATCCCGAAATCACTTCTTCGTGTCCGTATGAGGATAGAGACCTCATCCTATCTCCACCCCGGTCTCATGCGCTTGGCGCTACTCTAGATTTCGCATAGACACCTGGAACGACGAACTGCCCTTATAGCCACCAGGTCGTCCAGTGCCCTTAGGACGCATCACTACCCCTCATGGGCGTCTTGATGATCCCGTACTCAGAGTGCATGCACAAAAAATGTTTTCTCATATTGCCATGTAATCTGTGGTGCCACTAGTTCAACAACCCCAACTCTCAACTCAACCTGCAGTTGTTTGTCTTGACTGGCCCGTCGACCTGTCATGTCGCACTACCGCTAGTTGATTGAGCATGTCGGTCCTGTCTTGGTACCATGGCCAAACAATTCACTTATTAAGTTTTATGGCACATATATCATGTTCATTTACGGCACCTGCTCATGCCAACTGGCCTTGGGCCCACTGTACGAGATTTTCAAAATCGGGCATTTAGCCCCCAAGTTCCAAAACCGAGGCCCCTGGCCTATCAGAGCTATTCGAGCTCCCATCGAGAAGGTCTCCCAAATTATTTAAGCATTGGCACACAGTCAGGGGAGAGCACTTCTGATAAAACATATGTTTTCTCTATCCATTATATCGCCCGGTATAAGGACACCTCCGTTCATAACCGATGAACGGGTTTTCAACTTCCTTCGAGGAAGTCTCATCATACCAACCGAGTATGATCTACTTACAACCGATAAGTAGTTTTTCTGCATGATTTTCACATCACTTCCTCTAAGTAGTGATGTTTAAAATACCACTAAATAGTGGGTTTTCATACCGAGGTACTTATCATTCCCAACCAGGTATGATATAAAATTTTCACTCACAACCGGTAAGTGGTTTTTAATTTTAAGTTGTGCTCATCATCCCAACCGGGTATGATGTTAATAAACTCACTCACCTGTTAATGCTGTGAATTCCACTAGACCGATTCTTTGTATTCACGCGAGCTTGTCCTTGTTGGCATTCCTGGTATTTCACGTTCCTACACGATATGAACAACCTTGTTCATTATTACTCGGCATAGTAACCTTCATTCATTTCCAATGAATGAGAAAACCCAAACTTTTAGTTATTTGCAATTAGGTCCCTAAAGTTATTTCTCTTTAACTTTAAGTCCCTAATGTCGATTTTTCCTCAAATTGTGTCCCGTAACTTTTAAAATTTATCCTGGGACCTCAATTTATTCAATTTCACCAAAAAGGGGTTTAATTTCACAAATTTCCAATTTGGTCTCTCAAATTTTCCAAAATTACCATTTTGCCCTTCTTTTAAAAAATGGAAAGTTTTGCCCCAAAAATTCCAAAATTCCTCAATTGGTCCTCCAACATCATTTTCATGCCCAATTGACCCTCAATTTCATAAAATTGCATTTTGGCCCTTTGAATTTAGAAAATCCCCAATTTTCCCCCCAATGTCAACTCTTCAACACTACTGAATTTGATTTCATCAAATTGACCAATGAAACACTTCAAATTATTGAAATTAGAGTTGAAATTGAGTTCCTGCATGTTTATACAATTCTAAGTAACTTTGAATCGTAGATTTTAATGTCGAAACGAGCTCAAACGGAGCTTCGCCAGAAAACAGACTATAGAGAGAGAAAGCTTTGATTTCTCACCGGTGAGGGCATGACGGTCCGAGCTTTCGATCTGCATAGATAGCTCTCATCTTGAGGATTATCCTAGAATCAAGAATCACATCAATTGATGCAGAATTGAGTTAGAATTTCATCATTGAAATTCCATCAGTTCTCTCTCTAGCCCCGGCCGAAAATTGCAGAGGGGAGCTGAATTGGCTTACCTTTCTATCCTAATTTGGCCTTGGGAGGGCTGAGGAAGTGTTGGGAGGGCTTGGTTTGGTCTGAGAAGGGCTCAAAATGGCCGATTTTAGCTTCGCCGAAATAGGGCAGCTTCGGTCCGCCGGAGCTGCTTCACTGTTCCATCATGTTGGCACTTCTCTAGTGATTCTCGGATTGTCTGGAGTTTGCTATTCGGTAGTTGACTTCTCCCCAGTTCTAAAGAGCTCGACCTCTCCTTTCGAGGCTAAGAAAAATGTTTAAGTTGCTTATTCCCAAATGTAAACCGGCTCGGTTTTCTTATTCGGTTTGACCGGTTCTTTTCCCGGTTTTCCTTAACTCAAAAGTGCGGGGTTTACAATCGATGAACGAGTTTTCTACTTCCTTCTAGTAAGTTCATCATACCAACCGGGCATAATCTACTTACAACTGTTAAGAAGTTTTTTCGCGTAATTTCCACATCACAAGATTTAGGTGTGATGTTTAAAATTCCACTTAGTAGTGGGTTTCCATTTCTGTGGTGCTTATCATCCCAACCGGGTATGATGTAAAAATCTCACTCACTCGTTAATACTGTGAATTTTTCTTAATCGGCTTTCTTCTCCTCATGAGCTTTGTCTTAACTAGTGTTCCCGATACCTCGTATTCGTACACGGTATGAACATCCTTGTTCATTATCCTTCATTCATTATGAATGAATAAAATACGCAACTTTTCAAATATTTGCAATTTGATCCCTAAAGTTCCTTTTCCTTTACTTTAGGTCCCAAATACCAATTTTCCGCAAAATTGTGCCTTGAAACTTTAAAAATTTACTTTGAGGCCTCAATTTGTTCAAAACTACATAAAGGGGTTCAAGTTTCCCAAATTCCCAATTTGGTCCCCAATTTTTCCAAAATTACCATTTTGCCCCTACTTTACAAAAATGGTAAGTTTCGCCCCAAAAATTCCAAAAATTGATCAATTGGTCCTCCAACATTTTTATCATGCCCAATTAGCCCTCAATTTAGGAAATTGCACTTTAGTCTCTCAGATTTTTGAAATCCCCAAAATTTCCCCAATTTTCACCCAATTTCAACCTTCCAACTCAGTCGAATTTGATTTCATCAAATTGACCAATCAAATGAGTTTAATTGTTTAAATTGAAGTTATATTTGAGTTCCTACACCTCCATATGATTCAATTGCACTTTGAATTACCCAATTTGATGCCGGAACGAGCTCAAATGGAGCTTCGCTATAAAACTAAATGTAGAGAGAGAAAGCTTTGAAAGCTTACCGTCAAGGGTGCAACAGTCCGAGCTTTCAATTTGAGCAGATAGCTCTCATCATGAGGTTACTCCTAGAATCAAGAATCACCTCAATTCATGTCGAATTAAGGGAGAATTTGGTCAATAAATATTTGTCGGTCCTTTCTCTAGCACCAATTAGAATTCACAAATGGGAGCCAAATTGGCTTACCTTTCCACTCTAATTCAATCGTAGGAGGGTGAGGAGGTGTTGGAAGAGCTTGGTTTGGCTTGAAGAGGGCTCAAATTGGCTGATTTCAACTCAAAAGAAATAGGGCAGCTTCGGTCCACCAGATCTGCTTCACTGTTCGATCACGCCGACGCTTCTCTAGCGACCCTTGGAGCAATTTGAGACTACTAATGTGTTATTAACTTCTCCTTGAGTCTAAGGAACCTAACCATGCCTTCTTTGGCTAAAAAAAAGATCCTATATCAGAGCTCTGGTTTGAGCTTCATCAGAAATCTGAGTAGCTGAGAGAGAGTGAGATTTTTAGGTGTGTGGAGGATGAATGGAGAGGGGCACTTTATATAGGGAGCTTGGGGACTCGACGACCATCCGTTTGGCACCTTAATGGCAATCATTGATGGCTTGAAATGTTCTAAATGAAAATGTTTCCTCTTTGCTGGTGCTGATTCAATTTTTCGGTCAATGAACAGTGCTATCATCTAAAGGAAGAAGACAACACTATTCGGAACTAGACCGGACCGGTATGAACCGGGTTTAACGCTTAAACCGGTCAGTTCATGCCTAATTCAATCGAGTTTTTCTAAATTAAAAATTTGTAAATTCATCTAAATTCATTCTCTATCCAATGGTGGCCTCAATTCTCCAATTTGAATATTCTAAACTACCTAAAAAAATGAATTTAGCATCCTGCTCAATAGTGGTTCAAACCGGTTTAATCTGGTTCATCTTAACCAGTTTGGTTTTCTCTCCCAAATTGTCCTAAGGTCCTTTCCAAGGTTTTTATGACCCTTTGGGTCACTCAAGAGTTGTAAATTTCCCAGTTTGCCCATTCTCTAATGACCAGGTTTGTGAACCAATTCAGTTTTCTCACTCAATTTGATTGGTTCTTTTCTCGGTTTTCCTTAACTCAAAAGGGCGAGGTTCGCATCTCTCCCATCCTTTTAAGAGTTTTGTCCCCAAAACTTATTTCACATCCTTTGTACTGGAATGAACCTTCATTGACATAAATTTTGTAGTTTATCGACCTATAATGTTCTCGGTTGTTTTCGTTTATCCCTTATATCACATACTTAAAATTTTCTTTTCATTAACATCCCTTTCTCATTCCATGGAGCTTACTTTGGCTAAGCATATCTCACTAGAAGGCTTAAAGTCATATCCTTAAATTTATATCCTTCGTTTTCCCAAAGCACTATTTCTTCATTCCAAAATCCTTTACTTAAGGTTTCAGGATTAGGAGTTCCAAAATATCCAATCCTTCTTACAGCTGATTATTTTCTTTACTGTTGACCTTCTTAGCTTAGTGTCCATTCCAGCATCACGTATATACTTCCACAGTTGTTGGTGTTATCACCTTTTCATCCTACATTAATCCTTCCCTCATTCTTTGGTTATTACTTCTTCGTTCCACATTTTAACGCATGACCTCGTCATGCTTTAATCATAGACTCTTTCTTTCTTACGTCATTCCTCATTCCCATTGGTGTCCTTTCTTTTAAGGACTCTTTTTCTTTCTTAATCCATTATTACTCACATGTGACCATTTTACAATTCTCCTTTTTGATTTAGTTCCTTCCTTACTAGTACGACATCTTTTGATGTTGTCTTCCTACTTACCCGTTACTTGGATTTTAACTTATCCCTTGGACCTTCATGATTTCTTCCCTTTTGTATTTGATCATTTCATTTCCAACAACTTGTCTTTGAGGAGCTTATCTTCTTTCCCATTCCGTTGGTCCCATTTCCTCCTAGTTGGGACACATATGTTTTCCAAGGTTCCCTTCTTTGGTAAGTTTTGATTTAGTTCTTTCCTTACTCGTATGACATCTTTCGATGTTGTCTTCCTACTTACCCATTACTTGGTCCTTCATGATTTCTTCCCTTTTGTATTTGATCATTTCATTTCCAACAACTTGTCTTTGAGGAGCTTATCTTCTTTCCCATTCCGTTGGTCCCATTTCCTCCTAGTTGGGACACATATGTTTTCCAAAGTTCCCTTCTTTGGTAAGTTTTGATTTAGTTCTTTCCTTACTCGTACGACATCTTTCGATGTTGTCTTCCTACTTACCCGTTACTTGGATTTTAACTTATCCCTTGGACCTTCAAGATTTCTTCCCTTTTGTATTTGATCATTTCATTTCCAACAACTTGTCTTTGAGGAGCTTATCTTCTTTCCCATTCCATTGGTCCCATTTCCTCCTAGTTGGGACACATGTTTTCCAAGGTTCCCTTCTTTGGTAAGTTTTACACTTCTTTTCTCCCGAAATTTTCCTTCTAGTTTTACCATTGCGAATGTCTAACCTTAAATGACATTCCTTGACGCCATCTTCTTCTAATTACCTTTACCCTTGAGATCCTACGAGTACTTCTCATCTATTTCACTTCATTCTCACTTGTTACCAGTACGCATCTATTTCTTTGAGATGGAGTTCACATCCCCTTTGTTTCACAATCTCTTGTTCATCCTGCAGAAAGTCTATTTAACATTTCATAGCTTTCGAGTCATTATTCTGGTCTTAGCCATTAATCTCTTTAAGGATTTCCTCTTCTCTTATTTCCCAAAGGTTTGGTCTTTCCATCCTTTTCTTATTTACTGGAATTGTGACTTTCACAAGGGTTAGTTCGTTAACTGCCCCCACCCATTTTATCCTCTCAGTTTAATTGTTTTGAGATGATTGTCTATCAAATCTTCATGTCCTTAATATCCATCCCTTTGGCTTATTTTGACTATGATCCTTACTACTTTCCCATCTTTCTTGGAGTATAGTTTATTTCCTATAGGATCTAGTTGTTATGGATTATTTCCTTCAATTGGATTCGTCTAAAATCCCTATTTGGTTCCCTGCTCTCTTGCAAGTAGATCATGCTTGGCCTTCTAGGTATTTAATTAATCACCTATGTCCTTTAATGAGGTCCTAGTTCCTGCTCCAGTTTATTATATCTCATCTGTTGATTACCTTAGCTTGAAACTTCTTCCTTTCCACGATTCCACTTCCTATCTTCATTCTTCTTCTAGGGACACCCATACTGGGATTTTCACATTCATTTTCTCTACTGCTCCTTCAAAGTTCTCTCTGTATTCCTTTTTGTTTCACATCCTTATCTCCAAACAAAGTCCCTTATTACTATCGAATTCATAAGGATGTGTGTCCTAACTCCTTCCCAATATTGGTAATATTCCCGGGGTTTCTTTCTATTGTACTTCTTTCCTTTCTCTTCTCCCTGTCATGTCTTACTTGTCTTAACATCTTTAGTACTCCACCTAACCTCCCTTCTTTCTTCCCGATCAACTTCCATTCCTTTAGTTTTCTTTAGAATAGTTTATTTGTTTTTTTTACTCTTATCTTTTGAACCTTTCCTTAACTCCGTAGACTAATCCCATGTTCTTTAATGCTCACTTCCTTTTGTTCTAACTTCTCCTTCCTTCCCTTAGTTGGGATTTGTCTTCCTTGGGTGAACTCTAAGAGTTTCTTTCTTCCCAAGTTTCATTGTACTTAATGAAATAACCTATTTTTCCTTCCTTGGGTGATTTTCGATCCTTTTATGTTGATCTTTATTAGCACACACTCATTGTTTGAATTTATCAAGGAAACTCAGAAGTTTTATCAAGAAGAATTTAACTTCATTCATTCAAGAAATTTTCTTGCCATTCTTGGCTTATTATAGAAATTTTCTACCTGCTAATCCCTTGGGGTCATCCCACGGTTGTGGGATTCTTTATCAGAAGGCTTTAAGAAACTAGTTGGGGTCCACTCGTATTCCCTTATGGAACAAATTTCATGTATGTCCTCCAATCCGTACCGCTTTAGTGCCTCTACCTAGTACTCATAGGTCCACTTCATCCATTGGGAGGGATTGAAGTTGGGCTGAGTAGGTAGGGGTACTCGGTGGACTTTCATTATGGTGGCATACGCATCCTAGTAGTTGTCTCAAGCCTCCTTCTTGGTTGGATTCCTCTCCGGTTGTTATGGGACTAGAGGAGGGGTTGGGCTCCTAGGAGGAGGTACCGACTCCTCTTGTCTTGGAGGAGGGTATGTGATGCCTTCTAGTTCCAATAAGGCTCCTACCAATTTTCGGTAGTCTTCCACCATGTCCTTGGTACTCTTTTCTCACCTTTTAATAATCTTTGAACGGCTTCCTCCCTTGGGTTGGGTGTCTTTTTTAGGGTTATGGGTGGAGGATTGGATTTCACATCGAACTTCCTAGGGATTCTCCTCCCTACATGATAGTTAAAGTTTGATTAATGTTAGGGTATAATATTGATAATGTTTCAAAGAAACTTAGCTCTGATACCACTCAAGTTATCATGCCCCGATCCAGTTTAGTCGGATCCCCATTAACAACCCGCCGCTCTCTTGGTTCAAGAGGGGTTTCCCCCTTCTTTAATTCAAGAGAAGCCATGCGTAATCTCAACTTTATTCCCTGGAATAACATATATCAAATAAAATGCAAGCTTAAGAAAAATTAAGCATACCTCACAGAGGGTAAGGCTTTGTGATATCCCTAGTTATTTCTCTAATTCCTGAAAATGGATAAAAAAAGGTGGGTGAGTTTCTACAATTCAGTGAATGGGTATTTTAAAAAAAAATGAAGTTTCAATAAAATAGTTTTTAAATTAGAGTGTGCTAGACTCATTTTCTTTTAAAACATTTTATCCTCAAATCTAGGTTTTCATAGCAATTTCTCATCATTAATCACAAATGGTGTGTTTATCAACCAACACATGCCTTCATCATGAAGGGAACACACACATTCACAAGATAGCAAGTCCACTGCACCCACTTGTGGCGTTAGAGCGACTTTCCCAACCACCTAGATAGAAGCCCATCCACTTCTACCCTGAGAATGAGTGGATGTACGCGACATCCAAACCTCAACCCCGTAAAGAAAAACTTCGTGTCTGTATGAGGACGGAGACCTCATCATGACACCACCCCAGTCTCATGCGCATGAAGCTACGTCGAGCTTCCCTAACTACTGGCACAACAATCTACCCTTATCTCCACCATGTCGTCCATTAGCCCCTAAGATGCACCACTACCACTTTTGGGCATGTTGAAGATCTCGTACCTCAGTGCATGCACAAAACAACAGTTTTTCTCAAAAGTCATTTAATCTTTGGTGCCACTAGTTCAACGGCCTTGACCCTAAACTCGACCTGCAGCTGTTTGTCTCAACTAGTCCGTTGACCTTTCATGTCGCACTATCGCCAGTCCATCGATTATGTCGATCCTTTTTTGGTACCATGACCAAACATATCATTCATTTAAAGTTTACACGAATTAAACTCATGTTTGTTTATGAGCTTCTACTTGTGCCAATTGGCCTTGGGCCCACTGTACGAGATTTTTAAAATCGGGCATATTAGCACCCAAGTTCCAAAATCGAGGCCTCTAGTCTATTTAACTATTCAAGCTCCCATAAATAAGGTCTACCAAAAAGTTTAAGCAGTGGCACACAGTCACGGGAGAGCACTTTGATAAAAATTATATTTTAGCCGTCCATCACACCAATCGAGTGTGAGGACATCTCCGCTCATAATCGATGAATAGGTTTTCTACTTCCTTCAAGTAAGTTCATCATACCAACCATGTATTATCTACTTACAACCATTAAGTAGTTTTTCTACGTAATTTCCACATCACTCCATTCAGGTGTGATGTTTAAAATTCCACTTAGTAGTGGCTTTCCATTTTCGTGGTGCTTATCATCCCAACCAAGTATGATGTAAAAATCCCACTCACCCGTGAATGTTGTGAATTCTTCTTAATCGGCTTTCGTCTCTTCATGAGCTTTGTCTTAGCTAGCGTTCCCGGTACCTCGTATTCATACACGGTATGAACATTCTTGTTCATTATTCTTGGGCTTGATAGCCTCCATTCATTATGAATGAATAAAATACCCTTAAGTTCTTTTTCCTTTACTTTAGGTTCCAAATGCTGATTTTCCCCAAAATTGTGTCCTAAAACTTTAAAATTTTACTTTGAGTCCTCAATTTGTTCAAAATTACATAAAGGGGTTCAAGTTTCCCAAATTCCCAATTTGGTTCCTAAAATTTTCAAAATTACCATTTTGCCCCTACTTTACAAAAATGGTAAGTTTCACCCCAAAAATTCCAAAAATTGACCAATTGGTCCTCCAAAATTTTTATCATGCCCAATTGGCCCTCAATTTAGCAAATTGCACTTTAGTCTTTCAGATTTTCGAAATCCCCAAAATTTCCCCAATTTCAACCTTCTAACTCAACCGAATTTGATTTCATCAAATTGACCAATCAAATGAGTTTAATTGTTTAAATTGAAGTTATATTTGAGTTCCTACACCTCCATATGATTCAAATGCACTTTGAATTGCCTGATTTGACGCCGGAACGAGCTCAAACGGAGCTTCGCTAGAAAACTAAATATAGAGATAGAAAGCTTACCATCAGGGGCGCGGCAGTCCGAGCTTTCAATCTAAGCAGATAGCTCTCGTCCTAAGGTTACTCCTAGAATCAAGAATCACCTCAATTCATATCGAATTGAGGGATAATTTGGCCAATAAAAATCTGTCGGTTCTCTCTATAATCGATCAGAATTCACAGAGTGGAGCCAAATTAACTTCACTTTTCGCTTTAATTCGATAGTAGGAGGGTTGAGGAGGTGTTGGGAGAGCTTGGTTTAGCCTGAGGAGGGCTCAAATTGGATGATTTCAGCTCGATAGAAATAGGGAAGCTTTGGTCCACTGAAGCTACTTCACTCTTCGATCACGTCGATGCTTATCTAGCAACCCTCAGAGTAATTGTTGACTACCACCGTGTAGTTGACTTCTCCCTGAGTCTAAGGAACCCAACCACACCTTATTTGGCTTAGAAAAGACCCTATATCAGAGCTTTGGTTTGAGCTTTGTCGGAAAACTGAGTAGTTGTGAGAGAGTGAGGTTTTCAGGTGTGTGAAGGATGAATGGAGAGGGGCTCTTCATATAAGGAGTTCAAGGACTCGTCAGCCATCCGTTTGGCACCTTAATGACAGTCATTAATGGCCTGAAACATATTGAATGGAAATGTTTCCTCTTTGCCAGCGCTAGTTCAATTTTCTGGTGAGTGAACAGCACTGTTATCTAAAGGAAGAAGATGACACTGTACTGGACCGGACCGGTTCGAACTGAATGCTTAAACCAACCGATTAAGGCCTGATTCGACCGAGTTTTCAATATTAAAAATTTTTAAATTTTTCTAAATTCATTCTCTATCCAATGGTGGTCTCAATTCTCCAATTTGAATTTTCTATGCTACCTAGAAAAATGAATTTAGCATCCGGTTCAATAATGGTTCAAACCGGTTCAATCTAGTTCAAATCCGGTTCACCTGAACCAGTCTAGTTTTCTCTCCCAAATTGTTCTAAGGTCTTTTTTGAAGATTTTTGTGACCTTTTGAGTTACTTGGGAGTTGTAAATTTTCCAATTTTCCTGTTCTCTAATGATCGAGTTTGTGAACTGGTTCAGTTTTCTCACTCTGTTTGACCGGTTCTTTTCTCGATTTTCCTTAACTCCAAAGGGTGAGGTTTATAGCTATGGTGGGATGAGACCTCCCCCCTCCAACCTTGGTCTCAATGTGCATGAAGCTTCTCTAAGCTTCGAGACTTACTAGACGACAAAACTTTTCTTATACTCCCTGAGTCATCTTATAACCCTTAGAACAAACACTACGCCTTGTCGGGCGCCTCGATGGTTCTATATCTCAGCATGCACAAACAAAAATCTTTAAATTTAAACCTTTATCTTTGGTGCCACCAGCCCTACAATTTCGATGACCCGGCTTCGGCTCGTTAACTACCAGCCAACGAGTTCGACGACCCGACTTTGGCTTGGTAGCTACTAGCCCAATGAGTTCTAAGATCCAACTTCATCTGGGTGGCTTTATCACACAACTTAACCATTTTTTGTGAATATCCATAATGATTATAAATCAAGATTTTATCTTCGTGTGTAAGCGTGTTCCCATGGGCCTTGGGCCTACTTCACGAGTTTTTCCAAAAATGGGCCTTAGGCCTTATTAGTTTCAAAACCGAGGCCTCGTGCCCATTAAAGCAATTCAAGCTCTCATTAGAAACGTATTCCAAAAAGTTTAAGCAGGTTCACACAGTCAACGGAGACTATTCCTGGAAAATGGTTTTCAAATAGAAAATGTGCTAATCATCCCAACTGGGTATGATGTTGGAAATTCCACTCATCCAGTAAGATGTAACTCGTTTCCAGCGAAATCTTGGCCGACTACGTGCTCCTCTGCATGAGTCCTGGAATCGCCCGTCTTACATGGTCCAAGCATTCACATTAGAAAAATTGAAACGAAGGGTCTCATACTTGTACTTATGAGCACCTAGGTCCTTAATTATACCTCAATTACAATAAGGTCCCTAAAGTTCATAATTTTTCCTTCATGTCCCTAATGCTCAATTTATCTTTAATTATGTCACTAAGGTTTTTAATTTCCCTCTTAGGTCCTTAATTTTTCCAAAATTACCAATTGGTCCTTAATTTCTTCAAAATTTTCAATTGGTCCCCAATTTTCCTCCAAAACACCGCTTGGCACTCAATTTCATCCAAATTAATAATTGGCCCTCAATTGGTAGTTAATTTAAGAAGAGTCTCCCTATTTTCCTTTAATTACAATTCGACCCCTAATTTTCTAAAAATCCCCAAATCGCCCAATTTTTCCAAAAATTGCACTTTGACCCCCCGAATTCTCATTTCATTCAATTGACCACTTAAACTTGTTTAATTGCCCCATATCATGCTGCTAATTATCTTTCCCATCTCCCTACGAGTATTCTAACCTTTGAACAACATGAATTGACCCACTTTTGAGCTCAAATGGAGCTTCGTAAGAAAAGCTTTCTAGAAAGGGAAAGCTAAGTTTTCTTACCAGTAGAGGGGCGACGATCAGAGCTCTGTATAGGGATGGCTTGTGCTCATTTTGGGGATCCTCCTAGGATCAACAAATGAGTTAATTAATAGTAGGAGCAAGGTCAATTTGATGAGAGAATGTTTCGTGCTCGAGTTTCTACAACCTTACCATTATGATGAAACTTGGTAGAATTAGCTTACCTTCTAGGTTCTAAGGGGTCGAGGGTCCGTCGAGGAGGGCGATGAAAGGTTTGGACGAGCTGCAAGAGGTCAGAGGTTATTGGAATTTGACTTGGGTAAGTCAGCTTCTTTACAACCACTGGAGCATCAACATTATTTGAGCTTGCTGATGCTCATACGATGGTCCTCAGACCGAATGAAAGGTGCATATGGGTGGAGAAATTCCTCCTGGTTCCAAAGACACCAAATGTAGCTTCAAAGGTTGTGGAAAAGGCCAATATCAGATCTCAGGTTTATTCCTTGCCAAAAAATGGAGCACTTCTTCATCTTCACTCAGTTGTTAAATGAAGAGGTTGAGAGGACGGGTGCTCTTTATATAGGAAGCTCGAGAACTGATAGGGCTACCGACCGACATAGGACTCGGCCCCAGACTCGTTCGCCAATGGTTAAGTCGAAGCATTTTCTAGGTCATGAGAGACTACCCCTTTCTCCCTTCCCTCTTCTGTCAGCTTTCCAAAGGAGAGGTGACACTGTGTTGCACATGGGAGCTTCACACGTGCGGGCTTGCCATGTAGCACTCCATGATTGGCTGGCTTTGCTGATGTGACTTCCTACTCAACAACCTAGTCAGCCTTTGACTCACTGATCGGACACGTGGCAGTCTTCCATTGGCGGCTCGTTCCAACATGGTTATTGCAGTGTTTGGTCAGCCATTGAACGTGACATGTGACATCCTCTGATTTGCTGATTTAAATGTGTTAGATTTCCCTCCTAACACACAGTGCCACTACCACGTGTCAGCCTCTAATTAGCTAAGGTCATCTGACGTGGCTCTACCACATGTTAACCTCTGATTGGTCGATTGTTTTTCCAATATCCTTTTCAAATACTGATGTGGCATTCTTGGCACGTGTCAGCTCCTCATTGGTCAGACTTGCTGACGAGGCTTCTCCTTAGTTAACCATTGACTGTTACACGTGTCACTCTCCTATTGGTCAATCGTCGCTATGGTGGAATTTCCACCTTTGACCGTTGACCAATGACACGTGTCACACTCTGATTGGTCAGCGTTGATTGAGCGATTGATGAGGTGCACTTTGACATGTGTCATGTGCTGATTGGTCATGCCTACTAACAAGGTGTTGACCTAGCAGCAGTTCGTTGACCAGCTGGACCGTTAATTGGCCCGTACGACTGGGTTCAATGACCTGAAATAAAAAATCGATCAGTTCATGCCTGATTAGTCTGGTTTTCACAAAATTAGAAATCTCAAAATTTTTCTAAATTCAATTTCTATGTAAAACCCGCCCTTTTGAGCTAAGTAAAATAGGGAAAAGAACCGGTCAAACCAAGTGGGGATTCAGAACCGGTTCACAAACCCGATCATTTCTGAACGGGCAATTTGGGAATTTACAACTCTCGGGTGATCCAAAGAGTTCATTAAATCTTGGAAAAGAAACTTAAGACAAATTAGAAAACAAAAACCAAATTGCTTCAGTTGAACTAGATTCCATGACAACTTTAAAGTTAAGTGTGCTTGCTCAAAAGTAGTGTGAGGATGGGTGACTTACTGGGAAGTATAAATTTTTTTTGTAACCCGAAATTTCGGTCAAAAATTTTCGAATGTACGACTTATCATAAATAGCCATAAATTAATATATATTTAATTATTATAATTAATACCAATAATTTAATACCCAAATTAAATTATTGGAATTAATACCAAAATTAAATTATTGGAATTAATACCAAAATTAAATTATTGAAATTAATACCAATAATTTATGTCAATATTAATACTAGTAATAAATCTCTCCCATTTAATACACGGGTTTTACACCTATATAAAAAGGTCATCCCCATTCATTCTTGATGGGAGCTCGAAAAGCTTTGATAGGCTGGGGGCCTCGATTTTGGAACTTGGGGGCTAAATGCCCAATTTTGAAAATCTCGTACAATGGGCCCAAGGCCAGTTGGCACAAGCAAGAGCTCATAAACGAACATGATATATGTACCATAAAACTTAATAAGTGAATTGTTTGGCCATGGTACCAAGATAGGACCGACATGCTTAGTCAACTAGCGGCAGTGCAACATGACAGGTCGACAGACCAGTCAAGACAAACAACTGCGGGTTGCGTTGAGAGTCGGGGCCGTTGGACCAGTGGCACCACAGATTACATGACAATATGAGAAAATATTGTTTGTGCATGCACTATGAGTACGGGATCATCAAGACGCCCATGAGGGGTAGTGATGCATCCTAAGGGCACTGAACGACCTGGTGGCTATAAGGGCAGTTCGTCGTTCTAGGTGTTTGTGCGAAATCTAGAGTAGCACCAAGCGCATGAGTCCGGGGTGGGCACAGGATGAGGTCTCTATCCTCATACAGATACGAAGAAGTGATTTTGGGATAGTGGGTCGGATGTCACACACATCCACTCATTCCCAGGGTAGAAGTGGTTGTACTTCTATCCGGGTGGTAGGAAAAGTCGCTCCGAAGCCACTAGCGGGTTCAGTAGTGATACTGACTTGCGAATGTGTGTAACTTTCATGATGAAGGATGTGTGTTGGGTGATGACACACCGGTAACTAAGAAATAATGGAAAAACCCAAATTTTTAAACGAAGGGATTTTTTGAAAAGAAAGGAGTCTGGCACACTCCATATAAATATTTTTCTTAAAAGTTAAAAGTAGACCTTTGGAAACCCATTCACTGAGTAGTCATACTCACCCCCTCCCTTATATCCCTTTCAGGAAATCCCGGAAAGCCTACCTTGAAAGATCATCAACTAAGATGCCTGTAAGACAGGTATGTAAAGTTTAAAATTTCATGTAGTTTTTATTATGCTATTCTAGGAAATAGTGCAGGTTTAAAGGACGCCTTACTCTTTACGGATTATAATAAGGGGAAACCCTTTAATAAACCGGGAGAGTGGCGGGTTGTTCACGGGGATCTGACCAAACCGGGTCGGGTCGTGACAACTAGAGTGGTATCAAAACCTGTTTCCTCGAATACATAATCAAGACTAGAAAATATAGTAACTAATAGGATTTATCCTAAAATTTTCAGATGGCTCCCAAGAAAGGAACCAAGAAAACTAGGGGTGGCTCTACTCAACACCCTACCTCCATAGGTAGACAACCCTAGAAGCTTCCCAAATGCTTGAGACTAGGCTGAAATGTCAAAGGACCAAATAGGGAAGTATCCTAGAGAATTGTGCTAGGACCTATTGGTGGCACAACTCTAAGTATGGAGGAAGACGTTTATCAAGAATTCCATAGCTCCTTAGTTATTTTACAACCATTTCCTGTGATAGGGCTGAAAGCCTAATCTTTTGTATCCCCCGATTAATAAAATACTCAAATTCTCAAAATTCTCTCTCCTGATGATGCAATCGTGTTGGGAATATGGACTAAGGAAAATGAAGCAAACCCACACTATCCTGGAAGCTAAGGAAAAGTTACATCCTAGTTATGGAAGATGAATCATGGAATTAAGAAGCCTAGGAAGACTCTTACCATGACCCTTTAGCAAAGTAGATTTAGTAAGAAAACTGTCAATGTGATCAGACTCAAAGAACGGTAGAGCTCCAAACCAATAGTAACCCTGGAAATTCCATATTCGAAGGAAAGAAGGGACCACAACAATCCATGTAAAGGAATAACCTATTACAAGTATGAACGATTGAGACATTACCTAAAGAAGTGCCCAACCCTACTAAGGACATGTACTAACATAAACTATTATAGGTGTAAGGAAAGAAGGGGGGTTTCACACCTCATAAATTCAGGGCAATAACTCCTCAAAGGCCACGAAGGACTGGAGACCGAAACCATGGAGCTGGCTAAGTAAGCAGTTCACCAAGAGGTCAAGAAATGACGAGGTAAATGCAAAATGTAAATTTCTTCTTAAGAAGGTCAACCCGAGAAAGATACCTCAAGAGTAGGGATAAGGTACATGGGAAGTATATCTAGAACCCTCTCCTAAGGGGAAAACACAGAGAAACATCCTCTGGAAACTCTAGAGAAGGGCACAATGAGAGTGAAGAAGAGAAGGAATATGTTGGGAAAGGGAACTCTGGAGGGATGCATACAACTAAGTACCTTGAAGGAATCATTGGATTGGTGGATGGACATAACGTGAAGTACAAGGCACCGACCCACCGTTAGAAACTTCTTGATGGAAGGATGCATTGGAGGCCAATTATGACCTGCCTTGGAAGAGTAATAGAGCCAAATAATGGGATGTATTGGGATGAATCACCTTGGAAAAAGTAATGAAGCCAAATAGGGTCAAGGAGAATAAATGACACCCTAAGAAGGACTACACCCTAAAAAGGTCGGTGAGATGGATGTTAAGGACAGGAGTACTCAAGAAATAGCTGCCTTAAGAAAATTAGACCAAACAAATGGTGAAGGCAAAGCAGTTAACGAACAAATACTCGAGAAAGCCATAATGTAAGTTCCGACAAAGAAGAGAGAGGCGGAAAGGTCAAATACTCGGGAAAAGAAGGATGCAAGAGATGTGCCTACAAGATTTGAGGAGTAAAGGTAAATAGGAGAAGATGACATCAAGGGATGTCATTTAAGTGTAGAAATCCCCTAGAGTAAATGTAAGAAAAGAATGTTAGGGGAAAGGCAAAGAATCCTAGCAAGGAAGAAAGCCCCGAAAAGACATGTGTATCCCAATTAAAAGGAAATGGAACCAACCCTTATTTAGGAAATGTTTTCCAAGAAAAGAAGTATTGTAATGGTCCAGTGTGACCTGTTTGGAGAGAATAGGAGAACCATGTAGAAAGAGGAAAACTAGTAACGGCGGACAGCCAAAGATAATGAACAAAACCCTAAGAAAGGATGAGATGTAGTAAAGACTACACTCTATGATGGACAATAGGATGGGCATGAATACAGCTGCCCAGTTGATAGGACCAGAAAAATAAAGAGAAAGAGATAGTTAAAGAACTGATCTTCAAGAGAACCATCGATTTAAACCACAACAAAGAAGGGAGAAGTGAAAAGGACAAAACATTGGGAAAGAAGAACGAAGGAAAATCCTTAAAGCTATCGATGGCCAAAACCGGGTTTATAGACTTAAGACGGTTAAGTGAGCCTCACGAAGGGCGAACAAGAGAATTTGAAACAAGGAGGATGTGAACCCTCCTTAAACAAAAATAATCTAACGAATTAGCACCAAAAGATGTTGTGACAAGTATGAATGAGTGGACAACCCATACTAAGGTAATAAAGGAAAGAATGTTCGAGAAACGTTGTGAAAGTAAATCCCCCAAATAAGATGTGGCTAAGAAGGAATAACCACAATTGGTAAGACGGGTCATAGTCCACACGCGCATATGAAGCTTAAAGAGTGGACCACCGAGCATAGGGTGGAATGCATGGAATAAAACCAATAATCAAAAGTATCCCATCTAAGGAATAAGGGATAAAACAAAAGTTGTGCATAGAGAAGGATTCAAAGCAAACATATGCCCTAACATAGATAAGGGTGCAAAGAAAGGGAGAAAGAACCATACAATAAATGATAAGGAGGTTGAGCATGTAACTCCTAAGATGGAAATCTCTATTGTAAGAGACATAGTAAAGAACATTGAGCTAAAGGTTTCAATGATCAAGCGGTTAACTAGACACGGAAATGGTTAGTTATCTTGTAATTCCCAATCTTGAGTACAGGACCTCAAGGGGAAGAATGTTGCTCTAAGCAAAGAGAGAGATAAAATATAAGAACATACCCAGAGGTAAGGTATGTCTAGTTATGAAAAACTCCATGGAGGGAGTAAATAATATTAAGGAAAAAGAATTTATTAAGTGAAGGTTGTAAAAGGGACTAATTTCAAGCACGAAAGAAAAGTTTGTATCTTAAGCAAACACCAAAGGGGCATCAAAGGAAATGATTGCTCATGCAAGGATGATAACTAAGTTTTGGGGACAAAACTCCTAAAAGGAGGGGAGAGTTGTAAAACCCACCCTTTTGAGATAAGGAAAATGGGGAAAAGAATCGACCAAACCAAGTGAAGATTCAGAACCGGTTCAAAAACCCGATCATTTCTGAACGGGCAATTTGGGAATTTACAACTCTCGAGTGATCCAAAGAGTTCATTAAACCTTGGAAAAGAAACTTAAGACAAATTAGAAAACAAAAACTAAATTAGTTCAGGTGAACTAGATTCCATAAGGTTTTACACCTATATAAAGAGGTCATCCCCATTCATTCTCTTCACACCCGAACACTTCTCTCTCTCTCTCTCTCTCTCTCTCTCTCTCTCTCTCTCTCTCTCTACTGCTCCATTTCTCGGTGAAGCTTAAACCAGAGCTTCGACTTCAACATTTTTCTTAACCTCGAAAGGAGAGGTCGGGCCCTTTAGAACCGGGGAGAAGACAACTATATGATAGCAAACTCCAGTCAATCCAAGAATCATTGGAGAAGCGTCGGCATAATGGAATAGTGAAGTAGCTCCGGTGGACCGAAGCCGCCCTATTTCGGCGAAGCTAAAATCGGCCATTTCAAGCCCTCCTCAAGCCAAACCAAGCCCTCCCAAAACTTCCTCAGCCTTTCCATGGCCGAATTAGGACCGAAAGGTAAGCCAATTCGGCTCACCTTTACAATTTTTGATCGGTGCTAGAGAGAGAGTCTACCTAATTACAATGCCGGAATTCTAATCTAATTCCGCATCAATTGATGCGATTCTTGATTCTAGGATGAACCTCAGGACGAGAGCTATCTGCCCAGATTGAAAGCTCGGACCACCGTGCCTTCATCGGTGAGTAATCGAAGCTCCGTTTGAGCTCGTCCCGGCATTAAAACTTGCGATTCACATTTCTAAAGAATCGTATGAACATGTAGAAACTCAATTTCAACTTCAATTTCAACAATTGGAAACGTTTGATAGGTCAATTTGATGAAGATAGGACCGACATGCTCAATCAACTAGCGGTAGTGCGACATGACAGGTCGATGGACCAGTCAAGACAAACAACTGCGGGTTGAGTTGAGAGTCGGGCCGTTGGACCAGTGGCACCACAGATTACATGGCAATATGAGAAAACATTGTTTGTGCATGCACTATGAGTACGTGATCATCAAGACACCCATGAGGGGTAGTGATGTGTCCTAAGGGCCCTAGACGACCCGGTGAGTATAAGGGCAGATCGTCGTTCCAAGTGTCTGTGCGAAATCTAGAGTAGCACCAAGCGCATGAGACCGGGGTGGGGACAGGATGAGGTCTCTGTACTCATACGGACATGAAGAAGTAATTTCGGGATTGTGGGTCAGATGTCACGTACATCCACTCTTTCCCAGGGTAGAAGTGGTCATACTTCAATCCGGGTGGCAGGAGAAGTCGCTCCGAAGCCACTAGCGGGTTCAATAGTGATACTGACTTGCAAATGTGTGTAACCTTCATGATGAAGGATGTGTGTTGGGTGATGACACACCGATAACTAAGAAATAATGGGAAAACCCAAATTTTTAAATGAAGGGATTTTTGAAAAGGAGTCTGGCACACTCCATATAAATGTTTTTCTTAAAAGTTAAAAGTAGATCTTTAAAAACCCATTCACTGAGTAGTCGTACTCACCCCCTCCCTTATATCCCTTTCAGGAAATCCCAGAAAGCCTACCCTGAAAGACAATCAACTAAGATGCTTGTAAGACAGGTATGTAAAGTTTAAAATTTCATGCAGTTTTGATTATGCTATTCTAGGAAATGGTGCAGGTTTAAAGGACGCCTTACTCTTTACGGATTATAATAAGGGGAAACCCTTTAATAAACCGGGAGAGTGGCGGGTTGTTCACGGGGATCCGACCAAACTGGGTCGGGGCGTGACAGTGATTCTAAATTCTTGAGTTACTTCTGGAAAACTTTATGGGGTAAATTGGGAACAAAACTTTTGTTTTCAACAGCTTGTCACTCGCAAACTGATGGTCAAACAGAAGTAGTTAATAGAATATTAGATACTTTATTACGTACTATAAAAACTAGCCAATCCATGAAAACTTCTTACCTGGCTTACCGAATTAGGTGTCAGCCAATCTCAGATTGCCTTAATCTTTTCCTCGTCAACTCCAATCCCTTCTAAACTTATAACATACCCAAGAAACACAAGTTTATCTGATCAAAAGATGCATTTTTTTAAATTGGCAAACAACTTATATTTCCTTAAGGCTTCCAAAATAGTTGTTAAGTGTCTTACATGTTTATCCATGGTCTTGCTGTAGATTAGAATGTCATCAAAATATACAACTACAAACTTTCCAATAAAAGCACGCAAAACATGGTTCATTAATCTCATGAACGTACAAGGTGCATTAGTCAATCCAAAGGGCATAACTAACCATTCATATAATCCTTGTTTTGTCTTAAATGCAGCTTTCCATTCATCTCCTTCTTTCATTCTAATTTGATGTTATCCACTTTTAAGATCTATTTTCAAAAATAAACAAGATCCATGCAACTCATCTAACATATCATCCAAACGAGGAATAGGGTGTCAATACTATACCGTGATATTGTTAACAGCACGACAATCGACGCACATTCGCCACGTTCCATCCTTCTTAGGGACAAGTAGCACAGGCACATCAAATGGGCTCATGCTCTCTCGAACATACCCTTTTTCCATTAGTTCCATAACATGGCGTTGAAATTCCTTTGTTTCCTCAAGGTTACTTCTATAAGCAGGCCAGTTCAGAATTGTCGCTCCAAGGATGAAA
This sequence comes from Trapa bicornis, assembly GCA_030064425.1. Lineage (NCBI taxonomy): Eukaryota > Viridiplantae > Streptophyta > Magnoliopsida > Myrtales > Lythraceae > Trapa > Trapa bicornis. Next base: position 13,748,422 of record CM057753.1, on the reverse strand, counting down.
TCAATTTGATGTTCAATTCCTCAAATTGGTGGTAAACCTGGTGGTATCTCTTCGGGAAAAACATCCATAAATTCCTGCAAAACAGTAATAATATTGCTCGGCAAAGATCCGACAAGGTCGTTAGTACTAAAAAAGGCATCCTTATAGATAAGTACAATAAAAGATTGTTCTGTATGTATAGCTCCCTTAATCTCACTTTTTCTAGCAATAAAATTATTTTTACTCTCTTTTTTTCAAATTCAGGCTTCTCTCTCTTTTTTTCAACTCTATATTCTTTTCTTCTTCCTTCTTATTTTCTTTCTTTTTTTCTTCTTCTTTCTTCTTTTCATTTGCCTTTATTCCTTTTTACTTGATCCTCTAAAACTTGCTTTGGAGTTAATGGTACAAGAGATATTGGCCTTTCGTTCATCACAAATGAGTACTTATTGGTGAATCCATCATGCTTAACTTGACAATCAAATTGCCAGGGTCGTCCCAAAAGAATATGACAGGCTTGCATTGGTACCACATCGCATAGTATTTCATCCTGATATTTTCCAATGGAAAATGCAACCAACACCTGCTTGGTTACCTTGAGTTCACCTTAATTGTTCAACCACTGATGTCGATATGGCTTTGGATGCTTTAATGTTGGTAATGCCAATTCTTCCACAAGCTCAATACTAGCTACGTTAGTGCAACTTCCTCCATCTATAATAACGCAACAAATCTTATTGTTCACACAACAACAAGTATGAAATAAGTTCTCACGCTGGTTGTTTTCTTCTTCTTGGGCATGAGCACTAAGACTTCACCTTGCTACTAATAACTCTCCTTCTTCGACATACTCATTAGCATCCTCAAGTGGTGGCATATCAAAATTATTTTCTTCTTCTTCGTCCTCAGTCTCAATCTCCCCATCAACATTGATCACCATGACCTGCTTATTAGGGCATTGACTTGCTACATGACCCCTTCCTTGGCATCAAAAACACTTAATATCACAATTTTTGGGAGTTGTGATATGAGTGTTACCTTGTTTTTGGGTCACAACTTGCTTGGTTGTCTCCTTTGGAAGGTTGGGCTAAGATTGAGTCAATGACTTCTCAACTTGCCTAGGGGTTGGTTTCCATTTGTTTGATTGACCATTGTTTAATCCCCTCTTGTGTAAATTCCTCCTCTTCAATTATTGTTCGACTTTGATAGCTTGGTGCACCATATCTTGAAGCTCAACATGATATTGCATTTCCACCACATAAGCTATCTCATGGTTTAGGCCATGCAAGAATTCGGCCATTGTAGCCTCTCTATCTTCTTCCACATTAGCTCGAATCATAGTAATTTCTATCTCCTTAAAGTACTCGTCAACACTTTTGGATCCTTGCGTAAGCCTTTGAAGTTTATTGAACAGCTCTCAATGATAGTGGCTGGGAATAAATCGTCGTCGCATAATTGCTTTCATCTCATCCCAAGATTCCACGGGGCATTCATGATTTCTTTTCCTCTCCTTCACCAACTGATTCCACCATATTATAGCATAATTAGTAAATTCGACAGCAGCAAGTCATACCTTTTCATCTCAAAGTAATTATGGCATTCAAAAACCATCTCCATCTTCCTTTCCCATTCAAAGTAGGCTTCTAGGTCTATTTTTCCTTGAAAAGAGAGTATATTCAATTTGATGTTGTCCAAGTTGTCATCAGTCCGTGGTTGCTCTCTATGAGCATATCGATCGATGGAATCGCGTCCGAGCCTATTGCGATTGCCTTGGATTTCATCAAACTCCTTGAGATTTTATGGATCAAAATGCCTAGATTGAAAACTTTGAGTCCATTGTTCAGTAGGGGTACATTGACGTGAACCCTTCACTCCTTACTCTAATTGATCTATCCCTAGGTGAAGTGGCTCCAAGTCAATCTTCATCAACCGTCTCATCTCACTTATTATAGCTTGCACTTGTAAGTTTGGAATGAGTTGTGGGGGCTCCTCTTCATTTGGGTTGTCTCCTCTTCGTTGAGCCATGTATTCCTACGAATGAAAAAAAACCCCCACAACACACGTGTTTCACTCTATTGGCTTTTTCTTTTTTAAGAATTTAAACGCTCTTGCCTTTTTCCCTCGTATGTCTTCTTTTTAATTTTAATTGAACTTATGAACAAATCGTTTTTAGGAAGCAGTTCAACTTGAGGAACAATCAAGACAAATCAACAAAGTTTCAAAAAGCAATTCTAAACAAAGGATTTAAGTGTAAGGTATGAGTATATTAAAAAAAATATAGAAAGAAAAATAAAATCTAATAGAGTAGAATGAATAAAATACTGAATAAATACTTTTGTGTCTTTTTTTTCTTTTTGCCTTTTTCATGCCTTTTTATAGTTCTTTTTTTTTTGCTTTTTTTTATTATTTTAACTTTCTTTTTCACTCCTTTTTAAAATATTTTTTACGATTTTTTTTTGCTTTTTTTTAAACAATATTTTTGGCTTTTTTTATTTTGGCTTTTATTTGGCTTTTTTTCTATTATAAAGAAAGTAGATAAAAAAAGATGAGATTTGTTTTATAGAGAATAGAAGTAGAATGAAAATATAATTAGATAAGAGAAAAAAGAGATTTTTTTTGTGATTTCTTTATACTGATTAGAAATAGATAGAAAATAATGAAAATATAACTCGATAGGAGAAAAAAAGAGATTTTTTTGTGATTTTTTATACCGGATAGAAATAGGTATAAGATGAGAAAAAATAGAACAAAAATTGAAAGGATAGTATGGAACTTGTCGTGCAACCGTGTGCTCCGATACCAACTGATGCAAACCCCTCCAATATACTAACGACACCCTATACCAAATATGGAATATACCCCAAGACTTTTACTACGTAAGAAAAAAGAATGAAATATACCTTGTTCGATTGAAAAATAAGGTACGGATAGAAGTAGATGCCACACCAAACTTTACTAAGAAGAGCTCCTAGAAAACCCTGGTAATAAGTTTGATTGCTTAAACACCACAAGTAAAAACCTGATAAGTTCAAAAGTTCTCTCAAAGGAGAAAGAAGACATAAGCCTCACAATAAAATTGAAATCAAAGATCTGTTTTGACAATACTCTAAAGTTAGCCTTTTATAGGCATTGAGAATCTAAATAAGGAAATAAAATATTGTGGTTGACATGCCAACCACATAAAGAATTTTATTAATATATTTCTTAGCCATATCTAAAAAAAGATATTGTTTTCTAATTTAATCTTCTAGAAGATTTATGATATTAATAAATCTCCCATTTGAATTATTGCCTTCTTTAATGCTCTCATTATACTCTTCAATTGTGCTCCCAGCTTGACCTCCTATAATCGCTCACCCTTGCATTTCTTCTTTAATTTTTTTGGCCCTTGACCTTGTGATTGGACCTTGCAAATTGGCAGCACCCTTAGTTGGACTCACATCATCTCCTAAAGTGTGAGAATGTTGAGATTTTGTCCTAGAGGGGTGAGTTCTAGGGGGTAAACTTGAAATCATGTCTTCTTTGATGAAAGATCATTTAGCTCCTAAGTCGAAGAAGGCATAGACTTGTTGTCCCCATAAATGCACATGCCACAATTGAAGAAATGTATATTTTTAGAGGGAAGACTTTCTTTATTGAATAAAAATTTTCAATTACAAGATTTTCTTAAGCTAATTAGGAGGGTTTTGGGATGTACCCGCTACAGTACTAAGGTCTTTCCGAGCCTCTTCTTGGGTGAGGTTGTATACCCTAGCAATTACTCTGGCTGTAGCGTCTGGCCTGAAATTCCCGGGGTTCCCTTGTGGTGGTCCAAGCGTATTCCTTTGCTTGTTCTCCTTAAGAGTGGGGCATTCCTTTCCAAAGTGCCCCACTTATCCGCATGCAAAATAGGACAATAATGCTACCTTGTGGTACCTTTGGCACCTAAGACAACAAGGGTTTCCTTGTGGCAAGGTGGGGATTACTCTCTGGGAGGTGGTGGCATATCCTTTCTCTTTTGAAATGCCACTCTATTTCCCCATCTTAGACCATTATGCTCCTTCCATCCTCCCTGATGGTTTTGGCTCTTGTCCTCTTTCCGGCTCGTCTGCTCCATCCGACTACGTTGGGTTTGCACCAGTCGCTCACACTCGTGAGCCATACTGATTACCACTGCCAGGTCCGTGGAGGCATCCTAGTATTTTCATACGGTATCGTATGTCCATATTGAGACCGTCCATGACGTATATCTTCTTGTCCAGCTGGGTCAGGAGAAAAGGGTCTTAACTCATTGACTTTAGTTTCATACTCTAAGAGTTAAGCCCTTTCCGAAGTCGAAGAAAATCCCGCTTCTTCTCATTAATTAGATGAGGAGCCAAGTGCTCTTCTACGTACCACTCCTCAAACTGCTCCCAAGTGGGTGTGGAGTTATGCAGGCTCCGGACATTGTCCCACCATCTTTTGGCACTTCCCTCTAGAAAGAATTCTATCAGGATCACCATGTCCTCTAGTGATATCCTGACTATCCCCAATAGCTTCTTGACATTTTCCAGCTAATCCATGGTGGCACCAGCATCCTACTCCCCGAGAAAAGGCTTACACCCCAATTGATGAAGAGTTTTGAGATTTTTGGGAATATCAACTGGAGGGGGATGGCTAACAGGAAGAGGATGGGACTATACTTCTATTGGTTCAGCCCGAGAGTTGGTGCCTACATAAGGGATGAGGTTAGGTTGCCCAAATACACGGGTGAACTCTGAATACAACCTTTGGTGTTCTAAGCTAAGTCCAGGTGGGGTTGTCTAGGCTCATCGGGGAGTTTCCACAGGGAAGGGTGGCTGGGCAGTGTTGGAGACTGCAACTCTAGTTATCTTGGTTTCCACAGGGAATACAACCTTTGGTGTTCTGAGCTAAGTCTAGGTGGGGTTGTCTAGGCTCATCGGGGAGTTTCCATAGGGAAGGGTGGCTGGGCAGTGTTGGAGACTGCAACTCTAGTTATTTTGGTTTCTTTTTTAGGAGCCATCTATAAATTTTAAAATTATCCCTATCAGTTACTATGTTCTATAATTTTGATAATGTATTCAAGGAAGCGTGTTCTAATACCACTCAAGTTGTCACGCCCCGACCTAGTTTGGTCGAATCCCCGTGAGCTACCCGCCACTCTCCCATTTTATTAAAGGTTTTCTCCTTCTTTAAACCGTGAGGAGTAAGGCGTCCATTATACTTGTACTTTTCTTGGAATAACATTAATCAAAACTAAATAAATTTAAAATTACATACCTTTCTTGTAGGTTTAGCTAGTGGAAGGTCTTTAGGTAGGCTTTTCCCTCGGTTTCCTGAAAAGGGGTAAAGGGAGGGGTGTGAGTTTAACAACTTAGTGAATGGGTGTTTGAAGCATGAGTTTTCTGAAAAATTGTTTGAATTGGAGTGTGATAGAATCCTTATTTTCTTTAAAACCATTATTTCCATGAATATGCGGTTATTCAAAACCAATTTCCTCATAATCAGTGTACTTAACAATCAACACATGCCCATCATCATGGAGGGATCACACGTTCGCAGGGCATCCCGTCCACTGCACCCACTTGTGGCGACATAGCGACTTCACTGGCCACCTAGATAGAAGCTCGTCCACTTCCACTGTAAACCCCATCCTTTGAGAATGAGAAAACTAGGAAAAGAACCGGTCACTTTCAAAATTTTAAAACCGAATTGGTATACAAGCTCGATTATTAGGAAATGAGCAAATTTGAGAATGTTCAACTCCCATGTGACTCAAAATGGTTCATAAACTTGGGAAAAGAACCTTAGGATGAAATGGGGAAGAAAAACTGGATCGGTTCAAGAGAACCGAGTCCGAACAGGATAGAACCGGTTTATGAAAAGAGTTGATTCCTGAACCGGAACTAATAGAGAATGGGTAAACCAAGAAATTTATGGATCCCATGTGATCCAAAGAGATTTATTGTCACGCCCCGACCCGATTTGGTCGGATCCCTGTGAACAACCCGCCACTCTCCTAGTTTATTAAAGGGTTTCCCCTTATTATAATCCGTAAAGCGTAAGGCATCCTTTAAACCTGAACCATTTCCTAGAATAACATAATCAAAACTGCATGAAATTTTAAACTTTAAATACTTGTCTTACAGGCATCTTAGTTGATTATCTTTCAGGGTAGGCTTTCTGGGATTTCCTGAAAGGGATATAAGGGAGGGGGTGAGTACGACTACTCAGTGAATGGGTTTTTAAGGGTCTACTTTCAACATTTAAGAAAAATATTTATATGGAGTGTGACAGACTCCTTTCTTTTCAAAAATCCCTTCATTTAAAAATTTGGGTTTTTCCATTATTTCTTAGTTACCGGTGTGTCATCACCCAACACACATCCTTCATCATGAAGGTTACACACATTCGCAAGTCAGTATCACTACTGAACCTACTAGTGGCTTCGGAGTGACTTTTCCTGCCACCTATATAGAAGTACAACCACTTCTACCCTGGGAATGAGTGGATGTGCGCGACATCCGACCCACAATCCCGAAATCACTTCTTCATATCCGTATGAGGACAAAGACCTCATCCCGTCCCCACCTTGGTCTCATGCACTTGGTGCTACACCAAATTTCGCACAGACACCTGGAACAACAATCTGCCCTTATACTCATCGGGTCGTCCAGGGCCCTTAGGACACATCACTACCCCTCATGGGCATCTTGATGATCTCATATTCATAGTGCATGCACAAACAATATTTTCTTATCAAGCCATGTAATATGTGGTGCCACTGGTCCAACGGCCCTGACTCTCAACTCAACCCGTAGTTGTTTGTCTTGACTAGTCTGTCGACCTGTCATGTCGCACTGCCGCTAGTTGACTGAGCATGTCGGTCCTATCTTGGTACCATGGCCAAACAATTCACTTATTAAGTTTTATGGCACATATATCATGTTGTTTACGAGCTCCTACTCGTTCCAATTGGCCTTAGGCCCACTTTACGAGATTTTCAAAAAAACTGGGCATTCTAGCCCTCAAGTTCCAAAATCGAGGCCCCCTGCCTATAAGAGCTATTTGAGCTCCCGTCAAGAAGGTCTCCCAAATAGTTTAAGCATTGGCACATAGTCACGGTAAAACACTTCTGACAAAATAGATTTTCACTGTCCATTACACCAACCGGTATAAGGACATCTCTGTTCATAACCGATGAACGGGTTTTCAACTTCCTTCGAGGAAGTCTCATCATACCAACCGGGTATGATCTACTTACAACCGGTAAGTAGTTTTTCTGCATAATTTTCACATCACTTTCTCTAAGTGGTGATGATTAAAATACCACTAAACAATGGGTTTTTATACCGAGGTACTTATCATCCCCTACTGGGTATGATATAAAATTTCCACTCACAACCGGTAAATGGTTTTTATCTTTAAGTTGTGCTCATCATCCCAACCGAGTATGATGTTAGTACACCTGCTCCCCGTTAACATAGTGAATTCCACTTGACCGGTTCTTTGTATTCACGCGAGCTTGTCCATGCTGGCGTTCCTGGTATTTCACGTTCCTACACAATATGAACATCCTTGTTCATTATTACTCGGCATAACAGCATTCATTCATTTTCAATGAATGAGAAAACCCAAACTTTTAGTTATTTGCAATCAGGTCCCTAAAGTTATTTCTCTTTAAGTCCCTAATGTCGGTTTTTCCTCAAATTGAGTCCCGTAACTTTTAAGATTTATCTTGGAACCTCAATTTATTCAATTTCACCAAAAAGGGGTTTAATTTCCCAAATTTCCAATTTGGTCCCCCAATTTTTCCAAAATTACCATTTTGCCCTTCCTTTACAAAAATGGTAAGTTTTGCCCCAAAAATTCCAAAATTCTTCAATTGATCCTCCAACATTATTTTCATGCCCAATTGACCCTCAATTTCATAAAATTGCATTTTGGCCCTTTGAATTTCGAAAATCCCCAATTTTCCCCCAATTCCAACTCTTCAATACTATCGAATTTGATTTCATCAAATTGACCAATCAAACACTTCTAATTATTGAAATTGGAGTTGAAATTGAGTTCCTCCATGTTCATACAATTCTAAGAAACTTTGAATCACAGATTTTAACGTCGGAACGAGCTTAAATGGAGCTTCGTCGAAAAATAGACTATAGAGAGAGAAAGCTTCGATTTCTCACTGGTGAGGGCACGACGGTCCGAGCTTTCGATCTAGGCATATAGCTCTCATCTTAAGGTTCATCCTAGAATCAAGAATCGCATCAATTGATGCCGAATTGAGTTAGAATTTTATTATTGAAATTCTACCGGTTCTCTCTCTAACACCGGTAGGAAATTGTAGAGTAGAGTCGAATTGGCTTACCTTTCAGTCCTACCGGAGCTGTTTCACTATTCCATCATGCCAGCGCTTCTCTAGTGATTCTCGGATTGACTGGAGTTTGCTATCAGATAGTTGACTTCTCCCCGATTCTAAAGAGCCTGACCTCTCCTTCTGAGGTTAAGAAAAATTTTCAAATTGAAGCTTTGGTTTAAGCTTCACCAGGAAATAGAACAGTAGAGAGAGAGAGAGAAGTATTCGGTGTGAAGAGAATGAATGGGGATGACCTCTTTATATAGGTGTAAAACCGTATATTAAATGGGAGAGATTAGTGTTCGGGTGTGAGAAGAATGAATGGGGATAGCCTCTTTATATAGGTGTAAAACCGTATATTAAATAGGAGAGATTTATTACTAGTATTAATATTGCCATAAATTATTGGTATTAATTCCAATAATTAAATATATACTAATTTATGGCTATTTATGATAAGACTTCACATAAAAAATTTTTACCGAAATTTCGGGTTACAAAAAAAATCGTACTTCCTAGGAGGTCACCCATCGTCACACTACTTTTAAGCAAGCATGCTTAACTTTAAAGTTCTTATGGATTCTTGTTCACTTAAACCAATTTGGTTTTTCTCTTCTAATTTGTCTTAAATTTCTTTTCCAAGGTTTAATGAACGCCTTGGATCACCTAGAAGTTGTAAATTTTCAAATTGCTTGTTCCCAAATGATCGAGTTTGTAAACCGGCTCGATTTTCTTACTCGGGTTGATCGGTTCTTTCCCGATTTTCCTTAACTCAAAAGTGCGGGGTTTACAAATAAGTATCCTAACACGGGTATGACGATCGAGTATGCATTTAGACATCTTGGGAACATGTGTGATAAGTGGGCAAATACAAGGGTCGCAAGATACGTGTGACACAAAGACAAGGGAGCAGTACTTACATGGCTAAGTTGTGGGCTATCCAATACATAAGAAAGTCACATGGCCCATAAGTGGTTATGGACACATATAATTGAGGAGACTTCCCAAAAAAGAGGTTAAGGAAAAAGATAACCCCATGCTAGTTGTAAATGAATAAGAAGGGGTGGATTGAAAGGAAGGGACAATAGCGAAATTGCCTAAGAATGAGAAAGAAGACGATACGAGTATCGATGGTATTTCACTAAGCGAATCTGAATAAAAAAGATCGAGTAAGATAATGGGAGGAAGTGAAAGTCTCCCCCAATAAGCCATTGAGTTTTGGGGACAAAACCCCTAAAATGAGCGGAGCAGCTGTAACATCGAGAATACCTAATTCAATAACCAGACGGGGTTGAACCAAGAAATTTGATAGACTCGGGAAAGCATAACTAAATTTGGAAGTGGAAATGGAACTGGAAATGAGAGAAGGGATCGATGGAGAGGTCAAGAGAGGGTAAAAGGGGGTCATAAGGACCTTTAGAAGTGTCATGAAATACGAAGTCGAAGATTGGGAGAAACTTGGGAACTAACTCGCCTGAATCAAGTTCGGGATAGGGGAGTCATGAAACCCCCTGAAGTTTTAAGGGTGTTAAACAAATTGAAACTAAGTAGTTATTTGGTCATTTCAATAGGAAATTGAATATAGATTTTTTATGTATTTTTAGTTTCCCAAGAACCAGTCAAAAAAGGGGTGAATTGAGCCTAAAACTAGTGAACCAACCAAAAAATTCATTGAAAAATGGTTTGCGATAATGGTGATGTCACGCCCCATCCCGATTGCTTGGTCGGCGGACCCGTGTAACCCGCCAATCCCTTCTATGTTACAGTGGCATGTACCTTTGCCAAGGTAACATCGACGGAACAAAAGCTCAGAACTATGGAACACTCTTTAAAAATGCAGTGGAAATTTCAAACTTTTGTTTCAAAATTACTGCCCTTGAGAATATCTTCTCAAAATTTATTGGAATAGCTATAACATGATAAGAAGAATCGAACCTTCGTAAGTTGTAATGAAGCTATCTCGAGTAGGGATATGCCTTGGGTATGTGTTCCCACTTCCTACAACTTTTTCTCAGCTTATCTGCACATATGTTTAGGGAGGGGGTGTGCTCACAGCTCAGTGAATGATACCATAATGTCATCCCACTACATGGCATGACCTAGATCTTTCCCATAAACCACCTATCATAGATTTATATATCCTTTACTTGTAATACCCCTACGAGTCTCGTGGTTTACTGTCACACCCGACCTAGTTTGGTCGAAACTCTATGAATAACCCACCACTCTTCCCAAAAAATAAATAATCACCACTATGATACCGGTATGAGACACGTGTAATCCAAAAATATTTCAAAAGAATTTCAAGGAAATATCTTGTCACACTCCAACTCGGTTTGGTTGGAACCCTATGAACAACATGCCACCGCTTTCTGTACTACAACTGTGTTTCCTACCATGATAGTTCAGACAGGGTAAAGGCATGAATCATAAGTGTTGTCCAAGTCAAAATTTACAAAACAACTTATTAAGCCATACATTGATACCTAGGTTGAAGAGTCGAGATATGCTACCTTTGACAACACATTAGTTTCATGTGGGGGGATAAGGAAGTGTGTGAGTTTGACAACTTAGTGAGTGGGTAATTAAGAATGCATACATCTAGAGATTTAAGGGGCTTTTACTCACAAAAAATGCTTCAACATTTTTCTTCATGTGATTTGGTTTAAACAACAACCTTACACCTTTTTCATTTAAGAAATCATTCTCTCGCAGGCACAGTCTTTGACTATTCCACTATACTCATCGATGGATTTTCATTTAAGAGATTTTTGTTTTAAACAAACAATCACACATCCTTATTCAATTAAGAGGTCATACTTCCATAAAACAAACCCTCTAAGACTACATATCATGCCCCGATCCGGTTTGGTCGAATCCCCATGAACAACCCGCCACTCCCTTGGTTTAAGAGGAGTTTCCCTCTTTTTAAACTCAAGAGAAGTTAGGCGTACTTTCAACTTGGTCCCTAGAAAGACATATATCAAATAAAATGCAAGATTAAGAGAATTTAAGCATACCTGGCGAAGGGTAAGGCTTGGTGTTATCCCTAGTTATTTTCTCTATTTCCTGAAAAAGGGATAAAAAGAGGGGTGAGTTTCTACAACTCAGTGAATGGATATTTTACAAAAAATGAAGTTTTGATAAAAATAGTTTTCAAGTTGGAGTGTGCTATACTCCTTAATTTCTTTAAATTTTCTCATCTTCAATCTCAGTTTTCAAAATTATTTCTTATCACAACAGTGTGTTTATCAACTAACACACGTCCTTCATCATGAAGGAACACACAATCGCAAGTCAGCCAGTCCATTGTACCCACTTGTGGCGTCGGAGCGACGTTACCGACCACCTAGATAGAAGCACGTCCACTTCTACCTTGAGAATGAGTGGATATTCACGACATCCGACCCTCAATCCCGTAACAAAATTCTGTGTTTGTATGAGGATAGGGACCTCACCCTGTCCCCACCCCAGTCTCATGCGCTTGAAGCTACATCGAGCTTCATAAGACTTCTGGTATGACTAATTACCCTTATATCCACCGGGTCGTCTAGAGCCCTGTGACGTATCACTACCCCTCTTGGGCATCTTGAAGGTCCCATAACACAGTGCATGAACAAATCAATAGTTTTCACTTAAGACATATAATATGTGGTGCCACTGGTCCAACGGCTCCAACCCTCAACTCGACGTGCAACTGTTTGTCTTGGCTAGTCCATTGAGTATGTCGATACTGTCCCAATACCATGGCCAAACAATTCATTTATTTAAGTTTTCATGGCTTAATAATCATGTTTGTTTACGAGCTTCTGCTCATGCCAACTGGCCTAGGGCCCACTGTTTGAGATTTTCAAAATCGGGCATATTAGCCCCCAAGTTCCAAAACCGAGGCCTCCAGCCTTTATGAGCTATTCGAGCTCCCGTCAAGAAGGTATCCCAAAACTTTTAAGTAGTGGCACATAGTCAGAGGAGAGCACTTCCGACAAAATAAAATTTTCAACTATCCATCATACCAACTGGGTATGAAGATATCTCCGCTTATAACTGATAAGCGAATTTTCCACTTCCTTCTAGGAAGTTTCATCATACCAACCGAGTATGATCTACTTACAACTAGTAAGTAGTTTTTTTCCATATAATTTCCACATCACTCCTCTCAGGTGTGATGACTAAAATAACACTTAGCAGTGGATTTTCAATTTCGAGGTGTTTATCATCCCAACTAGGTATGATATTAAATTCTCACTCAATGATCGTGCAGTGTATTTCCTCTAAGTTGGCTTTCGTCCCTTGCAAGCTTAATTTCAGCTAGCGTTCCCCTTATCTCATGTTCCTACATGAAATAAACATTTTTATTCATTATCATTTTGCTTGATAGCCTTCGTTCATTATTAATGACTAAAATATCTAACTTTTCAAATATTTACAATTTGGTGCCTAAAGTTTTTTTCTTTTTCTTTAGGCCCAAAATTTCGGTTTTTCCCCAAATTGAGTCTCGAAACTTTAAAATTCTCCTTGGGACCTCAATTTAGTCAAATTCACAAAAGGGATTCAAGTTTCCCAAATTTCCAATTCGGTCCCCAATTTTATTCCAAAATTACCATTTTACCTTTCCTTTACAAAAATGGTAAGTTTTACCCCAAAAATTCTAAAATTTGCTCAATTGGTACTCTAGCACTCTTATCATGTCCAATTGGCCCTCAATTCTATAAAATTGCATTTTAGTCCCTCGAATTATCGAAATCCCCAAATTTTCCCCCAATTTTAACTTTCCAACATAGCCGAATTTGATTTTATCAAATTTACCGATCAAACAAGTTTAATTGTTGAAATTGAAGTTAAATTAGAGTTTCTATATTGTCATATGATTTAGTTGCACTTTAAATCACAAGTTTTGATGCCGGAATGAGCTCAAACGGTGCTCCACCGAAAAGTAAAACGTAGAGAGAGAAAGCTTCAAATGCTCACCGTCGGGGGAATGGCGGTACGAGCTTTCAATCTGGGCACTACTCCTGGGGTTCCTACTAAGATCAAGAATTACATCAATTTATGCCAAATTGGGTGAGAATTTTATCATCGAAATTCTGTCAATTCTCTCTCTAACACCGGTCGGAAATTATAGAAGGGACTCGAATTGGCTTACATTTTAGTTCTAATTCAGTCGTAGGAGGGCTAAGGAGGTGTTGGGAGAGCTTGATTTGGCATGAGAAGGGCTCGAATTGGCCAATTTTAGCTCGACAAAAATAGGGCAGCTTCGAACCGCCGGAGTTGCTTCATTGTTCGATCATGCCAGCGCTTCTCCAGTGACCCTTAGAGCGAATGGATACTACCATTGTGTAGCTAACTTCTCCTCAGTTCTAAGGAACCCGACCACACCTCTTTTGGCTTAGAAAAGACCCTATATCAGAGCTCTGGTTCAAGCTTCACCGGAAAACTGAGTAGCTGAGAGAGAGTGAGGTTTTCAGGTGTAGAGAGGATGAATGGAGAGGGGATCTTTATATAAGGAGCTCAAGGACTCATCGGCCGTCTGGTTAGCACCTTTATGATAGTCATTGATGGCCTAAAACGTACTAAACGAAAATGTTTCCTCTTCGTTGACGCTACTTCAATTTTCTAGTGAGTGAACAGTGTTGTCATCTGAAGGAAAAAGATGACACTATTCAGAACCGGACTGGTCTGAACCAGGTTCAAAGCTTAAACTGACCAGTTCAAGCCCGATTCGACCAAGTTTTTAAAATTAAAAATTTATAAATTCATTATCTATCAAATGGTGGCCTCAATTCTCAAATTGGAATTTTCTAAGCCACCTAGAAAAATGAATTTAGCATTCAGTTCAATAGTACTTCAAATCGGTTCAATTTGGTTTGGGTCCGGTTCACCTGAACCGGTTTGGTTTTCATCCCCCATTTATCCTAATGTCCTTTTCATGACTTATGTGACTCTTTAGGTCACTTGTGATTCATAAATTTCCTAATTTGCCCTCTCTCTATCGGTTACGGTTCATAAATCGGTTCAATCCAGTTTGGATCTAGTTCACCCAAACCGGTCTAATTTTTCTCTCCCAATTTGTCATAGGGTTCTTTTTCAAGGTTTATGAACCCTTTTTGGTCACTCGAGAGTTGTAAATTCTTCAATTTGCTTGTTCCCCGATAATCGGGTTTGTGAACTGTTTTGGTTTTCTCACTCGATTTGACCAGTTTTTTTCCAGCTTTCCTTAACTCTAAAGAGTGGGGTTTACACTACAACACCAGTCTGTCCTACTAATAGCCCGAAGCGTCTTTACCATCCATCCTAGTAAGAGGCTGCAATCTCTACCACAAGTCTATGTGAGCACCATTGCCCAACCCCCAAACTTTTCCAAAACTTCTTGTCTGCTATTGAGGGACGAGACCTCTCCCACTTCTTCCCCTGTCTCAATGCGTACGAAGTTCCCAAAGCTCCACAACATACCAGAACAGCAAAACTTCCCTTATACTCCCTAACCCATCCAACAGTCCTAAGAACCAACACTACCCCATGTAACGAGCACCTCGATGGTTTTGTACCTCATCAAACACAATCAACAGTCTTTTGTTAAGACATTTATCTTTGTGCTACCAACCTAACGACTTCAATGACCCAGCTTCGGCTCAGTAGCTAAGTCACAAAAATTATCCATTTATGATCATTTTTATAAGGCTCAATAATAAAAATTTATCTATGGAATTGGATCTGTTTCCATTGGCCTTGTGCCTAGTATACGAATTTTCAAAACACGTCCTTGAGCACACTTCTCTTTCAAAGCCACAACCTCGGTTCCACTTGAGCAATTCTAGCTCTATAAGGTACATGATTCATGCTCTCAACAGAAATAACTCCCAAAATTTTATTTAAGATATTTCACACAAATAATGGAGACTATTTCTGGAAAAATATTTTTAGTTTTCGGTAATACAAAAGTATTTTTATTATCCCAAATGGGTATGATGTCGGAAATCCCACTCACCCATAATCTATGACTTGTTCGTCTTGGATGGATTTTCACTTGTCACTAAACGGTCTTACGGTTGTAGGTAGAAATCTCATTTTCACACCTAAATTTTCACGGATAATAAATTACTCAAATATCTGAATTTTACCACTTATCTCCCTATGTTTTATCCTAATTACATAGAAGTCCCTAAGCTTATTTTATTGGTAATTAATTCCTAATTAATTACCATAATATCCTAAGGTAGCTTTATTTGACATTTCACCCCTTATATAATTTTATAAAAATAAAATTATTTAAAATTGTAAATAAATCATTATAATTATTTTTAATTATAATTAAATTCCCAAAAAAATTTAATTATAATTAAATCCCAAAATTCTTATTTACAAATTGATCCTCAATTGACATCAATTTCCCAAAAAATCACCAAACTTTCGAAAAACTCCAATTTTCCAAAAATTGTACTTTAGTCCCCGAATCTTTGATTCATCAAATTGAATTCTTAAAAATTGTCAACTTCCTCCTAACATACTACTAATCATATTCTCCATCTTCCTACGAGCATTCTAAGCATTGAAGCACTTAATTTGACCCAAAATCAAGCTCAAACGAAGCTTCACCGGAAAAATTTTTTAGAGAGAGAAAGCTTCGATTTCTTACTAGCAAATGACTATTGTCAGAGCTCTGGGTATGGTGGATAGTGCTTATCAAGGAGATCCTCCCAATATCAAATTTCGCGTCAATTTATAGCCTGGGCAAGGAGAATTTCAATAGAAACATTTTTTTCATGATTTTGCTATATAATTTTACTATTCCTGTGAAAGGAGGCAGAATTGGCTTACCACACAAGTTCAGGGAGGTCAAGGCTCAATAGTGAGGAGTCGATAGAGGGTCGGACTAGTCTCAGGGGGGATCGGAGGTGGCCAGAATTTGGCTCAAAAGCTTCTACCTAAATTTGGTCATCGAAGTGCCTGTATTATGCAGTCTCACCAAAGCTTCTCTAGTAATCTTCGAGCTGAACGAAGCATGCAAGATGCTAGAGGACTTCCTCAAGATTCTTGAGAACTAAATTTTGCGGTCGAAGGTGGACAAAAGGGTCGTTGTAGGAGCTCTGGATCGAGGATGGTCAAAATGTGGAGTTGTTCGAGTTCTTTGATCAATGGAGGAGTGTAGAGTACAAATAAAGATGAGCTCTTTATATAGTGACCTCGATGATTGACATTCTAGCAATCCATCCATTAGTCAACCATTAACTCACCAATTTAAGGCCTGGTCAAAGCCATTAAAGACTCATCGGAGTTATGGCGTCGATCCTTCTCCCTTCCTATTTAGATATTTGAAGGAAAAAAGAAGACACTATGTGCGCGCGTGCGAGCTACCATGTGTCACGCTATGATTAGCTGACATCACTGACGCAGCCACTCACTTAGAATCTAAGTCACCCATTAACCCATTGACCGGTCACATCGCGACTTCTCATTGGTTGCTTAAACCAACATGAGCGCTAAATGAATCTAGAACTCCATTGACCATGACACATGACATCCTCTGATTAGTGGGTTTAAATTCGCCATTTTCCCACCTAACACACTGTATCATTGCCACATGTTAACCTCTAATTGGTCGACCATTCTCTAACATCCTAGTAGGCTGCTAACGTGGCACCTTTGCCACATGTCAACACCTCATTGGTCAGTCCTATTGACGAGGCTTCTCCTTAGTTGACCGTTGACTAAGAACACATGTCTCTCCCTCATTTTTAAGTCTTCAGTGATGTGGCTTTTACTTTGTTTGACAGTTAATCGAGTACACGTGTCACTCTCTGATTGGTCAGCACTTTCAAATATTGACCAAGCGATTGACTGGCTGCACTTCACCACGTGTTACACGTTGATTAGTCGTGTGCGCTGACTATGCGCATACCTAGCAAGCGACCCATTGATCGGTTGGACTGTTGATCAGTTCAGTCGGACCGAGTTCGATGATCCGATATAAAAAAATCGGTCGGTTCAAGCCTGATTCGACCGGTTTTCTAAACATTTAAAATTTCTAAATTTATTTTCTACACATTGGTAACTTCAATTTCCCAAATTGATAGTTTTAAGTCACCTGGAAAAATTAATTTTTAAACAAGTTATTCTCGGTTCAGTCTGATTCAGGTCTAGTTCACCCTCAACCGATCTGGTTTTCTCATTGTATTTGGTTTATGGTTCTTTTTCTTGGTTTTTGGATACTCATTGATCACTTGAGATTTTTCCATATTCCCATTTGGTTTTCTCTTTAAATTTTTTAGTTCACTTACATCTATGATTTATTTTTAAAAATTTTCAGTTATCCATTCCAAATTACTTGTCATTGGAAAATGGGGTTTACATATCTTCCCATAAAACATATTGTAATATTATTAATGCATAAAATATACAAGGAAGCTAAATCTTCACACACGATCCTCTTCATGATTTTTCCTAAAAGGTTTTAAGGGAGGGGTGAGTTGAATAACTCAGTGAATGGGTAATAAGGTAATTACTCAAAAATGTTTAAAGTATTGTTTATTTATCAATGCACATCACCATTCTCCTTCATAAGTTTTAGTTTAACAAACAATCACATGTTATTTATCATCAAATGGATCATTCGTTCACAGAATAGTCCCCGACTATTTTATTTGTGGTATGGAGTGACTTTAGCGTCCACATTGGTGAGAGACTTCAACCTCTACCAAATAGTCTGTGTGAGCACCATTGCCTAACCCTCATATCTTTCTGATACTTCATGTCCACTATTATGGGATGAGACATCTCCCCCTTTTTTCTCAATCTCTATGCACATGAAGTTCCGAGAGTTTTTCGACATACTGAACCAACAAGACTTTCGTTATTCTCCCTAAGTTGTCCAACCGCTTTTAGAACCAACACTATCACATATCAACCGTGTCAATTGCTCCGTATCTTAACAAGCACATTCAATATTTTTTTATTAAGATATTTACTTTTGTAGTAATAGCCCAACGAGTTCGATAACCTAAATCCGTTTGCTAAATTAGACAAATTATCTATTTATGAAAATTTTCAATTCATTAAACTTCAAATCTCACATTTCAATATCTATTTTAGGAAGTTGTGGTAAGAAAAAAGATAGAGTAAAACTAATTGTTTAAGATGTATACCTTTAAATTATGAAGCATATGTTTTCTAATATATTTAATGAACTATTTTTCATATTTTATAAACGAATACATATTAAAAATATTAAATAATCATTTATATTTGAAATATTTTATCTTATTGATCACGTTACCATTGTAGTATATGGAGGTACTTGTGGCACCATATTTCTAGCACATTATCGAACCCTCCCACCCATGAGTAGATACAACTCCTCCGTAACATTCACTTGCAATAGACATCACCAATTGGCAACTTTACCTAATGAACTATATATACCTTTTGTAACAAATTTTAATTGTCTCCTAGCACCCACCCATTGTATGTATAAATACTCATACTGAGTGATACTAAGCTTTACCTATTGTACAAAGAATTGATCGGACTAATTTGCATACCTCCTCTCTCGTGACACTAAGCTTTACCTATTGTACAACTTTCCCTCTGCTTGCTTTATATGATAGTCTATCTCGCATAAGATTTCTGCTCAAACCACATAGATATAAATTATAAAATGGTGTACAATCAATGACGGAGGATGCACCTATGAGATCGAAAAGGAGAGTTATTTCCGCTGAGTAGAACGTCAAGCGGTAACCTTTCACCATTTAAATACATCATTTCATCAAAATTGAAGCTGAGTAACTAATTGAAATCCATTGTATACTTAGAGCACTAAACATAATTAAGACGAATCAATTAGAATGAGCATTTCCGAGCGACTGCATTTAAATCGATTGGGAGAGGGGATTTTGTACGGAAGTACGAGGGTAGCAGAATGTTCAGAAGCCGGGTCGGGTTTAGTTTAACGAGGTTTGGGGCGGGATTTAGGAAGAGACATGAGACGAAATTAGAAAAAAAATACTTGGTAATAACCATAGTGGGCCTAATGGAGACACTACTCCATAATATCAATAGAATCAGGCCCATTAAATTTCCGGTTAGTCAGCCCGCTCTATATAAACCCACCGAATCGCGTTTAGGGTTTTGCAAGGCGCCTTGAACGTACGAGTGGAAGATAGCAGCAGCTGCTAAGATGGTGAAAGGACGCCAAGGAGAACGAGTCAGGTCTCCATCTGATCCGTTTTGAACTTCCATTTTATTCGATCGGAGCGTTTTTCTTCGTTTTTCCTTCAATACCAAATCTCTGGTTATGCCAATCACCTCATTCGCGCGAATTTCTGTCTCTATTTTCAGGCTCTATGTCAGAGGAACTGTCCTCGGATACAAGAGGTAATGTCCGATGCTCTTCTGATCTGCCCTTGTTAACTTGTGTTGATGCTCATATTAGGCTATCGCTTTGCTCTAGAAGTAGTCCATTGTCATTTCTGTTTGGATATATCGGTGGCTCTATGGCTGCTCGGTCGAATTTATTGTTGCAATTTTCCTTAATTCAACCCTTCCAAACTGTTGTCGAATGAATTAAACATAAGTGGAGTGTAGATGATCTAATATTTTTTGTTAGTGAAAAATAAAAATATGATTTCCTTTAACCGAATGAGTGCTATATTTGTTGTTTTTTATGTTAGTGCAACCTGTAAGTCGAATTGAAATATGCTTCCATTTAAAATCGTGATCTAAGATATATCATCGTTTTAAATAGGTCTAAATCAAACCAGTACCCCAGCACATCACTTATCCAGATCGAGGGAGTGAACACCAAAGAAGATGTGTCATGGTACGCTGGGAAACGAATGGCTTACATTTACAAGGCCAAGGTTAAGAAGAATGGAACTCATTACCGGTGCATTTGGGGTAAGGTTACAAGGCCTCATGGTAACAGTGGTGTTGTCCGTGCTAAATTCAAATCCAATTTGCCTCCAAAGTCTATGGTAAGATAATTGATTAGTTTTTGGGAAGCTATTATATGTGTATCCACTTTTCAATGTTTGATTTTAGCAATTAATATTCTATATATTGCAGGGTGCTAAAGTTAGAGTCTTTATGTATCCCAGCAACATATAAGGTATGCCAAAAGTTCCAAACCATAAACCTTCTCTACCAATTGAAAATTCAGGATAATTGACTGTCCTTTCATGTATTATCTAGAGATACATATAAAATTCACAATAGTATCCAATGCCTGTAGCCTCCCAAAAAAGTAATGCTTGCTTCTGTCAATGATGTATTGTGCTAGGTTCTTGCGGGAGATCATGTCATTGATATGAATGATTATAATCTGTTATTTTTATGGGTACTCATCTATAATTCTCTTCTTATGCAGTATCATATGGTTTCTCTCATGTCCTTGTCAATTAAATATTCTTAGGAATTTGATTCATAATTCAGTAGATACTTATGATTTCATAAATTTAAAGGTTTTTTTTTCTTTTGATGCAGCTATGTAGACCTATGTCAGTGCCTTTTTGAGGTTAATTCTGTTTTTCAACAACTTTTTGATCTGAAATTATTAAAACTCTGTTGACATTATGACATCAATGGAAACGATGAATTTGTTGGTAATGTTACTTTAAGATGAGGCTTGTCAATTAATACTCTACTTGGTAGGCTCTTTTTGCACAATGACTTGATATGCTGATACACTGGTTTTGAACAAAGACATGATAATCAACAAATGGTGGTTATTGAAATGCCTTTCTTTTGCTTGAGAAAGTACTAGTTATTTTACTAGTAAGAAAAGCCACACAAAAATCTGCCTCATGGCTTGACTAGTAAGAAAAGTCAACTTTCTTAGCAAAAAATCCGAAAACTGATATCATTTTCCACCGCTGTTATGATTGACTACATTCCATCCAATGTGTACCATAGATCTTAGATGTGCCTTTACTTCAAGGAGCATTGCTTATTGTCGGCTATCCTACCTGTCCTGGGAAACCAAAAAAATGGGGAGTGGGGAGAACAAGAATAATGGATCCCGCACATGGTTGTGCCCCTCTAGCACAAAGGGTTTAAGTATTTCAAATATTGTCGGTAACAGATTATTGGAGCAAGTTGAAGGTGGTAAATTTCATGTTTAAATAATAAATTTATATTAGCTGGAATTGTTATATTTCTATTCAAGGCTCCCAAAAATTGTTAAATAACAAAACATCCACTATTTTGCAATGACATGTATTATTTCAATTTATTGGTTTTTTCACAAGTTAACAAAATTTTTAGTAAATTTTCAATTTGAGGGGTGAAATTATTAGAAATTGAAATTGAGTGATGAAATTATTAGTACCTAATAAATTAGGAGTAACACTGGTACACTATTATAAAATTGTTATGATTAAATCTATTATTATTTTCCACTTCAATAATACGATTGGACATTTACTAATATTTTAAGCATATCACCATTTAAATAAATTAAGTAATGACTTTTTTTTGCTCAGACATATCACCACATAAAATTGTTTCTTTTTTAAGCTTTTTTTTATTTTTAATTTTATGGAAAATATTAATAGTTCAGATCTTTTTTTGCTCATATTAATGGTTCATATCTTTTTTTTGCTCTTATTAATAGTTCATATCTATCTCATACTCATATACTAATAAGATGTAAAAAATTGACTTATTATTCCATAGAATAAATAAATAAAATCGAAAGCAAATCGACGGAAAACTACCTTCTTAAGGCGTTACTTCCGACTCCCCGCGCTCTGTCTCTCTCTCGCAATTATCTGCAGAGAAGCCGCTTAGCTTCTCTTCGTCTTCCTTTTCTGCAAATCTTCCATTCTCGTTTTGAGGAATAGAGAATACGGTGCCCTCCTCATGAGGTTCTGCTCGCAGATCTATCTAGTTTGATCCCAGCCTGCCCGAGAGCTATATCGAGCACTGCGGGCGGCTTCCCCTCAATCCCCCAATAATGAAGCCTTCCAGCAGGCTCTTCACGTTTGGGCTCGTCACCTCTTGGTATTGCTCGAATATCGGCGTCCTGCTCCTCAACAAGTACCTCCTCAGCAATTATGGCTTCAAGTACCCGATCTTTCTTACCATGTGCCACATGACGGCATGCTCCCTCTTTAGTTACGTTGCTATAGCTTGGATGAAGATGGTCCCTATGCAGACCATCCGATCCCGACTCCAGTTCCTGAAGATCGCTGCCCTGAGCCTTATTTTTTGTGTCTCCGTTGTTTTTGGTAATATTTCTCTCCGGTTCCTCCCTGTATCCTTCAACCAGGCCATCGGGGCGACGACACCTTTCTTCACCGCCGTGTTTGCGTACTTGATGACCCTCAAGCGGGAGGCTTGGTTGACCTACATTACCCTAATTCCGGTGGTAGCTGGGGTTGTCATTGCCAGTGGGGTATGTTGCTCTATTGCTTACTTCTTATTGATGGCCATGGGTGGTTGATTTCTTTCTCGCAGTATTAATAGCTTAGTTTGCTCGCAAAATCTATTTGCTAGTTCATTGCTAGATTTTATAATTTGTTGTATTCTCTGGCTATGGAATAGAGCAGATACTTGGAAATGTGAATTAATTGGATAATTAGATTCAGTGTCTCTGAAAGTTGATACCTTGCAGCTAGTTCCCTGGTTGGTGATCTTTTGGGTTATTTGGGAAAGATACAAGTTTCAATGGTGGAAACATAAATATATAATGAATTTACCTTGGGCTAGTTACGCTAGGAGGTCAGAAACTTGTGAAACCATCTGATCATATTATTGAGGATAATCATATTGTTCTAGATTATTGAGGAGAAGACGATAAGAAAAAAAAGATTATTAAGGAGAATTGGACAAGATGTGTTTAGTATTTAGATAGTGCCCTATTGTCAGAGGACATGCTTATTCATTCTCTGGTCTTCTAGAAAACATGTATAAGCCAACTTGTTTTTTATATGATTTTCTGTGCTTTGTAATTTGTCAGATCTTTCTCCTCTTTCCTATGTGCACTCTAGTTAGCAGGTTCTGCATAAGTACTTATTTATTAGTGAATGCTTGACGCTTCCATCTTTTGTGACTGCAGGGTGAACCGAGCTTCCATCTCTTTGGCTTCATTATATGTGTTGCAGCTACTGCTGCAAGGGCGCTTAAATCTGTTCTTCAGGGGATCTTGCTTTCTTCAGATGGGTAATGTCTGAGGATTGTAATCTAATCTATATATGTTGGTCTTGGGGACTACCTTAAACATCTTGGAGATAATAAGACCTAAAAAAGAAGGATACACTATTACTTACACAATGAACATTGTTTCATGCACCTTGAACGGTCTCAATGAAGTGGGAAAATACTTGTCATAAATAGATGGAAATATGAGATTCTAACAAGCTTTATTTTTCTTCAGGGAGAAGCTGAATTCCATGAATCTTCTTCTATACATGGCTCCAATAGCTGTTGTTTTTCTTCTTCCTGCAACACTTATTATGGAGGAAAACATGGTTGGCATTACACTTGCTCTTGCAAGAGAAGATTTTAGAATCATTTGGTATCTGCTTTTCAACTCAGCATTGGCATACTTTGTAAACTTGACCAACTTTTTGGTCACAAAGCATACAAGTGCTCTCACTCTACAGGTATGCAACTCTTCCAGATCATGCTATTCTAATTATGCTTGTAGAACCTGGTGATAGTAAGCGTGAGCTGATGGAGAAATTTGTTCGAGACAAATAATTATAAAGAGTGTCTTCATTTAGAGAGAAATTTATTCTTGAATTCAACTGTTATAGGCTAGGAATGAACTTAGTGGGACATGATTAGGTAAAATGAGGGATGCCCAGGAGACGTGATTGTAATTTATTTGCTAGTCTTATTTCCTATTCTAGCCCTAGAACTTTCTTCTTGTGTTTGGCGGATTTACCTTAAACACCAGGACATGATAGTGTATACCCTTTTGCTCTATCAGGTACTAGGAAATGCAAAGGGTGCAGTAGCAGTAGTTGTCTCGATCCTCATTTTCAGGAACCCAGTGTCTGTTACTGGGATGCTTGGATATGCATTAACTGTCTCAGGGGTTGTCCTCTATAGTGAGGCAAAGAAAAGAAGCAAAGAAAGTAACAAGTGATCAACATGTTACTCTCAACAAGTCTCAAAGTTCCTTATTTCCATTGATCAGTCTGACAGACACCAAGTAGGGGAAGTTGGGCTGCATTATTGGAAGTATATTTATGGTCCTTTTCAAAGAAGCCTGTGGCCATATACTGGTTTCAACTATACTAGAATTGAATTAATGAAGAATTTAGTCAGAAGAGAAGCTAGAAAACTGAATAAGTCACTTTGTTGTCATTTTCTGTTTTAGTTGAAATGGGTTGAGGTATATTCTTGCATTTTCTTCTATATTATACATATATATATTCTTTTGTTTTGTGGAGAAGGGCTGTAGAATTGAACGATCATTCAAGAACTTATTGTTGTTGACATTTCTCATACTGATGAACCATTTACTCAAATGAAGCTTTATTTCATTCTTCATCTGTCCTGCTGGTCCTATTCACTGTTCTGATATGATTTAGGGAGCTTCTTCTGCTCACGGTGGTCTCTTCTTCGCGTCCATACTTCCCATTGCCAGTTGGTTTTGCCAACCTAATTTAGTAATTCAATTTCACTTTCACCTAACGTATTTGTACAAACAAATGTCTCATGTTCTAATTAAATGGAGTGTCAAAAGTGATAGGGGAAGTAAAGTTGGGCCATACGCATTCACTGATTCCATAGTTGTTCTACGGATTTGAAATCATTGTTTTTGTCCATGCCATTGGAGTCTCTTTGTACGGTGTCTTTATTCCTTGTAATTTCGTTTAATAATATTCACGCCCAATATAAGTTATGATTACTAATTAATTACTATGAGGATGAATTTCTTTTTGATCAGTATAACTATGACGATGAACTGAACTGGTAGCTATGTATCTCTACATAGTCAAAGGCTTATCATCTTCCTCATCCACGTCTCCTCAGCTCAATAGAAGCTGTAGCTGAGACAAATCAGCAACCAGCCAGTCATTGGACTAATTAAGCAGAGGAAAACAGAGCTTCTATACATGGCTCCAATAGCTGTTGCCTTTCTTCTCCCTGGGACACTTTTTATGGAGGGAAATGTGGCTGGTTGCAAGATAAGATTTTAAAATCGTTTGTTATATTCTTCCCAATTCTATTCCTTGCGAACTTGTTCAGATTTCACGCGCTCTTCAGTTACGCACCTTTTCTCATAATTTACATGTAAAGCCAGGCCATATACATATTTGATCTCATGGTGAGAAATTTATCCAAGACCGAACATCATTTAGGGTATATGCTGAAGTTGGTTGAGATCTATGCTAGTATTTTACCGTTTATATATATATATATATATATATATTCTTTTTTACGGTAAAGAACTATAGAATTGGACAACATTCAGAGCTAATTGCTTCTGGTACTTGTTTTATTGATCAATGATCACTCGTTTTCCAATCAATGATCACTTCGTTTTCTCCCCATGATGATGGCTCACACGGTGCTATCATGTGAATGGTTGGAACCATTAAGTAGAGCGTGGAGAAGCTGTGGTCTGTTTGAATGGAACTTATCAATGATGTATATGCATATATATATATATATACACTACATTTCTTAAACATAAAAATCAAATCTCAAGAGGATCAGTGGCTTTCAATTGCAGAGTGTATATGGCCTTTCGTGTATAGATCAGTAACCTGTGACTGTAGAAAGTATCAGCAATTCCTCGAGTAAACATGGTTTACTGGGTTCCTGCTTTGCCCGATAGGTAAGAGAGCCTCTCATATACGGGATTTGGGATTTTAAAGACAGGACCTCCTGACCACGAGCTAGTTAGAGCATCCATTTGATTGCTTATCGTTCCTCTTACCCGGAAACCAGTATTCCTAAGATATTCTATTCGCCTGTGGAAGTACTCTTGGCTGCTCATCTGTTCTTCATCATTGAACCTGCAAGAGAAAATGTAAATCAGACGAGCAATAATTCTTTCAGATACATAATTCATCATGGGATCCTCATAGAATATGGATGGATGCTCAAAAGAAAACAGCCACATTTTACCTCATGATCAATGAATACCAGTTCCTGAATCCTGCAGAAACAAGGCGGTTTGTGATAGCATTCCTCTCTCGTTCAAGACCTCTGGTTACCAAAACCATAGACCATCCACTAGCCTGCAACTTCAGGTACAGCTTAAGGATCAAACGTTCCCGTAAGCTGTTTGCTTCGTTCATGTAGCCGGCAGAATCATCTTGCTCAGTTCTGCAGCAGGCAATTATTCAATGAAAACAATTTTCTCTGAAAGAAAAAGTTTCATATGTATTGGTACAGGCAATTACCGGCGACTTGATGATGGGAATAACATACTGTCGACGTCTAAGAGAATCAAATCCAAATCATCACCCAGTGGTTGAATATCAGTGAAGTGGTCCTCAACAATCACGATTGAGATATTAAGATCCTTCTCGTATTGGCCTTCTCTTACATACAAAAGTCCCAGATCACGACATGCAGAAGGATAATTGATCTCTTCATGGGGGTTGAGCTCTGCATGCAGCTCGAATATTCTGCAGACATCGTGGTCACCGTTACTGGATCTCTTCACCTCGATGATTCCAGCATTCTTGCTTTCGCAGGATTGCAGCATCACTGTTAGTGCAATCAGTAGGGATACTAGCAAGATCCCGATGGATATGAACGAAGCAATGAAGACAGTAGTTGCAAAAGCTGTCATGTAGAATCCTGATTCCATGGAATCAATGGAACTAGCCACCTCTGCAGGCAAATATACAGATGAAATCAAACGTCTTCAATTTTTTGGTATCAGCAGAAGAGTTCTGTTTGATTGATCTACTTCCTTTGTTCTTCTCCCAATTCAAGATCTCTCCAATCACAGTTCCTCTAAACAAACAGTAGGATATCGCAACCATTTCTAGCGTTGCTAGCTAAATATAGGAAAAGTCTCAGAATTGTATTACCGGAGTTTTCTCTATCCGGGAGGATCCGGCCGGAGAATTCCCTCTCCATTTGTTGAGCATAAGCTGACATCCCTTCTTCAGTGCAACGTCCAAAACCCCACATGCCTCGCAGCAGCACTGCTTCCGATTAAAGAAAAGGCCAAATCTTGCATATGAGTTTTCTAATCTCCCATAACTGAAGAGAGAGAGAGAGAGAAAACAGACAATTAACTACTATATTCAATAAAATACTGGAGACAAACGGATATGGAACAAGCTGCTTGTGCATGAAAACTTGGACCTTGAATCAGAATAACACACAAACCGAAGAAGAACAACATCAGCTACAGCATAGATCGGTCAGTTCAGTGCACGGAAAATCAAAGGATGTCTAAAACATACCGAGTAGGCAAAAGCAAAATGGGTACTTCAAAATTCGATCATATCAGTCATCCCAAAATCAGCTGTGTGTGAGAGATGGGGATTGATGAGAAGGGGAAAGATAAGGGGGCAAAAAAAGAGAGGCATTGAGATGCTTCAAGACAGGACATGCATTTTCCTTGCATTAACTTTTCCTTCCCTTTTTTTTCTCACGGCAAGAACAGGAAGTTTCCTCTTTCCAATTTCAGGTTATAACATTGAAGGGAGCGTGATTCCATTGCAAAAGACAGATACAACATAATTACTCAATCAAGCAGGCCCACGACCTTCTGGCATCATCAACGGAAGTGATTTCATCTCCCCACTTGCAAGTTTTAGAAGTGTGCAATTTGATGCTGCAATTCTTCTGCTCATCTATCTCTACATGAATCGAGTCTCTGCATATGAACTCGAGCTTGTTTTCTTTGTTAATGGAAAAATCTACATCATCTTTTCTTGGGATGGTAAATGTATTCTGTCGATTTTTTTCTTTTTATTTTCTTAATTTGTTGGACATTCTAATAATTGATTGGACTTCTAGAGTGGATAAATAGAAAAGACAATGGACCCACCAATCACATCTTTTCTAGTAGAGAAAAAACTGTTATGATAAGGGATTGTGTATTTTCTAGGAACAATAGGAATTTGTTTTTCTCATTTTAGTTTTTTTTGCCCAAATTCATTTTAGATATTTTATTGTGTTTGTTTTTTTTGCTGGGAAATTGCAATATAAAAGGGAAGGAAGAGTCCTAATGGTACAAAATCTAGGGGGATAAATTATCGGCTAAAATTTCAAATAAGGTACAAAAAAATGTTTATTTATTTTAATAAGTAAACAAATCTTTGTTGATACTTTAAATCACAAAAAAAATCATTAATATTTGGTACCTTTAATTTAATTTAGTAATAAATTAAAATAGTGTAAAGTAGAAATTTGCTTCAATCCTCTGCATGAAATTGAGCTGGCCCATTAAAAGGCCTATCACTAGTGTATCGAGCCCACAGTAGAATCTTCCCATTTATTGGATTTGCCACTCTCCTCTAGGAACTTAGCAGAGCTGAGCAGAGTAGAGCCACAGAAATATGAGCGATCGTCGTTAATATCATGATCCTAATGTAAGTTTGTCAGCAACCTCTGAGCTTCTGCCACGTGCGACTCAGAGTTTACGGTTTATCATCTTCCTCATTCCTCCTCAGCTCAAGCACAAGGAGCAGCAGTAGCGCCCATTCCAGTCTTTGGATTAAGCATAGCAAAAAGAGCTTCTCTTCTCCTCTCTTTCATTAGAGAACTTTCAAGTTCTCTGCACCAATGGAGGCTGCTATCACATGCTACGCACGTGGAGCTGTTCTACCCACTGCCTCTTCCAAGCAGCACTCCTCTTCTTTGGCCTCCCCAACATCCTCCATTTCTCCATCATTCAGCTCAAAGGTTAACAGCTTGTAACATCAACTTCATCAAGAATTTTTCATATACATATAAACATTTAAAAAGGGTATCTGTCCTGCTTGACAGAGTCTGAAATCAAGCTCTTTGTTCGGTGAATCACTCCGGTTGGGAGCAAAGTCGTCCTTGAAGTCAGCGAAGCCAAGGAGCTCTAATGCTTCCATTACCAGATGTGAGATTGGTGATAGCCTGGTAAGTTACGTGCTTTTATGGTGTAAACATGTCCAAAATTTTCTGTTTATAAGTGAGATCACAAACTAAATACACATTGCAGGAAGAGTTCCTCACCAAGGCAACTCCCGATAAAGGCCTAATCAGGCTGATGTTATGCATGGGAGAGGCTCTTAGGACCATTGCTTACAAGGTGAAGACAGCTTCCTGTGGAGGAACTGCATGTGTTAACTCCTTTGGAGACGAGCAACTTGCAGTCGATGTTCTTGCTGACAAGCTTCTTTTTGAGGTCATAATACCTTATTGCAGAAGCTACTTTATTTCGAGGTTGATGCCGTTTTTCTTATGGGGAAAAAGGTCTCTTGATATAAACTGCTTTTGTTTGATTGACATTGATCATCAGGCCTTAGAATACTCCCACTTCTGCAAGTATGCGTGCTCCGAAGAGGTACCCGAGCTTCAAGATATGGGAGGTCCTGTTGAAGGTCAGATAACTTTTATCACTCAATAGAACCGGTTGAGAAAACTATTTGTTTATAGCGTTCTCTGCTGTTAATAGACAGAATAAGAATGAACTTATAAGATGCCACATTCAATATTCCATTTTATCCAGTTCTTTTACTTGCATCATCCAGAACCACTTGGAGATTCTTCAGCTCCTAAGTCTGGCTTTGCTTATATAAAGGAAATTTCCGTAATGATATGAACAGGAGGATTCAGTGTTGCTTTTGATCCACTTGATGGTTCAAGCATTGTGGACACAAACTTCACTGTGGGAACCATCTTTGGGGTATGGCCTGGAGACAAGCTGACTGGTGTAACAGGAAGGGACCAAGCTGCAGCAGCCATGGGGATATACGGTCCTCGGACAACATATATCCTTGCTCTCAAGGATGTCCCTGGGACCCATGAGTTCCTTCTCCTCGATGAAGGTCAGTCATTCTGATCTGATCACTGTGAGACCAGGGAGGACTCTTGTTAACATCCTTTCTAGGAACAAATATATTGCTGTCAATATACGGTACATTCTCTTGAGTCCATTCCATGGTGATTCAACAGGGAAATGGCAGCACGTGAAGGACACCACGCAGATCAGCGAAGGGAAAATGTTCTCTCCTGGAAATCTGAGAGCCACTAATGACAACCCAGACTATGCAAAGGTTTCTTGGTTTTCTTCTCACTCTTACCTTTTCATCTGCAAAGATGAACTAATAGATATGTGGTTCTTTTAGATTGAGAAAAGTTTTCCGGACCCAAAGAAGATTTCATTTCCAGAGCTCTTGACTGATGTTACTCTTTTGTTATTCAACAGCTAATTGATTATTATGTGAAAGAGAAGTACACATTAAGATACACTGGAGGGATGGTCCCCGATGTTAATCAGGTATTACACATTTATCTGTTGCCTGCTAATCAGAAGTCATAAAAAGTTGATGATATTCATGATGAATGTGGATTTTATCGAGAAAATATGTGCTACTTCTTGCAGATTATTGTGAAAGAGAAGGGAATCTTCACGAATGTGGCATCGCCATCTGCTAAGGCGAAGCTGAGGCTATTGTTCGAGGTGGCACCTCTTGGGTTCTTGATCGAGAAAGCTGGAGGTCACAGCAGTGACGGTACCCAGTCAGTGCTGGACAAGGTGATCAACAACTTGGATGATCGGACCCAAGTCGCCTATGGCTCAAAGAATGAGATTATCCGGTTTGAGGAAACCCTGTATGGCTCATCCCGACTTAAGGCCGGTGTTCCAGTTGGAGCTGCAGCTTAATGGGCGGTTTCTACCTACTTGCCCTTTAGGCCTTCTTTTTTTCCAAATTCAGTCATAATACATGCACAAGGTTGCCTGGTAGACTGATTTATATCAAATGTAATGCTATGGTGTTTGGTTCCTTGTAATTTAATGCACCGGATTAAACTTTGCACAAAATATGATATTCATTTACAACTTTCTAAAGCAGGCTTGCCTTAAAAGTTATTCCCACATGCAATTTTAAGCCTTTGTTTTGGGGGAAGAGGAAAAATTTATTGTTTCTATGGTTTTTTTTATAGTACATACTAATCTAATTCATCAATATTGCCCAATGAAAGAAGAGATTTGAAGTCTATCAATGGGTAGTCCTTCCCACAACCTTATTAGGAAATACACGGATTTGACTATACAAAATTAGTGTGATGATGTTTTTCTTGATAATTTAGTGTACAACAGTCTAGTTTTACAATGAACTTGAGTAATAGAGACGGATTGTACGAAAGTACTAAAAGTAGTGTGATGAATTTTGGTCCTCGGTAATTTAGTGTATCATATCAAAATTTTAAGGCATTATATCAAACTTTCTAGTTTAGTGACTAAAGTTTATATAAATGCAAAATAATTCATAATTTTCTGGTTTTTACAAAATTGTTATTTGCCAGTCATGTAAATCTCATTAATATATGATAACACCCTAAATTAAATATAAAAAATATTTCAAAACTTTTGCTACAAGTAATAAAAATAAAATATATTTTATTTGGTTAAAAAGTAATATATATAGATATAAATATCAAATCAAACTATTTAAAAAAATTATTAGAAATCCTTGATTATAAGTTTAATTACTTAAAAATTAGAAGTGAAAACCTATTAAGTCTAGATGTTTTTTCAACACATAAAAAATACAAAACCTCAATATATTTAATCAAATATCTACCTTAAAAGAATATGTTACGTGCATTTTATAAGTATATATGATAGCTAAATATTATAAAAATAAAGAAATAATATCTTAGGATTGATATCTCAAATAATAATTGCTATCTAATGTAAATATATAAAATATTTATTATATATTACTTTAAAAATATCTAAATATGAAATATTGATATAAAAATATCTAAAATAATAAATATCTTATCTTATTTTTGAATTTGTACCTCGATTGGACTTTTTTTTATTAGATTTTACCTTAAATTTTTTCTACAAATCTTTCTAATTAGTCCATGCATACCTGCTTAAATATTTTGGTTTTGAAACTTTGGTTGAACCCTATTGTAATTTCAGATGATCATTCAACGCATTTAATAATAAAATATTTATTTACATTTCATGTTCGATTGATTATTTTTACGAATTTGTAGTGTATTAAATTCATATCATTCTCACAATTTTAAAAATAATTTAATTTTAAATCTTTAATTTTTTATCACTAAAATCAGAAGACATTAAATTATATTTATTTAAATTAAAACTAACACCATATTTACAAGATAACTCGGTGTTGTAATCATTATTGATAAGTTTCAACACTTTTAATAATTCCTCTAATCTAGGGAGAAATTTTTATTATTTTCTTTTTAGAAATGGTCCATTCCTTATTTTTATATATATATATATATATATATACTAACAAAAATCTCTAAATAAAAACGACATTCTTGAAGCCCCTTTGTTTTAATTTATATATGCTTGAGTCTGTTGATTTATGACCCATCTTTGTCTTTTCGTTGATTTATTTTATAAACTCAACTTGTTTTTACATAAAGTTACTCATCGGACAATATATAATAAGGTTAAATCTAAACGATTCAATAGATTAAAATCATAAAAATCTCAAATGGTGAAAAATTACTCATAAAATTAATATAACGATTATATACAAATTCAACATATGGTAGACATTTAGTTGAAAATATAAGTTTTATTTCCAATTTACTCAACAAAATATTCCAATCTAACAAGTACTCTAAAAAATAAATCAACAATATTCAATACATCATTAATTTTATAATATGGAATAAAATGTGTTATTTTTAAAAACTGATTAACTACCACAAACTCAAAATCCCTCCCCCTCTTAGTACTTGATAATCCTAAAATAAAATCCATGAAAATATCAATCCAATGTGCACTATGAATTGGAAGAGTAGTATACATGCCATGAGGTTGTTGCATACACTTATACTCCTTATATGTAATACGTCGAATATAGATTTTCTCAACATCACTTTTTATGTGGGTACAAAAAAATGTTCATGTAATATTATCATTGTCACGCACTGACCTGATTTGGTCGAGGTCTAGTGAATAACCCGCCACTCTCGGGACCTTGAAGAAAGGCTCCTCTAGGAGATCAATAAGAGTCAAGCGTAGTACTTGTTATGTTTTCCCTGAACAACATTAAACAAATCTGAAACTTTAAGTCTGTATACCTGGGTTGGGGACCGGGGAGGAAGAGGTAGGTGTAGTCGCGTTCCTTCCTGAAAAAAATGTTTAGAGGGAAGGGGTAAGTTTGATAACTAAGTGAGTGAGGGAAAATCTTTTAGGAAACGTTCAATTCAGCATTTTTGAATGTTTGATATTTCAACCGTTTCTTCTTAGATTTCTTTGTTCACATGATCAACAACCACCCTCCTATCATAGAAGGGATCACACGTTCACAAAACGGCCCCTGACAATTCTACTGGTGGACTAGAGCACCTTTACTGTCATGCCCCGACCTAGTTTGGTCAGATCCCTGTGAGCAACCCGCCACTCTCCTAGTTTATTAAGGGTTTTCCCTTCTTTAACCTGAGATGAGTAAGGTGTTCTTTAAACTTGTACCTTTCTTGGAATAACATAAATTAAAATTATATGAAATTTTAACTTTACATACTTGTCTTGTAGGTGTGACTAACAGGAGGTCTTTCGGTAGGTTTCCCTTGGTTGCCTGAAAAGGGATATAAGGGAGGGGGTGAGTTCAACCACTCAGTGAATGGGTGTTTAAAGTTTGACTTTTAGGAAAAATATTTGAATTGGAGTATGCCAGACTCCTTATTTTTTTAAAATAATTCATCATCAAAATCTCGGATTCATAACCATTACTCAATCCTCAATTATAACTGGTGTGTTTATCAACCAACAAATACCCTTCATCATGAAGGGAACACACAGTTGTAGGCCAGCCCATCCACTCTACCCACTTGTGGCGTCAGAGCAACTTTGCCGACACCTAGATAGAAGCACGTCTATTTCTACCCCGAGAATGAGTGGATGTACGCGACATCCAACCTTCAATCCCATAAATAAAACTTTGTGTCCATATGAGGATAGGGACCATATCTCGGTCTCGTGTGTATAAAACTCAAACACAAAAGCTTTAGGAAGCCCCAAACATAGTAGCTTCAAGGAGTCCAAACATAGAAACTCCATGGAGTACAAACACAAAACTCCATGACTAACTGGTA
Organism: Trapa bicornis; assembly: GCA_030064425.1. NCBI lineage: Eukaryota > Viridiplantae > Streptophyta > Magnoliopsida > Myrtales > Lythraceae > Trapa > Trapa bicornis. Next base: position 13,713,891 of record CM057753.1, on the reverse strand, counting down.
TGACGAGAAGCACAAATCTAGTAGCTTCTCTTTTCCCTTATCGCCACCATGTCATCCAATAGCCCCTTAGGACACATCACTACCCCTCTTGGGCATCTTAATGGTCTCAAACCTCAAGTGCATGCACAAACAAAGTTTTCCTCAAAAGCCATTTAATCTTTGGTGCCACTAGCCCAACGACCCCGACCCTCAACTTGACCTGCAGTTGTTTGTCTCGACTGGTCCGTAGACCTGTCATGTCGTAGTGTCGCCAGTTCCTCGAGTACTTCTGTCTTATCTTAGTACCATGACCAATCAATTTATTCATTTAAGTTTTATGGCTTAAAATCATGTTTTTTTAAGAGCTCCTACTTGTGCCAACTAGCTTAGGGTCCATTATTCAAGATTTTCAAAATCGGGCATATTAGCCCACAAGTTCCAAAACTAAGGCCTCCACCCTAACTGAACTGTTTGAGCTCTCGTCAATATGATCTCCCAAAATGTTTAAGTAGTGGCACATAGTTAGGGGAGAGAACTTCTGACAAAATAAACTTTTTAGTCATCCATCACACCTACCGAGTATGAGGACATCTCCGCTTATAACCGATAAGCGGGTTTTCCTCTTCATTCTAGGAAGTTTCATCGTACCAACTGGGTATGATCTACTTACAACCGCTAAATAGTTGTTCTGCGTGATTTTCACATCACTCCTCTTAGGTGTGATGGTTAAAATAGCATTTAGTAGTAGGTTTTTATTTCCGATGTGCTTATCATCCCAACTGGATATGATATTAAATATCCCACTCACTTGTTAATGCAATGAATTCCTCTTTACCAGTTCTTTATCTTCACGCGAGCTTGTACTTGTTGGCGTTCCTAATATTTCGTGTTCCTACATGATATGAACATCCTTGTTCATTATCATTTGGCCTAATAGCCTTCATTCATCGTGCAAGGATGAAATACTCAAACTTTTTGATTTATTGCAATTAGGTCTCTAAAGTTATTTTTCTTTAACTTTAGGTCCCTAATGCCGTTTTCCCCTCAAATTGAGACTTGAAATTTCTAAAATTCACCTTGTGATCTAAATTTATTAAAAATCACATAAAGGGGTTCAAGTTTCTAAAATTTCCAATTTGATCCCCAACTTTTCCAAAATTACCATTTTGCCCCTACTTTACAAAAATGGTAAGTTTTGCTGTAAAAATTCCAAAATTGCCCAATTGGTCCTCCAACATTTTTATCATTCCCAATTGGCCCTCAATTTTATGAAATTGGACTTTAGTCCCTCGAATTTTTGAAATCCCCAAATTTCCCCCCAATTTCAACCTTCTAACTTAGCCGAATTTGATTTAATCAAATTGACCGATCAAATGAGTTTAATTATTGAAATTGAAGTTAGATTGGAGTTTCTATACCTTCATACGATTCAATTGCACTTTGAATCACACGATTTGATGCAGGAATGAGCTCAAACAGAGCTATGCCTGAAAATTGAACTTAGGGAGAGAAAGCTTCGAAAGCTTACCATCGGGGATGCAGCAGTCCAAGCTTTCAATCTGGGTAGATAGCTCTTGTCCTGAGGTTACTCCTAGGATAAAAAATTGCATCAATTTATGCCGAATTGAGTGAAAATTTAGTTATCTAAGTTTTGCCGGTTCTCTCTCTAGCACCGATTAAAATTTACAGAGGGGAGCCAAATTGGCTTGCCTTTCAGCTCTAATTCAGCTGTAGGAGGACTATGGAGGTGTTGTGTCACGCCCCGACCCGGTTTGGTCGGATCCCCGTGAACAACCCGCCACTCTCCCGGTTTATTAAAGGGTTTCCCCTTATTATAATCCGTAAAGAGTAAGGCGTCCTTTAAACCTGCACCATTTCCTGGAATAGCATAATCAAAACTACATGAAATTTTAAACTTTACATACCTATCTTACAGGCATCTTAGTTGATGGTCTTTCAAGGTAGGCTTTCCGGGATTTCCTGAAAGGGATATAAGGGAGGGGGTGAGTACGACTACTCAGTGAATGGGTTTTTAAAAACTTTTGAATTTTAAGAAAAATATTTATATGGAGTGTGCCAGACTCCTTTGTTTTCAAAAATCCCTTCATTTAAAAATTCGGGTTTTTCCATTATTTCTTAGTTACCACGGTGTGTCATCACCCAACACACATCCTTCATCATGAAGGTTACACACATTCGCAAGTCAGTATCACTACTGAACCCGCTAGTGGCTTCGAAGCAACTTTTCCTACCACCCGGATAGAAGTACGACCACTTCTACCCTGGGAATGAGTGGATGTACGTGACATCCGACCTACAATCCCGAAATCACTTCTTCATGTCCATATGAGGACAGAGACCTCATCTTGTCCTCACCCCGGTCTCATGCGTTTAGTGCTACTCCAGATTTCGCACAGACACCTGGAACGACGAACTGCCCTTATAGCCACCAGGTCGTCTAGTGCCCTCAGGACGCATCACTACCCCTCATGGGCGTCTTGATGATCCCGTACTCACAGTGCATGCATAAACAATGTTTTCTTATATTGCCGTGTAATTTGTGGTGCCACTAGTCCAACGACCCCGACTCTCAACTCAACCTGCAGCTGTTTGTCTTGACTAGTCCGTCGACCTATCATGTCGCACTGCCGCTAGTTGACTGAGCATGTCGGTCCTATCTTGGTACCATGGCCAAACAATTCACTTATTAAGTTTTATGGCACATATATCAGGTTCATTTACGAGCTCCTGCTCATGCCAACTGGCCTTGGGCCCACTGTACGAGATTTTCAAAATTGGGCATTTAGCCCCTAAGTTCCAAAATCGAGGCCCCCGACCTATTAGAGCTATTCGAGCTCCCGTCGAGAAGGTCTCCCAAATTGTTTAAGCATTGGCACACAGTCAGGGGAGAGCACTTCTGACAAAAATAGGTTTTTACTGTCCATCATACCGATCGGTACAAGGACATCTCCGTTCATAACCGATGAACGGGTTTTCAACTTCCTTCGAGGAAGTCTCATCATACCAACCGGGTATGATCTACTTACAACCCGTAAGTAGTTTTTTTTTCGCATAACTTTTACATCACTTTCTCTAAGTAGTGATGATTAAAATACCACTAAATAGTGGGTTTTTTTATATCGAGGCACTTATCATCCCCAACCGGGTATGATGTTAGTAAACCCACTCACCCGTTAATGCCGTGAATTCCACTAGACCGGTTCTTGGTATTCATGCGAGCTTGTCCTTGCTGGCGTTCCCGGTACTCCGTGTTCCTACACGATATGAACAACCTTGTTCATTATTACTCGACATAACAGCCTTCATTCATTTCTAATGAATGAGAAAACCCAAACTTTTAGTTATTTGCAATTAGGTCCCTAAAGTTATTTCTCTTTAACTTTAAGTCCCTAATGTTGGTTTTTCCTCAAATTGAGTCCTAAAATTTATCCTGGGACCTCAATTTATTCAATTTCACCAAAAAGGGGTTCAATTTCCCAAATTTCCAATTTGATCCCCCAATTTTTCCAAAATTGCCATTTTGCCCTTCTTTTACAAAAATGGTAAGTTTTGCCCCAAAAATTCCAAAATTCCTCAATTTGGTCCTCCAACATTATTTTCATGCCCAATTGACCCTCAATTTCATAAAATTGTATTTTGGTCCTTTGAATTTCGAAAATCCCCAATTTTCCCCAATTTCAACTCTTCAACACTACCGAATTTGATTTTATCAAATTGACTGATCAAACACTTCTAATTATTGAAATTGGAGTTGAAATTGAGTTCCTGCATGTTCATACGATTATAAGAAACTTTGAATCACATATTTTAACGCCGGAACGAGCTCAAACGAAGCTTCGCCAGAAAATAGACTGTAGAGAGAAAGCTTCGATTTCTCACCGGTGAAGGCACGACGGTCCGAGCTTTCGATCTGGGCAGATAGGTCTCATCCTAAGGTTCATCCTAGAATCAAGAATTGCATCAATTGATGCGGAATTGGATTAGAATTTCGTCATTGAAATTTGGTCGACTCTCTCTCTAACACCGATCAAAAATTGTAAAGGGGAGCCGAATTGGCTTATCTTTCGGTCCTAATTCGGCCGTGGAAAGGCTGAGAAAGTGTTGGGAGGGCTTGGTTTGGCCTGAGGAGGGCTTGAAATGGTCGATTTCAGCTTGGCCGGAATAGGGCAGCTTCGGTCCGCCGGAGTTGCTTCACTATTCCATCATGTCGGTGCTTCTCCAATGATTCTCGGATTGATTGGAGTTTGCTATCAGATAGCTGTCTTCTCCCTGGTTCTAAAGAGCCCGACCTTTGTTCAAGTTGAAGCTCTCATTTGAGCTTTACCGGGAAATGGAGCAGTAGAGAGAGAGAAGTGTTCAGGTGTGAGGAGAATAAAATGGGGATGAGCTCTTTATATAGTCGTAAAAATCCGTGTATTAAATGGGCGAGATTTATCATTGGTATTAATATTGCCATAAATTATTGGTATTAATTCCAATAATTTAATTTCGATATTAATTCTAATAAATTAAATTTTAATATTAATTTCAATAATTTAATTTTGGTATTAAATTATTGGTATTAATTATATATTAATTTATGATAAGGCGTACATAGAAATTTTTGACCGAAATTTCGGGTTACAAAAAAATTCATACTTCCCAGGAGATCACCCATCCTCACATTACTCTTAGGTAAGCACACTTAATTTAAAGTTCTTATGGAATCTAGTTCACCTAAACCACTTTGATTTTTGTTTTCTAATTTGTCTTAAGTTTCTTTTCCAAGGTTTAATGAACCCTTTGGATCACCCGAGAGTTGTAAATTCCCAACTTGCCCGTTCAGAAATAATTAGGTTTGTGAATCGGTTCTGAATTCTCACTTGGTTTGACCGGTTCTTTTCCTGGTTTTTCTTAGCTCAAAAGGGCGGGTTTTACATGTTGGGAGGGCTTGGTTTGGCCTAAGAAAGGCTTGAATTAGCTGATTTCAGCTCGACCAAAATAGGACAGATTCGGTCCGCCGGAGCTGCTTCACTGTTCTATCATGCCGGCGTTTCTCCGGAGACTCTCAGAGCAAATGGAGACTATAGGGTGTAGTTGACTTCTTCGCAAATCCAAAGAACCCAACCACGCCTTCTTTGGCTTAGAAAAGACCCTATATGGGAGCTCTGGTTCGAGCTTCATCGAAAATTGGAGTAGTTTAGAGAGAATGGAGTTTTCGGTTATAGAGAGGATGAATGAGGAGGGGCTCTTTATATAGGAAGCTCGGGGACTTCTTGGCCATCCGATTGGCGCCTTAATGGTGGTCATTCATTGCTTTTTAGCATCACCGGTGCTGCTCAATTTTCCGGTGAGTGAACAGTGCTGTTGTTTGAAGGAAGAAGATGACACTGTTCCAAACTAGACTGGACCGGTCTGAACCGGGTTCAAAGCTTAAACCGGCCGGTTCAGGCCCGATTCGACTGAGTTTTTCAAAATTAAAAATTTATAAATTCATTATCTATCCAATGGTGGCCCCAAATCTCAAATTTGAATTTTCTAAGCCACCTAGAAAAATGAATTTAGCATCTGGTTCAATAGTGGTTCAAACTGTTCCAAATTGGTTCAATTTGGTTTGGATCTGGTTCACCTAAACCAGTTTGGTTTTCATCTCCAATTCATCCTAAATTCCTTTTTTCAAGGTTTTATGAACCCTTTGGGTCACTCGGGAGTTTCAAATTTCCCAAATTGCCCATTCTCTGATGATTGGGTTTATGAACCGGTTTAGTTTTTCTCACTTGGGTTGACTGGTTCTTTCCCTGGTTTCCTTGTTTTAAAGGGATGGGGTTTACAAGTCTCCCCTCCTTTTAGGAGTTTTGTCCCCAAAACTAAATCAACATCCTTTGCATCGAAAATAATTTCTTTTAATGTTAACTCGAGATTTGCTTGACATACCAACACTTTGGTTGTTCTTTCACTTAGCCCTTTTGAATCACGCACTTAAGGAATGTCTTTTCCTTTATGTTGTTTACTCACTTCTTGGAGTTTGTCATAACTAGGCATGTATTACCCACAAGTCCAAAGGGATATCCTTAGGTTCACTTCCTCCTCTACTTAGGGCAGAATTCTTTCTCTTGAGGGTTCTTACTCAAAATTTCAAGATTGAGAGTTCCAAGCTGTTTAATCATTCCCTTGGGTTACTTACTTTCTTGGATCATCCTAGCATGCCTTCTTTAATTCTTTCACCTCAGCATGCACTTCCTTTGTAAACTCATCTCCTTATCCCTCATCACTTGGTTCTATTACCTCCTTGTTAGGATATGTATGATTCCCTAGGGTTTCCTTCCTTGGTGGTATTCTTCCCCTTTTCTTCCGAAATTCTAAGTGTCCTTGAGTGTATCTATCCTCAAATTGACATACTTAGATGCCATCATTTCCTGTTTCCTCCTTGAAATTTTATGGGTACGTCCTTTGCATTTTCTCCTACTTGTATCACAATTTTATCTTTGTAGGAAATATAACTTTCATTATGATGATAACGAATTGCAATTTTTAGCTATATTTAATCAAGGAAATTTTGGTAAGTACTAACTACGGCACTAGGGTCTTCCCGTGTTTCTTCTTGGGTGAGGTTGTATACTCTGGTTGGGACCCTCGATGTAGTGGTGATGTCTTGCCCTCTGTCTAGTGCCCTTGAGTTCCCTTGAAGTGGTAGGTGGGTACTTCGTTGTGTATTACCCTGAAGGGCTGGGCAGTTCTTTGCAAAGTGGCCAGGCTATCTACATTCGTAGCATATTCGACATGGTTCTTCATGGTTTTTTTGGCCCTTGGAACAATAGAGGCTTTGTAAACCCTGCACTTTTGAGTTAAGGAAAACTGGGAAAAGAACCGGTCAAACCGAGTAAGAAAATCGAGCCGATTTACAAACCCGATCATTTGGGAACAAGCAATTTGGAAATTTACAACTTTTGGGTGATCTAAAGGGTTCATTAAACCTTGGAAAAGAAACTTAAGACAAATTAAAAGAGAAAAACTAAATTGGTTCAAGTGAACGAGATCCCATAAGAACTTTGAAGTTACGTGTGCTTGTTTGAGAGTAGTGTGAGGATGGGTGACCTCCCGGGGTCAAAAATTTTTATGAGAACATTATCATAATTATACAAATAATTTAATACCTAAATTAAATTATCAGAATTAATACCAATAATTTATGGTAATATTAATACTAGTAATAAATCTCTCCCATTTAATACACGGTTTTACACCTATATAAAAAGTTCATCCTCACATCCGAACACCTCTCTCTCTCTCTCTACTGCTCCATTTCCCGGTGAAGCTCAAATCAGAGCTTCAACTTGAATATTTTTCTTAACCTCGGAAGGAGAGGTCGGGCTCTTTAGAATCGTGGAGAAGTTAGCTATCTGATAGCAAACTCCAGTAAATCCGAGAATCGTTGGAGAAGTGTCGACATGATGGAACAGTGAAGCAGCTCCAGTAGACTGAAGCTACCCTATTTCGGCCAAGCTAAAATCGGCCAAGCTAAAATTGGCCATTTTGAGCCCTCCTCAGCCAAATGAAGCCCTCCCAACACTTCCTCAGCCCTTCCACAGCCGAATTAGGACCGAAAGGTAAGCCAATTCGGCTCCCCTTTACAATTTCTGATCGGTGTTAGAGAGAGAGTCGGCCGAATTTCAATGACAAAATTCTAATCCAATTTGGCATCAATTGATTTGATTCTTGATTCTAGGATTAACCTCAGGATAAGAGCTATCTACCAGATCGAAAGCTTGGACCGCCATACCCTCACTAGTGAGTAATCCGAGCTTTCTCTCTCTATAGTCTGTTTTCCAGCGAAGTTCCGTTTAAGCTCGTTCCGGCGTTAAAACTTGCGATTCAAAGTTCTATGGAATCGTATGAACATGGAGAAACTCAATTTCAACTTCAATTTCAACAATTAGAGGCATTTGATCTGTCAATTTGATGAAATCAAATTCGACTGTGTTAAAGAGTTGGAATTGGGGGAAAATTGGGGCAATTTGGAGATTTTCAAAAATTTGAGGGTCTGAAATGCAATTTCCTAAAATTTTGTCAATTGGGCATAATAAAAATGTTAGAGGGCCAATTGAGAAATTTTAGAATTTTTGGGGTAATATTTACCATTTTTGTAAAGGAAGGGCAAAATGGTAATTTTGGAAAAGTTGGGGGACCAAATTGGAAATTTGGGAAATTAATCTCCTTTTTGTGAAATGGAATAAATTGAGGTCCCTTGATAATTTTAGGGACCTAATTGCAAATAAACGAAAGCTTGACTTTTTCATTCATTTGGAATGAATGAAGGCTATTAGGCCGAAGGATAATGAACCGAAATGTTCATATCGTGTAGGAACACGAAGTACTGGGAACACTAGTAAGGACAAGCTCGCGTGAATACAAAGAACCGGTCTAGTGGAATTCACGACATTAACGGGTGAGTGGGTTTACTAACATCATACCCAGTTGGGATGATGAGCACAACTTAAAAATAAAAACCACTTATTGGTTGCGAGTGGGATTTTATATCATACCTGGTTGGGGATGATAAGCACATCGAAATGAAAACCCATTACTATGTGGTATTTTAAACATCAACTTAGAGTAGTGATGTGAAAACCATGCGGAAAAACTACTTACCAGTTGTAAGTAGATCATACCCGGTTGGTATGATGAAACTTCCTCGAAGGAAGTTGAAAACTCGTTCATCGGTTATAACGGAGATGTCCTTATATCGGGTCGGTATAATGGACAGTTGAAAATATAATTTTGTCGAAAGTGCTCTCCCTTGACTGTGTGCCAATGCTTAAACTATTTGGGAGACCTTCTTGATGGGAGCTCGTATAGCTCTTATAGGCCGGGGGCCTCAGTTTTGGAACTTGGGGGCTAATATGCCCGATTTAAAAAAAAAAATCTTGTACAGTGGGCCCAAGGCTAGTTGGCACGAGCATGAGCTCCTAAACAAACATGATATATGTGCCGTAAAACTTAATAAGTGAATTATTTGTCCATGGTACCAAGATAGGACCGACATGCTCAATCAACTAGCGGTAGTGCGACATGACAGGTTGACGGACTAGTCAAGACAAACAACTGCGGGTTGAGTTGAGAGTCGGGGCCGTTGGGACAAATGACACCACATATTACATGGCAATTTAAGAAAACTTTGTTTTTGCATGCACTATGAGTACGGGATCATCAAGACACCCATGAGAAGTAGTGATGTGTCCTAAGGGCCCTGGACGACCCGATGAGTATAAGGGCAGATCGTCGTTCCAAGTGTCTGTGTGAAATTTGGAGTAGCACCAAGCGCATGAGATCAGGGTGGGGATAGGATGAGGTCTCTGTCCTCATATGAACACAAAGAATCGATTTTAGGATTGAGGGTCGGATGTCGCGTACATCCACTCATTCCCAGGATAGAAGTGGTTGTGCTTCTATCCGGGTGGCCAGTAAAGTCACTCTGAAGCCATTAGTGGGTTCAGTGATCGTGCTAACTTGCAAATGTGTGTAACCTTCATGATAAAGGATGTGTGTTGGGTGATGACACGTCATGATAAATAAGAAATGATGAAAAAATTCGAATTTTTGAATAAAGGGATTTTTGAAATTAAGGAGTTTGGCACACTCCAATAATAATTGTTTAAGTTAAAAGTAGACTTTTGAAAACCCATTCACTGAGTAGTTGTACTCACCCACTCCCTTATATCCCTTTTAGGAGATTTCAGAAAGCCTACCCTTAAAGACCATCAGCTAAGATGCCTGTAAGACAGGTATGTAAAGTTTAAAATTTCATACAGTTTTGATTATTCTATTCCAAGAAATGGTGCAGGTTTAAAGGATGCCTTACTCTTTATGGTTTATAATAAGTGGAAACCCTTTAAAACTAGGAGAGTGGCGGGTTGATCACGGGGATCCGACCAAACCGGGTCGGGGCGTGACAGGCTTCTTCTTGGCGGGGCTGTATTTGTCTCCCTTTGTGTATGATAACCTTCCATTGTCTTAGGGAACCCCATTATTGTTCTCCATTTCATTCCACCTATGTCCTTTTGTCTTCCTTGGCTATCCTGGCCTCCTTCCTCTTTCCTATTGGTCTATTCTACCCAACGGTGTCTCATCTGTACCAGACGCTCACATTCATGGGCCATGCTGATGACAATAGCTAAATATGTGGGGCATCCTAGTACTCACATTGGGTCCTATATGTCCATATTAAGACCTCCATAAATCATTTGCAAACATCCGCAGGTCTGACTAGGTCAAGGGAAAAGGGTTTTAACTCGTTAAACTTGGTTTCATACTTCGAGATAGAGTTAAGACCTTATCGGAGTTGGAGGAAGTCTTGTTTCTTCTCATTGATTAGATGTGGAGCTAGGTATTCCTCCATATATCTTTCCACGAATTGCTCCCATGTGGAGGTGGTGGCATGCAAGCTTCTGACGTTATCCCACCACCTCTTTGCACTAGCTTCCAAGAAAAACTCTACCAGGATCACCATATCCTCTGGTGTAATCCTGACTATCCCCATGAGTTTCTTGATGCTAACTAGCTAGTCCATAGCAGTTCTGACATCATTTTCTCCTAGGACTGGTTTACATCCTAATTGTTAGAGGTTTTTGAGGTATTTGGGAATGCCCATTAGAGGAGGAACGTTAGTAGGAGGGGGACGAAATTATACTTCCTCAAGATCAGCTCGAGGGTTGGTGTCCACCTCAGGAGTGAGGTTAGGCCATCCAAACACTCGGGTGAACTCCTTGTACAATCTTTGATGTTTCGAGCTTAATCCAGGTGGGGTTGTCTGGGCTTTTCAGGGAGTTTCCATAGGAAGGGTTGGTTGGGCAACGTCGGAGACTGTGTCTCTAGTTCTCTTGGTTCCTCTCTTGGGATCCATCTAAAAATTTTAAAATTATTCCTATTAGTTAATATGTTCTCTAGTCTTAATAATGCATTTGAGGAAACAGGCTCTTATACTACTTAAGTTGTCACGCCCCGACCCGGTTTGGTCGAATCCCCGTGAGCAACCCACCACTCTCCTGGTTTATTATGAGTGTTTCCTTCTTTAACCTGAGAGGAGTAAGACATTTTTTAAATTTGTACCTATCTTGGAATAAAATAAATTAAAACTAAATGAAATTTTAACTTTATATACCTGTCTTACATGTGTGACTAACACGAGATCTTTAGGTAGATTTCCCTTGGTTACCTGAAAAGGTATATAAGGGAGGGTGTGAGTTCAACGACTTAGTGAATGAGTGTTTAAAGTTTGACTTTTAGGAAAAATATTTGAATTGGAGTGTGCCAGACTCCTTATTTTCTTTTAAAATAATTCATCCTCAAAATCTCAGTTTCATAGCCATTACTCAATCCTCAATCATAACCGGTGTGTTTATAAACCAACAGACACCCTTCATTATGAAGGGAACACATAGTCGCATGCCAGCCCGTCCACTGTACCCGCTTGTGGCATCAAAGCGACTTTACCGACCACCTAGATAGAAGCACATCCACTTCTACCCTAAGAATGAGTGGATGTACGTGACATCATACCATCAATCCTGTAAATAAAACTTCATGTCCATATGAGGACATAGACCATATCCCGGTCTCATGCGCATGAAACTCAAACATAGAAGCATCAGGAAGCCCCAAACACAGTAGCTTTAAGGAGTCCAAACATAGAAACTCCATGGGGTACAAACACAAAACTCCATGACCAACTGGTATGACGAGAAACACAAACCCAATAGCTTCTCTTTTCCCTTATCGCCACCATGTCATCCCGCAGCCCTTAGGATGTATCACTACCCCTCTTGGGCATTTTAATGGTCTAGCACAATGGGCCTGACAATCCAGCCTCAGCTCCATTACTACTAGCTCAACGATTTTGCTGACCTGGCTTCGGTTGAGCGGTTACTAGCCCAACGAGTCTGTTTCAAAATCGAGGCCTTGGGCCATTAGAGCAATTCCAACTCTCATTAGAAATACCTCCCAAAGATTTTAAGCATGTTCACACAATTAGGGGAGACTATTTCTGGAAAACGATTTTTAAATTGAAGACGTGTTCATCACCCCAACTAGGTATGATGTCAAAAATTCCACTCACTAGGTGATCATGTCGGGTTTGTCTAGATTGTGCCTCAGCCAGCGATGTGCTCCTCAGCACCAATCATTGAACAACCAGTCCTACATAGTTCGATTATCCACCTAAGTAAAATTGGCTGAAAGGACCTCCTACCTTCATGCATTTGCATGTAGGTCCATACTTTTGCCTTAATTGCATTTAGATCCCTAAAGTTCATAACTTCACTTTTAGGCCCCCAATTTCCCAATTAATCCTCAATTTGGTCCCTAATTTCTTCTTATTTCCACCTAAGTCCTCAATTTTCCTTTAATTAAAATTTGGCCACCAATTTTTCAAAATTACCATATTGCCCCAAACTTTCCAAAAGTTACCAATTTGACCCCAAATTTTGTAAAATGACCAATTGCTTCCCTAATTTCCTCAAAATAGCTAATTGGCCTTCTGATTTTAGAAAATTACACATTAGTCCTCCAATTTCTTCCCCAATTCATCCGCTTTTTATCCTGAGACTTGGTTTCATCAAATTGACCAGTTAAACTTAGTTAATTGCCCCCTAACTAGCTATTAATCATTTTCTCTTTCCCCCTATGATCATCCTAGCCTTTGAACGACTTCAATTGACCCTTTTTTTTTATCTTAAATATAACTTTGCTGGAAAAGTTTTCTAGAGAGAGAAAGCTCAATTTTCTTTCTAGCTAGGGGGCAGCGGTGTGAGATCAAGATAGGGGTGGCTAGTGCTCCTCCTTGGGGTCCTTCTAGGATCAATTCTTGGTTTAATTGGGTGCTTGGTGCAGCGAATTTTAAGAGAGATTTATAGGTGTTCCGTTCACTACAATTTTACTCTTCCGTTGGAATGAGCCAAAATTGGCTTGCCTCGATAGTTCCTAGAGGTCGAGGGTTGGTCAAGGAGAGTAGTGGGAGGTCAGGTTGGGTCGTAAGAGAGTGGAGGTGGCTGGAGCTCAACGCAAAATTTTTAGCAATTTTGGGACCACCGAAGCGATGATACTATACGACCTTCCCGACCCTTCTTTGATGGTCCTCGGACTAAAAGGAGGTGGTAGAAAGGTAGGGGACTTCTCTCTGGTTCCAAAGAGTCTGAATGCACCTTCTAAGGTGGCAAAAAATGCCCTTGTCAGAGCTATGGTTTTTGTCTTGCCAGAAAATAGAGCACTTCTCCTTCTTCGCTCATTTGTGGGGTGGGGAAGACAAGTGGAGGGGTTCTCTTTATATAGGGAGCTTGGCAACTGACAGGACTTCCAACCGGCATAGGAATCGACCCCAAACTCAACCGCCGATAGTCAAGTTAGAAGAGTTTTTGGTTCGCTGAAAGATTGCCCCTCTCTCTCTCTCTTTCTTTTTTATCTGCCAACTAAGGAGGAAGATCACAATGTGCCACGCGTGTGAGCTTCGTATGTGCGGACTTGCCACATGGCTCTTTGTGATTAGCTAGCTTTGCTGACACAGATTCATACTAAACAGCCTAGTCAACCTTTGACCCATTGACCAGACATGTGTCAGCCTCCCATTGGCTACTCCTTCATACTTAGTTGCTCACCGAATTTTTATCGACCATTGACCATGACACATGGCATCCTCTGATTGGCTAATTTAAATGGGTGAGATTTTCCTCCTGGCGCACAGCGCCACTACCACGTGTTAGCCTCTTATTATCTGAGGTCATCCGATTTGGCACTGCCATGTGTTGACCTCTAATTGGCTGGTCATTTCTCTGATATCCTTGTCGGATGCTGATATGACACTTTTGCCACATGTCAGCTCCTCATTGGTCAGTCTTTGCTGATGAGCCTTTTCGACATTGACCGTTGATGGGACACGTGTCACTCTCCTATTGGTCAGTCATCTCTAACATAGATTTTCCTCCTTTGACTGTTGACTAAGGACACATATCACACTCTGATTGGTCAGCGCTAACTATGTGGTTGACTGGGTGTGCTTTTCCACATGTCGCACATTGATTGATCTTACCTATTAATAGGGCGCTGACCTGGCAGCGGTCCGTTGACTAGTTGAACCATTAATCGGTCCAGTTCGATCGGGTTTGGTGACCCAAAATCGAAAATCAGTCGGTTCAAGCCTGATTTGACCGGTTTTCTTAAAATTAAAAATTTCTAAATTCATGTAAATTCATTTTCTATCTAATGGTGGCTTTAATTTTCCAATTTGATATTTTTTTAGCAATCTAGAAAAATGAATCTTTGAACAGATTCTATGCGGTTCAATCTAGTTCAATCCAGTTGAGGTCTAGTTTTCACACCCAATTTCATTCATGGTTCCTTTCTATGATTTTTTTGGCATTTATTAGCTAATTGGGATTTTTCAATTTCCTGTTTTGACCCTTGTTTAGCAATCTCGACCCTCTTTGACCCTCAATTTTTCCCTCAAAGTTTCCCGGTCCCCTTTCCGGTTCCTTATGTTGAAAGGATGAGTTCTACAAATGCCATCAAGGGTGAAAGGTTAATTTAATTTTAAAAAAAATAAAGAAAAGAAGGGAAGCTTAGTTGACTTGGCCCAACTCGAATGACTCACCCATGGGGCCCTCCTTCCCTCCAACATAAATTTTGGCCACACATAATCATAAATGGCACTATAATTCATCAATTCTTGATCAAATTGCACGCACAAAAATATAGAGATCAGTAGATATTGAGCTAGTGGTCTCCTTACAAAGTTAATTGCATTAACTCCACCATAAATTATAAAATTTTGATTTTAAAGTTAGATTTCCTGTTCTTAGATTCCAATAAAAGCACTTATGGGGAAAACATGAAATTCTCTCTCGCTCGAGCACAAAATGAGGTGATCTTTATGTCAAAATGCCACTAATTGATATCTCTTGAGGTATGTGGCTAGGTGCTAATTTGTTAGTGGTTGAAAAATGTTGCACGAAGGTCATTTCCACCGTCTTCGATCCGTGACAAAACTTCTGCTCGCCCCAAGTGGCCTCATAGGGTCAAATTCTCCGTCCTCTGATCACCTCTCCTGTAGCCACCGATGCCAAAGTGACCATCTACCTCTCCTCTACATCTCCATTGCAAGTGTTGACCTTTAGCATGGAGGAAATTGACCAGTAAGAGGCAAAACCACTGTCGGGTCTGTCGGGTTCAACTTGATAGTTGGTAAGTCAATGACCAAATTCTCCCACCTCCAGCGACCACTTGGCCGGCTGCCACCACAAAAAGTTTTGCCTTGACCTTGGCTGCAAAATTCCTAAACTCTGGCTACCTCTGGTGAGAATTTCCAACAAATCTACAAATAGCTCTATTTTGGCAAATTTTGGAAAATGACCAAATTCGGTCATGGTCGGACGGTGTAAGGCCCCCCACTCCCACCACAATTCATTAGGAGTATAATGAGATCATTTTGGGGTGGAGGTAAATTTAGAAGTTCATTTTATTCAAGTTCTAAAGATTAGGGATCAAAATGCAATTATGGAATGCTTGGGAACCAAATTGTAAATATGGGAAAACTATGGAAAATGTCCTTAGGAGTTTCCTAAGTGGATTAGGGGTGATTTTGAGACAAATGGAAATGTGTAAAGTTATTTTCGAATGTTCGGGAGCAAAATGGTAAATGTCACACCCAAACCCAGTTTGGTGAGAACCTTGTGATCAACCCGTCACCCCTTCCTGTACTAAAACAACATTTCTACCATATTAGCTAAGGTAGGATAATGGCTCAAAACATGAATGTTTTCCATAAAAATATTTACAAGCGAACTCAAGGGAATATATTACCTCTACTTAGTAATTGACTTAATAGTCGAGATGTTCTTTCTCTTGTATTGAAACCTTTCCTAAAAGGGGTTTAGGGAGAGGGGTGAGTTTATTACTCAGTCACGATGTGCTCAAAAGTACAAGGATTTTTCCTTTCCTTAAAGCTAAAGGTGTTTGAAATAACCCAATAAACAAGATACAACTTGTCTTATTATTTAGAAAAGATTTCTTAGATAAATCAACTACTTGTTTCTCATAAGCTCAAAATAGATTCATTTCTACCTGTAATAATTTCTCGTGATTTATTTATGGTTAATTTCCCATAGGTTTGTATTGGATAAACAACAAATCAAACACCCTTTCTTATCAATGGGATCAAGCATTCACATAATTGAACCTATGAGGGTACAACCTCAATCTGTCCCACTTGTGGCCCAAAGCGCCTTTATCGTCCACCTTGGTGAGAGCCTACAACATCTACCACATTGGTGCTAGGCTAAAACCTCAACCATTTTCTGTGTGAGCACCAATGCCTAAACCCTAGACATTTTCGATACTTATGTCTGCTTTTGAGGGACAAGACCTCATCCTACTTCCCCTCAGTCTCAATGCCCATGAAGCTCATAGAGCTTCATGACATAATGGAACAACATAGCTTCCCTTGTACCAACCTTGTTATCCAGTAGCCCTTAAAATCAACACTACCCCGTACCAAACGTCCCCTTGGTTCAAATTATTACAACTCAACTCGACCTGTAGCTGTTTGTCTCGACTGGTCCGTCGACCTATCATGTCGCACTACCGTCAGTTCATCGAGTGGCATCAGAGTGACTTTACCGACTACCTAGATAGAAGCACATCCACTTCTACCATAAGAATGAGTGGATGTATGCAACATCAAACCATCAATCCTGTAAATAAAACTTCATGTCCATATGAGGACAGAGACCATATCCCGATCTCGTGCCCATGAAACTCAAAGGTAGAAGCTTCAGGAAGCCCCAAACATAGTAGCTTCGAGGAGTCCAAACATAGAAACTCCATGGAGTACAAACATAAAATTCCATGACCAACTGGTATGATGAGAAACACAATCCTAATAGCTTCTCTTTTCCCTTATCGCCACCATGTCATCCAACAACCCTTAGGACGTATCACTACCCCTCTTGGGCATTTTAATGGTCTCGAACCTCAAGTGTGCACAAAGAATGTTTTCCTCAAAAGCCATTTAATCTTTGGTGCAATTGGTCCAATGGCCCCGACCCTCAACTCGACCTACAACTGTTTGTCTTGACTGGTCCGTCGACCTATCATGTTGCACTACTGTCAGTTCATCGAGTATGTTGGTCATGTCTTGGTACCATGGCCAATCAATTTATTCATTTAAGTTTTATGGCTTAAAATCATGTTTTTTTACGAGCTCCTACTTGTGCCAACTAGCCTAGGGCTCACTATTCGAGATTTTCAAAATTGAGCATATTAGCCCACAAGTTCCGAAACCGAGGCCTCTGCCCTAACTGAGCTATTTGAGCTCCCATTAATATGGTCTCCCAAAATGTATAAGTAGTGGCACACAGTCAGGGGAGAGAACTTTCGACAAAATAAACTTTTCAGTCGTCCATCACACCTACCGAGTATGAGGACATCTCCGCTTATAACCGATAAGCGGGTTTTCCTCTTCATTCTAGGAAGTTTCATCGTACCAACTGGGTATGATCTACTTACAACCGCTAAGTAATTTTTCTGCGTGATTTTCACATCACTCCTCTTAGGTGTGATGGTTAAAATACCATTTAACAGTGGTTTTTTATTTTCGATGTGCTTATCATCCCAACTGGGCATGATATTAAATATCCCACTCACTTGTTAATTCTATAAATTCCTCTCGACCAGTTCTTTGTCTTCACGCGAGCTTGTCCTTGCTGGTGTTCCCAGTACTTCATCTTCCTACATGATATGAACATCCTTGTTCATTATCCCTTGGCCTAATAGCCTTCATTCATTGTGCATGGATGAAATACTCAAATTTTTTGATTTATTGCAATTAGGTCCCTAAAGTTCTTTTTCTTTAACTTTAGGTCCCTAATGCAATTTTTCCCTTAAATTGAGACCCAAAATTTCTAAAATTCACCTTGGGACCTCAATTTATTCAAAATCACATAAAGGGATTTAAGTTTCCCAAATTTCCAATTTGGTCCCCAACTTTTTTAAAATTACCATTTTGCCCCTACTTTAAAAAATGGTAAGTTTTGCCGTAAAAATTCCAAAATTGCCCAATTGGTCCCCCAACATATTTATCATCCCCAATTGGCCCTCAATTTTTATGAAATTTCACATTAGTCCCTCAAATTTTTGAAATCCCCAAATTTCCCCCTAATTTCAACCTTCTAACTCAGCTAAATTTGATTTAATCAAATTGACCGATCAAATGAGTTTAATTATTGAAATTGAAGTTAGATTGGAGTTTCTATACCTTTATACAATTCAATTGCACTTTGAATCACACGATTTGATGCAGGAATGAGCTCAAATGGAGCTATGCCTGAAAATTGAACTTAGGGAGAGAAAGCTTCGAAAGCTTACCGTCGGTGACGCAGCAGTCCAAGCTTTCAATTTGGGTAGATAGCTCTTGTCCTGGGGTTACTCCTAGGATAAAAGATTGCATCCATTTATGCCGAATTGAGTGAAAATTTAGTCATCTAAGTTTTGCCGGTTCTCTCTCTAGCACCGATCGGAATTTACATGGGAGCCAAATTTGCTTACCTTTGAGGTCTAATTTAGCTGTAGGAGGACTGTGTAGGTGTTGGGAGGGCTTGGTTTGGCCTAAGTAGGCTCAAATTGGCCAATTTAAACTCGACCAAAATAGGGTAGCTTCAGTTCACCGAAGCTGCTTCACTATTCTATCCCGCTAGTGTTTCTCCGACGACTCTCATAGCAAATGGAAACTACAGGCGTGTAGCTGACTTCTCCTCAAGTCCAAAGAACCTGAGCATGACTTCTTTGGCTTAGAAAAGACTATATGGGAGCTCTGGTTCGAGATTCATTGGAAATTGGAGCAGTTAAGAGAGAATGGAGTTTTCAGGTGTAGAGAGGATGAATGAGGAGGAACTCTTTATATACGAAGCTTGGGAACTTCTTGGCCATCCGATTGGTGCCTTAATGGTAGTCATTCATTGCCTAAAAGTCCTTGGCCGTAGACTTTTCCACTTTGCTGGCGCTGCTCAATTTTCTAGCAAGTGAACAGTGCTGTCATTTGAAGGAAGAAGACGACAATGTTCCTAATTGGGCCGTACCAGTCTGAACTAGGTTCAAAGCTTTAACCGGCTAGTTTATGTCCCATTCGACCTTATTTTTCAAAATAAAAAATTTCTAAATTTATCTAAATTCATTCTCTATCCAATGGTGGCCTTAAATCTCAAATTTGAATTTTCTAAGCCACTTAGAAAAATGAATTTAGCATCCAATTCAATAGTGGTTCAAACCGGTTCAATCTAGTTCGGATCCGATTCACCTAAACCGGTTTGGTTTTCATCTCCAATTTATCCTAAAGTCCTTTTTCTAAGGTTTTATGAACCCTTTGGGTCACTCGGGAGTTGTAAATTCCCCAAATAGCCTATTCTCTGATGATCGGGTTTGTGAACTAGTTCGGTTTTTCTCACTCGAGTTGACTAATTCTTTCCCTATTTTCCTTATTTTAAGGGGACGGGGTTTACATTTACCGTCCACCCTAATAGAGGCACATTGCCTCTACCCGGAGTTTGAGTGGACATTAGTAGTCCGACCCTCAAACCCTAATCCCTTCATCATGTCCGCTTAGTGGGACGAGAACTCCTTTCCTCTAGTGCCTTGGTCTTAGTGCGTAGGAAACTGCTTGAGCTTCACGACCTTCTGAATCACATACTGCTCTTATGCACCCTAGGTCATTCAGCAGTCCTTGGGCTCCATCACTACCTCTTGTTAGGTGTCCTGATGGCCCGAATCTCACAGTGCATGCACAATTAACACTCTTTTAATTATAGTCTTTATCTTTGGCCCTCCAGGGCAACAGTCTGTCAGCTTGGCTTCTGCCCACACGTACTAGCCCAACAGGTTCGACAACCTGGCTTCGATAGAGCAATGGTTTGGCCCAAAAGCTCAACAACTCAAACTTGGCTCGGTGGGTATCACATACAATTTCCCATTATTTGGATCTTTTAGCATCATTTATTACAGGCTAGTTCTAGACTGGCTCGTACTTGTATCCATCAGCCTTGGGCCCACTTGCATAAGCCCAAGCCCTGAAGTTAGCTCCCAAATATTTTATGCAGAGTCACCCAAGCAGGGGAGACTAATTTTGAGAAAATCATTTTCAAAGTTGAACTGTCATTTCAACTATAATAGACATTATAGCGGTTCCCACTCAACTTGTAGTCTCTGCGGGACCGTCCCAACGGAAGCTGGCGCCCGAGCAGTCTGCTCCTACATGACATGAATATCCTAATTAGGGTACTAGACTAAGGGATCACATCTCTTTGAGCATTTGCATATAGGCTCTATATTTTGCCTTAATTGTAATTTGGTTCCTAAGGTTTGTACATTTACCTTTAAGTCCTTATTTGCCCCTTCCTTTCAATTTAGCCCCTAGGTTTTCCAATTTTATTTCTTGGGTCCTTAGTTTTATTAGAATTGTCCATTGGCCCCTCAATTTTTACAAAATTGCCATTTAGTCCCCAACTTTCCCAAAATTGCAATTTGACCCCAAACTCCCAAACTTTGCAAATTGGTCCTCAATTTTATCAAATTTGCCCAATTGACCCTCAATTAGGGAGGGAATTTCACAAAAATGCCCTTAATTTTATCAGTTTTCCATTCGGCCCCCAATTTTCAAAAAATCCCCAATTTGCCCAAATTTCTCAAAATTTTCATTTTGGCCCTCGAATCTCAATTTCATCAATTTGACGATCAAAACGTGGTTAATTTTCCCCAATTATGATTTGGATCACTTACTTTATGTTTTTCTTGTCATTTTAAACCCGAACCACTCCATTTGGCTCGGAAATGAGCTCATTAAGAGCTTTACTAGAAAATACAGTCTAGAGAGAGAAAGCTTCGATATCTTACTGGTGGGGGTCCGGTGATTGGAGCTTTGGCTACCACTATGTTGCTCTCATTGCGGTGATCCTCCATGGATCAAACCATGCCTTAATCGATGACCCGAGCAGTGTGAATTTCAGTGTTAAAGTTTTTGCAGAAATTAATTGTGAATAGTGTTTTTCGGCAAAGGGCGTCGGAGGGAGCTTACCTTCTTAGCTGGGTGGGGGGGGGGGGGGTCAAGTCACCTCCAAGTGTGGTGAAGGGGGGTCTTGTTTGGCCGCAATTGGCCGTGAGGAAGCTAGAAGTGGCTGAGCAGTTCTTTGGCTGAGGAGGGGCAGTACTGTTCGAGCTTCCTTGTTCCTCCTTGGTGGCTCTCAAGCTAAACACAGGGTAGAATCATGTCACACCCTGACCCGGTTTGGTCGGATCCCCATGATCGACTTGCCGCTCCTTTGGTTTAAGAGGGGTTTCCCCCTTCTTTTAATCAAGAGGAGCTAGACATAATTTCAAACCTTGTTCCTTGGAATAGCATAAATCAATCAAATGCAAGCTTAAGAAATTTTAAGCATACCTAACGGAGGATACATCTTCACATTTTCTTTATTATATCTCGTTATTCCTGAAAAGGGGTAAAAGGGAGGGGCTGAGTTCTACAACTCTGTGAGCAGGTGTTGAGAGTGATTTTTCTTTAAAAATAGTTTTTGTTTATCTAAAACATGCCAATGTTATCATTTCCTTTAGAAAGGGATTTTCTCACTTTGGTATTCAAAACCTTTTCCCATTTCCTTATTAAGTGTGTTTAGCTCTTTTTAGCACATCCCCTTATCTCGGGAGGCATTTAGCAAACAAACACACGCACTTCATTAGGAAGGGTTCACACATTCGCAAGTACAACCCGTCCACTGCACCCACTTGTGGATCAGAGCATCTTTACCGTCCACCAAGCTAGAAGCCCGTCCACTTCTACCCTAGGTCTGAGTGGATATTCTCGACATCTGACCCTTAGACCTGAATGCCACTCCATGTCTGTATGAGGATAGAGATCTAATCCCGACCCCACCTTGATCTCATGCGCAAGAAGCTACTTCGAGCTTCCCGATTGACTGGCACGACGAATTGCCCTAATCTCCACCATGTTGTCTAGTAGAACTTAGCACCCATCACTACCCCTCTTGGGCATCTTGATGGTCCTGTACCTCAAGTGCATGCACAAACAATAGTTTTCACTTATGGCCTTTATCTTTGGTGCCAATGGTCCAATAGCCTTGACCCTCAACCCGACTTACAGCTGTTTGTCTAGGTTAGTCCGTCGACCTGGCCTTGACGCACTGCTGCCAGTCCATTGAGTACTATCGGTCCTGACTTGGTACCATGGCGAAATCACACAACCATTTTCTTTAGAAGTTTTCAAGGCTCTCTTTAGTTAAGTTTGTTTACAATGCTATCATCTGAAGGAAGAAGATGACACTATTCCAAATTGGACCGGACTGGTCCAAACCTGGTTCAAAGCTTAAACCGACTAGTTCACCCCTGATTCAACCAAATTTTTTAAATTTAAAAATTTCTAAATTCATTTCCTATCCAATGGTGGCCTTAAATCTCAAATTTGAATTTTCTAAGCCACCTAGAAAAATAAATTTAGCATACTGTTTAATGGTGATTGAAACTGGTCCAAATCGGTTCAATTCCGGTTCGGATTTGGTTGACCTGAACCAGTTTGGTTTTCATCTGCAATTCATCCTTAAGTCCCTTTTCATGACTTTTTGGACTCTTTGGATCACTTGTGATCCACCCTTTCTCTATCGGTTCCGGTTTGTAGACCGACTCAGTTTTCAAATTGAAAATGAACGGTTTTTTCCCCAATTTTCTCATAATCAAAGGACATGGCTTACAACTCTCCTCTGCTTTTAGGGTTTTTTTCCCCAAAATAGTTACATGCTAAATAATTTAGGGTAACGATCTCTAATCACACTTTCGGTTTCACATGTCTCTTCTTACCCATGTCCTCTGGTTCCTTAGATTCTTGTCTTTACGGTCGATGATTCGAACCAGTTCTGTTTGATAGGTCAGATTTTCTTCCAACTTTGATGGAGGTCGGTTCAATACATGACTAGGATCATGCCGATACCTCAGAAGTCCCGAGATGTGGAATACATCGTGTATTCTCTCCAGGTCTGGAGGTAGTTCCAACTTATAGGCCACTAGTCCTATCCTTTGAATGATGGGATATGGACCAATATACCTTGGTTTCAACTTTCCTCTTTGCTAAAACCTAAGTATTCTCTTCCATGGGGACACTTTGAGAAACACTTGATCTCCCACCTCAAACTCTAGATCTTTCCTTCTATTATCCACATAACACTTTTACCTGTCTTGTGCGGTCTTAAGATGACTACTGATTAGTTTTATCTTCTATTGGCATCCTCGATTAGTTCTGCCCTTTCTAGCCTTCTTTCCCCTACTTCTTCCCAAAATAGAGGGGTATGACATGGTCGTCCATAAAGGGCTTCATAGGGAGTTATCTGAATACTAGCCTGATAACTATTATTGTAAGCAAATTCTATTAGGCACAAGTATTCTTCACAGCCTTTGTTCATAGTGAGTATGCATGCACTTAGCATGTCCTCCAAGTTTTGGATGGTTCTCTTAGACTGCCCATCTGTCTGAGGATGAAATGCCGTGCTCATATGGAGCTTGGTTCCCATAGCACTTTGTAAGCTTGGCCACAACCTTGAAGTAAATCTTGGATCTCTATCTGATACTATACTCACTAGAATGCCATGGAGTCTCACTATTTCCCTAATGTATAAGATGACCAGTTATTCCACTGTGTCTATCACTCTTATAGGAAGGAAATGAGCTGATTTGGTCAATCTATCCATGATGACCCAGATCACATCTCGACACTTTCTTGTCACTGGTAGTCCTGTGACAAAGTCCATGGTGATGTGCTCCCATTTCTATTCCAGAATTGGTAAGGGTTACAGCAGTCCTAATGGTTTCTGATGCTCTACTTTTATCTGCTGACAGGACAAGGATCGGGGTACATATTCTGCAATGTCTCTCTTCATACCTTTCCACCAATATCCTTATTTGAGGGTGCAGTACATTTTGGTACTGTTAGGATATATAGCTTACACCGAATCATGTGCCTCTTCTAGAGTTAACCTCTTTAGCTCCTTAATTTGGGCACACATACCCTACCTTTGTAGGTTAGCACTCTATCACTTCGCAGGTCGTAGTCCAATTTAGTTTCTCTATTAACCGAGTCCATGTAGGGTTGGAGCTCCTTATATGCTTTCTGTTGAGTGTAGATCTGCTCCGTTAAACTTGGCCTCACTACCACGTTAGCCACCAGACACCTTTCCCACTTGTCCATTTTCAAGTCCACCTCCATTCTTCCCAATTGTTGCAAGAGGGGTGTGTATCTCGTCTTTACTTGTGTCACCTCAATTTGATACTTGCGACTTAAGGCATCTGCTACCACATTTGCCTTTCCGGGGTGATATTCTATCACAAGGTTATAGTCCTTAACTAGTTCCGGCCATCTCCTCTGGTAGAGGTTTAACTCCTTCTGAGTTAGGAAGTACTTAAGACTCTTGTGATCTGTGTATATCTTACACTTAACCTTGTAAAGGTTGTGTTGCCAAATCTTTAGGGCAAACACTATTGCAGCTAATTCCAGATCATGAGTTGGGTAGTTTCTTTCATGTACCTTAAGTTGTCGTGAGGCATAGGTGATAACCTTCCCTTGTTGTATTAAAATACACCCGAGTCCTTGTCTAGATGCATCACTATAGACGATGTACTCTCCCACATTTGAGTCAGGTAAGGAGAGTATCGGTGTGGTTGTCAATCGAGTTTTTAACTCAAGGAAAGACTTCTCACAGTCTTCATCCCACTTGTACTCAACTCCTTTCCTGGTTAGTCGAGTTAGAGGAGCTGCTATATTAGAAAAGTCTTGCACGAACCGTCTATAGTATCCTGCTAGACCTAAGAAACTTCTTATTTATGTAGGATTTCTTGGAGCCTTCTAGTCTGATATGGCTTCCACATTGGCTGGATCTACTTTAACTCCATCCTTGGACACTATATGTCCTAAAAATCCTACTTCCTGCAGCCAGAACTCACACTTGGAGAATTCTACATATAATTGATTTTCCTTTAATATCTCCAAGGTGATCGCTAAATGCTCTTCATGTTCCAACCTGGTTTGTGAGTATATAAGGATGCCATCTATGAATACTATCACGAACCTGTCCAAATGTGGTTGGAACATACGGTCCATCAAATCCATGAAGGCTGTAGGGGCATTCGTTAATTCGAATGGCATTTCTATGAACTTGTAATGTCCATATCTGTATCAGAATGCCGTTTTGGGAATGTCCTCCTCTCAAATCCTGAGTTGATCATAGCCCGACCGAAGATCTATTTTGGAGAAGTAAGCTACTCCTTTTAATTGATCGAATAAGTCATCTATCCGCGGAAGTGGATATCGGTTCTTGATGGTGACCTGGTTCAGCTTCTTGTAGTGTATGCACAGTCTCATACTTCTGTCCTTTTTCTTTACGAATAGGACAGGTGCACCCCATGGAGACAGGCTAGGACGTATGAAATCCTTCTCCAGTAATTTGTCCAATTACTCCTTCAATTCCTTCAATTCCATCGGAGCCATACGATATGGGGCTTGGGATACGGGGTTTGTTCCGGGAATTATTTCTATGGTGAACTCTACTTGCCGACTTGGAGGTAGTCGGGTAGCTCTTCTGGAAATACCTCTGGGTAGTGTCTAACTACCGAAATGTCTTCCAGTCTCTTTTCTTTAGACTTTTCATCTACGACCATGGCTAGGAAAGCCGTACAACCTTTCTATATCATCTTTTGGGCTTTCAGATGAGACACCATTTATACTTCACTTTTCCTTCTATCTCCCTGGAACTTTAATCCTTTCATCTTGGGAATGTGGAAGGTTACCGTCTTTTTTCCACTACCCATCCTTGCCTGATGGTTACTCAGCCAATCCATCCCATGGATTACTTCAACCACTTTTAAGGGTAATGAGATCAAGTCAGCTTCAAGTTTGATTCCTCCAATCTTTATCTCACATCCTTTTAGTTGCTTACTCCTATTTAAACCTTCTCCTAAAGGTGTAAGGATATTAAGACTTTGTTATAGTGGAGTGAGTTCTAGGTGTACTCTTGAAATCAACTCTTCCTTGATGAAGGATCTCTCAGCTCCTGAGTTGAAGAGGGCATAGACTTGTTGTTCCCATAGCTATATATATATCCTAATTTGAAGAAGCGTGTATTTTTAGAAGAAAGATTTTCTTTGTTAAATGAAAATTCTTAGTTTACAAGATTCTCTTGAAACTAGCTTGGAGGGTTTTGGGGTGTACCCACTACAGTGCTAGGGTCTCTTCTAGCATCTTCTTGGGTTAGGTTGTACACCCTAGCTAGTACTCGTGTTGAAGCATCTGACCTAGGATTTCTAGGGTTCCCTTGTGGTGGTCCAAGAGTATTCCTCTGCCCGTTCTCTCAGAGAGTGGGAAAGTCCTTTATAAAGTGTCCCACTTGTCCGCATGCAAAGCAAGTAAAGCATGCTCCCTCATGGTTCTTTTGATACTTTAGATAGCAAGGGTTTCCTTGAGGTAAGGTGGGGACCACTTTGTGGGGAGGTGGTGACATGTTCCTTCTCCTTTGAAATGCCATTCTATTTCCCCCTTTTAGACCATTATGCTCCTTTCGTCCTCCCTGACAGTTTGGGCCCTTATCCTCCTTTCGGGTCGTATGCTCCATCCACTGGTGTCAGGTCTGTACCAGTTGCTCACACTCATGAGCCATACTGATTACTGCTGCCAGGTCTGTGGGGGCATCCTAGTACTCCCATACAGTCTTAGATGTCCATATTAAGACTGTCCACAAACCTTTGGCATATGTCTGCCGACCCTTCTAGGTTAGGAGCAAAGGGTCTTAACTCGTTGAATTTCGTCTTGTACTCCGATATGGAGTTAAGCCCTTGCTAAAGCCAGATGAACTATTGCTTCTTCTCATTTATCAAATGAGGTGCCAAGTACTCCTCTGAGTAGCTCTTCTCAAACTGTTCCCAAGTGGGGATGGTGATATGTAGGTTTCGGGCATTGTCCCACAATCGTTTGGCACTTTCCTCCAGGAAGAATTCTGTCATGATCATCATATCCTCTGGTGGTATCCTAACGATTCCCGTAAGTTTCTTAATGTTTTCTAGCCAATCCATGGTGGCTCTAGCATCCTTTTCTTTGAGGAAGGGTTTACACCCTAGTTGTCGGAGAGTCTTGAGGTTTCTAGGAATGTCTATTGGAGGGGGATGGTTAACAGGGAGAGGATGAGATTGCACTTCCTACGTCAGAGACGAGGTTAGATTGCCCAAATACACGGGTGAACTCCTCGTACAATCTCTGGTGCTCCGCACTGAATCCAGGAGGAGTTGTTTGAGCTTCTCTGGGAGTCTCTATAGGTAGGGGTGGTTGGGCAGTGTTGGAGACTGTAACCCTAGTTCTCTTGGTTCCTTTCTTCGGAGCCATTCTAAAAATTTTACAATCAATCCTATTAGTTATCATATTTTCTTGTCTTGATTATGTATTTGAGGAAAACAAGCTCTGATACCACTCAAGTTGTCATGCCCCGACCCAGTTTGGTCGGATCCCCGTGATCAACTCGCCACTCTCTCGGTTTACTAAGGGTTTCCCCTTATTTATAAACTGTGAGGAGTAAAGCGTCCTTTAAACCTGTACCTTTCTTGGAATAACATAAATCAATATTGCACAAAATTTTAAACTTATCATCCTACCTTACATGTGTGTTAGCTGGTGGTCTTTGGGGTAAGCTTTCTGGGGTTACCTGAAAAGGATATAAGGGAGGGGGTGAGTACAACGACTTAGTGAATGGGTTTTCAAAATTTAACTTTTAGGAAAAATGTTTGATTGGAAGTGTGCTAGACTCCTTATTTTCTTTTAAAGACCTTTCATTCTCAATTTTAGTTTTTATAACCATTTCTTATTATCATGGTGTGTCATCACCCAACACACATCCTTCATTATGAAGGTAAAACACACAATTGTAGGCTAGCCCGTCTACTGAACCCACTTGTGGCATCGGAGCGACTTTACTGGCCACCTAGATAGAAGCACGTCCAATTCTACCCTGAGAATGAGCGGATGTTCGCAACATCTGACACTCAATCCCATAACAAATCTCTATGTCCGTATGAGGACAAAGACCTCATCATGTTCCTACCTCGGTCTCATGCGCTTGAAGCTACCCTGAGCTTCGCAAGACTTCTGGTACGACTAACTGCCATTATATCCACCAAGTCATCCAGAGCCTTGGGACGCATCACTACCCCTCTTGGGCCTCTTGAAGGTCCTGTAACATAGTGCATGCAAATCGATAGTTTTTCACATAATGCCATATAATCAGTGGTGCCACTGGTCCAACAGCCCCAACTCTCAACTCGACCTGCAGCTGTTTGTATTGACTAGTCTAGAGACCTGTCATGTCACACTGCCGCTAGTTGACTGAGTATGTCGGTCTTGTCTCGGTACCATGGCCAAACAACTCATTTACTTAAGTTTTCATGGCATATTAATCATATTTGTTTACGATTTTCTGCTCATGCCAATTGGCATAGGGCCTATTGTTCGAGATTTTCAAAATTGGGCATATTAGCCCCCATGTTCCAAAATCGAGGCCTCCGGCCTAACAGAGCTATTCGAGCTCCTGTCAATAAGGTCACCCAAAATATTTAAGCAGTGGCACATAGTCAAGGGAGAGCACTTCCAACAAAATATACTTTTCAACTATCCATCATACCAACCGAGTATGAGGACATCTCCGCTCATAACCGATGAATGGGTTTTCCACTTCGTTTGAGAAAGTTTCATCATACCAACCGGGTATGTTCTACTTACAACCGGTAAGTAGTTTTTCTGTGTGATTTTTACATCACTCCTCTCAGGTGTAATGATTAAAATACCACTTAACAGTGGGGTTTCATTTTCGAGGTGCTTATCATCCCAACCAGATATGATTTTAAATTCTCAGTCACCCGTTAATGAAGTGAATTCCTCTCGACCGATTCTTTGTATTCACGCGAGCTTGTCCTTGTTGGCGTTCCCGGTACTTCATGTTTCTACACGATATGAACATCCTTATTCATTATCACTTAGCCAAATAGCCTTCATTCATTCCAAATAAATGAGGAAACCAGACTTTTCATTTATTTGAAATTAGGTTCCTAAAGTTACTTTTTAAACTTTAAGTCCCTAATGCCGATTTTTCCTCAAATTGAATACCAAAACTTTTAAAATTCACCTATGGACCTCAATTTATTCAATTTCACAAAAGGGGTTTAATTTCCCAAATTTCAAATTTTGTCCCCCCAACTTTTCGAAAATTACCATTTTGCCCCTACTTTACAAAAATGGTAAGTTTTGCCCCAAAAATTCCAAAATTGCCCAATTGGTCCTCCAACACCTTTATCATGCCCAATTAGCCCTCAATTTTATGAAATTACACTTTAGTCCGTTGAATTTTTGAAATTCCCAAATTTCCTCCAATTTTCCCCCAATTTCAACCTTCTAACTCAACCGAATTTAATTGTTTAAATTGAAGTTAGATTGGAGTTAGAATCGCATGATTTGTTAAGAATTGGATCAACTGATTCCGAATTGAATTAGAATTTAGTCATCAAAGTTCTGCCGGTTCTCTCTTTAGCACCAATCGGAATTTACACAGGCGAGCCAAATTGGCTTACCTTTTCGCTCTAATTCAACTGTAGGAGGGATGTAGAGGTGTTGGGAAGGCTTGGTTTGGCATGAGGAGGGCTCGAATTGGTCGATTTCAACTCGGCCAAAATAGGGCAGCTTCGATCCGCTGGAGCTGCTTCACTGTTCTATCACGTTGGCGTCTCTCCGTCGACTCTCGGAGCAAATGGAGACTACCGTTAGTTAGCTAAATTCTCCTCGGTTCTAAAGAACCCAACCACGCCTTCTTTGACTAAAAAAAGACCCTTTGTTGGAGCTTTGGTTTGAGCTTCACCAGAAATTGGAGTAGTTGAGAGAGAATAGAGTTTTCAGTTGTGGAGAGGTTGAATGAGAAGGAGCTCTTTATATAGGAAGCTTGGAGACTTCTTGGCTGTCCGATTGGCGCCTTAATGGTGGTAATTCATTGTCTGAAACTCCATGGTCAGAGACTTTTCAGCTTTGCTGGCGTTGCGCGATTTTTAGGTGAGTGAATAGTGCTATCATCTGAAGGAAAAAGACGACACTATTCCAAATTGGACTAGACCGGTCCGAACATGTTCGAAGCTTAAACTGACCGGTTCACCCCCGATTCGACCAAAAATTTTAAAATTTTTGAATTTAGAAATTTAGAAATTCATTTTCTATCCAATGGTGGCCTCAAATGTTAAATTTTAATTTTCTAATTTACCTAGAAAAATGAATTTAGCATCTGGTTCAATAGTGGTTCAAATCGGTCCAAACCGTTCAATTCTGGTTTGGATCCAGTTCACCCGAACCAGTTTGGTTTTCATCTCCAATTTATCTTTAAGTTCCTTTTCATGACTTTTGAGACTCTTTGGGTCACTCGCGATCCATAAATTTCCTGGTTTGCCTTTTCTTTATCGGTTCTGGTTTGTAGACCGACTCGGTTTTCAAAATGAAAATGATCGGTTCTTTCCCTAGTTTTCTTATTATCAAAGGATGGGTTTTACAATACTTGAGAAACCTTGGAAAATATGCCCTTCAACTAAGACGTGATTGCTTGGACATAGGGGTAAAGCAATGCAAAGGAACTAAGTCCAAGGGAATAAATGAGCAAACAAAAATAGGAAAACAAGAATGATAGGATGTCATATTAAACCCTGGGTTGACCGCAAGAGAATCCATTTTCGATGTTAAGGATGGATGGCTAAGTTTTGAGGATAAAACTCTTAAAAGAATGGGAGAGTTGTAAAACTTGACCCTCGATCCAAGTAAATCGGGAAAGGAACCGACGATTTTGAGAAAACTGAGCCAAAAAAGGGACCAAAAATGACAATGAAGGGTTAAAATGGGAAATTGGAAAAATCACAAATGATAAAAAATTCATAAAAATCATGAGGAAGAACTGGGGAGTGGACTTAATGAGAGAACTAGACTGGTTTAGGGTGAACTGGACCAGATCGGGGTGAACCGGACCCATGCCGGATTGAATTGGGATGAACCATCGTGAACAAGTTCAATATTTCTTTTTTCTAGGTGGCTAATTTGGAAAATTGAGACCACAATTATATAGAAAATTTACTTAGAAAATTTTTAAATTTTAGAAAACCGGTCAAATTGGGTTTGAACCGAAAAAATTTTGAATTTAGGTTACCGAACCCGGTCAGACCGGACCGGTCAACGGTCCGACCAATCAATGAACCAGTCAACGGTCAACAACTGATAGGGTAGTCATGCTGGAACCCCACATTAGAAAAACTCGCCAATCACAACACGCCATGTGGCATGCCTGCCATGTCGTCGTCTTCATCCTCTAGTAATGATAGAGAGAAGAGAGAAGAAAGAGTCACTGGACAAGCTAGAGTATCCACCGACTTGAAAAACTCTTTGATCAAGACATCGGTGGCCGAGTTAGAGGCCAAGTCTTATGATGGCAACTAGCCTGAGTAGTTGTCGAACTCCCTATATAAAGATCACCCCTCCATTTGATCTTAGCCTCCAAAATCGACCAAAGAAGATGAACTGCTCAATTTTTTGGTGAGCCACAAACCATGCTTCAACAACGGGGCGTTTCTCCACCTCTGAGGCTGCATTCGGAACCATTAGAATGAGGAAGTCCTCTACACAGCTGCTCCCTCCATTCCGGCCGAGAGCCACTGTGGAAGAACGAGGAAGCTCAAACAGTAACGCTACTTCTCAGCTATCAGTAGCCCAAGTGGCTCGAGCTCAATTTGATCCGTCCCCATGCCAATTCTGACCAAACTAAGAACCCAAACACCACCTAGAGGTGCCGCTCCTTCCTCCGAGCTAGCATGGTACCCCTTCGTCGAAAAATACCGTTCACGGTCGATTTTTGCAAAAATTTTAACACTAAATTTCGCACTGCTCAGGTCGCCAATTGAGGCACAATTTGATCTAGGGAGGATTCCTGGGATGAGAGAAATCTAGAGAAAGCAAGAGCTCCTGTCGTCAGACCCTCACCGGTAAGATATCAAAACTTTCTCTCTCTAGACTAAATTTTTCGGCGAAGCTCCATTTGAGCTCATTTCTAAGCCAAATCGAGTGGTTCAAAGCTCAAAATGACGAGAGAGACACATGGAAGATGATTCAGATCACCAATTGAGACAATTAACCATGTTTTGGGGTCCAATTGAATGAAATTGTGATCCATGGACCAAATTGCAATTTTTGAGAAATTAGGCAATTTGGTAATTTTTTGAAAATTGGGGCATTTTCATGAAATTAACTTCCAATTGGGACCTAATTGAGTAATTGGATAAAATGGAGGGCCAATTAGCAATTTTTTGAAAGTTTAAGGACCAATTTGCAATTTTTAGAAAATTAAGTACCAATCGGTAATTTTAGAAAAAATTGAGGACCAAATTATAATTTTTGAAAAGTTAGGGACCCATGAAGGGTAATTGGAAGTCCTAGGGACTTAACAGAGATTTAATGAAAATTGGGGACCCAAATGTGAGGTTATAAACATTGAGGGACCTAAATGCAATTAAGGCATAGTATGAGGACCTATGTGTAAATACCCGAAATTAGGAAGTCTCTTATGTCGATTCTTCTGATTGGGGTACTCGAACCATGCAGAAGCTGATTATGCACGTACCGGTGCAAAGAGGCGTACCATGAGTCAGCATCCCACTGGGATGACCACGCCACTATTACCGGGTGAGTGGGAACTGCTATAATGTCTATTCCAGCTGGAATGACGGTTTAACTTTGAAAACTATTTTCTCGAAATTATCCTCCCTCGACTAGGTGACTATAAACCCCGCTCCTTGATGTTAAGAAAAATCGGGAAAGAATCGGTCAAATCGAGTGAGAAAACCGAACCGGTTCACAAATCCGTTTATTGGGGAACATGCAAATTAGAGAAATTTCAACTCTCAATTGACCCAAAAAGGTTTATAAACCATGGAAAAGAACTTTAGGATAAATTGAGAGAGAAAAACCAGACTCGTTCAGGTGAAATAGACCCGAACCGGATTGAACCGATTTAAGAACCGAGCCGGTTAATGAACTAGAACCGATAGAGAGAGGGCAAACCAAGAAAATTATGGACCCTAAGTGACCTAAGTAGTCATAAAAGTCATGAAAAATGACTTTAGAATGAATTGGAGATGAAAACGAAATCGGTTTAGGTGAACCGTATCCGAACCGAATTAAACTGGTTTGAACCACTATTGAACTAGATGCTAGATTCATTTTTTTAGGTGGCTTAAAAAAATTCAAATTTGAGATTTGAGGCCACCATTGATAAAAAATGAATTTAGAAAGTTTTAGATTTGAAAAATTCGGTCGAATCAGGGGTGAACCAACTAGTTTAAGCTTTTAACCCAGTTCGGACTGGTCCGGTCAGGTTCGAAAAAGTGTTGTCACACCCCAACCCGATTTGGTCGGATCCCCGTGAACAACCCACTACTCTCCTGGTTTATTAAAGCATTTCCTCTTATTATAGACCGTAAAGAGTAAGGCGTCCTTTAAACCTGCACCTTTCCTGGAATAACATAAATCAAAATTACACAATATTTTAATTTCATCATACCTGTCTCATATGCGTGTTAGTTGATGGTCTTTAAGGGTAGGCTTTCTAGAATTTCCTGAAAGGGATATAAGGGAGGGAGTGAGTATGATGATTCAGTGAATGGATTTTCAAAAATTTTAACTTTTAGGAAAAAGAATTGTATTGGAGTGTGCCAGACTCTTTTCATTCAAAAATCCTTTTAGTTCAAATCTCGGTTTTTACCACCATTTCTTATTAACCACGGTGTGTCATCACCCAACACACATGCTTCATCATAAAACTTTACAAACCTATCTTACTGGGATCTTAGTTGACGGTTTGTAAGGGTAGGCTTCCAGAAAGGGATATAAGGTTGGGGTGAATACGACTACTCAGTGAATGGGTTTTTAAAAACTTTTGACTTTTAAGAAAATAATTATTATTGGAGTGTGCCAGACTCCTTTCTTTTTCAAAAATCCCTTCATTTAAAAATTTGGGGTTTTTCCACCATTTCTTAGTTACCGGTGTGTTATCAACCAACACACATCCTTCATCATGAAGGTTACACATATTTGTAAGTTAGTATCACTACTGAACCCGCCAGTGGCTTTGGAGTAACTTTTCCTACCACCCGGATAGAAGTACGACTGCTTCTGCCCTGGGAATGAGTGGATGTACGCGACATCCGACCCACAATCCTGAAATCACTTCTTTGTGTCCGTATGAGGACAGAGACCTCATCCTGTCCCCACCCCAGTCTCATGCGCTTGGTGCTAGTCTAGATTTCGCACAGATAACTGGAACGACGAACTGCCCTTATAGCCACCTGGTCATCCAGTGCTCTTAGGACGCATCACTACCCCTCATGTGCATCTTGATGATCACTTACTCACAGTGCATGCACAAATAATGTATTCTCATATTGCCATGAATCTGTGGTCTACTGGTCCAACGGCTCCGACTCTCAACTCAACCCGCAGTTGTTTGTTTTGACTGGTCCGTCGACCTGTCATGTCGCACTGCCGCTAGTTGACTAAGCATGTCGGTCCTATCTTGGTACAATGGCCAAACAATTCATTTATTAAGTTTTATGGCACATATATCATGTTCATTTACGAGTTCCTACTCGTGCCAACTGGCCTTGGGCCCACTGTACGAGATTTTCAAAATTGGGCATTTAGCCCCCAAGTTCCCAAACCTAGGCCCCCGGCCTATCAGAGCTATTCGAGCTCCGGTCGAGAAGGTCTCCCAAATTGTTTAAGCATTGGCACACAGTCAGGGGAGAGCACTTCTAACAAAACATATGTTTTCTCTATCCATTATACCGCGCGGGTATAAGGACACCTCTGTTCATAACTGATGAATGGGTTTTCAACTTCCTTCGAGGAAGTCTCATCATACCAATCGGGTATGATCTACTTACAATCGATAAGTAGTTTTTCCGCATGATTTTCACATCACTTCCTCTAAGTAGTGATGTTTAAAATACCACTTAATAGTGGGTTTTCATACCGAGGTACTTATCATTCCCAACCGGGTATGTTATAAAATTTCCACTAACAACCGGTAAGTGGTTTTTAATTTTAAGTTGTACTCATCATCCCAACTGATTATGATGTTAGTAAACCCACTCACACATTAACGTAATGAATTCCATTAGACCGGTTCATTGTATTCACGCGAGCTCGTCCATGCTGACGTTCCCGGTACTTCGTGTTACTACAAGATATGAACATCCTTGTTCACTATAACTCGACTTAACAACCTTCATTCATTTCCAATGATTGAGAAAACCCAAACTTTTTAGTTATTTGCAATTAGGTCCCTAAAGTTATTTCTCTTTAACTTTAAGTCCCCAAATGCCGATTTTTCCTCAAATTGAGTCCCGAAACTTTTAAAATTTATCTTGGGACCTCAATTTATTCAATATCACAAAAAGGGGTTTGATTTCCTAAATTTCCAATTAGGTCCCGAACTTTTACAAAATTACCATTTTGCCCTTCCTTTACAAAAATGGTAATTTTTGCCCCAAAAATTCCAAAATCCCTCAATTAGTCCTCTAACATTATTTTCATGCCCAATTGACCCTTAATTTAATAAAATTGCATTTTGGTCCTTAGAATTTTAAAAATCCCTAATTTTCCCCAATTTTCCCCCTAATTTCAACTGTTCAACAATGCCAAATTTGATTTCATCAAATTGATTGATCAAACACCTCTAATTGTTGAAATTGGAGTTGAAATTGAGTTTCTACATGTTCATACGATTCTAAGAAACTTTAAATCACAGATTTTAATGCCAGAACAAGCTCAAACGGAGCTTCGTCGGAAAATAGACTATAGAGAGAGAAAGCTTCGATTTCTCATTGGTGAGGACACGACGGTCTGAGCTTTCGATCTGGGCAGATCACTCTCATCTTGAGGTTCATCCTAGAATCAAGAATTGCAACAGTTGATGTCGAATTGAGTTAGAATTTCATTATTGAAATTTTGCCAGTTCTCTCTCTAGCACCGGCCGGAAATTGCAGAGGGGAGCCGAATCAACTTACCTTTTAGTCCTAATTCAGTCGTGGGAGGGCTGAGGAAGTGTTGGAAAGGCCTGGTTTGGCCTGAGGAGGGCTCAAAATAGCCAATTTCAACTCGGCCGAAACAGGGCAGCTTCGGTCCACCGGAGCTGCTTCACTATTCCATCATGTCGGCGCTTCTCCAGTGATTCTCAGATTGACTGGAGTTTGCTATCAGATGGTTGACTTCCCCCAGATTCTAAAGAGCCCAACCTCTCCTTCTGAGGTTAAGAAAAATGTTCAAGTCGAAGCTCTGGTTTAAGCTTCACCGAGAAATGGAGCAGTAGAGAGAGAGAGAGAGAGAGAGAGAGAGAGAGAGAGAGAGAGAGAGAGAGAGAGAGAGAGAGAGAGAGAGAGAGAGAGAGAGAGAGAGAGAAGTGTTCGGGTGTGAGGAGAATGAATGGGGATGACCTCTTTATATAGGTGTAAAACCTTGTATTAAATGGGAGAGATTTATTACTAGTATTAATATTGACATAAATTATTGGTATTGATTCCAATAATTTAATTTCAGTATTAAATTATTTGAAATTAAATTATTGGTATTAATTATAATAATTAAATATATATTAATTTATGGCTATTTATGATAAGGCGTACGTTCGCATAAAAATTTTTGACTGAAATTTCGGGATACAAAAAAAATTATACTTCCTAGGACGTCACCCATCCTCACACTACTCTCAGACAAGCACACTTAACTTCAAATTTCTTATGGAATCTCGTTCACCTGAACCAATTTAGTTGTTATCTTCTAATTTGTCTTAAGTTTCTTTTCCAAGGTTTAATGAACCCTTTGGATCACTTGGGAGTTGTAATTTCCTAAATTGCCCATTCACAATTGATCGGGTTTGTGAACCTGTTCGATTTTCTCACTCGGTTTGACTGGTTCCCTTCCTAGTTTCCCTTAGCTCAAAAGGGCAGGGTTTACAATGAAGGTCAAATA
Organism: Trapa bicornis; assembly: GCA_030064425.1. Lineage (NCBI taxonomy): Eukaryota > Viridiplantae > Streptophyta > Magnoliopsida > Myrtales > Lythraceae > Trapa > Trapa bicornis. The sequence goes on along the minus strand of CM057753.1, from coordinate 13,676,750 downwards.
CACATTCGTAGGCCAGCATTTCCACCGAACCCACTTGTGGCATCAGATCGACTTTACCGATCATCTAGATAGAAGTACGTCTACTTCTTGAGAATGAGTGGATGTTCGCGACATCCAACCCTGAATCTCGAAATCAATTCTTCATTTCCGTATGAGGATAGAGACCTCATCCCATCCCCACTCCGGTCTCATGCGCTTGGTGCTACTCCAAATTTTGCAGGTTGTCTAGTGCCTTTAGGACGCATCCCTACCCCTCTTAGACATCTTGATGGTCCCATAATCACAATGCATGCACAAACAGTATTTTCTTATCATGCCATATAATCTATGGTGCCACTGATCCAACAACCCCAACCCTCAACTCAACCCATAATTGTTTGTATTGACTGGTCCGTCAACCTATCATATCGCACTGCCGCTAGTTGACTGAGTGTGTCGGTCCTGTCTTGGTACCATGGCCGAACAATTCCTTTATTTAAAGTTTTATGGCATATAACTCACATTTGTTTACAAGCTCTTGCTCGTGTCAACTGGGCTTGGGCCCACTGTACGAGATTTTCAAAACTGGCATAGCCCCCAAGTTCCAAAACCGAGGCCCCCGGCCTATAAGAGCTATTCGAGCTCCCATCAAGAAGGTCTACCAAATCATTTAAGCATTGGCACACAGTCATGGGAGAGCACTTCCAACAAAAATATATTTTCAACTGTCCATTATACAGACCAGGTATAAGGACATTTTTGCTCATAACCGATGAATGGGTTTTCAACTTCCTTCGAGGAAGTTTTATCATACTAACCGGGTATGATCTAATTACAACCAGTAAGTAGTTTTTCTGCATGATTTTCACATCACTTCTCTAAGTTGTGATGTTTAAAATACCACTTGGTAGTGGGTTTTCATTTCGAGGTACTTATCATTCCCAGCCGGGTATGATATAAAATCCCACTCACAACCGGTAAGTGGTTTTTAACTTTAAGTTGTGCTCATCATCCCAACCGGGTATGATGTTAGTAAACCCACTCACCCGTTAATGCAGTGAATTCCATTAGACCATTTTTTTGTATTCATGCGAGCTTTTTCTTGTTGGCATTCCCGATACTTCATGTTCCTACACGATATGAACATCTCGAACCGATGACCATCTCATTACAAATGCGGTGCTCTAACCTCTGAGCTAAGCGGACTGAATTAGCAGAAATTGTATGTACATGCATATTAGTAAACCCCCGTGATCTTTTCTATGAATATTATCTATTCATAGAAAAGTAGAATTTAAAATAAATTCAATATATTATTAAACATATTTATTATAGAATAATATTCTCGAATCTAACGATTAATATAGTGGATATATAACTTTGATCTATTTATCAATTCGATGAATTAATATCTTAATTAGATAGTAAAATTTTTTTAGTGGATATATAACTTTGGGAGGGCTTGGTTTGGTGTGAGGAGGGCTCGAAATGGATGATTTCAACTTGGCCAAAATAGGGCAGCTTTGGTCCGCTGGAGTTGCTTCACTGTTCCATCACGCTGGCGTTTCTCCGGCGACCCTTGGAGCAAACGGAGACTACAGGTGCGTAGCTGACTTCTCCCCGGTTCTAAAGGACCCAACCTCACCTTCTTTGGTTCAGAAAAGGCCCTATATCAGAGCTCTGGTTCGAGCTTCACCTAATAACTAAGCAACTGAGAGAGAGTGAGCTTTTTAGGTGTGGAGAGGATGAATGGGGAGGGGGTCTTTATATAGGAAGCACAGAGACTCCTTGGTCATCCGATTGGTGCCTTTATGACAGACATTGATGGCTGAAAATGTATTGAATGGAGACGTTTCTTCTTCACTGGTGCTGCTTCAATTTTTCGGCGAGTGAACAGTGCTGTCATCTAGAGGAAGAAGATGACACTGTTCCGAACCAGACCGGCTGGTTCACCACTCATTCGATTGAGTTTTTCAAATCTAAAAATTTCTAAATTCATCTAAATTCATTTTCTATCCAATGTGACCTCAAATCTCAAATTTGAATGATTTAAATCACCTAGAAAAATAAATTTAGGATCCTGTTCAATAGTGGTTCAAACCGGTCCAAACCGGTTTGGATTCGGTTCACTTGAACCGGTTTTGTTTTCCTCTCCAATTCCTTCACCAGTCCATTTCCATGACTTTTTTGACTCCTTAGGTCACTTATGGTCCATAAATTTCCTAATTTACCATCTCTCTATCAGTTTCAGTTCATAAACCGGCTCAGTTCTTATACTGATTTAATCCAGTTAGGGTCTGGTTCACCCAAACCTGTCTAGTTTTTCTCTCCCACTTTGTATTAAGGTTCCTTCCCAAGGTTTATAAATCTCTTTGGGTCACAAGGAATCCATAAATTTCCCTATTTGCCCTTTCTCTATCGGTTTTGGTTCATAAACCGGTTCAATCTAGTTGGATCTGATTCATCTAAACTAGTTTGGTTTTTCTCTTCCAATTTGTCCTAAGGTTCTTTTCCATGGTTTTATGAACCCTTTGATTCACCCAAGAGTTGTAAATCTCCAAATTGCCCATTTCCTGATTATCGGGTTTGTGAATCGGTTCGGTTTTCTCACTCGATTTGATCGGTTCTTTTCCCGGTTTTCCTTAGCTAAAAAGGGCGGGGTTTACAACTCTCCCCTCCTTTTAGGAGTTTTATCCCCAAAACTTAGTCGTCCATCCTTGACATCAGAAATGGATTCTCTTGTGATCAACTTGGGGTTTGTTATGATAAACTTCATGGAGGGAGTAAATAATATAAGGAATTTCTTTTCCTTTATATTATTTACTCCCTCCATGGAGTTGATTATATCAAACCCCGAGTTGATCGCAAGAGAATCCATTTCTGATGTCAAGGATGGATGATTAAGTTTTGAGGACAAAACTCCTAAAAGGAGGGGAGAGTTGTGAAACTTGACGCTCGGACCAAGTAAACTAGGAAAGGAATCGACAATTTTGAGAAAACCGAGCTGAAAAAGGGATGAAAAGTGATAAAGAAGGGTTAAAATGGGAAATTGGAAAATACAAAATGACAAAAACAATCATAAAAATCACGATGAAGAACTAGTAAGTGGAATTGATGAGAGAACCGAACTGGTTCGGGGTGAACCAAACTCGAACCTGACTGAACTGGGATGAACCATAGTGAACCAGTTCAATAATTCATTTTTCTAGGAGGTTTAAAAATATCAATTTGGGAAATTGAGACTACCATTAGATAGAAAATGAATTTAGAAATTTTTAAATTTTAGAAAACTGGTAGAATCGGGTCCGAACCGGTCAAATTTCGAATTCGGGTCACCGAACCCGGTCGAATCAGATGGGTCAACAAACTGGTCAATAGTCAATGAACCAATCAATGGTTAACGAACAGGTCAATGATCAACATCTGATAGGGTAGCCATGTTGGGACTCCATGTTAGAAAAACTGACCAATCATAGCATGCCACATGGCACACCCGCCACGTCATCGTCTTTAACCTCCAATCACTGACAGAGAGAAGAGAGAAGAAAGAGTCGCTGGAAAAGCTGGAGTCTTCGGCGACTTGAAAAACTCTCTGATCAAGTCACCGGCAGCCGAGTCGGAGGCCGAGTCTTACGCCGGCAGCTAGCCTGAGCAGTTGTCGAGCTCTCTATATAAAGAGCACCCCTCCATTCGATCTCACCATCCCAAAATCGACTAAAGAAGATGAACTGCTCAATTTTCTGGTGAGCAGCAAACCAGAGCTCCGACATCATGGCTTTCCTCCACCTCTAAGGCTGCATTTGGTACCATTAGAAACGGGAGAAATTCCTCTACACAGCTGCACCCTCCATTCTACCCGAGAGCCACTGTGGAAGAATGAGAAAGCTCATAGTGTAATGTTGCTCCTCGGCTGTCAGTAGCCTGAGCTGCTCGAGCTTAACTCAAGCCGTCCCTAGGCCAATTCCAGCCAAACCAAGCCCCCAAACAACACCTAGAGGTGCCCTGACCTTCCCCCGAGCTATCACGATAAGCCTCTCTTCCGCCCCTTCACTGAAAAATACTATTTATGGCCAATTTCTGCAAAAACATTAATACTAAAATTCACACTGCTCGGGCCATTAATTGAGGCACGGTTTGATCTAGGGAGGATCCCTGAGATGAGAGCAATCTAGATAAAGCAAGAGCTCTAGTCGTCGGACCCGCACCGGTAAGATATCGAAGTTTTCTCTCTCTAGACTGAATTTTTCGGCGAAGCTCCGTTTGAGCTCATTTATGAACCAAATCAAGGGGTTCAATGCTCAATATGATGAGAGAGACATATGGAAGACGATTCAAATAACCAATTGAGATAATTAACCATGTTTTAGGATTCAATTAAATGAAATTGTGATCCAGGGACCAAATTGCAATTTTTGAAAAATTGGGCAATTTGGGAATTTTTGGATAATTGGGGGCCGAATTGCAATTTAAGGAAAATTGGGGCATTTTCATGAAATTAATTTCCAATTGGGACCCAATTGACTAATTTGATGAAATGGAGGGCCAATTGGCAATTTTTAAAAGTTCAAGGATGAATTTGGAATTTTTGGAAAATTACGGACCAATTAGTAATTTTGGGAAAATTGAGAACTAGGGACCCATGAAGGGTAATCGAAAGTCCTAGGGTCTTAATGAAGATTTAAAAAAAATTGGGGACCCAAATGTGAGGTTATAAACATTGAGGGTCCTAAATGCATTTAAGGCGTAGTACGAGGTCCTATACGTAAATACTCAAAATTAGGAAGTCCCGTATGTCATTTCTCCTGATAAAGGTACTCGAACCATGTAGGAATCAATTGTTCACGTACTAGTGCAAGGAGGCACACCACAAGTCAGGATCCCACTGAGATAGCCACATCACTATTATCGGGTGAGTGGGAACCGCTATGATGTCCATTATGGTTGGGATGACGGTTCTTATTTGAAAATTATTTTCTCGGAATTAGCCTCCCCTGACTGTATGACTCTGCTTAAACCATTTGGAAGCTAATTCTAGGCTTAGGCTCGAGATGCCAGTGGGTCCAAGGCCAATGGACATGGGTATAGACCTATCCAGAACGGATATGTGATATATGATACTAAAAGACCTGAATAATGGAAACCTTGTGTGATACCCATAGAGCCAAGCTGAGTTTTTGAGTTGGTTGGGTCGAACCGCTACTCTGCCAAAGCCAAGTCTTCAAACTTGTTGGGCCAGTACGAGTGGGACAAAGTGATACCTATCGAGCCAAGCTTAGTTATCGAGCTTGTTGAGCTGACCTGCTATCCTGTCAAAGTCAGGTCGTTGAACCTGTTAGGCCATTACACGTGTACCGAAGCCCAGCTAACAGTCTGTTGTGCCCGAGACCAACGATAAAAGTAATAATTTAAAAAGACATTGTTGATTGTGCATGCACTATGATGTTCGGGCCATCAGGACACCTAACATGAGGTAGTGATGCAGCTCAAGGACTACTGGATGACCAAGAGTCCATAAGGGCGGTTATGTTGTTCAGTAGGTCATGATGCCAAGTGGCTTCCTACGCATGGAGTCTGAGGCAGTAGGGAAAATGAGGTCTCGTCCCACTAAGCAGACATAGTGAAGTATTGGGGTTTGATGTGTCAGACTATTGATGTCCACTCAAACTTCAAGTAGAGGCAGTATCCCTCTATCAGGGTGGACGGTAAAGGCACTCTGGTTCACAAGTGGCATGGTCGAGGACCGTTCTATGAATGTGTGATCCCTCCTATGATAAGGAGGGCGGTTGTTGATGTGAATTGAGAAACCTAAGAAGAAAACTACTGAAATATCAAATAATTGAAATTGGTGAATTTAACCTTCATAAAAGATTTTCCCCTCTCACTGAGTTGTCTAACTCACCCCCTTGCTTTAACATTTTTCAGGAGAAACACCTTGCCACGATGAGTCTAGGCTGGAGAAGAGGCTAATGGTATCACCATCAGGTAACTTTTATGTTTAGTAAACTTTGTTATGGAAAACATGTACTCCAATGCCTTTACCTTCCTCGGACTATTAGTATAAGGAAGGGTGGCAGGTTGATCACAGAACCCCGACCAAACTAGGTCGAGATGTGACAACATAAGTGGTATCAGAGCAAGGTTTTCCAAACAAAGTTTCAAAAATAAAGCCCTAGAACACTAACACACGATAAACTTCTATCAACAGATATGGCCACCCCTATAGAAACTAAATTGATACACATTGCCGTAGCCACCCTAGAACTACGCAGAAATCCTTCCCTGTGCGAGGGAATAAGCTTGAGAGCTTAATAGCCTAAGATGACCCAACCCATGAGACTTTACGAAGAATTCATCAATGTATTTAGGGAATCTTGTTTCGAGCTTAAGAACGGAGACCGTTCCATAGGAAGTGTGCACCCAAGGTTGGTGACACGTGGAAGCCCCCTGCAAGCACCGAGAAAAACTTCACAAAGCCCGATATGGAGAGGGAGCTATGAAGGTCCACACAGGAAGGTCACCTACTACAATTGTGGACAGAGGGGACACTATGCACGAAAGTGCCCAATACCACTAAGGAATGTGGTACCCACTCTTGGGAGCACTATTTCCATAGGTGGGGAAGGACATGAAGAAAGGAAGAGAAAGGAGAAGAAGGTAAAGGAAGCCTCTCCATTGTGTAAATATCGAAGGACCCACGTAGGAGCCAGTGACGGGATAACATGCTATATGTGTGGAGGAATAGGACACAAGGCAAGGAAGTGTCCCACACCACAAGGATGTATGACAATACCTCCCAAGAGGAATAGCTCCTCGACTCTCAAAATTAGAAGGGATGGGAGACAGGAGGCCACCCAGGGAGCCACAACTCAAAGTGAGGATTTTAGACCCACCTAGAGAGAGTTCCTCAAGGTTCTAGCATAGAAGTTCATGACCTTTCTTTTAACTATCTTCCTTAGAGGGAAGAAATCCCCAACTGTATATTATATTTGATTTCCAATGAATAAAACTTCAAGTTTCCATAAGTTTCTGTCACCCAAATCATAGTGTGTCCAATCTAGCTCTCATGCCTCGAAACAAATAAGAAACGTGAAGGACAAACCTCAGATAAGAAGGGTAGGAGAACTAAGACCTAAAGGATGTCATAGAGTCGGTTAAGGGTCTGATACCTTGAGGACGAATGAAAAGGAGAGTGTACCTAAAGCCCAAGGAGTGAGGTGAAACCAAAGGATCAGATAGTAGGCTAACAAACTTAGGTAATACCGTAACACGTGGGAATGGGTGGAATACCCATAATACATGAACCTAGGGAAGGATACCCGAGAAACCTTGGAAAATACACCCTTCAACTAAGATTTGATTACTTGGACATGAGGGTAAAGCAAAGCAAAGGAACTAAGTTCAAGGGAATAAATGAGTGAACAAAAATGGGGAAACTAAAGCGATAGGATGTCATATCAAACCCTGAGTTGACCACAAGAGAATCCATTTTCGATGTCAAGGATGGACGACTAGGTTTTGAGTACAAAAGATCTAAAAGGAGGGGAGAGTTGTGAATCCCAACCCTCGGACCAAGTAAACTGGGAAAGGAATCAATGGTTTTGAGAAAATCGAGCCGAAAAAGTGACAAAAAATGAAAAAGAAGGGTTAAAATGGGAAATTGGAAAATCCCAAATGACCAAAAAATCATAAAAATCAAGAGGAAGAATTGGGAAGTGGAATTGATGAGAGAACCAGACCAGTTCGGGGTGAACCAGACCCGAACTGGACTGAACCGGGATGAACCATAGTGAACTAGTTCAATAATTTATATTTCTAGGTGGCTAAAAAATGTTAATTTAGGAAATTGAGGCTACCATTAGATAGAAAATGAATTTAGATTAATTTAGAAAATTTTAAAATTTAGAAAACTAATCGAATTGGGTCCGAATCAGCCAAATTTTGAATTCATGTCACCGAACCCGATCGGATGGGACCGGTCAACGGTTAACAAGGCAGCCATGCTGGCACTCCACGTCAGAAAAACTAGCCAATCACAACGCACCATATGGCCCATCCGCCACGTCATCATCTTTAACCTCTAGTCGCTGACAGAGAGAAGAGAGATGCAAGAGTCGCTGAAAAAGCTAGAGTCTCCAATGACTCAAAAAACTCTTTGGTCAGTTCACCGACGGTTGAGTCGGAGGCTGAATCTTTTGCCGACGGCTAGCCTAAGCAGCTATCGAGCTCCCTATAAAAAGAGCACCCCTCCATTCGATCTCAGCATACCAAAATCGATCGAAGAAGACGAACTGCTCAATTTTCCGGCGAGCAGCAAACTAGAGCTCCGACATCTAGGCTTTTCTCCACCTTTGAGGCTGCATTTAGTACCATTAGAACCAGAAGGAATTCCTCTACACAGCTGCACCCTGCTTTTGCTCGAGAGCCACCGTGGAAGAATGAGGAAGCTCAAACAGTAATGCTGCTCCTCAGCTATCAACAGCCCGAGCTGCTCGAGCTCAACTTGAGCCATCCCCAGGCTAATTTTGGCCAAACCAAGCCCCCCAAACACCACCTAGAGGTGCCCCGACCTTCCCCCGAGCTAGCACGGTATGACCCTCCTCCGTCCCTTCGCCAGAAAATACTATTCATGACCGATTTTTGCAAAACATTTAACACTAAAATTCGCATTACTGAGGCCACCAATTGAGGCAAGGTTTGATCCAAGGGGGATCCTCGAGATGAGAGCAATCCAAAGAAAGCAAGATTTCCGGTTGACGGACCCTAACCGGTAAGATATAGAAGCTTTCTCTCTGTAGACTGAATTTTTTGGTGAAACTCCATTTGAGCACATTTCTAAGCCAAACTAAGTGGTTCAAAGCTCAAAATGATGAGAGAGACATATGCAAGATGATTATGATCGCCAATTGAGACAATTAACCATGTTTTGGGGTTCAATTGAATTAAATTGTGATTTGTGGACCAAATTGCAATTTTTGAAAAATTGGGCAATTTGGAAATTTTTGAAAAATTAGGGGCTGAATTGTAATTTAAGGAAAATTGGGGCATTTTCATGAAATTAACTTTCAATTAGGACCCAATTGAGTAATTGTATGAAATGGAGGGCCAATTGGCAATTTTTGAAAGTTCAAGGACCAATTTGCATTTTTTGAAAAATTAAGGGCCAATTAGTAATTTTGGAAAAATTGAGGACTAATTGGTAAATTTGGAAAGTTAGGGACCCCTGAAGGGTAATTGGAAATCCTAAGGATTTAATGGAGATTTAATGTAAATTTGGGTCCCAAATGTGAGGTTATAAACATTGAGGGACCTAAATGCAATTAAGGCATAGTACGAGGACCTATGCATAAATATCTAAAATTAGAAAGTCTCTTATGTTGATTCTCTTGATAAGGGTACACGAACCATGCAAGAGTTGATTGTTCATGTACCGGTGCAAGGAGGTGCACCAAGAGTCAGGATCCCACCGAGACGACCACGTCACTATTACCGGGTGAGTGAGAACCTCTATGACGTCCATTCCAATTGGAATGATGGTTCAGCTTTGAAAACTATTTTCTCGGAATTAGCCTCCCCTAACTGGATGACTCTGCTTTAAATATTTAGGAGCTAATTCTTGGCTTAGGCTCGAGATGCCAATGGGCCCAAGGCCGATGGATACGTGTGTAGACCCGTCCAGAATGGATATGTGATATATGATGCTAAAAGACCTGAATAATGGGAACCTTATGTGATACCCATCGAGCCAAGTTGAGTTGTCGAGCTGGTTGGGCCGAACCGCTACTTTGCCGAAGCTAGGTTGTCGAACCTGTTGGGTTAGTACGAGTGGGCCGAAGCCAAGCTGACAGATCATTGTACTAGAGAGCCAAAGATAAAGGTTATAATTTAAGTGATACCTATCGAGCCAAGTTGAGTTGTCAAGCTTGTTGAGCTGACCCGCTGTCCTACCAAAGCCAACTCGTCGAACCTGTTGGGCCAATACATGTGGGTCGAAGCCAAGCCGACAGACCATTGTGCTCGAGGGCCAAAGATAAAGGTTATAGTTTAAAAAAGCACTGCTGATTGTGCATGCACTGTGATGTTTGGGCCATTATGACACCTAACATGAGGCAGTGATGGAGCCTAAGGACTACTGGATGACCAAGGGTGCAGAAGGGCGGTGCTGTTGTTCAGTAGGTCCTGAAGCCAAGTGGCTTCCTATGCATGAAGACCAAGGCAATAGGGCAAATGAGGTCTCATCCTACTAAGCGAACACTGTGAAGTATTGGGGATTGATGTGTCAGACTATTGATGTCCACTCAAACTCTAGGTAGAGGCAGTATCCCTCTATCAGGGTGGACGGTAAAGGCATTCCATTCCACAAGTGGCACGGTCGAGGACCGTTCTCCGAATGTGTGATCCCTCTTATGATAAGGATGGTAGTTGTTGATGTGAATTGAGAAACCTAAGTAGCAAACTACTGAAATATCAAATAATTGAAATTGTTGAATTGAACCTTCATAAAAGATTTTCCCCACTCACTGAGTTGTCAAACTCACCCCTTCCCATTAACCTTTTTCAGGAGAAACACCTTGCCACGACGAATCTAAGTTGGAGAAGAGGCCAATGGTATGCCCATCAGGTAACTTTTATGTTTAGTAAACTTTATTATGGAAAATAGGTAATCCAACGCCTTTATCTTCCTCAGACTATTAGTACAAGGAAGGGTGGTGGGTTGATCACAGAACCCTGACAAAACCGAGTCAGGGTGTGACATACTAGTTGTCTACTTTCGCTAGGTGGGTTGGTAACCCTACTTGGCTCCTCTACTTTTCCAAAGCAGGTTACACTTTGACATCCCTAACTTCATGCTCCTACCCGAGGAACTTCTAGTTCTCATCCTCGTCTTGTGCACTCTCAATTATGCCTCGTCGTCTGATACTAAGTTTCCTTAAGTTGGTGGGGTTAGAGACTAGTTTGGGGTTCGTTGTTCTTTAGTTAGTGGGCATACATCTTCCAAGGTTCCTCTCTTCTCAGAAAATCTTTTCTTTGTTTCTTGGTCATTGTTACCTTTCCTATCCAAAGGGGGTTGTTGTCTCCTCATTCGCCCGTTCTTTGCGTTTAGCCCTATGCATGGTCCTCTTACATAGGCTTGCCTCTTTTAGGGATGTTGGAGTATCTTGACCTCTTTTAAAGGCGTTATTTTTCGATTTAGGTTTGACCTTCTCATTCCTTATTTGTCTTGGGGCACAAGATTTTGATTGGACTCATAATGAGTTAGGGCAACAAAATTTTATGAGAATTTAAAATCTTATTTCTTGGGAATTGAATACAGTACACTTGGGGACCTCTCCCCTCTAAGGGAGATGGGTACAAGAAAGGTCGGGAAGTTCTATGCTAGAATTTTGAGGAACTCTCTCTAGGGCGGGTTTGAAATCTTCATTTGGAGTTGTGGCTTCCGGGGCAGCCTCCCATCTTCCATCCTCTCGTGCTCCAATAGTTGAGGAGGTATTGCCATTCATCCTTGTGGTGTGGGACATCTTCTCACCCTGTGTCCTATTCCTCCACATCTATAAATGGTTATCCCTACACTAGTTCCTATGTGGATCCTTCGGTAATTACTTGGTGGAGAGGCTTCCTTTACCCTCTTTTCCTTTCTTCATGTCCTTCCATGCTTGTGGAGGCAGTGCTTCCAAGAGTGGGTACCACATTCCTTAGTGGTATTGGGCACTTCTGGACGTAGTGTCCCTTCTATCCACAATTGTAGCAAGTTAATTCCTTGTGTGGACCTATATTGCTTCTTCTCCACCTCGGGCTTTGGGAAGTTTTTCTCTGTGCTCGCTGGGGGCCTCCATGTTTCATCATCCTCGGGTGCATACTTCTTATGGAACAATCCCTATTCCTAAGCGCAAAGCAAGGTTCCCCGAATACCTTGATGAATTCTTCATAAAGCCTCATTGGCTTAAGAGACATCCTTGGTCTCATGGATTGGGTCCTCCTAGGCTCTAGAGTTCCCAAGCTAATTTCCTCACGCAGGGCAGGATTTCTTCGTGGTTCCGGGGTGGCTGCAGCATCGTGGGTTTGTTCGGTTTCTCTAGGAGTGGTCATATCTGTTTCATAGGATTTTTACTGTGGGTTAGGGTTCTTGGGCTTTTAGTTTCAAAGCTTTGTTTGGAAAACCTTACTCTGACACCACGTAAGTTGTCACACCCCGACCTAGTTTGGTAAGAGTCCTATGATCAACCCACCACCCTTCCTCGTACTAATATAGTATTTTTACCAAATAGTCCCAGGAAAGTAAAGGCATTGGAGTACCTATTTTCCATAACAAAGTTTACAAAACATAAAAGTTACTTGATGGTGGTGCCCTTGGCTTTCTCTTCTAGTCTCAGCTCGTCGTAGCGAGGTGTTTCTCCTGAAAAAGTTTAATGGGAGGGGGGTGAGTTTCTACAACTTAGTTAGTGGGGGTAGGGAAGCGAGTTTTTAAAACAATCAGTCTATCAACAAGTTTTATGCTTTTAATTTATTGTAATCTTTTCTTGAGCACTTCTCCTTGCTTGGGAGGTGTTTTAGTAAGCATTGAGACGCCCTTTCTATCATAGAAATGGATCACACATTCGTAGAACAGTCCCCCACTATTCAACTTATGGTTCGATGCATCTTTACCATCCACCCAAATAGAGGTGCACTGCCTCTACCCCGAGTTTGACTAGACATCAATAGTTTGACCCTTAAACCCTCATCATGTCAGCTTGGTGTGATGAGATCTCATTTAACCCTCCGGCTTCGATATCAGTACTTCATCATGTCCGCTATGTGGGACGAGACCTCATTTCCCCTCAGGCCTCAGTCTTAGTGTGCAAGAAGCTATCAGAACTTCATGACTGACTAGCACGACAGACCCATCCTTATTGCATTTAGGTCATCCAATAGCCATTGGGACCCATCTACTACCCCTCCCGGGTGTCTAGATGCTCTAAGATTCCTTATGCATGCATACAATAGTTTTGATTCAATAACCATGCTCTTTGGTGCCAACGATCCAACGACCATGACACTCAACCTGGCCTGCAGCTGTTTGCGTGGACTGCCAGTCGACCTGGTTTGGGTGCACTACCACTAGCCCATCGTGCCTTGTCGGTCTTGTCTTGGCCCCATGACAAATCAAACAACAATTCCAGTTTTTCTAAGAGTTTTCATTGTTCTTATAATTCATGTTTGTCTACAGGTCCAACCCGTGCACACTGGCCTTGGGCCCATTTCACAAGTTTTCCAAAACTAGGCCTTTGGCCCTATCATTTTCAAATCTGAGGCTTTGAGCCTATCAGAGCAATTCCCTCTCCCATCAGGAACGTCTCCCAAAATGTTTAAGTAGTTTCACACAGTTAGGGGAGACCGTTCCTAGAAAAGTGATTTTTCAAAATTTAAAACGGTTCTCATCACCCCCAACCAGGTATGATGCTAAAAATCCCACTCACCTGGTCTTGTGACGGATTCATCCTATCTGGATTTCCAATCTTCAATGTGCTCCTTGGCACCCGTACTTGTATGACTCGTGCCTACATGGTTCGAGTATCCATATCAGGAGAATTGACATAAGGGACCTTATACTTTCTAATATTTATGCATATGTCCTTACACTATGCATTAATTACAATTAGGTCCTTCAAAGTTCATAACTTTACAGTTTGATCCCTAATCTTCATTAATCTCAGTTAAGTCCCTAGGACTTCCAATTTTTCCACACGGGGCCTTAACTTTTCCAAAATTACCAATTGGTCTTTAATTTCCCAAAAATTACCAATTGGTCCTTGAACTTTTAAAAATTGCCTATTGGTCATCCATTCATCCAATTGCCCAATTGGGCCCCAATTGGAAGTTAATTTCATGAAAATGCCCCTAATTTTCATAAATTGTAATTTAGACCCCAATTTTTCAAAAATCACCAAATTACCTAATTTCTCAAAATTGCAATTTAGTCCCCAAATCATACTTTGGTTCAATTGACCCCCAAAACTTGGTTAATTGCCCACATTCTTGATTTGAATCTTCTTCTCTTTGTTTTTCTCGTCATTCCAAGATTTGAACCCCTCGATTTGGCTCAGAAATGAGCTCAAACGGAGATTCACCGGAAAATTCAGTTTAGAGAGAGAAAGCTTTGATTGTGGGATGTTGAGGATGAATGAAAGGGCACTCTTTATATAGGGAGCTCGACAACTGTTCACGCTGCCGGCCGGCGTAAGACTTGGTCTCCAACTCGACCTACGACAACCTGATCATAGAGATTTCTGAGTTGTCGGAGACTCCAGCTTTTTCAGCCTCTCTCTCTTCTCTCTTCTCTCTATCAATGGTTGGAGGTTGAAGATGATGACGTGCGGGCATGCCACATAGAGCGTTGTGATTGGCTAGTTTTTTTTACATGGAGGTCCAACTCAGCCGCCATATCAGTCGTTGACCCGTTAACCAGACATGTGGTAGCCTCCCATTGGTTGCCCGTGTTTGCGTGGCATGCTGACTGTTCATCTATAAACCCCGTCCTTTGATAATAAGAAAACCAGGGAAAGAACCAATCATTTTCAATTTGAAAATTGAGTCGGTCTACAAACCAGAACCGATAGAGAAAGGACAAACCAAGAAATTTATGGATCTCGAGTGACCCAAAGAGTCCCGAAAGTCATGGAAAAGGGCTTAAGGAATGAATTGGAGATGAAAACCAAACCGGTTTAGGTGAACCGGATCTGAACTGTTTTGGATCGGTTTGAACCACTATTGAACCAAATGCTAAATTCATTTTTTTAGGTAGCTTAGAAAATTCAAATTTGAGATTTGAGGCCACCATTGGATAGTAACTAAATTTAGAAATTTTAAAATTTGAAAAATTCGATCAAATTGGGGGTGAACCAGCCTATTTAAGATTTGAACCTGTTTAGACTGGTCTGGCCTAGTTCGGAATAGTGTCCTCTTCTTCCTTTAGATGACAACACTGTTCACTCACCGAAAAATTGAGCAGCGCTGGTGAAGCTGAAAATTCTTCATTTCAAGCAATGAATGACCATCATTAAGGTGCCAATCGGATGGCCAAGAAGTTCTTGAGCTTTCTATATAAAGAGCCCCTCCTCACTCATCCACTACACACCTAAAAACTCCATTCTCTCTCGACTGGTCCAATTTTCGGCGAAGCTCGAACTAGAGCTCCGACTTCGGAACTTTTCTAAGCCAAACAAGGTGAGCTTGGGTGCTTTGGATTCGGGGAGAAGTCAACTACACACATGTAGTCTCCATTTGCTCCGAGGGTCGTTAGAGAAGCACCGGCATGATCGAACAGTGAAGCAGCTCCGGCAGACCAAAGCTGCCCTATTTTAGTCAAGTTGAAATTGACCAATTTGAACACTTCTCAGGCCAAACAAAGCCCTCCCAACACCTCCACAGTCCTCCTACAGCTAAATTAGAGTTGAAAGGCAAGTAAATTCGGCTTCCCTCTATAATTTTCGACTGGTGCTAAAGAGAACCGACAGAACTTCGATGATAAAATTCTCACTCAATTTGGCATCAATTTATGAAATTCTTAATTCTAGGAGTAATCTTAGGACAAGAGCTACCTACCCAGATTGAAAGCTCGGACCGCCTCGCCCCCAACGGTAAGCTTCACAAGCTTTCTCTCTCTATGTCCAGTTTTCTAATGAAGCTCTATTTGAGCTCATTCTGACACCAAATCGTGCAATTCAAAGTGCAATTGAATCATATGAAGGTGTAGAAACTCTAATCTAACTTCAATTTCAACAATTAAAACCACTTGATCGGTCATATTGATGAAATCAAATTTGGCTGAGTTAGAAGGTTGAAATTGGGGAGGAAATTAGGGGAAATTTTTGGAATTTCAAAAATTCAAGGGACTAAAGTGCAATTTCATAAAATTGAGACCAATTGGGCATGATAAAGATGTTGGAGGACCAATTTGGAAATTTTTGAAATTGAGCCCCTTTTTGTGAAATTGAATAAATTGAGGTCCCAAGGTGAATTTTAAAAGTTTCGAGACTCAATTTGAGGAAAAACCGGCATTAGGGACTTAAAGAAAAATAACTTTAGATACCTAATTACAAATAAATGAAAAGTTTGGTTTTCTCATTCATTTGGAATGAATGAAGGCTATTAGACCGAGGGAAAATGAACAAGGATGTTCATATCATGTAGGAACATGAAGTACCGGGAACTCCAGCAAGGACATGCTCGCGTGAATACAAAGAACCGGTCGAAAGGAATTCACTGCATTAATGGGTGAGTGGGAATTTAATATCATACCCGGTTGGGATGATAAGCACCTTGAAAATGAAAACCCATTGTTAAGTGGTATTTTAATAATCACACCTGAGGGAAGTGATGTGGAAATCAAGCAAAAAAACTACTTAATGGTTGTAAGTAGATCATACCTGGTTGGTATGATGTAACTTACTCAAAGGAAGTTGAAAACCCGTTCATCGATTATGAGTGGAGATGTCCTCATACTCGGTTGGTATGATGAATAGTTGTAAAGTATATTTTGTCGGAAGTGCTCCCCCTGACTGTGTGCCACTGCTTAAACATTTTGGGAGACCTTCTCGACGGGAGCTCGAATAGCTCTGTTAGGTCAAAGACCTCGGTTTTAGAACTTGGGGGCTAATATGCCCAATTTTTTAAAATCTCAAACAGTGGACCCTAGGCCAGTTGGCATGAGTAGGAGCTCGTAAACAAACATGGTGAATATGCCATGAAATTGTAAGTAATGAGTTGTTTGGCCATGGTACCGAGACAGGACTGACGTACTCAATCAACTAGTGATAGTGTGACATGACAGGTCTCCGGACTAGTCAAGACAAATAGCTGCAGGTCAAGTTGAGGGTCGGGGCCATTGGACCAGTGGCACCACAAATTATATGGCATTATGTGAAAAACTATTGATTGTGCATGCATTGTGTTATGGGATCTTCAAGATGCCCAAGAGCAGTAGTGATGCGTCCCAGGGCTTTGGACGACTTGGTGGATATAAGTGCAGTTAATCGTACCAGAAGTCTTGTGGAGCTTAGAGTAACTTCAAGCGCATGAGACTGGGGTGGGGACAGGATGAGGTCTCTGTACTCATATGGACACTGAGATTTGTTACCGGATTGAGGGTCAGATTTTGAGAACATCCACTCATTCTCAGGGTAGAAGTTGGCATACTTCTATCTAGGTGGCCAGTGAAGTTGCTTCGATGCCACAAGTAGGTTCAATGGATGGGATGGCCTGCGATTGTGTGTTTTACCTTCATGATGAAGGATGTGTGTTTGGTGATGACACACTATGGTAATAAGAAATGGTTATAAAAATAAAAAAAATGAGAATGAAAGGTTTTTAAAAGAAAATAAGAAGTCTGGCACACTCCGAATCAAATATTTTTCCTAAAAGTTAAATTTTAAAAACCCATTCACCGAGTTGTTGTACTCACCCCTTCCCTTATATCCCTTTTAGGTAACCCTGGAAATCTTACCCCAAAGATCACTAGCTAACACACCTTTATGGCAGGTATGATAAATTTTAAAATTTTGTGCAGTTTTGATTTATGTTTATTCCAGGAAAGGTGCAGGTTTAAAGGATGTCATACTTCTCATGGTTTAAAAATAAGGGGCAACCCTTAGTAAACCAGGAGAGTAGCGAGTTGATCATAGGGATCTAACCAAATCGAGTCGGGGCATGACAACTTGAGTGGTATCAGAGCCTATTTCCTTGAATACATACTTAACACTAGAAAATATAGTAATTAATAGGATTGATCTTAAATTTTTCAGAATGGTTCCGAAGAAAGGAACCAAGAGAACTAGGGCTGCACTCTCCAACATTGCCCAACCACCCCTACCTGTAGAAACTCTCAAAGAAGCCCAGAAAACTCCTTCTAGACTCAGCACGGATCACCAAAGATTGTACTAGTTCACCCATGTATTTGGACAACCTAACCTTATCCCTAAGGCAAACACCAATTCTCAGGTTGAACCAGAGGAAGTGCAATCCCATCTTCCCCCTATTAACCATCCCCCTCCAATAGACATTCCCAGAAACCTCAATACTCTCCTGCAACTGGGGTGTAAACCCTTCCTCAGAGAAAAGGATGTTGGAGCTGCCATGGATTGGCTGGCAAACATTAAGAAGCTGATGGGGATCGTTAGGATACCACCAGAGAATATGGTGATCTTGATAGAATTCTTCCTGGAGGGAAGCACCAAATGATGGTGGGACAATGCCTGAAACCTACAAACTACCGTCCCCACTTGGGAATAGTTTGAGGAGCAGTACTAGGGGGAGTACTTGGCACCCCATTTGATAAATGAGAAGAAGCAGGAGTTCATCTGGCTCCAGTAAGGGCTTAACTCCATATTGGAGTATGAGACAAAATTCAACGAGTTAAGACCCTTTGCTCCTGACCTAGCTAGGTCGGCAAACATATGCTTGAGGTTTGTGGACAGTCTCAATATGGATATTCAAGACCGTATGGGAGTACTAGGACGCCCCACGGATCTGACAGCCATAAGCAGCGCACGAATGTGAGTGACTAGTGCAGACCCGACGTCGTCAGATGGAGCAAATGACCTGAAATAATGATAAGGGTCCATACTGTCAAGAAGGATAGAAGGAGCATAACGGTCCAAAATGGGGGAATAGAATGGCATTTCAAAGGAGAAGGGACATGCCACCACCTCTCCCTAGAGCAGTCCCCACCTTACCTCAAGGAAACCCCCGCTGTCCAAAGTGTTAAAAGAACTATGAGGGAGCATGCTTTACCTGCTTTGCATGCGGGCAAGTGGGACACTTTGCAAAGGACTATCCCACTCTCAGGGAGAACAAGCAAAGGAATACTCTTGGACCATCTCAAGGGAATCCTAGGAACCCTAGGTCAGACTCTACAACACGAGTACCAGCTAGGGTATACAACCTCACCTATGAAGAGGCTAGAAGAGACCCTAGCACTATAGCGGGTACACCCCAAAACCCTCCAAATTAGTTTAAGAGAATCATGTAAACTGAAGATCTTTTTATTAATAAAGGAAACTTTCTTCTAAACTATATGCTTCTTTGATCAGGATATATACAACTATGGGGGCAACAAGTCTATGCCCTCTTTGACTTTGGAGCTGATAGATCCTTCATCAAGGAAGAGTTGATTTCAAGAGTACCCCTAGAACTCACTCCACTAGAATAAAGTCTTAATATCCTTACACCTTTAGGAGAAGGTTTAAATATGAATAAACAATTAAAAGGATGTGAGATAAAGATTGGAGGAATCAAACTTGAAGCTAACTTGATCCCATTACCCTTAAAAGAGGTTGAAGTAATCCTTGGGATGGATTGGCTGAGTAACCATCAGGCGAGAATGGATTGTGGAAAGAAGACGGTTACCTTCCACACTCCCAAGAAGAAAGGATTAAAGTTCCAGGGAGATAGAAGGAAAAGTGAAGTACAAATGGTGTCTTATCTGAAAGCCCAAAAGATGATACAAAAAAAATGTACAGCTTTCCTGGCCATGGTCGTAACGAAAAGTCTGAAGAAATAAGACTAGAAGACATTCCGGTAGTTAGAAACTACCCAAAGGTATTTCTAGAAGAGCTACTTGGACTACCTCTAAGTCGGCAAGTGGAGTTCACCATAGAAATATTCCTAGGAATAAACCCCATATCCCAAGCTCCATATCGTATGGCTCCAACAGAGTTGAAGGAATTGAAGGAACAATTAAACGTATTATTAGAGAAAGATTTCATACGTCCTAGTCAGTCTCCGTGGGGTGCTCCTGTCCTATTCATAAAGAAAAAGGACGAAAGTATGAGACTATGCATAGACTACAGAAAGCTGAACTAGGTCACCATCAAGAATCAATACCCACTTCTAAGGATAGATGATATATTCGATCAATTAAAAGGAGCAGCTTACTTCTCTAAAATAGACCTTCAGTCGTGTAAACCCCACACTTTTGAGTTAAGGAAAACCGGGAAAAGAACTGGTCAAACCGAATAAGAAAACCGAGCCGGTTTACATTTAGGAACAAGCAATATGGAAATTTACAACTTTCGGATGATCCAAAGGGTTCATTAAACCTTAGAAAAGAAACTTAAGACAAATTAGAAAACAAAAACCAAATTGGTTTAGGTGAACTAGATTCCATAAGAACTTTAAAGTTAAGCGTGCTTGTCCAAGAGTAGTGTGAGGATGGGTGACCTCTTAGGAAGTATGAATTTTTTTATAACCCGAAATTTCGGTCAAAAATTTTTATGCGAACGTACGGCTTATCATAAATAGCCATAAATTAATATATATTTAATTATTATAATTAATACCAATAATTTAATACCCAAATTAAATTATTGGAATTAATACAAATAATTTAATACCCAAATTAAATTATTGGAATTAATACTAATAATTTATGGTAATATTAATACTAGTAATAAATCACTCCTATTTAATACACAGTTTTATACTTATATAAAGAGGTTATCCCCATTTATTCTCCTCACACCCGAACACTTCTCTCTCTCTCTCTACTGCTCCATTTCCCGGTGAAGCTCGAACTAGAGCTTCGACTAGAACAAAGGTTGGGCTCTTTAGAACCAAGGAGAAGACAACTATCTGGCAGCAAACTCTAGTCAATCCAAGAATCGTTGGAGAAGTGCTGGCATGATGGAATAGTGAAGCAGCTCCAGCAGACCGAAGCTGCCCTATTTCGGCCAAGCTCAAATTGGCCATTTCAAGCCCTCCTCAGGCCAAACCAAGCCTTCCCAACACTTCCTTAGCCCTCCCACGGCCGAATTATGACTGAAAGGTAAACCAATTCGGCTCCCCTCTGCAATTTCCGGTCGGTGCTAGAGAGAGAACCAGCAGAATTTCAATAATGAAATTCTAACTCAATTCGGCATCAATTGATGAGATTCTTGATTCTAGGATGAACCTCAATATTAGAGCTATCTGCCTAGATCGAAAGCTCAGACTATCATGCCCTCACCGGTGAGAAATCGAAGCTTTCTCTCTCTACAGTCTATTTTCCGACGAATTTCCATTTGAGCTCGTTCCGGCGTTAAAATCTGCGATTCAAAGTTTCTCAGAATCATATGAACATGCAAGAACTCAATTTCAACCCCAATTTCAACAATTAGAAGTGTTTGATCGGTCAATTTGATGAAATCAAATTCAGTAGTGTTGAAGAGTTGAAATTGGGGAAAAAATTGGGGATTTTCGAAATTTAAATGACCAAAATACAATTTTATGAAATTGAGGGTCAATTGGGCATGAAAATAATGTTGGAGGATTAATTGAGGAATTTTGGAATTTTTGGGGCAAAACTTACCATTTTTGTAAAGGAAGGGCAAAATGGTAATTTTGGAAAAAATGGGGTACCAAATTGGAAATTTGGGAAATTAAACCCCTTTTTGGTGAAATTGAATAAATTGAAGTCCCAAGATAAATTTTAAAAGTTATGGGACTTAATTTGAGGAAAAACTGAGATTTGGGACTTAAAGTTAAAGAGAAATAACTTTAGGGACCTAATTGCAAATAACTAAAAGTTTGTGTTTTCTCATTCATTGGAAATGAATGAAGGCTTCTATGCCGAGTAATAATGAACAAGGATGTTCATATCATATAGGAACGCAAAATACCGGGAACGCCAGCATGGACGAGCTCGTGTGAATACAAAGTACCGGTCAAGTGGAATTCACTACGTTAACGGGTGAGTGGGTTTACTAACATCATACTCGGTTGGGATGATGAGCACAACTTAAAATTAAAAACCACTTACTAGTTGTGAGTGAAAATTTTATATCATATCCGGTTGGGATGATGAGCACAACTTAAAATTAAAAACCACTTACCGGTTGTGAGTGAAAATTTTATATCATACCTAGTTGGGAATGATAAGTACCTCGGTATGAAAACCCACTATTAAGTGGTATTTTAAACATCACTACTTAGAGGAAGTGATGTGAAAGCCATGCGGAAAAACTACTTACTAATTGTAAGTAGATCATACCCGGTTGGTATGATGAGACTTCCTCGAAGGAAGTTGAAAACCCATTCATCAGTTATGAATGGAGGTGTCCTTATACCGGTGGTATAATGGATAGAGAAAACATATGTTTTGTCGGAAGTGCTCTCCCCTGACTGTGTGCCAATGCTTAAATAATTTGGGAGACCTTCTCGACGGGAGCTCGAATAGCTCTGATAGGCCTGGGGCCTCGGTTTTGGAACTTGGGGGCTAAATGCCCAATTTTGAAAATCTCGTACAGTGGGCCCAAGGCCAGTTGGCACGAGTAGGAGCTCGTAAACGAACATGATATATGTGCCATAAAACTTAATAAGTGAATTGTTTGGCCATGGTACCAAGATAGGACCGACATGCTTAGTCAACTAGCGGCAGTGCGACATGACAGGTCGACAGACCAATCAAGACAAACAACTACAGGTTGAGTTGAGAGTCGGGGCCACTAGACTAGTGGCACCACATATTACATGGCAATATAAGAAAACATTGTTTGTGCATGCATTATGAGTACGAGATCACCAAGATGCCTATGAGGGGTAGTGATGCGCCCTAAGGGCACTGGACGACTTGGTGGCTATAAGGGCAGTTTGTCGTTCCAGGTGTCTGTGCGAAATCTAGAGTAGCACCAAGCGCATGAGACCGGGGTGGGGATAGGATGAGGTCTCTGTCCTCATACGGACACGAAGAAGTGATTTCGGGATTGTAGGTCGGATGTCACGTGCATCCACTCATTCCCAGGGTAGAAGTGGTCGTACTTCTATCCGAGTGGCAGGAAAAGTTGCTCCGAAGCCACTAGCGGGTTCAGTAGTGATACTGACTTGCGAATGTGTGTAACCTTCATGATGAAGGATGTGTGTTGGGTAATGACACACTGTGGTAAATAAGAAATGGTGGAAAACCCCAAATTTTTAAATGAAGGGATTTTTGAAAACAAAGGAGTCTAGCACACTTCATATAAATGTTTTTCTTAAAAGTCAAAAGCTTTTAAAAACCCATTCATTGAGTAGTCGTACTCACCCCCTCCGTTATATCCCTTTCAGGAAATCCCGGAAAGCCTCCCCTTAAAGACTGTCAACTAAGATGCTTGTAAGATAGGTATGTAAAGTTTTAAATTTCATGCAGTTTTGATTATGCTATTCTAGGAAAATGTGCAGGTTAAAGGACGTCTTACTCTTTACAGTTTACAATAAGGGGAAATCCTTTAATAAATCGAGAGAGTGGCGGGTTGATCATAGGGATCTGACCAAACTTTGTTGGGGCATGACAAGTCGGGCTATCATCAACTCAGGATTCGAGAAGAGGACATCCCTAAGACGACATTCCAATCTAGATATGGACATTATGAGTTTAGAGTGATGCCCTTCGGATTGACGAATGCCCCTGCAACCTTCATGGACCTGATGAACCGTATGTTCCAACCACAATTGAACAAGATCATGATAGTATTCATAGATGACATTCTAATATACTCACAAACTAGGTCAGAACATGAAGAGCATTTGGCAGCCACCTTGGAGATATTAAAGGAAAATCAATTATATGCAAAATTCTCCAAGTGTGAGTTATGGCTGTAGAAGGTAGGATTCTTAGGGCATATCATATCCAAGGATGGAGTTAAAGTAGATCCAGCCAAGGTGGAAGCCATATTTGATTGGAAGGCTCCAAGGAATCCTATAGAAATAAGAAGTTTCTTAGGTCTGGCAGGATACTATAGACGGTTCGTGCAAAACTTTTCTAAGATAGCAGCCCCTCTAACTCAACTCACCAGGAAAGGAGTCGAGTATAAGTGGGATAAAAGCTGTGAGAAGTCTTTCTTGGAGTTAAAGACTCAATTGACAACAGCACTGGTACTCACCTTACCTGACCCTAATGTAGGAGAGTACACCATCTATAGTGATGCATCCGGACAAGGACTCGAATGTGTCTTGATGCAACAAGGGAAGTTATCGCTTAGGCCTTGCAACAACTTAAGGTACATGAAAGAAACTACCCAACTCATGACCTGGAATTAGCTACAATAGTGTTTGCCTTAAAGATATGGCGACACTACCTTTATGGGGTTAACTGTAGGATATACACATATCACAAGAGTCTTAAGTACTTTCTAACTCAAAAAGAGGTGAATCTTCACTAGAGGAGATTGATGGAATTGGTTAAGGATTATGAACTTGTGATAGAATATCACCTCGGAAAGGCAAATGTAATAGCAGATGCCTTGAGTCGCAAGTACCAAACTGAGGCAACTCAAGTAAAGACTAGTTGCATACCCCTATTGCAACAATTGGAAAGAATGGAGATAGACCTGAAAATGGACAAGCGGGAAAGGTGCCTAGTGGCTAATGTGGTAGTGAAACCCAGTCTAATTGAGTAGATCTAGGCTCAACAAAAGATGGATAAGGAGCTTCAACTCTACTTGGATCCAATTAATAGAGAAACTAAAGTGGACTATGACCTGCGAAGTGATGGAGTGTTGACCTAAAGGGTAGGGTATGTGTGCCTTAAAGTAAGGAACTAAAGAGGTTAATTCTAGAAGAGGCACACGATTTGGTATATGCTATGCATCCGGGCAGTACCAAAATGTACCGCACCCTTAAATAAGGATATTGGTGGAAAGGTAAGAAGAGGGACACTACAGAATATGTAGCTCGATGCTTGTCCTATCAGCAGATAAAAGCGGAGCATCAAAAACCGTCAGGACTGCTACAACCCTTGCCAATTCTAGAGTGGAAATGGGAGCACATCACCATTGACTTTTTCATAGGACTACAGGTGACAAGAAAGGGTCGAGATGCGATTTGGGTCATCGTGGATAGAGGGATCAAATCAACTTATTTTTTTCCTATAAGAGTGACGGACACAGTGAAACAACTAGTCGTCTTATACATTAGGGAAATAGTGAGACTCCATGGTGTTCCATGGAGTATAATGTTAGATAGAGATCCAA
Organism: Trapa bicornis; assembly: GCA_030064425.1. Taxonomy (NCBI): domain Eukaryota; kingdom Viridiplantae; phylum Streptophyta; class Magnoliopsida; order Myrtales; family Lythraceae; genus Trapa; species Trapa bicornis. The sequence continues at coordinate 13,651,815 of CM057753.1, read as the reverse complement.
GATTTACTTTAAGGTTTTGGCCAAGATTACAAAGTGCTATGGGAACCAAGCTCGACATGAGCACGACATTTCATCATCAGATAGAAGGGCAGTTTGAGTGAACCATCCAAACCTTGGAGGACATGCTAAGAGTGTGTGTACTCACCATGAACAAAGGCTGGGAAGAATACTTGTGCCTGATGGAATTTGCTTACAATAATAGTTATCATGCTAGTATTCAGATGGCTCCCTATAAAGCCCTTTATGGACGACCATGTCATACCCCTCTATTTTGAGAAGAAGTGGGGGAAAGAAGGCTAGAAAGGGCATAACTAATCGAGGATGCCATAGAAAAGGTAAAACTAATCAGGAGTTATCTTAAGACCACACAAGACAGGCAAAATAGTAATGCGGACAATCGAAGGAAAGATCTAGAATTTGAGGTGGGAGATCAAGTATTTCTTAAAGTGTCCCCATGGAGGGGAATACTTAGGTTTTAGCAAAGAGGAAAGTTGAAACCAAGGTATATTGGTCCATATTCCATCATTCAAAGGATAGGACTGGTGGCCTATAAATTGGACTACCTCCAGACCTGTAGAGAATACACGATGTATTCCACATCTCTGTGCTTCAAAAGTATCAGCCTGATCCTAGTCATGTACTGGACTGACCTTCATTAGAGCTAGAAGAGAACCTGACCTATCAAACAGAACCAGTACAAATCATCGACTAGAGGGACAAGAATTTAAGGAATAAGAGGATTCCTATTGTTAAGGTTCTATGGCAGAACGAACCCGTGCAGTAAGAGACATGGGAAACTGAAAGTGTAATGAGGGATAGCTACCCTCAATTATTTAGCATGTAACTGTTTTGGGGACAAAACCTCTAAAATGAGGGGAGAGTTGTAAACCATGTCCTTTGATAATAAGAAAATCGGGGAAAGAACTGGTTAATATCAATTTGAAAATCAAGTCGGTCTATAAACCGGAACCAATAGAGAAAGGACAAACCGAGAAATTTATGGATCCTAAGTGACCCAAAGAGTTTCAAAAGTCATGGAAAAAGGCTTAACGAATGAATTGGAGATGAAAACCAAACTAGTTCAGGTGAACCGGACCTGAACTAGATTGAACCAGTTTGGACCGTTTTGGACCGTTTTGAACCACTATTAAACCGGATGCTAAATTCATTTTTCTAGGTGGCTTAGAAAATTCAAATTTGAGATTTGAGGCCACCCTTGTATATAGAATGAATTTAGATGAATTTTTAAATTTGAAAAATTCGATCGAATCGAGGGTGAACCAACCGGTTTAAGCTTTGAACTCGGTTCGGTCTGGTTCGAAATAGTGCCATCTTCTTCCTTCAGATGACAGCAATGTTCACTCACTAAAAAATCGAGCAGTGCTAACGAACCTAAAAAGTCTCTAGCCAGGGAGTTTCAGGGAATGAATGACCACCATTAAGGTGCCAATTGGATGGCCAAGAAGTCCTTGAGATCCCTATATAAAGAGCCCCTCTTCATTCATCCTCTCCACACCTGAAAACTCCAATCTCTCTCGATTGGTCCAATTTTTGGTGAAGCTTAAATAAGAGCTCCAACTTGGGCACCTTTTTGAGCCAAATAAGGTGAGATCAGGTTCTTTGGATTTGGGGAGAAGTCAGCTACACGCCTGTAGTCTCCGTTTGATCCGAGGGTAACCGGAGAAGCGCCAGCGTGATCGAACAGTGAAGCAGCTCTAGTGGACCGAAGCTGCCCTATTTTGGATGAGTTGAAATCGACTAATTCGAGCCCTTCTTAGGCCAAACCAAGCCCCCCCCCCCCCACACACACACACCTCTACAATCCTCCTATAGCTGAATTAGAGCTTAAAGGTAAGCCAATTCAGTTTGCCTCTTTAATTTTGTACCGGTGCTAGAGAGAGAACTGGCAGAACTTTGATGAGTTATCTACCTAGATCGAAAGGTCGGACCACCGCGCCATCGACTGTAAGCTTTCGAAGCTTTCTCTCTCTAAGTCTAGTTTTCCAGCGGAGCTCCATTTTAGCTCATTCTGGCACTAAATCGTACAATTTGATGAAATCGTATTAAGGTGTAGGAACTCCAATGTAACTTCAATTTCAAAAATTAAACTCATTTGATCGGTCAATTTGATAAAATCAAATTTGGCAAAATTCGAAGGTTGAAATTGGGGGACTAAAGAACAATTTCATAAAATTGAGGACCAATTAGGCATGATAAGGATGTTGCAGGATCATTTGGGCAATTTTGGAATTTTTGAGGCAAAACTTACCATTTTGTAAAATAGGGGCAAAATGGTAATTTTGGTAAAGTTGGGGGACCAAATTGGAAATTTGGGAAATTTAACCACTTTTTGTGAAATTGAATAAATTGAGGCCCCAATGTGAATTTTAAAAGTTTTGAGACTCAATTTGAGGAAAAACCGACATAAGGAACTTAAAGTTAAAGAAAAATAACTTTAGGGACTGAATTGTAAATAAATGAAAAGTTTGGTTTTCACATTCATTTGGAATAAATGAAGGCTATTGGGCAAAGGGATAATGAACAAGGATGTTCATATCATGTAGGAACACGAAGTACTAGGAACGCTAGCAAGGACAAGCTTGTGTGAATTCAATGAACTGGTTGAGAGGAATTCACTACATTAATAGGTGAGTGGGAATTTAATATCATACCCGGTTGGGATGATAAGCACCTTGAAAATGAAAACCCACTGTTAAGTGGTATTTTAATCATGACATCTGAGAGGAGTGATGTAGAAATCAAGTAGAAAATCTACTTACCGGGTGTAAGTAGATCATACCCAGTTGGTATGATGAAACTTCCTCGAATGAAATGGAAAACCCGTTCATCAGTTATGAGCGGAGATGTCCTCATACTCAGTTGGTATGATGGACAGTTGAAAAGTATATTTTCTCGGAAGTGCTCTCCCCTGTTTGTGTGCCACTGCTTAAACATTTTGGGAGACCTTCTCGATGGGAGCTTGAATATGTCACGCCCCAGCCTGGTTTGGTCGAATCCCCGTGATCAACCCGCCACTCTCCCGATTCATTAAGGGTTGCCCCTTGTTTATAAACCGTGAATAGTAAGGTATCCTTTAAACCTGCACCTTTCTTGGAATAACATAAATGAAAACTGCATAAAATTTTAAAATGATCAAACCTGTCTCACAGGCGTATTAGTTGATGGTCCTTGGGGTAGGCTTTCCAAAATTTCCTAAAACGGATATAAGGTAGGGGGTGAGTCCAACAACTTAGTGAATGGGTTTTCAAATTTTAATTTTTAGGAAAAATGTTTTATTTGGACTATGCTAGACTACTTATTTTCTTTTAAAACATTTCATTTCAAATTTTGATTTATATCACCATTTCTTATAAACCACGGTGTGTCATCACCCAACACACATCATTTATCATGAAAGTCAAACACACAATCGTAGGCCAGTATGTCCACTGAACCCACTTGTTGTGTCGGAGCAACTTTACCAGCCACCTAGATAGAAGCACGTCCACTTCTACCTTGAGAATGAGTGGATGTTTGCGACATCCGACCCTCAATCCTGTAATGAATCTCTATGTTCGTATGAGGATAGAGACCTCATCCTGACCCCACCCCAGTCTCATACGCTTGAAGCTATGTCAAGCTTCGCAAGGCTTCTGATACGACTAGCTACCCTTATATCCACCACGTCATCTAGGGCCCTAGGACACATCACTATCCCTCTTAAGCGTCTTGGAGGTCCCGTAAACACAGTGCATACACAATCAACATTTTCACATGATGCCATATAATATGTGGTGCCACTGGTCCAACGGCCCCGACCCTCAACTCAACTTACAACTATTTGTCTTGACTAGTCTGAAGACCTGTCATGTCGCACTTCCGCTAGTTGACTAAGTATGTCAGTCCTGTCTTGGTACCATAGCCAAACAATTCAATTACATAAGTTATCATGACATATAAATCATGTTTGTTTACAAGCTCCTGCTCGTGCCAACTAGCCTAGGGCCCACTGTTCAAGATTTTCAAAATTTGGGCATTATAGCCCCTAAGTTCCAAAATCGAGGCCTCTTGCCTAATAAAGCTATTCGAGCTCCTGTCAAGAAGGTCTCACAAAATGTTTAAGTAGTGGCACACAGTTAGAGTAGAGCACTTCTGATAAAATAAATTTTCAATTGCCCATCATACCAATCGAATATGAGAACATCTCCGCTTATAATCAATGAACGAGTTTTCCACTTCCTTCGAGAAAGTTTCATCACATCAACCGAGTATAATCTACTTACAACTAGTAAGTAGTTTTTTCCACGTTATTTTCACATCACTCCGTTCAGGTATGTTGTCTAAAATACCACTTAGCAATGGGTTTTCATTTTCGAGGTACTTATCATCCCAACTAGATATGATATAAAAATCTCACTCACCCAACAGTGTAGTGAAATTCCTCTTAGTCGGCTTGTTGTCCTTACTCGAACTCGTATTAGCTAGCCTTCTTGGTACTTTGTGTTCCTACACGATATGAACGTTCTTGTTCATTATTATTTGACCTAACAGTCCTCATTCATCCCAAATGAATGAGAAAACCAACCTTTTCCTTTATTTTCAATAAGGTCCCTAAAGTTACTTTTCTTTAAGTCCCTAATGTCGGTGTTTCCTCAAATTGAGTCTCAAAAATTTTAAAAAATTCACTTTGGGACCTACCTCAATTTATTAAATTTCACAAAAAGGGTTTAAATTTCCCAAATTTCCAATTTGGTCCCCCAACTTTTTCAAAATTACCATTTTGCCCCTACTTTACAAAAATGGTAAGTTTTGCCTCAAAATTGCCTAATTGATGCTCCAACATCCTTATCATGCCTAATTGGTCCTCAAGTTTTTGAAATTGCACTTTAGTACCTCCAATATTCGAAATTCCCAAATTTCCACCAATTTTTTGCCCAATTTCAACCTTCTAACTCTGCCAAATTTGATTTCATCAAATTGATCAATCAAATGAGTTTAATTGTTAGATTGGAGTTCCTACCCCTTCATACGATTCAATTGCACTTTGAATCGCATGATTTGGTGCTAGAATAAGTTGAAACGGAGCTATGCCGGAAAACTATACTTAGAGAGAGAAAGCTTTGAAAGCTTATCGTTGGTGCCACGGCTTTCTGAGCTTTCAATTTGGGCAAATAGCCTTCATCCTGATGTTCATCCTAGGATCAAGAATTGCATCAATTTATGTCGAATTGAGGTAGAATTTTTTCATTGAAATTCTGTCAGTTCTCTCTCAAGCACTAGTTGAAAATTACAAAGGGGAGCCCAATTGGCTTACCTTTCAGCTCTAATTCAATTGTAGAAGGGTGTGGAGGTGTTGGGAGGGCTTGATTTGGCCTGAGAAGGCTCGGATTGGCCAATTTTAACTCAGCCAAAATAGGGCAACTTCGGTTAACTAGAGCTACTTTACTATTCGATCATGCCGACGCTTCTCTGCTGACCCTCCGAGAAAATGGAGACTACATGTGTGTAGCTGACTTCTCCCCGAATCCATAGAACCCAACCTCGCCTTGATTGGCTTAGAAAAGTGCCAAAGTCGAAGCTCTTTATATAGGAAGCTCGGGGACTTTTTGGCCATCCGATTGGTGCCTTAATAGTGGTCATCCATTGCCTGAAACTCCTTGGTCGGAGAATTTTAGCTTTGCTGAATCTGCATGATTATCTGGCAAGTGAATAGTGCTGACATTTGAAGGAAGAAGACGCACTGTACCGAACCGGATCGATTCGAACAAGGTTCAAAACTTAAACTAGCTGGTTCACCCTCAATTCGACCGAATTTTTCAAATCTACAAATTTCTAAATTCATTTTCTATCCAATGGTGGCCTGAAATCTCAAATTTGAATTTTGTAAGCCACCTAGAAAAATGAATTTTGCATCCAGTTTAATAGTGGTTCAAACCAATCCAAACCGGTTCAATCCGATTCGGATCCGTTTCACTTGAACCGGTTTGGTTTTCATCTCCAATTCATCCTAAAGTCATGACTTTTGTGACTCTTTAGGTCACTCGGGATCCATAAATTTCCTGGTTTGTCCTTTCTCCATTGGTTCTGGTTCATAAACGAGATCGATTCATAAACCGGTTCAATCCTGATAGATCCGGTTCATCTGAACTAGTGTGGTTTTTCTCTTCCAATTTATTCTAAGGTTCTTTTCCAAGGTTTTATGAATCCTTTAGGTCACTCAGGAGTTGAAATTTCCCAAATTGCCCATTCTCTAATGATCGGTTTGTGAACTGATTCAATTTTCTCACTCTATTTGACTGGTTCTTTTTCCTGGTTTTCCTTAATTCCAAAGAGCAGGGTTTACAACTCTCCCCTCATTTTAGGAGTTTTGTCCCCAAAACTTAATCCACATATTTCACATATGGATTAATTTCCTTTGATGTCCACTTCGTCCTCTACTTAGGGCAAGATTTTTCCTCTTAAGTGTACTTGCCCAGGATTTCAGGATTGGGACTTCCAAAATACCCAACTATTCATCTGTGTAATTATTCTCTTGGTAGTTGAAACCCTTAGCTCGATGTTCTTTCGAGCGTTATGTATTTGGTTTCATAGTTTTCTTTATTGTTTATTATAACTTCTGTCCAAATTTTTATATTTGACCCTGTCATGCTTACTGGTTGACTCTTCCTTATTTTGAGTCATATTCTCCTCAGGATAGCTAGGCTTACATGCCCCTTACAACATGACATTTTCTAGAACATCTCCTTGAGGGTCGTTCTTAGCTTTTTGACCTTTTAGGGATCATATAACTTCATCCCTCTTTTTCTTTTGATAGTATTCCTCGACTACCTTTTACCATTATCTTCTCTTCCATCATGCCTTTGAAATCATGTCTCACATAACTGTATCGATTTCTCTTACCTACTCATCCTTTTCCAACTTCTTTATTGGGTCTTTTTTATTCCAATCGTTGGGTTTCCTGATGACTTACGACATAAGAGGACATATGAAATGGTTATTCCTAGGCATGAATCATTGTGGTTCCTCCCTTACTTCGAGTATTGTGGGGCCTTTCTAGGGTTGCTGATGGTTTGGTGCTTCACCGTCCTTGAGTCTGAACACCTTGATAGTTTTCTTGCTAAGCCTCCTTTGCTAAAGGGTCATTCTAAGAGTTCTCCTAGGTTTCTTAATTCCTTGATTCAATTTCCTTAACTGAAATGGAATTCTTCCCTAGTTTCTATAGTAGTGTGGGTTTGTTTGGTTACTTTCCTTAAGTCCATCTTCCTAGCAAGATCACATCATTGGGAGATAGAATTTTAAGAAGTTTGAGTACTTCATTAATAGAGGGACACAAAAATGTTGGGGTTTTAGCACTATTACAAAAAAAATAGTCACTGATTAGATAGTAAGCTACAGTTTTCTTGGTAAGTATCCTCCTTGGTAAGAGTATACATCCATACAGGCATTCCTAGCTTTGGTTTGACTCTCTTTGTACATAGAATTGTGATCCTAACATGTCCTGGCATCGTACTCCTTTGTGGTACTGGATACTTCCCCATTTGGTCCTTTGGGCTTCTACTATGTCTCGGGCATTAGGAAGCTTCCAGGGTTGTCTTCCTACGAGGACAAGGTATTGAGTAGAGTCATTCCTAGTATTCTTGGTTCCTCTCCTAGGAACCATCTGAAAATTTTAATATCAATCCTATTAGTTACTATATTTTCTAGTCTTGATTATGTATTCGAGGAAACATGCTCTAATACCACTCAAGTTGTCACACCCCGACCTGGCTTGGTCGGATCCCCGTGATCAACTTGCCACTCTCTTGATTTATTAAGGGTTGCCCCTTGTTTATAAATTGTGAAGAGTAAGGCGTCCATTAAACCTACACCTTTCATGGAATAACATAAATCAAAACTACATAAAATTTTAAACTGATCATACCTATCTCACAAGCGTATTAGTTGATGGTTCTTGGGGTAGGCTTTCTGGGATTTCCTAAAAGGGATATAAGGGAGGGGGATGAGTACAACGACTCAGTGAATGGGTTTTCAAATTTTAATTTTTAGGAAAAATGTTTGATTTGGAGTGTGCCAGACTCCTTATTTTCTTTTAAAACCTATCATTTCAAATTTCAATTTGTATCACCATTTCTTATTAACCACAATGTGTCATCACCCAACACACATCCTTCATCATGAAGGTCAAACACACAATCGCAGGCCAATATGTCCACTGAACCCAATTGTGGTGTCGGAGCGACTTTATCGGCCACCTAGATAGAAGCACGTCCACTTCTACACTGAGAATGAGTGGATGTTCGTGACATCCAACCCTTAATCCCATTATAAATCTTCGTGTCCGTATGAGGACAGGGACCTCTTCCCAATCCCACCCTGATCTCATGCGCTTGAAGCTACACCGAGCTTCGCAAGGCTTCTGGTACAACTAACTGCCCTTATATCCACCAGGTCGTCTAGGGCTCTAGGACACATCACTACCCCTCTTGGGCTTCTTGAAGGTCTCGTAAATACAGTGCATGCACAATTAACATTTTCACATGATACCATATAATCTGTGGTGCCACAAGTCCAATGGCCTCGACCCTCAACTCAACCTGGAGCTATTTGTCTTAACTAGTCCGAAGACCTATCATGTCGCACTACCACAAGTTGACTGAGTATGTTGGTCCTGTCTTGGTACCATGGCCAAACAATCCAATTACTTAAGTTTTCATGGCATATAAATCGTGTTTGTTTAAAGCTCCTGCTCGTGCCAACCAGCCTAGGGCCCACTGTTCGAGATTTTCAAAATTTGGGCATAATAGCCCTGAAGTTCCAAAACCGAGGCCTCCGACCTAATAGAGCTATTTGAGCTCCCGTCAAGAAGGTCTCCCAAAATGTTTAAGCAGTGCCATACAGTCAGGGGAGAGCAATTTCGACAAAATAAAATTTTCAACTGTCCATCATATCAACCGAGTATGAGGACATCTCCACTCATAACTCATGAATAGGTTTTCCACTTCCTTGAGAAAGTTTCAACATACCAACTGGGTATGACATACTTACAACTAGTAATTAGTTTTTTCCACGTGATTTTCACATGACTCCTCTTAGGTGTGATGTTTAAAATACTACTTAGCAGTGGGTTTTTATTTTCGAGGTACTTACCATCCCAATCGAGTATTATATAAAACCCCCACTCACCCGACATTGCAGTGAAATTCCGCTTAGTCGGCTTGTTGTCCTTACTCGAACTCGTCTTAGCTAGCGTTCTTGGTACATGGTGTTCCTACATGATATGAACGTTCTTGTTCATTATTCATTGGCCTAACAATCCTCATTCATCCCAAATGAATGAGAAAATCAACCTTTTCCTTTATTTGCAATTAGGTCAATAAAGTTATTTTTCTTTAACTCTAAGTCCCTAACGCCGATTTTTCATCAAATTGAGTCCCAAAACTTTAAAAAAAATTACTTTCGGACCTCAATTTATTCAATTTCACAAAAGGGGGTTAAATTTCCCAAATTTCCAATTTGGTTCCCCAACTTTTTCAAAATTACCATTTTGCCCCTACTTTACAAAAATGGTAAGTTTTGCCCCAAAAATTCCAAAATTGCCTAATTGATCCTCCAACATCCTTATCATGCCCAATTGGTGCTCAATTTTATGAAATTGCACTTTAGTCCCTCTAATTTTCAAAATTTCCAAATTACCTCCAATTTCAACCTTCTAACTCTGTTGAATTTGATTTCATCAAATTGACTGATCAAATGAGTTTAACTGTTGAAATTGAGGTTACATTAGAGTTCCTACACCTTCATACAATTCAATTGCACTTTCAATCGCACAATTTGGTGTCAGAATGAGCTCAAATAGAGCTCCGTCGGAAAACTGGACTTAGAGTGAGAAAGCTTTGAAAGATTACTGTCGGGGGCACGACGATTTGAGCTTTCAATCTGGGTAGATAGCTCTCATCCTGATGTTCATCATATGATCAAGAATTGCATCAATTGATGCTGAATTGAGTGAGAATTTCATCATCGAAGTTTTGTTGGTTCTCTCTCTAGCATTGGTAAAAAATTATAGTGGAGAGCCGAATTGGCTTACCTTTAAGCTCTAATCTCACCCTCAATACCGTAATAAATCTCTGTGTCCATGTGAGGATAGATACCTCATCCTGACTCCACCTCGGTCTCATGCGCATGAAGCTACGTAGAGCATCATAAGGCTTCTTCCAATTTCAAACTTCCAATTTCAAACTTCCAAATCAGTCAAATTTGATTTTATCAAATGGACTGATCAAATGAGTTTAATTGTTGAAATTGAAGTTAAATTGGAGTTCCTACACCTTCATACAATTCAATTGCACTTTGAATCGCACGATTTGGTGTCGGAATGATCTCAAACGGAGCTTCATTGGAAAACTGGACTTAGAGATAGAAAGCTTCGAAAGATTACCATCAGGGGCACGACAGTCCATGCTTTCGATCTTGGTAGATAGCTCTTGTCTTGAGGTTCATCCTAGGATCAACAATTGCATCAATTGAGTGAAAATTTTATCATCAAAGTTCTATCGGTTCTCTCTCTAGCACCGGTCAAAAATTACAATTGAAAGCCGAATTGCCTTACCTTTCAACTCTAATTCAACTGTAGAAGGGCTGTGGAGGTGTTAGGAGGGCTTGGTTTGGCCTGAGAAGGGCTCAAATTATCCAATTTTAGCTCAGCCAAAATATGGCAGCTTCGGTCTGCTAGAGCTGCTTCACTGTTCGATCACGCCGGCACTTCTTCGGCGACTCTCAGAGAAATTGGAGACTACACGAGTGTAGCTGACTTCTCCCCAAATCCATAGAACCTGACCTCACCTTGTTTAGGTTAGAAAAGTGCCCAAGTCAGAGCTCTTGTTTGAGCTTCACCGAAAATTGGAGCAGCTCAGAGAAAATGAAGTTTTCAGGTGTGTAGAGGATGAATGAGGAGGGGCTCTTTATATAGGAAGCTCGGGGACTTCTTGGTCGTTTGATTGGCACCTTAATGGTAGTCATTTATTGTCTGAAACTCCCTAGCTAGAGACTTTTCGGCTTCGACGGTGCTGTGCAATTTTTTAGCGAGTGAACAATGCGGTCATCTCAAGGAAGAAGAGGATACTGTTCTGAACCGAACGAGATCGCTCTGAATCGGGTTTAAAGCTTAAACCGGTCAGTTCGCCCTCAATTTGACCGAATTTTTCAAATCTAAAAATTTCTAAATTCATCTAAATTCATTTTATCCACTAATGGCACCAAATCTCAAATTTGAATTTTTTAAGCCACCTAGACAAAAAGAATTTAGCATTCGGTTCAATAGTGGTTAAAATCGGTCCAAACCGATTCAATTTGGTTCGGATCCGGTTCACCTGAACCAGTTTGGTTTTCATCTCCAATTCATCCTAAAGTCATTTTTCATGACTTTTATGACTCCTTAGGTCACTCGGGATTCATAAATTTCCTAGTTTGCCCTTTCTCTCTTGGTTTCGATTCATAAATCAGTTTAATCCTGTTAGATCTAGTTCATTTGAACTGTTCTAGTTTTTCTCTTTCAATTTGTTCTAAGGTTCTTTTCCAAGGTTTTATGAATCCTTTGGGTCATTTGGGAGTTGAAATTTCCCAAATTGCCCATTCTCTAATGATCGGTTTGTGAACCGGTTCGGTTTTCTCACTCTGTTTGACTAGTTCTTTTCCTACTTTTCCTTAATTCCAAAGAGTGGGGTTTATAGAATAGCTATTGAAGGCTAGAGGCCTCGGTTTTGGAACTTAGGGGCTAATATGCCCGATTTTTTAAAATCTCTAACAATGGGCCCTATGCTAGTTGGCACGAGCAGGAGCTCGTAAACAAACATGATGAATATGCTATGAAAACTTAAGTAAAGACTTGTTTGGCCATGGTACCGAGACAGGACTGACATACTCGGTCAACTAGCCATAGTGTGACATGACAGGTCTCCAGACTGGTCAAGACAAATAGGTGCAGGTCTAGTTGATGTTCGGAGCCGTTAGACCAATGGCACCACTGATTATATGGCATTATGTGAAAAACTATTGATTGTGCATGCACTGTGTTACGGGACCTTCAAGATGCCCAAGAGGGGTAATGATGCATCCTAGGGCTCTGGACGACCTGGTGGATATAAGGGCAGTTAGTTGTACTAGAAGTCTTGCAAATCTCAGATTAGCTTCAAGCACATGAGACCGGGGTAGGGACAAGATGAGGTCTCTGTCCTCATACGGACATGGAGATTTATTACGGGATTGAGGGTCGAATGTCGTGAACATCCACTCATTCTCAGGGTAGAAGTTGACATACTTATATCTTTGGTGGCCAGTGAAGCCGCTCCAACACCACAAGTGGGTTCAATGGACGGGCTGGTCTGCGATTGTGTGTTTTATCTTCATGATGAAGGATATGTGTTGGGTGATTACACACAGCGGTAATAAGAAATGGTTATAAAAACCAAAAATGAGAATGAAAGGTCTTTAAAAGAAAATAAGGAGTCTGACACACTCCAAATCAAATATTTTTCTAAAAAGTTAAATTTTGAAAACCCATTCACTAAGTCGTTTAAACACCTCCTCCCTTATATCCCTTTCAGGTAACCCTAGAAATTTACCCTAAAGATCACTAGCTAACACACCTGTAAGGCAGGTATGATCAATTTTAAAATTTTGTACAATTTTGATTAATGTTTATCCCAGGAAAGGTGCAGGTTTAAAGGATGCCTTACTCTTCACAATTTATAAATAAGGGGAAACCCTTAGTAAATCGAGAGAGTGGTGGGTTGATCATGGGGATCCAACCAAACTGAGTTGGGGCGTGACATCATCCGTTAACCGTTGAACGGACACGTGGCAGCCTCCCATTGACTACTCGTGCTTGTGTGGCTACTCACTGGGTGTTGTTGACCGTTGACCAGTTTAGTGACCGGTCTAGTCCGGCCGGGTTCAGTGACCCAAATTCAAAATTTGGTCTGTTCGGACCCGATTCGACTGGTTTTCTGAAATTTAAATATTTCTAAATTTATTTTTTATCTAATGGTGGCCTCAATTTACCAAATTGACATTTTTAAGCCACCTAGAAAAATGAATCATTCAACTGGTTCACTATGGTTCATCTCAGTTTGGGTCTTGTTCACCTCGAACTGGTTTGATTCTCTCATCAATTCCACTTCCCGGTTATTCCTCATGGTTTTTATGATTTTTTTGTCACTTGGGATTTTTCAATTTCCCATTTTAACACTTATTTATCATTTTTTGTTCCTTTTTCGGCTTGGTTTTATCAAAACTGTCAGTTCTTTCCCTGATTTACCTGGTCCGGAGGAATGGGTTTCACAACCTCCGACCTCAGGTGACCGGGCCAATGGTTCCATAGCTTCTCACGACCAATCCTCGACCTCTAGCAACCTTCGAGGTAAGCCATTATCACCCCATTTCGCTAGAACAGTGAAGTTGTAGAAAATGAAACATTAAAACTTCTCTCTTTGAATTCTCTGTGCTCATGCAACCAATTGACCCAAGGTTCATCCTGGGAGAATCTGCACGAAGAGCACCAGCCACCCCTATCCAGAGCTCTCACCACCGCCCCCTCACCCGTAAGAAAACTGAGCTCTCTCTCTAGAAAACATTTCCGATGAAGCTCCGTTTGAGCTTGAAAATGGATTAATTGAGGTTGTTCAAAAACTAGGATGATCATAGAGAGGTGTAAGGAGTGAGCGATTAGCAACATGTTAAGGGAAAATTAATCAAGTTTAAGCGGCCAATATGAGGAAATGAGAATTCGGAGGGCCAAAGTGCTTTTTTTGGGAAAATTTGGGTGAATTGGGGATTTCTGGAATATTGGGTGCGAAAATGCAATTTATGAAAAGTTTATGATTTGAAGTGAAATAGAGAGAAATTGGGAACCACAAAGAGTGAAAATGAAAAACTTTGGAGGCCTAATTGATAATAAATGAACTGTAAACCCCGCTCCTTTAGGATGAGAAAACCGGGGAAAGAATTAGTCAACCCAAGTGAGAAAACCGAACCGGTTCACGAACCCCAACTGATAGAGAAAGGGCAAACCAAGAAATTTTTGTATCCCAAGTGACCTAAAAAGTCACAAAAGTCATGAAAAAGAACTTTAGGATGAATTGGAGATGAAAATCAAACCGGTTTAGGTGAACTGGATTCGAACTAAATTGAATCGGTTTGGACTAGTTTGAACCACTATTAAACCAGATGCTAAATTTATTTTGCTAGGTAGCTTAGAAAAATCAAATTGGAGAATTGAGGCCATCATTGGATAGATAATGAATTTAGATGAATTTTAAATTTTTTAATTTTGAAAAACTCAATCGAATCAAGCCTGAACCGGTCGGTTTAAGCTTTGAACCCAGATTAGACTGGTGCGGTCCAGTTCGAAACAGTGTCGTCTTCTTCCTTCAGATGACAACACTATTCACTTGTCGGAAAATCAAGCAGCGCTGGTGAAGATGAAAAGTCTCCGGCTAGGGAGTTTTAGGCAATGAATGACTGCCATTAAGGCACCAATCAGATGGCCAAGAAGTCCCCAAGCTTCTTATATAAAGAGCCCATCCTCATTCATCCTCTTCATACCTGAAACTCCACTCTCTCCCTATTGCTCCATTTTTTGGTGAAGCTTGAACCAGAGCTCCGACTTGGGCATTTTTCTAAGCCAAAGAAGGCGAGGTCGGGTTCATTAGATTCGGGGAGAATTTAGCAACCCAATGTTAGTCTCCATTTGCTCTAAGGGTCGCCAGAGAAATGCCGACGTGATAGAATAGTTAAGTAGCTTCGGCGAACTGAAGCTGCCATGTTTCGTCTGAGCTGAAAATGGCCAATTTGAGCCCTCCTAAGGATAAACCAAGCCCTCTCAACACTTCCACAGCCCTCATACAGCTGAATTAGAGCTAAAAGGTAAGTTAATTTAGCTCCCCTCTGTAATTTTCGATCAGTGCTATAGAGAGAACTGGCGAAACTTCACTGACCAAATTCTCCCTCAATTTGATATCAATTGATGCTATTCTTGATCCTAGGAGGAACCTCAAGATAAGAGCTATCTGCCCAAATCAAAAGCTCGAACTGTTGCACCCCCGACGGTAAGCTTTCGAAGTTTTCTCTCTCTACATTCAGTTTTTTGGCGAAGTTCCATTTGAGCTCGTTCAAGCGTCAAATCATGCGATACAAAGTGCAATTAAATTGTATGAAGGTGCAGGAACTCCAATCTAACTTCAATTTCAACAATTAAACTCATTTGATTGGTCAATTTGATTAAATAAAATTCGGTTGAGTTGGAAGGTTGAAATTGGGGGGAAATTGGGGATTTCAAAAAATCGAGGGACTAAAGTGCAATTTCATAAAATTGAGGGCCAATTGAGCATAATAAAGATGTTGGAGGACCAATAGATCATTTTTTGGAATTTTTGGGGTGAAACTTACCATTTTTGTAAAGTAGAGGCAAAATGGTAATTTTGGAAAAGTTAGGGACCAAATTGGAAATTTGGAAAACTTGAATCCCTTTCTGTGATTTTGAATAATTTGAGGTCCCGAAGTGAATTTTAGAAGTTTCAGGACTCAATTTGGGGAAATTTTGGAATTAGGGACCTAAAGTTAAAGAAAAAGAACTTTAGGGACCTAATTGCAAATAAATGAAAAGTTTGGGTATTTCATTCATTCGTGATGAATGAAGGATATTAGGCCAAAGGATAATGAACAAGGATGTTCATATCGTGTAGGAACACGAAGTACCAGGAATGCCAGCTAAGACAAGTTCGCGTGAAGGCAATAAGTCGATCAAGAGAAAATTCACTGCACTATCGGGTGAGTGAGATTTTTATATCATACCCGATTTGGATAACAAGCACCCCAGAAATAAAAACCCACTACTAAGTGGAATTTTAACCATTACACCTGAAAGGAGTGATGTGGAAATTATGTGGAAAAACTACTTACCGGTTGTAAGTAGATCATACCCGGTTGGTATGATGAACTTCCTAGAAGGAAGTAGAAAACCCGCTTATCAGTTATAAGTGGAGATGTCCTCACACTCGGTTGGTGAGATGGACAGATGAAAAGATTGTTTTGTCAGAAGTTCTCTCCCTTGACTGTGTGCCACTGCTTAAACTTTTTGGGACACTTTCTTGACGGGAGCTCAAATAACTCAGATAGGTCAAAGGCCTCGATTTTGGAACTTGGCAGCTATTATGCCCGATTTTGAAAATCTCGTACAGTGGGCCCACAAACAAGAGTTTAAGCCATGAAAACTTTAAATGAATGATATGTTTGGCCATGGTACCAAGACAGGCCTGACATATTCGATAGATGGGCGGTAGTGCGACATGACAGGTCGACGGATCAGTCGAGAGAAACAGTTGCAGGCCGAGTTGAGGGTCGGGGCCGTTAGACTAGTGGCACCATAGATTAAATGGCTTATGTGGAAAACTATCATTTTGTGCATGCACTTAGGTACGGGACCTTCAATACAGCCTAGAGGGGTAGTGATGTGTCCTAGGGGCTACTAGACAACATGGTGGAGATAAGGGCAGATTGTCGTGCCTGCAGTCAGGGAAGCTCGACGTAGCTTCATGCGCATGAAACTAGGGTGGGGTCGAGATGAGGTCTCTATCCTCATACAGACAAAGAGTTTTCTTTATGGGATTGAGGGTCGGATGTCGCGTACATCCACTCATTCTTAGGGTAGAAGTGGATGTGCTTCTATCTAAGTGGCTGGTACAGTCACTCTGACGCCACAAGTGGGTGTAGTGGATGTGCTGCCCTGCGAATGTGTGTTCCCTTTATGATGAATGGCGTGTGTTGGTTGATAAATACACTGGTTATGATTGAGGATTGAGAAATGACTTTGAAAATCGAGATTTTGAGGATGAATTGTTTTAAAGGAAAATAAGGAGTCTGGCACACTCCAATTCAAAAAATTTTCTAAAAGTCAAACTTTAAACACCCATTCACTGAGTCGTTGAACTCACCACCTCCCTTATATCCCTTTTCAGGTAACCAAGGGAAACCTACCTAAAGACCTATTAGTCACACCTACAAGATAGGTATGTAAAGTTAAAATTTCATGCAGTTTTGATTTATGTTATTCTAGGAAAGGTACATGTTTAAATGACATCTTACTCCTCCCAAGTTAAAGAAGGGAAAAACCATTAATAAACTGGGAGAGTGGCAGGTTGCTCACGGGGATCCAACCAAACCAGGTCGGGGCGTGACAACTTGAGTGGTATCAAAGCCTATTTCCTTGAATACATTATCAAAACTATATAACATAGTAACTAAGAGAAAGTTTAAAAATTTTCAGATGGCTCCCAGGATAGGAACCAAGAAAACTAGGACTGGCTTTTCTAAACACCCTGTTCCCGTCGGAAGATAACATCAAAAGATGTCGTACAAGTAAGAAAGGGGTGGATTGCCCATGATAAGGAAATAGAGGAAATAATATATGGGAAACATTGGAGAAGCAAGCCCTCTAATTAAGAAGTGGTTAAGGGAAACAACCACTAATATCAAGACGGTTTGTGGTCCACACTCGCATAAAGAGTAGACGACTGGGCACATGATGGAGTACACGAAATAAGACGGAAGTTCCTTAGATGAGGAATAAAGAATGAAATGGAATTTTAAGATGAGGAAGGAACCAAGAAGGGAAGAATCCTTGCATGTTTGTAAGTTATCAGGAAAACCAATGATTGGAATCGGAAAGACCCCATAAAGAAGTTGGGAAAGGACAAGTAGGTAAGAGAAATCGATATAGTTATGTGAGACACGACATCGAATGCAAGATGGATGAGAGGATAACGGTAAAGGTAGTTGATGAATACTACCAACTAAAAGAGTGATAAAGTTATACGATCCCTGAAAGGTTGTAAAGCTAAGAATGAACCTCAAGGAGGTGTTATAGAAGTCTAATGGACAAAGATATGTTCTGGAATATGTCATATTGTAAGGGACATGTAAGCACCAACAGTACTGAGTAAAATGTGACTCGAGTAAGAAAGAGTTAGTTGGTAAGCATGACAAGGTCAAACATAATTTTGACCAAAGTTGTAATCAATGATGGATGAAGGAAGGGTCAAATTAGGACGAAGAGATAATAACACCGAAACCTATGAAAACAAGTATGTAATGCTCGAAAGAACGTCGAGCTAAGGGTTTCAACGATGAAGATAATAACTAGATAAAGAAAAAATTGGGCATCTTGGAACTCCCAATCCTGAACTCTTAAGTAAGAACCTCAAAAGGAAGAATCTTTCCCTAAGTAAGGGAGATGTGAACCTAGGGATATACCTTTGGACTCGCGGGCAAGACACACTATTTATGATAAAACTCAATAGAAGGAGTAAACAATGTAAAGGAAAAGAAATTCCTTAAGTGTGTGATTTAAAGTGGGCTAAGTGAAAGAATAACCAAAGTATTAACATGTCCAAGTTGAAATTTAGGGAAGTTTATCCGAGAATGAAAAAAAAAAGAATGATGATTTAGTTTTGGGGACAAAACTCCTAAAAGGATGGGAGAGTTGAAAACCCTTCTCCTTTAGGATGAGAAAACTAGGGAAAGAACCGGCCCACCCGGGTGAGAAAACTGAACCGGTACATGAACCCAACTGATAGAGAAAGGGCAAATTAGGAAATTTATGGATCCCAAGTGACCTAATGTAAACTATGTCCTTTGATAGTGAGGAAATCGAGAAAGAACCAGCCAGTTTCAAATTTTAAAATTGAATCAGTCAACAAGCTCGATTATTAGGAAACATGCAAATTGAGAATTTACAACTCCCATGTGACTCAAAATTATTCATAAACTTTGGAAAAGAACCTTAGGATGAAATAGGGAAGAAAAACCGGATCAGTTCAAGTGAACCAGGTTCGAGCTGGATAGAACCGGTTTATAAACCGAGTCGACTCATGAACTGGAATCGATAGAGAAAGGGTAAATTGTGAAATTTATGGATCCCAAGTGACCCAAAGAGTCCCAAAAGTCATGGAAATGGATTTGAGAAGAAATTGGAGATGAAAACCAAACAAGTTCAGCCGAACCGGAGTGAACTAGTTTCGACCGGTTTAAACCAATATTGAACTGGATTTTAAATTTATTTTTCTAGGTGGCTTAAAGCATTAAAATTTGAGATTTGAAGCCACCATTGGATAGAAAATGAATTAAGATGAATTTAAAAATTCTTAGATTTGAAAATTTTGGTCAAATGAGGGGTGAACCAGCCGGTTTAAGCTTTGAACCCGGTTCAGACCGGTCTGGTCTAGTTCGGAACAGTGTCGTCTTCTTCCTTTAGATGAAAGCACTGTTCACTAGCTAGAAAATCAAAGCAGTGCTGGCGAAGAAGAAATGTCTCCGTTCAAAATGTTTCAGGCCATCAATGTCTATTATAAAGGTGCCAAACGGATGGTCAACGAGTCCCCAAGCTCCCTATATAAAGAGCCCCACTCCATTCATCCTCTCGACACTAAAAAGCTCACTCTCTCTCAGCTGCTTAGTTTTTTGGCGAAGCTCAAAACAGAGCTCCGATATTGGGTCATTTCTAAGCCAAAGAAGGTGAGGTCGGGTTCCTTAGAACCGGGAAGAAGTCAGCTACATGGTGGTGACATCCACTCGTTCCGAGAGTCGTCGGAGAAGCGTCAGCGTGAGTGAAGCATCTGATTGTGTGCCAATCCTTAAATGATTTGGGAGACCTTACTGATGGGAGCTCGAATAGCTCTTATAGGTCGGGGGTCTCAGTTTCAGAACTTGGGGGCTATTATGCCCGGTTTTGAAAATCTCGAACAAGTTGGCCATAGGCTAGTGGGCACAAGCAAGAGCTCGTAAACAAACATGAGATATGTGCCATAAAACTCTAATAAATGAATTGTTTGGCCATGGTACCAAGACAGGACCGACATATTCAGTCAACTAGTGGCAGTGCGACATTACAGGTCTTCAGACCAGTCAAGACAAATAGTTGCAGGTTGAGTTACGGATCGGGGCCGTTGGACCAGCGGCACCACAGATTATATGGCATGATATAAAAATACTATTTGTACATGCACTGTGATTACGGGACCATCAAGATGCCCAAGAGGGGTAGTGATGCGTCCAAAGGGCCTTGGACAACCCAGTGAGTATAAGGGTAGTTCATCGTACTAGTTGATCGTGCGAAATTTGGAGTAGCACTAAGCGCATGAGACTGGAGTGGGGATGGGATGAGGTCTCTGTCCTCATACAGACATGGAGAATTGATTTCAGGATTGAGGGTCAGATGTCATGTACATCCACTCATTCTTAGGGTAGAAGTGAACGTACTTCTATCTAGGTGGCCGGTAAAGTCGCTCCGACGCCGCAAGTGGGTTCAGTGGACGTACTGGCCTGTGAATGTGTGTTTGACCTTCATGATGACGGGTGTGTGTTAGGTGATAACACACCATGATTAAATAAGGAAATGGTGGTAAAACCCGAGATTTTAAAATGAAAGGATTTTTGAAAGACAGGAGTCTGGCACACTCCAATACAAAATTTTTTCCGTAAAGTTAAAAGTTTTAAAAACCCATTCACTGAGTAGTTGTACTCACCCCCTTCCTTATATCCCTTTTAGGAAATTCCGGAAAGCCTACCCTTAAAGACCATTAACATAGATACGCCTGTGAGATAGGTATGATAAATTTAAAATATTATGCAGTTTTAATTTATGTTATTCCAGGAAAAAGTGCAGTTTTAAAGGACTCCTTACTCTTTATGGTTTATAATAAGGGGTAACCCTTTAATAAATTAGGAGAGTGTCGGGTTGATGACGGGGATCCGACCAAACTGGGTTGGGGCGTGACACCTAAAGAGTCTCAAAAGTCATGAAAAATGACTTTAGGATGAATTGGGGATGAAAACCAAACCAGTTAAGGTGAATCGGATCTGAACCAAATTGAACAGGTTTGGACTGGTTTGAACCACTATTGAATCGGATGCTAAATTTATTTTTCTAGGTGGCATAGAAAATTCAAATTAGAGAATTGAGGCCATCATTGGATAGAGAATGAATTCAGATAAATTTAGAAATTTTTAATTTTGAAAAACTCAGTCAAATCGGGCCAGAACCGACCGGTTTAAACTTTAAACCTAGTTCGAAACAGTGTCGTCTTCTTCCTTAAGATGACAGCACAATTCACTTGCCGAAAAATCGAGCAGCGCCGGTAAAGATGAAAAGTCTCTGACTAGGGAGTTTCAGGCAATGAATGACTACCATTAAGGTATCAATCAGATGGCCAAGAAGTCCCCGAGCTTCCTGTATAAAGAGCCCCTCCTCACTAATCCTCCTCACACCTAAAAACTCCACTCTTTCCCTACTACTCAATTTTTTGGTGAAGCTCGTACCAGAGCTTTGACTTGGGCATTTGTCTGAGCCAAAGAAGGTGAGGTTGGGTTCATTATATTCGGGGAGAAGTCAGCTACCCAATGGTTGTCTCCATTTGCTCTGAGGGTCGCTAGAGAAACACTGGTGTGATAAAACAATGAAGCAACTACGGCAGACCGAAGCTGCCCTATTTTGGCCGAGCTAAAAATAGCCAATTCAAGTCCTCCCAACACAACACAACCCTCATACAGCTGAATTAGGGCTAAAAGGTAAGCCCATTTGGATCCCCTTTGTAATTTCCTATTAATGCTAGAGAGAGAACCGACAAAACTTTATTGACCAAATTCTCCCTCAATTCAGCATCAATTAATGTGATTCTAGATCCTATAAGAAACCTTAAGACGAGAGCTATTTAGGATTGAAAGCTCAGACTGTTGTACCGCCGATGGTAAGCTTTCGGAGCTTTCTCTCTCTACGTTCAGTTTTCCAGCGAAGCTTCGTTTGAGCTCATTCCAGCATCAAATCGTGCGATTCAAAGTGCAATTGAATCATATGGAGGTGTAGTAACTCCAATCTAACTTCAATTTCAACAATTAAACTTATTTGATCGGTCAATTTGATAAAATCAAATTCAGCTGATTTGGAAGTTTGAAATTGGGGGAAATTTTGGGGATTTTGAAAATTCGAGGGACTAAAGTGCAATTTCATAAAATTGAGAGCCAAACGGGCATGATAAAGATGTTGGAGGACTAATTGGTGAATTTTTTTAATTTTTGGGGTGAAACTTGCCATTTTTGTAATGTAAGGGCAAAATGGTAATTTTGGAAAAGTTGGGCACCAAATTGGAAATTTGGAAACATGAACCCCTTTCTGTGATTTTGAATAAATTAAGGTCCCAAAGTGAATTTTAGAAGTTTCAGGACTCAATTTTGGGAAAAATTAGCATTAGGGACATAAAGTTAAAGAAAAAAACTTTAAGGACCTAATTGCTAATAAATGAAACATTTGGGTATTTCATTCATTCGTGATAAATGAAGGCTATTAGGCCAAAGGATAATGAATAAGGATGTTCATATCATGTAGGAACATGAAGTACCAGGAACGCCAGCCAAGACAAGTCCGTGTGAAGGTAACAAGCCGGTTAAGAGGAAATTTACTACACTATCGAGTGAGTGAGATTTTTCACATCATACCCGGTTGGGATGATAAGTACCTCAGAAATAAAAGAAAACCACTACTATGTGGAATTTTAACCTCACACCTAGTTGGGGTGATGTGAGAACTATGTGGAAAAACTATTTAACGGTTGTAAGTAGATCATATCAGGTTGGTATGATGAACTTCTTGGAAGGAAGTAGAAAATTCACTTATCCGTTATAAGCGGAGATGTCCTCACACTCGGTTGTTGTGATGGACAGATGAAAATATTATTTTATCAGAAGTGCTCTCCCTTGACTGTATGCCATTGCTAAAACTTTTTGGGAGACCTTCTTGAAAGGGCTCGAATAGCTCAGATAGGCTAGGGGCCTCGGTTTTGGAACATAGAGGCTAATATGCCCGATTTTGAAAATTTCGTACAGTGGGCCTAAGGCTAGTTGGCACGAGCTGGAGCTCATAAATAAACATGAGTTTACGCCATAAATACTTTAAATGAATGATATGTTTGGCCATGGTACCGAGACAGGACCGACATACTCGGTGGACTGGCGGCAGTGCGACATGACAGGTCGACCGACCAATCGTGACAAACATATGTAGGTCGAGTTGAGGGTCAGGGCCATTGGACCAGTGGCACCACAAATTAAATGACTTTTGTGGAAAATTTTTGTTTTGTGCATGCACTAAGGTACGGGACCTTCAAGATGCCCAAGAGGGGTAGTTATGCATCCTAGTAGCTACTGGACAACATGATGGAGATAAGGGTAGATTGTCGTGCCAGCAATTTGGGAAGCTCGATGTAGCTTCATGCGCATGAGACCGAGGTGGGGTCGGGATGAAGTCATTGTCCTCATACAAACACGGAGTTTTCTTTACAGGATTGAGGGTTGGATGTTGCGTAGATCCACTCATTCTCAGGGTAGAAGTGAACGTGCTTCTATCTAGGTGGTTGGTAAAGTCGCTCTGGTGCCACAAGTGGGTGCAGTGGACGTGCTACCCCACGAATGTGTGTTCCCTTCATGATGAAGGGTGTGTGTTGGTTGATAAACACACCGGTTATGATTGAGGATTGAGAAATAACTATGAAAACTGAGATTTTGAGGATGAATTGTTTTAAAAAAAAATAAGGAGTCTGGTACGCTCCAATTCAAACATTTTTTTCTAAAAGTCAAATTTTAAACACCAATTCACTGAGTTGTTGAACTCACCTCCTCCCTTAAATCCCTTTTCAGGTAACCAAGGGAAACCTACCCAAAGACCTCCTGCTAGTCACACCTACAAGACAGGTATGTAAAGTTAAAATTTCATACAGTTTTGATTTATGTTATTTTAAGAAAGTTACAAGTTTAAAGGATGCCTTACTCCTCCTAAATTAAAAAAGGGGAAAACCCTTAATAAATTGGGAGAGTGGCGGGTTGCTCACGGGGATTCGACAAAATCGGGTCGAGGCGTGACATGGACATTAGAGGCTTAAGAGTAAATTTTTGAGCTTTAGGTACCTAATTGTAATTAAGGCATAATTAAGGATCGGCTTGCCGATGTGGCAATTTGAGGACCTTTCCAATAAATGGTGCTGACATGAATGGTCGGGCCATACAGGACGAGCGGTTGAAGGATAGTGTACGAGAGCATGTGACCTGCCAAGACATCGTCAGGAACCAGTTTCGCCACCCCTGGTGAGTGGGAATTTACAACATCGATCCCGATTGGGAAGATGGTCATGTTCTTAAGATTGAAAACCATTTTCCCATAATTAGTCTCCCTTGACTGGATGACTCAGCTAAAATAATTTGGGAGCTAGTTCTAGTGGTGGGCTAAATGATGCAAGTGGGCTCAAGGCCGATAGGCATGAGCACCGGCCCGTTAAGCACTAGCTAGTAATGAGCCATTAAAAATCTCTATAATGAATAACTGTGTGTGACACCTACCAAGCCACGATCGTGATGTTGGGCTAAATAGTGGCCAAGCTGAAGCCGAGTTGTCGAACCTGTTGGGCTGGTGAGCAAGGGGCCAAAGCCAAGCCAACAAAACCGTAGGGGCAAATAGGCCAAAGATAATGGCCTTAATTGATAAGACTTTGTTTGTGCATGCATATGATGTGAAACCATCGAGTTTCCCAATATGGGGTACTACTGGTTCCAAGGGCTGTTGGATGACCCAAGGAGCATAAAGGTGGTCTATCACCCAGTATGTCAGGAAGCCCTAGGAACTTCACGCGTACTAAGATCGAGGAAGCAAGGGGAGAGGTCTTGTCCCATATTGCAGACATGGAGCATGGCTCGGGTTTGATGATCGGATGACTGATGTCCACTTAGACTCAGGGTAGAAGTTATGAACTTCTATCTTGGTGTACGATAAAGGTACTCTGGTCGACAAGTGGAACCGTCTGGAACAAGACTACGAACATGTGATCTCTTTTTATGATAAAATGGTCATGTGATTATGTGCCAACCCGAGGAAGGGTGAATAATGGAACACTACGGATAAATGGAAAGCACAAACAAATCTCCCTTTAAGTTTCCTACTCACTGAGTTGTGAAACTCATCCCCTCCCCTTAATATTTATTTGCAAGAAACAGACGAGCATCTAAGGGTTTCCCTAGGCAAGCCTCAAAACCCAGGTACGATTTATGATATCAGTTTTGTATAATGTAATTCCAGGGAACGGCAATAGGTAATATGCCTAACTCTTCACGATCTGGGGGAGGAGCGACTCCTCAAGGTTAAGAAGAGTATCGGGTTGATCACGGGGTTCCGACTAGACTGGGTTAGGACGTGACAACTTGGGTGGTATCAAAGCCTTTGATTCCTATGAATGCATTGTCAATACTTTATAACCTAAATACTAATAAAAAAACGTTTAAAACCCAATCATGGCTTCGAGAAGAGGAACCAAGAGAACCAGGGCGGCAGTTGCAGACTCCGCCAAAAACACCCTTCATGAGGGTGAGTCACGAATGGCCCCCCAACCCCCAAAGATTCAACTCAAAACACCAACAACTATACGCGAAGTTCACTAGGGTATTTGGAAAACCCAACCTCAACATCGAACCCAACCTAGACTTTGAGTCCCACACCTCCATTTATGCCCTTGCCCCTCATCTCTTTGACATTCCTAAATACTTGAAGACCCTTTGACAGATAGTGTGTAAGTCGCTCCAAGGGGAGAAGGATGTTGGTGCAGCTATGGATTGGTTAGCTAGCCTTAAGAAATTCATGGAGATCATAAGAACACCCCTAGAGGAAATGGTGACCCTGACCAAATTCTTCCTAGAATCCAATGCCAAGAGATGGTGGGATAAGGTGAGGAGCCTCTCCTCCAATGCACCCACCTGGGAAGAGTTCAAGGAGAGGTACTCGGAGGAGTACCTAGTCCCCCATTTGATCAACAAAGAGAAAATTGAGTTCTTCTGACTTCAACAAGGAGCAAGTACAATCTCATAGTACGAGACCAAGTTAAACAAATTAAAGACCCTTCGCTTCCGAATTGGCTAGACCGGCAAACATCTGCCAAATGTTTATAGACTGACTCACTATGAACATGAGGGATCAGATGGGGGTATTGGAATGCCCCATGGATCTGGCCACCATAGTTAGCATGGCCCATGAATGTGAGCGTCTCATGCAAACTAGATGCCTTTGGATGGAGCAGGTTAGACGAAGGGAGGAAATGGGCCAAAGTAGTTGGGGAAGCCAGAGGGAACAAGTTGGGTCATGGTGGGGGACCAAGGTGAGGTTTCCAAGAAAGGAGGGTTATCAAAATCATAGGGAAGTGAACACACCTCCCTAAAGGAAGGGCCCCAACCACCCCAGGTGCTAGAGGACTCATGAAGAAGCATGCCCAACATGTTTTGGATGCAGACAGCTTGGGCATTATGTGAGGAACTGCCTAGCACTCTGAGGCAATGCCTAGTGAAGCGCCTCTCGAGAACCACCTAGAAACCAAAGGGGAAGGGAGGCACCTACAAGAGTTCTCGCTAGAGTGTGCAACCTCACTCAGGAAGAAGCCCGAAAGGACCCCAGCATAGTAGCTGGTACGTCCCAACCCCGTCCTTAAGAAAAAGCATGTAATCTTGAGTTGTGTAGTCCTCATTATGATATCAATAAAAGTTTCATTCTCCCAAGGAATTGTGTTAAATTTTCCGATCAGGGCACGTACAATTATTCGAAAGAGAGGCATATGCCCTCATCGACTCATGAGTTGAGCGATCCTTCATCAAGGAGACCTTAGTTTTGATCCTCCCTAGGAAACCCATGCCTCTCATGCCACCCCTCAACATCCTTACACCATTGGGAGAGGAGTATGCCCGAAATGAACTCCTAAAGGCCTACGAGATCCAGATACGAGAAGTAACTTTGGAGACAAACCTGATTCCCCTACCATTAAGGAAAGTGGAGGTCATCTTAGATATGGACTAGCTGAGCACTCACTATGCAAAAGTATACTATAGGAATAAATGAATAACATTCAATGCTCTAGGGAAGGAAGGGACGTGGTTCAAAGGGGACAAAGGGGGAGTGAGAGTACACCTGATGTCCAACATGAAGGCATGAGACATGCTCTAAAAGGGGTGTAAGTTGTTCCTCACACAGATCTCTAGCCAGAATTCGAAAGGGAAAGAATCAGAAGAGATCCTACTGGTGAACTGCTACCCGGACATATTCCCTGAGGAGTTACTAGGACTACCCCCGGATCACCAACTAGAATTCGTAATTGAGGTAATGCTAGGGAAACACCCCATATCGCAAACCCCCTACCATATGGTGCCCCTAGAACTTAAGGAGCTCAAAGAACAATTGGACAAGCTACTAGAAAGAGGCTTCATACGCCCGAGCCAATCCCTGTGGAGTGCATCGGTATTGATCATCAAGAAAAAACATGAGAGTATGAGGCTCTACATCGACTACAGAAAACTAAATCAGGTGACCATAAAGAATAAGTATCCCCTCCCAAGGATAGATGATTTATTTGAACAACTAAGAGTAGCTGCATACTTTTCTAAGATTGACTTGCGATCAAGGTATTACCAGTTGAAGATACTGGAGGAGGATATACAGAAAATCGCATCCTGATCACGATATGTGCACTACGTGCAAACCCTACTCTTTGGAGTTAAGGAAAACCGGGAAAAGAACAGGTTAAAACGAGTGAGAAAACTGAACCGGTTCACACACCGGATCATCAGAGAATAGACAATTTGGGAAATATATGACTCCCGGGTGACCCAAAGGGTGCATAAAACCTTTTTAAGGAACTTTAGGACAAATTAGAAGTGAAAAATTAGACCGGTTTAGATGAATCGGATCAAAGCCGGGTTGAACCGGTTTATGAACTGGAACCGATAGAGAGAGGGCAAACTGGGAAATTTATGGATCCCAAATGACCAAAAGAGTCATAAAAGTCAAGAAAAGGGACTTTAGGATGAAAGGGGGATGAAAACCAAACCCATTCAGGTGAACCAGATCCAAACTAGATTTAACCGGTTTAGACCGGTTTGAACCACTATTGAACCGGATGCTAGTCACATTTTTCTAGGTGGCTTAGAAAATTTAAATTTGAGAATTAAGGTAACAATTTGATAGAAAATGAATTTAGAAAAACTTAGAAATTTTTATTTTGAAAAACTCAGTCGAATTGGGCCTGAATCAGCCGGTTTAAGCTTCAAACCCGGTTCAGATCGGTCTAGTCTGGTTTGGAACAGTGTCATCTTCTTCCTTTAGATGACCAAGTTGGGAAATTAAGAAACTTAAACACCTTTTTGTGAAATTGAATAAATTCAGATCCAAAGGAGAATTTTAAAAGTTTGAAGACTCAATTTGGGGAAAAACTGGCATTTAAGGCCTAAAGTAATAAAAAAGAAATTTAGGGACCCAATTTAGTGATAGGAGCTCGAATAGCTCAGTTAGGTCGGAGGCCTCGGTTTTGAAACTTGGGGGCTAATATGCTCGATTTTGAAAATCTCGAACAGTGGGCCCTAGGCCAGTTGGCATGAGCAGGAGCTCGTAAACAAACATGATTACTAAGCCATGAAAACTTAAGTAAATGAGTTGTTTGGCCATGGTACGGAGATAGGACCGACATACTCATTGGACTAGTGGTAGTGCGAGATAACAGGTCTTCGAACTAGTCAAGACAAACAGCTGCAGGTCAAGTTGAGGGTCGAAGCCGTTAGACCAATGGCACCACAAATTATATGGCTTATGTAAAAAATTGTTAATTTGTACATGCACTGTGTTACGGGACCTTCAAGACACCTAAGACGGGTAGGGATGCATCCCAAGACTCTGGACGACCTGGTGGAAATAAGGGCAGTTAGTCGTACCAAAAGTCTTAGGAAGCTCAACGTAGCTTCATGCACATGATACCGGGGTGAGGATGGGATGAGGTCTCTATCCTCATATGGACACTAAGTTTTATTATGGAATTGAGGGTCGTATGTCGCATACATCCACTCATTCTCAGGGTAGATGTGGACGTGCTTCTATATAGGTGGCCGGTAAAGTCACTCTGATGCCATAAGTGGGTACATTGGACGGGCTAGCTTGCGAATGTGTGTTTCCTTCATGATGAAGGGTGTGTGTTGGTTGATAAACACACCGTTGTAATGAGAAATGATTATGAAAACTAAGATTTGAAAATGAGAAATTTAAAGGAATTAAGGAGTCTGACACACTCTAATTTGAAAACTATTTGTTTACCGAAACTTCATTTTTTAAAATACCCATTCACTAAGTTGTAGAAACTCACCCACTCTTTTTATCCCTTTTTAGGAAATAGAGAAAATGACTAGGGATAACACCAAGCCTTACCCTTTATCAGGTATGCTTAATTTCTCTTAAGCTTGCATTTTATTTGATATATGTCTTTCCAGGGAACAAGGTTGAAAGTACGCTTGGCTCCTCTTGAGTTATAGGAGGAAACTCATCTTGAACTAGGAGAGCGGGTTGTTCACAGGGATCCGACCAAACAAGGTCGGGGTATGACACTACAAGTTCAGAGTGATGCCCTTCGAGCTGACAAATGCTCCTACAACCTTTATGGACCTAATGAACAGGGTGTTCCAACCTTACTTGGATAATTTTGTGATAGTTTTTATAGACGATATCCTCATATACTCCCGAACAGAAGAGGAACACAAGGCGCACTTATAAACCACTCTAAGCACTTTACGGGAAAACTGACTCTATGCCAAGTTCTCAAAATGCGAGTTTTGGCTGCAAGAGGTGGGGTTCTTAGGGCATATCATGTCAAAGGATGGAGTAAAGGTGAACCCAGCAAAGATAGAAGCAATCTCTAACTGGAAGACACCCTCTAGCCCAACTAAGATACGTAGCTTCCTCAGACTTGCAAAATACTACTGGAAGTTCGTAGAGAATTTTTCCAAAATTGTGGCTTCACTAACCCGTCTCACAAGGAAAGGGGTAGAATACAAGTGGGATACTAAGTGTGAACAGTCCCTCCGGGAGCTTAAGTCACATTTGACAATAGCATCAGTGTTGGCGTTACCTGACTCGAATGCGAGGGAATATACGGTGTACAGTGATGCATCCGGACAAGGGCTAGGGTGCATCCTGATGCAGCAGGGAAGGGTCATTGTGTATGCATCCTAACAATTGAAAACACATGAGAGGAATTACCCCACCCATGATCTAGAGTTGGTAGCATTAGTGTTCACTCTCAAGATTTGAAGTCACTACTTGTATGGAGTTAAGTGTCGTATATACACTGACTATAAGAGCCTTAAGTACTTCCTTACCCAGAAGGAGCTCAACCTATGATGGAGGAGGTGGATAGAGTTAATAAAGAATTATGATCTAACGATAGAATACCACCCCCAACAATGCTAATGTGGTGGTAGATGCACTTAGCCGCAAGTATTACACGGGAGTAGCTTCAATAAGGGTCAGCTATTTGCCCCTGCTAAACCAACTGTGTAGCTTGAGAATGAACCTCAGCCTGATGGGGGTCAGGGATGCTTAGTGGCCAATATAACCATATGACCTAGCCTAGTAGACCAAATAAGGACCCTACAGAGGGAAGACGAGGAGCTTAGTTTGCACTGGGAACGGACTATCAGTGAACCAACCCAAGACTTTGTGGCCAAAAAAGATGGGTTGATGACCTTCAAGGGGAGGGTCTGTGTACTAAATGATAAAGAGATGAGGAGGATGATATTGGAGGAGGTGCACAATTCAGTATACGCCATACATCTTGGCAGCACAAAAATGTATGGTGCCTTAAAACTAGGGTACTAGTGGAAGGGAATGAAGAGGGACATTGCAAAATATTTGACGAGGTGCCTATCGTGCCAATAGATAAAGGTCGACCATCAAAAACCCTCCAGATTGTTGCAGCCCCTATTGATCCCTGAATGGAAGTGGGAGTATATTACCATGGACTTTGTAACGGGACTGTCCGTGATAAAAGGGGGTGAGATGCGATATGGGTCATTGTAGACCGGTTAACTAAGTTTGTCCACTTCCTACCAATAAAGGCAACTGACACCATAGAAAAGCTGGCCACCCTATATGTAGGGGAGATTGTGAGGCTTCATGGGGTCCTAGTAAGCATAGTATCGGATCGAGATCCGAGTTTCACCTCCTGGTTTTAGCCTAGCCTATTGGATACCCTGGGAACCAAACTACACATGAGCATAGCTTTCCATCCTCAAACCGATGGGGCAGTCCGAGCGGACGATCCAGACCTTGGAGGACATGCTCCAGGTGTGTGTCCTAACGATGAACAAGGGTTGGGAGGACTATCTATGCCTCATGGAGTTCGCCTATAACAACAGCTATCATGCCAGTATACAGATGGCACTGTACGAGGCCCTTTACGGACGACATTGTGGTACACCCCTATTATGGGAGGAGGTAGGAGAAAGAAGACTGAGAAGGTTGAGCTTATAGAGGATACAACAAAGAAGATCCAAATAATAAGGAGTCGACTTAAGGCGGCCTAGGACCGACAAAAGAGCTACGCCGACCATTAGAAGAAGGACCTAGAATTTGAGGTAGGAGACCGAGTATTCCTCAAGGTATCCCCGTGGAGAGGGATACTTAGGTTTCAACAGTGAGAAAAGTTGAAACCAAGGTACATCGGTCCATACGCCATATTTCAGAGGGTTGAATCAGTGGCTTACAAGCTGGAATTACCCCCGGATATGTAGAGAACTTTGAAAATATGAGCCCGAACCCAGCCACGTACTAAATTAGACACCGACCGAGCTAGAGGAAGACATGGTCTATGAAGTGGAGCCGATACGAATCCTCAACAGACAAGAGAAAGGCCTCAAGAATAAGAGGATCCCCAAGGTGAAGATTGTCACGCCCCGACCTGGTTTGGTCGGATCCCCATGAGCAACCCACCACTCTCCTATTTATTCTGGGTTTCCCCTTTCTTTAAACTAGGAGGAGTAAGGCGTTCATTAAACCTGCACCTTTCCTAGAATAACATAAATCAAAACTACATAAAATTTAAACTTATCATACATGTCTCACAGGTGTAGTTTAACTCGTAGTCTTTGGGTAGGTTTTCCCCAGGTAACCTGAAAGGGATATAAGGGAGGGTGTGAGTTCAACGGCTCAGTGAATGGGTGTTTAAAGTAGGACTTTCAGAAAATAGTTTGAATTGGAGTGTGCCAGACTCCTTATTTTCCTTTAAAATATCTCATTTTTAAAATCTCATTTTTAATAACCATTTCTCATCACCATGGTGTGTTTATCACTCAACACACGACCTTCATCATGAAGGGAACACACATTCGTAAGGTAGCACGTCCACTACACCCACTTGTGGTGTCGGAGTGACTTTACTAGCCACCTAGATAGAAGCACGTCCACTTCTACCCTGAGAATGAGTGGATGTATGCGACATCTAACCCTTAATCTCATAAGTAAAACTTCATGTTCGTATGAGGACAGAGACCTCATCTCGACCCCACCCCAGTCTCCTGTGCATGAAGCTACGTCGAGCTTCCAAGACTACTGGCATGACTAACTGCCCTTATCTGCACCATGTCGCCCAGTAGTCCTAGGATGCATCACTACCCTCCTTAGACGTCTTGAAGGTCTCATGACATCAATGCATGCACAAAAAAACAATTTTCCATATAAGCCATTTAATTTGTGGTGCCACTAGTCCAATGGCCCCGACTCTCAACTCGACCTGCATCTGTTTGTCTCGACTAGTCTGTCGACCTGTCATGTCGCACTGCTGCCAGTCCAACGAGTATGTTGGTCCTGTCTTGGTACCATGGCCAAACAAATCATTCATTTAAAGTTTTCATGGCTTACCTCATGTTTGTTTATGAGCTCCTGCTCGTGCCAACCGCCCTTGGTTCCACTGTACAAGATTTTCAAAAAATCGGGCTATTAGCCCCCAAGTTCCAAAATCAAGGACTTCGCCCTATCTGAGCTATTCGAGCTCCCGTCAAGAAGGTCTCCCAAAAAGTTTAAGTAGTGGAACATAGTTATGGGAGAGCACTTCCGACAAAAATAAACTTTTAGTTGTCCATCACACCAACCGGGTATGAGGACATCTCCGCTGATAACCGATAAGTAGGTTTTCTACTTCCTTCCAGTAGGTTCATCATACCAACTGTGTATGATCTACTTACAATTGGCAAGTAATTTTTCCACGTAATTTCCACATCACTCATCACAGGTGAGATGGTTAAAATACCACTTAGTAGTGGGTTTTCATTTCCGAGGTGATTATCATCCCAACTGGGTATGATATAAAAATCTCACATACCCGATAGCGTAGTGAATTTCCTCTTAACCCGCTTGTTGCCTTCATGCGAACTTGTCTCGATTGGCATTCCCAGTACTTCATGGTCCTACACGATGTAAACATATTTGTTCATTATCATTTGGCCTAATAGCCTTCATTCATCATGAATTAATGAAATAACCAAACTTTTCATTTATATGTAATTAGGTCCCTAAAGATATTTTTCTTTAACTTTAGGTCCCCTAATGTCGGTTTTCCCCCAAATTGAGTCCTGAAACTCTAAAATTCACCTTAAAACCTCAATTTATTCAAAATCACAAAAAGGGGTTCAAGTTTCCCCAAGTTTTCAAAAAATTACCATTTTACCCCTACTTTACAAAAATGGTTAGTTTTACCCAAAAAATTCCAAAAATTGCCCAATTGGTCCTCCAATATCTTTATCATGCCCAATTGGGCCTCAATTTTATGAAATTGCACTTTAGTCCCTTGACTTTTTGAAATCCCCAATTTTCCCCCCAATTTCAACATTCTAACTTAGTCGAATTTGATTTCATCAAATTGACTGATTAAATGAGTTAAATTGTTGAAATTTAAGTTAGATTGTAGTTTCTACACCATCATACGATTCAATTGCATTTTGAATCGCATGATTTGATGCCAGAATGACCTCAAATGGAGCTTCACCGAAAAATTTAACATAGAGAGAGAAAGCTTCGAAAACTTACCGCCGAGGACACGGTGGTCCGAGCTTTTAATATGGGTAGATAGCTCTTGTCCTAAGGTTCTTCCTATGATCAAGAATCACCTCAATTCATGTCAAATTGAGGGAGAATTTGTTCAGTAAAGTTCTATCGGTTCTCTCTCTAGCACAGATCGAAATTTATAAAGGGAAGCCAAATTGGCTTAACTTTTTGCTCTAATTCAGTGATAGGAGGGTTGTGGAGGTGTTGGGAGGGCTTGGTTTGGCCTAAGGAGGACTCAAATTGACCATTTTTAGCTTAGTCAAAATAGGGCAACTTTAGTCTGTCGGAGCTGCTTCACTGTTCTATCAAGTCGGCGTTTCTCTGGCGATCCTCAGAGCAAATGGAGACTATAGGCATGTAGCTGACTTCTCTCTTAATCCAAAGAACCCAACCATGCCTTCTTTGGTTCAGAAAAATGCCCAAGTCGGAGCTCTGGTTCAAGCTTTATTGGAAAATAGAGCAGTAGGGAGAGAGTGGAGTTTCCAGGTGTGAGGAGGATGAAGGAGGAGGGGCTCTTTATATAGGAAGCTCGGGGACTTCTTGGCCATCCGATTGGCACCTTAATGGTGGTCATTCATTGCCTGAAACTCCCTGGCTGGAGACTTTTCATCTTCGCCGACGTTGCTTGATTTTTCAGCAAGTGAATAGTGTTGTCATCTGAAGGAAGAAGACGACACAGTTCCGAACCGGACAGGACTAGTCTGAACCGGGCTAAACGTTTAAACCGGCCGGTTCTGGCCTGATTCGACCGAGTTTTTCAAAATTAAAAATTTCTAAATTTATCTAAATTCATTCTCTATCCAATGGTGGCCTCAATTCTCCAATTTGAATTTTTAAAGCCACCTAGAAAAATTAATTTAGCAGTCTGTTCAATAGTGGTTCAAACCAGTTCAATCTGGTTCGGATCCAGTTCACCGGGATCGAGAATGAATTTCCCGATATGCCCTTTCTCTATCAGTTCTGGTTCATAAACCGACTCGGTTTTCTCTCTGGAAATAATCGATTCTTTCCCCGATTTTTCTTATTATCAAGGGACGGGGTTTACAAAGATCCTTTAGCAAAACGGCCATATGAAAGCGGAGACATGGGAGACTGAGTCAGTCATGAGGAATAGACACCCTCAACTATTTAATATGTAAAAATAGTTGAGGACAAAACTCCTAAAAGATGGGGAGAGTTGTAAACCCTGTTTCTCATAAATAAAGAAATAAATCGGGGAAGACCCCAAACTTTTGCAAGAAAATTGAGTGTCCATGTGGACCGAAAATGATAAATAGGGATTCAAAACGGGCTTTTGGACAATTCCAAGTGACCAAGAAATGCCTAAACATTATGGAAAAGAACCATGATATGGAGTGGGTGTGGAAACCAAGCTAGTTTAAGGTGAACTGGATTGAACCGAGTTAAACGTGAAAAACTAGTTTAAACATTTTTCTAGGAGGCTTCAAGGTACCAACTTGGAAAATTGAAGCCACCATCAGATAGGAAATAAATTTAGAAATTTTTAATTTTTGAAAAATCGGTCGAACCGGGATTGAACCGGCCAATTTACGATTTCGGGTCACCAAACCCGATTGGACCGGTCAATGGTCTAGTTGGTCAACAGACTGCTGCTAGGTCATCACCCAATCAGTAGGCATGGCCAATCGACATGTGATGCATGGCGAAGCACGCCCAGTCAGCCGATTAGTTAGTGCTTGGAAGAGTTGGCCAATCAGCGAGTGACACGTCCTTGGTCAACGATCATAGGAGGAAAATCCACATCAGCGACGACCGACCAATGGGGGAGTGACACGTGTCTCGGTCAACGGTCTGAAGAGCCCATCAGCAAAAACCAACCAATGAGAAGTTGACACGTGGTAAAAGTGTCATGTCAGTGTCCAATTGGGATGTTTGGGAAACTACCGACCAATCAGAGGTCGACACGTTGCAGTGCCACGTCAAATGACCTTAGCCAATTGGAGGCTGACACATGACAGAAGCATGTCAAGAGAGAATCTGACGCATTTAAAAATAGTCAATCAGATGATGCCACGTGTCACAGTCAATGGTCAAAAGATACCGATCAGCAACCATGTTGGAAGGAGCAGCCAATGGGAGGCCACCACGTGTCCAATCTGCAAGTCAAAGGCTGACTAGGCTACTGATGAGAATGCTACGTTAGCAACACTAACAAATCACGGCACACCACATGGCAAGCCAACACATGCGAAGCTCGCACACGCGCCATAGTGTCGTCTTCCTCAGTTGGCTGACAGGGAGAAGAGGTTAAGGGAGAGGGGAAAGTCTCTGACAACTCAAAAAAAGCTCTAATCCGGTTGCCAACGAGTGAGGCGAGGGTCGAGTCTTACGTTGGTAGATAGCCCAAATAGTTGTCGAGCTCTCTATATAAAGATCACCCCTCTCCTCGCATTCCTCATCCTACCAGCCATCGAAGAACCTGAAGAGGTCCACTTTCCGGCGAAACGTAAACCAAAGCTCCCACAATGACCTTTCCTTTAACCTCAGAAGGCGCATTCTAGCTCTATGGAACCGGGAAGAAGTTCCCTAACCCGCTACCACACCCTTTCCATCTAAAGATCATCGAAGAAGTGTTGGGAAGATGGTATAGTACCGTCACTCTAATGACCCCGAAACAATAGGAAATCTTGAGTTGAACCCCGGCCACCTCCGACCTTAGGTGTAAACCCCATTCTTTTATAATAAGAAAACTAAGAAAAGAACCAATCGTTTCTAAAGAGAAAATCGTGCCGGTTCATAAACCTTAACTGATAGAGAAATGGAAAAATGGAAAATTTACAAATCACGAGTGACCTAAAGAGTCATAAAAATCATGGAAAAGGACTTTGGGACAAATTGGAAGAGAAAATCAGACCAATTCAGGTGAACCAAACCTGAGCTAGATTGAATTGGTTTGAACCATCATTGAACTGGTTAATAAATTTATTTTTCTAGGTGACTTAAAATATTCAAATTGAGAAATTTAAGCCATCATTGGATACATAATGAATTTAGATAGATTTAAAAAATTTTTATTTTGAAAAACTCGGTCAAATAGGGCATGAACCGACCACCTTAAGCATTGAACCTGGTTCGGACTGGTCCGGTCTGGTTCGAAATAGTGTTGTCTTCTTCCTTTAGATGATGACACTATTCATTCAACGGAAGAACGGACAGTGCCTCCGGTCTAATCACGGGGGAAGGGGGAAGTGACTCCTCAAGGTCAAGAAGAGTGGCAAGTTGATCACGGGGTTCTGAACTAATCGAGTCAGGATGTGACATATATCGTCAAGTGGTTAGCTCACTCCAATAGTTGACATTAACATGACCTGATATTACTTATACCGTTAATCAGGTTTGTTAGTTTCTACATCATCCGACAGATGCCCACTAGATAGGTGTGAAGCAGATTCTTCGTTATTTGTGTGTCACTCCCTCCATATGGTTAAATATATGTTGTCACTCCTCCATGCATCTTTATTGTTTTTACAACATAGATTCGGTAGAAAATTTGGATTATCGACACTCCATCAGTGGTTATGCTATTTTTCTTGGTCCTAATCTTATTTCTTGAAGTTCAAAAAAGTAACGTACTGTGACCCGTTCAAGTATGGAGACGGAATACAAAAGTTTGGGTAATGCAACTATCAAGCTTATTTGGATTGAATATTTACTATCTGATTTGGGTATTCAAACTCTTCAAAAACCTATTCTCTAGTGTAATAATCTATCTATAATCTACCTAACATACAATTAGATTTTTCATGCATGTACTAAGTATATTAAGGTCAATTACCATTTTATTTGTGAACGTATTAATCGCAACTTGATACAATTATGTTTTATTAGTATAACAAATCAACTTACAGATATTCTTACAAATGGTATTAATTATAATCGATTTGAGTATTTGCGATACAACCTCAACATTCGACATACTCACATTAGCTTATATAGAAGTATTAGCACAAATATTATTTTATAATGTAGTGTACACATAACTTATACACTACAAAATCATGTAAATCAATTCACTAACTCTTTATCAACTCCAAAATCATAGAAATCAAAAATAATATAATAGAGAAAAATTTTATACACAATCTAATTAAATACTTATAGCAATACTGTCATAATTATAATCTATAAATATGAAATAGTTTTTGTAACAATTGAGAATAATAATAATAAAATTATTTTATCATATTTTTTTCTATTCATTTTTTCTCTATTATATTTTTAGTATATTTAGATAAATGGAATTTATTTTGTCCATATTTCATTATTTTAATATGATAATTTTCACTAAAATTATAGATTATAGAAATAATTTACTCTCGGGTAATAAATATATTTTAATAATTAAATTATTATATATTTAAGTTATAAGTACTCCACACTCCACCAATATTCAACAAAATATGAAGAGTGATTTAATAGTTTAGTTCTTCGTTATTGCGTAGGAGTGTTGGAGCAATTTTATCATAAAATTTAATCAATTTTTTTAATATATCACAAACTATTTATCGTTGAAAGATTCTATATAAACTTCATTTTACATTCATATTTACTACATAAATATTTTCAACCAAAAATTGTTGTTGAATAAATGTAAAATCTAATTAATATTCTTATTATTATTATTCAATGAATAGCGGGTATAGTCAATTTTGTATTTGGCTCAATATTCAACATAAATAATAAATAAGGAAATTTAAGACATTTTATCATCTTTTAATAGTAAATTTTCATGAAAAATATTTATATGATGAATATAAAATAATAAGTAAAATTTATGTGATGTTTTTAAATTAAAAATCATTTATATTAGATTTGGCAGTAATATTCAAGGTAAATATGCCACTTACCCAATTTTCTTAATGTAAACCTTCAACATATTTGAAGTAAAAAAAGGTGGCATCTATAAATTATTATTATATACTATAATTAATCTATTTTAAATGGGATTAGCTCATTAAAATGAATATAATTTTTTTAAATCATACAGTAAGAACCTTTACCAGTTTGGAAAACCTCCAAATGCCTCATTCCCTACTGCCGAGGAATTTGAGGAATCTCTGCCCAACCTCAGCGGACGTACTATTCCTACCCACGAGAAATCCAGCCTGAAACCTACCTCAACCTCAAATTCTTTACCTAGAGCTGCCATCTTGGTCTCATTCTGGCTCATTTCCTGGTTCTGAATACTTAAATCTCTCTAGACTCCTTTTATCTTATTTATACTTCTTCTATCCTCTTGTTCGGTCTTCTCCCTTCATTTGCTCCCGCTAATGGATTGCTCAAGTTGAGGATCCCACCAATAAGAAAGAGAAGGGCGGATAATATTGTGGTTGGTGAGCCAGTTGTAAAAAAAACAAGAGATTTCCTCTCCATATACCTCTCTTCCTTGGGCTTCAGCTTTTATGATGTGAATGTGGTAAATGAATTGTCGAGGGTCCGTCATTGATAACAACCCTAAAGCTATCTTCAAGGTCTTCTTGTTTTACGTCTAGCTTGGTAGTATAAATAAGGCGACTCAGTATCATGCAGTGCCTCTCCTCAGCCTTGGACCTTCAATCCATTATTGACCTTAGGAATTATCACAATATATGTCGGAGCCTAAGGAGGTGTATCTCTAAAATCAAGAATATGATCATACTCAAATACAATATTGGCCAGCATTTTCTTCTCAATGATTTTTGTCAAATATTGTAAGAGCATCCGAGGGAGTAGCAACTAGAGCGGCCTCCTTCTTTGCAGCCATTACAGTACCGAGAGAGACAAACTTAGAAGTAGAGAGGTCTCATTCTCCCTCGGTTCTTCAGCGATTACATAGTAAGTTAACAAGAAGGTAGCTAGAAATGGGCAGAAGAGTCTGGACTACAAGAAGCTTTTCTGAAAATTGGGTTGCACAAGGTATACGTGAAAAAGGAAAAGGCAGCCCATCTAATATTTGCATTAAAAGGCCCACCTTACCGCCTTCCAAGCCTATATGCTAACTATGTGGATTAATAAGTCACATGGCCACCCATTGTCCATCATACGAGCTTAATCTCATACCAACTCAGCCTCATTCTTCTTATAATTCAGAGCCGACCTCCCATCAAGTTGATTGGTATGCTGACTTCGGTGCTACTACACATATCACTAACAATTTGTCTCATATGTCTATTCAAGACGGATCTGACCCTTCCTGAGCATCTAATGATCAACGATGAGACATGATTATCCATTTTAGCCTCTGATTTTTCTTATCTTCACTTTACACCTCATAAATTTATTCTCAATTGTATGTATTATGTTCCCTAAATTTCTTTAAATATTCTCTCTATCTTTCAATTTACTCGGGATAACTCATGTTATTTTGAATTTTATTCTACATATTTCCTTATAAAAAATCTATTATCTTATCAAGAGTTGTTGCATAGAAGTTGTAAGGGCGGACTCTACTACCTTCGCACAAGTTGTACATCTTTTTTTCATTTTTCCTACTGCTTATGTGAGTCATGTTGTGTCTGCTTCTATTTGGCATCAATATTTGGATTATCCTGTTTTTCTCATTGTTAATCATGTGCTTTCTAATCATCTTTCTATGAAAAATATATCACATTTGTCATTCTGTGAAGCTTACTCTTGTGATAAAATTGTTCAGCAACCATTTCCTCTCACTCATCATAAGAGCTTCACTCCACTCGATCTCAGATATATAGGGACCTGCTCCTATTCTCTCTCATACCGGCCATACCTACTATGTACACTTTCTTGATGATTACAGTAAGTTTTCATGGTTTTACATAATGAAGTACCGTTCTGACATTATCTCTGTTTTTCGAGCATTTCGTTTACAAGTTGAAAATCAACTCAATTCCAAAATCAAATACTTACGATCTGCTGGTGCCAAAGAATTTTTGTCAAAATCTTTCCAGTCTGAACTACAGGCTACATAAATCTCTCACCGTATTTCATGTCCACATACACCTCAACAAAATGGTTCTGTTGAACGTAAGCATCGCCATATAGTCAATATGGGCCTTACTCTCATAAGCCATTCTCATGCCGTTGCTAAATACTAGGATTTTGCTTTTGAAACGGCTGTATATCTCATCAACCATCTTCCTACTTGGTCTCTTGGGTTTCGTTCTCCTCTTAAGGTACTCACCCGTACTATTTCTCATTATAAATCTCTTCGTGTTTTTTGTTGTCTTTGCTTTCCATACCTTCGTCCTTATCTTTCTCACAAATTGCAACCCCGCTCTTCGCCTTGCATTTTTTTCTCGGATATCCCTCTCATTATGAAGGTTACCGAGTTCTTGATCCCCGAACTGGTCGTATTTTTATTTCTTGTACTGTCCACTTTAATGAGTTTGTCTTCCCTTTCTCTCATGGTCTTGCGCCCACGACTGACCCCGCCCAACACTCCATCCATACTCACCCGATTCCCTCCCCTGTCCTAACGCCGCCCTTGTACTTAGGTATGGTTCCTCCTTCTCCTTTAAGTATACATGAGACTTCTTCACAGGCCTCTCCTATAGGTTCGCTTCCTCCTCCTCCTCCTCCTCCTCCTCCACCGGTTCCCCACATGGTCACTCGCTCTCAAGATGGCTCTCTCCTTCCCCGATGCTTTACTATCAACCCCTCATTGTTTGTGGTGCATACACCTCACATCTTTGCTCAAGCTCGCCATCACCCTCTTTGGATGGATGCCATTAAAGCTGAACTCTCTACACTTCTTCACAATCATACATGGGATTTGGTTCCTAC
The DNA here is from genome assembly GCA_030064425.1 of Trapa bicornis. Classification (NCBI taxonomy): domain Eukaryota; kingdom Viridiplantae; phylum Streptophyta; class Magnoliopsida; order Myrtales; family Lythraceae; genus Trapa; species Trapa bicornis. The sequence goes on along the minus strand of CM057753.1, from coordinate 13,610,069 downwards.
CCCTCCTAATCCGTTATTGGCTGCAAGTGGGTCTACAAGATTAAGGAAAATCTTGATGGTACAATTGCTCGACATAAAGCCTGCCTCGTTGCCAAAGGTTTCTCCTAGCAACCAGGTCTGGATTATGATTCCACCTTAAGTCCCGTCATCAAGCCTATCGCTATTCGAGTCATCCTCTCCATTGTTGTCTCTTCCAATTGACCTATTCGTCAATTAGACGTTAACAATACTTTCCAGCATGGTCACCTTACTGAGAAAGTCTACATGTCTCAACTACCCGGGTTCTCTGACTCCATTTATCCTCATCATGTATGTCGCCTTCGAAGGTCAATCTATGGACTTAAACAGGCTCTACGTGCCTGGTACCTCCACCTCAACAGCTTCCTTCAAACTCTGGATTTTTGTGGTGCTATTACTGATAGTTCTCTCTTCATTTACCGCACTGCTCATTCTATTATATTTCTACTTGTATATGTTGATGATCTCCTCATCACCGGCTCGCCCAATGCTCCTATCAAGTCCATTATTTGTACTCTTCAAGCTGAATTTTTCATTAAGGATTTGAGTATGCTACACTGCTTCCTCAGCATTGAAGTCAAGCACTACTCTCAAGGTATCCACTTTACCTAAACTAAGTATATTAATAATCTTCTCTATAAAGCTGCCATGACTACTTGTCAGTCAGTCTCTACTCTCATTAACTCTAGCCCCTAATTGTCTACTCTTACGAGCAATTTACTCTCTAATCCAACCCAATATCATCATATTGTGGGTTCTCTTCAATATTCCACTCTTACTCACCCTGATATCACTTATGATGTTCACTAAGCATGTCAGTTTATGCACCAACTAACGGATGCTAATTGGACTGCTGTCAAGCGTATCCTCCACTATCTCCAAGGTACTGTCCACATTGACTTAACTTTATGGCGTCACTCATCTCATGATTTGAATTATTTTTCTGATGTCGATTGAGCCTGTAACCCTAATGATCGTGGCTATATTAGTAGATTTACTATTTTTTCTGGGTCGTAATCTGATCTCATGGAGCTCACGTAAGTAACAGTATGTTGTTGTCCCAACATTGGGGTTGAATATAAAAACATTGACAATGCTACTATAGAGATTATCTGGCTCCCATCCTTACTTAAATAATTTTATCTACCTCTAACCTTCCTATATTGTGATGGGATAATCTCTTGCTATTTATCTTACAAATAATCATGTTTTTCACGCATGCACAAAATATATTGAAATTAATTACTAATTTATTTGTAAACAAATTAGTAATTAACATTTTAGTATTTATTTATTGATATTTATTCTCAATTTAGTGATATTTTTACCAAATATTTGTTTAATTCTCCATTCTGCTTTCTATATTTCAAATTTAATCTCCAACATCTGCCATTTAGATTGCAGGAGAGTAGTATGCCTCCAACCACCACCTCAACAACACCACCTCCACTTTATCAGAAGTGACAAACGACAACGTATTAAATAATTTATTTGTTATGATTTATCATTTTATATTAAAATTATTATACAAATAAAAAATAAAAAGTACATAAAATTAACTATATATTCCAGTTCTTCCTTCTTTCTTTATCTTTAGAATGATATTGCTCTCTATTGACCTCGAACTTAAAAAAGAGAAATGATACTACCCTTGTTCATCATCAAATGTTACAGCCATCCACTGTAACTGAATGCTGACATAGCTGTATCCGGACCTTATTATACTACTGCTAGTATAGCTGTATCTGGACCTTAACCAGAGTATCTTCATAATTTGTTTCATTTGTTCTGCAGTGCATCAAGGGGAAAATTGAGTAAACTTTTATGGTAGGGATATTTCAAATCATACATATCAGACATTCGGCGACATGATCACCTATTTCACTTTTATGTATCTTGTACGTTGGCTGACATCCCACCCTTGAATTCGATCAGGTCGTATTGACTCCCGAAGTCAAATAAACTGACGGCTTTGATCAATCGGGAGGTAGGGGCTATTACATCGGGACCGCTCTCGGCGACAAGGTCGGCTTTGGGGTGCATTGATTGCCTCTACTTTTATTCCGTTCCCCTTTTCAGGCTCAAATCACGCAGAGAGAAAGGAAGCCCTCGGCAGGAGGTGGGGAAGTCAGCTGAGCTGATTGAGAAAAATGTGGGTAAGTTCGCCGGAGTCGCCTCGGAGTTCATCGGCTGTCATTCTGTAATTGGAGCGGTGTTCCCATTTCTCCTTGATTGGGATTCTGCTAGAGGGATTTGACGCGGGCGGTGGTCAGATTTGGAGGGGGAAGTGTGAAGATGCAGACGGATGCGAGGGTTGGGGATGTCGTGGAAGGAGGGCAGATGGCGATAAGATCCAGCCATGGAAGTCTCGCAGCCGTTGACGGTGGAACTCGTAGCAAGGGGCAGCATCAGCGACACCAGCACCAAGCGCATATTGGGACTGTATCACAGCTGCTCGCCGGAGGCATTGCAGGGGCCGTCAGCAAGACATGCACTGCACCTCTAGCTCGTCTCACTATCCTCTTTCAGGTATATTTTCTTTTATACTTCTAAAAAAGTTCCGATTGCAGAAATATTTTTTTGGTGAATTTGCATTTTTTCTGATGAATATTATGGTTTGAGCCATCTATTCAACTTCGTTCTCTTATTTTTCTCACCCGATTATGATATTCTTTTCAGTAAATTATGTCTGACTGCTGCTGTTCCAGGACTGTCTTGCTTGCATTTAACCATCAATCTCTAATTTGACGGGATTTCTCTACCACTAACGTTAGTTTTATTTTTGATCTTATTTCCATTGTTTGTGAACTGTTTACATGGGTGTTGTTCCGGTCGCTCCCTACAGCTGCAAGGCATGCACTCGGATGTTGAAACGCTAAAGAAGGCTTGTATATGGCGTGAGGCATCAAGGATTATCCGTGAAGAAGGATTCAGAGCTTTCTGGAAAGGAAACCTGGTTACAATTGCTCACCGGTTACCATATTCCTCTATGAATTTCTATGCGTATGAGCAGTACAAAAAGGTTAATAAATATTGCAATTTTAAGATTTGGTTAAATTGCACTCAATGGATTTTTTATCTCCTGGTGTCACTCTGCTACTTATTCTGCATTTTCTTGCAGTTACTACATACAGTTCCAGGGTTGGAAAAGTACCGGAGTAATGTCAGTGCAGAGATTAGTATGCATTTTGCTTGTGGTGGTTTGGCTGGTATAACTGCTGCAACTGCTACATATCCATTGGATCTTGTGAGGACACGGCTTGCTGCACAGGTAAATATGAGCTTGTGACTAGAGTAATATACTAGATATATTTTCTGTGGAAGCATTATTAGGTTTAAAATATTTAATTTTTGGTACCTGGGATCTCAAATTAAAGTTGGCATTATTCTATGGATTGTGTTCCGATTTGCAGGTAGTGCCACTTACTGGCTGTATGGCCAATTATAATTTTGCAGACAAATGTCATCTACTATAGAGGCATCTGGCATGCCTTACGGACTATCATCATAGATGAGGGGCATTTGGGATTATATAAAGGTCTTGGAGCTACATTGCTGGTATTTCTGCCTACTTCATAAGTGACTTATGATACCCCCTCTCATATTTTGCTTACTGCCATTCTCATAATAATCCAGACCGTTGGACCCAGCATAGCTGTCAGCTTTTCAGTTTATGAGACCTTGAGGTCTTATTGGCAGTCCAAAAGGTATTCAATGCACAAGTATTTTCCTGATGGTATATTTGATTGTATGAGCTTTAAGATTTAATATTTGATATACTTTGCCAGGCCCCATGATTCTACTGTTGCTGTAAGTCTTGTTTGTGGCAGTCTTTCAGGCATTGCATCTTCAACAGGTGAGTGAACTCGGACTGCCAGGGCAGACTGGGTCTTGTGTTTCCTTTTATTTGAATTCAAACTGGTGATACAAGCAAATAAGTCATATTTCACATGCTACCTTGCTTTCAAGGATGGAGAATTTGGGATATCACGATATATTTTGCACATCATGATCATTTTGTTTGTGGCTGCTTGTAGTTGATTGCATTATCTTTCCATTGATGTTTGAGTTTTGAGGTCATGGAAACCCCTACATGCAGATTTATTTTGATTCCTTATATGAACTTTTATGCAGCTTGTTTTGATTGCATCATTGTGTAATAGATAAGTAGCGGTAATTTCTCATATAAAACTAGTGTTGATCAAATTTAGAGAGCTTAATGTAATAGTTAATGCTTTTGATGCAGAGAAGCAGGGTGTGGCCCAGGCTCTGCTCGAAAGTTTGTAACCTGACTGAACCTTAGAGCCAACGACCCGACAGGAGTTGGCTATTAATCTGGCATTTCTGGATTAGTAAGAAAATTGGCAAGAAATTTTCTCCTTTTTCATGCATCTAACTTCTCTTATATGTGAAAACCTCATTCTTATTAACCTCAAATGCCCCACCTTTTTGGATTATTTGTCTTCCCACGCATGCAGTTGGTTCATTGGTTTCAACGACACAGGGGAACTTATTATGTTCTCTGGTTGTCAAATGTGAGAGGCGTCCTCCTGGAGGTATGCTTCTCACCAAGGCTCCTTCTGCAGGTTGATGAGTAGTGTTGATAATTTTTCTAACATCACTAATGTGGTTAATAATTATTATAGAATAATTTGAGAAATGAAAAGATAACTGAAGAATACTATTCCATCAGCCAAGAAGTTAAGCATGAGGAGTTTGTTGCAGATTGGCCCTTTCTGTAGATTTAGTTCTCAATTATTATGTCCTTAAGAAAATAATCTGCCCCTGTAGAAACTAAGCAAGATCAATACTTTGTGTTGAATAATCCGTTGATTCTTAAGTAATTAATTTTACAGGTTACAGCACTTGGTTTTCATTCTGTTAAAGAATGCTTGCGTCACTGCAGAAAGACTTCAACTGTGATGATTTGTTGTTTGAATTTGATTAGGTTCATTCTTCTGTGAAGTGGCTCTTGTAGTTTTGGACCACCATATTGTTCTATTGCTTAGAATTTTTCATTGCATGCTGCATATATTGATGGTTTAGTAATTAGTAGCGCACTAGTCAAGAACATTTGCCCTTGCTCGTGTAGTGATGAAAATCTCTGCTTTTATTCTAATACTTGCTCTTGAGAATGCTCACTGTGGTTATGAATTTTGTGATATTATTTGTATCTTTTCGAGGACTCCACATGTATATAATATGTGGAATATATGAAAACCATACGCAACTATTTAATAATTTGATTGGTGTGGAGTCAATCATGCCATGATCTCTGTTGGTCCGGGTTATGATTTATTTGATGGCAAGGGAATTATTTTACTTAAATGTAGGGAAACTGCACTTTGAGCTAGAATCAATAGCACCATGCATTAAACAAACATGGACATATAAGCCTGCTTTTAAAACTTTACACTTTAAACATTTTTGTTTGTAGCAACATTTCCTTTAGATATGGTGAGGAGGCCTAAGCAGTTAGGAGCAGGGTTATGATTTATTTGATGACAAGGGAATTATTTTACTTAAATGTAGGGAAATTGCTCTTTGAGAATAGCACCATGCATTCAACAAAAATGGACATATAAACCTGCTTTTATAACTTCACACTTTAAACATTTTTTGTTTGTAGCAACATTTCCTTTGGATCTGGTGAGGAGGCGTAAGCAGTTAGAAGGAGCAGGAGGTCGAGCCCGTGTGTATAAGACGGGTCTCATGGGCACTTTTAGGCACATTGTTCAGAATGAGGGTTTTCGAGGCTTGTATAGAGGAATCTTGCCTGAATACTACAAGGTGGTGCCTGGAGTTGGTATATGCTTCATGACCTATGAGACCCTCAAGGTCCTTCTTGCGGATATATCTGCTAATCTATAAGTTTTGCTTTACTTCTCACACATTACTGACTGAAAAATATTGCTGGGAAGGGGAACCGAGAGGACATTTAATGGAACCAGGTATTAGGAATTAGGATGGTGGTTCACATTGTTGTTGCTGTTGGTCTAGCAGCAAAATTGTTTTTCTTCCGCTCCAATGGTGGCATGCTGGTGGAACTCACTGGATACATGTTCATGTATAGCAGATGCATATCAGGTGCAGTGATTGAGAACACAAAAACCTTTATGCAATCAGAATATGATAATGGAGGGATTGTGAATGAGAGGTGCATGTTTTATAGTACCGATTGAATACTTAATGGACAAGATTGGCAAGCCCCTACAAAAGGCTGGGGCACCCAAAGGGCATGAATGTCTTCAGTCATTTATTCAAAAACATTTTCAATCATCTTCATCAAATTTGAAGAGTGGAGCATGAGTAGATGGGTATATCTTGTAACCAAATGTTGGAACTGTTGCAAAAAGAAGAAGGAAGCACATAACATTAACATACAGAGTTATTATTACAGCAATACAGGAATCTCTTGAAGTAACGTAATACTCCAACCCCATCAAAATTCAGGGGTGTCGATGCAAGTACAATACTCATACATGAAGAACATGGATCAATATGCATAAGAGCCTGTGGTTATGTATACTTTACTGTATGGAAGACATATCCCCATTTCAAAGTGGGAAGCTCCCGGTCAAGCGGATGTGGTCAAGCGTGCACCGAAGGCCGTACTTGTTTACTGCGGCGTTGGCTGCCCGGAAGCCTCCGCCGTATGCAGGGGATGCGTCATGCGCGATCTGATGCATGAAGAACTCCCCAAGCTTCCTCTCCACATTGGATTTTGCGCCCTTCTTTGAAGATGATGAATATGGCGATGAAGAAGATGAGGCTGTGGAGGTGGAAGGTGCGCTTCTGTACCCTGGCATCACTTCAGCCTCAAGCCACAGGTATGAGAGCACCTGACAGATTCCTTCCTCCACATGGGGACTTAGGTTCCTATACCCTGCAATTGATGATTATCAAACTATAGCTCTTTGGAGATGCAGATGAAGAGAATGGTTACTGAGAGTAGTTTTTATACCTTTTAGGCGTAGCCATCCGTGCATTAGCTCATGGGCAAGAATAGCTCCAGTAAGCAATCTGTATAAAGAAGGGATATAAAAATCATGGGGACTTTGGGTGCATTCAGATCAAATTTCCTAATTCAGCTAAATCATGTAACAAAGTTCAGAACTCAAATAGAATCATATCTCTACACCAGATTTTGTGATATTGTTGGGGAACAACATTAATGACCCATATAATATTTTAATAAGGTTTCAAAATAAAAATCTGCTACTTAGTGTAGTTTCAAATTCACGAGCAAATGGCAGTTATCCCAGAACTTAGTATATTATGATATTTTGGTGGGAAAGTTGTGGAAGCATCCTAAAACAACCTGGTAATTGGGATTCAAAGTGGGGATTCCTTCTAGAACATTACTTGATAATGCAGTAAATGCACCCTATGGAATTCTTATCACCTTGGAAGACCATATAGAACCAGAATGGCTGTGACCTCACATCTCCGGATCAACTTCTGGGGTTGGGTCCTCATTCCGATGAGCTTTCGGCCCCCAAATTTGGGCCGCTTAAGTATCTACAATGTTAAAGCAGCAGGTACATGAGAAACATAAAGACAGTTTTTTTTTGCACAATAAACATAAAGATAGTTAGAGTTTATAAAACTAATCCAAATTTGATAATACAGAATTGAAAGAGTTTCCAATGCCATACACTGGTAACAGTCTGTTCCTCAGAAAGACATAAACCTCTGGTCTCAGGCATGTGATGATGGCCCTGTAAAATATACGGAATAAAATACTCCATAATACTTGCAGTAGATAACAGGAAAAAGGTTTAAATCTTACCGTCCTTTCTCCAACAATAGCTTCATTAAGTGCTTGTCTTTCAACAAGAAGCATGGGAATTTGCTGCTCCAGCTTCATGTTCATTCCTTCATAGTAGTCTCTTATGGCATGGTATAATGGTTGACAGTCACCAGTGTCCATTATGGCAGATTCCATACACTCCAAGCATAGACTCCGTCCATCTCCCAGAGAGATATATCTTGAATTCCATGACTTTACCAGTTACAGACAAAAGAATAATCAGCACTTGGAATCCATATTTTATTTATAATAGATAGAACTTCGTGATCTCAATTATGAAGATGGTCCTTATAAAAGCATACCTCTAATCGTTCGCAACTGCAACAACGAGCAGTACTGTCATGCTCATGAGATGGGCAATATTTTTGAGACCAAAAGGGATGGCATCTATACTCAATAAGGCCCACCCCATTTGTTGGAATCTGCAGATTCATTCGAAGATTTGAGGATGACAGAAACTCAAATAAGTTAATGAAGCGACACTTGGAAGATAGTTGTCAACTATTTCAAGTACTTGTGGGCAATGGATAAAATTGAAGGTTTGTTAACATCCTACGTACAAGTTGAATGTAGGTTAGAGAAAAGAAGAATATCTTCTTACAAAATGATGGCAAACTTCACATTTTGGGTGTGTCAACTCCTTGAAGCAAGACTTATGGTAGGGATCACTTCCTGACAATGAAAACTTAATCAAGAGGCAAAAGACCAGTAAGTAAAATGGAGCTAGGCCAGAGGTGTCTTATTTAGGATAAGATGTAATGTAGTAATCAGGGACCAGTCACCTCATGTTCTATTATTTGGTATCCACAAGCTCGACAACAGAAGCATTCTGGATGAAAAAAAGTTCCCATGCACCCCAAATAGTTGCCATAGCCAATGTCACGGTGGCAGCCTCCACATGTTCTGCACAAAAGAGTAACTTTAGATATTTAATCCTGTGAACTCATTAACTTCAAAGCCTATAAAGTAATCTGGTAGAGATGAAGTTGGCCATTTAATGTAATTGAAAATTACCTGAATCCCATCCTTGGATAGAGCAGAGTGGGTGCATATGGTGGATATGAAGGTAAATTTAAGTTATCGTGCTTGGCAGGGGCATAAGGAGGATATTTAGGTAAGTTTAGATTATCCTGTAGTGCCCTAGCAATATCCTCATCATTGTTTTTTCCCCATCTGCAACCTGAGCACAATTAAGCATCATGTAGTATCAAAGAAAATTTTAACTCAGTAGGAATAGATGATGTCTTGAAGTTGTAAATATAGTATCATATCCTATCAGACCATCAAAACATACCATTTTGTCTCTTCAAATCTTCAGACAAAGTAAGTGAAATTGCACGATCAATCTCCTCCTTTTCCTTGTCAATCCTCGGACGATCATCCTAATGACAAAATCAAAGCAATTAGTGCACATATCCTAATGACGCATTCAAACTTCAAAATCTCATGCAGATTTGTTATGCATATTTTCTTAATATAATTGATGTCCTCTTATTTCTCTACATGAGAAAAACTCAGTATTATCCAGAAGCGGCATGCCCGGAAAGGATGGTCGTGAAAGAAAAAAGACTTTGAATATTATGTGTGCGCAGCATTTGCATGTCCAACAACATGATATCTGAGAAATGATCCATGAAGTAAAATTTTCTTGAAACCTGCTAGTCATAAACTGAATTGCATCCTAGTAAAAGTAAAATTGATAGTGATACAACTGTTAGCAGGCACCCAGAGTTGACAGAAGAGATAAGTGATAACAATTTGATAATTTACCACTGATGTGGAAGGTGCATGCCAGACCATGTTTTCATCACCTAGGAATTGCGGATAGCGGGCACCACCTCCTCGACTAGACCCACCCTTAAAGAGCTTACTCAACCACTTCATAAACCGGGATTTTCTCTCTGAAGAAAAAAAATCCCCAGCTCAGATTCAGAAATGAATATCAGGTATAGATAAATTTCTATCCTACGATAAGAGATGAAAAGAGAAACAAGCCAATATTATGCTTTCCAAAATCGTGAGCATTTGTAGATTCAGCTAAAAGGGTAAAAAATGCCATAAGCATTTGGTCTATGCATCACTTTCCATATCCTTCCGTTGTCCAGGAAACATCAATATGCCATGAATGCAAATAACCATGTGAAAATGCAAAAAAAAAAAAAAAATATTCTTGTTGTTGCACAAGATGAAAATTAGCTAAATTTCAACAATAAAAACGATATTCCAATGGTTCTTTGTTCAAGTCATGAAGAAAACACACCAATCTTTTAGCGTCTTTGGTTAGCTCAGGCCATACCCAATGAGCAGCTGATCAGAACTTCTATTCTTCTAAAGATAAGCTAATCAAATATACAGTTTGAAAAGAACCATTCAATTGCCTCTCCACTCAATTTAAACATATACTTTTGGTGGTAGTAGTAGCAGAGATCAAAGAAATCAAACTAACAATAGGGGGTGTGATAAACAAGCATGCCAACTAACCACATGACAGACATTACCTTAAGTCTAATAACTTCACTCCAGAATCTCAATCAAGACGTGGAAAATAAGCAACTAGGCAACCGGGCATTTCATCAAAACAGGTCTAAAGACAATACAACAGTCTCAATCAGATAAGTCCTTGCTCACCATAAATACACGGCTGAGAGAGATGATTGTTACCCTGTGTAGAGGGAGGAGGAGGAGCCATGAACTGAAGCAACGATTAATCTCTCTATAGGGACAACCGATGGACGGCCAAAAAGGGAGCTGAGAAAGGGAAAGGGACAGGAGAGAAAGGGAGGGAGGACAACGGATCGAGGAGAGAAAGACGAGCTGAGAAATGGGCATCATTAAAAGAGAGGGAAACATAGAAGGGAGATAAGAATCTTCCAAAGGTGGGGGCATAGATGAGAGATGATGGATGGAGGTAGCGTTATGGTTCCCTTGCATCCCCACCCCACCCCCTTGAGTTTTAGATTCTTCGCTTGGAGAAAGGGAAGTCTTTCCAACGGCGAGTTCCTGAAGAGAAACTAACAAAGTGTGTATGAGAGAGAGATTCTCCAAACTTTAAAAAGACGGACTTTTTAAGGGAAGAGGCAGAGAATCTCAGCTCTGGCGATGATGTCTAAAGCAACGGCCAGCAATAACCCTCGTGTGGCATCGGCTCCTCCACCGCCGTCCTGCCGCCACGAACCAATGACGGTGCCTTATCGTGTTCCGATTCTCTGAAACATCAAGTGATCCTGACCCGACCAGAATCCTAGTCCAACCCATTGAGAAAGGTGCAATCAAATGCAGTAATAATTCTGTACTGTGCCGGAAACCGGCGGTGGGAGGCAGCCTAGGGGAATCGCCACAGGGACAAAAAAGGAGAAGACGATGAATGGGGTGTGATGTGTAAATGCGTAGAACGGAGGCTAGAATGAACAAGAAGCAACTCAACAGAATCATCTTTTCTTCTAGACCCCTTTTTCCCGTATAAAAGATTTTGAGAATCTGGCTAATATAAAATTATTTAAATATATATTTTAAATTAAAAAATAGAATTACATATTTGATTTAAGAGAAAAAATGATTTACTATAAATGCTCTTATTGGCCTTTTTCCCTCGGTTTGGCAATGGCTGCTTTCATGTGTAAAGAAGAAAACTAAGCGAGAATTTCGTCGCCCATTGAGCGGGGTGCTTCTCAATTGGCCTAAGTGATGCTCCCAATTATGTTAGTGCCATTGAGCTTTTAGTCCTACCTGGCAAATTAGGTACAATGAATTTGGCTCGCTTGGTCAGGATACAAGTGCGTGGGAAGTCGAAAAGGATCATCTTCCCTCTCCACACCGAGAAATGATAACGGCCACCTTCCTTGATTGCAGGGGTGATAGGTTAGGAAAACGTTGTTGGCTTCTTTCCGGCGGTTCTTCGCCTCACCTGAACTTGAGTTCAATTCCCCAATTATAACATATCCTTCTCTTCCTATCACCGAACTCGCCCCATGGGCCATGAGCACGAAACGAACCTTCGGTCGTCGGATACACTGAGCACCTATAGCTCCCAATTTCAATCAAGTTTCACGCTTTCAGTTGCAAGCTTCACAGCCGCTTCATCCATGGACACGTAGGAAGTACTTGCCTCATCTTCGATGCTGTTTAAAATTGAACCTTCAGCTTGCTGTAAAATCCAATGTAATCCAATATAAATTTTGGCTGACACTCTTAAATTGAATTCATTGTGATGCCAGATTGAAAAAGCTCATCCTTTTTTACCTTCGTTTTTCTCATTTAAAGAAATAAAAAAATAGAAAATAGAAAAAGTACAAAACTAAATAGATATAAAAGTGTAAATTATATTATATTATTATATTTATAATATAATTAATATATAATAAATTATAATTTACAAACATTTAAATAATAATATTAAATCTAGTTGTTACTTACGGCAAGTGAAATAGAAGGTTTGAAAACATTAAACTTGAAACGAATTATAGAGAAACAATAAAAAGATAGTAAATTGGTAAATATATCTGCAATTTGAGAATCAGTGCCAATAAAACAAATGATAAGTTCTTTGGCAGTGAACTTTTCTCGAACAAAATGATAATCTATCTCAATATACTTGATACGCGCATGAAAAATAGGATTATCACTTAAATAAATTGCATAAAGATTATTATACCATAAAATAGGAGAATTTGAAGGTAAGAATCCAAGTTTACGAAAAAGAGATTGAATACAGATTAGTTCAGCTGTAGCATTTCCCAAACTTTTATATTCAGCTTTAGTGCTAGATCGTGCAATTGTGCATTGCTTCTTAGCACTCTATGAAATCAAATTACTGCTAAGAAAAATTGAGAAACCACTGATAGAACGTCGATCATCAAGATTACTAGCCCAATCGGCATCGGAGAAACAATGGAGTTGAGATTGAGAATTCTTCCAAAAATAAAGACCATGACTTGATGTGCCTTTGAGATATTGTAGAATTTGCTTAACTGCCACCCAATGAGATGTAGTTGGTTATTGCATAAATTTGCATACTTGATTAACTACATAAGAAATATCAGGTCTTGTCAGTGTGAGATATTGAAGAGAACCAACGACCTGTCGATAAAGGCGAGAATCATCCAGAGGAATTCCATCATGAATAGATAGGCAAGAGCCCGTAGTAATAGGGGTCAATGAAGGGTTACAATCAACCATAGTAGCTCGAGTAAGTAGATCATAAATATACTTCTGTTAAGTTAGAATAAGCCCACCGGAATGTGAATATACTTCTATGCCAAAAAAGTGATGTAGCGTGCCTAGATCCTTGATAGAAAATTCTTGTTTGAGGGCACTGAGGATGTAGTCCATAGGAGCATTACAAGATCCCTTGAGTATAATATCATCTACATAAAATAGAAGAAAAATGACAAAATTTGGGGTTTTGTAGATGAATAGAGATGTATCAACCAGTGATGCTTCAAAGCCAAGTGTGAGTAAAAATGTACTCAAACGAAGAAACCATGCTGTAGGTGCTTGCTTTAAACCATATAAGGACCGACGAAGACGACAAACGTGATGAGGATGTGATGAATCAATATAGTCTAGTGGTTGAGCCATGTAAACCTCTTCATCCAAATGACCATGAAGGAAAGTGTTGTCAACATCCAGTTGTCGAATATGCCAATTATGTCTGACAGCAATAGAGAGTACAATACAAATCGTAACTGGTTTAATGACTGGACTGAATGTAGCATAATAGTTGATACCTTCTTGTTGAGAAAAGCCTTGAGCTATGAGACGAGCTTTACATCTAGCAATAGATCCATTAGGATGTTGCTTTAATTTGTAGATCCATTTACACCCCACAATATGCTTGTTAGTTGGAGCAGGAACAAGATCCCATGTGTGATTTTTGATAAGAGCATCATATTCAACATTTATTGAACGAACCCAACATGGATATTTTTGTGCTTGCTTGAGAGTCCGAGGTTCCTGAATAGAAATAGTAAGAAAAGCCCCAGAAGTTATTTGAAAACGATGTGGGGGTAATGTACCATATTGTGACCTGGTAATCATGCGATGTGTGGATGAAGTAGAAATATCCTCCGAAGAAGCTAAAGATTCAGCATTAGAGTGTTCAATAACAGGAGAGTGAGTAGATGGAGATAGCTCATCAGATATTGTTATTAGAGAATTAGATGCAGGTATTGAGGAAAAAGAATAAGACGAGAGAGAAGGAATAATAGAATTACTCGGAGTCGTTGGAGCTGTACCAGCTGTTGACAAACACTTATCAAAAGGAAAGTTAGTCTCATTAAAGTGTACAGTTGGACTAATATAGATACGCCCTGTTTGTGGATCAAGATATCGATAACCAATAAAATCAGTAGGATACCCAAGGAAGACATAAGGTTTGGAGTGAGGTTGAAATTTATGAGTTTGATATGACCGAAGATAGGGAAAGCACAAACATCCAAAGACTCGTAAATGAGTGTAGATTGGTGGATTTTTGTAAAGAATTTGGTAAGGAGATTGAGATTGAAGTGTATGAGTAGGTAATCTATTAATTAAATAGATTGCAGTTTCAAATGCAAAATCCCAAAACTTGATGGGAAGATGAGTATGATGTAGAAGTGAGTCCCATATCAATGATGTGTCTATGTTTTCTTTCTACAAATCCATTTTGTTGGGATGTGTGGGGGCATGAAAGACGATGAGTGATCCCATTATTTTGAAGTTCAGCTTGAAAGGCTACAGATAAAAATTCTTTGGCACCATCTGATTGAAAAAATTTAATTTTGGTGTCAGATAGATTTTCAACACGTAGTTGGAATGTATGAAAGATTTGAAGAGCCTCTGAGCGATTTTTCATAAGGAAAAATCAAGAATATTTACTATAATCATCAGAGAAATGAATATAGTAAATATATCTAGTAGAAGATTGGACTGGAGCAGGTCCCCAAATATCAGTATGTACTACCTGAAAAGGATGAGAGCTTTTATGATTAGTAAGAGGAAAAGACTTTTGAGTAATTTTACTCAAGGAACAGACATCACAAAATATAGTACCAATAGAATTACTTTCTATTGAATTTGTGGATAAAAGTTGAGATATAATAGGAAATGCAAGATGTCCAAGTCTATTATGCCAAATGTTGCGAGATATCTGAACACTTAGAATGCGATGACTAATTAATGATAAGTGTGTTGGACACAGACAGTACAAGCGTCCTTTATGAGCTCCCCAGAACAATTCCTGATGAGTGAGACGATCCTTTACGACAAAAAAATGAGGGTGAAACTCAAAATAACAATGATTATCTTGAGTAAATTGGGAAACAGATAATAAGTTCATGGAGATAATGGAAACATATAATACTTTAGTTAAAGGAAATCATCTCAATGAGTTTGAAAAGAAAATTGAACCGACAAAGAGAATTTTTAAACCTAATCCGTCTCCAATAAGTAATTGTTCAGGATGAGCTACATTTTCCTGTATAGATAAATGTGTCATGTCATTGGTCACATGGTTGGTGGCGCCAGAATCTATGTACCAGTCAAGAGTATGAGCTCCTGGATCATTGTTGTGGGCTACGTTAACTTTAGGGGTTCTATAGTTTGTTGGAAATTGAGGACAATCAGGAGCAATGTGGCCTGATTTTTGACATATTTGACAAACAGAAGGATAATCCCGTTGTTGATAATTGCGTGCGCCCGACTTATATGCACCGGAAACTAACTCATGATATATTTTGTGCCATGATGCCCAGTTTTTGATAGTGTTATAAGAGCCCGCATGTTGAGTGACATGTTGCCTTTCAGATTCTGATGATGGACTATTCATGCGAGAGCCTAACACATACTCTCGTTCTTGATTTCTAGATGTGATTCTAGGGTTTGAGAATTGCCCTTGAATCAAAGGTGAGAAATGGGGTCGATGCTTTAAAAATCGCCTTGGGAAAAAGGAGTTGGTAGATCCACGATGATAATGGTGAGTGACACTGGCGAATGACGATGTTATGGACAAGCAAGGACTCATGAGTAGTGATGGTAAGATTCCTCTACTGATTTTGTAATTGAGCTTGGCTTCTTCAGAAATGAGCATGGATTTGAGTTCATCTAAACTTGTTTGCTTGAGTGTAGGAGTGAGGGCCATGCAAAGAGACTGATATTGTTCTCCTAACCCGAGAATTCTGTTTTTTATTTCAGATTCAAGTTTAGGAAGGCCAATCTGGGCATAGCTGGTGGCGAGACTGGCGATGGACGTCAGGTAAACTCCCATTGTTCGATCTTCTTTAACTGTGTTATGCCATTGAGAGTCAAGGAGATCTTGATGAGCTCAGACTTGTTGAGCAAATAGAACTTCTAATTTCTCCCACATATCTGTAGAATTATGAATTCCAATTACCTGTAGATTAACTTGAGTGTCTAATGATCCTAAGATAGTGGTGAGACATAGTCTATCATAAATCTTCCAAGTCTTGTAGGATGGGTTGGAAATAAGTGTAGATTCATCATCTTTTTGAGGAGGCAAGTACTCTGGCGGTGCTGGGATGGTTCGATCGGCATACCCCATCAATTCGTAAATTTCCAAGAGTGGTATCATATTGTTACGCCATAGAAAATAGTTTGTTCCATCCAACTTAACCGGAAGTACTGGAATATTGCTTGGAAGTTGAACTGCTATAGCTGAAGAACTCATGTTGATTATGTAGGTTCCGAAAGAAAATATTAAAGTGAGCAAGTGAGGTTGATGGTGAAATAATGATGGAGATATATTAAGAACAAAAGAAATTTAGATAATCTTCTGATGTCAATAAAAATTGAAGAAAATGAATCTGACCAGCGTAGTTAGGATGTAGGATTGAATTGTATTAGCAAGAATGCTCTAATACCATGAAAGAAATGAAGAAATATGGAATAGAAAAAGCGCAAAACTAGAGATATATAAAAGTGTAAATTACATTGTATTATTACATTTACAACATCTTTTTTATATAGGAAGAAAATGATAAACAAACATAAATAAATTAATGTAGAACTATTAATAGAATATAATTAATATACAATAAATTATAAGTTACAAACATTTAAATAACTACATTGAATCTAGTTATTACTCATTATGAGGCCATGAGAGGGTTTTCTAGTTTATTTTGAGAGAGTCGGTTAACACTAATCCATCATCAAGAAATGAGAATGTCTTCAATTTTCATTGTAGGCATAATTATTAATTATTGAAATAAATAATATATTAATTTAATTATATTATAAATATATATGATATATTTAAACTATTTATAAATATATCTATAATTTATTAATATTAAATACCACTCAAAATAATCCCTAAATATTTAGTATTCAAATCTATTTACAAATCCATAGAAAATAATTTACTTAAAAAATTTACTATCTGTAAACTAGATTTCATATATTATATCTATATATTATTAAATCCATTTTTTTATTAAAAATGGATCAATTTGTACATTTTTAGTCTTATTATTACAAACTAAATTATTGAAAATATTGATAGTAAACGCAAATTTATTTATTTTTATATTAATATGTAAAAATGTATTAATTAATTTTTTATCTAAATTATATCAATATATTTTGAGTTATTGTTTTGTACGTTGTTTTTTTTCTTATAACCAAATGAATATATATTACTTTTTACTATTTCACTATACAATATTAATTCCAATAAATACACAATAGCCTAATTTAGATTAACATATTGTTTCACAATTAATACTCACTTAAATCGTACAACTTTTTTTTTTTCACTTAGAAATCCAACAAGTTTTCACATTTTTTTATTATCTAGTGTTATCATCTACTAATGCATTGTTTCAAGCCAATTTAAATAATGTTTAGCATATTACTGATTCATTGGTATGTGCATTAAATGTAGTGACATAATAAATGCTTTATATGGAAGTGGAATAAATGCACATGAGAGAATTATATATATTATTTAAAATATATATATAATTATAGGTTTCATTTAATTAGCCTTACCTTCTCTATTAATAGCAATGGCTAGAGAGTTATTACCATCAAGCAACTATAACGAGGATTCCAAGCAAAGGATCATATTATTACTAGATGGAACCAAAAGGGCTTACATGCAACTTGCCCCAGTCGATGACTGGTTGAGGGGAACTAATGCCCAAATTTGTAGATGTAAAAATTGAAGGATTTTTTTAGTGTTTAGGAAATGAGCCTTGGAGGAAAATTTGTAGATGTAGAAATTGAAGGATTTTTTTAGAGTGTTTAGGAAATGAGCCCAGAGGAAAATTTGTAGATGTAGAAATTGAAGGATTTTTTAGAGTGTTTAGGAAATGAGCCTCGGAGGAAGGGACTTGTGACGCTTCCCATCTCTAATTTCGGTTCAACCATGCGGAGGTCCCAAACAGATTGCCAAGTTTGTAATTGCTTCGTATAGAGGGTTATAGACATTGTAATGAAAACCTTACCATTTTCTATTGATACTCTAATGGTCAAATCAGTATTCTTATAATATATGTGAAGGATATTATCATCAATAGAGATAATAATGTTGAGATATTGCAATTGCAATCTCAAGTGTAACATTGTATATTAGTAACCCAAAATTTTCAATTAAAATTTTTTTCGTAATTTCATATTTTGGTTTAAAACTCAATTGATTTGAATTAAAATCAGATGCAAATTATATTCTAATTTACTTACTTGGTGATAACTAGTTTAGTCAAGATAACTGATTAAGAGAATTTGAGTTAGATATGTGAGATTGTGTTTAATTAAATATTTTAACACATATATATATATATATATATTTAAGAGAGATTTATAATAATCAAGCATTAAACAAATGGACTGAAATTGACACTATATAATACAATACATTAAAGACGAGGGACACTAGGCTAGATCAACCCTTCATATTGTATAAGAAAATGTAAAAGAGTGAGTTGGATAAACACCCATACATGGAGTCAATATGTAAACCCCGCCCTTTGGAGTTAAGGAAAATTGGGAAAAGAACCCATCAAAACGAGTGAGAAAACTGAACTGGTTTACAAACCTGATTACCAAAGAACGGGCAAATTGAGAAATTTCAACTCCCGAGTGACCCAAATGGGTCATAAAAACTAGGGAAAAAGGACTTTAGGACAATTTGAGAGAGAAAACTAAACTAGTTAAGGTGAACCAGACCCGAGTTGGATTGAACCGGTTTATAAACCGGAACCGATAGAGTAAAGGAAAACCAGGAAATGTATGGATCCCGAGTGACCTAAAGAGTCACAAAAGTCATGAAAAAGAACTTTAGAATTTATGGGGATGAAAACTGAACCGGTTCAGGTGAACCAGATCCGAACCAAATTGAACTGGTTTGAACCACTATTGAATCTAATACTAAATTCATTTTTCTAGGTGGCTTAAAAAATTTAAATTAGAGAATTGAAGCCACTATTGGACAGAGAATGAATTTAGAAATTTTTAATTTTGAAAAACTCGGTCGAATCGGGCCTGAATCAGTCGGTTTAAGCTTTGAACTCGGTTCGGAACATTGTCGTCTTCTTCCTTCATATGACAACATTGTTTACTTGCCAGAAAAATCAAACTAACGACGACAAAGAGTAAACGTTTCTACGTTTTAGGCCATCAATGACTGTAATAAAGGTGCCAAATGGACGACCGACAAGTCCCCTAGCTCCCTTTATAAACAACCCCTTTCCATTTATCCTCTCCACACCTGAAAACCTGACTCTCTCCCAACTACTCAGTTTTCCGGTGAAGCTCGAACCAGAGCTTCGATATAGGGTCTTTTTAGAGCCAAAGAAGGTGTGATCGGGTTCCTTAGACTTGGGGAGAAGTCAGCTATAAAGTGGTAGTCTCCAATTGCTCTGAGGGTCGCCAGAGAAGCACTGGTGTGATCAAATAGTGAAGCATCTCTGGTGGACCGAAGCTGCTCTATAAACCCCGCTCTTTGGAGTTAAGGAAACCTAGGAAAAGAACCAGTCAAACCGAGTGAGAAAACTGAACCGATTCACAAACCTGATCTTTTGGGAATGGGAAAATTAGGGAATTTACAACTCCTAAGTCCAAAGGATTCATAAACCTTGGAAAAGACCTTAGGACAAATTGGGAGAGAAAAACCAAACGGTATGAGCGAAGCAGATCCAAACCAGATTGAACCGATTTATGAACCAAGCCGGTTTATGAATTGAAACAGATAAAAAGAGGGAAAACCAGGAAATTTATGGATTCCAAATGACCTAAAGAGTCACATAAGTCATGAAAAAGGACTTTAGGATGAATGGGGATGAAAACCAAATTGGTTTAGGTGAACTGGATCCGAACCGGATTGAACTAGTTTGAACCAGTTTGAACCACTAGATGCTAAATTTATTTTTCTAGATGGCTTATAAAATTCCAATTTGTGGACTCGGGGAGAAGTTAGCTATTTGACGGTGGTCACCATTTGATCAGGGGATCACCGGAGAAGCACTAGCATAATCAAATAGTGAAGCAGCTCTAGGGACCGAAGCTGCCCTATTTTGGACGAGCTAAAAGTGGCCAAATCGAGCCCTCCCTAGGCCAAACCAAGCTCTCCCAACACTCCCTCAGCCCTCATACAACCGAATTAAAGTGGAAAGGTAAGCCAATTTTGCTCCCCTCTTTAATTTTTTATTAGCGTTAGAGAGAGAAACAGTGAAAATTTACTAACTAAATTCTCACTCAATTCGACATGAATTGTTGCAATTCTTGATCCTAGGAGAAACCTCAGGATAAGAGCTATCTGCCACGATAGAAAGCTTGGACCGTCGCGCCTCCAACGGTAAGCTTTCGAAGCTTTCTCTCTCTACACCCAGTTTTCCGGTGAAGCTTCGTTTGAGCTCGTACTGACCACAATTCATGCGATTCAAAGCTCAATTGAATCGTATGGATGTGTAGGAACTCAATTATACCTTTAATTTCAACAATTAACCTTGATTGAATGATCAATTTGATGAAATCAAATTCAACTAGTTTGAAAGGGGAAATTGGGGATTTCATAAAATTAAGGGATCAAAGTGCAATTTCCATGAAGAATGATGGCTATTATGCCAAATGTTAATAAACTAGGATGTCCAAATTGTCTAGGAACACCAACAATGACAAGCTTGCGTGGAGGTAAAAAGCCAATTAAGAGGAATAAACTACACTTATCGGGTGAGTGGAATTATTCACATCATACCCAGTTAGGATGATGAGTACTTCAGAAATGAAAAACTACTTCTATGTGGAATTTTAACATCTCTCTTGGTTGGAGTGATGTGAAAACTACGTGGAAAAATAAATTACTGATTGTAAGTAGATCATACCTGGTTAGTATGATGAACTTCCTACAAGGAAGTAGAAAACCCGCTTACTGGTGGTAAGTGGAGATTTCATCACACCCGCTTGGTGTGATGGATGAGTTGAAAAGTTATTTTATCAGAAGTATTCTCCCTTGATTGTGTGCTAATGCTTAAAACTTTTAGGAGACCTTCTTGACGGGAGCTAGAATAGCTCAGATAGGCAAGAGGTCTCAATTTTCGAACTTGGTTCTCAAATGCCCAATTTTGGAAAATCACATACAGTGGGCCCAAGGCTAGTTAGCACGAGTAGGAATTCGTAAACAAACATGATAATAAGCCATGAAAATATTTATTGAATGAATGATGTGATTTGGCCATGGTACCAAGATAGGACCAACATACTCGATGGATTGGCGGTAGTGCGACAAGAACATGTTGACGAATCGGTCTAGACAAATAGCTGCTGATTGAGTTGAGTGTCAGGGTCGTTGGACTAGTGGCATCAAAGATAAATGGCTTTATGGAAAGATTTGTTTGTGCATGCACTTAAGGTTCAGAACTATCAAGATGCCCAAGAGGGGCAGTGATGCGTTCTAGGGGCTACTGGATGACATGGTAGAGATAAGGGCAGTTTGTCGTGCCAACAGTCAGGGAAGCTCGATGTAGCTTCATGCGCATGAGACAGGGGTGGGGTCGGAATAAGGTCTCCGTCCTCATACTGACACAGAGTTGATTTTCGAGTTTGAGGGTTGGATGTCGTGAACATCCACTCATTCCCAGGGTGGAAGTGGATATGCTTCTATCTAGGTGGCTGGTAAAGTCGCTCTGACGCCACAAGTGGGTGCAATGGATGGGCTGCCCTGCGAATGTGTGATCCCTTCATAATTAAGGGCGTGTGTTGATTGTTAAACACATTGATTGTGTATAATGAGAAAATGTTTGAAAACTGAAATTTGAGGAAGGAATACTCTTAAAGGAAACAAGGAGTCTGACACACTCCAATTAAAAACTATTTTTTTTATAAAACTTCTTTTTCAAACACCCATTCACTGAGTTATAGAATCTTACCCACCTTTTCTATCCCTTTTTCAGGAGTAGAGAAAATGACTAGATATAACATTAGGATTTACCCTCTGTCAGGTATGCTTAAAAGTATTTCCTTTTTAAGCTTACATTTTTATTGATATATGTTATTCTAGGGAACAAAGTTGAAAATTTGCATGGTTCCTATTGATTAAATAAAGGTGGAAACCCTTCTTGAACCAAGAGAGCAACAAGTTGATTACGGGGATCCGACCAAATCGGGTCGGGGTGTGACAACTTGAGTGGTATCAGCGCTAAGTTCCATTGAAACATAAACATTATCAATATTATGCCCCGACACTAAAAAAAACCTTAACTACCATGTAGGTAGGAGAATCCCTAGAAAGTTCGTTGTAAAATCCAATCTGCCACACCTGACCTTGAAAAAGACGCCTACCTCAGGGAGGCAGCTGTTTAACGATTCCTGAAGGGCGAGAAGAGAGTACCCAAAGATATTGTGGTGGATTATCGAAAACTCGTAGGAGCCTTACTAGAACCAAAGGGCATTATATACCCTCCTCCAAGGCAAGAGGAACCTATTCCTCGACAAGGAGCCCAAAACCTCCTCCAGCCCCATGACAACCAGAGGAAAATCCCACTAAGAAAGAGGCTTGGGACAACTACTAGGATGCTTATGCCACCTTTATGAAAGTCCACCAAGTACCCCCCACCTATTTAGTATAGCTTACATCCTTCTTAATGGATGAGGTGGACATATGAGTGTGAAGCTAAGGTGTTAAGGTGGTACAGACTAGAGGCCATACATGAAGTTCGTCCCATCAGGGAATATGGATGGACTTCAACCAGTTTCTTAGAGCCATCAGATCATGAATCCCACAACCGTTCCAAGGCTAACTCCCCGCCTATAAATCTAAGGGACTAGGGAGTAGAAAAATCTATGTAATAAGCCAAGTATGGTGAGAAACTATTTCATGAATGAATGAAAATCTGATTTTTCCTTAAATAAAATTTCAGTCTCCTTGGTAAATACAACTAACAAAAATAGGAGTATACTAATAAGAATTGGAGTAACGAGTAAAGAAGAGATCACCTAAGGAAGGAAAACTACGGGTCACTACTAGTTAACTCAACCTTTAAAGCAGTTAAGTAAGTTTCCCTACCCAAAGAATGGGAAATAAGACAAGAAGACTTGGGAAGAACTTCCAGAAGAATCTACCTAGAGAAGGGGAAATAAGACAATAAGACTTGGGAGGAACTTCCAGAAGAATCTACCTAGAGTCCACCAAGGAAGACCAACCCTAACTAAGGGAAGGAAGAAGAAGTCTACTGTAAGGGTGCAGGACAAGAGAAAGTTTAAAGAGTTAAGGAAAAGCCCTATGGCTAAAAGTAAGGGAATCAAGAAGAATTGGATGGTTCCAAGGGAAACCAACGAAATGGAAGCTGGCCAGGAAGAAAGTAAAAATGATATATGAGAGTAGAAGATGTTAAGTCAGTTTGGGATAAGACAAGAAGGAAGGAAAGAGGAAAGGAGTATGGAAAGAAGGGTTAAGATAAGAAGAGAGACCATGGAAGTAGAAAATCCCCAACTAAGGTAACCAACCGATGAACCATTAGAAAAGGAACTGGAATAAGAACCTCAATAAAGGACATAGGTGGGTAAGGACGTACCGGGATGGCCAGATGTGACCTACTCTCAAAAGAGTAGAGAAACCAAATAAAGATTTTAGATAGACCCAGTTGAAGGAAATAACTCGTAACAACAAGATAATCCAAGTAAATAAATGATGCCTTAAGATGGATTGATAAATGTTGAGGACTATGCCCTAAAAAGGGAAATGAGATGGACATTAAAAACAAGAAGACTCAAGAGATGATGACCTAAGGATTGCTTGACAGGGAGAAAGATAAGATTGAGTGTCATGCCCCAACCCAGTTTGGTTGAATCCCTGTGAGCAAGCCGCTGCTGCCTTGGTTCATGAGAGATTTTCCCCTTCTTTAATTCAAGAGGAGCCAAACGAAATCTCAATTTTGTTCCCTGGAATAACATATATCAACAATAATGCTAGCTTAAGAGAAAATTAAGCATACCTAACAAAGGGTAAATCTTGGGGTTATTTCTAGCCGTTTCTCTATTCTTGAAAAGGGATAAAAAGGTGGGTGAATTTCTATAACTCAGTGAATGGGTGTTTGAAAAAGATTTTAGTAAAATGATTTGGAGTGTGTCAGACTCCTTAATTTCTTTTAAAATTATTGCATGCACTTGAGGTTCGGGACCATCAAGAAGCCCAAGAGGGGTAGTGATGCTGTAAACCCCGTCCTTTGGTAATAAGAATACCGAGAAAAAAATCGGTCATTTCCAATGAGAAAATCGAGTCAGTTCATAAACCGGAACTGATAGAGAAAGGACAAACCAGGAAATTTATGGATCCCAAGTGACATAAAGAGTCACAAAAGTCATGAAAAAGGACTTTAGAATGAATTGGAGGTGAAAACCAAACCGGTTCAGGTGAACCGCTTTGAATCACTATTGAACTGATTTCTAAATTCATTTTTCTAGGTGGCTTAGAAAATTCAAATGGGAGAATTGAGTCCACCATTGGATAGATAATGAATTTAGATGAATTTATAAATTTTTAATTTTGAAAAACTTAGTCAAATCGGGCTTGAACCGACCGATTTAAGCATTGATCCCGGTTCAGATTGGTCCAGTTTGATTGGGATAGTGTCGTCTTCTTCCTTCAGAAGATAGCACTGTTCACTCGTCAGAAAATTGAGGAGCATGCAAAGATGGAAAGTCTCTGGCCAAGGTGTTTTAGGCAATGAATGACCACCATTGAGGTACCAATCGGACGACCCAGAAGTCCCCAAGCTTCCTATATAAAGAGCCCCTCCTCATTCATCTTTCTCACACCAGAAAACTCCTCTCTCTCCATATTGCTCCATTTTTTAGTAAATCTTGAACTAGAGGTTTGGCTTGGGCATTTTTCTGAGCCAAAGAAGGTGTGGTCGAGTTCTTTAGATTCGGGGAGAAGTCAGCTACACAACGGTAGCCTCCATTTGCTCCAAGGATCACTAGAGAAACGTAGGTGTGATAGAATAGTGAAGCAGCTCCGGTGAACTGAAGTTGCCCTGCTTCGACCGAGCTGAAAATGACCAATTTGAGCCCTTCTTCGGCTAAACCAAGCCCTCCTAACACTTCCACAGCCCTCATACAGCTGAATTAGAGCTGAAAGGTAAGCCAATTTGGCTTCCCTCTATGAATTCCGATCGGTGCTACAGAGAGAACTGATAGATCTTTATTGACCAAATTCTCCCACAATTTGACATGAATTGAGGTGATTCTTGATCCTAGGAGAAATCTCAGGACAAGAGCTATCTGCCTAGATCGAAAGCTCGGACCACTATGCCTCTGAAAGTAAGCTTTCGAAGCTTTCTCTCTCTACATTTAGTTTTTCGATTAAGCTCTGTTTGAGCTCGTTGCAGCGTCAATTCATGCAATTCAAAGTAAAATTGAATCATATGGATGAGTAGGAACACAAATCCACCTTCAATTTCAACAATTAACTTCGACTGATCGATCAATTTGATGAAATCAAATTCGGTCATGTTGAAAGGTTGAAATTAGGAAAATTTTGGGAATGTTGAAAATTCGAGGGACTAAAATGCAATTTCCTAAAATTTAGGGCCAATTGGGCATGGAAAAGATGTTGGACGACCAATTGGTCAATTTTTTTAATTTTTTGGGTGAAATTTACCATTTTTGTAAAGTAGTGGTAAAATTGTAATTTTGGAAAAGTTGGGGACCAAATTGGGAATTTGGGAAACTTGAAACCCTTTTTGTAACTTTGATTAAATTGAGGTTACAAAGTAAATTTTTGAAGTTTCGGGACTCAAATTGGGGGAAAATTGGCATTAGGGACCTAAAGTTAAACAAAAAGAACTTGAGGGACCTAATTGCAATTAATTGAAAAGTTTGGGTACATTATTCATGAATGAAGGCTATCGGGCCAAAGGATAATGAACAAGGATATTCATATCGTGTAGGAACACAAAGTACCGGGAACGCCAGCCAAGTCAAGCTCGCGTGGAGACAAAAGCCTATTAGGAGGAATTAACTACATTCACAGGTAAGTGAGATTTTTACATCATACCCGGTTGGGATAATAAGTATCTCGGTAATGAAAACCCACTAAAATGTGGGATTTTAATATCACACCTAGATGGGGTGATGAGAGAAAACACGCAGAAAAACTACTTAACAATTGTAAGTAGATCATGTCCGATTGGTATGATGAACTTCCTAGAAGGAAGTAGAAAACCCGTTCGTTGATTATGAGCGAAGACGTCCTCATACCTGGTTGGTGTAATAGACAGCTGAAAGATTATTTTTGTTGGAAGTGCTCTCCCTTGACTGTGTGCCACTGCTTAAACTTTTTGGGAGACCTTCTTGACGAGAACTCGAATAGCTCAGATAGGTCGGAGGCCTTAATTTTGGAACTTGGGGGCTAAATGCTCTATTTTGAAAATCTCATACAGTGGGCCCAAGGCCAATTGGCACAAATAGGAGCTCATAAACAAACATGAGATTAAGCCATGAAAACTTTAATGAATGATGTGTTTGGCCATGGTACCAAGACGGGACTGACATACTCGATGGACTAGCGGCAGTGCGACAAGATATGTCGACGGACCAGTCAAGACAAACAGCTGCATATCGAGTTGAGGGTCAGAGCCATTAGACTAGTGGCATCAAAGATTAAATGGATTATGAGGAAAACTATTGTTTTGTGCATGTACTGAGATTCGGGACCATCAAGATGCCTAAGAGGGGTAGTGATGTGTGCTAGCGACTACTGGATGACATGGTGGAGATAAGGCAGTTTGTCGTGCCAACAGTTAGGGAAGCTTAACGTTGCTTTATGCGCATGAGACCGAGGTGGTGTCTAGATGAGGTCTCTGTCCTCATACAGACACGGAGTTTCTTTACAGGATTGAGGGTCAGATGTCACGTACATCCACTCATTCTCAGGGTAGAAGTGGATGGGCTTCTATGTAGGTGGCCAATAAAGTCGCTCCGATGCCACAAGTGGGTGCAGTGGACATGCTGTTTTGCGAATGTGTGATCACTTCATGATGAAGGGCGTGTGTTAAATGTTAAACACACCGATTGTGGTTAATGAGGAAATGGCGATTTTGCAAACTGAGAAATGGAGAAAATGGTTTTAAGAAAATAAGGAGTTTGGCACACTCCAATACAACTATTTTTTTTCTAAAAGTCAAGTTTTAAACACCCATTTACTGAGTCGTTGGACTCACCCCCCTCCCTTATACCCCTTTTCAGGTAACTAGGAAAATATCTACTCAAAGACCTCCAGTTAACTTCACATGCAAGACAATTATGTAAAGTTTAAAATTCATGCAGTTTTAATTAATGTTATTCCAGGAAAGGTGCAGGTTTAAAGGATGCCTTACTCCTCAAGGTTTTTACAAGGTAAAAACCCTTAATAATCCGGGAGAGTGGCGGGTTGATCATGGGGATCTGACCAAATCGGGTCGGGGCGTGACAGATGCATCCTAGGGGCTACTAGATGACATGGTGTAGATAAGGGCTATTTTCCATGCCAATAGTTAAGGAAGCTCGATGTAGCTATATGCACATGAGACTGAGGTGGGGTTAGGATGAGGTCTCTATCCTTATATGGACACGGAGTTGATTTTCGTGTTTGAGAGTTGGATGTCACAAACATCCACTCATTCCTAAGGTTGAAGTGGACAAACTTCTATCTAGGTGGCCAAAAGCTGATGGTCTGAGTAGTCTACTAAATATTTCTCAGCCATCGAGGCCGTCAGAATCACCCCTCAAAAAATTGCCTTGTTTATAGCTGTTGGAGCTCTAGTAGTGTGTAATCACACTGGTGCTGGTAGACCGAGAGTTAAGGATGGCATTGGAAAACTGATTTCCTCAGCATTCTAGGGACACTAATGTCACCCTATGAGGTGGCTAGATGGTTGAAATAGGCTCTCTATAAGTTTAGTCAATAAAGTTGGAGCATTCAGTGTTCTAGAGAGAATTTCGATTGAATTCCAATGAGGTAACACCTAATATTTATATGGTTGGATTCTATACTCATGTGGCAATCCATTTATAGATCCCTTTCATCAATCCATAGCTTCTATTCATGTGGGTGAATTAATTTCCCCAAGCGATGGCTTTCGGGTTATCTCTCGATGATTATCAAGTTTTTTGTGAAAATTGAGTAGAGGTTTGAAGGAAGAAGATGACACGCACGCTTGTGGCCTCGCGTGTATGCACCTCGTGCAGTAGGTGCATGCACCTTATGCATAGCACTGACTGGTCTACACTTTACTGAACCAGATTCTGACAAATTTCTCAGTCGATTCAGAAAATTTTGACCCGATTCACTCCTTTCTCGACCAGTTCTTAAGAAAATAAAAATACTAAAAATTCTGCATTTACTGTTATATTGAATTTATTCACGAATTGCCTCATATGAATTTTTTTAGAACCCTCTAAAATTCATGGGATTTTATCACTTTGAGCCAATTTGATCTATTTCGTCCATTTCAAGGCTAGTTCACCTCCGATTCAACCAATTCTGGGCCCGATATATTTTTCCAAAAACTTTTCTACTCATTATCTAGTGATTTGGATCAAGATTCATCCTTTTTATAGTGGTTTAGATCCCCTTAAAAATTGGGAGCATTTTCCCGTAAAACGATTTGACTCCGATTTGGGCCAGTTTTCACTTTTTCCTTTTCCACCCCTCGATTCATGGTCATTAAGGATCATCCGAGAGCATTTCTAGTAGTCTTACTCACTTCCTCATATTCTTGGTTTTGAACTGGTTTATAAGTCAGTTTTTATCCTTACCTTATATTTTCGGGTTTTTGTTCTTGGTTCAATAATGGTTTTTTGGTCTCAATAGGCTTAACCCTAGATTCAAAACTTCCGGTGTTATACGTCTGGTTCAGATGGTAGTTCTCTTCCATCATCCTCAATTGTTCCCATGATATATATGGAAGATTATCTTGAGAAGAGACCTTAGCACAATATTGACTATGCATTGATAGATGTTACTTGGATAGTTGGTTCGGATGATAGTTCCCGTCAAACATTATGTGCATAGTATAGGAGAATAACATATACTAGTGCATGGATGGTAGGTTCAGTAGTGAACCCCATAGAAAAGTAAGAATGTAAAACCATATAAACTATTTTGAGTTGTAGTAACATCGAGGCCATGAAACACCTTATGAGCGGCTTTCGCACTCACTAAGTGTCGCTTACCTCCTCACCTTAACACATTTCAGGAACTATGAAGGAGAGCAGCATGTGGACAAAAGAACCTACACAAAGTAAAATTCTCAAGACAAGGTACTTGGGTTAACAACAAGTGTTTTCACAGCAATTACTCATTTCTAAGTATTTGATTGTGGACCATATTTCAAATTGAAATGTCATTTATAAAATTTTAGTAAGAATGTAATAATATAGGCCTTTCGGCCTATCGGTCCTACTGTAGTGAGATACCAACTATCGTAGTATCGAAAGGACATAGCGGTTGTTACATCGATATAACCCATAGATTAGGTTGAGGCGTGACATAAGAGGTAGTGTTAAGTATTAAGGGATTGTTGGGGCGTTGAGCTAATAAGGGGGACACGATTTTTGTCCCAGTATATCTAGGACAAGGAAGAAATAAGGCAGTGTCCAAGTATTGACCATGTAGGGCTAGGATATTGTCACATCTCGACTCGCTTTGGTAGGGGTTTTATGATCAACCTGCCACCTTTCCTCGTACTAATCTTGTATTTCTACTAAATAGTTCGAGGAAGGTAAAGATGTCGGAGTACCTGTTTTCCATAACAAAGTTTACAAAACATAAATGTGACCTGATAGTGGTACCATTGGCTTCTTCTCCCAGCCTAGGCTCATCGTGCCAAGGTGTTTCTCCTGAAAAAGTTTAATGGGAGGGGGGTGAGTTTCTACAATCGATGAGTGGGGGGTTGGGAAATGAGTTTTCAAAACAATCAGCCTATCAAAAAAGTTTTATTCTTTTAATTTATTGTAATATTAGTTCATTTCTTCTTGAACATTTCCATTTGATCAGGAGATGCCTCGGCAAACAATCACATGCCCTTTCTACCATAGAAAGGATCACACATTCACAAAATAGTCCCCAACCGTTCCACTTGTGGTTCGGTACATCTTTACCATCCACCCAAATAGAGGTGCACTACCTCTATCATGAGTTTGAGGGGACATCAATAGTTCGACCCTTAAACCATCATCATGTTTGCTTGGTGGGATGAGACCTCATATCCCCTCTAGCCTCAGTCTCAAAGCTTCATCGCGTTCTCTTTGTGGGACAAGACCTCATTTTCCCTCCGGCCTCAGTCTTAGTGTGCGAGAAGCTATTAGAGCTTCATGACTAACTGGCATGACAGACTTGCCCTTATTGCATCCAAGTCATCCAGCAGCCCTTGGGACCTATCGATTACCCCTCTCGGGTGTCTAGATGCTCCTGGATTCCTCTTGCATGCATACAATGGTTTTGATCCGTTAACCATGCTCTTTGGCACCAACGGTCCAATAGCCTCGACACACGACCTGACCTATAGCTGTTTGCGTGGATCGGCCTGTCGACCTGGTCTGGGTGCATTGCCACTAGCCCATCGAGCCTTGTTAATTCCAATTTTTCTGAGAGTTTTCATGGTTCTAATCATTCATGTTTGTCTACAAGTCCAACCCATGCACATTGGCCTTGGGCCTACTTCATGAGTTTTTAAAAAATTGGGCCTTCAGCTCTATTATTTTCAAATTCGAGGCTTCGAGCCTGTTAGAGCAATTCGAGCTCCCCTCATGAACGTCTCCCAAAATATTTAAGCAGTTTCACGCAGTCAGGGGAGACTATTCCTAGAAAAATGAATTTTCAAACTTTAAAATGATTCTCATCACCACCAACCGGGTATGATGCTGAAAATTCCACCCACCTGGTAACAGTGACGCTGCTCCAATATGTCAAGTGCTCCGTGAGTCCTATGCGTACCAGAACTTGGAGAAGGGAAAAATGTATCATCACTCATAGCGAAAAAATTCGATTACGTTTGTGGGCTGGGCAATGGTGCTCAAACAAACAGTTATTCTCAAAACATGTTGCTGATAAAGGCAATTCAGGCCAAAAGTAAATTAGAATGAAGTTATGTTCAACGACGGTGTGAACCATTTATAATAGAGCATAATTGTTATGTTGAACACTAAATACAAAAGATGATGATCCCAATGCTTATATCCCTAAATGTGTGAACCCCTTTCTAAAGATAAAAATCCCTTATACCTATTATAATGTATTGCTAAATATTTTAACCATATTATCTTGTTGCTAGATAAATTATATTAAACAAGTTGTGAATCACCCATCATTTAACCCATTTTATATAGTAGATATATTTATGGTGAATCATTATACTGGTATACTTTTTGATACATTTTCTTCTTAATTTATGCTTATATTTCAATATTATTTTTGTGTTTTAATAAAGTTACTTTTGTATATAAGTATTATCCAAGTCGAGTCTATGATGGTACACGTACTCATTGGTATAGAACCAGGAGAATCAGTAGGTTGTTTGCATGGCTAATCAAAAAATATAGCTAGGGTGTGATATTTAGGTTTGTGAATTTTGTAACAATTGAATTATATATGATGTAATTTTATAAATATTTTAAATTTTTACTAGAAAATGAATGGATTTAATGATTTATGTGTTTTATGACTTACCGTACTATAATAGTGCGAGTCCACTATTTATGTGTTTTATGACTTACGATATATGACGGTTGTTCAATATGAAATATATTGTAGGTCCGTTGATCATGACTCTTCTATAACAATGAATCTTATGGTATTTTTTTTTATATTTCTGGACAATTCAACTACGTCGTATCCCAAATTTTCTCGGGTTAATTGTCAACGAAATCTGAAACGAAATGCTCCTTATTTGACCTTGTGTTATGACTTTCTCACCGCAACAAGTGTTATCCCAATCTCTAGTCGTCTATCTCTCTTTGGACGAGAGCGAGAATTTGAGTTTGAAGCACAAATCACTTAAGCTAGTGACAAAGGCGACCATTGTTAGAGGTGGGAAGAGGGGCCGATGACGACATTGTACAAAGGTGGGGAGTGCCGACTGAATTTTAGATCTCATGGTAGAGAGCAACAACTACATGAAGAAAAGGTAGGAGAAAGATAAAATTTTCCGGTATTTTTGGCTTTTTATTGCTCTAATATTATGTTAATTATTGGAAAAATAATATATTAAGTAAATTAAGTCACATATATTAAATATATTTGAACTATTAATAATTTTAGTGTTATTATTCAATATCACTATTGTTCTAGACAAGTTAATGGGTTCCCTCGTCCCCACATTCCAACCAAATTGATGCTAATCCAAACGGTGAGTCTTGCCATCTCTCTCTTCTCTTACACTTTATTTTAACTTTTAATAACTACAAATCATTTCAAATTGAAGGTCATCTTTCATAACTTCCTTTGACAACTTGGCTTTTGTCTACCAATACCGGTAATGACATAGTGATGATATATTCAAGGTTACCGAATTTTCTAAGAACAAAAAATTACACTTCAAAAGAATTACTCTCTAAGCGTATTGCTTAGTTAATTGATCCTTTCTGATTAAACCGTCTGCCCTGATTCAGCTGTGATAGCTAAGCTGTCGGTTTGTGACTGATTGGCTGGCAATTGTCTATTAGGCCAACTTGCAGGCTAAGGGCAGGTGCGTTTCTCACTGGATTTGGCTGCGGTATACCTTCTCCTTTTCTTTAACATTATGTGTCATCAGATAAGGCATATTGACATGATGAATTTATGCGCACAACAACAAAGCAAAACGGAATTTTTAATTTCGATATTCCTTTTTCCTTATTATGAAAAGTCACATCAAGATATGCGACAGGTGTGTGCTGCCATCTGGATTCTGAACCCATTTACTCTGCGGTCAATAAATAGCTTATATGAAATATGTTAATAATTCATCAAATGCAATTTTTATTATTTTTTCAAAGGTAAATAGTCTAAATAATCATGTAATTGGTTTTTTTTTTGTCTCAATTGACACGATTTATAGTTTTTCCTTACCACATGACATTACGCCTTTTCCATTAAGTGCTAACTATGTACGCTAATGTGAGATTTTAGTAATATAGATCAATAAAAATGGGAATAACTAAAATAAGAATATGTCTTCTGTTTAACCACAAGACTTCCCATGGTAATTTGTTCTCCTCCATACGATGATCTCACCATAGACCATCCAATAATAATCGAAGGAAGGCCAAATCGATGATTGTCAAGGAGAACTATGCTATCCTCCAAAACTCACATTGAGCACAGACAACATTTATCATGAGAATCAAGCCATTGGCACGCCCGGTCTCACCAACAAAAGATTTAAGTTCCATTGATATATGTTACAATTTATATAACTTGGGGAGAATATTTAGTGATACAAATAGTATAATACAAGTAATTGTTATGTACTATGCAATGTGAGATGACATGTCAAGCTACTTTATTGATTAAAATCTCATGAATATACTTATTCTAGATAAATAGAAAACATTCAGAACGTGCTTGAATTTCAATCTCATGAATATACTTATTCTAGATAAATAGAAAACAATAAGAACGAGCTTGAATTTCGATCCAAATGGTACCATGAGCCAAAATCGGTTCATAGTAAACTATTCATAAAAGTGCGTGTAGGATACGCCGAAAAGGATTTCTATGAGTATAATACAAGGCAAGGAGTATAATATTAGTTATATATATAAGAAAAAATATGGAGTCTATTAGTTATAGAGAAATGAGGGAAGGGGCAGATATAGAGAAACCATGCACATGTGGCTTATTAAGGTCATAAAAATAACGATAAATATGACACATGATTAGGGAATGAGGGATACACACATCCCATTAGTTAATACATGTAGAACTCCTAAGAAATATAATTAGGAAAAAATACATTATTGACATTCAATATAGTAATAGACACATGACATGTTTGATAATTAAGCTAAAACTCTTTCATACTCTCTACTTGCTAAAAGAAGCATGAGCAATGAGATGAGATTTATAATGTGTAACATAATTATCTTGACACTACTTAGTTGTCATATCTGACTCGATTTTCCGATTAGACATGCAGATAATTCGCCAAATTCTCCCGATTTTACAATAATGTATGCTTAATTATTTTTTAAACCTAACAATGTGGAAAACTCAAAATAAAATAACTCAAATTATTTTTTAAAAATAATAAATTTGACTTTTGGAAAATAAAATTTAGAAACTACACTGGGACTAAATACTTAATATAAGAATTTGAAGTTATATGAATATTTTCAATTTTTCATGTACTTACAAATTATTTCCATTCCTCAAATAGATATTGTAGTGTAGTGAGTTCATAACTCAGTTAGAGGGTTTAACTGATATTCTGACGTCATGTATACAACTCAACACATACTCTAAACAAATTTATAAGAAGTTTTGGTAAAACAAGGATTTACTGTAAATAAGTTTATAGCTTAAATTAAATAAACTTTTATATGACAAGTTTATAATTTGTTCAATCTATCGAAAATAACTAATTATCGAGTTCGTTCATAACAAATCTTAAAAATTTTACTTGTATTTGATAAACATATCTCACATGTATTTATGAACCCTGTTTTCTCAATATAAGAAAGCCAAATATGGAACTAGAAAATTTAAGAAGTAAACAATGGATAAAAGTGAACCAAAAATTATAAAGAGAAATAACAAAACGAGAATTTGGAAAATTTCAAGTGACCAATGAGTATCTAAAAAACAAGGAAAAAAACCATGAATCAAATAGAATGTAAAAACATGATCGATTCAAGGTGAATTAGATCTGAACCAGAATGAATTGGAAAAAATTAGTTCAAAGATTCATTTTTCTAGATTACTTAAAAATAACAATTTGGGAAATTGAAGTCACCAATGTGTAGAAAATGAATTTAGATAAATTTTTAATTTTTATAAAACCGATCAAATTGGGCCTGAACTAGCCGATTTTTTATTTCAGATCATCGAACCGGTCAACGGTCTAGCCAGTCAACGGACTACCTACCAGGTTAGCGCCCAGTTAGTGCGTGCGACACATGGCGAGGCGCACCCTATCATCCACTCGGTCAGTATCTAGAAGTGCTGACCAATCATAGTGTGATACATTTTCTCTGTCAATGGTCAGATGAAGAAAATCCACATCACCAAATACTGATCAATAAGGGAGCGACACATGTCCTAAGTCAATGGTCAACTAAGGAGAAACCTCATGAGTAGGGCTGACCAATGAGGAGTTGACACTCGACAAATGTGCCATGTCAGCGGTCGACTAGGATGTCAAAGAATGATTGACCAATTAGATGTTGACACATGGAAAAGCCACGTCAGATGGCTACAACCAATTAGAGGCTCACACGAGGCAATGGCAAAGTGTATTAGGTGGAAAAGTGACAAATTTAAATTAGCCAATCAAAGGACACCACGTGCCATTGTTAATGGAGGGCTAGATTTAGTTATCGACCACGACGATTTAGGTGATCAATGAGAGGTCGCCACATGTCCAATCAATGGGTGACTCAAACATTGAGTGAGAGGCTACGTCAGCAATGCCAACCAATCACAATGTGACACATGGTAGCCCACATGTGCGAAGCTTGCACATGCACGAACAATGTCATTTTCTTCTTTTAGATTTCTAAACATGAAGGGGAAAAGAACGATGCCATAACTCAAACGAGTTTTTAATGGCTCTGGCAAGGCTTTAAATCAGTGAGTTAATGGTTGACCGATGGATGGATGACTAAAAGGATCAGTCCCTGAGCTCCATATATAATGATCTTTTTTCCATTTGTCCTCTACACTCCTCCATTGATAAGAGAACCCAAACATCTCTAAATTTTGACCATCCTTGAACCAGAACTCTGGCATCAACCCTTTTAACCACCTCTGACCACGAAATTTAGTTCTATGGAATCCTGAGGAAGTTCTCCATCTTCCTGCATACTCCGCTTAGCTCGAAGATTAACGGAGAAACTCCAGTGAGGCAGCACAATACAAGCACTTTGATAACCGAATTCGGGCAATAGTTTTTGAGCCAAATTCCGGCCACCTTTGACCCACTAAGACCAGGCCGAACCTCCCTCGACTCCTCACGGCTGAACCTTGACCTCCCCGAACCTGTGTGGTTAGCCAATTTTGCATCTCTTTGTTGGAATAATGAATTTACAGAGAAAAATTTATGAAATATTTGCTAATGATTCTCAATGCCCATGTTGTCAATTGATGCAAAATTTGATCCTAAGAGGATTTCCTTCACGAGAGATAGTGCCCCCTAGAGCTTCGACAACCCTCCCTTCACCGGTAAGAAATCAAAACATTCTCTCTCTCTAGAAAGATTTTTCGGCGAATCTCTGTTATAGCTCGATTCTTTATCAAATTAAGTGATTAAAAGCTTAGAATGATGGTGGGAAGAAGGAGAAAATGATTAGTAGCATGTTAGGAGAAAATTGACAAGGTTTAAAAGTTCAATTTGATGAATTAGGATTCGAGGGCTAAATTGTAATTTTTGGAAAATTGGGCAAATTGGGAATTTTCAAACATTTGGGGATTTTTGTGAAATTGATATCAATTGAGGGCAAATTTGTAAATAAGAAGAGTTTTTGGATTCAACTACAATTAAATATATTTTTTGGAAATTTAATTGCAATTAAACATAATTATAAGGAATTAATTACTATATTGAATAATTATATTTTGATAAAATTATATAGGGGATGAAATTGCAAATAAAGTAAACTTATAAACTTATGATAATTAATTACCAATAAATTAAACTTAGGGACTTATATGTAATTAGAAGAAACTGACCAATTTACGATTTCGGGTCACCGGACCCGATTGGACCGAATCGATCAACGGTCCAGTTGGTCAACGGA
The DNA here is from genome assembly GCA_030064425.1 of Trapa bicornis. Classification (NCBI taxonomy): domain Eukaryota; kingdom Viridiplantae; phylum Streptophyta; class Magnoliopsida; order Myrtales; family Lythraceae; genus Trapa; species Trapa bicornis. The sequence continues at coordinate 13,572,829 of CM057753.1, read as the reverse complement.
CCGCTACCAGGTAAGTGCCCCATCAGCAGGCATAACCAATCAACACACAACATGTGGCGAAGTTTGCCTAGTCAGCTACTCAGTCAGCACCTGGAAGCACCGGCCAATCAGAGTGTGACATGTGTCCTTAGTCAAGGGTCAAAAGAGGAAAATCCATGTCAGCGACGACCAACCAATAGGAGAATGACACGTGTCCTGGTCAATGGTAAATGTTGGAAAAGCCCATCAACAAAGAGCGACAAATAAGGAGTTGACACGTGACAAAAGTGCCACACAAACTTCCGATTGGGATGTCTGTGAAACGACTGACCAATTGGAGGTCGACACCTGGCTGAGCCATATTGGATGACCCCAACCAATGAGAGGCTGACATGTGGTAGGGCACTGTGCATCAGGAGGGAAATTTGACTCATTTAAAATAGACAATCAAAGGATGCCATGTATCACGGTCAATGGCTGACCGAACGCGACCAGTAGCCATGTTGGAACAAGCAGCCAATAGGATGCCGCCATGTATCTAGTTAGCAAGTCAAAGGTTGACGAGGTTGTTGAGTAGGAAGCCACATCAGTTGATCTAGCCAATAACAACATTCCACTTGGCAAATCCGCACGTGCGAAGCTCACACATGCGGAGCAGTGTCATCTTCAACCTTGGACTGAAGGCAACCCACGACTGCCGGAAGGAGACCAGATCTTCCGCGTCTAGAAAATCGGCCACCGCCATCGGAATAGGGCTAATCAGACGCTGTTTGGTAGCCCTATCGGATGCCAAGACCACTATATAAGGAGCACCCTCCCACTTAGCCTCCCCACCGCTCGGGTGACCCCTAAAGACAAACAATCCACTTTCTGGTGTAGTGCAGACTAGAGCTCCGACAATGGGCCTTTACTCAACCAAAGGAGCTTCAGTTAGTCGCATCAGAACCAGGAAGAAGTCCTCCAATTAGCAGCACCCTTAGCCTAACCTAAGAACTCCTTGAGGAGCGCCAGAGTTATTGCATAGTGAAGCTGCTCCAACGGCTCAAAGCAACTAACTTCCGACCAACAAAATTTAGGACACCTATCACGTCCCAACCCGATTTGGTCGGATCCCCGTGAGCAACCCACCACTCTCTTTGGTCTATGAAGGATTTTACCATCTTCTAAACCACGAGGAGTAAGGCATCCTTTTTCCTATTTTTCCTAGAATAGAATTATACAAAACTGAATATATTAAAATAATCATACCTATCTTATAGTTCAACTACAAGAGGGTCTTTAAGGTTGGTTTTCCTCTGTTACCTAAAAAGGGGTAAAGAGAGGGGGTGAGTTCTACAACTTAGTGAGTGGGTGTTGGGAGAGAGTTTTCAAAATATCTTTAGTTTATCAAAACCATGCAAAGCTTAACATTTCCTTTTTAAAAGGGTTTCCTCAAATTCAATTTTTCCAAAACCTTTTTCCATTTCCATAGTAGATGTGTTTAGCTCTCTTAGCCCATCCCCTTGCCTCGAGAGCTGTTTAGCTAACAAACACATGCCCTTCATCAGGAAGGGTACACACATTCGTAGGACAGTCCTAGACCGCACCCACTTGTGGATCCATGCAACTTTGCTGTCCACCCTGATAGAAGCCCGTCCACATCGACCCTAAGTCTGAGTGGACATCCTAGACGTCCGTTGCTCAGTCCTGAATACTACTTCATGTCCATATGAGGATGAAGACCTCATCTTGATCTCTATATAAGGAGTACCCTCCCACTTAGCCTCCCCACCGCTCGAGCGACCCCTGAAGACAGACAATCCACTTTCTAGTGTAGTGCAGACTAGAGCTCTGGCGACGGGCCTTTACTCAACCAAAGGAGCTTTGGTTGGTGGCATCAGAACCGGGAAGAAGTCCTCCGACTAGCAGCACCCTTAGCCTGACCCAAGAACTCCTTGAGGAGCGTCGGAGTTATTGCATAGTGAAACTGCTCCAACGGTTCAAAGCAACTAACCTCCGACCAACAAAATTTAGGACACCTATCACGTCCCAACCCGGTTTGATTGGATCCCCGTGAGCAACCCACCACTCCCTTCGGTCCATGAAGGATTTTACCCTCTTCTAAACCATGAGGAGTAAGGCATCCTTTTTCCTAGAATAGAATTATACAAAATTGAATATATTAAAATAATCATACCTGTCTTATAGTTCAACTACAAGTGGGTCTTTAAGGTTGTTTTTCCTCTATTACCTAAAAAGGGGTAAAGAGAGGGGGTGAGTTCTACAACTTAGTGAGTGGGTATTGGGAGTGAGTTTTCAAAATATCTTTAGTTTATCAAAACCATGCAAAGCTTAACATTTCCTTTTTAAAAGGGTTTCCTCAAATTCAATTTTTCCAAAACCTTTTTCCATTTCCATAGTAGGTGTCTTTAGCTCTCTTAGCCCATCCCCTTGCCTCGAGAGGTGTTTAGCAAACAAACACATGCCCTTCATCAGGAAGGGTACACACATTCGTAGGGCAGTCCTAGACCGCACCCACTTGTTGATCAATGCAACTTTACTGTCCAAGATGATAGAAGCTCATCCACATCTACCCTGAGTTTGAGTGGACATCCCAGACGTCTGACGCTTAGAGCCAAATACCACTTCATGTCCGTATGAGGATGAAGACCTCATCTTGATCTCATGCTCAGACCCAAATACCACAGTCTCATGCGCAAGAAGCTGCTAGAGCTTCATGAATAACTGGCACGATAAACTAGCCTTATCCCCACCATGTCGTCTAGTAGCCCTTGGGACCTATCACTACCCCCTAGGGCGTCTTGATGTCCCCGTACCATATGTGCATGTACAAACAAGAGTTTTCATATAATTAGCCAACCTATTTGGTGTTAATGGTCCAATGGCCCCGACAATCAACCCTACATGCAGCTGTTTGTCTAGGCTGGTCCATCGACCTAGCCTTGATGTACTACCGCTAGTACATCGAGCATTGTCGATCCTGACTTGGTACTCTGGTGATTCACACAATCAATTTCCATTTTAAATTAAGAGTTTTAATGGCTCTTCCTAATCATACTTGTTTACGAGCTCTAGCCTGTGCCCATTAGCCTTGGACCTACTACACATGTTTTTCCAAAATTGGGCATTGAGCCCTATGAGTTTAAAAACTAAGGCCACTGGCCTATTAGAGCTGCTCTAGCTCCCATCAAGATGGTCTCCCAAATAGTTTAAGTAATTGTCACACAGTTAGGAGAGAACACTTCTGACAAAATTCACTTTTTATCGAACCGGGTGTGATGATAACTCCGCTTACAACTAGTTGGCAGGTATCTCCTTTCCTTAAGGAAACTCATCATACCAACCGGGTAAGATGTTTGTTCATTCCTACTCACAGCCGGTGAGTAGGTTTTATCCTTTAAAAATAGTGCTCATCATCCCAATCGGTATGATGTATAAAAGATCCACTCACAACCGTTAAGTAGGTTTTTCATTTAATAAAAGTGCTAATCACCACAACCGGGTATGACGTTAGATATTCCCACTCACCTGTTAACTGTGACGTTTTTGTCTCGAGTTAGCTTCCAAGTCCATGCTATCTTTTCCTTATTGGAGTTTTGGTCTCTCATGTCCCTACATGATTTGGGTATCATTATCAATTAGGATTCGACATGACAACCTTCATTTTCTCACCTATGTAAACCCCACCCTTTTGAGCTAAGGAAAACAGTGAAAAGAATCGGTCAAACTAGGTGAGAAAACTGAACCGGTTCACAAACCTGATCATTTGTGAATGGGTAATTTAGGAATTTACAACTCTCGGGTGATCCAAAGGGTTCATAATACCATGGAAAAGTACCTTAGGATGAATTGGAAGAGAAAAAACAAATCGATTTAGATGAACTGGATCCAACTGGATTGAACCAGTTTATGAACCGAGTCGGTTCATGAACTAGAACCGATAGAGAACGAGCAAATCAGAGAAATTCAACTCCCTTGTGCCCCAAAGAAATTTATAAACCTTGGTAAGGAACCTTAGAACAAAGTGGGAGAAGTCAGCTACACGCCTGTAGTCTACGTTTGCTCCGAGGGTTGCTGGAGAAACGCCGGCATGATGAAACAGTGAAGCAGCTCTGGCGGACCGAAGTTGCCATGTTTCGGCCGAGTTGAAATCGACCATTTCAAGCCCTCCTTAGGTGAAACCAAACCCTCCCAAAACTTTGTCAGCTCTCCTACGGCCGAATTAGGACTGAAAGGTAAGCCAATTCAGCTTCCCTCTGCAATTTTTGGTCGGTGCTAGAGAGAGAATCGATATAATTTTGATGATGAAATTCTAACTCAATTCGACATCAATTGATGTGATTCTTGATACTAGGATGAACCTAGGACAATATCTGCCAGATCGAAAGCTCGGACCACCGTGCCCTCTCTGGTGAGTTATCGAAGCTTTCTCTCTCTATAGTTCATTTTCCGGCAAAGCTGCGTTTAAGCTCGTTCCAGCGTTAAATCTTGCAATTCAAATCTTTAGAGAATCGTATGAACATGTAGAAACTCAATTTCAACTTAAATTTCAAAAATTGGAAGTGTTTGATTGGTCAATTTGATGAAATCAAATTCAGTTGTAATAAAAAGTTTGAATTGGGTGAAAAATTAGGGAAAATTGGGGATTTTCGAAAATTTGAAGGACTAAAATGTAATTTCCTAAAATTGAGGGTTAATTGGGCATGATAAAAATGTTAGAGGGCCAATTGAGGAATTTTAGAATTTTTGGGGTAAAACTTACCATTTTTGTAAAGGAAGGGCAAAATGGTAATTTTGGAAAAGTTGGGGGACCAAATTGGAAAGTTGGGAAATTAATCCCCTTTTTGTGAAATGGAATAAATTGAGGTCCTAAGAAAAATTTTAAAAGTTTCAGGACTCAATTTGAGGAAAAATCGACATTAGGGACTTAAAGTTAAAGAGAAATAACTTTAGGGACCTAATTGCAAATAAATGAAAGTTTCACTTTATCATTCATTTGGAATGAATGAAGGCTATTGGGCCAAAGTATAATGAACCGAGATATTCATATCATGTAGGAACATGAAGTACCGGGAACGCCAGCAAGGACAAGCTCACATGAATACAAAAAACCGGTTTAGTGGAATTCACTACATTAACGGGTGAGTGGGTTTACTAACATCATAACCAGTTGGGATGATGAGCACAACTTAAAGTTAAAAACCACTTACCGGTTGTGGGTGGGGTTTTATATCATACCTAGTTGGGAATGATATGCATATTGAAAAGAAAACCCACTATTATGTGATACTTTAAACATCACAACTTAGAGGAGTGATGTGGAAACCCTACAAAAAAAAAACTATTTACCGGTTGTAAGTAGATCATACCCGGTTGGTATGATGAAACTTCCTAGAAGGAAGTTGAAAACCCCTTCATCAGTTATGAGTGGAGATGTTCTTATATTTTGTCAGAAGTGCTCTCCCCTGACTATGTGCCAATACTTAAACTATTTGGGAGACCTTGTTGACGGGAGCTCGAATAGCTCTTATAGGCTGGGGCCTCAATTTTGGAACTTGGGGGCTAATATGCCTGATTTTGAAAATCTCGTACTGTGGGCCCAAGGCCAGTTGGCATGAGCAGGAACTTGTAAACAAACATGAATTATATGCCATAAAACTTTAAATAAAGGAATTGTTTGGTCATGGTACCAAGATAGGACTGACATACTTAGTCAATTAGCGGCAGAGCGACATGACCGGTCTCTGAACCAGTCAAGACAAACAGCTGCAGGTTGAGTTGAATGTCGGGATTGCTGGACTAATGGCACCATAGATTACATGGCATGATAAGAAAACATTGTTTGTGCATGCACTATGAGTACGAGATCATCAAGATGCCCATGAGGGGTAGTGATGCGTCCTAAGGGCCATAGACGACCCGGTGAGTATAAGGGCAGTTTGTCGTTCCAGGTGACCGTGTGAAATTTGGAGTAGCACCAAGCGCATGAGACCGGGGTGGGGACGGGATGAGGTCTTTGTCCTCATATGGACATGAAGAATTAATTTTGGGATTGAGGGTTAGATGTTGTGAACATCCACTCATTCTTAGGGTAGAAGTGGATATACTTCTATTTGGGTGGCCGGTAAAGTCGCTCCGAAGCCACAAGTGGGTTTAGTGGACGGGATGGCCTACGAATGTGTGTTTAACATTCATGATGAAGGATGTGTGTTGAGTGATGACACACCGTGATTAAATAAGGAAATGGTGATAAAACCCAAGATTTCAAATGAAATGGTTTTGAAAGGAATGAGTCTAGCACACTCCATTATAAATGTTTTTTTTTGAAAGTTCAAAAGTTTTGAAAACCCATTCACTGAGTAGTCGTACTCACCCACTCCCTTATACACCTTTTAGGAGATTTTGGAAAGCCTACCCTTAAAGACCATCAATTAAGACGGTTGTGAGACAGGTATGATGAATCTAAATTATTATGCATTTTTGATTTATGTTATTCTAGGAAAAGGTACAGGTTAAAGGATGCCTTACTCTTTACGGTTTATAATAAGGGGAAACTGTTTAATAAATTGGGAGAGTGGCAGGTTGATCACGGGGATTCGACCAAAGTGGGTCGGGGTGTGACAACGTATGTGCGACTATCCTCAAAGTTCTTGGTTTATTGCACTTAGGTCACTAAAGTTCATTTTTCTTGACTTTAGGTCCCTAATGCTAATGTTTTCCCCAAATTGAGTCCGAAGCTTTCCAATATCCTCTTTGGATCGTCAATTTACTCAAAATTGTGTAAGGGGCTCAAGGTTTCCAAATTCCAATATGGTCTCCAATTTTTTAAAAGTTATGGTTTTGCCCATACTTTCCAAAAATAGCAATTTGGCTCCAAATATTTCAAAAATTGACCAATTGGTCCCCTAACATCTTTCCCATTGCCAATTTACCTTTAATTTTGAGAAATTGCATGGAGATCCCTCAATTTTTTGAAATCCCCAATTTCCCCAAAATTTCCCCCAATTTCTTCCTCCTTTAATGGCCAAATTTGTTTTCTTCAAATTGGCGGTTCAATTGGGGTTAATTGGTCCAATTGATGTCATGGATCGATTCCTACCCTTCCATACGAACAAATGGAGCTTTGAATTGCCAAATTTAAGTCTGAAAAAAGCTTAAACAAAGCTTCGCACGAAGACTAGTCGTAGAGATAGAAAGCTTCAAAAGCTTACCATTGGAGGTGCGGTAGTTTGAGCTCTCGATCTAGGGAGGTAGCTCTCGTACTTAGGTTTTTTTCTTGGATCAAGAATTACTACAATTGAAGTCCACACAAGGGTGAATTTTGTTAGTGAAATTCAACACATTCTCTCTCTAACACCGACCTGCAACGACGGAGGAGGGCTAAATTGGCTTACCTTTCACCTCTGTGAAGGTCGTGTGAGGGTCGTGGGGACGTTGGGGAGGCTTGTTTTGGCTGGAGGAGGTCTTAATTTGGCCAAATTCAGATCGACCAAAATAATGCAGCTTCAGTCCATCAAAGCTGCTTCACTATTTGATTCCATCGGTGCTTCTTTAAAGGTCCTTGGGTCGAAGAGAGATTGCTGTCAGGCAACTGACTTCCCTTTGAGTCTATATGACCCGACCTTGCCTTCTGAGGCTAAGAAAAGTACCCAAGTCGAAGCTCTGGTTCAAGCTTCACTGAAAAATGGAGCACTTGAGAGAGAATGGTGATTTGAGGTGTGTGGAGGATGAATGGAGGGGAGCTCTTTATATTGGGAGCTCGGGGACCCTTTGTCCGACTAGTTTCCATATTGGTCAAGCTTATCCTCTTTAGAAAATGCCCAGATGGGAGAGGATATTCCTTCATTGGAGAGGGAAAGTTTTTGAACCGATGAACAGTGTTGTCATCTTGAGGAAGAAGATGACACTATTTCAAACCAGACCGGTCTGTCTGACTGGGTTCAGTGGCAAAAATCGGTTGGTTCAGGCCTGATCCGATCGGTTTTCTTAAATCTAAAAATTTCTAAATTCATCTAAGTTCATTTCCTATCCAATGGTGGCTTTAAATTTCCAATTTCATCACTTTAAGCTACGAAGAAAAATGAATTTAGAAACCGGTTCATGTAAAGTTCAAACTGGTTCAATCTGGTTAAGGTCTAGTTCACCCTAAATCGGTTCGATTTTCTCTTCGAATTTCTTCAATTGTTCTTTTCCATGATTTTTATGACTATTTGAGTCACTTGGGATCTACCAATTTCCCATTTTACCTTTTCTTTACTGGTTTTGGTTCGTTAACTAGCTTGATTTTCTCTTTTGTATCGACTAGTTCTTTTGCCGATTTTCTTAATTTTAAAGGAACGAGGTTTGCAACTCTCCCCTCCTTTTAGGTGTTTTGTTCCAAAAACGTTTACATCCAAAACAGTTGGGGGTACCCATCCCTCATAACGCTCTCAGTTTTCCATGTCTCCTCTTCTACTAGTCCATTTTGCCAAAGAACCTTGACCATGGGAATCTTCTTTGTAAACCTTGCACATTTGAGGAAAACTGGGAAAAGAACCGGTCAAACCGAATAAGAAAACCAAACCGGTTTACATTTGGGAATAAGCAATATGAAAATTTACAACTTTCGGTTGATCCAAAGGATTTATTAAACATTGGAAAAGAAACTTAAGACAAACTAGAAAACAAAAACTAAATTGGTTTAGGCGATCTAGATTTCATAAGAACTTCAAAGTTAAGCGTGCTTACTTGAGAGTAGTGTGAGGATGGGTAACCTGGGAAGTATGATTTTTTTAGTAACCCGAAATTTCGGTCAAAATTTTTTATACGAACAAATTAAATTCTCCTCACACCTGAACACTTCTCTCTCTCTCTACTACTCCATTTCCCAGTAAAGTTCGAACCAAAGCTTCGACTTGAACAAAGGTCAGGCTCTTTAGAATCGGGGAGAAGACAGCTATCTGATAGCAAACTCCAGTCAATCCGAGAATTGTTAGAGAAGCACCGACATGATGGAATAGTGAAGCAACTCCGGCGGACCGAAGCTGCCCTATTTCAGTCAAGCTAAAATTGGCCATTTCAAGCACTCCTCAAGCCAAACCAAGCCCTCCAAACACCTCCTTAGCCTTTCCACGGCCGAATTAGGACCGAAAGGTAAGCCAATTTGGCTCCCATTTATAATTTTCGATTGGTGCTAGAGAGAGAGTCGACCGAATTTCAATGATGAAATTCTAATCCAATTCCGTATCAATTGATACAATACTTGATTTTAGGATGAACCACATGACGAGATCTATCTGCCTAGATCGAAAACTCGGACTGTCGTGTCTTCACCGATAAGTAATCGAAGCTTTTTCTCTCTACAGTCTATTTTCCGGCAAAGCTCTGTTTGAGCTTGTTCCGACGTTAAAATCTGCGATTCAAAGTTTCTTAGAATCGTAGGAACATACATGAACTCAATTTCAACTCCAATTTCAATAATTAGAAGTGTTTGATCTGTTAATTTGATGAAATCAAATTCGGCAGTGTTGAAGAGTTGAAATTGGGGGAAAATTTGGGGATTTTTGAAATTCAAAGGGGTGAAAATACAATTTTATGAAATTGAGGGTCAATTGGGCATGAAAATAATGTTGGGGGACCAATTGAGGAATTTTGGAAAATTTTGGGGCAAAATTTACCATTTTTTGTAAAGGAAGGGCAAAATGGTAATTTTGGAAAAGTTGGGGGACCAAATTGGGAATTTGGGAAATTAAACCCCTTTTTGGTGAAACTGAATAAATTGAGGTCCCAGGATAAATTTTAAAAGTTACGGGACTCAATTTGAGGAAAAACCAAAATTAGGGACTTAAAGTTAAAGAGAAATAACTTTAGGGACATAATTGCAAATAACTAAAAGTTTGGGTTTTCTCATTCATTGGAAATGAATGAAGGTTGTTATGCCGAGTAATAATGAACAAGGTTGTTCATATCGTGTAGGAACGCGAAATACCCTGAACGCCAGCAAGGACAAGCTCTCGTGAATACAAACAACCAGTCTAGTGGAATTCATGACATTAACGGGTGAGTGGGTTATTCACATCATACCCAGATGGGATGATGAGCACAGTTTAAAGTTAAAAACCACTTACCGGTTGTGAGTGGAAATTTTATATCATACCCGGTAGGGGATGATAAGTACCTTGGTATAAAAACCCACTGTTTAGTGGTATTTTAATCATCACCACTTAGAGAAAGTGATGTGAAAATTATGTGAAAAAAAAACTACTTACCGCTTGTAAGTAGATCATACCCGGTTGGTATGATGAGACTTCTTCTAAGGAAGTTGAAAACCCATTCATCGGTTATGAACAGAGATGTCCTTATACCGGTTGGTATAATGGACAGTGAAAACCTATTTTGTTGGAAGTGTTCTCCCCTGACTGTGTGCCAATGCTTAAACTATTTGGGAGACCTTCTTGCGAGAGCTCGAATAGCTCTAATAGGCCAGGGGCCTCGGTTTTGGAACTTGGGGGCTAAATGCCCGATTTTGAAAATCTCGTACAATGGGCCCAAGGCTAGTTGGCACGAGCAGGAGCTCGTAAACGAATATGTTATATGTGCCATAAAACTTAATAAGTGAATTGTTTGGCCATGGTACCAAAATAGGATTGGCATGCTCAGTCAACTAGTAGCAGTGCGACATGACAGGTCGACGGACTAGTTAAGACAAACAGTTGCGGGTTGAGTTGAGAGTCGAGGCCGTTGGACCAGTGGCACCACAGATTACATGGCAATATAAGAAAACATTGTTTGTGCCTGCACTGTGAGTACGAGATCATCAAGATGCCCATGAGGGTAGTGATGCGTCCTAAGGGCACTGGACGACCTGGTGGCTATAAGGGCAGTTCGTCGTTCCTAGTGTCTGTGCGAAATCTGAAGTAGTACAAAGTGCATGAGACTAGGGTGGGGACAGGATGAGGTCTCTGTCCTCATACGGACATGAAGAAGTGATTTCGGGATTGTGGGTAGGATGTCACGTACATCCACTCATTCCCAGGGTAGAAGTGGTCGTACTTCTATCTGGGTGGCAGGAAAAGTTGCTCCGTAGCCACTAGCGGGTTCAGTAGTGATACTGACTTGCGAATGTGTGTAACTTTCATGATGAAGGATGTGTGTTGGGTGATGACACACCGTGGTAACTAAGAAATAATGAAAAAATCTAAATTTTTAAATGATTGGATTTTTGAAAACAAAGGAGTCTGGCACACTCCATATAAATGTTTTTCTTAAAAGTCAAAAGCTTTTAAAAACCCATCTGAGTAGTCGTACTCACCCCCTCTCTTATATCCCTTTCAGGAAATCCCGTAAAGCCTCCCCTTAAAGACCATCAACTAAGATGCTTGTAAGACAGGTATGTAAAGTTTTAAATTTCATACAGTTTTGATTATGCTATTCCAGGAAAAAGGTGCAAGTTAAAGGACGCCTTACTCTTTACGGTTTACGATAAGGGGAAACCCTTTAATAAACCAGGAGAGTGGCGGGTTGATCACGGGGATCCGACCAAACCGGGTCGGGGCGTGACATTTTTGTTCCTTAAGTTCTTGTATCTCTAGTCGAGGATTCGTACTAGTTCTGCTTGATAGGTTAGATTCTCTTCTAACTTGGGTGGGGGTTGGTCCAACACATTAATCATTACTGGGATCGGTCTAGTACTTTCGGAGTACTGAGACCTAGAATATGTCATGTATTTTTCTAGGTCAGGAGGCAGTTCCAGTTTATAGGTCAGTGGCCCTATCCTTTGGTTTATGGTGTAGGGACCGATGTACCTATGTTTCAACTTCTCTCGTTGTTGGAACCAAAGTATTCCCCTCCATGGGGATACCTTTAGAAATACTTGGTCTCCCACACCAAATTCCAAGTTCCTTCTTCGATGGTGTGCATAGCTCTTTTGTCTATCCTGAGCTGCCTTAAGTCGACTCCTTATAATTTTCATTTTCTCGGTGGCATCTTTTATTAGCTTGACATTTTCGAGCTTCCTTTCTCCCACCTCTTCCCAAAATAAGGGGGTACGACATGGTCATCCATAAAGGGCCTTATAAGGAGCCATTTGAATACTGGCCTGATCATTATTATTGTATGCAAACTCCATTAGGCACAAGTATTCCTCCTAACCCTTGTTCATGGTGAGTACGCATGCCCGCAACATATCCTCTAGGGTTTGGATTGTCTACTCAGACTGTCCATCGGTTTGAGGATGAAATGTCATATTCATGTGGAGTTTGGTTCCCAAGGCACTTTGTAGACTAGGCCAGAACCTTGAGGTAAATCTAGGGTTCCTATCTAACACTATGCTCACTAAGACACCAAGGAGTCTCACAATCTCTCCTATGTATAGAGCAGCTAGTTGTTCCACGGAATCGGTCACCCTTATAGGTAAGAAGTGGGCGAACTTGGTCAGCCTATCCATAATGACCCAAATTGTGTCTCGCCCCTTCCTAGTCAGTAGTAGTCCTGTGACGAAGTCCATAGTGACATGTTCCCATTTTCAATCGGGAATTGGTAGGGGTTGTAGCAGTCCTAAGGGTTTCTAGTACTCAGCTTTGATATGTTGATAGGACAAGCATTGTGCTACATACTCCGCAATATCCCTCTTCATCCCTTTCCACCAATAACCCTATTTGAGGGTGCGGTACATCTTGGTACTGCCTGGATGCATCACATAGACAAAGTCATGTGCCTCTTCCAATACGAGCCTCTTCAGATCCTTGTCTTGAGGCACACATATCCTACTTTTATAGGTTAGCAATCCATAGCCTCGAAGGTTGTAGTCCAGGTTTGTCCCCTCGTTGACCGGGTACAAGTAGGGCTGGAGTTCCTTATCCCCTTTTTGATGGACCTTGATTTGCTCCATTAGGCTAGGTCTTACTACTACATCAACCACTAGGAAAGTTTCTTCTTTGTCTACTTTAAGGTCCACTTCCATTCTTCCCAATTGCTACAGTAAGGACAGGTAGCAAATCTTTATTTGTGCGGCCTCGGTTTGATACTTGTGACTTAGAGCGTCTACCACCACATTGGCCTTTCCAGGGTGGTTTTCTATCATAAAGTTGTAGTCCTTTACCAACTCCAGCCATCTTCTATGGTAGAGATTCAACTCCCTTTGAGTTAGAAAGTACTTAAGATTCTTGTGATTTTTATATATTTTACACTTAACCCCATATAAGTAGTGTCGCCAAATCTTGATTGCGAACACTATTGCGGCTAACTCTAAGTCATGTGTAGGGTAGTTCCACTCATGTACCTTTAGTTGTCACAAGGTGTAGGTGATAACCTTTCATTGTTGCATTAATACACACCCGAGTCCTTGTCCGGATGTGTCACTCTAGACTCTATACTCCCCTGCACTTGGGTCACGTAGAGTGAGTATGGACACCATTGTCAAATGGGTCTTCAACTCCAGGAAGGATTTCTAACAGTTTTCATCCCACTTATACTCCATTCCCTTCCTTGTGTGACGGGTCAAAGGGGCTGCTATCTTAGAGAAGTCCTATACAAACCGTCAGTAGTACGTAGCTAATCCCAAGAAGCTGCATATCTCGGATGGGTTCTTGGGTGCCTTCCAATAAGACATGGTCTCTACCATTTCCAGATCTACCTTGATTCCATCATTTGACACTATGTGCCCTAAGAACCCTACCTTTTGCAACCAGAACTCACACTTGGAGAATTCGTGCCCAACCGTCCAATCTTTAGGCTCCATTAAGCGAATGTGGAAGTTTCCAAGGTTGGACGGTTGGGCACGAATTCTCCAATAAGACTGGTTGTGTTCTCTAGTCTTTATGTTCGTGGAAGTTTCCCTTGATCACTTCTTAATTGAAGGTCTTACTTCTCCAAGGTTTCTTTCATATTCTTTCCTTTATTTCCTTATTATGGGTATTCCACCCATTCTTACTTGTTACTGCATCTTTTAATGCTATCTTCCTACTTACTCGTTCCTTGTGTTTAACTTACTAATTGGGCCCTCAAGAGTGTGCTTCCTTTGTACTTGATCTTTTCACCTCAACCTGCATTTCATTTGTGAGCTTATCTTCTTTTCCCAGTTTAATTAGGTCCATCATCCGTTGGGATATATATATATATATATATATATATTCATGTCAAGCCCCGATCCCGTTTGGTCGGATCCCCGTTATCAACCTGTCACTCTCTTGGTTAACTAAGGGTTGCCCCTTCTTTATAAACCGTGAGGAGTAAGGCATCCTTTAAACTTGCACCATTCCTTGAATAACATAAATCAAAACTGCACAAAATTTTAAACTTATCATACCTACCTTATAGGTGCGTTAGCTGGTGGACTTTGAGGTAAGCTTTCCGGGTTTACCTAAAAGGGGTATAAGGGAGGGGGTGAGTTCGATGACTTAGTGAATGGATGTTCAAAGATTTACTTTTAGAAAAATAGTTTAAATTTGGAGTGTGCCAGACTCCTTATTTTTCTTTTAAAAACATTTCATTCTCAATTATTTATTTCCATAACCATTTCTCATAATAACGGTGTGTTTATCAACCAACACATGCCCTTCATCATAAAGGAACACAAAATCGCATGCCAGCTCGTCCATTGTACCCACTTGTGGCGTCGGAGCGACTTTACCGGCCACCTATATAGAAGTATGTCCACTTCTACCCTGAGAATGAGTGGATGTTCATGACATTCGATCCTTAATCCCGTAACAAAACTCCGTGCCCGTATGAGTACAGATACCCCATCCTGTCCCCACCCTGGTCTCATGCGCTTGAAGCTATGTCGAGCTTTCGCAAGACTTCTGGTATGACTAACTGCCCTTATTTCCACCACGTCTTCTAGAGATGTGGGACGCATCACTACCCTTCTTGGGCGTCTTGAAGGTCCCGTAACATAGTGCATGCATAATCAATAGTTTTTCACATAATGCCATATAATTTGTGTTGCCATTGGTCTGACGGCCCTGACCCTCAACTCGACTTGAAGCTGTTTGTGTTAACTAGTCCAAAGACCTATCATGTCGTACTACCACTAGTCCATCAAGTATGTCAGTCCTGTCTCGGTTCCATGGCTAAACAACTCATTTACTTGAGTTTTCATGGCATAATAATCATGTTTGTTTACGAGCTCCTACTTGTGCCAACTAGCCTAGGGCCCACTATTCGAGATTTTCAAAATTGGGCATATTAGCCCCTAAGTTCCAAAACCAAGGCCTCCGCCCTATATGAGCTATTCAGGCTCCCGTCAAGAAAGTCTGCCAAAAAATTTAAGTAGTGGTACATAGTTAGGGGAGAGCATTTATGACAAAATAAACTTTTCAAATGTCCATCATACCAACCGGACACGAGGACATCTTCGGTTATAGCCGATAAGCGAGTTTTCCACTTCATTTTAGGAAGTTTCATCATACCAACCAAGTATGATCTACTTACAAATGGTAAGTAGTTTTTCCGCATGATTTTCATATCACTCTTATCAGATGTGATAGTTAAAATGCAACTTAGTAGTGAGTTTTCATTTTCGAGTTGCTTATCATTCCAACCGAGTATGATATTGTAGTGATTATCCTCTTAGCCAACTTGTTGTCCTTACTTGACCTTGTCTTAGCTTGCGTTCTCGATACTTCGTGTTCCTACACAATATGAACACTCTTGTTCATTATCATTTGGCCTAATAGCCCTCATTCACCCCAAATAAA
The DNA here is from genome assembly GCA_030064425.1 of Trapa bicornis. Classification (NCBI taxonomy): domain Eukaryota; kingdom Viridiplantae; phylum Streptophyta; class Magnoliopsida; order Myrtales; family Lythraceae; genus Trapa; species Trapa bicornis. The sequence continues at coordinate 13,557,173 of CM057753.1, read as the reverse complement.
TCAGAAAACCAAACTTTTCCTTTATTTGCAATTAGGTCCCTAAAGTTATTTTTCTTTAAGTCCCTAATGCTGGTTTTTCCTCAAATTGATTCCTAAAACTTTTAAAATTCACATTGGGATCACAATTTATTCAAATTCTCAAAAAGGGGTTCAATTTCCCAATTTTCCAATTTGGTCCCCAATTTTTCCAAAATTACCATCTTGCCCATACTTTATAAAAATGGTAAGTTTTGCCCCAAAAATTCCAAAATTTGCCCAATTGGTCCTCCAACATCTTTAATTGGCCCCAAATTTTATGAAATTGCACTTTAGTAGCTTGAATTTTTAAAATTCCCAAATTTAGCCCATTTTTGCCCAATTTTAACCTTTTAACTCAGCTGAATATGATTTCATCAAATTGACGGATTAAACAAGATAAATTGTTTAAATTGAAGTTAAATTGGAGTTCCTACACCTTCATACAATTCCATTGCACTATGAATCGAATGATTTGACGCCGGAATGAGCTCAAACAGAGCTTCGTCGGAAAATTGAACTTAGAGAGAGAAAGCTTCAACAGATTATTGTCGGGGCACAGAGGTCCGAGCTTTCAATCTAGGCATATAGCTCTTGTCATGAGGTTCCTCCTAGGATCAAGAATTGCATCAATTGATGCCAAATTGGGTGAGAATTTAGTCATCGAAGTTCTGCCAGTTCTCTCTCTAGCATCGATCAGAATTTACAGAGGGGAGCCAAATTGGCTTACCTTTCAGCTCTAATTCAGCTATAGGAGGGCTGTAGAGGTGTTGAGAGGGCTTGGTTTGGCCTGAGAAGGGCTCAAATTAGCCAATTTTAGCTCGACCAAAACTGGGATGCTTTAGTCCGCCAGAGCTGCTTCATTTTTCGATCACACTGGTGCTTCTCCGGCGACCCTCAGAGCAAATGGAGACTATAGGCGTGTAGCTAACTTCTCCCCAAATTCAATGAACCTGACCTTGCCTTGTTTGGCTTAGAAAAGTGCCCAAGTTGGAGCTCTAGTTCGAGCTTCACCGAAAATTGGAGCAGTTGAGAGAGAATGAAGTTTTCAGGTGTAGAGAGATTGAATGTGAAGGGGCTCTTTATATAGGAAGCTCAGGGAATTCTTGTCCATTCGATTAGCGCCCTAATGGCGGGCATTCATTTCCTGAAACTCCCTGGCTAGAGACTTTTCAGCTTTGCCGACGCTGTTCAATTTTCTAGTGAGTGAACAGTGCTATCATTTGAAGGAAGAAGACGACACTATTCCGAACCGGACCGGTCCAAACCGCGTTCAAAGCTTAAACCAGAATATTCTAAGCTAAAAATTCCTAAATTCATTATCTATCAAATGGTGGTCTCAATTCTTAAATTGGAATATTCTAAGCTACCTAGAAAAATGAATTTAGCATCCAGTTTAATAATGGTTCAAACCGGTTCAATCCAGTTTAGATCTGGTTCACCTAAACCAGTTTGGTTTTCTTCTCCAATTCATCCTAAAGTCTTTTTTCATGACTTTTGTTACTCTTTAGGTCACTCGGGATCCATAAATTCCCCGGTTTTCCCTTTCTCAATCGGTTTCGATTCATGAACTGACTCTGTTCATAAACTGGTTCAATCTAGCTTTGATCTGGTTAACCTGAACAGGTCTAGTTTTCTCTCCCAAATTGTCGTAAGATCCTTTTCCAAGATTTTATGAACCCTTTGTGTCACTTGGGAGTTGTAACTTTCCCAAATTGTTTGTTCCCCAATAATCGAGTTTGTGAACCGGTTCGGATTTTCTCACTTGGTTTGACCGGTTCTTTTCCTGGTTTCCTTAACTCCAAAAGGGTAGGGTTTACAACTCTCCCCTCCTTTTAGGAGTTTTGTCCCCAAAACATATTCAATGTTCTTTGCATTGGAAAGAACTTCCCTTCGATATCAACTTGTTGTTTTTCGATATACAACCTTCTCGGTTATTTTCATTTATCCCTTATATCACATACACTTAAGGTTTTCTTTTCCTTCACATCACTTGCTCACTCCATATAGCTTACTTTGGCTAAGCTTATCTCACTAGAATGTTTAAGATCATATCCATAAATTCACATCCTTTGTTCCTTAAAGTATAATTTCTCCATCCTGAGATTCTTTACTTAAGATTTCAGAATCGGGAGTTCTAAAATACCCAATTGTTCCTGTGTCTAGTTATTCTCTTAGTCGTTGAGACCCTTAGCTCAGTGTTTTTTTGAGCATTACGTACTTGTGTTCATGGGTTTTCTATGTTATCACCCTTTTTGTCTTATTTTGACCCTTCCTTCATTTGTTATTCATTACATCTTTGGTCTAAATTTGATATTGACCTTATTATACTTAACTAATTGACTCTTCCTTAGTGGAGTCATATCCTTCCCTAGGCTGTTGGGTTTGCATGTCCCTTACAACATGACAATACTCTAGAGTCTATCATTAACCATTAAAATTTTAGAATACTTCCTTACTGGGTGTTCCCAACCTTCCAACATTCTAGGGGTAATATAACTATGTATGGTAGTACATTCTCGACTACCTTTACCATTTATTCACTCATCCATCTTGCCTTGGCAACATGTCTTACATAATCGTGTCAGTTTTCCTTACCCACTCATGCTTTCCATACTTCTTTGTTGTGTCTTTCTAGTGCCAATCCTTGAATTTCCTAATCACTTTCTGACATGTGGGGATTTTCCTTCTTATGTCTTTCTTTATTTCTAATGACATCCTTTACTCAAGGATTTTCCTTTCCCCTAAACCTACTCTTACTTATTTGTGACCATTTAGCGATTCTGTTGTTTTGGAGAGTTCTCCTTTAATGATTTTCATTCTCTACTATGTCCTTCAAAGTAGAAATTTCCCTTTAGGTGCTAGATGTTCAAATTTCATACTACTCCTTGAAGGTTTCCTTTTTCTAGTTTTGTCAAAAATCTCTAATTGGCTTCTTTGATCTTCCAAATTAGGTAATATTTTGGTCATCCCGATAATCCCTTAACCAGTTATGGTTCTCTCTGAGGTTCTTTATGTCGGTTTAAAACTCTTAGGATCCATTTGGTTGTTCCTTAGCTTTGGAACTTCCCTTTCTGAGGTCTCACATCGTACTTGTATCCTCTACTGAAGGATTCCTGTCCTGGTTCAATCTCTCTAATGCTTCTTGAAGGCTTTTCCTTTTTTACTTTCTTACACCCACCCTTCTGAGATCGATGTTGTTGCCTGCTCTTTATCCTTCACTATCCTCCATTTCCTTTTTTTGTTCCTAGTACTCTTTATATCCAGCTATCCTCTCCTTGAACTCTATTAAGCGATCGTGGGCCATGACCAATCTTGGTGTCATTGGTTGCTTTCTCCTTACCCACTTCCGAACTGGAGGGCTTACTTTTCCATGGTTTTTCAGATATTATCTCCTTTATTTCCTTATTATAGGTAGCCCATCCATTGTTACTTGTCACTGCATCCTTTGATGCTATTTTCTACTTACCACGTCTTTGGGTTTAACTATCCCATCAGGTCCTCTTAGTGTGCCTCCCTTGGTTCTTTCACCTCAACATGCGCTTCATCTCCTAATTCTTCATAACTTGGTCCACTACTTCTTAGTTGGAATATGTATGCCTTCCCAGGGTCTCCTTCCTTGGGAAAGGTTCAACACTATTTGCTCCAAGATCTCTTTGTGCGAGACTTACTAAATCCTCCTTATAGCTTGAGTGTACTCATCATTTCATTTTTTGCCTTTTATTTCTTCTAGGATTTTCTTCATCCTTCCTTTCCTCTGTTCTAACTTTTCCACAACCCTCTTCCTTACTAGGTTAGTCTACAACTCTACTTGGCTCCTCTATTTTCCAATGTAGATCATACCTTATTGTTTTGAGACATCCTAGTTGTCCTTCATCGTTTGGCTTGTCTTCTATAGAGAAGGTATTCCCTTCTTTGCTCCTAAGTGGTTTGTAGTGCTCCTTAAGGAAAAATTCCCTTTATCTATATAATAATATTTCTGGGTTTTCTTAAGGTCCTACTCTTGGTCTTCTTTCCGTGATCCTTTCCTCGGGTAATTGTGGCATGCAATTATATTATTAAGGGACGGAGAAATTCTCAGGAACTCAAAATTTTATTGAAGTAAGAATACAAATTTCGAGGTTTTAACTTCTCTCAAGGGAGATTGTTAAAATGATGGGTTGGGGAATACTCATTGCTAAACTATGGTCTAGAGGGATTTCATCCTTGGTGAAATTGGGTTCCCTAATCGTAATTGTGGTTCTTGTAATGTGATCCCTTCGGGCTTCTGTAGGGGTGGAGGTGTTCTTATTGGAAGGTATTGCTTGGATTCCTCGCAGTGTGGGACAATTCCTTGCCATGTGTCCCACCTTCCTACACTCATAACAGATCCTCTCGGGTCTTGTCCTCCAAAATGTCAGGCATTTTCTACTGTAGTATCCCCATTGCCCACATTTATAACATGTCATCTCCTTGTATGGATCTTTATGGTTCCTCCTACACTTTGAGCATTGTGTGGCCTTTCTAAGGGTTTGCTGATGGTGCGATGCCTTGACCTCCTTGAACCTGAACACCTTGGAGGCTTTCTTGTCTAGTCCTCTTCGACCCGAGGTTACTCCAAGGGTCCTTCTATACACCTGGTTCATTTCCTCCCTTGGGATGGGGTTCTTCCTGGCTTTTGGGCTGGCTAAGGTAGCATGGGTTTATTTGGCTACTTTTCTTGGGACCATCTGAAAATTTTAAAAGTATTCCTATCAATTACTATGTTATCTAGTCTTTTGGTACAATTAACATAGTGGTGTTACGACTAACATGGGCTTGAAGCTACGTCGAGCTTTCACAAGACTTCTGGTACGATTGACTGTCCTTATTTCCACCAGGCCGTCCAAAGCCATGGGACGCATCACTACCCCTCTTGGGTGTCTTGAAGGTCCGGTAACCCAGTGCATGCACAATCAATAATTTTTCACAAAAATGCCATATAATTTGTGAGGCCACTAGTCCGACGGCCCCGACTCTCAACTCGACCTGCAGTTGTTTGTTTTAACTATTCCGAAGACATGTCATGTCGCACTACCACTAGACAATCGAGTATGTTAGTCCTGTCTCATTACCATGGCCAAACAACTCATTTACTTAAGTTTTCATGGCATAATAATCATGTTTGTTTACGAGCTCCTACTTGTGCCAACTAACCTAGGGCCCACTATTAGAGATTTTCAAAATCGGGCATATTTGTCCCCAAGTTCTAAAACCGAGTCCTCCGGCCTATATGAGCTATTCGAGCTCCCATCAAGAAAGTCTCCCAAAAATTTAAAGCAGTGGCACACAGTTAGTGGAGAGCATCTCTAATAGAATAAACTTTTCAACTGTCAATCATACCAACTGGGCATGAGGACATCTCCGCTTATAACCGATAAACGGGTTTTCCACTTCCTTCTAGGAAGTTTTATCATACCAACCATGCATGATCTATTTACAACTGTTAAGTAGTTTTTGAGCGTGATTTCCACATCACTCCTATCATGTGTGATGGTTAAAATACCACTTAGTAGTGGGTTTTCATTTCCGAGGTGCTTATGCTCCCAACCGGGTATGATATTAAATTATCTCACCCGATAGTGCAGTGATTAACCACTTAGCCGGCTTGTTCTCCTTACTCGAACTTGTCTTAGCTGGCGTTCTTGGTACTTCATTTTCCTACACGATATGAACACTCTTGTTCATTATCCTTTGGTCTAATAGCCCTCATTCATCCCAAATGAATGAGAAAACTAAACTTTTCCTTTATTTGCAATTAGGTCCCTAAAGTTATTTTTCTTTAAGTCCCTAATGCCAGTTTTTCATCAAATTGATTCTTGAAACATTAAAAATTCACCTTTTGACCACAATTTATTCAAATTCTCAAAAAGGGGTTCAATTTCCCAATTTCCCAATTTGGTCCCCAATTTTTCCAAAATTACCATATTTCCCATACTTTACAAATATGGTAATTTTTGCCCCAAAAATTCCAAAATTTGCCCAATTGGTCATCCAACATTTTGATCATATCCAATTGGTCCTTAATTTTATGAAATTGCACTTCAGTCCCTCGAATTTTCAAAATTCACAAAATTTCCCCATTTTTTCCCCAATTTCAACCTTCTAACTCAACCGAATTTGATTTCATGAAATTGACTGATCAAACGAGTTCAATTGTTGAAATTGAAGTTATATTGAAGTTCCTACACCTTCATACGATTCAATTGTACTTTGAATCACACAATTTGACACCAGAATGAGCTCAAATGGAGCTTTGTCAGAAAACTGAACTTAGAGAGAGAAAGCTTTGAAAGTTTATCATCGAGGGTGCGGAGGACTGAGCTTTCAATCTGGGTAGATAGCTCTTGTCCTGAGGTTCCTCTTAGAATCAATAATTTCATTAATTCATGCCCAATTGAGTGAGAATTTAGTCATCGATGTTCTGCCAGTTCTCTCTCTAGCATTGATCAGAATTTATAGAGAGGAGCCAAATTGACCTACCTTTCAGCTCTAATTTAGCTGTAGGAGGGTTGTGGAGGTGTTGGGAGGGCTTGGTTTGGCTTGAGAAGGGCTCAAATTGGCCAATTTCAGCTCGGTCAAAACAAGACAGCTTTAATTCGCTAGTGCTTCTTCACTGTTCGATCACACCAACGCTTCTCCACTGACCCTTGGAGCAAATGGAGACTACAAGCGTGTAGCTAATTTTTCTCGAAATCCAAAGAACCCGACCTTGCTTTGTTTGGCTCAGAAAAGTGTCCAAGTCAGAGCTCTAGTTCGAGATTCACCAAAAATTGGAACAATTGATAGAGAATTGAGTTTTCAGGTGTGGAGAGTATGAATGAGGAGGGGCTCGTTATATAGGAAGCTTAGGGACTTCTTGGCCATCTGATTTGTACCTTACAGGCGATCATTCATTGCCTAAAACTCCCTAGCTGGAGACTTTTTAGCTTCGCTGGCATTGTTCGATTTTTCGGCGAGTGAAGAGTGCTGTCATATGAAGGAAGAAGATGATAATGTTTCGAACTGGATCACACCGGTCTGAACTGGGTTCAAAGCTTAAACCAGTTGGTTCAGGCCCAATTCGACCAAATTTTTCAAAATTAAAAATTCCTAAATTCATTATCTTTCAAATGGTGGCCTTCATTCTCACATTGGAATTTTCTAGGCCAGTTAGAAAAATAAATTTAGCATCTTGTTTAATAGTGGTTCAAATCAGTCCAAACCGATTTAATCTGGTTCGGATCCGGTTCACCTGAACTAGTTTGGTTTTCATCTCCAATTCATCCTAAAGTCCCTTTTCATCACTTTTTGACTCTTTAGGTCACTCGGGATCCATAAATTCTCCAGTTTGCCCTTTCTCTTTTGGTTTCCGTTCATGAACCGGCTCGATTCATAAACCGATTCAATCTAGCTTGGATCCTGTTCTCCTGAACTGGTCTGGTTTTCTTTCCCAAAGTGTGAGAAGATCCTTTTCCAAGGTTTTATGCACCCTTTGGGTCACCTGGGAGTTGTAACTTTCCAAAATTATCTGTTCTCTAATGATCGAGTTTGTGAACCGGTTCGGTTTTTCTCACTCAGTTTGACTAGTTCTTTTCCTAGTTTCTTTAACTTTAAAAGGGCGGGGTTTACAATACACCTCTTTAGGGCTCCCTTCCTTAGTAGGCTTCCTCCTCTTTCCTAGAATTTCCTTTTTCCATCATCTTTGTGGGTATCTATCTTTTAAATTGACCTTGTCACACCCCGACCTAGTTTGGTCGGATCCCAGTGAACAACCCGACACTCCCATGGTTTATTAAGGGTTTCCTCTTTTCTAAACTGCGAGGAGCAAGGCGTCATTTTACATGTATCTTTACTGGAATAACATTATACAAAACCGAGTAATTTAAAGAAGACATACCTGTCTTGCTCTGTATTAGTAGGGTCTTTTAGGGAGGATCTTTCCTAGGTTACTTGAAAGGGGTGAAAAGGGAGGGGTGAGTTCTACAACTTAGTGAGCGGGTGTTGAAAGTGAGTTTTCAAAAATAACTTTGTTCAAAGTGTGCCAATATTATCATTTCATTTAAGAAAGATCATTTCTCTAGTTTCGATTATCAAAAATTCTTTTTCCCATTTCCACATTAGGTGTGTTTAATAGACAACACACACCCTTCATCAAGAAGGGTACACACATTCGCTAGACCAGCTTGTCCACTACAACCACTTATGGCTTAGAGCATCTTTACAGACCACCAAGATAGGAGCCCATCCACTTCTACCCTAGGTCTGAGTGGATGTTCTTGACATCCGACCCTTAGACCCAAAAGCAACTCCGTGTCCGTTTGAGGGCAGAGATCTCATCCTGACCCCACCTCGGTCTCATGCGCAAGAAGATAATCCAAGCTTTCCAACTATTGGCACGACGAACTACTCTTATCTCCACCATGTTGTCCAGTAGCATGGATGGGAAATGAGGTCTCATCCCACAAATCAGACATGATGAAGCACTAAGACTGTGGCCAGAGGGGGATCGAGGCCAGAGGGGAAACGAGGTCTCATCCCATGAAGCGGACATAATGAGAGTTTGAGGGTCAGACTATTAATGTTCACTCAAACTCATGGTAGAGGCAGTGCACCTATATCCGTGTGAACGGTAAAGACACACTGAACCACAAGTGGAATGGTCGGGGACTATTCTGCGAACGTGTGATCCCTTTCTATGATAGAAAGGGCGTATGATTGTTTGCTGAGGCACCTCTCGAGCAAGGGGAAATGTTAAAGAAGAGATGATCTCATATTACAATAAACTAAAAGTATAAAACATTTTGATAAAATTATTTGTTTGAAAACTCACTTCCCAACCCCCGCACATTGAGTTGTAGAAACTCACCCCTCCCATTAAACCTTTTTCAGGAAAAATGCTCCGCCAAGAAAAGCAAAAGCTAGGGGAAAAGCCAAGGCTACCACAACCAGGTAAATTATTATTTAGATGTTTTGTAAACTTTTTTATGGAATACAAGTGCACTTCAATGCCTTTACCTCACTTGGTCTAATTGATAGAAATACTAAATTAGTATGAGGAAGGGTGGTGGGTTGATCACACCAACCAAACCAGGTTGAGGCATGATATCTCCATTGTCTACACCCAAAATAGGTTACCTCCTTGCATGGATCTTTGTGGCTTCTACCATACCTCATGCATTGGAGAGCTTTTAGAGTCATCTTACTTACTGGAACAGGATTTTGGGTAGTGTCGGTGATGTTAGTTCTAGTTTTCTCAATTCCTTGTCTAGAAGCCATCTAAAAATTTTGGTAGTTTTTCTCTTAGTTCTTATATTATATAATCTTGATAATGTATTCGAGGAAACTTGGCTCTAATTCTACTCAAGTTGTCACGCCCCAACTTGGTTTGGTTGGAACCCCATGAGCAACATGCCACTCCCATTGGTCTAAGAAGGATTTCTCTTCCTTTTTAAACCTAGTTTCCTAGAATAACATTACACAAAACTTGAGTAATTTAAGGGCATAGATAACTTAAGGTTTAGCTCATGCCCTTTCGTTAGGAGGCATTTAGCAATCATACACACGCCCTTTATCATAAAGGGTACAAACATTCGCCGATGCAGCATGCCTACTGCACCCACTTGTGGATCAAAGCGTCTTTACCGTACAACTTGATGGAAGTCCCTGACTTCTACCTTAGGTCTGAGCGATGCCTTAAGCGCCAGACCCTCAGACTCAACATCTCTTTGTGTTCGCATGAGGATGGAGACCTCATCCTACTTCCACCCCAGTCTCATGCACAAGAAACCCAAACACAATAGCTTCATGACTAACTAGTATGATAAGAAGCCCAATCACAGTAGTTTATCCTGCCCTTATCACCACCATGTCATCCAGTAGTACAATGGAACCCATCACTAAACCTCTTAGGCATCTTGATGGTCCTAAATTAGAGTGCATACATATTAGGCATTATCTTTGGTGCCAATGGTTCAATGACCCCGACAATCGACTTGGCCTATAGTTGTTTGCCTCACTGGTTTGTCGACCTAGTCTTGACGCACTACCACTAGCCCATTGAGCCTTGTCAATCATAACTTGGTACTATGTCAAATCACAAAGCATTTCCATTTTAATGAGAGATTCCATGGCTCTTTTTACTCATGTTTATTTATGGGCTCTAGCACGTGCCCACTGGCCTTGGGCCCACATTATGAGTTTTTCAAAAATTGGGCCTTGAGCCCTATTAGTTCAAATTTGAGGTCATTGGCCTGTTAGAGCTATTCTAGCTCTCGTCATGAACATCTCCCAAATGTTTTAAGCATTTGCACACAATTATGAGAGAGCATTTCCAACAAAATTTCTTTTAGTTCAAAGCATTCATCACACCAACTGGGTGTGATGATAGAGGTAGGTTCACTCATAAGTGGATTTTCACTTCTAAAATCGTGTTTATCACCCCAATTGTGTATGATAGTTAAATATGCTTATTTACAACCGGTAAGTAGGTTTTTCACTTTAAAATGGTGCTCATCATCCCAACTAGGTATGAAGTGTAAATAAGCCCACTCACCTAATGAATGCGACGCATTTGTCCCTAGTCAGCTTTCCGAGTCTTGTTTGAGCTCCTTTGCTCACGTCCATATCTAAATTCATTCCTACATGGTTTGAGTATATTTAGTAGGAATAACATGGCATGAATAGCCATTCTATTTACATTTATGCCATTATTTTTTCCATATTGCAATTAGGTCCCTAAAGTCCATAATCTTTGACTTTAGGTCCCTAGATGCTTAAATATTTTCAATCAAGTCCCTAGGGTTTCCAATATCCCTCTTAGTTCCTTAATTTTCTCAAAATGGTATATGGGGTTCAAATTTCCCAAATTTCCAAATTGGTCCCCCAACATTTACAAAATTACCATTTTGCCCTTAAGTTCCAAATATGGCCAATTGGTACCAATTCTTTCAAAAATTGACCAAATGGTCCTTCAACATCTTTCTCACTACCAATTGACCTTCAATTTTGAAAAATTGCATTTAGGTCCTTCAATTTTTTAAAATTCCCAATTTCACCCCTTTATACTGACCGAATTTGAGCACATCAAAGGAGGAGAGGATTTGAGGAGTGTGGAGGATGAATGGAGGAGAGATCTTTATATAGGGAGCTTGGGGACCCTCTACTCTACCAGTTTCCATATCCTGATTGGAAAATGCCATAATTAGAGGGAATATTCCCTCACTGGAAAAGGAAGGTTTTTCTGCCATTGATGAACACTATTGTCATCCTAAGGAAGACAATGACACTATTCTGGACCGTACTAGTCCAGTCCGATCGGGTTAGGTGACGAAAATTGATCGGTTCAGGCCCAATTCGGTCGATTTTCTAAAAATTAAAAATTTCTAAATTAATCTAAATTTATTTTCTATCTAATGGTGGCCTCAATTTTCTAAATTGAGATTTTCAAGAAATCTAGAAAAATGAATTAAGAAACTGGTTCATCCATGGTTCAACTCGGTTCCATTAGATTCAATCCGGTTCAGGTCCGATTTACCCTAAACCGGTCCGATTTTCCCATCCAATTTACTTCATGGTTCTTCCCCATGTTTTTTATGACTTTTTGGTCAATTGGGATTTTGCAATTTCCCATTTTAACCCTTCTTTACCATTTTCAGGTCATTAGATGGTTCGGTTTTCACATGAGAGTTACAGATTCTTTTCCCAATTTTCTTGGTCTGAGAGGACAGGTTTCACACATGGAATCCTCTAATTGGCTGATTTAAATAAGTCAGATTCTCCTCCTAACGTACTATGTCACCACCACGTGTCAGCCTCTAATTGATAGGGACAATCCGACATGGCTCTACTACATGTGGACCTCTAATTGATCGACCGTTTCTCTAATATACTAGTCAGCCACTGACATGGCATTTTTGTCATGTGTCAACTCATCATTAGTCGTCCTAACTGACGGGGCTTCTCCTCAGTTGACTGTTGCCTGAGGATACATGTCGTTATCCTATTGGTTGATTGTTGGTGATGTCAATTTTCTTTCGTTTGACCATTGACTGAGGACACGTGTCAGACTCTAATTGGTCAATGCTTCCAGGCGTTGACCGAGTGGCTGACTTGGCGTGCTTCTCCATGCATTACACGTTGATTGGTCACGTGTGCTGACTAGGCGCTGACCTGGCAGGTGGTCCATTGTCTGGCTGGTCCGTTGATCGGTTCGGTGACCCGAAATCAAAAATCGGTCGGTTCAGTGGTGACTTCTAAAATCTAAAAATTTCTAAATCTAAAAATTAGACCAATTTTCTAAAATCTAAAAATTTCTAAATTACTCTAAATTCATTTTCTACCTAGTGGTGACTTCAATTCCAAAATTTATATTTTTAAGTCACCTAGAAAAATTAATCTTTGAACGGGTTGTTCATGGTTCAGTCTAGTTCGGGTTCGGTTTACCCTAAACTAGTATGTTTTTCATACTCCATCCCATTCATGGTTCCTTTACGTGATTTTTGTGTCTTTATTGACCACTTGGAATTTTCCAAATCCCCACTTTGGATTCTCCATACCAATTTCGGTTCACTTAAATTCTTGGTTTTCTCTAAAAAAATTTCGCTTCCCCTTTCGGGTTTCTTATTTTAAGAGAATGGGGTTTACATATTCTCTCTTCTTTTTAAGAAGTTTTATCCCCAAAACTCAATATATGTCATTTGAAATGAAGAATGAATTTCTCTTTCCATCTCGTTCATGTCTCCTCATTTCTTCCTCCATTCTGGCCTTTGTGCCAGAGTTCCTTTGCCATTAATATCATCATCGACCTTGTATTCGTTTCCCGATGACTTGTGATTTGGACATGCCATACATTTTAGGGCAAGTTCTTATCACTATTACCTTGGGTATTTCTCCTATCCCCCTTTTCATTTGGGTTACTTTAAGATTTTGAAGTCTGACTAGTCCTTCCTAGGATCTTTTCCTACTTTCCTCATCACCTGATCATTTCAGAATCCTAGCTTCAAACTTGACCAGTGTCTCCACATGGGGAAATCCATGTACTCAAATCCACCTAGGTCGCTTCCCATTAGCTCGTACCATCATCATAATGATGTGATCCTTAACAAATGTTTGGGATTCCTTCCTTCCTATTTTCCACTCGCTTTGTGCGAGGAGGATCTTTTTTAATATTGATTTGAATGCCTTATCCAATCTTAAGGCTTTGGGTATTCAACCTGAATAGTCCATTTCCAAACTCCATCAATTTCCCAATTTAATAAGAATAACTAACAACATTAACACTTATAATGTAGTAATAAATCTTCCTAATTTAACAAACAATTTTACACCTATATAAAGAGCTACTCCCCATTCATCCTCCTCACACCTGAAAACTCCTCTCTCGCTCTCTACATCTCCATTTTTGGTAAAGCTTGAACCAGAGCTCCGACTTAGGCATTTTTCTCAACCTCAGAAGACGAGATTGGGCTCTTTAGACTCCGGAAGAAGTCAGCTATCTGATTGCAACCTCCATTTGATTCAACGATTGCTGAAGAAATGCCGACAAAATCAAACAATGAAGCAGCTCCGACAGACCGAAGCTGCCTTATTTTGGTCGAGCTGAAATCGGTCGAATTCAGCCCTCCTCCGGCCAAACCAAGCTCTCCCAACATCCCCACAACCCTCATACGACCTCAACGAATTTGAAAGGTCAATAGTAGAAATTCTTGATCCTAGAAGGTACTTTAGGAAGAGAGCTACCTTTCATGATAGAATGCTCAGACCGTCGCACCTCCAACGAGACAAGTGTGATTGGAACACCAATAAGAGAAAGCTTGCGTGAACTTGGAAAAACAACCCAGGACAAACACGTCACGATTAATGGGTGAGTGAGAATTTTCACATCATACCCGGTAGAGATGATGAGTACCTTAGAATTTAAAACCCAATATTATGTGTAATTTTAACATCACACCTGGTTGGAGTGATGTGAGAAAACACGTGAAAAAAAACTACTTACCGGTTGTAAGTAGATCATACTCGCTTGGTATGATGAACTTCTTAGAAGGAAGTAGAAAACCCGCTTATCAGTTATGAGCGGAGATGTCCTCACACCCGGTTGGTGTGATGGGCGGCTAAAAAGTTATTTTTGTTAGAAGTGCTCTCCCCTGACTGTGTGCCACTGCTTAAACAGTTTGGGAGATCTTCTTGACAAGAGCTTGAATAGCTTAGATAGGCTAGAGGCCTCGGTTTTGGAACTTGGGGGCTAAAATGGCTGATTTTAAAAAATTACGTACAATGGGCCCAATGCTAGTTGGCATGAGCAGGAGCTCGTAAATAGACATGAGATTAAGCCATGAAAATTTTAAATGAATGATGTGATTTGGCCATGGTACCAAGACATGACCGACATACTCGATAGATTGGCGGTAGTGCGATAAGATAGGTTGACAGATCAGTTTAGAAAAATAGTCGCATGTCGAGTTGAGGGTCAGAGTCGTTGGACTAGTGGCACCAGAGATTAAATGGCTTATATGGAAAATTATTGTTTTGTGCATGCGTTGAGGTTCGAGACCATCAAGACGCCCAAGAGGGGTAGTGGTGCATCCTAGGGGCTACTAGACGACATAGTGGAGATAAAGGCAGATTGTCGTGCCAGGAGTCAGGGAAGCTCAGCGTAGCTTCATGTGCATGAGACTGGGATGGGGTCGGGATGAGGTCTTCATCCTCATATGGACACGTAGTATGTTAGGTCTAAGAGTAGGACGTTAGAGATGTTCACTCAGAATTCGGGTAGAAGTCATTAACTTCTATTAGGGTGGATGGTAAAGGCGCTCTAATCCACAAGTGGGTGTAGTCGGCATAACTACATCTCACGAATGTGTGTGTACCCTTCTTGATGAAGGGCGTGTGTTGTTTGTCAAACACACCTAATATGGAAACGAGAAAGAGATTTGAAAACCTTGGAAAGAATTTGAGAATCCTTGGAAAAGAATTGGTAAACCTTGGAAAAAGGTTTTGAAAACTAGAACTTGAGGAAATAATGCTTTTAGAGGAAATAAGGAGTTTGGCACACTCCGATTAAAGTTTTTTTTTGTGAAAACTCACACCCAACACCCATTCAATGAGTTGTTGAACTCATCCCCTCCCCTTACCCCTTTTTAGGAAACCAAGGCAAACCAACCTTAAAAATCTGTCTATAGCAGAACCTTAAGACATGTATGTAAAATTTATATTCATTTTTGATTAATGTTATTCTACGAAAGATACAGATGAAAATGACGCCTTACTCCTCTCGTTTTAGAGAATGGGAAAACATTTTATAAACCGGGAGAGTGATAGGTTGTTCATAGGGATCTGACCAAATTGGGTCGGGGCGTGACATAAGGTCTACCCTAGACTTTCGTTTGGCATAGTCATGCTTGGGTATACAAGTCCCCCTTCTAGGAGTTTTACCCTTGTCGTCCTATGGACTTATGCGTCCCCAGCACCGTAGGATGCTTTATCAAAGTATCTTTTGAAAATGTTTCCCTATCAACATCCATCTCCAAATCTGTAAGCTCATGGGATTTCCATCCACTCTTGGCATTTGTTAAAATTTCTTAGTCATCCTGAACATTTCCCAACATTCAATAATGTCTTCTTCATTGCTCATTCATTTATGACTTCCTTATAAATCCATTTTGTTCTTACCACTTCTCACCATTTGTTCCCTTAAATGGTACTTATACAAAGCTTCATCTAAGACTTCAAGCTTGTTTCCTCCAAGCTCATCTCATTCGCCTCTTTAATGATAAGCTTAGGAGGTTCCACCTTCTTTTCTAGTATTCACTCACTTCGTGGTCTTGATCCTTATTAACACCTCATACTTACTTACCAAGAGTGGGTTTATCTATTCCTACCATAAGTCTTTTATAGCTAGGTTTTTTTCATTCGTCCAGCTTTGTTCTCCCCATCCAACCACTCATCTTAGGTGGTTAGCGACTATTTCTTGTACTCATTTTGGTTAGAATCTCTTGAATGCTTCATGTCATTTCCACGTGGCACTACTCTTACCATACTCCATATCTTTGCTATATCTCTTGGAAGCTTCATTCGTGTCATTACTCCCCTTGGACGTTTAACCCTTTCTCTCCATGTCTTAGGCGTGTCCAATGTTTCATCCATTATTTTTCCATTGTTCTTAATGGCAACGTCCTTTAGGGTTTTCCTTTCTTGTCAAGTGTCCATTTCCACCATGGAATTACCATGATTGGGTTGTGTTACCTGTCTACCCAAATGTAATTCCTTAGGATCCAACCTCCTACCCCTCCTAGTTAGAACTCTTCCATCTGGAGTTTTCTTCCAACCGTAAATCCAAATCACCAAATTGGGAGTCCTGACATGCTTAACCATTCTATGGTTTGATTGTTTCTCTACATCGTAGAATTTCTTAGCAGGGCACCCTTCCGAACCTTTCTTTCTTGTTCCTCTTCGTCTTGGCATTATTATCTTCACCCCCTTGGGTCTTGCCTTTGTCCTTTAGTCCATCATTAATTCTCCTGTCAATATGATTATACAACAATCCTTACCTCTTTTTCCTTTACATAGACTTACGCTTTCCATGATTGTTCGGGTTTTTTTCCTTGGTTATTTGTCCTGTACAACCGCCTTATAGGTCATTTTATGTTCCAACAAGGTTTTTCGATTCACTTTACGACTTGTCCATTGACATAGACATGATTTTCCTTGTTGCACACTTTATTATGTTCAATGGTGTCCTTACCTATGAATTTCCATTCTTGAGTCCATCCTTACTTGTTCGGGACCATTTCACTATTATCCTCTCCTTACTCATTTTTGATCCCTTCTATTACACTTATTCACTTCTTGGCTTTGTCTAGGGGAGCTCCTTTTGTTTTGTCCCATTCTCTCTATTCTCATCCTTCAAGGTAGAGACTTCTTATCACTCCTTGAAGGTTTCCTTCCTTCCTAACCTTGCACCCTTTTCATATGGGGCATCCCTCCATATCCCATCGTAACCATTTTGGGGCTATCCACTTGAAATGTATCTCCTCACCAATCAATCCCTATTATTGGAGTTTTATTTTGTATACTTCATACTATGCCCTGGGACTTAAATTGAGATTCCTTGAGTTGGAGATGGAACTTAACCAAACCTCTCCTATCTCCGTGATCCCTTATCTTCTTTGCATCTTCATTGGATCTGTTCGACTCCTTTGTTGAATACTCACTTCCCCAAGTTCTTTTACTGGGATAGGTCCCATTCTATATTAGGTTTATCATAGATTTTCAACCTATATTCAGTTTTCTAACAACTTTTAATGTATTCCTACAATTTACTCATTCCTTGGGTTTAAATTTCTTCCTTGCAACCTCGGAAGTACACTTTCCTTTCCCATATACTCAAGCCTTACCTCCCCTTGTATTTCATTAAAAATTTAGTCATAAAACGGAAGGTTTTGGATATTCTTCTCCCATGCCTTTATTTCTTGACTTCCTTGTCAAGAATACTCTCTTTTTTTTGGCTTTACGGTTATAGTATGAGGTTATAAATATTTTAAAGAAGATTTTATTTATCAACTTCAGTCACCATAAGGGTGGCTTATTACATAACTCAAGCAATTATGCAAATTTCTCACTAACTACCCCTCTAGCCCCACATGTTAACGGACTTAGAGTTTATTGCTGGTGAGTTGCTGGATTCCTTATTGGAATGGGTGGAGGTTGATGCTGTCTTTTTAGGTGGGCATGGGCCTCCACGATATTTCTCACACTTTGCACATTGGTTCATTATAGGTTCTTCATGATGAATATGCATCCCTCCATGATTCCCTGAATTTGCACCTTTGAGTTATGGAGATCCCATATTTTTTAAGTACTACCGCTTCATACTCACAGGCTTGCTGTATCCAATTCATTGGCTCTATGTTGGTACGGATAGGTGGTAGTATATGGAAAACACTCACATAGTCGGTGTAGGCTTCCCAGATGTTCTTCTCTACATTTTATTGGGCCTAGGCCAGTCTTGGCCTCTAGGTTTTGGTGGAGATGTCTCATTTTCCACTAAGATCTGGGGGTTCTCTTTTTGGAGTTTTTCCTACAAGCAGAATATTTCGTATAAGTTTGATATTTTCGGAAGGTAAATTTCATGCATTAATTATTTCCGGTATTGTTTCAAAATATTTTTCCCCAGACATCCTGATTTTTTAAAATACTTTATTTCCCCAAAATCAAGTTCAAAAACCTGTGGCTCTAATACTATTGTAGTTGTCATACTCGAACTCAGTTTAGTTAGAATCCTGTGATCAACCTGCCACTCCTCTCGATATAGAATAACACCCATTATGGTACCGATAAAAGTGAGGCGTAACCTGAAAAAAAAACATTTTCAAAAGAATTTGAAGAAAAAGTGCATTTTTTCCATAAGACATACCTGAATTTAATTATGTCATAAGACTTAATAGGGGATGTACTCTTCCTTCATGGTTCTCTTCATATTTATCCTAAAAGGTTTAAGGGAGGGCACAGTGAGTTCGACAAATTAGTGAGTGGGCAAGAAGGTAATTATCTAAAATGTTATATATTACACCATTCTCTTTTAGGCATTTTCATAATAAATCAAATGTCCTTTATCATCAAAGTGATCATCTATTCATATAACAGTCTCCGACTGTTCCACTTGTGGTCTGGAGCCACTTTACCAATCTCCCTGGTAAGAGGTCACAACTCCTACCACAAGTCTGAGCTCTATAACCCATCCCCTAAACTGAAATCGAGCCTTTGTGTTTGCTATAGTGGGATGAGACCTCTCCCCCTTCTTCCTTGGTTTCAATGTGGATGAAACTCCTAAAGCTTCTTGATTTACTAGACAACAAAGCTTTCCTTATACTCCCCAGGTCGTTCAGTAAACCTTAGAACTAATACTACCTCATACCAAGTGCCTCAATGGTTTCGTATCTTAGCATACACAAGCAGAAGTCTTTTAATTAAAACCATTATCTTTGGTACTACCAGCCCAATGAGTTCAACAAATCGACTTCAACTCAGTAGCTAAATCACACAATTAACCATTTATGAAGGTTTTTCCATTGCACATAAACATAAATTGTCTACGGGTTTAAGCTCGTACCCATTGGCCTTGGGCCCACTCCATGAGTTTTTCAAATTTGTCCTTTGGTCCATATTAGTTTCAAAATTGAGACATTGGGCCCACTAGAGCAATTCTAAATCTAAATACACACGCTTCTTGCTCTTATCAGAAATATCTCCTAAAAAGTTTAAGCGGGTTCACACAGTTAATGGAGAATATTTTTGCAAAATAGTTTTCTAACAAAAGTGCTTTCATCACCCTAAATGGGCATGATTCTAGAAATTTCACTCTCCCGTATCTCGTGATTTGTTCACCCTAGGCGAATTTTCGATGTCCCGGGGCCTTTCATGATTGTAGGTAAAAGTCTCTCGGTATGTACCTATATTATCAAATATAATAATTCATTGAATTATCCAAATATTTTCACTAAGATCCCTAATTTATTTTATTTGCAATTTCACCCCTTATAAAATCAAGTAAATTGCAAATAAATCCATATAAACACTTTAAATTGCAATTAAATTCCTAAAGATTATTTTTAATTACAATTAAGTCATTAATTTCATCTTAATCAACAATTGGCCCTCAATTAAGGTAAATTTCACAAAAATTCCCAATTTTCAAAAAATACCTAAATTGCCCAATTTCATCAAAATTTTCATATTGGCCTCGAATTCTTGATTCATCAAATTGATGGTTGAAATTCTATTAATTCCCTCCTAGTACGCTACTAATTGTTTCCCCCATCTTCCTATGTGCATCCTAACCTTTGAATGACTTCATTTGACCCAAATTTGAGCTCAAATAGAGCTTCACCGGATAATTTTTATAGAGAGAGAAAGTTTCATTTTCTTACTGGCGAGTGGATGGTGGTCGGAGCTCTCGATAGGGGTGGCTAGTGGTAAGATCCGCTATTTTAGGACCAAGAAAAACTAGAAAAGAACTAGTAAGATTTTCATGTGAAGAACTAAGCCGATAAATTTATGAAAAATGGTAAAGAAGGGTTAACGTGGGAAATTGGAAGATCCCAAGTGACAAAAAATTCACGAAAATATTGAGGACGGACCGAAAAGTGGAATTGAGGAGAGAACCAGACTGGTTCGAGGTAAATCGGACCTAAACCGGATAGAACCGGGATGAACCATAATGACCTAGTCAATGATTCATTTTTCTAGGTGGCTTAAAAAGGTCAATTTGGGGAAATTGAGGCCCCCATTAAATAGAAAATGAAATTAGAGTAATTTAGAAAATTTTAAATTTTAGAAAACTGGTCAAATCGGATCCGAACCAGCCAATTTTTGAATTAGGGACAGCGAACCCGATCAGACCGAACTGATCAACGGTCCAACCGGTCAATGAACCAGACCGGTTAATAGTCCAACTGGTCAGCAGATGAAATCGGTCACCAGTCAATGACGCCCCGTCAGCAGCCATGCAGACACATGTAGTCAATTGGAGGCTCCCACATGTCCAGTCAATGGTCAGTGGGTGACCCGTCAGCCTACCATGTAGACATGAGCAGCCAATGAGAGGCTGTCACATGTCCGGTCAATGGGTCAACGGTTGATGTGACAGCTGAGATTGACCTTCATGTAAAAAAAATTGGCCAATCACAGCGCACCACGTGGCATTCCTACCACATCATCGTCTTAAACCTTCATTTGCTAATAGAGAGAACATAGGAGAGAGAGAAAGGCTAGAAAAGTTGGAGTCTCCGACAACTCAAAAAAAATCTCTAGTTAGGTCAACAATAGCTGAATATTACACTAGCAGGTAGCTTGAAAGAGCACCCATCCATTCGTACTCAACATCCCACAATCGAGCAAAAAAGAAGAAGCGTACTTTTTTCGACGAGCAGCAAACTAGCGCTCCGATGACGGGACTTTCCTTAGACTCCAAAGCTACATTTGGTGTCCTTGGAACCGGGACAAAGTCCTCTACTTGCCCTTACCCTTCATTCAGCTTGAGAGCCACTGAGGAGGAACGAGGAAACTCGAATAGTACTGTCGCTCTTTAGTAAAAAAACTAATTCGCCCTATGCAGGTACTTCAAGCTTTCCCCCAGCCATTTGCGGTCAAACTAGACCCCCTACACCCCACCTAGAGGTGTCCCGACCTTCTCCCGAGCTAAGAAGGTAAGCTCCCTCCGTCGCCCTCCATCGAAAAATACTATTCATGACCAAGTTCTGCAAAAACTTTAACACTGATATTCACACTGCTCAAGTCATCAATTGAGGTTTGGTTTGATCCAAGGAGGATCCCCATGACGAGAGCAATGTAGTGGTAGCCAAAGCTCTGGTCATCGAACCCCCACCGGTAAGATATCGAAGCTTTTTCTCTATAGACTGTATTTTCCGGTGAAGCTCCGTTTGAGCTCATTTCCAATCCAAATGAAGCAGTTCAAGGATTAAAATGATGAGGAAAACATAAAGAAGTGATCCAAATCATGAGTGGGGACAATTAACCATGTTTTGATGGTCAATTTGACAAAATTGAGAATCGGGGTGCCAATGTGAAAATTTTGAGAAATTTGGGCAAATTGGGGATTTATCAAAAATTGGGGGCTGAATGGCAAATTGAGGAAATTGAGGGCCAATTGGGCAATTTGGATAAAGTGGAGACCAATTTGCAACTTTTGAAAACTTTAGGGTCAATTTTCAATTTTGGGGAAATTGGGGACTAAATGGAAATTTTGGAAAACTAAAAGGCTAATGGGCAATTTTGATAGAACTAAGGACCCAAGAAGGGTAATTAAAAATCATGGGGACGTAATTGAAAAGAAGGGACAAATAAGGACCCAAAGGTAAAAATACAAACTTTAGGGACCAAATTACAATTGAGGCAAAATGTGAGGGCCTGTATGCAAACACCCAAAAAGATGTGGTCCCCTAGTCAAGCCTCCTAATATGGATATTCGTGTCCTATGGGAGTAGACTGCTCGAACGCCGGCTTCCGGGAGCACATTGCAAGGCCAAACTCCGCTGGAGCAACCTATCAAGATTAGCGGGTGAGTGAGAATCGCTATAATGTCTATTTCGGATGGAATGACGGTTCAACATTGAAAATGATTTGTGACTCTACTTAAAATATTTGGGAGCTAATTCCAAGGCTTAGGCCCGATATGAAAGTGGGCCCAAAGTCGATGGACACGGGTATGGACCCATCCAAAACTAGCATGTGATAAGTGATGCTAAAAGATCTAAAGAATAGGAAATTGTGTTTGATACCCGTCGAGCCAAGTCTAAGTTGTTGAGCTTGTTGGGCCAAATCGCTGCTCTGCTGAAGCTAGGTTGTTGAACCTATTGAGTCAATACGTGTGCACCGAAGCCAAGCCAACTGACTATTGCACTAGAGGGCCAAAGATAATGGCAATATCTTAAAAACCTATTGACTGTGCATGCACTGTGACATTCGGGCCATCAAGACACCTAGCATGAGGTAGTGATGGAGCTTAAGGACTGCTAGATGACCTAGGGTGCATAAGGGGGGTAAGTCATTTAGTAGGTCGAGGAGCTTAGGGAGCTTCTTGTGCACTAAGACTAAGGTAGTAGGGGAAAGGAGGTCTCATCCCACAAAGCGGACATGATGAAGTGATCAGGGTTTGAAGGTCGGACTACTGATGTCCACTCAAACCCATGGTAAGGGCAGTGCACCTCTATTAGGGTGAACGGTAAAGGCGCTCCGGTCCACAAGTGGAATGGTCGGGGACCGTTCTGTGAATGTGTGACTCCTCCTATGATAGGAGGGTGGTTGTTGACTGTGTGAAAGAAAAAAAAATCTGAGAAGGAACTACTGATGAAATATCGAACATTTAAAAATGATGAGTTGAACATTTCCTAAAAGATTTTTCCCCCACTTAGTGAGTTGTCGAACTCACCCCCTCCCTCTAAATATTTTCAGGAAGGAACATGACTATGTGAGTCTCTTCATCCCCAGTCCCCATCCCAGATATAAAGATTTAAAGTTTCGGTTTTATTTAATGTTGTCTAGGGAAAACATGACAGGTACTACGCCGGACTCTCTTTGATCTCCTAAAGGAGGCCACCATTGGATAGAAAATGAATTTAGATGAATTTAGAAATTTTTAATTTTGAAAAACTTAGTTTAATTGGGCCTAAACCAGACAGTTTAAGCTTTGAACCCAGTTCGGACCGGTCCAGTTCGGTTCGAAACAGTGTCGTCTTCCTCCTTCAGATGACAACACTATTCACTTGCTGGAAAATCGAGCAGTGCCGAAGAAGATGAAAAGTCTTTGGCCAGGGAGTTTTAGGCAATGAATGACCACCATTAAGGTGCTAATTGGATGGCCATGAAGTCCCCGAGATTCCTATATAAAGAGCCCCTCCTCATTCATCCTCCTCAAACCAGAGCTTCAACTTGGGCATTTTTCTGAGCCAAAGAAGACGTGGTCGGGTTCTTTGGATTTGGGGAGAAGTCATCTACATGCCTGTAGTCTCCATTTGCCCTGAGGGTCACTAGAAAAAAGTCGGCATGATAGAACAGTAAAAGTAATTACGGTGGACCGAAGCTACCCTATTTTGGCCAAGCTAAAAATGGCCAATTCGAGCCCCCCTCAGGCCAATCCAAGCTTTCACAACACCTCCACAACCCTCCTACAGCTGGATTAGAGCGGAAAGGTAAGCCAATTTGGCTTCACTCTATAAATTCCAATCGGTCCTAGAGAGGGAACCGACAGATTTTCACTAACTAAATTCTCCCTCAATTCAACAATAATTGATGCAATTCTTGATTATAGGAGAAATCTCAGGACGAGAGCTATCTATCCAAATCGAAAGCTTGGACCGCTAGACCTCCGACAAAAATTTTTTGAAGCTTTATCTCTCTACATTCAGTTTTCTAGTGAAGCTTTGTTTGAGCTAATTTTGATAACAAATCGTGCAATTGAAATTGCAATTGAATCGTATGAAGGTGTAGGAACTCCAATCTAACTTCAATTTCAACAATTAAACTCATTTGATTGGTCAATTGGATAAATTTCAACTCCCTTGTGATCCAAAAACATTTATAAACCTTGGGAAGGAACCTTAAAACAAAATGGGAGAGAAAACTAGATCGGCTCGGGTGAACCGGTTTATGAACCGAGATGGTTTATGAACCAAAACAAATAGAGAGAGGGCAAACTGGGAAATTTATTTACACAAAGTTACATAAGAAGTCATAAAAGTCATGAAAAAGGACTTTAGTATGAATTGGAGGTAAAAACCAAACCGGTTCTGGTGAACCGGATTGAACCGGTTCTGGTGAACTAGATTGAACCGGTTTGGATTGGTTTGAACCACTATTGAACCGAATGCTAAATTCATTTTTCTAGGTGGCTTAAAAAATTAAAATTTGAGATTTGAGGCCACCATTGGATAGAAAATGAATTTAGATGAATTTAGAAATTTTTAGATTTGAAAAACTCGGTCGAATGAGAGGTGAACTGGTCGATTTAAGCTTTGAACCTGATTCGGAGTGGTCCCATCCGCTGGAGGCTAGTTTGCTCGGTTTTGAAAATCTCAAACAATGGGCCATAGGCCAATTGGCACGAGTAGGAGCTCTTAGTAGTCTTGGAAGCTCGACGTAGCTTCATGCACATGAGAACAATGAGGGTCTGGATGAGGTCTCTGTCCTCATATGTACACGGAGTTTTGTTTATGGGATTGAGGGTAGGATGTAGCATACATCCACTCATTCTCAGGGTAGAAGTGGATGTGCTTCTATCTCGGTGGTTGGTAAAGTCGCTCTGATGCAACAAGTGGGTGCAGTGGATGTACTGCCCTACGAATGTGTGTTCCCTTCATGATGAAGGGCATGTGTTGGTTTATAAACACATCGTGGTAATGAGGAATGGCTTTGAAAACTGAGATTTGAGAATGAAATGTTTTAAAGGAAAATAAGGAGTCTGGAACACTCCAATTCAAACTATTCTTTTTGAAAATCAAGTCTTAAACCCCCATTCATCGAGTTGCCGAACTCACCCCCTCCCTTATACCCCTTTCAAGTAACCATGGGAAAACCTACCCAAGGACATCCAGTTAATTACACCTACAAGTCAAGTGTGGAAAGTTTAAATTTTAGACAATTTTGATTAATGTTATTCCAAGAAAGGTATAAGTTTAAAGGACGCCTTACTCCTCACGGTTTAAAGAAGGGGAAACCCTTTATAAACTAGGAGGGTGGCGGGTTAATCATGGGGATCTAACCAAACCGGGTCGGGGCATGACATAATCATGTCCAGTTAGTGCGATGAGTTGAAAGGTTATTTTGTTAGAAGTCTTGGAAGCTCCACATAGCTTCCTACAAATGAGGTGAGGTTGTGGTTGGGATGAGATATTTGTCCTCATGCAGACATGAGTTGATTTTAGGTTTGAGAGTCGGATGTCATGAACATCCACTCATACCTAGGGTAGAAGTGGACAGGTTTCTATCTAGGTGGTTAGTAAAGTCGCTCTGATGCCACAAGTGGGTAATTGGACAAACTGCCCTGCGAATGTGTGATTTCCATCCTGATGAAGGGCGTGTGTTGATTGTTAAACACACTTGATGTGAAAATAAGGAAAAAGGTTTGAAAAACTAGAATTTGTGAAAAGAATATTCTTAAAGAATATAAGAAGTTTGGCACACTCCGATTAAAGATGTTTAGATTATGAAAACTCTTCCTCAACACCCATTCACTAAGTTATCAAACTCACCCCCTCCCTTTACCACTTTTCAAGTAACCAAGGGAAAACCCACTTAAAGATTTTCCTATAGCTGAACCTGCAAGATCAGTATGTAAGGTTTAATGTATTCAGTATTGACTAATGTTATTCCAAGAAAGATTCAGGTGAAAAGGATGCCTTACTCCTCGTAGTTTAGAGAAGGGGTAAAACCCTTAATAAACTGGGAGAGTGGCGAGTTGCTCATAGGGATCCGACCAAACCGGGTTAGGGCATGATAAATTGAGTGGTATTAGAGCTTGTTTCCTCGAATACATTATCAAGATATATAACATAGTAAATAATAGGAATAATTTTAAAATTTTGAGATGGCTCCCAAGAGAGAAACTAAAAGAATAAGAGTGGTAGTCTCTGACACTGACTAACCACCCCTTCCTATGGAAACTCCCTATGGAGCCCAAACAACCCTACTCAGACTAAGCTCAAAACACTAGAGATTGTACAAGGAGTTCACTCGAGTATTTGGATGTAGTAACCTCGTCCCTAAGGCGGGCACCAACTCTCGAGCTGAACTAGAGGAAATACAATCTCATCCTCCTCCTGTTAACCATCCACCTTAAGTTGACATTCCATGTAAATCTCATCCTTTAGTAATGAGAAAATTGGGGAAAGAATCGGTAAATTGGAATCTTTAAAACGAATTGGTCTACAAGACCGATTGTTAGGGGATGAGCAAATTTGAAAAATTCTAACTCCCATGTGACTCAAAAAGGTTCATAAACTCGGGAAAAGGACCCTAGGATGAAATAATGTGGAAAGACCAAAGCAGTTCAAGAGAATCGGGTCCGAACTAGATAGAACCGGGTTATGAACCAAGTTAATTCATGAATCAAAACCGATAGAGAATGGGTGAACCAAGAAGCTTATGGATTGCTTGTGATTTAAAATCCTTGGGAAGGAACCTTAGATCAATGTGTGAGAGAAAAACTAGATCGGTTTGGGTGAACCGAACCCGAATCGGATTAAACTGGTTTAAGAACCGAGCTGGTTTATGAACCGGAATTGATTAAGAGATGGTAAACCAAGAAGTGCTCAGGTGAAAACTAAACCGGTTCAGGTGAACCGGATCCTAACCGGTTCAGGCCAGTTTGAACCACTATTGAACTGAATCCTAAATTCATTTTTCTAGATAGCTTAAATAATTCAAATTGGAGATTTGAGGCCACTATTGGATAGAGAATGAATTTAGATGAATTTAGAAATTTTTAGATTTGAAAAACTCGATCGAATGAGGGGTGAACTGACCGGTTTAAGCTTTGAACCCGGTTCGAAACAATGTCATCTTCTTCCTCATGATGCCAACACTGTTCACTCGCTGGAAAATCAAAGTAGCACCAATGAAAAAGAAATGTTTCCATATGGTATGTTTTAGGTCTTCAATGCCTGTTATAAAGATGCCAAACAGACGGCCAATGGGTCCCCAAGCTCCCTATATAAAGAGCCCCTCTCTATTCATCCTCTCCACACCTGAAAAGCTCACTCTCTCAATTGCTTAGTTTTCCGGCTCGAATGAGAGCTCTGATATAGGGTCAATTCTGAGCCAAAGAAGGTGAGGTCAAGTTCATTAGAACCGGGGAGAAGTCAGCTACACAGTGCTGACATTCATTCATTCCGAGAGTCACCGGAGAAGCGCCGGCGTTTTCAAATAGTGAAGTAGCTTCGGCGGGCCGCAACTACCCTATTTTGGCCAAGCTGAAATCGGCTAATTCGAGCCCTCCTCAGGCCAAACCAAGCTCTCCCGACACCTCCTTAGCTGTTCCACGGCTGAATTAGGACTGAAAGGTAAGCCAATTCGGCTCCCCTTTACAATTTCTAATTAGTGTTAGAGAGAGGGTCAACCGAATTTCAATGATGAAATTCTAATTCAATTTGATTTTAATTGATGTCATTCTTAATCCTAGGAAGAACCTCTAGAGGAGAGCTACCTGCCCAGATAGAAAGCTTGGACCGTCGTGGACTCACTGGTGAGAAATTGAATCTTTCTCTCTCTACAGTCTATTTTTCGGTGAAGCTCCATTTGAGATGTTCTGACGTTAAAACCTGTGAATCAAAGTTCCTTATAATCGTATGTTGATGTAGAAGCTCAATTTCAACTTCAATTTCAATGAATAGAGGTGTTTGATCGGTCAATTTGATAAAATCAAATTTAGCTGTGTTAAAGAGTTGAAATTGGGGGAAAATTTGGGGATTTTCAAAAATTCTTAGGACCAAAATTTAATTTTCTAAAATTGAGGGTCAATTGTTCATGATAAGAATATTAGAGGGCTAATTGAGAAATTTTAGAATTTTTGGGGCAAAATTCACCATTTTTGAAAAGGAAGGAGAAAACGATAATTTTGTGAAAATTGAGGGACGAAATTAAAAATTTGGTAAATTAAACCCCTTTTTTGTGGAATTTAATAAATTGAGGTCCTAAGATAAATTTTAAAAGTTTTAGGACTCAATTTGGAGAAAAACCTGGCAAGAAGGACTTAAAGTTAAAGAAAAATAACTTTAGGGACCTAATTACAAATATATATAAAGTTTGGTTTTCTTATTCATTGGAATGAATGAGGGCTTTTAGGCCCAAGGATAATGAACAACTATGTTTATTTCGTGTAGGAGAACGAGACATCGGGAACGCAAGTTGAGGTCCAGCGTGCAAGGGATGGAACTAGACTAAGTGGAATTTCACTACACGATCGGGTGAGTGGGATTTTATATCATACCCGATTGGGGATGATAAGCACATCGAAATAAAAACCCACTACTAAGTGGTATTTTAAACATCACAACTTATAGTAGTGATGTGAAAACCATGCAAAAAAAACTACTAACCGGTGGTATGTAGATCATACCCAGTTGGTATTATGAACTTTCTCGAAGGAAGTTGAAAACTTGTTCATCAGTTATACGGAGATGTCCTTATATTGGGTCGGTATAATGGACAGTGAAAACATATTTTTTTTGGAAGTGTTCTCCCCTGATTATGTGACAATGCTTAAACAATTTGGGAGACCTTCCCAACGGGAGCTCGAATAGCTCTTATAGGTCAGGGGCCTCGGTTTTGGAACTTGGGGGCAAATGTGCCCGATTTTTGAAAAACTCGAACAATGGGCCATAGGCCAATGGGCATGAGTAGGAGCTCGTAAATGAACATAATATATGTGCCATAAAACTTTAATAAGAGAATTGTATGGTCAGGGTACCATGGCTGGTCCGACACTCTCAGTTAACTAGTAGCAGTGCTACATGACTTGTCTCCGGACTAGTCAAGACAAACAGCTGCAGGTTGAGTTGAAAGTTGGGACCGTTGGACTAGTGACACCACAGATTACATGGCATAATAAGAAAACATTGTTCGTGTATGCACTATGAGTATAGGATCATCAAGATGTCCATGAGGGGTAGTGATGCATCCTAAGGGCCATGGACGACCCGGTGAGTATATGGGCAGTTCGTCGTTGCAGGTGACCGTGCGAAATTTGGAGTAGCACTAAGCACATGAGACCGGGCTGGAGACAGGATAAGGTCTCTATCCTCATATGGACACGAAGAATTGATTTTGGGATTGAGGGTCGGATTTCAAGTACATCCACTTATTCTCAGGATGGAAGTGGTCGTACTTCCATCTAGGTGGCTGGTAAAGTCACTCCAAAGCCAAAAGTGGGTTCAGCAGTCGTGCTGGCCTACGAATGTGTGTAACCTTCATTATGAAGGATTGTTTGTTGGGTGATGACACACAGTGATAATAAGAAATGGTGGAAAAACCTGAATTTTTAAATGAAGGGATTTTTCAAAAGTGAGGAGTCTAGCACACTTCAATATAAATATTTTTCTTTAAAGTCAAAAGATTTGAAACTCATTCACTGAGTAGTCGTACTCACGCCCTCCCTTATACTCCTTTCAGGTAGTCCCAGAAAGCCTGTCCTTAAAGACCTGTGAATTTAAACTCCTGTAAGACATGTATGATTATATTAAATTTCTATGCAGTTTTGATTTATGTTATTCCTAGAAAAAGGTGCAAAGAACGTCTTACTCTTTATAGTTTAGAAAAGGGGAAACCCTTTAATAAACCGGGAGAGTGGCGAGTTGTTCACGGGGATCGAACCAAGCCAAGTCGGGGCGTGACATTCCCAAATATATCAAGACTCTCCATCAACTAGGGTGTAAGCCTTTCCTCATAGAGAAAGATGCTCAAGCCACAATGGACTGGTTAGCTAGCATCCAAAAGCTGATGGGGATAGTCAGGATATTGCCAGAGGACATGGTGAACCTGACATAACTTTTCATAGAGGGTAGTGCCAAAAGATAGTTGGATAATGTCCAGAGCCTACATACCTCGACACCAATCTAGGAACAATTTGAGGAGAGGTACGCAAAGAAGTACCTAGCTCCTCATCTAATTAATGAGAAGAAGCAGGATTTCCTCTGACTCAGACAAGGACTTAACTCTATATCGGAGTATGAAACCAAGTTGAATGAGTTAAGACCCTTTGCTCCTGACTTGGTTGGACCGACAAATATATGTCCGAGATTCGTGGACGGTCTCAATATGGACATAAAAGACTGTATGGGAGTACTTTGATGCCCACAGATCTAGTAGCAGTGATCAGTATAGCTCATGAGTGTGAGCAGCTGGTGCAAACCTGACACCGCCAAATGGAACAAGCAACCCGAAAGGAGGACAAGGCTCAAAGCCGTCATGGAGGACAGAAGGAGAAAAATGTCCCAAGATGGGGAAACAAGGTGGGTTTCCAAAAGAGAAAGGACGTACCACCACCAAGAGTGATCCCCACCCTACCCCAAGAGTGGTAGGTTTCCCTTAGTTACTTGAAAAGGGATATAAGGGAGGGGATGAGTTCAATAACTCAGTGAATGGGTTTTTAAAGTTTGACTTTTAGGCAGTGTTTGAATCGGATGTGCCATACCCTTATTTTCTTTTAAAATAATTCATCCTTAAAATCTCGTTTTCATAGTCATTACTCAATCCTTAATCATAACCGGTGTATTTATCAAACCAATACATGCCATTCATCATGAAGGGAACACACATTCACAGGGCAGCACGTCCACTGCACCCACTTGTTGCGTCAAAGTGACTTTATCGGCCACCTAGATAGAAGCACCTCCACTTCTACCCTAAAAATGAGTGGATGTATGTGACATCCAACCCTTAATCTCGTAATGAAAACTCTGTATCCGTCTGAGGACAGAGACCTCATCCCGACCCCACCCCGGTCTCATGCGCATGAAGCTATGTCAAGCTTCTCTGATTGTTGGCACGACAAACTGCCCTTATCTCCACCATGTCATCCAGTAGCCCCTAGGATGCATCACTACTCCTCTTGGGCATCTTGAAGGTCCTGTACCTCAGTGCATGCACAAAACAACAGTTTTCCACATAAGCCATTTAATCTGTGGTGCCACTGGTCCAACGGCCTCGACCCTTAACTTGACCTGCAGCTGTTTGTCTTGATTGATCCGTCCACCTATCATGTCTCACTACCGCCAGTCTATTGAGTGTGTCAGTCGTGTCTTGGTACTATGGCCAAACAAGTCATTCATTTTAATTTTTTATGGCTTAATCTCATGTTTGTTTATGAGCTCCTGCTAGTGCCAACTAGCCTTGGGCCCACTGTACGAGATTTTCAAAATATGGCATATTAGCCCCTAGTTCCAAAACCGATGCGTCCGGCCTATCTGAGCTATTCGAGCTCCCATTAAAAAGGTCTCTCAAAATGTTTAAGTAATCGCACACAGTTAGGGGAGAGCACTTATGACGAAAACATCTTTTAATTTGTCCATCATACCAACCGTGTGTGAGGACATCTCCGCTTATAACCAATAAGCGGGTTTTCTACTTCCTTTTAGGAAGTTAATCATACCAATCGGGTAAGATCTACTTACAACTAGTAAGTAGTTTTTTTCGTGAAATTTCCACATCACTCATCTTAGGTGTGATGGCTAAAATACCACTTAGTAGTGGGTTTTCATTTCCGATGTACTTATCATCCCATCCAGGTATGATATAAAATTCCACTCACCCGATCACACAATGATTTCCTCTTAATCGGTTTTTTGTCTTCACGCGAGCTTATCCTTGTTTGCATTCCAAGTACATCATGTTCCTACACGATATGAACATCCTTGTTCATTATCTCATGGCCTAATAGCCTTCATTCATCATGAATGGGTGAAATACTCAAACTTTTCCATTAATTGAAATTAGGTCTCTAAAGTTCTTTTTCTTTAACTTTATGTCCCTAATGCTGATTTTCCCCCAAATTGAGTCCCAAAACTTCTAAGATTCACCTTGGGACCTCAATTTATTCAAAATCACAAAAAGGGGATGAAGTTTCCCAAATTTCCAATTTGGTCCCTAATTTTTCCAAAATTACCATTTTGCCCCTACTTTACAAAAATGGTATGTTTTGACCCAAAAAATCCAAAAATTGCTCAATTGGTCCTCCAACATCTTTATCATACCCAATTGGCCCTTAATTTTATGAAATTGCACTTTTGTCCCTCAAATTTTTGAAATCCCCAAATTTTCCCCACTTTCAACCTTTTAACTCAGCCAAATTTGATTTAATCAAATTGACGAATCAAATGAGTTTAATTGTTAAAATTGAAGTTATATTGGAGTTCCTAAACCTTCATGCGATTCAATTGCACTTTGAATCGCACTATTTGGTCTCGGAATGTGCTCAAATGTAGTTTCACCAAAAAAACTGAACATAGAGATAGAAAGCTTCGAAAGCTTACCGTTGGAGGTGCGGGTTCCGAGCTTTCGATCTAAGAAGATAGCTCTCATCTTGAGGTTACTCCTAGGATCAAGAATCACATCAATTGATACCAAATTGAGGGAGAATTTAATCAATGAAAATTTGTCGATTCTCTCTCTAGCACCGATCAGAATTTACAGAGGGAAGCCAAATTGACTTACCTTGCCGCTCTAATTCAATTATATGAGGGTTGTAGAGGTGTCGGGAGAGCTTGGTTTGGCCTGGGAATGCTCAAATTGACCGTCTTCAGCTTGGCCAAAACTGACAGCTTTGGTCTGCCGGAGCTGGTTCATTGTTTTATCACACTAACATTTCTCATGTGACCCTCGGAGCAAATGGAGTCTACAGGCATGTAGCTGACCTCTACCCGAATCCAAAGAACCCGACCATGCCATCTTTCACTCAGAAAAATGCCCAAGTCAGAGCTTTGGTTCTAGCTTCACCAGAAAATGGAGTAGGAAGAGAGAGGAGTTTTCACGTGTGAGGAGGATGAATAAGGAGGGGCTCTTTATAGAGAATAGTGCTGTCCTTTTGTCACGCCCCGACCCGGTTTCGTCGAATCCCCGTGAACAACCCGCCACTCTCCCGATTTATTAAAGGGTTTCCCCTTATTATAATCCATAAAGAGTAAGGCATTCTTTAAACTTGCACCATTTCCTGGAATAGCATAATCAAAACTGCATGAAATTTTAAACTTTACATACCTATCTTACAGGCATCTTAGTTGATGGTCTTTCAAGGTAGGCTTTCCGGGATTTCCTAAAAGGGATATAAGGGAGGGGGTGAGTACGACTACTTAGTCAATGGGTTTTCAAAGGTCTACTTTTAACTTTTAAGAAAAACATTTATATGTAGTGTGTCAGACTCCTTTCTTTTCAAAAAAATCCCTTTCATTTAAAAATTTGGGTTTTTCCATTATTTCTTAGTTATCGATGTGTCATCACCCAACACACATCCTTCATCATGAAGGTTACACACATTCGCAAGTTAGTATCACTACTGAACCCGCTAGTGGCTTCGGAGCGACTTTTCTTGCCACCCGGATAGAAGTACGACCGCTTCTACCCTGGGAATGAGTGGATGTACGCGACATCCGACCCACAATCCCGAAATCACTTCTTCATGTCTGTATGAGGACAGAGACCTCATCCTATCCCCACCCCAGTCTCATGCGCTTGGTGCTACTCCAGATTTGGCACAAACACCTGGAACGACGAACTGCCCTTATAGCCACCAGGTCGTCCGGTGCCCTTAGGACGCATCACTACCCCTCATGGGCGTCTTGATGATCTCGTACACATAGTGCATGCACAAACAATGTTTTCTCATATTGCCATGTAATCTGTGGTGCCATTGGTCTAATGGCCTCGACTCTCAACTCAACCCCAGTTGTTTGTCTTGACTGGTCCGTCGACCTGTCATGTCGCACTGCTGCTAGTTGACTAAGCATGTCGGTCCTATCTTGGTACCATGGCCAAACAATTCACTTATTAAGTTTTATAACACATATGTCATGTTCGTTTATGAGCTCCTACTCGTGCCAATTGGCCTTGGGCCCACTGTATGAGATTTTCAAAATTGGGCATTTAGCCCCCAAGTTCCAAAACCGAGGCCCCCGACCTATCAAAGCTATTCGAGCTCCCGTCGAGAAGGTCTCCCAAATTGTTTAAGCATTGGCACACAGTCAGGGGAGAGCACTTCTGACAAAACTAGGTTTTTACTATCCATCATACCGACCGGTATAAGGACATCTCCGTTTATAACCGATGAACGGGTTTTCAACTTCCTTCGAGGAAGTCTCATCATACCAACCGGGTATGATCTACGTACAATCCATAAGTAGTTTTTTCGCAAAACTTTGACATCACTTTCTCTAAGTAGTGATGATTAAAAATACCACTAAGTAGTGGGTTTTTATTCTGAGGTACTTATCATCCCCAACCGGGTATGATATAAAATTCCCACTCACAACCGGTAAGTGTTTTTTATCTTTAAGTTGTGCTCAACATCCCAACCGGGTATGATGTTAGTAAACCCACTCACTACCGATAAGTGATTTTTAACTTTAAGATGTGCTCATCATCCTAACCGGGTATGATGTTAGTAAACCTACTCACAACCAGTAAGTTGTTTTTAACTTTAAGTTGTGCTCATCATCCCAACCGGGTATGATGTTAGTAAACCCACTAACCCGTTAATGCCGTAAATTCCACTAGACTGGTTCTTTGTATTCACGCGAGCTTGTCCTTGCTGGCGTTCCCGGTATTTCGCGTTCCTACATGATATGAACAACCTTGTTCATTATTACTCGGCATAACAGCCTTCATTCATTTCCAATGAATGAGAAAATCCAAACTTTTACTTATTTGCAATTAGGTCCCTAAAAGTTATTTCTTTTTAATTTTGAGTCACTAATGTCGGTTTTTCCTCAAATTGAGTCTCGTAACTTTTAAAATTTATCCTGGGACCTCAATTTACTCAATTTCACCAAAAAGGGGTTTAATTTCCCAAATTTCCAATTTGGTTCCCCAATTTTTCCAAAATTACCATTTTGCCCTTCTTTTATAAAAATGGTAAGTTTTGCCCCAAAAATTCCAAAATTCCTCAATTGGTCCTCCAACATTATTTTCATGCCCAATTGACCCTCAATTTCATAAAATTGTATTTTGTCCCTTCAAATTTCGAAAATCCCCAAAATTTTCCCCCAATTTCAACTCTTCAACACTACCGAATTTGATTTCATCAAATTGACCGATCAAATACTTCTAATTATTGAAATTAGAGTTGAAATTGAGTTCTTGCATGTTCATACAATTCTAAGAAACTTTTAATCATGGATTTTAATGCCGGAACGATCTCAAACGAAGCTTCGCCAGAAAATAGACTGTAGAGAGAGAAAGCTTCGATTACTCACCGGTGAAGGCACAGCGGTCCGAGCTTTCGATCTGGCAAATAGGTCTCATCCTTAGGTTCATCCTAGAATCGAGAATTGCATCAATTGATGCAGAATTGGATTAGAATTTCGTCATTGAAATTTGGTCAACTCTCTCTCTAGCACCGATTGAAAATTGTAAAGGGGAGCCGAATGGGCTTACCTTTCGGTCCTAATTTGGCCGTGGAAAGGCTGAGGAAGTGTTGGGAGGGCTTGGTTTAGCCTGAGGAGGGCTTGAAATGGCCGATTTCAGCTTGGCCAAAATAGGGCAGCTTCTGTCCGCCGAAGTTACTTCATTATTCTATCATGTCGGCGCTTCTCCAACGATTCTTGGATTGACTGGAGTTTGCTATCAGATAGTTGTCTTCTCCCCGGTACTAAAGAGCCCGACCTTTGTTCAAGTTGAAGCTCTAGTTCGAGCTTTACCGGGAAATGGAGCAGTAGAGAGAGAGAGAGAAGTGTTCAGGTGTGAGGAGAATGAAATGGGGATGACCTCTTTATATAGGCGTAAAACCCGTGTATTAAATGGATGAGATTTATTATTAGTATTAATATTGCCATAAATTATTGGTATTAATTCCAATAAATTAATTTCGGTATTAATTCCAATAATTTAATTTCGGTATTAATTCCAATAATTTAATTTCAGTATTAAATTATTTATATTAATTTCTATAATTTAATTTAGGTATTAAATTATTGGTATTAATTACAATAATTAAATATATATTAATTTATGGTTATTTATGATAAGGCATACATAAAAATTTTTTACTGAAATTTCGGGTTATAAAAAAATTCATACTTCTCAAGAGGTCACCCATCCTCACACTACTCTCAAGCAAGCACACTTAATTTCAAAGTTCTTATTTAATCTTGTTCACCTAAACCAATTTGGTTTTTGTCTTCTAAATTTTCTTAAATTTATTTTCCAAGGTTTAATGAACCCTTTAAATCACCCGGAAGTTGTAAATTTCCATATTACGTGTTCTCAAATGTAACCCAGCTCGGTTTTCTTACTCGGTTTGACCGGTTCTTTTCCCAGTTTTCCTTAACTCAAAAGTGCGGGGTTTACACCTTTGAAGGAAGAAGACGACACTATTCCGAACTAGACTGGACCAGTTCGAACCGTGTTCAAAGATTAAACTGGTCGGTTCAGGCCTGATTCGACCGACTTTATCAAAATAAAAAATTTCTAAATTCATCTAAATTTATTCTCTATCCAATGGTGGCCTCAATTCTCCAATTTGAATTTTGTAAGCCACCTAGAAAAATTAATTTAGAAATTAGTTCAATAGTGGTTCAGAATGGTTCAATCTGGTTCAGGTCCAATTCACCTTTCTTAGTTTGGTTTTCACCTCCAATTCAACATAAAGTCCTTTCTCATGACTTTTGTTAGGTTACTCAGGATCCATAAATTTCCCAGTTTACCCTTTCTCTAACGATTGGGATACACGAACCGTTTCGCTTATCTCACCTGGGTTGACCAATTCTTTCCCTAGTTTCCTTATCCTAAAGGAGCAGGGTTTATAACTCTCCCCTCCTTTTAGGTGTTTTATCCCCAAAACTTAATCATCATTTTTCAATCTAGGTTAAAATTCCCTTAATGTCAACTTGGACATGTTAATACTTTGGTCATTCTTTCACTTACCCCACTTTAGTTCACACACGCAAGGAATTTCTTTTCGTTTACATTATTTACTCCTACCATGGAGTTTTTCATAACTAGTATGTCTTGCCCATGAATCCAAAGGTATATCCCTAGGTTCAAAACTCCCTTTACTTAAGTCAAAATTCTTCCTTTTGAGGTTCTCAATCAAGATTTCAGGATTAGGAGATTCAAGATGCCCAATCGTTGCTTTGTCTAATTATTCTCTTCATCATTGAAACCCTTAGATCGACATTCTTTCGAGCATTACTTGTTTTCACAAGTTTCAAATTAAAATGTAGGTGCATAGGATAGGTAATGGATGACTATCCGAAACCAGATGGATTTAGGGTAATACCTTCTGAGAAACATATCGACTACCAAAAATCCAAAGCCATGGAAGGCAGGAAGGACCGAAGGTAGGTGTAAACCACGTCCTTTAGTAATGAGAAAACCGGAGAATGAACCGGTCAATTTGAATCCTTAAACCGAATTGGTCTAAAACCCTATTGTTAGGGGCTGAGCAAATTTGAAAAATTTTAACTCCCATGTGACTCAAAAAGGTTTATAAACTTGGGCAAAAGAACCCTAGGATGGAATGAGGAAGAAAGATCGAAGCAGTTCATGAGAATAGGGTCTGAACCGGATAGAACCGGTTTATGAACCGAGTTGATTCATTGAACCGAAACCGATAGAGAATGGGTAAACCAAGACGCTTATGGATCCCTTGTGACACAAAGAGGTTTATAATCCTTGGGAAAGGAGCTTAGAACAATGTGGGAGAGAAAAACTAGATCGGTTTGTGTGAACCGGACCCGAATAGAATTAAACTAGTTTAAAAACCAAGCTGGTTTATAAACCAAAATCAATTAAGAGATGGTAAACCGGGAATTTTAAGTACCCTAAGTGATCCAAGGAGTCACAATAGTCATGGAAATGGACTTGTGTAGGAATTGGGGATGAAAACCAAATCGGTTCAAGTGAACCGGATCCGAACTGGTTCGAACCACTATTGAACCAGATCCTAAATTCATTTTTCTAGGTGGCTTAAATAATTCAAATTTGAGATTTGAGGGAATGATTGGATAGAAAATGAATTTAGATGAATTTAGAAATTTTTAGATTTGAAAAACTCGGTCGAATGAGAGGTGAACCGGCCGATTTAAGCTTTGAACCCAGTTCGGACTGGTCCCATCCGGTTCGAAGCAGTGTCATCTTCTTCCTTAGGATGACAGCACTGTTCACTCACCAAAAAATTGAAGTAGTGCCAATGAAAAAGAAACGTTTCCGTTCTGTACATTTCAGGTATTTAGTGCCTGTCATAAAGGTGCCAAACGAATGGCCAACAGGTCCCCGAGCTCCCTATATAAAGAGCCCCTCTCCATTCATCCTCTCCACACATGAAAAGCTCACTCACTCTCAGTTGCTTAGTTTTGCGGTGAAGCTCAAACCAAAGCTGCAATATAGGGTCAATTCTGAGCCAAATAATGCAAGGTCGGGTTCATTAGAACCAGGGGGAAGTCAGCTACACGGTGGTGACATCCGTTCATTCCGAGAGTCGCCGGAGAAGCACCAACGTGATCAAACAGTGAAGCAGCTCTGGTGGGCTGGAGCTGCCCTATTTCGACCGAGCTGAAATTGGCCAATTTGAGCCCTCCTTAGGCCAACCAAACTCTCTTGACACCTCCTCAGCCCTTCCACGGATGAATTAGGACCGAAGGGTAAGCCAATCAGTGTTAGAGAGAGAGTCAGCCAAATTTCAATGATGAAATTCTAATCCAATTCGACATCAATTGATGTCATTCTTGATCCTAAGAGGAAGCTCTGGAGGAGAGCTACCTGCCCAGACAGAAAGCTCAGACTGTCGCGCCCTCATCTGTGAGAAATAGATGCTTTCTTTCTTTACAGTCCGTTTTTCGGCGAAGCTCCATTTGAGCTCGTTCCAGCATTAACACAAGACAAGTAAATGAGGAAAGTAGTAGGGATGAGATAGATAACAAACTGACCCTCGTAGGAATTATGGATTTAAACCTAGGCGAAGAAGAGGGAAGTGAAAAGGCTAAATGTTGGAAAAGAAGGATGAAGTAAATCCTTAAAAGAAATTTTTTCCAAAAATAGAATGGGGACCATACTCAAGCCATGAAAAGGATTAAGTAGGCCTCGCATAAAGAGGTCTTGAAACAAATTATGTCTGAACCCTTCTCAAGGAAGAAAACTTGTGCGGGATACATGTAGAATTAAGGAAATGGTACAAGGACGTACCACTAGATTTCTTAGGAAGGGTACATGGGAAGGATGACATCAAAGAATGTCATTTAATGTTTAGATACTTCCAAAGGATGAATGAAATAGGAATTCTAAGAGAAAGGGAAAGAATCCTACCAATGAAGGAACCCCAGAAAGGCATACGTATCCCAACTAAGAGGTAATGGAACCAACAGAAGTGAAAAGAAAGATAATCTCACCAATGAAATGTTGGTTGAGATGGAAAGATCAAGTACTAAGGAAAAGTAGTCATGATGGCCCAAGAAGTAAATTAAACCCAAGGAATGGGTAAATAGGATGGTAGCATCAAAAGATGTTGTAACAAGTAGGAACGGGTGGACTACAATAATATGGGAATAAAGGAAAGAACGTGTGAGAAAACCTTGGAGATGTAAGCCCTCAATTAAGAAGTGAATTAGGGAAATGACCACTGATATCAGGACAGGCCGTGGTCCATGCTCACTTAATGGAGCCTAAAGAGGGGACGGATAGGCAAAGTGTGGGGTACATGAAATTAGACCAATAATCCAGAATTGCTCAGATAATGAATAAGAGATGGAATGGAATTTTAAGATAAGTAAAATTCAAAGTAGGCAAATACTTCAATATAGAAGGAGGTGTAAGGAAATTGAGGGAGAAACCTTCAAGGAATGGTAAGAAGGTTGAACATATAGCTCCTAAGGTTAAAATCTCTATTTTGAGGGACATAGTAGAGAATGAAATTGTAAGAAGGGAACTCCCCAAACAAAGCAATCAACACATAGATAAAAAAGGGATCAACTCAAAATAATGAATCGTGAAATGGACACGAGCAAGTAAGAGTGGATTAAGGAAGAGGAAAGTCCTTGAGTAAAGGACTCCACTAGGGAAGAGGAAGGACCTAAGAAGGGAAGAATCACAGCATGTCGGTGAATCATCTGGACACCCAATAATTAGAACTGGAAAGACCCAAGAAGAAAGTTATGAAAGGATGAGTGGGTAAGGAAAACTGACACGGTTATGTAAGTTTATTGGATAACGGTAAGGGTAGTCGAGGAATACTACCAAATGAAAAGAGGGATGAAGTTATATGATCCCTTAAAGGTTGGAAAGCTAAGAACGAACCTCAAGGAGGGGTTCTAGAAATCTAATGGACAAAGACATGTTATAGAAAATGTCATGCTGTAAGGGGTATGTAAGCCTAATAGTCCCGAGGAAAATATGACTAAAAGTAAGGAAGAGTCAGTTAGTAGGCATGACAAGGTCAAAAATAAAATTTGGATCGAAGTTGTAATAAACAACAGATGAATAGTTGAAATAGGACAAAAAGGTGATAACAAAGAAACCCATGAAGATACCTCAAGAAGAGAACTATCTTCCACGATAGAGAGATCAGACCGCCGCACCCCCGATAGACCACGAGGGACCGGAACACCAGCAAGGATAAGCTGGTGTGAAAGCAGAAACCAACTGGAGAAAGATACACTTTAGTTATCAATTGAGTGGGCTTACTAACTTCATACCCAGTTGGGGTGATGAGCATAGTCTAAAGTTAAAAACCACTTACCAATTGTGAGTGGGTTTATTTACATCATACCCGGTTGGGATGATAAGCACATAGGAAATGAAAAACCACTTGTATGTTGGATTTTAACATCACACTTGGTTGGAGTGATGTGAGAACTAAGTGGAAAAACTATTTCCCGGTTGTAAGTAGGTAGATCATACCTAGAAGGAAGGAGAAAACCCGCCTACTGGTTGTAAGTGGAGATGTCATCACACCCGATTAGTGTGATGAGTTGAAAGGTTATTTTTGTTAGAAGTGTTCTCCCCTGACTATGTACCAATACTTAAAATTTTTGGAAGACCATCTTGACGAGAGCTAGAATAGCTCAGATAGGCCAGAGGCCTCAGTTTTGAAACTTTTGGGCTAAAATGCTCGATTTTGGAAAATCACTTACAGTGGGCCCAAGGCCAGTTGGCACGAGCAAGAGCTCGTAAATAAACATGATGTATAAGCCATGAAAATTCCTAATAAATGGATTATGTAATTTTTCCTTGGTAACAAGACTGGACCAACATAATTGATGAGTTAGCGGTAGTGCATTAAGACCAGGTCGATGGACCGATCTAAACAAACAGCTGCATGCCGAGTTGAGGGTTGAGCTCGTTGGAAGAGTGGCACCAAAGATAAATGGATTTGTGGAAAACTATTATTTGTGCATGGACTTGAGTTTCGGGACCATTAAGATGCCCAAGAGGGGTAGTGATAAGTGTTAAGGGCTACTAGACGACATGGTGGAGATAAGGGCTATTTGTCGTGCCAATAGTCTGGGAAGCTCGTAGTAGCTTCATGTGCATGAGACTAGGGTGGGGTCAGAATGATGTCTTCATCCTCATATGAACATGAAGTATTTTGGGTCTAAGGGTAGAAAGTTTGGGACGTTCACTCAGACTCTGGGTAGAAGTCAGGGACTTCTATCAGGGTGGATGGTAAAGATGCTCCGATCCACAAGTGGGTGCAGTCGTCATAACTGCATCTCGGGAATGTGTGTACCCTTCCTAATGAAGGGCGTGTGTTTGTTTGTTAAACGCCTCCCGAGGCAAGGGGATGGGCTAAGAAAGCTAAACACACCTAATATGAAAATGGGAAAAATGTTTCGAGACTTGAGAATCCTTGGAAAATGAATGGTAAACCTTGGGAAAAGGTTTTGGAAAGGAAATTAAATTTGAGGAAAACCCTTTTAAAAGAAAATGTTACCCTTAGCAATGTAAAGGTTTTGAAAACCAAAATTTAGAAATATATCTTTTTAAAGGAAATGATAACTTTGGCATGGTTTGGATAAACTAAGGTTATTTTGAAAACCCACTCCCAGCATTCGCTCACTGAGTTGTAGAACGTATCCCCTCCCTTTTACCCATTTCATGTATTCAATGGAAAACCAAACTTAAAGACCTCTTTGTATGAGAATTGTAAAGACAAGTATGTTTGTTTTAAAGATTTTCAATTTTGTATAATGTTATTCTAGGAAATATAGGAAAAAGGATGCCTTACTCTTCGTTGTTTAGAAAAGGGTGAAACCCTTAATAAACCAAAGGGAGTGGTCGGTTGCTTATGGGGATCTAACCAAACCAGGTCGGGGCGTGACACTATGTATCTCGGTTGGATTGGTGGGTTCTCCTTTACTCTATTTTTAGACACTATACACCCCACAAAGCCCACTTTTTGAAGCCAGAATTCACAGTTAGAGAACTTCGCATATAACTTGTTTTCTCACAAGGTACTCAGGGTTATCTCTAGTTGTGTCTGGTGCTCCTCTTCATTTTAGGAGTATATGAGGATATCGTCCATAAACACGATCACAAACTTGTCCAAGTATGCCAGGAACATCCAGTTCATCAGTTCCATGAATGTCGCAGATGATTTTGTCAGTCCAAAGGGCATCACTTTGAACTCGTAATGCCTATATCGCGATTGAAAGGTAGTTTTCTATTTATCCTCTTTCCAGATTTTCAGTTAGTGATATCCGACCGCAGATCGATTTTGGAGAAGTAGGCTGCCCCTCTTAGCTTATCAAAGAAGTCATATATCTTGGGGAGAGGGTACTTATTCTTAATTATTACCTGGTTCAATTTCCAGTAATCGATATAGAGTCTCACACTTCCATCTTTCTTCTTGATGAACAACACTGGTACACCCCATGGGGACTGGCTTGGGCGTATAAACCCTTTCTCTAAGAGTTCGTCTAGCTATTCATTCAACTCCTTTAGTTTTGTGG
This sequence comes from Trapa bicornis, assembly GCA_030064425.1. Classification (NCBI taxonomy): domain Eukaryota; kingdom Viridiplantae; phylum Streptophyta; class Magnoliopsida; order Myrtales; family Lythraceae; genus Trapa; species Trapa bicornis. Next base: position 13,513,998 of record CM057753.1, on the reverse strand, counting down.
GTGCCATTAACTAGGGTGCTTGGGATATGGGTGGGTTCCTGGTACCACTTCGATCACGAACTCTAGTCAACGATTCAGGGGTAGGTCGAGTAGTTCTTCTAGGAAAACGTCGGGGTAACAGTTGACTATTGAAATTTCTTCTAGTCCCTTCTCCAGCAAATCCTGGCAAGTGATATGTGCGAGGAACACCTTACATACTTTTCATAGTATGTCATGTGCTTCTATACAGGATATCAGGTGTATTTTGGTTCTTCCCATGTCCCCTTCGAATACAGCCTCTTCCTTCCTAGGAGTAAGGAAGGTTATCCACTTATTTCCACAGTCTACTTGGGCTTGACCCGTGCTTAGCTAGTCCATTCCTAAGATGACTTCAACTTCTTGTAGCGAAAGAGGAATGAGGTCAGCTTCTAGGGTGGTCTTTCCTATTCGTACTTCACAGGCATTAATGTACGCATGTTGCTCCAGTGTCTCGCCTAGGGGTGTGAGGATGTGAAGGGGTGGCAGGAGAGGGGAGGTTTCCTTTAGGAGTTTCGGGACTAGGGCTTCCTTATTGAAAGATTGTTCTGCCCTGAATCAAAGAGGGTGTATCTTTCCTTTTCGAACACTTGGATAAAACTTGAGTAGGAATTAACGAAACATTTAAGGCAATGTATTTTAATAAATTGAAAGGGGACTACAAGATTCTGAACTACAAACTCAATTTATGAGGAGGGTTGGGAAGTACCAGCCACCATGTTATCATCCTTTTGGGCTTCTACTGGGGTCAGTTTGTAGACCCTGGCTAGGACTCTTGTGGGTACTTCCCTTCCCCCCTTAGGTGCCCTCTGATTTTTGGGTAGTGGCGGAGCATTTTGCGGGGCATTTTCCCATGCCCTAGAGCAATTCCTGATGTAGTGCATGGGCTACCCTCACCCGTAGCATGTTATACATGCCCCTTCATGGTTTTTTTGGCACGGAGGGCAGTAGGGACCTCTCCTCGAAGGGGGTGCATCCATCTCCCTGTGGCCACGATGGCTCTCCTCCCTATATGGGAATCTTGGATGGTTCCTCCATCGAGGTCAGTCTTATTCTCTCGGGCCTCCTCTATTGCTTTGCCCCATGTCCTCCCTTCGCCCACTCATCCTCATCCGGCGGTGCCTTGTTTGGACCAACCGTTCACATTCATGCACCATGCCCACTAAGGCAGCTAGGTCAGTGGGGTGTCCCAAAATCGCCCATTCAATCTCTTATATCCATATTGAGACTGTCAATGAACTTTTGGTAGAGGTCGGTCGATCCTGTTAGGTCAGGGGTGAAGGGTCTCAGCTCATTGAATTTGGTCTCATATTTTGAGATTGTGCGCACTCCCTAGCGGAGTTCGAAAAACTCCACCTCCTTCTTGTTGATGAGGTAGGGAGCCAGGTACTCTTTCAAACTCTTCCCAGGTAGGTGTGGTCGAGAAGAGGCTTCTTGCATTATCCCACCATCTCTTTACGTTGGACTCCAGAAAGAATTCTGCCCGTAGAAGGGCTTACATGCTAGTTGTCGGAGAGTCTTTAGGTATCTGGGGATATGGAAGAGGGCTGGAATAGGTGCGAAAAGGGGTTGGGATTGGACCTCCTTCTCATGGGTTTGAGACTCGGAGTCCAGGTGAGGTTTTTTTGCTAAGGTGGGGTTCCACGAACACCCTGGTGAACTTCTCATATAGTCTTTGGTGTTTGGAGCTCATGCCCTATGGGGTTGAGTGTGCTCCCGAGAATTCTGCCTTCGGAGGGGGTTTCTGGAGGAATCGGCAGTTGCCACCCTTGTTCACTTGACTCGTAGTTTGGGTGTCGTAACTGGGTTAAATTTTTTTTATTTAATTAGTATTTATGTTATGAAGTCTTCATAATGTATCCAGGAAAAAAACTAGCTCTAATACCACCCAAGTTGTCACACCCTAACCTGGTTTGGCCGAGGTTCTGTGAACAACACACCACTCTCCGGAACCTCGAAGAGGGACTACTCAAAAGGATCAAGAGAGTCAAGCATATTACCTGTCATGTTTTCCTTGGATAACATTAAATAAAATTGAAACTTTAAAATTTGTGTACCTGGGAGGAAAAGTCGGTGTAGTTGCGTTCCTTCCTGGAAATGCTTAGAGGGAGGGGGTGAGTTCGACAATTTAGTAAGTGGGAAAAAATATTTTAGGAATGTTCTATTCAACAATTTTAATTGTTTAATATTTCAATAGTTTCTTCTTGGATTTCTCAAATCAACAACCACCCTCATATCATAGGAGGGATCACATGTTCGTAGAACGGTCCTCGGCCGTGCCATTTGTGGACCGAAGCGCCTTTACCATCCACCCTGATAAAGGTGCACTACCTCTACCCCGAGTTTGAGTAGACATCAATAGTCCGACACTCAAACCCTGATAACTTCACCATGTCCACTTAGTGGGAAAAGACCTCATTTCCCTAAATACCTCGGTCTTAGTGCACAGGAAGCATCCTCGAGCTTCACGACCTACTGAACGACAGAATGATCATTATGCACCCTAGGTCATCTAGAATTACTTTTGCTCCATCACTACCTCATGCTAGGTGTCCTGATGACCAAAACATCACAGTGCATGCACAATTAAGTCTTTTTAAATTATAACCTTTATCTTTGGCCCTCCAGCACAATGGTCTATCGGCTTGGCTTCAGCCCACGCGTATTGGCCCAACAGGTTTGACGATTTGGCTATGACAGAGTAGCGGTTCAGCCTAATAAGCACGACAACTTAGACTTATCTCGATGGATATCACACAAAGTTCCTATTATTTGGGTTTTTTAGCATCATTAATAACATGTTCATTTTGGACGGGTCCATACCTGTATCCACCGACCTTGGGTGCACTGGCATATTGAGCCTAAGCCTAAAATTAGCTCCCAAATGTTTTAAGCAAAGTCATCCAGTCAGGGGACACTAATTCCTAAAAAATAGTTTTCAATGTTAAATCGTCATTCCAACCGGAATTGATGTCATAGCGGTTCTCACTCACCCGGTAATCTTGACGGGATCGTCCCAATGATGCCTGGCCTTGTTGTCTCTTTCTGGATGCCAACACTCGAGCAGTTTGCTCCTATATGGCACAAATATCCTCATTAGGGTATTAGACTAAGGGGCCGCATCTATTTGAGCATTTACATATGGACCTCTAAATTTTCCTTAATTTCACTTTAGTCCCTGAGTTTTATTCATTTACCTTTAAGTCCTTAATTGCCCTTTTTCTTCAATTCTGTCGCTAGGTTTTCCAATTATATTTTATGGTCCTTGGTTTTATCAAAATTGCCCATGGCCATCTCAAATTTATAATATTGCCATTTAGCCCTAAATTTTGCCAAAATAGTAATTTGACCCTAACTTCTAAAATTTTGCAAATTGGTCCTCTATTGTATCAAATTTGCCCAATTGATCCTCAATTAGGAGGGAATTTCATGAAAAGGCTCTCAATTCGACCCCCAATTTAAAAAAAATCCTCAAATTGCCAAAATTTCTCAAAATTTTCATTTTGGCCCTTGAATCTCAATTTAATCAAATTGACCATCAAAACTTGCTTAATTGTGTCCATTTATGATTTGGATCACTTCCTTTACATTTCCCTCATCATTTGAAGCCCTGAACTGCTTTACTTGGCTAAAAAATGATCTGAAATGGAGCTTCGTTGGAAAATATAATATAGAGAGAGAAAGCCTCGATATCTTACCAATGAGAGTTCGGTGATTGGAGCTTCGGCTACCACTGTGTTACTCTCGTTGTAGGGATCCTTCCTCGATCAAACCATGCTTCAATTGATGACCTAAGTAGTGTGAATTTTAGTGTTAAAATTTTTGCAGAATTTGTCCGTGAACAGAATTTGGCTGTGAACAAGGTCGGGGTACCTCTAGATGGGACGTCGGGGGTCTAGTTTGGCCGCAATTGGCTATGGAAAGGCTTGAAGTGGCTATAGGGGGTTGAGCAGTTTTCTAGCCGAGGAGCAGCTGTATTGTTTGAGCTTCCTCATTCCTCCTCAGTGGCTCTCAATTTGAATGGTAGGTATGGTCAGGTAGAGGACTTCTCCTGATTCTAGATACACCCAATGTGTCTTCAAAGACTGAGAAAAGTCCCGTCGTAGGAGCTCTGGTTTGTAGGTTGTCGAAAAATGCACTCTTCTTCTTCTTTGCTCGATTGTGGGATGCTAAGGATGACTGAGGGGGTGCTCTTTATATCAGGAGCTTGGCAACTATTTAGGCTATCCGCTGGCGTAAGACTCACCCTACAACATAGTCACTGACGACCTAACCGGAGAGTTTTTTGAGTTGTCGGAGACTCTAGCATTTCCGGCGTCTCTCTCTCCTCCCTTCTCTCTGTCAATGTCTAAAGGTTGATGATGATGATGTGGCAGTCATGCCACATGGCACGTTGTGATTGGTCAGTTTTTTCTGACGTGTAGTGCCAGCTCGGCTATGGCGTCAGCTGTTGACCTGTTGATAGGACACATGGCAGCCTCTGATTGGTTGCTCATATCTGCGTAGCATGTTGACGGGCATCAACTATCCATTAACTAGACACGTGGTAGCCTCCCATTGGTTGCCCATGTCTGTGTGGCAGCTGATGGGGCGCCAGCAGTCCATTGACAAGTTCATTGACCTGTCGAACCGTTGACCGATCTAGTCCGACCGGGTTAGCTGTCCAAAATTTAGAAATCGGCCGGTTTAGACCCGGTTTAAACATTTTTCAGAAATTTAAAAATTTTAAAATTCATTTTCTATCTAATGGTTGTCTTAATTTCCAAAATCGACATTTTTAAGACACCGAGAAAAATGAATTTGTTAATTCCCCAAACTAGTCTTGTTCTATCCTCAATTCTACTTCTCGGTTCTTCCATGTAATTTTTGTGAATATTTGGTCACTTGGAATTTTCCAAGTTTGCACATTAACTATTTTTTTGTTCATTAAAAGGCTCGTTTCTTTGTACATAAATCTAGTTCTTTTCTCGATTTTCTTTGATCCCAATGGATGGGTTTTACAGTAGAAAAGCAGGGAAGCTCAAACAGTTCCGCCGCTCCTCGGCTGTGAGTAGCCCAAACTGCTCGAGCTCAAGTCGAGCTGTCCATAGGCCAAATTCGACCAAACCAAGACCCCCAAACTCCACCTAGAGGTCCCCGACCATCCCTTGAGCTAAGACGGTAAGCCCCTCCGCCGCACCTTCGCCAGAAAATACTGTTCACGATGCATTTCTATAAAAACATAAACTGAGAAATTTACATTGCTTAGGCCAATAATTGAGGCGTGGTTTGATCCAAGGAAGATCCCCATGAGGAGAGCAATTCATAGAAAGCAAGAGCTCCGGACGCTGGACCCTCACCTGTAAGATATCGAAGCTTTCCCTCTTTAGAGTGCATTTTTCTACGAAGCTCCATTTGAGATCATTTCTGAGCCAAATCAAGTGGTTCAAAGCTTGAAATGATGAGTGAAACCTAGGGAAGATTATTCTAATCATGAATGGGGGAAATTAATCGAGTTTTGAGGATCAATTGGATGACATTATGATTCAGGGACAAAAGTACAATTTTTTGAGAATTCAGGAAAATTGAGGATTTTCGTAAAATTGGTGGTCGAATTGTAATTTAAGGAAATTTGGGGCATTTTCATGAAATTAACCGCAAATTGAGGCCCAATTGGGCAATTTAATGAAATGGAGGGCTAACTGGCAATTTTTGAAAACTCAAGAACCGATTGGCAATTTTTGGGAAATTAAAGATCAATTAGCAATTTTTGGAAAATTAAAGACCAATTAGTAATTTTGGAAAAGTGAAGAACCCATGAGGGATAATTGGAAGTCCTAGGGACTAAATTAAGAATAAGCTGAGCATTAGGGACCTAAAGTTAAAATTTATGAACTTTAGGGACTAATTGTAATAAGGCATAAATCGAGGACCTATATGCAAATATATGGAACTAAGAGGTCTTTTATGCCAAACCATCCTAGTGCAAACACGTGAACCATGTAGTAAGTAGTTATACGAGTACGAGGGCCAAGGAGCACAATGGAGATTAGAATCTAGCTTTGATGAAATCATCATAGAACCGGGTGAGTGGGATTTTTAATCATACCAAGTTGGGGTGATGAGAACCACTTTTAAGTTTGAAAAAAATCATTTTGCAAGAATGGTCTCCCCTGACTGTGTGAAACTGCTTAAACATTTTGGATGATGTTCCTGTTGGAAGCTAGAAATGCTCTAACAGGCTTGAGGCCTTGGATTTGAAAATGATAGGGTCGAAGGCCCAATTTCGGAAAACTCGTGAAGTGGACTCAATGCCAGTGTGCACGGGTTGGAACCTATAGACAAACATGATTATAAGAACCATGAAAAATCTAATAAAATTTGAAATGATGTGTAACTTTCCACGGGGCCAAGATAGGACTCACAAGGTTCAATGGACTAGTGGCATTGCACCCACACTAGGTCGACGAGTGAATCAAGGAAACCAACTGCAAGGCAGGTCGAGTGTCGGGTCCATTGGATCCTTGGCACCAAAGATCATGGTTAATGATTTAAAACTATTGTTATGCATGCATGAGGATTCGGGAGCATCTAGATGCTTGAGAGGAGTAGTCGATGAGTTCCAAGGGATGCTGAATGACATGGATGAAATAAGGGCATGTATATCATGCCAATTAGTCATGAAGCTCGGATAGCTTCAGTGCACTAAGACTGAGGCAATAGGGGAAATGAGATCTCATCCCACAAAGTGGACACGAAATATGATTTGGGATTTGAGGGTCAGATGAGCAAGGTCCACTCAAACGCAGTGGGTTTGAGGGTCAGATGAGCAAAGTCCACTCAAACTCACAGAAGAAGTCTAGGACTTCTATTCGGGTGGATGGTAAAGATTCACCGATCCACATGTGGAACGGTTGGGAACTATTCTACAAAGGTGTGATCCCTTTCTATGATAGAAAGTTCATATGAATGATTGCTGAAATGAATCCCTAGCAAGGGGAAGTGTTAAAGAAGAGATGAATTCAAATTACAACAAACTAAAATTATAAAACATTTTGGTAAACTAATTGTTTTGAAAACTCACTTCCCAACCCGCGCTCACTGAGTTGTAGAAACTCACCCCCTCCCATTAAACCTGTTTTAGGAGAAATAGTACGCCAAGAAGAGCAGAAGCTAGGAAGCCAAAGGTACCACAAACAGGTAAACTATTATTTATATGTTTTGTAAACTTTGTTATGGAAAACAGGTGTACTTTGACACCTTTACCTTACTCGATCTATTTAGTAGAAACGCTAAATTAGTACAGTGAAGGGTAGCGTGTTGATCATAGGACTCCGGTCCAATAGGGTCGGGGCATGACAACTTAAGTGGTATTATAGCATGGTTTTCCAAAGAAAGTGTCAAAACTAAAACCCTAGAATCGTAACCAATGATAAACTTTTGTCAAACGGATATAACCCTTCCAAGAGGAACCGAACAAAACCATGTTGCCACGACCACCATGGGACCAGGAAGAAATCCTATCCTGAGTGACAAAATTATCTTAGGAGCTGAAGAGTCTAGGCGGACCAAACCCACTAAACCGAGGATAACTCTTGAGCTAAGGAGACTTTATCAGGAATTTGCCAAGGTGTTTGAGATACTTTGCTTCACGCTAAGGAAGGAGGATTGACCCATAGAAAGTAAGCACACAAGGATGGTGAAACATAGAGACCACCAACAACCACAAGGAAAAACTCCCCAATGTTTGAGATGGAGCAATAAAGGTCAACGCAAGTAAGTAACCTGTTATAGTTGTGGATAACATGGACATTACGCACGAAAGTGCCCAAAACCACAAAGGGATGTGGCACTCACTCCTGGAGGCACTGCCTCCATGGACAGGAAGGGGCATGAAGGAAGGAAGAGAAAGGAAGAGAGAGCATACATGGAAAAGGAAATCTCTCCACAACGTAAATGTCAGAAGAGCCACGTAGGAGCCCGTGTCAGGATAACTTGTTATAGGTGTGGACTAGTAGGACATATGATGAAGAGATGTCCTATAATGCAAGGATTTGTGGCATAGTGCTTCTCGACATTTCTTTTAACCATCTTCCTTAGAGGGAAAGAGGATCTGAATGTACTGTATTATGTTCCCAATAAATAAAATTTCAAGTTCCCCAAAACTTATGTTGCCCAAATCATAATTTTTCCAATCAAGATTTTGTGCCTTAAAACAAATAAGGAACGAGAAGGACAAACCTCATATCAGAATGGCCAAAAATAACTAAGACCTAAACTTTGGGGCTGACATGTTTTAAACTTAGGAAGGACAAGTAATGCCATTAAATTACCTAGACAAGGAGGTTATGGTACTCCAATCTCTCCGAAAGAGGAGAAACTATAAAGAGGAAATGTAGGTCCATGTATAGAGCTAAACCCAAAGAACGAGCAGACCAAGAGACAACAACAAAAGAGACCATAATCCAATTAGGATGGGTGAGAAGACCATGACCAAGAAACAAAGGAAGAAATTTTCAAAGGAAGAGGAATCTTGGAAAAGTGCATCCACTAATTAAGAAACAATGAACATCAAGACTGGTTTCTACCCACCATTACTTAAGGGAACTTATAATCAGACGACGAAGCATAGTCTGAATACACAATATAAGGGTCAAGACCCAGAAAATCCTCAAGTAGAAACATAAAGTTTGAAATAGCAAAGCGTAACATGCTTTGGAAAAGTAGAGGAGTTAAGTATGATTACAAATGAGCCTAGAGAAAGTAGTCAACTAGTAACTATGGGATGATAAACGGAGAATAAACGACACCCTAGAAGGACCAAAAAGTAGTGTCAACTACACTCTAAAAAGGGGGATAGGATGGGCATCAAGGACAAGTAAACTCGAGAGACAACTATATCAAGACAATTGGACAAGGAGAGCAGTAGGAACGAGGCAGTTAAACGAACTAACCCTTGTGAGAATCATGGATTTAAACCCCAACGGAAAAGGGAGAATTGAAAAAAGTCAAATGTTGTAAAAAGAAGGGTGAAGGAAATCCTTAGGGCAATCAATGGTCAAAAGAGATTGGTGGCCACCCTCGATCCATGAGAAGGATAAAGTGAGCCTCTTTGAAGGTGACTAAGAGAACTCAACACAAAGGGGAATTGAACTTTCCCCAAAACAAGCAAACTTGTGGAAATTTCAACTAGGAATAAGGAAAGGGCACAAAGGATGTGGCCGCAAGACTTCCAAAGGAAAGGTAAACGGGAATGGACGACATCAAAGGATGTCACGAAAGGTTAGATACCCTCAAAGACGAATGCAAAAAAGAAGTCCTAGGGAGGGGGGAAAGAGGATGAAGCCTACCAAGGAAGGGAGCCCTAGAGAGGCATACATATCTCAACAAAGAAGTAATGGATCCAAATTGAAGGGGAATAGAAAGTGAACTTGTGAATGGAAGGCACAATAGGATAAAGGATCAACTAGGATGGAAACATACCCAAAACCCAAAGAGTAGAGCAAAACATAAGGAACAAATAGTTGGAAGATAAACTCAAATGATACTATAACATGTGTGAATGAGTGGAATACCCATAATAAGGAAAAATAGGAAAGGATATCTAAAAAACTTTGGAGAGTGCTCCCTTCAATTAAGAAGTGATTAAAGGAAAACCTTCAAGAAATGATGAGAAGGATGAATGCACGACTCAGAAGATGGAAAACCAATGAAGGGAACTCCTTTAGGTGAAATCTAGGAACGGACAAGTAAGCCCATAAGGGATCAACTCGAAATAAAGAACCGGGAAACGATCACGAGCAAGTAAGAAAGGACCTAAGAAAAGAAGTCCTTAAGTAAGAACGCCATTGGACACGAGTGAGGACTTAAAGGAGGAAACCCACCAATATGTTGGTAAATCAAGAAGTAGATGGGAAACACGATAGTTGGAAATGGGGAAGCCCAATAAGGGAACGGGAAAAGAACAAAATAAAGGATCAATATAGGATAAAAAGGGGATAACAACGAAACCCATAAAAAATAAGTATGAAAAGCTCGACGGGACAATGAACTAAGGAGATTCAATGACTAAGGAAGTAAATAGACCCGGGTACGGTCGAACATTTCGAAACTCCCAATTCCGGACCAAAACCTCAAGAGGGAAGGCTCTTGCCCCAAACGGCAGGAAGCACTAGAGCTAAGAAATTTCTTGGACACGTAGGGGTAAGACAAGTCAAAGGAACTAAGTCCAAGGGAATAAATGAAGGAGTGAAAGGGGTAACCCGAGCGGAAGGGAATCAAATTTAACCCCAAGTCCACCACAAGGGAATTTATTCTAGATGTAAAGGGTGGTTAGATAAGTTTTGAGGAGAAAATCCCAAAAAGGAGGGGATAGTTGTGAAACCCCTCCCCTCAGACCAAGTAAACCGAGAAAAGAACCAACACTTTTTTAGGGAAAACCGAGCCATTAAAGGAACCAAAAAAAATAAAGAAGGGTTAATATGGGAAATTGGTAAATCTGAAGCGACAAAAATTCATAAAAATTATGGGGAAGAACCATGAAATGAATTGGAGGAGAAAACCAGAAAGATTCAGGTTGAACCTAACTCGAACCAAACTAAACTAGATAGAACCATAGTGAACTGGTTCAATGATTCATTTTTCTAAGTGGCTTAAATTTTTAATTTGGGAAATTGAGGCCACTATTAGATAGAAAATGAATTTAGATGAATTTAGGAATTTTTAAATTTTAGAAGACTAGATGAATCGGTCCTAAACTAGCTGATTTTTTAATTCGGGTTACCAAATTCGGTCGGACCTGACTGGTCAACGATCCAGCCAGTCAATAGACTGGACTAGTCAATGGTCAACAGTGCTCAATCAGCAGCCACACAAGCACAAGCAGCCAATGGGAGGCTTCAATGTGTATGATCAATGGTCAGCGGATGATCGGTCAACCTATAACATAGACACAAGCAACCAATAGGAGGTTGCCATGTGTCTGGTCAACTAGTCAATGGCTGACATGGTAGCCACATCATAAAAACTGACCAATCACAACGCACCACGTGGCACACCCACCACGTCATCATCTTCAACCTCAGTCCGTTGATAGAAAGAGTAGAGAGAGAAACCACTTCCTCCGGCGACCTGGGAAGAGCTCCGATATGACCGTCAGTGGCTAAGTCAGAGGTCGAGTCCTATGTCGGCCGGTATCCTAGTCAGTTGCCAAAGCTCCCAATATAAAGAATATCCATCTATTCATTCTAAACATCCCACAATTGAGTAAAGAAGGTGAAGTGCTCAATTTTCCGTCATACAGCAAACCAGAGCTCCGACATCTGGTCTTTTCTCCACCTTTGAATCTGCATTCGGTGTCATTAGAATCGGGAGGAAGTCTTCTACCCAGCTACACCTTCCCTTCAGCCCGAGGATCAACATAGAAGACCGTGAAAGCTCAAACAGTGCCATCGCGCCTCGGCTGTTAGTCCCTCCACCGCACCTTTGGTAGAAAACACTGTTCATAGTCCATTTCTATAAAAAGATAAACTGAGAAATTTACACTGCTCAAACCAACAATTGAGGTGTGGTTTGATCCAAGGAGGATCCCCAGGAGTTGAGTAATTCAAAGAAAGTAAGAGCTCTAGTCTTTGCACTCTCAGCAATAAGATTTCAAAGCTTTCTCTCTTTAGACTACATTTTCTGATAAAGCTATGTTAGAGCTCATTTCTGAGCCAAATTAAGCGGTTCAAAGCTTGAAATGACGAGGGAAACATAAGGAAGATGATTCCAATCAATAATCGGGGCAATTAACCGAGTTTTACGAATCAATTAGATGAAATTAATATTTGGGGACAAAAGTGCCATTTTTGAGAAATTGGGCAATTTGAGGATTTATGGAAAATTAGGGGCTGAATTATAATTTAAGGAAAATTAGGGCATTTTCATGAAATTAACCTCTAATTGGGGCCCAATTGGGCAATTGGATGAAATGCAGGGCCAATTGGCAATTTTTGAAATTTCAAGGACCAATCGGTAATTTTTGGGAAATTAAGGACCGATTAGGAATTTTGGAAAAATTGAGGACCAATTAGTAATTTTGAAAAAGTTAAGGACCCATGAGGCATAATTGGAAGTCCTAAAGACTTAATTTGGAATAAATTGAGCATTAGGGACCTAAAGTTAAAATTTATGAACTTCACGGACCTAATTGCAATAAATCATAAATGAAGGCCTATGTGCAAATATATGAAAGTAAGAGGTATTTTATGCCTAACAATCCTGATGCGAATAAGCGAACCATGTAGCAACTGGTTATACGAGTACGCGTGCCAAGGAGCACATTAGAGATTAGAATCCAGCTGGGCAAATTCGTCATAGTACTGGGTGAGTCAAATTTTTAGCATCATACCCAATTAGGGGTGATGAGAACCACTTTTAAGTTTAAAAAAAATCATTTTCAAGGAATGGTTTCAGAAACTGACTAGGGATGAACACGTCATGTTCATCGGGTGAGTGAGCTTAATTATACATCATACCCGGTTTGGATGTTGAGCACTTTAGAAATGAAATACCACTTATGAGTGGGATTATTTCACATCATACCCGGTTGGTATAATGAGGAAAGGAGAAACCCACTTACCGATTGTAAGCGGAGATATCATCACATGATTGTGATGAGATGAAAAATGAATTTTTGTCAGAAGTGTTCTTCCTTGATTGTGTTCCAATGCTTAAACCATTTAGGAGACATTCTTGACGGGAGCTAAAACTGGTCAGATAGGACAGGGGCCTCAGTTTTTGAACTCATGTAGCTAAATGCCTGGTTTTGGAAAACACGTGCAATGGGCCCAAGGCTAGTGGGCACGAACAGTAGCTCGTAAACAAACTTTATTAAAGGAAGCCATGAAAATTTCTAATAAAATTGGTTGTGTGATTTCGCCATGGTACCAAGTCAAGAACGATAGTGCTTGATGGACTGGCGGCAGTGCGTCAGGGCCACATCGATAGACTGGCCTAGACAAACAACTGTAGATCAGGTTGAGCATCAAGGTCATTGGACCGTTGGCATAAAAAATAATGGCTGAAAGCAAAAAACTCTTATTTGTGCAAGCACTTATGGTACGAGACCATCAAGATGCCCTAGGGGGTAGTGATGGGTTCCAAGGGCTATTGGATGACATGAGGGGCAATAAGGGTAGTTTGTCATGCCAGTTAGTCATGAAGCTCTGGGAGCTTCTTGCGCAAAAGACTAGGGTGGGGATAGGATGAGGTCTCCATCCTCATACGGACACGAAGTGGTATTTGGGTCAAACGTTTGGGACGTTCCACTTAAACCCAGGGTAGAAGTGGATTGGCTTCTATCTTAGTGGACGGTAAAGACGCTCCAATTCACAAGTGGGTGCAGTGGACGGGCTACACAAGAGAATGTGTGTACTCTTCCTGATGAAGGGTGTGTGTTTGTTTGCTAAATGCCTCCCAAGGCAAGTGGATGGGCTAAAAGGGCTAAACACACCTAATATGGTAATGGGAAAAAGTTTTGAAATCCGAAATTTGAGGAAACCTTCTTTTTTTTAAAAGAGATGATAACCATGGCATGGTTTGATAAACAAAAGCTATTTTGAAAACTCACTCCCAACACCATCTCACTAAGCTGTAGAACTCACCCCCTCCCTTTTATCCCTTTCAGGAGTAAGGAGATATAACAAAAGAAAACCTAAAGATGTACCCTCCGTTAGGTATGCTTAAACTTATTTTTAAGCTTGGATTTTCATTGATTTATGTTATTCTAGGGAATAATGTTTGAATTTACACTTGGCTCCTCTTAATTAAAAGAAAGGGAAACCCTCTTAAACCAAGGGAGCGGCAGGTTGATCACGGGGATCTGACCAAAGTAGGTCGGGGCGTGACACCAATACATGATAGGAAAAGAGCGAAGGGAATTAAGTGAAAACCCATGAAATAAGAACGAAAAGCTCGAAAGGACATCGAGCTTAAGACTTCTAACAACCAAGGAAAAATAAACCAACAATGGGACAAATGGACATTTCCAAGCCGTGATCGGGATCAGCATATGTTTGAAAACCTCAAGAGTGGGAATCCTACCCCTAGGAGACATAAGGATTGGATCTAAGGAATTATCTTTGGGCAGATGAGCAACACAAGCTAACTATAATAAGTCCCATGGAGTACGTGAACATTTGAGGGGAAGGGAAATTCCTTAAGGATGAGAGTAAAGTAGTAACCATAATGACATTTTGCCCCGAGGAAGAACCACATGGGCAAAGGAACGTTTAAAGAAAAGGAAGTGGGGATATCGAATTATACCATTAAGGGCTATGGAAAAGTAATTGATAAAACAACAGACACACAAGACATGGAAACGAAAGAGGCCCCAAAGGAGATGCAACTAGGATGGGGAGATGTCCAATGATGTCATTTCAAGATCAAGTCACAAGTGACCAAAACGGGAATTTAAGCCCCAAAGAAAATTTATGGGCTGTGACATTGCTGCTTGGAGGGACGAAATGGGAAAAGAAGGGACGAAAAGCTAAGGGGGGTGCCACTCAATACTTAAGAGACGCATAACACATTTTGGGGACAAAACTCCTAAACTGTGGGGAGAGTTGTAAATCCCTTCCTCTAGGACCAAGAGAATCGGGAAGGTAAACCAAAAGTTTTCAAGAGGAAGAGAGAGAGAAACCAAGAGCTTAATCAGAACGGAAGTTGGTAAATAAGGGTCATGATGGGAATTTGGAAAATCCCTAGTATCCAATAAATTGTAAAATTCATGGGGAAGAGCTGTGAAGTAGATTTTGTATGAAAACGGGACCAGTTCAAGGTGAACCGGACTCGAATTGGATCAAACCAGAGTGAATTGGATTGAACCATGTAGAACTGGTTCAAAAATTCATTTTTCTAAATGGCTTTAAAATATAAAATTCAAAAATTGAATCCACCATTGGATAGAAAATGAATTTATGTGAATTTATAAATTTTTAATTTATAAAAACCGATCAAATTGGCCCTAAACCGGGGGGTTTACGATTTCGATTCACTAGACCCGGTTACACTGATGCCAAGTTAGTGCCCAGTCAGCAGGCGCGAGCAATTAGCGCACAACACATGGCGAAGTGCACCCCGTTAGGTGCCTAAAAGCACAAGCTAATTAGGGCATGCCACGTGTCCCCTATCAACAGTTAGAGGAGGAAAATCCACCTCAGCGATGATTGACCAATAGGAGAGCGACACATGTCCTGGTCAATAGAAAGGCCTAGTCAGTAAAAACTGACCAATACAGAGCTAACATGTGGTAAAAAAGCCATGTCAGTATCCAACAATGATGTAAGAAAAACGACCAACCAATTAAAGGTTGAGTCATGGCAGCGCCACGTCAGTTGACCCTAGCAAATCAGGAACTGATAAGTGGCACTAGTAGTGTTCGTTAGCAGGGAAATCTGATGCATTTAAAACAGCCAATCATATGGTTCCACGTGTCATGGTCAGTGGTCAAAGGAAACCCAGTTAGCAGCGACATGGGCTAGAGCAACTAATGGGAGGCTGCCATGTGTCCAGTTAGCAGGCTAAAGACTAACAGGGCCACTGATTAGTATGTTTCATCAGCAAAGCCGACCAATCATGAGGCACCATGTGGTACATCCGCACGTGTAAAGCACGCATGCATGGAATAGTGTCATCTTCAACCTTAGGATGATAGGTGATCCATGATCGCCAGAGGAAGATTGGATATTCCGTCGCCAGATAATTGGTCACCGCCGACGAAATTGTGCGAGTCAGACGATGAAGCTGTCGTCGGCTGATAGCCCTGTCAGTTGTTGAGCTTTCCATAAATAGAGCACCCGCCCACTCGGCCTCCCCACCGCTCGAGAGGCTCCTAAAGACAGATTATCCCTTTCCTGATGAAGTGCCAAGAAGAGCTCCAGCAATGAGCCCTTTCGCAACCAAAGGAGCTACGGTTGGTGGCAACAGAACTAGAAAGAAGAGCCAGCAAACATCTCAACTAGACCTGAGGACCCCCTTAGAAGCATTGGAGCAATTGCACAGTAAAGTTGCCCCATAATTGACTCAAAGCAAAGAAACTCTCACTAGTTGAAACCGAAACTTCTTTGATATCTTGCAGCTATAATTGACCCTCCACGACTTCCCTGAGGTACTACCCAACCTCTTCCAGTTCCCAAGTAAGCCACTCACCCTCAATTCACTTAAGTCCGACATTCCTAGAGAGAGAAAGTTGTCAAAACTTATAGATCAAAATTCACCCGACGCAGAATTGTATTAGAATTTCATCATTGAAATTCAGTCGACCCTCTTTCTAGCAACAATCGAAAATTGTAAATGGAAGCCGAATTAGCTTACCTTTCGGTCCTAATTTGGTCGTGGAAAGGCCGAGAAAGTGTTGGGAGGGCTTGGTTTGGCTTGAGGAGGGCTTGAAATGGCCGATTTCAGCTTGGTCGAAATAGGGTAGCTTCGGTCTGCTGGAGCTGCTTCACTATTCCATCATACCGACACTTCTCCAACGATTTTGGGATTGATTAGAGTTTGCTATCAGATAGTTGTCTTCTCCCCGATTCTAAAGAGCTCGACCTCTCCTTTCGATGTTAAGAAAAATGTTTAAGTTGAAACTCTGGTTTGAGCTTCACTAGGAAATGGAGCAGTAGAGAGAGAAGTGTTCAGGTGTAAGGAGAATGAATGGGGATTACCGTGTAAAATCGTGTATTAAATGGGAGAGATTTATTATTAGTATTAATATTGCCATAAATTATTGGTATTAATTCTAATAATTTAATTTCGGTATTAAATTATTTGTATTAATTCCAATAATTTAATTTAGGTTTTAAATTATTGGTATTAATTACAATAATTAAATATATATATATATTAATTTATGGCTATTTATGATAAAGCGTACTCACACTACTCTCAGGCAAGCACGCTTAACTTCAAAGTTCTTATGGATTCTTGTTCGCCTGAACCAATTTGGTTTTTCTCTTCTAACTTGTCTTAAATTTCTTTTCCAAGGTTTAATGAACCCTTTGGGTCACTTGAAAGTTGTAAATTTCCAAATTTTTCCGTTCAGAAATGATTGGGTTTGTGAACCGGTTCTGAATCCTCACTTGGTTTGACTTGTTCTTTTCCCGGTTTTCCTTAGCTCAAAAGGTGGGTTTTACAACTCTCCCCTCATTTTAGGTGTTTTGTCCCCAAAAATTAGTTAACATCCTTGCATGAGCAATCATTTCCTTTGATGCCCCTTTGGTGTTTGCTTAAGATACAAACTTTTCTCTTTTCCTTGAAATTAGTCCCTTTTACAACCTTCACTTAAGAAATTCCTTTTCCTTAATATTATTTACTCCCTCCATGGAGTTTGTCATAACTAGACATACCTTACCTCAGGTATGTTCTTTGATTTTATCTCTCTCTTTGCTTAGAGCAACATTCTTCCCCTTGAGGTCATGTACTCAAGATTGGGAATTCCAAGATAACTAACCATTTTCGTGTCTATTTAACCGCTTGATCATTGAAACCCTTAGGTCGTCGTCCTCTAGAGCATTTCGTAGTTATTTCCACAGATTTCTTTATCACCACCTTTTCGTCCCATTTTGACTCTTCCTTCATTCGTTGTTCATTACAAATCAGTCCAAATTATGTTTAACTTTGTCATGCTTATGAACTGACTCCCCCTTATTTTGAGTCATGTTTTCATCGGGATCATTGGGTTTCTTTTCCTTATAGCATGACATTTTCTAGATCTTATCTCTATATCCATTAGATCTCCAAAACACTTTTTTTAGGGTTATTCCTTATTTTTCAACCTCTCAGGGATTGTATAACTTCATCCCTCTTTTCCTCTTGTAGTATTCCTCGACTACCTTTACCGTTATTAACTCAATGTACACAACTGTGTCAGTTCTCCTTACCCACTCATCCCTTTTCTAACTTCTTTATTGGATCTTTCTAGTGCCAATTATTTGGTTTCCCAATAGTTTACCAACAAACTGGGATTCTTTCCTTCTTAAGTCCTTGGCATTCCTTATTCAAGGGTTTTTCATTTTTTCTTAATCCACTTTTACTTACTCACAATTACTTCATGATTCTTCATTATACAATAATTGCTTTCGATCTATGTGTGGATTACTTTGCTTGGGAAGGTTCCCTCCTTCCGATTTTGTTCTCTACTATGTCTCTTACAATAGAGATTTCCATCTTAGGAGTTACATGCTGAACCTCCTTATCATTTATTGTATGGTTCTTTCTCCCTTTCTTCGCACCCTTATCTATGTTAGGGCATCTGTTTGCTTTGGATCCTTTTCTATCCACAACTTTTGTTTTATCACTTATTCCTTAGATGGGATACTTCCGATTATTGGTTTTATTCCGTGCATTCCACCCTATGCTCAGTCGTCCACTCTTTAAGCTTCATATGCGTGTGTGGACTATGACCCATCCTACCAATTATGGTTATTCCTCCTTAGCCACGTCTTATTTGGAGGACTTACTTTCCCAATGTTTCTCGAACATTCTTTACTTTATTAACTTAGTATGGGTTGTCCACTCATTCATACTTTTCACAACTTCTTTTTGATGCTAACCTTTAACTTATTTTCGTTTAAGGAGGGTTTACATCCTTCTTGTTTCAAAATCTCTTGTTCATCCTTCATGAAGCTCACTTAACTATCTTAAGACTTTAAACTAGAAAACAGGTTTTGGCCATTAATTTCTTTAAGGATTTTCCTTCATTCTTCTTTTTCCAATGTTTTGGCCTTTTCACTTCTCCCTTCTTTGTTGTGGTTTAAGTCCAGGGTTCTCTCGAAGACCAGTTCATCAACTGTCTCCTTCTCTCCATTTTTTTTATGATCCAATCATCTAGGCAGCTGTATCACTCGTCCTTCATGCCCATCCTTTGTCCTTCATAGATTGTAGTCTTTACTACATCTCAGCCTTTCTTAAGGTTTTGTTTATTCTCTTTGGCCGTCCCATTGTTACTCGTTTCTTCTTTCTACTCTGTTCTCCTGAAATTATTGTTTGGTTCTCCTACTCTCTCCAAGTAGGTCACACTAGGCCATCACGATACTTCCTTCCTTTGAAATATTTCCCAATTAAGGGTTGGTTCCTTGCACTCCACATTATGTCCATCCGCCCATCAAAATTCCTTCAAGGGTAGTTAGTCGTATGCATCCCTCTAAAGTTTACTTTCATAGTGTATTTTTTTATGGAGCGTTCAAATCTTCCTTATTTCAAGATTTCTTGATAATTATGTGAGAGGCTTGCTTATTTTTTTTCTTGGTTAATTTGGCCTTTGGTCCTGTTAAGGATTTCTTTCATCCTTCTTTTCCCGAGTATTTGGCCTTTTCGCCCCTCTCTTCTTTGTTGGAACTCAAATTATGGTTTTCCCGTGTATTAGTTTGTTACCTGCCTCGCCTCCACCATTCCTTTGGTCTAAGCTTCTTAGGGCAGTTGTTTCTCGAGTACTCTTGTCCTTAACATCCATCTCACTGACCTTTTTATGGTGCAGTCCCTTTTACTTCTCGGTCTTCCTTAGGGTGTCATTTGTTCCCTCTAACTATCTTGTTGTAATGACTTGCTTTCTCTTGTCCTGTTGGTCCGAACTTCCTATTTGGCATAGTTGCTTTTTCCAAGGTGGTTTATTCCTGTAATCCCAATACGTCCCGTTTGTCATCAAATGTTCGTCTCGCTTCTCTTGTGGATGCACTCCTTTCTTTGCTCCTAAATTATTTGGATTTTCTTCTTAAAGGGGGAATTCTCTTCAGCTATCCTTTGTTCCGTTTGTGGTATTATTGAGGTACTTCATTAATAGTAGTACAGTATGTTGGGGGGTTTTTGGCCCTATTACAGAAAATGGTCACCAAATAACTAGGGACCTACGAGATTCTTGATAAGCATTCTCCTATGTAAGGTTATATGCCTCCTTTTATGGCTTCACACTTGGCTTCCTTTATACTTAGAGTTGTGACGTCAATAGGTCCTAGCACCATTCTCCAGGATGCTTCCCCATTTCTTCTTTCGACATTTCTGCTAGGTCTCAAGCATTTGGGAAGCTTCTAGGGTGGTCTCCCTACGAAGGTAGGATTTTGAGTAGAGCCTTTCCAAGTTTTCTTGGTTCCTCTCCTGGGAGCCATCTGAAAATTTTAGGATAAATCCCATTAGTTACTATATTTTCTAGTCTTGATTATGTATTCGAGGAAATAGGCTCTGATACCATTCTAGTTGTCATGCCCCAACCCTGTTTGGTCGGTTCCCCGTGAACAACCTGCCACTCTCCCGGTTTATTAAAGGGTTTCCCCTTATTATAATCCGTAAAGAGTAAGGCATCCTTTAAACCTGCACCATTTTCTAGAATAGCATAATCAAAACTGCATAAAATTTTAAACTTTACATACATGTCTTACAGGCATCTTAGTTGATTGACTTTCAGGGTAGGCTTTCTGGGATTTCCTAAAAGGGATATAAGGGAGGGGGTGAGTACGACAACTTAGTGAATGGGTTTTTAAAGGTCTACTTTTAACTTTTAAGAAAAATATTTATATGGAGTGTGCAAGACTCCTTTCTTTTCAAAAATCCCTTCATTTAAAAATTTGGGTTTTTCCATTATTTCTTAGTTACCGGTGTGTCATCACCCAATACACATCCTTCATCATGAAGGTTACACACATTCGCAAGTGAGTATCACTACTGAACTTGCTAGTGGCTTCGGAGCGACTTTTCCTACCACCCGAATAGAAGTACGACCACTTCTACCCTAGGAATGAGTGGATGTACATGACATCCGACCCACAATCCCAAAATCACTTCTTCGTGTTCGTATGAGGACAGAGACCTCATCCTGTCCCCACCCCAGTCTCATGCGCTTGGTGCCACTCCAGATATCGCACAGACACCTGGAACGACAAACTGCCCTTATAGCCACCAAGTCGTCTAGTGCCCTTAGGAAACATCACTATCCCTCATGGGCATCTTGATGATCCCGTACTCAGTGCATGCACAAACAATGTTTTCTCATATTGCCATGTAATATGTGGTACCACTGCTCCAACGGCCCCGACTCTTATCATGAGGTTC
This sequence comes from Trapa bicornis, assembly GCA_030064425.1. Taxonomy (NCBI): domain Eukaryota; kingdom Viridiplantae; phylum Streptophyta; class Magnoliopsida; order Myrtales; family Lythraceae; genus Trapa; species Trapa bicornis. Next base: position 13,492,929 of record CM057753.1, on the reverse strand, counting down.
ATCCTAGAATCAAGAATCACATCAATTGATGTGGAATTGGATTAGAATTTCGTCATTGAAATTCGGTCGACCCTCCCTCTACCACTGATCGAAAATTGTAAAGGGGAGCCGAATTGGATTACCTTTCGGTCCTAATTCGACCGTGGAAAGGCTGAGGAAGTGTTGGGAGGGCTTGGTATGGCCTGAGGAGGGCTTGAAATGGCCGATTTCAGCTTGGCCAAAATTGGGCAGCTTCGGTCCGCCGAAGCTGCTTCACTATTCCATCATGCCAGCGCTTCTCTAACAATTCTCGGACTGACTGGAGTTTGCTGTCAAATAGTTGTCTTCTCCTCGGTTATAAAGAGCTCGACCTCTCCTTTCAAGGTTAAGAAAAATGTTTAAGTTGAAACTCTGGTTCGAGCTTCACCGAGAAATGGAGCAGTAGAGAGAGACAAGTGTTTAGGAGCGAGGAGAATGAATGGGGATGACCTCTTTATATAGGTGTAAAATCGTGTATTAAATGGGAGAGATTTATTATTAGTATTAATATTGTCATAAATTATTGGTATTAATTCTAATAATTTAATTTCGGTATTAAATTATTTGTATTAATTCCAATAATTTAATTTAGGTATTAAATTATTGGTATTAATTATAATAATTAAATATATTTTAATTTATGACTATTTATGATAAGGCGTACTCACACTACTCTCGGGCAAGCACGCTTAACTTCAAAGTTCTTATGGATTCTTGTTCACCTGAACCAATTTGGTTTTTCTCTTCTAAGTTATCTTAAATTTCTTTTCCAAGGTTTCATGAACCCTTTGGATCACTCGATAGTTGTAAATTTCCAAATTTGCCCGTTTAAAAATGATCGGGTTTGTTAACCGGTTTTGAATCCTCATTTGGTTTGACCGGTTCTTTTTCCAGTTTTCCTTAGCTCAAAAGGGCGGGTTTTACATTGGTTTTCCCACGAAAAGTGTCGATTCTTTTCTCGATTTACTTGGTCCAAGAGGACGGGTTTCACATGGCACCCTCTAAATGGCTATTTTAAATATGTCATATTTTCGTCCTGATGCATAGTGCCATTGCCACTTCTCAGCCCCTGATTGGTTGGGGTCATCTACGTGGCATTGTGTCAACCTCTAATTGCTCGGTCATTTCTCCAACATCCCTATCAGATGTTGACATGATATTTTTGCCACATGTTAGCTCCTCATTGATCTGTATTTGCTGACTAGGCCTTTCAGACATTGACCATTGATCGGGACACGTGTTGCTCTGCTATTGGTTGGTTGTAGCTGAGGTGGATTTCCCTCGTATGATTGTTGACCAAGGACACATGTCATGCCCTAATTGGCCCGTGCTTTCAGGCACTGACTGAGCGGCTAATAGGGCATGCTTCCCCAAGTGTCGCACACTAATTGGTTACTCCAGCTAACTGGCCGCTGCCAAGTCCGCGATCCGTTGACAGGTCCAGTTCGACCAGGTTCGGTGACCCAAATAGTAAACGGGCCGGTTTAGGCTCAATTTGACCAATTTTCTAAAAATTAAAATTTTCTAAATTCACCTTAATTAATTTTATATCCAATGGTGGATTCAATTTTCCAATTTGATATTTTTATACCACCTAAAAAAATGAATCTTTCAACCCATTCTTCACTATTCAGCCCAATTCACTTCGGTTCGATCCGATTTGGGTCTGGTTTACCTTGAACCGATCTAGTTTTCATTCCCAATCCACTTAATTAGTAAACCCCACCCTTTTTATTTAAGGAAAATTAGGAAAAGAGCCGGTAAAACCAAGTAAGAAAATCGAACCGGTTCACAAACCCGATCATTTGAGAAGGGGCAATTTAGAAATTTATAACTCCCTAGTGATCCAAATGGTTCAAAAATCCTTGGAAAAGAACCTTAGGACAAATTGGAATAGAAAAACCAGACCGATTTAGATGAAACAGATCCAACTGGATTGAATAGGTTTATTAACGAGGTGATTCATGAACTGGAACCAATAGAGAAAGGGAAAATCAGGAAATTTATGAACCTCGAGTGACCCAAAGAGTCCCAAAAGTCAGGTGAGTCAGATCCGAACCGGATTGAACCGGTTTGGACCTATTTGAACCACTATTGAACCGAATTCTAAATTCATTTTTCTAGGTGGCTTAAAAAATTTAAATTTGAGATTTGAGGTATTGGATAGAAAATGAATTTAGATAAATTTAGAAATTTTTAGATTTGAAAAATTCTGTCGAATGGTGGGTGAACTGGCTAGTTTAAGCTTTAAACCCAGTTCGGACCGATCCAGTCCGGTTCGAAATAGTGTAGTCTTCTTCCTTCAGATGACAGCACTATTCGCTTGCTCACACAACACCAATGAAGCTGAAAAGTCTCCGGCCAGGAAGTTTTAGGCAATGAATGACCACCATTAAGGCGCCAATCGGACGGCCAAGAAGTCTCCGAGCTTCCTATATAAAGAGTCCCTCCCCATTCATCCTCTCCACAGTTGAAAACTCCACTCTCTCTCAACAGCTCCATTTTCCAGTGAAGCTCGAACCATAGCTTTGACTTAGGCCCTTTTTTGAGCCAAGCAAAGCGAGGTCAGGTTCTTTAGAACCATGGAGAATTCAGCTACACACCTGTAGTCTCTATTTGCTTCAAGGATCGCCCGGGAAGAAATGACTTGATGAAACAGTGAAACTCCTCCATTGGACCGAAGCTGTCCTGTTTCAGCCAAACTGAAGTCGACCATTTTGATACCTCCTAAGGCCAAAATAAGCCCTCCCAACACCTCAACAGCCCTCCCACAGCTAAATTAGAGCGGAATGGTATGCCAATTCGGCTCCTCTCTTTAATTTCCAACCGGTGCTGGAGAGAGAACTGGCAGAAGTTTGATGATAAAATTATCATCCAATTTGGCATCAATTGATGCAATTCTTAATTCTAGGATGAACATCAGTATGAGAGCTATCTGCCAAGATCGAAAGCTCGGACCGTGCCCTGACAATGAGTAATTGAAGCATTCTCTCTCTATAGTTTGTTTTCTAACGAAGCTTCGTTCGAGCTTGTTCCAACATTAAAAATTACGATTCAAAGTGCTATTGAATCGTATGAAGATGTAGGATCTCAATTTTAAGTTCAATTTCAACAATTAGTAATGTTTGATCGATCAATTTGATGAAATTAAATTCGGCTATGTTAAGGAGTTGAAATTAGGGGGGATTGGGGATTTTTGAAATTCACAGGACCAAAATGCAATTTTATAAATTGAGGGTCAATTGGGCATGATAAGAATGTTAGAGGACCAATTGAGGAATTTTAGAATTTTGGGGGTAAAACTTACCATTTTTGTAAAGGAAGGGCAAAATGGTAATTTTGGAAAATTTGGGGACCAAATGGAAATTTGGGAAATTAAACCCCTTTTTGTGAAATTGAATAAATTGAGGTCCCAAGGTGAATTTTAAAAGTTTCGGGACTTAATTTGAGGAAAAATTGGCATTAGGGACCTAAAGTTAAAGAAAAATAACTTTAGGAACCTAATTGAAAATAAATAAAAAGTTTGGTTTTCTCATTCATTTGGAATGAATGAAGGCTATTAGGCTAAGGGATAATTAACAAGGATGTTCATGTCATGTAGGAACATGAAGTACAAGGAACGCCAGCAAGGACATGCTTGTGTGAATACAAAGAATCGATCGAGTGGAATTCAAGAACGCCCTACTCTTTACGGTTTGTAACAAGGGGAAACCCTTAAATAAACCGGGAGAGTGGCAGGTTGATCACGAGGATCGAGCAAATCGGGTCTAGGTGTGACAACTTGAGTGGTATCAGAGCATGTTTCCTCGAATACATAATCAAGACAAGAAAATATAGTAACTAATAGGATTCATCTTAAAATTTTTAGATGGCTTCCAGGAAAGGAACCAATAAAACTAGGAATGACTCTATTCAATACCCTGTCCTCATAGGAAGACAACCCTAGAAGCTTCCCAATGCCTAAGATATGGTAGAAGTCTCAAAAGACCAAATGAGTAAGTATCCAAGCGGATGGTGCTAGGACCTATTGAGGGCACAACTCAAAGTATGAAGGAAGTCAAGCATGAAGCTAAAGGCCAACAAAGGGCATATAACCTTACCTATGAGGATGCTTATCAAGAATCTCGTAGCTCCCTATTTATTTTGTGACCATTTCCTGTAATAGGGCTAAAACTCCTAACATATTGTACTTCTCTAGTAATAAAGTACTCAAAATTACTAAAATCCTATCTTTTAATGAAGTGATCTTGCTAGGAAGATGGTCCCAAGAATAGTTAACTAACAAACCCCCTTCACCATAAAAATTAGGGAGAATCCCATTCAAGTTAAGTAAGTTGAATTAGGGAATTAAGAAATATAGGAGGACTCCTAAAGGGACCATTTGGCAAAGAAGACTTAACAAGAAAACTCTCAAGGTAGGACAAAGATGCACCAAACTACTAGTAAACCCTAGAAAGGCCCCACAATACACGAAGGAAAGGAGGAATTGCACAGTCCATGCAAGGGAATAACCTATTATAAATGTGAACAATGGGAACAGTACGTGAAGAAGTACCCAACCTGTCATAAGTGTAAGGGTATAGGACAAGTAAAAGAAGGACTGTTCCACACCTCATAGATTTATGGAAATACCTTCTCAAAGGTTACGAAAGACATAAAGTACTGGTGACCAAAACCATGCAACAGGTTAAGTAAGTAGTTCACAAAGAGTTCAAGAAATGACAAGGTAAAAACCAAATTTAAACTTCTTCTTATGAAGGTCAAGCGAAGAAAGATACTATAAGAATGGAGGTAAGAAAGTATATCTAGAACACCCTCATAAGAGGAAAACATAGAAAAACGTCATCCGGAAACTCTAGGAGTATGACATAGTAAGAGTGAAAAGGAGAAGAAATATGCTATGTAAAACCCGCCCTTTTGAGCTAAGGAAAACCAGGAAAAGAACCGGTCAAACCAAGTGAGGATTCAGAACCGGTTCACAAACCCGATTATTTTTGAACGGGCAAGTTGGGAATTTACAACTCTCGGGTGATCCAAAGGGTTCATTAAACCTTGGAAAAGAAACTTAAGACAAATTAGAAGACAAAAACCAAAGTGGTTCAGGTGAACTAAATTCCATAAGAACTTTAAAGTTAAGCACCCGAGAGTAATGTGAGGATGGGTGACCTCCTGGGAAGTATGAATTTTTTTATAACCCGAAATTTCTGTCAAAAATTTGTATGTACGCCTTATCATAAATTAATATATAATTAATAGCAATAATTTAATACCTAAATTAAATTATTGGAATTAATACAAATAATTTAATATCAAAATTAAATTATTGGAATTAATACTGAAATTTAATTTATTAGAATTAATACCGAACACTTCTCTCTCTCTCTCTACTGCTCCATTTCCCGGTAAAGCTTGAACGAGAGCTTCGACTTGAACAAAGGTCGGGCTCTTTAGAACCAAGGAGAAGACAGCTATCTAATAGCAAACTCCAATCAATCCGAGAATTGTTGGAGAAACACCGACATGATGGAATAGTGAAGCAACTCCGGCGAACCGAAGCTGCCCTATTTCGGCCAAGCTGAAATCGGCCATTTCAAGCCCTCCTCAACCCAAACCAAGCCCTCCCAACACTTTCTCAGCCTTTCCACGACCGAATTAGGACCGAAAGGTAAGCCAATTCGGCTCCCCTTTACAATTTTTTATTGGTGCTAGAGAGAGAGTCGACCGAATTTCAATGACGAAATTCTAATCCAATTCCGCATCAATTGATGCAATTCTTGATTCTAGGATGAACCTCAGGATGAGACCTATCTGCCCAAATCGAAAGCTCGGAAAACCTACCTAAGACTTCTTGTTAGTTACACCTGCAAGTTTTGATTTATGTTATTCCAGGAAAGGTACTAGTTTAAAGGACGCCTTACTCTTTACGGTTTTTAACAAGGGGTAACCCTTAAATAAACTGGGAGATTAGCGGGTTGATGAAAGGGATCCAACCAAACCGGGTCGGGGTGTGACATCATGGCTCTTCCCCATGTGTTTTGCGATTTATTGGCTAATAGGGATTTTCCAAAATCCCATCCTGACCCTTATTTACCAACTTCTATTCTGATTATGCTCTTGGTTTCTCTCTCTCCCTCTTGAAAACTTATGGTTCCCCTTCCCAGTTGTCTTGGTCCTAGAGGACGGGGTTTACATTTTTCCTATCAATTCACGATTTGAATAGGCTTCACATTGTAGTATATATTCTTACACATGTTTACTTTCCTTGGCCTTAGTTCTTCATCAAACTCCTCATTTATACTATAGAGATATTCTTTATCGACTTAACTCGAGAGTTAATTGAAGGCAATGTAAATTGTGAGATCCCTTCCTAGGATCCTCTCATAACCTTTTTATCAAATGGTCAAATCACGATCCTTCCTAAAGATTTAACCGATGCTTTCATACAGGGAGTAATATGAGTATCCAATCCATTTGAGACACATTTCATTTATCGTATCATCATCTTAATGATGTGATACTTGATAATTGTTTGGGATTTCTTCCCTTCCATTTTTCACCCATCTAGTGTGAGTAGGATCTTATTTATCCTTGAAATTAATGCCTTATCAATACTTAAGTCTTTTGGTTATCCTACTTGAATAATCCATATTCGTAATCCTTTTGTTGAAGTGTCCTTCCTTTAGGAACTTTCAAAACTTATAACTTTTCCCATTTATAGCTTCCTATATGAGAGGCATGTCTTTCTCATAATTATATGAGTCTTCCCAAGATTTTGTTTGACGTTATCATTACACAATTAATGACCCTTTCTTTAATTAGTCAAATTATTTCATTTTTTTGGATATGTGTGTCCTTAGGACAGTAGGGTGCTCTCACTAATATACTTCTCGAACATTTTCCTGACAAATGTTCACTTTTACCATTCGTGGGGATCATGGAATTTTTTACCATTATTGACATTGGGTAAAATTCCTATGAACATGACCCCTAAATGTTCAATAATTGTTTCTCTATCACATTGTCATGCCTCGACCCAGTTTGGTCGGATCCCCAAGAGCAATCTGCCACTCCCTTTGGGCCATTAAGGGTTTCACCCTTTTCTATACCGCGAGGAGTAAGGCATCCTTTTTCCAGTCTTTACTAGAATATCATTATACAAAACTGAATATTTTAAAAGAGACATACATGTCTTAAAGTTCCCATACAGGAGGATCTTTAAAGTTGATTTTTCCTCAGTTACCTGAAAGGGGTAAAAGGGAGGGGGTGAGTTCTACAATTCAGTGAGCGGGTATTGGGAGTGAGTTTTCAAAATAGCTTTAGTTTATCCAAACCATGCCGAGGTTATCATTTTCTTTAAAAAGGATTTTCCTTAGGGTAGAAGTGGACATACTTCTTCCCTAGGTCAAAGTGGGCATCCTAGACATTCGACCCTCATACCCTAATGCCACTTCGTGTGCGTATGAGACGGAGACCTCAACTTGACCCTACCCGGGTCTCATCGCAAGAAGCTCCCAAAGCTTCTTGATTGAATGGCATGACAAACTGCCCTTATCACCCCCATGTCAGAGCTCTGGTTAGAGCTTCACCAGAAAATGGAGAAGTTGACAGAGAATGGTGATTTGAGGTGTGTGGAGGATGAATGGAGAGTAGCTCTTCATATATAGGGAGCTTGGGGACCCTCTACACCATAATTTTCTATTTTGGTCGAGCTTATCCTCACCTTGAAATAGCCTAATCGAAGCCATTTTTCCTTCACTGACATTATCCATTTTCTGCATTAATGAACAGTGATGTCATACTAAGGAAGAAGACGACACTCTTCCGAACAAGACCAGAACGGTCCCACCGGGTTCAATGCGTAAATCGATTAGTTCATGCTCGATTCAACCTCTCTTCTCAAAATTAAAACTTTCTAAATGCATCTAAATTCATTCTCTATCTAATGGTGGCTTCAATTCACCAATTTGATTATCTTAAGCCACCAAGAAAGATGAATTTAAGAACCAGTTCAAGTATGGTTTAAACTAGTTCAATCCAGTTAAGGTTCGGTTCCCATCCCTCAAATAACTAAGGGTACCCATCCCTCATCACACTCTCAGTTTCCCATGTCTCCTCTTGCATGAGTATGTTCTACAAAAGAACCTTGACCATTGGTAAGTCAGGTTCTCTTCTAACTCTGGTGGAGGTCAGTCCAGCACATGACTAGGATTGGGCTGATACATTTGGAGTATTGAGATATGGAATACATCATGTATTCTTTGTAAGTTAGGAGGCAGTTCTAATTAATAGGCCATTGGGCCTATCTTTTGGACTACGGTGTAGGGACCGATGTTCCAAGGTTTTAGTTTCCCTCATTGTAGGAACCAAAGTATTTCCCTCCATGGGGATACCTAGAGAAACACTTGGTCTCCCACTTCAAATTCTAAGTCCCATCTCCGATGGTCCGCATAGCTCTTCTGTCTATCAGTCCTCTATTAGTTCAACCCTTTCTAGCCTCCTTTCTCCCACCTCTTCCCAAAATAAGGAGGTACAACATGGTTGTCCATAAAGGGCCTCATAAGGAGCCATTTGGATACTAGCTTGATAACTGTTATTATAGGTAAACTTCATTAGGCACAAGTATTCTTGCCAACCCTTATTCATGGTGAGTACGCATGCTCGTAGCATGTCCTCCATAGTCTAGAATGTCTGCTCAGACTGTCAATTGGTATGAGGATAAAATGTCGTACTCATGTGGGGCTTTGTCCCCAAGGCATTTTGCAAATTAGGCAGAGAACCTCGAGGTAAATCTAGGGTCTCTATCCAACAAAATGATTATTGGGACACCATGGAGTCTCACAATTTCCCTCATGTATAACACTGCTAATTGTTCCATTGAATTTGTGATTCTTATTGGTAAGAAGTGGGCAGACTTGGTCAATCTATCAACAATGACCCAAACGGCATCTTGTAAACCCCTCTCTTAAAGATAATGAAACTGGGGAAAGAGCCGGTCAACCCGAGTGAGAAAAATCGAACCGGTTCACGAAATCCAACCGTTAGAGAATGGGTAAATTGGGAAATTTACAAATCAATCTAGAGTGGCCTATAGAGTCATAAAAACCATGGAAAGGGACTTTGGGACAAATTGGGAGAGAAAACCAGACTGGTTCAGGTGAACCAGTTCTGAACCGGTTTGAACAATCATTCAATAGGTTGCAAAATTTATTTTTCTAAAGGCTTAAAATATTCAATTTGAGGAATTGAAGCCACCATTAGTTAGAGAATGAATATAGATGAATTAAGAAAATTTTATTTTTGAAAAACTCGGTCAAATCAGGCCTGAATCGACCATTTTAAGCATTGAAACCTATTCGGATCAGTCCGGTCTAATTTGCAACAATGTCATCTTCTTCATTCAGATGATAGCACTATTCACTCGTTGGAAAAATGAGGCTTAACCTAACAAAAGGAACCTCATAAAGAACCACAAGTGGATGAGAGTATATTGGAACGACCAAGGAGAATAAACGAGACCCTTAGAAGTACCAGGAAGTAGTGGAGACTACACTTTAAAGAAGGGCGATAGGATGGGCATAGTGTTGAGAACACGGAATATGACCCGATGATCAGAGATGCCTTGGATAGGAAAATAAAGGGTGAACTGAGAAAATTAAGGTCGGTGAATGATAAAAGGTGGGGAAAGCACTAATTCAAAAGGGTGTAAGAATGTGAATGAAGGAAACCTTCATTTGAACATACAGTGCCAAAGGGGGGGGGGGGAATCTCTACTTTGAAGGACATAGTAGAGAATGAAAATCATTAAAGGAGAACTCTCCAAATAAACGAAAAATCCTTGAGTAAATGATGTCACCAGAAATGAAGAAAGACATATGGAAATCCAATGATTGGCATCAGAAAGACCCAATAAGGAAGTTGGGAAAGGACGAGTGGGTAAGGAAAGCTAACACGGTTGTGTAAGACATTTTGTCAAGGCATGAATGATGATTGGATAACGGTAAAGGTAGTTAAGGAATACTACCTGATGAAAAGAGGGATGAAGTTATACAATCCCTAAATTGTTGGAAAGTTGGGAACAACCCTAAAGGAGGTGTCATAGAAGTCTAATGGACAGAGACAAGTTCTGGAACATGTCATGTCCTAAAGGACATGTAAGCACCAACAGTCCAGAGGAAAATGTGACTCAAGTAAGGAAGAGTCAATTAGTAAGCATGATAAGGTCAAACACAATGTAGACTGAAGTTGTAATAAATAATGGAGGAAGATGTGAACCTAACAATATACCCTTGAACTCATAGGTAAGATATGCTTAGCTAGAATAAGCTCCATGAAATGAGTAATCAATTGAAAGGAAAGGAAAACTCCTTAAGGGCGTGCTATAAAGGGGCTAAATGAAAATAATCGAAGTGTGAGCATGTCAAATAAACTCCAAGTTGACATCAAGGGAAGTTAATTTCTATGTAAAGAATGTTGAATAAGGTTTGGGGACAAAACTCCTAAAAGGTGGGGAGAGTTGTAAACCCCGTCTCATAAAGATAATGAAACCGGGGAAAGAACCGGTTAACCAGAGTGAGAAAAACTGAAACGGTTCACGAAACCTAATCGTTAGAGAAGGGCTAATTGGGAAATTTACAAATATCGAGTGACCTATATAGTCATAAAAACCATGGAAAGGGACTTCGGGACTGATTGGGAGAGAAAACCAAACCGGTGTAGGTGAACAGTGTCGTATTCTTCCTTAACATGACAACACTTTTCACTCGCTGGAAAAATGAACATAACTAACAAAGGTGAAACGTCTCCATTCAGGGCATTTCAGGCCAACAATGAGTGCCATTAAGGTTTCAATCGAACGTCCATAGAGTCCCCAAGCTCCCTATATAAAGAGCTACTCTCCATTCATTCTCCTCACACCTGAAAACTCCACTCTCTCACAACTACTTTGTTTTATGGTGAAGTTCGAACCAGAGCTCAGACATTAGGGGTTTTCTGAGCCATAGAAGGCAAGGTCGGTTTCCATAGATTCGAGGAGAAGTTAGCTCCCCGACGGCAGTCTCCATTCGATCCAAGGACCGCTGGAGAAGCACTGATGTAATCAAACAATGAAGCATCTCTAATAGACTGAACCTGCCCTATTTTGGCTGAGCTGAAATTGGCCAAATGCAGCCCTCCTCGTGCCAAACCAAGCCTTTCCAGCCTCCCACAAACCTTAGACGGCCTCAACTGAGTTGAAAGGTAAGCCAATTCATCCCTTCTCGGTCGTTGCAAATAAACTACAGAATTTCACTAAAAAAATTCTCGCTCAATTCAAGGTCAATTGTAGAAATTCTTGATCCTAGAAGATAGCTTAGGAAGCGAGCTATCTTCCCCGATAGAGAGATCAAACGGTCACACCTCCGATGGTAAGTTTTTGAAGCTTTCTCTCTCTAAGTCCAGTTTTCCAGTGAAGCTCCGATTGAGCTTAATCCAAACCTAAATGACGCGGTTCAATGCTCAAATGAATCATATGGAAGTGTAGGAACTAATTCATACCTTCAATTGGAACAATTAACCTTGATTGAATGGTCAATTTTATGAAATCAAATTCAGCTAGTTTGAAATGGGGGAAATGGGGGAAAGTTTTAGGGAAATTTGGGGATTTCGTAAAATTGAGGAACCAAATTGTAATTTCCCCAAATTGAGGGTCAATTGGCCATGAAAAGGATGCTGGATATTGGTCGATTTTTTAAAATAATTGGGGTCAAATTGCCATTTTTGTAAAGTATGAGCAAAATGGTAATTTTTGAAATGTTAGGGACCAAATTTGAAATTTGGGAAACTTGAACCCCTTAAGTGATTTTGAGTAAATTGGGGACACAAAATGAGTTTTGGAAGTTTCGAAACATAATGTGGGGAAACATTTGCATTAGGGACCTAAAGACAAGTAAAAACCTTTAGGGACGTAAATGCAATTAATTAAATTTTTTGGGCATTTTCGTTCATACATAAAAAAATGGAGGCTATCATGCCAAATATTAATAGATAAAGGATATCCAAATTGTGTAGGAACACGAAGGATCGGAACGCCGACAAGGATAAGCTAGCGTGGAGAAAAAAGCCGATTAAGAAGGAATACACTATGATTATCACGTGAGTGTGTTTATTCACATCATACCCGGTTAGGATGATGAGCACATTGTAAATGAAAAACCACTTTGATGTGGAATTTTAATTTCACTCCAGATTGGAGTGATGTGAGAACTTTGCGGAAAAACTACTTATCAGTTGTAAGTAGATCATACTAGGTTGGTATGATGGACTTATTGGAAGGAAGTAGAGAACTCGCTTACCGGTTGTAAGCAGAGATATCATCACACCCAGTTGATGTGATGAATGGAAAGTTTATTTTGTTAGAAGTGTTCTATTGTGTGCCAATGCTTAAAAATTTTGGGAGACCTTCTAACGAGAGCTAGAATAGCTCAAATAGGCTAGAGGCCTCGATTTTGGAATATGAAGGCTAAAATACCCAGTTTTGGAAAATCACGTACAGTGGGCTCAAGGCTAGTTAGCACGAGTAGTAGCTCGTAAACAAACATGATCTATTTATGCCATGAAAATTCTAAATAAATGGAATGTGTGATTTCGCCATGGTACCAAGATAGGACCGTTATACTGGATGGACTGGCAGTAGTGCATCAGGACTAGGTTGACGGACTAGTCTAGACAAATAGCTGCAGATCGGGTTGAGGGTTGGAGTTGTTGGATCAGTGGCACCAAAGATAAATGGCATTATGGAAAAATTATTATTTGTGCTGCACTTGAGGTTTGGGACCATTAAGATGCCCAAGAGGGGTAGTGATGCGTACTAAGGGCTACTGGATGACATGGTGAAGATAAGGGCTGTTTGTCATGCCATCAGTCAGGGAAGCTTGATGTAGCTTCATGCGCATGAGATCGGGGTGGGGTCGGGATGAGGTCTCCATCCTCATATGGACATAAAGTATTTTGGGTATGAGGGTAGGACGTTGGATATATTCACTTAGACTCTTGGTAGAAGTCAGGGACTTTTATTAGGGTGGATGGTAAAGACACTTAGATCCACAAGTGGGTGCAGTCGGTGTAACTGCACTTCGTGAATATGTGTGTACCATTCCTGATGAATAGCATGTGTTGTTTGTGAAACACACCTAATATGGAAATGGGAAGATGTTATGAAAACCTTGGAAAGGATTTGAGAATCCTTGGAAAAAGAAATTGTAAAACCATGGCAGGGTAATGGTTTTGAAAACCGGAATTTGATGAAAGAATATTCCTAAAGAAAATAAGGAGTTTGGCACACTTCGATTAAAGATGCTTTGGTTTATGAAGACTCTCTCCGAACACCCATTCACTGAGTTGTTGAACTCACCCCTTTCTTTACCCCATTTCAGGTAACCAAGGGAAAACAAACTTACAGAACTTTCTTGTAGTCGAACCTACAATACAAGTATGTAAGGCTTAATGTATTTAGTTTTGATTAATGCTATTCTAGCAAAGATTCATGTGAAAAGGATGCCTTACTCCTCCATGTTTAGAGAAGGGGAAACTCTTAATAAACCGAGGGAGTGGCGGGTTACTCATGGGGATCCAACCAAACTGAGTTGGGGCATAACACGTCTCGTCCCTTCCTAGTCATAGGTAGTGCAGTAACAAAATCCATACTAATGTGTTCCCTTTTCCACTCGGGGATTGGTAAAAGTTGTAGTAGTCCTAAAGGTTTTTAGTGTTCAGCTTTAATCTACTATTAGGATAAGTATCGGGCTACATATTTCGTAATATCCCTCTCCACCAATAACCTTGTTTAAGGGTGCGGTACTTCTTGGTACTTCCCGGATGCATCACATTGATAGAGTCATGTGCCTCTTCCTAGATTAATCACTTAAGTTCCTTATCTTTTGGCTCACACACTCTACCCTTATAGGTTAGCACTCCATCGCTTCAAAGGTTGTAGTCCAGTTCCATCCCTTCGTTGATCGAATCCAAATGGGGTTGGAGTTCCTTATCCCCTTTTTGTTGGAGCATTATTTGCCCCATTATGCTGGGTCTTACCCCTACATCAACCAATAAGCATTTTTCTCTCTTGTCCACCTTAAAGTCCACTTCCATTCTTCCTAGTTTCTGCAATAAGGGTAAGTAGCTTGTCTTTATCTACGCCATCTCGGTTTGATACTTGCAACTTAGAGCATCTGCCACCACATTGGCCTTACTAGGGTGATATTACATCACAAGGTCATAATCCTTCACTAACTCCAGCCATCTCCTTTGGCGAAGGTTCAACTCCTTTTAAGTCAGGAAGTACTTTAGACTCTTGTGATTGGTATATATCCTACACTTAACCCCGTATAGGTAGTGTCGCTAAATCTTGAAGGCAAACACTATTGCAGTTAACTCTAAGTCGTGTGTAGGGTAGTTTCGCTCATGTACCTTTAGTTGTCGTGGGACGTAGGCGATAACTTTTCCTTGTTGCATTAATACACACCCGAGTCCCAGTCCATATGCGTCATCATTATAGATGGTATACTCCCTTGCACTTGGGTTAAGCAGAGAGAGTATGAGTGTCATTGTTAAACGAGTCTTCAACTCTTGGAAGGATTTCTCACAACTTTCATCCCACTTATACTCCACTCCTCTCCTTGTGAGACGAGTCAAAGGGGTAGTTATCTTAGAGAAATCCTACAAAATTCATCTGTAATATCCTGCCAACCCAAGAAACCGCGTATCTTAGAGGGATTCTTGGGTGCCTTCCAATAGGATATGGCTTCTACCTTTGTTGGGTCTACATTGACTCCATCTTTTGACACTATGTGCCCTAAAAACCCTACCTCCTACAACTAGAAGTCACACTTGGACAATTTCGCATATAAGCAATTATTTTGTAGTGTCTCCAAGGTGATAGTCAGATGTTCTTCATACTCTAGCCTAGTCCATGATTATATAAGTATGTCATCTATAAATACTATCACAAACTTGTCCAAGTGTGGCTGGAACACTCGGTTCATTAAATCCATGAAAGCTACAAGGGCATTCATCAGGCCAAAAGGCATCACCCTAAACTCATAGTGTTCATTTCGAGATCGGAAGGTGGTCTTAGGGATATCTTCCTCTCAGATCTTGAGTTGGTGGTATTGTGACCGAAGGACTATATTGGAGAAGTAGGCTGCTCCTTTTAGTTGGTCGAACATGTCATTGATCCGTGGAAGTGGATACTTATTCTTTATGGTGACCTGGTCCAACTTTTGATAGTCTTTGCACAGCCTCATGCTCCCGTCCTTTTTTTATGAATAGGACTAGTGCACCTTATGGTGACTGACTAGTTGTGTGAAACCCTTTTCCAAAAGTTCGTCCAACTACTCCTTCAACTCCTTTAACTCTGCTGGAGATTGCGATAAGGGTCTTAGGATATGGGATGTGTTCTGGGGATTACCTCTATGTAAAATTCCAGTTGTTGGCTTGGGGGTAATCTAAGTAATTCTTATGGAAATACGTCCGGGTAGTATTCAACTATCGGGATGCCTTTTGTCCCTTCTCCTCTGACTTCTCATTGATGATCATTGCCAAAAAAGCTTTACAACCATTATGTATCATCTTTTAAGCTCTTATGTGTGGCACTATTTGTACTTCTCCCTTCCTCCTGTCTCCTTGAAAAGATAGTTTGAGTGTTTCAGGAGTGTGGAAAGTTATTTCTTTCTTCCCACAATCCATCTAGGCTTGGTGGGTACTTAACCAATCCATTCCCAATATTATTTCTACCTCCCTTAGTGGTTATGGGATCAAATCCGCCTCTAGTTTAACTCCTCCAATCATGATCTCACATCCCTTCAACAGTTTATCCTTATCTAGTCCTTCTCCTAAGGGTGTGAGGACATGGAGACTTTGTTCTAGGGGAAGAACTGGGATTAGATCTTCTTTGATGAAGGATCCCTTTGCTCCCGAGTCAAAGTGGGTGTAGAAATTTTTCCACCACAACTGTATGTATCCTGAGTGAAGAAACGCATAGTTTAAAAGGAAACATTTCTTTATTGAATGAAAATCAAATTACAGGTTTTGTTTAAATCTTAGTTAGGGAGGTTTTGTGAAGTACCCGTTATAGCACTAGGGTCTTTTCTAGCCTCATCTTGGATGAGGTTGTATACCTTAGCTGGTACCCTAGTCGTGGCATCCTGCCTGAGAGTCCTTGGGTTCCCTTGGGGAGGTCCAAGCATGTTTCATTGCTTATTCTCCCTAAGAGTGGGGCATTCCATTGCAAAGTGCCCAACCTGCCCACATGCGAAATAGGACGAACAGGCTCCCTCATGTTAACTTTAGCATCTAGGACAATGAGGGTTTCCTTGTGGTAAGGTGGGGATCATTCTCCGATGAGGTGGTGGCACGTCCTTCCTCTTTTTGAAACCTACCCTGTTTCCCCATCTTGGACCATTTTGCTCTTTCCGTCCTCCATGATGGCCTTGGCCCTTATCCTTCTTCCGGTTAGCCTGCTCTAACTGGTGACGTCGAGTCTGCAATAGATGCTCACAATCATGAGCCATATTGATTATGGCTGCCATATCCATGGGGCGTCCTAGCACTCCCACCCAATCTCGTATGTCCAAGTTGAGACCGTCCATTAATCGTTGTCATATATCCCTAGATCCATCTAGATCAAGGGCAAAGAGTTTTAACTCATTAAACTTAGTTTCATACTTCGAGATTGAGTTAAGCCCTTGTCGAAGACGGAGAAAATCTTGCTTCTTCTCATTAATTAGATGTTGAGCTAGGTACTCCTCTATGTACCTCCCCTCAAATTGTTCCCAGGTGGGGTGGTGGTATGTAGGCTTTTGACATTGTCCCACCACCTTTTTGCACTAGCCTCTAGGAAATATTCTACTAGTATCACCATATCTTCTCGTGAAATCCTGACTATCCCCATGAATTTCTTAATGTTGGTCAACCAGTCCATAGCAGCTTCAACATCCTTCTCTCCTAGGAAAGGCTTACATCCTAGTTGAAGGAGAGTTTTGAGGTATTTAGGGATGTCAATTGGAAGAGGGATGTTAGCAGGAGCAGGATGAGATTGTACTTCATCATACTCAACTAGAGAGTTGGTGTCCACCTTAGGGGCGAGGTTAGCTCATCCAAACACTCGAGGTGAACTCCTCGTATAGTCTCTGATGTTATGAGCATAATCCAGGTGGAACTGTTTTGGCTTCTCGGGGAGTTTCCAAGAGTAGGGATTGTTGGGCAATGTTAGAAACTACAGGACTTGGTTTCTTGGTTCCTCTCTTGGGGGCCATCTGAAATTTTAAAATTTATTCCTCTTAGTTATTAGGTTATATAGTCTTGATAATATATTTGAGGAAGTAGGCTCTGATACCACTCAAGTTGTCATGCCCTGACCCAGTTTGGTTGGATCCCCATGAGCAACCCACTACTCCTTTTGGTCCTTTAAGGGTTTCGCCCTTTCTAAACCGCGAGGAGTAAGGCATCCTTTTACCTGTTTTTCTTGGAATAACATTATACAAAATTGAGTATTTTAAAATTGACATACCTATCTTACAGGGGGTCTTTAAGATTGGTTTTCTCTTGGTTACCCTAAAAGGGGTAAAAGCGAGGAGGTGAGGTCTACAACTCAGTTAGTGGGTGTTGGGAGTGAGTTTTGAAGAAATCAACTTTGTTCAAATTGGGCCAATATTTTAATTTCCTTTAAGAAGGGTCTTTCCTCAAATTTTATTTTACCCATTACCATATTAGGTATGTTTCACAAACAAAACACGCCCTTAATCAAGAAGGGTACACACATTCACAGGTGGAACTTGTCTACTACACCCACTTGTGGCTCGGAGCGTCGTCACTGGCCACCAAAATTGAAGCCCGTCCACTTCTACCATGTGTCTGAGTGAATGTTCACAACATCCGACCCTCTGACCCGAATACCTCTCCAAGTTCGTATGAGAATAGAGATCTCATCCGAACCCCACCCCGGTCTCATGCACAAGGAGCTACTCCAAGCTTTCCGACTAAGTGGCACAACGAACTGCCCTTATCTGCACCTTGTCGTCCAGTGGCCCTTTGGACCCATCACTACCCCTCTTGGGTGTCTTTATAGTCTTGTATCATGGGTGCATGCACAAACAATAATTTTTTTCATATATGACCATTATCTTTGGTGCCACTGGTCCAACAACCTTGACCATCAACCCGACCTGTAGCTATTTGTCTAGGCCCATTCGTCAACCTGACCCTGATGCACTGCAGCTAGTCCATCGAGTATTATCGATCTAGACTTGGTACCATGGCAAAATCACACAACCATATCATTAGAAATTCCATGGCTTTCTTAATCAAGTTTGTTTATGAGCTCCTGGTCATGCTAATTGGCGTTGGGCCCACTACATGTGATTTTCCAAAATTGGGCATTTAGCCCCCAGGAGTTAAAAAACCGAGGTGTAAATCCTGCACTTTTGAGTTAAGGAAAACCAGGAAAAGAACCAGTCAAACCAAGTAAGAAAACCGAGCCGGTTTACAAACCCAATCATTTGGGAACAAGCAATTTGGAAATTTACAACATCCCGGTGATCTAAAGGGTTCATTAAACCTTGGAAAAGAAACTTAAGACAAATTAGAAGAGAACAACCAAATTCGTTTAGGTGAACAAGAATTCATAAGAACTCTAAAGTTTAGCCTGCTTGCTTGAGAGTAGTGTGAGGATGGGTGACCTCCTGGGAAGTATGATTTTTATTTTGTAACCTGAAATTTTGGTCAAAAAATTTTTATGCAAAGCGTACGCCTTATCATAAATAGCCATAAATTAATATATTTAATTATTGGAATTAATACAAATAATTTAATACCAAAATTAAATTATTAGAATTAATACCAATAATTTATGGTAATATTAATACTATTAATAAATCTCTCCCATTTAATACACGATTTTTACACGTATATAAAGAGGTCATCCCCATTCATTCTCCTCACACCTGAACACTTCTCTCTCTCTACTGCTCCATTTCCCGATAAAGCTCGAACCAGAGCTTCGACTTGAACATTTTTCTTAACCTCGGAAGGAGAGGTTGGGCTCTTTAGAGCTGAGGAGAAGACAGCTATCTGATAGTAAACTCTAGTCAATCCGAGAATCGTTGGAGAAGCACCGGCATGATGGAACAGTGAAGTAGCTCCGGCGGATCAAAGCTACCCTATTTCGGCCAAGCTAAAATCATCCATTTTTAGCCCTCCTCTGGCCAAGCCAAGCCTTCCCAACACAACCTCAGCCCACCCACGGCCGAATTAGGACTGGAAGGTAAGCCAATTCGGCTCCCCTCTGCAATTTTTGGCCGGTGCTAGAGAGAGAACCAACAGAATTTCAATGATGAAATTCTAACTCAATTCGGTATCAATTGATGTGATTCTTAATTCTAAGATGAACCTCAAAATGAGAGCTATCTGCCCAGATCAAAAGCTCGTACCGTCGTGCCCTCACCGGTGAGTAATCGAAGCTTTTTCTCTATATAGTCCACTTTCTAGCGAAGCTCCATTTGAGCTCGTTCTGGCATCAAAACTTGAGATTCAAAGTGCTAGTGAATCGTAAGAGGATGGAGGAACTCAATTTTAACTTCAATTTCAACAATTGGAGGTGTTTGATTGGTCAATTTGATGAAATCAAATTTGGCTGTGCTAAGGAGTTGAAATTGGGGGAAAATTTGGGGAAAATTAGGGATTTTCGAAATTCAAAGGACCAAAATAAAATTTTATGAAATTGAGGGTCAATTGGGCATGAAAATAATGTTAGAGGACCAATTGAGGAATTTTGAAATTTTTGGGGCAAAACTTACCATTTTTTTAAAGGAAGGGCAAAATGGTAATTTTGGAAAAGTTGGGGGACCAAATTGGAAATTTGGGAAATTAAACCCCTTTTTGTGAAATTGAATAAATTGAGGTCCCAACATAAATTTTAAATGTTTCGAGACTCAATTTGAGGAAAAACCTGTATTTGGGGACTTAGAGTTAAAAAGAAATAATTTTAGGGACCTAATTGCAAATAACTAAAAAGTTTGGGTTTTCTCATTCATTGGAAATGAATGAAGGTTGTTAAGTCGAGTAATAGTGAACAATGATGTTCATGTCATGTAGGAACACAAAGTACCGAGAACGACAGCATGGACGAGCTCGCGTGAATACAAAGAACCGATCTAGTGGAATTTACTACGTTAAGGGGTGAGTGGGTTTACTAACATCATACCCGGTTGGGATGATGAGCAAACCTTAAAGATAAAAACCACTTACCGGTTGTGAGTGGGTTTACTATATATCATACCCAGTTGGGAATGATAAGTGCCTCGGTATAAAAACCCATTGTTTAGTGGTATTTTAATTACCACCACTTAGAGAAAGTGATGTGAAAATTTTGCGGAAAAACTACTTACCGGTTGTAAGTATATCATACCTGGTTGGTATGATGAGACTTCCTCGAAGGAAGTTGAAAACCCGTTCATCGGTTATGAATAGAGATGTCCTTATACCGGTTGGTTTAATGGACAGTGAAAACATATTTTTGTCGGAAGTGTTCTTCCCTGACCGTGTGTCAATGCTTAAACTATTTGAGAGACCTTCTTGACGGGAGCTCGAATAGCTCTTATAGGCTGGGGGCCTCGGTTTTGGAACTTGAGGACTAAATGCCCGATTTTGAAAATCTTGTACAGTGGGCCCAGGGTCAATTGACACGAGCAGGAGCTCGTAAACGAACATGACATATGTGTCATAAAACTTAATAAGTGAATTGTTTGGCCATGGTACCAAGATAGGACCGACATGCTCAGTCAACTAGCGGTAGTGCGACAAGATAAGTCAACGGACGAGTCAAGACAAACAACTGCGAGTTGAGTTGAGAGTCAGGGCTGTTGGACTAGTGGCACCACAGATTACATGGCAATATGAGAAAATATTGTTTGTGCATACACTGTGAGTACGGGATCATCAAGATGCCCATGAGGGGGTAGTGATGTGTCCTAAGGGCACTGAACGACCTGGTGGCTACAAGGGCAGTTCATCGTTCCAGGTGTCTATGTGAAATTTTGAGTAGCACCAAGCGCATGAGATCGGGGTGGGGACAGGATGAGGTCTCTGTCCTCATACGGACACGAGGAAGTGATTTCGAAATTGTGGGTCGGATGTCGCGTACATCCACTCATTCCCAGGGTAGAAGTTGTGGTTCTTCTATCAGGGTGGCAAGAAAAGTCACTCCGAAGCCACTAGCGGGTTCAGTAGTGATACTGACTTGCAAATGTGTGTAACCTTCATGATAAAGGATGTGTGTTGGGTGATGATACACTGTGTTAACTAGGAAATGATGGAAAAATCCAAATTTTTAAATGAAGGGATTTTTGAAAAAGAAAGGAGCCTGGCACACTCCATATAAATATTTCTTTTTTAAAAGTTAAAAGTAGACCTTTGAAAACCCATTCACTTAGTAGTCGTACTCACCCCCTCCCTTATATCCCTTTTAGGAAATCCCAAAAAGCCTACCCGTAAAGACCATCAACTAAGACACCTGTAAGATAGGTATGTAAAGTTTAAAATTTCATGTAGTTTTGATTATGCTATTCCAGGAAAAGGTGTAGGTTAAAGAACGCCTTACTCTTTACGTTTTACAATAAGGGGAAACCCTTTAATAAACTGGGAGAGTGGCGGGTTGATCACGGGGATTCGACCAAACTGGGTCGAGGCGTGACATGAGGTCCCTGTCCTATCTGAGTTATTCTATCTCTTGTCAAGAGTGTCATCCAAATAGTACAAGTAGTGGTACACAGTCAAGGGAGAACACGTTTGACAAAAAGTATATTTTCAACTTCATCACACCAACCAAGTGTGATGATATCCCTGTTTACAACCTATAAGCGGATTTCTCCTTTTCTCAAGGAATTTCCTTATACCAATAGGGTATGATTAGCTCTAATTATGACCAGTAATTAGGTTTTAACATAAACTGCTCATCACACCAACCGGATATGATGTTAAAAATCACACTCTCAAGTGGTTTTTCGTTTCTAAAGTGCTCACCATCCCAATTGGGTATGATGTAATTAAGCCCACTCACCCAATGATTGTGATGTATTTGTCTCTAGTCGGTTTCCAACTCCATGCTAGCTTATCCTTGTTGGCATTCCAGTCTCTCATGTTCCTACATGATTTGGGCATCCTTATCAATTAAGGATTGGCATAACATCCATTGTTTTCTCACGTAAGAGAGTCTAGGCTCAAAATTATTAATTAATTGCATTTTAGGTCCCTAATGACAACCTTTCCCTAAATTGAGTCCCAAGGCTTCCAAAATTCCCTTTGAGTCCTCGATTTACTCAAAATTGTATAAGGGCCTCAAGTTTTCCAAATTTCCAATTTGGTCCCCAACTTTTTAAAAATTACAATTTTGCCCCAACTTTCCAAAAATGGAAATTTGACCCTAAATGTTCCAAATATTGACCAACAGGTCCCTCAACATCTTTCTTAAGGCCAATTGGCCTTCAATTTTGGGAAATTGCAAAGTGGTCACTCAATTTTCAGAAACTCCCAATTTTCCCCAAAATTCTCCTCTAATTTCTTCCCATCAAACTGACCAAATTTGATTTCTTCAAATTGGCCATTCAATCGGGGTTAATTGCTCTAATTATAGGTATGGATCAGTTCATACACTTCCATAAGATTCAATTGAGCTTTGAATCACTTCATTTGGGTTCAAATTGAGCTCAAACATAAAATCATTGAAAAATGCTCGTTGAGAGAGAAAGCTTTGAAAGCTTACTGATGGAGGTGCGGGTTCCAAGCTTTTAATCGAGGAAGGTAGCACTTGTACTGAGGTTCCTTCTAGGATTAAGAATCACTACAATTGAAGTCAAATCAAAGATAAATTTAGTTAGTGACATTCGACACTTTCTCTCTCTAACCCCGATCTGCAATGATTGAGAAGGGCCAAATTGGCTCACCTTTCAACTCTGTTAAGGTTGTATGAGGGCTGTGGGGATGTTGGGAAGGTATGGTTTGGTCGAAGGAGGGCTGAATTTGGTTGAATTTAGCTCAGCCAAAACAGGGTAGCTTCAGTCCATCGGAGCTACTTCACTATTTTATTTTGTCGATGCTTCTCTAGCAGTGCTCGGTTCGAAAGAAAGATACTATCAGGTAGATGACTTCCCCTAGAGTCTGTAGGACCTAACCTTGCCTTCTGATGCTGAGAAAAATGCCTATATCGAAGATCTGGTTCGAGCTTCACTGGAAAATGGAGCAATTGTGAGTGAATAGAGATTTTAGGTGTGTGGAGGATGAATGTAGAGGAGCTCTTTATATAAGGAGCTCGGGGACTATCTACCCGACAACTTTCCATTTTGGTCAAGCTTATCCATTCCCTAAAATGACCTGATCAGAGTCATTTTTCCTTCATCAGCATTATCCATTTTCTATATTAATGAACAGTATTGTCATCCTAAGGATGAAGATAACACTGTTCCAGACAGGAATGGACTGGTCCGATCGGGTTCAATGCGTAAATTGGTCGGTTTAGTCCCGATTCGACCAATTTTTTCAAAATTAAAAATTTCTAAATTTATCTAAATTCATTCTCTATCTAATGGTTGCTTCAATTTCCCAATTTGATCATCTTGAACCAGTTCAAGTATAGTTTAAACCAGTTCAATCTGGTTCAGGTCCGATTCTCCTTAAACCCATATGGTTTTCTCTTCCCATATATCCCAAGATTCTTTTCCATGATTTATATGACTCTTTGAGTCACTCGAAATTTTTTTAATTCCCCAATTTACCCTTTCCTTATCAGTTATGGTTTGTGAACCGGTTGGGTTTCCTCTTTCGAAATGACCGGTTCTTTTTTTTATTTTATTAACTATAAAGGGATGGGGTTTACATAGGGTAAGCTAGTAGCCAACCTAGTAGTATGACCTGGCCTAGTGGACTAAATATGGGATCTACAAAAGAAAGACAAGGAGCTCTATCCCCACTAGGAACAAAACGAGGACAGCCCAACACAGGACATCGCAGTTAGGAGCGATAGAGTGATGACCTTCAAAGGAATGGTCTGGGTGCCAATCAACCGGGAATTAAAAAAGGAGATACTGGAGGAAGCGCATGGCTCGATGTACGCTATGCATCTGAGTAGCACTAAGATGTACTGCACCCTAAAATATGGATACTGGTGGAAGGGAATGAAGAAAGACATCGTCGAGTACATGGAAAGATGATTGTCATGTCAACAAATTAAGGTCGAACACCATAAACCCTCCAGACTACTACAACCTCTCCTGATTCTGAAGTGAAAATGGGAGCATATCACCATGGATTTCATGATCGGGCTGCTAGTACCAAGAAGGGATGCCATATGGGTTATCGTGGATCGATTGACCAAGTCCGCACATTTCTAACCCATCCGAGTAATAGACCTAATAGAAAAGCTCGCTGCCCTTTATGTGGGGGAGATTGAACAACTCCACGTAGTCCCGTTAAGTATAGTATTGGACGGGACCCAAGGTTCACCTCTCCTAAATTTTCCCAATTTTCCCCCTTTCACAGTGGCCGAATTTGATTTCATCAAATTGGCCATTCAATTAGAGTGAATTGATCCAATTAAAGGTATGGATCAGTTGCTACACTTCCACACAATCCAATGGAGCTTTGAATCACATTATTTGGGTCCGAATTGAGCTCAAATGGAGCTTCGCCGTCAAACTAAACATAGAGAGAGAAAGGTTCGAAAGCTTATCGTCGAAGGTGCGGCGGTTCGTGTTTTCAATCGGGGGAGGTAACTCTTGTCCTGAGGATTCTCCTAGGATCAAGAATTGCAACAATTCATGTCAAATTGACTGTGAATTTGGTTAGTGAAGTTTTATCCATTCTCTCTCTAGCGCTAATCAGAATTTACAAACGAGAGTCGAATTGTCTTACCTTTCAGTTCTAATTCGGTCGTGTGAGGGATGTGGAGGTGTCGGGAGAGCTTTGTTTTGTCTGAGGAGGGCTCAATTTGACCATTTTTAGCTTGACCGAAATAGGGTAGCTTCGGTCTACTAGAGCTGCTTCACTATTTAATTACACTGGTCCTTCTCTAGTGATCTTCGAATCGAATGGTGACCACCATCATGTAGTCGACTTCTTCTCGAGTCTAAAGAACCTGATCTTGCCTTCTTTGGCTCAAAAAAATTCCAATGTCAGAGCTCTGGTTTGAGCTTCATCAAACATTAGAGCAATAGAGGGAGAGAGGAGTTTTTAGGTGTGAGAAGAAGGAATGGAGATGAGCTCTTTATATAGGGAGCTCGAGGACTCTCTGGCCATCCAATTGGCGCCTTTGTGGCAATCATTCATGGCCAAAAATGATCTAAATGGAGACTTTTCATCTTCATCGGCGCTGTTAGCTTTTCCGGCAAGTGAATGATGTCGTTGTTTACAGGAAGAATACGACATTGTTCCGAACCGGACCGGACCGGTCCGAATTGGGTTCAATGCTTAAACTGGCCGGTTCATGCCCGATTTGATTGAGTTTTTTAAAATAAAAAATTTTTAAATTCATCTAAATTCATTCTCTATCCAATAGTGGCTTCAATTATCCAATTTAATTTTTTTAAGCCACCTAGAAAAATGAATTTTAAAATCAGTTCAATAGTGGTTCAAATCAGCTCAAATTGGTTCTACCTGGTTCAGGTCCGGTTCACCTAAACCGATTTGGTTTTCTCTTCCAATTCATCCCAAAGTCCTTTTCCATGAATTTTGTGACTCTTTAGATCACTCGAGATTTATAAATTTCCTTATTTTCCCTTTCTCTATCAGTTGGGGTTTGTGAATCAGTTTGGTTCTTTCTCTTGGTTTTGACCGATTCTTTCCCCGATTTTCTTATCTCGGAGGGGCGGGGTTTACAACTCTCCCCTTCTTTTAGGATGTTTGTCCCCAAAACTAAATCAGCATTTTTCACTCTGGGATAAACTTCCCTTAATGTTAACTTAGATATGTTAACACTTTGGTCGTTCTTTCACTTAGACCAGTTTAAATCACGTGATTAAGGAATTTCTTTTCCTTTACATTGTTTTCTTGTCCATGAGTCCAAAGCTATATCCCTAGGTTCACATCTTATTTTACTTACAGCAAAATTCTTCCCCTTGAGGTTCTTACTCAAGATTTCAGGATTGGCAATTCCAAGATGCCCAATTGTTCTTGTGTCTAGTAATTCTCTTCATCGTTGAATCCCTTAGATTTGTGTTCTTTCCAGCATTACGTACTTGTTTTCACAGGTTTCGGTGTTATTACCCCTTCGTCCTATTTTGACCCTTCCTTTATCCGTCATTTATTACAACTTTGGTCAAAATTATGTATGACCTCGTCATGCTTACCAACTGACTATTCCTTACTTGAGTCAGATTTTTCCTCGAGACTATTGGGCTTACATGTCCCTTACAACATGACATACTCTAGAACATGTCTTTAACTATTTAAAATTTTTAGAACACTTCCATAATGGTTGTTCTTAACTTTCCAACCTTTTAGGGATCGTATAACTTCATCCCTCTTGTCGTCTAATACTATTCCTTGACAATCTTTACCATTATCCAAACAACTTACATAAACATGTTAGTTTTCCTTACCCACTCGTCCTTTCCCAACATCCTTATTGGGTCTTTCCTGTTCCAATTATTGGTTTTCCAAATGATTTAGCGATACGCTAGGATTCTTCCTTTCTTAGGTCCTTCCTCATTCCCAGTGGCATCCTTTACTCAAGGATTTTCCTTTGTCCTTAATCCACTCTTACTTGCTCGTGACCATTTCACGATTCCTTTCTTTGGAGAGTAATCCTTTTACGGTTTTCATTCTCTACTATTTCCTTCAAAGTAGAGACTTCCCCTTTCGGTGCTATATGTTCGAATTTCTTACTACTCCTTGAAGGTTTCCTTCCTTCGCATTCTTAAACCTTTTTGAATTAGGGCTTTTGACCATCTTTCATCATTCACTGACCTTAATTTCCCGATTCACCCTTTATTTTCCAACCTTAGGTATCTCCGATCGTCAGGTCTTATTTCGTGTACTCAACACTATGCCCATCCTATTGTCCATCTTTAGAGTGTAGTCTCCACTACTTCCCGGTACTTCTTAGGGTCTTGTTTATTCTCATTAACCATCCTGTTGCTACTAGTTGCTTCCTTCTGCTAGGTTACTTGGAAATCCTAATTTGGCTTCTTTGCTCTTCCAAACCAGGTTACATTTGACCGTCCCAATATAACTCAACCACTTGTGGTTCTTTATGAGGTTCCTTATGTCGGATTAAGCCTCTTATGATCCATCTGGCAGTTCTGTAGCTTCGGGTTAAGGCCTCATTTCCTACTTTTATCATTCTAACTAGATACTCCGTCCTAGTTCAACCTCCCTAACGCTCCTCAGAGGTTTTTCCTTCTTTCCTTTCTTACATCCTTCTAAGGTCAGTATTGTTGTTTGCTCTTTACCCTTTCCTATCCTCCATCTCTTTTTTGTTCCTTATCCTCTCTTCAAGGAACTCCTGCTAATAGTTTGGTCCATATCACTCTGTTTTGTGTCCAACCATCCACTCCTTGGGCTCTATTAAGCGAGTGTGGGCCATGACTAGTCTTGATGTCATTGGTTGTTTCCCCTTAACCACTTCCAAATTATAGAGCTTACTTCTCCAAGGTTTATTTTTATGTTCTTTCATTTATTTTCTTATTATGGGTATCCCACCTCATTCTTACATGTCACAACATCCTTTGATGCTATTTTCCTACTTACCTATTCCTTGGGGTAACTTTCTCGTTGGGTCCTCCTAGTGTACTTCCCTCGGTTCTTTCACCTCAATATGCACTTCATTTCCTCATCCTTTGTCATTTGGTCCATTACTTCTCAGTTGGGATATATATGCCTCCTGAAGGTTTCCTTTCTTGGAAAGGGTTCATGCACTATTTGCTTCAAGACCTCTTTGTGTGAGACTTACTAAACCCTCCTTATGGCTTGAATGTGATCACCATTTCATTTTCGGCCATTTATTTCTTCAAAGATTTCTTCCTGAGTAAGATTGGGATCAATAGTTGGAATTGTGGGCCTTGTAATGTTATCCCTTCGGGCTTCTATAGGGGTGGAGGTATCCTTATTGGAAGGTATCGCTTTGATTCCTTGCGGTGTGGGACAGTCATTTGCTATGTACCTCACCCTCCTACACTCATAACAAATCCTCTTGGGTCTTGTCCTTCGTAATGTTGGGCATCTTCTTATGTAGTATCCCCATTGCCAACATCTATAATAGGTCATCTCCTTGCGTGGATCTTTGTGGTTCCTCCAATATTTTAAGCATTGTTGGGCCTTTCTAAGGGATTCCTAGTGGTTCGGTGCTTTCCCGTCCTTGAGCCCAAACACCTTGGAGGTTGTCTTGTCGAGTCCTCTTTGACCCAGGCTTACTCCAAGAGTCCTCCTATACTTCTAGTCCATTTCCTCCTTTGGGATGGGGTTCTCCCTAGTTTTCGGGGTGGCTAAGGTAGTGCAAGTTTCATTGGCTACTTTTTTTGGGGGCCATCTGAAAATTTTTAAAATTATTCATATTAGTTATTATGTTATATAGTCTTGATAATGTATTTGAGGAAACAGGCTATGATACCACTCAAGTTGTCACGCTTCGACCTAGTTTCATCGGATTCCCGTGAGCAACCCGCCACTCTCCTGGTTTATTAAGGGTTTTTCCCTTCTCTAAACCATGAGGAGTAAGGTGTCCTTTTTACCTGTACCTTTCCTGGAATAACATTAATCAAAACTGCATATAATACCCTTACATACCAGTCTTGTAGGTTCAGCTATCGGAACGTCTTTAAGTAGATTTTTCTTGGGTTACCTGAAAGGGGTAAAGGGAGGTGTGAGTTCGACAACTTAGTAAATGGGTGTTGGGAGAGAGTTTTTATAATCAAAACATCTTTAATCGGAGTGTGCCAAACTCCTTATTTCTTTCAAAAATATCAATTTCCTTATGTTCCTAGTTATTCAAAACCATTTTCCTCATTATCCATAATCAGTGTGTTTAACAATCAACACACACCCTTCATCTTGAAGGGATCACACATTCGTAGGGCAGCCCGTCCACTACACCCACTTGTGGCGTCGAAGCGACTTTACCAGCCACCTAGATAGAAGCTCATCCATTTCTACCCAAGGAATGAGTGGATGTCAGTGACATCCGACCGTAAGACTCGAAGTCAACTTTGAGTAAGTATGAGGATAGAGACCTCATCCCGACCTCACCCTGGTCTCATGCGCATGAAGCTACGTCGAGCTTCCCTGACAGACCATTCAAGACAAACATCTGCATGTCGAGTTGAGGGTTGGGGCCGTTGGACCAGTGGCACCAAAGATTAAATGGCTTATGAGGAAAAATGTTGTTTTGTGCATGAATTGAGGCACGGGACCTTCAAGATGCCCAAGAGGGGTAGTGATGCATCCTAGGTGCTACTGGACGACCTGGTGGAGATAAGGGCAGTTTGTCGTGCGAGCAATCAGGGAAGCTCAACATAGCTTCATGCGCATGAGCCCGGGGTGGGGTCGGGATGAGGTCTCTATGCTCACACGAACACGGAGTTTTCTTTATAGGATTGAGGGTCGAATGTCACGTACATCCACTCATTCTCATGGTAGAAGTAGACGGGCTTCTATCTAGGTTGCTGGTAAAGTCGCTCTGACGCTACAAATGTGTGCACTGGACGTGCTTCCTAGTGAATGTGTGTTCACTTCATGATGGACATGTGTTGGTTGATAAACACACCGTTTGTGGTTATTGATGAGAAATGGCTTTGAAAACCAAAATTTTGAGGAAACCAATATCTTAAAGGAAATAAGGAGTCTGGCACACTCCAATTCAAAAACTATTTTACTGAAACTTTATTTTTTTTTTAATTTCCCATTCACTGAGTTGTAGAAACTCACCCATCCATTTTTCCCTTTTCAGGAAATAAAAAAATGAATAGGGATAACACCAGGCCTTAACCTTTGTCAGGTATGCTTAATTATTTTAAGTTTCATTTTTATTTATATATGTTATTCTAAGGAACAATGTTAAGAATTACGCTTGGCTCCTCTTGAGTTAAAGAAGGGCGAAACCCTCTCACACTAAGAGAGTGGCGAGTTGTTCACGGGGATCTGACAAAACTGGGTCGGAGCGTAGTAACTTGATTGGTATCAGAGCTAAGTTCTCTTGAAACATTATCAATATTATGCCCTGAAATTAATCCAACTTTAACTCTCCTGTAGGGAGGAGAATCCCTAGGAAATTCACTATGAAGTCTAATCCTCCATCCATAACCCTGAAAAAGACACCAAACCCAAGGGAGGTAGCCATTCAAAGATTCTTAAAAGATGAGAAAAGAGTACCCAAGGACATGGTGGAAGATTATCATAAATTGGTGGGAACCTTATTGGAACCAGAAGGCATCACATGCCTTCCTCCAAGACAAGAGGAATTTTACCTTCTCTTAGGAGCCCAACTCCTCTAGCCCCACAACAACTGGAGAGGAATCCAACTAAGGAGGAGGCTTGGGATAACTACTGGGATGTGTATACCACTTTCATGAAACTCCACCAAGTACCCCCACCTACTTAGCCCAACTTCAATCCCTCCCAATGGATGAAGTGGACATATGAGTGTGAAGTTGAGGTACTAAGGCGGTACGAATTGGAGGCCATACATGAAATTCGTCCCATAAGAGAATATGAATGGACCCCAACTAGTTCCTTAGAGCATTCTTATTAAGATTCCCACAACCATTCTAAGGCTATCTCTCAGCCTATGACTCCAAGGGATTAGGGTGTAGAAAATTTCTGTAATAAGCTAAGTATGGCAAGAAAATTTCTTGAATGAATGAAGTTAAATTCTTCTTGATAAAACTTCTATGTTTCCGTTAACCTTAACCGTTAAAATTTTCCTCAGAAGTACCATGAAATTTGGCAAGGAAGAAACTCTTAGAGTTCACCCAAGGAAGACAAAACCTAACTAAGGGAAGGAAGGAGAAGTTAGAACAAAAGGAAGTTAGCATTAAGGAATAAGGGATTAGTCTAAGGAGTTAAGAAAGGGTTTCAAAGAATAAGAGTAAGGAAAACAAATATACTATTCCAAAGAAAACCAAAGGAATGAAAGTTGATCGGGAAGAAAGAAAGAAGGTTAGGGGGAGCACTGAAAATGTTAAGACAAGTAAGACAGGACAAGGAAAAGAGAAGGGAAAGAAGTACCATAGAAAGAAACCCCGAGGATAATACCAATACTTGGAAAAGAGTTAGGACACCCATCCTTAGGAGCTCGATAGTAATAAGGGACTTTTTTTGGAGATAAGGGAGAAAGCTAGAGTTAATCACCATACGAAGGTCGAGAAGTATAAGAAGGGAATGAAGGGAGAACTTTCAAGGAGCAGTAGAGAAAATGAATGTGAAAATCCCAATATGGGAGTCCCTAGAAGAAAAATGAAGATAGGAAGTGTAAGCGTGGAAAGGAGGAAGTTCCAAGCTAAGGTAATCAATAGATGAGATATCATTAACTAGAGCAGGAACCAGGACCTCATTAAAGGATATAGGCAACTAAGTAAATACCTAGAAGGCCAATCATGATCAACTAGCAAGAGAGCAATGAACCAAATAGGGATTTTAGATAGATCCAGTTGAAGAAAATAACTCATAACAACCAGATCATCAAAGAGAATTAACAACGTCCTAATATGGACCGGAAAGTAGTAAGGACTACACCCTCAAAAAGGAATGAGATGGGTATTAAAAACAATACAATTCAAGAGACATCGGTCCCAAAATCATATGACAAAGATAAATGATAAGAACAAGGTAATTAATGAACTGACCCTTAGGATAAGTATATTTTGAAGTCCAGTAAAGAGGAAAAGATGGAAAAAACCAAATATTGGAGATGTAAGATGAAGGAAAAATCTTAAACAGATCAACGACCAAGACTGAATTAACAATCAAACTCGAGATATGAGAAGATTAGGTAAGCCTCTCACAGGATAATCACGTGGTCTTAAAAATGAAAATGATGTGAATCTCATCTAATGGAAATAGATGGATATAGGAAAGAAAGGAGAATGAGTACGAAGTACATATAAGTTCTCAAGGGTAATGTAAGTAGAAAAGGATGACATTAAGGAATATCTTCTAAGTTAAATATTCTAAATAGCGAGACAGGAAGAGAACACGAGAGAAAAAACCATAAACCGCCAAGGAAGGAAATCTTGGAATGACAAAAATGACCAAATATAAAAAAATGGGATCAATAGAAATGGAGATTTGATAAATTTGTCCATGATATGCTGGTCGAAATGGAAAGATCAAGTACAAAGGAAAGGTACTCGGGAGGACCCAAGGAGCAAGTTAAGACCAAGTAATGTGTAAGAAGGAAAATAAATCAAAGGAGGTTGTGCGAGTAAGGAGGGGTGGATTACCCAATAAATAAAGAAATAAAGAAAAGTACATCTAAGAAACTTTGGAAAGTTAACCCCTCAGCTAGCAAGGGTTTTAAGTGAAGGATCATTGACATCAGAACTGGTAGCGATCGATGGTCAAACAAATAGAGTGTTGAAAGAGAGAACTACTAAACATATTATGGAGTACCCAGAACAAGATTGATGATTGAAAATGCCTCGAGTAAGAATATGGGAAGAGAATGAAATTTCAGTTTGAGAAGGATCCAAAAAGGGCAAATGCTCTATTATAAGAAGGGGTATGAAGGAAAGAATGAAACCTTCAAAGAAATGACAGGAAGATTGAGTATATAATTACAAAGGTGGTAGTCCCTACTATGAGGGACATAGTAGAGAATAAAACCGTAATAGGAGAACTTTCCCAAACTAGTAATTAATACATAGTCTAAAGAGAACTCGGGATAAAGAATCATGAAGTAATCACGAGTGAGTAAGAGTGGATTTAGAAAAGGAAACATTTCTGAGAAAATTACAACTCTAGAACGAAAGAAGAAATGAGAAGAAGTCAAACTGGCCAATACCGAAATCTATGTAGTGAGAAGGTGATGCTCAAGAGGACCCCGAGCTAAGGGTTTTAACAATAAAAAAAAGTGTCTACATAGTGGAATGAGCTGGTATCGTAGAACTCTCAATCCTGAAACCCTAATTAAAGAACCTCAAGATGAGGAATTATACTTTTAAGAACGAAGGATATGAATTTAAGAATATCACCTGAAACCTTCCAATGAGATAGGTTTAACTAAAGTAAACTCCATGGAATGAGAAAGTAATGGGAAGAAAAAGAAAAATCTCAAGTATATGTTGTATAAGGGATGAATGAGAATAATCGAGAAGGTAGAATGCCTATGAATAATCAATTCAACATCAAGGGAAGTCCCATCAAGTGTGAGAAACGTTGAGTAAGTTTTGGGGACAAAACTCCTAAAAGGAGTGGAGACTTGAAAACCCTGCCCATAAACCGGCAAGGAATCAGTTAAACCGAATGAGAAAATCAAACCGGTTCACAAACCTCAATCATCAGAGAATAGGAAAATTGGAGAATTTACAACTCCCGAGTGACCCAAAAAGTCATAAAAACCTTGGAAAGGGATCTTAGAACAATTTGGGAGAGAAAACCAGACTGGTTTAGATGAATCAGATCTGAACCGGTTTGAACCACTATTGAAGGGAATACTAAATTCATTTTTCTAAGTGGCTTAGAAAATTGAAATTGGAGAATTGAGGCCACCATTTGATAGAGAATGAATTTAGATGAATTTACAAATTTTTAATTTTGAAAAACTTACTCAAATCGGGTCTGAACCGACCAATTTAAGCGTTGAACCAGGTTTGGACCAGTCCGGTCCGATTCAAAACAGTGTCATCTTCTTCCTTCAGATAATAGCATTGTTCATTCATTGAAAAATTGAATCAGCACTAGAAAGAGGAAACATTTTCGTTCAGTACATTTTAGGTCATCAATGACTGCCATTAAGATGCTAAACGGACTGCCAGAGAGTCCTCGAGCTCCCTTTATAAAGTGCCCCACTCCATTCATCCTCCACACACCTGAAAACCACACTCTATCTCAGCATTCCGATGAAGCTCAAACTAGAGCTCTGACATATGGTCTTTTCTGAGCCAAAGAAGGTTGGTCGGTTTCCTTAGACTCAGGGAGAAGTCATCTACATGGGGGTAATCTCCAATTGCTCCGAGAATCACCGAAGAATAGTGAAGCAGCTCCAGTGGATCGAAGCTGCCATACTTTTATTAAGCTAAAATCAGCCAATTCAAGCCCTCCTCAAGCCAAACCAAGCCCTCCCAACACCTCCTCAACCCTCATACGACCGAATCAGTGTGGAAAGGTAAACCAATTTGGCTCCCCTTTGTGAATTTTGATCGGTGCTATAGAGAGAATCGAAAGATCTTTACTGACCAAATTCTCCCTCAATTCGACATAAATTGAGGTGATTCTTGATTCTAGTAAGAACCTCAAGACCGTCGTGCTCCTAACAGTAAGCTTTCGAAGCTTTCTCAATCTACGTTCAATTTTTCGATGAAGCTCCATTTAAGCTCGTTCCAGTGTCAAATCTTGTGATTCAAAGTGCAATTGAATTGTATAGAGGTGTAGAAACTTAAATTTAACTTCAATTTCAATAATTGATCTCATTTGATTGGTCAATTTGATGAAATCAAATTTGTCCAAGTTGAAAGGTTGTAATTAGAGGAAAATTGGGGATTTCAAAAATTCGAGGGACTAAAGTGCAATTTACTAAAATTGAGGGCCAATTGGGCTTGATAAAGATGTTGGATGACCAATTGGTCAATTTTGGAATTTTTGGGGTGAAACTTACCATTTTTGTAAAGTAGGGGCAAAATGGTAATTTTGGAAAAATTAGGAACCAATTAGGAAATTTGAGAAACATGAACCCCTTTTTTGTGATTTTGAATAAATTGAGGTCCTAAGGTGAATTCACCCACCCTTTTTATCCATTTTGAAGAAATAAAGAAATGACTAGGGATAACTCTAGGCCTTACCCTTGGTCATGTTTGCTTAATTATTTTAAGTTGCATTTTTATAGATATATGTTATTCCAGGGAAAAGGCTTGAGAATTATGTCTAGCTCCTCTTGAGTTAAAAAAGGGGAAACCCCTCTCAAACCAAGAGAGCGGTGCATTGTTCATAGTGATTTGTCCAAACTAGGTCTGGGCATGACAATTATAAACCTTGTGCTTTCATAATAAGAAAAACCAGGAACATAATCGGTCATTTTCAAAAAGAAAACCAAGTCAATTTATAAATCGTGATTGATATAGAAAGGGCAAACCGTTAAATTTATGGATCCCGAGTGACCTAAAGTGTTACAAAAGTCATGAGAAAGGACTTTAGAATTAATTGGAGGTGAAAACCAAACCGGTTCAGGTGAACCAGACCTAAATCGGATCGAACCGGTTTGAACCACAATCGCACCGATTTCTAAATTTATTTTTCTAGGTAGCTTAGAAATTTCAATTTGGAGAATTGAGGCCACTATTTGATAGAGAATGAATTTAGATGAATTTAGATGAATTTAGATGAATTTAGAAATTTTAATTTTGAAAAACTCAGTCGAATCAAGCCTGAACCGACCAATTTAAGCGTTGAACCTGGTTCGGACCGGTCTACTCATATTCGGAATAGTGTCGTCTTCTTCCTTCATATGACAGCACTGTTCACTCATCGGAAAATCGAGCAGAACTGGTGAAGATGAAAAGTCTCTGGCCAAGGAGTTTCAGGCAATGAATGACTGCTATAAAGGCGCCAATCGAATGGCCAAGAAGTCCCCGAGCTTCCTATATAAAG
This sequence comes from Trapa bicornis, assembly GCA_030064425.1. Lineage (NCBI taxonomy): Eukaryota > Viridiplantae > Streptophyta > Magnoliopsida > Myrtales > Lythraceae > Trapa > Trapa bicornis. The sequence goes on along the minus strand of CM057753.1, from coordinate 13,457,097 downwards.
AGCCCCAACTCATTCATGCTCCTCACACCTAAAAAATTTACTCTCTCCCTACTACAACATTTTTCGGTGAAGCTTGAACTAGAGCTTTGACTTGGGTGGGTTCATTTGATTCAGGGAGAAGTCCGCTACCCAACAGTAGTCTCCATTTGCTCTGAGGGTCACCAAAAAAACGTCGATGTGATAGAACAGTGAAGCAACTCCGGTAGACCAAAGCTGCCCTGTTTCGGAAAAGCTAAAAATGGCCAATCCAAGATATTCTCAAGCCAAACCATGCTTCTCCAATACTTCCAAACCCTCCTACATCTGAATTAGATCGAAAAGGCAGGCCAATTTGGCTTCCCTCTATAAATTTTGATCAGTGCTAGAGAGAGAACTCGCAAAACCTCACTGACCAAATTCTCCCTCAATTCAGTAAGAATTGATGCAATTCTTAATCATAGGAGGCAACTCAGGATGAGAGCTATCTGCCCAAATCGAAAACACAAATCACCGCACCCCCGACAATAATCTTTCAAAGATTTCTCTCTCTAAGTCCAATTTTCCGACGAAGCTCCGTTTGAGCTAATTCCAACATCAATTAATGTGTTTCAAAGTGCAATTGAATCGTGTGGATGTGTAGGAACTCAAATCCACCTTCAATTTCAACAATTAACTTCGATTGATCGGTTAATTTGATGGAATCATATCTAGTCAGGTTGAAAGGTTAAAATTGGGGGAAATTTTGGGAATTTCAAAATTTTGTGGGACTAAGTGCAATGTCCTAAAATTGAGGGCCAATTGGGTATGGAAAAGATGTTGGAGAACCAATTGATCAATTTTTAGAATTATTGGTATCGATTTTACATTTTTGTAAAGTAGGGGCAAAAAAGTTAATTTTTGAAAAGTTAGGGACCAAATTGGGAATTTGGGAAACTTTAAATCCTTTTTTGTAAATTTGAATAAATTGAGGTCCAAAAGTAAATTTTTAAGGTTTCGGTACTCAATTTGGGGGAAAATTGGTATTAAATTTTTAAGGTTTCGATACTTAATTTGGGAGAAAATTGGTATTAGTGACCTAAAGTTAAAGAAAAAGAACTTTATTCGCCGAATTTAAATTACTTCAAAAGTTTTCGTATATTATTCATTAATGATGAATGAAGGCTATCAGGACAAACAATAATAAACAAGGATGTTCATATCATATAGGAACATAAAGTACCGGGAAAGCCAGCCAAGACAAGCTCGCGTGGAGGCAAGGAGTCGGTTAAGAGGAATTCACTACATTCACGGGTGAGTGGGAATTTTCACATCATACTCGATTGGGATGATACGTACCTCGGAACTTAAAACCCACTATTATGTGGAATTTTTAACATCACACCAGGATGGGGTGATGTGGAAATTACACGGAAAAACTAGTTATCGATTGTAAGTAGATCATTCCCGGTTGGTATGATAGACTTCTCGGAAGGAAGTGGAAAACCCGTTTACAGATTGTAAGAGGAGATGTCATCACACCCAGTTGGTGTGATAGACAAATGAAAAGATTATTTTGTCGAAGGTGCTCCCCCCTGACTGTGTGCCACTACTTAAACTTTTTGGTAGACCTTCTTGATGGGAGCTCCAATAGATCAGATAGGTCGGATGCCTCTGTTTTGGAACTTGGGGGCTAAAATGCCTGATTTTGAAAATCTCGTACAGTGGATCCAAGGTCAATTGGCACAAGTAAGAGCTCGTAAACAAACATGAGATTAAGCCATGAAAACTTTAATGAATGTTGTGTTTGGCCATGGTACCAAGATAGGACCGACATACTCGATGGACGGGTGGTAGTGCCACAATACAGGTCGATAGACCAATCGAGGCAAACAGCTACAGGTCGAGTTGAGGGTCAGGGCCGTTAGAATAGTGGCACCAAAGATTAAATGGATTATTAGGAAAGCTATTGTTTTGTGCATACACTAAGGTTCGGGACCATCAAGATGCCCAAGAGGGGTAGTGATGCGTCCTAGGAGCTACTAGACGACATGGTGGTGATAAGGGCAGTTTGTCATGGCAACAGTCAAGGAAGCTCGACATAGCTTCATGCACACGAGACCAGGGTGGGGTCGGGATGAGGTCTCTATCCTCATACGAACATGTAGTTTCTTTTCGGGTTTGAGGGTCGGATGTCGCGTACATCCACTCATTCCTAGGGTAGAAGTGGACGGACTTCCATCTAGGTGGCCGGTAAATTCACTCCGACGCCACAAGTGGGTGCAGTGGACGGGCTACCCTACGAATGTGTGATCACTTCATGATGAAGGGCATGTGTTGATTGTTAAACACACCGATTGTGGTAAATTGATGAGTAATGGTTTTGAAAACCAAGAAAATGGAGGAAGAAAGGATTTTAAAATAAGGAGTCTGGCACACTCCAATAAAAAAATATTTGTTTAGAAACTCATGTTTCAAATACCCATTCACTAAGTTGTCGAACTCACCCACTCCGTTTACCCATTTTCAGGTAATAAAGGGAAAAACCCACCTACAAACATCCCACTAGCTTTACTTGCAGGATAGGTATGTAAATTTAATTTATTGCATTTTTTATTAATGTAATTCTAGGAAAGGTACGCGTAGAAAGGACGCCTTACTCCTCATGATTTGGAAGGGGAAAACCCTTAATAAACTGGAAAAGTTGTGGGTTGCTCATGGGGATCCGACCAAACCGGGTCGGGGCGTGACATATACTTTGGTGCTTAATTCAATTTAAGTTATCATTTAAGCGCTCTAAAATATTTTATCTTTCCTTTAGGTCCATACACTGCTAATGAACCTAATTTTGGTCCCTATTATTATGAAAATTACAAATAGGTCCTTAAACTTTCCAAAATTTGCATTCTAATCCCTCTACTTTTTTATTTTAAAGAAGACTAATTACTCTTCCAAAAATCATATATCGGTCCCACATAATCTTCCCTAAGTCCACACAGTCACTTTTCAGCTACCCTTGGCCGAAGCAATGTTGATTTAGCCATGATCTTAAGCTCGCTGTAATTTAAACAAAGAATCGAGTTTTTGCCTGAAACTCACTGAAGATGTAACAGCGAGGGTTGAGGGTAGTAGGGTTGTGTAGTTGACTCTTGCATGAGTTTGTGGACACCTAGATCTCAATCTGAAGTGGTTAGAGTTGGCTGAAATGTCTGATTTTTAGAAAAGTATTAATAGTAAAGGGTTGACAGAGGTTCTTAGATTTTTCATGGTTATGAGGCTTATCTATAGCTCAAATGACCAATGTGGTTAGCAAGAGGAGACTTAGAGGTTTCTCTAGAAAATGATTGGGTCGTAGTTGGTTGTCTGAGAGGTTGGAAGGGGTCACAAAAGCTCTTGCTCTAATCATGGCCGATAAAGCAAAGTTATTATTTTGTTGGCTAGTGGTAGGGAGAGGGAATGTCGATGGCCGAGAAGGGTGGAGTTTGAAAGCTGACTTTCGCCCTATTCTAAGGACACCTAGATCACTCATCTAGATGTCCAAAAGTGAAAATGGAAATTTCTGGTTCTAAGGTCACCAGAAATTGGTGGTGTTTGGCTTTCAGGGAGCATTTCGATGATCCACAAGCAAGGGGAGGGTTGACCCTCATAAAGGGAGGTCGAGGATTGAGTTGTCTAGTTGACCATGTGCATATTCTATCATATGGGATTCCATAGACCCTCCTTTATCCTTTTTTTTATCTTCTTGGGAGATATTTTGGTTGATCTCCCCTAACACTGGGTTATTTCCCGATTTTATCCAAATCTAGGTCGGGGTAGTTAGGCAAAAAAGACAACACGCGGAGGTACATATGTGTAGCACGTGTGTGTGCATGGTGTGGCATATCGATTAGTTCACACTATAGTGAACTAATTTTGGGTGAATTTCTCGATTGATTATTCCAAGTATGGCCTTTCCTTGGCCAGTTGACCCCTAGTTTTGTCTGTCTTTGGCTCAAACTAAACAATGTAATCTTCTTCCTCAGGATAACAGCAATGTTCACTCGCCAAGAAATTGAAGTAGCACCGACGAAGAAGAAACATTTCCAACATACCACTTTTCTGAATAAAACAAGGTGAGGTCGGGTTCTTTAGAACCGAGGAGAAGTCAACTACACAGCAGTAGTCTCCGTTTGCTCCGAGGGTCACCAGAAAAGCACCGGCGTGATGGAATACTGAAGCAGCTCTGGCGAACCAAAGCTGCCTATTTCGGCCAAGCTGAAATCAACCATTTCAAGCCCTCCTCAAGCCAAACCAAGCCGTTCCAACATTCCTCAGCCCTCCCACGGCCAAATTAGGACTGAAAGGTAAGCCAATTCGGCTCCCCTTTACAATTTTCGATCGGTGCTAGAGAGAGAGTCGACCGAATTTCAATGACAAAATTCTAATCCAATTCTGCATCAATTGATACAATTCTTGATTCTAGGATGAACCTCAAGACGAGACCTATCTGCTCAGATCGAAAGCTCGGACCGTTGTGCCTTCACCAGTGAGTAATCGAAGCTTTCTCTCTCTACAGTCTGTTTTCTGGCGAAGCTCCGTTTGAGCTCGTTCTGGCGTTAAAACTCGCGATTCAAAGTTCACTGGAATCGTATGAACATGGAGAAACTCAACTTCAACTTCAATTTCAACAATTAGAGGTGTTTGATCGGTCAATCAGATTAAATCAAATTCGACTGTGTTAAAGAGTTGGAATTGGGGGAAATTGGGAGTTTTTTGAAAATTTTGAGGAACTGAAATGCAATTTCCTAAAATTGAGAGTCAATTGGGCATGATAAAATTGTTACAGGGCCAATTGAGAAATTTTGGGGCTAAAATTTACCATTTTTGTAAAAGAAGGGCAAAATGGAAATTTTGGAAAAGTTGGGGGACCAAATTGGAAATTTGGAAATTTAAAACCCTTTTTGTGAAATAGAATAAATTGAGGTCCTTTAATAAATTTTAAAAGTTTCGAGACTCAATTTGAGGAAAAACCGACATTAGGGACCTAATTGCAAATAAATGAAAGTTTGACTTTCTCATTCATTTGGAATGAATGAAGGCTATTAGGCCAAAGGATAATGAATCGAGATGTTCATATCGTGTAGGAACATGAAGTACTGGGAATGCCAGCAAGGACAAGCTCGCGTGAATACAAAGAACCGGTCTAGTGGAATTCACTACATTAACGGGTGAGTGGGTTTACTAACGTCATACCCGGTTGGGATGATGAGCACAACTTAAAGTTAAAAACCACTTACTAGTCGTGAGTGGGATTTTATATCATACCCAGTTGGGGATGATAAGCACATCACAATAAAAACCTACTACTATGTGCTATTTTAAACATCACAACTTAGAGAAATGATATGAAAACCATGCGAAAAAACTACTTACCGGTTGTAAGTAGATCATACCCGGTTGGTATGATGAAACTTACTCGAAGGAAGTTGAAAACCCGTTCATCGGTTATGAATGGAGATGTCCTTATACTAGGGCAGTATAAGGGACAGTGAACATATTTTTGTTGGAAGTGCTCTCCCTTGACTGTGTGCTAACGCTTAAACAATTTGGGAGACCTTCTTGACGGGAGCTCGAATAGATCTTATAGGTCAGGGGCCTCGGTTTTGGAACTTGGGGGCTATTATGCCCAGTTTTAAAAATCTCAAACAAGTGGGCCATAGGCTAGTGGGCCCTTGCGGGAGCTCGTAAACAAACATGAAATATGTGCCATAAAACTTTAATAAGGAAGAATTGATTTCGGGATTGAGGGTCGGATATCATGAACATCTACTCATTCTTTGGGTAGAATTGGACGTACTTCTATCTGGGTGGCAGGAAAGTCGCTCCGAAGCCACAAGTGGGTTGAGTGGACGTACTGACCTGCGAATATGTGTTTAACCTTCATGATGAAGGATCGGTTATGGATGATGACACACCATGATTAAATAAGGAAATGGTGATAAAACCCGAGATTTCAAATGAAATGGTTTTAAAAGAAAGTAGTCTGGCACACTCCAAAATTTATCTTTTTTCCTAAAGATAAAATGTTTTGAAAACTCATTCACTAAGTAGTCGTACTCACCCCCTCCCTTATATCCCTTTCAGGAGATTTTGGAAAGCCTACCATTAAAGACCATCAACTAAGACACCTGTGAGATAGGTATGATAAATCTAAATCATTATACAATTTTCATTTATGATATTTCAGGAAAACCCAACAATCATGAGGAAAATATGAATCAAAATAAGGAAGAGTCAGTTGGTAAGCTTAACAAAGTCAAACATAAAATTTGGACTGGTTCGTAAGAAGTAACGGGTGAAGGAAGAGTTGCAATGGGACAAAAAGGTGATGAAAAGGAAATCCGTGAAAATAAGTACGTAATGCTCTAAAGGAAATCGAGCTAAGGGTTTCAACGACTAAGCAGTTAACTAGACACGGAAATGTTAGTTATCTTGGAATTCTCAATCTTGAGTACACAATCTCAAAGGAAAGAATGTTACTCTAAGCAAAGAAAGAGATAAATCTAAGAATATACCCTGAAGTAAGGTATGTCTAGTTATAATAAACTCCATGGAGGGAATAAATAATATAAAGGAAAACAAATACCAAATGTGAAGGATGTAAAAAGGACTAATTGAAAGAAAAAGAGAAGAGTTTGCATGTTAAGCAAACACCAAAGGGACATCAAAAGAAATGATTACTCATGCAAGGTTGATAATTACATTTTGGGGATAAAACTCCTAAAAGTTGGGGAGAGTTGTAAACCCTGCCCTTTTGAGCTATGGAAAACCGAGAAAAGAACCGGTCAAACCGAATGAGAAAACCGAACCGGTTCATAAGCTTATTATAAGGAAATGGGTAATTTGGAAATTTACAACTCTCGGGTGAATCAAAGGGTTCATAAAACCTAGGAAAAGAACCTTAGGACAAATTGGAAGGAAAAAAAAACCAGACCGGTTTTGTAAACCTAGCATTTTTTAGTTAAGAAAAATCGAGAAAAGAACCAATCAAACCGAGTAAGAAAACCGAGCCGATTTACATATGAGAACACGCAATATGGAAATTTACAACTTGAGGGTGATCTAAAGGGTTCATTAAACCTTGGAAAAGAAATTTAAGAAACTTTAGAAAACAAAAACCAAATTGGTTCAGGTGAACTAAATTTTATAAGAACTTCAAAGTTAAACGTGCTTGCCCGAGAGTAGTGTGAGGAATTTTTATGTACGCCTTATCATAAATAACCATAAATTAATATATATATTTAATTATTTTAATTAATACCAATAATTTAATACTTAAATTAAATTATTGGAATTAATATAAATAATTTAATACCAAAATTAAATTATTGGAATTAATATCAATAATTTATGGTAATATTAATACTAGTAATAAATCTCACTCATTTAATACACGGGTTTTACGCCTATATAAAGAGGTCATCCCCATTTCATTCTCCTCACAACTGAACACTTCTCTCTCTCTCTCTCTCTCCTGCACCATTTCCCGGTAAAGCTCGAACCAGAGCTTCGACTTGAACAAAGGTCGGGCTCTTTAGAACTGGGGAGAAGACAGCTATCTGATAGCAAACTCCAGTCAATCCAAGAATCGTTGGAGAGGCGCTGACATGATGGAATAATGAAGCAACTCTAGCGGACCGAAGCTGCCCTATTTCGGCCAAGCTGAAATTGACCATTTCAAGCCCTCCTCAGGCCAAACCAAGCCCTCCCAACACTTCCTCAGCCTTTCCACGGCCGAATTAGGACTGAAAGGTAAGCCAATTCATCTCCCCTTTACAATTTTCGATCAGTGCTAGAAAGAGAGTCGACCGAATTTCAATGACAAAATTCTAATCCAATTCTGCATCAATTAATGCAATTCTTGATTCTAGGATGAACCTTAGGATGAGACCTATCTGCCCAGATCGAAAGCTCGGACCGCCGTGCCTTCACCGGTGAGTAATCGAAGCTTTCTCTCTCTACAGTCTGTTTTCCGGCGAAGCTCCGTTTAAGCTCGTTCCAGCGTTAAAATCTGCGATTCAAATTTTCTTAGAATCGTATGAACATGCAGTAACTCAATTTCAACTCCAATTTCAATAATTAGAAGTGTTTGATCGGTCAATTTGATGAAATCAAATTCGGTAGTGTTGAAGAGTTGAAATTGGGGGAAAATTTAGGGATTTTTGAAATTTAAAGGGCAAAAAAACAATTTTATGAAATTGAGGGCCAATTGGGCATGAAAATAATGTTAGAGGACCAATTGAGGAATTTTGGAATTTTTGGGGCAGAACTTACCATTTTCGTAAAAGAAAAGTTACGGGACTCAATTTGAGGAAAAACCGACATTAGGGACTTAAAGTTAAAGAGAAATAACTTTAGGGACCTAATTGCAAATAACTAAAAGTTTCGGTTTTCTCATTCATTGGAAATGAATGAAGGCTGTTATGTAGAGTAATAATGAACAAGGTTGTTCATATCGTGTAGGAACACGAAATACCCGGAACGCCAGCAAGGATAATCTCACGTGAATACAAAGAACCAGTCTAGTGGAATTCACGACATTAACGGGTGAGTGGGTTATTCACATCATACCCGGATGGGATGATGAGCACAGTTTAAAGTTAAAAACCACTTACCGGTTGTGAGTGGAAATTTTATATCATACCTGGTAGGGGATGATAAGTACCTCAGTATAAAAACACACTGTTTAGTGGTATTTTAATCGTCACCACTGAGAGAAAGTGATGTGAAAATTATGCAAAAAAAACTACTTACCGGTTGTAAGTAGATCATACCTGGTTGGTATGATGAGACTTCCTCGAAGGAAGTTGAAAACTCATTCATCGGTTATGAACGGAGATGTCCTTATACTGGTTGGTATAATGGACAGTGAAAACCTATTTTGTCGGAAGTGTTCTCCCCTGACTATGTGCCAATGCTTAAACTATTTGGGAGACTTTCTCGACGGGAGCTCGAATAACTCTGATAGGCCAAGGGCATCGATTTTGGAACTTGGGGGCTAAATGCCCGATTTTGAAAATCTCGTACAGTGGGCCCAAGGCCAGTTGGCACGAGCAGGAGCTCGTAAACGAACATGATATATGTGCCATAAAACTTAATAAGTGAATTGTTTGGCCATGGTACCAAGATAGGACCGACATGGTCAGTCAACTAGCGGCAGTGCAACATGACAAGTCGACGGACTAGTCAAGACAAACAGCTGCGGGTTGAGTTGAGAGTCGAGGCCATTGGACTAATGGCACCATAGATTACATGGCAATATAAGAAAATATTGTTTGTACATGCATTGTGAGTACGGGATCATCAAGACGCCCATCAGCGGTAGTGATGCATCCTAAGGGCACTGGACGACCTGGTGGCTATAAGGGCAGTTCGTCGTTTCAGGTGTGTGTGTGAAATCTGGAGTAGCACAAAGCGCATGAGACTGGGGTGGGGACAGGATGGGGTCTCTGTCCTCATACGGACACGAAGAAGTAATTTCGGGATTGTGGGTCGGATGTCACGTACATCCACTCATTCCTAAGGTAGAAGTGGCGGTACTTCTATTCGGGTGGCAGGAAAAGTCGCTCTAAAGCCACTAGCAGGTTAAGTAGTGATACTGACTTGCGAATGTGTGTAACCTTCATGATGAAGGATGTGTGTTGGGTGATGACACACCGGTAACTATGAAATAATGGAAAAACCCAAATTTTTAAATGAAGGGATTTTTGAAAAAAAAGGAGAATAGCACACTTCATATAAATATTTTTTCTTAAAAGTTAAAAGTAGACCTTTAAAAACCCATTAACTGAGTAGTCGTACTCACCCCCTCCCTTATATCCCTTTCAGGAAATCCCGGAAAGCCTACCCTTAAAGACCGTCAACTAAGATGCATGTAAGACAGGTATGTAAAGTTTTAAATTTCATGCAGTTTTGATTATGCTATTCTAGGAAAAAGGTGCAGGTTAAAGGACGTCGTACTCTTTACGGTTTACAATAAGGGGAAAACCTTTAATAAATCGGGAGAGTGGCGGGTTGATCACGGGGATCCGACCAAACCGGGTTGGGGCGTGACAGGTTTAGATAAACCGGATCCAATTGGATTGAACCGGTTTGTGAACCGAGTTAGTTCATGATCTGGAACCTATAGAGAAAGGGAAAACATGGAAATTTATAGATTCCTTGTGACCCAAAGAGATTTTTAAACCTTGGGAAGGAACCTTGGAAAAATGTGGGAGAGAAAAACCAGACTGGTTCCGGTGAACCGGACTCGAACCGTATAAAACCGGTTTAAGAGCCGAGTCAATTTATGAACCAGAATCGATAAAGAGATTATAAACCGGAAATCTTATGGACCCTAAGTGACCTAAGGAGTCACAAAAGTCATGGTAATGGACTTGTGAAGGAATTGGGGATGAAAACCAAACCGGTTCAGGTGAACCGGATTTAAACCGATTTGAATCACTATTAAACCGAATGTTAAATTCATTTTTCTAGGTGGTTTAAAATTTTCAAATATGAGATTTGAGACCACCATTGGATAGAAAATGAATTTAAATAAATTTAGAAATTTTTAGATATGAAAAGCTCGGTCAAATGGGGGGTGAACCGGCCGCTTTAAGCTTTGAACCCAGTTCGGAACAGTGTCATCTTCTTCCTCAGGATGATAGCACTATTCACTCACCGGGAAATCGAAGCAGCACCGGCGAAGAAGAAACATTTTCATTTGGTTCATTTCAGGCTATCAATGGCTGTCATAAAGGTGCCAAACGGATGGCCAACGGGTCCCCGAGCTCCCTATATTAAGAGCCCCTCCCCATTCATCCTCTCCACAGCTGAAAACTCCATTCTCTCTCAACTGCTCCATTTTCTAATGAAGCTTGAACTAGAGCTCCGATATAGGCACTTTTCTGAGCCAAACAAGGTGAGGTTGGGTACTTTAGAATCGGGTAGAAGTCCGCTACACGCCTGTAGTCTCCGTTTGCTCTAAGGGTCGCCGGAGAAGCATCAGCGTGAGGGAACAATGAAGCAACTCCGACGAACCGAAGCTACCTTGTTTCAGTTGAGCTGAAATCAGCCATAGCCCTCCTCATGCCACACAAAGCCCTTCCAACACTTCCTCAACCCTCCCACAATCGGATTAGGATTGAAAGGTAAGCCAATTCGGCTCCCCTCTACAATTTTGGGTCGGTGCTAGAGAAAGAACCGGCAGAAATTCAATGATGAAATTCTAACTCGATTCGGCATCAATTGATACAATTCTTGATTCTAGAATGAACATTAGGATGAGAGCTATCTGACCATCAAAAGCTCGGACCGATGTGCCCTTACAGGTGAGTAATCGGAGCTTTCTCTATCTACAATTTGTTTTCCGACGAAGCTCCGTTTGAGCTCGTTCTGGTGTTAAAACTCTCAATTGAAAGTTCTATGGAATCATATAAACATTGAGAAACTCAACTTCAACTTCAATTTCAACAATTACAGTTGTTTGATTAGTCCATTAGATGAAATCAAATTCATCTGTGTTAAAGAGTTGGGATTAGGGGAAAATTGGGGGAAATTCGACATTTTCAAAAATTCGAGGGACCGAAATGCAATTTCCTAAAATTTAGGGTCAATTGGGCATGATAAAAATGTTCGAGGGCCAATTGAGAAATTTTGGAATTTTTGGGGTAAAATTTACAATTATTGTAAAGGAAGGCCAAAATGGAAATTTTGGAAAAGTTGGGGGGCCAAAATGGAAATTTGGAAGTTTATACCCTTTTTTGTGAAATGGAATAAATTGAGGTCCTATGATACAATTTTAAAAGTTTCGGGACTCTATTTGAGTATAAACTGGCATTAGGGACTTAAAGTGAAAGAGAAATAACTTTAGGGATCTAATTGCAAATAAATGAAAGTTTGACTTTCTCATTCATTTGGAATGAATGAAGGCTATTAGGCTGAAGGATAATGAACCATGATGTTCATATCGTGTAGGAACACAAAGTTCCGGGAACGCCAGCAAGGACAAGCTCACGTGAATATAAAGAACCGGTCTAGTGGAATTCACTTCATTAATGGGTGAGTGGGTTTACTAACGTCATACTCAGTTGGGATGATGAGCACAACTTAAAGTTCAAAACCACTTACCAGTTATGAGTGGGATTTTATGTAATACCCGATTGGGTATGATAAGCACATCGAAATAAAAACCCACTACTATATGCTATTTTAAACATCACAACTTAGAGGACTGATGTGAAAATCATGCAGAAAAACTACTTACCGATTGTAAGTAGATCACACCCGGTTGGAATGATGAAACTTCCTCGAAGGAAGTTGAAAACCCGTTAATCGTTTATGAGCAGAGATGTCCTTATACCCGAGCGGTATAAGGGCAGTGAAAACATATTCTTGTCAGAAGTGCTCTCCCCTGACTGTGTGCCAATGCTTAAACAATTTGGGAGACCTTCTTGACGTGAGCTCCAATAACACTTATAGGTCGGAGGCCACAATTTTGGAACTTAGCAATTTTGCCCAGTTTTGAAAATCTCGAACAAGTGGGCCATAGGCCAGAGGGCACGAGTAGGAGCTCGTAAACAAACATGAAATATGTGCGATAAAACTTCAATAAGTGAATTGTTTGGCCATGGTACCAAGACAGGACTGACACATTCAGTCAACTAGCGGTAGTGCGACATGACAGGTCTCTAGACCAGTCAAGGCAAGTAGCTGCAGTTTGAGTTGAAAGTCGGGGCCATTGGGCCAGTGGCACCACAGATTATATGGCATGATAAGAAAATACTATTTGTGCATGCACTATGATTACATGATCATCAAGATGCCCATGAGGGGTAGTGATGCATCCTAAGGGCCTTGGATGACCCAGCGAGTATAAGAGTAGTTCATCGTACCAATTGACCGTGTGAAATTTGGAGTAGCACTAAGTGCATGAGATTAGGGTGGAGACGGAATGAGGTCTCTGTTCTCATACGAACATGAAGAACTGATATCAGCATTGAGGGTCGGATATTGTGAACATCCACTCATTCTTAGGGTAGAAGTGGACGTACTTCTATCTGGGTGGCCTAAAAAGTCACTCCGAAGCCACAAGTGGGTTCAATGGATGTATTGACCTGTGAGTGTGTGTTTAACCTTCATGATGAAGGATGTGTGTTGGGTGATGACACACCGTGATTAAATAAGGAAATGTTGATAAAACCTGAGATTTCAATTTAAATTGTTTTGAAGGAAAGGAGTTTGGCACACTCCAAAATTTATCTTTTTCCTAAAGATAAAAAGTTTTGAAAACTCATTCACTGAGTAGTCGTACTCACCCCCTCCCTTATATCCCTTTCAGTAGATTTCGGAAAGCCTACCCTTAAAGACCATCAACTAAGACGCCTGTGATACAAGTATGATAAATCTAAATTATTATACAGTTTTGATTTATGTTATTACAGGAAAAGGTGCAGGTTAAAGGATGCCTTACTCTTTACGGTTTATAATAAGGGGAAACCCTTTAATAAAACTGGAGAATGGCAAGTTGATCACGGGGATCCGACCAAATCAGGTCAGGCATGACAAATGTCTATGTGGAAAAATTATTATTTGTGCATGCACTTGAGATTCGGGACCATTAAGACACCCAAGAGTGGTAGTGATGCGTTCTAAGGGTTACTTGACCACATGGTGGAGATAAGGGTAGTTTGTCGTGCCATTAGTCGGAAAGCTCGACGTAGCTTCTTGTGCACAGGATGAGGTCTTCATCCTCAAATGGACACAAAATATTTTGGGTCTAAGGGTAGGACATCGAAGACTTTCACTTAGGCTTCGAGTAGAAGTTAGGGACTTCTATCAAGGTGGATGGTAAAGATGCTCCGATCCACTAGTGGGTGCAGTCGTCGTAACTCCATCTCGTGAATGTGTGTGTACCCTTCCTGAAAAGGGCATGTGTTATTTTGATAAACACATCTAATGGGAAAGTGATAAAAATATTATGAAAACCTTGGAAAGGATTTGCAAATTCATGGAAAAGGAAATGTTGAAACCTTAGAATAAGATTTGGAAAAGAAATTAAAATCCTTTTTAAAGGAAATGACACCATTGGCAGGGTAAAGGTTTTGAAAATCAAACTTTGAGGAAAAACCTTCTTCTTAAAGAAATGATAACTTTGGTGTGACTATTTTTAAAACTCACTCCCAACACACGCTCACTGAGTTGTAGAACTTGCCCCCTCCCTTTTACCCATTTCTGATCACCAAGGGAAAACCAAATTTAAAGAGCTCCCTATAAGGGAACTGTAAAGACAGGTATGTCTGTTTAAATGATTTTCAGTTTTGTATAATGTTATTCCAAGAAAGATAGGAAAAAGGATGCCTTACTCCTTGCGGTTTAGAAAAGGGTGAAACCCTTCATGAACCAAAGGGAGTGGCTGGTTGCTCATGGAGATCCGACCAAATCGGGTCGGGGCATGACATCAACAATATGAACCTAAGATAAAATCCAAAATGACAGAAAATAACATGTTGAATTGGTTAGAATCATTAAGAGAAGATGGTGATAGTGCATATTGTCTCTCATAATACCCCGATATAGGATCGGAAGTGAAACTACTTAAAATATACCTAAGTATGTAAAGTCCACCTTAGGTTGGGACTGTAAATCCTTCAAATAAAAGAAGGATGTTGTTAAAACAATGAATAACTCGAGACACCAGAAGGATGAATGAGCATCCTAGGAAATTTGGTGTCCAAAGTGGTCAATGTGGCTAAGTTGCTATGATAACCATAGCAAGGTTTAAAGGCAATGGTCCAAAGAATAGTATGCCTAAGAGACCCGAACTAGAGGAAGGTTACCGAGGATAAAGAAATATGACCAAACTTAGTGAGAAGTCACTAAGAACACAAAGGAAAATTATGGGAATGACTCAAGACCTTAAACAAAGGTAAGGTCCTTCTTTAAATATGCATGCAAGGGAAGGATACCCATATATGAGAGAACTATGGGGTGTAAACCTTGACTAAATGGTAGAAAAATTTGAAATGGAACAAGGTATGGTTTTGTGCCTGACATATTGAATAAGATTGGTCGCTTAAGATCTAAGAAGTGGTAAGTCCCTATAACTCCTGAATAAATGGAGGTTTCCAACATAAGTATATGTTTGGACTTGGAGGGCAAATAGGGCGAATGTGATACACACCGCTGGTATAACAATTCTTGTGGTAAGAATGGTTACTTTAAGAGAGGGTAGAGGCCAATCACCTCACAAGTAAATGTGCTAAGGGATGAATGCTCTAATATGAGAAATTGTACAAGGGAGATTGTACAATACACATTTGACTAGAATCTACGAGGGCATCCTTAAGGAAATGATAGAGTAAATGAATGGTACGAGGGATAGCTACCCAAATAAAGTCAGAAAGAATCCTAGGGGAAGGGAAGTAACAAAAGTGCTCGAAGGAGTTAACTTTAAGTAGAAAATGATAACATTTGCAGCACCATGCGATAAATGACACGAGGTATTGTGGTCATAAGGCAGAGAATGCCGTGAAACAACAAAGTGAAAATTGCATTAGGGGAGAATAAGAGAGAGACTACACCTTGGTACCCAAGAAATGTGATGGTACCATTGATAAAGAGATTGACTATTATTAAGGAATGTAACATACTTGTGCGGGCGAACGAACCCAAACTTAAGGGTCATAGTGAGGATGCTTGAAAATAATGAAAATGCAAGCTCTGATAGAAACTTGAGATGGGACATGATAGGGGGAAACCCCTATGTGCAGTAAAAAATGTCAATGGTAGGGCATAGAAAATAGCACGAGGAAGTTAAGGCACACTAAGATAGGTCTGGGAGTAAAGCGAAAAATAAATTGTCAATATCATGGATGGTTAAGGAAACTCTTAGACCAAGTGCATAGACGAGGCCCACCAAGTAGTATTGAAATGTGTGTTGGTAACATGCTTCACAAGAGAAAGGTGTAGTAAAGTATTTGGAGTGACGAGCATGAGGCTCAACTTACGAATATGAGTGTAAGGAAACGTAAGAAGGCATATGACTACGAGTAAGGAGACTTGTCTCTCTCTACACGGGCAGAGGTAAGACCTTAAATAGACCAAAGAGGATTAGAAATCTTAGTACAAGAGGGATAAAGAATGAATGATACAAACCAACAAAAGCAAGTTCGATGGAAAGAAAGGTCAGGAGTCGTTAGAGAAGTACAACCGATTGAGGAGATATGGCATTTTACCCCTAGTAGGTACATGCCATACCAATATAAGAAGTGAAACACCTCTTGGAAGAGGATTAAGTTTGAGTGGATGGGTAAAGTGGTTATAAAGAATCACAAGTGACCTAGTAAAGTAACTTAGAGGTTTGAAAAGTGTACCGAGGAAGAGTAATGGCATAGTGAAAAATGCCCTTATGCTAAATTATAGCAAGGGACTTGCAAAAAGACCAATAGGAAATGAGGGGTAAATTGCCCAATGTTACGGGATGTTAATGAAAGATGAAAAACCAAATATGAACATTATAATTATAGTCATGTGATGTAGGCATCACTCAAGGAATTAAATGGATTCTTGTGGAAAATGGCAATCAATTGTCAAGAGGTAAGAATAATTCATCTAAAGCCAAGGAGAGATGGGGATGAATGAAGCTCTACAAAGAACGAAGAAATGAACGGGACTCATGAGAACTCTAGTATTAAGGCTCAAAGTTAATGAGTGAGGAATAATGAACAACTATAAACATGAGACGTGTGTAACAACAAATGAGGGAATTGTTTAAGGAAAGTGCATGTATGGGATGAAAACAAGAAGGTCGATGAGTAAATCTCACTTTAGAGTAAGACCTTGAATGACATAAGTGTGATGTGATGGCTACAAAGTAGGTTTAATGGGCCAAGCGCCCAAGAAGTTTGAAACATTCCATGTTGTTGTGGAAATGGGATGTCCACAAGTGATGAGTCAAATGAAAGGCTCCACTTAAAGATGAATACTGGAAAGTCAGGAGAAGTGTCTCAATAATGAAAGCTTGTATATAAGAATATTAGTGAGACAATGCCTAAGTCAGATCTCATAGAGGCTAGGACTTTAAAATGGAGGAAAACTTAAGAAAACAATATAAAAAATAAAATAGATGAGTGTTGGATTGCTAGGACATGATAGGACGGTTATAGCAAAAAAAGATAAGGGAAATGTTCTCTAACTTGAGACAATTATAGGTAATTATAATCCATGAGATTGATTAGACCGTAAAGGAAGAATAAAAGGAAAAGCACCCATAATTGTTAAGTACAAAATAGTAATTATGTGGGTAAGTTACAAGGTTATGCAATTACCTAGGATATTAGTATTATCCTGAAATATTCATGGATATTAAAATGTAATGAATGGGAGAGTACATGGGTTACCAAGAGGGTGATCTAAAATTTAGGGTGATTAATAGGGACCTCAAATAATAATAACTCTAGAATGAGTCTTATAGGGAATGGAATAGGTTCCAAAAGGATGTAAGAAAAAAAAAGTGAAGAAAATAAAATTAAAAAAAATAGGAAAATGAGAAAATATTGGGAGAAAAGAAAAAAATAGGAAAAGAAAATAAAAGAATAGAAGAAAAGTTTCGTGGAGTGTAGATAAATGACGGGTCTAAGTAGAATAAAAAGATGGGACAAGAGTGAGGTTTGTATATTAATGAGAATGGAAGACGATAAAAATACTCGATGGTAAAAAAAATCGTATGAATTTGAGTAAATGAAAAAATTGAATGAAATAAAAGATAAAAATCCTCCTCAACCAATGATTTAGTATTGAGGACTAAACTCCTAAAAGGAGGGGAGTAATTGTATCACATGAACTACTAAAAATGATATGTTGGGTGCATTGAATTGAAAATGGTCAGAGTAAGGACCATACTCAATATGATATTGAATTAGGGTTGAGAGTGCCCTATAAATATGATTCTTATGATTTATTTCTCTATTGAGATATCGGTATAGGAGGG
The DNA here is from genome assembly GCA_030064425.1 of Trapa bicornis. NCBI lineage: Eukaryota > Viridiplantae > Streptophyta > Magnoliopsida > Myrtales > Lythraceae > Trapa > Trapa bicornis. The sequence goes on along the minus strand of CM057753.1, from coordinate 13,439,132 downwards.
GCACTAGCAGGACACATATTGAGGTAATGCGGGCTTCAGAGGGATATTGGAAAGGAAGGATAAGGGGAGATGTTGTGAATTCTTTTAGATTTCTCATAATTCTTCCAAATAGGAAAGGTCGAGAGTGCTAACGTCTAAGGAGAATTAAAAAGAGGGATAAGGGGAGATGTTGCGAATTCTTCAAAATTTCATAAGACATACGGGTGATGTACGGGTACCGTCCTAGTACACTGCTAAGACAAGAAATGGCAGAATTAACTCGCATGTCTAAGGGCATATGCTAACGAGTGGAGGATGTTATGTGGCCATGACTCCAAATGCAAAGACATCCAACTAAGAGACGACACTTGTGGGGCATCGGCTATGGTAGAGCTTGCGAGGCTCCCACACTCTCAGCTTATCGGTTTTGGTATTATTAGATACACTCATATGCGTGAATATGGCCGAATTGCCCATGTGTTTTATGGGTCATGAGTAGCCTATATGTGTGGGTCGTGAGTAGCCCATGTGTTAAAGCCATGAGTTTCCCATGCATGTGTGGGACTTGATTTCTCGTTGATTGGTTTCATGCTTTGATATAATGTGTTTACTTGTGGGAAAATTTGGGAAACTAAGAAATACTTGACCGTAAGGTAGGCTACGATTATGGGTGGCCCGAGATGTGAGTCTCACGAGGGAAGATAAACAATGATAAGTACATTTGTATTAACAAATCCCAAAAGTGAAATTGTGTTATGTGGTTTTAAGGTGGGTGTCTGAGTCATAAGCCAAGTAGTGGTCCGGTGTCAATGCCCCATTCACAAAGTTGTGAGCTCACCACCTTCTTCAAATAATTGTTGGTAAAAGCTGAGGAAACTTAAGGCAAAATGGGGAGCACGTCCACACAAATGCAACTCAAGGTAGACCTCTTGACTAGCATACGAAGGTTACAATTTACTACTTATCAATTTTTATATTCCCGGGTTGTTAAACCATTTTGGAGCACCATGCTTGAAAGAGAAGTTTCAAATTTTCATTGAAAAACAAAGAAGTATTTTTTGTTCTAAGCCTTAATCCCTTCGATTTTACTTGGGTGAAGGATCCCACCAATGTAACATCGAGTGGATTAATGAGTTGATAGGACCGCTAGCCGATAAATCGAGCCGGTGCATGATAGCTTTCTGGTGGTATCAGTATCTGTGATTTCAAAACAAGGGATTTCAAAAAATAAACATTTTGGGGTGGATGGAAAATTGGGAATAACATTGACAATGCCTTTTGTTTATAACAAAAAAAAACTTCCTTAACGAATGAAGTACTCAAAAATACATACAAGAAAAGTGAAAATATTACCGAAGCATTATTAAAAGGCTACCATGAGAGGTATAACTAACGAACGGTCAAATATCCCAATGGGTTGCATCGTAGATATCGGTGTCCACATGGCTCAAGAAGCCAGGGATAGGGATAGGTGGTAATGCCTGTGAGAAATGGAGTTTCGGCTAAGGTAACCCAACAATAAGAATATACTTTAACAGGATGAACCTAAGACATAACTCAAAGAAATAGAAAATAACATGTTCAAATAGTTAAAATCATTAAGAGTAGATGCTGATAGTGCATACTCCCTCTAAGAATACCCTGATATAGGATTGGAAGGGAAACTACTTAAAATATACCTAAGTATGTAAAGTCCACCATTTAGTCAGGACAGTAAATCCTTCAAATAAGAGGAGGATATTGTCAATACAATGAAAAACTCGAGAAACTAGAAGGATGAATGAGAGTACTAGGAAAGTGGATGACCAAAGTAGTCAATGTGGCTAAGTTGCTATGAGCAAGGTTTAAAGGCAGTAGTCCAAAGGATAGTACGCCTAAGTGACCTGGACTAGCAGAAGGTTACCTGAGAGAAAGAAATATGACCGAACTTAGTGAGAAGTTAGTAAGAACATAAAGGAAAATAATGGGAATGACTCAAGACCTTAACTAAAGGTAAGGTTCTTCTTTAATTATGCATGCAAGGGAAGGATACCCATATATGAGAAACTTATGGTGTGGAAACCTTGACTAAATGGTAGAAAACTTTGAAATGGAATAAAGTATGGTTTTGTACCCAACCTATTGAATAAGGTTGGTTGCTTAAGATCTAAGAAGTGGTAAGTCCCTATAACCCCTAAATGCATGGAGGTTTCCAACATAAGTATATGTTTGGACTCGGAGGGCAAATAGGGCAGATGTGATACACACCGTTGGTATAAAATCCTTGTAGTAAGGATGGTTATTTTAAGAGAGGTTAGAGGCCAATCGCATCACAAGTAAATTTGCTAAGGGATGAATGCTCTAATGTGAGAAATTGTACAAGGGAGATTGTACAATACACATTTGATTAGAATCTACAAGGGCATCCTTAAGGAAATGATAGGGTAAATGAATATTACGAGGGATAGCTACCTAAATAAAGTCAGAAAGAATATGAGGGGAAGGGGAGTAATAAAACTACTCGAAGGAGTTAACTTTAAGTAGAAAATGATAACATTTCCAGCACCATGGGATAAATGACACAAGGTATTGTGGTCATAAGGAGGAGAATGCCATGAAACCACAAAGTGAAAATCGCATTTGGTGTGAATAAGAGAGAGACTACACATTGGTACCCACAAAATGTGGTGGTACCATTGATAAATAGCTTTATTACTACTAAGGAATGTAACCTAGGTATGTTACATTCAGGTTCAGGTGAACAAACTAAAACTTAAGGGTCGTAGTGAGGATGCTTGAAGGTAAACGAAAATGCAAGCTCTAGTAAATGTCGAAGAATGCAACAGGTAGCAACCTAGGATGGGGCATGAGAGTGGCAACCCCTATGTGCAGTAAAGAATACCAATGGTAGGGCATAATCTATAGAATGAGAAAGTTAAGGCACACTAAGATAGGTCTACGAGAATGCCAATGGTCCTTTAAATTTTCAAAGATTTAAAATTTGTTCCTTATTTCAATTTAAGCTATTATTTAAGCAATCTAGACCATTTTATCTTTCTTCTAGATCCCTACAATTCTAATAAACCTCATTCAAGTCCCCATTATAATGAAAATTACAAATATGTTCATAAACTTTCTAAAAATTCCATTTCAATCCCTTTACATTAATCTCTTTAAAACGAGCCCAATTACTCTTCCAAAACTCACATCAATGTCCCTCATAATCTTCCCTAAGTCCCCAAAATCACCCACCCACTAGCCTTCTCTGGAACAATGTCGATCTGAACATGATAAGAAGATCGATGTAATTTAAACACAAAATTGGGTTTTGGCCGAAAACTCGTTGAAGAGGTAATGGGGAGGGTCAAGTATAGTAGGGTTGTCATGCCCCGACCAGTTTGGTTGGATCCCCATGATCAACCCGCCACTCTCTCAGTTTATTAAAGGATTTCCCCTTATTATAAACCGTAAAGTGTAAGGCATCCTTTAACCTGCACCTTTTCCTGGAATAGCATAATGAAAATTGAATGAAATTTAAAACTTTAAATACCTGTCTTACAGGCATCTTAGTTGACGGTCTTTAAGGGGAGGCTTTCTGGGATTTCCTAAAAGGGATATAAGGGAGGGGTGAGTACGACTACTTAGTAAATGGGTTTTAAAAAGCTTTTGACTTTTAAGAAAAATATTTATATGGAGTGTGCCAGACTCCTTTGTTTTCAAAAATCCCTTCATTTAAAAATTCAGGTTTTTCCACCATTTCTTATTTACCACGGTGTGTCATCACCCAACACACATCCTTCATCATGAAGGTTACACACATTCGCAATTCAGTATCACTACTGATCCTGCTAGTGGCTTCGGAGTGACATTTCTTGTCACCCGGATAGAAATACGACCACTTCTACCCTAGGAATGAGTGGATGTACCTGACATCCGACCCACAATCTTGAAATCACTTCTTCGTGTCCGTATGAGGATAGAGACCTCATCCTATCCCCACCCCGGTGTAAACCCGCACATTTGAGTTAAGGATAACCGGGAAAAGAACCGGTCAAACCAAATAAGAAAACCAAGTCGGTTTACATTTGGGAATAAGCAATATGGAAATTTACAACTTTCGGGTGATACCAAGTGTTCATTAAACCTTTGAAAAGAACATTAAGACAAACTAGAAAATAAAAACCAAATTGGTTCAGGTGAACTAGAACTCATAAGAACTTCAAAGTTAAGCGTGCTTGCTTGAGAGTAGTGTGACGATGGGTGACCTCCTGTTAATAAATCTCGCCCATTTAATACACGAGTTTTACGCCTATATAAAGAGGTCATTCCCATTTCATTCTCCTCACACCTTAACACTTCTCTCTCTCTCTCTCTACTGCTCCATTTCCCGATAAAGCTCGAACCAGAACTTCGACTTGAACAAAGGTCGGGCTCTCTAGAACCGGGGAGAAGATAGCTATCTTATAGCAAACTCTAGTCAATCCGAGAATTGTTGGAGAAGCGCCGACATGATGGAATAGTAAAGCAACTCCGGGAAACTGAAGCTGCCCTATTTCGGCCAAGCTGAAATCGGCCATTTCAAGCCCTCCTCAGGCCAAACCAAGCCCTCCCAACACTTTCTCAGCCATTTCACGGCCGAATTAGGACCAAAAGCTTTCTCTCTCTACAGTTTATTTTTCGGCGAAGCTCTGTTTGAGCTCGTTCCGACGTTAAAATCTGCGATTCAAAGTTTCTTAGAATTGTATGAACATGCAGTAACTCAATTTCAACTACAATTTCAAAAATTAGAAGTGTTTGATCGATCAATTTGATGAAATCAAATTCGGTAGTGTTGAAGAGTTAAAATTGGGGAGAAATTTGGGGATTTTCGAAATTCAAAGGGCTAAAATACAATTTTATGAAATTGAGGGTCAATTGAGCATGAAAATAATGTTGGAGGACCAATTTGAGGAATTTTGGAATTTGTGGGGCAAAACTTACCATTTTTGTGAAAGAAGGGCAAAATGGTAATTTTGGAAAAATTAGGGGACCAAATTGGAAATTTGGGAAATTAAACCCCTTTTTGGTGAAATTGAATAAATTGAGGTCCCAAGATAAATTTTAAAAGTTACAGGACTCAATTTGAGGAAAAACCAACATTAGGGACTTAAAGTTAAAGAGAAATAACTTTAGGGACCTAATTGCAAATAACTAAAAGTTTGGGTTTTCTCATTCATTGGAAATGAATGAAGGCTATTATGCAGAGTAATAATGAACAAGGTTGTTCATATCGTGTAGGAACGTGAAATACCGGGAACGCCAGCAAGGACAAGCTCGTGTGAATACAAAGAACTAGTTTAGTGGAATTCACGGCATTAACGGGTGAGTGGGTTTACTAACATTATACCCGGTTGGGATGATGAGCACAACTTAAAGATAAAAACCACTTACCGGTTGTGAGTGGGTTTACAAACATCATACCCGATTGGGATGATGAGTACACCTTATAATTTAAAAACCACTTACCGGTTGTGAGTAGGTTTACTAACATTATACCCGGTTGGGATGATGAGCACAACCTAAAGATAAAAACCACTTACTGGTTGTGAGTGGAAATTTTATGTCATACCCAGTAGGGAATGATAAGTACCTCGGTATAAAAACCCATTATTTAGTTGTATTTTAATCATCACCACTCAGAGAAATTGATGTGAAAATTATGCGGAAAAACTACTTACCGGTTGTAACTAGATCATACTTAGTTGGTATGATGAGACTTCCTCGAAGGAAGTTGAGAACCCGTTCATCGGTTATGAACGAAGATCTCCTTATACCGATTGGTATAATGGACAGTGAAAACCTATTGTGCCAGAAGTGTTCTCCCCTGACTGTGTGCCAATGCTTAAACTATTTGGGAGACCTTCTTAACAGGAGCTCGAATAGCTCTTATAGGTCGGGGGCCTCGATTTTGGAACTTGCGGGCTAGAATGCCCAGTTTTTTGAAAATCTCATACAGTGGACCCAAGGCCAGTTGGCACGAGCAGGAGCTCGTAAGCGAACATGATATATGTGCCATAAAACTTCATAAGTGAATTGTTTGGCCATGGTACCAAGATAGGACCGACATGCTCAGTCAACTACCAGCAGTGCGACATCACAGGTCGACGGACCAGTCAAGACAAACAACTGCGGGTTGAGTTGAGAGTCGGGGCCGTTGGACCAGTGACACCACAGATTACATGGGTTGATAAGAAAACATTGTTTGTACATGCACTGTGAGTACGGGATCATCAAGACGCCCATGAGGGGTAGTGATGCGTCCTAAGGACACTGGACGACCTGGTGGCTATAAGGGCAGTTCATCATTCCAAGTGTCTGTGCGAAATCTGGAGTAGCACCAAGCGCATGAGATCGGAGTGGGGATAGGATGAGGTCTCTGTTCACATACAAACACGAAGAAGTAATTTCGGGATTGTGGGTCGGATGTCACGTACATCAACTCATTCCCAGGGTAGAATTGGTCGTACATCTATCCGGGTGGCACGAAAAGTCACTCCAAAGCCACTAGCAGGTTCAGTAGTGATACTGACTTGTGAATGTGTGTAACCTTCATGATGAAGGATGTGTGTTGGGTGATGACACAACGTGGTAACTAAGAAATAATGGAAAAACCCCGAATTTTTAAATGAAGGGATTTTTGAAAACAAAGGTGTCTCGCACACTCCATATATATTTTTTTCTTAAAAGTCAAAAGCTTTTAAAAATCCATTCACTGAGTAGTCGTACTCACCCCCTCCTTATATTCCTTTTAGGAAATCCTGGAAAGCCACCCATTAAAGACCGTCAACTAAGATGCCTGTAAAACAGGTATGTACAGTTTTAAATTTTATGCAATTTTGATTATGCTATTCCAGGAAAAATGTGCAGGTTAAAAGACGCCTTACTCGTTACGGTTTACAATAAGGGGAAACCCTTTAATAAACCGAGAGAGTGGCGGGTTGATCACGGGGATCCGACCAAATCGGGTCGAGGCGTGACACCTGGTCTCATGCGCTTGGTGCTACTCCAGATTTCGCATAGACACCTGGAACGACAAACTCCCCTTATAGCCACCAGGTCATCCAGTGCCCTTAGGACGCATCACTACCCCTCATGGGCGTCTTGATGATCACGTACGCACAGTGCATGCACAAACAATGTTGTCTCATATTGCCATGTAATATGTGGTGCCACTAGTCTAACGGCTCCGACTCTCAACTTAACCCGTAGCTATTTGTCTTGACTAGTCCGTCGACCTGTCATGTTGCACTGCCGCTAGTTGACCGAGCATGTCAGTCCTATCTTGGTACCATGGCCAAACAATTCACTTATTAAGTTTTATGGCACATATATCATGTTTGTTTACGAGCTCCTGCTCATGCCAATTGGCCTTGGGCCCACTGTACAAGATTTTTAAAATCGGGGATTTAGCACACAAGTTCCAAAATCAAGGAACCCGGCCTATCAGAGCTATTTGAGCTCCCGTCGAGAAGGTCTCCCAAATTGTTTAAGCATTGGCACACAGTCAGGGGAGAGCACTTCCGACAAAACATATGTTTTCTCTATCCATTATACCGCCCGGTATAAGGACACCTCCGTTCATAACGATGAACGAGTTTTCAACTTCCTTCGAGAAAGTCTCATCATACCAACCGGGTATGATCTACTTACAATCGGTAAGTAGTTTTTTCGCATGATTTTAACATCACTTCCTCTAAGTAGTGATGTTTAAAATACCACTAAATAGTGGGTTTTCATACTGAGGTAATTATCATTCCCAACCAGATATGAAATAAAATTTCCACTCACAACCGGTAAGTGGATTTAAAATTTTAAGTTGTGCTCATCATCCCAACGGGGTATGATGTTAGTAAACCCACTCACCCGTTAATTCCGTGAATTCCACTAGACCGGTTCTTAATATTCACGCGAGCTTGTCCTTGCTGACGTTCTCGATACTTTGTGTTCCTACACGATATGAACATCTCGGTTCATTATCCATCGACCTAATAGCCTTCATTCATTCCAAATGAATGAGAAAACTAAACTTTTATTTATTTGCAATTAGGTCCCTATAGTTATTTTTCCTTAAGTACCAAATGCCGGTTTTTCCTCAAATTGAGTCCCGAAACTTCTAAAATTTATCATAGGACCTCAATTTATTCCATTTCACAAAAAGGGGTTTAATTTCCCAAATTTCCATTTTGGTCCCCCAACTTTTCCAAAATTACCATTTTGCCCTTCCTTTACAAAAATAGTAAATTTTGCCCCAAAAATTTCAAAATTCTTCAGTTGATCTTCCAACATTATTTTCATGCCCAATTGACCCTCAATTTCATAAAATTTCATTTTGGTCCTTTGAATTTCGAAAATCCCCAATTTTCCCTCAATTCAAACTTCTTAACACAGTTGAATTTGATTTTATCAAATTGACCCACCAAACATTTCCAATTGTTGAAATTGAGTTTCTACATGTTCATACAATTCTTTAGAAATGTGAATCGCAAGTTTTAATGTCTGGATGAGCTCAAACGGAGCTTCACCGGAAAATGAACTATAGAGAGAGAAAGCTTCGATTACTCACCGATGAAGGCACGGCAGTCCGAGCTTTCGATCTGGGGAGATAGCTCTCGTTCTGAGGTTTATCCTAGAATTAAGAATCGCATCAATTGATGTGGAATTGGATTAGAATTTCATCATTGAAATTCGTTCAGCTCTCTCTCTAGCACAGATCATAAAATTGTAAAGGGGAGTTGAATTGGCTTACCATTCGGTCCTAATTTGGCCTTGGAAAAGCTGAGGAAGTGTTGGAAGGGCTTGAAATGGCCGATTTTAGCTTGGCTGAAATAGGGCAGCTTCAGTCTGACCGAGCTGCTTCACTATTCCATCATGCCGGCGCTTCTCCAATGATTCTCGGATTGACTCGAGTTTGCTATCAAATAGCTGTCTTCTCCCCAATTCTAAAGAGCTCGACCTCTCCTTTTGAGGCTAAGAAAAATGTTTAAGTCGAAACTCTGGTTCGAGCTTCACCAGGAAATGGAGCAGATGAGAGGGGGAGAGAAGTGTTCAGGTGTGAGGAGAATGAATGGTGATGACCTCTTTATATAGGTGTAAAATTGTGTATTAAATGGGAGAGATTTATTACTAGTATTAATATTGACATAAATTATTGTTATTAATTTCAATAATTTAATTGTGGTATTAAATTATTTGTATTAATTCCTATAATTTAATTTGCGTATTAAATTATTTGTATTAATTATAATAATTAAATATATATTATGGCCATTTATGATAAGGCGTTCGCATAAAAATTTTTGACCCAAATACCCATCCTCACACTACTCTCAAGTAAGCACACTTAACTTCAAAGTTCTTATGAAATCTCGTTCACCTGAACCAATTTGGTTTTTGTCTTTTATTTTGTCTTAAGTTTCTTTTCCAAGGTTTAATGAACTCTTTGGATCACCCAAGAGTTGTAAATTCCCAAATTGCCTATTCAGAAATGATCGGGTTTGTGAACCGGTTCTGAATCCTCACTTGGTTTGACCAGTTCTTTTCCCTGTTTTCCTTAGCTCAAAAGGGTGGGTTTTACAAATCTCCCCTCCTTTTAGGAGTTTTTTCCCAAAAACTTAGTTAACATCCTTGCATGAGCAATCAATTCTTTTCATGCCCCTTTGGTGTTTGCTTAAGATACAAACTTTTCTCTCGTCCTTGAAATTAGTCTCTTTTACAACCTTCACTTAAGAAATTCCTTTTCCTTAATATTATTTACTCCCTCCATGGAGTTTTTCATAACTAAACATACCTTACCTTAGGGTATGTTCTTAGATTTTATCTCTCTCTTTGCTTAGAGCAACATTCTTCCCCTTGAGGTCCTGTACTCAAGATTGGGAATTCCAAGATAACTAACCATTTTTGTGTCTAGTTAACCGCTTGATCATTGAAACCCTTAGCTCATCATCCTATAGAGCATTTCGTACTTATTTCCATGGATTTCTTTATCACCGCCTTTTCGTCCCATTTCGACTCTTCCTCCATTCGTTGTCTATTATAACTTCGGTCCAAATTGTTATATTTGACCTCGTCATGCTTATTAGCCAACTCTTCCTTAGTTTGAATCATATTCTCCTCGGGTTGTTGGGCTTACATGCCCTTACAGCATGGCATTTTCTAGGACCCATCTTTATCCATTTGATTTCTAGAACATCTCCTCAAGTGGCTCTCATAGCTTTTAGACCTTTTAGGGATCGTATAACTTCATTTCTCTTTTCTTTTGATAGTATTCCTCAACTATCCCTTTTTGTTACCATTATTAACTCCACTTACTCAATTGTGTTGGTTCTCCTTACCCACTCATTCCTTTTCGACTTCCTTATTGAGTATTTCCTGTTCCAATTAATTAAATTCCTAGATGTTTTACCACATGTTGGGTTTCGTCCTTTCTTAGATCCATTGTCATTCCCAATGATATCCTCTACTCAAGGGTTTTCCTTTGGCCTTAATCCCCTCTGATTTGTTCGCAACCATTTCACAATTCTTTATTTTTCTGGTCCAATTGTCTGGGTAGCTGTATCACTCATTTTTCATGCCCATCCTATTGTCCATCATAGAGTGTAGTCTTTACTACATCTCATTCCTTCTTAGGGTTTTGTTTATTCTATTTGGCTATCTGTCATTATTAGTTTTCCTCTTCCTACTTGGTTCTCCTGTTCCCTCCAAACAGGTCAGCTTGGGCCATTACAATACTTCCTTCCTTGGAAACATTTCCTAATTAAGGGTTGATTCCTTTCACTCCACATTGTGTCCATCCGCCCATCAATAATTTCTTTAGTTTAATTTCCTTCTTAGGACCTCATTTTCCCTTGATACTCGACTTTTCCATCTCAACCAACATTTCATTTGTGAGCTTATCGTTCTTTCTATTTTGGTTGGTTCCATTTCCTCTCAATTGGGATACACATGTCTTTCCGGGGCTTCCTTCCTTTGTAGAATTCTTTCCCTTTCTCCGGACATTCCTTTTTACATTTGCTCTAGGGGATTTCTACTCTTAATGTTGTCTTCTCCTGTTTACCTTTACTCCTCAAGTCTTGCAGGACATCTTTTATACTCTATCTGCATCCTCATTCATACCCAATACTTGTCTATTTCCTTAGGGAGCGTACAAATCATCCTTGTTTCAAGATTTCTTCATCATTATGTGAGAAGCTTGCCTATTTCTTTCTTGGCTTGAGTTTGGTTGTTAATTTGGTCTTTTGGTCCCTTTAAGGATTTCTTTCATCCTTCTCTTTCAAAGTATTTGACCTTTTTGCCTCTCTTCCTTGTCGGAACTTACATCATGGTTCTTCTATGTATTAGCTGGTTAACTACCCCGCCTCCACTAGTCCCTTGGTTTAGGTCTTCTTAGGGCAGTTGTCTTCTCGAGTACTCCTATCCTTAACGTCATCTCACTGACCTTTATAGGGTGTAGTCCTTTCTACTTCCTGGTCTTCCTTAGGTATGTTGGTCAAAGACTTCAATTTTTTACTTTCTGCTTTTTCCAAAAGAGGTAGTACTTTAAAATTATATCACTTTTCCAAAGCAGGTTAGTCTTGGCCTTTGATACTTCATTCCTTCAAGTAGTTTTTAATGAGGGGTTGGCTCCTTGCACATCCGCCAACCAATGATTCCTTTTTATAGCTTATTCCTTCTCTTCTTCACTCTCATTGTGTCATTCCCTAGAGTTTCGGGGGACGTTTTTCTATGTTTGCCCCTTATGAGAGAGTTCTAAGTATGCTTCTCATATACCTTATCCCTATTCATGAGGTATCCTTCTCAGTTTGACCTTCTTAAGAAGTTTTTGTATTCACCTCATCTTTTCTTGACCTCTTTTTGAATTGTTTATGTAACCTGCTCCATGGTATCGGTCTCCAATCCTTCATGTCCTTTGTGACCTTTGAGGAGGTATTGCCCTAGATCTATGAGGTGTGGTACACCCCTTCTTTCCTTACACCTATAATAGTTCAACTTGGTACTTATCCTTTAGTAGGGTTGGGCATCTCTTCAGGTAATGTCCCATCATTATTCCCTTACATGGATTGTTGTGGTTCTTCCTTTCCTTTGAGTGGGGCTTTTTTCAGGGTTACTATTGGTTTGGTGCTTTACCGTTCTTAAGTCTGATCACTTTGACAATTTTCTAGTTGAATCACCTTTGCTAAGGGTCATGGTTAGAGTCCTCCTAGGTTTCCTGATTCATCTTCCATCACTGGGATGCGACTCTTTCTCAGTTTCTAGGATAGTGTGGGTTTGTTTTATTTTCCTTAGGCCATATTCCTAGTAAGATCATATCCTCAGAAGATAGAGTTTTGGGGAATTTGAATATTTTATTAACATGGGGATACAAAAGGTTGGGATCTCAGCCCTATCGCAGAAAATGGGCACAAATTAACTAGGGAGCTATGGAATTCTTGATAAGCATCCTTCTTTATAGTTAGGTTTGTGCCATCAATAGGTCCTTGCACCATTCTCTAGGATGCTTCCCCATTTGGTCTTTCGACATTTCTACTATGTCTCAGGCATTTGGGAAAGTTCTAAGGTTGTCTCCCTACGAAGGTAGGGTTTTTAGTAGAGCCCTTCCAAGTTTTCTTGGATCCTCTCATGGGAGCCATCTGAAAATTTTAGGATAAATCCTATTAGTTACTATATTTTCTAGTCTCAATTATGTATTCGAGGAAATAGGCTCCGATACCACTCTAATTGTCATGCCCCGACCCAGTTTGGTCGGATCCGCGTGATCAACTCGCCACTGTCCCGGTTTATTAAAGGATTTCCCCTTATTGTAAACCGTAAAGAGTAAGGTGTCCTTTAACCTACACCTTTTCCTAGAATAGCATAATCAAAACTACATTAAATTTAAAACTTTACATACCTTTCTTACAGGCATCTTAGTTGACGGTCTTTAAGGGGAGGCTTTCCGGGATTTCCTCAAAGGGATATAAGGGAGGGGGTGAGTACAACTACTCAGTGAATGGGTTTTTAAAAGCTTTTGACTTTTAAGAAAAATATTTATATGGAGCGTGCCAGACTCCTTTATTTTAAAAAATCTCTTCATTTAAAAATTTGGGTTTTTCCACCATTTCTTATTTACCACGGTGTGTCATCACCCAACACACATCCTTTATCATGAAGGTTACACACATTCGCAAGTCAGTATCACTACTGATACTGCTAGTGGCTTCGGAGCAACTTTTCCTGCCACCCGGATAGAAGTACGACCACTTCTACCCTAGGAATGAGTGGATGTACGTGACATCCGACCCACAATTCTGAAATCACTTCTTCGTGTCCGTATGAGGAAAGAGACCTCATCCTGTCCCCACCCCAATCTCATGCGCTTGGAGCTACTCCAGATTTCGCACAGACACCTAGAACGACAAACAGCCCTTATAGCCACCAGGTCGTCCAGTGCTCTTAGGACGCATCACTACCCCTCATGGGCATCTTGATGATCTTGTACTCATAGTGCATGCACAAACAATGTTTTCTCATATTGCCATGTAATCTATGGTGCCACTAGTCTAACGGCCCCGACTCTCAACTCAACCCGCAGCAATTTGTCTTGACTAGTCCATCGACCTGTCATGTCGCACTGCAGCTAGTTGATTGAGCATGTCGGTCCTATCTTGGTACCATGGCCAAACAATTCACTTATTAAGTTTTATGGCACATATATCATGCTTGTTTACGAGCTCCTGCTCATGCCAACTAGCCTTGGGCCCACTGTAAAAGATTTTCAAAATCGGGCATTTAGCCCCCAAGTTCCAAAATCGAGGCCCCCAGCCTATCAGAGCTATTCGAGCTCCCGTTGAAAAGGTCTCCCAAATTGTTTAAGCATTGGCACACGGTTAGTGGAGAGCACTTCCGACAAAACATATGTTTTCTCTATCCATTATACTGCCCGGTATAAGGACACCTCCATTCATAACCGATGAATGGGTTTTCAACTTCCTTCGAGGAAGTCTCATCATACGAACCGAGTATGATCTACTTACAACCGATAAGTAGTTTTTCTGCATGATTTTCACATCACTTCCTCTAAGTAGTGATGTTTAAAATACCACTAAATAGTGGATTTTCATACCGAGGTAATTATCATTCCCAACCGGGTATGATATAAAATTTTCACTCACAATCAGTAAGTGGTTTTAAAATTTTAAGTTGTGCTCATCATCCCAACCGGGTATGATGTTAGTAAACCCACTCACCCATTAATGCCGTGAATTCCACAAGACCGGTTCTTGATATTCACGCGACCTTATCCTTACTGGCATTCCCGATACTTCGTGTTCCTACACGATATGAACATCTTGGTTCATTATCCTTCAGCCTAATCACCTTCATTCATTCCAAATGAATGAGAAAGTCAAAATTTAATTTATTTGCAATTAGGTCTCTAAAGTTATTTCTCTTTAACTTTAAGTCTCAAATGCCAGCTTTTCCTCAAATTGAGCCCCAAAACTTCTAAAATTTATCATAGGACATCAATTTATTCCATTTCACAAAAAGGGGTTTAATTTCCCAAATTTCCAATTTGGTCCCCCAACTTTTCCAAAATTACCATTTTGCCCTTCCTTTACAAAAATGGTAAATTTTTCCACAAAAATTTCAAAATTCCTCAATTTGTCCTCCAACATTATTTTCATGCCTAATTGATCTTCAATTTCATAAAATTTCATTTTGGTCCTTTGAATTTCAAAAATCCCCAATTTTTCCTGAATTCCAACTTCTTAACACAACTGAATTTGATTTCATCAAATTGACCCATCAAACGTTTTCAATTCTAGAAATTGAAGTTGAAATTGAGTTTCTACATGTTCATACGATTCTTTAGAAATGTGAATCGCAAGTTTTAACATCAGGACGAGCTCAAACGGAGCTTCACCGAAAAATGAACTATAGAGAGAGAAAGCTTTGATTACTCACCGGTGAAGGCATGGCGGTCCCAGCTTTTAATCTGGGCAGATAGCTCTTGTCCTGAGGTTCATCCAAGAATTAAGAATCGCATCAATTAATGTGGATTTGGATTAGAATTTTGTCATTAAAATTCGGTGGGCTCTCTCTCTAGCACCAATCAAACATTGTAAAGGGGAGCTGAATTGGCTTACCTTTCGGTCCTAATTCGGTCATGGAAAGGCTGAGGAAGTGTTGGGAGGGCTTGAAATGGCCAATTTTATCTTGGCCGAAATAGGGGAGCTTCGGTCCGCCGAAGCTGCTTCACTATTCCATCATGCCGGCGCTTCTCCAACGATTCTCGGATTGACTCAAGTTTGCTATCAGATAGCTGTCTTCTCCTCAGTTCTAAAGAGCTCGACCTCTCCTTCCGAGGTCACCCATCCTCACATTACTCTCAAGTAAGCACGCTTAACTTCAAAGTTCTTATGGAATCTCGTTCACTTGAACCAATTTGGGTTTTGTCTTAAGTTTCTTTTCCAAGGTTTAATGAACTCTTTGGATCACCGGAGAGTTGTAAATTCCCAAATTGCTCGTTCGGAAATGATCGGGTTTGTGAACCGGTTCTGAATCCTCACTTGGTTTGACCGGTTCTTTTCCCTGTTTTCCTTAGCTCAAAAGGGCGGGTTTTACAAGGGTCGTGTAGCTGATTCTTCCACGAGTCTCTAGACACCTGGATGTCAGTCCACGGTGGTCGAAGCTGCCTGAAATGTCCGATTTTTAGAGAGGTGTTAATAGTGAAGGGTTAACAAAGGTTCTCAGAATTTTTATTGTGAGGTGGCTTAGCTATACCCCGAATGACCATATGGTTGGCAAGAGGAGATCAGGGGGTTTCTCTAAAAAATGATTAGGTTGTAGTTGGACGTTTGAGAAGTAGAGAGGGGTCCCCAAAACTCTTGCTCTATTTTTTTCTGATGGAACATTGTTACAATTTTTTTTATATTGTAGCCATGAGAAGGAGTATCTATGGCCGAGAGGGGTGGGATTCAAAAGCTAACTCTCACGTAGTTCTAAGGACACCTAGAGAACTAAGCTTGGTAGCTATAAGTGAAAATGGAACTCTTTGGTTTGAAGGTCATCGGAAATTTGAGGTGTTTGGCTTTTAGAAAGAATTTTGATTATCCTCTAGCAAAGAGAGGGTTAACCCTTATATATAGAGTTCAAGGACTAAGTTGTCTGGTCGACCATGTGCATAGCTCAGCAAATGGGACTTCATAGACCCTCCTTTATCCTTTGTATCTTCTTGGAAGAAATGTTAGTTGATCTACCTTCACATCTAGGTTATTTCCAGGTTTTATTCGAATTTGGATTGGGGCAGTCAGGCGAAGAAGATGACAATGAGGCATCTTTGAGGTGTCGAGTGATGGAGATGAGAGTTGTAGTGTCTCCCATACTCTAGCTCCTAGTCTAGCATTGGTCGAATGGCCATCCATTCTAGATGGAATAATGCTTATGAGTTTAGGGGCATGAGTGTACCTTGTTTATCTTATTTGCCTAAGTTGTTGGGATTGGGGCATGGGTCAAGATAACCCGGGACTGTCGCCCAAGCGGAGGCCATATTATTGTGTTGGACCACATCTCTTATTTAAAGTGTGTGAATTAGGTACGTGAATACCCAATAGAAATGAGACCTAGAATACCCTAGCCATAAGATAGAATCGGGTTGGATGACCCAAGAATTTGTCTCAAAGGGGAGGAAGTAAACCATGGGACTCGTATGGGAGATATGAGGTGT
This sequence comes from Trapa bicornis, assembly GCA_030064425.1. Taxonomy (NCBI): domain Eukaryota; kingdom Viridiplantae; phylum Streptophyta; class Magnoliopsida; order Myrtales; family Lythraceae; genus Trapa; species Trapa bicornis. The sequence continues at coordinate 13,422,433 of CM057753.1, read as the reverse complement.
AGAGTAGATCTTGTATGCTAGGTGGTTTATGGGAAAGGTGTGGGTCATAAGCCATGTTGTCACGCCCTGACCCAGTTTGGTCAGCTCCCCGTGAACAACCAGCCACTCTCCTGGTTTATTAAAGGGTTTCCCCTTATTATAGACCATAAAGAGTAAGGCATCCTTTAAACCTGCACCTTTTCATGGAATAACATAAATAAAAATCGCATAATTTGATGGTCTTTAATAGACTTTCCAAAATTTCTTGAAAGGGATATAAGGGAGGGGGTGTGTACAACGACTCTGTGAATAGGTTTTCAAAACTTTTAACTTTTAGGAAAAGAATTGTATTGGAGTGTGCTAGACTCCTTTCTTTAAAAAAATCCTTTCATTTCAAATCTCGGTTTTTACCCCCATTTCCTTATTTAACCACAATGTGTAATCACCCAACACACATCCTTCATCATGAAGGTCAAACACACATTCTCAGACCAACACGTCCATTGAACCCACTTGTGGCTTCGGAGCGACTTTACCGGTCACCCAGATAGAAGTACGTCCACTTCTACCCTAAGAATGAGTGGATGTTTGTGACATCCAACACTCAATCCTAAAATCAATTCTTCATGTTCGTACAATGATAGAGACCTCATCTCGTCCCCACCCTAGTCTCATGCGCTTGGTGCTACTCCAAATTTCGCACGGTCACCTAGTACGACGAACTACCCTTATACTCACCGGGTCGTCCATGGCCCTTAGAACGCATCACTACCCCTCATGGGCATCTTGAAGTCTCGTACTCATAGTGCATGCACAAACAATATTTTCTTATCATGCCATGTAATCTGTGGTGCCATTAGTCCAACAGCCCCGACCTTCAGCTCCACCTATAGTTGTTTGTCTTGACTAGTCTAGAGACCGGTCATGTCGCACTGCTGCTAGTTGAACGAGTATGTCGGTCCCACCTTGGTACCACGACCAAACAATTCATTTATTAAAGTTTTATAGCACATATCTCATGTTTTTTTACGAGCTCCTGCTCGTGCCCACTCGTCTATGGCCCATTATTCGAGATTTTTAAAACCGGGCATAATAGCCCCCATGTTTTAAAACTGAGGCCCCCGGCCTATAAGAGCTATTCGAGCTCCCATCAAGAAGGTCTCCCAAATAGTTTAAGCATTGGCACACAGTTAAGCGAGAGCACTTCCGACAAAATATATTTTCAACTGTCCAATATACCGACTAGGTATAAGGACATTTATGCTCATAACCGATGAACGGGTTTTCAACTTCCTTCAAGGAAGTTTCATCACACCAACCGGGTATGATCTACTTACCATCGGTAAGTAGTTTTTTCGTATGGTTTTTACATCACTCTTCTAAGTTGTGATGTTTAAAATACCATATAGTAGTGGGTTTTCATTCCGATATACTTATCATTCCCAACCGGGTATGATATAAAATCCCACTCACAACTGGCAAGTGGTTTTTAACTTTAAGTTATGATCATCATCCCAATCGGGTATGACATTAGTAAACCCACTCACCCATTAATGCAGTGAATTCCACTAGACTGGTTCTTTGTATTCATGCGAGCTTGTCCTTGTTGGCATTCCCGATACTTCATGTTCCTACACGATATGAACATCTCGGTTCATTATCCTTCGGCCTAATAGCCTTCATTCATTCAAAATAAATGAGAAAATCAAACTTTTATTTATTTGCAATTAGATCCCTAAAGTTATTTCTCTTTCACTTTAAGTCCCTAATGCCAGTTTATACTCAAATAGAGTCCCGAAACTTTTAAAATTGTATCATAGGACCTCAATTTATTCCAGAGGTGGTCTTTATATAGAAAGCTCGGGGACTTCTTGGCCGTCCAATTGACACCTTTATTATAGGCATTGATGGTCAGAAACATATTGAAGGGAGACGTTTCCTCTTTGTCGTCACTACATTGATTTTCCGACGAGTGAACAGTGCTATCATTTGGAGGAAGAAGATGACACTCATATGAACCGGACTGGACCGGTCCTAACAAGGTTCGAAGCTTAAACTGGCCGATTCACCCCTCATTCGACCAAGTTTTTCAAATATAAAAATTTCTAAATTCATTTTCTATCCAATGGTGGCCTCAAATCTCAAATTTGAATTATTTAAGCCACCTAGAAAAAATGAATTTAGGATCCGGTTCAATAGTAGTTCAAACCGGTCTGAACCGGTTCAGATCTGATTCACCTGAACCGGTTTGGTTTTCATCCTCAACTCCTTCACAAGTCTATTTCCATGACTTTTGTAACTCGTTAGGTCACTTAGGGTCCATAAAATTCCTGGTTTACCATCTTTCTATCGATTCCGGTTCATAAACCGGCTTGGTCCTTAAACCGGTTTAATCCAGTTTGGGTCCGGTTCACCCGAACTAATTTGGTTTTTCTCTCCCACTTTGTTCTAATGTTCCTTTCCAAGATTTATAATCTCTTTGGATCACAACGGATCCATAAATTTTTTGGTTTACCCATTCTCTATCAGTTCCGGTTCATGAATCAACTCAGTTCATAAACCGGTTCTATCCAGTTGGATCTGGTTCATCTAAATTAGACTGGTTTTTCTCTTCCAATTTGTCCTAAGGTTCTTTTCCATGGTTTTAGGAACCCTTTGATTCACCCGAGAGTTGAAATTTTCAAATTGCCCATTTCCTGGTAATTGGGTTTGTGAACCAATTCGGTTTCCTCACTCAGTTTGACTGGTTCTTTTCCCATTTTTTCCTTAGCTCAAAAGGGCGACGTTTACAGCCGCACCCCTGATGGTAAGCTTTCAAAGCATTGTCTCTCTAAGCCTAGTTTTTCGATTAAGCTGTTTTGGAGCTCATTCCAACACCAAATCGTTCGATTCAAAGTGTAATTGAATCGTATGAAGGTATAGAAACTCTAGTTTAACTTTAATTTCAACAATTAAACTCATTTGATTGGTCAATTTGATGAAATCAAATTTGGCAGAGTTAGAAATTGGGGGAAATTTGGGGGAAATTGGGGAGATTTGGGAATTTCAAAAATTAGAGGGACTAAGGTGCAATTTCATAAAATTGAGGACCAATTGGGCATGATAAAGATGTAGGAGGACCAATTGGGCAATTTTTGGAATTTTTGGGGCAAAACTTACCATTTTTGTAAAGTAGGGGCAAAATGGTGATTTTGGAAAAGTTGGGGGGACCAAATTGGAAATTTTGGAAATTAAACCCTTTTTGTGAATTTGAATAAATTAAGGCCCTAAAATGAATTTTAAAAGTTTTGGGACTTAATTTGAGGAGAAACCAGCATTTGGGAACTTAAAGTTAAAGAAAAATAACTTTAGGGACATAATTGCAAATAAAGGAAAAGTTAGGTTTCTCATTCCCTTGGGATAAATGATGGCTATTAGGCCAAAGAATAATGAACAAAAATGTTCATATCGTGTAGGAATACGAAGTACCGAGAACGCCAGCTAAGACCAATTCAAGTGAGGACAACAAGCCGGCTAAGAGGAATTTCACTGCACAATCGGGTGAGTATGATTTTTATATCATACCCGGTTGGGATGATAAACACCTTGAAAATGAAAACCCACTGCTAAGTGGTATTTTAAACATCACACCTAAGAGGAATGATGTGAAAATTATACGAAAAAACTACTTACCGGTTGTAAGTAGATCATACTCGATTAGTATGATGAAACTTACTCAAAGGAAGTGGAAAATCCATTCATCGGTTATAAGCGGAGATGTTCTCATACTCGGTTGGTATGATGGACAGTTGAAAAGTATATTTTGTCAGAAGTGCTCTCCCCTAACTGTGTGTCACTACTTAAACATTTTGGGAGACCTTCTTGATGGGAGCTCGAATAGCTCTATTAGGCCAGAGGCCTCGGTTTTGGAACTTGGGGGCTAATATGCCCAATTTTGAAAATCTTGAATAGTGGGCCCTAGGTCGGTTGGAACGAGTAGGAGCTCGTATACAAACATGATTTATATGCCATGAAAACTTAAGTAAATGAATTGTTTAGCCATGGTACCAAGACAGGATTGACAAACTCAGTCAACTAGCGGTAGTGCGATATGTCAGGTCTCCGAACTAGTAAGGACAAGCAGCTATAGGTCAAGTTGAGGGTCAAGGCCGTTGGACTAGTGGCACCACAAATTATATGGCATCATGTGAAAAAAATGTTGATTGTGCATGCACTATATTTGCGGGCCCTTCAAGACGCCCAAGGGGGTATTGATGCGTCCCAAGGCTCTTGACGACCTGGTGGATATAAGGGCAGTTTGTCATACCAGAAATCTTGCAAAGCTCGAAGTAGTTTCAAGGGCCTGAGACCAGGGTGGGGTCAAGATAAGGCCTTTGTCCTTATACGGACATGGAGATTTGTTACAAGATTGAGGGTCAGATGTCGCGAACATCCACTCATTCTTAGGGTAGAAGTGGACGTGCTTCTATCTAGGTGGGTAAAGTCGCTCCGACGCCACAAGTGGGTTCAGTAGATGGGCTAGCCTGCGATTTTGTGTTTTACCTTCATGATGAAGGATTGTGCGTTAGGTGATGACACACCGTGGTTAATAAGAAATGGTGGTAAAAACTGAAATTTGAAATGAAAGCTTTTTAAAAGAGAATAAGGAGTCTGGCACACTTCGAATCACACATTTTTCCTAAAATATAAATTTTGAAAATCCATTCACTGAGTGGTTGTACTCACCCCCTCCCTTATAACCCTTTCAGGTAACCCCGAAAAGCCTACCCCAAAGACCATCAGCTAATATGCCTGTAAGATAGGTATGATCAATTTAAAATTATATGTAGTTTGGATTTATGTTATTCCAAGAAAGGTGCATGTTTAAAGGATGCCTTACTCTTCACAATTTATAAACAAGGGGCAACCTTTAGTAAATCGTGACAGTGACGGGTTGATCACGGGAATCCGACCAAACCAAGTCAGGGCGTGACATCATTCCCTCCCCCAAACCATGTTACAAGTAAACCTAATCACTCAAACAAATGATGAGGAGCTTACGCTCGAGGTACCCTACTACTCAGGTAATTACAAGACCTGCACACGGAGTACTACTTATCATTTTGCTATTTTTCCCGGGGTTTGTAATGATGAACAAGAAATTTGGGCTCATGTTGCATTTCATATTTATAAAAAAAATTGAAATTTCTGCTACTTTTAAAAAGGAGTTTAAGGGTTTAAGCTTGGGTTCTGACGGTCTTACTTTGGTAAAAGATCCCGCCTTTGTAACATCGAGGGAATTGGCGAGGGGTTTCACAGGTTCTCGGCCGAAGGTTCCGAGTCGGGGTGTGATAGTTACAATGTGGGATCTGATCAAAATCGGGGTTTTCTAAGTTATTCTCTTTCTCATGTTGCAAAGAATGTTTTTGTCAAAAAGTGGATGGAGGGCTTGCATAGTGTCAAGTCACGGATTGTCAGGTCAGGCAAAAGGGACGACACGCCTGCACACTGCATGGTACCTTAACCGGTTCAAATTGTAGCGAACTAGTTTTTGACAAATTAATCGGCTGATTCGACCAATTTTGATATTTTCATCGTCAATTCACCTTCAATTTGGACAGTTTTTTGCCTAGATTAAATTTTTAAAAATTATTAATTCAATTTACTATTGATTAAGCTAATAACGTGCATATTTCAATTTAATTTTTTCATTTTAAAAATCGAGAGATTTTACTACTGTTTACCATTGGTTTGCGTGATTATCGTCCCTATCAAATTTTATAAAAATCTTTATTCATATTTTTCTATTGATTGGCTCAAAATTCTTATTTTTTTTTAGTCCGTTTATAACCACTAAAACTTTTAGGGTAGTTTACTTAAATGGATTGGCTCTCGATTATACTATATGCACTTAGGATTTATTCGATACTCCATCACAAATTGCATCGGTCTTTGAAGTTTTTGAGTGAATTTTCCCTTTTGGAGTTTGGGATGTTTAAGGATTTTACCCTAATTTGATTTTCAAATTTTTTATTTTTCTGATTTATTCGTTTTAATTTTTCAATTCAAATTTTTTAATATTATGGCTAATGAAAATTATTGAATTATAATTTATTGATGATAATTCCATGTAAAAAATGAGCGTTACAATTTATAAATACAATAAAACTAAATGTTGTTAAAGTAATGGAGATGTGAACGGGTGGTGACCAAAAGTTAATGAAGATGTGGATTCATGATTTGTACTAGATTTATGGATAAGTGGATTGAGGATTTGATGAATGGTTAATAAAATAAATCAATATAGTTTGCTGACCCTACAAGCATAACAATGGGTGTGAGTGATTATAAGCTCTAAACATTAAAGAAAGCTGAGTCTCTTCTCTTCTTCAAGCATCGATCCCCCACCCCTTAGGACATGCCTCTTTAACCCCTGGACGTGGATGTTCACGAAGTAATGCTTCCAGTTTATACTGTGCAAGTCCAGCGGAAAGGCCTCGAGTTCATTTGGGGACATCTCCATCATCAACTTTTGTGTATTCCCGTTGTAGAACCTGTGGGCATTCAATCACAATCACAATCAATAGATTGCTTTGAAATATTTGACTATTTTTAAATTGTTTTGCACTTATATATTAAAATTGTCCAACTTTTTGCACCTAAGTGGTGCTATTCCCAAATTTCATTACCATCCTTTGTAGAAGGCGTACGGTTGAAATAACTTTGCCATGTATATGAGACTCTCCAAAGTTCTCTTGCATGTGACATGAATCTTGCTAAGTGTTTTAGGGTTCGACGAAGCCGCTTCTTCTCCTAGTCCCATCTTCTCCGACAGCTCGTGTTGTATGTAGGCCGAGAATTCAGCGAGAGAGCTGAAGAACTTAATCCCCTCTATAGAGACATCGTGGCCTCTGGAGTCCTTCAAAGGATAACGCTTATAGTAATCGCACAAGAATCTGAGCATCTCGCCAATCTCGAGAGGATTTATCACTGATGACGAGATCTGATACACGTTAACGTTCGAATCGAATTGGCTCCCGTGCTTTGCCATTACGGACACCATCGTGTTCACCACCATATCGAGAGGAACCTGAACAAGAATTTCTTGTCAGTATAATGTTGCTATATTGGGTTAGTTGGACCACAACTGTGGCTTGCTTCACTTATCTCATTAATAGGTGGATTTAATAACTAGTTAAGAATTAGTTAAATTCGATATAATTGGGCTCATTCTCAACTCCGAGTATGATATCATTTTTTTTTCAAAAATAAGAAGATTGGCTAATTACTTACAATGTCTATCCGTGCCTCTGGGTCAGCTAGATAGCCCGGAAGGAGACCTTTGCCATAGCATATTATTAATGGGTCCAACATTCTGATATTTTTGTGAAAACAAAAAGTTATTTGTTAGAGGGAAAGAAACGAAACTTTATTTTGTGAAAACAAAATAATTGTCATCATCTCACGTTATATAGTATAGTCAACGGTTTGACACTTCAACTTACTATTAAACAGTATGGAGGATCCACAAGATAACTACCTATTTCCTTGGATCCAGCCGGGGAAAGGCTCCCTGTAGGTGCTTTCGATGATGCTTGGGCGGATGATGGCAACGGGGATGTGGCGCTTGTAGCTGCTTATCATCATCTCCCCCATCGCCTTAGTGAACACGTACGTGTCTTGCCACCCGAACATTCTCGCCCTGATTAGCCATCAAATGACCCAGAGATTCCATACATTAATTAAAACATCCCTAGTAAAGGTTCTTTTTTAGTATTATTAAGAGGCAGCCTCAATCAGGTCACATGGGAACAGCTATATTATGAAAACTTTGTTGGTAGCTTGTTTTATCATATGAAAGCAATTTGAGTACCTGTTCAGACCCAGCTCTCTCATCCCACGCTCTAACTCATCTTTGGCGAGATCTTGGGCCATCTGAGACGCCAACTTGATCTCAGCATGGACGTCTAGTTGAGGCAGTGAAGAAGCCTGCAGATCATCGGTCCCCGAGGTTGTGGTAGTCCTCTTCTCTCCAGCTATGCTTTGTCCCATGAAGAATGGCTTCTCCATCACAACCCCTTGCCTCTCGCCATTCACATATGCTACCAGTGGATTTCATGTACAAAACGTTACCGTTACCAAATATTGTATAAGTATAATACTATAGAGCATTATCTCTATTTCTAATACGTTCAGCTTCTATGTACGTACCCGTTGACACATGCAAGAACAGCCGCAACTTCTTGCATCTCAAGGCAAAGCATAGAACCCGGAAGGGTCCTTGCGTGTTTATGTTCAGCGATACGTCATATCTGCATGTCCATGGAGATCATTTAATTCAACTTGTTATCAAAAGAGTGTATGGCCTTGATATTGCCAGCTTATGCACCATATTTGCGGTTCACAAACCTCTCATGAAATTTCGTGTTTGCAGCCGAGTTCACGATCACGTCAATTTCTTCGAACATTCGGGCAGCTAGTTTATTGTTGGTTATCCCTAGATTAGGCTTGCACATGTTACCTACCACGGGAACTAGCTTGCTCATCATGAAATCTTCGTAGTTATCTCCATGCAGTTCCTTCAGCCGCTTGAAGAGTGCACAATGAACAATCTGCGCCAGAAAGTTTTCAACCCCCTTATACTAACAGCAAAATTACGGGTAATTAGAATGATTATTTCTACCCCTTACATTCTTCTATTTGATTATGCAACTAGGAAAAAAATTACTCCAATTTCATTCAGATGGTTGGATCGCTCGGGTGAGACTAGTACTAGGATTATCAAATTTGTCATTCATTTGGGATCCAAGATGTAGTTAACGAGTCTATAACACATATTTTTAGTGCATAATATTTTAAAATATCACATTCAATGTCAAAGGATTAGTCCCTTTACAATATTAAATTATATTATGAAGTTCCATAAATAATAATACCACATGGCATGATGTGTACGATGATGACATTTTCAAGATATTAAACACTTTAACTATAATATCGGTTAAAGTTATACCATGTTTTTTTTTTTCTGAACTTCAATTTCATAAATGGTTGTATTTATACCTCAGTCATGACCCTATTAAGAGCTTTTTCTTTGTCGTTGGCCTTCACTAAGACGAAGATTTTTCTTGTATTTGGAGCCTCTCTCAAAATCTTCTCCACAAAAGCTGTCACAGTGAAACCAAATTTGACCTTATTTAAATCCTTTGTATCCTTATGATATGGTTTTTTTTTAATTTCTGAATGAAAAGCATTTGCATGAAAGCGATATGTACATACGTTTTACCTTTTGCAAGTAAGCCGGTAGCACCGGTGATAAAGTAGGTCTTGCCCTCAAGAAATTTCAGTATCCCAATACCTTCAGCCGAGTCCTTGGCAGCGTCAGGTGCAACAACAGCTGACGCCATGGCAAAAGATATGCGGTCGGGCCGAGGAAAAAGAGTGTTTTGAGGGAGTCCCTAGAGGGAACGACGGACAGCACAGTCCTCGTGAATTCTGATCTCCTTTAGAATGCACAGATGGGTGGGGTTTGAGGTTCAAAGGTGCGGGGAGAAGCTGGTTCCTTATATACTGCTTGAGAAAGTGATTAGGGAGGTGTTTAAGGTGTAATTTTGTAAATACGTAGTAAGAGGTTATGATTTTGATTCATTTTATCCCTTCTAGCATATCATATGACTCTTATATAATGGAAACAAATGTACACTTTTGAGTGTTTAATGATTCAACATATCTTATTCATTATCTAATAATTAATTTTAATATTAAAATTAAAATTTTATGTTAATATCTCATTTAATATAAAATTTAATTCTTTTATCAAAATTTAATATCTACCATTAATATCATCATCAGAAATTAACAGTCACACACTAGGTAATGCCGTAGCAATTTGATGGTCCTAAGTTATAAAATCATTCTTCCCTAGAGTGAAATAGACATAATTTTAGATATCTAATATTATATATATAATCATTTTTCCATTAAGTAAATTTAAGAATAGACTCATTATTTCACCATTTTGAAATGCTTGGTAGATTATAGGTATAATAAAAGTGAAAAAATGTTTATGGATAAATAATTTAATAAATTATATAATAGATTATATTATTTATATGTTCAAAATAATGTAAAGATAAAAATAAAAAATATATAATATAATAATAAATAATAAAATTGTATTATATATTATAATTATGTAAAATACTAATATTATATGTAACACTTACTCTTAAAATAAAAATAATTAACATAAAATATTTATAACTTAAACTAATAAATGTTAACTCAATTTTATCTAAACCGAAATGGTTTTTTATTTTATTTTGATAGTATATATTAATAAAAAAACTGTTTTCTATTCTATTTTCATAATCTATATCAAATAAAATTCATTTTCTATTCTTTTTGAGTATTAGGTGGATTCCCACAAACAAAAATTATTTTTTATTTCACGGACATAACATAGCAGCTTCTTCATAAATTAAAAAATTGAACTTGACTTGAGTTATAATATGTAGATAGTAAATATGTGGTATTTTACAACAAAATTATTTGATGAAAACTGTATCTATATTAGAGGAGAAAATATTAAAATATAAGATTGGTAGCATATAATTTAAGGGAACAACTATTTATTAATAAATTATTTAATGAATTAAGTAATAAATTTGTCTCGTTCATATAAGTTAAATATAAAAATAAATAATATATAATATAATATTAATTAATAAAATTATATTATATATATTATAACTAAATAAAATAACATAATAACTATCTATTATAATATTTCAATAATTATGATCAAATAAATACATCTATATATTAAATATATTTATATAAAGATCAAATAAGTGCCTTGAATATTAATAAAATACACATTAAATTTACTTCATTTAATGTGTAAATTGAATAATGTTGGAGATAATTAGAAATCATCATTTACTAGATTGAATAATGTGAGATATGTGCAAAAAAAATAGTGTTGACCACTATGGCTCAAAAAATAATAATATTTAAGATCAGTAGATAGAATTGTCCTTCTGGCAAGGTCCTGTCAAAATCAATTGAATGCAATATAAAAAGAAAAAAATGTAAAAAAAAAGGAAGAAAAGATTCTCTAGACACTATGTATAATTTATGGATATATATTAAGGAAAATTATGAACTTACTATTGAATGGCAGCTCACTTCCAAGTTTATGATCACATTTAACTGAGACTTCCTGCTAAAATAAAATAAAACTTCATAAGAGAGGATTATAGCAAGAACAGAGTGGTCCTTTGAAAAAAAAATATTTTTCCTAACATTGCTGTTTTAATATGTTTGAAATCAAATTAGTGATCTCCTGTTATAATTGATTGGGTTGAGAATATTATATTATATTTAATAAAATAGAGAACTATTAAATATTTAAATATATGAAACGTTTATATTACATATAATTTATAAATTTTAATTAAAAATGTTAACATTATGGATTTTGAAAAGATTAAGATTGCAATCCATCATTTACAAAATTGAATAATGTTGTCCTTCTTCTGGCCACCTGAGATATAATTGTCCTTGTGACCAGACCTGCCAAACTGAATTAAATGCGGAAAAGAAAAACGTGAAAAATGAAGAGTATCTATAAGAGGTTACATATAATTTATTGATATATCGACTAAAAAAATAACTTAAAACTATTATAGCCATTTTAAAAATAGTACGATAAAATATTAATATCTTATTCTTCATTTAAGTGATACGTTGGCATGAAATGAGTAAATGAAAAATGTATTTAAAATAATATATATATATATATATAAATGGTTAATTTTAACTACTAAGGCAAATAATAATATAATGAGATCAATTAACCATATTTTTTTGTTTTCCTTATAAATTTTATAATGGTATATTTGAATAATATTTTAATATATATATCTATATCTTTCGTAATTAGTTAGAGATTTTTAAAATATTTTAGAAGAAAAAATTGTTATTTCTTAATTTGAATAATTGTATATTTTATTCTAGTAAGATTATTTTTTTCTTGTGTATACAATAATTTTTGAAGGAATTGAAGTTGATGAAGAAAAAATTAAGTTATTTGAGAATTTTTCATGAATTAACTAATTTTTATTAGTATTTTATCATAATTTTAATAGTTAAACTATATACTCTTATATATTATAAAAATAATGTTTCATAAAAATATGGTTGAATAAGAAAATAAATAAAATGTAAGTTAATGAATGTCAATTTACTTATATGACCTAATTTACTAAAATATTGAAAATTGAGTTTAATATGTAAATATGAATAGGTATTATAGGTATAAAAGACCATCAATGGCCTATTTACGTGAGAAGTTAGGAAGGCTCAAGTGAGATTGAGTTATTTGTTATAAAGCAAACTAGCGAAATATGAGATAATTATCTATGACAAAAGAATGGTGATTAAGATGAATCTCTCAGTCCCTAAATGGCAATATCTGTCTGAATGAATAATGCAAATTGGGTGGAGTTGATTATGATATATATATATATATATATATATAAAAATAAGTAATGGAGAAATTAAAATTTTGAATGCAAATCATTTTCAACCGGTGAAATAATTTGAATTCAAGTAATGTTTCAACTTTAATTCTATAAATATTATTATCAAATTAATAAATATTATATAACATTGATATTATTATATAAGCCCAAGTTTCTAAATTAAGAATAAATATGAGCATCATATTTAACTAAAAAAATACTCATTATTAAGTCTTGTAGTGGATACAAAATTATAGTGAGTTTTTTTATGTTTTTCTTTCTCTCTATAAAAATATTAAGCATATCAATTTATTTATACTTTTAACAGATTTATCACAATGCATTCTTATGATTCTTTTGAGGAGATTGTGCTACCAAATGTCCTATTTCTGACTCTATTCACTTGAAACAAAATTTGATCTCAATCTTATTCACTTGAAAGTTGTGATATTTTTTTTTTTATATTTAGTCTTGTGATGAGTATATTTGTTAGATTAATATTAGTTTTGAATAATGTAATAACCGGAAACTTACTTTATTAATAAAAATAGATTAAGATAATGTATATATATTATTTTTATTATATGTTAGGCTAAAATAAAAGTTTAAGAATTTGCTGTGTAGTCGAGTATTATTTTAAGCTATATAAGCACATCTATAGATTAAAGATTATTATTCAATGGAGTAAATTTATTAATAAACCTATGATTGGATGATTGTCCATAAATTAGATTCTCGGGTAATTTTATAGACCAAATAGGTTTTTAATCCGTTCAATTAATTCTTTCCTACAAAAACATCCATTCAATTAATTAATTTTTATCTCAAATAAGTTAAAATATATAGATTAAATACGTATCTATTTACATTAAATATAAATTTTTGCACATTAAATACCTTTTTTTTATTAATCAATTAAATTTATGAGATATGTATATGTTATATGAATTCACAATTATGCACCTAATATGTTTTTCCCAATAAAAATGTTAAAATTTTATGGTTTCTAACAAGATAGAGAGTTTAGCAAAAAAAACAAGATAGAGAGGGTTTAGTTCCAAAAAAACCAGATAGAGATTACTTGAGCCAAAGGAGAAAGATAAAGGAGACATGAAATTGAATTGATAACCCCACTCCAAAAATAAAATTTAGAATTTTTATAAAAAATGTTAAAATTGGAATATTTTTCCATTTTCATAATTGCTAATATATTCTTATTTTAGTTGAGTTGATGTAAAAATATAGATATTGAATAATTGAATTACTCTTAAAAGCATAAATATTAGTTAAAAACTAACAAATGATATGTTTTAATTTATTTTGATACAATTACAGTACAAGTTACAAACTTTTAGTATCTTTATTTTTTTAATATATAAAAAGGAGAAGTTAGTATGGACAATTTTAGGGCGCAACTTAGCAATGTCTGGATTTTTTTTTTGCACAATACAATGTCTGGATTATTAGCACTTACCAAGAGTATAATATAGATTTTCAGATTTGGGTTAAAATGTCGCCACATTCCTATGCAGTAAGCAAGATTTAAATCAATAAATTTTTTTTGCTCTATAAATCAAGAACTTGAACTTCTCTTCAGGGTGTGTGGCATGGCATCTTCAGTTTCTTCTAGGTTGTACTTCTCATCCACCTCTCTCATAACTGAAATCAATGTTACTTTATACAAAATTTCTTCAATATTAATGACATGGACAAGATAATTACTTCTTGGGTGCATTCAAATTATAAATCAATGTCATTTTATATTTGATTAAATTAAATATGTGATTACAAATGATGATATATTTCAGATATACTCAGTAGGGCGAAAAAGAGTACGCTCAAGTGTATGTTATTATCGTGTGTTGTACAATTGTCCTTGCACCAGGTCATGTCAAAATCAATTAAATGGCGAAAAAGAGTAATGTTGAAGAGCAGTAGACTTTTATCTTTTATATAAATATAGATGGTCCAAGTGTATGTTATTATCGTGTCGTACAATTGTCCTTGCATCAGGTCATGTCAAAATCAATTAAATGCAACATGAAAAGTAAAAAGAAAAATGTGAAAAAGGGTTATAGAAGCCGTAACATATAATTTATGGAGTTTATGGAGATGTCAAGAAAACTCTGAACTTCAAGACAATGGCACCATTTCAACATTATTACCATAAATTATAGACACCCTATTTATGGTGGCAGGTTGGATGGGTTGTTTAGTTGTTGTATATTTTAAAAATTTTATAATAAGACTGAATGCTTAAATCGGTATAAAATAAGTAAATGAAAAATTGCATTTAAAAAAAATTATAAGTAGTCATTTATGCATTTTGAATTAACTAATACTCACCTATCAATTTAATGGAATTAATGAATCATAAATTGCATAAAAAAATATGGTTCATTAATTCTAAATTTTTATGAGCCTTTTATTCATAAACTTATAAAAAAGAACGTTCTACTTAAATGGTACGGTCTATTGAAGGACAATAGAAGTGCATTCAAAGTAATGAAATGCAAGCTAATTAGTTTTCCCGCCCTAAATTTCCTAAAGTATTTGAAACTAACTTTAATGCATCATGCATAACTAATAAGTTGTGGTCTATTGATCCCACTCACATGTCAAGGAACTTAAAAACAATGGAACCATTGCAAAGTTGTGGTTTACAAATTATACCATACCAAGAATAATGCAATAAATAAAAACATGTTTCACAAATAAATATAGATTAAGAGTACTATGTTTGGATTAAAAGGTTAAATTGTATGGAAGTGAAGTGAAATGATATATTTGAAGATGTTAAAATTTTTTAATACTATGTCATTTGAATGTAAATAAAATAAGATAAATGATTATTAATTAAAAAATTAGAAATATAAATTTATTATTTTAATTAAATTAAATAATTTATTAACTAGTATATATAATTAAATTATATTAAATAAATTTTTTATATAAAATATTAGTAATATATAAATATATTTAAATTATATAAAAATAAAAATAAAAATAAATAAAATAAATAATATAAACCATAAACAAGTGTATTAAAATAATATAATAACTACAAATACCCCCAATTTTAGGTAATGTACTCGTGTAAATAAAGGATTAGAGTGATTTGAATGTGATTATCCCACCTTACAAAACTCTCAATTTTTTTAATAAATTAGTGATTTTTCCACTGTTTCAAATCTATACATATCCAAATTTCTCTAAATCTCTCCGTTCAAACATAACATAAATTAACTTCCCACGTGGTGTTTTATGAAGTGGGCCAAAATAAACTTCTATTTATGACCGGTAAAATACACTCACTTATATTTATTTAGGGCTTAAAAAACTTACAAAACTAGATTTTTTATGATATGCTAAACTAAGAAAAAAAATTATAATTTTTTCCACGTATAAGAACTAGTTTCATTAAGTCAACCTCATAATAAAGGACCCATGGGAGTTAATCACGTACAAAAATATGAGAGTCTTGCTCTAAATAGTATTTCAGTCAATTACTTAAAATAGTGATAATTTAATATATATTTTAGGTGTATGTTATATCATCGCATAAATTTGCAACTCTATTCACTAAATTATGTATGAATAAAGTAAAAGCTCATGACAATGAGCAAATCTCCTATATTTAAGAAGTGATAGGCCAAGACGAAGACCATCTCACTTTTAACAATTATTCATAGAAAATAGGTGAGTCTTTCTCCAATGTCATTGTAGTATCTCCCAAAATGTTTAAGCAGTGACACATAGTTAGGGGAGAACACTTCTATCAAAATACTTTTTAACTGTCCGTCATACCAACCGAGTATGATGACATCTCCCCTTATAATCGATCAATGAGTTTTCCACTTTCTTTGAGAAAGTTTCATCATACCAACCAGGTATGATCTACTTACAACATGTTACTAGTTTTTCCGCGTGATTTTTACATCACTCCTCTTAGGTGTGATGTTTAAAATACCACTTAAAAGTGAGATTTTTTTTTGAGGTTCTTATCATCCTAACCGGATATGATAAAAATTCCACTCATCCGATCGTATAGTGAAATTCCTCTTAGCCGACTTGTTGTCCTTACTCGAACTCGTCTTAGCTGGCGTTCTCGGTACTTTGTATTCCTACATGATATGAACATTTTTGTTCATTATTCTTTGGTCTAATAGTCCTCACTCATCCCAAATGAATGAGAAACCCAACTTTTCCTTTATTTGTAATTAGGTCCCTAAAGTTATTTTTCTTTAACTTTAAGTCCCCAAATGTTGGTTTTTCCTCAAATTGAGTCCCGAAAGTTTTAAAATTCATCTTATAACATCAATTTATTAAAATTTACAAAAAGGGGTTTAATTTCCTAAATTTCCAATTTGGTCCCCCCAAATGAAGTCTACAGGCGTGTAGTTGACTTCTCCCCAGTTCTAAAAAACCCGACCTCACCTTGTTTGACTCAAAAAAAATGCCCAAGTCGGAGCTCTAGTTCAAGCTTCACCGAAAATTGGAGTAGTTGAGAGAAAATGGAGTTTTCAGATGTGGAGATGGTGAATCAGGAGGGGCTCTTTATATAGGAAGCTCGGGGACTTCCTCGTTGTCAGATTGGCTTCTTAATGGCAGTCATTCATTGTCTGAAACTCTCTGGCTGGAGGCTTTTCATCTTTGCACGGCGCTGCATGATTTTCCGACGTGTGAATAGTACTGTCATCTGAAGGAAGAAGATGACATTGTTCTGAACCGGACCGTACTGGTCCAAATTGGGTTAAATGATTAAACCGGCTGGTTCACCTCCAATTCGACCGAATTTTTTATATCTAAAAATTTCTAAATTCATATAAATTCATTTTCTATCCAATGGTGGCCTCACATCTCAAATTTTAATTTTTTAAGGCACCTAGAAAAATGAATTTATCATACGGTTCAATAGTGGTTCAAACCGATTCAATCCTGTTTGGATCCGGTTCACCTGAATCGGTTTGGTTTTCATCTCCAATTCATTCTTAAGTCCATTTCCATGACTTTTAGGACTCTTTGGGTCACTCGAGGTCCATCAATTTTCCGGTTTGCCCTTTCTCTATTGGTTCCGGTTTGTAGATTGACTCGGTTTTCAATTTGAAAATTATCGGTTCTTTCCCAGTTTTCTTATTATCAAAGGATGGGGTTTACATTCATCCTATTAGGGAAGTCCGACAGGAGTATGGATGGAAATCAACCAGTTCATCGGAGCCCTCAGACCATGAATCCTAAAACCATTCGGAGGCTAACTCCCGACCTATGACTCCAAGGGATTAGGAAGTAGTGAAAAAGAAAAAGAAAAACAAATCCTTGCAATAAGCCGAGTACAATAATAAACTACCTCTTTTAATGAATAAAGACTATTTTCTTTATTTAAAAGCGAGTCTTCTCTGATAACAATTAACAAATTGGGGTAAACCAATCATGACCGAGTAAATGGAGCGAAGGCCACCTAAGGAGGAAGACTATCCCTAAGATAGCCTAAATAGTTCCCCCACAAGAACTAGGAAACTCCAAGTAACAAGGCAACAAGACAAAGGACTAGGAAGGAATTTCCAAGAGTCTACTTAGGAAGAGAGTCACCAAAAAGGATATACCCTAAACAAAGGTAGGAAGAAGGGAAAGAGTGTGTTCATAAGGAGTCCAGTATAATGGAAGATTCAAAGAAAGGGATAAATTTGGGAAAGGCAACATTAAAAGATGCAGAAAGAGTGGAGGAAAGCCTAAGGACCATATGGGATTAAGAAAGCCCCCATACAAGAGTTAGGAAACCAAGAGGAATTGGGTTGGCTCTAAGAACCAATAGTATGAGAGATAACCAAGAGGAGAGGTAAGGTACAAGAACCCCAAAAATGGTGAACGCGAAAAAACTCTTCAGGTAACTCTAGGATAAGACATGGTAAGGGGGAAGAGGAAAAGAAATGTGCTAGGAAAGAGGACCCTAGAGGAATGTATAAGTACCCTTGAAAGAACCCTTGATAGGCAGATAAATGTAATATAAAGTGCTAGGAACCCACCGACAATCAATAACTCCTCGAAGAAAGGATACAAAACAAAAAGGAAATTAGATGATGAAAAGGAATAAAGGGCAGATAACCATACTAATGTTGGAAGGGTGTACACAAGGAAAGATGGAAGGCCCACATGGAGCATTAGGGAGGTTGAATGCATAAGTTCCAAGACGGAAGTCCATAAGAAAAAGGATGAAGGTAGAAAGTGAGACCATGAGAAGAAAAATTTCCAAGATAAGGAATTGAAGGGTGGATCATAAGAAGTATAACCCGAAATAATGGAACTAAGAAGGGGCATAAGTAGTTAAGGATGTCTCTCAATGACAGGTGTGACTTGCTTTGGAAAAAGAAGAGTAGTCAAGTGGGAGACAATGGAAAATAACAAAATGATCAAGGAAAATAAATGATGCCCTATGAAGGACTAGAAAATAGTAAGGACTACACCCAAAAAATGACAATTGTTCCAAGACAAGTGACCGAGGTGAATAGTAGGGATGAGGTAGTTAACGAACTAACCCTCTAGAAGACCATAAATTTGACATTAGCAAGGAAGGGAAAGGTGTAAAGGTCAAAATATTGGAAAGGAAGAACGAGGAAATTCTTGAATAAATAAATGCCCGGGAACGAATCGACGACTAAACCCAAGCCACGAAAGGGATTAAGTAAGCTCTCAGGAGGGGATGAAACAACTTCGAAAGGGAAAAAGACCGAGAACCTTTCACCAATAGGAATAAAAATCGTAGTGAATAACAAGTAGGGATAAAGAAAAGGATAAGGGATGTGCTAGCAAAACTCTCCAAAGTAAGGATGAGTCGGATGGGATGACATCAAGGAGGTTAAGAGGTCAACTTAAAGATAGATAATCAAGAAGATGAAATACAAAGGAAAGAGGAGGAAGCCTACCAAGGAAGGAAGCCCTGAAGAGGCATACATATTCCAATGGAGAAGTAATGAACCCAACTAAAGTGGAATAGAGGAGGAAAGTTTCAAATAGAATGCAAGTTGTGAATAAAAGACCAGTTACAAAGGAAGTTTACCCAAAACCCAAGGAGTAAGTTAAAACTCAAGGAATGGGTAGAGAAGGAGATGACATCAAAATATGTCGTATATGTAAGAAAGGGATGGATTACCCATATTAAAGACATAGAGGAAGGAATAATTGAGAAACCTTGGGAGAAATAAGACTCAAATTAAGAAGATCATAGACATCAAGACGTGTCGTGGTCCACATGCACTTGATGGAGCCTAAAGGATGACGATTGGGCATAGTGTAGAATACATGAAATAAGACCTGAAACCAGAAGTGCATTGGATAGGGGATAAGGGATGAAATGGAATCTTAAGACAATAGAGGATTAAAACGGGCATATGTCCCAAAATAAAGAAAGTGTAGGGATGAAAAAGGAAGATACTTTCAAGGAATAAGTAAGAAGATCAAAGGTATAGCCTTAAATGAAAAGTTTTACCTTGAAGGACATAGTAGAGAAAGGAAACCCTAAAAGGGAGACCTCACCCAAAACAAGGAAACATTATGTATACTGGAAAAAGGGTCAACTCGGAATGAGAGATGGGGAATGGTCATAAGTAAGCAAGAAAGGAGGGAGGAAAGGAAATCCTTGAGAAAAATATGCCAGTGTAAATGAGGAAGGACATGAGTGGGAAAGAATTCCAATGTATTGGTAAGCTGGAAAAATTGACGGTTGGAACCAGGGAGAAACCATAGGAAAGTTGGTAAAGATTGAGTAGATAAAGGGAACCGACACAATTATGATATTAAAGGACAATTAGACTACATAGGAAGTAGTTGGGAAACATTACCAAGTAGTAGGAAGGAACGAAGCCCTACAACTTCTAAACAGATGGAAGGGCATAATCCGTTATCAATTATACACATTCTAGAAACCATAAGGGGCAAAGAAAATTCCAGAACAGATCATACTATAAGAAACATGTAGTGCCAACAATTCCAAGCAAGGTGTCCCAAGTAGGACTGAGTCCGATGGTCTAACCTAAGAAATGGAACCAGAATCATGGTAAATTAAACATGAATGAAGGATCAAATAAGATAAGAGAGAAAGAATATTAAAACCCATGGGATTAAGGATGAAGAGTCAGAAAAGATACTAAATTAAAACAATATAGGAAATGAGGGGAAAGTAGGGACAATCGAATGTATATGGAACATCCAACCCAATGACATGAATAAGAACCATTAAGAAGAAAAGTCTTACCTTGAGTGGAGTAAGAAAGAGACCTAAGGAAGTACCTAGGGATGGGTAATTTGGACATGACTGACATGATACACTTTGTGGAGTGAGTGGAAGAGATAAATGAAGAAAGACTTCTCAAGTACGTGGCTAAAGGACTAGATGAAATGAGTAACCCAAGAGATAACATATAGAGCAAACCCCAAGAGGACAACAAGGAAAGTCACTTCTAATGTAAATGATGGCTGACTTAAGTTTTGGGGAAAAAACCCCTAAAAAAAGGGGAGAGTTGTAAACCCCGTCCCTTTATAGATAAGAAAACTGTGAAAAGAACCAATCGTTCCAAAAGAGAAAACTAAGTTGGTTCATGAACCACAACCGATAGGGAAAGGGTAAATTAAGAAATTTAAAAATCCCAAGTGACTCAAAGAGTTATAAAAATCATGGAAAAGAACCTCGAGACAAATTGGAAGGGAAAACCAGACCGGTTCAAGTGAATCGGATTGAATCGATTTGAACCATACTTGAACCGATTGATAAATTCATTTTTCTAGGTGGCTTAAAATATTCAAATTAGGGAATTGAAGCCACCATTAGATAGAGAGAGAATTTAAGTAAATTTAAAAAATTTTAATTTTGAGAAAACCGGTCGAATCGGGCCTGAACCAGCTGATTTATGCATTGAACCTGGTCAGATCGGTCTCGTCTAATCTGGTCTGGTTCAAAATAGTGTCATCTTCTTCCTCTAGATGATATCACTATTCATTCAATGAAGAAATGGATAACGCTGGTGAAGCTTAAATTGCTCTGATTAGGCCGTTTCTGGGCGAGGATAAGCTCAACTAAAATAGAAAGTGGTTGGGCGAAGGGTCCCCGAGCTCTCTATATAAAGAGCTCCTATCCATTCATCCTACACACACCTCATATCACCATTCTCTCTCAATTGCGCTAGTTTCTTAGCCTCAAGAGGCAAGGTTAGGTTCTAAAGACTATGGAGGAAGTTATCAACCTGACAGTGACCTTCGTTCAACTCGAGGACTGCTAGAAAAGTGTTGGCAGAATCAAGCAATGAAGCAGCTCCAAAGGACTGAAGCTGTCCTGTTTTGGTAGTTTGGCTAAATTCAGCCCTCTTCTGGCCAAACCAAGCCCTCCCCACAACCCCTCAACCCTCACATGATCGCAACAAAGCTGAAAGGTAAGCCAATTCAGCCCTCGTCTATCATTTCCGATCGGAGTTAGAGAGATAAAGTGCGAAACTTCACTAATAAAATTCTCCCTTGATTCGATGTCAATTGTAGTAATTCTTGATCCCTGGAGGAACCTCAGAATGAGAGCTACCTACCCGGAGAGAGTGCTCGGACCGCTGCACCTCCGACGGTAAGCTTTCGAAGCTTTCTCTCTCTATGAATGATTTTTCGATGAAGCTTCATTTGAGCTCGTTTTGGCCTCAATTCATACGATTCAAAGCTCAATTGAATCATATGAAAGTGTAGGAACTAATTTATACCTCCAATTGAAGCAATTAATCCTAATGGAATCTCTAATTTGAAGAAATCAAATTCGGTCAATTTGAAAGGGGAAATTGGGGGAAACATTTTAGGGACAATTGGGGATTTAAAAAAATTGAGGGACTTATTTGCAATTTTCCAAAATTACCATTTTTGGAAAGTAGGGGCAAAATTGTAATTTTTGAAAATTTGGGGACCAAATTGGAAATTTGGAAAACTTGATCCTCTTATACAATTTTGAGTAAAATGAGGACTCAAAGGGAATTTTGGAAATCTTGGGACTCAAATTGGGCAAAAGTTGGCATTAGGGACCTAAAGTTAAAAGAAATGAACTTTAGGGACCTAAGTGGAATTAATCGTTAAGTTGTGAGCCTAGGTTTTTATGCCAACCCGCAATTGATAAGGCTGTCCAAATTGTGTAAGGACAAATGTGACCGGAATGAAAGCAAGAGAAAGCTCGCGTAGACTTGGAAAATCAACCAAGGATGAACACGTCACGGTTATCAGGTGAGTGGGCATATTTACCTCATATCTAGTTGGGATGGTGAGCACTTTAAAAATGAAAAACCACTTGTAAGTGGGATTTTAACACCATACCCGAATGGGGTGATGGGCAAATTAAGCTAAAACCTACTTACCAGTTGTAAGTAGAGGAAATCATACCCAATTTATATGATGGACTTCCTTGAAGGAAGAAGAAACACGCTTGCTGGTTGTAAGCGGAGATGTCATCACACTCGGTTGGTGGGATGAAGTGAAAATATATTTTTGTCAGAAGTATTCTCCACTGACTGTGTGACAATGCTTAAACTATTTGGGAGACTTCTTGATGAGAGCTAGAACAACTTAGATAGGCCAAAGTCCTTGGTTTTTTTAACTTGTGGGGTTGAATGACCTATTTTTGGAAAATCATGTGCAGTGGGCCCAAGGCCAGTGGGCACGAGCACGAGCTCCTAAACAAACTTGAATTGAGAAAAGTCATGAAATTTCTAATGAAATTGTTGTGTAATTTCGTCATCGTACCAAGTTACGACCGACAGTACTTGATGGACTGGCAGCAGTTCGTCAAGGCCATGTCGACATACCGACCTAGATAAACAGCTGTAGGTCAAGTTGAGGGTCGGGCCGTTGGACCAGTGACACCAAAGATAAATGTCTATATAGGAAAACTATTGTTTTGTGCATGCACTTGAGGTACAGTACCATCAAGATGCCCAAGAGGGGTATTGATGGGACCCAAGGGCAACTGGATGACAAGGTGGTGATAAAGGTAGTTTGTCGTGCCAGTTAGTCGGGAAGCTCAGAGTAGCTTCTTGCACATGAGACCGAGGTGGGGTCGGGATGAGGTATCTGTCCTCATATGGACTCGGAGTGACATTTGGGTCTGAGGATCGGATGTTGAGAACATCCACTCAGACCCAGGGTAGAAGTGGACGTACTTCTATCTTGGTGGTCGGTAAAGACGCTTTGAGCCACAAGTGGGTGCAGTGGACGGGTTGCACCTACGAATGTGTGTACTCTTCCTGATGAAGGGCGTGTGTTGTTTGCAAAACACATCTAATATGGTATTGGGAAAAAGGTTTTGTAAACCGAATATGAGGAAAGATCCTTCTTAATGAAAATCTTGGCACACTTTGAACAAATCTATTTCTTGAAAACTCACTCCCAACACCCACTAACTGAGTTGTAGAGCTTATCCCCTCTTTTATACACCTTTTCAGGAGTAAGGAAACCTGACCAAAGAAAACATGAGGATGTACCCTCCATCATGTATGCTTAATGTGCCTTTAATCTTGCATGTTTATTGATTTATGCTATTCCAGGGAACAAATTTTAAATTATGCATGGCTCCTCTTAATTAAAAGAAGGGGGAAACCCCTCTTAATCCAATGGAGCGCCGAGTTGATCACAGGGATCCGATTAGTCATGCCTCAACCCGATTTGGTCAGATCCCCATGATCAACCCGCCACTCTCCTAGTTTATTTAGGGTTGCCCCTTCTTTTAAACCGTGAGGAGTAAGGCATGCTTTTAAACCGTGAGGAGTAAGTCGTGCTTTTAAACCCGCACCTTTCCTATAATAACATAAAAATTTAAACTTATCATACCTACCTCACAGGTGTGTTAACATGTGGTCTTTGGGTAGGCTTTCCCCATGATTACCTGAAAGGGGTATAAGGGAGGGGGTGAGTTCAATGACTCAGTGAATGTGTGTTTTAAAATATGACTTTCAGAAAATAGCTTGAATTGGAGTGTGCCAGACTCCTTATTTTTCCTTTAAAACCTTTCATTCTCAAATCTCAAATTTTCACATCCATTTCTCATCACAACGGTGTGTTTATCACCCCAGTCTCATGCGCATGAAGCTACGTCGAGCTTCCAAGACTGCGGGCACAATTAACTGCCATTATCTCCACTATGTTATCCATTAGCCCTAGGACACATCACTACCCCTCTTAGGCATCTTGAAGGTCCCGTAAACTCAGTGAATGCACAAATCAATAGTTTTCCACATAAGCCATTTAATCTGTGGTGCCATTGGTCCAACGACCCCGACCCTCAACTCGACTTGCATCTGTTTGTCTCGACTAGTCCGTAGACCTTTCATGTTGCACTACCGCCAATCCATCGAGTATGTCGGTCCTATCTTGGTACCATGGTCAAACAAACTATTCATTTAAAGTTTTCATGGCTTATAATCATGTTTGTTTACGAGCTCCTGCTCGCGCCAATTGACCTAAGGCCCACTGTACGAGATTTTCAAAATCGGGAATATTAGTCCCCAAGTTCCAAAATCGAGGCCTCCGACCTATTTGAGCTATTCAAGCTCTCATCAAGAATGTCTCCTGAAAGTTTTAAGCAGTGGCACCCAGTAAGGGGAGGGCACTTCTGACAAAATAAACTTTTAATCTGTCAATCACACTAACCAGGTTTGAGGACATCTCCGCTTATAACCGATAAGCGGGTTTTCTATTTCCTTCCAAGAAGATCATCATACCAACTAGGTATTATCTACTTACAACCGGTAAGTTATTTTTCCGCGTAATTTATGGATCACTACTATAAGGTATGATGGTTAAAATACCACTTAATAGTGGGTTTGCATTTCCGAGGTGCTTATCATCCCAACTGGGTATGATATTAAATCCCACTCAACCAATTGTGCAATGAATTCCTCTTATTTGGCCTTCTGCCACCATGCAAGCTTGTACTTATTGGTGTTCTCGGTACTTTGTGTTCCTACATAATATGAACATCCTTATTCTTTATCATTTGGTCTATTAGCATTCATTCACCATGAATGAATAAAATACTCAAGCTTTTTGATTTATTACAATTAGGTCCCTAAAGTTCTTTTTCTTTAACTTTTGGTTCCTAATGCCAATTTTCCACCAAATTGTGTCCCGAAACTTCTAAATTTCACCTTAGGACCTTAATTTATTCAAAATCACAAAGGGGTTCAAGTTTCCCAAATTTCCAATTTGGTCCCCAATTTTTTCCAAAATTACCATTTTCCCCTTACTTTACAAAAATGGTAAGTTTCACCCCAAAAATTCCAAAAATTGGCCAATTGGTCCTCCAACATCTTTATCATGCCCAATCGACTCTTAATTTTATGCACTTTAGTCCCTCTAATTTTTGAAATTCCCAAAATTTCTCTAAAATTTCCCCCAATTTAAACCTTCTAACATAGCCGAATTTGATTTCATCAAATTGACCAATCAAATGAGTTTAATTATTGAAATTGAAGTTAGATTGGAGTTCCTAAACCTTTATACAATTCAATTGCACTTTGAATAGCACGATTTGATGCTTGAATGAGCTCAAACAAAGCTTCGCCGGAAAACTAGTCTTAGAGAGAGAAATCTTCGAAAGCTTACCATTAGGGGCACGACTGTAAATCCTGCACTTTTGAGTTAAGGAAAACCAGGAAAAGAACCGGTCAAACCGAATAAGAAAATCGAGCCAGTATACACTTGGGAACAAGCAATATGGAAATTTACAAGTTACGGGTGATCCAAAGGGTTCATTAAACCTTGGAAAACAAACTTATGACAAATTAGAAAACAAAAACCAAATTGGTTCAGGTGAACTAGATTCCATAAAAAATTTAAAGTTAAGTTAATATATATTTAATTATTGGAATTAATACAAATAATTTAATATCAAAATTAAATTATTGGAATTAATACCAATAATTTATGGCAATATTAATACTAGTAATAAATCTCTCCCATTTAATACACGGTTTTACACCTATATAAAGAGGTCATCCCCATTCATTCTCCTCACACCCGAACACTTCTCTCTCTCTCTCTACTACTCCATTTCCCGGTGAAGCTCGAACTAGAGCTTCGACTTGAACAAAGGTTGGGCTCATTAGAACCGGGGAGAAGACAGCTATCTAGCAGCAAACTCCAGTCAACCCGAGAATCGTTGGAGAAGCGCCGACATGATGGAATAGTGAAGTAGCTCCAGCGGACCGAAGCTGCCCTATTTTGGCCAAGCTGAAATCGGCCATTTCAAGCCCTCCTCAGGCCAAACCAAGCCTTCCCAACACTTCCTCAGCCCTCCCACGGCCGAATTACGACTAAAAGGTAAACCAATTCAGCTCCCCTCTACAATTTCCGGTCAGTGCTAGAGAGAGAACCGACAGAATTTCAATAATTAAATTCTAACTCAATTCGGCATCAATTGATGCGCTTCTTGATTCTAGGATGAACCTCAAGATGAGAGCTATCTGCCTAGATCGAAAGCTCAGACTATCGTGCCCTCACCAGTGAGAAATCGAAGCTTTCTCTCTCTAGAGTATATTTTACGACGAAGCTCCTTTTGAGCTCGTTTCTGCGTTAAAATTTGCAATTCAAAGTTTCTTAGAATCGTATGAACATGCAGGAACTCAATTTCAACTCCAATTTCAACTCCAATTTTAACAATTAGAAGTGTTTGATTGGTTAATTTGATAAAATCAAATTCGGTAGTGTTGAAGAGTTGAAATTGGGGATTTTCGAAATTCAAATGGCCAAAATACAATTTTATGAAATTGAGGGTCAATTGGGCATGAAAATAATGTTGGAGAATCAATTGAGGAATTTTGGAATTTTTGGGGCAAAACTTACCATTTTTATAAAGGAAGGGCAAAATGGTAATTTTAGAAAAATAGGGGGACCAAATTAGAAATTTGGGAAATTAAACCCCTTTTTGGTGAAATTGAATAAATTGAAGTCCCAAGATAAATTTTAAAAGTTATGGGACTCAATTTGAGGAAAAATCGAGATTTAGGACTTAAAGTTAAAGAGAAATAACTTTAGGGACCTAATTGCAAATAACTAAAAGTTTGGGTTTTATCATTCATTGAAAATGAATGAAGGCTATTATGTTGAGTAATAATGAACAAGAATGTTCATATCGTGTAGGAACGCGAAATGCTGGGAACACCAGCATGGACGAGCTCGTGTGAATACAAAGAACCGATCAAGTGGAATTCACTGCGTTAACGGGTGAGTGAGTTTACTAACATCATACCTGGTTGGGATGATGAGCACAACTTCAAATTTTAAAACCACTTACCGGTTGTGAGTGGAAATTTTATATCATACTCGGTTGAGAATGATAAGTACCTCAATATGAAAACCCACTATTTAGTGGTATTTTAAACATCACTACTTAGAGGAAGTGATGTGAAAATCATGCGGAAAAACTACTTACCGGTTGTAAGTAGATCATACCCAGTTGCTATGATGAGACTTCCTTGAAAGAAGTTGAAAACCCGTTCATCGGTTATGAACGGAGGTCCCCTAACTGTGTGCCAATGCTTAAACAATTTAGGAGACCTTCTCGACGGGAGCTCGAATAGCTTTGATAGGCCGGGGGCCTCGGTTTTGGAACTCGAGGGCTAAATGCACGATTTTGAAAATCTCGTACAGTGGGCCCAAGGCTAGTTGGCACGAGTAGAAGCTTGTAAACAAACATGATATATGTGCCATAAAACTTAATAAGTGAATTGTTTGGCCATGGTACCAAGATAGGACCGACATACATAGTAAACTAGCAGCAGTGCGACATCACAGGTCGACGGACTAGTTAAGACAAACAACTGCGGGTTGAGTTGAGAGTCGGGGCCATTGGACCAGTGGCACCACAGATTACATGGCAATATGAGAAAACATTGTTTGTGCATGCACTATAAGTACGAGAACATCAAGACGCCC
The DNA here is from genome assembly GCA_030064425.1 of Trapa bicornis. NCBI lineage: Eukaryota > Viridiplantae > Streptophyta > Magnoliopsida > Myrtales > Lythraceae > Trapa > Trapa bicornis. The sequence goes on along the minus strand of CM057753.1, from coordinate 13,394,006 downwards.
ATGAGAGGTAGTGATGCATCCTAAGGGTATTGGACGTCTTGGTGGCTATAAGGGCAGTTCGTCGTTCCAGGTGTCTGTGCAAAATCTGGAGTAGCACCAAGCGCATGAGACCGAGGTGGGGACAGGATGAGGTCTCTGTCCTCATACAGACATGAAGAAGTGATTTCGGGATTGTGGGTCGGATGTCACGTACATCCACTCATTACTAGGGTAGAAGTGGTCATACTTTTATCCAGGTGGCAGGAAAAGTCACTCCGAAGCCACCAGCGGGTTTATTAGTGATACTGACTTGCGAATGTGTGTAACCTTCATGATGAAGGATGTGTGTTTGGTGATGACACACCGTGGTAAATAAGAAATGGTGGAAAACCCTGAATTTTTAAATGAAGGGATTTTTGAAAAGAAAGGAGTCTGGCACACTCAATATAAATATTTTTCTTAAAAGTTAAAAGCTTTTAAAAACCCATTCACTGAGTAGTTGTACTTACCCCCTCCCTTATATCCCTTTCAGGAAATCCTGGAAAGCCTACCCTTAAAGACCGTCAATTAAGATGCCTGTAAGACAGGTATGTAAATTTTTAAAATTCATGCAGTCTTGATTATGCTATTCGAGAAAAAGGTGCAGGTTAAAGGACGCCTTACTCTTTACGATTTACAATAAGGGGAAATCCTTTAATAAACTAGGAGAGTGGCAGGTTGATCATGGGGATCCGACCAAACTGGGTCGGGGCGTGACAGCGATGGTCCGAGCTTTCAATCTAGGCTGATAGCTCTTATCCTGAGGTTTCTCCTAGGATCAAGAATTGTATCAATTGATGCCTAATTGAGTGAGCATTTAGTCATTGAAAATCTGTTGATTCACTCTCTAGCACAGATCAGAATTTACAAAGGGGAGCAATATTGGCTTACCTTTCCGCTCTAATTCAACTGCAGGAGGGCTCGGGGTGTTAGGAGGGCTTGGTTTGGCTTGAGAAGGGCTCGAATTTTCCGATTTTAGCACGACTGATATAGGACAGCTTTGGTCCGCCGGAGCTGCTTCATTGTTCTATCACGCCAGCGGTTCTCCGGCGACCCTCAGACCAAATGGAGACTACATGCGTGTAGCTGACTTCTTCTCAAATCCAAAGAACCCGACCATGCCTTCTTTGGCTCAGAAAAATGCCCAAGTCAGAGCTCTGGTTCGAGCTTCACAAAATGGACCAGTAGAGTGAGAGATGAGTTTTCAAGTGTGAGGAGGATGAATGAGGATGGGCTCTTTTTATAGGAAGCTCGGGGACTTCTTGGGTGTCCGATTGGCACCTTAATGGTGGTCATTCATTGCTGAAACTCCCAGGCTAGAGATTTTTCATCTTCACCAGCACTGTTAGATTTTTCAGTGAGTGAACAGTGCTGTCGTTTGAAGGAAGAAGATGACACTGTTCCAAACCGCACCGAACCGGTCTGAATCGGGTTCAAAGCTTAAACTGGCCGATTCAGGCCCGATTCGATCAAATTTTTTAGAATTAAAAATTTCTAAATTTATATAAATTCACTCTCTATCTAATGGTAGCCTCAATTTTTTAATTTAAATTTTCTAAGCCAGCTAGAAAAATAAATATAGCATTCGGCTCAATAGTAGTTCTAACCTCTCCACACTGGTTCAATCCAATTTTGATCTGGTTCACCAAAACTGTTTTGGTTTTCACCTCCAATTCATACTAAAGTCCTTTTTCATGACTTTTGTGACTCTTTAGGTCACTCGGGATCCATCAATTTCCCGGTTTGCCCTTTCTCTATCGGTTCCGATTCATGAACCGACTCAGTTCATAAATTGGTTAAATTTGGGTCAGATCTGGTTCTCCTGAACATTTCTGATTTTCTTTCCCAAATTATCCTAAAGTCCTTTCCCAAGGTTTTATGTATCCTTTGGGTCACTCGGGAGTTGTAAATTTTCCAAATTGCCTATTCTCCGATGATCGAGTTTGTGAACCGGTTTAGTGTTTCTCACTTGGTTTGATCTGTTTTTTTCCCAGTTTTTCTAATCTCTGATGGGTGGGGTTTACACGACCAAATCGGGTTGGGGAATGACAATCCTATACATGTACTTCTTTAAACTCTGGCCAGTCTTCTGTTTGATCCTGATTTGATCCACCAGAGTGGGTCCAACCCTTATGTTCCCCAACAAACATGGGGTTTCTTCTTTTGTGTCTAGAGATATGCATAGTTTATTTAGTTGCAATAGCACATGTAAATAAACTAACCTCATGTGAGCTAGACGCACCTTGTGCTTTCGCCTTAAGGCGTCCACTACCACATTTGGCTTTCCTAGTTGGGGGTACTCTATGATCAGGTCATAGTCCTTGATTAGTTCCAGCCATCACCTCTACCTTAGGTTCAATTCCTTTTGAGTCATAAGATATTTGAGGCTCTTGTAACCAGTGAAGATCCAACATGTTATCCCATACACGTATTTCCTACCAACTCCAAGTCATGAGTTGGGTAGTTCTCCTCGTGTTTCTTCAAATGTCTTGTTGCATATGAGATTACCTTTCCTCATTGCGTCATCACACATCCTAGCTCATGTCATGTCACATCCATATACATTGTATTCTCCCTTGTTCATATCTAGGAGAGCAAGTACATGGGTCTATGTGAGTCTCTTCATGAGTTCCTAAAATATTGTCTCACACTTCAGGTCCCCCACACAACTAGAGTGTCATTGGGGGGTTGTTCATTTTGTCTTGGTACTAGTAATTTGTGCTAGGAACACTTCACACCCCTTATGCATCATCCTCTAGGCCTTTAAACTAGATACGTGATACGACTTAGTTGGGCTCTTCTCCCCTTGGAACACCACCTCCTTGGCATTCCCAACCCTAAGCGTCCCAACTTTGCTTTTTTAATCTAGCTTGGCCCGGTGGGTGGATAACCAATCCATTTCGAGGATAAGATCTACTTTCTTCAAGGGTAAGGGAATCAAATCAACTCTAAAGAACTCCCCTTCCACAGTCACCTTGAACCCCGTAGGATGATATCCTTTATAACCATTTTGCCCAACGATGTGTATATCATTAGTCATTGGTTTAATGGTAATGGTACTTGTGGAATTATGGATATTAACTCTTCTAGTGCAAGCCTGATCTTCTCCCGAATATATAAGAACAAAGGCCCTTGTGCCATTCACTTGTACATGTCCTAAGATAATACCAAAAGTACTTTAATATTCAAGATTTTTATCAAGGTTTGATCTTTAAAACTTTGTACCGTGGCCTTTATGGCTAACGTTCATTCTATGTAGGTGGTGTTGCCTTAATACCATATCCAAAAACACAAAAACACATGGCAGGAAGATCAAGGGTTTTAGGAAGTACATACAAGAACTCTATTTTGGTTCCCAGGTACTTCCACCAAGCATTTAGCTAGTTCCACGCCTTGGGTGTTATTTAGTTGGGCCTAAATCTCAGAGTATGATGGAGGTCATCTTGCAGTATCCCGACTGGTGTCATCTTATTATGGGCACTCCATCACTCCTTGGATTTGTGCCCTATCTTACTACATTAGAAGTATTTCATTGGTTGGCGGGGACCTTGATGGAGCTTTCCTCACCTAGCACATGTCGGAGTTGTGCTTCCCATTATGGAGCTGCACCTAACACTACTAAATCTAGAGGGCCCAACACTTTCCTATGAAAACCTCCTTGGAATCAATCCCCTCCTATTTTGTTGCAAGTAGCATCTATTGTTGCTTAGCATTTGACTCTTAGAGTAGGATGCTATGGACCTAGGGTGCTTCCAGGGAGGAGTTGTTCACAGAAAGAACTCCTTATGCTTCTTTACAATGTCATTTTGTGGCTGGCGCGCGTGTAAAATGTGCTCGCATTTGCACACGTATTTGATCACGAAGGACAACTCATTTAGGTGCCCCATGCTTCCTAGACATCATTCGATGGTGGGATCTAGTCCATACAGAAATTGCTGGCATATGTCAGCAGTACTAGCAAGATCCAGGGCAAAGGCACAAAGATCATTGAAATGGTTTTCGTAGTTGGTTACCATTCCTTGTCCTTGCACAAGCTTAAAAAATTCCTACTTATTTTAGCTCATGGTGTAGGCAAATAGATATTACTCATGAAATTCCTCCTAAAAAACCTTCCCATCTTAGAGGCACTGGTGTTGTGGCTTGCAGGATGAGATACCATTTATAACATCGTAAGTTCCGTATCTAGGGTTAAAATTACTTGGATAAGAAACCCATTATTGAATTGGGAATAGAAACTTGAGAATAGAGGGTTAGAGTAAAATCAATTTGTAAATGGGTTAAACCCCAATGGTTTGAGGAAATGGGTAAAATGAATTGAAATAACCTCAAAAGATCTTTAATGATCATGAATTGAGGCGTGGAAAAGGCCAAAGTGACAACCGACCCAAATCGGTGTCAAACTGATTTATGAGAAAATTCCCCTATTTTAAGGGATTATAAAAAACTCCAAAAAGGGAGGATATTGAGCCAAATCAATAGACGATGTAAAGAGGAATTTTTAGAAAAATAGATTGGACCAAGATCTTATCGAATCTAAGGTAAATCAACCCCTGAATTTTTGAAACCGATCTAACCAACTCATAGCAGTAAAGTAAAACCCCATGATGTTTAGTGTATGAAAAAAAATCCAAATGAGGCAGTTCTTGAGTCCATTCAAAAGGAAATTGAATGAAGATTTTTTTGGTATTTTTATTTTCTCAAGAACCTATTGGAAAAAGGGAAAACTAGTCCAAAAATTGCTGAATTGTCTAAGAAATTTACAGGAAGTTGTTCACTATAGTGTAGACTAATTAATGTGCCACGTCAGGTGCATGCATGAACGGTCATGCATGATCATGTCATCTCCTTTGCTTGACTCCTAACCTATTTTTCGTTAAATAACTTGATAAGGAAAAGGCAGACAACCCAAAACCCACCTCTTGGGGGAATTAATTCATTCACATAGATATATGCTATGGAATAATGAAAAAAAAGCTATGGATGGAATGCTACATGAGTCTATAATCCAACCATATAAATATCATGTGTTCACTCATTAGAAATTGTTTAGAATCCTCTCTAGAATGCAAGCAACTCCCAATTATGGTGTCTTAACTTTCTAAGAGCCTAACTCTGCTGTTCGACCACCTTAGAAGGCAATCTTGGTATCCTTGGAAAGATGAGGAAGTGAGCTTTCCATCTTCACATCTCTTGACACTTAAATATTCATCCACAATCACTAGCATTATTACACAATGTCGAAGTTCTAGCAACTAAAAATTGAGCAGTTGCTTTGAAGGCAAATTCTGATGGCCTCAATGGCCGTCGAAGGTTGAGAAACTTTCAGTAGAATCCTCATACAACAAGTTTTCTATAGCCAATGACCTTGCTTGATTTGAGTGAGTATTGAGTGAGAATTAAATTTTTGAAATTTTAGATCTCAGGTTAAGAGGCTAAGAAAACTAAAATGGATATTGTAGGAGCTATAGACCATCAATAAAGTTAATTCAAGTAGACATAGACTCGTTGAGGTGTCAACTTTCAAACCACAATAACCTCGATGGCCAACATGCCATCTCTAGTGGGTTCCTGAATTTGACCCTTCAATTAATCATTTTCCTTTAAGTTTCTGATCATGCCCGATTGGAGCAATTCCATCTGACTTTGGCTAAACTATTTTTACAATGGCTTAAAGATAGCTAGTGGGACCTTGAAACGTAGTCTGAGAAGTTTTTTGGTGATACTTTTGTCATTGGTCTAAGTCGAAGACTAAAATACAATTATTTGAAAGTCAGGGGACCCAAAAGTGAATGGACTTTCTATGGGGTCTTCCTAAGAGACTATATAATGTTTTGGACCTGATGGGAAAGTTTGGTGAAGTCGAAGGGTTAGGTTTGCATACTTTGGAATGTCTAGGGACCGATTTGAAATAAAGGCAAAGTTATGGACTAAAATTCAAATAAGGGTATTTATGTGGTCAAAAGGTAACTTTTTGATAGTCCAATATCATAGACATAATTAGTGAAAGTCTATGCACCTAAATGAGAAATATACGGGGCAAATGAGTTCCGAAACCTAAGTTATAATGAAGAAGGGCAAAAGGGTAATTTTGTTCAAACATGGGTACTATTTGACTATTAGTAAGAAATAAGGCTTTGAATTGTTCCAAAGCATAATGATGACCATAATGGAACTCAAAGGAACTTGAGGGACCCAAATGAAAAATTTGGGAAGTCTAGAAGTACAAAAAAAAAGAAGTGTTAAAGAATATGGACCAAATGGTAATTTTGCCTAACTTGGGGGGACTATTTTGCAAATAATGGGAAATGAGACTTAGTAAATGTCCTAAGGATCGAGTGAGGGCCCAGATAACATAAATGTTAAAGAACTAAGACTGATAGTTGAAAAGAGGCTGAGTAACGGGACCTAATTGCAATCCATGGGGAATCACGAGATGATCCCCATAGAGGATTGCTTAGCGGGAAGACTAGTAGAAGGTCAGACACCATGAATAACCAAGGACTTGGCCCATATTCATGAGAATGATTTGGAGTCTAGAGTGGTCCATACTTATGAAATTGAATTGGGGCCGAGAGAGGCCCATGTTTGTGAAATTGGTTTGGGGTTGAGAGAGGCCCATATATGTAAAATTTAATTCAGGGACGAGAGTAACCCATATATATGATATTGACTTAGGGAGATGGTATGGTAAGGACCAGGCTACCATGGAGATCATTGTGTGCGACAATGATAACATCCTTAATGAATATGAAATGGAGACGGTTGAGTGAAGATCATGCTCCAATAATGAATACGATAGATAGGCCTAAAATATTGAGGTAGGGCATGAGAGCATACCCCATGAAATGATTATCGATAAACGGATTGGGTCGATATTGAATCATTTGTAATTGAGTTGTGATGTATTGCATTCATGCACAACATTTGCATCTGTGTGGATACAAGGGGGAGTCATTTGCATACCCGGTCGTAAAACAAATGAGAGAAGGCCTTTTACTGAGAGGTTATAAGAGGGAGAATTGTGTGTTGTTTATAAGGGACATGACATAAGCGTGGCACTTGAAGACTGAGAATAGAGAAGTAAAATGTTTGTGTGTTATGCTTATGTTACAATTGATTGATATTACAATTGATATGCATGTTCTAATGAATAAGTTTCTGTGAGAGTAGCAACTCTGCTTGGGAATCGGGCATGATGTGTGAGATCAAGGTTGAAGGGTGGAATACCATAATTAACCACGTATGTAGAGATGGTCTGGTCGTGATAAATACAACTATAGAGGATAGTGAATTCCCCTGGAGTTGAAATGATACTGATGTGAAATCTATTAAAACTAAACAAGGAAATAAGATGCATGCTCAATGCCATGGGGTTGGTTCATTGTGAAAAGAGTTTACGCCCAACCACACTTGAAAGCCTCAAAAGAAGGCTAAGTAAACAATAATATGAGGATTCCAAAAATGAACCACTGTAGATAAGTGTTTTTGAAAAGAGATTTCGTATGGGGTACAAACCCCTGAATAGTTTGATGAAAAACACTTAAAAGAATGGGGGTACCAACCCCAAGATAGTTTCGAGGAGGAAACACTTCAAAAGAAATGATATATTATAACCTTATAATAATTTTGAGTAGAGGTAACATCAAGCCATGACAGTCTCGATGAGCGCTCCTCTTACTCATTGAGCGTCGGCTCACCCCATCCCCCAATATATTTTCCAGGTACCGTGGAAGAACGAATGAGGAGAGAAAGATCCCATACATTAGGAAGTAGCTCTAACATAACTGGTGGTTGAGGAAGACAACCTTGAAAGGAAGTACACATGGATTTTCTATTAAGTAAGTCACTGTTTTCCCCAGGGATAAACAATTCTACTTGCGAGAAGTAGATCATTTGTAAAAAGTTTTAATTTCTGCTACAATATAATGTTTGTTTTATATAATAAACATTAGTCATTTCGATGCTACTTTAGTTATAGTAACCACTTTGTTAGTATAGGGAGAATGTGGCAGATTGGCATGTGTATCTAGTTCGTGAAATCGGACCAGGGTGTGATAGAGCCCAACTTTCAAAAAACCTAGAAAATGAAAAAAATGTTTGGGCAAATTGTGCAAAAAAGGGAAAAGCATTAGTTGTAAAATTCTATGTATAGTGTAAGAATTTATATATGGGAAGTTAATAATAAGAGATACTAACAAGAGGCAAACTCTTGTAGGAACGAGTCCTAAGAGAGGAGCTCGACGTGCCTAATGAGTTGCTGAAACATAACCTATGGAGACGATCACTGAAAGATTGGTCCAAGGTTTGGTACAAGGCACCGAAAGTCAGCCTAGATGGAGTGATTTTGGAATAGAGGAACCTCTCCAACATCCAAGGAACCTTAAGGAATAAGAAGCCTATAAGTGTGCATGGAGGTGTATTTCAAATACATAAAGGCTCCTAAAGCCTATGGATCATGTAGCAACATGAGAGGCTGAATGAGTACCTCTTGTAGGAGAAATAATAGTGAGACCTAATGCGGGGAATGTACCTCCTCAAGAAGTAATAGCCATGCAATATTTTGACATACCTAAGTGCTTGAAGTCTCTTCGACTTTTGGGTAGCAAGAGCTTCAGTGCAAAAATAATGTCGCCATAGCAATTGTGTGGCTACGAAAGACATAGAAGCTCATGACAATTGTGAAAATGTTGATTACAAAAAAGGTAGTAATGGTAGGATTCATATTGGAAGGTTGTGTGAGTCGATGGTGGGAGAACACCATAGTAAAATCTTCTACCCCACCAACCTGGGAGGACTTCGAGTGGAAGTTTAGGGAGGAACACCTAGCTCCCCACCTATTAAATGAAAAGAAGTTAGAGCTCTACAATCTCCAACATGACTCTAGTATTGTGAATGAGTATGAGAACATATTTAATAAGCTACAAATGTTTACTTTGGACTTTGCTAGTCCCGAAGACATATGTCAGATGTTTGTGCAAGGATTGGACTTATGTATTAGAAGAATACTGGAAAGTGTGGGGAGATTGACAAATCTGGCCCTAGTAATAAGTATATTATAGAAAGGGCAAAAGCACTTGGAGAAGAGGAAAGAAAGGGAAGTACCATTGGAACCTGATATGGAATTGGAACCAAGGACTAAGAACCTCTATAGGGGCTTCCTATCAAGGGGACTAACACGAGCCTTATGACTAGGGGAACCGCATGAGGTAATAGTGCCAAAAGTATGATAGGTGGTAGGGATAATTGTTATCGATGTCAGAGGTACCATGGAGGACCCTATCATAGTCCCGTGACTTGTTATGAGTGTGGTCAACCAGGATATATCTACTCATATTGTCCACATGTCAACTCATAGTAGAACACAAAGATATTACCTCCCTCCCACTCCCTAGAGTATCGAGCCCCTCGAAAGGGGAAATTTATTGCAAGGAGAAATCATCATGAGAGGTAGCACACGAGAGGAAGAGTATTGCCAAGGACTCGAGTAAAAGGGGCCAACCTAGCATAAGGGCGATGGATGTATATAAGATGTAATGGGGGAAACTATGCTAAGACTGTTTTGGAATGTGTGTTTTGTAAAGGGTGGAAAGAATAACTTTTTTTAGATAGCAATACCATGAACACTAAGAAGAAGATTGACATTTTTGAAACATGGCTAGTAAACAAGGTCATTATGAATGAACAATTTCCCCAAAGTAGAGATGAAACACTATGACCTTGAAATACAAGATAGTAATGAAAATAAATTCTTATCATCATGAGGGTCAGACATGCTTGCCCAAAATAAATAAGGGCATGAAAAATCATAAAAAGGAAAGTCATGTGATAAGGTGTACCCTCAAGGAGCACATGAGTATTCACTACGTGCAAAGAAACAGGAAGGGATTCCTCTGTGCCAAAGTAAATATTGCGAATAAGTCTAATATGAAGGATACAAGTTGAAAATGTAAAGAAAATAATGAGAATATGCGGCGGAAGGATCAGCTCGATGAGTTGATGAGAAATAATAAAGACTAGAGTTGACCCATATAGGATACCATGATTCCTTAATCATGTAATATTTTTGTTGACAAAACTCTTAAGGGAAGGGGTAAAGTTATACCATTGAAAGTTATGAATCTAGGGTTAAACCCGCTTTGACAAGAAAACTGTTATTGAACCGAGAACGAAAACACGAGAATATAGAGTTTGAGTAAAATCGAGTTGTAAATTGGTTCAACCCAAAATGTTTTAGGAAATGGGTAATACCATTATAAATAACATCAAACTATCTATAAGGATGATGAATTGAGGGGTGAAAAAGGCCCAAGTGAAACTCAACCCAAATTGGAGTCAATTCGATTTACGGGAAAATGCCTCCAATTTTAAAGGGGATTTAAAAAAACTCAAAAATGGAGGATTTGAGACCAATAAATAAAGAATAAGAAGATCAATTTTTAGAAAAATAGATTGGGCCATGAATTGGTCGAATCAATGGTGAACCGACCTTAGAATGGTCGGAATTGATTGATGTGGTTCAGGTGGTAAAACCCCATGAATTTTAGAGAGTGCTAAACAAATATAAATGATATGATTCTTGAGTCCATTTAATAGTAAATTGAAGGTAGAATTAGTCAGTATTTTTATTTTCTCAAGAACTGGTTGGAAAATGGTGAATTTGGCCAAAAAGCACTAAATTGGCGGAGAAATTTACCAGAAATCGGTTCGTTATAGTACAGACCGGTCGATGTTCCATGCCAGGCACATGCACTCACTACACTTGCGGCCATGAGGGCACATGTAATCTCCTTCGGCTGACCCCAAACCAATTTTCACGAAATAAAACAATAACGATCGACAAATAGCTTGAAACCCATTGCTTGGGGATATTAATTCATTCACATTACTATAGGCTAGCGAATGATGAAAGAAAGCTATGTATGGATTGCGTGAGTCTAGAATTCAACAATATAAATATTCGGTGTCCCTTCATCGGAAATTGATCGAAATTCTCTCTAGAACCCAAACAGCTTCCAATTTTGGTAACCCAATTTATAGAGAGCCTTTCTCCCTTGTTTGACCACCTCAAAATGCGATCTTGGTATCCCTTGAAATTTGAGCAAGTTTGTTTTTTATCACCATTGCTATCGACCCTCAATACTTCTTCTACTTTCTCTAGCATGATTGCACAGTGTTAGAGCTTCAACAGATAGAAACAAATCAATTACTTTGAAGGTAAATTTTGATGGCCTCAATGACACTCGAAGGCTGAGAAATATCTAGTTCAATCCTCACACCACCAACTTTCCATAGCTATCGACCTTGCTTGATTTCAGTGAGTATTGAGAGAGAAATAAATCTTTGAACTTTCAAGTATCGGGTAAAGTGGCCGAGCGGACTAAAATGGACATTGTAGGAGATACATACCACTAATAAAGGTGATCCAAATGCCCACATACACCTTGAGGAGTTAGCTTTCAAACCACACCAGCCTTGATGGCCGATGCACCATCTCCTGTGACTTCCCTACTTTGACCCAACTATTACTCATTTTTCTTTAAGTTTCTGATTAAGCCTGATTAGATCAATTCTTGTCGACTTCGACCAAACTAAGTTTATGGTGGCATAGAGGGACCCTTGGGGGATCTTGACACCTAGTTTGGGAATTTTTGGGGTACTTTTATCATGGTTCTAATGTCGGGGACTAAAATACAAATATTTGATAGTTAGGGGACCTATTTATAGTAAAGGCAATGTTAAAGACTAATGTGCAAATAATGGTATTTTTGCGAGCAAAAGGTAACTTTTGGGTAGTCCAAGGTCCAAAACATAAATGAAGAAAGTTAAGGGACACAAATGAGAAATATAAGGGGCAAACAATTTCTGAAACCAAAGTAATAAAGAAGGTCAAAATGGTAATTTTGCCTAAACCTAGAGATAATTCGAGTATTTGTAAGAAATAGGGCTTGGAATTGTTTCAAAGCCTCTGTGGAACTAGAATGGAACTTGAGGGATCCAAATAGAAGTTTTGGAAAGCCTAGAAGTCCCCTAAGAAAAGAGAACTGTTAAAGTGTTTGTGCAAAATGCTAATTTTGCCTAACTTATAGGACTATTTTACAAATAGTAGGAAATGAGACTTAGGAAATGTCCTAAGGTATTTTGAAGACCCAAGTAAAGGACTTGCAAAAGTTTAGAGTTCGAACAGAATGGTTGTTCAACAAGTGAGTCGAATAAACTGAGCTCAAGGGGAAAAATTGTGGTTTTCGAGGAAAATTTCAGTGTAGCATTTATATGGTTATTGGGGTATTTGAACTAACCCCAAATATTTTACTCTGACTATTTTAGAGAACTACAAGAACATCTAGGCAGGTTCATCGACTCAGAGACGAGAGGAAATTATGTTGGAACTAACAAGTTCTAACAAGAACGATGGGTGAGATGCCAAAATTGCATCCGATTGGAGCAATGCACAGTTACTTGCATTTATATAAAATGCTATTGTGAATATATTGGAAAAGTATTTTTGTAAACCTAGAAAACCTAACAACTAGATGTTCATAGAAAACAAAGACATGACCTGATCAATTCTTGAAAGAATGAACCAAGAACTATTAGTTGATTACAATTGGGTCAGAATCAAGGATTTAAGAGGGATATGATCCTGACCCTTATGTTGCGGTAAGAATAAAAGGGAATACAAAACCTTCAAAACTATAGGAGGTTACCCATTGGTGAAAATTGATTTTGTCTCATGAAAAGCAACACGATCCATATTAAGGAAATCAGCCCATACTCATGTCTTAAGAAAGGACCATGGGTTCACTAGTCGACCAAGGGAGTGTAATGATTGTTGGTTCAAAGAAAACATGAATTTAGGGGATCAAGTGAAGGCACTATATAACTTAATGGTTAAAAACTTATGACCAATAGTTGAAAAGAGGTCTAGTAATGGGACCTAATAGCAATCCACATGGAATCACGAGATGATCCCTAGAGAGGGTTGCATATAGGGACAACTAGTAGAGAGTTGAACCGCATGAATAACCAAGGGCATGGCCCATATTCATGAAATTTATTTGGGGGCGAGAGTGGCTGATACTTATGAAATTGAATTGGGGCTAAGAGAGGCCCATATATGTAAATTTAAATTAGGGGTAAAGAGTGGGCCATATATATGATATTGACTTAGGGAGATGGTTTTGTATGGACCAAGCATCCAAGGAGATCATTGCATACAACAATGATAAAATCCTCAATGATCATGAAATGGAGATGGTTGAGTGAAGACTATGCTCCAAGAATAAATACGGCAAATAGGTCGGAAATATTCAGGCATGACATGAGAACCTACCCCATGAAATGATTATCAATAGATGGATTGGGCTGATAGTGAGCCATCCATAATTAATTTGTAATATGTTGCATTCATGCATAGCATTTGAATCAATGTGGGTACAAGGGGAGTCATTTGCTTACTTAGTTAGGAAACAAGGGAGAGAATGCCTTTTACCGAAAGGTTATAAGGGGGAGAATTGGGTGTTTTTTGTGAGAGACAGGACGTAAGGGTGGCACTTGAAGATCAAGAATAGGAAAGTGAAATGTTTGTGTATTATGCTTATATTATAATTGAGATACATGTGCTAATGAACTAGTTCCTATGAGAGCAACAACTCTGCTCAGGAACTAGGCCTGATGTGTGAGATCATTGCTGAAGGGTGGAATACCCTAATGAACCACGTCTATAGATATGGTTTGATCATGATAAATACGATCGAATCGGATAGTGAAATCCTCTAGAGTTGAAATGGTAGAAATGTGAAATTCACTAAAACTAAACAAGGAAATTAGAGGCATCTCGAAGGCCACAAGGTTGGTTTATGAGGGGAAAGTGTTTCCACCCAACCACAGCCGAAAGCCTTAGTAGAAGTCTAAGTAAATCGTAATGTGTGGATTCCAATAAGGAACCACAGTAGGTAAGTGATTTTGAAAAGAGATTTTGGGTGTGGTACTGACCCTAGAATAGTTTGATGAAAAAGACTTAAAAGAATGGGGTACTAACCCCATGATAATTTTGAGGAGGAAACAATTAAAAAGTAATGATATATTATAACCTTATAACAGTTTTGAGTAGAGGTGACATCGAGCCATGACAAACTCGATGAGCAGTCATCTCCCTCCCCACATATGTTTTCCATGTGTCAGGGAAGAACGAAGGAGGATAGGAAGATCCTGTACATCAGGAAGTAGCTCCCATAAAACTAGTGAATGAGAAAGAGAACCTCAAAAGGAAAGGCACGAGGATTTTCCATTAAGTAAGTCATTGCTTTCCCAAGGGATAAAAAATTCTACATGTGAGAAGTAGATCATTTGTAAAATGTTTTAATTTTTGCTACAAAGTGATGTGTATTTTAAATTCTAAGCCTTAGTCCTGTCAATACTACTTTGGTGATGGTACCACTATGGTAGTATTAGGAGGATGTGGCCGATTGACATGTGTATCAAGTCTAGGAAATCAGATCGGGGCATGACACCATCTGTCTGCATTTCCTTCCAAGAAAAAACTCGCCTATGGCCACCTTATCAGCTTTAGGGACCTCTATCATGGCCAAAAATTTCTTGGTTGTCCTTAGCCAGTTCATGGACATGACAATGTCATTTTCTCCCAAGAATACCTTGCACCCCAACTGTCTCAGGGCCTTAAGGTTTATGGGCACATTAAAACCCTGGGGTTCCTGATCAGGAACTAGGGCTTTCTCTAGATGTGGTACTACTTCTAGCACTCCTACCTTCGGTACTCCTACTTCTAGGACAACTATAGAGGCATGTACTTTTGTCATCTCTTGTCCCAATCCGTATCCCCTCAATAAATCCTAGTATGCCTAGATGTATTCAGTAGTGGTAGCCTTTGCATGTGAGTTTCCAATTTGAACCCTGGTTGACCTTTTCTTAGCCATATCTCAATTGGTTCCTCCCACCAACCCGTTGGTGTACTCCATTGTCTATGAAAATTTTTAGGTTTAATCAGTAAGGGAGTACACATTCCCCTTTTTAATGTTTTAAATGAAGGCCTTATCAGTGATATTTCCATTTTTCCATCCATCCAAAAAAATATTCATTTTCAAATAGTAACATGATATGTCATGCCCTGACCCAGTTTGGTCGGATCCCCATGATCAACCCGCCACTCTCCCAGTTTATTAAAGGCTTTTCCCTTATTATAAACTATAAAAAGTAATGCGTCCTTTAAACCTGCACCTTTTCCTGGAATAACATAAATCAAAACTACATAATATTTTAAATTTATCATACATGTCTCACAGACGTCTTAGTTGATGGTATTTAAGGGTAGGCTTTCTAGAATTTCCTGAAAGGGATATAAGGGAGGGGGTGAGTACAACTACTCAGTGAATGGGTTTTCAAAACTTTTAACTTTTAGGAAAAAGATTAGTATTGGAGTGTGCCAGACTCATTTCTTTCAAAAGTCATTTCATTTCAAATCTCGGGTTTTAGCACCATTTCTAATTAATCACAGTGTGTCATCACCCAATACAAATTCATAGGCTAGTACGTCCACTGAACCCACTTGTGGCATCGGAGTGACTTTACCGGCCACCTAGATAGAAGCACGCCCACTTCTACCCTGAGAATGAGTGGATGTTCGCGACATTCGAATCTCAATCCCGAAATCAATTCTTCATGTCAATATGATGACAGAGACCTCATCCCGTCCCCACCTCGGTCTCATGCACTTGGTGCTACTCCAAATTTTGCACGGTCACTTGGTATGATGAACTGCCCAACTCACCAGGTCGTCCAGGGCCCTTAGGACGCATCACTACCCCTCTTGGGCGTCTTGATGGTCCCGTAATCACATGCATGCACAATCAGTATTTTCTTATCATGCCATATAATCTATGGTGCCACAAGTCCAACGGCCCCGACCTTCAACTCAACCAGCAGCTATTTATCTTAATTGGTCCGGAGACCTATCATGTCGCACTGCCACTAGTTGACTGAATATGTCGGTCCTGTCTTGGTATCATGGCCAAACAATTCATTTATTAAAGTTTTATCACACATATCTCATGTTTGTTTATGAGCTCTTACTCGTGCCCACTAGCCTATGGCCCACTTGTTCGAGATTTTCAAAATTGGGCATAGTAGCCACCAAGTTTCAAAACCAAGGCCCCCAACCTATAAGAGCAATTCAAGCTCCCGTCAAGATGATCTCCCAAATCGTTTAAGCATTGGAACACAGTCAGGGGAGAGCACTTCCGACAAAATATGTTTTCAACTGTCTATCATACCAACCGAGTATGAGGACATCTCTGTTCATAACTGATGAACAGGTTTTCCACTTCCTTCGAGAAAATTTCATCATACCAACCGGGTATGATCTCCTTACAACCCGTAAGTAGTTTTTCCGCATGATTTTCACATTACTTCTCTAAGTTGTGATGTTTAAAATACCATTAAATAGTGGGTTTTCATTTCGAGGTACTTATCATTCCCAACCGGGTATAATATAAAATCCCACTCACAACCGGTAAGTGGTTTTAATTTTAAGTTGTGCTCATCATCCCAATCGACTATGACGTTTGTAAGCCCACCACCTATTAATGCATTGAATTCCACTCGACCGGTTCTTTGTATACACGCGAGCTTGTCCTTCCTGGCATTCCTGGTACTTTATATTCCTACATGATATGAACATCCTTGTTCATTATCCCTCAGCCCAATAGCCTTCAATCATTCCAACTGAATGAAAAAATTCAACTTTCTATTTATTTGTAATTAGGTCCCTAAAGTTATTTTTCCATAACTTTAAGTACCAAATGTTGGTTTTTCCTCAAATTGAGTCCCAAAACTTTTTAAATTTATCTTAGTACCTCAATTTATTCAAATTCACAAAAAGGTGTTTAATTTTCCAAATTTCTAATTAGGTCCCCCAACTTTTCCAAAATTACCATTTTGCCCTTCCTTTACAAAAATGGTAAGTTTTACCCCAAAAATTCTAAAATTCCTCAATTGGCCCTCTAACATTCTTATCATGCCCAATTAACCCTCAATTTTATAAAATTACATTTTGGTCCTTCAAAATTTGAAAATCCCTAATTTTCCCCCAATTTCAACTCCTTAACATAGTCGAATTTGATTTCATCAAATTGACCGATCAAACACTTCTAATTGTTGAAATTAAAGTTAAATTGAGTTTCTACATCTTCATATGATTCAATAGCACTTTGAATTGCAAGTTTTGACGTTGGAACGAGCTCAAACGGAGCTTCGTCGGAAAATAGACTATAGAGAGAGAAAGCTTCGAAAGCCTACCGTCGGGGGCATGACAGTCCGAGCTTTCGATCTAGACAGATAGTTGTTGTCCTAATGTTCATCATAGAATCAAGAATTGCATCAATTGATGCCAAAATTCTACCGGTTCTCTATCTAACACTGGTTAGAAATTATAGAGGAGAGTCGAATGGGCTTACCTTTTCATTCTAATTCAGCTGTGGGAGGGCTGAGAAAGTGTTGGGATGGCTTGGTTTTGTCTGAGGAGGGCTCAAATTGGCCAATTTCACCTTGGCCAAAATAGGGCAGCTTCGGTACGTCGGAGCTACTTCACTATTCCATCATGCCAGTGCTTCTCCGACAACCCTTGGAGCAAATGGAGACTACAGGTGTGTAGCTGACTTCTCCCCGGTTCTTAAGAGCCCGACCTCTCCTTCTGAGGTTAAGAAAAATGCTCAATTCAAAGCTCTGGTTCGAGCTTCACCAAGAAATGGAGAAGTATAGAGAGAGAGAAGTGTTGAGAATGAATGGGGATGAGCTCTTTATATAGGTGTAAAATTGTGTATTAAATGGAGGAGATTTATTACTAGTATTAATGTTGCCATAAATTGATGAGTATTTATTAGTATTAATTCCGATAATTTAATTTAGATATTACATTATTGGTATTAATTATAATAATTAAATATATATATATATATTAATTTATGGCTATTTATGATAGGGCATACGTAGCATAAAAAGTTTTGACCGAAATTTCGGGCTACAAAAAAAACATACTTCTAATGGGATCTAGTTCATCTGAACCGATCTGGTTTGTCTCTTATAATTTGTCTTAATGTTCTTTTCCAAGGTTTTATGAACCCTTTGGATCACCCGAAAGTTACAAATTTCCAAATTGCTTGTTCCCAAATGATCGGGTTTGTAAACTAGTTTGGTTTTCTTACTCGGTTTGACCGATTCTTTTCCCAGTTTTCCTTAACTCAAAAGGGTGGTGTTTACAACTCTCCCCTCCTTTTAGGAGTTTTGTCCCCAAAACTTAATTAGCAACCTTGCATGAGCAACAATTTCCTTTGATGTCCATTTGTTGTTTGCTTAACATGCAAACTATTCTCTTGTTCTATCAATTAGCCCTTTTTACTTCCTTCACTTAAGGAATTTCTTTTCCTTTATATTTTTTACTCCCTCCATGGAGATTATCATAACTAGACATACCTTACTTCAGGGAATATTCTTAGATTCACATCTTTCTTTACTTAGAGCAACATTTTTCCCTTTGAGGTCCTATACTTAGGATTTGGGAGTTCCAAGAAACCTAACCATTCTGGTGTCTTGTTAACCTCTTGGTCGTTGAAACCCTTAGCTCGACATCCTTTAGAGCATTACATACCTGTTTTCATGGATTTCCTTGTCCTCACCTTTTCGTCCTATTTCGACTCTTCCTTCATCCGTTGCTCATTACAATTCAATCCAAATTTTATGTTTGACTTTGTCATGCCAACTAACTGACTCTTCCTTATTTTGAGTTATGTTTTCCTCGAGACTGTTGGGTTTACCTACCCCTTATAGTATGACGTTTTCTAGATCTTGTCTCTATGTCCATTAGATTTCCATTACACCTCATTTAGGGCTATTCCTAACTTTCCAACCTCTCAGGGATTGTATAACTTCATCCCTCTCTTGTTTTGGTAGTATTCCTCAACTACCTTTACCGTTATCCAATCAACTTTCAAAACTATGTCAGTTATCCTTACTCACTCATCCTTTCTCAACTTTCTTATTTGAGTCTTTCTGGTTCCAATTATTTAGTTTACAGATGATTTACTAACATGTTGGGATTCATCCTTTCTTAGGTTGACTTTCATTCCCAATGACATCCTTTACTCAAGGATTTTCCTTTGTCCTTAATCCTACTCTTACTTGTTCGTAATCATTTCCTAGGTCATTATTCCCATTTGACCCCTTTTGGTCTATTTGTCTATTGTTTTGTTTGAGGAGTTCCCTTTTTACGGTTTCATTCTCCATTATGTCCCTCAAGGTAGAGACTTTTATCCTAGGAGCTACATGCTCAACCTTCTTACCATTCCTTGATGGTTTCTTCCTCTGTTTCCTTACTTTTCCTTCTATACTATGGCATTTGCCCGCTTAGAATCCATCCCCATCTTAAAATTCCATTTCTTCCCTTATTCTTTATTTGAGGATCTTATTAGTCTTATTTCGCGTACATCATACTATGCTCAACCGTCCACTCTTTAGGCTTCATTATGCGCGTGAGACTACGACCCATTTAACTAATTGTGGTTATTTCTCCTTAGCCACATCTTATTTGGAAGACTTGCTTTCCCAACGTTTCTCGGACGTTCTTTCCTTTATTACCTTAGTATAGGTAGTCCACTCTTCTTACTTGTCACTGCATCTTTTGATGCTAAATTCCTATTTCCCCGTTCCTTTTAACCTATTTCCTTGGGTCATCCCAGTATGCTTCTTGGTTCTTTCACCTCAGCTTATGCTTCATTTGTAAGTTTATCTCTTTGTCCCTTTCACTTGGTTCTATTATCTCTTAGTTGGGATACATATGCCTTTCCGAGGTTTCCTTCCTTAGTAGAACTCTCCCCTTTTTCCTTGGTTCTAGGGAATATCTACCATTAAATGGCATCCTTTGATGTTGTCCTCTTCTGTTTATCCTTGCTCTTGAAATTTTGTTGGTATATATTTGGTTCTCTATCCTCATCCCTACTCATACCATAGTACATGTCTATTTCTTTTAAGGAGAGTTTAAATTTTCCATGTTTCAAGATTTCTTGACCATTATGTGAAATGCTTACCTACTCCTTTCTTGGCTTGAATTCCGTGGTTAATTTGGTCATTGGTCCTTTTAAGGATTTCTTTCATCCTTTTTTTCTCCAATATTTGGCCTTTCCACCTCTTCCTTCTTTGCTGGAGTTTACTCTATGACCCTCACGAGGGTAGTTCGTTACTTTCCTTGCCCTAACTATTCACCTTGTCTAATTCTCTTGTGGCAGTTGTCTCTCAAATCTTCTTGTCCTTAATGATCCCTCCAGTGCACTTTACTACTTCCCAGTCTGGTTCAGAACAGTGTCGTCTTTTCTTTTAGATGACAGCACTGTTCACTCGCCAAAAAATTGAAGCTGCGCCGACAAAGAAGAAACATTTCCGTTCAATACGTTTCCGATCATCAATGCTTGTCATAAAGGTGCCAATCAGACGACTAAGAAGTCCCCGAGCTTCCTATTTAAAGACCCCCTCCCCATTCATCCTCTACACACCTGGAAAGCTCACTCTCCCTTAATTGCTTAGTTTTTCGGTGAATCTCGAACCAGAGCTCCTATATAGGGTCATTTCCTAGCCAAAGAAGGCAAGGTCAGGTTCTTTAGAACAGAGGAGAAGTCAGCTACACGTCTGTAGTCTCAGTTTGCTCCGTGGGTCGTTGGAGAAGCGACGACGTGATGGAACAGTGATGCAGCTCCTGCGGACTGAAGCTGCCCTATTTCGACCAAGTTGAAATCGACCATTTCGAGCCTTCCTTAGGCCAAACCAAGCACTCCCAATACTTACTCAGCCCTCCCACGGCCGAATTAGAATGGAAAGGTAAGCCAATTTGGCTCACTTCTGCAATTTCCAACCGATGCTAGAGAGAGAACCTATAGAATATTGATGATGAAATTCTAACTCAATTCAGCATCAATTGATGCGATTCTTGATTCTAGGATGAACCTTAGGATGAGAGCTATCTACCTAGAACAAAAGCTGGGACTGTCGTGCCCTCAACGGTAAGCTTTCGAAGCTTTCTCTTTCTATAGTCTGTTTTTCGGCGAAACTCCGTTTGAGCTCATTCCGACATCAAAACTTGCGATTCAAAGTGCTATTGAATCATATGAAGATGGAGGAACTCAATTTTAACTTCAATTTCAACAATTAGAAGTTTATGATCGGTCAATTTAATAAAATCAAATTCGGTTGTGTTAAGGAGTTGTAATTGGTGGAAAAATTGGGGAAAATTAGGAATTTTCAAAATTCAAAGGACCAAAATGAAATTTTATGAAATTGAGGGTCAATTGGGCATGATAGTAATGTTACAGGACCAATTGAGGAATTTTGGAATTTTTGGGGTAAGACTTACCATTTTTGTAAAGGAAGGGCAAAATGGTGATTTTGGAAAAGTTGGGGGATCAAATTCAAAATTTGGGAAATTAAACCACTTTTTGTGAAATGGAATAAATTGTGGTCCTAAGATAAATTTTAAAAGTTTTGGGACTCAATTTGAGGAAAAATCGGCATTAGGGACTTGAAGTTAAAGAGAAATAACTTTAGGGACCTAATTGCAAATAAATAATATTTTGGTTTTCTCATTCATTTGGAATGAATGAAGGCTATTAGACCAAAGGATAATGAACCGAGATGTTCATATCTTGTAGGAACATGAAGTACCGGGAACATCACCAAGGACAAGCTCGCATGAATACAAAGAATTAGTCTAGTAGAATTCACTGCATTAATGGGTGAGTGGGATTTTATATCATAACTGGTTGGAGATGATAAATATCTCGAAATGAAAAGCCACTACTAAGTGATATTTTAAACATCACAACTTAGAGGAGTGATGTGAAAAACATGTAGAAAAAAATACTTACCGGTTGTAAGTAGATCATACTCGATTGGTATGACAAAACTTCCTCGAAGGAAGTTAAAAACCCGTTCATCGATTATGAGAGGAGATGTCCTTATACCCAGTCAGTATGATGGATAATTGAGAACATATTTTTATCGGAAGTGCTGTCCCCTGACTGTGTGCCAATGCTTAAATGATTTGGGAGACCTTATTGATAGGAGCTCGAATAGCTCTTATAGGCAGGGGGCCTCGATTTTGGAACTTAAGGGCTAATATGCCCGATTTTGAAAATCTAGTATAGTGGGCCCAAGGCCGGTTATCACGAGCAGGAGCTCGTAAACAAACATGCCTTATATGCCATAAGAATTTAAATAAAGGAATTATTTGGCCATGGTACCAAGACAGGACCAACATACTCAGTCAACTAGCGGTAGTGCGACATGACCTGTTGACGGACCCGTCAAGAAAAACAACTGCGGGTTGAGTTAAGGGTCGGGGCCATTGGACCAGTGGCACCACAGATTATATGGCAAGATAAGAAAATGCTGATTGTGCTTGCACTATGATTACGAGACCATCAAGACACTCAGTAGGGGTAGTGATACGTTCTAAGGGCGCTGCACGGCCTGGTGGGTATAAGGTCAGTTCGTCGTACTAGGTGACCGTGCAAAATTTGGAGTAGCACCAAGCGCATGAGACCAGGGTGGGGACGTGATTAGGTCTCTGTCTTCATACAGACACAAAAAATTGATTTCGGGATTGAGGGTCAAATGTCACGAACATCCACTCATTCTCAGGGTAGAAGTGGATGTACTTCTATCTAGGTGGCCCGTAAAGTCACTCCGACACTACAAGTGGGTTCAGTGGACGTACTGGCCTATGAATGTGTGTTTGAACTTTATGATGAAGGATGTGTGTTGGGTGATGACACACTGTGACTAATAAGAAATAGTGGTAAAAACCAAGATTTGAAATCAAAGGACTTTGAAAGAAAAGAGTCTGGGACACTTCAATACAAATCATTTTCCTAATGTTAAAAGTTTTGAAATACCCATTCACTGAGTAGTCATCCTTTATATCCCTTTCCCGAAATTTTGGAAAAGCCTACCCTTAAAGACCATCAACTAAGATGCCTGTGAGATTGGTATGATAAATTTAAATTCTTATGTAGTTTTTATTTATGTTATTCTAGGAAAATGTATAGGTTTAAAGGACAACTTACTCTTTACAGTATATAATAAGGGGAAACCCTTTAATAAACCGGGAGAGTGGCGGGTTACTCACGAGGATCTGACCAAACCGGGTTGGGGTGTGACAACTTGAGTGGTATCAGAGCTTATTTCATCGAATACATAATCAAGACTAGAAAATATAGTAACTAATAGGATTTATCGTAAAATTTTTAGATGGCTCCCAGGAGAGTAACCAAGAAAACTAGGAATGGCTCTAATGAACACCATGTCCTCGTAGGAAGACAACCCTAGAAGCCTCCCAAATGCCTGAGACATGGCAGGAATCTCAGAAGACCAAATGGGTAAGTATCCTAGAGAATGTTGCTAGGACCTATTGAGGGCACAACTCTAGGTATAAAGCAAGCCTAGCGTGAAGCTATAAACCCCGGCAAAGGGTATATAACCATACATATGAGTATTCTTATCAAGAATCCCATAGCTCCCTAGTTATTTTGTGATCATTTTCTGTAATAGGGCCAAAACACCCAACATACTATACTCCTCTGTTAATGAAGTACTCCAAATTTCTAAAAAACCTGTCCGTCAAAGGATGTGATCTTCAAGGAAGATGGCCCCAAAGAAAGTGACCAAATAAGCCTGTACTACCATAGAAACTAAGGAGAATCCCACCAAGTTAAGGAAATTGAATTAGGGAATCGAGAAATCTAGGAGGACTCTTAGAGTGATCAATTGTTGAAGAAGACTCCACACAAAAAACTCTCAAGGTATCCAAACTCAAGGACGAAGGAGCACCAAAACTAACAATTCCCTAGAAAAATATGAGGAGGAACCACTTATGTTCACGTAATTACAAGTATGAACAATAGGGACACTGCGTGGAGAAGTGCCCAACCCTACTAAGGACAGGAATCAAGTTAACCTATAGGGGAATAGGACACGAAGTGAAAAGCTGTCCCACACCACAAGGAGTCAGGACAATATTTTCCAAAAATAATGCCCCCACAACTATAGGAAACCCGAAAGGATACCATCCTTAGAAATACAACTCCTACTCGAAACATCAATTACATCCAAGAGTAAGCCCTTCAAGATCCTTGCATAATGGTAGAAAGAAAAAAAAAGAGAGGGACTAAAGGTAGGTCCTCGATAAACCACAAATAGAACAAAGAGAACTCTCCCTCGAAAGAATAAAATTCGAAATATTGGGAGCAAAGAAGGGAGAGCAACCACAAGAGAAGACAAGATGAACATTTGACGACAAACGAGATGTATTGGGATTACAGGAATGAATCACCTTGGAAAAAGCAATGAGGACAAATAGGAATTTCGGACCAACATGACAAAAGAAAGTAAGTTGTTACAATAAGATAGTCAAAGAGAATAAATGACATACTAAGGAAGACCGGGAGGTATAAAGGACTACACCCTAAAAAGGTCAGTGAGATGGATGTTAAGGACATGAGGACTAGAGAAACAACTGCCCTAAGAAACTTAAACCAAAGGAATGGTGGAGGTGAGGCAGTTAACGAACTAATACACAGGAAAGCCATAATTTGAGTTCCAACAACGAAGAGAGAGGCGAAAAAGTAAAATACTCAGGAAAAGAAGGATGGAAGTAATCCATAAAGGGACCAAAGGCCAAATTAACGACTAAAACTCAAGCCAAGAAAGGAATAGGCAAGCCTCTCACATAATGGTCAAGAAATCTTGAACTAAGGAAGATTTGAATGCTCCATAAAGAAATACACTATGAAAGTAAACTTTGGAGGGATGCATACAACTAACTACCCTTGAAGGAATCATTGATGGGCGGATGGACATAATGTGGAATGCAAGGAACCAACCCTT
This sequence comes from Trapa bicornis, assembly GCA_030064425.1. Classification (NCBI taxonomy): domain Eukaryota; kingdom Viridiplantae; phylum Streptophyta; class Magnoliopsida; order Myrtales; family Lythraceae; genus Trapa; species Trapa bicornis. The sequence goes on along the minus strand of CM057753.1, from coordinate 13,369,049 downwards.
AATTAGGAAATGTTTCAAAGGAAGGAAGTATCGTGATGGCTCAGTGTGACCTGTTTGGAGAGAGTAGGTGATGTGAACCTCGCCAATATGTTGACGACACCCTACACCAAATATGGCAATGATCCTAAGACTTTCACGACTCAAGTACACAAAGATGGAGTATACCTTGTTATGTGAGAAACAAGGTATGAGATATGTAGATGCCACACCCAAATCCTCTAAGAAGAACTCTTAGAAAACCTTGGATGATAAGTCTCGATTACTTGAATGCCACAAGTAAAAACCTGATAAGTTCGAAAAGCTCTTTCAAGAAAAGAAAGAAGACAAAACTCACAAGATTGAAATTCCAAAGTGTCTCCCCTCCAATGCTATGGAGTATGCCTTTTATAGGCACATATAACAACTGAATAGCCTAAAAACAAGGAAAATATATCTTATGGTTACATGCCAACTATATCTAATCTAAATATCTAGGATATTTTAATAACTAATTTAAAAATCTGAATTTAACTAATTAAATATCTAATATTATCATTTAATATCCTAGAAGATTTATTATATTAATAAATCTCTACTCATTAATTAAATCTGAACCTTCTCATGGGCTTTTCTTGTACTCTTTAATTAGGCTTCCTTCTCGTGGGCATTTCTTGGACTCTTTAATTGGGCTTCCACTTGTATTTTTTGTAATCTCTTTAATCAGCTCATATAAAGCCTATTTGAACCTTTTAGCCCTTAACCTTGTGATTGGGCCCTCTTGAAGTCTCAAATAATCATTTATCCCATTTGGTGACAGTGTTCAGCTCCATTGCACGTTCGGTTGATTGGACTTGTGAATTTGTAGACTCTTTTGTCGGATTCACATCAGCAGGATAACCAAATAATAATTACAGGAGAAAAAGTAGATAGAAGAAACTAGTAGCAACGGGATGACTGAAGAGAATAAACAAAACCCTAAAAAAGGCGAAGAAGTAGTAAAGACTACACTCTATGAAGGACAATAGGATGGGAATGAAGGACGTGTGATACAGCTACCCAGACGATTGGACCAGAAAAATAGAGAGAAAGAGACAGTTAAAGAATTGATATTTGAGAGAACCATAGATTTAAACCATGACAAAGAAGGAAGAAGTGAAAAGGCTAAAATGTTGAAAAAAATGGAGGCAAGAAATCCTTAAATAAATCAATGACCAAGACCGGATTTACTATTAAAAGGCCATGATATGGTTAAGTGAGCCTCTTGAAGGATGATCAAGTGATTTTGAAAGTAGGTGGATGTGAGCTCTCCCTTGAAAGAAATAGACATGTACCAGGGTACAAGTGATAATGAGGATGGAGTACGAAAGATGTACCCGTGGGATCTCAAGAGTAAAGGTAAGCATGAAAGAATAACATCAAGGGACGTCATTTAAAGTATGGTGTCTTCAAGATGATTGAAAAAGAAATTACGAGAGAAAAGGGTAAGAATCCTCCCAAATAAAGAAATGTTGAGAAAGGATACATGACCTAATAAAGAGGAAATGGAACTAGGTGACGAGAGGTGAGGAGATGAATTTGCAAATAGAATGCATGCTAAGGTGAAAGAAACCCATGGATGCATATTAAGAGAATCTAAAAAGTAGTTAAACTCAAGAAAAGGGTAAGTAGGAAGTTAGCATCAACAGATACTGTGACAAGTAAGAATGAGTGAACTATCCATAATAAGGTAATGAAGGAAAGGACGTTTGAGAAATATTGGGAAAGTGAACCCTCCAAATAAGATGTGGTTAAGGAGCAATAACCACAATTGGTAAGACATGTCATAGTCCATATGCGCATACAAAGTTTAAAGAGTGGACTACTAAACATAGTTGGAAGTGTAGGGAGTAAGCCCGAAAATCGAAAGTATCTCTAGTAAGAAATAAGGGATGAAACAAAAGTCACAGGTAAAGAAGGATCCAATACGGGCAAATGCCCTAACATAGATAGGGGTGCGAAGAAAGGGAGAAAGAACCCTACAATGAATGATAAGGATGTTGAGCATGTAACTCCTAAGAGGGAAATCTCTATTGTGAGGGACATAGTAGAGAACGAAATCGGAAGGAGAGAACCTTCCCAAGCAAAGGAATTGACACATAGATCAAAAGCGATTATTGTAGAATGAAGAATAATGAAGTGATTACGAGTAAGTAAAAGTGGATTAAGGAAAAAGGAAAAATCCTTGAATAAGGAATGCCAAGGACTTAAGAAGAAAAGAATCCCAATTTGTTGGTAAACTATCGGGAAACCAAATAATTGGCACATAAAGACCCAATAAAGAAGTTGGGAAAGGACAAGTGGATAAGGAAAATCGACATGGTTATGTACGACATGTTGTCAAGATACAAAGGATAATTGAATATCAGTAAAGGTAGTTGAGGAATACTACATGATGAAAGGAGGGACGAAATTATACAGTATCTAGAAGGTTGGAAAGTTGGAAACAACCCTAAAAGGGGTGTTATAGAAGTCTGATGGACAAAGACAATTTTAGAACTATGTCATATTGTAAGGGACATATAAGCACCAACAGTCCTGAGTAAAATGTAACTCGAGGAAGAAGGAGTCAGTTAGTAAACATAACACAGTCAAACATAAATTTGACCGAAGTTGTAATCAATGACGGATGAAGGATGGGTCAAATTGGGATGAAAGAATAATAACACAGAAACCTGTGAAAACATGTACGTAATGCTCGAAAGAACGTCGAGCTAGTGGTTTCAACGATGAAGAGAATAACTAGACAATGGAATGATTGGGCGCATTGGAACTCCCAATCTTGAAATCTTGAGTAGGAACACCAAAAAGAAGAACCTTACCATAAATAAAGGGAGATGCAAATATAAGAATATACATTTGGATTAATGAGCCAGACATGCCTCGTTATTATAACTCCAAGGAAGGAGTAAGCATGATAAATGAAAAGAAATTCCTTAGATGAATGATTATGGGGACTAAGCGAAAGAGAAATCGAAGTGTTGGCATGTCAAGAAAAACCCAAGTTGACATGAAGGGAAATTATTCCCGACATGGAAAATATTGGCTAAGTTTTGGGGACAAATTGGGATGAAAGAATAATAACACAGAAACCTGTGAAAACATGTACGTAATGCTCGAAAGAACGTCAAGCCAAGGGTTTCAACGATGAAGAGAATAACTAGACAAAGGAACGATTGGGTGCCTTGGAACTCCCAATCCTGAAATCTTGAGTAAGAACCCCCAAAAGAAGAACCTTACCATAAATAAAGGGACATGTAAACATAAGAATATACATTTGGATTAATGAGCCAGACAAGCCTCATTATTATAACTCCATGGAAGGTGTAAGCATGATAAACGAAAAGAAATTCCTTAGATGAATGATTATGGGGACTAAGCAAAAAAGAAATCGAAGTGTTGGCATGTTAAGAAAAACCCAAGTTGACATTAAGGGAAATTATTCCTGATGTGAAAAATATTGGTTAAGTTTTGGGGACAAAACTCCTAGAAGGAGGGGAGAGTTATAAACCCTGCCCTTTTGAGTTAAAGAAAAACTGGGAAAAGAACAAGTCAAACTGAGTGAGAAAACCGAATCAGTTCACAAACTCGATCATTTGGGAACGGTTAATTTGGGAATTTACAACTCCTGGGTGATACAAAGGGTTCATAAAACCATGGAAAAGAACCTTAGGACAAATTGGAAGAGAAAAACCAGATCGGTTTAGATAAACCGGACCTGAACCTGATTAAATGATTTAAGAACCGAACCGGTTTATGAACTAGAATCGATAGAGAGATAGTAAACCGGGAAATTTATGGACCCTAAGTGACCAAAGGAGTCATAAAAGTCATGAAAAAGGACTTCAGGGTGAATTGGAGATGAAAACCAAACCAATTCAGGTGAACCGGATCCAAACCTATTTGGACCTGTTTAAACCACTATTGAATCGGATTATAAATTCATTTTTCTAGGTGGCTTAAAAAATTCAAATTTGAGATTTGAGGCCACCATTGGATAGAAAATGAATTTATAAAATTTTAGATATGAAAAATTCAGTTGAATGGGGGGGTGAACTAGCCAGTTTAAGCTTTGAACCTGGTTCGGAATAGTGTCGTCTTCTTCCTTCAGATGACAGCACTATTCACTCGCTCGAAAATCAAAGTAGCATCGGCAAAGATGAAACATCTCCATTCAATACATTTTCGGTCATCAATGCCTGTCATAATGGTGCCAATCAGATGACTAAGAAGTTCTCGAGCTTCCTATATAAAGATCCCCTCCCCATTCATCCTCTCCACACCTGAAAAGGTCACTCTCTCTCAACTGCTTAGTTTTCTGGTGAAGCTTGAACCAGAGCCCCGATATTGGGTCATTTTTTAGCCAAAGAAGGTGAGGTCGGGTTCTTTAGAATCGGGGAGAAGTTAGTTGTAGTCTTAGTTTGCTCCAAAGATCGTTAGAGAAGTGCCGACGTGATTGAACAGTGAAGCAGCTTCGACGGACCAAAGCTGCTCTATTCCAGCCGAGTTGAAATTGGCCAATTTGAGCCCTCCTCAGGCCAAACCAAGCCTTCCCAAGACTTCCTTAGCCCTCCGATGGCCAAATTAGAACAGAAAGGTAAGCCAATTTGGCTCACTTCTATAATTTCCGACCGGTGCTAGAGATAGAAATGATAGAATTTCGATGATAAAATTCTAACTTAATTTAGCATCAATTGATGCGATTCTTGATTCTAGGATGAACCTCAGGACGAGAGCTATCTATCCAGATTGAAAGCTCAAACTGTCGTGCCTCGACAGTACGCTTTCGAAGCTTTATCTCTCTACAATATATTTTCCGGCGAAGCTCCGTTTGAGCTTGTTCTAACGTCAAAACTTGTGATTCAATGTACTATTGAATCGTATGAAGATGGAGGAACTCAATTTTAACTTCAATTTCAACAATTAGAAGTGTTTGATCGGTCAATTTGATGAAATCAAATTCGGCAGTGTTAAGAAGTTGAAATTGGGGGAACAATTTTGGAAAATTGGGGAAAATTGGGAATTTTTGAAATTCGAAGGATCAAAATGTAATTTTATGAAATTAAGGGTCAATTGGACATCATAATAATGTTAGAGGACCAATTGAGGTCCTAAGATAAATTTTAAAAGTTTCGTGACTCAATTTGAGGAAAAATCGGCATTAAGGACTTAAAGTTAAAGAGAAATAACATTAGGTACCTAATTGAAAATAAGTATGACTTTGGTTTTCTCATTCATTTGGAATTAATGAAGGCTATTAGGCTGAAGGATAATGGACTGAGATGTTAATATCTTGTAGGAAAACGATGTACCAGGAACGCTAGCTAGGACAAGCTCATGTGAATACAAAAAACTAACCTAGTGGAATTCACTACATTAACGGGTGAGTGGGATTTTATATCATACTTGGATGGGGATGATATGTACCTCAAAATGAAAATCCACTACTAAGTAGTATTTTAAACATCACAACTTAGAGAAGTGTTGTGAAAAACATGCAGAAAAACTACTAACTGGTTGTAAGTAGATCATACCCGGTTGGTATGATGAAACTTCCTCGAAAGAAGTTGAAAACCCGTTCATCGGTTATAAGCGGAGATGTCCTTGTACCCGGTCGATATGATGGACAGTTGAAAACATATTTTTATCGGAAGTGTTCCCCCTGACTGTGTGCCAATGCTTAAACGATTTGGGAGACCTTCTTGACGGGGGCTCGAATAGCTCTTATGGGCTAGGGGCCTTGATTTTGGAACTTGGGGGGGGGGGGTAATATGCTCGATTTTGAAAATCTCGTAGAGTGGGCCCAAGGCCAGTTGGCACGAGTAGGATCTCGTAAGAAAAACATGAGTTTTATGCCATAAAACTTCAAATAAAGGAATTGTTTGGCCTTGGTACCAAGACAGGATCAACATACTCAGTCAACTAGCGGCAGTGCGACATGGCAGGTTGACGGACCAGTCAAGACAAACAACTGCGGGTTGAGTTAAGGGTCGAAGCCGTTGGACCAGTGGCACCATAAATTATATGGCATGATAAGAAAATACTAATTGTGCATGCACTGTGATTACGGGGCAATCAAGATGCCCAAGAGGGGCAGTGATACGTCCTAAGGGCACTGCACGACATGGTGGGTAAAAGGGCAGTTCATCGTACCTAGGTGACTGTGCAAAATTTGGAGTAGCACCAAGCGCATGAGACCGGAGTGGAATGAGATGAGATGTCTGTCCTCATACGAACACGGAGAATTGATTTCAGGATTGAGGGTTGGATGTCACGAACATCCACTCATTCTCAGGGTAGAAGTCGACGTACTTCTAAGTGGCCGGTAAAGTTGCTCTGATGCCACAAGTGGGTTCTATGGACGTGCTGACCTGCGAATGTGTGTTAGGTGATGACACACCGTGACTAATAAGAAATGGTGGTAAAAACCAAGATTTGAAATCAAAGGACTTTGAAAGTAAGGAGTCTGGCACACTCCAATACAAATCTTTTTACTAAAGTTAAAAGTTTTGAAAAACCCATTCAATGAGTAGTTGTACTCACCCCTCCCTTATATCCCTTTTAGGAAATTCCAAAAAAGCCTACCCTTAAAGAGCATCAAATAAGATGCTTGTAAGACAGGTATGATAAATTTAAATTATTATGCAGTTTTAATTTATGTTATTCCATTAAAATGTGCAGGTTTAAAAGAAGCCTTACTCTTTACAGTTTATAATAAGGGGAAACCCTTTAATAAACCGAGAGAGTGGCGGATTGCTCACGGGGATCCGACCAAAATGGGTTGAGGCATGACACTGGCATACTCCAATACAAATCTTTTTCCTCAAAATTAAATTTCAAAAACCCATTAACTGAGTAGTTGTACTCACCCCCTTCCTTATATTCCTTTTAGGAAATTCCAGAAAGCCTACTCTTAAAGATCATTAACTAAGATGCATGTGAAACATGGATGATAAATTTAGAATTTTATGTAGTTTTGAATATGTTATTCTAGGAAAGGTGTATGTTTAAAGGACACCTTGCTCTTTACGGTTTATAATAAGGGGAAACCCTTTAATAAACTGGGAGAGTGGCAGGTTGATCACGGGGATCCAACCAAACTAGGCAAGGGCCGTGACATAAATGGTATATTCCAATCCATTATTGATACTTGTCATTAACAAAGAGACTAACTTTTAAATGAAAAATGGTTTTTGATTCATTCAAGGTGTAGTTTCTTGCGGCACTCGGCTTATTACAGGAAATTTCTTGCTACTTCCTATTCTAGTTCCTTGGGGTCATAGGCCGGGAGTTAGCCTCTAAATTGTTTTAGGATTTATGGTCCGATGGCTCTGATGAACTGGTTGGCATCCATCCATACTCCCATCGGGCTTCCCTACTGGAATGGACTTTATGGAACACCTCTAGTCCGTACCTTTCCAGCACCTCCGCTTCACACTCATAGGTCCACTTATCCCATTGGGTAGGGTTAAAGTTGTATTGAGTCGGTGGGGGTACCTGATGAACTTTCATGATGGTTGCGTGGGCATCCTAGTTGTTGTCCCTGGCCTCCCTCTGAGTTGGGGTCCTTTATGGCTGTCGTGGGACTAGATGGGGTGTTGTGCTCCTTGGAGGAGGGGTAGGTTCTTCCTGCCTTGAAGGAGGATGCGTTATGTCATTTGGCTCTAATAATGCTCCAACAAGCTTCTTAGAATCGTCAACCATGTCTTTTGGCACTCTCTTCTCGACTTCCATGAACCTTTGAACGACTATCTTACTGGAGGTTGGAGTCTTTTTCACGATTTTGTGCTTGAGTTTGGTTCACACAACAAAATTTCTTAGGGACTCTTCTTCCTATAGGGTAATTAAGTATTCGTTAGTGTTAGGGCATAGTATTGATAATGGTTTTTAAGGGAACATAGCTCTGATACAACTCATGTTTTCACGCCCTGACCCTGTTTGATCGGATCCCCTTGATCAACCCTCCACTCCCTTAGTTTAAGAGGGGTTTCCCCTTCTTTTAATTAAGAGGAGCAGGGCGTAAATTAAAACTTTGTTCCCTCAAATAGCATAAATCAATCAAATGCAAGCTTAAAAAGAACATTAAGCATACCTGACAGAGGGTACATCTTCACGATTTCTTTTGTTATATCTCCTTACTCCTAAAAAGGGGTAAAAGAGAGGGGGTAAGTTCTACAACTAAGTGAGCGGGTGTTGGGAGTTAGTTTTCAAAATATTTTTCTACTTATCCAAACCATGTCAATGTTATCATTTTCTTTAAAAAGGATTCTTCCTTCATCCGGATTTTCAAAACCTTTTTCCATTCCATATTAAATGTGTTTAGCTCTCTTAGCCCTTCCACTTGCCTCGGGAGCTGTTTAGCAAACAAACACACACCCTTCATCAGGAAGGGTACACACATTCGTAGGTGCTGCCCACCCACTACACCCACTTGTGGATCGGAGCGTCTTTACCATCCACCAATATAGAAGTACGTCCACTTCTACCTTGGGTATGAGTGGATGTTCTCGACATCCGACCCTCAGACCCGAATACCACTCCCTGTCTGTATAAGGACAGATATTTCATCCCAACCCCACCCTAGTCTCATGCGCAAGAAGCTACTCCGAGCTTCAAGACTGACTGGCACGACAAACTGCCCCTATCTCCACCATGTCGTCTAGTAGCCCTTAGGATCCATCACTACCCCAAGGGCGTCTTGATGGTCCCGTACCACAAGTGCATGCACGAACAAGAGTTTTCCACATATAGCCATTATCTTTGGTGCCAACGGTCCAATAGCCCCGACGCTCAACCCGACCTACAATTGTTTGTCTGGGTTGGTCCGTCGACCTAGCTCTAACACACTACCGCTAGTCCATCGAATACTATCGGTCCTAACTTGGTACCATCACAAAATCATACAACCAATTTCATTAAAAATTTTGATGGCTCGTGCCCACTGGCCTTGGGTCCACTACACATTTTTTTTCCAAAACTAAGCATTTAGCCCCATGAGTTAAAAAAAATGAGTCCTTTGGCCTATTTGAGCTGTTCTAGCTTCCGTCAAGAAAGTCTCCCAAATATTTTAAGCATTGACACATAGTCAGGGAAGAACACTTCTAACAAAAATCATTTTTCATCTCATCACACCAACCGGGTGTGATGATATCTCCATTTATAACTAATAGGCCGTTTTCTCTTTTTCTCATCATTACAATCGAGTATGATTATCTCTACTTATAACCAATAAGTAGGTTTTATCCATTAAAATTAGTTCTCCTCATCCCAACCGAGTATGAAGTTAGATAATCCCACTCACCCGATGACCATGACGTGTTCATCCCCAGTCGATTTCCCATGTCCACTCTAGCTTCTCCTTGATGGCGTTCTAGTCTCTCATATCCCTACACAATTTGGGCATCCTTATTAATTGTGGTTTGGCATGACAACCATCGTTTTCTCATGTATTTGCAACAATGCTCAAAATGGTTGGTTTATTGCACTTAGGTCCCTAAAGTTCATTTTCCTTAACTTTAGGTCCCAAATGCTATATTTTTCTCAAATTAAGTCCCGAGTACTTCTAATATTCCCTTTGGGGAGGTAGCTCTCCTCCTGATGTTCCTTCAGGATCAAGAATTATCATAATTGATGTCCAAATGAGGGTGAATTTGGTTAGTAAAATTTGACATTCTCTCTCTCTAACATCTATATGTAATGACAGAGAAGGGCCAAATTGGCTTAGCTTTCAGCTATGTTTAGGCCATGTGAGGGCCATGGGGATGTCGAGGAGGCATGGTTTAGCTAGAGGAGGTCTGAATTTGGCTGAATTTAGCTTGGCCAAAATAGGGCAGCTTTGATATGTTAGACCTACTTCACTATTTGATTTTGATGACGCTTCTCCAGCGATCCTCAAGTTGAAAGGAAGTTGCTGTCAGGTAGCTGACTTCCTCGCAGTTTGTAGGACCTGACCTTGCCTTTTTTGGCTAAGAAAACTGCCCAAGTTGGAGCTCTGGTTTGAGCTTCACCGGAAAATGGAGTAGTTGAGAGAGAATGGCGATTTGAGGTGTATGGAGGATAAATGGAGAGGAGCTCTTTATATAGGGAGCTCTTTCCAACCACTTTCCATTTTGTTTGAGCTTACACCTTCACCGAAAAAGAAAGTTTTCTGCATTTATGAATAGTGTTGTTATCCTAAGGAAGAAGATGACACTGTTCTGAATCGAACCAGACTAGGTTTGATGGCAAAAATTGGCCGGGTCAGGCCCGATTTGACCGGCTTTCCCAAAATTAAAAACTCTAAATTCATCTAAATTCATTTCTTATCCAATGGTGGCTTCAATTTCCCAATTTGATCACTTTAAGCCACCACAAAAAATGAATTTAGAATTTGATTAATGTATGGTTCAAACCGGTTTAGGTCCGGTTCACCTTGAACATGTCACGTCCTGACCTAGTTTGGTTAGATCCCCGTGATCAATCCACCACTCTCTCGATTTATTAAGAGTTTTCCCCTTCTTTTAAACTATGAGGAGTAAAGTGTTCTTTTAACCTGTACCTTTCCTGGAATAACATTAATCAAAATTGCATGAAATTTAAACTTAACTTACCTATCTTATAGGTGTCGTTAACTTGTGGTTTTTGGGTAGGCTATCCCTTGGTCACCTGAAAAGGTCTATAAGGGATGTGGTGCGTTCAACAACTCAGTGAATGAGTGTTATAAAATTTGACTTTCATAAAATGGTTTTGAATTGGAGTGTGCTAGACTCCTTATTTTCTTTAAAACATTTCATCCTCAAAATCTCGATTTTCATAGCCATTTCTCTTCATTAACCACAAATGGTGTGTTTATCAATCAACAAAAACCCTACATCATGAAGGGAACACACATTCATAGGGCAGCATGTCCACTGCACCCATTTGGGGCGTCAGAGCGACTTTATCGACCACCTATATAAAGGCCCGTCCACTTCTACCATGAGAATAAATGGATGTACATGATATCTGACCCTCAATCCCGTAAAGAAACTTTATGTCAGTATGAGGATAGAGATCTCATCCCAACCCCACCCCGGTCTCATGTGCATGAAGCTACGTCGAGCTTTCCTGATTATTGGTATGACAATCTGCCCTTATCTCCACTATGTCGTCCAGTAGCCCATAGGATGCATCACTACCCCTCTTGGGTGTCTTGAAGATCCTGTATCTTAGTGCATGCACAAAACAACAGTTTTTCTCATAAGACATTTAATGATTGGTGCCACTAGTCCAACGACCCCAATCCTCAACTCGACCTATTTGTCTCAACTGGTCCATCGACTTGTCTTGTCGCACTGCCGCCAGTCCATCGAGTATGTCGGTCCTAACTTGGTACCATAGCCAAACACATCATTTATTTAAAATTTTCATGGCTTAAACTCATATTTGTTTATGAGCTCCTACTTGTGCGAATTGGCCTTGGCCCCACTATACGAGATTTTCAAAATCGGGCATTTTAGCTCAAAAGTTCCAAAACCGAGGCCTCCAACCTATATGAGCATTGCAAGCTCCCATCAAGAAGGTCTCCCAAAAGATTTAAGCAGTGGCACACAGTCAGAGGAGAGCACTCCATACAAAATAATCTTTTCATCTGTCCATAACACTAACTAGGTGTGAGGACATCTCCACTTATTACCGGTAAGTGGGTTTTCTACTTTATTCTAGGAAGTTCATCATACCAACCGAGTATTATCTACTTAGAACAGTAAGTAATTTTTCCGCGTAATTTACACATCACTCCATCCAGGGGTGATGTTTAAAATTCCACTTAGTTGTGGGTTTTAATTTTCGTTGTGCTCATCATCCCAACCGGGTATGATGTAAAAATCCTACTCACCCGATAGTGTAGTGAATTTCCTATTAACTAGCTTGTTGCCTTCAGGTGAACTTGTCTTGGCTAGTGTTCCCAATACTTCATGTTCCTACACAATATGAACATTCCTACATGATATGAACTTTGGCCTCATAGCCTTCATTCATCACTAATGGATGAAATACCCAAACATTTCAATTATTTGCAATTAGGTCCATAAAGTTTTTTTTTTAAACTTTAGGCCCCTAATGCTAATTTTTCCACAAATCAAGTACCCAAATTTATAAAATTCACTTTAAGACCTCAATTTATTCAAAATCATAAAAGGGGTTCAAGTTTCCCAAATTCCCAATTTGGTCCCCAACTATTCCAAAATTACCATTTTGCCCCTACTTTACAAAAATGGTAAAATTGACCACAAAAATCTCAAAAATTGACCAATTGGCCCTCCAACATCTTTTCCATGTCCAATTGGCTCTCAATTTTGGGAAATTGAACTTTAGTTCCTCGAATTTTCGAAATCATCAAAATTTCCCCCAATTTTGACCTTCCAACTTGGCCGAATTTGATTTCATCAAATTGACCGATCAAATGAGGTTAATTGTTGAAATTGAAGGTAGATTGAAGTTCCTATACATTCATACGATTCAATTGCACTTTGAATTGCATGAATTGATGCCGGAACTAGCTCAAACAAAGCTTTAACGGAAAACTAAACGTACAGAGAGAAAGCTTCGAAAGCTTACCGTCGGGGGCATAACAGTCTAAGCTTTCGATCTGGGTAGATAGCTTTTGTCTTGAGGTTCCTCCTAGGATAAAAAATCCCTCAATTCATGTAAAATTAAGGGAGAATTTGGTTAGTAAAGATCTGTCGGTTCTCTCTCTAGCACCGATCAAAATTCAAAGAGTGGAGCCAAATTGGCTTACCTTTTCACTCCAATTCCATTGTAGGAGGGCTGATATAGTATTGGGAGAGATTGGTTTGGCCTAAGGAGGGCTCGATTGTCTGATTTCATCTCGACAAAAATAGGGCAGCTTCGGTCCGCTGGAGCCGGTTCACAGTTCAATCACGTAGGCGCTTCTCTAGCGACCCTTGAAGTAAATGGAGACTACAGTCATGTAGCTGACTTCTCTCCAAATCTAAAGAACCCCACCATGCCTTCTTTGGTTCAAAAAAATGCCTATGATGAAGCTTTGGTTTGAGCTTTACCAAAAAATGGAGCAGTAGGGAGAGAGTGGAAATTTTAGGTGTGAGGAGGATGACTTGGGAGGGGCTCTTTATATAGGAAGTTCGAGGAATTCTTGGTCATTCGATTGGTGCCTTAATGGCGGTCATTCATTGCCTAAAAGTCCCTGGCCAGAGACTTTTCATCTTTGTCGGTGCTGCACGATTTTTCGATGAGTGAATAGTGCTGTCATCTAAAGGAAGAAGATGACACTATTCCGAACCAGGTTTAACGCTTTAACTGGTCGATTCAGGCCCGATTTGATTGAGTTTTTCAAAATTAAATTTTTTTTAAATTCATCTAAATTCACTCTCTATCATATGGTGGCCTCAATTCCCCAATTTGAATTTTCTATGCCACCTAGAAAAGTGAATTTACAAACTGGTTCTATAGTGGTTGAAACTGGTTCAAGTCGGTTCAATCCTGTTCAGGTCCGATTCACTTGAACCGGTCTGGTTTTCACCTCTAATCCACCCTAAAGTCCTTTATCATGACTTTTGTGACTCTTTAGGTCACTCGAGATCCATATATTTCTCAGTTTATCCTTTCACTATCGGTTTTGGTTTATAAACCGAATCGATTTTCTCTTTTGAAATGATCAGTTCTTTTTCCGATTTTCTTATTATCAAAGGATGGGGTTTACAACTCTCCCTTTTTAGGGGTTTTGTCCCTAAAATAGTTACATATTTAATAATTGAGGGTAACCTTCCCTCATTACACTTTCAGTTTCCCATGTCTCTTCTTGTACGGGTCTATTTTGCCACAAAACCTTGACCATAGGAATTATTTTATTCCTTAGGTTCTTATCCCTCTAGTCGATGATTCGTACCGATTCTGTTTGATAGGCCAAGTTCTCTTCCAGCTCTAATGGAGGTCGGTCCAATACATGGCTAGGGTCAGGCTTGTACTTCCGAAGTGTAGAGATATGGAACACGTCGTGTATTCTCTACAAGTCTGGAGGTAGTTCCAATTTATAGGCCACCGGTCCTATCCATTGAATTATGGGATATGAACCGATATACCTTGGTTTCAACTTTCCCCATTGTTGAAACCTAAGTATTCCCCTCCATGGGGATACCTTGAGAAACACTTGATCTCCCACATCAAACTCCAGATCTTTCTTTCAGTGATCCACATAACTCTTTTGCCTATCTTGAGCTGTAAACCCCGCACATTTGAGTTAAGGAAACCGGGAAAAAAATCGGTCAAACCGAGTAAGAAAACCGAGCCAGTTTATAAACCCGATCATTTTGGAACAAACAATTTGGAAATTTACAACTTCTGGGTGATCCAAATGTTCACAAAACCTTTGAAAAGAAACTTAAGACAAATTAAAAGAGAAAAACCAAATTGGTTCAGGTGAACAAGATCCCATAAGAACTTTGAAGTTAAGCCTTACCATAAATAGCTATAAATTAATATATATTTAATTATTGTAATTAATACCAATAATTTAATACCTAAATTAAATTATGGAAATTAATACAAATAATTTAATACCTAAATTAAATTATTGGAATTAATACCAATAATTAATGTCAATATTAATACTAGTAATAAATCTCTCCCATTTAATGCATGATTTTACACCTATATAAGTAGGTCATCCCATTCATTCTCCTCACACCTGAACACTTCTCCCTCTCTCTACTGCTCCTTTTCCCGGTGAAGCTCGAACCAAAGCTTTGACTTGAGCATTTTTCTTAACCTCGGAAGGAGAGGTCGGGCTCTTTAGAATCGGAGAGAAGTCAGCTATCTGATAGCAAACTCCAATCAATCTGAGAGTTGCCGGAGAAGCACCGGCATGATGGAACAGTGAAGTAGCTCTGACGGACCGAAGTTGCCGTATTTCAACCAAGTTGAAATCAGCCATTTTGAGCCCTCCTCAGGCTAAACCAAGCCTTCTCAACACTTCCTCAGCCATCCCATGACCGAATTAGGTTTGAATAGTAAGCCAATTTGGCTCCCCTATAAAATTTCCGGCCGATGCTAGAGAGAGAACCGACAGAAATTCAATGATGAAATTCTAACTCAATTCGACATCAATTGATGCAATTCTTGATTATAGGATGAACCTTAAGATGAGAGCAATCTGCCCAGATCAAAAGCTCGGACTGTCGTGCCCTCACCGATGAGTAGTTGAAGCTTTCTCTCTCTACAGTTTGATTTCCGGCGAAGCTACGTTGGAGCTTGTTCCGACATCAAAACTTGCGACTCAAAGTGCTATTGAATCATAAGAAGATGGAGGAACTCAATTTTAACTTCAATGAAATAAAATTCGGTTGTGCTAAGGAGTTGAAATTATGGGAAAATTTGGGGAAAATTGGGGATTTTCAAAATTCAAAGGACCAAAATGTAATTTTATGATATTGAGGGTCAATTGGGCATGAAAATAATGTTGGAGGACCAATTGAGGAATTTTGGAATTTTGGGGGTAAAACTTACCATATTGGTAAAGGAAGGGCAAAATGGTAATTTTGGAAAAGTTGGGGGACCAAATTGGAAATTTGGGAAATTAAACCCTTTTTTGTGAAATTGAATAAATTGAGGTCCCAAGATAAATTTTAAAAGTTTCGGGACTAAATTTGAGGAAAAACTGGCATTTGGGGACTTAAAGTTAAAGAGAAATAACTTTAGTGACCTAATTACAAATAACTAAAAATTTTGGGATTTCTCATTCACTAGAAATGAATGAAGGTTGTTAAGTCGAGTAATAGTGAACAAGGATGTTCATATCATGTAGGAACACGAAGTACCGGGAACGCCAGCATGGACAAGCTCGTGTGAATAAAAAGAACCGGTCTAATGGAATTCACTGCGTTAACGGGTGAGTGGGTTTAATAACATCATACCCGGTTGGGATGATGAGCACAACTTAAAGATAAAAACCACTTATCGGTTGTGAGTGGAAATTTTATATCATACCCGGTTGGGGATGATAAGTACCTCGGTATGAAAACCCACTATTAAGTGGTATTTTAAACATCACAACTTAAAGGAAGTGATGTGAAAATCATTTGAAAAAACTACTTACCGGTTGTAAGTAAATCATACCCGGTTGGTATGATGAGACTTCCTTGAAGGAAGTTGAAAACTCATTCATCGGTTATGAATGGAGGTGTCCTTATACCCAGGCAATATAATGGATAGAGAAAACATATGTTTAGTTCGGAAGTGCTCTCCCCTGACTGTGTGCCAATGCTTAAACAATTTAGGAGACCTTCTCATCGGGAGCTTGAATCGCTCTGATAGGCTAGGGGCCTTGGTTTTTGGAACTTGTGGGCTAAATGCCCGATTTTGAAGATCTCGTACAGTGGGCCCTAGGCCAGTTGGCACGAGCAGGAGTTCGTAAACGAACATGATATATGTGCCATAAAACTTAATAAGTGAATTGTTTGGCCATGGTACCAAGATAGGACCAACATGCTCAGTCAACTAGCAGTAGTGCGACATGACAGGTCAATGGACCAGTCAAGACAATCAACTGCGGGTTGAGTTGAGAGTCGGGGCCGTTGACCAGTGACACCACATATTACATGGCAATATGAGAAAACATTGTTTGTGAATTCACTGTGAGTACGGGACCATCAAGATGCCCATGCGGGGTAATGATGTGTCCTAAGGGCACTAGATGACCTAGTGGCTATAAGGGCAATTCATTGTTCCAGGTGTCTGTGCGCAATTTGGAGTAGCACCAAGCGCATGAGACCGGGGTGGGGACATGATGTGGTCTCTGTTCTCATACGGACATGAAGAACCAATTTCGGGATTGAGGGTAGGATGTCTCGTACATCCACTCGATCTTAGGGTAGAAGTGGTTGTGCTTCTATCCGGGTGGCTGGTAAAGTCGCTCCAAAGCCACCAGTGGGTTCAGTAGACGTACTGACCTGCGAATGTGTGTTTAACCTTCATGATGAAGGATGTGTGTTGGGTGATGACACACCGAGATTAAATAAGGAAATGGTGATAAAACCCGAGATTTTGAATGAAGGGATTTTGAAAGAAAGGAGTCTGACACACTCCAATAATAAATATTTTCTTAAAAGTTCAAACTTTTGAAAACTCATTCACTAAGTAGTCGTACTCACCCTCTCCCTTATATCCCTTTCAGAAACCCCGAAATGCCTACCCTTAAAGACCATAAACTAAGACGCATGTAAGACAAGTATGTAAAGTTTAAAATTTCATGTAGTTTTGATTATGCTATTACAGGAAAAGGTGCAGGTTAAAAGATGCCTTACTCTTTACGGTTTCCAATAAGGGGAAACCCTTTAATAAACCAGGAGAGTGGCGGGTTGATCATGGGGATCTGACCAAACTGGGTCAGGGTGTGACATGAGCGGTCTTAACGCGACTCCTGATTAATTTTATTTTCTCCATGGCATCCTTGATTAGCTCTACCCTTTCCAACTTTCTTTCCCCCATTTCTTCCCAAAATAGAGGGGTACAACATGGTCATTTATAAAGGGCTTCATAAGGAGCCATTTGAATACCCGCCTGCTAGCTATTATTGTAAGCAGATTCCATTAGGCACAAGTATTCCTCCCGACCTTTGTTTATGGTGAGTACACATGCCCTCAACATGTCCTCCAAGGTTTGAATTGTTCGCTCAAACTGTCCATCGGTTTGAAGATGGAATGTAGTGCTCATGTGGAGCTTGGTTCCCATGGCACTTTGTAAGGTTGGCCAAAACCTTGAAGTGAATCTGGGGTCCCTATCTAATACTATACTCACCGGAACACCATAGAGTCTTACTATCTCCCTCATGCATAAGACGACCAGTTGCTCTACTATATCCATTAATTTATCTGTTGACAGGACAAACATCGGGCTACATATTTCGCAATGTCCCTCTTCATGCCCTTCCACCAATATCCTTGTTTGGGGGTGCCGTACATCTTGGTAATGCTCGGATGCATTGAATCATGTGCCTCTTCCATAATTAACCTCTTCAGCTCCTTATTTTAATGCACACATACCCTACCCTACCCTTATAAGTTAGCATTCTATCACCTCGCAGGTCATAGTCTGGTTTTGTTTCCCTATTAACCAGGTCCAAATAAAATTGAAGTTCCTTATCAGCCTTTTATTGAGCCATAATATGCTCGGGTAGGCTAGGCCTTACCACCACATTGGCTAACAAGCACTTCTCTTGCTTGTCCATCATCAGATCTACCTCCATTCTTCCCAACTGTTGCAATAAGGGTATATAGCTCATCTTTATTTGTGCCACCTCAATTTGATATTTACGACTTAAGGCATCTACCACCACATTCGCTTTTCTGGGATGATATTCTATTAAAAGGTCGTAATCCTTCACAAATTTATGCCATCTCCTTCAACAAAGACTTAATTCTTTCTGAGTCAAGAAATACTTAAGACTCTTGTGATTAGTGTATATCCTACACTTAATCACGTAGAGGTAGTGCCACCAAATCTTCAAGGCAAACACTATCACAACTAATTCCAAATCATAGGTTGGGTAGTTTCTCTCATGTACCTTAAGTTGTCTCAAGGCATAAGCAATAACCTTTCCTTGTTGCATCAATACACATCCGAGTCCTTGTCCGGATGCATCACTATAGACGGTGTACTCTCCCACACTAGGGTCAAGTAGGGAGAGTACTAGTGCAGTTGTCAATCAAGTCTTCAACTCTAAGAAAGACTTCTCACATCTTTCATTCCAATTATACTCAACTCCTTTCCTGGTGAGCCGAGTCAAAGGGGCTGCTATCTTAGAAAGGTCTTGCACGAACTGTATGTAGTATCCTGCCAGACCTATGAAACTCCATATCTCTAAAGGATTCCTTGGTGCCTTCCAATCTGATATGGCTTCCACCTTTGCTGGATCTACTTTGACTCCATCCTTGGACACTACATGTCCTAAGAATCCTACCTCCTGCAGCCAGAACTCACACTTGGAGAATTTTGCATATAAGTGATTTTTCTTCAATATCTCCAAGGTGATTGCCAAATGTTCTTCATGCTCCAACCTAGTTCGTGAGTATATAAGAATGTCATCTAGGAATACTATCACGAACCTATCCAAGTGTGGTTGGAACACACCGTTCATCAAATCCATGAAGTCTGCAGGGGCCTCCGTTAATCCGGATGGCATCACTTTGAACTCGTAATGTCCGTATCAGGATTAGAATGTCATCTTGGGAATGTCCTCCTTTTGGATCTTGAGTTGATGATAGCCTGACCGAAGATCTATTTTGGAGAAGTAAGCTACTCCTTTTAATTGGTCGAATAGGTCATCAATCCGTGGAAGTGGGTATCTATTCTTGATGGTGACCTGGTTCAACTTCATGTATTCTATGCACAGCCTCATGCTTCCATCCTTTTTCTTTACGAATAGGGCGGGTGCACCCCACGGAGATTGGGTAGGATGTATAAAATCCTTCTCCAATAGCTTGTCCAGTTGTTATTTCAATTCTCTCAGTTCTACTTGAGCCATATGATTGGGGGCTTGGGATATAGGGTTGGTTCCTGGGATAATCTCTATGGTAAACTCCACTTGTCGTTTGGAAGGTAGCTTGGGTAGCTCTTCTAGAAATACTTCCGGATAATGTTTAACCACTGGAATGTCTTTAATTCTCTTCTCTTCATACTCTTCATTGATGACCATGGCTAGGAAAGCAGTACAACCTCTCTGTATCATTTTCTCGGCTTTCATATGGGACACCATCTGCACTTCACTTTTCCTTTGTTCTCCTTGGAACTTTTAGTCTGCTTGTCTCAAGAGTGTGGAAGGTCACTGTCTTCTTTCCATAGTCCATCCTAGCATGATGGTTACTTAACCAATCCATCCCAAGGATTACTTCTACCTCCTTAAAGGGTAATGGAATCAAATCCACTTCAAGTTTGATTTCCCCAATCTTTATCTCACATCCTTTTAATTGTTTATTCCTATTTAACGTGGAAGGTCACTATCTTCTTTCCACAGTCCATCCTGGCATGATGGTTACTTAACCAATCCATCCCAAGGATTACTTCCACCTCCTTAAAGGGTAATGGAATCAAATCTGCTTCAAGTTTGATTTCCCCAATCTTTATCTCACATCCTTTTAATTGTTTATTCCTATTTAACGTGGAAGGTCACTGTCTTCTTTCCATAGTCCATCCTGGCATGATGGTTACTTAACCAATCCATCCCAAGGATTACTTCTACCTCCTTAAAGGGTAATGGAATCAAATCCGCTTCAAGTTTGATTTCCCCAATCTTTATCTCACATCCTTTTAATTGTTTATTCCTATTTAACCATTCTCCTAAGGGTGTTACGATGTTGAGACTTTGTTTTAGAGGAGTGAGTTCTAAGGGTAAACTTGGAATCAAGACCAATTTGATGAAGGATCTCTCAGCTCTTGAGTCGAAGAATGCATAAACTGGTATGATCCCAATTCATGTTATATCATGATATTAGAGTGAGACCAAGGCCATTGTTTTTAAAAATGAAGTGGGGCCAATGTCGTGTTTTGAAAATACTCATCAAGTGGGCCCAAAGACAATGGAAATTGGCATTAACCCGTAAATAACACAATTGTTATGATAGAGTTAGACCATGACAATACCTTATGATAACGGTTGTGTGAAATGGACATTGCTTGGTAACTTCTACCGAGCCAAGGCAAGCATTAACCTGAAGGGCTAGTAGAACAAAGATAATGGATTAAATATCAAAATACATACATGTGCTTATTATATGGGATTGCTAGATGTCTAGTATGAGGTAGTGGTGATTCTAATGGCTACTGGACAACATATTTGGTAAAAGGGAAGCAACGATGGTCTAGTATATCAAGGGCTCCAAGAGTATTATGTGCACTAGACCTTGGCGAAGGGGAAAAGTCCTTGTCCCTCACAGTCAACAACCTCGATAATATTTGTAGGTTGGGCAGTGGTGCTAAAGCAAGCAGTCTGTCATGGACATCTCGGTCCTCACAAATAGGTGGCTAGTAATGCCATTTTAGGCCACAAGTGGAAAATAAGGAAGGTTTGTTTTACGATTGTGTGATCACTTCCTAATGGAGCAAAATTGTTATGTTGATCCATGAATGCTAAAGACAAAGATCCTAACACACAAAGCTCTAACCTGGGAACCACATCCCAAAATGAAAATCACTTATGCCTACTATAACGTACTACTAAATCACCATCCATGATATACTGTTGCTAGAAAAACTCTATTCATTAATTTGTGAAATTGCCCCCACTCACTTAATGTAACGCTTGTTCTCTCAAAATAAGAAGCCGAAAAGGAGAATGAGAAACTTTTGAGAGAAAACCGAGTACCAAAGTGATTTCATGTACATCCACTCATCCCCAGAGTAGAAGTGAATGGGCTTTTATTTAGGTGGCTGATAAATTCGCTCTGATACCACAAGTGGGTGCAATGGACGGGTTGCCCTACAAATGTGTGATCCCTTCATGATGAAGGGTGTGTGTTGGTTGCTAAACACACCGTTTGTGGTTAATGATGAGTAATGGTTTAGAAAATTGATAAATTTAGCAAGAAATAATTTTAAAGGAAATATGGAGTCTAGCACACTCCAATTCAAAAACTATTTTATTGAAAAAAGTTTTAAATACCTATTCTCTAAGTTGTAGAAACTCACCCACCCTTTTTATCCATTTTTAGGAATAGAGAAATGACTAGGAATAAAATCTGAATTTACCCTCTATTAGGTATGCTTAAATTTCATTTTAAGCTTGCATTTTGATTTATATATGTTATTATTGGGAACATAGTTGTAAATTTCTCCTTGCTCCTCTTGATTAAAGAATGGGGGAAACCATTCTTGAACCAAGAGAGCGGTGGGTTGATCACGGGAATCTGACCAAACTGGGTTAGGCATGACACATAGGCTCACAAATTATCAATATATTGCATTTAGGTCCTTAAACTCTATTTTTTATAACTTTAGGTTCCTAATGTCAACTTTTCCCCAAATTGAGTCCCAAAATTTCCCTTGAATCCACATTTTACTCAAAATTGTATAAGGGGTTCAAGTTTTCCAAATTTCCAATTTGCCCCCCTAACTTTTCAAAAATTGTCATTTTGCCCCTACTTTCCAAAAATGGCAATTTTCCCCAAATGTTTCAAAAATCAACCAATTGGTCCTCCAACATCTTTTTCATGTCCAATTGGCCCTTAATTTTGGGAAATTGTAAAATGGTCTCTCAATTTTACCGAATCCCTAATTTTCCCCAAAATTTCCCCCCAATTTCCCCTTTCAAATTGGCCGAATTTGATTTCTTCAAATTAACCATTCAATTGGGATTAATTGCTTCAATTGGAGGTGTAAATTAGTTTCTACACTTCCATACGATACAATTGAGCTTTGAATTGCATGAATTGAGGTCGAAACGAGCTCAAATGGAGCTTCGCCGGAAAACGGTGCATAGAGAGAGAAAGTTTTGAAAGCTTACCGTCGAAGGTGCGACGGTCCGAGCTCTTTATTGGGAAAGGTATCTCTATTCTTGAGGTACCTTCTAGGATCAAGAATTTCTACAATTGACATCAAATCGAGGGAGAATTCTGTTAGTGAAATTTCGTAGTTTCCCTCCCTAACTCCTACTAGAAAAGATAGAGGGGGCTGAATTGGCCTAACTTTCGACTCTGTTACGTTCGTGTGTGGGCCATGGGAGTGTCAAGAGGGCTTGGTTTGGCTAGAGGAGGGCTGAATTTGGCTGAATTCAACTTTGTTGAAACAGAGCTGCTTTACTATTTGATTCTACTGGCGCTTCTTCGATGGTTTCCGAATCGAACGGAGGTTGCTGACTTCCCCCAACGTCTAAAAAACTCGACCTTGCCTTGTGAGGCTACGAAAAATGCCCAAGTTGGATCTCTAGTTTGAGCTTCACCAAAAAATGGAGCAGTTGAATGAGAATGAAGATTTTAGATGTGAGGAGGATGAATGGAGAGGAGATCTTAAGCTCAGGGACTCTCTACCCAACCATTTCACATCTTGCTCAAGCTTATGTGTATGAATGTTTCACATCTTGCTCAAGGAAACGCTCTAAAAGGAGCAGTTTTTCCTTCGCCGATGCTGTCCATTTTTGTATTGAATGAATAGTGGTGTCATATGAAGGAAGAAGATGACACTGTTCCAAACTGGATCGAACCAGTTCGACCGGGTTCAATGCTTAAATCGGCCGGTTCAGGACTGATTCGGTCGATTTTCTTAAAATTAAAAATTTCTAAATTTATTATCTATCCAATGGTGGCTTCAATTCCCTAATTTTGAATATTTTATGCCATCTAAAAAAATTAATTTATTTACCAATTCAATGATGGTTCAAACTGGTTTAATCGGGTTTAGTTCTGGTTCACCTGAACTGGTCTCGTTTTCTCTTCCAATTTGTCCCAAAGTCCTTTTCCTTGGTTTTTATGACTTTTTGAGGCACATGGTGTTTGTTAATTTCTTAATTTACCCTTTCCTTATCAGTTGTGGTTCATGAAAAGACTCAGTTTTCTATTTTGAAATGATCGGTCCTTTTCTCGATTTTATTATCCATAAAGGGATGGGGTTTATAGTGACACGTCAATGGTCAATGATTAGAGGAGGAAAATCCACATCAGCGACAATCGACCATTAGGAGAGTGACACGTGTCCTAGTAAACGATCAATGTCTGAAAATCCTCATCAGTATGGACACACCAACGAGGAGTTGACACATGGCAAAAGTGCCATGTCAACATTCGACAAGGATGTCAAAGAAACAACCGACCAATCGAAGGCTAACACATGGCACATCCAAGTTACATGATTTCGACCATTTAGAGGCTAACACATGGTAGTGACACTATGCGTGAGGAGGGAAATCTGATGCATTTAAAAATCCAATCGGAGGGCATCATGTGTCACGAACAGTGGTCAAAGGAAATCCGATCAGCAGCCAATGGGAGGCTGCCACATGTCCAGTCAATGGGTAAAATGCTAACATAGTTGGGCGAACACGTTGCAATTATTGGATGAGTGGGAAATTTACAACATTGATTCTTATTAGAACGATGGTCTTACATTCAAAATCATTTTCTCAAAATTAGCCTCCCCCGACTAGATGACCCTACTTAAAATATTTGGGAGCTAATTTCGGGACATGGGCTCGATGATATAAGTGGGTCCAAGGTCGATGGGCACAAGCACATGCCCTTTGTGAATCTACAAATAATGAGTCCATGAAGACTTTCCAAAGGCATAATTTTATGTGTTTCAGCTATCGAGCCAAGAATAGGTTGTTAGGCTTGTTGGGCAAAGTAACTACTATGTCGAAGCCAAGTTGATGAACCCATTAGGCTGGTGCGCATGGGGTCGAAGCCAAGCCAAATGACCCTTGAGGCTGGAGGGCGAAAGTTAATGGACATAATGAATAAAGTTATTTGGTTGTGCATACATGAGATGTAGGACCATCGAGACACACGGTATGGGGTAGTTGTAAACCCTATCCCCTAGGACAACGAGAACTGGGAAGAGGAAGCAGGAGCTTTTAAGAGAGAGGAAAATTGAGGGCTTAAATGAAATGGAATTTGGTAAATAAGCGTCAAATCAGGAATTTGGAAAATCTTAAGTAGCCAATAAATCACAAAAATCATGGCAAAGGACCACGACGTGCATTGTGTGTGAGAACGAGACTGGTTTAAGGTGAACCAAACTTGAACTGGACAGAATCAAAGTGAAATGTGTTGAACCGTGAAGAACTAGTTCAAAGATTCATTTTTCTAGGTGGCTTAAATATTAAAAAAAATTGGAAAATTGAAGCCACAATTAGATAGAAATTAAATTTAGATGAATTTATAAATTTTTAATTTTTAGAAAACTGGTCAAATCGGGCCTGAACCGGTCGATTTAATATTTCAGGTCATAGGACCGGTTGAACTGGACAGGTCAACAGTCCAACCGATCAATGGACCGCTGCAAGGTCAGCGCCCAGTCAACCGGAGTGTCCAATCAGTGTGTGACACATTGCAAAGTGCACATAGTCAGTCACTCAGTTAGTGCCTAGAAGTGTTGGCCAATCAAAATGTTGCACGTGTCCCTACCCAACGGTTAGAGGAGGAAAATCCACATCAACGATGACCGACCAATAGGTGAGTGACACATGTCCTGATCAATTGTCAATGTCTAAAAAGCCTCGACGTAGAGCTAACATATGGCAAAAGTGCCATGTCAACATTTGACAAGGATGTCAGAGAAACTACCGATCAATGAGAGGTCACCACATGGCATGGCCACATTGGATGTCCCTAGGAAATCAGATGCTGACATGTGGTAGGGACACTATGCATTAGGAGGGAAATCTGATGTATTTAAAATAGCCAATCAGAGGGCGCCACATGTCATGGTACACGGTAAAAGGAAATCCAGTCAGCAGCCACTTAGGCTGGAGCAGCCAATGGGAGGCTGCCATGTGTCCAGTCAGTGGATCAAAGGCTAACAAGGTCGCAAAGTGGAATGTCACATGTGAAACCTATCCTCTCAAACCAATGAAACCACGATAAGGACTAGGCAATTTCTATGAGATAACCGAGCCATTTAGCAAACCAAAAATGGTACATAAGGGTTAAAAATGAGAAAAATAAAAATCCTAAGTTACCAAGAAATCATAAAAATCATGGGGAAGAACCATGAAGGAAATTGGATGAGAAAACCAAACCGGTTCGGGGAAACTAGACTTGAACTGGGTTGAACCATGGTGAATCGGTTGAATAAATCATTCTTCTAGGTGGTTTAAAAAGATCAATTTGGAAAATTGAGGCCACCAATTGATAGAAAATGAATTTATATAAATTTAGAAATTTTTAATTTTTAAAAAACAAGTCGATTCAGGCCTCAACTAGCCGATTTTGGTTTTCGGGTCACCGAACTCAGTTGGACCGAACTAGTCAATGGTCCAGCTAGTCAACAGACCACTGACAGGTCAGCGCCTAGTTAGCATGCGTGATGTGTGGCAAAGAGTGCACTATCAACCGCTCTATTAGTGCCTGGGAGCATTGATTAATTAGAGAGAGACACATGTTAGTCAACGATTAGTGGTCGCCCTGTTAGTAGCCACACAAATATGAGCAGCAAAATGGAGGTTGCCACATGTACAGTCAACAACTGACATGGCAATTGAATTGGATTGCCATGTCAGCTGAACCAACTAATCACATGACATCACGTGGTCAGTCCGCATGTGTGGAATAGTGTCGTCTTCCTCATCCGTCTGAAGGTATATCCTTAGGTTCACTTCCTCCTCTGCTTAGGGCAAGATTCTTCTTCTTAAGGGTTCTTGCCTAGGATTAGAATTAAGAGTTCCAAAATGCCCAGTCAGTCCCGTGTCTAGTCATTCTCTTGATCGTTGAAACCCTTAGCTCAATGTTCTTTCAAGCGGTATGTACTTGTTTTCACGGGTTTTGGTGTTATTACCTTTTTGTCCTATATTGACCCTTCCTTCATTCGTTGTTTATTACAACTTCAGTCCACGATTCATGTTTGACCTTGTCATGCTTAACTAACTGATACTTCCTTACTTGAGTCATATTTTCCCCCGGGTCTATTGAGCTTACATATCCCTTAAAGCATGATATGTTCTAGAACCTATCTTGGTCCATTAGAATTATAGAATACTTTCCTGATGGTTGTTCTCAACTTTCTCACCTTTCAGGGATCGTATAACTTCATCCCTCTTTTCGTCTAGTAGTATTCCTCAACTAATTTTATCATTATCCAATCATCATTCTTGCCTTTGACGTCATATCTTATATAACCGTGTTAGTTTTCCATACCTACTTGTCCTTTCCCAATTTACTTATTGGGTTTTTTTTCCGGTTTCAAATCATTGGGTTTCCCGATGACTTACCGACATGCTGGGATTCTTCTCTTCTTAGTTCCTTCCTCATTCCCAACAGCGTCCTTTACTCAAGGACTTTCCCTTTCCTCCATCCACTCTTACTCGCTTGTGACCATTTCACGATTATTTATTCCAAGTTGATCCCTCTCAGTCTACGTTTCGATTGCTTTGTTTTGGGAGTTCCCTTTTTACGATTTCATTCTCTACTATGTCCTTCAAAGTAGAGATTTTCACCTTAGGAGCTACATGCTCAACCTTCTTACCCTTCCTTGAAGGTTTCCTTTCTTCATCTCCTTACACCCTTTCTATATCAGGGCAATTGGCCACTTTCAATCCTCCATTTTCTTAAACCTCCATTTCATCCCTTATTCCTTACTAGTTGAACTTCCGATTATTGGGTCTTATTTCGTGTACTCCTCACTATGCCCAGCCGTCCACTCCTTCGGCTCCATTATGCGAGTGTGGACCACAACCAACTTTGATGTTAGTGGTTGTTTCCCCTGAACCACTTCCAAATTGGAGGGCTTACTTCTCCAAGGTTTCTCAGACGTTCTTTCCTTTATTTCCTTATTATGGGTAGTCCACCCATTCTTACTTGCCATGGTGTCCTTCGATGTTATCTTCCTACTTACCCATTCCCTGCGTTTAACTTACTCCTTCAGTCCTCCTAGTATGCTTCCCTTGGTTCTTTCACCTCAACATGCACTTTGTCTCGTCATCCCTCATCACCTGGTTTCAGTACCTCTTAGTTGGGAAATTTATGCCTCCCCAAGGTTTCCTTCCTTGGGAGGATTCTTCCCCCTCTCTCCTGGAATCCCCTTTTCATTTGCCCTTGGGGCATCTAATCTGAAATCTACTTCATAACATCCACGGATGTCATCCTTCCTATTTCCTTTTCTTTGAAAATTTGGTAGGTACGTTCTTTGGATTTTCTCTTACTTGTATCTCATAACAAGTTTATTTTTGTAGGAAATAGAACTTTCATTTATTATAACAATAATGAATTAACGGGTTTTGGCTAAATTTGTCTAGGGGAATTTTGGTAAGTACAATCTACAGTTCTAGGATCCTAGGTGAGGTTGTATACTCTAGTTGATACCCATGATGTAGTGGCTATGTCTTGTCCACCGTCTAGTACCCTAGGTGTCACGCCCCGACCCGGTTTGGTCGGATCCTCGTGAACAACCTGCCACTCTCCCGGTTTATTAAACGGTTTCCCCTTATTATAATCCGTAAAGAGTAAGGCGTCCTTTAAACCTGCACCATTTCTTGGAAGAGCATAATCAAAACTGCATGAAATTTTAAACTTTACATACCAGTCTTACAGGAATCTTAGTTGATTGTCTTTCAGGGTAGGCTTTCAGGGATTTCCTAAAAGGGATATAAGGGAGGGGGTGAGTATGACTACTCAGTGAATGGGTTTTTAAAGGTCTACTTTTAACTTCTAAGAAAAATATTTATATGGAGTGTGCCAGACTCCTTTCTTTTCAAAAATCCCTTCATTTAAAAATTCAGGTTTTTCCATTATTTCTTAGTTATCGGTGTGTCATCACCCAACACACATCCTTAATCATGAAAGTTACACACAATCGCAAGTTAGTATCACTACTGAACCCGCTAGTGACTTCGGAGCGACTTTTCCTTCCACCCGGATAGAAGTATGACCACTTCTACCCTGGGAATGAGTGGATGTACGTGACATCTGACCCACAAACCTGAAATCACTTCTTTGTGTCCATATGAGGACAGAGACCTCATCCTGTCCCCTCCCCAGTCTCATGCACTTTGTGCTACTCCAAATTTCACATAGACACCTGGAACGACGATCTGCCCTTATACTCACCGGGTCGTCCAAGGCCCTTAAGACACATCACTACCCCTCATGGGCGTCTTGATGATCCCGTACTCATGGTGCATGCACAAACAATGTTTTCTTATATTGCCATGTAATTTGTGGTACCACTAGTCCAACGGTCCCGACTCTCAACTCAACCCGCAGCTGTTTGTCTTGACTAGTCCGTCGACCTGTCATGTCGCACTACCGCTAGTTGACTGAGCATGTCGGTCCTATCTTGGTACCATGGCCAAACAATTCACTTATTAAGTTTTATGGCACATATATCATGTTCTTTTATGACCTCCTACTCGTGCCAACTGGCCTTGGGCCCACTGTACGAGATTTTCAAAATCGGGCATTTAGCCCCCCCAAGCTCCAAAACCGAGGCCCCCAGCCTATCAGAGCTATTCGAGCTCCCGTCAAGGTCTCCCAAATTGTTTAAGCATTGGCACATAGTTAGGGGAGAGCACTTCCGACAAAACATATGTTTTCTCTATCCATTATACTGCCCGGGTATAAGGATATCTCCGTTCATAACCGATGAACGGGTTTTCAACTTCCTTTGGGGAAGTCTTATCATACCAACTGGGTATCCGGTAAGTAGTTTTTCCACATGATTTTCACATCACTTCCTCTAAGTAGTGATGTTTAAAATACCACTTAATAATGGGTTTTCATACCGAGGTACTTATCATTGCCCAACCGGGTATGATATAAAATTTCCACTCACAACCGGTAAGTGGTTTTAAAATTTTAAGTTGTGCTCATCATCCCAACCAGGTATGATGTTAGTAAACCCACTCACCCGTTAATGCCGTGAATTCCACTAGACCGGTTCTTGGTATTCACGCGAACATGTCATTGCTGGCATTCTCAGTACTTCATGTTCCTACACGATATGAACATCTTGGTTCATTATCCCTCAGCCTAATCGCCTTCATTCATTCCAAATGAATAAGAAAGTCAAACTTTTATTTATTTGCAAATAGGTCCCTAAAGTTATTTCTCTTTAACTTTAAGTCCCAAATGTCGGTTTTTCCTCAAATTGAGTCCCGAAACATTTAAAATTTATCATAGGACCTCAATTTATTCCATTTCACAAAAAGGGGTTTAATTTCCCAAATTTCCAATTTGGTCCCCCAACTTTTCCAAAATTACCATTTTACCCTTCCTTTACAAAAATGGTAAATTTTGCCCCAAAATTTTCAAAATTTCTCAATTGGTCCTCCAACATTATTTCCATGCCCAATTGACCCTCAATTTCATAAAATTTCATTTTGGTCCTTTGAATTTCAAAAATCCCCAATTTTCCCCCAATTCCAACTTCTTAACACAGCTGGATTTTATTTTATCAAATTGACCCATCAAGAGTTTCCAATTGTTGAAATTGAAATTGAAATTGAAATTGAGTTTCTACATGTTCATACGATTCTTTAGAAATGTGAATCGCAAGTTTTAATGCCAGGACAAGCTCAAACGGAGCTTCGCTGGAAAATGAACTATAGAGAGAGAAAGCTTCAATTACTCACCGGTGAAGGCACGGCGGTTCGAGCTTTTGATCTGGGCAGATAGCTCTCGTCCTGAGGTTCATCCTAGAATCAAGAATTGCATCAATTGATGCAGAATTGGATTAGAATTTCGTCATTGGAATTCGGTTGACTCTCTCTCTAGCACTGATCGAAAATTGTAAAGGGGAGCCGAATTTGCTTACCTTTCGGTCCTAATTTGGCCGTGGAAAGGCTGAGTAAGTGTTGGGAGGGCTTGGTTTGGCCTGAGGAGGGCTTGAAATGGCCGATTTCAGCTTGGCCGAAATTGGGCAGCTTCAATCCGCCGGAGTTGTTTCCCTATTCTATCATGTCAGCGCTTCTCCAACGATTATCGGATTGACTGGAGTTTGCTATCAGATAACTGTCTTCTCTCCGGTTCTAAAGAGCCCGACCTTTGTTCAAGTCGAAGCTCTAGTTCGAGCTTCACCAGGAAATGGAGTAGTAGAAAGAGACAGGGAGAGAAGTGTTCAAGTGTGAGGAGAATGAATGGGGATGACCTCTTTATATAGGTGTAAAACCGTGTATTAAATGGGAGAGATTTATTACTAGTATTAATATTACCAAAAATTATTGGTATTAATTCCAATAATTAAATTTTGGTCCCAATAGGTCACCCATCCTCAATCCTCACACTATT
This sequence comes from Trapa bicornis, assembly GCA_030064425.1. Classification (NCBI taxonomy): domain Eukaryota; kingdom Viridiplantae; phylum Streptophyta; class Magnoliopsida; order Myrtales; family Lythraceae; genus Trapa; species Trapa bicornis. The sequence goes on along the minus strand of CM057753.1, from coordinate 13,338,117 downwards.
CTCGGGCAAGCACGCTTAACTTTAAAGTTCTTATTAAATCTAGTTCACCTGAACCAATTTGGTTTTTTGTCTTTTAATTTGTCTTAACTTTCTTTTTTCAAGGTTTAATAAACCATTTGGATAACCCGAAAGTTGTAAATTTCCATATTGCTTGTTCCCAAATGTAAACTGGCTCGGTTTTCTTATTCGGTTTGACCTGTTCTTTTCCTAGTTTTCCTTCACTCCAAAGTGCAGGGTTTACACTAGGGTTCCCTTGAGGTGGTTGAAGGGAACTTTGTTATATATTGCCTCAAAGGGCTAGATAGTTCTTCACAAAGTTTACTAGTTGTCTACATTCGAAGCATACTCGACATGGTCCCTCATGGCTTTTTCTAGCACTTTGGGCAATACGGGCTTCTCCTTTGTTGGATTGTACTTGCCTCCCTTTGGGCATGATAACCTTACATTGTCCTAGAGAACCCCATTCTTGTCCCCCATTTCTGTCCACTAGGCTCCTTTTCTCTTTCCCAACTATTCTAGCCTCCATCCTCTTTCCTGCTGATATGTTCTATCCGGCGGCATCTCGTCTGTACTAGATGCTCACATTCATGGGCCATGCTGATGACAACAACTGTCACGCCCTGACCTAGTTTGGTCGAATCCCCGTGAGCAACCTGCCACTCCCTTTAGTCCATGAAGGGTTTCACCCTTTTTAAACTGCGAGGAGTACATCCTTCTTTCCTGTCTTTCCTCGAATGGCATTATACATAATTGAATATCTTAAAATTAGCATACCTATCTTACAATCTCAATACATTGAGGTATTTAAGTTTGGTTTTCCCTTGGTTACCTAAATGGGTAAAAGGGAGGGGGTGAGTTCTACAACTCAGTGAGTAGGTGTTGGGAGTGAGTTTTAAAAAATAGATACGCCATGGTTATCATTTCTTTAAGAAGAAATTTTTTCTCAAAATTCAGTTTTTTAAAACCTTTACCCTGCCAAGGGTGACATTTTCCTTTAAACAGGGTTTACTCAATTTCAAATTCTTTTCCAAAAACCTATTTCCAAGGTTTACCATTTCTTTCCCAAGGATTACTAAATGTTTTCCATGGTTTTCAAAACATTTTTTCCATTTCTATGTTAGGTGTATTTAGCAAACAACACATGCCCTTCATCAGGAAGGTACACACATACGCAAGTGCAACATGTCCACTGCACCCACTTGTGGCTCGTAGCATCTTTACCGGCCACTAAGATAGAAGTTCGTCCACTTCTACCTTGGATCTGAGTGGATGTTCTCGACATCCAACCCTTAGACCTAAATACCACTCTGTGTCCATATGAGGACATAGACCTTATTTCGGTCTTGTGCGCATGAAGCTCAAACAAAGTAGCTTTAGGAAGCTCCAAACACAGTAGCTTCACGGAGTCCAAACATAATAACTCTGTGGAGTCCCAACACAGTAACTCTCTAGAGTCCAAGCACAACAATTCCTGACTAATTGGTACAATGAGAAACCCAAACGCAGTAGCTTCTCCGTCCATTATCGCCATCAAGTCGTCCAGCAGCCCTTAGGACCCATCACTACCCCTAGGGCATTTTGATTGTAAACCCTGCACTTTTGAGTTAAGAAAAATCGGGAAAAAAACCGGTCAAACCGAGTAAGAAAACCGAGCCAGTTTACATTTGAGAACACGCAATATGGAAATTTACAACTTTTTGGTGATCTAAAGGGTTCATTAAACCTTAGAAAAGAAATTTAAGAAACTTTAGAAAACAAAAACCAAATTGGTTTAGGTGAACTAGATTTCATAAGAAATTCAAAGTTAAGTGTGCTTGCTTGAGAGTAGTGTGAAGATGGGTGACCTCTTGGGAAGTATGATTTTTTTTTTACCCAAAATTTCAGTAAAAAATTTTTATGTACACCTTATCATAAATAACCATAAATTAATATATATTTAATTATTGTAATTAATACCAATAATTTAATACCTAAATTAAATTATTAGAATTAATACAAATAATTTAATACCGAAAATAAATTATTGGAATTAATACAGAAATTAAATTATTGGAATTAATACCAATAATTTAGGGCAATATTAATATTAGTAATAAATCTCGCCCATTTAATACACGGGTTTTACGCCTATATAAAGAGGTCATCCCTGTTCATTCTCCTCACACCTGAACACTTCTCTCTCTCTCTACGACTCCATTTCCAGGTAAAGCTTGAACCAGAGTTTTGACTTGAACAAAGGTCGAGCTCTTTAGAACTGGGGAGAAGATAGCAATCTGATAGCAAACTTCAGTCAATCCGAGAATTGTTGGAGAAGCGCCGACATGATGGAATAGTGAAACAATTCCGGCAGACCAAAGCTGCCCTATTTCGGCCAAGTTGAAATCGGCCATTTCAAGCCCTCCTCATGCTAAACTAAGCCCTCCCAACACTTCCTCAGCCTTTTCATGACCGAATTAGGACCGAAAGGTAAGCCAATTCAGTCGCCCATTTAATACACCGGTTTTTACGCCTATATAAAGAGGTCATCCCCATTTCATTCTCCTCACACCTGAACACTTCTCTCTCTCTCTCTCTACTGCTCCATTTCCTGGTAAAGCTCGAACCAAAGCTTCGACTTGAACAAAGGTTGGGCTCTTTAGAACTGGGGAGAAGACAACTATCTGATTGCAAACTCCAGTCAATCCGTGAATCGTTGGAGAAGCGCCGACATGATGGAATAGTGAAGCAACTTCGGCAGACCGAAGCTGCCCTATTTCGGCCAAGCTGAAATCAGCCATTTCAAGCCCTCCTTAGGCCAAACCAAGCCCTCCCAACACTTCCTCAGCCTTTCCACGACCGAATTAGGACCGAAAGTTAAGCCAATTCAGCTCCCCTTTACAATTTTTGATCAGTGCTAGAGAGAGAGTCGACCGAATTTCAATGATGAAATTCTAATCCAATTCTACATCAATTGATGCAATTCTTAATTCTGGGATGAACCTCAGGATGAGACCTATCTGCCCAGATCGAAAGCTCAGACCGACGCGTCTTTACCGGTGAGTAATCAAAGCTTTCTCTCTCTATAGTCTGTTTTCCGGCGAAGCTCCGTTTGAGCTCGTTTCGGCGTTAAAATCTGTGATTCAAAGTTTCTTAGAATCGTATGAACATACAAGAACTCAATTTCAACTCCAATTTCAATAATTAAAAGTGTTTGATCAGTCAATTTGATGAAATCAAATTCGGTCGTGTTGAAGAGTTGAAATTTGGGGAAATTTTGGGGATTTTTGAAATTCAAAGGGCCAAACTACAATTTTATGAAATTGAGGGTCAATTGGGCATGAAAATAATGTTGGAGGACCAATTGAAGAATTTTGGAATTTTTGGGCAAAACTTACCATTTTTGTAAAGGAAGGGCAAAATGGTAATTTTGAAAAAATTTGGGGACCAAATTGGAAATTTGGGAAATTAAACCCCATTTTGGTGAAATTGTATAAATTGAGGTCCCATGATAAATTTTATAAGTTACGGGACTCAATTTGAGGAAAAACCGACATTAGGGACTTAAAGTTAAAGAGAAATAACTTTATGGACCTAATTACAAATAACTAAAAGTTTGGGTTTTCTCATTCATTGAAAATGAATGAAGGCTGTTATGCCGAGTAATAATGAACAAGGTTATTCATATCGTGTAGGAATGCGAAATACCGGGAATGCTAGTAAGGACAAGCTTGCGTGAATACAAAGAACCAGTCTAGTGGAATTCACGGCATTAACTGGTGAGTGGGTTCACTAACATCATACCCGGTTGGGATGATGAGCACAACTTAATGTTAAAAACCACTTACCGATTGTGAGTGGGTTTATTAACATCATACCCGGTTGGGATAATGAGCACAACTTAAAGTTAAAAACCACTTACCGGTTGTGAGTGGGTTTACTAACATCATACCTGGTTGGGATGATGAGCACAACTTAAAGATAAAAACCACTTACCAGTTGTGAGTAGAAATTTTATATCATACCCCGTGAGGGATGATAAGTACCTCAGTATAAAAACCCACTGTTTAGTGGTATTTTAATCATTACCACTTAGAGAAAGTGATGTGAAAATTATGATAAAAAAACTACTTACCGGTTGTAAGTAGATCATACCATGTTGGTATGATGAGACTTCCTCGAATGAAGTTGAAAATTCATTCATTGGTTATGGATGGAGATGTCCTTATACCGATTGGTATAATGGCTAGTGAAAACCTATTTTGTCGGAAGTGTTCTCTCCTAACTATGTGCCAATGCTTAAACAATTTGGGAGACCTTCTCGACAGGAGCTCGAATAGCTCTGATAGGCCAGGGGCCTTAGTTTTGGAACTTGGAGGCTAAATGGCCGATTTTGAAAATCTCATACAGTGGGTCCAAGGCCAGTTGGCACGAGCAGGAGCTCGTAAACGAACATGATATATATTCCATAAAACTTAATAAGTGAATTGTTTGGCCATGGTACCAAGATAGGATTGACATGCTCAGTCAACTAGCGATAGTGCGACATGACAGTAAAGACAAACAACTGCGGGTTGAGTTTAGAGTCGGGGCCGTTGGACCAGTGGCACCACATATTACATGACTTGATAAGGAAACATTGTTTGTGCATGCACTGTGAGTATGGGATCATCAAGACGCCCATGAGGGGTAGTGATGTCTAAGGGCACTGGACGACCTGGTGGTTATAAGGGCAGTTCGCCGTTCCAAGTGTCTGTGCGAAATATGGAGTAGCACCAAGCGCATGAGACCAGGGTGGGGGACAGGATGAGGTCTCTGTCCTCATACGGACACGAAGAAGTGATTTCAAGATTGTGGGTCGGATGTCACGTACATCCACTCATTCCCAGGATAGAAGTGATACTGACTTGCGAATGTGTGTTGGGTGATGACACACTGGTAACTAAGAAATAATGGAAAAACCCAAATTTTTAAATGAAGGGATTTTTTTTGAAAAGAAAGGAGTCTGGCACACTCCATATAAATATTTTTCTTAAAAGTTAAAAGTAGACCTTTGAAAACCCATTCACTGAGTAGTCGTACTCACCCCCTCCCTTATATCCCTTTCAGGAAATCCCAGAAAGCCTACCTTGAAAGACCATCAACTAAGATGCCTGTAAGACAGGTATGTAAAGTTTAAAATTTCATGCAGTTTTTATTATGCTATTCCAGGAAATGGTGCAGGTTTAAAGGACGCCTTACTCTTTACGGATTATAATAAGGGGACACCCTTTAACAAACCGGGAGAGTGGCGGGTTGTTCACGGGGATCCGACCAAACCGGGTTGGGGCATGACATTAATGGTCCCGTACCACAAGTGCATGCACAAACAATAATTTTCATTTTTTCTTAGCCATTCTCTTTGGTGCCTAGGGTCCAACAGCCCTGACACTTAACCTATCATACAGTTGTTTATCTGACTAGTCTGTCAACCTAGCCCTAACGCACTACCGCTAGGCCATCGATCCTTGTCAGCCCTGACTTGGTACCATGGCGAATCACACAGTAAATTCCACTTTTTATGTGAGTTTTCATGGCTCTTTTTATTCATGTTTATTTACAAGCTTTTGGTTGTGCCCACTGGCCTGGTGCCTACTATACATGATTTTCCAAAACTAAGCATTTAGCCCCCATAAGTTCAAAAAAAACTGAGGCTTCTGGCTTATCTAAGCTATTCTAGCTCATGTTAAGGAGGTCTCCCAAATAGTTTAAGTAATGGCACATAGTTAGGGGAGAACACTTCTAACAAAAAATGCATTTTCCACTTCGTCAGACCAACCGGGTGTAATGATATCCTCACTTATAACCCATAAGCGGGTTTCTCCTTTCCAATAGGAAATTTGTCATACCAACCAGGTATGATCATCTCTACTAACAACTAGTAAGTAGGTTTTCTTTTGATAAAAGTGCTCACCACCCTCGACTAGGTAAGATGTAAATAAGCCCACTCACCTAATAACCGTGACGTGTTCGTCATCGGTCAGTTTTCAAAGTCTGCGCGAGCTTGCTCTTGCTTGCATTCTGGGCACACTTGTTCATACATGGTTTGGGCAGCCTTGTCACTTACGGTTTGGCATAACAACCTACGCTCACAATTTATTGATAAATTGCATTTAGGTCCCTAAAGTTTATTTTTCTTTACTTTAGGTCCCTAAAGTTTCCAAAATTCCCTTTTGAGTCCTCATTTTACTCAAAATTGTATAAGGGGTTCAAGTTTTCCAAATTTTCAATTTGGTCTCAAACTTTTTAAAAATTACCATTTTGCCCCTACTTTCCAACAATGGCAATTTGACCCCAAGTGTTCCAAAAATCGACCAATTAGCCCTCCAACATCTTTTCCATTGCCAATTAACCCTCAATTTTGAGAAATTGCAAAATGGTCACTCAATTTTACAAAATCCCCAATTTTTCCCAAATATTTCCCCCAATTTCCCCCTTTCAAACTGGCTAAATTTGATTTATTCAATTTGACCATTCAATAGGGGTTAATTGCTTCAATTGGAGGTGTAAATCAGTTTGTACACTTCCATACGATTCAATGGATATTTGAATAACAAGAATTGAGGCTGAAACGAGCTCAAAAGGAGCTTCACCAGAAAATTGTACGTAGAGAGAGAAAGCTTCAAAAGCTTACCGTTGGAGGTGCAACAGTTTGAGCTCTCTATCGGGGAAGGTAGTTGTCTTCCTAAGGTACCTTCTATGAACAAGAATTCCTACAATTGACCCTGAATCGCAAGAGAATTTCGTCAGCAAAATTTCACAGTATTTTTCAATAACACCAACTCACAATGACTGAGAAGGGCCAAATTGGCTTACCTTTCAGCTCAGTTGAGGTCATATAAGGACTGTGGGTGTAAAACCTGCCCTTTGGAGTTAATGAAAAAAATTAGGAAAGAACCGATCAACCCAAGTGAGAAAACCAAACCGATTCACAAACCCCGACCATTTGGGAATAAGCAAATTGGGAAATTTATAATTCTCGAGTGACCCAAAGAGTCATAAAAACCTTGGAAAGGGACCTTAGGACAATTTAGGGGAGAAAATCATAATGGTTCAAGTGAACCAGATTCGAACTAAATTAACCGGTTTGGACTAGTTTGAACCACTATTGAACTAGATGCTAAATTTATTTTTCTAGGTGGCTTAGAAAATTCAAATTGGAGAATTGAGGCCACCATTAGATAAAGAATGAATTTAGATAAATTTAGAAAATTTTAATTTTGAAAAACTCGATCGAATCGGGCCTAAACCGGCCAGTTTAAGCGTTGAACCTGGTTCAGACCAGTCTGGTCCGGTTTGAAATAATGTTGTCTTTTTCCTTCATATGATAGCATGTTTCATGCCATTAATGACTGTCATTATGGTGCCAAATGGATGGCCAGAGAGTCCTCGAGCTCCCTATATAAAGAGCCCCTCTCCATTCATCCCCCACACACTTGAAAACCTCACTTTCTCAACTACTCTGTTTTTTTATGAAGCTTGAACCAGAGCTCCGACATAGGGGTTTTTCTAAGAAAAGAAGGCATGGTCAGGATCCTTAGATCAGGGAGAAGTCAACTACACAATGATATCTCCAATTGCTCTATGGATCACTAGAGAAGCGTCGGCGTGATCGAACATTGAAGCAACTCTGGCGGACAGAAGCTGCCTTGTTTCTGTTGAGCTGAAATTGGCTGATTTGAGTCCTCCTCAGGCTAAACCTAGCTCTCCCAACACTCTATGAGCCTCATACGAAAGAATTAGAGTGGAAAGATAAGCCAATTTGGCTCCCCTCTATAAATTTTGATCGGTGTTAGAGAGAGAATTGGGGAAACTTTACTAACCAAATTATCCCTCAATTCGACTTGAATTGAGGTGATTCTTGATTCTAGGAGGAACCTCAGGATGAGAGATATCTGCTCAGATCGAAAGCTCAGACCACCACACCCTTGACGATAAGCTTTCGAAGCTTTCTCTCTCTAAGTCCAATTTTTTGGTAAAGCTCCGTTTGAGCTATTTCAGTGTGAATTCATGTGATTCAAAGTGCAATTGAATCATATGGATGTGTAGGAGGTCTCTGTCCTCATACGGACACGAAGTTTCTTTTCTAGTTTGAGGGTCGGATGTCGCGTACATCCACTCATTCCTAGGGTAGAAGTGGACAGACTTCTATCTAGGTGGCCAGTAAAGTCGCTCCGACGCCACAAGTGGGTGCAGTGGACAGGCTGCCCTGCGAATGTGCGATCCCTTCATGATAAAGGGCATGTGTTGGTTGCTAAACACACCGTTTGTGGTAAATGATGAGTAATGGTTTTGAAAACTGAGATTTTGAGGATGAAATATCTTAAAGGAAATAAGGAGTTTGGCACACTCCAATTCAAAAATATTTTATTAAAACTTTATTTATTTTTAAAACACTCATTCACTGAGTTGTATTAACTCACCCACCCTTTTTATTAATTTTTAGGAATAGGGAATGACTAGGGATAACACTAGGATTTACCCTCTATTAGGTATTCTTAATTTCTCTTAAGCTTTCATTATTGATATATGTTATTCTAGGGAACAAGGTTGAAATTTTGCCTGGCTCCTCTTGAATTAAAGAAGGGGAAACCCCTCTTGAACCAAGGGAGCGGCGGGTTGCTCATAAGGATCCGACCAAACTGGGTCAGGGCATGACAGTGGGAGTGTCAGGAGGGCTTGGTTTGGCTGAAGGAGTGCTGAATTTGGCTAATTTCAACTCGGCCAAAATAGGGAAGCTTTAGTCCTTTAGAGCTGCTTCACTGTTTGATTCGGTCGATGCTTCTCCAGTGGTCCTCGGGTCGAACGGAAGTTGCTATCAGGTAGCTGACTTTCCTAGAATCTAAAGAACTCGATCTCGCTTACTAAGGCTTAGAAAATTGCCAATGTTGGAGCTCTGGTTCGAGTTTCACCAAAAAATGGAGTAGTTGAGAGAGAATGGAGATTTCAGGTGTGAGGAGGATGAATGGAGAGAAGCTCTTTATATAGGGAGCTCAGGGACTCCCTGCCCGACGTTTCACATCTTGGTCAAGCTTATCCTCGCCTTGAAATTCCCTGAACGGAGACGTTATCACTTCGTCGGTGTTGTTCGTTCATGCATTGAATGAATAGTGTCATCATCTAAAGGAAGATGACAACACTATTTCGAACCAAACCGGATCGGTTCGACAAGTTCAATGCTTAAACCGGTCAGGCCTGATTGGATTGATTTTCCCAAAATTAAAAATTTCTAAATTCATTCTCTATCCAATCGTGGCCTCAATTCCACAATCGGTTAAGGTTCATGAACCAGCTCGATTTTCTCTATTGAAATGACTAGTTTTTTTCTTAGTTTTCTTATCTATAAAGGAACTGGGTTTATAGCAACCAAATTAGTGGGGCATCCTAGTACTCCCATTCGGTCTGGTATTTCAATATTAAGACCATCCACAAATCATTGGTAAACATCTGCAGGTCCGGCTAGGTCGGGGGCAAAGGGTCTTAACTCGATAAACTTCGTTTCATACTCCAACATAGAGTTAAGCCCTTGTCGGAGTTGGAGGAAGTCTTGCTTCTTCTCGTTGATCAGATGTGGAGCTAGGTATTTCTCCGTATACCTTTCCTCAAATTGCTCCCATGTGAGGGTGGTGGCATGCAAGCTTCTAACGCTATCCCATCACCTCTTCACACTAGCTTCCAAGAAAAACTCTACCAAGATTACCATATCCTCTGGTGAAATCCTGACTATCCCCATGAGTTTCTGTGTTGGCTAGCCAATCCATAGCAGCCCCAACATTTTAAAAGAAGGTTTTTCCTCAAAGTTCGATTTTCAAAATCTTTACCATGCCTAGGGTGACATTTTCTTTTAAAAGGGTTTACTTAGTTTCAATTTCTTTTCCAAAATCCTTTGTCCAAGGTTTAGCATTCCTTTTTCCAAGGATTCTCAAATCCTTTCTAGGGTTTTCAAACTTTTTTCTCGTTTCCATATTAGGCGTGTTTAGCTTTTCTTAGCCCATTCCCTTTTTCATGCTCCGACCCGGTTTGTTCGTATCCCCATGAATAACCTGTCGCTCCCTTGGTCTAAGAGGGGTTTCCCCCTTCTTTAATTCAAGAGGAGCCAAGTGTAATTTCAACCTTATGTCCCTGGAATAACATAAATCAACAATAATGCCAGCTTAAGAGGAGATTAAGCATACCTGATAGAGGGTAAATACTAGTGTTATCCCTAGTCATTCTCTAATCCTGAAAAAGGATAAAAAGGGTGGGTGAGTTTCTACAACTCAGTGAATGGGAGATTGAAAAAATAATTTTAAATAAAATAATTTGGAGTGTGACAAACTTCTTAATTTCCTTTAAAACATATTCCTTTCTCACATTTTTTTCACATTTAGTGTGTTTAGCAATCAACACACACCCTTCATCATGATAGGAACACATGTTTTTCCAATTCTGTTTGTTCCATTTCCTCTTAAATGGAACACATATGTTTTTCCAAGGTTTTCTTCCTTGGTAAGTTTTATACTCCTTTTCTCCTGGAATTCTCTTCTAGTTTTACCATTGCAAATGTCTAACCTTAAATGACCTTCTTTGTTGACATCCTCTCCTACTTACCTTTACCCTTGAGACCCTACGGGTACTTCTTGTATACCTCATCAATCATTCTCACTTGCTCCCATTACTCATTGATTTCTCAGAGGTGGAGTTCACAACCCCTATGTTTCACAATCTCTTGATCGTCCTACAGAAAGCTTATTTAATCTTCTCTTAGCATTTGGGTCATTACTCCTGTCTTAGCCATTGATCTCTTTATGGCCTTCCTCTATCCTTATTTCCGAAAGGTATTGGCCTTTCCATCTTTTCTTTCTTTATTGGGATTGTCACCTTCAAAAGGTTCCATTCGTTAATGGCCTCATCCGTATTATCCTCTTACTTTAATTATTTTAAATGGTCGTCTCTCGAATCTTCTTATCATTAGTATCCATCCCTTTGCACTATTTAGTGTGTAGTCTTTACTACTCCCCAATCCTTCTTTGAGCATAGTTTATTCTCCCAAATGATTTGGTTAATATGATTTATTTCCTTCAATTGGGTCCGTCTAAAATTCCCATTTGGTTTCCCTACTTTCTTACAAGTTGATCACACTCAACCTTTCTAGGCACTTACTTAGTCACTTATACCTTTTATTGAGTTCCTTATTTCAGCTCCAGTTTTGCTATATTTCCTCTATTGATTGCCTTAACTTGAGACTTTTGCCTTCCACGATCCCACTTCCTATTCTCATCCTTCTTCTAGGGTCTTATGTTCTGGGATTCTTACATTCAATCTCCCTACAACTCCTTAGAAGTTCTTTTTTTATTCTTTTCTTATTCTTATGGATCTTTATAGGGTTTATTCACTCCAGATTTCTCCCTTCTTGTCCCTTATCCTTGCTTTCAACAAGTCACCATATTTTCATGGAGTTCCTAAACTCTTTCAAAAAAAAGGTACTATCCTTGGGATTCTCTACCTATCATACTTATTTTCTTTCATCTGTCTCCTTGTGTTTTCTCATTTAACTTAACCTTTTCACAGATCCCATTTCATTCTTACTTTCTTTCTGTCCAACTTTCACCCCCTTTGGTTTTCCTGGGGATGGTCTAATCCCTCTTATTTCCTTACTTTTATTATTCAAGTCTTTTCTTAACTCCTTATACTTTCATTAGTCCCATCCTCTTTAATGCTTTCCCTTGCTCCAAACTTCTCTTTCATTTCCTTAGTTTAGGATTTTGTCTCTATTGGGTGAACTTCTAGTTGTCTCTTCTTTGTCAAGTCTAATTGACCCTTTGAAGAAAATCTTACTTTGAGGTTGACTAGAAATGACTCATTTTTCCATTCTTAGGTGACTTCTTCCCTTTACTTTGATCCTTTATTAGCATACTTTTATTGCTTGAATTCATCAAGGAGAGTCAGAATTTTATCAGGAAAATTAAACTTTCATTCATTCACGAAATATATATATATATATATTGTCATACTTAGCTTATTACAAAAAATTTCTACCCCTAATCCCTTGGGGTCATAGGCCGGGAGTTGGCCTTAGAACGGTTGTGGGACTCTTGATCAAATGGCTCTGAAGAACTAGTTGGGGTCCACTCTTATTCCCTTATGGGATGAACTTTGTGTATGGCCTCCAGACCGTACCGCCTCAATACCTTCGCCTCACACTCATATGTCCACTTCATCCATTGGAAGGGATTAAAGCTTGACTAAGTAGGTGGGGGTACTTGGTGGACCTTTATAAAGAGGGCATACACATCCCAGTAGTTGTCCCAAGCCTCCTTCTTGGTTGGATTCCTTTCTTGTTGTTGTGGGACTGTAGGAGGTGTTGGGCTCCTAGGAGGAGGTACAAGTTCCTCTTGCCTTGGAGGAGGGTATGCGATGCATTCTAGTTCCAATAATGCTCCCACAAGTTTTTGATAATCTTCTACCATGTCCTTGGGTACTCTTTTCTCGCCCTTTAAGAACCGTTGAATCATTGCCTCCCTTGGGGTAGGTGTCTTTTTCAGGGTTATGGGTGTAGGATTGGATTTCACAGCAAACTTCCTAGGGATTCTCCTTCTTACATGATAGTTAAAGTTTTATTAATGTTAGGGCATAGTATTGATTGCTAGGAAACTTAGCTCTAATACCACTAAAGTTGTCACGCCCCGACTCGGTTTGGTCGGATCCCCGTGAACATCCCACCGCTCCCTTGGTTCAAGAGGGGTTTCCCCCTTCTTTAATTCAAGAGGAGTCAGGTGTAATTTCAACCTTATTCCCTAGAATAACATAAATCTATAATAATGCTAGCTTTAGAGGAGATTAAGCATACCTGACAAAAGGGTAAATCCTGTTGTTATCCCTAGTTATTCTCTAATCCTGAAAAGGGATAAAAAGGTTGGGTGAGTTTCTACAACTTAGTGAATGGGAGAATAAAAAAAAGAATTTCAATAAAATAATTTGGAGTGTGCCTAACTCCTTAATTTCCTTTAAAACCTATTATTTTCCCATATTCTCGGTTTTCAAAAACTTTTCCACATTTAGTGTGTTTAGCAATCAACACACGCCTTCATCATGAAGGGATCACACATTCACAAGACAGCCCGTCCACTACACCCACTTGTGGCATCGAAGTGACTTTACCGACCACCTAGATAGAAGCCTATCCACTTCTACCCTCGGAATGAGTGGATGTACATCTCAATCCCGAAAAGAAATTTCGTGTCCTTATGAGGGAAAGGACCTCATCCCGACCCCACCATGGTCTCATGCGCATGAAGATATGTCGAGCTTCCTTGACTGATGGCACGACAAATTGCCCTTACCTCCACCATGTCGTCTGTTAGACCCTAGAACGCATCACTACCCCTCTTGGGTGTCTTGATGGTCATGAACCTTAGTGCATGCACAAAACAAAAGTTTTCCTCATAAGCCATTTAATCTTTAGTGCCCCTGGTCCAACGGCCCTGACCCTTAACTCAACCTGTAGTTGTTTGTCTCAACTAGTCTGTCAACCTATCTTTTCACACTACTGCTAGTCAATCGAGTATGTCGGTCCTATCTTGTTACCGTGGCCAAACACATCATTCATTAAATTTTTCATGGCTTAATCTCATGTTTGTTTATGAGCACCTGCTCGTGCCAACTAGCCTTGGGGCCACTGTACGATATTTTCAAAATCAAACATTCTAGTCCCCAAGTTCCAAAACTGAGGCCTCCGACCTATCTGAGCTATTCAAGCTCCCGTCAAGAAGGTCTCCCAAAAAGTTTAAGCAATGGCACATAGTCAATGGAGAGCACTTCTGACAAAATAACTTTTTTTTCATTCATCTACCACACCAACCACGTGTGATGACATCTCTACTTACAATCGATAAATGGGTTTTCCACTTCCTTCTAGGAAGTCCATCATACCAATCGGATATGATCTACTTACAACTGGTAAATAGTTTTTCCGCATAATTTCTACATCACTCCATCCTGGTGTGATGTTAAAAATTCCACATAATAGTGGGTTTTAAGTTCTGAGGTACTCATCATCTCAATCAAGTATGATGTGAAAATTCCCACTCACCCGATTGTGTAGTGAATTCTTAAAGCTCTTTCTGTCTTCACCCAAGCATAGCCTTGCTGGCATTCTCGGTACGTCATGTTCTTAGATGATATGAACATGCTTGTTCATTATCCTTTTTAGGTTCACCGGCGCTACGCGATTTTTCAAAGGTGAATAGTGTTGTCACATGAAGGAAGAAGATGACACTGTTCTGAACCGAACTGGATCGGTCCGAACTTTGTTCAAATATTAAACCAGTCGGTTCATCACCAATTTGACCAAAATTATCAAATCTAAAAATTTCTAAATTCATTTTCTATCCAATTGTGGCCTCAAATCTCAAATTTGAAAATTTTAAGCCACCTAGAAAAATGAATTTATAATCTTGTTTAATAATGGTTCAAACCAGTTTAATCTAGTTCAGATCCAATTAACCTAAACCAGTTTGGTTTTTATCTCCAATTCATTCTTAAGTCCATTTCCATGACTTTTGGGACTCTTTGGATCATTCAGGATACATAAATTTCCTGATTTACTATTTCTCTATCAGTTCGGGTTTGTAGATCGACTCGGTTTTCAATTTAAAAATGACCTGTTCTTTCCCCAATTTTCTTATTATCAAAGGATGGGGTTTACAGTCTCGTACCACAAGTGCATGCACAACTAATAGTTTTCATTTTTTAGCCATTCTCTTTAGTGCCTATGGTCCAATAGCCTCGGCACTCAACCCGCCTTATAGTTGTTTATCTGATTGGTCCGTCAACCTAGGCCTAACTCACTATCGCTAGCCCATCAAGCCTTGTCGATCCTAACTTGGTACCATCGTGAATCACACAGTAAATTCTACTTTTATTGAGAGTTTCCATGGCTCTTTCTATTCATGTATGTTTAGAAGCTTCTGCTCATGCCTACTGGCCTTGGGCCCACTATACGTGATTTTCCAAAATTAGGCATTTAGCCCCCATGAGTTCAAAAGAATTTGAGGCCTCTAGCCTATATGAGTTGTTTTATCTCTCGTCAAGGAGGTCTCCCAAATATTTTAAGCAATGGCACACAATTAGGGGAGAACACTTCTAACAAAAAATATATTTTCCACCTCATCACACCAACTAAGTGTGATGATATCTCCGCTTACAACCGTAAGTAGGTTTTTCCTTTTGTCAAGGAAATTCATCATACCAACTAGGTATGATCATCTCTACTTACAACCATTAAGTATGCTTTCTTTTGATAAAAGTGCTCATCATCCCCAACTAGTTATGAAGTAAAAAAGCCCACTCAACCAGTAACTGTGACATGTTCATCCTCGGTCGCCTTTCCAAGTCTACACAAGCTAGCTCTTGCTTGCATTCTAGTCACACTTGTCCCTACATGGTTTGGGCAGCCTTATCACTTATGATTTGGCATAAAAGCCTAGGCTTACAATTTATCAATAAATTGCATTTAGGTCCATAAAGTTTATTTTTCTTAACTTTAGGTCGCTAATGCCATCTTATGCCCAATTTGAGTCCCAAAGTTTCCAAAATTCCCTTTTGAGTCCTCATTTTACTCAAAATTGTATAAGGGGCTAAAATTTTCTAAATTTCCAATTTGGTCCCCAACTTTTCAAAAATTACCATTTTGCCCATACTTTCCAACAATGGCAATTTGACTCCAAATGTTCCAAAAATTGACTAATTGGTCCTCAAGCATCTTTTCCATGGCCAATTAGCCCTCAATTTTGGGAAATCATAAAATGGTTCCCCAAAATTTTCCCCCTTTCAAACTGGCTTAATTTGATTTCTTCAAATTTATAATTCAATTATTGTTAATTACTTTAATTGGAGGTGTAAATCAGTTCCTACACTTCCATACGATTCAATAGAGATTTGAATCTCAAGAATTGAGGCCAAAACGGGCTCAAACAGAGCTTCACTGGAAAATTGTACATAGAGAGAGAAAGCTTCAAAAGCTTACTGTCGGAGGTGCAGTGGTCTAAGATCTTTATCGAGGAAGGTAGCTCTCTTCCTAAGGCACCTTCTATGATCAAGTATTCCTACAATTGACCCTGAATCAAAGGAGAATTTCATCAGCGAAATTTGGCACTTTCTCTCTCTAACTTCGACCTACAACGACTAAGAAGGTCTGAATTTGCTTACCTTTTAGCTCAATTGAGGTCATATGAGGGATGTGGGAGTGTCAGGAGTGCTTGATTTGGCTGGAGGAGGGCAGAATTTGGCCAATTTTAGTTCAGCCAAAACAAGGCAGCTTCGGTTCTTTGGAGCTACTTCACTGTTTGATTTCGCTGATGCTTCACCGGCGGTCCTTGGGTTGAACGGAAGTTGCTGTCAGGTAGATAACTTCCCCTGGAATCTAAAGAACCCTACTTCACCTACTGACGATAAAAAATATGCCAATGTTTGAGCTTTGGTTCGATCTTCGCCGAATAATAGAGTAGTTGAGAGAGAATGGAGATTTCAGGTGTGAGGAGGATTAATGGAGATGAGATCTTTATATAGGGTGTCACGCCCTAACTCGGTTTGGTCAGATCCCTGTGATCAACCCACCACTCTCTCGGTTTATAAAGGTTTTCCCCTTCTTTTAAACCATGAGGAGTAAGGCATCCTTTAAACCTATATCTTTCCTGGAATAAAATTAATCAAAATTTTAATAAATTTTAAAATTAATATACATGTCTTATAGGTGTGGCTAACTTGAGGTCTTTGGGCAAGCTTTTCTCTTGGTTACCTGAAAAGGGGTATAAGGGAAGGGGTGAGTTCAACGACTCAGTAAATGGGTGTTTTAAAATTTGACTTTCAAAAAATAGTTTGAATTGGAGTGTGTCAGACTCCTTAGTTTCTTTAAAACATTTCATCCTCAAAATCTCAGTTTTTCATAGTCATATCTCATCATTTACCACCACCGATGTGTTTATCAATCAACACATGCCCTTCACCATGAAGGAAACACACATTCGTTGGGCATCACATTCACTGCACCCACTTGTGGCATCGGAGCGACTTTACCAGCCACCGAGACAGAAACTCGTCCACTTCTACCCTGAGAATGAGTGGATGTACGCGACATCTGACCCTCAATCTAGTAAAGAATACTTTGTGTCTGTAGGAGGACAAAGACCTCATATTGACACCACTCCGGTCTTATACGCATGAAGCTATGTTAAGCTTCCCTAATTATTGGCATGACGATCTACCCTTATTTCCACCATGTCGTCCAGAGCCCTAGGACGCATTACTACACCTCTATGGCATCTTGAAGGCCTCGTACCTCAATGCATGCACAAAACAATAGTTTTTCACATAAGCCATTTAATTTGTGGTGCCACTGGTCCAACGGCCCTAACCCTCAACTCGACCTACAACTATTTGTCTCGACAGGTTAGGGGCCTCGGTTTTGGATCTTGGGGGCTATTATGCCTGGTTTTGAAAATCTCAAACAAGTGGGCCATAGGCCAATGGGCACGAGCTGGAGCTCATAAACAAACATAAGATATGTTTCATAAAACTTTAATAAATGAATTTTTGTCCATGGTACCAAGACAGGACCGATATATTCAGTCAACTGGTGATAGTACGACTCGATAGGTCTCTAGACCAGTCAAGACAAATAACTGTAGGTTGACTTGATGGTTGGGGCCGTTAGACTAGTGGCACCACAGATTATATGTCATGATAAGAAAATATTGATTGTGCTTGCACTATGATTATGGGACTATCAAGATGCCCAAGAGGGGTAGTGATGTGTCCTAAGGGTCCTGGACAACCTGGTGAGTATAAGGGCAGTTCGTCGTACCAGGTGACCATGCAAAATTTGGAGTAGCACCAAGCGCATGAGACCGGAGTGGGGACGGGATGAGGTCTCTGACCTTATACGTACACAGAGAATTCATTTCGGGATTGAGGGTCCGATGTCATGTACATCCAATCATTCTCAGAGTAGAAGTGCACATGCTTCTATCTAGGTGGTCAGTAAAGTCGCTCCGATGCCACAAGTGGGTTCAGTGGACGTACTGGCCTGTGTATGTGTGTTTGACCTTCATGATGAAGGATGTGTGTTGGGTGATGACACACCATGATTAATAAGAAATGGTGGTAAAAATTGAGATTTGAAATAAAAGGATTTTTGAAACAAAGGAGTCTGGCACACTCCAATACAATTATTTTTCCTAAATGTTAAAAATTTTGAAAACCCATTCACTGAGTCATCGTACTCACCCCCTCCCTTATATATCCCTTTCAGGAAATTTCGGAAAGCCTACCCTTAAAGACCATCAACTAAGATGCATGTGAGAAAGGTATGATAAATTTAAAATATTATGCAGTTTTGATTTATGTTATTCCAGGAAAAGTTGTAGGTTTAAAGGATGCCTTACTCTTTACAGTTGATAATAAGGGAAAACCCTTTAATAAACCAGGAGAGTGGCGGGTTGATCACAGGGATCCAACCAAACTGGGTCGGCATGACACCATGTCTCTTCTTGCACGGGTTCGTTTTGCCAAAGAACTTTGACCATAGGAATTCTCTTATTCCTTAAGTTCTTATCCCTCCAGTTGATAATTCGTGCCAGTTCTGTTTGATAGGTCAAGTGCTCTTCCAGTTCCTATGGAGGTCGGTCTAACACATGGCTAGGGTAAGGCTAGTACTTCTGAAGTAACGAAATATACCTTGGTTCCAACTTTCCCCATTGTTGAAACCTAAGTATTCACCTCCATGGAGATACCTTTAGAAATACTTGGTCTCCCACATCAAACTCCAGATCTCTTCTCCGATGATTCTCATAACTCTTTTGCCTATCCTAATCGACCTTAAGGCGACTCCTGGTAAACTTGATTTTCTAAGTGGCATCCTCGATTAAATTGACCCTTTCTAGTTTCCATACCCCTACTTCTTGCCAAAATAAAGGGGTACAACAAGGTCGTCCATAAAGGGCTTCATAAGGAGCCATCTCAATACTGACTTGATAGCTATTATTGTAAGCAAATTCCATTAGGCACAGGTATTCCTCCCAATCTTTGTCCATGGTGAGTACGCATGCCCTCAACATGTCCTCCAAGGTCTCAATCATCCGTTCAAACTATCTATCTGTCTGAGGATGAAACATTGTACTCATATGGAGCTTGGCTCCCAAGGCACTTTGTAAATTTGGCCAAAACCTTGAAGTAAATTGGGGCTCTCTATCTGATACTATACTCACTGGGATGCCATGGAGTCTTACTATCTCCCTAATGTACAAGATAGCGAGTTGTTCCACTGTATCTATCACCCTTATAGGAATGAAATGAGTGGATTTGGTCAATCTATCAACGATGACCCAAATTGCATCTCGGCCCTTCCTGGTCAATGGTAGTCCTATGACAAAGTCCATGGTAATGTGCTCCCATTTCCATTCTGGAATTAGCAAGGTTTGGAGCAGTCTTGATGGTTTATGATGCTAAGCCTTTAGCTGTTGATAGGACAAGCATCAAGCTATGTATTTCACAATGTCCCTCTTCATTTCCTTCCACCAATATCCTTGTTTGATGGTGTGGTACATCTTAGTACTGCCTGGATGCATTGCATACACTAAATCGTGTGCCTCTTCCATAATTAACCTCTTCAGCACCTTATCTTGAGGCACACATACCCTATCCTTGTAGGTTAGCACTCCATCACCTCGCAAGTCGTAGTATGGTTTTGTTTCACTATTAATTGGGTCCAAATAAGATTGGAGTTCCTTATCAGCCCTTTATAGGGCCTTAATTTGCTCGGTTAGATTGGGACTCACCACCACATTAGCCAACAAGCATTTATCCTGCTTGTCCATCTTCAAGTCCACCTCCATTCTCCCCAGCTATTGCAACAAGGGTATGTAACTTGTCTTTATTTGTGTTGCCTCAGTTTGGTATTTGCTACTTAAGGTATCTACCACCACATTTGCCTTTTCGAGGTGATACTCTATCACAAGGTCATAGTCTTTCACCAATTTCAACCATCTCTTCTGGTAGAGATTTAACTCTTGTTGAGTTAGGAAATACTTAAGACTCTTTTGATCAATGTATATCCTACATTTAACCCCGTAGAGGTAGTGTCGCCAAATCTTTAAGGCAAACAATATCTTGCTGAGTATCGGTGCGGTTGTTGTCATGCCCCAACCAGGTTTGGTCGGATCCCCGTGAGCGATCCGCCACTCCCTTGGTTCAAGAAGGGTTTCTCCCTTCCTTAATTCAAGAGGAGCCAGGCGAAATCTTAACCTTGTTCCCCGGAATAACATATATCAATAATAATGCAAGCTTAAGAGAATTTAAGCAAACCTGACAGAGGGTAAATACTGGCGTTATCCCTAGTCATTCTCTATTCCTGAAAATAGATAAAAAGGGTGGGTAAGTTTCTATAACTCAGTGAATGGGTGTTTAAAAAAAAGTTTCAATAAAATATTTTTGAATGTTTAAGCAGTGGCACATAGTCAACGGAGGGCACTTTTGACAAAAATAATTTTTCACCTGTCCATCCCTACAATTTGGTGTGAGGACATCTCCTCTCATAACTGATAAGCGGGTTTTCTACTTTTTTACAGGAAGTTCATCATACCAACCAGGTATAATCTACTTAAAATCAGTAAGTAGTTTTTCTGCATTTTTCTCACATCACTCCAGCCTAGTGTATTGTTAAAATCTCACATAGTAGCGGGTTTTCATTTCTGGGGTACTTATCACCCCAATAGGGTATGATATGAAAATTTACACTCACCCGATAGTGTAGTGAATTCCCCTTAAAGCGGTCTCTGCCTTCATGCAAGCTTAGGCTTGCTGGCATTCCCAGTAATTCATGTTCCTACACGATATGAACATCCTTGTTCATTATCCTTTGGCCTAATAGCTTTCATTCATCATGAATTAATAAAATGCCCAAACTTTTTGTTATTTGCATTTAGGTCCCTAAAGTTTTTTTTTTAACTTTTGGTCCCTAATGCCAATTTTCCCCCTAATTGAGTCACGAAACTTTTAAAATTTACATTGGGACTTTAATTTATTCAAAATCACAAAAAGGGGTTCAAGTTTCCTAAATTCTGAATTTTGTCCCCAAATTTTTAAAAATTTCCATTTTGTCCCTACTTTACAAAATGGTAAATTTGACCCCAATAATTCCAAAAATTGACTAATTGGTCCTCCAACATCTTTTCCATGGCCACTTGGCCCTCAATTTTGGGAAATTGCACTTTAGTCCCTCGAATTTTTGAAATCCCCAATTTTCCCCCAAAAAATTTCCCCCTTTCCACCTAGCCGAATTTGATTTCATCAAATTAACCAATCAACTAAGGTTAATTATTAAAATTGAAGGTAGATTTGAGTTCCTACACATCCATACAATTCAATTGCACTTTTAATCGTAAGAATTGACGCTGGGACATGCTCAAATAGAGCTTCGCTGGAAAACTAGACATAAAGAGAGAAAGCTTCGAAAGGTTACCATTAGGGGTGCAGCAGTCCAAGCTTTCGATCTGGATAGATAGCTCCTATCATGAGCTTCCTCCTAAAATCAAGAATAACCTCAATTCATGTCGAATTGATGGAGAATTCGGTTTCTAAAGTTTCATTGGTTCTTTCTCTACTACTGATCGAAAATTACAAAGGGAAGCCAAATTGGCTTAACTTTCCGCTCTAATTCGGTCGTATGAGGGCTGTGGGAGTGTTGGAAGAGCTTGGTTTGGCCTGGGGAGGGCTCAAATCAGCCAATTTCAACTCGATAGAAATATGGCAGCTTTGGTCCGTTGAAGTACCTTCAATGTTCAATCACGTCAGTGCTTCTCCAGCGATCTTCAGAGCAATTGGAGAGTACCGTCAAGTAGCTGACTTCTCCCCAAGTATATAGAACCCAACCACTCCTTCTTTGGCTCAAAAAAACCCCTATGTCGGAGCTCTGGTTCGAGCTTCATTGGAAAACTGAGTAGTTGAGAGAGAGTGACATTTTCAAGTGTATGGAGAAGGGCTCTTTATATAGTGAGTTCGGTGACTCTTCGACCATTCGTTTAGCACCTTAATCACAGTCATTGATAGTCTCAAATGTACTGAATGGAAATGTTTCCTATTCACTGGCACTGTTCAATTTTTCAGAGAGTGAACAATGTCATCTGAAGGAAGAAGACGACACTATTCTGAACCGGGTTCAACACATAAACCGGCTGGTTCAGACCCGATTCTACCGAGTTTTTCAAAATTAAAATTTTCTAAATTAATTTTCTATCCAATGGTGGCCTCAATTCTCCAATTCAATTTTTATAAGCCAGCTAGAGAAATGAATTTAGCATCTGGGTCAATAGTTATTCAAACCTGTCCAAACCGGTCTGGTTTTCTCTCCCAAATTGTTCTAAGGTCCCTTTCCAAGGATTTTATAACTCTTTGGGTCACTTGGGAGTTGTAAATTTCCCAATTACCCATTCTCAAAAGGTCGGGGTTCGTGAACTGGTTCGGTTTTCTCACTCATGTTGACCGGTTCTTTCCTTGTTTTCCTTAACTTCGAAGGGCGGGGTTTAGAACTCTCCCTCTGTTTAGGAGTTTTTACCCCAAAACTTATTCAACACACACTTGAAAGAGCTTCCCTTGATTCCAATTTGTTGTTTATAGACATTCAACCTTCTCGGTTATTTTTATTTATCCCTTATATAGCATACACTTGATATTTTCTTTTTCTTCCCATCACTTTCTCATTCCATGGAGCTTACTTTAGCTAATCATATCGCACTAGAAGGTTTAATGTCATATCCTTAGAATTACATCCTTCATTCCTTAAGTACAATTTCTCCATCCCAAGATTATTTACTTAAGATTTCAGAATTGGGAGTTCCAAAATGCCCAATCATTTATGTATCTAGTTATTTCCTTTCTTGTTGACCTCCTTTAGCTTAGGTTCCATTCAAGCACCACGTATATGCTTACACAGGTGTCGATATTATCACCTTGTCATCCCACATTTATCCTTCCCTCATTTGTTGGTTATTATAATTTTGTTCCCAATTTAATAACTGACCTTATCATACTTAACTAACGAATTCTTCCTTACTTGAGTCATATTTCCTTGGGACTGTTGGGCTTACATGTCCGTCACAGCATGATGTTCTTTTGAACCCATCTTTAACCCTTTTAACATTTTAAACACACTTCCATGATTATTGTTCTCACCTTCCTATTTTTCAGGGATAGTATAATTGTGTCTCTCTTTTTGTCTGGTAGTATTCCTTTACTATCTTTAATGTTATCAAATCGTCCATTTTGCCTTTGACATCATATCTCATATAACCATATTGGTTTTCCTTACTTACTCGTCTTTTCCCACTTTCTTTATTGGGTCTTTCCAATTTCAAGTCTTTGAGTCTCCCAATAACTTACTGACATGCTGAACTCTTCCTTTCTTACGTCATTCCTCATTCCCAATGGTGTCCTTTCCCCTAAGAACTTTTCTTTTTTTCAATCCATTCACGATTCTCTATTCTGAGTTAGTTCCTTTCTTACTCGTACAACATCTTTTGATGGTGTCTTCCTACTTACCCATTACTTGGGTTTAACTTACCCCTTGGACCCTTATTATTATTTTCTTTTGCACTTGATCCTTTCATCTACAAAAACTCGTCTTTGAGGAGCTTATCTTCTTTCCAATTCGGTTGGTTCCCTTATCTCCTAATTGGAACACATATGTTTTTCCAAGGTTTTCTTCCTTGGTAAGTTATATACACCTTTTCTCTCGGAATTCTCTTCTTGTTTTACCATTGCGAATGTCTAACCTTAAATGACATTCTTTAATGCCATCCTCTCCTACCTACCTTTACCCTTGAGACCCTATGGTTACTTCTTGTATGCCTCATCTTCATTATTACTTGCTCCTAGTACTCATCTATTTCTTGGAGGTGGAGTTAATATCCTCCTTTGTTTCACAATCCCTTGATCATCCTGTAGAAAGCTTATTTAACCTTCTCTTAGCTTTTGGGTCATTACTCCGGTCTTAGCCATTGATCTCTTTATGGCCTTCCTCTATTCTTATTTCCCAAAGGTTTTGGCTTTTCCATCTTTTATTTCTTTATTGATATTGTGACCTTCACAATTGTCCGTTCGTTAACGGTCTCACCCGTATTATCCTCTTAGTTTAGTTATTTTAAAATGTTCATCTCTTGAATCTTCTTGTCATTAGTATCCATCCCTTTGCACTATTTAAGGTGTAGTTTTTACTACTCCCCAAATCCTTCTTAGAGCATAGTTTATTCTCCTGGATGATTCGGTTATTATGGGTTATTTCCTTCAACTGTGTTCGTCTAAAATCCCCATTTGGTTTCCCTACTTTCTCGCAAGTAAATCATATTCAACCTCTCTATGCACTTAGTCACTTATACCTTCTACTGAGGGGCTTATTTCAGCTTCAGTTTTGCGATTTTTTCTCGGTTGATTACCCTAACTTGGAACTTTCTCCTTCCACGATCCCACTTCCTATTCTCATCCATCTTCTAGGGTCTTCCGTTCTGGGATTCTTACATTCAATCTCCCTACTGCTCCCTAGAAGTTCTTCTTTTATTCTTTTCTTATACTTATGAATCTTTTTTATGGTTTATTCACTCTGAATTTCTCCCTTCTTGTTCCTTATCCTTGCTTTCAACAAGTCCCCTTATTTTCATGGAGTTCCTAAGAATTTGTAACCTAACTCCTTCCAAGTAGGTATCATTCATGGGGCTTTCTTGCTATCGTATCTTTTTCCTTTTTCATTTCTCCTCATCCTATCTTAATTGTTTTAACATCTTCAATGCTCCCTATAACCTTCTTTCATTCTTCTCTATCAGCTTCCATTCTTTTGGTTTTCCTTGGAATAGTCTATTCCTTTTTGTTTTCCTTACTCTTATCCTTTGAACCTTTCCTTAACTCCTTAGAATCTCACTAATCTCATGCCCTTTGATGCTCACTTCCCCGGTTCCTAACTTCTCCTTCCTTTCCTTAGTTAGGATTTGTCTCCCTTGGTGAACTCTAGGAGTCTCTTCCTTTCCAAATCTTACTGTCCCTTTTTAGGAAAATCTTAAAGTTTGTGGTTAACTAGAAATGACCCATTTTTCCTTCCGTAGGTGATTTTCTACCCTTTACTTTGATCTTTATTAACATATTCTTATTACATGAATTTATCAAGGAGGCTTAGAAATTTCATCAGGAAAATTAGAATTTCATTCATTCAAGAAGTATTTCTTGCCATGGCTTATTACAAAATTTTCTACGCCCTAATCCCTTGGGGTCATAGGACGCGAGTTAGCCTTAGAATGGTTGTGAGATTCTTAATCAGATGGATTTGAGGAACTAATTGGAGTCCATCCATATTCCCTTATGGGATGAACTTCATGTATGGCATCCAGTCCATACTGTATTAATACCTCTGCCTCATACTCATATGTCCACTTCATCCATTGAAAGGGATTGAAGCTGGACTGAGTAAGTGGAGGTACTTAGTAGATCCTCATGAAAGTGGCATATGCATCCTAGTAGTTGTCGTCAGCCTCTTTCTTAGTTGGATTCCTCTCTGGTTGTTGTGGGGCTAGAGGAAGGGTTGGGCTCCTAGGAAGAGGTACAGGTTCCTCTTGTCTTGGAGGAGTGTATGTAATGCCTTCTAGTTCCAGTAAGACTCCCACAAGTTTTTGATAATCTTATACTATATGCTTGGATACTCTTTTCATGCCCTTTAAGAATCGATGAACGACTGCCTCCCTTGGGGTAGGTGTCTTTTTCAGGGTTATGTGTGAAGGATTAGATTTTACAGTGAACTTCCTAGGGATTCTCTAGGACAGATCACTACCCCTCTTGGGCATATTGATGGTCCTGAACCTCAATGCATGCACAAAATAATAATTTTCCACATAAGCCATTTAATTTTTGGTGCCACTGGTCCAACGGCCCCCACTCTCAACTTGACCCGAAGTTGTTTGTCTCGACTCATCTGTCAATCTGTCTTGTCGCACTACCGCTAGTCCATCAAGTATGTCAGTCATGTCTTGGTACCATGGCCAAATCACATCATTCATTAAAGTTTTCATGGCTTAAAATCATATTTTTTACGAGCTTCTGCTCATGCCAACTAGCCTTGGGCCCACCGTACGAGCTTTTGAAAATCGAGCATTTTAGGCCTAAAGTTCCAAAACTGAAGCCTCCGACTTATCTGAGCTATTCGAGCTCCCATCAAGAAGATCTCCAAAAATGTTTAAGTAGTGGCACACAGTCAAGGGAGAGCATTTCTGACAAAAATAACTTTTCACCTATCCATCACACCAACCAGGTGTGAGGACATCTCCGCTCATAACCGATAAGCGGGTTTTTTTCTTCCTTCTAGGAAGTTCATCATACCAACTAGGTATGATCTACTTACAATTGTTAAGTAGTTTTTCCATGCTTTTCTCACATCACTCCAGCCTGGGGTCATGTTAAAATCCCACATATTAGCAGGTTATCATTTTCGAGTTACTCATCACCCCCAACTAGTTATGATGTGAAAATTATCACTCATCCGATAGTGTACTGAATTCCTCTTAAAGCGGTTTCTACTTTTACACGAGCTTAGCCTTGTTGGTGTTCTCGATACTTCATGTTCTTACACGATATAAACATCCTTGTTCATTATCCTTTGGCCTAATAGCCTTAATTAATCACAAATGAATAAAATGACCAAACTTTTAGTTATTTGCATTTTGGTCCCAAAAGTTCTTTTTCATTAACTTTAGGTCCCTAATGCTAATTTTCACCCAAATTGAGTCCCGAAATATCTAAATTTTTCTTTGTGACATTAATTTATTCAAAATCACAAAAGGGGTTCAAGTTTTCAAATTCCCAATTTGGTCCCCAACTTTTCAAAAAAATACCATTTTCCCCCTACATTACAAAAATGGTAAATTTGACACCAATAATTCCAAAAAAATCAACCAATTGGTCCTTCAATATATTTTTCTTGGCCAATTGGCCTTCAATTTTAAGAATTTGCACTTTAGTAACTCAAATTTTTTAAATCCCCAATTTTACCCAAAAATTTCCCCTAATTTCCCCCTTTTCACCTAACCAAATTTGATTTCATCAAATTGACTAATCAATCGAGGTTAATTGTTGAAATTGAAGGTATATTTTAGTTCCTACAGACCCATTCAATTCAATTGCACTTTGAATTGCATGAATTGACATCGGGACAAGCCTAAACAGAGCTTCGCCGAAAAACTGGACGTAGAGAGAAAAAGCTTCGAAAGTTTACCGTCGGGAGTGCGGCGGTCCGAGATTTTGATCTAGGTAGATAGCTCTTGTCCTGATGTTTCTCCTAAAATCAAGAATCACCTCAATTCATGTCAAAGTGAGGAAGAATTCGGTCAATAAAGTTTCACTAGTTCTCTCTCTAGCACCGATCGAAAATTATAAAGGGGAGCCAAATTGGCTTACCTTTTTCCTCTAATTCAGTTGTATGAAGGTCGAGGGAGTGTTTAGAGAACTTGGTTTAGCCTGAGTTGGTCTCAAATCGGCCAATTTCAACTCGACAGAAATAGGGCAGCTTCGGTCCGTTGGAGCTGCTTCATTGTTTGATCATCTCGGCGCTTCTCTGGTTATCCTCGGAGCAATTGGAGACTACCATCGAGTAGCTGACTTCTCCCCATGTCTAAAGAACCTGACCACACCTTCTTTGGCTCAAAAAAACCCCTATGTCGGAGCTCTGGTTCAATCTTAGTCAGAAAACTAAGTAGCTGAGAGAGAGTGAGGTTTTCAGGTGTGTGGATGATGAATGGAGAGGTGCTCTTTATATAGGGAGCTCAGGGACTCTCTAGACGTCCATTTGGCACATTAATAATAGTCATTGATAACCTAGAACATACTGAACGAAAACGTTTCCTCTTCACTAACATTGTTCAATTTTTCGGTGAGTGAATAGTGCTATCATCTGAAGAAAGAAGATGACACAATTCCAAACCGAACTAGACTAGTCCGAACTGGGTTCAATGCTTAAACCGGCTAGTTCAAACCCAATTTGACCGAGTTTTTCAAAATTAAAAATTTCTAAATTCATTCTCTATCCAATGGTGGTCTCAATTCTCTAATTTGAATTTTCTAAGCCACCTAGAAAATTGAATTTAGCATATGGTTCGATAGTGGTTCAAACCGGTCCAAATTGTTTCAAACTGATTCAAATCCAGTTCAACTAAACTAGTTTGGTTTTCTCTCCCAAATTGTCTGAAGGTCCCTTTCTTGCTGGTGTTCATGGTACTTCATGTTTGTGTCACGTGAGCTTATCCTTGCTAGTATTCCTGGTACTTCATGTTCTTACATGATATGAACATCCTTGTTCATTAAGCTTTGGCCTAATAGTCTTCATTAATCACGAACGAATAAATGCCCAACTTTTAATTATTTACATTTTGGTCCCTAAAGATCTTTTTCTTTAACTTTAGGTCCCTAACGCCAATTTTTTCCCAAATTGAGTCCTAAAACTTCTAAAATTCACTTTGGGACCTCAATTTATTCAAAATCACAAAAAAGGGGTTCAAGTTTCCCAAATTTCTAATTTGGTCCCCAACTTTTCAAAAATTACCATTTTTACCCTACTTTACAAAAATGACAAATTTGACCCCAAAAATCGACCAATTGGTCCTTCAGCATCTTTTTTCATGGCCAATTGGCCCTCAATTTTGGAAAATTTCAATTTAGTCCCTCAATTTTATGAAATTTCCAAAATTTTCCCCCAATTTCCCCCTTTCAAACAGGCCTAAATTGATTTCATCAAATTGACCATTCAATCGAGTTTAATTGTTGAAATGGAAGGTAAAATTGAGTTCCTACACTTTCACATAATTCAATGGAACTTTGAATCATGTCATTTGGATCTGAATTGAGCTCAAACGGAGCTTCATCGAAAAACGGGACTTAAAGAGAGAGCTTTGGAACCTTACCGTCGGGGTACGGTAGTCCGAGCTTTCAATATGGGTAGATAGCTCTCGTCCTGAGGTTTTTCCTAGAATCAAAAATCGCATCAACTCATGTCAAATTGAGGAAAAATTTGGTTAGTGAAGTTTCACCAGTTCTCTCTCTAACATTGATCGGAGCCAAATTGGCTGACCTTTCCGCTCTAATTCAATCGTATGAGGGTTGTGGAAGTATTGAGAGAGCTTGGTTTAGCCTAAGAAGGGTTAAAATTGGCCATTTTTATCTCAGTAGAAATAGGGCAGCTTCAGTCCGTCGGAGCTGCTTCACTGTTTGATCACGTCAAGGCTTCTCCGGCGATCCTCGGTGCAAATAGAGACTACCATCGAGTAGCTGACTTCTCCCCGTATCTAAGGAACCCGACCTCGCCTTCTTTGGCTCAAAAAACCCCAATTTTGGACTGCCCGAGGAGGACCAAAACTTCCACCTTCGGAAAAGTGGTCGATGACGACGGAATCGAGTGAGCCAGATGCCGAAACCACCACCAGCCAATAGCCTTGTCAGTTGTCGAGCTCCCCATAAACAGAGCACCCTCCCACTCAACCTCTCCACTGCTCAAGTGCCCTTTGAAAATAGACAACCCCTTTTGTGATGAAGTGTCGACCAGAGCTTAGGCAACGGGCCTTTTCACAACCAAGGGAGCTCCGATTGGTGGCATCAAAATCGGGGAGAATTCCTCTAGCTCATCGAACCCTCAACTAGACCTAAGGACTCCCTAGGGAGTGTCAAAGTAATTGCACAGTAAAGCTGCTTCAATAGCTCAAAGTAGAGAAACTCTGACCAGTTGAAATCGGGACTTTCCTGACCTCTTGTGGCTGAATTCGATCCTCCTCAACTTCCTAAAGGTGCTTTGCGACCTCTTTCCATTTCCAGGTAAGCCACTTGACCATCAATTCACATGAGTCCGACATTTCTCAAGAGAGAAAGTGGTCGAAACTTTCTGACCAAAATTTCCTAGCCTAGGACATCAATTCGGGAGGACTTCAATTCCTCGAGTATCCTCCCGACGAAGGCTAACTTCCTAAACTCAAAGCTCGAACAACCATCCCTCCATTAGCAACAACGAGAAGCTTTCTCTCTCTATAGTCTTTTTCCAAAGAAGCTTTGACGGAGCTCGAAACTAAACTGAATTCAAAAATTCGAAGTGTTGGATGATTGTGGGGAGCTGGAAGAAGTGGATAGAGGTACCAGAGGAAGAAATTGAGAAAGTTTAGGGGGTCGATTGGGTGAGGTTAGAATCAATGATTCAAAAGCTTCATTTGGGAAGAAATTGGGGGAGTTTGGGAGCTTTTGGAAATTAGAGAACCTAATTGCAAATTTCAAAAAGTCTAAGGTCTAATGAGTAATTTCAAAGAAATTAGGGGCCAATTAACTATTTTGGAAGAATTTAGGGGCAATCGGTAATTTTTAGAATTTTGGGAGCAATTTGGAAATTTTTCAAAATATGAGGGCTCTTGTGCAAACCCTCCAAAATCTAAGGACCAATTGGCAAAAATGAGAAATTCGGGCCAATTAGCAGTTTTAATGGACTATGAGGACCAAATTGCTGATTTTTGTGAAATAGGGGTATTTGGGTAATTTTGGAAAATTTTGGGGCAATTTAGTAATTTTTGATGAATTGGGACAAATTATGAAGTTTTAGAGAAATTAAGGTTTAATTTCAATTGCGAGGAATTGGAAACTCGAATCGGGTGAAACAAGCCCCACAAGGACATGCGTTAGAGAACACGCCTCGGATCGGATCCTAGTTGGGCGAATATGTCATGACTACCGGGTGAGTGGGAATTTCTAACATCGGCCCTAGTTGGGTCGATGGCCATGCCCTTAAGATTTAAAAACCATTTTTCCTAAAATTGTTCTCCCCTAACTGGGTGGCTCTGCTTAAATGTTTTGGGAGACAATTTCGGTGTTGGGCTAGATCATACAAGTGGGCCCAAGGCCGATGGGAATTTTCAAATAACGAGTCCCTCAAGACTTTCCAAAATGGGCAATTGTGTGTTTTACCCACCCAGCCAAGAGCAGGTCGTTGGGCTTGTTGGGCCAAGTAGCTACTTAGTCGAAACCGGGTAGTTGAACCCGTTGGGATTGTGTGCATGGGCCGAAGTTAAGCCAATGGACCATTGGGGCTGGTGGACCATAGATGATGGCTATATTAAAGCCCTGAGTGGAGGCTCGAACCCTCAAGATATGTCCCACAACCAAAATCTGGATCATATTATAGGAACATACATTGGTAGCCTTTACCTTCCTCGGGCCATCGATATAGGATTATCAGGATGGTCCAAGGAAGGCTGGCGGGTTGATCACCAAACTCCGACCAGACCAGGTCGGGGTGTGACAGTAGTGATGAATCCAAGGGTTGTTGGATGACCCAGGGAGCAAAAGGGCGGTCCATCGTCCGGTATGTCAAGAAGCTCTAGGAGCTTCCTGCACACTGAGTCCGGTATGTCGAGAAGCAGACATGGAGTATGGTGAGGGTTTGAGGGTCAAATGAATGGTGTCCACTTAAACTCGGGGTAGAGGTCGCGGGTCTCTATTAGGGTGGACGGTAAAAGTACTCCGGTCCACAAGTGGATCAGTCAAGTACTAGTTTGCAATAGTGTGATCCCTTTTTATGATAAAAATGGTGATTGATGTGTGCATACTATGCGATTTTTTGGATAATGAAATTAATTATCGAATCAAAACCATTGATCGTTGTGGAAAATTTTTCCTCACTAAGTGTATACTCATTCCCCTCCTTTCCACCATTTTAGGAACACGGAAGAGGAGTTTGTCAGAAGAGATTAAAGTCCCAAGTGAAGGCTCAAACCCTCAAGGTCTGCCCCACAGCACAAAACATTTCGATTATGTTATGGGAACGTACGTTGATATGCCTTTACCTTACTCGAACCATCAAGATAGGATTGCTAGGATGGTTCGGGGAAGGGTAGTGGGTTAATCACTGAACTCCAACCCAACTAGGTCGGGGTGTGACATAACCAATTTCAGGTAATAGATATGTCTAGGATGAATCGTTATGCTTTTATATTTGCCCGATACGCTTCCTTCCAAATTTTTGCTTGTATTCCTAAATGATTTTGTGTTTTAATAGAGTTAATTTTGCATTATAAACTTTATCATGGTCAAGTTTATGACGATGAACATACTAACTATTATAAAATTTGTAGTATTGTCAAATTGTTTGCAGGTACAATTGGAAAAAATTAACTACTGGTGTAACAATTTTTATAGATAATTTTAAATTTATTTTATTTTCACTATTGCGATGTTACACAAATTTGTCAATTTACATGTTATTGATTTGTTTCAAAAAAACAAAACCAAATGTCAAAAAAATAGTGTCCATGCCAATTTGCTATAGGAAATCTCAAACAAAAGAGTAGAATTCATGAGAGAAAGAGGAAGGCTTCCACGAATGAATAAGGTAGAAAATGGAGAACCACATAGTGTAACAATATTAATATTAGAAAGTGAAAAGGATAAAAAAAATTATATCAAAATGGTTAAGTATATCATCTACTCGACAATTATACCTTTTAAAAATTTTATTAATAAAAATAAATTAAATCTTATTTTCAAGATGTAAATATTATAAATTTTCTCCTATTAGAATATTTATCATAAAAACTTTTACAAACAAAAAGAGAGGTGTTATTTTCTCTCTCACCATCAAATTCATCTGGAATATTTATTTTCCTCCCTTACATATCCCCAAACATTTTAACCATATTTATTTTATATATGGAGGTCTAATGGTGTATAATCTACAAATAAGGTTGTACTTCTTTACTAATAATAATTAAAATATATCCTAAATCTATTTTAACTACAGTGTAACTCTATTTTGTATGACATAAATATCAGTAAGATATTCATTAATAGTAGCTATTTTGTATCAATATTTTATTTGAATTGTAAAGAGTGGACTAATAGACCGGTGAGTAAATTTGTCTCTTAATTTAATTATAATAATTTAGTCATTTTAGAAATTTTGTTCCAATTTAATCCTTTAAGCTATAAATTTCTAATTTATTTTTGTATAAAATTACAAAAAAAAAGGGACAATTTGTTAGTAATCTTCCAAATTAAGTGACTAAATTATTAGGGGTTGAAATGGAGGGGCACAGTTGTTAGTATTTCACAAGTTAATGGATCAATCAAAATTTGAATTACATACATGTCAAATGATAAACAAAACAAAAATTTAGTGCTAGCTCCATCAACCAAAACTATCTGTGCCAAAGTTGATATCGCTATAGGTAATTTATATTAAAAAACATATGATTAAAATAACTTATTTTCATTCCATTTCACTCTATTTTTAAAACTATTCTAATTCCCATTTTCTTTAGCATGAAAAGGAATCCAGTAGAAAGATTTCATGAATAATAGCTAACATATCAAATGAAATGAACAGATGCATCATTCCCTCAATCGAGTACATGTGAAGGTTTAGTATAATGCAAGAAAGCACGGTCCACGAAGGTATGTATCAAAGAGTCACTTCTAGCATATATAAGAAGCAATATGATAGAATTAATATAAATCAAAACCTTTGAACTAACTAAATTATATCAAAGTTAGTTTTAATCTATTATATCACCACAAGTACTACTAGAGGGAAAATACAAGAGTCGGATATATATATCCGACATTAAATTAAATTTTAATTGAGTTGATTAAAGGAAATTAAATGAGAAAATATATATAAAATAACTAAATTTATTAAAATGAAATTAAAAATAAAAAAGGCAATACTAAATAGTATTTATTCAAATATAAACGAGGGAAATAATGAAAATATAAACAATAATATTTATACTATATTAATCAATAGAGAGTAGAGAATACACTACACTAAATAATGCTTACATGATTTGTTTGGATTAATTGCATTATAATGATTCAGTGGGTTAGTGGTTTGTAATTGTAAAAAAATTAATCTTTTGGTAACATAAAACAAGGAGTAATTTTGAAAGATTTTGAGTGATTGACAATTATATACAAACTATTTCATTTACACTAACAATTAGTAATACCACATTTTGAAGTATTTGGAAATATTATTTTATTTATTACTTAAATTGCTTTAATATCATTATTTATTATTTATTTATTTTATTATAATTATTATATATAATATATTAGTTTAGTATATAGTATCTTTAATATAATTTAATTATATATTAACTAATAAATTATTTAATTTAATTAAAATAATATATTTGTATTTTTAATCCTTTTTATTAATAATTTTTAAACTTTCTTTATTTCCGTACAAATAATATATTATTAAAAAATTTTAACATATACAAATAAATCACTTAAATTACACCTAACTAAAACTCCAAATCATTAAAAAAAATCCTGAGTACAAATGTATATTAAGGCAGTCAAATCTCAAAATCTAATAATTTATTCATATTTCTTCTATTTGACCAACACGACATTTGCACAATTTCTTAACAAAAATTTGACCAACTCTTAATCGTAATTAATGTGGTCAGATAGTACCCTATTATCATCACATGTGATATTGTGTACTGTTAAAATAATATTCGAAATCTTTTAAAAGAGAGTATCAGAATCCGGCTATTGCATCACAAACCAATTGGATGCCCCATGTGACCTTCCAGGTGTCCCCTTCCTTACCAGGAATGGGAGGGAAAGTTTCCGTTGGAGCTGGGTATTGTCGGGTGGTCAGTCGGAAGCTAAAGGGCGTGTAATTTTAAGGGATTATTTTATTCAACCGAGATTCTCAACTTTTTGGTCGATTACTTGTCAAAGTCAAATTTGAATGTACCATTTTATTGTTAAGGATACTAACTCATGTGTTAATATACCTTAACTTTTTTAATTAAAAATTTAAATGAAAGGATACGAGTGCTGAAAAAAAAATAAATATGTGGATTAAATTATTAAATTTGAAAATTTGACGACCTCAGTTTTTGAGAGCGAGAAATACAAGAACGAAAATGTTACTCGTAACGTTATTTAATGAGCCAAACTTGAGTGGTAAATTTGCTTCAATCTCTTCTTCTATTACATCATCTATCTTCCGCCTTTTAGGAGGCTCCTCTTTAACCCCGGGATATGGATGTTCATGAAGTAATTCTTCCAGTTTATGTTCTTCAAGTCCAGAGGGAAGATCTCAAGCTCATCCGGAGACATCTCAGCCATCAACTTTTGCGTATTCCCATTGTGAAACCTGCTTGCAATTCACGCACAATACTCATTATCCCAAGATCTGTTAATTTCTTAAACCAATTAGGAGATGGAAGCCTATTCATTACCATCCTTTATAGAAGGCATAGGGCTCATAAAGTTTTGCCATGTGTACGAGATTCTCCACTGTCCTCTTGCATATGACTTGAAGCTTGCCTAGTGTTCTAGGATTTGTTGAGGCGGCTTCTTCTCCCCTTAGTCCCATCTTCTGTGAGACCTCATATTGTATGTAGGCCGAGAATTCATCGAGGGAGCTGAAGAACTTCATCTTCTTGATCACGACAGCCTCGTCTCTCGAGTCCTTAAGCGGAAAAGACTCAAAGTGGTCGCACGAGAATTGAAACATCTCACCGACCTTGAGTGGATTGATCACTGAAGACGCGATTTGGTACACATTGAGGGCTAAATCGCGTTGGCGCCCATGCTTTGCCATGGCGGACACCATAGTGTTAACCACCATATCTAGGGGAACCTGAATAAGAGCTTATAATGAGAATGAGGAGACTATTGGCCAACTGGCATAATTATTTGACAAATTAATATATATATATATATAATATTCAATCAAGTAATGTTTTTGTAGTTAATTCAAATTCAATTCATTAATGTAAAATATCCATCTAAGCCTTATTTTAGGAGAAGATATATGGCAGTTATTTTAATCATCTCATATTGGTTTATACGTACACATCAATTACAAAGTTTGTAATCACTAATGGTTTTTGTCCAAATAAGTAGAATATTGACAAGAACCTTACAATGTCTACGGGTCCTTGTGGATCAGCGAAATAGCCTGGAAGTAGACCTTTCCCATAGGATAAGAGCACGGGATCCACCATCCTGATTATTTTGTCCAAACAAAAGAAATATCATTTCTGGTAAGAAAACAAAAGACCGCTATTTATTGTTTAAGGTTTGGTTATGTTACAATGTTAAGTGCATGGCATATGACATCGTCAAACCGCACCATAATTTCACAATAGAAAAGAATGGTTGAATATAATATAATATAATTAGTTACCTATTTCCTTGAATCCAACCAGGTAAAGGCTCTCTGTAAGTGCTCTCAATAATGCTCGGGCGGATGATGGTGATGGGGATGTGCCCTTTGTAGCTAGCTATCATCATCTCCCCCATTGCCTTAGTGAACACGTACGTGTCTTGCCACCCGAACATTCTCGCCCTGATTAGCAATCCGGTACCAGAGATTCAACAAATGAACGAGAGCTATAGAGATTACTGAAAATTAACCGGTTCAAACAACAACTTGGACATATGTCGAACCCTTTGTGTACCAATACAAAATAGTTTTTGTATTTTTGTGTTCAACAATTTTAATCTTTTTTTATTTTATTTGTTCAAATTATTTGTGTAATTGTAGTAATAATTATATACTCGGAACTCATTTAACTTTTTATATTTATAGAAATGTTCTTTTTCATCTTTTCAGTCATCTCTCTTATATCCTTTCCTGTTTCCTTTACAAATATCTCACATACCACCCAGTAAGTTCATGGACATGGATAAGGAATGTTCAGAAATCACACTCAAAATTTGGATTTCAATTCCAACATATTCCAAGTTTCATTATTTCTTTATTATATTTATCGATTATTTTTATTTCAATAATGCATGAGTTTTGAGTGTTTCAAATTTCTAGGCATATATATTTCAAATATATACTATACGGACATTGGTACTTATATTTATAGAGAAATATTATTCTATTTCCTATGCTTGTTATATTTTCCTTCCACTATTCATAATGTGTTCATCCATCCTTAGGTGACTCAAGGTTGCTATTTTGATAATATTATAGAAATATATTACCTGTCGAGACCTAGCATTCTCATCTTGCGATCGGCCTCATCTTTCGTGAGATCTTTCACCATCTGTGATGCCAACTTGATCTCAGCATGAACGTCCAGTTGGGGCAGTGAAAGATACTGCTTATCATCGGTCCCAGAGGCAATAGTGGCCTTCTCTTCAGCTATGCTTTGTCCCATGTAGAATGGCTTCTCCTTCACAACTCCTTGCCTCTCTCCATTCACATATGCTGCAAAGGCATGTCATGTACAAAAGATTACGATTGGATAATTTCAATATTAATTGCATTCTCTCTATTTAGAATATATGTAGATTATGGACGTATACCAGTTGAGACATGCAAGAAATTTTGCAACTTCTTGCACCTCATGGCAAAGCTTAGGAGCCGAAAAGGTCCTTGTGTGTTTATGTTGAGAGCTACGTCGTACCTGCATATTCATAGAGATTTTAATCATTTCAACAAGAGAAATAAATGTTTAAAAAACTGATTGATCATTAAGTTTTCCAAGTTCTAAGGATATTTGCAGTTCACTAACCTCTCATCAAAATTCGTATTTGCAGCTGAGTTCACGATTACATCAACTTCTTCGAACATCCGGGCGGCTAGTTCATTGTCGGATATCCCTAGGTTTGGCTCGCACATGTTTCCCACAACAGGAACAAGCTTGCTCATCATAAAAGCTGTGTAGTTATCACCATGCAGTTCCTCCAGCCGCTTAAAGAGTCCACACTGAACAATCTGCGCGAGGAAATCTTCAATCTCCATATAGAAATATAAAATTTTCCCTTCGAATGTCTAATACTCCGTTGATATAACTCTCGAGTTTTATTATTTTAAAATGTACTATTTAATGTTAAATTATTGGTTTGTTCTATTATTATATACAATGCCAAGCCCTCGTTAAATATTCTAATAAGGTTTGTTGATGGGTCAAATATTTGTAATGTCATCAAGAAAACGTCATGTCATGGTGACATGACGTGAAATGGCTAACTTAACCAAGTGTTAGGCATTCAATATAGTATTTTGAAATATTATCCAATCTTCCATCATTTAACACTTGTTATATTTTTTATTATATCATATCATATATGAACTTAAATTTGTATATAATTTGTATGTATACCTCAGACTTGATTCTATTAAGAGCATCCTCTTTGTCCTTCGCCTTCACTAGGAGGAATATTTTTCCTGTATTTGGGGCCTCCCTTAAAATCTTCTCCACTAAAGCTGTTAAAATAAAATTGTAAAAAAAAATAGTATGAATATGTAAGAAATTATACATATCTTTATCTAAAATGTTAAGGTGATACAGAGTGGTACAAAATTTACTTGTAAAGTTATGATTTACTCATCCTATGTATTTTTGGTAAAAGCATTCGGCGGAAATTAACCTGTATATTTTTACCTTTGGCAAGTAAGCCGGTTGCGCCTGTGATAAAGTAGCTCTTGCCCTCAAGAAATTTTAATATCCCGACACCTTCAGTCGTGTCATTGGCTGCATCAGGTGCAACAATAGCGGGCGTCATGACAGAAGAAGCCGAAGCTGAGGGAACGAATGTGCCATCTCCTCTGTGACTATCATGATCAAGAAATGTACTCGTGACTGCCATGTTGCCGGCACAAGCAGACAACCCTCTGGTGGAAGTAGAGTTATAATTAGAGGCAAACTTGACTACAACATGGTTTCGGAGGGAACCGCAGATATCAAGTCGGGCCGAGGAGAGCTGGCACTTGATATTGTTGGAAGCTGTTGGAGGTAGAGAACAAGATAGTTTGAGGTAAGGCCTCGAGGGAACGAGGGATAGCACAATGCTCTGGGAGATAGATGACATGGTGATCACTCTCCTGTAGTTAAGTAATCGTGGATTGAGGTTTGAAGTGGTGGTAAGGGGAAGCTGATCCTTATATAGCACTCGAGAAATGTAAGATGCATTGTACAACTGATTTTTGTTTAGACGTAGTACTGGTTGAATATATATTTATATTCGTATAAAAGAAAATCAATTTGCGCACGTGAGAAAAAAATTACTTAAAAGTGGAAAATGATTGAATATACCACGTAGCGAAAGGTTGAACGTGAAATATATGCTTAACCCGAAAGTAAAGTAACTCAATAACTCATCAATTTTGACAAATGGGACAAACAAGGGTTAGGTGGGACCGATATTAAAACTGGCTAATTGCCTTGAGAGAGAAAAATAGGTCATTTGCTTGATGACGTCAACAAGAATATTACAATTATGTATAATAGGGTATGTCATTCTGAGTGATTTAATATATGTAATATTATGTGAACTTCACTCAAAATCAAGTAAAAATAGGGGAATGGATATTTACAAAAACATCACACCAAAATCCTATAAAAATATTGGTAATAATTTTGATTACCTTGACCTAACAAAGTAAAAAATTGATACGTTCATTAAAAAATTAATAAATATATTTTAAAATATATTTTTGAATCCAAAGGTGTCTAAGCATGTCAATTAACCCGTTTAGATTTATACATGAAACTTATAGACGAGTTGGAGAGAGCATACTCGAATCAAAAGAAGCTTGCGTCCATATTAAGTTTACTAATCAAAGGTAAGGTTGGGTCATGTCTAAACAAGACCCAATACACGAATTGGATCGTTGGGTC
Source organism: Trapa bicornis (assembly GCA_030064425.1). Classification (NCBI taxonomy): domain Eukaryota; kingdom Viridiplantae; phylum Streptophyta; class Magnoliopsida; order Myrtales; family Lythraceae; genus Trapa; species Trapa bicornis. The sequence goes on along the minus strand of CM057753.1, from coordinate 13,298,410 downwards.
TAAACAAGATACAATACACGAGTTGGATTGTTTTTTCGGCGAAACTCGAACCAAATCTCTAATATAGGGTCAATTTTGAGCTAAAGAATGCAAAGTCGGGTTCATTAGAATCGGGGAGAAGTCAGCTACACGGTGGTAGCATCTATTCGTCCCAAGAGTCATCGGAGAAGTGCCGGCGTGATCAAACAGTGAAGCAGCTCCGACCGAGTTGAAATCGGCCAATTCGAGCCCTCCTTAGGCCAAACCAAGCTCTCCCGACACCATCTCAGCCCTTCCACGGCAGAATTAGGACCGAAAGGTAAGCCAATTCAACTCCCTTTACAATTTCAGATCGTTGTTAGAGAGAGAGTCGGTCGAATTTCGATGAAAAAAATCTAATCCAATTCGACATTAATTAATGTCATTCTTGATCCTAGGAAGAATCTCTAGTGGAGAGCTACTTGCCTAGATAGAGAGCTCCGACCGCCGTGCTCTCACCGGTGAGAAATCGAAAGTTTCTCTCTATACAGTCTGTTTTCTAGCGAAGCTCCGTTTGAACTCGTTCCGGCGTTAAAATCTACTATTCAAAGTTCCTTAAAATTGTATGAACATGTAAAAACTCAATTCCAACTCAAATTTCAACAATTAGAGGTGTTTGATTGGTCAATTTGATGAAATCAAATTCGATAGTATTGAAAAGTTGAAATTAAGAGAAAATTTGGAAAAAATTGGGGATTTTCAAAAATTCGAAGGACCAAAATATAATTTTCTAAAATTGAGGGTCAATTGGTCATAATAAGAATATTAAAGGGCTAATTGAGAAATTTTGGAATTTTTGGGGCAAAATTTACCAGTTTTCTAAAAAAGGGGCAAAATGGTAATTTTGGAAAAATTGAAGGACGAAATTGGAAATTTGGGAAATTAAAACCCCTTTTGTGTGAAATCAAATGATTTGAGGTCCTAAGATAAATTTTAAAAGTTTCGGGACTCGAATTTAGGAAAAACCCGACAATAGGGACTTAATGTTAAAGAAAAATAACTTTAATAACCTAATTGCAAATATATGTAAATGTGGGTTTTCTCATTAATTTGGAACGAATGAGGGCTATTAGACTAAAGAATAATAAACAATTATGTTCATTTCGTGTAGGAGAACGAGACATTGGGAACGCCAATCGAGGTCCAGCTTGCTAAGGACGGAATCCGACTAGGTGGAATTTCACTGCACTATCGGGTGAGTGGGATTATGTATCATACTCGGTTGGGGATGATAAGTATCTCGGTATAAAAACCCACTGCTTAGTGGCATTTTTAATCATCACTACTTAGAGAAAGTGATGTGAAAGTTATGCGGAAAAAACTACTTACGGGTTGTAAGTAGATCATACCCGATTAGTATGATGAGACTTCCTCGAAGGAAGTTGAAAACCTGTTCATCGGTTATGAATGGAGATGTCCTTATATCGGTCGGTATAATGGACAGTAAAAATGTATTTTTGTCGGAAGTGTTCTCCTCTGACTGTGTGCCAATGCTTAAACTATTTGAAACCCTTCTTGATAGGAGCTCAAATAGCTCTTATAGGCCGGGGGCCTCGGTTTTGGAACTTGAGGGCTAAAATGTCAGTTTTTGAAAAACTCGAACAGTGGGCCATAGGCCAATGAACATGATATATATATATATATATATATATATGCCATTAAAACTTAATAAGTGATTGTTTGGTCATGGTACTAAGACAGGCCTGACATACTCAGTCAACTAGTAGCAGTGCTACATGACAGGTCTCCGGACTAGTCGAGACAAACAACTACATGTTGACTTAAAGGTCGGGACCGTTGGGATAAATGACACCACATATTATATGAAAAATTTGAGAAAACTTTGCTTGTGCATGCACCATGAGTACGGGATCGTCAAGACGCCCATGAGGGGTAGTGATGTGTCCTAAGGGCCCTGGACGACCTGGTGAGTATAAGGGTAGATCGTCGTTCCAGGTGTCTGTGCGAAATTTGGAGTAGCACCAAGCGCATGAGACCGAGGTGGGGATGGGATGAGGTCTCTGTCCTCATACGGACATGAAAAAGTGATTTTGGGATTGTGGGTTAGATGTCGCGTACATCCACTCATTCCTAGGGTAGAAGTGGTCGTACTTCTATACGGGTGGTAGGAAAAGTCGCTCCGAAGCCACTAGCTGGTTTAGTAGTGATACTGACTTGTGAATGTGTGAAACCTTCATGATGAAGGATGTGTGTTGGGTGATGACACATCGGTAACTAAGAAATAATGGAAAAACCCAAATTTTTAAATGAAGGAAATTAAAAAAAAAGAGTCTGGCACACTCCATATAAATATTTTCTTGAAAGTCAAAAGATTTGAATCCCAATCACTAAGTAGTTGTACTCACCCCCTCCCTTATACCCCTTTCAGGAAGTCCCGGAAAGCCGAACCTTAAAAGACTTGCGCAATTAAACTCTTGCAAGACAAGTATGATTAATTTAAATTACTATACAGTTTCGATTTATGATATTCTTGGAAAAAAGGTACAGGTCTAAAGAATGTCTTACTCTTTACGATTTATAATATTAGGGGAAACCCTTTAGTAAATCGGGAGAGTGGCGGGTTGATTACGGGGATCTGACCAAACTGGGTCGGGGCGTGACATCTTCAACTATCTCCAATGAGAATTTCCAACAACTCCTCTAAACCATTGTTTTGGCCAATTTTTTTTAAAAATAAATTCGGTCATGTTTGGTCATGGTAGGGCCCTTAATTCTCTCACGAGCTATTAGGAGTACAAATAATGCATTTGAGAGTGATTTGTGAAAATAGAAATTTGTTTGGTTGATTTTTAAAGTTCGAGTACTAAAGTGCAAAATTTAAAAAGTTTGAGGCCAATTTGAAAAAATAGACAAACTTGTGGAAATAGTTCACTAGTGTAGCCTAAGCAGCTATGAGATGATTTTGTGACAAATGAAGATGTTTAAAGTTATTTTCAAAAGATTGGGAGAAAATCGTAATTTTTGGTAAAATAGGGACAAAATGATCATTTATGTCCAATGGAAGATAAAATAATTAATTTTGAACCATGGAGGGTAAAATAGCAATTTTAAAAAAGTAAAGTGGCAAAACTGAGTATTTTTTTCAAGTAAAGGGCAAAATTGTAATTTTTCCAATTTATAGACCAAAATATAAAATTTGAAAAAGTTAAGAATGCAAGTGGGAAACTTTGAAAATTTTTGGCATTTTGGAAATATATGACCAATATAAGTATAAACTTGACATGTGGAATGAAATGATAGAAGAGTGTTAGTTAAATAAGGCTCATTGACATGCAAGTCAAATGAATCATGCTCGAAGAGAAAAATTATAATTTTAGAAAATTATGGGATAATATATGAGTTACAAGTAAAAGTCAAAACTAACCCAAATATATGATATGATTGTATTGAGAGACTCGACAACTATTATACGGGAATCACGCGATCCAAGACAAGAGAAAATCTGTCGGGACAAACAAGTCTAGAGTATAATATTGAGTTTGAATATTGACAACGAGTCCGATTGTACTGACCACTACACTTTACATTTTTCCATAAAATCCATAAATATGCACATTTTATATTTTGGAAAGTATTATGAAAAATGAAAGATAACTACATGGATATGGATGTGTAATAACATAAGTAGATGACATATGTTATTTTTATATTGAAAAAGAAGGTTGAGAAACTGTAAATAAAAGGTTAGTCACATGATATAACTATTTGAAATGAGGGCATGATATCCCTAAATGACATAAGTGAGGGAGTCGGTCCTAATAAGTACCTAACTTCGAGAAATGTTTATTTAAACAGGATTGATATTTATATGTGTGCTTGGTATATATAATGATATGTTATGATATACATTAATACTTATAAGTACGGATGGTGTGCACATATAATAAAGTTATATCATTATCAATAAATTTGAATACTTGAATCATCAACCGAATTTTTTGGAGGTTGTCGACTATTATGTTGAGACTTTTCATTACTTGCATGGACATGATGTTCATTACTAAGCCACCATCAATTAGTATTTGGTTTAGACGATGATCATCAATGTATCCCCACGAAAAGTGAATGATTATGTACTTACGTACCTAGTGCTAGGTTCTCGTCAGTAAATATTATAGACTCGAAACATTCTACTGGAGTCATGTCTCCTTGTGTCCCATCCTCACACTTCTGACATTCATCTTTATAACTAGTGATTTGATTGCATGACGAGGTGAATATCAGAGCACTTTGCAATTTTTTTGGGAGTAAGTCCCATAGAGTAATGGGGACCTTAGGATTTTGTTGAATGATTTCTCTACCATTGTTAACTTCTTTAGATAGCAACTTCGACACGAACCTTTCTCTCTCTTCAATTTCTTTTGAGTGTGTCCTTAGACATTTTGGAACTTAATAATAGATTGCTCATCGAATATTTATTTTCTTAGGGAAGTTGTGAAAGTTTTGATTTTGATGTCCCTCTAGTTTGATCAATACGTTCATTTTCACCTTGTTATGCCTTGCGACTAGTGTCCAATCTTTCTCTTCATTATACTTATATTCAATAAACATGTTGGAGCTTGAACAAGCATCTAATTGTGATGATATTTCGATGTCATGAATCTTGATAAGTAATGGGTATGAATAGGGGGTGCCAATTACCACATGTGCTTGACTCCAAAAGTTGATTGTACTCAGAGTAACGACCTCACTTGCTCCCTTGACAGTCATCACATTATTTGTTGTAGTATCATCTTTAAAGATAATCTTCCCTTGGTGTGCTAGTGTTATTTCTTTTCTTTGATGATGAAGCATTTCTCCAAGGGATGATTGATCAAATGGTGGTACTTACAATAATTTGGATGATCAATTCCTCCAGCCAAACTTGGACGTTTCATCGGTGGCAGTTTAATGAGTTTTAACTCGGTTAGGTGCTCGAGCATCCCAGGAATGTTAGTGTCATGCCCCAACCTAGTTTGGTCGAATCCCCGTGAGCAACCCACCACTCACCCGGTTTATTAAGGGTTTTTCCGTTCTTTAAACAGTGAGAAGTAAAGCATCTTTTATACCTATACCTTTCTTGAAATAACATTAATTAAAACTAAATAAATTAAACTTACATACATGTCTTGTAGGTTTAGCTAGCAAAATGTCTTTAGGTAGGTTTTTCCCTCGGTTACCTGAAAAGGGGTAAAAGGAGGGGGTGAGTTCGACAACTCAGGGTGTTTGAAATAAGGGTTTTTATAAAATAGTTTGAATTGGAGTGTGACAGACTCCATATTTTCTTTAAAATCATTCTTTCCTTGAATTCCCAATTATTCAAAAAAACCAATTTCCTCATAATTGGTGTGTTTAACAATCAACACACACCCTTCATCATGAAGGGATCACACATTTGCAGGGCAGCCCATCCACTGCACCCACTTGTGGTGTCGGAGTGACTTTACCGGCCACCCAGATAGAAGCTCATCCATTTCTACCCTAGGAATGAGTGGATGCTCGTGACATCCGACCCTCAAACCCAAAAAGAAACTTCGTGTCCGTATGAGGACAAAGACTTTATCCCGACCTCACCCCGGTCTCATGCGCATAAAGCTACGTTGAGCTTCCCTGACTACTGGCACGACAATCTGCCCTTATCTCCACCATGTCGTCCAGTAGCCCTTAGGACGCATCACTACCCCTCTTGGACATCTTAATGGTCCCGAACCTCAATGCATGCACAAACAAATTTTTTCATATAAGCCACTAATCTTTGGTGTCACTGGTCCAATGACCCCGACCCTCAACTCGACGTTTAGCTATTTTTCTAGACCGGTCCGTCGACCTGGTCTTGTTGCACTGCCGCCAGTCCATCGAGTATGTCGGTCCTGTCTTAGTACCATGGCCAAATCACATCATTTATTAAAATTTTCATGGCTTATCATCTTGTTTGTTTACAAGCTCCTGCTCATGCCAACTAGCCTTGGGCCCATTGTTCAAGATTTTCAAAATTGGGCATTCTAACCCCCAAGTTCCAAAACCGAGGCCTCTAGCCTAATTAAGCCATTTGAGCTCTCGTTAAGAATGTCTCCCAAAACCGAGGCCTCTGGCCTAACTGTTATAAGCAGTGGCACACAATTAGGGGAGAACACTTCTGACAAAATATGTTTTCACTCATCGATCACACCAACCGGGTGTGATAACATCTCCGCTTACAATCGATAAACGGGTTTTCCACTTCCTTCTAGGAAGTTCATCATACCAATCGAGTATGATCTACTTACAACCATTAGGTAGTTTTTCTGCATCGTTTCCACATCACTCAAACTAGGTGTGATGTTAAAATTTCACATGGTAGTGGTTTTTCATTCTGAGATACTCATCATCCTAACCGGGTATGATATGAAAATTCCCACTCACCCGATAAGTGCAATGTATTCCTCTTAATCGGCTTTTTGCCTCCACGCGAGCTTATCCTTGTTGGCATTCCGATCCTTTATGTTCCTACACAATTTGGACATTCTTATTTATTAACATTGGGCATAATAGCCTTCATTCCTCACGTATGAACAAAATGCCCCAAAATTTTCAATTATTTACATTTAGGTCCCTAAAGTTCTTTTTCCTTAACTTTAGGTCCCTAATGCATACTTTTCCCCAAATTGAGTCCCAAAACTTCTAAAATTCACTTTGGGTCCTCAATTTATTCAAAATCACTTAAGAGGTTCATGTTTCCCAAATTTCCAATTTGGTCCTCAATTTTTCAATACCATTTTGCCCTTACTTTACAAAATGAAAATTTGACCCCAATAAATTCTAAAAAATTGACCAATTGGTCCTCCAACATCTTTTTTATGGCCAATTGACCCTCAATTTTGGGAAATTGCACCTTGGTTTCTCAATTTTACCAAATTCCCCCCTTCCAAATTGGCTGAATTTGATTTCATCAAATTGAACATTCAATCGGGGTTATTTGATTCAATTGAAGATATGGATCAGTTCATACACTTACAATTCAATGGAGTTTTGATTCGCGTCATTTGGGTCCGAATTGAGCTCAAATGGAGCTTCATTGGAAAACTAAACTTAGAGAGAGAAAACTTCGAAAGCTTATCGTCGGGGGTGCGGTCGTCCGAGCTTTCAATCGGGGCAGGTAGCTCTCATTCTGAGGTTTCTCCTAGGATCAAGAATTTCATCAATTCATGTTGAATTGAGGGAGAATTTAGTTAGTGAAGTTTTGTCGGTTCTCTCTCTAACACTGATTGGAAATTATAGAGGGGAGCCAAATTGGCTCACCTTTTAGCTCTAATTCAGTCATATGAGGGCTGTGGAAGTGTTGAGAGAGCTTGGTTTGGCATGAAAAGGGCTCAAATTAGCCATTTTTAGCTCGGCTGCAACAGGGCAGCTTCGGTCTGCCAGAGTTGCTTCATTGTTTGATCACGCTGGCACTTCTCTGTTTACCCTCAGAGCAAATGGAGAATACCATCGGGTAGTTGACTTCTCTCTAAATCTAAGGAACCCGACCTCACCTTATTTGGCTCAGAAAAATACCCAAGTCAGAGCTCTCATTCGAGCTTCACCAAAAATTGGAGCAGTAGAGAGAGTGGAGTTTTCAGGTGTGAGGAGGATGAATGAGGAGGAGCTCTTTATTTAGGAAGCTAAAGGACTCTTTGGCCATCCAATTGGTATCTTTATGGTGATCATTCATTGCCTGAAACTCCGTGAACAGAGACTTTTCTTCTTTGTTGGCACTACTCAATTTTTCGGCGAGTGACTAGTCATCTGAAGGAAGAAGATGAGACTATTCCGAACCAGACCGGCCGGGTTCATTGCTTAACCCGACCGATTCAAGCCTGATTAGACAGAGTTTTTCAAAATTAAAAATTTTTAAATTCATCTAAATTCATTCTCTATCCAATGGTGGCTTCAATTCTCCAATTTGAAATTTTAAGGTACCTAGAAAAATGAATTTAGAAACCGGTTCAATAGTGGTTAAAACCAGTTCAGGTCTGGTTCACATGAACCGGTTTGGTTTTCTCTTCCAATTCATCCCAAAGTCCTTTTCCATGACTTTTGTAACTTTTTAGATCTCTTGGGATTTGTAAATTTTATGATTTGCCCTTTTTCTATTGGTTATGGTTTATGAATCGACTCGATTTTCTCTTTGAAAATGACTAGTTCTTTTCTTGGTTTTTCTTATTATCAATGGATGGGGTTTACAACTCTCCCCTTCTTTTAGGAGTTTTATCCTCAAAGCTAAATTAACATCCTTTGCCTCGGGAAAATTTCCCTTGATGTCCACTTGGGGTTTGCTTGATATGCTAACATTTCGTTTGTTCTTTCACTTAACCCCTTTTAAACACATACCTAGGGAACTTCTTTTCCTTTCCACTGTTTACTCTTTCCATAGAGTTGATCATAATGAGACAAGTCTTAATGCACTATTCCAAAGGTACATCTTTAGGTTCATTTCTCCTTGTGCTTAAGGTAAGATTCTTCCTCCTGGGGCTCTTGCCCAGGTCTTTAGGATTGGGAGCTCCAAAATGCCTAATCATTCCTATGTTTAGTTGTTCTTAGGGGTTCTTTCGAGCATTACGTACTTATTTTCACAGGTTTCGGTGTTATCCCCCTTCGTCTTATTTCGACCCTTCCTCCATTTGTTATTTATTACAACTTTGGTCCAAACTACGTTTGACCTCATCATGCTTACTAATTGACTCTTCCTTACTTGAGACATATTTTTCCTCAAGATTGTTGGGCTTACATGTCCTTTACAACACGACATATTCCAGAACCTATCTCTATCCATTAGATTTCTATAACACTTCTTTTAGGGTTGTTCTCAACTTTATAACCTTTCAGGGATCGTATAACTTCATCCCTCTTTTCGTTTGGTAGTATTGCTCGACTAGCTTTACCGTTATCCAATCAACTTACATAACCGTGTCAGTTTTACTTACCCACTCGTCCTTTCCCAACTTCCTTATTAGGTAATTCCAGTTCGAATTATTTGGTTTCCCGATAGTTTACCAACACATTATGATTCTTTCCTGCTTAGGTCCTTCCTCATTCCTAGTGGCATCCTTTACTCAAGGGCTTTCCCCTTTCCTTAATTTATTCTTACTCGTACATGACCATTTCACGATTATTTATTCCAAGCTGATCCCTTTCGGTCTATGTGTCGATTATTTTGTTTGAGGAATTCCCTTCTTATGATTTAATTCTCTATTATGTCACTCAATGAAGAGAATTTTAATATTAGGAGCTACATGCTCATCCTTCTTACCATTCCTTAGAGGTTTCTTCCTTTATTTCCTTACACCTCCTTCTATATTAAGGTATTTGCTCACTTTGAATCCTTACTCACCTTAAAATTCCATTTCATCCCTTATTCCTTATCTGAGGAACTTTCGATTATTGGATTTATTTTGTGTACTTTACACTATGCCCAACCGTCCACTCTTTAGGCTCCATCATTTGAGTGTGGACCACAACCAGTCTTAATATCTGTGGTCTTTTACTTTAATCACTTCTTAACTAGAGGGCTTACTTCTCCAAGGTTTCCTTTTTATGGGCAGACCACCCCTTTCTTACTTGTACGACATCTTTTGATGCTATCTTCCCACTTACTTGTTACTTGGGTTTAACTTTCTCCTTGGGCCCTCATGAGTAATTTTCCTTTGTACTTAATTTTTCCATCTCAACCAACATATTATTCATGAGCTTATCTTTTTTTCTACTTTTGTTGGTTCCCTTACCTCTTAGTTAGAACACGTATGTCTTTCCAGGGTTTCCTTTCTTGGTAGGATTTTTACTCTTTTCTTCCGAAATCCTCTTCTCGTTTGCCATTATGGACATCTCACCATAAATGACATTCTCTGATGCCCATCCTACTGCCTTTCTTAGAGTTTAGTCTTTACTACTTCCCGGTCCTTCTTGGGGCATTGATTATCTTCCTTGACCATCCCATTGTTACTAGTTGCTTCCCTCTGTTAAGTTCTTCTGAAATCCCTATTTGGTTCCTCTGCCCTTTAAAAGCAGGTCACACTTAGCCATCCCGATACAACCTTAACTATTTATGCCCCTTAATGAGTTTACCTATTTTGGGTTAGGCCTCTTATGATCCACCTATCGGTTACTTAGCTTTTAAATTTTCCTTTTTATGGTCCTAGTTCCTATCTTTATCATTCTACCTAGGGACTTCCATCCTAGGAGTTTTACGTTCAACCTCCCTAACGCTCCTTGAAGGCTTTTTCTTCTTTCTTTTCTTACACTCTTCTGATATCAGTACAATTATCGACCCTTGATCCTTCCCTATTCTTCAATTCCTTTTTGTTCCTTATCCTTCCTTCAAGTAGTTCCTAATTATGGGATTGTTCCCAACACTCCAAGTTGTGTCCAATTGCACATCAATGGCCCCTATGAGGGGTACTTAGGCGTATCCATCCCTCCATAGTTCCCTTTCCTAGCATACTTCTTCTCTTCTTCACTCATATTGTGTCCTTACCCTAGAGTTGCCGAAAAATGTTTTCCCCGTTTGCCCTTTCTGTGGGATTCTAGGTGTATTTCTTATGTACCTTACCTTTATTCTTATGGTATTTCTCTATGGTTGACCTTCTTAAGAAGAAGTTCAAATTTCTTTCCCGCCATTTCTTGTCCTTCTTTTGAATAGCTTACTTAACTCGCTCCACATTTTTGGCCTCCGATCCTACTTGTCTTCCGTGACCTTGGACTTCAATAGCCGATGTGGTTCTTAGAAGGTATTGCCCTTAGTCCATGGGGTATGGAACAATCCTTGACTACTTGTCCTAATTCCCTTATACCTATCTTGGTACTCATAGGGTTGGACGCTTCGTAACATAGTGTTCCCATCGTCCACATTTGTAGCAGGTTATTTACTTGTGTGGACCGATGTGATTTCTCCTTGACTTCGAGCATTGTAAGGTCTTTCTAGGGGATTGTTGGTGGTCTAGTGCTTTGTTGTCCTTGAGTAAAAAAACCTTGGGTCTTCTTTGTCAAAGGATCACTCTCAGAGTCTTCCTAGTTTTCCTAATTTCTCTGATTCAGTTTCCTTAATTGGAATGAAATTCTCCTTAGTTTTGATGGTAGTGCGAATTTGTTTGGTTACTTTTCTTGGGGTTATCTTCTTAGCAAGATCACATCGTTTGAGATATAGGATTTTTGGAATTTTTAGTACTTCATTAATAGAGGAGTACAAAATGTTGGGGTTTTAGCTCTATTACAAAAAATGGTCATAGAGTAGATAGGGAGTTTATGGGGTTCTTGATAAGCATACTCCTTGGTAAAGTTATACGCCCTTGCTAGAGTTCCTGACTTTAGGCTTGGCTCCCTTCATAATCAGGACTGTGACCCTAACATATCCTGGCACCATACTTCTTGGTGGTACTAGATACTTCCCTATTTGGTCCTTTGGGCCTCTACTATGCCTCGGCATTGGGGAGCTTCTAGGGTTGTCTTCCTATGAGGATAAAGTGTTGGGTGGTGTTGGTGACGTCAGCCCTAGTTTTCTTGGTTCCTCTCTTGGGAGCCAGCTGAAAATTTTTGAAACTTTCTCTTAGTTACTATGTTATATTGTCTTAATAATGTATTCGAGGAAATAGATTCTCATACCACTCAAGTTGTCACGCCTCGACCCGGTTTGGTTGGATCCTCGTGAGCAGCCCACCATTGACCCATTTTATTAAGGGTTTTCCCCTTCTTTAAATCGTGAGGAGTAAGGTGTCCTTTCATTTCGGCATGCTCTTCATCTCCTCATCCTTCGTCACTTGGTCCATTACTTCCTAGTTGGAACATGTATGCCTTCCTAGGGCCTTCTTCCTTGGGAAAGGTTCAGGCACTATTTGCTCTAAGACTTCTTTGTGCAGAACTTACTAAATCCTCCTTATGGCTTGCGTGTGGTCATCATTTCATTTTCGGCCATTTATTTCTTCAAGGATTTCCTTCATTCTTCCTTTCCACTATTCTAGCCTTTTCATCACCCTTTCCTTACTAGGTTAGTCTACAACCCTACCTAGTTCCTCTGTTTTTCCAAGGTGGATCATATCTTGCTGTCTCGAGACATCCCAATTATCTTTCATCGTTCAGCTTGTCTTCTATGGAGAAGGTGTTTCCTTCTTTGCTCTTAGGTGGCTTGTAGTGCCCCTTAAGGAAAATTCCCTTTATCTACCTTCTTGCTATATCTGGATTTTCTTAAGGTCCTTCCTTCCATCTTTCTCCCGTGATCCTTCCTCATATAATTGAGGCATACAATAGTATTATTTTATGGGACAAAGAAATTTTCAAGAACTCAAAATTTTATTCATTGAAGTAAGAGTATAACTTTGAGGTTTTAACATCTCTTGAGAGAGATTGTCAAAATGACGATTTGGGGAGTACTCAGTACTATGCTATGGTCTAGAAAGTTTTCTTACTGAGTGAGGTTGGAATCCTAGGTCGGGGTTATGATCCTTGTAGCATTATCCCTTTGGGCTTCTGTAGGGATGGAGTTATCCTTATTATAAGGTATCGCTTTGATTCCTTGTGGTGTGGAACAATCATTTGCTAGGTGTCCCACCCTCATACATGCATAACAAATCCTCTCGAGTCTTATCCTCCAAAATGTTGGACATCTTCTTATGTAGTGTCCCCATTGCCCACATCTATAACAGGTCATTTTCTTGACTTTTGTGGTTCCTCCAATAATTTGAGCATTGAGGGGCTTTTCTAAGGAAATCCTAGTGGTTCGATGGTTTGCCGACCTTGAGTCTGAACATTTTGGAGGTTGTCTTGTCGAGTCCTCTTTGACCCGAAATTTCTCCAAGAGTCCTCCTATACTTCTGGTTTATTTCCTCCTACGGAATGGGGTTCTTCCTGGTTTTCGGGATGACTAAGGTAGCGTAGGTATGTTTGGCTACTTTTCTTGGTGCCATTTGAAAATTTTTAAAATTATTCCTATTAGGTACTATATTATATAGTCTTGATAATGTATTCGAGGAAACAAGCTTTGATACTACTCAAGTTGTCACACCTTAACCCAGTTTGGCCGAATTCCCGTGATCAACCAACCACTCTCCAGTTTTACTAAGGGTTACCCCCTTCTTTATAACCCGTGAGCAGTAAGGCGTCCTTTAAACCTGCACCTTTCCTGGAATAACATAAATCAAAACTGCACAAAAAAGTTTAAACTTATCATACCTACCTTACAGGTGTGTTATCTGGTGGTCTTTGGGGTAAGCTTTCTGGGTTTACCTGAAAGGGATATAAGGGAGGGGTGAGTTCAATGACTTAGTAAATGGGTGTTCAAAGATTTACTTTTAGAAAAATAGTTTGAATTTGGAGTGTGCCAGACCTCTTATTTTTCTTTTAAAAATATTTCATTCTTAATTATTGGTTTCCATAACAATTTCTCATCATAACGGTGTGTTTATCAACTAACACACGCCCATCATCATGAAGGAACACACAATCATAGGCTAGCCTATCCACTGTACCCACTTTTGGCATCAGAGCGATTTTACTAGCCACCTAGATAGAAGCACGTCCACTTCTACCCTGATAATGAGTGGATGTTCATGACATCCGAACCTCAATTTTGTAACAAAACTCCATGTTTATATGAGGACAGAGACCTCATCTCGTCGCCACCCCAATCTCATGCGCTTGAAGCTATGTCGAGCTTCGCAAGATTTCTGGTACGACTAACTGCCCTTATATCCATCACATTGTCTAGAGCCCTAGGACGCATCACTACCCCTCTTGGGCATCTTGAAGGTCCTGTAACACAGCACATGCACAAATCAACAGTTTTAAACATAAGCCATATAATCTATGGTGCCATTGGTCCAACGACCCCGACCATCAACTAGACCTACAACTGTTTGTCTTGACTAGTTTGAAGACCTATCATGTCGCACTGCCGCTAGTCCATTGAGTATGTCGATCCTGTCTCGGTACCATGGCCAAACACCTCATTTACTTAAGTATTCATGGCTTAATAATCATGTTTTTTTACGAGCTCATACTCGTGCCAACTAGCCTAGGGTCCACTATTTGAGATTTTCAAAATCGGGCATATTAGCCCCCAAGTTCCAAAATCGAGGCATCCGACATATTTTGAGCTCCCGTCAAGAAAGTCTCCCAAAAATTTCAAGTAGTGGCACACAGTCAGGGGAGAGCACTTCCGACCAAATAAACACTTAATTTGTCTATCATACCAACCAGGTATGAAGGCGTCTCTGCTTATAATTGATAAGCAGATTTTCCACTTCCTTCCAGGAAGTCTCATCATACCAACTAGGTATGATCTACTTACAACTGTTAAGTAGTTTTTTCGCATGATTTTCACATCACTCCTCTTAGGTGTGATGTTTAAAATACCATTTAATAGTGGGTTTTCTTTTCTGAGGTGTTTATCATCCCATCCGGGTATGATATAAAAATCCCACTTACCCTATAGTGTAGTGAATATCGTCTTAACTAGCTAGTTGTCCTTACTTGAACTTATCTTAGTTGGTGTTCTCGGCACTTCGTGTTCCTACAAGATATGAACACTGTTGTTCATTATCCTTTGGCCTAATAGCCCTCATTCATCCCAAAGGAATAAGAAAACTAAACTTTTCCTTTATTTACAATTAGGTCCCTAAAGTTATTTTTCTTTAACTTTAAGTCCCTAATGTTGATTTTTCCTCAAATTAGGTTCCGAAACTTTTAAAATTCACCTTCGGACCTCAATTTATTCAAATTCACAACAAGAGATTTAATTTCCCAAATTTCCAATTTGGTCCCCAACTTTTTCAAAATTACCATTTTGCCCCTACTTTACAAAAATGGTAAGTTTTGCCCCAAATTTTACAAAATTTGCCCAATTGGTCCTCCAACATCTTTATCATGCCCAATTGGCCCTCAATTTTATGAAATTGCACTTTAGTCTCTCAAATTTTTGAAATTTCCCTAATTCCCCCCAATTTTAACCTTCTAACTCAGCCAAATTTGATTTTATCAAATTTACATATTAAATGAGTTTAATTGTTGAAATTGAAGTTAGATTGGAGTTTTTACACCTTCATATGATTCGATTGCACTTTGAATCGCACGATTTGATGTCGAAATGAGCTCAAACGGAGCTTTGCTGGAAAACTAGAATTAGAGCTTCGAAAGCTTCGAAAGCTTACTATCAGGGACGCGACGGTTCGAGCTTTTAATCTAGGCACATAGCTCTTGTTTTGAGGTTACTCCTAGGATCAAGATTTGCATCAATTGATGTCGAATTGAGTGAGAATTTTATCATTGAAATTCTGTCGGTTCTCTCTCTAACACCGGTCAGAAATTACAGATAGGAGCCAAAATGGCTCACCTTTCAGCTCTAATTCATCTGTAGGAGGACTATGGAGGTGTTGGGAGGGCTTGGTTTGGCCTGAGAAGGGCTCAAATTGGCCATTTTCAACTCGGCCAAAATTGGGCAGCTTCGATCTGTCGGATCTACTTCATTATTCTATCACGCCGATGTCTCTCTGGCGACTCACGAAGCAAATGGAGACTACCGTCGGGTAGCTGAATTATATATCAGAGCTCTAGTTTGAGATTCATCAAAAATTGTAGCAACTAAGAGAAAAATGAGTTTTCAAGTGTGGAGAGGATGAATGAGGAGGGGCACTTTATATAGGAAGCTCGAGGACTTCTTAGCCGTCCGATTGTCGCCTTAATGGCAGTCATTTATTGCCTAAAACTCCCTGGCCAGAGACTTTTCAACTTTGCTGGCGCCGATCAATTTTTCGGCAAATGAACAATCTTGTCATCTAAAGGAGGAAGACGACTTTGTTCTGAACTGGACTAGACCGATTTGAACCGGGTTCAAAGTTTAAACTGGTCAGTTCTTGCCTAATTTGACCAAAATTTTCAAAAGTAAAAATTTCTAAATTCATTTAAATTTCAGTTTCTATCCAATGGTGGCCTAAAATCTCAAATTTGTATTTTCTAAGCTCCCTAGAAAAATGAATTTAGCATCCGGTTCAATAGTGGTTCAAACCAGTCCAAACCGGTTCAATCTAGTTTGGATCCAGTTCACCTGAACCAGTCTGGTTTTCATCTCTAATTCTTCATAAAGTCCTTTTTCATGACTTTCGTGACTCTTTAGGTCACTCGAGATCCATAAAATTCTCAGTTTGCCCTTTCTCTATCGGTTCCGTTTCATAAATCGGCTTGGTTCATAAACTGGTTCAATTTGGCTTGGATTCGGTTCACCTGAACCGGTTTGGTTTTTCTCTTCAAATTATTCTAAGGTTCTCTTCCAAGATTTTATGAACCCTTTGGGTCACTCATGAGTTGTAACTTTCCCAAATTGCATGTTCTCTGATGATCGGGCTTGTGAACTGGTTCAATTTTTCTCACTTGGTTTGACCGGTTCTTTTCCTTGGTTTCCTTGTATTTAAGGGACGAAGTTTACAGGGCAGGTAGCTCTTGTCTTGGGGTTCCTCATAGGATAAAGAATTTCATCAATTCATGTTGAATTGAAGCAAAATTTAGTTAGTGAAATTTCACCGGTTCTCTCTCTAACACTAATCAGAAATTACAGAGGGGAGCCAAATTGGCTTACTTTTCAGCTCTAATTCGGTTGTATGTGGGTTGTGGAATTGTTGGGAGAGCTTATTTTGGCTTGATAAGGGCTCAAATTGGTTGTTTTTAGCTCGATCGAAACAGGGCAGCTTCAGTCCGCCAGACCTGCTACATTGTTCGATCACACCGACACTTCTCTGATGACCATCCAAGCAATTGGATACTACCGTCGGTAGATGTAACACCCCAACCTGTTTAGGTCGGATCCCTGTGAACAACCCATCATTCCCTTAGTTCAATAGGGGTTTCCCCATTCTTTAATTCAAGAGGAGTCGGGCGTAATCTCAACATTGTTCCTTGGAATAACATAAGTCAATAATAATGCAAACTTAAGAGGAGATTAAGCATACCTAATAGAGGGTAAATCCTGGTGTTATCCCTAGTCATTCTCTAATCCTAAAAAGGGATAAAAAGGGTGGGTGAGTTTCTACAAATCAATGAAAGGGCATTTTAAAAAATAAATTTTTTTAATAAAATATTTTTTTGAATTGAAGTGTGCCAGACTCCTTATTTCCTTTAAGATTCTTTATTCCTTAATTTCTCAATTTTTAAAACTATTACCCATCATTAACCACAAACGGTGTGTTTAACAGGCAACATACACCTTTAATCATGAAATGATAAAACATTCTCAGGTCAGCCCATCCACTACACCCACTTGTGGCATCAGAGTGACATTACTAACCACCTAGATAGAAGCCCATCCACTTCCACCCTGGGAATGAGTGGATGTACGCGATATCCGATCCTCAAACATGAAAAGAAACTCTGTGTCTGTATGAGGACATAGACCTCATCCCAACCCCACCCCAGTCTCATGCGCATGAAGATACACCAAGCTTCCCTGATTGTTGGCATGACAAACTACCCTAATCTCCACCATATTGTCCAATAGCACCTAGAACACATCACTACCCTTCTTGGGCATCTTGATGGTCCCGAACCTTAGTGCGTACACAAAACAATAATTTTTCATATAAGCCATTTAATTTTTGGTGCCACTGGTCCAACGACCTCAACCCTGAACTTGACCCGAAGCTGTTTGTCTCGACTGGTCCGTCGACCTATCTTGTCGCACTGCAGCCAGTCCATCGAGTATGTCGGTCTTATCTTGGTACCATGGCCAAATCACATCATTCATTAATGTTTTCATGGCTTAACATCATTTTTGTCGACAACCTCTTGCTTGTGCCAACTGGCCTTGGGCCCACCATATGAGATTTTCAAAATCAGGCATTTTAGGCCTTAAGTTCCAAAACTGAAGCCTCCTTCCTATTTGAGCTATTCGAGCTCCCATCAAAAAGGTCTCCCAAAAGGTTTAAGCAGTGGCACACAGTCAAGGGAGAGCACTTCTATCAAAAATAACTTTTCACCTATCCAACACACCAACCGGGTGTGAGGACATCTCCGCTCATAACCGATAAGCAGTTTTCTACTTCCTTCCAAGAAGTTCATCAAACCAACCTGGTGTGATCTACTTACAACTGTTAAGTAGTTTTTTGTGTTTTTCTCACATCACTCTAGCCTGGGGTGATGTTAAAATCCCACATATTAGCGGGTTATCATTTCTGAGTTACTCATCACCCCAACTAGTTATGATGTGAAAATTCCCACTCATCTGATAGCATAGTGAATTCCTCTTAAAGTGGTTTCTACCTTCATGCGAGCTTAGTCTTGTTGGCATTCTCGGTACTTCGTGTTCTTACACGATATGAACATCCTTGTTCATTATCCTTTGGCCTAATAGCCTTAATTCATCACAAATAAATAAAATGACCACTTTTAGTTATTTAAATTTAGGTCCCTAAAGTTCTTTTTCTTTAACTTTAGGTCCCTAATGCCAATTTTCACCCAAATTTTGTCCCAAAACTTCTAAAATTTACTTTGTAACCTTAATTTATTCAAAATCACAAAAAGGGATTCAAGTTTTCCAATTTCCCAATTTGGTCCCCAACTTTTCAAAAATTACCATTTTCCCCTTACATTACAAAAATAGTAAATTTGACCCCAATAATTCCAAAAATCAACCAGTTGGTCCTCCAACATCTTTTTATTAGCCAATTGGCCCTCAATTTTGGGAATTTGCACTTTCATAACTCGAATTTTCGAAATTCACAATTTTACCTAAAATTTTCGAAATCCACAATTCTACCTAGTGAATTTGATTTCATTAAATTGACCGATCAATAAAGGTTAATTGTTGAAATTGAAGATAGATTAGAGTTCCTACACATAAATACAATTCAATTGTAATTTGAATCACATGAATTGACACCGGGACAAGATCAAACGGAGCTTCGTCGAACAACTGGACGTCGAGGGAGAAAGCTTCGAAAGCTTATCGTCGGGGGTGCAGCGGTCCGAGATTTTGATCTGGGT
The DNA here is from genome assembly GCA_030064425.1 of Trapa bicornis. Lineage (NCBI taxonomy): Eukaryota > Viridiplantae > Streptophyta > Magnoliopsida > Myrtales > Lythraceae > Trapa > Trapa bicornis. The sequence goes on along the minus strand of CM057753.1, from coordinate 13,279,420 downwards.
AGAGAGCTCTCATCCTGAGATTTCTCCTATAATCAAGAATCATCTCAATTCATGTCGAATTGATGGAGAATTCGGTCAGTAAAGTTTTGTCAATTCTCTATCTAGCATCGATAAAAAATGATAGATAGGAGCCAAATTGGCTTACCTTTCTGCTCTAATTCATTCGTATGAAGGTTGAGTAAGTGTTTGGAGAGCTTGGTTTGGCCTGAGTAGGTCTCGAATCAGTCGATTTCAACTCAACAGAAATAGGGCAGCTTCGGTCCGTCGGAGCTGCTTTACTATTCGATCACATCGATGCTTCTCTAGTGATCCTCAGAGCAATTGGAGACTACTGTCGGGTAGCTGACTTCTCGCCGAGTCTAAAGAACCCGACCACACTTAAATTGGCTGGTTCAAGACCGATTCGATCGAGTTTTTGAAAATTAAAAATTTCTAAATTCATTCTCTTTCCAATGGTGGCCTCAATTCTCCAATTTAAATTTTCTATGCCACCTAGAAAAATGAATTTAGGGTCCGATTCAATGATGGTTCTAATCGATCCAAATCGGTTCAATCCAGTTCGGATCCGCTTCACTTGAACCGGTCTGGTTTTCTTTCCCAAATTATCCTAAGGTCCCTTTTCAATGTTTTTATTACTCTTTGGGTCACTTGAGAATTGTAAATTTCAAAATTTGTCCGTTCTCTAGTGGTCGGGGTTTGTGAACTGGTTTGGTTTTCTCACTTGGGTTGACCGGTTCTTTCTCTGGTTTCCTTAATTCTAAAGGGTGGGGTTTACAGTTGACTTCTCCCCAAATCTAAGGAACTCGACCTCCTCTTATTTGACTCAACAAAATGCCCAAGTCGGAGCTCTGGTTCAAGATTCACTAGAAATTGGAGCAGTAGAGAGAGAGGAATTTTTAGGTATGAGGTGGATGAATGAGGAGGAGTTCTTTATATAGGAAGCTCGAAGACTCCTTGGTCGTCCGATTGGTGCCTTTATGGTGACCATTCATTGCTTGAAACTCCCTGAACATAAACTTTTCATCTTCGAACATCTGTGGTTTGATATCTTGAAGGATAAAACATAATCCCCAATTCATTCCCTGTATGGACATGTCAATCGTTGAAAATTTTTAGAATTTCAAAGACGATGTTCGACTTAATTTGAGAAAAGTTTGATTATTCTTTTATTTTATATAGTTTTCTCGGATAATATATTTTCTTGTTATTATTATCTTTTCCCACTGTAATTTCTCATTTCACACTTGTATTTTATAGATAATTGGGAGATTTTTTTTTTGGACAATAGATAATTGGGAGATTATAAGTAATATTCAATACCTTAGAGTTTACTTATATATTATCTTATTTTCTCCTTTTATTCTATCATTTTTTCTTTTTCATTCTCTTTCTATTTTCTTAATTCTTCCCATTTTTCTGTATCATGACCCATTTATTTATAAAGTAAGTTATAAAGTAAATATTGTGTACAACACTTGATTTTTTAGCAAATATTATAGATTTTTTATTAGATATTATATATTTTTAAAGATAATATATTTATATAATATTATCTTATTTTAATATCTGAAATAATAATTAATTTTAAATAATTTTTAATAGATATTATATATATTTCAAGATATTTAGATAATATTATATTTTTATTATCTTAGGTAATTTATTTTAAATAATATTTTATAATTTTATCAATATTATTATATTTCATAAATATTATTAATATAAAATTTTATATTTATTACAAAAATATTCGAGTATTATAAATTATTATTTTTTAATATTTAATTCTATTAGATAAATAAATATAATATTAGTTTATAAATTATTAAATTCAATTAAAAATTAATTTATCATTTTAATATAATTAAAACATGTTGCTTCCCACGACCTCCAACCCCAACCGAATGTGATCCAACTATAGAAACATAAGATTAGGTGTCTTTTTTTCATCAGTGATTAGGGGAAAGTACGAATAACTTTTACTAGTGTTTAACATATATTAAGTTTTATACGTTTCCTTTGGCTCAATTTAATATAAAACAATTTCTAAAGGTTGAGAACCATATTATAATTGTTATGGGAAATTTTCAATACCAATTATTCTATAATAAATGTTATACTAGAATGGTAATTGTGTTAGTTAAAATCATGTTAAACATAATTATGTGGAATGGCGCACTAGCTAATTTCTCCCACTGCATTATCATGCCACTTCATCAAAAAAGAATCTATCAACTGCAACTTTATCAATTGGGTGACATGCATTAAATTCGTACAAGCCATATTACCATCCGGTAAGTTTTGACATATCATATTTGCATCCACGTACAAACAAACCTTTTTAACATTGGCATTATTTTTGCCCGTTTTTATTTTATCTACTTCCGAAATTTCAATATACGTATCAAATGAGGGATAGATTCAAAATATCTTATCAAAGAGTAAAACAAAAAACTCAGCATCCAATGGTATTTAAATGAGGTAATTGATATAGTTTCACAAAATATAAATAAAATAACGTAAAATTTACTCATAAAAAATACATAGGTTTCCATGGTTTAAGTGGGCGATGGCACCAATGTGCTTGATTCAATCAATCGGCTGGAGATGACGTACTTGGCAACGCTTGGTACGGTACTGATGAAATATATTTTCTTTTCTAGTACAAGTGGTAACTTTCTTATATGAATAAAGGCACATTGTACAACTGGTTTTGGTTCGTGCGGTTGAATATATAATTATACTTTTATAAAAGAAAATCAATTTGCGCATGTGCCAAAATTTCCACTTGGAAAAAGAAAAAATGATAGAATTATGCAAAGTAGCGGAATGGTAAACGGAGAACATATGCCATCACTATTCTATGTTAGAAGATAACTGAGTAGTGAATGACATAGTGCCCTCGCATTTGTCTCATATTTACCAGGTAATTGACATATCACACAATATAGTGACACATATTTATCAAGTTATTAACCCACACATTACCACCAAATTATTCCTCAAATATGGAGTATTGGAAATGCATTATATTATTTATTAGAAAATTTTCATAGAAAAAAATCAGTTCTACGAAAACTTCTTATAATATATATCACACATTTGTGAAAACCTAAAATGACACCACATTAATATTTTACATGTATAGTATAGTAGATGGCATTAAGTAAAGGGTCAATATTTTAAAATATATATAATATTAATTATCTTTTAGCTAATTTTACAAATGATTATGACATTTAAACAAAATACAGAATTTTGTATTTTCTTACTATATTAAGAAATGTATTGAATAAAAGTTTACAAAATTATATTTTGTTGTACATTTTTAATTTTAATTTTATATTTTATTTTATCATATATTATATTAATTTTTAATAATAAAATTTAATTCAATTATATAAATAAATATATTATAAATTATTAAATTATTAATTTCATTTAAAATTAATTTATTTTTTTTAATTTTTATTAACTCATCCTCTTTTTCCAACCCTTCAACCGGGTCCATTGGATTGAAGCACTTGGAAAAAAAAATAAGATTAAATTTCTTTTTTTTACGAGTAACTCGAACAAATTACCAATAAATTTTACTAGTGTGTCCAGTATATATTGAGTTTTATACCTTTTCTTTCGCTCGTTAAAATCATGGTAATTGTGCTCGTTAAAATCATGCATGTTAAACATAATGATCTCGCATGTGGCACCGGCTAGCTAATTTCTCGCACTACATCATATTCCCCTAAGTTTCCATGGTTTATAATGGGCGATGGCACCAATGTTCTCGATTCAATCAACCGGCTGGGATGACGAATTTGGCAAGGCTAGGTATAGTATTAATGAAATATATTTTCTTTTCTAGTACAAGTGGTAGTTTTCTTATATGAATAAAGGCACATTTACAACTAGTCATATAGGCACATGTACAACTGGTTTTGGTTAGTGCGGTTGAATATATATTTATATTTTTATAAAAGAAAATCAATTTGCTCCCCTGCAAAAATTTCACTTAGAGAAAAAATGATAGAATTATTCAAAGTAGCGAAATGCTCAACGTTGAGCATATACGTAATCGATTAATGCATTAAAGTCGACATGCACGTGACCTTTTGAAATGTATTGAATTGACACCATTATCGAGGATGGAATGGCACAAGGTTATGAGGGGCTGATAGCCATACCCCTTAATTCACTTGCGAAGAATCGGATAGGAAAGTAACATCTTTACCAATGGCCAAAAACTGCCTTAAACAAAGGTCTTTTGCTCAACTGCATAAACAAAGGTTAATCCGAAAATTTTAAACCCTAGGCTACACTAACAATTATCTAAAGACTCAACAAAAGTGAAATATTATTAAAAAATATAAATAAAACTAGGGACTTCAGAAGCCCTTTAGGTGATCAACGATCCAATGCTCAAGGAAATTCAAAGCATCCATGTCATCATTATGCTAGAAGATAACTGAGTAGTGAATGACATAGTGCCTAGTCATTTGTCTCATATTTACCAAGTAATTGACATATTGCACAATATATGACACATATTTATTAAGTTATTAACCCACACATTACCAGCAAATTATTGCACAAATAGAGGATTAGAAATTCATCATATTATTTATTAGGAAATGTTTACTAGAAAAATATTAATTATACAACAATTTACTAGGTAAAAACCCGATACCACATTAATATTTTATATTTATAGTATGGGGATGCCAGTGATATGTACATAATGCATAAACATCTTGAGATTACCGTGACATTCACACGAATGTGGATAATGTATAATCCAATATTCTAAATTATTTGATACTAATGATATCCATCCCACTATTTCTAAACCTCGTCCATAAACCTTCATGGGTTAATATAAAGATTATGAAACCAATTTTCTCTTATACACCTCTCCAGTCTCCTTGTTCTACTTGATATCACCTCTATTTCTAAGTTTCATATAGGTTACCTGAGTATCTCCGAATCACAATAATATAAAACATAATAAATAACACATTAAAATGATTATTTTTACATTGGACGTGCGGTATGCTATCTAACTAACCCTTTTACTCATATTTTTAAACAAACAATTAAAGGTTATAGCAGGTATGTAAGCCTTGTTTCTTCATAATAAGAAAATAAGAACAGAGAATCGAAATTAAAAAAAAAACCAAGGACTAGAGTGATCCAGAATTAATGTATAAATGACAAAAATGAGAAATCGAGAAGCCCCAAGGAGGCCAAAAATACTCAAACCTTAAGGAGAATAACCATAAAAGGGAATTGGGTGTGAAAACTAGATCGATTCATGGTGAACCAGATCTGAACCGATTTAAACCAAATTGAACAATGAATAACTGGTGAAAAGATTTATTTTTTAGGTGACTTAAAAATATCAAATTAAGTAATTGAAGTCATCACTAGGTAGAAAATAAATTTAAATACATTTATAAATGATTAAATTTGAGAAAACCGGTCGAATCGGGCCTAAATCGGCTAATTTTTTATTTTGGGTCATCGATCCTATTCCGACCGAACAGATCAATGGTCCAGCCGGTCAACGGACCGCTTACCAGGTTAACGTAGAGTTAGTAGGCGCAACCAATCAGCTATCAATGCGTAGCGAAGCACACCAAGTCAACTGCTCGGTTAATGTGAGGAAGCGCTCACCAATTAGAGTGAAGCACATGTACTCAGTCAATGATCAAATCCATGTCATCAACGACCAACCAATAGGAAGTAATATGTGTCCTCAGACAACGGTTAACTAAGGCGAAGCCCCGTGAGCCAGGTTGGCCAATGAGGGACTAACACGTGGCAAAGGTGCCACATCAACGATCGACTTGGATGTCAGAGAAGCGACCGACCAATCAGGGGTCAACACATGGCAAAGCGACGTCGAATGGCCTTAGCCAATTATAGATTTACATGTGGCAATGTCACTATGTGTCGGGAGGGAAATCTGACATATTTAAATAAGCTAATCAGAGGACTCCACGTGTCACGATCAAACAATTGACTGAATATGATAAGCGGCCACATTGGAATGAGGGACCAATGGGAGGTTGCCACATGGTCGGTCATGTAAACCCTGTCCTTTGATAATAAGAAAAATCGGAAAAAGAATTGATCATTTCCAAAGAGAAAATCGAGTCGGTTTATAAATAGTAATCGATAGAGAAAGGCCAAATCGGGAAATTTATAAATTTCGAGTGACCTAAAGTGTCACAAAAGTCATGAGAAAGGACTTTAGGATGGATTGGAGGTGAAAACCAAACCGGTTCAGGTGAACCGGATTGAACCATTTTCTAAATTCATTTTTCTAGGTGGTTTAGAAAATTTAAATTGGAGAATTGAAGTGTAAACCCCGTCCTTTGATAATGAGAAAACTGGGGAAAGAACCAGTAAGTTTTGAATTTTTAAACCGAATCGATCTACAAGCTTGATTAATAGGAAATGGGCAATTAAGAATTTACAACTTCCATGTGAGTAAAAATGGTTCATAAATCTTGGAAAAGAACCTTAGGACAAATTGGGGAAGAAAAACTATACTGGTTCAAGTGAACCGAGTCCGAACCGGATTGAACCGGTTTATGAATCGAGTCGACTCATGAACCAGAATCGATAGAGAAAGGGTAAACCGGGAAATTTATGGATCCCAAGTGACCCAAAAAGTCCCAAAAGTCATGGAAATATACTTGAGAAGGAATTGGAGAGAAAAACCAAATCGGTTTAGGTGAATCGGATCCGAACTGAATTGAATCGGTTTGGACCACTATTGAACTGGATTCTAAATTCATTTTTCTAGGTGGCTTAAAGAATTCAAATTTGAGATTTGAAGCCACCATTGGATAGAAAATGAATTTAGAAATTTTTAGATTTGAAAAATTCGTTCAAATGAGGGGTGAACCGACCGATTTAAGCCGTGAACCCGGTTCGGTCTGGACCAGTCTGGTCCGGTTTGGAACAGTGTCGTCTTCTTCCTTCAGATGGCAACACTGTTTACTCGCCGGAAAATCGAAGCAGCACCGGCGAAGAAGAAACGTCTCCATTCAATACATTTTCAGCCATCAATGCCTATCATAAAGATGCTAAACGGACGACCAACGAGTCCCCGAGCTCCCTATATAAAGGGCCCCTCTCCATTCATCCTCTCTACACCTGAAAAGCTCACTCTCTCTCAGCTACTTAGTTTTTTGGCGAAGCTCGAACCAAAGCTCCTATATAGGGTCATTTCTGAGCCAAAGAAGGAGAGGCCAGGTTCTTTAGAATCGGGGAGAAGTCAGCTACATGCTTGTAGTCTCCGTTTGCTCCGAGGGTTTCCGGAGAAGCACCGACGTGATCGAATAATGAAGCAGCTCCAATGAACTGACTCTGCCCTATTTCAGCCAAGTTGAAATCGGCCAATTCAAGCTCTACTTAGGCCAAACCAAGCCCTACCACGACCGGATTAGGACGGAAAGGTAAGCTAATTCGACTCCCCTCTGCAATTTTCGATCGATGTTAGAGAGAGAGTCGGCCGAATTTCAATTGATGTCATTCTTGATCATAGGAAGAACCTCAAGAGGAGAGCTACCTGCAGATAGAAAGCTCAGACCGCGGCATCCTCATTGGTGAGTAATCGAAGCTTTCTCTCTCTACAGTTCATTTTCTGTCGAAGCTCTGTTTGAGCTCGTCCCGATGTTAAAACTTGCGATTCAACTTGCAAAAGAATCGTATGAACATGTAGAAACTCAATTTCAACTTCAGTTTCAATAATGGGAAACGTTTGATCGGTCAATTTGATGAAATCAAATTTAGCTAGGTTAAGAAGTTAGAATTGGGGAAAATTGGGGATTTTCAAAAATTTGAAGGACCGAAATGCAATTTCCTAAAATTAAGGGTAAATTGGGCATGATAAAAATGTTAGAGGGCCAATTGAGGAATTTTAGAATTTTGGGGGTAAAATTTACCATTTTTGTAAAGGAAGGCAAAATGGTAATTTTAGAAAAGTTGGGGGGACCAAATTGGAAATTTGGGAAATTAAACCCCTTTTTGTGAAATTAAATAAATTAAGGTCCTAAGGGGAATTTTAAAAGTTTTAGGACTCAATTTGAGGAAAAACTGACATTAGGGACTTAAAGTTAAAGAAAAATAACTTTAGGGACCTAATTGTAAATAAATAAAAGTTTAGTTTTTCTCATTCATTTGGAATGAGTGAAGGCTATTAGGCCGAGAGATAATTAACCGAGATGTTCATATCATGTAGGAACACGAAGCACCGGAAACGCCAAGAAGGACAAGCTCGCGTGAAAACAAGGGACCGATCTAGTGGAATTCACTGCATTGACGGGTGAGTAGGATTTTATATCATATCCGGTTGGGGATGATAAGTACCTCGAAATGAAAACTCACTACCAAGTAGTATTTTAAACATTACAACTTAGTGGAGTGATGTGAAAATCATGCGGAACTTGGGGGCTATTATGTACCATAAAATTAAATAAATGAATTGTTTGGCAATGGTACCAAGATAGGGCAGACATATTTAGTCAACTAGTGGTAGTGTGATATGACAAGTCTACGGATCAGCAATGTCAAACAACTGCAGGTTGAGTTGAGAGTCAGGGCCATTGGACCAGTGGCACCACATATTATATGGCATGATAAGAAAATACTATTTGTGCATGCACTATGATTACGGGATCATCAAGATGCCCATGAGGGGTAGTGATGCATCCTAAGGGCCCTGAAAGACCCGGTGAGTATAAGGGCAGTTCGTCGTACCTGGTGACCATGCAAAATTTGGAGTAGCACTAAGCGCATGAGACCGGGGTGGGGACAGGATTAGGTCTCTGTCCTCATATGGACACGAAGAATTGATTTCAGGATTAAGGGTTGGATGTCGCGTACATCCACTCATTCTTAGGGTAGAAGTGGACGTGCTTCTATCTAGGTAGCTGGTAAAGTCGCTCTGAAGCCACAAGTGGGTTCAATGGTCGTGTTGGCCTACAAATGTGTGTTTGACCTTCATGATGAAGGTTGTGTGTTGGGTGATGACACACCGTGATTAAATAAGGAAATGGTGATAAAACCCGAGATTTAAAGTGAAAGGATTTTTAAAAGAAATGAGTCTAGCACACTCCAATATAATTCTTTTCCTCAAAGTGAATTTTTGAAAACCCATTCACTAAGTAGTCGTACTCATCCCCTCCTTTCTATCCCTTTTTCAGGAAAATAAAAAAAAATGTCTATGAATAATACCGAGCCTTACCCTCTGTCAGGTATGCTTAAATTTTCCTTAAGCTCGCATTTTATTGGATATATGTCTTTCCAGGGAACAAGGACGAAATTACGCATGGCTCATCTCGAGTTAAAGTTGGAGGAAACTCCTCTTGTACCGAGAGAGCGGTGGGTTGTTCACGGGGATCCAACCAAACTAGGTTGGGGCGTAACAGTCATGCTCCTAACAGTGAGTAATTGAAGCTTTCTCTCTCTACAGTTTATTTTTTCGACGAAACTTTGTTTGAGCTCGTTCTGATGTCAAAACTTGCGATTCAAAGTGCTATTGAATTGTATAAAAATGTAGGATCTCAATTTTAACTTAAATTTCAATAATTAGATGTGTTTGATCGGTCAATTTGATGAAATCAAATTCGGTTGTGTTAAAGAGTTGAAATTGGAAGGAAATTTGGGATTTTCAAAAATTCGAAGGACCAAGATGCAATTTTATAAAATTCAGGGTCAATTGGGCATGATAAAAATGTTAGAGGGCCAATTGAGGAATTTTAGAATTTTTGGGGTGAAACATCTCATTTTTGTAAAGGAAGGGTAAAATGGTAATTTTAGAAAATTTGGGGGGACCAAATTGGAAATTTGGGAAATTAAACCCCTTTTTGTGAATATGAATAAATTGAAGTCCCAAGGTGAATTTTAAAAGTTTCGGGACTCAATTTGAGGAAAAACCAGCATTAGGGACTTAATTTGAAGGACCAAGATGCAATTTTATAAAATTGAGGGTTAATTGGGTATGATAAAAATGTTAGAGGGCCAATTGAGAAATTTTAGAATTTTTGGGGTGAAACATACCATTTTTGTAAAGGAAGGGAAAAATGGTAATTTTAGAAAATTTGGGGGGACCAAATTGAAAATTTGGGAAATTAAACCCCTTTTGTGAATTTGAATAAATTGAGGTCCCAAGGTGAATTTTAAAAGTTTCGGGACTCAATTTGAGGAAAAACTAGCATTAGGGACTTAAAGAAAAATAACTTTAGGGACCTAATTACAAATAAATAAAAAGTTTGATTTTCTCATTCATTTGGAATGAATGAAGGTTATTAGGCTGAGAGATAATGAACAATGATGTTAATATCGTGTAGGAACATGAAGTACCAGGAACGCCAGCAAAGAACAAGCTCGCGAGAATACAAAGAACAGTTCTAGTGGAATTCACTGCATTAACGGGTGAGTGGGCTTACAAACGTCATACCCACTTGGGATGATGAGCACAACTTAAAGTTAAAAACCACTTACCGATTATGAGTGGTATTTTATATCATACCCAATTGGGAATGGTAAGTACCTCGAAATGAAAACCCACTATTTAATGGTATTTAAACATCACAACTTAAAGAATTGATGTGAAAATGACGCGGAAAAACTATTTACAAATTGTAAGTAGATCATACCCAGTTGGTATGATGAAACTTCCTGAGAGGAAGTGGAAAGCCCGTTCATCAGTTATGAGTAGAGATATCCCCATGCTTAGTTGGTATGATGGGTAGTTGAAAATTTATTTTGTCGGAAGTGCTCTCTCCTGACTGTGTGCCAATGCTTAAATGATTTGGGAGACCTTCTTGATGGGAGCTCGAATAGCTCTTACAGGCTGGGGGCATCAGTCTTGGAACATGGGAGCTATTATGCCCGGTTTTGAAAATCTCAAATAGTGGGCACGAGTAGGAGCTCGTAAAAAAACATGAGATATGTGCCATAAAACTTTAATAAATGAATTTTTTGGCCATGGTACAAAGACAGGACCGACATACTTAGTCAATTAGCGGTAGTGCGACATGACATGTCGACGAACCAGTCAAGACAAACAGCTATAGGTTGAGTTGAGGATCGGGGTCATTGGACTAGTGGCACCATAGATTATATGTGTCACGCCCCAACTCGGTTTGGTTAGATCCCCGTGATCAACCTGCCACTCTGTCGGTTTATTAAAGGGTTTCCCCTTATTATAAACCGTAAAGAGTAAGGCATCCTTCAAACTTGCATAATTTCCTAGAATAGCATAATCAAAACTGCATGAAATTTTAAACTTTACATGTCTGTCTTACAAGCATCTTAGTTGACAGTCTTTAAGGGTAGGCTTTCCGAGATTTCCTAAAAGGGATATAAGGGAGGAGGTGAGTACGACTACTAAGTGAATGGGTTTTCAAAGGTCTACTTCTAACTTTTAAGAAAAACATGTATATGGAGTGTACCAGACTCCTTTCTTTTCAAAAATCCCTTCATTTAAAATTTATCTCAGGTTTTTCCATTATTTCATAGTTACCGATGTGTCATCACCCAACACACATCCTTCATCATGAAGGTTACACACATTCACAAGTCAATATCACTAATGAACCCGCTAGTGGCTTCGGAGCGACTTTTCCTGCCACCCGGATAGAAGTATGACCACTTCTACCCTGAGAATGAGTGGATGTACACGACATCCGACCCACAATCTCGAAATTACTTTTTTGTATCCGTATGAGGATAGAGACCTCATCCCGTGCCCACCCCGATCTCATGCGCTTGGTGCTACTCCAAATTTCGCATAGAAACCTGGAACGGCGAACTGCCCTTATAGCCACCAGGTCGTCTAGTGCCCTTAGGATGCATCACTACCCCTCATGGGCATCTTGATGATCCCGTACTCATAGTGCATGCACAAATAATGTTTTCTCATATTGCCATGTAATCTGTGGTGCCACTGGTCCAGCATCCCTGACTCTCAACTCAACACGCAATTATTTGTCTTGACTGGTCCGTTGATCAGTCATGTCGCACTGCCGCTATTTGACTGAGCATGTCGGTCCTATCTTGGTACCATGGCCAACCAATTCATTTATTAAGTTTTATGGCACATATATGATATTCGTTTATGAGCTCCTGCTTGTGCCAACTAGCCTTGGGCCCATTGTACGAGATTTTTCAAAATCGGGCATTTGGACCCCAAGTTCCAAAACTGAGGCCCCCGGCCTATCAGAGCTATTCGAGCTTCCATCGAGAAGGTCTCCCAAATTGTTTAAGTATTGGCACACATTCAGGGGAGAGCACTTTCGTCAAAACATATGTTTTCTCTATCCATTATACCACCCGGGTATAAGGACACCTTTGTTCATAACCGATGAATGGGTTTTCAACTTCTTTTGAGGAAGTGTTATCATACCAACCGGGTATGATCTACTTACAACCGTTAAGTAGTTTTTCCGCATGATTTTCACATCACTTCCTCTAAGTAGTGATGTTTAAAATACCACTTAATAGTGGGTTTTCATACCAAGGTATTTATCATTCCCAACCGGGTATGATATAAAATTTCCACTCACAACGGTAAGTAGTTTTTAATTTTAATTTGTGTCCATCATCTCAACCGGGTATGATGTTAGTAAACCCACTCACTCGTTAACGCAAGGAATTCCACTAGACATGTTCTTTGTATTCAAGCAAGCTTGTCCTTGTTGACGTTCCTGGTACTTCGTGTTCCTACATGATATGAACATCTCGGTTCATTATCATTTGGCCTAATAGCCTTCATTCATTCCAAATGAATGAGAAAGTCAAACTTTCATTTATTTGCAGTTAGGTCCCTAAAGTTATTTCCCTTAAACTTTAAGTCTCTAATGTCGGTTTATCCTCAAATTGAGTCCTAAAACTTTTAAAATTTATCAAGGGACCTCAATTTATTCCATTTCACAAAAAGGGGATTCATTTTCCAAATTTCCAATTTGGTCCCCCCAAGTTTTCCAAAATTACCATTTTGCCCTTCCTTTACAAAAATGGTAAGTTTTGCCCCAAAAATTCCAAAATTCCTCAATTGGTCCTCCAACATTATTTTCATGTCCAATTCACCCTCAATTTCATAAAATTGCATTTTGGTCCTTTGAATTTTGAAAATCCCTAATATTCCCCAATTTTCCCCCAATTCCAACTCCTTAAGACAGCCGAATTTGATTTCATCAAATTGACCGATCAAACCCCTCTAATTGTTGAAATTGAAGTTGAAATTGAGTTTCTCCATATTCATACAATTCCATAGAACTTTAAATTGCGAGTTTTAACACCGAAACGAGCTCAAACGGAGCTTTGCCAGAAAATAGACTCTAGAGAGAGAAAGATTTGATTACTCATTGGTGAGGGCAAGACAGAATGAGCTTTCCATCTAGGCATATTGAATCTCGTCCTGAGGTTCATCCTAGAATCAAGAGTCGCATCAATTGATACCGAATTGGATTAGAATTTCATCATTGAAATTCGGTCGACTCTCTCTCTAACACCAATCGAAAATTGTATAGGGGAGTCGAATTGGCTTATCTTTCGGTCCTAATTTGTTCGTGGACGAGCTGAGGAAGTAATGGGAGGGCTTGGTTTGGCCTGAGGAGGGCTCGAAATGGTCAATTTCAGCTTGGCCGAAATAAGGCAGCTTCGGTACACTGGAGCTGCTCCACTGTTGCATCTTGTTGGCACTTCTCCATCGATTCTCGAATTGACTGGAGTTTGCTATTAGATGTCTTCTCCCCAGTCCTAAAGAGCCCGACCTCTCCTTCCGAGGTTAAGAAAAATGTTCAAGTCGAATCTCTGATTCGAGCTTCACCGGGAAATGGAGCAGTAGAGAGAGAGAGAGAGAGAGAGAGAGAGAGAGAAGTGTTCGGGTGTGAGGAGAATAAATGGGGATGACCTCTTTATATTGGTAGGTGTAAAATTGGGTATTAAATTGGAGAGATTTATTACTAGTATTAATATTGCCATAAGTTATTAGTATTAATTCCAATAATTTAATTTCGGTATTAAATTATTTGTATTAATTCTAATAATTAAATATATATTAATTTATGGCTACTTATGATAAGGCGTACGTTCGCATAAAAATTTTTTTGACCAAAATTTCAGGTTACAAAAAATCATACTTCCCAGGAGTTCACCCATCCTCACACTACTCTCAAGCAAGTATGCTTAAATTCAAAGTTCTTATGGAATCTTGTTCACCTGAACCAATTTGGTTTTTCTCTTCTAATTTCCCTTAAGTTTCTTTTCCAAGGTTTAATGAACCCTTTAGATCACCTGGGAGTTGTAAATTCCTAAATTGCCCATTCACAATTGATCGGGTTTATGAACCGGCTCAATTTTCTCACTCGGTTTGACTAGTTCCCTTCCCGGTTTTCGGTAGCTCAAAAGGGTGGGGGTTTACAATATGGCATGATAAGGAAACACTGATTGTGCATGCACTATGATTATAGGATCATCAAGATGCCCAAGAGGGGTAGTGATGCGTCCTAAGGGCCCTGGATGACCTAGTGAGTATAAGGGTAGTTTCATCGTACTAGGTGAACATGCAAAATTTGGAGTAGCACCAAGCGCATGAGACCGTGTTGGGGACGGGATGAGGTCTCTGTCCTCATACAGACACGAAGAATTGATTTCGGCATTGAGGGTCGGATGTCGTGTACATTCACTCATTCTCAAGGTAGAAGTGAACGTGCTTCTATCTAGGTTGCCGGGAAACTCGCTCCAACACCACAAGTGGTTTTAGTGGATGACTGGCTATGAATGTGTGTTTTACCTTCATGATAAAGGATGTGTGTTGGGTGATGACACACCGTGATTAATAAGAAATGGTGGTAAAAATCGAGATTTGAAATGAAAGGACTTTTGAAAGAAAGGAGTCCGACAATCTCTAGTACTAATATTTTTCTTAAAAGTTAAAAGTTTTGAAAACCCATTCACTGAGTAGTCGTACTCACCACTTCCCTTATATCCCTTTTAGAAAATTACGGAAAGCCTACCCTTAAAGACCATTAACTAAGATGCCTGTGAGACAGGTATGATAAATTTAAAATATTATGCTGTTTTGATTTATATTATTCCAGGAAAATGTGCATATTTAAAGGATGCCTTACTCTTTACAGTTTATAATAAGGCGAAACCCTTTAATAAATCGTGAGAGTGGCGGGTTGATCACGGGGATCTGACTAAACTAGGTCGAGGCGTTTATTAAGGGTTTTCCCCTTCTTTAACACGTGAGGAGTAAGGTGTCCTTTAAACATGTACCTTTCTTGGAATAACATTAATAAAAAAATGCATGAAATTTTAAACTTAACATACCTGTCGTGCAAGTGTGAGTAACAAGAGGTTTTTGGGCAGGTTTCCCTTGGTTACTTGAAAGGGGATATAAGGGAGGGGGTGAGTTCAACGACGTGAATGGGTATTTAAAGTTTGACTTTTAGAAGAATAGTTTGAATTAGTGTGTACTAGACTCCTTATTTTCTATTAAAGTAATTCATCCTCAGAATCTCGATTTTAATAGCTATTTCTAAATCATTAATCACAACTGGTGTGTTTATCAACCAACACATGCCTTTAATCATGAAGGGAACACACATTCACAGGGCAGCACATCCACTGCACCCACTTGTGGCGTGAGAGCAACTTTATCAGCCACCTAGATAGAAGCGCGTTCCACTTCTACCCATAGAATGAGTGGATGTACATGACATTCAACCCTCAATCCCGTAAAGAAAACTCCGTGTTCGTATGAGGACAGAGACATCATCCCGACCCCACCCCGGTCTCATGCCCATGAAGCTACATCGAGCTTCCCTGACTACTAACAAGAGAATCTGCCCTTATCTCCACCATGTCGTCCAGTAGCCCTTATGACGCATCACTACCCCTCTTGGGCATTTTGAAGGTCCAGTACCTCAATGCATGCACAAAATAACAGTTTTCCACATAAGCCTTTTAATGTGTGGCGCCACTAGTCCAATGGCTCTGATCCTTAACTCAACCTGTAGCTATTTGTCTCGACTAGTCCGTTGACCTATCATGTCGCACTACTGCCATTCTATCAAGTATGACGGTCTTGTCTTGGTACAATGGCCAAACATATCATTCATTTAAAGTTTTCATGGCTTAAACTCATGTTTATTTATAAGCTCCTACTCATGCCTAGTGGCCTTAGGCCCAGTATACGAGATTTTCAAAATTGGGCATATTAGCCTCCATGTTCCAAAACCAAGGTCTTCTGCCTATCTCAACTATTCGAGCTCCCATCAATAAGGTCTCCCAAAAAGATTAAGCAGTGGCACATAGTCAGGGGAAAGCACTTCTGACAAAATAAACTTTCAGTCATCCATCACACCAACCGAGTGTGATGACATCTCCGCTTATAACCGATAAGCGGGTTTTTCTACTTTATTCCAGTAAGTTTATCATACCAACCGGGTATGATCTACTTACAACCGTTAACTAGTTTTTTCACATGATTTCCACATCACTCCATTCAGATGTGATGTTTAAAATTCCACTTAGTATTGGGTTTTCATTTCCGAGGTGCTTATCATCCCAACCGAGTATGATATAAAAATCCCACTCATCAGATAACACAGTGATTTCCTCTTAACTGGTTCTTTGTCTTCACGCGAGCTTGTCCTTACTAGCGTTCCCGGTACTTTGTGTTTCTACATGATATGAACATTCTTTTTCATTATCCCTTGGCCTATTAGCCTTCATTCATCGTAATTGGATGAAATACTCAACTTTTTGATTTATTGCAATTAAGTCCCTAAAGTTCTTTTTCTTTAACTTTAGTTCCCTAATGCTGATTTTTTTTTCCCAAATTGAGTCACAGAACATCTAAAATACACATTAGGACCTCAATTTATTCAAAATAAAAAAAGGTGTTCAAGTTTCCTAAATTTCCAATTTTGTCGCCAACTTTTCCAAAAATACCATTTTCCCCTACTTTACAAAAATGGTAAGTTTCGCCCCAAAAATTCCAAAAATTGACCAATTGGTCCTCCAACATCTTTATCATGCCCAATTGGCCCTCAATTTTATGAAATTACACTTTAGTCCCTCAAATTTTGGAAATCCCATATTTTCCCCCAATTTCAAGCTTCCATCCCATCCGAATTTAATTTCTTCAAATTGATCCATCAAATGAGTTTAATTGAAGTTAGATTGGAGTTTCTACACCTCCATGCAATTCAATTGCACTTTGAATAGCACGATTTGATGTCGAAACGAGCTTAAACGGAGCTTCGTCGGAAAACTGAACGTAGAGAGAGAAAGCTCCAAAAGCTTACCATTAGGGGCGCGGTGGTTCGAGCTTTCAATCTAAGCAGATAGCTCTTGTTCTGAGGTTCTTCCTATGATCAAGAATCACCTCAATTCATGTCGAATTGAGGAAGAATTTGGCTAGTAAAGATCGGTCGGTTCTCTGTAGCACCGATCGAAATTTACAAAGGAGAGCCAAATTGGCTTACCTTTCCGCTCTAATTCAGCTGTAGGATGGTTGTGGAGTTGTTGGGAGGGCTTGGTTTGGCCTGTGGAGGGCTCAAATTGGCCATTTGCAGCTTGACCAAGATAGGCCAACTTCGGTCCGTCAGAGCTGCTTCACTGTTCTATCACACCTGCGTTTCCCAAGCGATCCTTGGAGCAAATGGAGACTACAGGCGTGTAGAATGTGTGATTCATTTCTATGATAGAAAGGGCAATTGAGAAGGAATTAAGCAAATAAATTAAAAGAAGTTATCATTG
Source organism: Trapa bicornis (assembly GCA_030064425.1). Lineage (NCBI taxonomy): Eukaryota > Viridiplantae > Streptophyta > Magnoliopsida > Myrtales > Lythraceae > Trapa > Trapa bicornis. The sequence goes on along the minus strand of CM057753.1, from coordinate 13,261,633 downwards.
TATAATTTTTTCCTCACATAGTGTATATATATATATATATACTCACTCCACTCCTCTCACCCTTTCAGGAATATTTGAAAGAATCTAGATAAGGGAGACATAAAGCTTCAAGTAACGGCTTGAACCCTCAATTAAGATGATTAAGGGAAGGGTGGAGGGTTAATCATAGTACTTCGATCGAACCGGGTCGAGGTGTGACACCTTGGGTCGTCTAGTAACCCTTAGAGCCACCACTACCCCGTGTCGGGTGCCTCAATGGCTCTAAACTCATAGCATGTACAAACAATAATTTTATTACTCATGAGAGTCATCTTTGGTGCTACTAGCGCAACGAGCCTGACAACTTGGCCTCAACTCCATTACGACTAGCTCAACGATTTTGCTGACCCGACTTTGGTTGAGCGGTTACTAGCCCAACGAGTCTATCAGTCGGCTTCGGTGTAGTCGTGAGTTCACACACAATTATCCATTTATGTGTATATTTCCAAGATATATGTCTTAGACTTATAAACAGGCCTAAGCCCATGCCCAATTACCTTGGGCCTTGTTCACAAGTTTTTAAAATTGGGCCTTGGGCCCTATTAGTTTCAAAATCGAGGCCTTGGGCCATTAGAGCAATTCCAACTCTCATTAGAAATGCCTCCCAAAGAGTTAAAGCATGTCCACATAGTTAGGGGGGATTATTTATGGAAAATAGTTTTCAAATTGAAGACGTGCTCATCATCCCAACTAGGTGTGATGTCAAAAATCCCACTCACCAGGTGATCGTGTCGGGTTTGTCCCAATTGTGCCTCGGCCAGCGATGTGCTCCTCAGCACCAATCCTCACACACCCAGTCCTACATGGTTCAATTATCCACCTAAGTAAAATTGGTTGAAAGGACCTTCTACCTTCAAGCATTTGCATGTAGGTCCATACTTTTGCCTTAATTGTATTTAGGTTCCTAAAGTTCATAACATCACCTTTAGGCCCCCAATTGCCCAATTAATCCTCAATTTGGTCCCTAATTTCTTCTTATTTCCACCCAAGTCCTCAATTTTCCTTTAATTAAAATTTGACCACCAATTTTTCAAAAATTACCATATTACCCCAAACTTTCCAAAAGTTATCAATTTGACCCCAAATTTTGTAAAATGACCAATTGGCCCCCCCAATTTCCTCAAAATAGCTAACTGGCCTTCCAAATTTAGAAAATTGCACATTGGTCCTCCAATTTTTTCCCCAATTCATCCATTTTTGTCCCGAGACTTGGTTATATCAAATTGACCGTTTAAACTTAGTTAATTGCCCCCTAACTAGCTATTAATCATTTTCTCCTTCCCCATATGATCATCCTAACCTTTGAACGACTCTAATTGACCCATTTTTTATCTCAAATAGAGCTTTGTCGGAAAAGTTTTCTAGAGAGAGAAAGCTCAATTTTCTTACCAGCTAGGGGGCAGCGGTGTGAACTCGGGATAGGGGTGGCTAGTGCTCCTCCTTGGGGTCCTAAGATAAATTCTTTGTTTAATTGGGTGTCTGGTGTGGCGAATGTCAAGAGAGATTTTTGGGTGTTCCATTCACTACAATTTTACTCTTCTGGCGGAATGAGCCGGAATTGGCTTGCCTCGACAGTTGCTAGAGGTCGAAGGTTGGTCAAGGAGAGTAGTGGGAGGTTGGGTTGGGTCGTAGGAGAGTAGAGGTGGCTGGAGCTTAGCGCAAAATTTTTAGCAATTTTGGGACCACCGGAGTGACGATACTGTGCGAGCTTCCCAACCCTACTCTGATGGTCCTCGGACTGAAAGGAGGTGGTAGAAAGGTATGGGACTTATCTCTGGTTCCAAAGAGTCTAAATGCACCTTCTAAGGTGGCAAAAAAGGCCCTCATCGGAGCTATGGTTTTTGTCTTGCCATAAAATAGAGCATTTCTCCTTCTTCACTCATTTGTGTAATGGGGAAGACAACTGGAGGGGTGCTCTTTATATAGGGAGCTTGGCAACTGATAGGGCTACCAACCGGCATAGGAATTGATCCCAGACTCGGTCTCCGATAGTCAGGTTAGAAGAGTTTTTGGGTCGCTAAAAGATTGCCCCTCTCTCTCTCCCTTTTCTGTCAACCAATTAAGGAGGAAGATCACAATGTACCATGCGTGTGAGCTTTGCACGTGCGGACTTGCCACATGGCTCTCTATGATTAGCTGGCTTTGCTGACGCAGGTTCATACTCAATAGCCTCCCATTGGCTGCTCCTATTGACCGAACACGTGTCAGCCTTCCATTGGTTGCTCCTTCATACGTGGTTGCTCACCGGATTTTTATTGACCATCGACCATGACACATGGCATCTTCTGATTGGCTAATTTAAATGCGTGAGATTTCCCTCCTAGTGCACAGCGCCTCGAAATTTTCTGGTCCCCTTTCTGGCTCCTTATGTTGAGAGGACGGGTTCTACAAATGCTATCAAGGGTAAAAATTTTATTTAATTTTAAAAAAATAAAGAAAAGAAGGGAAGCTTAGTTGACTTGACCCAACTTGGATGACTCACCAATGGGGCCCACCTTCCCTCCAACATAAATTTTGGTCACACATAATCATAAAATGCCACCACAATTCATCAATTCTTGATCAAATTACACGCACAAAAATGCAAAGATCAGTACATATTGATCTAGCGGTCTCCATACAAATTTAATTGCATTAACTCCACCATAAATTATAAAATTTTGAGTTTAAAGTTAGATTTCCTATTCATAGTTTCCAAAGAGAGCACTTATTGGGAAAACATGAAATTCTCTCTCGTTCGAGCACAAAATGAGGTGATTTTTATGTCAAAATTCCACTAATTAACATCTCTTGAGGTATGTGGCTAGGTCTCAATTTGTTGTTAGCTGAAAAGTGTCGCACGAAGGTCATTTCCATTGTCCCCTATCCATAACAAAACTTCTGCTCGCCCCAAGTGGCCTTGTAGGGTCAAATTCTCCGTCCTCCAACCACCTCTCTCGTAGCCACCGATGCCAAAGTGTCTGTCTGGCTCTCCTCTACATCTCCATCGCAAGTGTTGACCTTCAGCATGGGGGAAATTGACCAGTAGGAGCCAAAACCACTGTTGGGTTCAACTCGATAGCGGCAAGTCAATGACCAAATTCTCTCACCTCTAGCGACCACTTGACCGACTGCCACCACAAAATGTTTTGCCTTGACCTTGGCTACAAAATGCCTAAACTCTAGCCACCATTCTGGCTACCTCTAGTGAGAATTTCCAACAACTCTACAAATAGCTCTATTTCGGAAAATTTTGGAAAACAACCAAATTCGGTCATGCTCGGCCAGTGTAAGGCCCCCCACTCCCACCACAATTCATTAAGAGTATAATGAGATCATTTAGGGGTGGAGGGTAAATTTAGAAGTTCATTTTATTCGTGTTCTAAAGATTAGGGATCGAAATGCAATTATGGAATGTTTGGGAACCAAATTATAAATATGAAAAAATTGTGGAAAATGTCCTTAGGAGTTTCCTAAGTGGATTAGGGGTGATTTTGAGACAAATGGAAATTTGTAAAGTTATTTTCGAATTTTCGGGGGCAAAATGGTAAATGTCACACCCAAACCCAGTTTGGTGAGAACCCTATGATCAACCCATTATCCCTTCCTGTACTAAAACAACATTTCTACCATATTAGCCCAAGTAGGATAATGGCTCGAAACATGAATAATTGATAGTTGAGATATCCTTCCTCTTGAACATATTACCTCTACTTAATAATTGACTTAATAGTCGAGATTTTCTTCCTCTTGGATTGAAACCTTTCCTAAAAGGGGTTTAGGGAGAGGGGTGAGATTATTACTCAGTGAGCAGGTCTTATTAAAATCATGATTTCTTGTTCACGATATGCTCAAAAGTAAAAGGTTTTTTCCTTTCCTTAAAGCTAAAGGTGTTTGAAATAACCCAATAAATAAGATACAACTTGTCTTATTATTTAGAAAAGATTTCTCAGATAAATCAACTACTTGTTTCTCATAAGCTCAAAATAGATTCATCCTACCCGTAATAATTTCTCGTGATTTATTTATGGTTAATTTCCTATAGGTTTGTATTGGACAAACAACAAATCAAACACCCTTTCTTTTTAAAGGGATCAAGCGTTCACATAATAGAACCTATGAGGGTACAACCTCAATCTGTCCCACTTGTGGCCCAAAGTGCCTTTATCGTCTACCTTAGTGAGAGCCTACAACCTATGCTACATTGGTGCTAGGCTAAAACCTCAACCATTGTCTGTGTGAGCACCATTGCCAAACCCCTAGACATTTTCAATAATTATGTATGCTTTTGAGGGATGAGACCTCATCCTACTTCCCCTCAGTTTCAATGCCCATAGAGCTTCATGACATACTAGAACAATGCAGCTTCCCTTATGCTAACCTTGTTGTCCAGTATCCCTTAAAACCAACACTACCTCGTACCAAGCGTCTCCTTGGTTCCAAATTTTTGCAATAAAAAATAAATATATTTTAATTTAAGACCTTTCTATTCGCATTGCTAACCCAATAGACTCCAACATAACTTTGACATAGCAACTTAAGAAAAATATTATCAAATTGTGATAATTTTATTAGGCTCATAAATAAGAACTTATTTACGGGATTTGACTCGTGTCCATTGGCCTTGGGCCCACTAGTACTATTTTTCAAAACATGGCCTTAGGTCTACTTCTCTTTTCAAAATCGTGGCCTTGGACCCACTTTTCATAGAACTAGATGTATCCGACCCTTGTTGACCATGGGTCTCACCCATATCCGAAATCGATGGTGGAGATTATATCATCACCTTGAGTTGTATCCATACATCGCTCAAGGGTAGTCCTATTAAAATGCTTCATGCTTGCAACATAAATAAAATCCCAAAATAATTTATGTGGTTTCACACAGTCATAGAATTCTATTTTTGGAAAAGAGATTTTCAAATTTGTGATTAAACGCGTCATTGGTCCAATCGGACTCGATGTTAGAAATCCCACTCACCGTATTTTGAGGCTTGTTCATCCTAGGGGATTTTCAAGCTTGGCGTGCCTTTTCTTTGCACCAACTTGTAGTTGATTAGTTTCTACAATAAGTTGGGCAATTGAGACACAATTAATAAGGTATTAACACTGAATATTCCTAACTTTTAAATATTTATGATTAGGCCCTTAGGTTATATCTTATTTCTAATTAGGTCCCTAAGATTATCAAATCTTCCCTTTGGGTTCCTAATTTCCCATTATTTCCAATTGGATACTTGAATTCTTAATAATTATAGTAAAATTCCCAAATTTTAAAAATTACAATTTAGTCTCCAAACTTTTAAAATTACAATTTTAGTCCTCCAAGTTGAATTGTCTTCAATTCAATCTTAAACCTTTTCAATTGAGTCCTAACATGATTCTAACGTCTTCCCCATATCTCCATGATGATTTCAAACTTTAGACCATCCAATTTTGCATAGAAATTAGCTTAAATGGAGCTTCGAAAAAATGCTCTAGAGAAAGAAAGCTTTGATTTATTATTGGTAAGGGTCCGAGGGTCAGAGCTTTGGTTACCACAAGATTGCTCTTTTCATGGGGATCCTTCCTAAATTAAATCGTGCCTCAATTGATGGCCTAAGTACTGCGAATTTATCCATTTAGTTTTTTGGCAAAAATACACTGTGAACAATAAATTTTGACGAATGGCAGTGGTGGGGACTTACCACAATGGTGCTGAGAAGGTTTGGACTCCATTAGGGAAGTTCTGGAGAGCTTGGTTTGGCCATGAGTGGCATGGGGATGCCTCAAATTGAGCTTGTGTTTCTCTAGTTGCAAGCAGCCGAGGGAGCAGCGGTACTGTGCGAGTGTGTCGGAGCTTCTCATGTAATCCTCAATGCAATTTGAGAGTGCAGTCATGTAGAGGACCTCTATACAAATCTAGAAAACCCAAATTCACCTTCTAAAGTAAAAAAAATGTCCAAGTTCGAGCTATGGTTCAAGAGTGATTGGAAAATGGAACAGTTTGTCTTTTTCGAGATTTCGTGGGATGGAGAGTATGAATGGAGAGGAGATCTTTATATAAGGAACTCAGGGACTTTTATTTCTATCCAATCATCCATCGACCGACCATTAACTCCACGATTTACTCCAATGTTGGAGAGGTTTAATGGCAACTCGAGTTATGACTATCTTCAGCCTCCCTTTACTCCAACGAAGGAAGAAAATGACAACACTATACACATGTGTGAGACCTTCACACGTGCGAACTACCACGTGGCACGCTGTGATTGATTACTCGTTGACTAGACATGTGGCAACCTCTCATTGGTTACTCTGTTTGCTGTGGCAGTTAACCAAATTTGTTTGTCAATTGAACATGACACTTTGTTTCGTGTGATTAGCTATTTTAATTTTGTTAGTTTTCTACTATATCATTGCCACATCTCCTACTATGATTGGATGTGATCATCCTACGTGGCTTTGCCACGTGTTAACTTTTTATTTGGGTCAGATATTCGGGTCAAGAGTCAGTTGAAGGAGACGACACAAACATGCATGCACCCGGCGTGGCGCACCGACTAGTTCGCATTGTAGCGAACCAATTTTCAACGAATTTCTTGGCCAGTTCAGTAGATTTCAGTATTTCATTAATCGATTCACCTATAATTCGATCAGGTCTTGACCCAAATTAAATTTCTAAAAATTATTTATTGAATTTTCAATAATTTGAGCTCAATGACGACCACGTTTGAATTTAATTAGCCATTTCTAAAAAATCAAATAGTTTTACTCATAAGAGTCGATTCAATCAATTGTGGATTTAATTTGGACAGTTCACTTTCGATCTGAATAGTTCTTGGCACAATTCATTTTGTAAAAAAATTTTATATGATTGATTGAGTTCAATAATTATTATTTATTTAATATCTCTTAAAAATCAGAAACCTTTTTACTTGATCCAATTTTAGTTTGTACTTCTCCCGATCATTTATCCATTATTGAGTGAGTTTTACTTATGCTCGTTTATGTGTACTTCTCACAAACAAGTTTTGAGTTTTGAACAAATTCTCATACATATTTGATTTTCTCTATAGGTTGGTCCGTAACTATCTCGACATTAGTGATCCGCTCGAATTTAAGTCCCTGTTCTTATATTTTCGATGTTCATATCACTCGAAACTCTAATAGAACAACGCTGGCATACTCAGGCAAGATCATATCACTAACTCTAATAGAACAATGCTGGCATACTCAGGCAAGTCGCTCAAATGTTGGACACCGATGGAAACAAAGATGTGCGCACTCCTATAATGCTTAGAGGTGGCAGTGAATCTTAGTGCACAAAACATTATATTATACTAGAGAGATAGACTCACGCAAATTAAGTGTGGCACTTTATAATTGTACCAAACTACCATTATGACACGTTTATATTGAGGAGTGTAGAGCGTATGACAACCTTTAGTCATGATCAAGTATTCATAAGCAAATAATTATGTTGATTGGTTAACCTTATAATATAGGTTATATTATAGGGTCCATCAAAATTTATGTAGCAAATTTACTAATATTTCTAATTTTTCTCCGTTTAAGGTCAATTTTCCATATGCGAGCAATATTTTTGTATGATTTTTATGGAGACAGTTTTTGTTGAGAAAACAAAAACTCATTAGACCAACTACCCATTTTGTAGATAGAATGCATTTATAAGGAAAATTTTATAGAGAGAGGTGCAATGTAAACAATTCACACGAAGTGGTCAATTAGGCAACGAACCATGCATCAACATTGCCACCTCAAGGCGGAGCAACCGAGGTCAACGGATGGTTTATTATATATATGCCTCATACGATTTCAAAATCCTCTTATTGACAATGGGAAAATAACTCCGTGACCACCCAAGTTGGATTACAAGAATGGAATTCCGTCGGCTGAAAACTATTTCCCTAGTGATCGTGGTAGGGGACAACCAAGATTAATCCCAATGTTTGACTTTTTAAAATGCTTAAAGTACCATAAGTGAAGGAATGTTAATTCTAAACAAAGTGGAAAGGATGCTTCACGTACTTCACTTATCTTTCATGTATTAGGTGATCATGGTTTATGTTAATAATTAATTGTAGAACATTAATTATTTATTTAATAAATTAAAATAGATAAGTTTTGAAGGGTTCATCAACTCTTAATAACCTATTTATTTAAACTAAAATTCAATAGATACATTTTTAAATGAATTTAAAATTAATTATATGGTTAAAATAATTTTAATATATTTATTTTTTATATTTTCCAATATGTTTTTAATATATTTATACATTACTATTATTTTATATAGTATTATAAAATATAATTGTATAATACAAATATATGTCATTTATATATAATATAATTTATTATATATATATATATATTAGTTTTCATGAAATTATATAATATTTATATGTAAATATAATTATATAATTAATATTAATTTATTTTTAATTATAAAAATACTTTATTTTTAATATATGATGCAAATATAATATATAACAATAATTATTGTATATATATATTATAATTTTTATATACATATATTGTTGTTCCTATTATATATATTATATCATTAGTATTTATTCACTTTATAATTATAATAATGATTTATTTTTTATATTATAAGTTTATATAATAAAAATATAATACATAAAAATGGATATTATATATAATCTAATTTATTATATATTTAATGTTTAATATTATTATATAATTAAAATATTTTATTAGTATAACAATAACTCAAATTTATTGTATAATTTAATTATATAATAAAACGTGTTATATATAATATATTTTTATTTAATATTATATTTTGTGGTACATCTTTGATTTTAATTTTTTATTTTATTTTATCATATATTATATAAATTTTTAACAATAAAATTTAATTTAATTATATTAATAAATATAATATAAATTATTAATTTGCTAATTTACTAATTTCAATTAAAATTAATTTATTTTTAAAATTTTTATTAACTCATCCTCTTTTTCCAACCCTTCAACTGGATCCATTGGATTGAAGCACTTGGAGAAACATAAGATTAAATTTCCTTTTTTTTACGAGTAACTCAAACAAATTACCAATAAATTTTACTAGTGTGTCCAGTATATATTGAGTTTTATACCTTTTCTTTCGCTGAATTCAATATAAAACAATTTCCAAAAGTTGACTACCCATATTATAAATGCACGGTTATACTACAATGGTAATTGTGTTTGGTAAAATCATGCATGTTAAACATAATGATCTCGCATGTGACACTAGCTAGCTAATTTCTGGCAGTACATCATATTCCCCCCTAAGTTTCCATGGATTATAATGGGCGATGGCACCAATGTTCCCCCTAAGTTTCCATGGTTTATAATGGGCGATGGCACCAATGTTCTTGATTCAATCACTGGGATGACGAATTTGGCAAGGCTAGGTATGGTATTAATGAAATATATTTTATTTTCTAGTACAAGTAGTAGTTTTCTTATATGAATAAAGGCACATTTACAACTAGTCATATAGGCACATCTGCAACTGGTTTTGGTTCGTGCCGTTGAATATATATTTATAATTTTATAAAAGAAAATCAATTTGCTCCCTTACAAAAATTTCACTTAGAGAAAAAAATGATAGAATTATTCAAAGTAGGGAAATGCTCAACGTTGAACATATATGCGTAATAGTCAGTAATTGAATAATTCATCAAAGTCTACTTGCACGTGACCATTCGAAATGTATTGAATCGACATGATTATCGAGGATGGAATAGCACACGGTTATCAGTCGCTGATATTCGTACTCCTTAATTCGCTTCCGAATACAGCGAATCGGATAGGAAAGTAACATATTTATTGATGGTCAAAATTGCCTTAAATAAAGGTTATTTTTGCTCAACTCCATAAACAAAGGTTAATCCACGATTTTTAAACCCAAGCCTACACTAACAATTATCTAAAGACTCAACAAAAGTGAAATATTATAAAAAATATAAATAAAATCATGCATTTGAGAAGCCCCCTCTACGTGATCAACCATCCGATGCTTAAGAAAATCCAAAGCATGCATGTCATCACTAATCTATGCCAGAAGATAACTGAGTAGTGAATGGCATAGTGCCTTGGCATTTGTCTCGTATTTACCAAGTAATTGACATATCACACAATATTGACACATATTTATCAAGTTATTAACCCACACATTACCAACAAATTATTCCACAAATAGTGTATTGGAAATTCATTATATTATATATTAGGAAAAGTTTCTTAGAAAAATATCAATTATACAAAAACTTGTAGGTGAAAACACACATTAATATTTTATATGTATAGTAGATGACATTAAATAAGGGTTAATATTTTAAAATATATATAATATTAAATATCTTTTAGCTAATTTTATAAATGATTATGACAGTTAACACAGAAGGTATTGTTGACCAATAAGTGGTTAGGCCCATATCTAATTAAAAGTCATGACTTGTAAATAGTGGTATCCTTCCAACCTTATAAACCCACAATACTTCTCTATATTATCCAATGTGGGGTCATATTCTCAACACCTTCCAACCTTATAAACCCACAATACTTCTCTATATTATCCAATGTGGGGTCATATTCTCAACACCTACCCTCACGTGCAACGTGGATACACTTGCCACATGCAATTCTCAACACCCACCCTCAACACCTGTCTATAAGTCGGGTATTCCCCTTCCAGCCTCGGACGAGGGGGGACAATGGCCTTGAGTTGGGTACTCTTCCTCCTCCATACTCGGGCAACTTTTAAGTAGACATGGGCCCGACCCCTTATCGATCCATAATACCTTCTCACATGGTATTAGAGCCGGTGGGCTCGCACCCATACCAGATCCGAGGCTGGAAACCCGGCTCGTAGTCTACCCGAGTTGGAAGGATGGGGGAAAAAAATACCCAACTTGAGGCAATTGTCCTCCTTCGTCGTAGACCCCTTATCGGTCCACAATACCTTCTGACAACTTTTATTGTTCGTCTTACTCCCATTACCATTATCACGAAAGGGTCCCTCACTACTGATCTCCTATCTGTGAGAGTAGTATCCATCATTCCATGTTATGAAGCATGTGTTGGTCCCCTTGACATGTTGTTCATCAAAGGATTTTTTGTTCCTTGAATATGCTCTATTAGCCTAGGTACTTGGATTTCCCTCTACTTTCTTCTTCAGGACTGTCATTCTCTAGCTTGGACTAGGCGATCACATTCACATGTCATGCTTATCACAACAGTCAAATCAGTGGTTCATCGTAAACTTCCCATTCATTCTATAATATCCAAAGCAAGATCATCCACAAACCTTTGGTATATATTTGTCACGCTTGCTAAATCTAGAGAAAATAGTTGTAGTTTGTTAAACTTATTTTCATACTCATTTATGGTTTATGAGCTATGACTAAAATCCTACTTCTTCTCATTTACCAAGTATGGGGCTAATTATTCCTCATTGAACCTACTATCAAAATTGCTCCATATAGGTTGGATAGAAAATAAAACCAAAATGTCCGGCCACCATTGTCTTTCATTGGCTTCCACCAAGAATCCACCAAAATGTTCGGCCACCATTGTCTTTCATTGGCTTCCACCAAGAATCCCACCATGAATAAGTTTTCGTAGTCGGCACATTCATCACTACCATGGATTTTTTTCACATTCCATAGCCAATCTATGGCTTTGACTACCTCCTTCTCCCCATTGAAATCCTTGTACCATATTTTTTCAATTTGATGGAGGAATTATTCCTTCCCCATAAGGTTTCATTCCTACCCTATCTAGGGGCATGCCACAAGCACGGGGTTCCTTGTTTATTGGATAGTTCCCTCATTTGCAAACCCTGTGTCTTGGACTTTAACTCCTTATGTTGGGTGATGTACTATATCTATGGTACAATTAAGTTATCAAGACTTGAACCAATTCCTCGAGTTGGGGTCCCATGATAACTTGTTGCGTCTACCGTTAGTACATCATTCCTCAATACACTGTGATTTAATACCCTTAAGTCGGGTATTATTCTTCCGGTATGAGAGGGGACAATAGCCTCAAGTTGGGTATTTTTCCTCCATACTCCAGTAGACCACGAGTCGGGTTTCCAGTCTCGGGTCGGGTACGAGTGTGAGCCCACTGGCTCTAATACCATGTGAGAAGGTATTATGAACCGATAAGAGATCGAGCCCATGTCTACTTAAAAGTCATGAATTGTAAATAGTGAAACATTTTCAACCTTATAAATGTACAACACTTCTTTATTTTATCTAATGTGGGATTTTATTCTCAACATCAATATATATATATATATATAAAACTCTCTTCTCCCCTTAGCACAGTACACAATTGTGATCACTATCTCCCCCATATATGCCCCTTATCCCAATCCACAATTCAAATATTATGTAATAAATACCATGAAGTATGCAAAACATATGAATATTGGGTTGTTATTTGGTCAATCCTTCTATTGACATCTAATTTGACGTGTGTGTTCCACACCATAATAATGACTTTTTCAATGGCATTTACATAAACATTCATAAGTCATGGAATGTCATGATATCTAGTCATCCTCACTAAAGATCACTTCGATCCACTTTAGCAGTCTTATTACATTAATGGGATAATACTTTAAGCTTATTTTTTTTTTAGATATTTGGGTTTTAATCCACCTTTCTTAAACATTACCATTAGCCTAATTTTTCATAAACATTGGATCATAGCCCATATTTTTTAAAAATTTTAGATCTTAACCCATTTCTTATAAACAATTAACTATTAGCCATTTCATAAACATTTGGGTATTAGCCCATTTATAAGTCCCTTTCTAAACGTTAAGTCTTTTACTTTCTTAAATATTGGATATTATCTTTTTTTTTAAATTGGACATTATCCCACTTTTCATAAACATTGGGCCTTTGTTCCTTTTAAACATTGAGCCTTTGTTCCTTTTTTATAAAAAGTAGCCATTCAGACTTTTTCTAAACATTAGACCTAAACCTTTTCTTAAATATTGGGTATTATCCTTATTCATAAACTTAGCATTTTATCCTTTTCATAAACATTAGGACATGGTTTTGTCCCTTTCTAAACATTGGTTCTTTACCCTTTTTAAATATTAGGTCTTAGTCCATTTTTTTTATAAACATTGGGCATTCACACTTTTTCTAAACATTAGACCTAAACCCTTTATTAAATATTAGATATTATCCTCGTTCATAAACTTCGCGAATTAGCCTTTTCATAAATATTGGAACATATCTATTTTCTTAAACATTGGGCTTTCACATCCTTTCCTATACATGAGACCTTAAACTTTTTATAAACATTAGAGTTTAATAATTTTATAAATATTGATCATTTATTATTTCTTAAACATTGGGTCTTAACACTATTTTATAAATATTTAGAGATTGCCTATTTTATAAATATTAAATCCTAGTTATTTGTTAAATGTTGGAATTTAGTCCATTTTTATAAATATTGGGCATTATCAATTTTATAAACTTTGAGAATTCCTCCTTTCTTAAACTATGTACTTTATATTATTACTTTCATAAATATTTGAGTATTATCACTTTCATAAACATCAATACAACCATTTTTATAAGTGTTTGGGTGTTTGCTCTCTTTTATAAATATTAGGCCTTATCCTATTTTGAAAGTGTTAGACGTTAGCCCATCTATAAAATATTTATCACATTACATTCATCACCTTTGGGACCATTCCCTTTCTTCTTAGCTTATTTTAAAGGCTATAATTCACACCAGTTGCAAACTCTCACGTACACATTCATCTTTTATAAGTTATCCACTTTTCAAAATTTCTAAAGATATTTATAGTATTTTGATAAATAGCTTATATATAATTTTTCTATATATTTCTTAAAAACTTTTTAGAAACATGCATACCACCATTTTAAAAATGGTAAGTATTAACTTAATCAATTCAATTAAACATAATATTAAAAATCTCACTAATTGATTATTTGGGTTTAGTTTATGGATATTCTTATAATAGCACACATATATTATTATCATCCATTATATATATATATATATATATAGTGTTGGTCTATATTAGTACTTCTCGTACAATAATTTAATTTTTCATAATTACGAATTTTTCATTTAGACATGATAAATCAACTAATCTCTTTCTCATTATCCCACCCAAAATATCTCTCAACTTCTAAATGTTACCCAAAATATATAAAAGTGTCTCTTAGGTATCAATTCTTCAAAAATTACATGAAAGACCTTTATATATACATAATTGTCATTTTGTCCTCATAATTGAAATTTTACCACTTTACCACTCATTTGTAAAAATTTCCATTTTTGCATCTTTAATTATGTTTTTCCATTTATTTGTAAAATATATTATTTTATCATTTATTTAACAAAATTACCATATTTTTCTTTATTTTAAAAATAACCATTTTACCCTATTTTTAACAAAAATTAAAAATTTACCTCTATCTATACAAAAAATGACCATTTTGCCATCCATTTAATAAAAATGATCAATTTACTTGTATTTATTGCAAAAAAATGATCTAATTACTCTCATACTTCTGAAAATCACATATGGCATCAACATCTTTCCTAAAAATCACTTACTAGCCCCTTAAATTTCCATTGGGCTATTTTCACATATTTTCATTTTTAGCCCTCAAAATTTTTAAAATTTGCATTTTATACCTTAAACTTCAAAAATCACTACATCTAACTTCTAATTCTTTAAATACTTCCTAAACACTAGTCTCACTCTAACCAATTTTGATTGAATGTGATTATTTTCTATAAATGGACAAAAATGTAATATCAAAAGTTTGGTTGAAAATACTTATTAGAGATAGCACGATCGATAATAATTGGTGAGGGTAAATGAGTCAATTATTTTCATGAGTTTATTTGTAGTGGAACTAGTCGGGGGAGTCACAAGAGGTGCAAATATTTCACTTGGTTAGTCGCGGATACCTAAAAAGAGCATATACTAGAAAAATGGCTTGGGGGAGGAAAAGTGGATTATTATAGTTAGGGAAATGCTTGGAGGAGGTAAAGTAAAGTCACACAGTTCTTTAGGGTTTTTTAGGCACTAGGTCAATCAAAATAGTGCATTAGGGATGTTGAGATCATTGTTAGAAAGTTTCAAGTTTTCCTTCCAAAACTGATGTTTGAAAATAACTCTCATAGAGTAATTTATAGAGTAATTTTATGCTTCTCTAGTTAAATCACTACCACATGACTTAAGAGGAGTTCGTCATTATTCTTTTGAAACAAAAATTATGTTAATTTTTGGTTGGAGAATTGGGAGATTAGAACTTAGTGGTCATAAATATTTTAGAGAGCAATTTTCTCAATTTTAGTATAGAAATTTGATATGAATTAACTCAATTAATTTTAAAGGTTGATATTATTAGCACATCGACTATTATAAAGTTAAGGGAAGATGATCAAACAAATGGAATATAATTAAAGAAATCTAGATAATATCAAATTTAAATTGATTAAAATTCAAAGAAAGGAGAACATACCATGGTAAGATTATATTGACATAAATAAGAAAAATAGACATGAACATTGCAGGGCAGTATAGTATACTGGAGAAGAAAAACTACAAAACGTTAAGGAAGATTTGAGGAAGACATCCGCATCTTGGAGTTTCCTGCTGCAAAAATGCCCACAACACACAATCATATTATGACCCGTAAAAAATAATCCTAATAATATTATGTTGAGAATATCTTACATTGGATAAAATAGAAAACTTTTGTATATTTATAAGTTTAAAAATATTTCACTACTTACAAATTAGAACTTTTAATTAAATATGGATCCGACAATTTATCGTCTCACAATATTCTCTTATATGGTATTAGAGCTAGTGAACTCACACTCGTACTTGACGTCTACCTGAGTATAGAGGAACAAATACCCAACTCGAGGTTATAGTCCCCCTTATCCGAGACCAGAAAAATTATACCCGACTCCTAGAGTTGAGGGCAGATTTAAAATTGCAAGTTACATTTGCAACTTAAGGGCAGATGTTAAGAATATTATTTAAAATTAGATAAAATAAAGAAGTGTTAGGTTTATAAGTTTAAAAATATTACACTACTTACAAGTTATAATTTTTAAGTATACATAAGTCCGATCGGTCTATAATACCTTCTCACACATTAAAAAAATAGGAAAGAACAAACTACATATAACCTTGAGGACGAACCGGAAGAACATTGGTGAACATTGGAGATAGCATGAGTTCTGAGCATTTCAGAAGGATAATCTCCTACAGAAATTTTTCTACGTGAGTGAAGGTGATAGCAACGAGATGAGAGAAGAGAGATCGTTAGAAAGTCATCATCATTCACATTCAAATAATTTATTTTTTGAGGAAAATTTGCATGTCAGCAATAGCTATTAAAATTATTAGATCGCGGTTATTTTTTTGGCATGCAATTTGATTAAATTTTAAGTTAATTTAACTTTTTTTTCATTCATATGTATGACAGTGGGAATAAAATTTCAAAAGTTAGAAACTTTGAAAATGTTTGAAGTTTTTAAAAGTCTGGTTGAAAAACAAGTGAAAGTTTTATTGGTTATCTAAAAACCGATAGAGTAGGTGAGTTTCCCTCCACGGAATTTAATGATTTCTACATGAAAAATAAAAAAAGATAACAATTAACATATACTTATACACCATTACAAAATGGGGTCTACTAAAGAAAAAATAGGATGCTCCTAAACATGGTAAGATATGTCCTAGTGGACAATGAAATTCCTAAAACTTTTTTGCCATGGGCAGTAAATTGGTGTGTTAAATGTATCACAAAAATATATAATTAATTATCAAGAGGTATTTGTACCTATTGCAAAGTGGGAGACAATAAGGATTATCTTGGCTCTGATAGTATATAGTGATTGGAATCTATATATGTTAAAAACACTTTTTATATGGGGAATTAAAATAAACAGTTTTTATAGATAAACTGGAGGGGTATAAAAAGGAAGGGGAAGATTCTAAAATATATAAGTTGAATAAAGCTCTTTATGGATTTAAACAAGTCCCAAGTGATTGGTAGAACAAAATTATAAAATTTTCTGAAAGTGTGAATTTTTAAAAATGCAGCTATTTACAAACTTTGTTTATAAAGTATGATCCGGAAAAGGGGATGGTTGTGGTTAGACTATACGTGGATGATTTAATTTTGATTGGGAATAATACGTAAATGATAGAAAAATTCAAGGTAGTAATGAAAAATATATTTGAAATGACTGATATTGGTAAGATATGTTACTTCCTTGGCATAGAAATTGGGAGGGATGTGAACATTGTTGTTTTAAAACAATTAAGATATGTGAAAGAAATTCATGAAAAAATGGAGATAATTGATTGTATACTAGTTGATACACCTATTTCTTTGGGTAGCATGCTAACTAAGGATGGAAAAAGTTTTTATGGTAGATTCTACATATTATAGAAGTATAATTGGTTGCTTAATGTACCTTATAGCAACCCATCTAGATATTTCATATTCAATCAGGTTGGTTAGGAGGTTTATGGAAAGTCCGACCAGTACTATTTATAGGCAGCAAAAAGTGTGTTACGCTACTTAAAAGGAACAATGAATTATGGATTGGTATTTGAAAAAAACTAATCATGTGTCTTTAAGTGGTTTTTCATATAGCAATTATTCATGGGATATATGTGATGGAAGGAATACCTTTCGGTACATTTTCTTGCTTGGTGGTTGCTGTGTTGTATGATATTCAAGGAAACAACCCATTGTGACTTTGTCCACCAGAGAGACGAGTAAGTTGCTGCAAATGCTACTGTCTGTCAAACAATTTAGATCATGAAAGTGTTAGAAGCCTTGAAACATGACCAAATATGACCAACAATCATAAAATGCGACCACATGTTAACCATAAATCTATCAAGAAATCCTATTTTACATGGAATATACGAACACATTGATGTGAGAAAGAATTAATGGTTGAGACATATGCCTTAAGCATTGTTTCACACTTGAACAACATGCAACATATTCACTAAGCCTCTAAGTACGAATGCATTTGTAAATTTGAGAGAAAATTTGTGTGTAAAATTTCTTGTATGGTAAATAAAATGGTCTATTTAGGGGAGTAAATGATAAAATAAATTTGTAAACAGATTATTTCAATTATTTTAAATAAGTTTGAGTTTGTTGAGTTTCACTTAGAAATATAAGTACTATAAAACAATGATTAATGGGAGTATTGGATTACAACAAAAACCGAATAAAAAAAGTTGAGTTATTTTTTGGATTAGTCAAGTGTTGCACTGCTGTAAAGTCTCTTACGTTCTTATAGTTCAATTGGTTTTCCATTCATTCTTATTTCAAGATATTTTTTTACTTTTCTTAATCAATTAGAGTTGAAGAAAAAGGAATACCTCAAGGAGCGTACCTATTTCCTAAAAGTGCAGAGATAAATACTTTAATATTTTCTTTAGTGCAAGAAAGTGTGATGTGTGCATTTTTATTAAAAGGCACAAAATTACTCTGCATTCATCCGAGCTAGCTAGCTCGTCCTATCATCATAAACAACGACCACGGCGGTCCAAGCTCGATTTCTCTACGACAAGGAACGATCACAGGTCTGTTCGGATAGGAATGCAAATCGGATTCAGCGGACGATCGGAAACGATATTTGATCTTGATTCAGACGGTGCCCTGATAACTCTGTGCAGATTCAATTCTCAGTGTGCTGTTCATTACATCTTAAAAGGTCACATGCATGTAAACAAACGATCTTTGATCATGAGTTCATTTATCCTTTATGAAGCTATATCAATTATACCTTATTTAAATTCTATGGGAATTAACTTTTTAGTTTTACTCTAATGATGTGGGTTTATAATATTAAAAATATTAACTATTTATAAGTGATGATTTTTAAATAAATATGAGAGTTAGGCTCAAACTCGATCAGATACTCTATATATTGTAAATCTGGCTAGTATTTTACACAAGTATAGAGTAGCAAAAATATTTTTTCTCCCCTAATCAATCTATAAAAATGACCTACCATAATAATGTCAATGGTTGGTTGTACTTAAATGCATATATAGTATATTAAAGCGTGTTGGTTTGCAGGTGTCCGTTGGTTGTAATTGAATGTATATATATAATATGTAAAAACGTGTTGATTAGCAAGTTGGCATGTGAGAACTTATTCGTTGTTTGGAGGTTGGCGATTGGTTGTACATGTGCTTGAATGCGTATATTGAATTGTGCAAAAGTGTGAGGAAAAAAAAGAGGAATTGAATGAGCGAAAGGAAACACGAAGAAAAAAAACTCAATACTCTTCACACTAGAATAATTTCTTCGTCCTTTCATTTACTTCTTGATGGAAAAAAAGGTGACAATCTTACATTTATGGATTTTTACAAAAACAAATCTTAGGTTTCATCGAGTGTTATATAAGGGTCAGCCTACCTTCCCATAACCCACAACTTCATATCTCAATCCACCATAACATTTATTACATATTGATCATCATGTGATCAATCTCCCATAGCTTTTCCCTGTCCTTCGTTCTCTCGAGAGCTTCCCTAAAATCGTCTTTTTCTCTCCTTGGCCCGACACGGTATCTGCAGTTCCGACAAAAAGGATGCACAAGTCATGTCTGCCTCTAATTATAACTCTACTCTCACGAGAGGGTTGCCTGCTAGTGCCAGTAACATGGCACTCTCGAGTTGGTTTGTTGATAATGATAATCACAGAGCAGGTGGCATGTGAGAAATTATTCGTTGTTTGGAAGTTGGCGATTGGTTGTACATGTACTTGAATGCGTATATTGAATTGTGCCAAAGGTGTGAGGGAAAAAAAGAGGAATTGAATGAGCGAAAGGAATTGAATAATTTCTTCGTCCTTTCATTTACTTCTTGATGGAAGAAAGGTGACAATCTTACATTTATCGATTTTTACAAAAACAAATCTTACGTTTCTCGAGTGTTATATAAGGGTCTGCCTAGCTTCCCATAACCCACAACTTCATACCTCAATCCAGGATAACATTTACTACATATTGATCATCATGTTATCAATCTCCCATAGCTTTTCCCTGTCCTTGTTTCCCTCGAGGGCTTCCCTCAAACCGTATCTGCAGCATTCCTTGGCCCGACACGGTATCTGCAGTTCCGACAAAAATGATGCACAAGTCATGTTTGCCTCTAATTATAACTCTACTCCCACGAGAGGGTTGCCTGCTAGTACCAGCAACATGGCACTCTCGAGTTGTTTTATAGATAATGATAATAACAGAGCAGGTGGCATGTTCGATCCCTCAGCTTCGGCTTCTTCTGCCATGACCACCGCTGTTGTTGCACCTGATGCAGCCGACGACTCGGCCGAAGGTATCGGGATAATGAAATTTCTTGAGGGCAAGAGCTACTTTATCACCGGGGCAACCGGCTTACTTGCCAAAGGTAAACATATATGACCACATTCCGGGCAATGCTTTTACCAAAAATGCATAAAATGAGTAGTTAATTTTAGTATTTCCATATCTTAGTCTAGTGAGGCAAAGCAATTTTTTTATGGAAAGGTATTCATAACTGCACACATTACTATATCATATTTGTAAGAAAAGAAAATTTTGTGATTTTATAAAAAAATATTATAAAGTACAACTTATCAATTTACTATTTGGAGCACATCATTTTTTATATCTCACTCATGTACAAAGATTTGACTACTGGGCAAAGTTGAGGATGAAAAAATACCTTCAAAGTTTGTTTAGAAGTATATTACAATTTTAATGAATGTTTTAAAAAATGATTTCAAGTTGATAATAAGTAAAATCGTAGCTGATTTCAAGTTGATTTAATATCCTACAAGTAGATGAATTATAGACGGATTGGATTGGATGGAGGATGATATGGACAATAGAAATTTCAATAGGTGGTAGTGGTAATATTATTTATTTTGTTTAATTTTTATGCCATGCATAATATTTATTGGTAATTATATTTTGACAGCTCTAGTAGAAAAGATATTAAGGGAGGTCCCAAATACAAGAAAAATCTTCCTCTTAGTGAAGGCTAAGGACAAAGAGGAAGCCCTTAATAGAGTCAAGTCTGAGGTACGTACGTGTACAAATCATTTATAAATTCAAGTTGAGAAATTTATATGATATACTGATAAAATATAAAAATAAGTGTTAATTGTTGAAACATTGTATACTATTTCAAAATACTATATTTAGTGTCTCACAGTCACTTGCTTATCTAGCTGTGGTGGATTTGGATGTGGTCCGCAGATCCAAGGAAATGGGCATGGTTGGGTTTGGATTAACAATCCTATTTATATCACATATATTTAATTCATCAACATATATTATTAAAATAGTTAACGAGGGTTTGGCATATTAGACATATTAGACATTCGGAGGTATTGCTGCTGTTTCTATATTAAGATTGGTGTTTTTTTTTCTGGCGCAGATTGTCCAGTGTGGACTCTTTAAGCGGCTGGAGGATGTGCATGGTGATAACTACAAAGATTTTATGATGAGCAAGCTTGTTCCTGTGGTGGGCAACATGAGCGAGCCTAACCTAGGGATATCCGACCATGAACTAGCCATCCGAATGTTCGAAGAAGTTGACGTGATCGTGAACTCAGCTGCAAATACTACTTTTGACGAGAGGTTAGTGAACGGAAAATATTTTTTAAAACATGCCAAAATTAAGGATCAAACTACTCTTAGACATTTATTTATCTTTTTCAAATGAGTAAAATCTCTATGAATATGCAGGTATGACGTAGCTCTCAACATAAACACTCAAGGACCTTTTAGGCTCCTAAACTTTGCCATGAGATTCAAGAAGTTGCGAAATTTCTTACATGTGTCAACCGGTATATGTTCATAATCATCATATATTAGAATATACGGAGAGAATGTTCATAATATTAATCTTATTCAATGGTAACCTTAGTACATGATGTGCATTGGCAGCATTTGTGAATGGGCAGAGGCAGGGGGTTGTGAAGGAGAAGCCATTCTACATGGGACAAAGCATAGCTGAAGAGAAGGCAACTCTTGCCTTAGGGACTAATGATCAGCAGTCTCATTCACTACCCCAACTGGACGTTCACGCTGAGATTAAGATGGCATCAGAGATGGTCAAAGATCTCACCAAAGACGAAGCGGACCGCAAGATGAGAGAGTTAGGTCTTGAAAGGTAATATATAGCTTTAATATTATAAAACACATCCCAGACCCTACCCTGGTGATGCACGGGATGAAATGTAAATGTGATACTTGACATTAAATTGAATGAATAAATTTAATAAATTAAATTAAAAACCACAAATTTGTGAAAAAAATGGGGAGTGTACTTGATCAGAAAAAAAAAAAAAGAGAAATGAAGGATGGAGAAGTTGAGAAATTACTTTTCTGCAAATATAAAAGATAATTCAGTTCCATTATCAGTTGCTGCTTGACCTGCTTGATATGTTGTAATCACTCATGTGATCATTTGTTGGATATCTTGTACTTTGATTGATAATCAGGGCAAGAATTTTTGGATGGCAAGACACGTACGTGTTTACCAAGGCTATGGGAGAGATGATGATATCTAGCTACAAAGAGCACATCCCCATAACAATCATCCGCCCGAGCATTATTGAGAGTACTTATAGGGAGCCTTTCCCCGGTTGGATTCAAGGATGCAGGTAAATAAATAATTATATTCTGTTCAACTATTTGTCAATATATGACATATAATGATCTAATGATATGGTAATATAACCAAACCTTGAACAATAAATACAAGTTTTTAAGATTTTAGACAGCTCAAGACCATTAAATTATTAGACAGGTCAAAGATTCATGTATTATGTTTTCTTCTCACAAATGATATTTCCTTTGTTTGGACAAATTAATCAGGATGGTGGACCCAGTGCTCTTATCCTATGGAAAAGGTCTGCTTCGGGGCTATTTGGCTGATCCAAAGGCACGGGTAGACATTGTATGTACCGCACTTGATTGAATTTATTATATTACAAAAAATTACTTCATTGAAAAAAAAAATATTTTAATTTTCATATAATTATGCTGAGTTCGCCAACCGACCTTCCCCTGATTTTCTCATGAGAAATTCCTCTTTAGGTTCCTGTAGATATGGTCGTCAACACGATGGTGTCCGCCATGGCAAAGCATGGGAGACAACCCGATTTAGCCCTGAATGTGTACCAAATCGCATCTTCAGTGATCAATCCACTCAATGCTAGTGAGATTTCTGAATTCTCGCGCCACCACTTTGAGTCTTTTCCGCTTAAGGACTCGAGAGACGAGGTGATCATGATCAGGAAGATGAAGTTCTTCAGCTCCCTCGATGAATTCTCGGCCTACATACAGTATGATGTCTCAGAGAAGATGGGACTGAGGGGCGAACAAGCCGCCTCGTCAAATCCTAGAACACTTGGCAAGCTTCAGGTCCTGTGCAAGAGGATAGTGGAGAATCTCATATACATGGCAAAGCTTTATGAGCCATATGCCTTCTATAAAGGATGGTAATAAATAGGCTTTTATCTCCTCATTGGTACGAGAAATTGACTAGATCTTGGTATAATGAGGATTGTGCATGAATTCCCTGCAGGTTCCACAACGGGAATACGCAAAAGTTAATGGCTGACATGTCTCCAGATGAGCTGGCGACCTTCCCACTGGACTTGAAGAACATAAACTGGAAGAATTACTTCGTGAACATCCACCTTCCTGCGTTAAAGAGGAGCCTCCTAAGAGACCGTAGATAGGTGATGGAATCGAATAAGGCTCTCCAGCAAATTTACGCCGGAAGTTTGGCGATTTTTAGATGATAAAGAAAGTTGGTGTAACATTTTAAATTTATAAATTAATCTAAATATTTTAAATTTATCACCAATATATCCTTTAATTAAAAAATTTAATGTAATCCATATCTGATGGTATGGTATTGATATTTCCTCATACCACATAAATTTCCATTAAAACTTGGCCGAATATTTTTAGAATAGTGTACAAAAGGATGGTAATGGTTGGAGAAAATAAAATTATGAATAAATGAGCATATTTTGAGATTTGACTATCTCATTCTTAGTAAGTGATAACTTTAAGTACTAAAGCACTACTTCAATCATTAGTTATTATTTCCCAAATTTTGATATGAAAAATTAATTTTCACTATTTCCTACATTTCACTTGAATTTTATTTTAATAAATATTGTTATTATAAATTTGTCTTCTAATATAATTTTATTGAATGAAATGTATAATTAGAATCTATCTTGCAATTTAATTCAAATTACAATTATATCTCTATCTTATGCCATGCATCACCATTCAATTGAGTGAAACTAATTTAAGTTGGGTACTAAGCATATAAATTTACTTGCGTTGAAAGATTTATGTTTTTTAATCAAATTACCACTAATTGTTTTTGCTCAAGAAAATTGCTTATTAATTAAGACTGAACATTATTTACAAAATTCATGATATCAGAAGTAAAATAAGATAATAACATGATATGCTTATCTAGAATATGTATAATAATCTTAGGTACAATAGTAAACATACTATTTAATTTTCAATTTTCTCTAAAACTGAATGAGATAGCTTTTGCTATTAGTATTAATAGGATTTTGTACTATTTGTAAACACTCAAAGATGAAATAACAAACTTTTAAAAAACTCATAAGAAATAGCATACTTAGGAATTTGTACTATCCGTTAATAGTCAAAATGAGAAAACAAACTTCTAAAAACCCACAAGAAGGGATATAAATCCCATGGTATCACAACGTCTGTACTAGTAAATGCTTTGGCGAACACGAGTGAGTCCACTTTTAGAACAAGTCATCACCATCCTTTAAAAGTCGCAAACTGAGACCGACACTTCAAAAAGCTCCACCGTCCCTGCATAGTACCTTCCCAATCCCGAGCTATGAAACTTGTGCCTGCAAATATAGATTAAGCCTTGAAACTATCATAATTTAGTTTTATAACATAACAAGGGGATCTAATATGCCTCTCTCAGCTTCCTTGGACTACTTCCTCACCCCTTATGGCACACACCTTTCAAAAACTCATTTACAACATGTACAATATCTCCTATCATAACTTCAATCTTTAGACTATACCTAAAAACAAATAACTATTTCTACCTTTGTAGATCATCTGACAAGTATAAGCTATATTGCTAAAAATGTATTTCTTATGTAGCATATTCATCCTAATTATAACTAAACAATGCTACAACAAGTCAATCAAAGATGCCACAAACTCCGTATGTATTTTACAAACATCATACCACACTGCCCTATTCTAGTCGTCCGATTGGCACCTTAATGGTAGTTATTCATTGCCTAAACCTCCCTGGCTGGAGACTTTTTAGCTTCATTTAGGCTGCGCGATTTTTTGGCGGGTGAACAGTGTTGTAATCTGAAGGAAGAAGACGACACTATTCTGAACCAGATTGGACTAGTATGAACTAGGTTCAATGCTTAAAACGGCCAGTTCACCCCCAATTCGACCAAAAGTTTCAACTCTAAAAATTTCTAAATTAATCTAAATGCATTTTCTATCCAATGGTGGCCTTAAATCTCAAATTTTAATTTTTTTAGCTACTTAGAAAAATAAATTTAGCATCCAGTTCAATATGGTTCAATCTGGTTCAGATTCGGTTCACCTGAACCGGTTTGGTTTTCATTTCCAATTCATCCACAAGTCCTTCTTTATGACTTATGTGACTCTCTAGGTCACTTGGGATCCATAATTTCCCTGGTTTGCCCTCTATTTATCGATTATGGTTCATAGACCAGTTTAATCCGGTTCGAGTCAGGTTCATCCGAACCGATCTATTTTTTCTCCCAATTGGTTCTAAATTCTTTTCCAAGGATTATGAACCTTTTTGGGCACATGGGAGTTATAATTTCTCCAATTTGTTTGTTTCTCAATAATCAAGTTTGTGAACCGGTTTGATTTTCTCACTCATTTTGACTGGCTCTTTCCTGGTTTTCTTTAACTCCAAAGAGCAGGGTTCACAACTCTCCCCATCCTTTTAGGAGTTTTGTTCCCAAAACTTATTCCACACTATTTGTGTATTGATTTAAACTTTTGTTGTTATGAAATTTTCTATTTTATTGTCTTATAACTTTTTCGGTTGTTTTCGTTCATCCCTTTCATCACATACCTAAGATTCTCATCTCATTCTCATCCTTTCCTCATTCCATTTAACTTACTATAGCCTAGAATATCTTCCTTGAAGATCTACTATCACTACCTTTAGTTACATCCTTCCTTCCTAAGGCACCATTTCCCATTCCAAGCTTGTTTTACCCAAAATTTTAGAACTATGAGTTCCGGTCGTTTTTCTTCTCTAATTATCACCTTTATGCTTGACTTTGTTATGCCTTACTCATAGACCTTTCCTTGCCTAGGTCATATTTCCCTGAGTCAGTTGGGTTTACATACCCCTTACCGCATGACATTGTTCGTGATGTCCTTGACTTCACGTCCCTATGTATTAGTTTCTGTACTTACTCATCCTTTTCAAACTTCTTTATTTGGTCACTCAACCTTCAAATCCTTGAACTCTTGATACTCACTGCCATATTAGAACTTCTTGATCTCTTACTTCATTCCTCATTCCCATTGGCTTCCTTCCTCTTTAAGATCTCTTCTCTTTCCAAATCCATTCTTACTCTCATCAATGATCCTCCCGCTATTCTTTTATTATGAGTTGGTTCCTTTCTTACTCGTATGACATATTTTGATGTCATCCTCCTACTACACGTTACTTGGGTTAGACTTATCCTTTGGATATTTACAATTTCCTTCATCTTGTAATTGATCCTTTCATCTCCAGCATCTTGTTCTTGAGAATCTTGATCTCTTTCTTATTCTGTTGATTCCATTTCCTCTCTGTTAATACACATATGTTTTCCTGAGATTCTTTTCTCTGTTGAGCTTCACATTCCCTCTCTTCTGAGATTTCCTTCTAGTTTTTACCACTGCAATTAGTTAAATCTGTAATGTCTTTTATCGTCATTTTCATCAGATTATACTTTACTCTTCGGATCTATGAGTACTCTTCATTTATCTTGCTTCATTCTCACTTGCTCCAGCATTTGTTTATTCCTTTGAGGTAGACCTGTCATCCTTATTGTGTCCAAACCTTCCGTATTTTCATGTCCTTGGTACTTCTCCCTTTGTCTTAATTAGAGTGTATTCTTTTACTACTCCCCATCTATTAATTAGAACCTTGTTTACTCCTCCGAATGATCATAGGAGTTATTTCCTTCAATAAGATCAGTCTAAAGTTTCTACTTGGGTTTCTAGGTCTTCTTGTAGTAGATCACACTTGCCCTTACAAAATACTCACTTAACCACTCGTAATTTTTTTTTATTGATGTCCTTTTTTCTGCTCCAGTTTCGTGACATTTCCCATTTGATTTTCTTGACCTAGAGTTTTCTCCTTCCTTGATCCGACTTCCTATTTTCATCCTCCTTCTAGTAACTTCCATTCTGGGAATCTTTTGTTTAATCACCTTACCGTTCTTTAGAAATTCATTCCTTTAAATCTTTACCTAACTTGAGGGTCTTGTATGACTTATCCACTCATTATTTTCTTCCTCTTTTGGTACATACTTTTGCCTTCCACAAGTCTTTCTATCTTATGAAGTTCTTAAGTAGCTGTTACACATGGGCCTTCCTATTGTTCTACTTTCTTCCCATCTTTCCTTGGCGGTCTTTATACTTATTTCTTTTTCTTCTTGATCAGCTTCAATTCTCGTGGTTCTCTTTGGAATGTTTTACTCCTCCTTGTTTTTCCCTTACTCTTCATTTTTTTAACTCTTTGGACTTTCCATGATTCTGTACTCTTTGATGATTGCTCCCCTTTTGTTCCAACTTCTTTTTCCTTTTCTTATGATCTCCCATAGATGGATTCTTCCTTATCGTATTCCCGAGGGTAAGTCTTAAGGGTTGAGATTTTCTATAGATAACTCGTATTTTCTTTCTTAGATGATTTTCTAACTTTTACTTCGATTTTTATTATCATACTCTTTTGTTTTGCATTTATCATGAACTTAGAAGTTTTAACAAAACTTTTACTATCATTCATTCAAGAAATATTTTTCTTGCCACACTTGGCTTATTACAGGAATTTTCTACCCCCTAATCCCTTGGGGTCATAGGACTAGAATTAACCTTAGAATGGTTGTGAGACTCTTGATTAGAAGGCTTTGAGGAATTGATTGGGGTCCATTCGTGTTCCCTAATAGGACGAATTTCATGTATGGCCTCCAATCCATACCACCTTAGTAACTCAACCTCACACTCATAAGTCCACTTCACCCATTGGGAAGGACTGAAGCCAGGTTGTGTAGGTGGAGGTACTTGGTGGACCTTCATGAAGGTAGCATACGCATCCCAATAATTATCCCAGGCCTCCTTCTTGGTTGGATTCCCCTCCGGTTGTTGTGGGGCTGGAGGAGGAGGGGTTGGATTCCTAGGAGGTGATATCGGTTTTTCTTGTTTGGGAGAAAGGTATATGATGTCTTCCGATTCCAGTAAAGCTCCCACTAGTTTTCAGTAGTCTTCCACCATGTCCTTGGGTACTCATTTTTTTCCCTTTAGGAACCTTTGTGCATCTTCCTCCCTCAGATTAGATGTCATTTTTAGGGTTATGGTTGGAGGACTGGATTTCACCATGAACTTCCTAGGGACTCTCCTTCCTATACAATAGTTTAAAGTTGGATTAATGTTAGGGCATAAAATTGATAATGTTTCAAGGGAACTAGGCTCTAATACCACTCTAGTTGTCATGACCCGATCTGGTTTGGTCGGATCCCCGTGAACAACCCACCGCTTTCTTGGTTCAAGAGGAGTATCCTCCTTATTTAACTCAAGTGGAGCCAGGCAATCTTGTTTATTTACGAGCTCCTGTTCGTGCCAACTGGCCTAGAGCCCACTATTCGAGATTTTCAAAATTGGGCATAATAGTCCCCAAGTTTCAAAACCAAGGCCTTCAGCCTAACAGAGCTATTCGAGCTCCCGTCAAGAACGTCTCCCAAAATGTTTAAGCAGTAGCTCACGGTCAGAGGAGAGCACTTCTGACAAAATACTTTTCAACTATCCATCATACCAACCGAGTATGAGGAAATCTCCACTCATAACCGATGAACAGGTTTTCCACTTCCCTCGAGGAAGTTTCATCATACCAATTGGTTACGATCTACTTCCAACTGTTAAGTAGTTTTTTTACGTTATTTTTAGATCACTCCTCTCAAGTGTGATGTTTTAAAATACCACTTAGTATTGGGTTTTTCATTTCCGAGGTGCTTATCATCCCAACCGAGTATGATATAAAAATCCCACTCACCCGATCGTGTAGTGAAATTCCTCTTAGTCGGTTTGCTGTCCTGACTCGAACTCATCTTAGCTGGCGTTCTTAGTACTTCGTGTTCCTACAGAATACAAATGTTCTTGCTTATTATTCTTTGGCCTAGTAGCCCTAATTCATTTCAATTGTATGAGAAAACCAAACTTTTCCTTTATTTGCAATTAGGCCCCTAAAGTTATTTTCTTTAACTTTAAGTCCCCAATGCCAGTTTTTCCTCAAACTGTGTCCTGAAACTTTTAAAATTCATCTTAATACCTTAATTTATTCAAATTCACAAAAGGGGTTTAATTTCCCAAATTTCCAATTTGGTCCCCAACGTTTCTAAAATTACCATTTTGCTCCTAATTTACAAAAATAGTATGTTTTGCCCCAAAAATTGCCCAATTGGTCCTCCAACATCTTTATCATACCTAATTGGTCCTCAATTTTATGAAATTGCACATTAGTCCTTGTAATTTTCAGAATTATCAAATTTTCCCCAATTTCAACCTTCTAACTCTACCGAATTCTATTTCATCAAATTGACTGATCAAATGAGTTTAATTGTTGAAATTGAAGTTAACTTGGAGTTCCTACACCTTCATACAATTCACTTGTACTTTGAATCACACGATCTAGTGCTGGAATAAGCTCAAACGAAGCTTCACCGAAAAATTGGACTTAGAGAGAGAAAGCTTTGAAAGCTTGCCGTCAGAGGCCTGTCGGTCCGAGCTTTCGATCTAGGGTGATAGCTCATCTCCTAAGGTTCTTTCTAGGATTAAGAATTGCATCAATTAATGCTGAATTGAGTGAGAATTTCATCATCAAAGTTTTGACGGTTCTCTCTCTAGTACCAGTTGGAAATTACAAAGGGGAGCCGAATTGGCTTAACTTTTAGTTCTAATTTAGTTGTAGGAGGGCTGTAGAGGTGTTGGGAGTGCTTGGTTTGGCCTGAGAAGGGCTCGAATTGGCCGATTTCAACTCGGCCGAAATAAGGCAGCTTCGGTCCATCGGAGCTACTTCACTGTTCAATCACGCTAGTGTTTCTATAGTGACCCTCAGAGCAAATGGAGACTACATATGTGTAGCTAACTTCTCCCCAGTTCTAAAGAACCCGACCTTGCCTTGTTTGGCTCAGAAAACTGCCCAAGTCGAAGCTCTAGTTCCAGCTTCACCAAAAATTGGAGCAGTTAAGAGAGAATGGAGTTTTCAGGTGTGGAGAGGATGAATAAGGAGGGGCTCTTTATATAGGAAGCTTAGGGACTTCCTAGCTGTCCGATTGGCTCCGTAATGGCGGTTATTAATTGCCTGAAACTCCCTAGCCGGAGACTTTCAGATTCATCGGCGCTGCATTATTTTCTAGCGAATGACTTATGTGATGACACTGAAGGAAGAAGACGACACTGTTCCAAGCCAGACCGGACCGGTCTGAACTTGGTTAAATGCTTAAACCGGCCGGTTCACCCCAAATTTGACCGAATTTTTTAAATGTAAAAATTTCTAAATTCATTTTCTATCCAATGGTGGCCTCAAATCTCAAATTTGAATTTTTTTAGCCACCTAGAAAAATGAATTTAGCATCCGGTTCAATTGTGGTTAAAACCTGTAAACCCCGCCCTTTTGAGCTAAGGAAAACGGGGAAGAGAACCGGTCAAACCAAGTGAGAAAACCGAACCGATTCACAAACCTGATTAATTTTGAATGGGCAATTTAGGAATTTAAAACTCCTAGATGATCCAAAGGGCTCAAAATATTAGGGAAAAGAACCTTAGGATGAATTGGAAGAGGAAAATTAGACCGGTTTGGATGAACCGGGTCCAACAGGGTTGAACTGGTTTATGAACCGAGTCGGTTCATGAACCAGAACTGATAGAGATCGGGCAAAATAAAGGAATTCAACTCCGTTATACTCCAAAGAAATTCATTAACCTTGGGAAGGAACCTTAGAACAAGGTGGGAGAAAAAAACCAGACCGGTTCGGGTGAACCGGACCCAAACCGGATTGAACTGATTTAAGGACTGAGTCAGTTTATGAAATCATAATCGATAAAGAGATGGTAAACCAGGAATTTTATGGACCTTATGTGACCCAAGGAGTCACAAAAGACATGGAAATGGACTTGTGAAGGAATTGGGGATGAAAACCAAACCGGTTCATGTGAATCGAATCCGAACCAGTTCTAACCGGTTTGCACCACTATTGAACTGAATCCTAAATTCATTTTTCTAGGCAGCTTAAATAATTCAAATTGGAGATTTAAGGCCACCATTGGATAGAGAATGAATTTAGATGAATTTAGAAATTTTTAGATTTGAAAAACTCGGTCAAATAGGGGGTGAACCAGCCGGTTTAATCTTTGAACCCAGTTCGGACCGGTCTAGTTCGGTTCGAAATAGTGTTATCTTCTTCCTCAGGATGACAACACTATTCACTTGCTAGGAAACTAAAGAAACGTCGGCGAAGAAGAAACGCTTATGTTCGGGGCGTTTCTGGTCATCAATGTCAGTCATAATGGTACCAAACGGACGGCCAACGGGTCCCTGAACTCCCTATATAAAGAGCCCCTCTCCATTCATACTCTCCACACCTGAAAACTCCATTCTCTCTCAACTGCTCCATTTTCTAGTGAAGCTCGAACCAAAGCTCTGATATGGGGTCTTTTTTGAGCCAAACAAGGCGAGGTAGGGTTGTTTAGAACCAGGGAGAAGTTAGCTACACGTCTGTAGTCTCTGTTCACTCTGAGGGTCGCCGACGAGATGTCGGCGTAATGAAACAGTGAAGCAGCTCCAGCGGACCGAAGCTGCCGTATTTCGGCCGGGTTGAAATTCGCCATTTCGAGCCCTCCTCAGGCCAAACCAAGCCTTCCCAACACTTTCTCAGCCCTCCCACGGTTGAATTAGGATTGAAAGGTAAGCCAATTTGGCTCCCCTTTGTAATTTCCGGCCGGTGCTATAGAGAGAACCAGCAGAATTTCAATGATGAAATTCTAACTCAATTGTAACTAGCAAAAACCACTTATCGATTGTGAGTGAAAATTTTATATCATACCCGGTTGGGAATGATAAGTACCTCAGTATGAAAACCCACTATTAAGTGGTATTTTAAACATCACTACTTAGAGGAAGTGATGTGAAAATCATGCGAAAAAACTACTTACCGGTTGTAAGTAGATCATATTTGGTTGGTATGATAAGACTTCCTCGAAGGAAGTTGAAAACCCATTCATCGGTTATGAACATAGGTGTCCTTATACCTATGCGGTATAATGGATAGAGAAAACATATGTTTTGTCAGAAGTGCTCTCCCCTAAGTGTGTGCCAATGCTTAAACAATTTGGGAGACCTTCTCGACGGGAGCTTGAATAGCTCTGGTAGGTCGGGGGCCTCGATTTTGGACCTTGGGGGCTAAATGCCCGATTTTGAAAATCTCATACAGTGGGCCCAAGGCTAGTTGGCACAAGCAGGAGCTCGTAAACGAACATGATCTATGGGCCATAAAATTTAATAAATGAATTGTTTGGCCATGGTACCAAGATAGGACCGACATGCTCAGTCAACTAGCGGTAGTGCGACATGACCGATCGACGGACTAGTCAAGACAAACAACTGTGGGTTGAGTTGAGAGTTGGGGCCATTGGACCAGTGGCATCGTAGATTACATGGCAATATGAGAAAACATTGTTTGTGCATGCACTGTGAGTACAAGATCATCAAGATGCCCATTAGGGGTAGTGATGCATCCTAAGGACATTGAACGACCTAGTGGCTATAAGGGCAGATCGTCGTTCCAGGTGTCTGTGAGAAATTTGGAGTAGCACAAAGCGCATGAGACCAGGGTGGGGACAGGATGAGGTCTCTGTCCTCATATGGAAATAAAGAAGCGATTTCAGGTTTGAGGGTCGGATGTCGCGTACATCCACTCATTCCCAGGGTAGAAGTGGTCATACTTCTATCCGGGTGGCCAGTAAAGTCGCTCCGAAGCCACTAGTGGGTTTAGTAGTCGTACTGACCTGCAAATGTGTGTAACCTTCATTATGAAGGATGTGTGTTGGGTGATGACACACCGTGGTAAATAAGAAATGATGGAAAACCCAAATTTTTAAATGAAGGGATTTTTGAAAAGAAAGGAGTCTGGCACACTCCATATAAATATTTTTTTAAAATTAAAAAGTAAACCTTTGAAAACCCATTCACTGAGTAGTCGTACTCGCCCCCTCCCTTATATCCCTTTCAGGAAATCCCAGAAAGCCTACCCTTAAAGACCATCAACTAAGATGCCTACAAGACAGGTATGCAAAGTTTAAAATTTCATGCAACTTTGATTTATGTTATTTCAGGAAAAGGTGTAGGTTAAAGGGCGCCTTACTCTTTACGGTTTACAATAAGGGGAAACCCTTTAATAAACTGGGAGAGTGGCGGGTTGATCACGGGGATCCGACCAAACCGACTCGGGGCGTGATAAAATTGGTCCAAATCGGTTCAATCTGGTTCGGATCCAGTTCACCTAAACCGGTTTGGTTTTCATCTCCAATTCATCCACAAGTCCTTTTTCATGACTTATGTGACTCTTTAGGTCACTTGGGATCCATAATTTCCCCGATTTGCCCTGTCTCTATCAGTTTCGGTTCATAGACCGATTCATTCCAGTTCGGGTTTGGTTCACCCGAACCGGTGTGGTTTTTCTCTCCCAATTGATTCAAAAGTTCTTTTCCAAGGATTATCAATCTTTTTGTGTCACATGGGAGTTATAATTTCTCCAATTTGTCTATTTCAATAATCGGTTTTGTGAACCGGTTCAGTTTTCTCACTTGGTTTGACTGGTTCTTTCCCGGTTTTTCTGAACTCTAAAGATTGGGGTTCACATAACCGATAAGCTAGTTTTCTACTTCCTTCCAGGAAGTTCATCATACCAACCGTGTATGATCTACTTACTACCTGTAAGTAGTTTTTCCGTGTAATTTCCATATCACTCCTCTCAGGTGTGATGGTTAAATACCACTTAGTAGGGTTTTCATTTCCGAGATGCTTATCATGCCAAGCGGGTATGATATAAAATCCCACTCACCCGATAGTGCAGTGAATTTCCTCTTATCCGGATTTTTGACTTCTCATGAACTTTTCTTAGTTGGCGTTCACAGTACTTCATTTTCCTACATGATATAAACATTCTTGTTCATTATCGTTTAGCCTAATAACGTTCATTCACCCCAGTGATTAAATAACCAAACTTTTAATTTATTTTCAATTAGGTTTCTACAGTTATTTTTCTTCAACTTTAGGTCCCTAATGTCAATTTTCCCCTAAATTGAGTCTCAAAACTCTAAAATTCACATTAGGACCTCAATTTATTCAAAATTACAAAAGGGGTTCAAGTTTCCTAAATTTCCAATTTGGTCCCCAATTTTTCCAAATTTACCATTTTGCCCCTACTTTACAAAATGGTTAGTTTTTCACAAAAAATTCTAAAAATTGCCCATTTGGCCCTCCAACATTGTAAACCCTACCCTTGTGGAGTTATGGAAACCGGGAAAAGAACTGGTCAAACTGAGTGCAAAAACCGAACCAGTTCACAAACTTGATCATTTAAGAATGGGTAAATTGGGATAATTACAACTCCCAAGTGACCCAAAGAGTTCATAAAACCTTAGAAAAAGACCTTAGGACAAATTGGGAGAGAAAAACCATGCCTGTTCATGAACCGAAACTGATAGAGAAAGAGCAAACTGGGAAATTTATGGATTCTGAGTGACCTAAGGAGTCACAAAAGTCATGAAAAAGTACTTTAGTATGAATTGGAGATTAAAACCAAACCGGTTCAGGTGAACTGGATCGAAACTAGATTGAACCGGTTTGAACCACTATTGAACTGAATGCTAAATTCATTTTTCTAGGCGGCTTAGAAAATTCAAATTTGAGATTTGAGGCCACTGTTCGATAGAGAATAAATTTAGAAATTTTTAATTTTGAAAAATTCGGTAGAATCGAGCCTGAAGCAGCAGGTTTAAGCATTGAACTCGGTTCGGACTGGTCCAATCCAGTTTGGAATAGTGTCGTCTTCTTCCTACATATGACAGCATTGTTCACTCACAGGAAAATTGTGTAGCACCGACGAAGATGAAAAGTCTATGGCCAGGGAGTTTCATGCAATGAATGACTGTCATTAATGTGCTAATTGGATGACCAAGTTGTCCCCGAGCTTTCTATATAAGGAGCCCATCCTCATTCATCCTCCACACACCTGAAAACTCCACTCTCTCCCTACTGCTCCATTTTTTTTGGTGAAGCTCAAACTAGAACTCCGACTTGGGCATTTTTCTGAGACAAAGAAGGCATGGTTGGGTTCTTTGGATTTGGGGAGAACTCTACTACATGTCTGTAGTCTCCATTTACTCCGAGGATCATTGGAGAAGCGCCGACATGATCGAACAGTGAAGCAGTTCCAGTGGACCAAAGCTATCCTGTTTTGGCCGAGCTAAAATCAGCCAATTCGAGCCCTTATCAGGCCAAACCAAACCCTCCTAACACCTCCAGAGTCCTTCTACAGCTGAATTAGAGTTGAAAGGTAAGCTAATTTAGCTCACCTTTGTAATTTATGATCAGTTCTAGAGAGAGGACCGGTAGAATTTTGATGATAAAATTCTCACTCAATTCAGCATCAATTGATGCAATTCTTAATTCTAGGAGTAACCTCAAAACAAGAGCTATCTTCCTAGATTGAAAGCTCACACCGTCGCATCCTGACGGTAAGCTTTCGAACCTTTCTCTCTCTAAGTCTAGTTTTTCAGCGAAGCTCCATTTGAGCTCATTTCGACATCAAATCGTGCGATTATAAGTGCAATTGAATTGTATGAAGTTATAGGAACTCCAATCTAAGTTCATTTTCAATAATTAAACTCATTTGATTTGTCAATTTGATGAAATCATATTCGGCTGAGTTAGAAGGTTGAAGTTGGGGGAAAATTGGGAATTTCAAAAATTGGACGGACTAAAGTGCAATTTCATAAAATTGAGGGCAATTGGGAATGATAAAGATGTTGAAGGACCAATTAGGCAAATTTTGGTATTTTTGGTGCCAAACTTACCATTTTTGTAAAGTAGGGGCGAAATGGTTATTTTGGAAAAGTTGGGAACCAAATTGGAAATTTGAGAAAATGAACCCCTTTTTGTGAATTTGAATAAATTGAGGCCCCAAAGTAAATTTTAAAATTTTTGGGACTCAATTTGAGGAAAAATCGGCATTAGAGACTTAAAGTTAAAGAAAAATAACTTTAGGGACCTAATGGCAAATAAATGAAAAGTTTGGTTTTCTCATTTATTTGGAATGAATGAAGACTATTAGGGCAAATGATAATGAACAAGGATATTCATATCATGTAGGAACATGAAGTATCGGGAAATCCAGCTAGACAAGTTTGCATAAAGGCAAGAAGCTGGCTAAGAGGAAATTCACTGCACTAATGAGTGAGTGAGATCGTAAATATAATACCCGGTTGGGATGCTAAGCACCTCGAAAATGACTACCCACTACTAAGTGGTAATTTTAAATACCACACATGAGAGGAGTGATGTGAAAACCACGCGGAAAA
Source organism: Trapa bicornis (assembly GCA_030064425.1). Lineage (NCBI taxonomy): Eukaryota > Viridiplantae > Streptophyta > Magnoliopsida > Myrtales > Lythraceae > Trapa > Trapa bicornis. Next base: position 13,224,608 of record CM057753.1, on the reverse strand, counting down.
ACTAATCATCAGTTGTAAGTAGATCATACCAGGTAGGTATGATGGAACTTCTTGGAAGGAAGTGGAAAACCTACTTATCGATTATAAGCAAAGATGTCCTCATACTCAGTTGGTATGATGGACAGTTGAAAAATCTATTTTGTCGGAAGTGCTCTCCCCTAACTATGTGCCACTGCTTAAAATTTTTGGGAGACCTTATTGACAGGAGCTTGAATAGCTCATATTGGCCGAAGACCTCAGTTTTGGAACTTGGGGGCTAATATGCCTGATTTTGAAAATCTCGAACAGTGAGCCCTAGGCTAGTTGTCACGAGTAGGAGCTGGTAAACAAACATAATTATTAATACCTAAAAACTTAAGTAAATGAGTTGTTTGGCCATGGTACCGAGATAGGACCGACATACTCGATGGACTAGTGGTAGTGCGACATGACAGGTCTTCAGACTAATCAAGACAAACAGCTGTAGGTCGAGTTGAGTGTCGGAGCCATCGGACCAGTGGCACCACAAATTATATGGCTCATGTGAATACTGTTGATTTGTGCATGCATTGTGTTACAGGACCTTCAAGACGCCCAAGAGGGGTAGTGATGTGTCCTAGGGCTCTAGACGACATGGTGGATAAAAGGGCGGTTAGTCGTACCAGAAGTCTTACGAAGCTCGACATAGCTTCAAGCGCATGAGACCGGGGTAGGGAGGGATGAGGTCTCTGTCCTCATACGGACACAAAGTTTTGTTACGGGATTGAGGATCGGATGTCATGAACATCCACTCATTTTCTGGGTAGAAGTGGATGTGCTTCAATCTAGGTGGCAGGTAAAGTCGCTCTGACACCACAAGTGGGTACAGTGGATAAGCTAGCCTAAGATTGTGTGTTCCTTCATGATGAAGGGCGTGTGTTGGTTGATAAACACACTGTTATGATGAGAAATAGTTATGGAAACCAAGAATTGAGAATGAAATGTTTTTAAAAGAGAAATAAGGAGTCTGGCACACACAAAATTCAAACTATTTTTCTAAACGCAAATCTTTGAACACCCATTTACCGAGTCATCGAACTCGCCCCTTCCTTATATCCCTTTCAGGTAACCCTGAAAAGCTTACCCCAAAGAGCACTAACTAAAACACCTATAAGGTAGGTATGTTAAGTTTAAAATGTTGTGCAGTTTGGATTTATGTTATTTTAGGAAAGGTGTAGGTTTAAAGGATGTCTTACTCCTCACAGTTTATAAAGAAGGGAGCAGCCCTTAGTAAACCGGTGAGTGGCAGGTTGATCATGGGGATCCGACCAAACCGGGTTGGGGCGTGACAAAAACTTACACCTTAGTGGTGTGTGAGTTATTACCGGAAAGAGTTAATCGAAGGGGAATGAGTTCAACAACTTAGTGAGAGGGCTTAGCTGACATCATGATTTCATATTCGTGATTCAGCACATACTCCAAATAGGATTTCAAAAAGGTTTGTGTAAAATAGGGGTCAACATTGGTAAGCTTATAGATATTTAAAGATTCAACTTGTACTTGACAAGTTTGAAATCTATTCCTTTCATTAGAAGGAAGTTATCCTCAAGTCCATCATAACGAGTCTGGAAGGTTTACTTGTATTTACATTGAGCAACAACTCACACACCAGAATGTTTATACATACTACTTTTCCATAATTCCCTATTAGTTGGGATCCCACTTAACAAGTCACCACTTATTTGTTCTTGAAAATCATATCACACGATCTTCAGTTATTAAGTTTAGAACACACACAATCATACACCCTTTATCATAAAAGAGATAATACTTTCACAAAACAGTCCCGGACTATACCAGTTGTAGACCAGAGTGCCTTTACTGTCCACCATGGTAGAAGTCCACGACTTCTACCAAGAGTCTGAGTTGTCATCAATTACTCAACCCTCAGACCCGCATCATACTTCATGTCCACAAATGTGGGATGAGACCTCTCCCTCTCCAACCTTGGTCTCAATGTGCATAAAGCACCTCGAGCTTCTTGACATACTAAACAACAAAACTTTCCTTATTCTCCCTAGGTTGTTCAACAACACTTAGAACCACCACTACCTCATACCGGGCTCCTCGATGGTTCCAAACTCATGGCATACACAATCAATAGTTTTATTATTTATAACCATCATCTTTGGTGCTACTGAACCAGCAGATTCGATGACCCAACTTCAGCTCAGTAACTATTAGCGCAATGAGTTCAATGACCCAACTTCGGCTCAATAGCTACCAGTCCAAAGTGTTCGACAACCTGACTTGACTTAGTAGCTATGTCACACAATTTAGCCATTTATGAAAAATTTTCATAGACTCATAAATCTTAACTTATTTATAGAACTGGATCCATTTTCATTGACCTTGTGCCACTTTTACGAGGTTTAAAAATATCGCCTTCAGCCCACTTCACTTTCAAAAAAATCATGGCATTGGGGTCACTTTGCACAAGACTAGGTCTAGCCCTCCATTGTCGATCATGGGCCACACCTATATCTTGCATTGACGATCGGACTTGACCATACCCCAAGATGTATCCATACACCGTCCCTAGGGTATCCTAATAACATGCTTTATGCTTTAATCAGAAGTATAATCCCAAAATTTTAAGCGGTTTCACACAGTCAGAGGATGATATTTCTCGAAATCCATTTTCAAAGTAATGTATGATCCTATTTGTGTGCATGATTGGTCCAATCAGTCCTGATGTTAGAAATCCCACTCACCTTATTGCCTAGGACTTGTCCATCTCGATGTGTTTTCCAATTGTCTTGAGAAGCATGGTCCCTACGTAATATTGTATTGGTTCACACAACATTCCTTTTTGATGATCTTAGTTGGGGTTGTCCAACTCCTATGTCAGGGCTTAAAAGCTTGTGTCTGATACTGGGAATTCCAAGTCCATTGTGAAGGTCGATCTCCATTATATTTGGTCTACTATAACATGCTTAGTCCAAACTCACCTTAGCCATTTTACTAATTAACTTCAACCCAACACTAGTATTCTCCCATCCCAAGTAACACTATATCAGAACATTGTATGAAACTGCATTCCATTCAGGCAATTTATCAAACAGTTTATGGGCAACCACAAACTCAACGAGACCACTTATCAATAAATTCAAAGAGAATGAATCCCTCTTGGATCATTTTTTTCCCAAACAATTTCCACGCACATTCTATGTCACCCTCTTTAGATACGATTTAGGGAATGTCAAAGAAAAGACCAAACTACCTCTATGAGGGTTCTCTCTTCAAATCTATGGCTCAAAAATGGGAAGAAGATTTGTCCAAGATGAGGAAAATGATGATGGATTATTAGATGCTTCTTTGCCTGATCAGCTATAGGAACACACATCTAGAGTCGCCACTATCAGATCTAGTGGTGGAATCACCTAGAGAAGTTTCGATTGAGATGAAGCATTGAAGCATGATGATGCCCATTGCTCTTTGAGGGTGATGCAACCATTTTTTTTGCTCATTCTCAGCTGTTAGAGGTTTAGTGGTGAAGGGGAGGCGATAAAGATAGGGGCGCTTAGAAGCTTCAGAGAGGTTGTGAATTTAGAGAGTATTTTATGAAGAAATGAGTTACTCTCCCAATGATTTCTGAAGAAATGAAGCTCTTATATGGCTTCCAATTTTTTACGGATGGGTTATTTATCAGGTTATTGGATGGGCCGATCTATCATACCCCAACTCAGTTTGGTCGGATCCCCGTGAACAACCCGACACTCACACGGCTTATCAAGGGTTTCCCCTTTTCTAAACCATGAGGAGTGAGGCGTCCTTTTTACCTATATCTTTCTTGGAATAACATTAAAAAAGACTAAATATATTAAATATTACATACCTTGTCTTAAGGTTCGACTATAGGGAGGTCTTTCAGGGTTGGTTTCCCTAGGAAACTTGAAAAGGGATAAAAGGGAGGGGTGAGTTCTATAACTCAATGCGTGGGTGTTGGGAGTGAGTTTTTGTGAAAACAACTTTAATCAAAGTGTGCCAAAATTCTTATTTCTTTAACGAGGATCTTTCCTCAAATCTCTAGTTTTTCAAAACCTTTTTCCATAATTCCACATTTGGTGTGTTTAGCAGACAACACACACCCTTCATCAGAAAGGGAACACACATTCACTAGTGCAGCCTGTCTATTGCACCCACTTGTGGCTCAGAACATCTTTACCGGCTACCACGATAGAAGCACGTCCACTTCTACCTTAGGTCTGAGTGGATGTTCGCGACATCCAACCCTCAGACCCGAAAGCAACTCCGTGTTTGTATGAAGACAAAGACCTTATCCTGGCCCCACCTAGTCTCATGCACAAGCTTCCCAATTGCTGGCACGGAGAACTGCCTTATCTACACTAGGTCTTCCAATAGCCCTTAGGATGCATCACTACCCCTCTTATGTGTCTTAATGGTCATGTACCTCAAGTGCATGCACAAACAATAGTTTTCACATAGCCATTTATCTTTGGTGCCATTGGTCCAACGACCCCAACCCTCAACCTTACATGTTGCTATTTGTCTAGGCCAGTCTGTCAACCTGGCCCTAACACACTGCCACTAGTCCATCGAGTACTATCGGTCCTGACTTGGTACCATGGCAAAATCATACAACCATTTCATTAAGAATTTTCATGTTTTTCATATCTCGTATTTGTTTATGAGCTCCTGTTCATGCCAACTGGCCTTGGGCCCACTGTACGTGATTTTCCAAAATCAGGCATTTAGCCCCACAAGTTCAAAAAATGAGGCCTTTGGTCTATCTAAGCTATTCTAGCTCACATCAAGAAGGTCTCCCAAAGAGTTTAAGCATTGGTACACAGTCAAGGGAGAACACTTCTGACAAAAACATATTTTCATTTCATCACACCAACCGGGTGTGATAATATCTCCGCTTACAACCGGAAAGTGAGTTTCTTCTTACTTCAAGGAAGACCATCATACCAATGGGGTAAGATTATCTCTACTAACAACCAGTAAGTAGGTTTTTAGCTTAGTTCATCCATCATCCCATTTGGGTACAATTTCAAAATCCCACTTGCAAGTAGCTTTTCATTTCGAAGATGCTCATTATCCCAATTGGGTATGATGTAACTAAGCTCACTCACCCGATAATCGTGACGTGTTCATCCCACATCGGTTTTCCAATTCTACGCGAGCTTTCTCTTGCTTGCATTCTCGTCACACGTGTCCCTACACAATTTGGTCAGCCTTATCGTTTACGGTTTGGCATAAAAGCCTAGGCTAAAAAATTTTGATTAATTGCACTTAGGACCCTAATGTTCATTTATCTCCACTTTATGTCCCTAATGCCCATGTTTGCCATATTTGAAACCCAAGGTTTCCAAAATTTCCCTTTTAGTCCTCATTTTACTCAAAATTCTGTAAGGGGCTCAAGTTTTCCAAATTTCCAATTTGGTCCCTAGCATTTCAAAAATTACCATTTTGCCCCTACTTTCCAAAAATGGCAATTTGGCCCCAATTGTTCCAAAAATTGACTAATTGGTCCTCCAACATCTTGTTCATGGCCAATTGGCCCTCAAATTTGGTAAATTGTAAAGAGGTCCCTCAATTTTACAAAATCCCCAATTTTCCATAAAATTTCCCCCTTTCAAACTGGCCGAATTTGACTTCTTCAAATTGACCATTCAATCAAAGTTAATTGCTTCAATTGGACATGTAAATCAATTCCTACACTTCCATACGATTCAATTGAGCTTTGGATCGCATGAATTGAGGCCGAAACGAGCTCAAACGCATCTTTGCCGAAAAATTGTGCGTAGAGAGAGAATGCTTCGAAAGATAACCATTGGAGGTGCGATAGTCCGAGCTCTCTATCGGGAAAGGTAGCTATCTTCCCCCTCTATGATCAAGAATTTCTACAATTCACCTCGAATCAAGGGAGAATTTTATCAGTGAATTTTGATAGTTTCTCTCTCTAATTCTAACCTGCAACAACTGAAGAGGGCCGAATTGACTTACCTTTTAGCTCAATTGAGGTGGTATTAGGGTCGTGGAGATATTAGGAGAGCTTGGTTTGGTAGGAGAAGGTTGAATTTGGCCAATTTTAGCTTGGCTGAAATAGGGCTGCTTCAGTCCTTCAGAGTTGCTTCACTGTTTGATTATGCCAGCACTTCTCCTGCAGTCCTCGGATCGAACAGAGGTTGCTGTGAGGTAGTTCACATCCCATGGAGTCTAAAGAACCCAACCTCACCTTCTAAGGTTGAGAAAGCTGCCCAAGTTGAAGCTCTGGTTTGAGCTCCACCCAAAAATGGAGGAGTTGAGAGAGTGAAGATTTTAGGTTGAGGAGGATGAATGGAGAGGAGCTCTCTATATAGGGATCTCGAGGACTCTCTACTAGACCATTTCACCTCTTTGTCAAGCTTATCCTTGATCTGAAGCACCATGAACGGAGATGTTTTTCCTTCGCCAACGCTGTTAATTTTTGCATTGAATGAATAGTGTCGTCATCTAAAGGAAGAAGACGACACTATTCTGAACTGGACCGGTCCGACCGAGTTTAATGCTTAAATCGGCCGATTCGGGCCTAATTCGATCGATTTTCTCAAAATTAAAATTTTCTAAATTCATTATCTATCCAATGGTGGCTTCAATTCCCCAATTTGAATATTTTAAGCCACCTAGAAAAACGAATTTAGCAATCGGTTCAATGATGGTTCAAACTGGTTCAGGTCCGGTTCACCTGAATCAGTTTAGTTTTCTCTTCCAATTTGTCACAAAGTCTTTTTCCATGATTTTTATGACTCCTTGAGTCACTTGGTATTTGTAAATTTCTCAATTTACTCTTTCCTTATTGGTTGTGGTTCGTGAACTGGCTCGGTTTTCTCTTTTGAGATAACCGGTTCTTTTCCTAGTTTTCTTATCTATGAAGGGATGGGGTTTACAACTCTCCCCTCCTTTTAAGTATTTTGTCCCCAAAAAAATTACATGTCAAACAACTAATTATTTCCATCCCACATTATGCTCTTGGTTTCCCATGTCTACTCTTGCACGGGTTCGTTCTCCCAAAGAACCTTGACCATAGGAATCTTCGATTTCCTTAAGTTCTTATCTCTCCAGTCAATGATTTGTACTGGTTCTGCTTGATAAGTTAGGTTCTCTTCTAGTTCCGGTGGAGGTCGGTCCTGCACATGACTAGGATCAGGCCGATACTTCCGCAATACCGAAATATGGAATACATCATTTATTCTTTGTATGTCCAGAGGTAGTTCTAGTTTATATGCCACTGGCCCAATCCTTTGGACTATTGTATAAGGACCAATGTACCTTGGTTTCAACTTCTCCCATTGTTGAAACCTAAGTATCCCCCTCCAAGGGATACCTTTAGAAACACTTGATCTCCCACATCAAATTCCAGACCCCTTCTTTGATGATCCGCATAGCTCTTTTGCCTGTCCTGAGCAGCCTTAAGTCGACTCCTTATGATCTTAATTTTCTCAGTGGCATTCTCGATTAGTTCTACCCTTTCCAAATTCATTTGTCTCACCTCTTCCCTGAATAAGGGGGTGCAACATGGTCGTCCATAAAGGGCTTTATAAGGAGCCATTTGAATACTGACCTAATAACTATTATTATAAGCAAACTCCATGAGGCACAAGTATTCTTTCCAACCCTTATTCATAGTAAGTACACATGCTCACAACATATCCTCCAAGGTTTGGACTGTTCGCTCAGATCATCCATCAGTCTGATGATGAAATGTCGTGCTCATGTGGAGCTTGGTTCCCAAGGCATTTTGCAAGTTGGGCCAGAACCTCGAGATAAATCTAGGTTCCCTATCCGACACTATGCTTACCGGAACTCCATGGACTCTCACAATCTCCTTCATGTATAAGACGACCAGTTGTTCTACTAAATCTGTCACTCTTATGGGTAGGAAATCGATGGACTTGGTCAATCTATCCACAGTGACCCATATTGGGTCTCAACCCTTTCTTGTCACAACTAATCCTATGATAATGTCCATAGTTATATGTTCCCACTTCCATTCGAGGATTGGTAAGAGTTGTAGCAGTCCTGAGGGTGTCTGATGTTAAGCTTTAATCTGCTGACAGGACAAGCATGAAGCTACATATTCTGCAATCTCCCGCTTCACCCCTTTCCACCAATATCCTTGTTTGAGGGTGCGGTACATTTTGGTACTGCCCAGATGCATCGCGTAAACAGTCATGTGCCTCTTCCAAGATTAATCTCTTTAGTTCCTTGTCTTGATGCACACACACTCTACCCTTGTAGGTTAGTACGCCATCGACTCGAAGGTTGTAGTCCGATTTCATCCCTCCCATGACTGGGTTCAGATAGGGCTGGAGTTCCTTATCTCCTTTTTGCTAGACCTTAATTTGCTCTATTAGGCTGGGTTTCACCACCTACGTCAGACAACAAGCATTTCTCCCTCTTGTCCACCATAAGGTCCACTTCCATCTATCGCAACTGTTGCAACAAGGGTAAATAGCTGGTCTTGATCTGTGTCGCCTCAATTTGGTACTTGTGACTTAAAGCATCTGCCACCACATTGGCCTTACTGAGGTGATATTCCATCACAAGATCATAGTCTTTAACCAATTCCAGTCATCTCCTCTGGTGGAGGTTCAACTCCTTTTGAGTTAGGAAGTATTTAAGACTCTTGTGATTGGTATATATCCTACACTTAACCCCGTATAAGTATTGTCGCCAAATCTTTAGAGCGAACACTGTTGCAGCTAACTCCAAGTCATGTGTAGGGTAGTCCTACTCATGTACCTTTAATAGCCATGAAGCTTAGGTAATAACCTTTCCTTGTTGCATTAATACACATCCAAGTCCCTGTCCGGATGCGTCACTAAAGACAATATACTCCCCAGCACTTGGGTCAGGCAAGGAAAGTACATGTGTTGTGGTCAAACGGGTCTTCAACTCCAAAAAGGATTTCTCACAGCTTGCATCCCACTTATATTCTACTCCTTTCCTTGTGAGACGAGTCAAAGGGGCAGCTATCTTAGAGAAATCTTGCACAAATCGTCTATAATATCCTGCCAAGCCCAAGAAACTTCGTATCTCCGAGGGATTCATGGGTGCCTTCCAATTAGATATGGCCTCCACCTTTGCTGGGTCTACCTTGAATCCATCTTTGGACACTATGTGCCCTAAGAACCCTACCTCCTACAGCCAAAACTTACACTTGAAAATTTTTGCATATAAGTTGTTATCTCGTTGTATCTCCAAGGTGATAGCCAGATGTTCTTCATTCTCCAGCCTAGTTCGTGAGTATATAAGAATATCATCTATAAATAATATCATGGACTTGTCCAAATGTGGCTGGAATATCCGTTTCATTAAATAAATGAACGTTGCATGTGCATTTGTAAAGCCAAAAGGCATCACCCAAAACTCATAATGTTTGTATCTGGACCGAAATGCGGTCTTAGGAATATCTTCCTCTCGGATCCTAAGTTAGTGGTATCGTGGCCAAAGGCCTATCTTGGAGAAATAGGCTGCTCCTTTTAGTTGGTCGTACAGGTAATCAATCTATGGAAGTGGATACTTGTTCTTTATGGTGACCTAGTTCAACTTTCAATAGTCTATGCACAACCTCATGCTCCCATCCTTTTTCTTTACGAATAGGACTGGTGCACCCTATGGAGACTGATTAGGGCGTATGAAACCCTTCTCTAATAGCTTGTCTAGTTGCTCCTTCAATTCTTTTAGTTATGCTGGGGCCATGTGATAAGGAGCTTGGGATATGGGATGTGTTCCTAGGATAACCTCTATGGTGAACTCCAATTGTCAGCTCAGGGGTAATCTGGATAATTCCTCTGGAAATACATCTAGGTAGTGTTCAATTACCAGAATGCCTCTAGGTCCCTACTCTTCAGACTTTCCATTGATGATCATTGCTAGAAAAGCTTTACAACCTTTTTGTATCATCTTTTGGGCTCTTATGTGGGACACCATTTGTACTTCTCCCTTCTTCCGGTCTCCTTGGAAACTTAGTCTGAGTGTTTTGGGAGTGTGGAAAGTTATTACCTTCTTTCCATAGTCCATTTTGGCTTGGTGGGTACTTAGCCAATCCATTCCTAATATTACTTCTACCTCTCTCAAAGGTAATGGGATCAAATCCACCTCCAGTTTAATTCCTCTAATCGTAATCTCGCATCACTTTAATTGTTGGTCCCTATTCATCCCTTCTCCTAAGGGTGTGAGGATGTTGAGACTTTGTTCTAGAGAGATAAGTTCTAAGGGAAGACTTAGGATTAGATCTTCTTTGATGAAGGATCATTATGCTCCCGAGTCGAAGAGGGCGTAGGCTTTTCTTCCCCGCAAATGTACATATCTTGATTGAAGAAAAATATGTTTTTAGAAGAAAATTCCTTTATTCAATGAAATTTAAATTATATGTTTATCTCAATCTTAATTGAGAGGGTTTTGGGAAGTACCTGCTATGGTACTAGGGTCTTTTCTAGCATCTTCCTAGGTAAGATTGTATACCCTTGCTGGTACTTTGGCTGTGGCATCTTGCCTAGGAGTCCTGGGGTTCCCTTGGGGTGGTCCAAGTGTGTTTTGTTGCTTGTTCTTTCCCTGGGAGTGGGGTATTCCTTTGCAAAGTGCCCCACTTACCCACATGCAAAACATGACAAGCAAGCTACCTCGTGGTACTTTTGGCAACTAGGACAGCAAGGGTTTCCTTGTGGTAGGGTGGGGATCATTCTTGGTTGAGGTGGTGAAATGTCCTTTCTCTTTTGGAAACCCACCCAATTTCCCCATCTTGGACCATTTTGCTCCTTCCGTCCTCCATGACTTCCTTGGCCCCTATCTTGCTTCTAGTTTGCATGCTCCATCCGACGACGTCGGGTTTGTACCAGTTGTTAACATTCGTGAGCCATACTGATTACCGTTGCCGGATTCATGGGGCGTCCTAGCACTCCCATCCAATCTCGTATGTCCATGTTGAGACTGTCTACGAATCATTGGCATATGTCTGCCGGTCTGGCTAGATCAGGGGTAAAGGGTCTTAGCTCATTGAATTTGGTTTCGTACTATGAAATAGAGTTAAGCACTTGCCGGAGTCAGAGGAAATCCTGCTTCTTCTCATTAATCAAATGATGAGCCAGGTACTCCTTCGCGTACATCTCCTCAAATTGTTCCCATGTGGGTGTGGAGGTATGCAGGCTTCGGACATTATCCCACAATCTTTTGTCGCTGCCTCGAGGAAAAATTCTGTTAGGATCACCATGTCCTTTGGTGATATCCTAACTATCCCCATCAGTTTCTTGATGTTGGACAGCCAGTCCATGGTGGCTCCAACATCCTTCTCTCCGAGGAAAGGCTTACACCCCAATTGATAGAGAGTCTTGAGGTATTTGGGAATGTCAACTAGAAGAGGATGGTTAACAGGAGAGGGTGAGATTGTACTTCCTCCAGCTCAGCTCGAGAGTTGGTGCCCACCTTAAGGATGAGGTTAGATCATCCAAATAGTTGAGTGAATTCCTCATACAATCTCTTGTGTTCCGAGCTTAGTCCAGGTGGAATTGTGTGGACTTCTCGGGGATTTTCCACAGGAAGGGGTGTTAGGCAGTGTTAGAAACCGCAACTCTCGTTCTATTGGTTCCTCTCTTGGGAGCCATCTAAAACTTTTAAGATTTGTTCCAATTAGTTACTTGGTTTTATAGTCTTGATAATGTATTCAAGGAAACAGGCTCTAATACCACTCAAGTTGTCATGCCCTGACGCGGTTTGGTTGGATCCCCATGAACAACCCGTCACTCCCACAGTTTATCAAGGGTTTCCCCTTTTCTAAACCACGAGGAGTAAGGCATCCTTTTTAAAACTAAATATATTTCTTACATACCTTATCTTAAGGTTCGACTATAGTGAGGTATTTTAGGGTTGGTTTCCCTTGGTAACCTAAAAAGGGATAAAAGAGAGCGGTGAGTTCTACACCTCAGTGAGTGCGTGTTGGGAGTGAGTTTTTGTGAAGATAACTTTAATCAAAGTGTGACAAAATTCTTATTCATTTCATGAGGATCTTTCCTCAAATCTTTGGTTTTTCAAAACCTTTTTCCACATTTTCACATTTGGTGTGTTTAGCAGACAACACATGCCCTTCATTACAAAGGGAATACACATTCGCAGGTGCAGCCCATGCACTGCACCCACTTGTAGCTCGGAGCGTCATTACCGGCTACCAAGATAGAAGCTCGTCCACTTCTACCCTGGGTTTGAGTGGATGTTCGTGACATTCGACCCTTAAACCCAAAAGCAACTCTGTGTCCGTATGAGTACACATACCTCATCCTAACCCCACCACGGTCTCATGCGTAAGAAGCTACGTCGAGCTTCCCGACTACTGGCACGATGAACTACCCTTATCTCCACCATGTCGTCCAATAGCCCATAGGACCCATCACTACCCCTCTTGGGCATCTTGATGGTCTTGTACCACAAGTGCATGCACAAAACAACAGTTTTCACATATATCCATTTATCTTTGGTGCATCTAGTCCAATGACCGAGACCCACAACCCGACCTACAGTTGTTTGTCTAGGCCGGTCCGTCGACCTGACCCTAACGCACTACGTCCAGTCCATCGAGTACTATCGATCCTAACTTGGTACCATGGTGAAATCACACAACCAGTTCATTATAAATTTCATGGCTTTCTCATTTCAATTTTGGTTTCGAGCTCCTGCTCGTGCCCATTGGCCTTGGGCCCACTGCACGTGATTTTCCAAAACTGGAAATTTAGCCCCACAAGTTCAAAATTCGAGGCCTTTGGCCTACCTGAGCTATTCTAGCTCCTGTCAAGAAGGTCTACCAAAGAGTTTAAGCATTGGCACAAAGTAAGGGGAGAACACTTCTAACAAAAACATATTTTCATTTCATCACAACAACCGGGTTTGATGATATCTCAGCTTACAACCGGCAAGCGGGTTTCTTCTTCCTTCAAGGAAGTCCATAATACCAACCGAGTATGATTTCCTCTACTTACAAATGGTAAGTGGGATTTTAGATTAGTTCGCCCAACATCCCATTTGGGTATGATGTCAAAATCCCACTTGCAAGTGGCTTTTCATTTCGAAGATGCTCATCATCCCAAGCAGGTTTGATGTAAATAAGCCCACTCACTCGATAACCGTGATGTGTTTGTCTCTGGTCAATTTTCCTATTATATGAGAGCTTTCTCTTACTTGTGTTCTCACCACACATGTCCCTACACAATTTGGACAACCTTATCATTTACAGTTTGCATAAAAGCCTAGGCTCCAAATTTTTTATTAATTGCAATCAGGGCCTTAAAATTCATTTCTTTTCACTTTAGGTCCCCAATGCCCATGTTTGCCCAATTTGAGTCCCAAGGTTTCAAAAATTTCCCTTTGAGTCCTCATTTTACTCAAAATTGTATAAGAGGCACAAGTTTTCCAAGTTTCCAATTTGGTCACTAACTTTTCAAAAATTATATTTTTGCCCCTATTTTACAAAAATGGAAAGTTGGCCCCAATTGTTCCAAAAATCGACCAATTGGTCCTCCAACATCTTTTTCATGGCTAATTGGCCCTCAATTTTAGGAAATTGCAAAGAGGTCCTTCAATTTTACAAAATCCCCAAATTTCCCAAAAAGTTTCTCCCAATTTCCACCTTCCAAACTAACCGAATTTTATTTCTTTAAATTGACCATTCAATCAGGGTTAATTGTTTCAATTGAAGGTGTAAATCAATTCCTGCACTTCCATACGATTCAATTGAACTTTGAATCACATGAATTGAGGCAGAAACGAGTTCAAACGGAGCTTCGCCGGAAAACTATGCGTAGAGAGAGAAAGCTTCGAAAGCTTACCGTCGGAGGTACGATGATCTGAGCTCTCTATTATGGAAGGTAACTCTCTTTCTGAGGTATCTTTTATGATCAAGAATTTCTAGAATTCACCTTAAATCGAGGGAGAATTTTGTTAGTGAAATTTCGTAGTTTCTCTCTCTAACTCTGACTTGCAACGACTGAGGATGGCCGAATTGGCTTACCTTTCAATAAAGTTGAGGTCGCATGAGGTCTGTGGGGATATTGGGAGATCTTGGTTTGGCCGAAGAGGGCTGAATTTGGCCAATTTCAGCTCATCTGAAACAGGGCAGCTTTGGAGCTTTGGAGCTACTTTACTGTTTAATTCTGCCGTCGCTTCTCGGGCAGTCCTCGGATCGAATAGAGGTTGTTATTTGGTAGTGGACTTCCCTTGGAGTCTTAAGAGCCCGACCTCGCCTTCTGTGGTTGAGAAAACTGCCCAAGTCGAAGCTCTGGTTTGAGCTTCACTGGAAAATGGAGCAATTGAGAGAGAATGAAGATTTCAGGTGTGATGAAGTTCAATGGAGAGGAGTTCTTTATATAGGGAGCTTGGGTACTCTCTTCCCAGCCATTTCACTTATTAGTCAAGCTTATCCTCGACCTAAAACACCATGAATAGAGACATTTTTCATTTGCAGATGCTGTCAGTTTCTGCTAAATAGTGTCGTCATCTAAAGGAAGAAGACGACACTGTTCCGAACGGGACTAAACCAGTCCAACCGGGTTCAATATTTAAATCGGTTGTTTTAGGTTCAATATTTAAATCAATCTTCTCAAAATTAAAAATTTCTAAATTTATCTAAATTCATTCTCTATCCAATGGTGGCTTCAATTCCCCAATTTAAATATTTTAACCTACCTAGAAAAATGAATTTAGCAACCGGTTAAATGATGGTTCAAACCGGTTCAGGTCTGCTATACCTGAACCATTTTGGTTTTCTCTTCCAATTTGTCCCAAAGTCCTTTTCTATGATTTTATGACTACTTGAGTTACTTGGTGTTTGTAAATTTCTCAATTTACTCTTTACTTATCGGTTGTGGTTCGTGAACCGGCTCGGTTTTCTATTTTGAGATTATCGATTATTTTCTCAATTTTCTTATCTATGAGGGGACGAGGTTTACACAATATAAGTTGGGTCATAAACGACAATTGACATATATATATTTTTAATAATAATATTATTATTATAAATTAATATTATTATTAAACTATATTTACCACTTTCCCTTGTGGTTCTATTCATAATTAAATCCTAAATTCTATTTGAATTAATTTCACAATTAATTTATATCTATAACTTTTCAGCCCAACGATTATAAAAATTGCTTAAAATAAGTATTTGTTAATTATTTTCATGTATACCTATATATATATTTAATTATTTATTTATAAAATATTTAAATAAACTCAATATCACATATCTAACTTGGACCCTCCAAGTTAGTTATAATAATCTAATTTTTTATCAACAAATAACTCAATTAGTTTAGTTCCAATTTATATTGGATTTATTAATAAAATAAATTGAGTTTCGGCTTAGCTCTATTTCATTTTAAATTTCTTATTGAAAAATTCCAGTACAAAAATCTCGGTGTTACAGGGAGTCTCAAGGGCCGAGATAAACCACAAAAATCATGATCGTATTGAGAAACCCAACTAAAGAAACCAAAATGGTGTTAGGTGGTTTACATGGGATATATGAGAAACCCAACTAAAGAAACCCATCTAGTGGCTCGACGTTAGTGCACCATTCACTAAGTTGTGACCTCACCCCATCCCCTAAACAATTGTAGGTGAAATTCAAGAAGGCTAGATGTCACGCCCCAACCCGGTTTGGTCAGATCCCCGTGAGCAACCACCACTCTCCTGGTTTATTAAGAGTTTTCCCTTCTCTAAACCGCGAGTAGTAAGTGTCCTTTTTACCAGTATCTTTCCTAGAATAGCAATAATCAAAACTGAAACCTTACATACCTATCTTGCAGGTTCGGCTACAGGAAAGTTCTTTAAGTTTGTTTTCCCTTGGTTACCTAAAAATGGATAAAGGGAGGGGGTGAGTTTGACAACTCAGGGAATGGGTGTTTGGAGAGAGTTTTCATAAACTAAAACATCTTTAATCGGAGTGTCCCAAACTCATTATTTTCTTTTAAATTGTTCTTTCCTCAAACTCCGGTTTTCAAAACCTTTGGGTGACATTTTCTTTAAAATTTTATTTTCCAAACCTTATTCCAAGGTTTTACCATTTCTTTTTCCAATGATTCTCAAATATTTTCCAAGGTTTTCAAAATCTTTTTCCCATTTCCATATTAGGTGTGATTCACAAACAACACACGCCCTTCATCAAGAAGGAAACACACACATTCACGAGATGTAGTTACGCCGACTGCACCCACTTGTGGATCGGAGCGTCTTTACCATCCACCCTGATAGAAATCCCTAACTTCTAATGAGAGTCTGAGTGAACGTCTCTGACGTCCTACCCTTAGACCCAAAATACTTCATGTTCATATGAGGATGGAGACCTCATTCCGACCCCACCCCGGTCTCATGTGCATGAAGCTACGCCAAGCTTCCATGACTGTTGGCACGACAAATTGCCCTTATCTCCATATGTCGTTTAATAGCCCCTAGGACGCATCACTACCCTTCTTGAGCATCTTAATGGTCCTGAATGTCAAGTGCATGCACAAACAAAAGTTTTCCACAAAGCCATTTATCTTTGGTGCCACTGGTCCAACTACCCTGACCCTCAACTTGACCTACAGTTGTTTGTTTAAACCGGTCTGTCGACCTAGTCCTGTCACACTACTGCCAGTATATCGAGTATGTTGGCCCTATCTTGGTACCATGACCAAATCACATAAATCATTCATTAAGAATTTTCATGGCTTATCATCATGTTTGTTTACGAGCTCCTGCTCATGCAAACTGGCCTTGAGCCCATTGTACATGATTTTCCAAAAACTAGGCATTTTACACCTGAAGTTCCAAAATCGAGGCCTCTAGCCTATCTGAGCAATTCCAGCTATCATCAATAATGTCTCCTAAAAGTTTTAAGCATTTGCACACAGTCAGGGGAGGACACTTTCGACAAAATAAAATTTCCATCCATCACACCAACGAGGTGTGATGACATCTCTGCTTACAATCGACAAGTGGGTTTTCTTCTTCCTTCCACGAAGTAGTTTTTCCGTGTAGTTCTCACATCACTCCAACCAGGTGTGATGTCGAAATTCCACATAGTAGTGGTTTTTCATTTTCGATGTGCTTATCATCCCAACCGGGTATGAATCAACAAAATCCCCAAATTTCCCCAATTTCCCCCTTTAAAACTAGTCGAATTTAATTTCACCAAATTGACTATTCAATCAAGGTTAATTGCTCCGATTAAAGGTATGAATCAGTTTCTACACGTCCATACAATTGAATTGAGCTCAAACGGAGCTTTGCCAGAAAACTGAACTTAGAGAGAGAAAGCTTCAAAAGCTTATCGTCGGAGGTGTGGCAGTCCAATCTCTCTATCGAGGAAGATAGCTCTCTTCCTAAGATATCTTCTACAATTAATAATTCCTACAATTTACCTCGAATTGAAGGAGAATTTTGTCAGTGAAATTCTACGATTTCTCTCTCTAGCTATAACCTACAATGACTGAGTAGGGTCGAATTGGCTTACCTTTTAGCTCAATTGAGGTCGTCTAAGGGTTATAGGGATGTTGGGTGGCTTGGTTTGGTCGGAGGATGGCTGAATTTGACCGATTTCAGCTCGACTGAAATAGGACAGCTTCAGTCTACCGGACCTACTTCACTATTTGATTATGCCGGCGATCCTCGGATCGAATGGAGGTTGCTATCAGATAGCTGACATCCCCCGGAGTCTAAAGAGCCCGACCTTGCCTTCTGAGATTGAGAAAAATGCCCAAGTCGGAGCTCTCATTTGAGCTTCACCAGAAAATACAGAAGTGGAGAGAGAGAAAGGAGTTTTCAAGTGTGAGGAGGATGAATGGGGAGTAGCTCTTTATATAGGGAGCTTGGGAACTCTTTGGCCGTTTGATTTGTGCCTTTAAGGCAATCATTAATGGCCTAAAATGCGCTGAATTGAGACTTTTCACCTTCGCTGGCACTATTAGCTTTTCAGGCGAGTGAACAGTGTTGTCATTTGAAGGAAGAAGACGATACTATTCCGAACCAAACCGAAACTGTCTAAACCGATTTCAATGCTTAAACCGGCCGGTTCAGGCCCGATTCGACCGAGTTTTTCAAAATTAAAAATTCCTAAATTTATCTAAATTCATTCTCTATCCAATGGTGGCTTCAATTCCTCAATTTGAATATTTTAAGCCACCTAGAAAAATGAATTTAGCAACCGGCTAAATGATGGTTCAAACTAGTTCAATCCGGTTCACCTAAACCAGTTTGGTTTTCTCTTCCAATTCATACAAAAGTCCTTTTCCATGAATTTTATAACTATTTGGGTAACTCGGGATTTTTAAATTTCCCAATTTACACTTTATCCAACGGTTGGGGTTCATGAACCTGTTCGATTCTTTCTATTGGTTTTGACCGATTCATTCCTTGTTTTTCTTATCTCAAAGGGGCAGGGTTTACACTAGAGATGGAAGTGGGAGAAACTTCCTAAGATGATGGTCATCTAAGGTAGCCCCCTTACTGCCTACGAAGGTTTGATTGTGTTTCTTATCACTTTTATATATTTCTCAAGATATTTATGTAAACCATTTTGGTCTCAAATGTGAGGCTTTATTGTAAAGTTTCCAATTTTTATGAAAAATACAGATGAGTTTTATCATAAGCCTTTATCCCTTCAGTTTCATAGAGGGTCCCCGAGCTCCCTATATAAAGAGCTCCTCTCCATTATTCCTTCACACACCTCAAATCACAATTCTCTCTCAACTGCTCCATTTTCTTGTGAAGCTCGAACCAGAGCCCTGATATAGGCCTTTTACTCAGCCTTAGAAGGCAAGGTCGGGTCCTATAGAGTCTGGGGGAAGTCAGCTACCTGACAGCAACTTCCTTTCAACCTAAGGACTATCGAAGAAGTGTCGGCAGAACCAAACAGTGAAGCAGCTATGATAGACCAAAGCTGCCATGTTTTGGTTGAGCTGAATTCAGCCCAATT
The DNA here is from genome assembly GCA_030064425.1 of Trapa bicornis. Classification (NCBI taxonomy): domain Eukaryota; kingdom Viridiplantae; phylum Streptophyta; class Magnoliopsida; order Myrtales; family Lythraceae; genus Trapa; species Trapa bicornis. Next base: position 13,205,638 of record CM057753.1, on the reverse strand, counting down.
CATCCCTCCCCCCACCAAACTAAGCCTCCTCAACACCCCCACGACTCTCACACAGCTGCAACAGAGCTGAAAGGTAAGCCAATTTGGCCCTTCTCCATTGGTACAACTTAGATCTAGAGAGAGAAAGTAACATATTTCGTTGATCAAATTCCCGTTGATCTTGACAACAATTATCCCAATTCTTGATCCTAGAATAAACCTCAGGACAAGAGCTACCTCTCCAAATCGAGAGCTCAAACCGTCGCACCTCCGAAGGTAAGCTTTCGAAGCTTTCTCTCTCTACGAATGATTTTCCAGCGAAGCTCTGTTTGAGCTTGTTTCAGACTCAAATAATGCAACTCATAGCTCAATTGAATCATATGAAAGTGTAGGAACTGATTCATACCTTCAATTGAAACAATTGACCCCAGTTGAATGGCTAATTTGAAGAAATCAAATTCGGTCAGTTTGAAGGGGAGAAATTAGAGAAAAGTTTGTGGAAAATTGGGGATTTCGGAAAATTAAGGGACCTCTTTGCAATTTCCTAAAATTGAAGGCCAATAGGCCATGAGAAAGATGTTGGAGGACCAATTGGTTTGGAACGTTTGGGGTCGAATTGTCATTTTAGAAAGTAAGGGCAAAATTGTAATTTTTGAAAATAGTTGACCAAATTGGATATTTGGAAAACTTAAGCACCTTATACAATTTTGAGTAAATTGAGAACTGAAAGGGAATTTTGGAAGCATTGTGGCTCAATTTGGGGAAAAGTTGGTGTTAGGGACCTAAAGTTAAGGAAAATGAACTTTAGGGACCTAAGTGCAATTAATAAACATATTTTAGCCTAGTCGCTTGTACATGAGAAAATAATGGTTGTCATGCCAAACATTAATTGATAAAGATGTACAAATCATATAGGGACACGAGAGAGGGGAACACCGACAAGGAGAAGCAAACGAACTTGGAAAATCGACCAAGGACGAATACGTCATGGTCATCAGGTTAGTGGGATTATCTAACTTCATACCCAGTTGGAATGAGGAGTATCATCTTTAACTATTAAAACCTACTTACTGGTAGTAGGTAGAAATAATAATATACGGTTGGTATGGTGAACTTCCTTAAGTAAAGGAGAAACCCACTTACCGTTTGTAAGCAGAGATATCATCACACCTGGTTGGTGTGATGAAGTTGAAAATAAACTTTTTGTCAGAAGTATTCTCCCCTGACTGTGTGCCAATGCTTAAATGATTTGGGTGACCTTCTTTACGGGGGCTAGAACATCTTAGATAGGCCAAAGGCCTCAGTTTTTGAACTCATGGGGTAAATCCCCGATTTTGGAAAAACATGTGCAGTGGGCCCAAGGCTAGTGGGCACGAGCAGGAGTTCATAAACAAACTTGAGTAAAGAAAGCTATGAAAAGTTCTAATGAAGTTATTGTGTGATTTTGCTATGGTACTGAGTCAGGACCAGCAGTACTTGATGGACTAGCGGCAGTGCGTTAGGGCCAAGTCGATGAACCAGTCTAGACAAACAGCTGCAAGTCGGGTTGAGGGTCGGGGCCGTTAGACCATTGGCACCAAAGATAATGGGAATATGTGAAAATTATTATTTGTGCATGCACTTGTGGTACGAGACCATCAAGACACCATAGGGGAGTAGTGATGGGTCCTAAGGGCTACTAAACGACATGGTGGGGATAAGGGCAGTTCATCATGACAGTTAGTGTGGAAGCTCAAAGTAGCTTCTTGCACATAAGACCGGGGTAGGGTCAGGATGAGGTCTTTCTCCTCATATGGACACGGAGTGGTATCTGGGTCTGATGATTGGATCTCTAGAATATTCACTCAGACCTAGGGTAGAAGTGGACGGGCTTCTATATTGGTGGATGGTAACAACGCTTTGGTCCATAAGTGGGTGCAATGGACGGGCTGCACCTGCAAATGTGTGTACCCTTCCTGATGAATGGCGTGTTTGTTTGCTAAATGCCTCTTGAGGCAAGGGGATGGGCTAAAAGAGCTAAACACGTTAAGTATGGTAATGGGAAAAAGTTTCAAAAATTGAACTTTGAGGAAACATTTCTTTTTTTAAAGGAAATGATAACATTGGTATTGGTTGATAAATAAAAGTTATTTTTTGAAAACTCACTCCCAACACCCGCTCATTGAGTTGTAGAACTCACCCCCTCTCTTTTACCCCTTTAAGGAGTAAGAAGATATAACAAAAGAAAACATGAGGATGTACCCTCCATTAGGTATGCTTAAAATTCCTTTTAAACTTGCATTTGATTGATTTATGCTATTCAAGGGAACAAAGTTTGAATTTACTCCTGGCTCCTCTTGATTAAAGGAAGGGGAAAGCCCTCTTAAAGCAAGGGAGCGGCGGGTTGATCATGGGGATCCAACCAACCCATGTTGGGGTGTGACAACTTGAGTGGTATTAGAGCCATGTTCCATTGAAAGCATTATCAATACTATGTCCTGACACTAACAAAAAAACTTAACTACCTTGTAGGAAGAAGAGTTCCTAAGAAGTTCACTGTGCAAACCAAACTTACGCACGAGATTGTGAAAAAGACACCTACCTCTAGAGAGATAGCCATTCAAAGATTCGTAGAGGTCAAGAAGAGTGTCCAACGATATGGTTGAGGACTATAGGAAACTGGTTGGAGCATTGTTAGAGCCATAAGGCATAACGTATTCTCCTCAAAGGTAGGAAGAACCTACCCCTCCTCCAATGATCCTGACACCACCTCCAGCCTCGCGACGGCCAAAAAGGACTCCAACTAAGAAGGAAGCATGGGATAACTATTGGGATGCCTACGCAACCTTTATCAAAGTCCACCAGGCACCCCCACCAGCTCAATACAACTTTAACCCTTCCCAATGGATGAAGTGGACCTATGAGTGCGAGGCTGAGGTGCTAAGGAGGTGTGTACTTGAGGTATTCCATGAAGTTCGTCCTAGCATGGAAGCCCGACGAGAGTATGGATGGACGTCAACTAGTTCATCAGAGCCCTCAAATCATGAATACCGAAACCATTCAGAGGCTAACTTCTGGCCTATGACTCCAAGGGGCTAGGAAGTAGTGAGAAAATTCCTGTAATAAGCTGAGTACAGTAAGAAACTACCTGCTTTAATGAATAAAGACCATTTTTCTTTATTTAAAAGTTAGTCTTCCCGTTAACGACAAGTACAGTTAATAGATTGTAGTATACTAATCAAGACCTGGGGTAATAGATGGAGAGAAGGCCACCTGAGAAGGAAGACTACCTCTAGTTAATCTTAACTGACAACCCTAAGTCAAATAGTACCCCACAAGAACTAAGGAACTCTCAACGTAGAGTAACAAGTCAACAAGTTGAGACAAAAGGCTAAGAAGAAAGTTTCTAAGACGGAACAAAGAACCTCCCTAAGAATGGAGTCATTAGAAGGAACATGCCCTAGCCTAGGAAAGAGTGTTCTCATAAGGGGTCTAGTATATGGGAAGCAATACTTCTCCAGAGTCGAAGAATAGGATCAACCTGGGGAAAAAGAAAAGGAGAAGGCAACATCAAGAGATGCAAGAGACGTGAGAGGATTAGTACTTGAAGGAAAACCTAAGGACCGACAAGGGATTGAGCGAGCCTTCGTATAGGAGTTAAGAAATAGAGAAGGAATTGAGTTTGCCTCTAAGAAGGATAACTCGAATGAAAGACAACAAATAATAGAGGTAATGTACAAGGAGAGTACACCTAAAACCCCTCAGAAAGGGCAAACGTGGAAAACGTCCTCCGGTAACTCTAGAGTAGGACACGGTAAGATTTAAGAGAAAAAGAAATGGGCTAGGAAAAGGGAACTCTAGAAGGATGAATATGGCTAAGGACCCCTCGAGGGGCAGCTGGACATAAAGTGGAGTGCAAGGAACCAACCCATAAGCAAGAACTCCTCGAGGAGAGGATAAGGAGCAAAAGGGAAATTTTCAAATTAAGGAACCAACAAGGGGATCATAAGAGGCATAAATCGAAATAAGCAACCTCAAAGAGGGGCATAAGTGGTTAAGGATGTCTTGGAATGGCAAGTGTGACCTGCTTTGGAAAAGCAGAGGAGCCAAATAGGGATTCCAAATGAACCTAGTGGAAGGATGCAACTATTAACAATAGGATGGTCAAGGAGAATAAATGATACCCTAAGAAGGACAAAGAAGTAGTAAATACTATATTCTAAGAAGGGCAATAGGATGGGCATCAAGGACAAGTGAATTCTAGAGACAGCTACTCCCACACCGTTGGACAAGAAAAATAGTAGGGACGAGGCAATTAACAAACTAACCCTTGGGAGAACCATGGATTTAAACCCCAGCATAGAAGGGAGAAGTGAAAAAGATAAATGTTAGAAAAGAAGGATGAAGTAAATTCTTAAATAAATCAATGGCCGAAAAAAGATCAATGACCAAACTCAAGCCTTGGGAGGGATTAAAAAAAGCTCTCAAAAGGAGATTAAGAAACCTCGAAAGGAAGGAGATTGAAATCTCTCCCTAATAAAAATAAAATTGTAGTGAGTACAAGTTGGAATAAAAACAAGATACAAGGGATGTGCCAGCAAGATTCCCAAGAGTAAGGGTAAGCAAGAGAGGATGACTTCAAAGGATGTCATGAGGTTGACTTAAAGATAGATACCCAAGAAGACGAAGGAAAGAGGAAATCCGAGAAAAGAGGAGGAAGCCTACCAAGGAAGGGAGCCCTAAGAGGCATACATATCCCATGAATAAGTAATGAACCCAATTAAAGTGGAATAGAAAGTAAAATTTGAAAATGGAATGCAAATGGGAATAAATGGCCGATTAAAGGGAAGTATACCTAGAACCCAAAAAGTAATTTAAACCCAAGGAATGAGTACGTGGGAAGATAGAATCAAAAGATGTTGTGCAAATAAGAGAGGGGTGGACTACACATAATAAGGAAATAGAGGAAAGCACACCTAAGAAACGTTAGAGAAGTAAGCCCTCCAGTTAAGGATTGGTTAAAGGTAATGACCACTGACATCAAGATTGATCGTGGTCCACGTTCACTTAATGAAGCCTACAGAGTGAATGGCTAGGTGTAGGGTAGAGTATGTGAAATAAAACCGATAATCGGAAGTTCTCAAATAAAGAATAAGGGGTCGAATGAAAACTTCAAGATGATGAAAGATTAAAAGCAAGCAAATGCCCCAAGATAGGGAAGAGCGTGAGGAGGTAAAGGGAAGGAACCTTCAGGGAATAGTAAAGGTATAGCCCTAAGATGGAAGTCTCTACCTTAAAGGCCATAGTAGAGAATGAAAACTATAAAAGGGAAACCTCCCCAAACAAGGAATCAATACATAGACCAAAAAATGGTCAACTTGAAACAAGGAAGGGTATAATGGTCACAAGAGAGCAAGGATGGATGGATGGAAGAAAGGAAAGCCCTCAAGTAAAAGATGCCATAGTAAATGAGGAAGGACATAAGTTAGAAAAGATCCCAATGTGTCTGTAAACTATCAAGAAACCCAATGGTTGGAACTAGGGGGAAAACCCACAGAAACGTTGGTAAAGAATGAGTAGATAAGGAGAAAAAGACACGATCCTGATGCCAAAATTTAAAGGACAATTGGACAACACCGAAGGTAGTTGATTAACACTACTGGGTAATAGGAAGGAATGAAGCCATACAACTCTTAAATGGATGGAAAGGCATGAATTGCTATCAAGGACACACATTCTAGAACTATAATGGACAAAGATATTTCCAGAACATGTCAAGCTGTAAAGGACTTATAGTTCTAACAGTTCCAAGAAAGGTGACCCAAGTAAGACCGAGTCTGTTAGTCAAATCTAAGAAATGGAACTAGAGTCGTGGTAAACCAAAAATGGAGGAAGGACCAAAATAAGACAAGGAGGAAATTATACCAAAACCCACAGGGTTAAGGATAAAGAGTCCTAAAGGATGCTAAACTAAGACCATCAACAATCTAGGAAATGATTGGAAACGAGTACGATCAGATATATATAGAATGTACAACCCAATGACATGAATAAGAATCCTTAAGGAGAAGAGTCTTTCCCTAAGAAGAGCAAGAAGTAGACCTAAGGAGGTACCTTGGAATGGGTAGTTTGGACATGATTGGTCTTGATACATTCCTTGGAGTGAGTGGAAAATAGAAAGGGAGAAAGACTTCTCAAGTACGTGGCCAAAGGACTAAGTGAAAGGAATAACCAGAGTAATAACATACCAAGCAAACACCAAGAAAACATCAAAGAAAGTCACTCCTGATGCAAACAATTGCTGACTTAGTTTTGAGGACAAAACCCCTAAAAGGAGGGGAGAGTTGTAAACCCCGTCCTTTAAAGATAAGAAAACTGGGAAAAGAATTGGTTGTTTCAGAAGAGAAAACTGAACCGGTTCACGATCCACAACCGATAAAGAAAGGGCAAAATGGGAAATTGACAAATCCCAAGTGACTCTAAGAGTTGTAAAATCATGGAAATGAACCTTGGGACAAATGGGAAGAGAAAACTAGACCGATTCAAGGCAAACTAAACATAAACCGGATTGAACCGATTTGAACCATACTTGAGCTGTTTTTAAATTCATTTTTCTTGGTGGCTTAAAATGTTCAAATTGGTGAATTGAAACCACCATTAGATAGAAAATTAATTTATATTAGTTCATAAATTTTTAATTTTGAGAAAACTAGTCGAAATGGGCCTAAACCAGCCAATTTTCGCCATTAAACCCGATCGAACCTGTCCAGTTTGATTTAGAAAAGTGTCATCTTCTTTCTCAAGATGAAAACATTATTCATAAATGCAGAAAATGTATATCTCCAGCAAAGATGAAACCACTTCATTCAGATCGTTTCAGGGTGCAGATAAGCTCGACCAAAATGGATTGTGGTCAGGCAGAGGGTCCCTGAGCTCCCTATATAAAGAGCTCCTCTCCATTCATCCTCTACATACCTCAAATTGCCATTCTATCTCAATTGCTCAATTTTTTGGTGAAGCTCGAATCAAAGCTCTGATATAGGCCATTTTCTCAGTCTTAGAAGGCAAGGTCGGATCTTATAGACTATGGGAAGTCATCAACATGACAACAACTTCTTTTCAACCCGAGGACCATCGGAGAACTGTCGACGGAATCAAACAATGAAGCAACTCCAATAGACCAAGCTTCCCGGACAATCCCATGGCCCTCACACGACATCAACACATCTGAAAGGTAAGCCAATTTGGTCCTCCTCCGTCGGTATAGTTCAGTTCTAAAGAGAGAATATAATAGATTTTGTTGATCAAATTCCTATTGATCCTAATAGCAATTGTCCCAATTCTTGATCCTAGAAGGAACCTCAGGACGAGAGCTACCTACCCAGATCAAGAGCTTGGACCGCCACACCTCTAAAGGTAAGCTTTCAAAGATTTCCCTCTTTGTGAACAATTTTTCAATGAAGCTCCGTTTGAGCTCGTGTCAAACTCAAATCATGCGATTCAAAGCTCAATTGAATCATATGGAAGTGTAGGAACTGATTCATACTTTCAATTGAAACAATTAACCCTGATTGAATGGCTAATATGAAGAAATCAAATTCGGTCAATTTAAAGGGGAGAAATTGGGGATTTTGGAAAATTGAGGGACCTCGTTGCAATTTAACAAAATTGAAGGCCAATTGGCCTGGAGAAAGATGTTGGAGGACCAATTGGTCATTTTTTGGAACATTTGGGGCTAATTTGCTATTTTTTGAAAGTAGGTGCAAAACTGTACTTTTTAAAAAATTGGTGACCAAATTGGAAATTTGGAAAACTTGAGCACCTTACACAATTTTGAGTAAATTGATGACACAAAGAGAATTTTGGGAGTCTTGGGACTCAATTTGGGGAAAATTTAGCATTAGGGACCTAAAGTTAAGGAAAATGAACTTTAGGGACCTAAGTGCAATTTATCAACATTATTGAGCCTAGTCGCTCATACATGAGAAAACGATGGCTGCGATGTCAAACCTTAATTAATAAAGATACACAAATTGTGTAGGGACATGAGTGACCGAAACGTCGGCAAGGATAAGCTAACGGACTTGGAAAATAGACCAAGGATGAACACGTCATGGTCATCGAGTGAGTGGGATTATCTAACTTTATACCCAGTTGGGATGAGGAGTATCATCTTTAACTAATAAAACCTACTTACTAGTCATAAGTAGAAATAATCTTACTCAATTGTTATGATTAACTTCCTTGAGGAAAGAAGAAACCTGCTTACTGATTGTAAGTGGAGATATCATCACACCCGGTTGGTGTGATGAAGTTGAAAATAAACTTATTGTCAGAAGTGTTCTCCCTTGACTATGTGCCAATGCTTAAAAGATTTGGGAGTCCTTCTTGATGGGAGCTAGAACAGCTAAGATAGGCTAGAGGCCTCAGTTTTTGATTTCATGGGGCTAAATGCTCGATTTTGGAAAAACATGTGAAGTGGGCCCAAGGCTAGTGAGCACGAGCAGGGGCTCATAAACAAACTTGAGTAAAGAAAGCCATGAAAATTTCTAATGAAATTGTTGTGTGATTTCGCCATGGTACCTTATCAGGACCGATAGTACTCGATGGACTGGCGACTGTGCATTAGGTCTAGGTTGATGAACCGGCCTAGACAAATAGTTGCAGGTCGGGTTGAGGGTCGGGGTCGTTGGACCATTGGCACCAAAGATAATGGCCATATGTGAAAATTATTATTTGTGCATTCACTTGTGGTACGGGACCTTCAAGATTCCCTTGGGGGTAGTGATGGAACCTAACGACTACTGGACGATATGGTGGAGATAAGGGCAGTTCGTCATGCTAGTCAGTCTAGAAGTTCAAAGTAGCTTCTTCTGCACGAGACCAGGGTGGGGTTGGGATGAGGCCTCTGTCCTTATAGTGACACGGAGTGGCATTCAAGTCTGAGGATTGGATGTCGAGAACATTCACTCAAACCCATGGTAGAAGTGGACGAGCTTCTATCTTGGTGGACGATAAAGACGCTCCTATCCACAAGTGGGTGCAGTGGATGGGTTGTACCGGTGAATGTGTGTACCCTTCCTGATGAAGGGCATTTGTTTATTTGCTAAATGCCTCCTGAGATAAGGGAATGGGCTAAAAGAGCTAAACACACCTAATATGGTAATGGGAAAAAGTTTCAAAAACTGAACTTATGAAACCTTTATTTTTTTAAAGGAAATGATAACATTGGCATGGGTTGATAAACAAAATTTATTTTTTAAAAAACTCACTCCCAACACCCGCTCACTAAGTTGTAGAACTTACCCTATCTCTTTTACCCCTTTCAGTTGTAAGGAGATATAACAAAAGAAAATGTGAAGATGTACCCTCCATCAGGTATGCTTAAAATTCCTTTTAAGCTTGCATTAGATTGATTTATGCTATTCTAGGGAACAAGGTTTGACTATTTGCCTAGCTCCTCTTGATTAAAGGAAGGGGAAACCACTCTTAAAGAAAGGGAGCTATAGGTTGATCATGGGGATTTGACCAACCTGGGTTGGGGCATGATATATTTCATGTATATGGGTTTGAAAGGCCAACCCTTTACCTAGACAAATAAGAGAGAACAACACCAACTAGAATTGGAGATTCTAGACCAGGATATGTGATCGATCAATTGGCGATCTTCCTTCTCATACACTAATGTTATCCATGGAGAGTGGATTTGTTTTTATCACATCCCATATATGGTTAATTGTGAGAAGAGGGGAAAGTTATCGCCTAAGTGGTTCTGATTTGAAGATAAAAAGACCTTCCAAGATGACTATAGATTAGTGGTGCAAGAAGCATGGAAAGCTACCCTATTTTTTGAAAGCATGGTGCAAAATTGAAGTCTTTTGGATCATAAGTTATAGAATACCCAAGCTCAATTAATAAGGTGGAGTAATTAGGTTGCTCCTTATAATCAATATATCCATTTGGACATTCAAAGAAATTTAGAGATGTTCAACCTATAGGATGAGGGGGTTATCCCATAATATCATTTGATTATCACTCAATTATATAGAGTGTGGAAAGCAAAAGAATTTTATTGGTAGAAATGGTCTAGAATTAAATGACTCTTGGAAGGAGATCAAAACCCAAGATATTTTCACAAAAGTGTTCTCCATCACCATGCTCATAACCATATACTCCGTATTAAGGATGACCGAGGAGTCTGGATGGAGAATGATGAACATGTTTGTTAGGGTTTGTTGAATTATTTTGCACTCCAATACAAGTTTAAAGGGAACCAGAATATAGACTAGGTTCTTGGGGTTATAAAACTGGTCATTGCTAGAGCAATGAATGCATCTCTCTCTACCTAAATTACTCGAGTAGAAGTGGAATGGACAGTTTTTTAAATAGGAGCAAAAAAGGAAGCAGGTGTATAAGGGTTTAATGAGATCTTCTATCACGCCTATTGAGACATTGTGGAGTCGTAAATTGTCCATGCAGTGCAAGATTTCTTTGTGATAGGGGTAATGTGAGGTGCCTTAAATGCAACATACATTATCCTTATTCCTAAAGTAGCACCCCTGATGATAACTCACAATATAGACCTATTTCCTTATGTATGTTTCTATACAAGATAGTGTCTAAGGTTATTGTAAATTCTTAGAAATCGTATATGAATAAAATAGTCTAAGGACAACAAAGTGCATTCATACTAAGGAGATTGATTCAGGAGAATATTTTAGTCACCCATGAGTGCTTACACTTCCTAAACACTAAAACTCAAGGGAAAAAAAAGAGTTGTGTGGGATTAAAATCGAAAAGGTGAAAGCATATGACCAAGTGGAGTGAAAATTTCGTAGAGTACTACTTCTAAAGATGAGATTTAATACCACTTTTACTAAATAAATTATGAATTATGTTTGTTCAGTTTCCTACATGTTGATCATCAACGTGCATGGTACACTAGCATACTCTCAAAAAAGGGGACAATGACAAGGAGATCATCTTTCACCTATCTATTTATCATTGGGGTGGATGTCTTATTATTAAATTTAGTCAAACCATGTCATAGAAAAGAACTCATAGGGTTAAAAGTGACTAAGGTTTGTCCCATGATTTCTCATTTATTCTTTGCAGATGATGCTTTATTTTTTTCCTAAGATAACCCTTGCTAATATTGATACCTTGCTACGAATTATAAATGAGTATTGTTCTACATTGGGTAAACAAATTTGTAATAGGAAATCAACAATTTACATTAGATCTAACAAGTGTTCTCAAACTAAACTAACAATCTTATATTCTTTGTATATGGGAATGAGGGCTAGAACTGATCATTACCTCGAGTTTCCTATTTGTTGGGGATGGAAGAAGTCAAGAACTCTATAGTTTCTCAAGGAGAAAATCGAGAAGAAGCTATTAATTTGGAAAGCAAACTATTTGTCCGCTAGTGGAAGAGGAGTCTTAATTAGATAAGCTCTTCATCCCATTCCTACTTACACAATGAGCTCATTTTTCTTACCTCAAGGGTGATGTGATGATGTTAACTCTCTTATAGCCAGGTTTTGGTGATGTCAGGATAGTAACAAAACAAAGATGCTTTGGATGAACCGGAACAAGCTAACTAATTTAAAAGAACAAGGTGCATGAGTTTCAATATTGCCCTATTGATGAAGACAACTTGGAGATTTCTAATCCTTTATAACTTAGTGCCAGAGTATTGAAAGGTAGGTATTTTTGTCATACTAATTTCCTATCTACTATTGCAAGGGTTCAAGCATCATGGCTTTGATGAAGCATTTGCATGTGGAAGAGGTGCTTTAAGGAGGGAATTTAGTGACAATTAGGGAATGATAGGCATATTCATGTCTAGAGCGATGAGTGAATATACTCATTGGAGAGACACTAACTTGTCTATCAACCCACTCAACCAAATATGGAGCGTTTTCCCATGTGTTCTCTTATGGATAGTAGGACACATAGGTGGAACGTTTAAGCTATTCATCCATTCATCTATCCTTATGATGAAGAAGCCATATAAAAGATACCCATACCAGTAGTAGTTTTGGAGGATCGTCTCATATGGCCTTGGAAACAATCTAGTAAATAATGGTTAAAATTGCATACGCTTTTCACTTGGAACATGTAACGTTATCAAAATCAAGTACCTTTTTCCTCTTATAGCATACCTAAAAAGATTTGGGCTGGAATTTGTCATACTCGATGTTTATCGAGGATTGGGATCTTTTTATGAAGATCTTGCTTGAATGCATTGCTCTGAGTTCAAATTTGCATGTTAGGAAAGTGAATATGATTGTTACCTATTTTTTATGTGATTGTTGACTATATTTTATCGGGTGAAACTGAAACTCTGAACCAAATGCTTTTTAGATGTCTATGGAATAGGGAAATGTTGTATGATGTTTGTAGAATACATACAGAGTTTGTGGCATCTTTAGTTGACTTGTTGTAGTATTGTTTAGTTATCATTAGGATGGATAGGCTACATAAGGAATACATTTTTAGAAATAGAGCTTATACTTGTCGGATGATCTACAAAGGTAGAAATAGTTATTTGTTTGTTAGGCATAATCCAAAGATTGAAGTTGTGATATGAGATATTGTACATGTTGTGAATGAGTTTTTGAAAGGTGTGTGCAATAAGGGGTGAGGGAGTAGTCAAAGGAAGCTGAGAGAGGCATATTGGACACCCCTTATGATGTTATAAAACTAAATTATGATAGTTATTTCGAGGCTTATTGTATTTGTAGGCATAGGTTTCATAGCTCAGGATTAGGAAGGTACTATGCAGGAGCAGTAAAGCTTCTTGAACTGTCAACCTCCATGGTTGTGAGGTGGTTGTAACTGTTGAAGGACTGGAGTTTGTGACTTTTAAATGATGGCGATGGCCTGTTCTAGAAGTGAACTCACTCATGTTGGCCTAAGTATTTACTAGTACAGGTGTTGAGATGCCATGGGAATTATATCCATTATTGTGGGTTTTTAAAAGTTTGTTATGTTATTTTAAAAATTTACAAATAGTACTAATTCCTAAGCATGGTACTTCTTGTGAGTTTTTAGAAGTTTGTTATGTCATCTTGAGTGTTTACTAATGGCAATTTAATTCAAAAGAGAAAACATAACCGGTTCATGAACCTTAACCGATAGAGAAAGGGTAAAATGAGAAATTGACAAATCCCAAGTGACTAAAAGGGTCATAAAAATCATGGAAAAGAACCTTGGGACAAATGGGAAGAGGAAACTAGATCGGTTTAGGGTGAACTAGACCTGAACGGGATTGAACCGGTATGAACCATACTTGAACCGATTTCCAAATTCATTTTTCTTGTTAGCTTAAAATGATCAAATTGAGTAATTGAAGCCACCATTATATAGATAAAGAATTTAGATTAATTTAGAAATTTTTAATTTTGAGAAAACCGGTCAAATCGGGCCTGAACTGGCCGATTTACGCATTGAACCTAGTAGGATCGCTCCAGTCCAGTTCGTAATAGTGTCATCTTCTTCCTTAGGATGACATCACTTCTCATTAATGCAGAAAATGGATAAGGCCAGTAAAGCTGAAATCGCTATGTTCAGGCCATTTCAGGGCAAGGATAAGCTCAACCAAAATGGAAAGTTGTTGGGCAAAGGGTCCCCGAGCTCCTATATAATGATCTTCTCCCCATTCATCCTCCACATACCTCAAATCTCTATTCTCTCTCAATTGCTCCATTTTTCGGTGAAGCTTGAACCAGAACTCCAACATAGGCCTTTTTCTTAGCCTTAGAAGGTAAGGTTGGGTTCTATAGACTCTAGGGGATGTCAGCTACCTGACGGCAACCTCCTTTCAACCTGAGGACCATTGGAGAAGTGCCAATGAAATAAAATAGTGAAGCAACTCCAAAGTACCAAAGCTACCCTATTTTGGCCAAGCAGAATTTGGCCAAATAAACCCACTTCCGACCAAACCAAGCCTCCCTGACACTCCTACAACCCTCACACGGCCGCAATAGAGCTGAAAGGTGAGCCAATTCGGCCTTACTCTGTCATTGCCGTTCAGAGTTAGAGAGAGAGAGTGCTAAACTTTACTGATGAAATTCTCCCTCGATTTTGATATCAATTATTGCAATTCTTGATCCTAGAAGGAACCTTAGGATGAGAGCTACCTTCCCAGATAGAGAGCCTAGACTGAAGCACAGCCGACGGTAAGCTTTCAAAGCTTTCTCTCTCTACGAACGATTTTCAGGTGAAGCTCGTTTCAGAATCAAATCATATGATTCAAACTCAATTGAATCGTATGGAAGTGTAGGAACAGATTTATCCCTCCAATTGAAACAATTAACCCTAATGGAATGGCCAATTTGAAAAAAATCAAATTACGTCAGTTTGAAGGGGAAGAAATTGATGAAAATTTTGACAAAAAATTGGTAATTTCAAAAAATTGATGGACCTCTTTACAATTTCCCAAAATTAAAGGCCAATTGGCTAAGAGAAAGATGTTGGATGACCAATTGGTCAATATTTGAAACAATTGGGGTTAAATTTTCCATTTTTGGAAAGTTGGGGCAAAATTATAAATTTTGAAAAGTTTAGGACTAAATTGAAAATTTGGAAAACTTGAGCCTCTTATAGAATTTTGAGTAAATTCACTAATCAAAGAGAATTTTTGAAGTCTTGGGACACAATTTGGGGAAAAATTAGCATTAGTGACCAAAGTCAAGGAATATGAACTTTAGGGATCTAAGTGCAATTAACGAATAATTTTGATCTTAGCCGCTCATACGCGAGAAAAGAAGGTTGCCATTCCAAACTTTAATTGATAAAGATTTCCAAAATGTGTAGGGATACGAAAGATGGAATGCCACCAAGGAAAAGCTAGCGTGGGCTTAGAAACGGATTGGAGACAAACACGACATGGTCATCGGGTGAGTAGTAATGTTATACATTATACCGGTTGGGATGATGAGCTTACATTTATGAAAAGAAAACCTACTTATAGGTTGTAAGTAGAGATAATCATACTCGGTTGGTTGTAAACCCCGCCCTTTTGAGCTAAGGAAAATTGGGAAAAGAACTGGTCAAACCGAGTGAGAAAAACTGAACCGGTTCACGAAACCGATCATTTGGGAACAAGCAATTTGGAAATTTACTTCTGAGTGATCCAAAGGGTTCATTAAACCTTGGAAAAGAAACTTAAGACAAATAAGAAAAGAAAAACCAAATTGGTTTAGGTGAACAAGAATCCATAAAAACTCCAAAGTTAAGCGTGCTTACTTGAGAGTAGTGTGAGGATGGGTGACCTCCTAGGAAGTATGATTTTTTTGTAATCCGAAATTTCGGTCAAAAATTTTTATGCGAACGTAGCCTTATCATAAATAGCCATAAATTAATATATATTTAATTATTATAATTAATACAAATAATTTAATACCTAAATTAATTTATTGGAATTAATACAAATAATTTAATATCAAAATTAAATTATTGGAATTAATATCAATAATTTATGGCAATATTAATACTAGTAAAAAATCTCTCCCATTTAATACATGATTTTTGTCATCTCCATTCATTCTCCGAACACCCGAACACCTCTCTCTCTCTCTCTACTACTCCATTTCCCAGTGAAGCTTAAACTAGAGCTTCGACTTGAACATTTTTCTTAACCTTATAAGGAGAGGTGGGGCTCTTTAGAACTGGAGGGAAGTCAGCTATCTAGACGACTTGGTGGCTATAAGGGTAGTTCATCATTCTAGGTGTTTGTGCGAAATTTGGAGTAGCACCAAGCGCATGAGACCGCGGTGGGGACAGGATGAGGTCTCTATCCTCATATAGACATGAAGAAGCGATTTTAGGATTGAGGGTCGGATGTCGCGTACATCCACTCATTCCCAAGGTAGAAGTGGTCGTGCTTCTATCCGGGTTGTAGGAAACGTCGCTCTGAAGCCACTAGCAGGTTCAGTAGTGATACTGACTTGCGAATGTGTGTAACCTTCATGATGAAGGATGTGTGTTGGGTGATGACACACCGTGGTAACTAAGAAATAATGGGAAACCCCAAATTTTTAAATGAAGGGATTTTTTAAAAGAGAGTCTAGCACACTCCATATAAATATTTTTTTAGTCAAAAGATTTGAATCTCATTCACTGAGTAGTCATACTCACCCCCTCCCTTATATCCCTTTCAGGAGATTTTGAAAAGCCTACCCTTAAAGACCATCAACTAAGACGCCTGTGAGACAGGTATGATGAATTTAAAAATGTTATGCAGTTTTGATTATGTTATTCCAAGAAAAAGGTGCATGTTTAAAGGACGCCTTACTCTTTATGGTTTAGGATAAGGGGAAACCCTTTAATAAACTAGGAGAGTGGTGGGTTGTTCATGAGGATCCGACCAAACTAGGTCAGGGTGTAACAAACTAGGTTGGGGTTCGTTTGACGAACTTCCTTGAGGAAAGGAGAAACCCGCTTATCGATTGTAAGCGAAGATATCATCACACCAGGATGGTGTGATGAAGTTGAAAATAAACTTTTTGTTAGAAGTGTTCTCCCATTAATATGTACCAATGCTTAAAAGATTTGGGAGACCTTCTTGATGGGAGCTGGAACAGCTAAGATAGGTTAGAGGCATCAGATTTTTGAACTTATGGAGCTAAATGCCCGATTTGAGAAAATCATTTACAGTGGGCCCAAGGCCAAGGGGTACGAGTAGGAGCTCATAAACACACTTGAGTTAAGGAAGCCATGAAAATTTCTAATGAAATTGTTGTATAATTTTGCCATGGTACCAAGTCAGGATCGATAGTACTCGATAGACTAGCGGCAATGCGTTAGGGCTAGGTCGACGGACCGGCCTAGACAAATAGCTACAGGTCGGGTTGAGGGTCGGGGTCGTTGGACCATTGGCACCAAAGATAATGGCCATATGTGAAAATAATTGTTTGTGCATGCACTTGTGGTACAAGACCATCAATACGACCAAGGGGGTAGTGATGGGTCA
Organism: Trapa bicornis; assembly: GCA_030064425.1. Taxonomy (NCBI): domain Eukaryota; kingdom Viridiplantae; phylum Streptophyta; class Magnoliopsida; order Myrtales; family Lythraceae; genus Trapa; species Trapa bicornis. The sequence goes on along the minus strand of CM057753.1, from coordinate 13,188,699 downwards.
TAAGAGCTACTGGACGACATGGTGGAGATAAGGGTAGTTCGTTGTGTCAGTAAGTCAGGAAGCTTGGAGTAGCTTCTTACACATTAGACTAGGGTGGGGTCGGGATGCGGTCTCTGTCCTCATACGGACATGGAATGGCATTCGAGTCTGAGGGTCGGATGTCGAGAACATCCACTCAGACCCATGGTAGAAGTGGACGGGCTTCTATCTTGGTGGACGGTAAATAAGCTCCGATCCACAAGTGGGTTCATTGGACGGGTTGCACCTGTGAATGTGTGTACCCTTCCTGATGAAGGGTATGTGTTGTTTGCTAAACACACCTAATATGGTAATGGGAAAAAGTTTTAAAAAGTGGAAATTTGAGGAAAATCCTTCTTAAAGGAAATAATAATCTTGGCATGGTTTGAATAAACTTGATCTCATAAAAACTCACTCCCAACACCCACTCACTGAGTTGTAGAACTCACCCCCTCCCTTTTATCCCTTTTCAGGAATACCTTATCTTATTTGGTCCTACGTTCACATTTGGTTTACCGCGATTCTAGTTCCATTTCTTAGGTTCGACCATCGGACTTGGTCCTACCTGGATCACATTGCTTGGAAATATTGGCACTACGTATTCCTCACACTATTGTCCATTCTGGAATTATCTTTCCCTCTTATTATTTCCAGAATGTGTATCATAGATAGCGGTTTATGCCCTTCTATCTGTTTAGGAGCCATAGGCTCCATTCCTTCCTATTACTCAATAGTGTTTCCCATCTACTTTCTATGTAGTTCCAATTGTTCTTTAATTTTCTTAATATCAGCCTCGTGTCAATTTCCTTTATCTACACACTCTTTACCAACTTTCCTATGGTCTTTCCCTAGTTCCAACCGTCAGTTTTCCAGTTTACCGGCACGTTGAGATCCTTTGTCACTTATTTCCTTCCAGGTAAAGCCTTCCACTTTAAGGCTATACCTTCGATCTTCTTACTTAGTCCTTGAAGGTCTCTTCCCTTTTCTTCCCTATACTTATTTTATTTTAGAACATGTGCCTATTTTTAATCCTTCATTATCTTAAGATTTCATTACATCCCTTATGCCCTATCCAATGCTTTTCTAGTTTTTAGGTCTTAATTTATGTATTTCACACCATGCCAATCGTTATCTTTTAGACTCCATTAAGTGAACGTGGACCACGACAAGTCTTGATGTTTATGGTTATTTCACCATCCACTTCTTAATTTGGTGTTTATTTCTCCCAAGATCTTTTAGTTAGTCCTTCTTTTATGTCCTTATTATGGGCAATCCACCCATTTCTTACTTATATTGCATCTTTTGAGGCTACCTCCTTCTCTATCTGTTCCTTGAGTTTTTACTTACTCCTTGGGTTCTGGGTAAACTTCCTTTGTAACTGGTCTTTTATTTCCAACTTATTCTATTTGAAAATTTTCTCCGCTATCCCACTTTAGTTGGATTCATTACTTCTTCATTGGAACATTTATGCCTCTTCAGGACCACCTTCCTTGGTAGGCTTCCTCCTCTTTCTCCCGGATTTCCTCTTTCCTTCGTTATCTTGGTTATCTATCTTTAATTTTGGCTTCATGAACTCCTTGATTTCATCCCATCTGACTCATCCTTACTTTGGGGAGTTTTTTTTTTACTAGCACATCCCTTATCCTTGTCTTTATCTCAACTTGTACTCACTATGATTTTTTTGTTCCTATTGGTGAAGGGTTTTCGGTCTTTTTCCTTTCGAGGTTGCTATATCCCATTCTGAGAAATGAAGGCTATTAAGCCAAATGATAATGAACAAGGATGTTCATATCATGTAGGAACATGAAGTACCAGGATTACCAACTAAGACAAGTTCGCGTAAAGGCAACAAGTCGGCTAAGAGGAAATTCACTGCACTATCTGGTGAGTGGGATTTAATAACATACCCAGTTGGGATGATAAGCACCTCAGAAATGAAAACCCACTGCTGAGTGTTATTTTAATCATCACATCTGAGAAGAGTGATGTGGAAATCACATGGAAAAACTACTTACTAGTTGTAAATAGATCATACCCGGTTGGCATGATGAAACTTCCTAAAAGGAAGTGGAAACCCCGCTTGTCGGTTATAAGCGGAGATGTCCACATATCCAATTGGTATGATGGATAGTTGAAAAGTTTATTTTGTCAAAAGAGCTCTCCCCTGACTATGTGCCACTGCTTAAAAATTTTGGGAGACCTTCTTGATGGGAGCTCAAATAGCTCGGTTTTGGAACTTGGGGACTAATTTGCCCGATTTTAAAAATCTCGAAAAGTGGGTCCTAGGCTAGTTGGCACGAGCAAGAGCTGGTAAAAAACAAGATTATTAAGCCATAAAACTTAAGTAAATGAGTTGTTTGGCTACGGTTCCAAGATAGGACTAACATACTCGATGGACTAGCAGCAGTGCGACACGATAGGTCTTCGAACTAGTCAAGACAAATAGTTGCAGGTCGAGTTGAGGGTCGGGGTTGTCAAACCAATGCCACCACAGATTATACGGCTTATGTGAAAAATTGTTGATTTGTGCATGCACTGTGTTACGGGACCTTCAAGACACCTAAGATGGGTAGTGATGCATCCTAGGGCTCTGGATGACCTGGTGGAAATAAGGGCAATTAGTCGTACCAGAAGTCTTGCGAAGCTCGACATATCTTCATTGCACATGAGACTGGGGTGGGGACGGGATGAGGTCTCTATCCTCATACGAACACAAAATTTTGATACGGGATTGAGGGTCGGATGTCGCGTACATCAACTCATTCTCAGGGTAGAAGTGAACGTGCTTCTATCTAGGTGACCGGTAAAGTCGCTTTAACTCCACAAGTGAGTACAATGGATGGGTTGGCATGCAAATGTGTGTTCCTTCATGATGAAGGGCATGTGTTAGTTGATAAACACACTGTTGTGATGAGAAATGGTTATGAAAATTGAAATTTGAAAATGAGAAAATTTAAAGGAACTAAGGAGTGTGGCACACTCCAATTTAAAACTATTTTTACCAAATTTTCATTGTTTTAAAAAATACCCATTCACTGAGTTGTAGAAACTCATCCCTCTTTTTATCCCTTTATAGGAATTAGAGAAAATGACTAGGGATAACACCAAGCCTTACCCTTTGTCAGGTATGCTTAATTCCTCTTAAGCATGTATTTTATTTAATATATGTCATTCCAGGGAACAATGTTAAAAGTACACCTAGCTTCTATTGAGTTAAAAGGAGTAAACTCCTCTTGAACCAAGAGAGCGGCCGGTTATTCACGGGGATTCAACCAACCCAGAAAGGAAACTGTGGAAGGATACATGAGTACCAATTAAGAGGAAATGGAACCAACAAAATTGGTAAGAAGATAAGCTTCTCAAAGACAAGCTACTAGAAATGATAGGATCAAGTGCAAAGGGAAATAAATTGTGAAGATCCAAGAGATAAGTCAAACCCAAGTAACGTGTAAGTAAGAAGATGACATCAAAAGACATCATACAAGCATGAAAGGGATTAACCGGAATAAAGGATCGTGAAATGATCACGATGTGATTAAAAATGGATTTAAAAAGGAAGGGCACCAATGGAAATGAGGAATGAAATAAGTAAGGAAGATCTTTAGTATGTCAATAAGTTATCGGAAGCTCAAGGACTTGAAGATTGAATGACCAAATATAGATGTCAAAAAAGACAAGCAAATAAGGAAATTGGTATGGATATAGTGATGAGATATCAAAGACAAGTTCCGAAGAATATCACGCAGTAAGGGACATGTAAACCCAACTATCACAGGGAAAATATGACTTAGGCAAAGAAGGATCTATCATTGAGGCATGATGAAGTCAAGCGTAAAGGTGATAACTAAAGAATCCAGGCAGGATGAAAAGGTGATAATCTTAGGTAATGGAGTTTGGAATGGACAAAATGGTGCCTTGGGAAAGGAAGAATGTAACAAAAGGAAATGATTCTAAGTCTTCCAAGGAGATATGCTTAGCTAAAGTAAGTTCCATGGAATGAGGAAAGGATGAGAATGAGATGAGAATCTTAGGTATGTGATGTAAGGGATGAATGGAAATAACCGAGAAATTTGTAAGATGATAAACTAGAAAAAAAATTATATATCAATGAAAGTTCATTCCAGTACGCAAAAAGTGTGAACTAAGTTTTGCGAACAAAACTTCTAAAAGGAGAGGAGAGTTGTAAACCCCGCTCTTTGGAGTTAAGGAAAACTATGAAAAAAGCTGGTTAAACCGAGTGAGAAAACCAAACCGGTCAAACCAAGTGAGAAAATCGAACCGATCCACAAACCTGATGATCGGGGAATGGGTAAATTAAGGAATTTACAAATCTCGAGTGACCCAAAAGGGTTCATAAACCTTGGAAAATAACTTTAGAACAAATTGGGAGAGAAAAACTAGACCGGTTCAGGTGAATCGGGTCTGAACCGGATTGAACCAATTTATGAACCAAGATGGTTTATGAACTGGAACTGATAGAGAAAGGGCAAACCGGGAAATTTATGGATCTCAAGTGACCCAAAGAGTCACAAAAGTCATGAAAAAAGACTTTATGATGAATTGGAGATGAAAATCTAACTAGTTCAGGTGAACCGGATCCAAACCGAATTGAACCGGTTTAGACCAGTTTGAACCATTATATAACCGTATGCTAAATTCATTTTTCTAGGTGGCTTAGAAAATTCAATTTTGAGATTTGAGGCCACCATTGGATAGAAAATGAATTTTGAAATTTTGAAAATTTTTGTTGAATCGGGCTTGAACCGGTTGGTTTAAGCTTTGAACTCGGTTCGAACCGGTCTAGTTCAGTTTGAAATAGTGTCACATTCTTCCTTCAAATTACAGCACTATTCACTCGCCAGAAAATGGAAAAGCACTAGCGAAGCTAAAATGTCTCCGACCAGGGAGTTTAAGGTAATGAATGATCGCAGATAAAGTGCCAATCATATGGCCAAGAAGTCCCCAAGCTTCCTATATAAAAAGCCCCTCCTTATTCATCCCCCTCACACCTGAAAACTCCATTCTCTCTCAACTGCTCCAATTTTTGATGAAGCTCAAACTAAAGCTCCAACTTGGATATTTTTCTGAGCCAAAGAAAGTGTGGTTGGGTTCTTTGAATTTGGGGAGAAGTCAGCTACACGCATGTAGTCTCCATTTGCTCCAAGAATCGCTCGAGAAGCGCCGGCATGGTTGAACAGTGAGCAGCTCCGACGGACCGAAGCTGCCTTATTTTGGTCTAGCTGAAATTGGCCAATTTGAGCCCTTCTCATACAAACCAAGCCCTCCCAACACTCCACAGTACTCCTAGAGCTAAAAGCTAAGCCAATTTGGCTCCCCTCTGTAAATTCCGATCGGTGCTAAAGAGAGAACCCACAAAACTTCGATGACTAAATTCTCACTCAATTTTGCATCAATTGATGCAATTCTTGATCCTAGGAGGACCTCAGGACAAGAGCTATCTACCAAGATTGAAAGCTCGGACTATCGCGCCCTCGACGGTAAGCTTTCGAAGCTTTCTCTCTAAGTATAGTTTTCCGACGAAGCTTTGTTTGAGCTCATTCCAACATCAAATTGTGCGATTTAAAGTGCAATTGAATTGTGTGAAGGTGTAGGAACTCCAATCTAACTTCAATTTCAACAATTAAACTCATTTGATCGGTCAATTTGATGAAATCAAATTCGGTTGAGTGAGAAGGTTAAAATTGGGGAAAACATTGGGGGAAATTTGGGAATTTCAAAAATTTGTGGCTCTAAAGTTTAATTTCATAAAATTCAGGGCCAATTGGGCATGATAAAGATGTTGGAGGACCAATCGGGCAAATTTTGAATTTTTTGGGGCAAAACTTACCATTTTTGTAAAGTAGGGGTAAAATGGTAATTTTGGAAAAATTAAGAACCAAATTGGAAATTTGGGAAATGGAACCCTTTTGTGATTTTGAATAAATTGAGTTACCAAGGTGAATTTTAAAAGTTTATGGACTCAATTTGAGGAAAAACTAGCATTATGGACTTAAAGTTAAAGAAAAATAACTTTAGGGACCTAATTGCAAATAAATGAAAAAATTAGTTTTCTCAATCATTTGGAATGAATGAAGGCTAATAGGCCGAGAGATAATGAATAAGGATGTTCATATCATGTAGGAACACGAAGTATCGGGAACGCTAGCAAGGACAAAGCTCGCATGAATACAAAGAACTAGTCGAGAGGAATTCACTACATTAACGGGTGAGTGCGATTTTATATCATTCCCGGTTGGGGATGATAAGTATTTTGAAATGAAAACCTACTACTTAGTGGTATTTTAAACATCACAACTTAGAGGAGTGATGTGAAAAATCACGAGGAAGAACTACTTACCAATTGTAAGTAGATCATATCTAGTTAGTATGATAAAACTTCCTCGGAGGAAGTGGAAAACCCGTTCATCGGTTATGAGCGGAGTTATCCTAATACTCGGTTAGTATGATGGATAGTTAAAAATATATTTTTGTTAGAACTCTCCCCTGATTGTGTGCCACTGCTTAAAAATTTTGGGAGACCTTCTTGACGGGAGCCTGAATAGCTCAGTTAGGCCGAAGGCCTCAATTTTGCAGCTTGGGGTCTAATATGCCCGGTTTTGAAAATCTCGAATAGTGGGCCCTAGGCTAGTTGGCACAAGCAGGAGCTCGTAAACAAACAAGATTATTAAGCCATGAAAACTTAAGTAAATGAGTTGTTTGGCCACGGTTTCGAGACAGGACCAACATACTCGATGGACTAGTGGCAGTGTGACATGATAGGTCTTCAGACTAGTCAAGACAAACAGTTGTTGGTCGAGTTGAGGGTCAGGGCTGTTGGACCAGTGGCACCATAGATTATATGGCTAATGTGAAAAATTGTTGATTTGTGCATGCACTATGTTTTAGGGCCTTCAAGATGCCCAAGAGGGGTAGTGATGCGTCCTAGGGCTTTGGACGACCTGGTGGAAATACGGGCAGTTAGTCGTACCAGAAGTCTTGTGAAGCTCGACGTAGCTTCATTGTGCATGAGATTGGGGTGGGGACAAGATGAGGTCTCTGTCCTCATACGGACACAGAGTTTTGATATGGGATTGAGGGTTGGATGTCGCATACATCAACTCATTGTCAGGGTAGAAGTGAACGTGCTTCTATCTAGATGGCCGGTAAAGTCACTCCGACACTACAAGTGGGTATAGTGGACAGGCTGGACTGCGAATGTGTGTTCCTTCATGATGAAGGGCATGTGTTGGTTGATAAAAAACATCGTTGTGATGCAAAATGGTTATGAAAACTGAAATTTAAAAATGAGAAAATTTAAAGTAATTAAGGAGTTTGGAAAACTCTAATTTGAAAGCTATTTTTACCAAAACTTCATTTTTTTTAAATACTCATTCACTAAGTTGTAGAAATTCACCCCTCTTTTTATCCTTTTTCAGGAATTAGAGAAAATGACTAGGAATAACACCAAGCCTTACCCTTTGTCATGTATGCTTAATTCCTCTTAAGCTTGCATTTTATTTAATATATGTCATTCCAGGGAACAATGTTGAAAGTACGTCTTGAGTTAAAAGGAGGAAACTCCTCTTGAACCAAGGGAGTGGTTGGTTGTTCACGGGGATTCGACCAAACCGGATCGGGGCATGACAAGATACCTCAAATGGCAAGACACAAGCAGGAACTCTATAAATACCCATTAAGTTAAGGTACAAGAGTCATGGAATTAGGAAATGAGACAGAACCACACATAGATGGATGGGGCATGGTAAGGAAAGAGGTGGTAGAAGTAGACCTCTCAATTTTGTTTTTCATTATGGAAATTAGACCTTAAAAAGTGATAGGTTGATTAAAATGTACTTAAGTATTATAACGAATTTGGAAGATGAAGTAGAGACCACAAGGGGATTTAATTGTAGGACCATGATAGAACAGTTATGTCAAACGGTGACCAGACCAATATTCCCTAACTTGAGACATGTTACGAGTCATTATAGTCCATAAGGAGTATTAGAGCCTAAGGAAAATAAGAGATGCACAAATTACGAATGAAATCAATAAAAGAATTTAATTTGGTAAAAAAGATCTTGGAAAAGACCACCTCACTCATTTATTGGTGTTGTGTGATGTCAACACAAAGAGAAAATGGTGCATTAAAACAATAAGCATCTAAGTGCTAGTACGATGGTAGACTCGTACAACTAGACATGGTCAGAAGGAGTTGTACCCTCAAGCACAAGATCCCAAACATATACTTGATGAACAAATATAGAGATATACAATTGTGATAATGGGACAAAGAAAAGCGAAAGCACCCATAATGGGTAAGTACGGAATAGTACTTGTGAGGGTAAGTTGCAAGATTATGCAAGTACCCTAGGTATTAGTATTATCCAACGATATTCATGAATACCGAGATCTCATCAATGTGAGAGTATACGGGTAACCAAAAAATGAACAACAATCCATGATGATTGAAAATGAATGCTAACTATAAAGGTTCTAGAATGTGTCTTACAAAGAATAAAATGATGTTCCTGAAGTACGTATTGAAAAAGGTTACCCAAGCTTGGGATAAACAATGAGGGCAATGTTGAATAAAGAGATTAGATAAAAAGAAGGTTGGCATAGGAATGTAATGGAGGACAATGAGAATACATGATGGTATTACAACCATGAGAATCAGAGAAGAATGAAGAGACCAAGTGAGATAAGAGGTGAAAATCCTCATCAGCAAACATTTAAGTTTTAAGGACAAAACTCCTAAAAGGAGGTGAGTAGTTATAACAAACTTCTAAAAGGAGGGAAGTAGTTACAACATGGGAATCCCGAAGTGGAAAATAAGTCGAACCAAAGCGGGAACAAAGGAAAAGTCAAGAAGGAAAAATCAAACCAAGATTTGAAATAGAATCGATTTTGGAATAAGGTTAAAAAACCAAGGCATAAGACAATGACAATCGTCATGAAATACCCTTGGAGAACATCCCGTTATCGAAAAATCAAGGATTGGGAAAAAATCGAGAATGGATCGGTTCAGACCAAGTTTGAACAGGCCCATATCACAAAATCCCCAATTTTAGAAGAGGATAAAAAAATAGGAATTTCTTGATTCTTGAGTCTATTTAATGGGAAATAGGACAAAAAACTTTTAGAAATATTTATTGGGTCAAGAACCAGTCGAATTGGTAATGAAGCGATGGAATAATTTTCTAAAATGGGATGGAAATAATGCCAAACTGGTTGAACTAGTCGATGGGTTAGAACATGCGCTACACGTGTGGCAACATGACTCCGTCACGTGTTGCGCATGCGCGCTTGCTCGCATCACTTCCACCTGATTAAATGACTCAAACCTGGTGGAAAACCTAGATTCTCCCAAGTAGAATTCCAAAACCCACCGCTTGGAAATTAATTCATTTACAGAGTCACATGCTCTGAAATAAATAGCCAATTAAATCTAGTATTTTGTCATATAAAGCTTGTATATCTAACTATCAGTTTAAGATAAAAATTCTCTCTAAAACGCTCAAACGTCCATTTTTCGGTGATCGCACTTACAAAGAGAACCACTTTCTTTCCCAACCACCAAACTTAGTGTATTAGTTGTCCCTGGAAAGCTATGCAAGACAGCTTTCCAAAGCCACCTCTCTGAAAACCGACGTTAGTTATACCATTGTCGACATGATCAAACAACATCGAACCTTCTCCAGCCAAAAAAACATCATCCATTTGTGTGGTCATTCTTGATGGCCAATAAGGGCTACAAAAATTATAGTCGACTCCTATTGGTCTCAACTTTCGAATGCCACCAGTCTCATACAATTTTGTTAACTATAGAGGTTAAATTAATTCTAAGAAATGCTAGTTACCTTCAATTGTAACAAAGTTTAGTAAAATGGATTTTTCAAGTTGCTCAGACCTTCATTTGATGTGCTTCAACTGTCCACGGACTCCTCTAAGAGTCAGCTTTCAAATCGTAGTTGTGTCACTAATTGAGTCGCCGTCTCTAGTGAGATTCTGCTTAATTAAATGTTAGATAAGAATAAATCTCGATTGTCACTGTTCCGGCCAACCCTAGCCGAACAAAGAATATGGCAGCCAAGTGGAAGGCCATAAGGGCCTCATATTTGAGTTGGAGATATTTTTTGGATTTAATTTTTTTAGGGAGCATAGGTTAGGGACTAAAATATAAATATGGACATGTTAGAGAACCTATTTGAGAATAAATTTTATTGGGGGGGAGGGGGAGCGGGAGAGTTTAGGGTCTAAATGAAGTTTTAGGAAAATTTGAAAAATATGGGAAAGTTTCGAACTAGGATGGCATGTTTGAAATGTATAAGGACCAAAAAGTGACAAAAGAGAAAGTTTAGGGACTAAAATATAAATAAGGGATTTTTATGCCCACAAGTGATTTTTTGGGATTTTAAGGACCTAAATGAGACTAAAGAAAGTCTAGGAACCCAAATGAAAGATTTGGAGAATCTAAGGTCTCGAAAGGATAAGTTTTAAAGAGTAGGGATAAAAGGATAAGTTTTGGCCAACTTAAGGACTATTTTACAAATAATGTGAAATGAGACAGAGAAAATATCCTAAGGTATTTTATGGACTAGAATGGAGCTCAAGGAAACTTGTGGACCCAAGTGAAAAACTCAGAAAAGTTTTGTCCAAAAAGGAAAGTTTTAAGTCATAAAGGGCAAAATGGTAATTTTGCCCGACTAAGGGACCAAAATACAATCTTGGGAAAGTAAGGCACCTAAGTGGTAGATTAAGAATTTCTAAGTACATAGAAAAGTATAATCACAAGAGGTGATTATCCTAAGAAATTACTAACTAACCTTAAAGGAAGGTTAATTAAAGAACGGTTCGTCGACACATAAGTCGAATAAAACGAACCCGAGGGGAAAACCAAAATTTCTTATAAAAGTTATGGTGTATGAATTATGTGTTGATATCAGTATTTAAATTGATCTCTATGCCAATTATAACTCTTGTAAAGAGAATACATGATAGCTCGTGCAAGGACCTCACGCACCAAGCCAAAAAGTAAACCCATCAAAATGAACAAGTTTTGGTGAAAACTGTGATCAGGAGTATTGACGGCAAGTTCGATTAGACCAACTCATGTGCTTTACTGCATTTCTAAAATACAGAAAAACACATAATGCATATTTTGGAAAATACTTTGAAAATCAATGGAAAACTATATGTATGCATGCTTACTAAATACGATCACTTTCAAGAATGATTAAATGGATAAGATCGATAGACCGCGAGAAAACCATAGTCGCATGCTAGGACTATGTGAATATGGGTTGTGTGCCTAAAATTAATCATCGGATATGGAGTTTCTAAGATATAGGTCCAAACTCCTCGTAAATATGAATTGAACATGCTTGTTGCTTGCTAATATTTATCATGTACCTAAGAGATAGAGTTGGTCAATTTGAGAATCATATCTTATGATATCTGATTTTAGCGTATGTGTTATCTATCTGAGTGTGCTTTGTATATATATGTTTTTATGTATATGACTATCATGAGGATGTATATTATGGTACTAAGGATGCCTAGGCTAAGACCGAAAGTGATGGATAAGGAGGGTGTAAGTTATTATAGAAATTATCGTTGACACCCAAGTTATTTTCGGATTTTGGGTCGGGCATTTGGGTCACGATTCGAGCATAGAAGACAACATGTGCCCGCATAGGCGCATCGTGTGCTCCACACATCTAACACATGTGTGAGCACGACATGCCACATCGACCAATTCGCACTATATAGAATTGGTTTTTGAAAGATTAATCAATTGATTTGGACAATTTTGGTCATTTCAACTCCATGGTATTACATATTGATTAGACTCAAGAATTTCTATTTTTTTCATCTAATTCCTCAAAACAATTATGGTAATTTTCCTTAAGTTGTTTCAATAGTAATTCAAATCAATTTTCATTTAAACTTCTTCTAATCCTTTATTTTTCCTTAAACAGGTTTTTTTAGGTAAATTTCATGAACTAATCCTTTAGGGTCTAAACTAGTTTCCAATCTGGTTTGATTTAAAATATTAGTTCTTGGGTTTTCAAACCTAATTCAACATTAATTTCCAGCCCAATAGGGCCTAAGTTCCAATTTTAAAAATTATGATGTTACATGCATAATTCCATTGGATTGGTAAGCATCTATTTTTTTTATTTTTACTCTTGCAAATTAGAGAGATTTACCTTGCTTTTCATATATTGTGCAAGAGTGTCCCTCAAAATACAATGAGTATCATTTCTTCACCATTGATTCCAAGATTAAGTTGATTTTGGTCAATATTTAGGATAAATGGGACATCATCATTTCTTAGTGTCAATAGCAATAGTACATTTTCCCTTGGCCTCAGGGCAATTTTCATTACCTACTTTAACTTTTGTGTTGAAATTTTCAAGACTATGTTGAAATTTTCAAGATTACAAAATATTCGCTCATCTTTTATAATGTGTGTAACAACTATCAAGATATCATGTATATATTTTTATCTACCATTACGGTTTGATTTTCATAAAACATATCTTATTCGATAATATTTTTTTAGAAAAATGAGCTTAATAATTTTCTTTAATCGAAAATCATTCTCTAGATGACTAAACATTTTACAATTTGACACTATAGTTTTTCTTTAAACCGATAATATTTTTCCAAGTGACTCCTTTTACATATATCACAAGGTGAATGTTTTCCTCTTTGTGTCTCCTCATATTTTACTTATTTTTCTCTCACATTCTTTAGTTTTGTGAGATATCTTATTAAACTTAGATTGAAAGGCATTTTAAGCTTTTAATTACACCTTTCAAACCTATGTTTGTGAGCCTTGGAATCCCAGTTGTTAGATTTTTTTATATTTTTTACTCCTAAATTATTGTAATAATAGAGTCATATTTTTAGGTGATTAATAATTTTTCCAACACCTTATCCCCTAATATAGAGTCTTAATTAATTTACTATTAATTCTACTCTTATATAATATTCTCTAGTTGTTCATATTTTTTCATCTTTAAATTTTCAAAATTCCTCCTCAAAGTTTGAAGTTTGAAAATTTGTACCTTTTCACTTTCTCTGAACTCCTCCGGTAGCTTATCCTATACTTTAATTGTCATTGTGGCTCTCACGATCCTTAGGAATAATTCTCCTCCGGTAGCTTATCCTATACTTTAATTATCATTGTGGCTCTCACGATCCTTAGGACTAATTCTTTATTTAAACTTAAACTTATACTTAATAGAAGTACAAGTAAATTTTGGGAATTTTTTTTTGTGTATTTTTTAATTCCTTCTTTTGTATAGTATATAAACAAATGTTTCTTATAGAATATTATATCTCTTATTATCGACATCACATAAATATTATGTACGAAAGTTTGACTTCGTTTTTATAGACGAGTATTAAAGTTTTCAACTAAAAAACTAGCACATTGATGAATGAATGGAAAATATGTTTGACCATCATTTTTTATGCCCAATAATATTATAACATATCTATGATACTAATTGTTGAAATATTATGCTCTAATGTCACTGGAATCTTTTGAAGGGGTATTAATTGAAGAGAGTGAGTATTGAGAAATATATAAATAGTTGTTTGATAGAAGAGAAAAATAAGTAATGACACTAATAGGAAGGTGAAAAGAGATATTAAACTCGAATATATATTATAATTGAAAATTTTATATTGGAGGTACATATCTCCCATATTTATAGTAGATATATTTCTCCCTAAATATTTTAGGGTATTATTTTCTTATTAAACTATTAGGAAGAATCTAATATATTCTTATAATATTTTAGGATAAAATATTCCATAATATTTTAGATATTCTCTTTGTCTAGTTTATTCTAAATTATTGTAGACTATTATAAAATTATCTAAAATTGTACACCATATTTTAATACAAATCCATTAAATGACTTGGATTTGGTATATTTGAGGGTTTATTTCATAGGAGTGAATAGAGGTGTAGTCTAGTAATAAATCATTATGTTCCCATAGTAGATTCTTGCATTGGGACAATGAGTGTTACAAGATTTTTGGTTATCCTCTAGGATTTTAGGTTATGAATGAATTACCTATATGTTCTTATGTAAAGGTATGAATTTGAACATAAACATGGGAATGTATCATGTTTCTCAAATAAGGCCAAATGTTACATATTTGAAACATGCCCACACTTTAGGGTTAATTAGGTGGAAATACAAAGTAATTCCTCCCTCTTAGCTAGCTAAGCCAATTCATAATTAAATCATGTAGGGATGTGTGGTGAGATAATATAAGGTATTATCAAACTCCTAGAGAAATGTAGGGAGAGTTGTTAGTACCACTTCAACTAAAATAACAACAGGTTTCTTGCAAAAAAAATATTGTAATGATATGGTAAAAGCTTTTAATCATGCTTATATATGTTCAAACTTAGTTAATAATTATGTCATGAATAGAAGTACATTCATTATAGATAGTGGAGCAACACGTTATTAGTGCAATTGCCTAATGCCATTAGGACTAAAGTTAACATTATTAGGACTCTTAGTTCATCTAATGGAATTGTGTTGTGAAATATAATATTTGTTCCTTCTTTTCAATTTAATTTAATTAGTATGGTAGGATTAATTGATTCTATAGATTGTGGTGTAATATTATTTTTACAAACACTAATATATAAAAGATTTAAAAATAAATAGGGAGATTGAGATTGTTGAACCCTTCGGGGTTTGTTTATATTTACCTATTTTAGGGTTGAATATGAATCACAATATAATAATTTGTATCTCATTAGTAAATTTTATCACTTGGAGTTGGGACATCCTTTTAAAGGCCATGTATGTGCTGAAAAATTAATTGAGATTGATGAATGGTTCTTGTAATAATGTTTTCCATTGTAAAATTTGTCATGAAGCCAAATAAATAAAATTATTTTTAATTTGGGTAATAATTTTGCAACAATACATTTTTATTTGATTCACACGAATGCATGTTCCTTTTTTTTGTAATAAGTCACGATGGATATTGATTTTTTCTTACCTTGGTAAATGATTAAACAAAATGAATTTATTTTGTAAAAAAAGTCAACTGTGATAGTGTTTTCCTGAATTTTTTGCATATATATATACAAAATTTCAAGCTAAAATTATTATTTTCTAAGATGTGATAATGCTAAAAAAGAGTTAAAATTTAATATATTTTTTCTTGAAAATGACATACAATCATATCATTAGTTGAAATTCTTAAACAAAAATAAGTTTTTAAAAGTATATATTAAATGATCAAATGATATATATGAATATTTAAGTGAGTATGTTATTACATATCTATTTAGTCAATATAACTATTTCTTTTCTTTAGGTATAGGAAAAAAAAGACTTATTTTAAATCGTTATATAAAATAATATTGAATATTTACGAGTTTTTAGATATTTTTGTTATATACGGATTTTGAAATATAAATTTAGTAATTCAACAAAACTGGTATATTTTTAAATTATACACCTAGTTATAAGAGTTATATACTTGGGTAACTATACTATTTTTAGATGAGAATATATTTCTATTGATAGGTAAAAATGATATGAAAAACATATTTCCTTTTCAATCAATTGATTTCAGATTAAATAATGATATGCATGATAAACTAATTAATAATTCTAAACAATTAGACAATTTAGGGATAAAATATCAAGGAGTTCAAGTTATTTGCATGATTATAATGGTAATTTTTTAGTTAAAGATGTGTATCTAAGAATCCAATTAGTAATTTTGTTTTGTATAAATACTTGAGTAAAGATGAATATACTTATTCAGCAAAAAAATATGAATATACTTATATTTTGAATTTGAATGCATAATTTGAACCTAATAATTATTAATATGCTCTTAAAAATAAAATTTTGTGAAATGAAATAAAAGATGAGACATATATTTTATAAATGACTCATATTGTTTTGTTAGCTAACGATAAAAGAGAAATATAGTGTAAATGAGATTACAAACTTTAGTATAAATATGATGGAACAATAAATAGATTTAAATTAAAATTTGTTGTAAATACTTATACTAATCTAAATAGTTTACAAACATTTTCATCTGTAACTAAGCTTGTTACTATAAAATTATTATTTGTTATTTACTGTGTTTATTTGAAGTTACAATTTAGAAAAAGTATATATGAAAATATCTTATTATAGATAGTAGTACTATATAAAAGATTAGTTTGTCTGTTAAATAAGTTAATATATGATTAGTTTCTCAATTAAATAAGTCAATATATGAGATAAAATAGTTGCATAATGAGAAATTTATCAAGATATTTTGTTTACCAGAGGTAAATTATTTGCTTGATCTTTTAATTTTATTTTATATGTAGATAATATTATGTTGATTAATTCTAATATGAGATTATTGAAACTTGTGATTTTTTGTCTTCTGAATTTATATTAAAAATGTTGGGAGGGACAACTAAAATATTTTGTTGATATTGAAATTTTTAAAAGTTTTATAGATATTTATTTGAATCAAAATAAATATATTTTAGAAATACTACCGGATGTATGTACATTAGATCTATTAGTGTTCATTGGACAATTTTAGTAGATCTATAATTTTCATTGTAAATATCCTTATTTAGAGAAATTGATTTATTTTACTATCACATGTCCACATATATGTTATATAGTGGATGTGTTTATTCCAAATTGATATCATTTTAATTTAGCTTTAAAAGTTTTGAAATATTTAAAAAGTATACTTGGATAATGTATTTTTCTTTTTTAATCTTCTAAATTACAATTTAGTGCATTTGGTAATGCAAATTTGAGGTCGTGTCTTGATTCAAAAAGATCTACTGTTTTTTTTGCATATTCTTAGGTTCTTCCTTAATTTGATAAAAATTAAAAAATAACCTATGGTAGCTTGATAAAGAACAATATGGAGCAATGACGTTATTAAATATTGAATTAAATTGTTATTTTGTTACAAAAAATATTGATACATGTATTATTAAAATTATGTCAATTAGGTCAAAACACCAACTTACCAATTTATTGACGAAATGAATTAGTTGAATATGTTGTTATATAAGATGAGATTAAATAACCTTGAATACGGGAAGTATTGACAACTGGAAGTTTTTGATTTGTTGTAATAGTTTGAATCAAATTAAATAGTTTGGGGATTGTTGTATAATTTGTATTTTATCTTTTTTATTAGGTCAAAACAATTATTTTTAAGTCGCTTTGTAGGTATATATATAAACTTGTGTTATGTAAGGACCTTGCATCAAAATTTACCGAGTTCTAATAAAATCCCTCATTGAAGGGACTTTCTCTCACATCATCCACCAAATAATTCTTTGTAGCTTCATAATTTACTCAAATCACTTCCATAAATAAAGGGGGTCAACCAATGTTATAAGTTGTTCGGGATTCCTCATGGATCAGCCCATGATCCAATCGATTTGCTTTTGATGTGAGCCAAATTATGAAAAACTCACTCTCAATGTGAAAAAATTTAGTCTCTTGACGTACAGAGGTAAAATGCTATGGTGCTAGCTCCAATTTTTACCCTTCATATTCTGCCCAAGCTTGATCCTAATGATAGACATTCCGCTTGTTTTTTCTTAATACTTGAAAACCATCTTATCCTTTCTAATGGAGCCCAGAAACTATTTGTTCTCAGGGTGAGATGGAATGGATTTCCATTCATGATCGAGCGTTGTCGTTGCTTGCTGCTGGAACTTCACTTATAGGAACTCCACTTGGATTCTCCGAATTCTTCAAAGAGCAGTGCAAGAATTCCATGCTGGATGACCCCTCAAAATGGACTTCAAAGGTGGATATAGATATGCCTTCTGTTCAGACTTTTGGTACATCACATCAGGCCTCAATCTTAATTTCCTCCTCTTTTTAATTGTCTTACATGTCAGCTTGAAACTGAACTCTTTGGGCTGAAGAGCCCGTGGGAGAGAAAGAGAATCTTGCTAATGTCGATAATGGTGGTTATCGCTCCATATCTGCTTGTCTCAATAACCATTCATGATGCATTTTCTGCAGCCAAAGATATTACGGTAAGTTGTAATTCCACCAAATTAACTCCTAGTTATACGTTGATAATGCCTACCTTGTTTTGTGATTAATTACAGGGAGGCTACTGTATGACTATGCTGTATGGGATTCTTCCGCCTGCAATGGCATGGGCTATGCGAAGAAGAGAGATTGACAAAGAGGCATTATCGAACTCAAGGCCTACACTTGTGGGAGTTGGACTATTTGCTTGTGGAATAGTGGCAAAGCAGTTTCTGCAGGACATCTTATTGTTTCACCAATGATGCTCAATCCTAGACAAAAAATTGTTTATTGGAATAATGTATATTTGAAGCTGATGCGAATTTCTCATTAGGCCAATTCTTTCTGTATTAGCATCAACATATCTGATACCTGCAATTGCGTAAAAATATCAGATCGAAAATACATCAAAATTTGAAATCAAGGAATGATTATCTTGCTTTTCTGACCTCGAAGTATTGCTCCAAATCAGCCGAATGTTGACAGAGTTTCACGTGTACCATCTTGAGTAAACCAAGAAGAAGATCCACTTGATCCCCGAGCAAATCAACCTGCAACAAACGGATTCTTTGAGGATCATGAAGTTGAGATTTTTGGAAGTAAAAAAGAAGACAATTTTTCTTCCATAACCTCGGTTTCTGCCTTCTGCAGATTTTGACACCTCCTGATGAAAGCCTTCTTATAGACTGATTCCTTCCTCAGCAGATCTATTTGTCTGGAAAGCAATTCTAACTGATACTTCATGTTCTCTAGCCTGCATAGAAGAATAGAACCTCTAATTTTCTCTCAAGAGTGGGAAAATTTCGGGAACTTCGTATAATTGTTAGAATGCATGGACGTGACCTTGTATTGTTCTTAACAATGTAGCTGCTTATGCTCTGCTGAGAGATTGATATTGCATCTAAAAATTCAAGAAAAGACTGCTCCATTCTCGAAGCTAACTCCTCAAGGTGTTTTTCAGGTTCAACTCTCATAGAGTTGGAAGCATTTTGAACTTCAACGGACCGATCAAATGCATCATCTTCTTCAATAACTCCTACCTGTATATTTCGGTTTGATTCAGCACTTTTTGCCTGAACTATGTTTCTGAACTTTTCTTCCCAAATGTACGGATGAATCTCTTCCCTGAAACGACTACCAGCATCGATGAATTCCAGATTTTTACCGATAAGCGACCTAGTCTCGATCACCGTCCTCTTCAGTACACTACTGAGTACGCCTTCTCGAATCTGAACCTCCGAAACAAACTCATCAAGTAATCGCGCACACAGCTCATCCTTAAAGCCTCGTAAAATATCTAAATACAGCTGGCCTGACGTCGCCTCCTGAAACTTCAAATCCTCATTCTCTCGCTGCAATCTCTGCAATTCATTGAGAAGACGAGGCATTCGATTCTTCTTCTCTTCTCGATCCGCTGATCGAGGCTCAAGATTTTTCTGAATGTCCAAGACGGATCCTCTGATCACCGAGATGGTGACATCCTTCTCAACGGCCCACCTCCACTGATGCTCAGCAGGTCCGGCCTCCGATGACGAGAAAATCGAGCTCTGCATCTTCCCGAAGGCGAGATCGAGCGTCTCCTTCAGGTTGCTGATGTGCAGTCCCATTCGTTCAATCCTCCGGTTGCCGGTCCTATCGTCCCTAGGTGTGGCGGTCTCCCAGTCGAGGTCGAAGCCGTGATAATGATTCTCCTCGGGAACCTCGAGGTTCTGCCTTATGTTCCACACTTGCTGGTCCACTGAGTTCTTCAGCTCGCTGAGCTGTAATTCGCCTTCCTTGCTCTCATGGAATCCCTCACGTCTAGCTCTCAGAGACTCCATCTCCCATTCCTTGATCTCTAACGCTTGCCGCAGCCTCCACTCCGTCTCCGCCCTCTCCATGAGTTCCCTGCCAACACCCAGAATCCACCGGATGAAGAAAAATGAAATCTTAAGGGAAATTATAGTTGAGATATAATTTTAATACCTCCATATTTTAATAAATAATAATTTTCTATTACCATCAAAATTTATACAACATTTTATTATTTAATTAACAAATTATTCACAGAAAAACAAATTGATTCAAAAGCTGATTTAGAAATTATCTCATAAACTTAAGTACCGATTAAATGTTGGATAATTTTTATGTAAAAAATATTAGAAAGATTATTAATAATTTCACTTAAAATTCATAAAAATATTTGGGAAAAAAATCACATGGCCACATCTAACAATTCAAATCAGTAGATTAGTACAAAGATGATACCCTACTAATATAAAAATAGGAATTTAAACTTGATGAATTATATTAATAAAAATAAATTTAAAGCCATTTGTACTGTAAATGCTTTAATATTCTCATATATTTAATTTATAATAATTTATATATAAACGAAAGAACTATATTAGCTAATCAACCAATCTTTGCATTGGATGCAATGTGCCAATGCGAGACCTGTCCTTATCCGAGATGGCCATCTCAGACTCCTGGAGGCGACAGAGGAGGTGGTTACGGATATCGGCTAGGTCGATGAGTAGATCTTGGTGCCCCTCCTCGAATTCTCCGCAGGCTTCAGACTCCTCGTGGACAAATTTGAGGCATCCCTCCAGCTGGATGATTGCAAGCTCATAAAACCTCGACATCTCGCTCAGCCTGGCGATCACACCCCTCGACTTGACCTTCTCGTGGGCCCTGTCCATGGCATCGTGCACTATGCACATCATGGTCGAGTCGGTTATCGAGAATTTCAGCCTACTCCCCAGCTCTCCCATAAACTCGTCCATGATGGATCGATGGATGGCTAAAGTAATTAGCTAGCAATGTCTTTTGGTTTTACTTGTTAGTTGTTACGCATAAGCTCAAATTTATTTGCTGGTAGTTGGGTCACTTATTTTTCTCGGAAGTTCCGCATATTAGTGACCGATTCCTACGGCTCATTGTCGCATCTTGAATTGTTTTCTTGTTGTTGGCAAAACACCATATCATTAATTTGTTCATTATTTCTAGTTTCTAGCAAACATCTTATTTGCTACATGCCAACAAGATGATCCAAGGAAAGGGGCTTGGCAATTCCTACTATCAGTTTTTTTTTATCAATTTATAAATGATTGAGCCTACTATAATCTAAATGATCAAATTTATTGGACCTTTAGTGAGAACAGACCTTTCACTACCCACTACAACATGTAAAAGCTTGTTACTTGCTTAAAATATCCCCTCAAAATGTATGTATAAGTTAGGGTTCAATGCGGCTTGAATGCAAACTAAATATAATATCGAGAAGTTTATTAATTTACAAGACCTAGATAATTAACTTCAATTAGAATCACACTCTACCATAAAAAACTTTCTCGTTCGCATACTAACGTGGAACCTTTTTTTTTTTCTCTCATACCCCTATTTCATTCCCTAGAACCCTTTCCCCTTTAGAACAGCCACATCCGTTGGAAGATAGATAACACATTAGAGGCCTATCTTTTTTCATCTAAACACTCTTATTTGTTTATATAACACTATAAAAATTCGTTGAGCTCTCAATATCTCACATTGGCATTAATAGGCCTGAGCCCCTCCATATGTTTATATAAGTTAGGCAAAAACACTTGCATAGTCTAGCTTCTATAATATGTTTTTATGGTAGTACAAGCACTATCGGGATCCTTGATATGTAGTAGGGTTCATTTTTTAGTGTACTCTTATTTTCATTGGTTGAACACATATTGCAATAATGGGGACTAACATGAACCCAAAATAACTCAAAATCCTCAAAATTTAATTAATTTATTTGACTGTTTAACACATTGCCCTAAAGTAATTATTACATGAAAATTATTACAATTCCAAATTTATCACACACCTATTCAAGTTTGTAAATAATTTGTCAAATAATCACGATAATATAATAGTGTGCCATAACAATTTAGTACTAATACGAGTCATAATTAAAATATAAAACATCATTATAATATTTTATAAATTGATAATTTCATAAAATATCAAAAATAATTTTAAAACACCACTTAAAATATAAAACATCATTACAATATTTTATAAATTGACAATTTTATAAAATATAAAAAACAATACCAGAAAATACATTCACTATCGACATAAATACAATATTATTACTTTTATCTAGTTGATCTTAACTTCCATTTTGCATAAAATTTTATCTATACTTTGATTTTCTGAAAAGTGATACGGGAGAGATGGGATTTAAATCCTAAGTATAATTGAGATAGGTATGTACTCAATTAGCACTTACTCAAAATATTAATACAAATTTTCTTTATTTCACAATGACTTATATTTAAAGCCATTAATCGTTTGTATAAGCTTTTCAAAAACTTATAACTTAACTCAAGACTTCACTTCTCTTATTCTATTACATGTGCTTTAAATTTAAATATATGAAAATCTTTTAAAATTTTTCATAAAAATCAACACACAAGCGTGATATGAAATTTATTTTGTCATCCACTTTTGGTTTGTAACAACCACCCAGGGTCCGACATTATTTTACCGACGACCGTCTTTATTACACCATAATAACTATAATAGATATATTATACCACATGCATGAAGAAATAGAGATTATTTTACCATCAACGTGTGGTTCGTAATAACCACTTGTGATTCGTACTTATTTTACCAACTTTTTTCTATATGAAATTTATTAATTATTATAGATAAATTTGTTCTATCATAAAATAATTATTTATTCTAATCCAATCCCTTAGCCCTATAAGATGGTTATGGCCTCTTATCGGACATTTTATGCTTCTACATTTATATTCCTATCAAACATAAATAATTTAATTGATAATTTTAATAAAAATTAATACTTTCCTTGATATATAATCAATATATTCTATTTATTTTATTTTCAATCAAGTTTTATGAGATATACTTATAAGCTTTTTAAGATATTTCAACATGACATATTTCTATATAATTAATTAATATATGGTGAATCCGTTTATCAACATTCAAAATAAACAAATTAACTAAAAATTTTATAATCGAGACTTAACTCACTATCTTACCAATCCGATCTATTGATATTATTTTTGATCAACTTTGCCTGGCATATTCCATTTATAAGCTTTCAAAATATTATTGGCAGTGACTCATTTCTCATTTTACATTATTGTTCATTCTTTCAAAAATATTGGGATCTTGACCCATTTCTTTTAAAATATAACCTTAGATCCAATTATTTATATATGTAGTCTCTAGCCCACTCTTTCATAACAATGTGGGCTTGACCCATTTTTCTTAGTTCATGGGACTTGGTCTCATCTATGGTGTTGGCCCATTTCATATATTAAGTTTGTAACCACTTGTATTTTCATAAAAGATCTTCAAAAACATATTCCTATAGGTTTTATCTTTCCTAAAAAATGTATAAAGTGATACTCAAACTTCTATAAATGGTAAGTAATAATACATTATTGGTCTAATTAGGCACAATAACAATACCATAAATCCACTCATTGGTTATATGAGATTTGTTCGTACTATAAAGACTCTAAGTCTTCATGCTCCTTATACACAATTGAGTATTAGTTGTTTCCTACTACATCATACAAAAGTTTTATAAATATACTTTGGGTTTTTTAGGGTTCACTTGTAACTACATATATCATGTTACACCAAAATTTTCCAACCATTACGGTTTTATCCCTAAACCGAGTTTTTATAATCAAATTTGAAAATAATTATAATTAAGAAAATACAAAATTAATAAAACTCTAAATTTCTTGCATCACATGTGGGAGTCTAGTAATTAGAAATGTAATTCTGATTGTGGTGGATGTCCAAACTCATCTTGTTGGAGTAGCTCGAATGTCCAATCACATATATAAATATATATTTATTTATTTTAGGTCAATTTTAGACATTCAACCTCAAACTAAAATTAGTTGGATTTCATCCTAAATAGAATTTGACCCATTTCGAATTCAATTTTCTCTTCATCTCTTAAAATTTGGCAGGTTGGACATATTGTCGTGACAAACAAAGTTTTCCATATTGACCATTTGAATAAAAAATATATGTTACCACATTTATTTCCTTACCTTTCACTATTACCTGAAAGGAAAATTATTATTTTTTTGGATAAGCTTTAGATCTTAGTGAATAGGATCAACTAACATAGAGATGTCATATGCTCAAGTCATCCTATACTCAAAATATATATACAAAATATTTTCAAGTTTATTCGTAAAATTAGCCCATCAAATTCTTGTTTAAACTTTTAAAGTCTTATATTCAATATCATGGACTTTTAACTTTCAACATTTGAACATCTCTTAATATTTTATCAAACAATAATACATATCGTGGAATGAAGTTACTTTACTATCAACACATGGTTTGAAGTTACTTTATTGACTACACATCTATATGGAATGTGAGTATCATGATAACCATGATAAATAGTCCATTCCAATAAGGAAGGAAGTGGCAAATTTGGCCAACTCCAGGTCAACAAATATTGAACCCATCATTATGACTCACTTGTACCCGAAATAGAGAAAATAAACAAATCCCCCTAATTTGTCTCAATGAATCTAGTAGCACTTGATAATCATACTACCTATCACTAGGTGTATTATGGTCATGTACCTTATGTTTGCCTTAAACACAAACAATTTAAACATTAGCTTTATCAACAAGTCTTGTGTTTCTATTTGACCAATCCTATCTATTGATATTATTTTTATTCAAGTAATAATTGTCACGGCTCGTTTCATAGCTTTTTGAAATATTACAAAGTGTATCCTACTTCTCAACTTTCAATTATTATGGGCCATGGCCAATTTAACAACAATTTGGGTTAAAACTCTTTCTTAGAAAAACTATGGGCATTGTTTCCCATTTCTTGGATTTGTAAACCCATCTTTTGAAAATGTTGGGGACATGGCCAATTCTTTTTAAATAGTGGGTCTTATCTCTTCTCTTTCACTAACACTTGGTCTTGAACCATTTTCTTAAAATATTGAGACTTAACCCATTTTTTTAAATAGTGTGACATCACCCATTTTCATTCGTTCTATTAAGTATTGACCCAATTTTTTCAATTAGTGGGCCTTAGATCGTCACACCCTGACCCAGCTTGGTCAGAACCCTATGAACAGCCCGCTACTCCTAATATTTAAAAAGGGTAACTACCATTGTGGTACCTATAGGAGTCAGGTGTAACCGGAAAATATTTCAATATAAATTTGAGAAAATATGTTTTCTTAAAATATACTGAAATATGATTAATGCATAAGACTTACCAAGATGTTAAATCTTCACACACGTTCGATTACTCACTGTTGAGGGTTTGACAATTGGAACTTTTATTTCCAATGAGTTGCTCTATTTGTAAGGATCCTTCTTGTATCAAACCACGCCTCAACTAATGGTCTCAGTAGTGCAAATTTTTTAACATAGTTTCTGGACAAAAGTGTATAGTGAACAATAAATTCCAACGAATGGCGGTTGAGGGGACTTACCATGACGATTTATGGAAGGTGTGAACTCCTCTAAAGAAGGCATGGAGGGCTTGGTTTGGTTGTGGTTGGTCTAAGGGTGGCTCGAATTGAGCTCAATCCATTATGGTCGTAGACTACCAATGAAGCAATGGTACTGTGCGAGCTTGTTGATGCTTCTCTAGTGACCTTCGAGATGAAAGAAGTATGTAAGAATGTAGATGACTCTCACAAGACTTTGAAGAATCCAAATTAGCCTTCGGAGGTGGAGAAAAGTGCCTAAGTCGGAGCTCTCATTTGTGCTTCATCAAAAAAATGAGATGTTCTTCTTCTTTAAGCTTTCGAGGGATGAGGAAGATGAATGGAGAGTAGCTTTTTATATAGGAGCTCAAGGATTGACATGTCTATTCATTCATCAATCAATTGGCCATGAATTCTCCCATTTACAGTCGTGTCAAGATGATATACCGGCCGTCGACGTAATGACTGCTATTCCGACGTTCTTATTTGTACACTTTAGAGGTTGAAGATGACACTATGCGCATGTGTGGCACGTGCGATATGTCATGTGTCACACTATGATTGGCTGGCATCGCTAACGCGACTTCTCACTTTGCGTCTAAGTCATTCGTTGACTCATTGACTAGCAATGTGGTGACCTCCCATTGGTCACTTATTCCAATGTGGTTGCTGACCAAATTTGACCATCCATTGACCGTATTATGTGGCATACTCTAATTGGCTAATTTAAATATGTCCTTTCCCACTTGACACACTATGCCTATGCCACATGTCAGCCTTTGATTGTCTAGGACCATCCAATGTGTCTCTACCATGTGTCAACCTCTGATTGGTTGACCGTTCTCTAAATCCTAGTCGACTGCTGACGTGACACTTTTGTCATGTGTCAGACCGTCATTGTTCAGCTCTGATGAGGTTTCTCCTTAATTGACCATTGATTAAGGACACGTGTCACTCTCTCACTGGACAATCTTTAGTGATGTGGATTATCACGCCCCGACCTGGTTTAGTTGGATGCTTGTGAACAACCCACTACTCCTTTTGGTCTATGAGGGGTTTCATCCCTTTCTAAACCGCGAGGAGTTAGGCATCATTTTTCTTGTTTTTCTAGAATAGCATTATACAAAACTAAATATATTAAAATTTTCATACTTGTCTTTATGGTTCAACTACGAGGGGTCTTTACGATTGGTCTTTCTCTTTTGCCTGAAAAGAGGTAAAGGGAGGGGGTGAGTTTCTACAACTCAGTGAGCAGGTGTTGGGAGTGAGTTTTCAAAATATTTTTAGTTTATCGAAACCATGTTCAAGTTTAACATTTCCTTTTTTAAGGATTTTCCCCAAACTCAAATCTCCAAAACCATTTCCATATTATTAGGTGTGTTTAGCCCATCCCCTTGCCATGGGAGGCATTTAACAAACAAATATACACCCTTCATTAGGAAGAGTACACACATTCATAGGGCAGTCCCAAACTGCACTCACTTGGGGATCAACGCAACTTTGCTGTCCACCCTAATAGAAGCTCGTCCACTTCTACCTTGAGTTTGAGTGGACGTCTGAGACGTCCAACCCTCAGACTCGAATGCGACTTCGTATCCGTATGAGGATGGAGACCTCATCCTGTCCCCACCCCAGTCTCATGCGCAAGAAGCTCCTAGAGCTTCATTACTGACTGGTACGACAAACTGCCCTTATCACCACCATGTAGTCCAAAAGCTCTTAAGACCCATCACTACCCTTCGAGCATCTTGATGGTCCCGATCCTTAAGTGCATGCACAAGCAAAAGTTTTTATATACTTAGCCATCCTCTTTGGTGCCAATGGTCCAATGGCCCCGACACACAACTTGACCTGTAGCTATTTGTCTAGGCCGGTCCTTCAACCTGACCCTAACACACTACCGCTAGTCCATCAAGCATTGTCGGTACTGACTCGATACCATGGCACATTACACAAACAATTCCATTTTTAATTAGGAGTTTTCATGGCTCTTCCTAATCATGTTTGTTTATGGGCATCAGCCTGTGCCCACTGGCCTAGGGCCCACTACATGTGTTTTTTCAAAACTAGGCCTTGAGCCCTATGAGATCAAAAACCGAGGCCCCTGGTCTATTAGAGCTGCTGTAGCTCCCATCAAAAAGATCTCCCAAATAGTTTAAGTAGTTGTCAAATAGTTAGGGGAGAACACTTCTAACAAAATATTACTTTTTATCTCATCACACCAACCAGGTGTGATGATGGACTTGCTTACAATCGGTAGGCGCTTTTCTCATTTCCTTAAGGAAACTCATCATACCAACTAAGTATGATGTTTGTTTATTCCTACTCACAACGGATAAGTAGGTTTTATCTGTTAAAAATAGTGCTCATCATCTCAACCGATATGATGTATAAAAGTTCCCACTCACAACTAGTAAGTAGGTTTTCTTTTCATATAGGTGAACTCATCATCCCAACCGGTATTATGTATAAAATTCCCACTCACCCATTGACTATGACATGCTCATCCCTAGTCAGTTTCCAGTCTACGCTAGCTTCCTCTTGCTTGCATTCCGGTCTCATGTATCACGCTAGAGGTGCGGCGGTCCGAGCTCTCGATCTGGAGAGGTAGCTCTTGTCCTTAGGATCCTTCTTGGATCAAGAATTGCTTTCACCTCTATGGAGGTCATGTGAGGGCCATTGGGATGTTGGGGAGGCTTGGTTTAGCTAGAGGAGGTCTAGATTTGATCGAATTCAGCTTGGCCAAAATAGGGCAGCTTTGGTCCATTGGAGCTGCTTCACTATTTGATTCCGCTGGTGCTTCTCCAATAGTCCTTGGGTCGATGGGAGATTGTTGTCAAGTAGCTGACTTCCCTTGGAGTTTGTAGGACCCGACCTTGCCTTCAAAAGCTGAGAAAAGTTCCCAAGCCGGAGCTCTGGTTTGAGCTTCACCGAAAAATAGAGCACTTCGGAGGAGGAGAGGATTTGAGGTGTCTGGAGGATGAATGGAGGAGAGCTCTTTATATAGGGAGCTCAAGAACCATCTGCCCAACTAGTTTCCATATTGGTCGAGCTTATCCTATTTAGAAAATGCCCAAGTTAGAGAGAATATTCCTTCACCAGAGAAGGAAAGTTTCTGAACCGATGAATAGTGCTGTCATCTTGAGGAAGAAGACGACACTGTTCTGGACCGGACCGATCCGGTCCAACCAGGTTCAATGGCGAAAATTGGCCGGTTCAGGCCCGATTTGACTGGTTTTCTGAAATCTAAAATTTTCTAAATTTGTCTAAATTAATTTCCTATCCAATGGTAGCTTTATTTTCCAATTTGATCATTTTAAGCCACCAAGAAAAATGAATTTAGAAACCGGTTCATGTATAGTTCAAACTGGTTCAAGTCTGGTTCATCTTTAACTAGATCGATTTTCTCTTTCAATTTGTTCCATGGTTCTTCTCTATGATTTTTATGACTCTTTTAGTCACTTGGGATTTTCCAATTTCCCATTTTACCCATTTTTTTACCGGTTTCGGTTCATTAAATGGCTTAGTTTTCTCTTTTGAATCGACCGGTTCTTTTCCTAATTTTCTTTTCTTTAAAGGAATAGGGTGTACAACTCTCCCCTCCTTTTAGGGGTTTTGTCCCAAAAACATTTATATCCCAAACAATTGGGGGTACCCATCCCTCATAACACTCTCAGTTTCCCAGGTCTCCTCTTGTACTAGTCTGTTATGACAAAGAACCTTGACTATGGGAATCTTCTTATTCCTCAAGTTCTTGTCTCTTCGGTCGATGATTTGTAGAGGTTCCACTTGATAGGTCGGGTTCTCTTCTAACTTGGGCGGGGGTTAGTCCAACACATGACTAGGATTGGGCTGGTACTTCCGGAGTACCAAGACGTGGAATATGTCATGTTTTCTTTGTAAGTCAGGAGGCAATTCCAATTTATAGGCTACTAGCCCTATCCTTTGGATTATGGTGTAGGGACTAATGTACCTAGGTTTCAACTTCCCCTGTTGTTGGAACCTAAGTTTTCCCCTCCATGGGGATACCTTTAGAAGTACTTGGTCTCCCACACCAAATTTCAAGTCCCTTCTCTGATGGTCTGCATAGCTGTTTTGTCTATTCTAAGCTGCCTTAAGTCGACTCCTTATAATCTTTATTTTCTCCATGAAATCTTTTATTAGCTCAACCCTTTTGAGGTTCCCTTCTCCCACCTCTTCCCAAAATAAGGGGGTACAACATGGTCTTCCATAAAGGGCCTCATAAGGAGCCATTTGAATACTAGCCTGGTAACTGTTATTATATGCAAACTCCATCAGGCACAAGTATTCCTCCCAATGCTTGTTCATGGTGAGTACGCATGCTCATAGTATATCCTCTAGGGTTTGGATAGCCCGCTCAGACTATCCATTGGTTCGAGGATGAAATGCCGTACTCATGTGGAGTTTGGTTGCCAAGGCACTTAGCAGACTAGGCTAGAACCTTGAGGTAAACCTAGGGTCCCTATCTGACACTATGCTTACTGGGATTCCATGGAGTCTCACAATCTCCCCTATGTATAGAGCAGCTAATTGTTCCATGGAATCAGTCACCCTTATTGGTAAGAAGTGGGCGGACTTGGTCAACCTATCCACAATGATCCAAATTACATCTCACCCCTTCTTAGACACTGGTAGTCCTGTGACAAAGTCCATAGTGGAAGGGGTTGTAGTAGTCTTGAGGGTTTCTGGTGCTCAGTTTTGATATGCTAATAGGACAAGCATCGTGCTACATACTCCGCGATATCCCTCTTCATCCCTTTCCACCAATAACCTTGTTTGAGGGTGTGATACATCTTGGTACTGCCCGGATGCATCGCATAGACAAAGTCATGTGCCTCTTCCAATACTAGTTTCTTTAGTTTCTTATCTTGAGGCACACACACCCTACCTTTATAAGTCAGCAATCCATCGCCTCGACGATTGTAGTCTGGGTTTGTCCCCTCGTTGATCGGATCCAAGCAGGGTTGGAGTTCCTTATCCTCTTTTTAACGAACCTTGATTTGCTCCATTAGGCTGGGTCTTACTACCATGTCAGCCACTAGGCACCTTTCCTTTATGTCTACTCCAAGGTCCACTTCCATCCTTTCCAACTGTTGTAGTAAGGCTAGGTAGCTTGTCTTTATCTATGCCACCTCGGTTTGATACTTGCAACTTAGAGCATCTGCCACCACATTGGCCTTCCCGGGGTGGTATTCTATCAAAATGTCGTAGTCCTTTACCAACTCTAGTCATCTCCTCTGGCAGAGATTCAACTCCCTTTGAATTAGGTAGTACTTAAGACTCTTGTTATCTGTATATATCCTACACTTAACCCTGTATAGGTAGTGCCACCAAATCTTGAGGGCGAACACTATTGTGGCTAACTCTAAGTCTTGAGTAGGGTAATTCCTCTCATGCAACTTTAGTTGTCGCGAGGCATAGGTGATAACCTTTCCTTGTTGCATTAATACACACCCAAGTACTTGTCCGAATGCGTCACTATAGACTGTATACTTCCCTGCACTTGGGTTAGGCAGAGTGAGTATGGGCACCATTGTTAAACGGATCTTCAACTCCAGGAAGGATTTATCACAATTTTCATCCCATCTGTATTCCACTCCCTTTCTTGTGAGACGAGTCAAAGGGGCTACTATCTTAGAGAAGTCTTACACAAACTGTCGGTAGTACCCTGCTAATCCTAAGAAACTATGTACCTCGGAGGTGTTCTAGGGAGCATTTTAGTCAGATATGGCATCTACCTTTGTCGGATCCACCTTGACTCCATCTTTGGACACTATGTGCACTAAGAAACCTACTTCTTGCAACCAGAACTCACACTTCTACGTCTTTGCAATTTCCCAAAATTGAAAGCCAATTGGCCATGAGAAAGATGTTGGAGGACCAACGGGTCGAGTTTTGAAACATTTGGTGTCAAATTGCCATTTTTTGGAAAGTAGGGGCAAAATGGTAATTTTTGAAAAGTTGGGGACTAAATTAAAAATTTGGAAAACTTGAGCCCCTTATACAATTTTGAGTAAATTGAGGACTTAAAAGGAAATTTTGGAAACCTTGGAACTCAAATTGGGGATACATTAGGGACGTAAGTTAACAAAAATGAACTTTAGGGAACTAAGTGCAATTAATCAATAAATTGTGAGCCTAGGCTTTCATGCCAAATCATAATTGATAAGGCTGTCCAAATCTTGTAGGGACAAGTGTGATCAGAACGCTAGCTCTCATCAAGAAGGTCTCGGTTTTTGAACTTATGGGGCTAAACGCCCGGTTTTGGAAATCACGTGTAGTGGGCCCAAGGCCAGTGGGCACGAGTAGGAGCTTATAAATAAACTTGAATTAAGAAAGCCATATAATCTATAATGAAATTGTTATGTTATTTCACCATGGTACCAAGTGAGAACTAACAGTATTCAATGGACTGGTACCAGGTCGATGGATCGGCCTAGACAAACAGCTACAAGTTGGGTTGAGGGTCGGGGCCATTGGACCAATGGCACCAAAGATAAACGACCAAATATGAAAACTATTGTTTTGTGCATGCACTTGTAGTACATGATCATCACAATGCCCAAGAAGGGTAGTGATGGGTCCCCTAAGGGCTACTGAACGACATGGTTGAGATAAGGGCAGTTCGTCATGCTTGTCAGTTGGGAAGCTCAGAGTAGATTATTAGGCATGAGACCGAGGTGAGGTCGGGATGAGATCTCTGTCCTCACACCTGCATGGAGTGGCATTCGTGTTTGAGGGTCAGATGTCAAGAACATCCACTCAGACCTAGGGTAGAAGTGGACATGCTTTTATATTAGTGGTAGGTAAAGACGCTCCAAGCCACAAGTGGGTGTAGTGGATGGGTTGACTTGAGAATGTGTGTACCCTTCCTGATGAAAGGTGTGTATTGTTTGCTAAACACACCTAATGGAAAATGAAAAAAGGTTGTGAAAACTGAATTTTAGGCAAACTTCTTTTAAAAGAAATGATATACCTTGGCACAATTTAAATGAAGCATTTTTTTAAAACTCGCTCCCAACACCTGCTCACTGATTTGTAGAACTCACCCCCTCCCTTTTACCCTTTTCAGGTAACCGAGGGAAAACCAAATTTAAACACCTTCCTATAAGACAAGTATGATAATTTAAGATATTCAGTTTCATATAATGTTATTCTAGGAAAGACAGGGAAGAAGGACGCCTTACTCCTCACGGTTTAGAAAAGGGTGAAACCCTTCATAAAATAAAGGGAGTGGTGGGTTACTCATGGGGATCCAACCAAATTGGGTTGGGGCGTGACAACCTGCCACTCTCCTAAACATCAAAGAGGGACTCCCCTAGGAGATCAAGAGAGTCAGGCATAATACCTGTCATATTTTCCCTAGAAAACATTAAACAAAACTGAAACTTTAAATTTGTGTACCTGGGTTAGGGTATGGGGAGGAAAAATCGGTGTAGTCATGTTCCTACCTAAAAATGTTTGGAGGGAGGAGGTGAGTTCGACAATTCAGTGAGTGGGAAAAAATCTTTTAGGAAGGTTCCATCCAACAATTTATATTGTTCAATATTTCAGTAGTTTCTTCTCAGATATCTCAAATTCACATCAATAGTCACCCTCCTATCATATGAGGGATCACACGTTCACTAAACGGTCCTCGACCGTGCCACTTGTGGACCAAAGTGCCTTTACCATCCACCCTAATATAGGCGCATTGCCTCTACTCGAAGTTTGAGTGGAGATCAATAGTCCAACCCTCAAACCCTGATCACTTCACCCTATCCGCATAGTGGGATGAGACCTCATTTCCCCTAATGCCTCGATCTTAGTGCACAGGAAGCTCCTTGAGCTTCACAACCTACGGAGCGACAAAACTGCCCTTATGCACCCTAGGTCATCTAGTAGTCGTTGGGCTTCATGACTACCTCATGCCAAGTGTCCTAATGGCCTGAACGTCAGAGTGCATGCATAATCAACAGTCTTTTTAAATTATAGCCTTTATTTTTTGCCCTCAAACTCAACAGTGTGTCGGCTTGGCTTTGGCCCACGCATACTGGCCTAACATGTTCGATGACCTGGCATCGGTAGAGTAGCAGTTTGGCCCAACAAGCTCGACAACTTAGACTTGGCTTCATGGGTATCACACAAAATTCCCATTATTCAGATCTTTTAATTATCATTCATCGCATGTACATTCTAGATGGGATCATACCCGTATCCAACGGCCTTGGGCCCACTGGCATCTCGAGCCTAAGCCTGGAATTAGCTCCCAAATATTTTAAGTAGGGTCACCCAGTCAGGGGATGCTAATTCCGAGAAAATTGTTTTCAAAGCGGAACCGTCATTCCAACCGAAATTGAAGTATAGCGATTCCTACTCACCTGGTAATCTTGGCAGGGTTATCCCGATGAAGTTTGGCCTCGCGGCATCTTTTCGGAAGCCAGCTCTCGAGTAGTCTACTCCTGCATTGCACGAATATTCTCATTAGGGTACTCGACCAAGGGACCACATATCTTTGAGCATTTTCATATAGGTCCTCATATTTTGCCTTAATTGCACTTTGGTCCCTAAGGTTTGTGCATTTACCCTTAAGTCCTTAATTGCCCCTTTTTCTTCAATTTAGTCCCTAGGTTTTCTGTGTCCTTAATTTTATCAAAACTGCCCATGGGCCCCTCAACTTTTAAAAATTGCCATTTAGCCCCAAATTTTCCCAAAATTGCAATTTCACACAAAATTCTCAAATTTTGCACTTTGGTCCTCCATTTTATCCAATTTTCCAAATTGGCCCTCAATTGGGAGGGAATTTCATGAAAATGCCCCCAATTTTATCAATTTTCCATTCGGCCACCAATTTTTGAAAAATCCCCAAATTTCCCAAATTTCTCAAATTTTGCATTTTGGCCCCCGAACCTCAATTTCATCAAATTGATGATCAAAACATGGTTAATTGTCCCCATTCATGATTTGGATCATATTTTTTTATGTGTCCCTCATCATTTTAAGCCATGGATGGCTTCATTTGGCTTGTAAATGAGCTTAAACGGAGCTTCACCGGAAAATATAGTTTAGAAAGAAAGCTTTGATATCTTACCAGTGAGGGTCTGGTGATCGGAGCTTTGGCTACCACTGTGTTGCTCTCATCATGGGGATCTTCCTTGAGTCAAACCATGCTTCAATTGATGACCTGGGCAATGCGAATTTTAGTGTTAAACTTTTTGTAGAATTCGGCCGTGAACAGTGTTTTTCGACGAAGTGCGATGGGGGGAGCTTACCTTCTTAGCTCGGGCAAAGGTCGGGACACCTCTAGGTGGGGCGTAGGGTGTTTTGTAGTGGGTTGGGCTGTAGGAGCGGTGGTATTGTTCGAGTTGAATGGAAGGTATGTTAGGTAGAGGACTTCCTCCTGATTCTAAAGACATCCAATGTGGCTTTGGAGACTGAGAAAATTCTCATCGTCGGAGCTCTGGTTCGCAGCTCATCGAAAAATACACTCTTCTTCTTATTCGCTCGGTTGTGGGATGCTAAGAACGAATGGAGGGGTGCTCTTTATATAGTGAGCTCGAAACTATTTACGCTACCTGCTGGCATAAGATACAGCCTCTAACTTGGCTGTCGATGGCCAGACCAGAGAATTTTTTGAGTCGTCGAAGACTCCAACTTTTTTGGCATCTCTCTCTCCTCATTTCTCTATGCAGCGTCTGAAGGTTGAATACGGTGATGTGGTGTTGTGCCACGTGACACACTATGATTGGTCAGTTTTTCTAACATTTAGTACCAGCTCGGCTGCCGTGTCTGTCATTGACTATTATCAGTTGTCTGTTGATCGGTCAAACCGTTGACCGGTTCAGACTCGATTCGACCGGTTTTCTAAAATTTAAAATTTTCTAAATTCATTTTCTATCTATTGGTGGCCTTAATTTCCCCAATTGACATTTTTAATCCACCTTGAAAAATGAATTTGTGAATTGGTTCATTATGGTTCATCCCAGTTCAATCAGGTTCGGGTCCGGTTCACCCCAAATCGGTCCAGTTCTATCCTCAATTCCACTTCCCAATTCTTCCTTGTAATTTTTGTGAATTTTTTTATCCTTTGGAATTTTCCAATTTCCTACGTTAACTATATTTTTTTTTCATAAAACGGCTCGTTTCTTTGCATATAAATCTATACCGATTCTCTTTTTGATTTTCTTTGGTCCCAAAGGATGGGTTATACACTCATGGTTATCCTTTGTCATGCAGTTCCACATGGTTGTTGATATCCTTCATGATTTTTTTTCCTTAGTTTATCTCTACTTGTTCATGACCATTTTACGATTATTCTCTCCTTACTCATAATGGATCCCTTACAATACGTATTTACCTCCTTGGGCTTATCTTGTAGTAGTTCCTTTTGTTTGATCCTTTCTCTACTCACATACTTCGAAGTAGGAGCTTACATATGTGAGACTACCCATCCAACCTTCTTATCACTCACTAAAGGTTTTCCTTCCTTCATATCCATACTCGTTCATATTGTTACAATTGTCCATGTACAATTCATTGTCATAATCGAGTGACACCATTCAAATTTTATTTCCTATCCAAGGGATTCTTGCTACCAGGGTCTTATTTCATGTACTTCACACTAAGCCTTGCCATCAATTCTTAAACTCCATTAATGAGGGATGGACTGAACCCACTCCCCTTGAGGTCCAATAGTTCTCATCTTCATTGTTCCTTTAATTGGATCATTTCTACTTTTGTTTGAATATGTATATCGCTTGAACTCCCTTTCTTGGTACATCCCCTTTCGCATTTTCAAAATTCTCTTCCTTTGAATCATCCCCAAGGGTACTTGTCCCATTAAAAATCTAACATCTTTTGATGTCTCCTTCTTGTTCAACCCATTCTTTAGGGTTAGTACCTCTCTTGGGAATTTGCAATTACACTAGTTTTTCATCTTCACTTGTATTATATTCCTTAAGGTAAAGTTTTGGGTATGCCTACATTTCCTGACATCCTTATCAAGAAAGATTTATTGATTCATCCCCAAATCATAAACTCGTAAGTCATATTTTGACCTTTGTACTAGAGAGTTCCAAATTTCCCAAAGCTTGATATTTTTCCTTCGGGGAATTGACTTGTACATTCTCAATCACTTCCCATAGCTTTATTATGACTAAGGATCTCATTTATCCTTCACTTCCTCATCCTTTGGCTTCCTTAACCCTCTTTCTAAAAGGGTTTTTCTTTCCTTTAGTCAAATCTTTTATTTTTTCGGTTATATTATGAGATCATAAAACTTATGGTATAAAATGTTTTTACTCATTAATTTCATTAGCTATAAATTTGGCTTATTACATAGACAAGGCAACTACACCAACTTCCCTATTAACTATTACTCTAGCCGCACATGTAAACAGACTCAGAGTTCATCATGGGTGGGTTGCAGTATTCTTCATCTGAAGACTTGGAAGTTGATGTTGTTTTCTCAGGTGGACATGGGCCTCCATGGCACTCCTACACCTTTCACAATCATTTATGCTTGGTTCCTCATATTATGAGGATGAAGTTTGCACTCGAGAGTTTGGCATTTCTGCTCTCTTGGAGATTGATACTCTAGACATCCTTATCATTATTGCTTCACATTCATACGCTTGTTTGAGGAGGGTTGCGGGACCAGGCTTTTGGTGGGTTGGAATGGGTGACAGCTTCTTAAACACCTTCATATAATTTGTGTAAGCCTCTTAAAAGTTATCTTCGACCTCTTGTTGAGCAGAAGTTGGGTGAGTATTTCCCCTTCCCAAGTCTAGTTGGTTCATTGGTGGTGGAACGATTTCATCTCCTGCAGACTTGGTCCTCCTCCTTTTAGAAATCCTCCTATATGATAGGTTTTAGTTAAATATTTATGTAGCAAATAATTCTAGCATTTTCAAAAATATTTCCCAATATACCAAGTTTTTCTAAAAAAAAATCAAGTTTGAAAACTATTACTCTAATACCACTTAAGTTGTCACACCCCACTCGACCTGGTTTGGTCGGAACCTTATGAACAATCTGCCACTACTCCGAATACTATGATAAGAATAATTCCCTCTTTATAGTATTGACAGAAGAAAGGCTCAAGACTAGGAAGAAAAACTGTATATTAGATCAATTTCCCAAAAACATGTTAGAATATGTATTGTAATACACAAATATTTGTAAAGTAAATAATTCCATACCAGGTTTGTAAGTTTTTCTCTTACATTATTTGTGTCATATGGATAGGATTTGAAGGGGAAAATGGAGTGGGGGTGAGTTTGACAACTCAATGAGTAGGGTTTACAAGACATCATGTGTAAACCCCACTCATTGGAGTTAACGAAAACCAGGAAAAGAACCGGTCAAACCAAGTGAGAAAATCGAACTGGTTCATAAACCTGATCATCAGGGAATAGGCAAATTGGGGAATTTACAACTTCTGAGTGACCCAAAAGGGTTCATAAACATTGGAAAAAAAACCTTAGGACAAATTGGGATAGAAAAACCAGACCAGTTCGAGTGAACCGATTTATGAATAAAAACCAATAGAGAGATGGCAAACCAGGAAATTTATGGATCCCAAGTGACCTAAAGTGTCACGCCCCGACCCGGTTTGGTCGGATCCCCGTGATCAACCCGCCACTCTCCCGGTTTATTAAAGGGTTTCCCCTTATTATAGACCGTAAAGGGTAAGGCGTCCTTTAACCTGCACCTTTTTCAAGAATAACATAAACAAAACTGCATAAGAATTTAGATTTTATCATACCTGTATCACAAGCGTCTTAGTCCTTAAGGGTACGCTTTTCCAGTATTTCCTAAAGAGGGATATAGGTGAGGGGTGAGTACAACTAATCAGTGAATGGGTTTTTCAAAATTTTTTACTTTTAAGAAAAATATTTATCATTGGAGTGTACCAGACTCCTTTCTTTCAAAAATCCCTTGATTTAAAAATTTTCGGTTTTCCCCCATTTCATATTTAACCATGGTGTGTCATCACCCAACACACATCCTTCATCATGAAGGTTACACACATTCGCAGGTCAGCACGATCACTTAACCCACTAGTGGCTTCGGAGCGACTTTACCGGCCACTCGGATCACGACCACTTCTACCCTGGGAAGGAGTGGATGTACGTGACATCCAACCCTCAATCCCAAAATTGCTTCTTCGTATCAATCTGAGGACAGAGACCTCATCTCGTTCCCACCCCGGTCTCATGCTATCACACCACGACCCGGTTTGGTCGGATCCCCGTGATCAACCGGCCACTCTCCCAGTTTATTAAAGGGTTTCCCCTTATTATAAACAATAAAGAGTAAGGCGACCTTTAAACTTGCACCTTTTTCAGGAATAACATAAACAAAACTGCACAAGAATTTAGATTTATCATACTTGTATCACATGCGTCTTCGTTGGTCCTTAAGGGTAG
This sequence comes from Trapa bicornis, assembly GCA_030064425.1. Lineage (NCBI taxonomy): Eukaryota > Viridiplantae > Streptophyta > Magnoliopsida > Myrtales > Lythraceae > Trapa > Trapa bicornis. The sequence goes on along the minus strand of CM057753.1, from coordinate 13,149,684 downwards.
GCTTTTTTAGTATTTCTTGAAAAGGGACATAGGGGAGGAGTGAGTACAACTACTCAGTGAATGGGTTTTTCAAAAGTTTTGACTTTTAAGAAAAACATTTATCATTGGAGTGTGCCAAACTCCTTTCTTTAAAAAATCCCTTGATTAAAATATTTCGATTTTTCCACCATTTCATATTTAACCATGGTGTGTCATCACCCAACACACATCCTTCATCATGAAGGTTACACACATTCACAAGTTAGCACTATCACTGAACCCACTAGTGGCTTTGAAGCGACTTTACCGACCACTAGGATCTACCCTAGGAATGAGTGGATGTATGTGACATCCGACCCTCAATCCCGAAATTGGTTCTTCATGTGTGTATGAGAACAGAGACCTCATCCCGTCCCCACCCAAGTCTCATGCGCTAGGTGCTACTCCAAATTTCACACAGACACCTGGAATGACGAACTGCCTTTATACTCACTGGGTCGTCTAGGGCCCTAAGGACGCATCACTACCCCTGAGGGACATCTTGATGATCTCGTACTCATAGTGCATGCACAAATAGAGTATTCTTAAATTGCCATGTATAATATGTGGTGCCATTTGCCCCAACAGCCCCGACTCTCAACTCAACCTATAGTTGTTTGTCTTGACCTGGTCCATCGACCTGTCATGTCGCACTACCAAGAACAATTCACTTATTAAGTTTTATGGCACATATATCATGTTCGTTTACAAGCTCTTGCTCATGCCAACTGGCCTTGGGCCCACTGTACGAGATTTTCAAAATTAGGCATTTAGCACCCAAGTTCCAAAACTAAGGCCTCCGGCCTATTAGAGCCATTCGAGCTCCCGTCGAGAAGATCTCCCAAATTGTTTAAGCATTGGCACACAATCAAGGGAGAGCACTTCTTACAAAATATATGTTTTCTCTATCCATTATATAGCCCGAGTATAAGGGCACCTCCGTTCATAACCGATGAACGGGTTTTCAACTTCCTTCGAGGAAGTCTCATCATACCAACCAGATATGATCTACTTACAACTGGTAAGTAGTTTTTCCGCATGATTTTCACATGACTTCCTCTAAGTAGTGATGCTTAAAATACCACTTAATAGTGGGTTTTCATACTGAGGTACTTATCATTCCCAACCGGGTATGATCTAAAATTTCCACTCACAACTGGTAAGTGATTTTTAAATTTTAAGTTGTGATCATCATCCCAACTAGGTCTGATGTTAGTAAACCCACTCACCGGATAGTACAGTGAAATTCCACTTAGTCGGATTCCATCCTTAGCAAGTTGGACCTCGACTGGCGCTCTCGATGTCATGTTCTCCTACACTAAATGAACAAAATTGTTCATTATTCTTTGGCCTAATAGCCCTCATTCATTCCAAATGAATGAGAAAACCCAATTTTATATATATTTGCAATTAGGTCCCTAAAGTTATTTTTCTTTAACTTTAATCCCCTATTGCTGGGTTTTTCCTAAATTTGAGTCCCAAAACTTTTAAAATTTATCTTAGGACATCAAATTATTTAATTTCGCACAAAGGGATTTAATTTCCCAAATTTCCAATTTGGTTCCGCAACTTTTCCAAAATTATCATTTTGCCCTTCTTTTACAGAAATGGTAAGTTTTGCCCCAAAAATTCCAAAATTCCTCAGTTGGTCCTCTAACAATATTTTCATGCCGAATTGACCCTAAATTTCATAAAATTGCATTTTGGTCCCCAATTTTACCCAAAATTTTCCCCCTATTTCAACTATTCAACACTATTGAATTTGATTTCATCAAATTGACCAATCAAACACCTCTAATTGTTGAAATTGAGTTCATGCATGTTCATACGATTCTATGAAACTTTGAATCGTAGATTTTAACGCCGAAATGAGCTCAAACGGAGCTTCACCAAAAAACAGACTATAGAGAGAGAAAGCTTCGATTTCTCACCAGTGAGGGCATGGCGGTCTAATATTTCGATCTGGGCAGATAGCTTTCATCTTGAGGTTCATCCTAGAATCAAGAATCACATCAGTTGATGCCGAATTGAGTTAGAATTTCATTATTGAAATTATGTCGGTTCTCTCTCTAGCACCGGCCGGACATTACAGAGGGGAGCCGAATTGGCTTACCTTTCAGTCCTAATTCGACTGTGGGAGGGCTGAGGAAGTATTGGGAAGGCTTGGTTTGGCCTAAGGAGGGCTCAAAATGGCCAATTTCAACTCGACCGAAATAGGGCAACTTCGGTCCGCCAGAGCTGCTTCACTGTTCCATCACGTCGGCGCTTCTCTAGTGATTCCCAGATTGACTACAGTTTTCTATCGGATAGCTAACTTCTCCCCGTTTCTAAAGAGCCCGACCTCTCCTTCCGAGGTTAAGAAAAATGTTCAAGTTGAAGCTTTAGTTTAAGCTTCACCGAGAAATAGAGCAGTAGAGAGAGAGAGAGAAGTGTTCGGGTGTGAGGAGAACGAATAGGGATGACCTCTTTATATAAGTGTAAAATCGTGTATTAAATCGGAGAAATTTATTACTACTATTAATATTGCCATAAATTATTGGTATCAATTCCAATAATTTAATTTCAGTATTAAATTATTTGTATTAATTCCAATAATTTAATTTAGGTATTTAATTATTGGTATTAATTACAATAATTAAATATATATTAATTTATGGCTATTTATGATAAGGCATACCTTCGTATAAAAATTTTTTACCAAAATTTCGTGTTACAAAAAAATCATAGGCAAGCACGCTTAACTTCAAAGTTCTTATGGATTCTCGTTTACCTAAACCAATTTGGTTTTTCTCTTCTAATTTGTCTTAACTTTCTTTTCCATGGTTTAATGAACCCTTTGGATTACCCAGAAGTTATAAATTTCCAAATTGCTTGTTCCCAAATGATCAGGTTTGTAAATCAGCTCGATTTTCTTACTCAATTTGACCAGTTCTTTTCCCAGTTTTCCTTAACAGAAAAGTGAATGGGTTTTTAAAAGCTTTTGACTTTTAAGAAAAATAATTATTATTGGATTGTGCCAGACTCCTTTCTTTTTCAAAAATCCATTCGTTTAAAAATTTGGATTTTTCCACCATTTCTTAGTTACCGGTGTGTCATCACCCAACACACATCCTTCATCATGAAGGTTACACATATTCGCAAGTCAGTATCATTACTGAACCCCCTAGTGGCTACGGAGTGACTTTTCCTGCCACCTGGATAGAAGTACGACCGCTTCTACCCTGCCACCCGGATAGAAGTACATCTGACCTACAATCCCGAAATTACTTCTTCGTGTCCGTATGAGGATAGAGACCTCATCCTGTCCCCACCCCGGTCTCATGCACTTGGTGCTACTCTAGATTTCACAGAAACACCTGGAACGACGAACTGCCCTTATAGCCACCAGGTCGTCCAATGTCCTTAGGACGCATCACTACCCCTCTTGGGTGTCTTGATGATCTCGTACTCACAGTGCATGCACAAACAATGTTTTCTCATATTGCCATCTAATCGGTGGTGCCACTAGTCCAACAACCCTGACTCTCAACTCAACCTACAGCTATTTGTCTTGACTAGTCCGTCGTCCTGTCATGTTGCACTGCCGCTAGTTGACTGAGCATGTCGGTCCTATCTTGGTACCATGGTCAAACAATTCACCTATTAAGTTTTATGGCACATATATCATGTTAGTTTACGAGCTCCTGCTCGTGCCAACTGGCCTTGGGCCCACTGTACGAGATTTTCAAAATCGGGCATTTAGCCCCCAATTTCCAAAACCAAGGCCCCCAACCTATCAGAGCTATTCGAGCTCCCGTTGAGAAGGTCTTCCAAATTGTTTAAACATTGGCACATAGTCAGGGGAGAGCACTTTTGACAAAACATATGCTTTCTCTATCCATTATACCACCAGAGTATAAGAACACCTCCATTCATAACCGATGAACGAGTTTTCAACTTCCTTTGAGGAAGTCTCATCATACCAACCCGGTATAAAAACACCGCCCGAGTATAATGTCCCCATGATTTTCACACCACTTCCTCTAAGTAGCGATGTTTAAAATATCACTTAATAGTGGGTTTTCATACCGAGGTACTTATCATTGCCCAACCGGGTATGATATAAAATTTTCACTCACAACCGGTAAGTGGTTTTTAATTTTAAGTTGTGCTCATCATCCCAACTGGGTATGATGTTAGTAAACCCACTCACAACCGTTAAGTGGTTTCTAACTTTAAGTTGTGCTCATCATCCTAACTGGATATGATGTTAGTAAATCCACTCACAACCGGTAAGTGGTTTTTAACTTTAAATTGTGCTCATCATCCCAACCGGGTATGATGTTACTAAACCTACTCACAACCGTAAGTGGTTTTTAACTTTAAGTTGTGGTCATCATCCCAACTAAGTATGATGTTAGTAAACCCACTCACAACCGGTAAGTGGTTTTTAACTTTAAGTTGTGCTCATCATCCCAACCGGGTATGATGTTAGTAAACCCATTCACAACTGGTAAGTGGTTTTTAACTTTAAGTTGTGCTCATCATCCCAACAGGGTATGATGTTAGTAAACCCACTCACCCGTTAATACTGCGAATTCCACTAGAGAGGTTCTTGGTATTCACGCGAGTTTGTCCTTGTTGGTGTTCCCTGTACTTCGTGTTCCTACACGATATGAACATTTTCGTTCATTATCTTTCGGCCTAATCGCCTTCATTCATTCCAAATGAATGAGAAAGTCAAACTTTCATTTATTTACAATTAGGTCCCTAAAGTTATTTCTCTTTAACTTTAAGTCTCAAATGCCGGTTTTTCTTCAAATTGAGTCATGAAACTTCTAAAATTTATCATAGGACCTCAATTTATTCCATTCCACAAAAAGGGGATTAATTTCTCAAATTTCCAATTTGGTCCTTCAACTTTTCCAAAATTACCATTTTGCCCTTCCTTTACAAAAGTGGTAAGTTTTGCCCCAAAAATTCTAAAATTTCTCAATTGGTCCTCCAACATTATTTTCATGCCCAATTGGCCCTCAATTTCATAAAATTTCATTTTGGTCTTTCGAATTTTGAAAATCCCCAAATTTTCTCCAATTTCCCCTCAATTTCAACTCTTAAACACTGTCGAATTTGATTTTATCAAATTGACCAATCAAACACCTCTAATTGTTGAAATTGGAGTTGAAATTGAGTTTCTACATGTTCATATGATTCTAAGGAACTTTGAATCGTAGATTATAATGCCGGAACGATCTCAAACAGATCTTCGCTGGAAAATAGATTGTAGAGAGAGAAAGCTTTGATTTCTCACCGGTGAGGGCGTGGCGGTCCGAGCTTTCAATCTGGGCAGATAACTCTCATCTTGAGGATTATCATAGAATCAAGAATCGCATCAATTGATGTCAAATTGAATTAGAATTTCATCATTGAAATTCAATCTGTTCTCTCTCTAGCACCGGCCAGAAATTACAGAGGGGAACCGAATTGGCTTACCTTTCAGTCCTAATTCGGCTGTGGGAGGGCTGAGGAAGTGTTGGGAGGACTTGGTTTGGTTTGAGGAGGGCTCAAAATGGCCAATTTCAACTTTGCCGAAATAGGGTAGCTTCGGTCTGTCGAAGCTGCTTCACTGTTCCATCATGTTGGCGCTTCTCCAACGATTCTCGGATTGACTGGAGTTTGCTATTAGATAGTTGTCTTCTACTCGGTTCTAAAGAGCTCGACCTCTACTTCCGAGGTTAAGAAAAATGTTCAAGTCGAAACTCTAGTTCGAGCTTCACCGGGAAATGGAGCAGTAGAGAGAGAGAGAAGTGTTCAGGTGTGAGGAGAATGAATGGGGATGACCTCTTTATATAGGTGTAAAAATCATGTATTAAATAGGAGAGATTTATTACTAGTATTAATATTGACATAAATTATTGGTATTAATTCCAATAATTTAATTTAGGTATTAAATTATTGGTATTAGTAATAATAATTAAATATATATTAATTTTTGGCCACATACGTTCGCATAAAAAAAATTTTGACCAAAATTTCGGGTTACAAAAAGAATCATAATTCCCAAGAGGTCACCCATCCTCACACTACTCTCGAGTAAGCACGCTTAACTTCACAGTTCTTATGGATTCTCGTTCACCTGAACCAATTTGGTTTTTCTCTTCTAATTTGTCATAAGTTTCTTTTCGAAGGTTTAATGAACTCTTTGGATCTCTAGAGAGTTGTAAATTCCCAAATTGCCTGTTCAGAAATGATCGGGCTTGTGAATAGGTTCTGAATCCTCACTTGGTTTGACCAGTTCTTTTCTGGTTTTCCTTAGCTCAAAAGGGCGGGTTTTACAAATTTCTTTTTATTTATCATACTTACTCCTTCCATAGAGTTATAATAATGAGGCATGTATGGCTCATTAATCCTAATGTATATTATTAGGTTCGCATCTCCCTTTATTTAGGATAAGATTCTTCCTTTTGGGGACTTTACTCAAGATTTCAGGATTGGGAGTTCCAAGGTGCCCAATCGTTCCTTTGTCTAGTTATTCTCTTCATTGTTGAAACCCCTAGCTCAACATTTTTTTGAGCATTACATACTTGTTTTCACAGGTTTTTGTGTTATTATTCTTTCATCCCAATTTGACCCATCCTTCATTCATCATTGATTACAACTTCGGTCAAATTTATGTTTGACCTTGTTATGTTACCAACTGATTCCTTCTTACTCGAGTTACATTTTACTCGGGATTGTTGGTGCTTATATGTCCCTTACGACATGACATAGTTCTTAACCTGTCTTAGTCCATCAAACTCCTACAACACCTATTTTAGGGTTGTTTCCAACTTTCTAGTATTCCAAGGACTGTATAATTTCATCCCTCCTTTCATCGAGTAGTATTCCTCAACTACCTTTACTGTTACCCAATTATCATTCGTATCTTGACAACATGTCTTACATAACTGTGCCGGTTTTCCTTACCCACTCGTCCTTTCCCAACTTCTTTATTGGGTCTTTCTAGTACCAATTATTTAGTTTCCCAATAGTTTACCAACAAATTGGGATTCTTTTCTTCTTAAGACCTTGGCATTCCTTATTCAAGGGTTTTTTCCTTTTTCCTTAATCTAGTTTTACTTACTCATAAATCACTTCATGATTCTTCATTCTACAATAATTGCTTTTGATCTATGTGTCGATTACTTTACTTGGGAATGTTCCCTACTTCCAGTTTTGTTCTCTACTTTGTCCCTTACAATAGAGATTTTCATCTTAGGAGTTACATGCTCAACCTCCTTATCATTCATTATATGGTTCTTTCTCCCTTTCTTCGCACCCTTATCTATGTTAGGGCATTTATTTGCTTTGGATCCTTCTCAATAACAACTTTTGTTTTATCCCTTATTCCTTAGATGGGATACTTCTGATTATTGGTTTTATTCCGTGCATTCCACCCTATGCTCGGTCGTCCACTCTTTAAGCTTCATATGCGCGTGTGGACTATGACTTGTCTTACTAATTACGGTTATTCCTCCTTAGCCACATCTTATTTGGAGGACTTACCTTCCCAATATTTCTAGAACATTCTTTACTTTATCACCTTAGTATGGGTTGTCCACTCATTCATACTTGTCACAACATCTTTTTGATGCTAACCCGTCAACTTATTTCCATTTAAGGAGGGTTCACATCCTTCTTATTTCAAAATCTCTTGTTTGTCCTTCGTAAATCTCACTTAACCGTCTCAAGACTTTAAACTATAAATCCGGTTTTCGCCATCGATTTCTTTAAGGATTTCCCTTCGTTCTTCTTTTCCAATGTTTTGGCCTTTTCACTTCTCCCATCTTTGTTGTGGTTTAAATCCATGGTTCTCTCAAATACCAGTTCTTTAACTGTCTTTTTCTCTTTATTTTTCTGGTCCAATCGTCTGGGCAGATGTATCACTCGTTCTTCATGCCCATCCTATTGTCCTTCATAGAGTGTAGTCTTTACTACATCTCCTCCTTTCTTAGGATTTTGTTCATTCTCTTTGGTTGTCCACCATTACTAGTTTCTTCTTTCTACTCGGTTCTCCTGAAATTATTTCTTGGTTTTCCTTCTCTTTCTCCAAACAGGTCACACTAGGACATAACAATAATTCCTCCCTTGGAACATTTCCAAATTACGGGTGGGTTCCTTGCACTCCACATTATGGCCATCGGCCCATCAATAATTCCTTTGGTTTAATTTACTTCTTAGAACCTCATGAGTATTTTTCCTTGATACTAAATCTTTTCATCTCAACCAGCATTTCATTTGTGAGTTTATTGTTCTTTCTATTTTGGTTGGTTCCATTTCCTCTCAATTGGGATACACATGTCTTTTTGGGGCTTCCTTCCTTGGTAGGATTCTTTCCTTTTCTTCTGACATTCCTTTTTATATTTGCTCTAGGAGATTTTTACCCTTAAATGACATTCCGTGATGTCGTCTTCTCCTATTTACCTTTACTCCACAAATCTTGCAGGTACATGTTGTATACTCTATCCGCATCCTCATTCGTACCCAATACCTGTCTATTTCTTTAGGTAGCGTACAAATCTTCCTTGTTTCAAGATTTCTTGACCATTATTTGAGAGGTTTGCCTATTCCTTTCTTGGCTTGAGTTTAGCCGTTAATTGGCCTTTGGTCCTTTTTAAGTATTTCTTTCATCCTTGTTTTCCCGAGTATCTGGCCTTTCTACCTCTCTCTTCTCTATTAGAACTCAATTTATGGTTTTTTCCATGTATTAGTTCGTTAACTACCTCGCCTTTACCATTCCTTTGGTCTAGGATCCTTCGGGCAGTTGTTTCTTGAGTCCTCCTATCCTTAACGTCTATCTCACTAACCTTTTAGGTTGTAGTCTTTTCTACCTCTCGGTCTTCCTTAAGGTGTCATTTATTTCCTCTGACTATCTTGTTTTTATTGTTTGCTTACTTCTACTATGTTGGTCAGAGACTCCAATTTTTTTTTTACTTCTCTGCTTTTTCCAAAAGAGGTTGTACTTAAAATTTTATCACTTTTCCAAAGCAGGTCAGTCTTGGTCTCCCATACACCCTTCCTTCAAGTAGTTTCTAATGATGGGTTGGGTACTTCTTCAGGTAATGTCCCATTGTTCATACTTGTAATTCCCTTACATGGATTGTTGTGGTTCTTTCTTTCCTTCAAATGGGGCTTTTCCAGGGTTACTAGTGGTTTGGTGCTTTACCATTCTTGAGTCTTATCACTTTGTTAGTTTTCTTGCTGAATCTCCTTTGTTAAAGGGTCATGGTAGGAGTCCTCCTAGGTTTCTTAATTCCCTGATTCATCTTCCATAATTGAGATGTGACTTTTCCTTAGTTTCCAAGATGGTGTGGGTTTGTTTTATTTTCCTTAGGCCATATTCCTAGCAAGATCACATCATTAGGAGATAGAGTTTTGAGAATTTGAGTATTTTATTAATATGGGGATACAAAAGGTTATGCTTTCAGCCCTATCCTAGGAAATGGTCACAAAATAACTAGGGAGCTATGGGATTCTTGATAAACATCCTCCTTCATACTTAGAGTTGTGCCTTCAATAGGTCCTAGCACCATTCTCCGGAAGACTTCCCCATTTGGTCTTTCGAGATTCCTACCAGGTCTCAAGAATTTGGGAAGCTTCTAGGGTTGTCTTCCTATGAAGATAGGGTGTTGAGTAGAGTCATTCCAAGTTTTCTTGGTTACTCTCCTCGGAGCCATCTGAAAATTGTAGGATAAATCCTATTAGTTACTATATTTTCTAGTCTTGATTATGTATTCGAGGAAACAAGCTCTGATACCACTCTAGTTGTCACGCCCCGACCTGGTTTGGTCGGATCTCCATGATCAACCCGCCACTCTCTCAGTTTATTAAAGGGTTTTCCCTTATTATAGATAGTAAAGAGTAAGGCGTCCTTTAAACTTGCATCTTTTCTAGGAATAACATAAACAAAACTGTATAAGAATTTAGATTTATTATACCTGTATCACAGACGTCTTAGTTGATAGTCCTTAAGGGAAGGTTTTTCCAGTATTTCCTAAAAAGGGATATAGGGGAGTGGTGAGCACAACTACTCAGTGAATGGGTTTTTCAAAAGTTTTGACTTTTAAGAAAAACATTTATTATTGGAGTGTGCCAGACTCCTTTCTTTCAAAAATCCCTTGATTCAAAATTTTCAATTTTTCCACCATTACAAATTTAACCACGGTGTGTCATCACCCAACACACATCCTTCATCATTAAGGTTACACACATTCGCAGGTCAGCACGATCACTGAACCCACTAGTGGCTTCGGAGCGATTTTACTGGCCACCCGGATAGAAGCACGACCACTTCTACCCTGGGAATGAGTGGATGTACGAGACATCCGACCCTCAATCCTGAAATTGCTTCTTCATGTCCTTATGAGAACAGAGACCTAATCCCATCCCCACCCCGGTCTCATGCGCTTGGTGCTACTCCAAATTTCGCATAGACACCTTGAACAACGAACTGTCCTTATACTCACCGAGTCGTCCAAGTCCCTAAGGACGCATCACTACCCCTCATGGGCGTCTTGACGATCCCGTACTCATAGTGCATGCACAAACAGAGTATTCTTAAATTGCCATGTATAATATGTGGTGTCATTTGTCCCAACGGCCCCGACTCTCAACTAAACCCACAGTTGTTTCTCTTGACTAGTCCGTCGACCTATCATGTCGCATTGCCGCTAGTTGACTTAGCATATCAGTCCTATCTTGGTACCATTGCCACTGTACGAGATTTTCAAAATCGGGCATTTAGCCCCCAAGTTCCAAAACCGAGGCCCCCGACCTATCAGTGCTATTCGAGCTCCCGTCGAGAATGTCTCCCAAATTGTTTAAGCATTGGCACACTATCAGGGGAGAGCACTTCTGACAAAACATATATTTTCTCTATCCATTATACCGCCCGGGCAATAAGGACACCTCCATTCATAACCGATGAACGGGTTTTTAACTTTCTTCGAGGAAGTCTCATCATACCAACCAGGTAAGATCTACTTACAACCGGTAAGTAGTTTTTTCGCATGATTTTCATATCACTTCCTCTAAGTAGTGATGTTTAAAATACCACTTGATAGTGGGTTTTCATACTAAGGTACTTATCATTCCCAACCGGGTATGATATAAAATTTCCATTCAGAACCAGTAAGTGGTTTTTAAATTTTAAGTTGTGCTCATCATCCCAACCGGGTATGATGTTAGTAAACCCACTCACTCGATAATGCAGTGAAATTCCACTTAGTTGGGTTCTGTCCTTAGCAAGCTGGAGCTCGACTAGCATTCCCGATGTCTCATTCTCCTACATGAAATGAACATAATTCTTCTTTGGCCTAATAACCCTCATTCGTTCCAAATGAATGAGAAAATCCAATTTTATATATATTTGCAATTAGGTCCCTATTATCAGGTTTTTCCTAAATTTGAGTCCCATAACTTTTCAAATTTATCTTCGGACCTCAAATTATTTAATTTCACACAAAGGGGTTTAATTTCCCAAATTTCCAATTTGGTCCCCCAACTTTTCCAAAATTACCATTTTGCCCTTCCTTTACAAAAATTGTAAGTTTTTCCCCAAAAATTCTAAAATTTCTCAACTGGTCCTCCAACAATATTTTCATGCCCAATTTCATAAAATTGCATTTTGGTCCTTTGAATTTCAAAAATCCCCAATTTCCTTCCCCCAATTTCAACTCTTCAACACTACCGAATTTGATTTCATTAAATTGACCAATCAAACACCTCTACTTGTTGAAATTGGACTTGAAATTGAGTTCTTACATGTTAATATGATTCTAAGAAACTTTGAATCACAGATTTTAATGTCGGAACGACCTCAGACGGAGCTTCGTCGGAAAATAAACTCTAGAGAGAGAAAGTTTCGATTTCTCACCGGTGAGGGCACGGCAGTCTGAGCTTTCGATCTGGGTAGATAGCTCTCATCTTTATGTTTATCCTAGAATCAAGAATCGCATCAATTGATGCCGAATTGAGTTAGAATTACATTATTAAAATTCTGTTGGTTCTCTCTCTAGCATCGACCGAAAATTGCTAAGGGGAGCCGAATTGGCTTACCTTTCAGTCCTAATTCAGCCGTGTGGGGGCTCATGAAGTGTTGGGAAGGCTTACTTTGGCCTGAGGAGGGCTCAAAATGGCCAATTTCAACTCGACCAAAACAGGGCAGCTTCTATCCACCGGAGCTGCATCACTGTTCCATCATGTCGGCGCTTCTCTAGTGATTCTCGGATTAACTAGAGTTTCCTATCAGATAGCTGACTTCTCCTTGGTTTTAAAGAGCCTGACCTCTCCTTTCGTGGTTAAGGAAAATGTTCAAGTCGAAGCTTTGGTTTAAGCTTTATCGAGAAATGGAGCAGTAGAGAGAGAGAGAGAAGTGTTAGGGTGTGAGGAAAATGAATGGGGATGTCCTCTTTATATAGGTGTAAAAGCTTATATTAAATGGGAGAGATTTATTACTAATATTAATATTACCATAAATTATTGGTATTAATTCCAATAATTTAATTTTGGTATTAAATTATTTGTATTAATTCCAATAATTTAATTTAGGTATTTAATTATTTGTATTAATTACAATAAATAAATATATATTAATTTTTGGCTATTTATGATAAGGCTATGTTTGCATAAAAAACTTTTACCGAAATTTTGAGTTACAAAAAAAGTCATACTTCCTAGGAAATCACTCATCCTCACACTACTCTCGGGCAAGCACGCTTAACTTTAGAGTTCTTATGGATTCTCGTTCACCTAAACCAATTTGGTTTTTCTCATCTAATTTGTCTTAACTTTCTTTTCCATGGTTTAATGAACCCTTTGGATCACCTGGAAGTTGTAAATTTCCAAATTGCTTGTTCCCAAATGATCGGGTTTGTAAACCGGCTCCATTTTCTTACTCGGTTTGACCAGTTCTTTTCCCAGTTTTCCTTAACTCAAAAGTACGGGGTTTACATGAAGAGTCACATAAGTAATGAAAAAGGACTTTAGGATGAATGGGGCATGAAAACCAAACTAGTTTAGGTGAACCGGTTTGAACCACTATTGAACCGGATGCTAAATTCAATTTTCTAGGTGGCTTAGAAAATTCCAATTTGAGAATTGAGGCCACCATTTGATAGAGAATAAATTCAAAAATTTTTAATTTTCAAAATCTCAATCGATCAGGCATGAACCAACTGATTTAAGCTTTGAACCCGGTTCGTACCGATCTGGTTTGATTCAAAATAGTGTCATCTTCTTCCTTCAGATGACAGCACTATTCACTTGCCGAAAAATTGCACCAGCACCGGCGAAGAGGAAATGTTTTCATTCAGTACATTTTAGGCCATCAATGACTGTAAAAAAGGTGTCAAACGGACGGCCGACGAGTCCTCGAGCTCCCTATATAAAGAGCCCCTCTCCATTCATTCACTCCACACCTGAAAACCTCACTTTCTCTCAACTACTCAGTTTTCCAATGAAGCTCGAACCAAAACTTCAATATAGGGTCTTTTCTGAGCCAAAGAATGTGTGGTCGGGTTCCTTAGAACCGGGGAGAAGTCAGCTACACAGTGGTACTCTCCAATCGCTTCGAGGGTCGCCGAAAATGCGGCGGTGTAATAGAACAATGAAGCAACTCCGGTGGACCGAAGTTGCCCTAGTTTGGTCGAGCTAAAATCGGCTAATTCGAGCCCTTCTCATGCCAAACCAAGCCCTCCCAACACCTATTGAGCCATCCTACAGCTGAATTAGAACTGAAAGGTAAGCATATTTGGCTATTCTCTATAATTTCCTATCGGTGCTAGAGAGAGAATCGGCAGAATTTTGATGACAAAATTCTCATTCAATTTGACATCAATTGATACAATTCTTGATCATTGGTGTAACCTCAGGATGAGAGCTATCTACCCAAATTAGAAGCTCGGACCGCCGTGCCACCGCTGGTAAGCAGTTAAAGCTTTCTCTCTCTACGTTTTATTTTTTGGTGAAGCTCTGTTTGAGCTTGTTTTGGCATCAAATCATGTGATTTAAAGTGCAATTGAATTGTATGAAGATATAGGAACTCCAATTTAACTTCAATTTCAACAATTGGGCATGATAAGAGTGTTGGAGGATCAATTGAGCAAATTTTGGAATTTTTGGGGAAAAACTTGCCATTTTTGTAAAGGAGGGGCAAAATGGTAATTTTGGAAAAATTGAGGACCAAATTGGGAATTTGGGAATCTTGAACCCCTTTTTGTGAATTTGAATAAATTGAGGTCCCAAGGTGAATTTTTAAAGTTACAAGACTCAATTTGGGGAAAACTGGCATTTGGGGTCTAAAGTAAAAGAAAAAGAACTTTATGGACCAAATTGCAAATATTTAAAAAGTTAGATATTTTTAGTCATTCATAATGAATGAAGGGTATCAAGCCAAATGATAATTAACAAGTATATTCATACCATGAAGGAACTCGAGATATCGGGAACGCCGGCAAAGATAAAGCTAGCAAGGGACGAAAGCCGATTTAGAGGAAATACACTGCACGATCGTGTGAGTGGTATTTAATATTATACCCGATTGGAATGATAAGTGCCTCAAAAAAGAAAACCCACTATTAAGTGGTATTTTTACCATCACCCTGAGAGGAGTGATGTGGAAATCACGCTGAAAAAAACTACTTACCGATGGTAAGTAGATCATACCCGGTTGGTATGATGAAACTTCTTGGAAAGAAGTGGATAACCCGCTTATCGGTTATAAGTTGAGATGTCCTCATACTCGGTTGGTGTGATGGACGATTGAAAAGTTTATTTTGTCGAAAGTGCTCTCCCCTTACTGTGTGCCACTACTTAAAATTTTTGGAAGACCTTCTTGACGGGAGCTCGAATAGCTCAGTTAGGCTAGAGGCCTCGATTTTGGAACTTGGGGGCTAATATGCCCAATTTTGATAATCTTGAATAGTAGGCCCTAGGCCAGTTGGCACGAGTAGGACCTCGTAAACAAACATGATTTTAAGCCATGAAAACTTAAGTGAATGAATTGTTTGGTCATGGTACCGAGACAGGACTGGCATACTAGATGGACTGGCGGCAGTACGACATGATAGGTCATCAAGACAAATAGTTGCAGGTCGAGTTGAGGGTCGGGGCCGTTGGACCAGTGGCACCACAGATTATATGGCTTATGTGAAAAATTATTGATGTGTGTATGCACTATGTTATGAGGCCTTTAAGACGCCCAAGAGAGGTAGTGATGTGTACTTGGGCTTTGGACAACCTGGTGGAGATAAGGGTAGTTAGTCGTACCAGAAGTCTTGAGAAGCTTGATGTAGCTTCATCGCGCATGAGACCGAGGTGGGGACGGGATGAGGTATCTGTCCTCATATGGACACAAAGTTTTGTTATAGGATTACAGGTCGGATGTCGCGTACATCCACTCATTCTCATGGTAGAAGTGGACGTGCTTCTATATAGGTGGCCGGTAAAGTCGCTCCGACGCCACAGGTGGATACAGTAGACAGGCTGGCCTACGAATGTGTGTTCCTTCATGATGAAGGGCGTATGTTGGTTGATAAACACACCATTGTAATGAGAAATGGTTATGAAAACCGACATTTGAAAATGAGAAAATTTAAAGGAATTAAGGAGTTTGTCACACTCCAATTGGAAAACTATTTTTTTTATGGAAACTTCATTTTTTAAAATACCCATTCACTTAGTTGTAGAAACTCACCCCTCTTTTCATCCTTTTTAAGGAAATTGAGAAAATGACTAGGGATAACACCAAGCCTTACCCTTTGTCAAGTATGCTTAATTTCTTTTAAGCTTGCATTTTATTTTATATATGTCATTCCAGGGAACAATGTTGAAAGTACGCCTGGCTCCTCTTGAGTTAAAGAAGGAGGAAACTCCTCTTGAACCAGAAGAGCGGCGGGTTGTTCACAAGGATCTGACCAAACTGGGTCGGGGCGTGACATCATGACTTCCGGTACATGATTCAGTATGCACTTAAGGAAAATTTTCCTTTCTTGAAAATAAGGTAAAAAACAGGCGACTACTTGTCTTATCTTTCATAAAAAGATTTCTTATAAATCTTTTATCTTATTTCATCAAGCTTAGGGTCGGTACATTTCGAGTTGGAGAAATTTATTAGAATAAACCTACCATAGTTTGATTCACACAAACAAGCAAACACCCTTTATACATAAAGGGATTTTCAAAAGAGTTTCTTATCAATTTCTCAACTTATTTCAACAAGCTTAGGATAGGTTCCTTCCTAGTTGAAGGTATTAAACCATCCAGGGTTTGTTTCACACAAACACACAATCACCATTTATCCATAAAGGGATCAAATAGTCGTAGAATAGACAATGAGAGGCACCAACCTCGATTTGTTCCACTAGCGGCTTAGACTGTAAACCCTGCCCTTTAGAGTTAAGGAAAACTAAGGAAAGAACCGGTCAAACCAAGTGAGAAAAACTGAACCGGTTCACAAACCCTGATCACAGAGAAGGGACAAATTGGTAAATTGACAACTCCCAAGAGACCCAAAGAATCATAAAAACCTTGCAAATGGACCTTAGCACAATTTGGGAAAGAAAAACAAACTGGTTCAGGTGAACTAGATCTGAACCGGATTGAACCGATTTTAACCTCTATTTAACTGGATGCTAAATTCATTTTTCTAGGTGGGTTAGAAAATTCAAATTGGAGAATTAAGGTCACCATTGGATAGAGAATTAATTTAGATAAATTTAGAAATTTTTATGTTTGAAAAACTTGGTCAAATGAAGCCAGAACTGATCGGTTTAAGCGTTGAACCCGGTTCGTACCAGTTCGGTCCGGTTCGGAATAGTATCGTCTTCTTCCTTCAAATGACAACACTATTTACTCACCGGAAAATTGAACCAACACCGGTGAAGAGGAAACATTTACATTCAGTACATTTTAGGCCATCAATGACTGTCATAAAGGTGTCAAATGGACGGTCGACGAGTCCCCGAGCTCCCTATATAAAGAGCCCCTCTCCATTCATCCTCCACAGACCTGAAAACCTCACTCTCTCTCAGCTACTCAGTTTTCTGGTGAAGCTCGAATGAGAGCTCCGATATAGGATCTTTTTTGAGCCAAAGAAGGTGTGATCCAACAGTGAAGCAGCTTCGGCGGACTGAAGCAGCCTTGTTTCTGTCGAGCTGAAATCAACTAATTCGAGCCCTCCTCAAGCCAAACCAAGCTCTCCCATCACCTCCTCAGCCCGATCGAGAGCTATCTGCTCAAATCGAAAGCTCGGACCGCCGCATCCCCGATGGTAAGCTTTCGAAGCTTTCTCTCTCTACGTTCAATTTTCTGGCGAAACTCCATTTGAGCTCGTTCAAGCGTCAATTCATGCGATTTAAAGTGCAATTGAATCGTTTGGATGTGTTGGAACTTAAATCTACCTTCAATTTCAACAATTAACCTCGTTTGATCAGTCAATTTGATGAAATCAAATTCGGCCAAGTTGAAAGGTTGAAAATGGGGAAAATTGGGGAAATTTTGGGGATTTCAAAAAATTGAATGACTAAAGTGCAACTTCATAAAATTGAGGGCCAATTAGGCATGGAAAATATGTTGGAGGACCAATTGGTCGATTTTTAGAATTTTTGGGGTGGAATTTACCATTTTTGTAAAGTATGGGCAAAATGGTAATTTTGGAAAAATTGGGGACTAAATTGGAAATTTGGGAAACATGAACCCCTTTTGTTATTTTGAATAAATTGAGATCCCAAGGTGAAATTAAAAAGTTTTAGGACTTAATTTAGGGAAAAATTGCCATTTGGGACCTAAAGTAAAAGAAAATTAACTTTAGGGACCAAATTGCAAATATTTAAAAAGTTGGATATTTTTATTCATTCATAGTGAATAAATGCTATCAAGCCAAAGGATAATGAATAAGGATGTTCATATCGTGTAGGAACGTAAAGTACCAGGAACGCTAGTTAAAACAAGCTCGTGAGGAAAAGAAAGCCAGTTAAGAAGGATTCACGGCATTATGGGGTGAGTGGGATTTTTACATCATACCCGGTTGGGATGATGAGCACCTCGATAATGAAAACCCACTACTAAGTGGAATTTTAAACATCACATCTGAACGAAGTGATGTGGAAATTACGAGAAAAAACTAGTTAACGGTTGTAAGTAGATCATACCTGGTTGGTATGATGAACTTCCTAGAAGGAAGTAGAAAACTGGCTTATCGATTATAAGCCGAGATGTCCTCACAACCGGTCGGTATAATAGATAGTCGAAAATATATTTTTGTTGGAAGTGCTCTCCCCTCATCGTATGCCAATACTTAAATGATTTGGGAGACCTTCTTAATGGGAGCTCGAATAGCTCTTATAGGTCGAGGGCCTCAGTTTTAGAACTTGGGGGCTATTATGCCGGATTTTGTAAATCTCGAACAAGTGGGCCATAGGCCAGTGGGCACGAGTAGGAGCTCGTAAACAAACATGGGATATGTGCCATAATACTTTAATAAATGAATTGTTTAGCCATGGTACCAAGACAAGACCAACATATCCAGTCAACTAGTGGCAGTGCGACATGACAGGTCTCAGAACCAGTGACATCATAGATTATATGGCATGATAAGAAAATACTATTTGTGCATGCACTATGATTACGGGATCATCAAGACACCCATGAGGGGTACTAATACATCCTAAGGGCCTTGGACGACCCGATGAGTATAAGCGCAGTTCGTCGTACCAGGTGACCGTGCGAAATTTGGAGTAGCACTAAGCGCATGAGACTGGGGTGGGGACGGGATGAGGTCTTTGTCCTCATATGGACACGAAGAATAGATTTCGGGATTGAGGGTTGGATGTCCCAAACATCCACTCATTCTTAGGGTAGAAGTGGACGTACTTCTATTTAGGTGGCCATTAAAGTCGCTCTGAAGCCACAAGTGGGTTCAATGGTCATGTCACGCCCCAACCCAGTTTGGTTGGAACCCCATGAACAACTTGCCGCTCTTTCTCAGTTCAAGAGGAGTTTCTCCTATCTTTTAGTCGAGAGGAGCCAGGCGAAATTCCAACCTTATTCCCTAGAAGACATATATCAAATAAAATGCAAGCTAAAACACAAATTTAGGCATACCTGACAAAGGGTAAGGCTCAGTCTTACTTCTAGTCATTTTCTCTTTTCCTGAAAAGGGGTAGAAAAGAGGGGTGAGTTTCTACAACTCAGTGAATGGGTTTTCAAAGGTCTACTTTTAACTTTTAAGAAAAATATTTATATGGAGTGTGCCAGACTCATTTCTTTTAAAAAATACCTTCATTTAAAAATTCGGGTTTTTCCATTATTTCTTAGTTATCGGTGTGTCATCACCCAACATACATCCTTCATCATGAAGGTTACATACATTTGTAAGTCAATATCACTACTGAACCCACTAGTGGCTTTGGAGCAACTTTTCTTGCCACCCGGATAGAAGTACGACCACTTCTACCCTGGGAATGACTGGATGTATATGACATCCAACCCACAATCCCGAAACCACTTCTTCATGTCCGTATGAGGACATAGACCTCATCCCGTCCCCACTCCGGTCTCATGCACTTGGTGCTACTCCAAATTTCGCACAGACACTTGGGACGACGATATACCCTTATACTCACCGGGTTGTCTAGGGCCCTTAGGACACATCAGTACCCCTCATGGGTGTCTTGATAATCTTGTACTCATGGTGCATGCACAAGCAAAGTTTTTCTTAAATTTGCCATATAATATGTGGTGCCATTTGTCCCAACAGTCCCGACCTTCAAGTCAACATGTAGTTGTTTGTCTCGGCTAGTCCGGAGACCTATCATGTTGTATTGCTACCATGACCAAACAATTCACTTATTATGTTTTAATGGCGCGCACACACACACACATATATATATCATATTCTTTTACGAGTTCCTGCTCGTGTCCATTGGCCTATGGCCCACTATTGGAGTTTTTCAAAAACTGGCATTTTAGCCCTCAAGTTCCAAAACTGAGGCCCCCGGCCTATAAGAGCTATTCGAGCTCCCGTCAAGAAGGTCTCCCAAATAGTTTAAGCATTGGCACACAGTCAAGGGAGAACACTTCCGACAAAATAGGTTTTACTGTCCATTATATCGACCGGTATAAGGACATCTCCGTTCATAACCGATGAACGAGTTTTCAACTTCCTTCGAGGAAGTCTCATCATACCAACCGGGTATGATCTACTTACCACTCGTAAGTAGTTTTTTTTCGCATGACTTTCACATCACTTTCTCTAAGTAGTGATGATTAAAAATACCACTAAGCAGTGGGTTTCTATACCGAGGTACTTAGTGCAGTGAAATTCCACTTAGTCGACCATTCCCCAACATCCTAATCAACTGCTAACGTGGCACTTTTCCATGTGTTAGCTCCTCATTAGTAGCCCAGCTAATGAGGTTTCTCCTCTGTTGACCATGGACTAAGGGCACGAGTCGCTCTCCCATTGGTTGGTCATCGATGATGTGGATTTTCATCATTTGACCATTGATTAGGGACACATATCATGCTCTAATTGGTCAATGCTTACATGCACTAATCGAGTGACTAATTGGGCATGCTTCACCATGTGTCACGCATTGATTGGTCATACACGCTGACTGGGCAATAACCTGGTAGGCAGTCTGTTGACCGGTTCGATTGGACTGGGTTCAGTGACCCGAAATTGAAAATCTGCCTATTCAGGCTCGATTCGACCAGATTTCTAAAAATTAAAATTTTTTGAATTTGTCTTAATTCATTTTCTACATAATGTTAACTTCAATTTCCCAAATTGATGATGACTTTAAGTCACCTAGAAAAATTAATCTTTTAATCGGTTCTTCTCGATTCATCCTGTATCAATACAGTTCAGATTTGGTTCACCCTAAATTGGTCCAGTTCTCACATCCAATTTGGTTCATGATTCATTTCTATAATCTTTGGATCTTATTTGAACACTTGAGGTTTTCCAATTTCCTATTTTGGCTCCTCTTTATCAAGTCTAGTTCACTTTGATCTCGATTTTCTCTCAAAAAATTTTTATTCTCATTTTCGGCTTCTTATTTTGAGAGAACATGGTTTACATATAATCCCTCAGTAGCGAACAACTAAAATAATAAGTCTGTGGGTGGGGGCAATGTGCCCATATAGACTATCCCATCTTATCAGACAAATGAACAAGGTTGTAGCCTTGTATCACAGTGGTGGGTAAAGTGGCTATAAATCACAACTGGGACAAATGGAATTTATGTTCTATGAATGTGTGATCCCTTTCATGATGAAAAAGGTATGTGTAATGTTGTGTGTGGTTGAACACATCCTTAATATAATATTTCCATCCAATGGAATTTTATAATAAATTCTCATAAAACATTTTTTAGAGGATATGCTCAATCATGGGCATGGAGTCTTGATGTCTATCTTTCCTACTCATTCAGCTATAGACTCCCCCTCCCCCCCCCCCCCCCCTTCAATACCCCTATAGGATCTTTGGAACACAGGAGAAAGATATCTCATATGTAGTCGAAAACCCAAGGTACATGAACCTTATGAGATTCATAGAGTTAATTTTCCTAGATTTTTCATAAGTATGTTTTGAAAAGTTGATGTCATGCTTATTATAAGCCTTTCTCATATCAGGACTACTATGGTAATACCAACTATTGTATTATTGAGAGGAGTGATAGATTGTTCACATGTTCCAACGAGGATAGCCGGGTTGGGGCATGACAATTTTATAGTAGCACATTCTCGATAAGAGCATGAATCTTGATTAGGAGTTCTTTTGAAATCATTTGTTGTGAAAACCCCTTTTAAAGGAAGGATTTGAACTTTGTTACTCAATGCTGTAAATAATCCAAGCTCGTGATCGATGGAAGTAGGTTAAATCTATGTTTTGAGAAGTGAGTCCAAGGGCAATGGAAACGGGCCAAGTCCCATAAATAATTTTATTATAATTTTGAGAATGTCAAAACACTAAAATATGTGATTTTGGGTGAAATGGGTCATTTTTATTAAATACCATGGAGGTAGAGGCGGGTCTCATCCTATAGTACTAATAGTACAAAGACAAGTGCATTAAGCTAATAATTTTGTTTGTGTATGATAATAAACGAGGTCATAACATGCCCAATAGAGGTAGTGATGGTTTTAAGTATTGTTGGTTAACAATGTTGTTACAAGAGAATATATTGCTAGGTTAATATGTCAATGGCTCTAGGAGTCTTATGCACATTAGACCTAGTAAAGGTGAAATGCCTAATCACTAAATAACGAACAACTAAAACAATAACTATGTGGGTGGGGGCAATGTGCCCACATAAACTATCTAATCTTATCAGATAAATGGAAAAGGTTGTAGCCTTATACTATGGTGGTTGGTATAGTCGCTCTAAACTCTAAACTATAAGTGGGACATATGAGATTTCTATTCCACAAAAATGTGATCTATTCCATGATGAAACAGGGATATGTGTTGTGCAATATGCATTCCCAAATATAAACCCCTTAAAGTCAAATTTAAATCTCAAATATGATCAATTATATGACATCATTTCTAATCATGTAAAACCTTAAGAAAATTTATGAAACCTAAGGTTAGAAGATTCATATTTATTGAATTGTCGAACTCACCCATCCCTTACCCTTTTAAGGCGTTCAAAAGTGATAAAAATAGACATTTATGCGAACATACTAGCATGGTACGTATAAAATAATTATAGATTTATGTATGATATATATTCATATATATTTGTTTCGATGTATTATTCATTAAAATAAATTTGTGAAAGTAAACTAATTTGATACAACTTTATTTTGAGCAATATAATAGTAATCCTTTTTATAATACCGAGTAATATGGCAGGTTGTTCACAAATTTTGACTGGACAACAGGATTTCGGTGTGACATTTAGAGATAAAAATTAAGACATTTGTTAATTAGACAATTGAAAATTTGGAGGTTGGATCTCTAATGGTTAGAAGTATTTTAGAGAGTGATTTTCTCGACTTTTATAGAGAAATTTTATCTAATAGAAATGAATTAACTCAATTAATTTTAAGGGGAATTGAAATAAAAGTTATCTTAATCACAGTTTTTGTTGTATTTAATTTGATCAAATTTTGAGTTAATTTGACATGTTTCATTCATCTCAACCCCTGTGTGGAAGGAGAAGAAAATTCCAATTACCTTGTCATCTCTTTATCGGTGGGGAAAATGAGTTTACCGGAGTTGATTGGCCTGTCCAAGCAATTTTTATTTTGCTATCACATTTATACCAAAATTATTTTTTTAGTTACAATAATTTAAATTATGTTTCCACTTATTCTAATTTTGTATTCAAAAAATGTTGATCTATTATTCAATTAATCAATTTTCAATATAATTAGATATAAATTTTTTTCACCACCCATTCAAACTTTATTTTCCATACAATTAAATTTTATTTTACTTTTATAAATTAAGGTGTTGAAGTGAGTGAGGGGAGGGTGCTTTCCGCACTATGAAGGGGGCTGTTAAGCTAAATTACTCTATTAGCATAAAGAAATGTGAGAGAGTTGAAGGCCAGTTATATTGCTCGTAATGTATTTATACACAAATCATGGCACAAATTTACAAAACAACATAATATTTTGTATAATATTTACACGTACAGATGATCCTTCTCGTGTACCCTTAGGTGACTCCATCCTCGAATTGGAGAAAAAATATATCATAATAAAATAATAGTATTTATATATTAATAATTAATGGAGGCAAAAAATGGTAAAGAAATAGAATGGTTAATATAGGCCTAAGAATAAAACAAAATGGTTGAGATATCAACAAAATTTGTTGAGATGACCGGAATTGTCAAACCAACTCAGTTGGGATGTAACTATTGATCCACCATAAATTTTAATTGGTTGGCAAAAAAATGTTATTAAGCACTGTGTCTTGGTTACTCAAAAAATATATATATATATATATATTATTTTTTAGAATAAAATCTTATATTAAATAAAATAGAAAAATATTATATTTATAATGGTTAAGAATAATTTTTACACAATAATCTCATATTATCTTATTTTACACAATAATTTTTCTAAAATAATATTAAAACAAGTGGGCTCATACCAGGCCAGAGCTAGTGGTTTGATTTTTCTAATAATATCTATTATCTTCTTTTATAGGATCTCTTTCATTCTTTTTGAGAGAGTAGTTGAAGTCACCATGATCACGTGATGATGAGGGTTGAAGTTTTGATACTTTTGGTCAGTCAAAAATAGATATATATTATAATATGCATGCATATGTACTTACTTGAATAAAAAAAGGAGAGAGAGTGGTTGAAGTCACCACGTGATGATGATGGTCCTGTTGAGTCTGTTGCTCGGGTTCGTGTGGTCGTATTGCAGTGACGAACAGCTCGGGAAGTCGACGATGTATGCTCATAAACCACATTCGAAGATGAGCAGCTCCGGAGATCTGCATGCATCCGAGCTAGCTAGCTCGTCCTATCATCATAAACAACGACCACGGCGGTCCAAGCTCGATTTCTCCACGACAGGGAAACAATCACAGGGTCTCTTCGGATAGGAATCCAAATCAGACTCAGCGGACGATGGGAAACGATATTTGATTTTGATTCAGACGGTGCCCTGATAACCGTGTGCAGATTCAATTCTTAGTGTGTCGTTCATTGCATCTTAAAAGGTCACATGCATGTAATCAAACGATCTTTGATCTTGAGTTTATTTATACTGAAGCTATATCAATTATACCTTATTTAAATTCCATGGGACATTGACTTTTAAGTTTTACCCTTTCTCATTTTGAATCAAACTATAAAAATGACCAACCATAATAATGTAAATGTTCAAAAAGGTTGGTTGTACATGAATGCATATATAGTATATTAAAACGTGTGTTGGTTTGGAGGTCTCCCTTGGTTGTACTTGAATGCATATATATATATATATATATATAATATGTAAAAACGTGTTGATTTGCAAGTTGGCATGTGAGAAACTATTAGTTGTTTGGAAGTTGGCCATTGGTTGTAATAGATCATAAATATCATTGAATTAACGAGAAACTAAGTAAAAATACATAAGTCACAATTGATATTATTAAAATACCACAAGAAATTAGTTCGAACAAGTAAAGAAATATAAAACAAACCTAACCTGCATTACCAAAATATCAAAAGCCACAACTTGTATTATGAAAATATCACCAGACATGAGTACGAGCGGATGGAGAGGACCTAAAGGATGACAAGGATGGATTTTGCACAGTATTTTCACCTACCGCTGAACAATTCAGCGGAGATTATAGGCTTGAGCCCGACTGTGATTAAAAGGATATGTAGGCCGGAAGGACTCATTAGGTGGCCATAGAGAAAGGTAAAGAGCACGAAGAGGAAAATCAGGATGCTCCAAGAGACATCCTGATAGATAGCTATTCTGGCTTCGATGTTATTTATTTTCTATTAGGTTGTACTTGAACCGATAGACAGCTACTCGGCTTTAGTGTTATTTATTGTGTATTAGGTTGTACTTGAATGCGTATATTAAATTGTTCGAAAGGTTTGAGCAAAAAAAAGAGGATTTGAATGAGCGAAAGGAAACATGCAAAAAAAAAAACTCAATTTGATACTCGACACACTAGAATAATTTCTCCTTCTTTTCATTTACTTCTTCATGGAAAAAAAGGTGACAATCATACATTTATCGGTTTTTACGAAAACTAATCTTACGTTTCTCAAGTGTTATATAAGGGTCAGCCTAGCTTCCCATAACCCACAACTTCATACCTCAATCCACCATAACATTTACTACATATTGATCATCATGTTATCAATCTCCCATAGCTTTTCCTTGTCCTTCGTTCCCTCGAGGGCTTCCCTCAAACCGTATTTTTCTCTACAAAGGGCAGCTTCCAAGGATATCAAGTGCCACCACTCCTTGGCCCGACACGGTATCTGCAGTTCCGACAAAAATGACGCACAAGTCATGTCTGACTCTAATTATAACTCTACTTCCACGAGAGGGTTGCCTGCTAGTGCCAACAACATGGCACTCTCGAGTTGCTTTTTTGATAATGATAATAAAAGAGCAGGTGGCTTGTTCGATCCCTCAACTTCGGCTTCTTCTGCCATGACGCCGGCTGTTGTTGCACCTGATGCAGCCGACGACTCGGCCGAAGGTATCGGGATAATGAAATTTCTTGAGGGCAAGAGCTACTTTATCACCGGGGCAACCGGCTTACTTGCCAAAGGTAAACATATATGACCACATTTCGGGGAATGCTTTTACCAAAAATGCATAAAATGATGATGAAAAGAAATACATTCAAAGTTTGTTTAGAAGTATATTGTAGGTGTAACAATATTTTCTGTCATTGTGAATGTTAAAAAATGATTTCAAGTTGATAATAAAGTAAAATTGTAACTGATTTATCCTACAAGTAGTTGAATTATATAGATGGATTGGATGGAGCATGATATGATATCGGTAATAGTAATTTCAATAGGCGGTAGTGGTAAAATATATGATCAAACATATATAAGAAATAGGAAAATTTCATAACTTCATAAGTACTTTCAGTAATATTATTTATCTAGTTTAATTTTTAAGCCATGCATAATAAAATATTTATTGGTAATTTTATTTTGACAGCTCTAGTAGAAAAGATTTTAAGGGAGGCCCCAAATACAAGAAAAATCTTCCTCTTAGTGAAGGCCAAGGACCAAGAGGAAGCCCTTAATAGAGTCAAGTCTGAGGTACGTGTACAAATCAGTTATAAATTCAAGTTGAGAAATTTACATAATATACTGATAAAATATAAAAATAAGTGTTAATTGTTGAAACACTGTATAATATTTCAAAATACTATATTAGACATTCCCAGGTATTGCTGTCGTTTCTATATTAAGATTGGAGTTTTTTTTTTCTGGCGCAGATTGTTCAGTGTGGGCTCTTTAAGCGGCTGGAGGAACTGCATGGTGATAACTACAAAGATTTTATGTTGAGCAAGCTTGTTCCTGTGGTGGGCAACATGTGCGAGCCTAACCTAGGGATATCCGACCATGAACTAGCCATCCGAATGTTCGAAGAAGTTGACGTGATCGTGAACTCAGCTGCAAATACTACTTTGGACGAGAGGTTAGTGAGCTGCAAATATTTTTAAAACATGCCAACATTAAGGATCAAACTACTCTTAGCCATTTATTTATCTTTTTCAAATGATTAAAATCTCTATGATATGCAGGTATGACGTAGCTCTCAACATAAACACTCAAGGACCTTTCAGGCTCCTAAACTTTGCCATGAGATTCAAGAAGTTGCGAAATTTCTTACATGTGTCAACTGGTATATGTTCATAATCATCATATATTAGAATATATGGAGAGAATGGTCATAATATTAATCTTACCCAATGGTAACCTTATTTCATGATGTGCATTGGCAGCATATGTGAATGGGGAGAGGCAGGGGGTTGTGAAGGAGAAGCCATTCTACATGGGACAAAGCATAGCTGAAGAGAAGGCAACTCTTGATCAGCAGTCTCTTTCACTACCCCAACTGGAAGTCCATGCTGAGATCAAGATGGCATCACAGATGGTCAAAGATCTGAGGAAAGACGAGGCAGACCGCAAGATGAGAGAGTTAGGTCTTCGAAGGTAATATATAGCTTTAATATTATAAAACACAGTCCAGACCCTACCCTACCCTGGTGACGCACGGGAAAGATGAACGGGTGACGCACGGGATGAAATGTAAATGTGATACTTGACATTAAATTGAATGAATAAATTTAATTAAAAATCACAAATTCGTGAATAAAATGGGGAATGTACTTGATCAGAAAAAAAGAATGAAGGATGGAGAAGTTGAGAAATTACTTTTCTGCAAATATAAAAGATAATTTAGTTCTAAATATATAATTAATCGCTATGAGTAGTCAACTAATTAGAACTATTAAAATAAAATATATAGTAAATTTTTTTAATAAAAATATTGTAATCAGTCCTCTGGTCATTTGTTGGATATCTTGTACGTGATTGATAATAAGGGCGAGAATTTTCGGATGGCAAAACACGTACACGTTTACCAAGGCGATGGGAGAGATGATGATAGGTAGCTACCAAGGGCACATCCCCATCACAATCATCCGCCCCAGCATTATTGAGAGCACCTATAGGGAGCCTTTCCCCGGTTGGATTCAAGGATGCAGGTAAATAAATAATTATATTTTGTTCAACCATTTGTTATTAATAAATATACCATAAGAAATATGTAACATGATTCATTGATATGGTAATTTTTTATATAGTCAAATTATGGTACGATTTGATCATACCATATATGTACTTAACATTGTAATATAACCAAACCAAACGTTAAACAATAAATATATATTTTTGAGATTATAAACTGCTTAAGATCAATAATTTATAAGATACTCAACGATTCTTCTATTATATTTTCTTCTCACAAATGATATTTCCTTTGTTTGGACAAATTAATCAGGATGGCGGACCCAGTGCTCTTATCCTATGGGAAAGGTCTCCTTCCCGGCTATTTGGCTGATCCAAAGGCACGGATAGACATTGTATGTACCTAGCGAATCTTCTTCTTTGAAAAAAAAAACGGATTTGGTTATAAATTTGACAGTTGGTGTCTACATAAACTAATATGAGATTGCTAAAATAATAAGATATATCTGATAGTAAAATAAGATTTATATTTGTGTTTTGTTACAGCACTTGATTGAATTTATTATATTACAAAAAATTACTTCATTGAAAATAAAAATATCTATATTAATTATCCTGAGTTGGCCAACCGACTTTCCCATGATTTTCTCATTAGAAGTTGCTCTTTAGGTTCCTATAGATATGGTCGTTAACACGATGGTGTCCGCCATGGCAAAGCATGGGAGACAACCCGATTTTGCCCTCAATGTGTACCAAATCACGTCTTCAGTGATCAATCCACTCAAGTTGGGTGAGATGTTTGAATTCTCCTGCGACCACTTTGAATCTTTTCCGCTTAAGGACTCGAGAGACGAGGATGTCGTGATCAAGAAGATGAAGTTCTTCAGCTCCCTCGATGAATTCTCGGCCTACATACAGTATGAAGTATCGGAGAAGATGGGACTGAGGAGCGAAGAAGCTGCCTCATCAAATCCAAGAACACTTCACAAGTTTCAGGTCATATGCAAGAGAACAGTGGAGAAACTCGTATACATGGCAAAACTTTATGAGCCCTATGCCTTCTATAAAGGATGGTAATTAATAGGATTTTTTTGAATTTTTGTTTCCTAATTGGTTTGAGAAATATAATAGATCTTGGGACAATGAGTATTGTGCGTGAATTGCCAGGTTTCACAACGGGAATACGCAAAAGTTGATGGCTGAGATGTCTCCTGGTGAGCTTGAGATCTTCCCTCTAGACTTGAAGAACATAAACTGGAAGAATTACTTCATGAACATCCACATCCCGGGGTTAAAGAGGTGCCTTCTAAATGGCGGAAGACAGATGATGGAATAGAAGGCTCTCCATCAAATTTAGGCAAAGTTGTCAAAATTTTAAATTTAATAATTTATGCCAAATATTTTAATTTTATCACCCGTTTATCCTTTAATTAAAAATTTTAATGTGATTCTTATCGGATGGTATGGTATTGGTACATCATCATATCACTTAAATTTCCATTAAAACATGGATGAATATTTTTATAATAGTGTACGAGTGTAATGATTGGTAAAGAAAAGAAAGAAATATAGAGAAAATATATGATATTATAAATTGTATTATATTATTAATTGTACTATTTTATTATATTTATACAGAATTCAGTTATAAATAATAATCAGTTAAAAAATATATACCGTCACTATATTAAGTGGTGTGATAAATACAAATAAATATTAATATTCATTAAATTAAGTGATATTTTGGTTATTACTTCTCTCAAGTTTAAGTGGGTTACTAATTTGAGCTTGTCTCATAAAATAGAGACAGGTAAAATGGAGATCTTTAGTGAACAAATCCATTAATTGAGTAGTATTACCAATAAAACGAGTATTGAGTAAACCTTGATGTACTTGTTTACAAACAAAATGTGAATCAATCTCAATATATTTGGTGCGAGTATGGAAGATAGGATTGGCAGTGAGATAAATGGCTTAAAGATTATTGCACATGATTGGAGAACAAGTGAGAGAGATGCTAAGTTCTTTACGAAGAGACTGAAGCTAGATTAGCTCAACGGTTACATTGGCAAGACTTTTGTACTCGGTCTCAATGCTAGATCGAGCAATTGTTCGTTGTTACTTAGAGCTTCATGAGATAAGATTATAGCCCAAAAAAATTGTAAAACCACTAACAAAGCATCGATCATCCGGATTTCCGACCCAGTTAGCGTTAGAAAAATAATGAAGACAGGAATGAGGATATAGCCAGAGAGTAAGACTATCACGTCCCGACCCGGTTTGGTCAGATCCCTGTGATCAAACCGCCCCTCTCCTGGTTTACTAAGGGTTGCCCTTGTTTATAAACCATGAAGAGTAAGGCGTCCTTTAAACCTATACCTTTCCTAGAATAAATAAATTAAAACTGCATAAACTTTTTAACTTACATACCTCTCTTGTAGGTGTGATTAACAGGAGGTCTTTGTGGATAGGTTGCTCTTGGTTACCTAAAAAGGGATATAAGGGACAGGGTGAGTTCAACGACTTAGTGAATGGGTGTTTAAAGTTTGACTTTCAGAAAAAATATTTGAATTGGAGTGTGCGAGACTCCTTATTTTCTTTTAAAATTTCTCATTTTCAAAATCTCGATTTCATAGCCATTACTCACTTCTCAACCATAATTGGTGTGTTTAACAACTAACACACGTTCTTCATCATAAAGGGAACACACATTCGTAGGCCAGCCCGCCCACTGTACCCATTTGTTGCGTTGGAGCGACTTTACCAGCCACCTAGATAGAAGCACCTCCACTTCTACCCTAAAAATGAGTGGATGTACGCGACATCCGATCCTCAATCCCGTGAATAAAACTCCATTTCCTTATGAGGACAGAGACCATATCTCGGTCTCATGCACATGAAACTCAAACATAGAAGCTTCATGAAGCCCCAAACATAGTAGCTTCGTGGAGTCCAAAAACAGAAACTCCGTAGAGTATAAACATAGAACCCTGTAGAGCACAAACACAAAATCCATGACTGACTAGTATGATGAGAAACACAAACCTAGTAGTTTCTCTTTTACCTTATTGCCACCATGTCATCTAGCAGCCCTTAGGATGCATCACTACCCCTCTTAGGCGTCTTAATGGTCCTGAACCTCAAGTGTATGCACAAACAAAGTTTTCCTCAAAATCTATTTAATCTTTAGTGCCACTCGTCCAATGGCCCCGACTCTCAACTCGACCTGTAGCTGTTTGTCTCGATTGGTCTATCGACCTGTCATGTTGCACTACCACTAGTCCATCAAGTATGTCGGTCCTGTCTTGGTACCATGGCCAATTAATTCATTCATTTAAGTTTTATGGCTCAAATTCATGTTTGTTTACGAGCTCTTGCTGTGCCAACTGGCATAGGGCCCATTGTTCAAAATTTTCAAAATCGAGCATATTTGCCTCAATGTTTCCAAAATCGAGGCCTCAAGCCTAACAGAGTTATTTGAGCTCCCGTCATGAAGGTCTCCCAAAATGTTTAAGCAGTGGCACACAGTCAAGGGAGATCACTTCCAACAAAATACATTTCCACTGTCCATCATACCAACCGAGTATAAGGACATCTTCGCTCATAACCAATGAACGAGTTTTCCATTTCCTTTGAGAAAGTTTCATCATACCAATTGGGTATGATCTACTTACACCTATAAGTAGTTTTTCTGCGTGATTTTCACATCACTCCTCTTAGGTGTGATGTTTAAAATACCACTTACTAGTGGGTTTTTATTTCCGATGTTCTTATCATCCCAACCGGGTATGATATAAAAATCACACTCACAGTGGCTTCTAATTTAGAAAAAGTGCTCATCATTCTAACTGGATATGAAGTTTAAATTGGCCCACTCACCCGTTAATGTAGTGAATTCTTCTCGACCGGTTCTTGGTATTCACGTGAGCTTGTCCTTGTTGGCGTTCCCGCTACTTCGTGTTACTACACGATATGAACATCCTTGTTCATTATCCTTCGTCAAAATAGCCTTCATTCATTCCAAATGAATTAGAAAACCAAACTTTTCATTTATTTGTAATTAGGTTCCTAAGTTATTTTTCTTTAACTTTAAGTCCCTAATGTCGGTTTTTCCTCAAATTGAGTCCCAAAACTTTTAAAATTCACATTGGGACCTCAATTTATTCAATTTCTCAAAAATGGATCAAATTTCCCAAATTTTCAATTTGGTCCCCAACTTTTCTAAAATTACCATTTTGCCCCTAGTCTACAAAAATGGCAAGTTTTGCCCTAAAAATTCCAAAATTGCCCAATTGATCCTCTAACATCTTTATCATGCCCAATTAGTCGTCAATTTTATGAAATTGCACTTTAGTCCCTCTAATTTTTGAAATTTCCAAATTTTCCCTAATTTTAACCTTCTAACTCTGTCGAATTTGATTTCATCAAATTGACCAATCAAAGTTAAAGAATTTTAATTGTTGAAATTGAAGTTAATTTCCTACACCTTCATATGATTCAATTGCACTTTGAATCACACGATTTGATCCCGAAATGAGCTCAAATGGAGCTTCACCGGAAAACTGGTCTTAGATAGAGAAAGCTTTGAAAGCTTACCGAGGCGCGGCGGTTCGAGCTTTCAATCTGGGTAGATAGCTCTTATCCTGAGGTTCCTCTTAGGATCAAGAATTGCATCAATTGATGCTGAATTGAGTGAGAATTTTTTCATCGAAGTTCTATTGGTTCTTTCTCTAGCACCGGTCAAACATTGTAGAGGGGAGTCATATTGGCTTACCTTTTGGCTCTAATTCAGATGTAGGAGGACTGTGGAGGTGTCAGGAGGGCTTTGTCTGGCCTCAGAAGGGCTTGAATTGACTGATTTTAGCTTGGCCGAAATAGGGCAACTTTTGTCCTCTTTAGCTGCTTCACTGTTCAATCATGTCGGCGCTTCTCCAGCGACCCTCAAAACAAATGGAGACTACATGCGTGTAGCTGACTTCTCCCTAGTTCTAAAGAACCTGATCTTGCCTTGTTTGGCTCAGAAAAGTGCCCAAGTTGGAGCTTTGGTTTGAGCTTCATCGAAAAATGGAGCAATTGACAGAGAATGGAGTTTTCAGGTGTGGAGAGGATGAATGAGGAGGGCCTCTTTATATAAGAAGTTCGGGGAAATCTTGGCCATTCGATTGGCACCTTAATGGTGGTCATTCATTGCCTGAAACTACTTGGCCAGAGACTTTTCAGCTTCGCCAGTGTTGGCGATTTTTCGGTGAGTGAACAGTGCTGTCATCTCAAGGAAGAAGACGACACTGTTCCGAACCGGACTAGACCGGTCCAAACTGGGTTCAAAGCTTAAACAGGCTAGTTCACCCCCAATTCAACCAAAATTTTCAAATCTAAAAATTTCTAAATTCATCTAAATTCATTTTCTATCCAATAGTTGCCTCAAATCTCAAATTTGATTTTTTTAAGCCACCTAGAAAAATGAATTTAGCATCCAGTTCAATAGTGGTTCAAACCGGTCTAAACTGGTTCCATCCGGTTCACCTGAACTGGTTTGGTTTTCATCTCCAATTCATCCTAAAGTCCTTTTTCTTGACTTTTGTGACTCTATGTCACTTAGGATCCATAAATTTCATAGTTTTCCCTTTCTCTATCGGTTCCGGTTCATAAATTAGTTCAATCCAGTTGGATTCGATTCACCTGAACCGGTCTGGTTTTTCTCTTCCAATTTATCCAATGGTTCTTTTCCAAGACTTTATGAACCCTTTGGGTCACTCGGGAGTTGTAAATTTCCCAAATTTCCCATTCTCTGATGATCGAGTTTATGAACCGATTCAGTTTTTCTCACTCGGTTCAACCGGTTCTTTTCTCGGTTTTCCTTAAATCAAAAGGGTGGGGTTTACAAAGACCATGATGAAGTGTCCCTTGAAGATAGCGGATAATGCGCTTTGTAAATCCCATCCTTTAAAAATAAGAAAATTGGGAAAAGAACTGGTCAATTCAAAAGAGAAAACCGAGTCGGTTAACGAACACAAACTGGTAAAGAAAGGGTAAAATGTGAAATTGGTAAATCACAAGGGACTGAAAGAGTCATAAAAATTATGGGAAAGAATCTTTTAACAAATGGGAAGAGAAAATTAGTCCAATTTAGGGTGAAAGGTACTTGAACTGGTTTGAACCATACATGAACCAAATTCTAAATTTATTTTTTGTGGTGGCTTAAATGATCAAATTGGGAAATTGAAGCCACTATTGGATAAGAAATAAATTTAGATGAATTTAAAAATTTTTAGATTTGAGAAAACATTTCAAATTATGCCTGAACCGACCAATTTTTTTCATTGAACAGAACAGTGTCGGTTCATCAATGCAAAAACTTTCCTTCTCCATTGAATGAAAATTCACTCTGATTAGGGCATTTTCGGGCGAGGATAAGCTCGACCAAAATGGAAATTGGTCAGGAAGCGAGTCCCCAAGCTCCTTATATAAAGAGCTCCTCTCCATTCATCCTCCACACACCTCAAATCATCATTCTCTCTCAATTGCTCCATTTTCTGGTGAAGCTCGAACCTGAGCTTCAACTTGGTCATTTTTCTTAGACCCAGCAGGCAAGGTCGGGTCCTATAGACTCCAACAAAAGTTCGCTACCTAATAGCAACATCCTTTCGACCCAAGGACCGCTAGAGAAGCGCCAGTGGAATCAAACAATGAAGTAGCTCCGATGGACCGAAGCTGCACTATTTTGGTCGAGTTAAATTTGGCCAAATTAAGACCTCATTTGGCCAAACCAAGCTTCCCTGACATGCCCACGACCCTCACACGGCCTCAATAGAGGCGAAATGTATGCCAATTCGGTCCT
The DNA here is from genome assembly GCA_030064425.1 of Trapa bicornis. Lineage (NCBI taxonomy): Eukaryota > Viridiplantae > Streptophyta > Magnoliopsida > Myrtales > Lythraceae > Trapa > Trapa bicornis. The sequence continues at coordinate 13,114,608 of CM057753.1, read as the reverse complement.
CCTCTATTGTTGACGATCGATGTTAGAGAGAGAAAGTGTCAAATTTCACCGATAAAATTCACCCTCATTTGGACTTCATTTGTAGCAACTCTTGATCCTAGAAATAACCTTAGGATGAGAGCTACCTCCCCAGATTGAGAGCTCGGACTGCCGCACCTCCGGTAGTAAGCTTTCGAAAGTTTCTCTCTCTACGAACAGTTTTCTAGCAAAGCTCCATTTGATCTTGTTTCAAACTCAAATCATGAAATTTCAATTCTCAATTGAATCGTATGGAAGTGCAGGAACTGATACATACCATCAATTGGAGCAATTAACCTCGATTAAATGGCCAATTTGAAGAAATCAAATTTGGCCAATTTGAAGGGGAGAAATTGGGGGAAAATTTTGGGAAAAATTGAGGACTTCAAAAAATTGAGGGACCTGCATGCAATTTGTCAAAATTGAAGGCCAATTGGAAATGGGAAAGATGATGGAGGACCAATTGGTCAATTTTTGAAATATTTCAGGCTGAATTACTATTTATGGAAAGTATGGGCAAAATCGTAATTTTTGAAAATTGGGGGACCAAATTGGAATTTTGGAAAACTTTAGCCCCTTACACAATTTTTAGTAAATTGAGGATCCAAAGGGAATATTGGGAAAATTAGGACTCATTTTGGGAAAAAGTTAGCAATAGGGACCTAAAGTTAAGCTAAATGAAATTTAGGAACCTAAGTGCAATAAACCAATAATTTTGAGCCTAGTTGCTCGTACGTGAGAAATGATGGCTGTTATACCAAAACTTAATTGATAAAGATACCCCAAATCATGTAGGGACACGAAAGATCAGAATGTCGACATGGAAAAGCTAGTGTGGACTTAGAAGCCCAATGGGGACGAACGCGTCACAGTCATCGGGTGAGTGGGCTTAATTATACATCATACATGGTTAGGATGGTGAGCACTTTAAAAATGAAAAACCACTTGTGGGTGGGATTATTTCACATCATACACGGTTGGTATGATGAGTTTTCTTGAGGAAAGGAGAAACTCTCCTACCAGTTGTAAGCAAAGAAATCATCACACCGGTTGGTGTGATGAGTTAAAAAAGAATTTTTGTCTAAAGTGTTCTCCTCTAAATGTGTGCCAATGCTTAAAACATTAGGGAGACCTTTTTGATGGAATCTAGAATAACTCAGATAGGCCAGTGGCCTTGATTTTTGAAATCATGGGGTTAAATGCCCAGTTTTAGATAAACACGTGTTGTGGGCCCAAGACTAGTGGGCACGAGCTGAAGCTTGTAAACAAACCTGATTGAGAGGAGCCATGAAAATTTCTATTGAAATTGATTGTATGATTTCACCACGGTACCGAGTATGGACCGACAGTGCTCAATGGATTGGTGGTAGTGCATCAGGGCTAGGTCGATAGACCGACTTAGACAAACATTTGTAGGTTGTGTTGAGTGTCGGTGCCGTTGGACCGCTTGCACCAAAGATGATGGCTATTATATGAAAACTCTTGTTTGTGCTTGCACTTGTGGTACGAGACTATCAAGATACCCCAGGGGGTAGTGATGGTTCCTAAGGGATATGAGACGACATGATGGAGATAAGGGCAGTTCGTTGTGCCAATCAGTTTTGAAGTTCATTAAGCCTCTTGCGTATGAGACCAATGTGGGGTCGGGATGAGGTCTCCGTTCTCATACGGACATGAAGTGGCATTCGAGTATGTGGGTCGGACATCTAGGATATCCACTCAGATCTAGGGTAGAAGTGGTTGGGCTTCTATCTTGGTGGATAGTAAAGACGCTCTGATCCACAAGTGGGTGCAATAGACGGGTTGCACATACGAATGTGTGTACCCTTCTTCATGTAGGGCATGTGTTTATTTGCTAAACACCTCCTGAGGTAGGGGGATGGGCGAAGAGAGCTAAACACATCTAATATGGAAATGGAAAAGGTTTTGAAGACCAAATTTGAGGAAAATCCTTTTTAAAGGAAATGATAACATTGGCATGGTTTGGATAAACTGAAAATATTTTGAAAACTCACTCCCAACACCCATTCACTGAGTGGTAGAACTCACTCCTCCCTTTTTACCCCATTTCAGGAGTAACGAGATAGAATGAAAGAGAGTGTGAAGATGTACCCTCCGTCAAGTATGCTTAAAATTTCTTTTAAGCTTGCATAAGATTGATTTATGCTATTCCAAGGAACAATGTTTGAATTTACACCTGGCTCCTCTTGAATAAAAGAAGGGGAAACCCCTCTTAAACGAAGGGAGTGAGGGGTTGATCATGGGGATCCGACCAAACCGGGTCAGGGTGTGACAACTTGAATGGTATCAGAGCTATGTTCCCTTGAAAGCATTATCAATACTATGCCCTAACACTAACGAAAACTTAATTACCCTATTTGAGAAGAGTCCCTAGGAAGTTCATCGTGCAAACCAAACCCACGCACGAAATTGTGAAAAAGGCTCCTGCCTCCAGTATGATAGATGTTCAAAGGTTCGTTGAAATCGAGAAAAAAGTGCTGAAATACATGGTCGAGGACTATAGGAAGCTTCTTAGGGCATTGTTAGAGCCAGATGACATAACATATCCTATCCCAAGGCAGGAAGAACCTATATCTTCTCTATGGAGCCTGACACCCCCTCTAGTCGTGCGACAGCCGAAAAGGACCCCAACTCGGAGGGAGGCCTAGAACAACTACTAGGACGCCCACATAACCTTTATGAAAGTTTATCGGGCACCCCCACTAGCTCAATAAAACTTTAACCCTCCCTAATGGATTAAGTAGACTTATGAGTGTGAAGTGGAGGTGCTGGGAAGGTACGGACTCGAGGTGTTCCATGAAGTCCATCCCAACAGGGATGCCTGACAGGAGAATGAATGGACGCCAACCAATTCATCGGAGCCCTTAGACCACGAATCCCGTAACAATTCAGAGGCTAACTCCCGGATTATGACCCCAAGGAACTAGAATATGAAGTAGTGAGATATTTCCTATAATAAGCCGAGTGCGGCAAGAAACTACCTCCTTGAATGAATAAAGACTATTTTTTCCATTTAAAAGTTAGTCTCCTTGTTAACGACAAGTACCATTAACATATTGGAATATACCAATCAGGACCCGAGGTAGTATGTGGAGGAAAGGCCACGTGATAAAGAAGGCTACATGCCACCTCTAGTTAATACTAACTGATAACATAAGATAGCCAACCTACATTTGAATAGTCCCCCCATAAGAACTAGGAACTCCCAAACACAGAGTAGCAAGGCAACAAGTAGAAAGGATGATTCTAGGAAGGAACAAAGAGCCTACCCAGAAAGGAGGTCATCAGAAATGACATACCCTTAACAAAGAGACAAAGGACCCAACTGAATTAGGGAAAGAAAGGAGTTTTCTCATGAGGAGCTGAGTGTAAGGGAGGCACACTTCTACGGGGTCAAAGAATAGGATAAACCTAGGGAAATGGAAAGGAGAAGGCAACATCAAGAGATGTAGAAGGAGTGGGAGTATTACTACTAGAAAGAAAACCTAAGGGCCAACAAGGGATTAACCAAGCCCTTGTAAAGGAGGCAAGAAATTCTGGAAAAAAAGGGGAATTGAGTTTGCCTCTATAAGGGATAGGTTGAAAGAAAGACAACAAAGGATATGACAACTAAGATGTACCCACGGGACTTCCCTAGAAAGAAGTAAACCTGAGAAACAACATCTAGAGGTTCCAGGATCGATAGTTATAGGAATAAGGAGAGGAAAATAAGTATTAAGGGAAGAAAGCCTAGAAAGGGTATGTATGACTCAAGGGAGTCACAACTACATGATTGGACATAATATAGAACGTACGAAAGGGATTTGACGCTCAGGAGTCCATTAAAGGAGGAAGGAAGGACTGGGAAGTAATTATGACAACACCCTACAAAGGGGCGATGGGATGGACATCAAGGATAGGGGAACTCGAGGGACGATGAGCTCGACAAATTGAACAAGGAGAGTGGTAGGGACGACGGGCTCAACAAATTGAACAAGGAGAGTGGTAGGGATGAGGCAGTTAACAAACTGATCCTCATAAGAATTATGGAGTTAAGCCCAAATGAAGAAGGGAGAAGTGAAAAGGGTCAAACATCGGGAAAGAAAGATGAAGGATTAATGACCAAACTCAAACCATGAGAAGGATTAGGTAACCTCTCGCAAGGTGATCAAAAGACCTTGAAACAAGGAGGATTTGAACGCCTCCCTAAAGGAGATAAACTGGTACTGGGATGCAAGTCGGAATGATGATAGGGTACAAATGACGTGCTTGCAAGATTTCGAAAGAGTGGATAAGCAGAAGAGGATGGCATCAAGGGATGTTATAAAGTTGCTCTAAGTTTAGGTACTTGTAAGGGTGAAGAAAGGAAGAAGTCTCATGGAAGTATATGCCCCAACGAAGAGGCGATGGACCTAATTAAATTTGGAAGAGAAGATAAGCTCACAAATGCAATGTAGGGTGAGGTGAAAAGATCAAGTACAAAGGAAATGTACACATGAGGACCCAAGGGGTAAGTTAATCCAAGGAACAAATGAGTAGTAAAATAGCATCAAATGATGTAGTAAAAAGTGGGAATGAATAATATACCCCAAATGAAGGAACAAGGGAACGAATTCCGAAGGAAGCACAACCTTAGGAAAGGATGTACTCCAATCAAAACGTGATTTAAGTTAGTCACGACGGACACTGGGACAAATTCTGGTCTACACCCATGGAGCTTAAGATTGATTGTTGAGGCATAATGTAAAGGACACGAAATAAGACTCAACAAACGAAAATACCTCGAATGGGAACTGGTGAATTGGGAAATTGAGGTCAGTGAAGGATTAATGGTGGGTGAAAGCTCAAATTCAAAAGGGTGTGAGAATGTGAAAGAAGGAAACCTTCAAGGAATGGAAAGAAAATTGAAGGTATAGACCCTAAGATGGAAGTCTCTGCTTTGAAGGACATAATAGAGAATGAAAACCGTAAAAAGAGAACTCCCCAAATAAAAGGAATAAACATGTAGACCGAAAGGGGTCAACTTGGGATAAGGAATGGTGGAATGGTCACAAACGAGTAAGAGTGGATGGAAGAACAGAAAGTTATTAAGTAAAGGATGCCATTGGAAATGGGCAAGGACATAAGAGAGGAAGAATCCCAATGTGTCAGTAAGTCATTGGGAAACCCATTGGTTGAAACAGAGGGAAAAACCTATAAGGAAGTTGGTAAGAAATGAGTAGAAGTTGGAAGTTACTTCCAAATCAAAGGATTGCTGACTTAGTTTTAGGGACAAAACCCCTAAAAGGAGGGGAGAGTTGTAATCCCCATCCTTTAAAGATAAGAAAATTGAGAAAAGAACCAGTCAATTCATAAGAGGAAACCAAGCTGATTAATGAACCCAAACCGGTAAAGAAAGGGTAAAATGAGAAATTGGAAAATCCCAAGTGACTCAAAGAGTCATAAAAATCATGGAAAAGAATCTTGGAACAAATGGGAAGAGAAAATCAAACCAATTTAGGGTGAACCAGACCTAAACCGGATTGAACTAGTTTGAACCATACATGAACCAATTTCTAAATTCATTTTTTGTGGTAGCTTAAAGTGATAAAATTGGGAAATTGAAGCCACTATTGGATAGGAAATGAATTTAGATGAATTTAGAAAATTTTAGATTTGAGAAGATCGGTCGAATCGGGACTGAACCAATGGATTTTTGCCATTGAACTCAGTCTGGTTCAAAACAGTGTTGTCTTCTTCCTGAGGATGACAACACAGTTCATCAATGCAGAAATTTTCCTTCTCCGAAGAAGGAATATTCACTCCTCCCCAAGCTCTCTATATAAAGAGCTCCTCCCCATTCATCCTCCACAAACCTCAAATCGCCATTCTCTCTTAATTGCTCCATTTTCCAGTGAAGCTCAAACTTAAGCTTTGACTTAGGCATTTTTCTTAGCCCTAGCAGGCAAGGTCACGTCCTATAGATTCCGGCAGAAGTCTACTACCTGACAGCAACCTCCTTTCAATCCAAGGACTGCCGGAGAAGCATCGACGAAATTAAACATTGAAGTAGCTCCAATGGACCGAAACTGCCCTATTTTGGCCAAGTTTAATTTGGCCAAATTAAGACCTCCTCCAACAAAACCATGTCTCCCTGACACTCCCATGACCCTCATACTGACTCAATAGAGCTGAAAGGTATGCCAATTCGGCACTCCTCCGTCATTGCCGATCGGTATTAGAGAGAGAAAGTGTGAAATTTTACTGATAAAATTCACCCCCTTTGGAGTTCAATTGAAGCAACTCTTAATGCTAGAAGGAACCTCAGGACGCGAGCTACCTCCCAGATCGAGAGCTCGAATCACCGCACCTCCAATGGTAAGCTTTCGAAGCTTTCTCTCTCTACAAACAATTTTCTAGCAAAGCTCCATTTGATCTCGTTTCAGACTCAAATCATGCAATTCAAAGCTCAATTGAATCGTATTGAAGTGTAGGAACTGATACATACCATCAATTGGAGCAATTAACCTCAATTGAATGGCCAATTTGAAGGGGAGAAATTGGGGGAAAATTTTGGGGAAAATTGAGGGACCTGCGAAGGCCAATTGGCAATGGGAAAGATGATGGAGGACCAATTGGTCAATTTTTGAAATATTTCAGGTTGAATTGATATTTTTGGAAAGTATGGGCAAAATTATAATTTTTGATAATTGGGGGACCAAATTGGAAATTTGGAAATCATGAGCCCTTTACCAGTTTTTAGTAAATTGAGGATCCAAAGGGAATATTGGAAAAATTGGGACTCAGTTTGGGGAAAATTAGCATTAGGGACCTAAAGTTAAGAAAAATGAACTTTAGGGATCTAAGTGCAATAAACCAACAATTTTCAGCCTAGTTGCTTATACATGAGAAACGATGGCTGTTATGCCAAACCTTAATTGATAAGGATACCCTAAATCATGTAGGTACATGAGAGATCGTAACGCTGGCAAGAAAAAGCTAGTATGGACTTGGAAGTCGACTGGGGATGAACACGTCACAGTCATCGAGTGAGTGGGCTTAATTATACATCATGCACGGTTGGGATGGTGAGCACTTTATAAATGAAAAACCTCTTGTGAGTGGGATTATTTCACATCATACATGGTTGGTATGATGAGTTTGCTTAAGGAAAGAAGAAACCTGCCTACCAGTTGTAAGCGAAGATTTTAACCGTGTTATTTCACATCATACATAGTTGGTACTGAGTCAGAACCGATACTGCTCAATGGACTAGTGGCCGTGCGTTAGGGCCAGGTCGGTGTTGGTGTCAGGTTGAGTGTCGGTGTCATTGGACTGTTGGCACCAAAGATGATAGCGATTATATGAAAACTCTTATTTGTGCATGCACTTGTGGTACGGGACCATCAAGATGCCCTAGGGGGTAGTGATGGGTCCTAAGGGCTACTAGACGACATGGTGGAGATAAGGACAGTTTGTCGTGTCAATAAGTATTGAAGCTCTTTAAGCTTCTTGTGCATGAGACTAGCTTGGGGTCAAGATGAGGTCTTCGTCCTCATACGGACACGAAGTGGCATTTGGGTATGAGGGTCAGACGTCTAGGACATCCACTCAGACCCAGGGTAGAAGTGGACGGGCTTCTATCTTAGTGAACAGTAAAGACGCTTTGATCCACAAGTGGGTGTAGTAGATGGGCTGCACCTATGAATGTGTGTACCATTCCTGATGAAGGGCATGTGTTTGTTTGCTAAATGCCTCTCGAGGCAGGGGGATGGGCTAAGAGAGCTAAACACATCTAATATGGAAATGGAAAAGGTTTTGAAGACCGAATTTAAGGAAAATCCTTTTTAATGGAAATGATAACCTTGGCATGGTTTGGTTAAATTGAAAATGTTTTGAAAACTCACTCCCAACACTTGCTTACTAAGTTGTAGAACTCACCCCTCCCTTTTTACCCCGTTTAAGGAGTAAGGAGATAGAATGAAAAAGAGCATGAAGATGTACCCTCCATCAGGTATGCTTAAAATTCCTTTCAAGCTTGCATTAGATTGATTTATGCTATTCTAGGGAACAAGGTTTGAATTTACACTTGGCTTTTTCTTGAATAAAGGAATGGGAAAGCCCTCTTAAACCAAGGGAGTAGCAGGTTGATCTTAGGGATCTGACCAATCTGGGTCGTAGCGTGACACACTTAACTATAGTCCAATGGGTAGTAGTGGAACGATGCCTAAATTCACAAACATGATGAACCACATATGCGATGTCAGGTCAAGTGATAGTGAGATACTGTAGAGAGCCCACAAGTTGATGATATTCAGTTGTGTCGAGATGAGGAAGTCCATTTATTGTGAAAGTCGGGGACTAGAGGCAACTAGTGTGGAAATAGGCTTACAAGTACTCATGGCGGCCTGAGAGAGAAAATCATGAATATACTTATGCTGGTTGGGATATAAACCATAAAAGTGAGCGGTAACTTAAATGCCCAAAAATGTTGAAGTGGACCAAGATCCTTAATAGAGAATTCTCTACGAAGGGCATGAAGGATGTTCCTAATGGGTGCAACATAAGAACCAATGAGAATAATATCATCAACATAGATAAGTAGAAAAATGAAAAACCCGCTTGTGCGGTAGATAAATAGAGAGCTATCACTAACAGAGCTACAAAAGCCAAGGTGATGAAGATAGGAACTCATGCGGAAGAACCAAGTACGAGGAGCATATTTGAGGCCATAGACAGACTTGGGGAGATGACAAACATGGCTAGGAAAGCAAGGATAAAAAAATCCAGGGGGTTGATCCATATAGACTTTCTCATTGAGATAACCATGAAAGATATAGCAAGGGAAATAATTACCCAAATAGTGACTGATAAATAACGAGGCTTAAGGTATCATCATAATCAAGACCAGGGCGCCTTGAGTAGTCCTTGGCGACAAGACAAGCCTTGTATCGAGCCATTGAGCCGTCAGAATGATGCTTGATTTTGTAAACCCATTTGCACCCCACAATAGGCAGACTAGGTCGAGCGGGCACAAGATTCCAAGTCTAGTTGTGAAGAAGAGCGACGAACTCAGTATGCATAGACTTAACCCAAATGGAGTGACGTGAAGCTTGGGAATAAGTATAGGGTTCCATAGAGGCAATGAACACTGTAGGATCAATAGTGAAGAACCGTGGGAGTAGACTACCATCTTGAGAGTTAGTCACCATACACGAAACTGGAGGTGGAGTAGGAGCATGATTCAATGCAGGAGAGAAAGATGGTGCAGCATGATCATCCTCAATGTAAACAATAAGTGAGCCAACTTGTGTTTGTACAGGAGATTAGGGCAACATACTTGAGTTCAAAGGTGAAGACAGGATAGGCGTAGGGAGATGCACCACAAAAGGGTGTACTACAGGAGGAGGGGAAGGCATACATGTGGAACCCAAGGAGGCAAATGGAAAAACAGATTCATCAAAATGGATTGTGCGACAGAGAAATATGCATCCCGTGTGAGTATTAAGACAATGATATCCAAGATAATTGGAGGGATATCTAATAAACACACAAGGAGTGGAATGAGGTTGAAGATTGTGAGCAAGATAAGGGTGGAGATAAGGAAAGCAATGACAACAAAAAACTCGAAGTAACTTATAATCAGGAGTAGAATAGTGAAGTACATCATAAAGGAATTGAAAGTGGAGATATCTTATGGGAAGACAATTGATAAGGAAGATAGCAGTCTCAAAGGTGAACGACCAATATTTGGTTGGAACATGAGAGTGAATAAGAAGAGTAAGACTCATATCAGTAATGTGACGATGCTTACGTTTAGCAGACCCATTTGTTGAGGTGTGTGTGGATAGGAGATCCGATGGAGAATGCTTGTGGATTGTAACTCAGATTGGAAAGCATTAGAAGAAATTCTTTAGCACTATTAGATTGGTGGGATTTAATCCATTGATAAAGTAAATACTCAACTTGTAAACAGAAGGCACAAAAAATAGAGAGAACATATGATCATTATTTCATAACAAAATACAATTAAAAATTCCTACAAAATACCCTTTTGCATTGAGGGCACAGGTTCATGCTAGGTTCCTCGAACTCCGTGGATGCAGATAAGCTAGAAGCCCTTCTGGCTTGTACTGGCACAATGTCTATCCCATATTGGTGTAACATAGCAGTGTCATGGGCATGTTGCATGGGGCTTGTAGTACACGCGCCGTCGTGGTTCGCGAGGAGTGGGCGAAAAATCCTCACATATTTTGTGTATGCCTCCCAAAAGTTTCTCTTAACTTCTTCTCGGATCTAAGCCTAATCTAGTTCCCTAGGTGGGGATATCTCATCCTCCATTAAGTAGGGTGGGATCCTTTCTCTAGGTGCATCCCATGGGATGGGCTCTTCTAGCGCATCTACTCTTTGTTCCATGGCATGTATCTAGGGGATATACTCTTCGGGGTCATTCTCGTTCATGTTTTTTGCAAGGGTTGTCAGGAATTAAGGATTAGAATGGGTTGGGGGAAAAACTTATCAAGAAAGTTATGCTCTGATACCACTCAAGTTGTCATACCCAACCCGGTTTGATTGGAGTTCGTGATCAACCCGCCACCCTTTCCTGCATTATCCATGTATTCCTACCCAAATGATACAGGAAAGGTAAAGTTGTGTCTACGTTCAAATCCTTAATTTAAGTTAGGGTAAGAAATGTACCATGAGAGTCCAAGCTCGTCCGGGAACTTTCCGTCTTGATGTTAACCTGATAGGGGTGAGAGGTGGGGAATGAGCACATAATACTTTGTGAGGGAAACTACTTTATCATTTACTTTAATTTATTTCTCTATCCATTAAATTATCCATTTGTCATTTTTCACATATTAACCAAGCATCAATCGCCTACCTATCATAGGAGGGATCACACATTCGCAGAACAATCCCCGACCATTCCACTTGTGGACCAGGGCGCCTTTACTGTCCACCCTAATAGAGGTGCACTGTGTAAACCCCGCTCCTTTAGGATGAGAAAACTAAATTGGTTCACGAACCCCAACTGATAGAGAAAGGGAATACTAGGAAATTTAGGGATCCCGAGTGATCTTAAGAGTCACAAAAGTCATGAGAAAGGACTTTAGGTTGAATTGGAGGAGAAAACCAAACCGGTTATGGTGAAGTGGACCTGAACCGATTTGAACCACTATTGAAACGATTTCTAAATTCATTTTTCTAGAAGGATTAGAAAATTCAAATTGGAGAATTGAGGCCACCATTTGATAGATATTGAATTTACAAATTTTTAATTTTGAAAAAATCGGTCGAATCTGGCGTGAACCAGTTAGTTTAATCATTGAACCTGGTTCGGACTGGTTTGGAACATTGTCGTCTTCTTCCTTCAGATGACAACACTCTTCACTCGTCGAAAAATCGAGCAGCGCTGGTGAAGATGAAAAGTCTCCGGCCAGGGTGTTTCAAGCAATGAATGACCGCCATTAAGGTGCCAATCGTATGACCAAGCAGTCCCCGAGCTTCCTATATAAAGAGCCCCTCCTCATTCATCCTCCTCAGACCTGAAAACTCCACTCTCTTTATGCTGCTCCATTTTTTGGTGAAGCTCTAACCGGAGCTTCAACTTGGGCATTTTTCTAAGCCAAAGATGGTGAGGTCAGGTTCATTAGATTCAGGGAGAAGTCAACTACCCAACGATAGTCTCCATTTGCTTTGAGGGTCGCCGGAGAAATGCCGACGTGAAAGAACAATGATGCTGCTCCGGCAGACCGAAGCTGCCCTATTTTGGCTGAGTTGAAAATAGCCAATTTGAGCCCTACTCAAGCCAAACCAAGCCCTCCCAACATTTTCATAGCCCTCATACAGTTGAATTAGAGCTGAATGGTAAGCTAATTTGGCTCCACTCTATAATTTTCGATTAGTGCTAGAGAGAGAACTGGCGAAACTTTACTAACCAAATTCTCCCTCAATTCGGCATCAATTGATGTGATTCTTGATCCTAGGAGAAACCTCAGGGCGAGAGCTATCTACCTTGATCAAAAGCTCGGACTGCCACACCCCGATGATAAGCTTTCGAAGCTTTCTCTCTCTAAGTCTAGTTTTTCGGCGAAGCTCCATTTGAGCTCATTCCGTCATCAATTCATGCAATTCAAAGTGCAATTGAATCGTATAGATGTGTAGGAACTCAAATCCACCTTCAATTTCAACAATTAACTTTGATTGATTGGTCAATTTGATGAAATCAAATTCAGTTAGGTTGAAAGGTTGAAATGGGGGGGGGGATTTGGGGATTTCAAAAATTTGAGGGACTAAAGTGCAATTTCCTAAGAGTGCCAATTAGGCATGAAAAAGATGTTGGAGGACCAATTGGTCAAATTTTGGAATTGTTGGGGTCAATTTTACCATTTTTGTAAAGTAGGGGCAAAATGGTAATTTTGGAAAAGTTGAGGACCAAATTGGGAATTTGGGATACTTGAACCTCTTTTTGTAATTTTGAATAAATTGAGGTCCCATAGTAAATTTTTGATGTTTCAGTACACAATTTGAAGAAAAGTTGGCATTAGGGACCTAAAGTTAAATAAAAAGAACTTTAGGAAACTAATTGCAAATAATTGAAAAGTTTGGGTATTTGATTCATTTGCGATTAATGAATGCTATCAATTCAAAGTATAATGAACAAGGATGTTCATATCGTGTATGAACACGAAGGACTATAATTCTAGCAAAAATAAGCTCGCATAGAGGCAAAAAGCCGATTTAGAGGAAATACATTGCAAATATCGGGTGAGTGGGATGTTATATCATACTCGGTTGGGATGATACGCAACTCGGAAATGAAAACCTACTACTGATTGGAATTTTAAAAATCACACCTGAATAAGAGTGATGTAGAAATTATGTGGAAAAACTACTTATCGAGTGTAAGTAGATGATACCCAGTTAGTATGATGAACTTCCTGTTAGGAAGAATAAAACTCATTGGTGTGATGGACGGCTAAAAGGTTATTTTTATTGGAAGTGCTCTTCCTTGATTGTGTACCACTGCTTAAAATTTTTGTGGGACCTTATTAAAGGGAGCTTGAATAGATTAGATAGGTCGGAGGTCTCAGTTTTAGAACTTGGGGGCTAATATGCCCAATTTTGAAAATCTCGTACAATAGGCATCAGGCCAGTTGGCATGAGTAGGAGCTTGTAAATGAGCATGAGTTTAAGCCATGAAAACTTTAAATGAATGATATATTTGGCCATGATGCCAAGATAGGACCGACATACTCAATGGACTGGTGGCAATGCGACATGATAGGTCGACGGACCAGTCAAGACAAACCACTGCAGGTCTAGTAGAGGTCCAGGGCCGTTGGACTAGTGGCTCCAAAGATTAAATGGCTTTGAGGAAAACTATTGTTTTGTGCATGCACTAAGGTACAAGACTTCAAGATGCCCAAGAGGGGTAGTGATGTGTCATAGGGGCTACTAGACGACATAGTGGAGACAAGGGTAGATTGTCATGCTAGCAGTCAGGGATGCTCGATGTAGCTTCATGTGCATGAGACTGGGGTTGGGTCGGAATGTGGTCTCTGTCCTCATACGCACACAGAGTTTTCTTTATAGGATTGAGGGATGGATGTTGTGTACATCCACTCATTCTCAGGGTAGAAGTGGATAGGCTTCTATCTAGGTAGCCGGTAAAGCCGCTCCGACACCAAAAGTGGATGCAGTGGATGTGCTAAACTACAAATGTGTGTTCTCTTCATGATGAAGGGTGTGTGTTGATTCATAAACACACCGATTATGGTAAATGATGAGATATGGCTATGAAAACCAAGATTTTGATGATGAAATGTTTTAAAGAAACTATGGAGTTGAGCACACTCCAATTCAAACTATTTCCTGAATGTCAAATTTTAAAATTCCCATTCACTAAATCATTGAACTCACCTTGTAAACCCGCTCATCGGAGTTAAGGAAAATTGAAAAATAACTGGTCAAACTAAGTGAGAAAAATCGAACCGGTTCACAAATTGGATTATAGGGGAATGAGCAAATTGGAGAATTTATAACTCCCAAGTGACCCAAAAGGGTTCATAAACCCCGGGAAAGAACCTTAGAACAAATTGGGAGAGAAAAACCAGACTAGTTTGGGTGAATCGGATCCGAACCGGATTGAACTAATTTATGAACCGAGTTGGTTTATGAACAAAACCGTTAGAGAGAGGCAAACTGGGAAATTTATGGATTCCAAGTGACCCAAAGGGTCACATAAGTCATGAAAAAGGACTTTAGGATGAAAGGGGGATGAAAACCAAACTAGTTAAGGTGAACCGAATCTGAACCGAATTGAACAAGTTTGGACCGGTTTGAACCTCTATTGAACTAGATGCTAAATTTATTTTTCTAGGTGGCTTAGAAAAATCCAATTTGAGAATTGAGCTACCATTTGATAGATAATTAATTTAGAAAATTTTAATTTTGAAAAACTTGGTCGAATCGGGCCTGAACAGACTGGTTTATTTGAACCTAGTTCGGACCGATCTGGTTTGGTTTGGAACAGTGTCGTCTTCTTCCTTTAGATGACCACACTATTCACTCGCCGAAAAATCGAAGTAGCACCAGCGAAGAGGAAACATTTCCATTCAGTACATTTCAGGCCATCAATGAGTATTTTAAAGGTGCCAAACGGACGGCTGACGAGTCCCCGAGCTCCCTATATAAAGAGCCCCTCCATTCATCCTCTCCACACCTAAAAACTTCACTCTCTCTTAGTTACTCTATTTTCTAGTGAAGCTCGAACCAGAGCTCCGATATAGGGTCTTTTCTAAGCCAAAGAAGGCATGGTCAAGTTCCTTAGAATTGGGGAGAAGTCAGCTACACAGTGGTAGTCTCCATTCGCTCCAAGGTTCGTCGGAGAAGCTCCGATGTGATCGAACAGTCAAATAGCTTCGACGGACCAAGCTGCCCTATTTCTATCGAGCTAAAATTGGCAAATTCGAGCCCTTCTCAGGCCAAACCAAGCTCTCCCAACATCTCTTCAGCCCTCCTACGAACGAATTAGATCTGAAAGGTAAGCCAATTCGGCTTCCCTCTGTAATTTCTAACCGATGCTAGAGAGAGAATCGACTGAATTTTGATAATAAAATACTTACCCAATTTTGGCATCAATTGATGCAATTCTTGATCTTAGGAGGAACATCAGGAGGATAGCTATCTGCCCAGATTGAAAGCTCAGACTGCCGCGCCCCCGACGGTGAGTATTTGAAGCTTTCTCTCTCTACGTTCTGTTTTTCGGCGAAGCTCCATTTGAGCTTGTTTTGGCATCAAAACTTGCGATTCAAAGTGCAATTGAATTATTTGAAGATGTAGAAACTTCAATTTAACTTCAATTTTAAAATTAAACTTGTTTGATCAGTCAATTTGATGAAATCAAATTCGATTGTGTTGGAAAGTTGAAATTGGGGGAAATTTGAGGATTTCAAAAATTTGAGGGAGAAAAATGCAATTTTATAGAATTGAGGGCCCATTGGGCATGATAAGAGTATTAGAGGACCAATTTAGCAAATTTAGAATTTTTGGGTTAAAACTTACCATTTTTGTAAAGGAAGGGCTAAAAGGTAATTTTGGAAAAATTGGGGACCAAATTGGGAATTTGGGAAACTCAAACCCCTTTTTGTGAATTTGAATAAATTGAGGTCACAAGAAGAATGTTTAAAGTTTTGGGACTCAATTTGGGGAAAAACCGACATTTGGGGCCTGAAGTAAAAGAAAAAGAACTTTAGGGATAAAGTTACAAATATTTGAAAAGTTAGATATTTTTAATCATTTATAATGAATGAAGGCTACCAAGCCAAATTATAATGAACAAGTATGTTCTTACCGTAAAGGAACATGAGATATCTGGAACGCCAGCTGAAGCAAAACTCACAAGGGACGAAAGTTGATTTAGAGGAAATACACTACACAATCGGGTAAGTGAGAATTTAATATCCCGATTGGGATGATAAGCACCTCGAAAATGAAAACCCACTAAGTGGTATTTTAATCATTACACCTGAGAGGAGTGATGTGGAAATCATGAGGAAAAACTTCTTACCGGTTGTAAGTAGATTATACCTGGTTGATATGATGAAACCTCTTAGAAGGAAGTAAAAAACCCACTTATCAGTTATAAGCTGAGACGTCCTCATACCTGATTGGTATGATAGACAAATGAAAGGTTTATTTTGTCAAAAGTGCTCTCCCCTGATTGTGTGCCACTGATTATAATTTTTGGGAGACATTCTTGACGGGAGCTCGAATAGCTCATATAGGCTGGAGGCCTCGATTTTGGAACTTGGGGCTAATATGCCCGATTTTTTAAAATCTCAAACAATGGGCCCTGTGCCAGTAAACAAACATGATTATTAAGCCATGAAAACTTAATTAAATGAGTTGTCTGTCCATGGTACCAAGACTGGACTGACATACTCAAAGGACTAGCGGCAGTGCTACATGACTGGTCTTCGGACTAGTCAAGACAAACAACTGCAGGTGGAGTTGAGTGTCGGGGCCGTTGGACTAGTGGTGCCACAGATTATATGGCTTATGTGAAAAACTGTTGATTTGTGCATGCACTTTGTTACGGGACCTTCAAGATGCCCAAGAGGGGTTGTGATGCATCCTAGGGCTCTAGATGACCTGGTGCAAATAAGGGAAGTTAATCATACCAGAAATCTTGCGAAGCTCGATGAAGCTTCATGCGCATAAGTCTGGGGTGGGGATGGGATGAGGTCTCTATCTTCATACGGACATAGAGTTTTGTTACGGGATTGAGGTTTAGATGTCGTGAGCATCCACTCATTCTTAAGGTAGAAGTGGACGTGCTTCTATCTAGGTGGTCGGTAAAGTCACTCTGATGCCACAAGTGGGTTCAGTGGATGGGTTGGCCTGTGATTGTGTGTCCTTCATGATGAAGGGTGTGTAGTGGTTGATTGATACACCGTTGTGATGGGAAATGATTATGAAAACCGAGATTTAAAAATAAAAAATTTTAATGAAATTAAGGAGTCGGACACACTCCAAATTGAAAACTATTGTATATCAAAAATAAAAATTCATTTTCGAAAATACCCATTCACTAAGTTGTAGAAACTCTCCCCTCTTTTTATCCCTTTTTAAGAAATAGAGAAAATGACTAGGGATAACACCAAGCCTTACCCTTTGACATGTATGCTTAATTTATGTTAAGCTTGCATTTTATTTGATATATGTTTTTACAGGGAACAAGGTTGAAAGTATGCCTGGCTACTCTTAAGTTAAAGAAGGAGGAAAGTCCTCTTAAACCAGGAGAGCGGCAGGTTGCTCATGGGGATCCGACTATACCAGGTCGGGGCGTGACACCCCCCCTCATACCCCTTTTCAAGCAACCAAGGGAAAGCCTACATATAGACCTCAAATTAACCACACCTGTAATACAAGTATGTTAAGTTTAAATTTCTTGTAGTTTTGATTAATGTTATTCCAGGAAAGGTACATATTTAAAGGACACCTTACTCCTCTCGGTTTAAATGAAGTGGAAAACCCTTAATAAATCGGGAGATTGGCAGATTGATCATGGGGATCTGACCAAACCGAGTCGAGACATGACAATTTGAGTGGTATCAGAGCCTGTTTCCTCAAATACATTTTCAAGACTATATAACATAGTAACTAAGTGAATGTTTAAAAAATTTTCAGATGGCTCTCAGGAGAGGAACCAAGAAAACTAGGACTGGCGTTACCAACACCACCCGACACTCTGTCCCCATAGGAAGATCATCATAAAAAGCTCTTCCATACCTAAGAAGTCCCAAATAACCAAGCGACATTAGTGGGAAATATCCAGGAATATGGTGCTAGGACATGTTGAAGTCACAATCCTGAGTACGAAGGGAGCCAAGCCTAAGGCGAGGAACGCCATCAAGGGCTTATAACCTTGTCAAGGAGGATGCTTGTTAAGAACTTGTAGCTCCCCGTCTATTTCATAACCAGTGTTTGTAATAGGGCTAAGACCCCAACACATTATACTATTTCTCCACTAATAAAGAACTCCAAGTTCCTAAAAACTATATCTCTAAAAAATGATATGACCTTGTGCCTCAGTTGTAGGAAGATTGCCCAAGAAAAGTAACTGAACAAACCCGTGTTACCCCAGACACCATAGAGACCAAGGAGACTCCCATCCCGAATAAAGGAATGAATCAAGGAAATTATTGGGCAAAGAAGGCATGATAAGAAAACCATCAAGGTAAGGAATCTTGGGGACTTTTGGAGTAACAACTGGGCAAGGAAACAACCTATTACAAGGTGCAAAAGAAATGGGACATCAAGTGAAAGATTGTCCCACACCACTAGGATTTAGAACAATACTTTCCAAGAATAACACCCACAAAACTATAGGAATCCGAAAGGATACCATCCCATGAAACACGACTTTTGCTCATAATTTCAACCATAGCCAGGAGGAAGCTCTTCAAGATCCTAACGTAGTTGCATGAAGGAAAAAAATGGGCCGAAGGTAGGACCTCGATAAACCACAAACTATACAAAGAGAATTCTCTCTTAAAGAAGAAAGTTCCAACAATTTAGGAGCAAAAAAAGGAGTGCATCCACAAGAGAAGACAAGCCGAGCATTTGACGACAAATGGGATGTCTTGGGATTTCAAGTACGACTCACTTTGGAAAAAGCAATGAAGCCAAATTGGAGTTTTAGACCAAGATGGCAGAAGGAAGCAAGTCGTAACAACAAGATAGTCAATGAGAATAAATGACACCCTAAGGAAGATCGGGAAGTAGAAAGGACTACGCTCTAAAATGGCACCAAATTGACATTAAGGACAAGAAGACTCGAGAAACAACTACCCTAAAATAATTAGACCAAGGGAATGGTAAGGACGAGGTAGTTAATGAACTGGTACTCATGAGGGTCATAATTTAAGCTCCGACAAAGAAGGGAGAGGTGGAAAGGCCAAATATTGGAAAAAAGAAGGATGAAAGAAATCCTTAAAAACACCAATGGCCAAATTAACGACTAAACTCAAGCCAAGAGAGGAGTAGGCAAGCCTCTCACATAATGGACAAGAAATCTTGAAACAAGGAAGATTTGAACTCTCCCTAAAAGAAATAGGCGTGTACGATGGTACAAGTGGGGATGAGGATAGGGTACAAAAGATGTCCCGCAAGATTTTAAGAGCAAGGGTAAACAGGAGATGATGATATCAAAGGATGCCATTTAAGGGTAGATATTCTTAAAAGCAAATGAAAAAGGAATTTCAGGAGAAAAAGGGGAGATTCCTACCAAGGAAGGAAATCATGGAAAGGCGTATATATCCCAATTGAGAGGGAATGGAACCAAGTGAAAGGGATAAAGATATAAACTTGTAAATGAAATGCAAGCTGAGGTGAAAGAATCATGGAAGCATATTAGGAGGACCTAAGGAATAAGTTAAACCTAAGGAATGAGTAAATAGGAAGTTAGCATCAAAAGATGTTGTGACACGTAACAATGAGCGGACTACCCATAATAAGGAATTAAAGGAATGAACGTCTGAGAAACGTTGGGAAAGTAAGCCCTCAAAATAAGAAGTGGCTAAGGAGGAATAACCACAAATAGTAAGATGGGTCGTAGTCTACACACGCATAATGGATCCTAAAGAATGGGCGGCTGAGCATAGTGTTGTGTACACAAAATAAGACTCGATGATTGGAGATACCTTGAGTAGGAAAGTAAAAGGTGAATTGGGAAATTATGATCGACAAATGATTAAAGGTGGACAAAAGCCCTAATTCAAAAGGGTGTAAAAATGCGAGGGAAGGAAATCTTCGAGGAGTAGTAAGAAATTCGAACATCTAGCACCTAAAGGGAAATCTCAACTTTGAAGGACATAGTAGAGAATGAAAATCATTAAAGGAGAACTCCTCAAAACAACGGAACTATGAAATGGTCACAAGAAATTATGAGTGGGTTTAGGGGAAAGGAAAATCCTTGAGTAAAGGACGTCACCAAAAATAAAAAAAAGACATAAGAAGGGATGAATCCCAACATGTCGATAAATCATCAGGAAATTCAATGATTAGCACCAGAAAGACCCAATAAAAAAGATTGGAAAGGACGAGTGGGTAAGGAAAACTGATATGGTTATGTAAGAAATGTTGTTTAGGCATGGAGGATGATTGGATAACAGTAAAGGTAGTCGAGGAATACTACCCGATGAAAGGAGGGATGGAGTTATACAATCCCTGAAAGATTAAAAAGTTAGGAATAATCCTAGAGGAGGTGTTGTAGAAGTCTAATGAACAGAGACAGGTTCTGGAATATGTCATGTCGTAAGGGACAAGTAAGCACCAATAGTCCCGAGTAAAATGTGACTCGGGTAAGAAAAAGTCAGTTAGTAAGCATGACAAGGTCAAACATAATTTTGACTGAAGTTGTAATTAATGATAGATGAAGGTAGGGTCAAATTAGGATGAAGGGATAATAACACGAAACCTGTGAAAAAAAGTACATAAAGCTAGAAAGAATGTCGAGCTAAGGGTTTCAATGATGAAGAGAATAACTAGACAAAGGAACGATTGGGCATCTTGGAATTCCCAATCCTAAAATCTTGGGTAAGAACCTCAAAGGGAAGAATCTTGCCCGAAATAAAGGGAGATGTGAACCTAAGGATATACATTTGGACTCATGAACAAGACATACTAGTTATGATAAAACTCCATGGAAGGAGTAAACAATATAAAGGAAAAGAAATTCCTTAAAAGCGTGATTTAAAGTGGGCTAAGTGAAAGAACGACCAATGTATTAACGTGTCCAAGTTGACATTTAGGGAAGTTTATCCCTGAGTGAAAAATGCTGATTTAGTTTTGGGGACAAAACTAATAAAAGGAGGGGAGAGTTGTAAACCCCTCTACTTTAGGATGAGAAAATCGTGAAAAGAATCGGTCAAGCTAGGTGAGAAAACCAAAACAGTTCACGAACCCCAACCGATAGAGAAAGGCAAACCGAGAAATTTATGGATCTCAAGTGACCTAAAGAGTTATAAAAGTTATGAGAAAAGACTTTAGGATGAATTGGAGGTGACAACCAAACTGATTCAGTTGAACCGAACCTAAACTAGTTTGAACCAATATTGAACTGATTTATAAATTAATTTTTCTAGGTGGCTCAGAAAATCCAAATTGGAAAATTGATGCCACCATTTGATAGATAATGAATTTAGATGAAATTAAAAATTTTTAATTTTGAAAAACTCAGTCGAATCGGGGACGAACTGACCACTTTAAGCATTCAACCCGATTCAGACAGGTCCGATTCGGTTCGGAATAGTGTCATCATCTTCCTTCGAATGACAACACTATTCACTCGCTAAAAAATTGAGCAGCGTCGGTGAAGATGAAAAGTCTCTGGCCAGGGAGTTTCGTGCAATGAATGACCACCATTAAGGCGTTAATCGGATGGCCAAGAAGTCCTCGAGCTTCCTATATAAAGAACCCCTCCTCATTCATAATCCTCACACTAAAACTCCACTCCCTTTGCACTGGTCCATTTTTCGTTGAACCTCAAACAGAGCTCCAACTTGGCCATTTTTCTGAGCCATGGAAGGAAAAGTCAGGTTCATTAGATTCGGGGAGAAGTCAGCTACCCAACGGTAGTTTCCTTTTGCTCCGAGGGTCCCTGGAGAAATGCCGGCGTGATAGAACAGTGAAGCAGCTCCGGCGGACCGAAGCTACCCTATTTTAGCCGAGCTGAAAATGGCCATTTTGAGTCCTCCTCATGCTAAACCAACCCCTCTCAACACTTCCATAGCCCTCATAAAGCTGAATTAGAGCTAAAAGGTAAGCCTATTTGGCCCCCTCTATAATTTCTGATCAGTGCTAGAGAGAGAATCGATGAAACTTCACTGATCAATTAGACATCAATTGATGTTATTCTTGATCCTACAAGTAACCTCAAAATGAGAGCTATCTGCCCTGATCAAAAGCTCGGACCGCCACACCCTGACAGTAAGCTTTCGAAGCTTTCTCTCTCTAAGTTCAGTTTTTCGGCGATGCTCCGTTTGAGCTCATTCCAGCATCAATTCATGCGATTCAAAGTGCAATTGAATCGTATGATTGTGTAGGAACTCAAATCCACCTTAAATTTCAACAATTGACTTTGATTGATTGGTCAATTTGATGAAATCAAATCAGGTCAGGTTGAAAGGTTGAAATTGGTGAAAAAATTGGGGATTTCAAAAATTCAAGAGACTAAAGTGCAATTTCCAAAAATTGAGAGACAATTGGGCCTGGAAAAGATGTTGTAGGACCAATTGGTCAATATTTGGAATTATTGGTGTCAATTTTACCATTTTTGTTATGTATGGGCAAAATGGTAATTTTGGAAAAGTTGAGGACCAAATTGGGAATTTAGGGAACTTGTACCCCTTTCTATAATTTTGATTAAATTGAGGTCCCAAAGTAAATTTTAGAAGTTTTGTGACTCAATTTGGAGAAAAATAGGCATTTGGGTCCTAAAGTTAATGAAAAAGAACTTTAGGGACCTAATTGCAAATAATAGAAAAGTTTAGGTATTTTATTCATTCGCGATGAATGAAGGCTATCAAACTAAATTATAATGAACAAGGATGTTTATATCGTGTAGGAACACAAAGGACTGGAATGCCAACAAGAATAAGCTCGCATGGCGGCAAAAAGCCAATTTAGAAGAAATACACTGCAAATATCGGGTGAGTGGGATTTTATATCATACCCAATTGGGATGATAAGCACCTTGTAAATGAAACCCACTACTGAGTGGAATTTTAAACATCACACATGAATAAGAGTGATGTGGAAACTACGCAAAAAAACTAATTATCGAGTGTAAGTAGATCATGCCCAGTTGGTATGATGAACTTCCTAAAAGGAAGAAGAAAACCCGTTCTTTGATTATGAGTAGAGATGTCCTCACACCCAGTTGGTGTGATGGATGGCTAAAAGGTTATTTTTTTGTAAGTGCTCTCTCCTGACTGTGTGCCACTGCTTAAACATTTTGGGATACCTTTTTTATGGGAGCTTGAATAGCTCAGATAGGTCGGAGCCCTCAGTTTTGGAACTTGGGAACTAATATGCTAGATTTTGAAAATCTTGTATAGTGGGCCTAAGGCCAATTAGCACAAGTAGGAGCTCAAAATAAACATGAGTTTAAGCCATGAAAAAAATTAAATGAATGATATGTTTGGACGTGGTACCAAGACAGTACCGACATACTCAATGGACTAGCGACAGTGCGACATGATAGGTCGACGAACCAGTTGAGACAAATAGCTGCAGGCTAAGTTGAGGGTCGGGGCTGTTGGACCAGTGGCACCAAAGATTAAATGGCTTATGAGGAAAATTATTGTTTTGTGTATGCTTTGAGGTATGGGACCTTCAAGATGCCTAAGAGTGGTAGTGATGCTTCCTAGGGGCTACTGGACAACATGGTGGAGATAAGGGCAAATTGTTATGCCAGCAGTCAAGGAAGCTCAACGTAGCTTCATGTGCATGAGACTAGGGTGAGGATGGGATGAGGTCTCTGTCCTCATATGGACACGAAGTTTTCTTTACGGGATTGAGCATCGGATGTCACGTACATCCACTCATTTTCAGGGTAGAAGTGGATGGGATTCTATCTAGGTGGCCAGTAAAGTCGCTCTGACACCACAAGTGGGTGTAATGGATGTGCTACTCTACAAATGTGTATCCCCTTCATGATGAAGGGCGTGTGTTGATTGATAAACACACCGGTTGTGGTAAATGATGAGATATGGCTATGAAAACCGAGATTTTGAGGATGAAATTTTTCAAAGAAATTAAGGAGTCTAGCACACTCTAATTCAAACTACTTTCTTAAAGTCAAATTTTAAAACACCCATTCACTGAGTCATTGAACTCAGCCCCTCCCTTATACCCTTTTTCATGTAACCAAGGGAAAGCCTACCCAAAGACCTCAAATTAATCATATTTGGAAGACAAGTATGATAAGTTTAAATTTCTTGCAGTTTTGATTAATGTTATTCTAGGAAAAGTACAGG
The DNA here is from genome assembly GCA_030064425.1 of Trapa bicornis. Lineage (NCBI taxonomy): Eukaryota > Viridiplantae > Streptophyta > Magnoliopsida > Myrtales > Lythraceae > Trapa > Trapa bicornis. The sequence goes on along the minus strand of CM057753.1, from coordinate 13,090,561 downwards.
TTTAAAGGATGCCTTACCCCTCTCGATTTGAAAGAAGGGAAAAATCCTTAATAAATTGGGAGAGTGGTTGGTTGATCATGGGGATCTAACTAAACCTGGTTGAGGCGTGACATATTACCTCTATCTAAAGTTTGAGTGGACATCAACAATATGACCCTCAAACCCTGATCACTTCATCTGGTCCGCTTTATTGGACAAGGCCTATTTACCCCTATTGCCTCATTCTCAGTGCGCATGAAGCTACTCGTGTTTCGTGATCTACTAGATGACATTTCGCCCTTATGCACCCTAGGCTGTCCAGTAGTCCTTGGGCTCCATCACTACCTCATGCCTGGTGTCCTGATTACCCGAATCTCATCGTACATGCACAATTAATAGTCTTTTAAGTTATAGCCTTTATCTTTGGCCCTCTAGCACTATGATATGTCGGCTTGGCTTCAGCCCACAAGTACTGGCCCAATAGGTTCAACAACCTTGCTTTAGTAGAGCAAAGGTTTGGCCCAACAAACTCAACAACTCAGACTTGGCTCAATGGGTATCACACAATTTACCATTATTTGGATCTTTTAGCAACATTTATTTATTGCTAGTTTTGGACGAGTCCATACCCATATCTATCGGCCTTGGACCCACTGGCATACTGAGCCTAAGCCCTGAAATTAGCTCCTAAATATTTTAAGCAAATTCACCCGGTCATGGGAGGCTAATGCCAAAAAAATTATTTTCAAATGAAACATCATTCCAACTGAAATGGACGTTATAGCAACTCCCACTCACCTGGTGATTTTGACGGGGTCGTGTCGGCGGAGTATAGCCCCTCGGTATGCTTCCGGGGATTAGCATTCAAATAACCCGCTCCTGCATAGCATGAGTGTCCGTATTAGGATGGGTTGACTAAGAGGTTGCATAATTTCTCCTATTTACACATAGGGCCCAATATTTTGCCTTAATTTCACTTAGGTCCCCGATTGCCCCTTAGTCCTTAATTTTCCAAAAATTACAATTTAGTCCCCCAACTTTTCAAAATTTACTATTTGTCCTCTATTTTTCCCAATTGGCCCACAATTGAGAACGTATTTCATGAAAACCCCTTCAATTTCGTCAATTTGCCATTCGGTCCTCCAATTTTTTAAAAATTGCACAAAAGACCCTAAAAATCCCCAAATTGGACTTCATCTTCTTCCACAATTTTAGCATATGAGCATTCATATCTTACCTCATCCAATTGCTGGCCTATAAGTCCTTAATTTCTTCGGTTCTTGCCTCAATTCGTCTCCTCCAACTCCCCTTGACCATCATACACTTCAAATTTTTTATTTTGGTTGAGTTTTAAGCCTCATCGGAGCTTCGTTGGAAAATTTACAATAGTGAGAGAAAGCTTGCTTATCTTATCAACGGATGGACGGTGGCCGAAGCTTGAGGTGGGGGCAACTAGTGCTTGTCAAGGGAGACCTATCAAGATTGAATCCTACTGCAATTCGCCGTTGTGCTACAGTAATTTAAAGAGAGAAGTTTATGGGGGTGCAACTTTGAAACTCAGAAATTCTGATGAGGAGAGGTGAAATTGAGCTTACCGATGTCTGAAGGGGGCTGTGGAGGGTATTAAGTAGTCGAAAAAGGCCAATGCAGGCGGTGGAAGGGCCAAGAGAGTCAAAGATGGGTTGGTGAGGAGCTCACTGTTTCGAGCTCTGGAGAAACTTCACTGTGCGATCCTTTTTTCACTTCTCTAGTCAGCCTCGGGTCGCTCTTAGAGTGCATGGCGCTAGAGCACTCTTCTCCTATTCCAATGCCACCCTTTGAAGCTTCTTTGGTGGAGATATTGCCCATCGTCGGTGCTCTAGTTTGCTGCTCGTTAGAAAATTTACTCTTCCTCTTCTTCGCTCGATTGTGGGATGTTGAGGATGCTCGAGAGGTTGACAATTGTTCAGGCTACCTACCGGCATAAGACTTGCCTCCGACTCGGTCGTCAACAACCTGGTCGGAGAGTTTTTCGAGTCACTGGAGGCTCTAGCATTTCTGGCCTCTCTCTCTCTCTCCTCCGCTCTCTTTGTCAGCGTTTGAAGATTGAAGATGATGATGTGGCGGGTGTGCCACATGGCACATTGTGATTGGCCAATTTTTCTGACATGTAGGTATAGCTCGGCCACCGCGTCAACCGTTGACCGATTGATCGGACACGTGGCAGCCTCTCACTAGTTGCTCGTGTATGCATGGCATGTTGACGGGTCGCTCACTGATCATTGACTGGACACGTGGCAGCCTCCCATTGGCTTCCCATGTTTACATGGCTGCAGACATGGCACTGTTGACCATTGACCGGTCTGGTCTACTCACCGGTTGGACCGTTGACCGGTCTGGTCTGCTCATTAGTTAGACCGTTGACCAGTCCGGTCCGACCGGGTTCGCTATGCCAAATTTGACAATCGGCCAGTTCGAACCAGATTTTGACCATTTTTCTAAAATTTAAAAATTTCTAAATTCATCTAAATTTATTTTTATCTGATGGTGGTCTCAATTTCCCAAATTGACATTTTTAAGTCACCTAGAAAAATGAATTATCAGGCCGGTTCACTATGGTTCATCCAGTTCATTCCGGTTCACCTCGAACCGGTCCAGTTCTCTCCCCAATTCCACTCCCTAGTTCTTATTCACAATTTTTGTGAATTTTTGGTCACTTGATATCTTCCAATTTCTCACGTTAACCCTTCTTTACTATTTCTAGTTGTCTGGCACCAATGTGATGTAGGTTGGGCAATGGTGCTAATATAGATTAATGGTCAAGATAGTAGTCTAGCACCAATGTGATATAGGTTATAGCCTCGCACCAATCTGTTCAGTAAAAGCGCTCTGAAATACACGTGAAACAAACTAGAAGTATGTTTTATGAATGTGTGGCTTTCTCCATGATGGAGAAAGTATGTGTGAAATGCTTGTCAAATACAAGTTTTATAAAGTAAACCTTTAAGCCTTGTTACGAGTAAACCTAGTGATAAGTCCTTCCCTAATGGAATGGACAAAATGTAATCTTATCAAATACAAGTCTATTTTATTAAAAATTTTAACTTTTTATGGTAAATTATTGTTTTACTAAATATTTATTCCTAACTGTTTAGAGTATGTGTTGAATTGTGTACATGACGTCACGACAGCTAAGCACTCTCATTAATTTGTGAACTCACTCCCCTCCAATATCCCTTATAGAAAATTGAGATGCTTTCAAAACTCGTGAATAATTGAAAATCTACAAATGTCCTAAAGGAATGTCTTATATTCAGTACTTAGTAACAGTATAATTTGAAATTTTTAATTTTCAATTCTAATTTAACATTTTTGGAAAATAACTTTAAATATTTTATTTCGAGCCTTACCACTTGTCGGGCTTACAATGATAAGGCATTAATTATTGTAAAACTGGTAGGATGTGGTGGGTTGTGTGCAAATCCGAATGAGGAAAATAGGGTTGGGACGTGACATTAAAATTATATAATCTTGTTAAGTGATAAATATTTTAAAAAGTTTTATACTCCATGCTAACAGTTAGTATGAGTTGTGTGGTGAACATAATGTTCTAATATTAGTCTCATATTAACTAAGCTTCATACGTCACCTCTCTCCCTAACAATTTTCAAGGATTATGTGCTTGTGAGAGAAGATTTTATCAAAACATCCAATACTAAATTCAATGTAAGCCACCTCGACTATAACTACAAAAGTATTTACATGTAGAGTATTGTTTATAGTAAGCCTTTTGTAGCCATTTGGTTTTGGTACTGAATATTTTTTAAAGGGAATTTTATGTCAGAACCTTATACAAATATTATTTTGTGTTTTCCAATCTTACGACCTTTTAGTACTATATTAGTAATGGTCCCACTATTGTAGTATCGAAAGCACGTGGCGGTTATGACGATTGTTCAACCCGAGATGTCATATTGGGGTATTACAATAGAAATCTTGAATGATATAAGTTGTGAAAATTATTTATGGGCATATAACAAGTAATTCACTAAAATGGTGTAACGGTCATCATTGTAGTATCGAAAGTGTGCGACGATTATTTTACTGATCCAACCTAATAAGTAGGTCAGACGTGTCAAAGGACTAGTTGAAGATGTTAGTCAAATAGTAATATCAACATTAGCTAATATGGAGGTACAAATCTTGAAAAATAATTTCAAGAAAGTATTTACTTATAAGTTTATGCTATTTTTCATGTTTATAATCTTTTTTAAACATTTATATTGTATTTTATGGAAAGATAAATTTTTGACAAAATTTTGTACCAATTTTCATATTCGAAGTATTATTATACCTATTCTACAATAGTGAATAATCTTATTGTTGCATTATCCGTAGGGTGCGATAGATTGTATGCTGCCTCGAGAATCGAATTGGGGTGTGGTACTATTATAGTTGCACTCCATCAATGAAGGGATAGCAACACTTAGGCCAAGCTCAAATCGAGCACGTCCATCCCTAACCTAATCAAGACTCAACTGCAATGATAGAAAATGGTTCCAACGGGCTAAGTTTTTTAGAGAAAGAGTGTGTATCGTACTAGACAATACATTTGTCCCTCATCTTCCCTTTAAATTTTGCACTTATCACAATAGATAATATAGGATTGTCAAGTTCAACCCATGGAACTGGAAGGTATAATGGTACATGATCCAATCCCGAACTAACTCTTCTCCTCATTTCTCGATGTTTCATTTCATATCATTATTATTACGTCGGGAACTTTCACCCTAAAAGTATTTTAAGTTTTATAATAATTGTGGTTTAAAAATAAAATAATCCTTCCGAAAGAATATGGAAAGCAATTACATACCAACTCAAAAGTTGTCTTAAATTAATTTTATGCGAGGCATAGGTTGTGCTCATTTATCCGCACTACTATGTGTTCACAGTATATGCAAATATGTAAACTAATAGTTAAACAAAATTAATCAAGTATGCTGAGAAGCAATGAGAGTTCTTACTTGATTTTATTGTTGACAATCATAATATATCATTTTACAAAGTAGCCTCTGAAATGGACTTATTCAAGATCATTGAGAGGTAAGTGTAATCCAGTTCCAAACATGCCTAGCATGAACACGGAAATGAGAATGCCCAATAAGGACTAGGAAGATCCCATTGGTACCATGCGTGCAAGACATTGTCCTATAAATGAAAATATAGCAACAGTTTCAACTTATTTTGATCATTTTCCCTTTTGTGATTATTATCAAAGAAATATTATAAATTAATAATAGGAGGTGAATCTTTGGATTAATAATCCATTTGATCACAATGTAAGTCATTTCTCAAAATCTCATAACTTCTTATACTTATTTTAATAGGTACACGTTTTCCTTTTATCAAAATATCATGTCACTGTTTTATATCAAAATTACATAAAAAATTGTGTTTGACAAATGTAGGATATCTAATTGAGAATTCCCAAAAAAATATATAATTAAAAATATATAAAATATAATTTTTGGTGCTATTATTAAATTATTGAACATGTGTGGCTATACAATCTTGATAAAAGAATAATGGCATCTTAAATTAATAAATTGAGTAAATATTATTTTTATTTAGGATATAAGAAAAATATTGTGCTACCAAATGGTAAAATGTGTGCCCATTTGTGATAAAAGAAAATTGTTATGCTAAATATGAAAAAAAATGTATTTAAATATGTTATTAACCTTTAATTTTTAGCATTCATTTTCTATGATGTTATATGTTAATAAATTATTTAGCACTACGATTAATCTTTTTTTTTTCAAATCAAGTATAATAATTTCCCATCCATCATAAATAAATAAGCACAACATTTTATTTTTATCAAATTGATCACATTATCATTTTTGACAAAATTGAATACATAATACAAAAAATGGTTTATAACTAATGTAAAGTGACAATACTTTTACTTAGAAATGTATAAACTGAATTTTGTAGAGTATCGCTTATTTATAGTATTGTAGAAGTTTAAGGCAAAAAGTGATACATTCTTCCATTTGATAAAAAATAATAGTTATACTATATAGAAAAATAATTTGCTAAATTTGAAAAAAATACATAAAAAATATAATATTAAATTTAATACTAATTTATTAACTATAATATTATACAAAAACAGTCTCTACCCCAATTTCCAATTCCAAATCCCCATCCTTTTTCATTCCATCGTAGGTATGATCCAATCCAAAGTATTTCTGGAAATCTTCGGGACATGACGGGTCATTTTTCCTGCAAAAGCAGTTGTGACTAATGAGAGCCACAGCTAGTAATGGAATGTTAAAAATCTTGGCTTTACCAATGAAAACGCCGGACAGTCGTGTCGACAATTAAACCAGCGCTTGTCCTTTCCGTTTCTCTCCTTTTAGTAACTAGTCGCTGTGCAATCTCTCTTCTCCATCTCTCTGTCTGTCTCTCTGGAACAAGAAGAGAAGATTTTCTGCATCCATCTCCGTCTACCCTCTCAATTCTCCTAGAGAGAAGATTTCTTTGTGGGGAGGAGGGAAAAAGGAAAGATCTTCTCCAAGATATGTGGTCAACTCCTGTGGGTATCTCTGTCTCCCCTTTTCTCCATCCCCAAAGCCCTCCCACCAATCTCAACCAACTTTCCTTCCTCCCCTCAAAAGGGCCTCTCCCAAATAAAGCAGGTACCGGATCTTCGCCTTGAATTCATATTATTCCTGCCTTGTGCTTCCAAAGAGATAGCTAGACGATTGGATCTTGGGTTTGGACCCGAATTGCTATGGTGGAATTCGGGCTTACGGGGCTTCCCTGAAAGCAATTATAACTTGGGATAAAATTCTGTGGATGATAAATAACAAGACGGTGTCTTGTGTCTCTGAGATTCATATCATGTACTTTGGAGTTTCAAAATCCATGGTAGAGTGATATTCTATTCAATTTGGAGAAAGATGGAATCTTCATCCTTTTGCTTATCTAATTTAACTTATAGGCACTATTTTCCTGTTTTTGGGTGACTCGTTGGTTGTAATTTCACGATGATATTTCTATGCATGTTTAGATCTTCTGGTGTCGGATTTACTTGGATTGGATTCTATGGCATACATATGATGAAGGGGTGATTTTTTTTCTCAATTCTTTTGTTCATTTTAAATTGTTGATGTGAGATTAATTCATATGGAATGCTTTCTCCTTTTTGTGAAACTTGAAAGAATATTGACGACTGACTTCCATTTAATCTTTAGCAGGAGTATGCAAGGCCAGTCAAGTGGTCGATTTATTCTCTACAGTTTCTCCTGATGTTTTCGTGAGGGAGGCACGACTGGAGGATTGCTGGGAAATAGCTGAGACCCACTGCAGCTCCTTCTTCCCTGAATATTCTTTCCCGTTGGATTTCGTCCTGAGGATAGACAGGATCTTGGCATTGGTGGTAGGCTTATCTGTTCCGAATGGTTGCCATAGAACTTGCTTAGTAGCAGTTATTGGGAGCTCAGGCAATGAGACCTTGTTCGGAATTGAAGAGTTGAGGATTGGAGGGTTCGACACGAGGCTCAGTTTGAATAAGGGATATGTTGCCGGTATATTGACTGTGGACACAGTAGCCGACTTCCTTCCACGGAGGAAGCCTATGAGGCAGAGAAGGTGTGTAAACAGTCATTATCTAGATAAGACTCGTCCAATAATTGTCTGACTTTGGTTTAGACCATATTGTTGGCCATGTTGCTTGCTATTTCACGATTAAGCATAAATATTAAGGTAATGACATCTTTTAGCTTCTATATTTTCTTCTTTTCACTTTTGATCCATATCTACCCAACTTTGAAAACCTGATTCAGAGTCTAGCACACAAACTTCTCACTTTTGGGGTATCAGAGTTGGTCCAGTGATTGCTCATAGTAAGCTGCCTGATCTCCAAATGTTATACATCAATTTTCGCCCAAGTATGGATAAAAGAATTCATTGTCACTGACATAGAAACGTTTCACTTTCTGGGGTATCATGATTGGTCCAGTGATTGTTCATAATAAACTGGCGAATCTTCGAAAGTTAGGTACATCATTTTTTGCCTCAAAATAGAAAAAAAAAATTACATCATTGGTTCCTCTGAGCTAATATTCCATTGGTTTTCTTCTTTCCGCAGGACTGGAATAGCCTACATATCAAATGTGGCAGTACGTGAGAATTTCAGAAGGAAGGGGATAGCCAAAAGACTCATGGCAAAGGCTGAGTCCCAGGCCAGGTCCTGGGGCTGCCGATCGATGGCACTGCACTGTGACCTGAACAATCCAGGGGCCATGAAGCTGTATAAGGATCAGGGCTTCAAGTGTATTAATGTGCCAGAAGGGGCCAAATGGCCTCAACCTAAGACATCTCCTCATATCAACTTCACCTTCATGATGAAACTCTTAAACCCTCCTAGTTTATCTGCTGCCTGAGGAAATCAAAAGATTGGGCCATGAAGAAATTGATAATTTAATTAGGAATCAAACATAAGATGACTGTTGTAAACTAAACACCTTTTCCTTTGTTGTACATGTGTAAAAAATTTGTCATGTGTTATTAAAAGAATACTCCAATGACAGCAACTATTACAAAAATTGTGCCTTGCTCTTCTGTTGAAGACCAAAATCTACATATCAAAAAGGATTGTAGCATGGAAGCTTGCACATCTATAAAAATGTTGATATCATTTAACTAATGATATCCAGGTATCACCCATCATTTTATACACCTCTTTCTATTTTTGTTTAAAATATTATTTGTGTTATTATTAGTATTATTACTATATTTATGTATTAGCTAATTTTTAATGATTGGTATTTAATAAATTATTTTCAAAGTTCTGATATTGTAGGGTAATTTGGTATGCCAACCAAAGTAATTTACCCGGCTAAATGATGGCAAAAGGTTGGAAGGCGCCATTGGGAGCAAACGGATCATATTACGTTTCTCGCAGAACTGAGTCTTCTTTGGTGTACAAAAATACAGAAGATTGAATCTCGAAGATACAATTAGCCAGGCCATTTAGATTAAGCACTCGTCTGTAGCTAGATAACCCCTGCCCTATCCCCACAATATGATCCTCGACAAATATTTCATTAAGCAACATGAAAGTGTAAAAGATCCAAATGATGGCTATCTGGTTTATTGTCGACTACATTGCATCCTCCGTTACCCACGTAGGAATTAGGAAACCATTAAGAAAATACAATTTCTAAATTTTTAAAATTTAAAATGTTAAAATATAATATTAAATTAAATTAAATAAAAAATATTATAAATTTATAAGTTAATTATAATTTATAACTTCAATCCTTATCGATTAATAATATATTTTTATATTATATCGAAACTAGTTAATTTAAATCCGTACCTAATTCGACTTAAAACTGGCGTGTTAGGTTTGAGTATTGAGAAAAATATCAAAATTGAGTTATTATTATTATTATTTATATAATACTGAAAAAATAATATTAGTTTTATATGTATTTATTTAGTACGTAGTTAAAATTAAGTGTGATAAGTATAGTTATGTTCAAGTAATATTAAAAATATTATTATAAATTAAATAAAATAGAAAATTATTTTAAATTTATAAGATTTAAATTTTTTTATTAATTTAAAATTTTAAATATAAATAATAATTAACAAATATTAGTTCAAAATACATTATCACACAAACTTTCAAAGATTCACTTCCCTTGACAATCGAAAGAACAATACACGTACGTATTTAGGTTTAAAAGGTGTCCATTGACTATGTATTGTGCCGTTTAAAATATTTTATCGTGCAGCATCAAGTTTAGAAAATTCAGCTCCGAGGTCCAAAAGGTTCACGAACGCTTGTCGACTCGAATCTTGTGAAGGATAGAGATTTTGAAACCGGTGCCAAATGCTTTGTGTGAACTCAATCTCAAGAATCTCATTTGTATTGTAAATTCGATCGGTCACCCTTCACAAGTTGTATATTTGTGGGGTTTCTTTAACCTAGAGAGAGAATGAAAAAAAAAAGAAACGGGAGAGAGAGAGAATGTAATAACGAAATAAAACACAGAGAATCGGGTCAATGTCAAATGTTGCCAAGTTCTATCCTTCTATTCCCATGCATCATACGTAAGGTTTCAGAACGGAAAATTATAACTTAATAAAAAAAACATGTCAGTAGCCGTCCGTCTGTTTAAACAAATATATTGATTGATAAAAAAAACAAGCGAAACTCAAAAGGATTGGTAGGTAGAACTTTGACACAACTTTGTGTCAAGTGAGATTTTGTATTCGAATTATTGTGAATAAAAAAATATATTTTGAGAATTTTATATTTATAGGGTCTGAAACATGTATATTTGTTATAATCAAATATATGATTTATGAATATCAAGCTAAATATTATTTTGTAATTTCAGTTTATTTCACACATTTTTCTATATAAGTGCTCCAAGCGAGGCTATAAAAAAACATTTCTCATTTCCATGCGTTCATCTACTAAATACTCTTATTGAGTGGTTGTATACCCCAAGTCATTAGGGGTTAATTTTTGTTGCGAGATAGGTTCACTAACACGTAAATCCTTTTATGGAGACGCTCATGCTCGTTCTTTATGTACATGAGTGGAATACTCTTACCAGCTTTACAATCTGCACGGTTTGTTGTTTAGGCTTCAGTCTTTACTTCATATATTTAAATTTTATTAGGGTATTTTTATCATTTTTTTGAAGACCCACCATACTTTTTTATTATATTGTCTACTCTAATAATTTTAAAATAAATTAATTTCTAAAATTTGGATTATAATATTAATTAAATTGTAATATGGGTAGTGATAGTCCTATAATTGTGCCAATATGACAACAAGTTAAGCACTTTCACTACTAAAAATATAGATAACACAATATTGTAGTATATTATAAATATAATATTTAGAATAAAAATAATTTACTATTTAATTAAAAATTTATAAATAACTTAAACATTTCAATAAATATTTTATTGGAGGGATCGTCTCAACTCGATATTTCAATTTGTTAGCATTAGTTCGACATATGTACTGCTTTCCTATTTTCTACTTTTACTAAAATGTTTAATTACACTTAATGATAAGTAAACAAACACCCAGTATTCCCCTACTCAATTTTAGTTTCATCCAAAATAAAATATATAGAAACTTTCAAACAATTTTAAAACATTCACATTTAATCCACCAATAAATATTTCTTAAAAATATTTATCCGTTAGAGAGCTATTTATCTATCCGACTTGCATTCATTAAATCTTTTCAAAATAACTTTCTCATTTCAAAAAATGATTGTATTTATCAACGTTGGCCATGACTCACCACCAATGTTCATACTCGAAATTAAAATCTATTTCCCTTATTATACATAACAATTTCGAGACCAACCATTTAGAATCTAAATTTAAGCATTAAATAGTTCCCGAGTTATATACAAAATGATGCAAATTTATATGTAAAATTTTCTAGCCTTTACTTTAGGATGCATGTATAAATTCTCAATAATCATCCATCAATTTCATCATATAAACTATTGGGTTATTATTCGTATTGATAAAAATATTTTAAAAAATAATTACTTTCATTTTTATACTAAACTTATTTTTATAAATATATATTTTTTTACGTACTTTCATAATTTATTTAATATTTATTTAAGATATCAATTGAGTTCAATCTTACTCCACATTAGTAAACTAACACATCATTAATATACTTTCGAACTATAACTTGCAATCAACACATTGTTTGAGTCCAATTAGTCTTAATTTAGTAAACTTACTCGCCTCAACTTGGAATCATGTTATCCTAGTGAATGCTCGATCTTGTGACTCGCTTGCAGGCACGATGTCAATGATGTGTCATTCAACATCCTCCACTCTGAATTATAAACGATACTTGAACTTATGTTATACACCTCCCTTTGAGTCCATGAGAAGATTTGGAAGCCGACTCTTCTTTTGTATCCCCACTTTTGGTCCTCTCTATACGCTCGACATCTTCTCTAATATTAGGTGCCAAGTTTGTGTCATGACACATCCATCCAATCATATCACATATATGATCATAACAATATAATGACTATTATTATTCGGGGGTGCGATATGCTATCTGACCGACCTTGCTATTCATTTTATTTAACATGAATCACATTATAGCACATACTAGTTTATTTAATTCTCAAGGCATGGTATGCTATCTGACAAACCACACTACTCATGTTCTCATGCATCATACATATTATTTCATAAATTATTGGGGCTTGATAGGGTATGCTACGTGACCAATCCCACTACTTTGTTCTCAATATGTCATTCATGTCGTTATGTGATATGTACCATAAATTCATGGTTTTGATTTTCCAACCAATTTGTTCACCATTGACCATTTCTTAGCATAAACAAAGCACACATAGCCTAACTCCCTTTTATTTTTAGAAAGTCCTGACTTATTAGCCCTACTGCTATACCCTATTTGGGTCGTAACCTTCTTTAGAAAATCTCACAGGAACATAGTCCTGATTTTTGCTTAATTGTTATCGTGGGTTCTTAGTCCATTTCATGATTTATCATGCTCAACATATCTCGTTGCTCAATTTAGTGAGTCCTATAATGCTCTCTACTTTTAGTAGTTCAATTAAACTTAGTAAAGAACCATGATCGGTTCAATATGACTCGTCGTCTATAAATCCACTCACCCAAGTATCTAACGTATATGTTCTAGTGTTTTCCAAGTGTCTCTGAATGGAGATTTCCACACGATAGTTGCAGCAACTCGAACTACACAATCCACATAACATAATTTAGATTAGATTTGGTTTTATATGGTATAGTATTCTAACATTCTATAATTTTTCAAAATTACAGTTTTACCCCAACTTGCTCAAATTACACATCGATAACCAGTTCATAAACTCTCATTCATATTTTCAAGTTCCCATATTTTTTTCCTTATCTATTGATCATTTTATTACTTGGGCCCCATATGTAAATATCCATTCTTTCATTTAAGTCCCTATACTTTCTACTTATTACAAAATAGTATAAATTTTTTTCCAAAGTACATTTTGGTCCTTATACTTTACTCTTACTCCTTTTTGGATTTGAATTCTAATAAAATTCCATCTCAGGTCCTCTAACCTTTCCTAATGGGGTCCCACTTTCTACTTATTATATGAGTCACATATAATTCCTAATTTATAGAGAGAGATGTCTGAAATAGAGCTATCGAAGCTTCTTTGATTTTTTTTGTGGACATGAGGCTTTCCTATAGCTCGAATGACCACTATGGTTTGTAAGAGGAGATTCTAGAATAAATTTGGGTCGTGGTTGGCCGTCAAGGAGGTCATGGTAAGTTTGTAAAGCTTATGTCTTATTTTTGGCCGAGGGAGTCAAGTTACTATTCCGTCATCTCCGCCCTTCGGTGGAGGAGAGGGATGGGGTTCGAAAGTTGATATCCTCCCATTCTAATGACACCTTAATGACTAAGTTTGGTGGTCTGAGGAAGAAATGGGTAGCTTTGGTAGGGAGGTCACCAAAAAGTGGAGGAAGCTTGGTTTTAGAGAGAATTCGAGCCAAACGCTAGCGATGGAGCATACATCACTTATAGGGAGCTTGGGGGACCAAATGTCCATCAACTCATACCCATAGTTAATTGGATAAGACCTTTTAGACTCCACTTTTCATTTAATTCTCCTTGAGGGCGGGATTTCAGAAGTCACAAATGAAGTTGAGTTTTTGAGTCATCAGTCGGGCCTAAGTCAACCGAATGAGATGACCACGTGTGCGCGTGTGTGTGTTCAATGCAACGTGCTGCCCAATTAGCATTGTAGCAAACTATTTTTCGATGAATAAATAGATTGGTTCGACCAAATTTGGTCATTTCTTGGTGAGTTCACCCCCAATTCGGTTGATTCTTGGCACAATTTTTTTAATTCCTTGTCTAATTCTATATACTTTGGACTCAAGAACAATCATTTTTTAATTTATATTACCACTTCTAAAAATTGGGAGGTTTTACTACTTTAGGCTAGTTTGATCGGTTTTGGTCGCACAGCTCTTATTCGATAGTTTCTTGGCCCAATTTATTTTTCAAAAAATTCTTCATCACTTTCCCTATTTATTAGGCACATGAATGTCTAATCCTCTTAAAAATTGGGTGCTTTTCATCTAAAATTGGCTTGGCCCCGATCCAAACCGATTTTCGCTTAAAGTTTTATCGGTACTCAATTTCCAATCAATGGAGGTTCCTTACAAGTAATTTATGGGTTTATCTATTGTGTAACCTCCTGGTTTGAATCGGTTTCCAATTCAGCTCAATCCAAAATCTTGGTGTCCATGTTTTCATTCCCAATTAAATATCAACTTTTAAATCTTACTAGACCTAAACTCCAGTTCCAAAATTTTTGGTGTAAAAACATCTTCTATTCTTTTTAGGAGTTTTGTCATCAAAACTCTTATGCACTAACAGGAGAATTTTTCTCTCGTGGTAAACTCGACTCTCTCAACCTGGAGCATTATGCTATTTGTACTTATTTCCATCTTCACAACTCTAACTCCGGTCATGTCACCTTAATCGTACTTGTTTGATTTCATATTTTGTTGGCTCGGTACGTCTTCTCTCCATTACAAGGTCTTCCTACGAGGTTCTCACAACTACGATTAGTTGTCAAATTTCCTTTAAGTGAAACCTATCATTCCTCATGATTCTATTAGCAATATCAATTTTCCCCAAACATCCTGCATGCCTATAAATCTCTTAGGGTCTTTTCATAATTTATGCGATTGTTCTTATACGTACATTCCGTTTTGGCCATTAGGGGTCCTCTTCTCTCACTTGACTTGTCATCATGATTATGCATTATAGTAAGATTTGACAGAATTCTAGTGCTGCGGGTTCCATTCCCTAACTTAGGTTCTAGGGGTAATACTATTGCCTCCGATCATACTAAAGAGACGTTCCTTCCTAACCTCCCTCTTCGTAGCATGCTTGATCTCCTTATCTGCTACTTGATCTCCTTATCTCAATGTCTATGACCATCAGTCTCTCCCACTACTTCTTTGCCTACCATTTTGGTTCCATGGCCTGCATTTTCTTGGGGAACATGTCTTTCGTAACATTCCTTCGGGTTCACTCCTGCATTAGCTCGTTTATGGCACTCACGCCTCTTGGGTTTGAAATCTTTGGACCTCAGCTTTACCTCACTCTCCTTGCTTCAACCTTTCGCTTACCTCATTAACCTAGGGTTCCCTCACCCACAAAATATTTAATGCATGCTTTGTTGAATACTTAGGTGAAGGTCATATTTTTTTGGGTTAGTTACGGAGGGTCCCCACTTACCTCCCTATTTCTTAAATCCGCATGCTCAATCACCCCTTAGTTGTAGTTTGATCTTGAGCCGAGGGTGCCATTCTCTACTAGTTGCTTGGCATCTAGTTAGAGCACAACCCTTTGGTACTCACCCTTCATTGGGGTCTACTTTTTGGTACTCATGGCACCCTAAATACAACCAACTTTACACGTGGAAATCCTTATGTTACATATGTTTGATGTCATTATACCACAAACTTCATGGTTACACATGGACTTCTCCTTGCATCATCACCCTCGAGACATTTTTTAATGCCATTTTTAGCCTTTTGGCATGTGTGCCTAGTTTCCTCTCATAGTACTCATTTATTCTCTAACACTTAATCACACGTGTACGCATACTTCTCGGGTTCTCCCCTCCTTGGAGAAAACATGTTAGTTTGAATTTTAAAGGTCATTATACAAAACTCGTCTTCCACCTCTTATTCCCTAATTTTCTCCTCAGGTAGGGTAGATGGGTTGGACCTTATCGACAGTTCTAACCTCCCATCTTTCTGCTGTCACAGTAGAATGTATTTTCACTTGACACCTTCACTCTTCCGTAAACCTAATACGTTCTCCCCCATCTCACATGTCTTGACAAAGTATAACCCAATGGCCCACCATTCTACTCTTCGTACAAATTTTAATCCACACTCTACGATTCTTAGGGTTCTCTATCCTTTGATTCTAGCCTCCTCTTTTCACCATGTCTGATAGGTTCAGGAAGTGGTGCTATCCTAAGGTTCGAAGGGTGTCCTTTGTTATGAGTGTCTAGGATTCATTTCTTCACATGAAGTATTACCGGGTCATCTCCCATTGGTTAGGACTTCAAATCATATAGGTTAGCTTCATGAAAATTAGATTGTGCCCCTTCTTTTGGGTTTGTTAGTTGATCGCTCTCTACCCTCTCCCAAATTTTAGGGGTATTATTTGCATGTCTTGACAATTAGCTCTCGTGATGCCTCACAATTTTGATCTTTGTGTGGTTCTTATACCTAGTGAGGTAATGGTGGAACAACCACTTAGATTAATTCTTCTCTCCTCTTTATCTTGCCACATTTTAGCAAGCTTCATTGTTAACCTTCGGCACGATGATGACACTCCTCGCCATTGTCTTATTGCCATGGTATTCTCGCTAAAGTTTCCCATGGTATCTATATGCACTGTGTCTTGGTTTAGGTCATTGCAATATTTGTTGTTTACCACATCCATCCTCCAGTAATTTTGTCACACACCTACCCGGTTCGATCGAGATTCTGTGATCAACCCACCACCCTTGTATGAACCATCCTGGTATCTCTACCTAGATGGCCTCATGAAGGTAAAGACATACTTATATATGTTTTCGTGAGCAATTGAATTTTTGGGATTTCACGGTATGAGGCTAACCTTGAAGGTTCGAGCCTTCGTCCGGCCTTTGTTTCTACCTAACTCAACCCTTTTTTCCTGCAAGGGGGTAAAAGAAGGGGAATGAGTATATATAAATTTCGCACTTTTGAGTTAAGGAAAATTGAGAAAAGAACCGGTCAAACTGAGTAAGAAAACCGAGATGGTTTACAAACCCGATCATTTGGAAACAAACAATTTGGAAATTTACAACTTCCGAGTGATACAAAGGGTTTATTAAGCCTTGAAAAAGAAACTTAACACAAATTAGAACAGAAAAACTAAATTGGTTCAGGTGAATGAGAATCCATAAGAATTCTAAAGTTAATTATGCTTGCTCGAGAGTAGTGTGAGGATGGGTGACCTATTTATCATAAATAGCCATAAATTAATATATATTTAATTATTTTAATTAATACCAATAATTTAATACCTAAATTAAATTATTGGAATTAATACAAATAATTTAATACTGAAATTAAATTATTGGAATTAATACCAATAATTTATGGCAATATTAATACTATTAATAAATCTCTCCTAATTAATACATGATTTTTACACCTATATAAAGAGGTCATCCCCATTCATTCTCCTCACACCTAAACACTTCTCTCTCTATTGCTCCATTTCCTGGTGAAGCTCGAACCAAAGCTTCGACTTGAACAAAGGTCAGGCTCTTTAGAATCGAGAAGAAGACAACTATCTGATAGCAAACTTCAGTAAATCCGAGAATCGTTGGAGAAGCGCCGGCATGATGGAATAGTGTAGCAGCTCCAACGGACCGAAGCTACCCTATTTCGACCAAGATGAAATCACCATTTCAAGCCCTCCTCAGGCCAAACCAAGCCCTCCCAACACTTCCTCAGCCTTTCCACGGCCGAATTAGGACTGAAAGGTAAGCCAATTCGGCTCCCATTTACAATTTTCGATCGGTGCTAGAGAGATTATCAACAGAATTTCAATGACGAAATTCTAATCCAATTCCACATCAATTGATGCGATTCTTGATTCTAGGATGAACCTCAGGACGAGAGATATCTGCCCAGATCAAAAGCTCAGACCGTCATGCCTTCACCGGTAAGTAATAGAAGCTTTCTCTCTCTATAGTTCATTTTCTAGTGAAGCTCCGTTTGAGCTCGTCCCAGCGTTAAAACTTGCGATTCACATTTCTAAAGAATCGTATGAACATGTAGAAACTCAATTTCAACTTCAATTTCAAAAATTGGAAATGTTTGATGGGTCAATTTGACAAAATCAAATTTGGCTGTGTTAAGAAGTTGAAATTGGGGGAAAATTGGGGATTTTTGAAATTCAAAAGACTAAAATGAAATTTTTTGAAATTGAGGGCCAATTAGGCATGAAAATAATGTTGGAGGATGAATTGAGAAATTTTAGAATTTTTGGGGCAAAACTTACCATTTTTGTAAAGGAAGGGCAAAATGGTAATTTTGGAAAAGTTGGAGGACCAAATTGGAAAATTTTGAAATTATCCCCTTTTTGTGAAATAGAATAAATTGAGGTCCTATGATAAATTTTAGAAGTTTCGGGACTCAATTTGAGGAAAAAACTGGCATTTTGTACTTAAAGTTAAAGAGAAATAACTTTAGGGACCTAATTGCAAATAAATGAAAGTTTGACTTTCTCATTCATTTGGAATGAATGAAGGTGATTAGGCCGAAGGATAATAAACCAAGATGTTCATATCGTGTAGGAACATGAAGTACTAGGAACGCCAATAAGGACAAGCTCGCATGAATACCAAGAACAAGTCTAGTGGAAATCACGGCATTAACGGATGAGTGGGTTTACTAACATCATACCTAGTTGGGATGATGAGCACAACTTAAAATTAAAAACCACTTACCGGTTGTGAGTGAAAATTTTATATCATACCCGGTTGGGAATGATAAGTACCTCGGTATGAAAACCCACTATTAAGTGGTATTTTAAACATTACTACTTAGAGGAAGTGATGTGAAAATCATGCAAAAAAACTACTTACTGATTGTAAGTAGATCATACCCGGTTGATATGATGAGACTTTCTCGAAGGAAGTTGAAAACCTGTTCATCGGTTATTAATGGAGGTGTCCTTATACCCGGGCGGTATAATGGATAGAGAAAACATATGTTTTGTCGGAAGTGCTCTCCCCTGACTGTGTGCCAATTCTTAAACAATTTGGGAGACCTTCTCGATGGGAGCTCGAATAGCTCTGATAGGCCGGGGGCCTCGGTTTTGGAACTTGGGGGCTAAATGCCCAATTTTGAAAATCTTGTGCAGTGGGCCCAAGGCTAGTTGGCATGAGCAAGAGCTCGTAAACGAACATGATATATGTGCCATAAAACTTAATAAGTGAATTGTTTGGCCATGGTACCAAGATAGGACCGACATGCTCAGTCAACTAGCGGCAGTGCGGCATGACATGTCGATGGACCAGTCAAGAAAAACAACTGTGAGTTGAGTTGAGAATCGGGGTTGTTGGACCAGTGCTACCACAGATTACATGGCAATATGAGAAAACATTGTTTGTGCATGCACTGTGAGTATGGGATCATCAAGACGCCCATTAGGGGTAGTGATGCGTCCTAAGGGCACTGGACGACCTGGTTGCTATAAGGGCAGTTCGTCATTCCAGGTGTCTGTGCGAAATTTGGGGTAGCACCAAGCGCATGAGACTGGGGTGGGGACAAGATGAGGTCTCTGTCCTCACGGACACAAAGAAGTGATTTTGGGATTGTGGGTCGGATGTCGCGTACATCCACTCATTCCTAGGGTAGAAGTGGTCGTACTTCTATTCGGGTGGCAGGAAAAGTCGCTCTGAAGCCACTATGGGTTCAGTAGTGATACTGACTTGCGAATGTGTGTAACCTTCATGATGATGAAGGATGTGTGTTGGGTGATGACAACCGGTAATTAAGAAATAATGGAAAAACTTGAATTTTTTTTAATGAAGGGATTTTTGAAAAGAAAGGAGTCTGGCACACTCTATATAAATGCTTTTCTTGAAATTCAAAAGATTTGAATCCCATTCATTGAGTAGTTGTACTCACTCCCTCCCTTATACCCCTTTCAGGAAGTTCTGGAAAGCCGAGCCTTAAAAGACTTGTGCAATTAAATGCCTGCAAGATAGGTACGATTAATTTAAATTACTATGCAGTTTTGATTTATAATATTTCTGGAAAAAGTTGCAGGTCTAAAGAATGCCTTACTCTTTACTGTTTATAATATAAGGGGAAACCCTTTAGTAAATCGGGAGAGTGGCGGGTTGATCACGGGATCCGACCAAACCGGGTCGGGGTGTGACAGTATACAACTTAGTGAGGGAAAAATTTCTACAACATTTGATTAGTCATATAGATTGATTATTTTTCTTTTTTCCCTCGATCCATGAAGGTTTCATCCAACAACCACCTTTTTTTATCATAAGGGATAGCATGATCCTAGAACAGTCCCTAACTACTCCACGACTAGAGCGCCTTTACCGTCCACCCTGATAGAGGCCGGTGACCTCTACATTAAGTCTGAGTGGACATCAGTTGTCTGATCCTCAAACTCTAGTCATGCTCCGTGTCCGCTATGTGAGACGAGATCTCTTACCCCTCTGACCTTGGTCTCAGTGCGCATGAAGCTCCCATAGCTTCTTGACATACTAGAAGATAGATCGCCCTTATGTTTCCTGGGTCGTCCAACAGCACTCAAAACCACCACTACCCCATACTAGACATGTAAACACCGTCCCTTTATAGATAAGAAAACCGAGAAAAGAACCGGTCTTTTCAAAAGAGGAAACCGAGTCGATTCACAAACCAAAATCGATAAGAAAAGGGTAAATTGGGAAATGTACAAATCTCAAGTAACTTAAAGAGTTATAAAAACCATGGAAAAGGACTTTGGAATGATTTGGAAGAGAAAATTAGACCGGTTCAAGGTGAACCATATTGAACCAGTTTCTAAATTCATTTTTGTAGTTGGCTTAAAATATTCAAATTGGGGAATTGAAGCCACCATTAGATAGAGAATGAATTTAGATGAATTTAGAAATTTTTAATTTTGAGAAAATTGGTCAAATCATGCCTAATCTGACCGATTTATGCATTAAATCCGATTAGACCGATCCGGTCTGGTTCAGAACAGTGTCATCTTCTTCCTTCAGATGACAACACTATTGATTCAATGTAGAAACAGATGACACCGGTGAAGGAAAAATGCCCCGATCAGGCTATTTTAGAGTGAGGATAAGCTCGACAAAAAAGGAAAGTTGTTGGACAGAGGTTCCCCGAGCTTCCTATATAAAGAGATCCTCCCCATTCATCCTCTTCACACATGAAATCTCCATTGTCTCTCAATTGCTCCATTTTTTGATGAAGCTCAAATGAGAGCTCCGACTTGGGCAGTTTTCTTAGACTCAAAAGGCAAGGTCGGGTCCTACAGACTTCGGGGGAAGTCAGCTACCTGATAGCAACCTCCTTTCAACTCGAGGACCACCAGAGAAGCACCGAAAAAATGAAACAGTGAAGCAGCTCCGACGGACCAAAGCTGCCCTATTTTTATCGAGCTGAAATCATCCAAGTTCAGCCCTTCCCTAGCCAAACCAATCCTCTCCAAGACCCCTACAACCCTCTTGTGACCTTAACTAAGCTAAAAAGTAAGCCAATTCGGTCCTCCTCAATCGTTGTAGATCAGAGTTAGAGAGAGAATGTGCGAAACTTCATTGATGGAATGCTCCTTCGATTCGATGTTAATTGTAGTGATTCTTGATCCTAGGAGGAACCTTAGGACGAGATCTACCTGCCCAATCATCACGGTTTTCAAGTGAGTGTGCTTATTTACATGATACCCAGTTGGGATGGTGAGCACTTTAGAAACGAAAAGCCACTTGTTAGTGGGATTTTTACATCATACCCGGATGGGATGATGGGTGATTTATGCTAAAACCTACTTAACGATTTTAAGTAGAGGAAATCATACCCGGTTGGTATGATGGTCTTCCTTGTAAGAAGAAGAAATCCGCTTGCCGATTGTAAGCGGAGATATTATCACACCCGGTTGGTGTGATGAAGTGAAATTATGTTCTGTCAAAAGTGTTCTCCCCTGATTGTGTGCCAATGGTTAAACTTTTTGGGAGACCTTCTTGATAGGAGCTCAAACAGCTCAAATAGGATGGAGGCCTTGGTTTTGAATTTGTGGGGCTAAATGCCCGATTTTTGGAAAATCATCTATAGTGGGCCCAAGGCCAGTGAGCACAAGCAGGAGCTCATAAACAAACACGAGTTATATGAAGCCATGAAATTTCTAATGAAATGAATGTGTGATTTTGCCATGGTACCAAGATAGGACCGATAGTAATAGATGGAATGGCGACAGTGCATTAGGGCTAGGTTGATGGACCGACCTAGACAAATAGCTGCAGGTCGGGTTGAGGGTTGGAGCCGTTAGACTAGTGACACCAAAGATAAATGACTATGTGAAAACTGTTGTTTGTGCATGTACTTGAGGTACAAGACCATCAAGATGCCCAAGAGGGATAGTGATGGGTCATAATGGCTACTGGACAACATGGTGGAGATAAGGATAGTTCGTCGTGCCAACAATCAAGAAGCTCAGAGTAGCTTCATGCGCACGAGACCGAGGTGGGGTTGGGATGATTTCTCTGTCCTCATATGAACACGGAGTGGTATTTCGGGTATGGGGGCTGGTTATCGAGAACATCCACTCAGAACCAAGGTAGAAGTGGATGGGCTTCTATCTCGGTGGCCGGTAAAGATGCTGCGAGCCACAAGTGGATGCAGTGGATGGGCTGCACCTGCGATTGTATGTACCCTTTTTGATGATGGACGAGTGTTGTTTGTTAAACACACCTAATATGGAAATGGGAAAGATGATTTTGAAAAACTGGAATTTGAGAAAAGATTTTTCATAAAGGAAATGATAATATTAGCACACGTTGAACAAAGCTTTTTCTTGAAAACTCACTCCCAACACCAGCCTATTGAGTTATAGAACTCACCCCTCCATTTTTACCCCTTTTAGGTAACGAAGTGAAAACCTTTGTTAAAGACCTTAAAAATATTAGAACTAGACATGTATGTCTATTTGAAATTACTTAGTTTTGTATAATGCTATTCCTAGAAGGACATGTAGAAAGGATGCCTTACTCTTTGTGGTTTAGAAAGGGGGAAACCGTTAATAAACTGCGAAGTGGCGGGTTGCTCATGGGGATCTGACCAAACTGGGTCGGGGCGTGACATGACGACTCGATGGTTCCACATCTTATGCATGCACAATCAAAATCTTAACAATTATAGCCGGTATCTTTGGCCTACCAGCCCCAAGAGTATGTTGACTTGGCTTCAGCACCTTGCTCACCAGCCCAAGGGGTTCGATGACCTGGCTTCAACCTAGTAGCTATTCGGCCCAACAAGCCTGACAACCCGACCTTGTCTTGGCAGGTGTAACACACAATTACTCATTATGAAAAATTTTAATTGGGCTCATTACTCACAAAATCTAAGCGGGCTTATACCTGTGCCCATTGGCCTTGGGCCCACTTGCACCATCTAACCTACTCCAGAAAAAGCTCTGAAATCATTTAAGCAGTCACCTAGTAAGGGGAGACAAGTTCCAGGAAAACGTTTTTAAAGATGAGAGCATGATCATCATCGCAATCGGGATCGATGCTGGAAATTCTCACTCAGCCAGTAGTCGCGACGAGTTCATCCGACTAGGTTCCACTTTGTGGCGTGCTCCTCAGTGCAGGTCCCCATACAACTCGTCATTTATGACTCGAGTCTTCAATTGTTCAAAAGTTGAAATTTGGTCCAAACTTTTCCAAAATTCCTAATTGGCCCCAATTTTCAAAAAAATATCGAAATGTCCCAAAATTTTCAGAATTACTGAAATGCCCCTATTTGACGAAATTAGTCAATTTGCCCCCAAAATTTCTTAAAACCACCAGTTGTTCCTTAATTTACTCAATTGTTCTAATTGGCCCTCATATTTCAGAAAATTGCACAAAAGTCCTCTTATTTTTGAAAAATCCCAAATTATTCCTAATTTTCCCCCAAATGGTACTCTTGACTTCTGATTTCTTACCTCTTCCAATTGACCACCTAAACTCCATTTATTTCTTCCTACAATGCTACAGATCATTTCTTCCAGC
Source organism: Trapa bicornis (assembly GCA_030064425.1). Taxonomy (NCBI): domain Eukaryota; kingdom Viridiplantae; phylum Streptophyta; class Magnoliopsida; order Myrtales; family Lythraceae; genus Trapa; species Trapa bicornis. Next base: position 13,066,676 of record CM057753.1, on the reverse strand, counting down.
TCTTTATGACCATTTTGTACTTTGAATTTCTAAAATCAACGTAGTTTCGAGCTCCACTAGAGCTTCATCGAAAAATAGGTTAAGAGATAGAGAACTTCGAGTTCTTACCGATGGAGGTGTGGTCGTCGAAGCTTTCTATTTTTGGAGTTAGCCCTTTTCGGAAGGGTCTTTAGAAAATCAAAATTCACCCCAATTGGTGTCATAGGCAGGAGAAATTTGGTCAATAAGTTCTAGCCACTTTCTCTCTCTAGAATTGCAGGACTCGAGCGAATTAGAGGTGGAGGGGCTTATCAGGAAGCTGGAAGGGATCAGGAGTCACCATAGAGGAGTTGTGGGATCAGGAAGTCGAAGATGTCTTGGATTTGTCTAGTCAGAGGTTTGCCATTTCGAGCTATCGTAGTATCTTCATTATGTGATCACTTCGGTGTTCCTCAGGGAGTTCTCACGTCAGGATAAGAGTGCAGATAGTCGGAGGACTTCTCCCCAGTTCTGTTGTCAGCAACCGTAGCCCCTTTGGTTTAGAGAAGGCTCATCGTCGGAGCTTTGGTTTGCACTTCACCGGAAAGTTGACCGTTTGTCTTTAGGGGGCACTTGAGCGATAGGGAGGCCGAGTGGGAGGGTGCTCTTTATATAGGGAAGTCGACAATGGAATGGGCTACCAGTTGGCATCAGACTTGATGTTTGACTCACCCTATTCCAGTGACGGCGACCGAATTTTTGGACGCGAGAGATCCGATCATCTTTCCACACTCGTAGTGTGCCGACACGCTGCCCCGGATGTGCAAGCTTCGCACGGGTAGATTTGCCAAATGGCGTGCCATGATTGGCTAGTATTGCTAACATATCGTCCTACTCAATAGCCTAGTTAGCATTTGACTCACCGACTGGACACGTGGCAGCCTCCCATTGGCTGCCCCCTCCTACATGTCTACTGACTGGATTTTGTTGACTGTTGACTATGAGATGTGGCGTCCAATGATTGGCTATTTTAAATGCGTCAGATTTCCCTCCTGACGCATAGTACCACTACCATGTCTTGGCCTGTGATTGGCTAAGGTAATCCAATGTGGCGTTGCCACAAGTTGACCTTTGATTGGTCGGTCGTTTCTCCAATATAAATCAAAACTGCATAAAATTTTAAACTGGCCATACCAGTCTCACAAGCATATTAATTGATGGTTCTTGGGGTAGGCTTTCCGGGATTTCCTGAAAGGGATATAAGGGAGGGGGTGAGTACAACGACTAAGTGAATGGGTTTGCAAAATTTATCTTTTTAGGAAAAATGTTTGATTCAGACTATGCTAGACTCCTTATTTTCTTTCAAAAACCTTTCATTTCAAATCTCAGTTTTTACCACCATTTCTTATTAATCATGGTGTATCATCACCCATCACACATCCTTAATCAAGAAGGTTAAACACACATTCATAGGTCAGCACATCCACTAAACCCACTTAGGTCATCGGAGCGACTTTACCGACCACCTAGATAGAAGCACGTCCACTTCTACCCTGAGAATGAGTGGATGTTCTCGACATTCGACCCTCAATCCCATAACATTTTTATCATGCCCAATTGACCCTCAATTTTATAAAATTGCATCTTGGTCTTTCGAATTTTCAAAAATCTCCAATTTTCCCCAATTATTCCCCAATTTCAACTCCTTAACATAGTCGAATTTGATTTAATCAAATTGACCGATCAAACTCATCTAATTGTTGAAATTGAAGTTAAAATTGAGACCCTACATCTTCATAAGATTCAATAGCACTTTGAATCGCAAGTTTTGACGTCGGAATGAGCTCAAATGGAGCTTCGCCGGAAAACAAACTATAGAGAGAGAAAGCTTCAATTACTCACTGTCGAGGGCACGATGGTCCGAGCTTTTGACTTGGGCAGATATTTCTCATCCTAAGGTTCATCCAAGAATCAAGAATTGCATCAATTGATATCGAATTGAGTTAGAATTTCATCATCAAAATTCTATCGGTTCTCTCTCTAACACTGGTCGAAATTTGTGGAGGGGAGCCGAATGGCATACCTTTCAGTCCTAATTCGGCTGTGGGAGGTCTGTGGAGGTGTTGGGAGGGCTTGGTTTGGCCTGAGTAGGGCTTGAATTGGCCGATTTTAGCTTAGCCAAAATAGGGTAGCTTTGGTCCACCGGAGCTGCTTCACTGTTCTATCATGCCGGCGCTTCTCCAGCGACCCTCGAAGCTAATAGAGACTACAGGTGTGTAGCTGACATCTCCCCGATTCTAAAGAACCCGACCATGCCTTGTATGGCTTAGAAAAGTGCCCAAGTCAGAGCTCTGGTTCGAGCTTCACCGAAAAATGGAGTAGTTGAGAGAGAATGGAGTTTTCAAGTGTGGATAGGATGAATGGAGAGGGGCTCTTTATATAGGGAGCTCGGGGACTCGTTGGCCACTCGTTTGGCACCTTTATAACAGACATTGATAGCCTGAAATGTATTGAATGGAAATGTTTCTTCTTCTCCAGCACTTCTTCAATTTTCTGGTGAGTGAACTGTGCTGTCATCTGAAGGAAGAAGACGACACTGTTCTAAACCGGACCGGACCGGTCCAAACTAGGTTCAAAGCTTAAACAGGCCGATTCACCCCCATTTGACAAAGTTTTTCAAATCTAAAAATTTCTAAATTCATCTAAATTCATTTTCTATCCAATGGTGGCCTCAAATATCAAATTTGAATTTTTTAAGCCACCTAGAAAAATGAATTTAGAATTTAGTTCAATAGTGGTTCAAACTGGTCCAAACCGTTTCAACCTGGTTCGGATCCAATTCACCTGAACCGGTTTGGTTTTCATCTCCAATTCACCCTAAATTCCTTTTTCATGACTTTTATGACTCCTTAGGTCACTTAGGGTCCATAAATTTCTCGGTTTACTATCTCTCTATCGATTTTGGTTCATAAACTGACTCGGTTCTTAAACCAGTTAAATTCGGTTCAGGTCCGGTTCACCCGAACTGATTTGGTTTTTCTCTCCCACTTAGTTCTAAGGTTCCTTCTCAAGCCTTTTAAATCTTTTTGGGTCACAAGGGAATTGGAATTTCTCTAATTTGCCCGTTCCCCAATAAACAGGTTTGTGAACTGGTTCGATGTTTCTCACTCGGTTTGACCGATTCTTTTCTTGGTTTTCCTTAACTCAAAAGGGTGGGGTTTGCAACTCTCCCATCCTTTTAGGAGTTTTGTCCCTAAAACTTAACTAATATATTCCACATCGGGAATAATTTCTGTTAATGTCAACTTGGGTTTTGTTGACATTCTAACACTTCGATTTCTCTGTCGCTTAGTCCTCGTAATCATTCATCTAAGGAATTTGTTTTCATTTATCATGCTTACTCCTTCCATGGAGTTATAATAACGAGGCATGTCTGGATCATTAATCCAAATGTATATTCTTAGGTTCGCATCTCCCTTTATTTATGGTAAGGTTCTTCCTTTTGGGGTTCTTACTCAAGATTTCAGGATTGGGAGTTCCAAGGTGCCCAATCGTTCCTTTGTCTAGTTATTATCTTCATCGTTGAAACCCTAGCTCGACACTCTTTCGAGCATTAAATACTTGTTTTAATAGGTTTTTGTGTTATTATTCTTTCGTTCCAATTTGACCCATCCTTCATCCGTCATTGATTACAAATTCCAGGGACTGTATAATTTCGTCCCTCATTTCAACGGGTAGTATTCCTCAACTACCTTTACCGTTATCCAATTATCCTTCATATCTTGACAACATGTCTTACATAACCGTGTTGGTTTTCCTTACCCACTTGTCCTTTCCCAACTTGTTTATTAGGTCTTACTGGTGCCAATTATTTGGTTTCTCGATAGTTTACCAACAAACTAGGGTTCTTTCCTTCTTAAGTCCCTGGCATTCCTTATTCAAAGATTTTTCCTTTTTCCTTAATCCACTTTTACTTACTCATAATCACTCATGATTCTTCATTCTACAATAATCGCTTTCGATCTATGTGTCAATTCCTTTACTTGGGAAGGTTCCCTCCTTCCGGTTTCGTTCTCTACTATGTCCCTTACAATAGAGATTTCCCTCTTAGTAGTTACATGCTCAACCTCATTATCATTCATTATAGGGTTCTTTCTCCCTTTCTTCGCACCCCTATCTATGTTAGGGCATTTGTCCGTATTGGATCCTTCTTTATCCACAACTTCTATTTCATCCCTTATTCCCTACTGGAGATACTTTCAATTTTTGGTATTATTTCGTACACTTCACACTATGCTCAACCATCCACTCTTTAAGCTTTGTATGCACGTGTGGACTATGACTTGTGTTACCAATTGTAGTTATAACTCATTAACCACATCTTATTTTGAGGGTTCACTTTCCCAACATTTCTCGGATGTTCTTTCCTTCATTACCTTATTATGGATAGTTCACTCATTCTTACTTGTGACAGCATCTCTTGATGCTAACTTCCTACTTACCCTTTTCTTTGAGTTTAACTACTCCTTAGATTCTCTTAATATGCTTCCCTGGGTTTCTTTCACCTTAGCATGCATTTTATTTGCAAATTCGTCTTCTCACCTCTCATCACCTAGTTCCATTTCTTCTTTATTAGGTCATGTATCCTTTCTCAAGATTTCCTTATTTGGGATGATTCTTACTCTTTTCTCCCGTAATTTCTTTTTCATTTATCTTGAAGACACCTAACTTTAAATGATGTCCCTTGATGCTATTCTTTCATGCTTACCTTTACTCTTGAGATTCTACGGGTATGTCTTTCGTACTCCATCCTCATTCTCACTCGTACCCTAGTACATGTTTATTTCTTTATAGGGAGAGCTCACATCCACCTAGTTTCAAAATTACTTGATCATCCTTTGAGAGGCTCACTTAACCATCTCATGGCATTTTGATAGTAAATCCAGTCTTGGTCATTGATTTCTTTAAGGATTTCCTTTCTCCATTTTTTTTTTCAACATTTTAGCCTTTTCACATTTGCCTTCCTTGTCATGGTTTAAATCCATGGTTCTCCCGAATGTTAGTTTATTAACTGCCTCATTCTTGCTATATATATATGTATTTTTTTTAATATCTAACTATCTGGATAGCTGTATCACTTGTCTTTCATGCCTATCCTATTGTCATTGGTTACTTTTTTCTACTAGTTTCTCCTGAAATCGTTACTTGACTCTATTACTCTTCCAAAGCAAGTCATACTTGCCCTCCGATACATCCTTCCTTCAAGAAGCTTCTAATGATGGGTTGGTTCCTTGCACTCCACGTTATGTCCATCCGCCAACTAATGATCCCTTCAAGAGGGTACTTAATTGTATGCATCCCTCTAGAGTTCCTTTTTGTAACTCCTTTCTTCTCTTCTTCATTCTTACTGTATCCTACCCTGACATTTTCGGAGGATGTTTTTCCATGTTTGCCTCTTTCTGAGGGGTTTTAGGCGTACCTCCCATATACCTTACCTCTATTCTTATGGTATTCTTCTATGGTTGACCTTCTTAAGAAGAAGTTCGAATTTCCTTCCTTTACCTTGCTATTTCTTGTCCTCCTTGTGAATAGCTTACTTAACCTGCTCCATGGTTATGGTCACCTGTCCTTCATGTCTTTCATGACCTTTGAGGAGGTATTGCTCTAAATCTATGAGATGTGGAACAATGCTTCATTACCTGTCCTATTCCGTTACACTTATGACAGGTTTGGTACTTGTCCTTAGTAGGGTTGGGTACTTCTTCATGTAGTGTTCCAATTGTTCACACTTTTAATAGGCTATTCCCTTGCGTGGACCGTTGTGATTTCCTCCTTTCCTTTAGGTATTGTGGAGCCTTTCTAGGGATTACTAATAGTTTGGTGCTTCGCCGTTCTTGAGTGTGATCACCTTGAGAGTTTTCTTGTTAAGTCTTCTTTTCCAAATGGTCACTCTAGGATTCCTTCTATATTCCTTGATTCCCTCATTCAGCTTACTTAACTGGGATGGGATTCTCCCTAATTTTAATGGTGAAGGGGTTTATTTGTTTACTATTCTTGGGACCATCTTCCTAGCAAGATCACTTCATCGAGAGATAGGATTTTAGAAATTTCAAGTACTTTATTAATAGAGTAGTACAATATGTTGGGGATTTTAGCCCTATTACAGAAAGTGGTCACAAAATAAATAGGGAGCTACGAGATTCATGATAAGCATCCTCCTAGGTAAGGTTATATGCCCTTTGCTGGCATTTATAGCTTCACGCTTGGCTTCCTTTGTACTTATAGTTGTGACCTCAATGGGTCCTAGCACCATTCTCTTGGATACTTCCCCATTTGGTCCTTTAAGATTCCTACCATGCCTCAAGCATTTGGGAAGCCTCTAGGGTTGTCTTCTTATGAGGGCAAGGTGTTGAGTAGAGTCATTCCTAGTTTTCTTGGTTCCTCTCCTGGGAGTCATCTAAAAACTTTAAGACCAATTCTATTAGTTACTATATTTTCTAGTCATGATTATGTATTCGAGGAAACATGCTCTAATACCACTCAAGTTGTCACGCTCTGACCTGGTTTGGTTGGATTCCTGTGATCAACCCGCCACTCTCCCGGTTTATTAAAGGGTTTCCCCTTATTATAAACAGTAAAGTGTAAGACGTCCTTTAAACCTGCACCTTTTCCTAGACTAACATAAATCAAAACTACATAATATTTTAAATTTATCATACTTGTCTCACAGGCGTCTTAGTTGATGGTCTTTAAGGGTAGGCTTTCTAGAATCTCCTAAAAGGGATATAAGGGAGTGGGTGAGTATGACTACTTAGTGAATGGCTTTTCAAAACTTTTAACTTTTAGGAAAAAAGATTGGCATTGGAGTGTGCCAGGCTCCTTTCTTTAAAAAATCCTTTCATTTCAAATCTCAAAATTTACCACCATTTCTTATTAATCACGGTGTGTCATCTCCCAACACACATATCTCATGTTTGTTTATTGAGTATGTCGGTCGTGTCTCGGTACCATGGCCAAACAATTCATTTATTTAAGTTTTATGGCACATATCTCATGTTTGTTTACAAGCTTCTGCTCGTGCCCACTGGCCTATGGCCCACTGTTCGAGATTTTCAAAACTGGGCATAATAGCCCCCAAGTTCCAAAACCGAGGCCCCCGACCTATAAGAGCTATTTGAGCTCCTATCAAGAAGGTCTCCCAAATCGTTTAAGTATTGGCACACAGTCAGGGGAGAGCACTTCCCACAAAAATATGTTTTCAACTATCCATCATACCAACCATGTATGAGGATATCTCCGCTCATAATCGATGAACGAGTTTTCCACTTCATTCGAGAAAGTTTCATCATACCAACCAAGTATGATCTACTTATAACCGGTAATTAGTTTTCTCGTGTAATTTTTACATCACTTCTCCAAGTTGTGATGTTTAAAATACCACTAAATAGTGGGTTTTCATTTCAAGGTACTTATCATTCCCAACCGGGTATGATATAAAATTCCACTCACAACTGGTAAGTGGTTTTTAACTTTAAGTTGTGCTTATCATCCCAACTGGGTATGACGCTAGTAAGCCCACTCACCCGTTAATGCAGTGAATTCCACTCGACCAATTCTTTGTATTCACGTGAGCTTATCCTTGCTGGCGTTCCCAGTACTTTATATTACAACAGGATATGAACATCCTTGTTCATTATCCCACAGCCTAATAGCCTTCATTCATTCCAAATGAATGAGAAAACCAAACTTTCTATTTCTTTGCAATTAGGTCCCTAAAGTTATTTTTCTTTAACTTTAAGTCCCTAATGCCGGTTTTTCCTCAAATTGAGTCCAAAAACTTTTAAAATTTATCTTAGGACCTCAATTTATTCAAATTCACAAAAGGGGTCTAATTTACCAAATTTCCAATTTGGTGCCACAACTTTTCCAAAATTACCATTTTGCCATTCCTTTACAAAAATGGTAAGTTTCACCCCAAAAATTCTAAAATTCCTCAATTGGCCCTCTAACATTTGATTTCATCAAATTCACCAATCAAACACATCTAATTATTGAAATTGAAGTTAAAATGGAGATCCTACATCTTCATAGGATTCAATAACACTTTGAATCATAAGTTTTGATGCTGGAATGAGCTCAAACGGAGCTTTGCCGGAAAACTGCCTGTAGAGAGAGGATGAATGGAGAGGGGCTCTTTATATAAGGAGCTCGGGTACTCGTCGGCCGTCAATTTGGCACCTTTATGATAGACATTGATGGCATGTCCCTCTTTATGCCTTTCCACGAGTATCCTTGTTTGAGGATGTGGTACATGTTGGTATTGCCCAGATGCATTGCATACATTGAATCGTGTCCCTCTTCCAGAATTAACCTCTTCAACTCCTTATCATGAGGCACACATACCCTACCCTTGTAGGTTAGTACTATATCACTTCGCAAGTCGTAGTCCGGTTTCATTTCTTTGTTAATCGGATCTAAATAAGATTGGAGTTCTTCACCAGCCTTTTGTTGAGCCTTAATATGCTCGGTTAGACAGGGCCTCACCACCACATTTGCCAGCAAGCATTTTTCCTACTTGTCCATCTTCAAGTCTACCTCCATCCTTCCCAATTCTTGCAACAAGGATAGGTAACTTGTCTTTACTTGTGCCACCTCAATTTGGTACTTGTGACTCAAGGCATCTGCTACCACATTTGCCTTTTCGGGGTGATACCCTATCATAAGGTCATAATCCTTCACCAATTCTAGCCATCTCCCCTGGCGGAGATTTAACTCCTTTTGAGTTAGGAAGTACTTAACACTCTCGTGATCTATGTATATCCTACACTTAACCCTGTAAAGGTAGTGTCGCCATATCTTTAGTGCAAACACTATTGTAGCTAATTCTAAATCATGAGTCGGGTAATTTCTTTCATGTACCTTTAGTTGTCATGAGGCATAAGCAATAACCTTCCCTTGTTGCATCAAGACATATCCAAGTCCTTGTTTGGATGCATCACTATAGATTGTGTACCCTCTTATATTAGGATCAGGTAAGGAGAGTACCAGTGTGATTATCAGTCGAATCTTTCACTCCTAAAAAGACTTCGCACAACTCTCATCCCATTTATACTCAACTTCCTTCCTTGTGAGTCGAGTTAGAGGAGATACTATCTTAGAGAAGTATTGCACAAACCGTCTATAGTATCCTACCAATCCTAAGAAACTTCTTATTTTTGTAGGATTCCTTGGAGCCTTCCAGTCTGATATGGCTTCCACCTTAGCTGGATCTACTTTGACTCCATCCTTAGATATGATATGACCTAAGAATCCTATCTCCTGTAGACAGAACTCACACTTGGAAAATTTTGCATATAATTGATTTTCCTTTAATATCTCCAAGGTGGTTGCCAAATGCTCTTCATGTTCCAACCTAGTTCATGAGTATATAAGTATGTCATCTATGAATACTATCGCGAACATGTCAAATGAGGTTGGAACATATGGTTCATCAAGTCGTGAAGGCTGCAGGGGCATTCATCAATCCGAACGACATCACTCTAAACTCATAATGTCCATATCTGGATTGAAATACCATCTTAGGGATGTCCTTTTCTCGAATCTTGAGATGATGATAGCCCGAATGAAGATCTATTTTGGAGAAGTAATCTTCTCCTTTTAACTGGTCGAATAAATCATCTATCCTCAGAAGGGGTTATCGATTATTGATGGTGACCTGGTTCAGCTTTCTATAGTCGATGCATAGTCTCATGCTTCCGTCCTTTTTCTTTACGAACAGAATAGGAGCACCCCATGGAGTCTGACTTGGACGTATGAAATCCTTCTCCAGCAATTCGTCCAATTGTTCCTTTAATTCCTTTAACTCTGCCAAAGCCATGCGATATGGAGCTTGGGATACGGGATTTGTTCACAGGATTATTTCTATGGTGAACTCCACTTGCTGACTTGGAGGTAATATGGGTAGCTCTTCTAGAAATACCTCTGGGTAGTGTCTAACTATCAGGATGTCTTCCAATCTCTTTTCTTCAGATTTCTCATCTACAACCATGGCCAGAAAAGCTGTACAGCCATTCTGTATCATCTTTTGAGCTTTCAGATGGGACACTATTTGTACATCATTTTTACTATTATCTCCCTGAAACTTTATCCTTTCATCTTGGGAGTGTGGAAGGTTACCGTTTTCTTTACACAGTCCATCCGCACCTAATGGTTACTCAGCAAATCTATCCCCATGATTACTTCAACCTCCTTTAGGGGTAATGGAATCGAGTCAACTTCAAGTTGAATTCCTCCAATCTTTATCTCACATCCATTTAATTGTTTATTCCTATTTAAACCTTCTCCTAAATGTGTAAAGATATTAAGGATTTGTTCTAGTGGAGTTAGCTCTAGGGGTACTCTTGAAACCAACTCTTCTTTGATGAAGGATCTCTCAGCTCCGGAGTCAAAGATGACATAGACTTGTTGTCCCCATAGTTGTATATACCTTGATTGAAGAAACTTATTGTTTAGAAGAAAGTTTCCTTTATTAAATAAACAAAATCTTCAGTTTACATGACTCTCTTGAACTAAGTTGGAGGGTTTTGGGATGTACCCGTTACGGTGCTATTGTCTCTTCTAGCCTCCTCTAGGGTGAGGTTATATACCCTAGCTGGCCTAGGGTTTCTGGGATTCCCTTGAGGTGGTCCAAGAGTATTCCTCTATTTATTCTCCCTGTGGGTGGGACAATCCTTTGCAAAGTGTCCCACTTGCCCGCATGAAAAACAAGTAAGGCACACTCCCTCATGGTTCCTTTAACACTTTGGACAGCGAGGGTTTCCTTGAGGTAAGGTGGGGATTACATCAGGAGAAGGTGGTGGAATGTCGCTTCTCCTTTGGAATGCCATTCTATTTCCCCACCTTAGACCGTTATGCTCCTTTCGTCCTCCATGACGGTTTGGACCCTTATCCTCCTTTCCAGTCATTTGTTCCATTCGCCGATGTCGGGTCTACACTAGTCGCTCACATTCGTGACCCATACTGATTATAGCTGCCAAGTCGGTGGAGGCATCCTAGTACTCCCATAAGGTCTCGAATGTCCATATTGAGACCGTCCACGAATCTCTATCATATGTCTGTTGGCCCAGCTAGGTTACGAGCAAAGGGTCTTAACTCGTTAAATTTTGTCTCATACTCTGATAAGGAGTTAAGCCCTTACTGAAGTGGATGAACTCTTTCTTCTTCTCATTTATCAGATGGGGCACCAGTTACTCCTCCGAGTACCTCTCCTCGAACTATTCCCAAGTGGGGATGGTGGTATGTAGGTTTCGGACATTGTCCCACCACCATTTAGCGCTTCCCTCCAAAAAGAATTCTGTCAGGATCACCATATCCTTTGGTGGTATCCTGACAATTCCCATCAGCTTCTTGATGTTGGCCTGCCAATCCATGGCAGCTCCAGCATCCTTTTCTCCAAGTAAAGGTTTACATCCTAGTTGTTAGAGAGTCATGAGATTTTTGTGAATGTCCATTGGAGTGGGATGGTTAACAGGAGGAGGATGGTATTGCACTTCCTTTGGTTCAACCCGAGAATTGTTTCCTGTCTCAGGGACGAGGTTAGGTTGACCAAATACATGGGTGAACTCCTTCTACAATCTTTGGTGCTCCCCACTAAGTCTAGGAGGAGTTGTCTGGGCTTCTTTGGGTGTTTCTACTCGTAGGGGTGGTTGAGCAGTGTTCGAAACCGCAACCCTAGTTCTCTTGGTTCCTTTCTTTGGAGCCATTCTGTAAATTTTAAAATCAATCCTATTAGTTACTATATTTTCTAGTCTTGATTATGTATACGTGAAAACAGACTCTAATACCACTCAAATGGTCATGCCCCAACCTGGTTTGGTCGGATCCTCGTGGTTAAACCGCTTCTCTTCCGGGTTATTAAGGGTTGCCCCTTGTTTATAAACCATGAAGAGTAAGGCGTCCTTTAAACCTGCACCTTTCCTATAATAACATAAATCAAAACTACATAAAATTTTAAAGTGATCATACCTGTCTCACAAGTGTATTAATTGATGGTCCTTGGGGTAGGCTTTCCAGGATTTCTTGAAAGGGATATAAGGGAGGGGGTGAGTGCAACGACTCAGTGAATGGGTTTGCAAAATTTATATTTTTAGGAAAGATGTTTGATTTGAAGTGTACCAGACTTCTTATTCTCTTTCAAATACCTTTCATTTCAAATTATAGTTTTTTTATCACCATTTCTTATTAATCACGGTGTGTCATCACCCAACACACATCCTTCATCATGAAGGTCAAACACACAATCGCATGCCAGTCCATCTACTGAACACACTTGAGGCGTCGGAGCGACTTTATTAGCCATCTAGATAGAAGCACATCCACTTCTACCCTGAGAAGGAGTGGATGTTCGCGACTTCTGACCCTCAATCTCGTAACAATTCTCTTGTTCGTATGAGGACAAAGACCTCATCCTGACCCCACCTCAGTCTCATGCACTTGAAGCTACGTCGAGCTTCGGAAGGCTTCTGGTACGACTAACTGCCTATATATCCACCAGGTCGTCCATGGCCCTAGGAGATATCACTACCCCTCTTGGGCGTCTTGAAGGTCCCATAAACACAGTGCATGCAAAATCAATATTTTCACATGATGCCATATAATCTATGGTGCCACTGGTCCAACGGCCCCGACCCTCAACTAAACCTGCAGCTATTTGTCTTGACTTGTCCGGAGACATGTCATGTCGCACTGCCACTAGTTGACTGAGTATGTCGGTCCTGCCTTGGTACCATGTCCAAACAATTCAATTTCTTAAGTTTTCATGGCATATAAATCATGTTTATTTACGAGCTCCTACTTGTGCCAACTGGCTTAGGGCCCACTGCTCAAGATTTTCAAAATTTGGCATATTAGCCCCCAAGTTCCAAAATTGAGGCCTCCGACCTAACAGAGCTATTGGAGCTCCCGTCAAGAAGGTGTTCCAAATTATTTAAGCAGTGGCACACAATTAGGGGAGAGCACTTCTGATAAAATAATTTTCAACTGTCTATCATACCAATCGAGTATGAGGACATCTCCGCTCATAACCAATGAATGGGTTTTCCACTGTCTTCGAGAAAGTTTCATCATACCAACAAGGTATGATCTACTTACAACTGCTAAGTAGCTTTTCCACATCATTTTAACATCACTCCTCTCAAGTGTGATGTTTAAAATACCACTTAGCAATGGATTTTCATTTACGAGATACTTATTATCCCAACCAAGTACGATATAAAAATCCCACTCACCCGATAGTGTAGTGAAATTCCTCTTAGCTGACTTGTTGTCCTTACTTGAACTCGTCTTAGCTGGCGTTCTCGGTATTGCGTGTTCTTACACAAAATGAACATTCTTGTTCATTATTTTTGGCCTAATAGCCATCATTCATCCCAAATGAATAGGAAAACCAATTTTTCCTTTATTTGCAATTAGGTCCCTAAAATTAGATTTCTTTAACTTTAAGTCCCTAATACCAGGTTTTCCTCAAATTGAGTCCTGAAACTTTTAAAATTTATCTGAGAACCTCAATTTATTCAAATTCACAAAAGGGGTTTAATTTCCCAAATTTCCAATTTGGTCCCCCAACGTTTCCAAAATTACCATTTTGCCCCCTATTGTACAAAAATGGTATGTTTTGCCCCAAAAATTCCAAAAATTGCCCAATTGGTCCTCCAACATCATTGTCATGCCCAATTGATCCTCAATTTTATGAAATTGCACTTTTGTCCCTCTAATTTTTGAAATTCCCAAATTTCCCCCAATTTCACCTTCTAACATTGCTGAATTTGATTTCATCAAATTGACTGATCAAATGAATTTAATTGTTGAAATTGAAGTTAAATTGGAGTTCCTATAACTTCATATGATTCAATTACACTTTGAATCGCACGATTTGGTGCCAGAATGAGGTCAAATGGAGCTTCGCCGAAAAATTGTACTTAGAGATAGATAGCTTTGAAAGCTTACCATCGAGGTGCAATAGTTTGAGCTTTTGATCTGGGCAGATAGCTTGTGTCCTAAGGTTCCTCCTAGGATCAAGAATTGCATCAATTGATGCTGAATTGAGTGAGAATTTCATCATCTAAGTTCTGTCGATTCTCTCTCTAGCATTGGTCGAAAATTAGAGAGGGGAGCCAAATTTGCTTAACTTTTCGCTCTAATTCAGCTATAGGAGGCTATGGTGGTGTTGGGAGGGCTTGGTTTGCCTGAGAAGGGCTCGAATTGTGCGATTCTAGCTCAAGCAAAATAGGACAACTTCGGTCCACTAGAACTGCTTCTTCGATGACCCTCGGAGCAATTTGAGACTACATGTGTTACGCCCTGACCCGATTTGGTCGGATCCCCGTGATCAACCCGCCACTCTCCCGGTTTATTAAAGGATTTCCCCTTATTGTAAACTGTAAATAGTAAGGCGTCCTTTAACCTACACCTTTTCCTGGAATAGCATAATCAAAACTGCATAAAATTTAAAACTTTAAATACCTGTCTTATAGGCATCTTAGTTGACGGTCTTTAAGGGGAGGCTTTTCGGGATTTCCTGAAAGGGGTATAATGGAGGGGGTGAGTACGACTACTCAGTGAAGGGATTTTTAAAAGCTTTTGACTTTTAAGAAAAATATTTATATGGAGTGTGCCGGACTCCTTTGTTTTCAGAAATCCCTTCATTTAAAAATTCGGGTTTTCCACCATTTCTAATTTACCACGGTGTGTTATCACCCAACACACATCCTTCATCATGAAGGTTACACACATTCGCAAGTCATTATCACTACGGAACCCGCTAGTGGCTTCGGAGCGACTTTTCCTACCACCCGGATAAAAGTACGACCACTTCTACCTTGGGAATGAGTGGATGTACGTTACATTCGACCACAATCTTGAAATCACTTCTTTGTGTCCGTGTGAGAACAGAGACCTCATCCTGTCCCCACCCCGGTCTCATGCGCTTGGTGCTACTCCAGATTTTGCACAGACACCTGGAACAACAAACTGGTTCTGGGTATGATATAAAATTTCCACTCACAACCGGTAAGTGGTTTTTAATTTTATGTTGTGCTCATAATCCCAACCGGGTATGATGTTAGTAAACCCACTCACCCGTTAATGACGTGAATTCCACTAGACCGGTTCTTGGTATTCACGCGAGCTTGTCCTTGCTAGCGTTCCCAGTACTTCGTGTTCCTACACGATATGCACATCTTGGTTCATTATCCTTTGGCCTAATCGCCTTCATTCATTCCAAATGAATGAGAAAGTCAAACTTTCATTTATTTGCAATTAGGTCCCTAAAGTTATTTCTCTTTAACTTTAAGTCACAAATGCCGGTTTTTCCTCAAATTGAGTCCCAAAACTTCTAAAATTCATAGGACCTCAATTTATTCCATTTCACAAAAAGGGGTTTAATTTCCCAAATTTCCAATTTGGTCCCCCAACTTTTCCAAAATTACCATTTTGCCCTTCTGTTACAAAAGTGGTAAAATTTGCCCCAAAAATTTCAAAATTTCTCAATTGGTACTCCAACATTATTTTCATGCCCAATTGACCCTCAATTTCATAAAATTTCATTTTGGTACATTGAATTTCAAAAAACCCCAATTTTCCCTCAATTCCAACTTCTTAACATAGCCGAATTTGATTTCATCAAATTGACCCATCAAACATTTCCAATTGTTGAAATTGAAGTTGAAATTGAGTTTCTACATGTTCATACAATTATTTAGAAATGTGAATCGCAAGTTTTAACGCCGGGATGAGCTCAAACGGAGCTTTGCCGGAAAATGAACTATAGGGAGAGAAAGCTTTGATTACTCACCGGTGATGGCACAACGGTCCAAGCTTTCGATCTGGGTAGATAGCTCTCGTCCTAAGGTTCATCCTAGAATCAAGAATTGCATCAATTGATGCAGAATTGGATTAGAATTTCATCATTGATATTCGGTCGACTCTCTCTTTAGCATCGATAAAAAATTGCAAAGGGGAGCCAAATTGGCTTACCTTTCGGTCCTAATTCGGCCGTGGAAAGGCTGAGGAAGTGTTGGGAGGGCTTGAAATGGCTGATTTCAGCTTGGCTGAAATCGGGCCGCTTCGGTCCTCTAGAGCTGCTTCACTATTCCATCATGCCGACGCTTCTCCAACAATTCTTGAATTGATTGGAGTTTACTATTAGATAGTTGTCTTCTCCCCGGTTCTAAAGAGCTCGACCTCTCCTTTCGAAGCTAAGAAAAATGTTTAAGTCGAAACTCTGGTTCGAGCTTCACCAGGAAATGGAGCAGTAGAGAGAGGGAGAGAAGTGTTCATGTGTGAGGAGAATGAACGAGGATGATACTCATCCTCACACTAATCTAGAGTAAGCACGCTTAACTTTAAAGTTCTTATGGAATCTCGTTCACCTGAACCAATTTGGTTTTTGTCTTTTATTTTGTCTTAAGTTTCTTTTCCAAGGTTTAATGAACTCTTTGGATCACCCGAGTGTTGTAAATTCCCAAATTTCCCATTCAGAAATGATCGGGTTTGTGAACCGGTTCTGAATCCTCACTTTGTTTGACTAGTTCTTTTCCCTGTTTTCCTTAGCTTAAAAGGGTGAGTTTTACAACATGCATGTTGTTGACTTCTCCCTGGTTCTAAAGAACTCGACCTCACCTTGTTTGGCTTAAAAAGTGCACAAGTCAGAGCTCTGGTTCGAGCTTCACCGAAAATTAGAGCAGTCGAGAGAGAATGGAGTTTTCAGGTGTGGAGAGGATGAATGAGGAGAGGCTCTTTATATAGGAAGCTCGAGGACTTCTTGGCCGTCCGGTTGGTGCCTTAATGGCAGTCATTCATTGCCTGAAACTCCCTGGCAGGCATTTCAGCTTTGCCGGCCTTACACGATTTTCCGGCTAGTGAATAGTGCTGTCATTTGAAGGAAGAAGACGACACTGTTCCAAATTGGACTGGACCGGGTTCAAAGCTTAAACCGACCAATTCACCCCCAATTCGACCAAATTTTTCAAATCTAAAAATTTTTAAATTCATCTAAATTCAATTTCTATCTAGTTATGGCTTCAAATCTCAAATTTTAAAATTTTAAGCCACCTAGAAAAATGAATTTATAATCCAATTCAATAGTGGTTCAAACCGGACCAAACCGGTTCAATCCGGTTCACCTAAAACCGGTTTGGTTTTCATCTCCAATTCATTCTTAAGTCCATTTCCATGACTTTTGTGACTCTGGGTTACTCAGAATCCATAAATTTACTGGTTTGCCCCCAAAATTTCTTAAAACCACCAATTGGCCCTCAATTTCCTCACTTTTGCCAATTGGCCCTCATATTTTAGAAAATTAGACAAAAGTCTTCTTATTTTTAAAAAAACCCAAATTGCACCCAATTTTCCCCCAAATGGTACTCTTGACTCCTGATTTCTTACCTTTTCCAATTGACCGCCTAAACTGCATTAATTTCTTTCTACAATGCTGCTATTCACTTCCTCCAACTCCCTACAACCATTTTGCACTTTGAATTTCCGAAATCGACCTAGTTTCTAGCTTCACCGGAGCTTTATCGGAAAATAGGCTTAAAGATAGAGAACTTCGAGTTCTTACCAATGGATGTGTGGACGTCGAAGCTTTCAATTCGTGGAGTTAGCCCTTGTTGAGAGCGTCTTATGAGAATTGAAATTCACCACAATTGCTGTCCTAGGCAGGGGGAATTTGCTCAGTAAGTTATGACCACTTTCTCTCTCTAGAATTGAAGGACTTGGGTGAATTGGAGGTGGACAGGCCTACCTAGAGGCTGGAAGGGATCAGGAGGCACCTCAGAGGAGTTATGGGAGGTAAATTTCAGCTGCAAAAGGTTGGAGATGTCCTAAATATGGTTGTTCGAATGTTCATCATTTAGAGCTGTCAGAGTAGCTTTATTGTGTGATCACTCTAGTGCTCCTTAAGGAGTTCTTAGGTCAAGCTAAGAATGCTACTAGTAAGAGGATTTCTCTCCGATTCCATTGCCACCAACTGGAGCTCATTTGGTTAAGAGAAGGCTCATCGTCGGAGCTCTGGTTTGCACTTCAGCAAAAAGTTGACCATCTATCTCTAGGGGGCGCTTGAGTGGTGGGGAGGGTGAATGGGAGGGTTCTCATTATATAGGGAGTTCGACCACGGAAATGGCTACTGGCCGGCGTTGGACTTGACATTTGACTTGCCCAATTCCAATGGCAGCGATAGATTTTTTGGACACGGAAGATCCGGTCATCTTTCGGCATTCGCGGGCTGTCATGAGTCCGAGGTTCAAGATGAGACCACTATGTGTGTGTGAGCTTCACACGTGCAGATTTTCCACATGGTGCACTGCGATTGGCTGGCATTACTGATGTAGCGTCCTACTCAGCAGCCTAGTTAGCCTTTGACCCGCTGACTAGACACATGGCAGCCTCTTATTGGCTACTCCCTCCTACGTGGCTGCTGACCAGATTTTGTTGACTGTTGACCGTGACACGTGGCATCCTCTGATGGAATGTTTTAAATGGGTCAGATTTCCCTCATGACTCGCAGTGCCACTGCTATGTGTCAGCCTCTTATTGGCTGAGGTCATCCAATGTGGCGCTGCCACATGTCGACCTCTAATTGATCAGTCATTTCTTCAACATCCTTGTTGGATGCTGACATGGCACTTTTTCCATGTGTCAACTTCTCATTGGTCTGTCTTTGCTGATGGGGCCTTTCCAAAATTGACTTGACCATGACATGTGTCACTCCCCTATTGGTCAGTCATCACTGATGTGGATTTTCCTACTATGACCGTTGACCAAGGACACGTGTCACTCGCTGATTGGCCAACACTTCCAAGCGCTGAATACTTTGCCACATGTCGTGCACTGATTGGTCACTCCTATTGATCGAGCACTGATCTGGCAGTGGTCCGTTGATTGACTGGACCATTGACCGTTCTTGTCCGACTAGGTCTGTTGACCTAGAATTGTAAATTGGTCAGTTAAGGCCCGATTCAACCAATTTTCCAAAAATTAAAAATTTCTAAATCCATTTTCTATCTGATGATGGCTTCAATTTTCCAATTTGATATTTTTAACCCACCTAGAAAAATGAATCTTTGAGCCAGTTTTTCACAGTTCAATTCGGCTCACTCTGATTAAGGTTTGGTTCACCCCGAACCGGCTTGGTTTTCACAACCAATCAGCTTCGTGGTTCTTTTCCATGATGTTTGGATATTTCTTGCCTATTTTGAATTTTTCAAATCCTCCATTTTGACCTTTCTTTACTAATTCTGGTTTGTTTAGATTCTCGGTTTTTCCTTTGAAAACTTTTGGTTCTCTTTTCCGATTCCCTTGGTCCGAGAGGATGGGGTTTACAAATTTCTTAGTGAAACATTTATTATCCTATCCTTTTATGGGACTTCCTATCCTTTGTCACCCAGATGTCTTCTAATGCTAGGGGTATCGTACTTCCCTGATGCGTGTTACCTCCCATTAGAACCTTCATTCGTGAGTTCGATGATTTGTGGGGGTCATATTTTATTCCACCCTTAGTGTATCTAAGGTTACTTAGATTTCCCCTAACTAGAGTTTTCACTCCAATTCATTAGACAACTCTCATACTATGTGACACTTAGTTCTTTTCTTAAGTACATTTCCATTTCGTAGTTCTCATGCCTATGGAGTGCCTGCCCCTTATTTGTTCTATTAAGGAGGACCCTAATCTTCACTCAGGATTTTGATGTGTACAAATTATTTTACCCATGTATATCCATGCTTCTTTCTAAGTAAGACATCATTACCTTTTCCCTAGGTAACATATCTTTGGTTTGGTCTTGTGTAAGGAATGATAGAAGCATTCAGGAATCCCTCTGTGACGAACGTGTCTTTAAAATATCCGTCAGTGGCATTTTTTACATCAAGTCTGATTGGACTGATGATACATGCACTTTCTAAAGATGAGTTTTGTTTAGAAAATATTTTGAATGGAGGAAAAACTATAACAATTAGGTTTTGAAAATCTTTTCTAATGATAAGGTCTAGTATCGTACTCGACATGAGGAACGGGCCACACTCATGGTCGATGAAAATGGGTTGGACTAGTGTTTCATGAAAGTGGGCCTAAGACCATCATTTTCAAAAGAAGTGGGCTCAATGCCATGTTTTGAAAACCTTGTGAAAGTGAGTCCAATGCCAATATTTGAAAGAGAGGGGCCATTATCCCAAAGGTAAACAAGTTTCATCCAGTACTAGTAGAAAACATAGAAATGGGCATGGTCACACAAATTACAATAGTAGTGGGAATGTGAAGATATAAAGCCAATTTTCAATAATAAAACTACTTAATAAATCATTGTGTGAAACATGTCAATTCCCAGTAACTGCTATCGAGCTAGGAACGGTCAATGTGTGAAAGCACTGATCAATTAGAGCGTGATACGTGTCTTCAGTCAACAGTTCGATGAAGAAAAATCCATGTCACCAAATATTTACCAATAGGAGCATTACACATGTCCTTAGTGTCAAACCCATCCTTTAAATATAAGAAAATCAGGAAAAGAACTGGTCAATTCAAAGAGAAAACCAAGCCGATTAACGATTCCAAATCAGTAAAGAAAGGGTAAAATGGGAATTTGGAAAATCTCAAGTGACTCAAATAGTTATAAAAATCATGAAAAAAAATCTTGGAACAAGTGGGAAGAGAAAACAAAACCGGTTTAGGGTGAACTAGACTTGAACTGAATTGAACCGGTTTGAACCATACATGAACCAGTTTCTAAATTCATTTTTCTTGGTGGCTAAAAATGATTAAATTGGGGGAATTGAAGTCATCATTAGATAAATAATGAATTTAGAAAATTTTAATTTTGAGAAAACTAGTCGAATCGGGCCTGAACTGGCCGATTTACTCATTGAACCTGATCGGACCAGTCCGGTCTTTTTCGGAACAGTGTCATCTTCTTGCTAAGGACGACAACACTTTTCATTCAATGTAGAAAACAGATAACACCGACGAAGGAAAAATGGCTCCGATCAGACCATTTCAGGGTGAGGATAAGGTCGACCCAAATGGAAAGTTGTTGGGCAGAGGGTCTCCAAACTCCCTATATATAGAGCTCCTATAAATCCATCCTCCACACACCTGAAATCTCCATTCTCTCTCAATTACTCCATTTTCTGGTGAAGCTCGAACAAGAGCTATGATATAGACCTTTTTCCTAGCATTAGAAGGCAAGGTCGGGTCCTATAGACTCTGGGGAAAGTCAGCTACCTGACAACAACTTCCTTTCGACCCAAGGACCACTGAAGAAGAGCCGACGGAATCAAATAGTGAAGCAGCTCCGACGGATCGAAGCTGCCCTATTTTGGCCAAGCTGAATTCAACCAAATTCAGACCTCCTCTGGCCAAATAAAGTCTCCCTGACACCCCCACAACCCTCATACGACCTCAACAGAGCTGTAAGGTAATCCAATTCGGCCCTTCTAAGTCGTTGCAGATCAAAGTTAGAGAGACAAAGTGCTAAACTTTACTAAAAAAATTCTCCCTCGATTGGACATCAATTGTAGCAATTCTTGATCCTAGAATGAACCTCAAGATGAGAGCTACCCTCCCAAGATTGAGAGCTCAGATCGCTGCACGTCCGACGGTAAGCTTTCGAAGCTTTCTCTCTCTACGAACAGTTTTCTGGAAAAGCTCCGTTTGAGCTCTATTTGGACCAAAATGCTGCAGTTGAAAGCTCAATTGAATTGTATGGAAGTGTAGGAACTGATCCATACCTTCAATTGGAGCAATTAACCCCGATTGAATGGCCAATTTGAAGAAATCAAATTCGGTCAGTTTGAAGGGGAGAAATTGAGGGAAAATTTTGGGAAATTTTGGGGATTTCAAAAAATTGAGGGTTGTCCTTCATGCAATTTCTCAAAATTGAAGGCCAATTGGGAATGAGAAAGATGTTAATGGACTAATTGGTCAATTTTTGGAACATTTGGGACCAAATTGCCATTTTTGGAAAGTAGGGGCAAAATGGTAATTTTTGAAAAGCTCGGGACCAAATTGGAAATTTGGAAAACTTGAGCCCCTTATACAATTTTGAGAAAATTGAGGACTGAAAGGGAATTTTGGAAACCTTGGGACTCAATTTGGGGAAAAGATGCCATTAGGGACGTAAAGTTAAGGAAAATGAACTTTAGGGATCTAAGTGCAATTAATAAACAACTTTGAGCATAGTCGCTCATATGTGAGTAAACGATGGCTGTCATGCCAAACCTTAATGGATAAAGATGCCCAAATCATGTAGGGACATGAGAAAACCAGAACGTCAGTAAGGAAAAGCTAGCGTGGACTTGGAAATCGACTGGGGATGAACACGTCACAGTCATTAGGCGAGTGGGACTTATTAACGTCATACCCGATCGGGATAATGAGCACCTTTAATAAATAGAAAATCATCTTGTGAATGGGCTTAACTACATCATACCCAGTTGGGATGATGAACTTACATTTATGAATAGAAAACCTACTTACTAGTCATAAGTAGAGATGATCATACCAGGTTGGTATTACGAACTTTCTTGAGAAAAAGAGAAGCCCACTTACTGGTTGTAAGCAGAGATATCATGATATTCGGTTGGTGTGATGAAGTTGAAAATAAACTTATTGATAGAAGTGTTCTCCTGATTGTGTGCCATACATAAAATGATGACACTGTTCTGAACTGGACCGGACCGGTCCGATCGAGTTTAACATGTAAATCAGTTGGTTCTAGCCCGATTCGATCGATTTTCTCAAAATTAAAAATTTCTAAATTCATCTAAATTTAGTCTCTATCTAATGGTGGCTTCAATTCCCCAATTTGATCATTTTAAGCCACCAAGAAAAATAAATTTAGAAACCGGTTCAAGTATGGTTCAATCCGGTTCAGGTCTAGTTCACCCTGAATCGATTTGGTTTTCTCTTCCCACTTGTTCCAAGCTTCTTTTCATGATTTTGATGACTCTTTTAGTCACTTGGGATTTGCCAATTTTCCATTTTACCCTTTCTTTAACAATTTGGGTTCGTTAGCTGGCTTGATTTTCTCTTTGAATTGACCGGTTCTTTTCCCAGTTTTCTTATCTTTAAAGGAAGGGGTTTACAACTCTCCCCTCCTTTTGGGAGTTTTGTCCACAGAACTAAATTAGCAAACTTTGCCCTGGGAATAATTTCCCTTGATGTCCACTTGGGGTTTTCTTGACATGCTAACACTTCGGTTGTTCTTTCACTTAGCCCCTTTATAATACACACTTAAGGAATTTCTTTTCTTTTCCATTATTTACTCATTCTATGGAGTTTTTCATAACTAGGCATGTCTTAGCCACTATTCCAAAAGCACATCCTTAGGTTCACTTCTTCCTCTGCTTAGAGTAAGATTCTTCCTCTTGGGGTTCTTCCCCAAGACTTCAGGATTGGGAGTTCCAAAATGCCCAATCGTTCTTGTGTCTAGTTATTCTCTTGATTGTTGAAACCCTTAGCTCGGTGTTCTTTCGAGCATTACGTACTTGTTTTCATGGGTTTCAGTATTATCTCCTTTTTGTCCTATTCTAACCCTTTCTCTATTCATTGTTTATTACAAGTTCGGTCCAAATTTTATGTTTGACCTTGTCATGCTTCCTAATTGACTCTTCCTAACTCGAGTCACATTTTTCCTCGAGACTGTTGGGTTTACATGTCCCTTATAGCATGACATGTTCTAGAATCTATCTCTGCCTATTAGATTTCTAAAACATTTCCTTGAGGGTTGTCCTCGATTTTTCAACCTATCGGGGATCGTATAACTTTGTCCCTCTTTTCGTCTGGTAGTATTTCTCGACTACCTTTATTCAATATAAATGTGTCTGTTTACCTTACCTACTCATATTTTCCCAACTTCCTTATTGTGTTTTTCTGGTTCCAATCCTTTGGGTTGCCCGATGACTTACCGACATGCTAGGATTCATCCCTTCTTATGTACTTCCTCATTACCAATGGCGTCCTTTACTTCTAGGACTTTCCCTTTCCTTAGTCCACACTTACTCGCTCGTGACCATTTCATGATTCTTTATTCCGAGTCAATCCCTTTTGTTCTACATGTCAATTGTTTGTTTGGGGAGTTCCCTTTTTACGGTTTCATTCTCTACTATGTCTTTCAAAGTAGAGATTTCCACCTTAGGAGCAACATGCTTAACCTTCTTACCATTCCTTGAAGGTTTTATTTCTTCATCTCCTTACATCCATTCTATATTAGGGCATTTGCCCGCTTTCAATCCTCCATGGTCTTAAAATCTCCCTTTCATTCCTTATTCCCTATCTGAGTAACTTCCAATTATTAGGTTTTATTTCGTGTACTCCACACTATGCCCGACCGTACACTCTTTAGGCTTTATTAAGCGAGCATGGACCACGACTAGTCTTGGTGTCAGTAGTCATTTCTCTTAATCATTTTTTAATTGGAGGGCTTACTTCTCCAAGGTTTATCGGATGTGCTTTCCTCTATTTCCTTATTATGGGTAGCCCTCCCTTTCTTACTTGTACGACATCTTTTGATGCTAACTTCCTACTTACCTATTCCTTAGGGTTTAACTTACTCCTTAGGTCCTCCTAGTATGCTTCCCTTAGTTCTTTCACCTCAGTGTGCACTTCATTTGCAAGTTCATCTCCTTATCCCTATTAACTTTGTTCCATTACCACTCAGTTAGGATACATATGCCTTTCTAGGGTTTCCTTCCATGATAGGATTTTCCCTTTTCTCCCAGAATTCCTTTTTCATTTGCCCTAGGGAATATCTACCCTTAAATGTCGTCCTCTCCTGCTTACCATTACTCTTGAAATTTTGCGGGCACATCTTTTGTACCTTTTCCTAATTCCAACTTGTACCCTTTCCTAAACCCCGCCCTTTGGAGTTATGGAAAAATCAGGAAAAGAACCGGTCAAACCAAGTGAGAAAATTGAACCGGTTCACCAACCTGATCTTTGGGCAACAGACAATTTGGGGAATTTACAACTCTAGAGTGACCTAAAAAAGTTTCATAAACCTTGGAAAAGAACCTTAGGACAAATTGGGAGAGAAAAATTAGAACATTTCAAGTGAACCGGATACAAACCAAATTGAACCAATTTATTAATTGGAATCGATAGAGAGAGGGCAAACCAGGTCCCAAGTGACCTAAAGAGTCACATAAGTCATAACAAAGGACTTTAGGATGAATGGGGGATGAAAACCAAACCGGTTCAAGTGAACCGGATCCGAACCGAATTGAACTAGTTTGGACCGGTTTGAACCACTATTGAACCGTATATTCATTTTTCTAGGTGGCTTAGAAATTTCTAATTTGAGAATTGAGGCCACCATTTGATAGAAAATGAATTTAGATAATTTTAGAAATTTTTAATTTTCAAAAAGTCGGTCAAAATGGGCCTGAACCGGTTGGTTTAAGCTTCAAACCCGATTCGGATTGGTCTGGTCTGGTTCAGAACAGTGTCATCTTCTTCCTTTAGATGACAACACTATTCACTTGCCAGAAAATTGAAGTAGTGCCGATGAAGAAGGAATATTTCTGTTCAGTATGTTTCAAGCCATCAATGATCGTCATAATGGTGCCAAACGGCTGGCCGACGAGTCCCCGAGCACCCTTTATAAAGAGCCCCTCTCCATTCATTCTCTCCACACTTGAAAACCTCACTCTATCTTAGCTACTTAGTTTTCCCATGAAGCTCAAACTAAAGCTCTGATATAGAGTCTTTTTTGAGTCAAACAAGGTGTGGTCGGGTTCCTTAGAACTAGGGAGAAGTCAGCAACACGGTGGTAGTCTCAATTCGCTTTGAGGATCGCTAGAGAAGTGTCGACGTGATCGAACAGTGAAGCAGCTCCAGTGGACTGAAGCTGCCCTGTTTCTGTCAAGCTAAAATCAGCCAATGCGAGCCCTCCTCAAGCTAAACCAAGCTCTTCTAACACCTCTTCAGCCCTCATATGGTCAAATTAGAACTGAAAGGTAAGCCAATTTGGCTTCCTTCTATAATTTTTGACCGGTGCTAGAGAGAGAACTGGCATAATTTCAATGATAAAATTCTCACCCAATTCAGTATCAATTGATGCAATTCTTGATCCTAGGAGGAATCTCATGAGAAGAGTTATCTGCCCAGATTGAAATCTTGGATCACCGCACCCCCAACGGTGAGCATTTTAAGCTTTCTCTCTCTACGTTTTATTTTCCAGCAAAGCTCCGTTTGAGCTCATTCCGATATCAAAACTTGTGATTCAAAGTGCAATTGAATTATATGAAGATGTAGAAACTCTAATTTAACTTCAATTTTAACAATTAAACTTGTTTTATTGGTCAATTTAATGAAATCCTATCCAGCTGTGTTGTAAAGTTGAAATTGAGGGAAATTTTGGGGATTTCAAAAATTTGAGGGACTAAAATGTTATTTTATATAATTGAGGGCCAATTGGGCATGATAAGACTGTTAGAGAACCAATTGAGCAAATTTTAAAATTTTTGGGGTAAAACTTACCATTTTTGTAAAGGAAGGCAAAATAGTAATTGTGGAAAAATTGGGGACCAAATTGGGAATTTGGGAAATTTGAACCACTTTTTGTGAGTTTGAATAAATTGAGGTCCTAAGGAGAATTTTTAAGATTTCGGGACACAATTTGGGGAAAAAATCTGCGTTTGGGGCCTAAAGTAAAAGACAGAACTTTCGGGACCAAATTGAAAATATTTGAAAAGTTAGATATTTTAGTCATTTATAATGAATGAAGGCTATCAAGCCAAATGATAATGAACAAAAATGTTCATTTCATGTAGGAACACGAGATAACGGGAACGCCAACTGAAATTAAGCTTACAAGGGATGAAAGCCGACTTAGAGGAAATACACTACAGGATCGGGTGAGTGGGGATTTAATATCATACTTGGTTGGGATGATAAGCTCCTCAAAAATGAAAACCTACTGCTGAGTGGTATTTTAACCATCACACCTGAGAGGAATGATTTTGAAATCATGCGAAAAAACTACTTACTAGTTGTAAGTAGATCATACCTGGTTGGTATGATGAAACTTCCTGTAAGGAGGTGGAAAACCCGCTAATCGGTTATAAGTAGAGATGTCCTCATACCCAGTTGGTATGATGGATAGTTGAAAAGTTTATTTTGTCGAAAGTGCTCTCCCCTGACTATGTCCCACTACTTAAAATTTTTGGGAGACCTTATTGACGGGGGCTCGAATATCTCATAAAGGTTGGAGGCTTCAGTTTTGGAACTTGGTAGATAATATGCTCGATTTTGAAAATCTCGAACTGTGGAACCTAGTCTAGTTGCCACAAGCAGGAGCTCATAAACAAGCATGATTATAATGCCATAAAAGCTTAAGCAAATGAGTTTTTTGGCGTGGTACCGAGACAAGACCGACATACTCGATGGACTAGCGACATTACGACATGATAGGTCTTAGGACTAGTCAAGACAAACAGTTGTAGGTGGAGTTGAGGGCTGGGGCCATCAGACCAGTGGCACCACAAATTATATGGATTATGTGAAAAACTGTTGCTTTTTGCATGCACTGTGTTATGGGTCCTTCAAGATGCCCAAGAGAGGTAGTGATACGTCGTAGGGCTTTGGACGACCTGGTGGATATAAGAGCGGTTTGTCATACCAAAAGTCTTGCAAAGCTCGACGTAGCTTCAAGTGCATGAGACCGAGATATGGTCTCTATCCTCATACGAACACAGAGTTTTGTTACGGGATTGAGGGTTAGATGTCGCAAACATCCACTCATTCTGAGGGTAGAAGTGGACGTGCTTCTATCTAGGTGGTCGGTAAAGTCGCTCCGATGCCACAAGTGGGTACAGTGAACGGGCTGGCATGCGATTGTGTGTTCCTTCATGATGAAGGGCATGTGTTGGTTGATAAACACACTATAGTGATAAGAAATGATTTTGAAAACCGAGATTTGAAAATGAGAAAATTTAAAAGAATTAAGAAGACTCACACACTCCAACTTGAAAACTATTTTTATTGAAACTTCATTTTTTTGAAAATACCCATTCACTGAGTTGTAGAAACTCACCCCTCTTTTTATTCATTTTTAGGAAATAGAGAAAATGACTAGGGATAACCTCAAGCATTACCCTCTATCAGGTATGCTTAAATTCTCTTAAACTTGTATTTTATTTGATATATGTCTTTCTAGAGGACAAGGTTGAAAGTATGCTTGGCTTCTCTTGAGTTAAAGAAGGTGGAAACTTTCTTGAACCATGAGAGCAGTGGGTTGCTCACGGGGATCCGACCAAACCGGGTCGAGGCGTGACAACATGAGTGGTATCAGAGCCTAGTTCCCTTGAAATATTATCAATATTATACCCTAACATTAATCCAACTTTAAACTATCATATAGGAAGGAAGTTCCTAGGAAGTTCCCAGGAAGTTCAAGGTGAAATCTAGTCCTCCACCCATAACCCTGAAAAAGACACCCAACCTGAGGGAGGAAAATGTACAATGGTTCCTAAAGAGCGAGAAATGAGTACCTGAGGACATGGTGGAAGACTACCAGAAATTGGTAGGAACCTTATTGGAGCCCGAAGGCATCATATACCCTCCTCCTAGACATGAGGAACTAGTATCACCTCCTAGAAGCCCAACATCTCCTCCTCTAGTTCCACAACAACCGGAGAGGAATCCAACCAAGAAAGAGGCTTGGGATAATTACTGGGATGCATATGCCACCTTCATGAAGGTACACCAAGTACCTCCACCTACTCAACATGGCTTCAATCCCTTCCAATTAGTGAAGTGGACCTATGAGTGTGAGGTTGAGGTACTAAGGCGGTACGGATTGGAGGCCATACATGAAATTCGTCCTATTAGGGAATACAAATGGACCCCAACCAATTCCTTAGAGGCTTCTGATCAAGAGTCTTGCAATCATTCTAGGGTTAATTCTAGTCCTATAACCCCAAGGGATTAGGATGTAGAAAATTCCTATAATAAGCCAAGCATGGCAAGAAAATATTTATTGAATGAATGAAAGTGAAATTTTTGTTCAAACTCCTAAGTTCCTTGATAAATTCAAAACACAAAGAGTATGATAATAAAGATTTAAGTAAAAGGTAGGAAATCACCTAAGAAAGAAAAGACGGGTTATTTATAGTTAACATCAACCCTTAAGGTTACTCTCAAAAGTACGATAAGGAAGAATCCATACAAGGGAGATCTTGGAACAAAGGGAAACAGTCATCAAAGAGTATAGACTCATGGAGAGTCCAAGGAAATATACTAAAAGAATAGGCATAAGGAAAAATAAGGAGTAGAATATTCAAAAGGAAACCAAAAGAATGAAAGTTGATCAAGAAGAAAAAAAAAAGAGAAAATAAGTATGGGGGAACACCAAGGATGTCAAGATCACCAAGGAAAGATGGGAAGAAAGTAGAATAACAAAAAGGCCCAAGTATAACAACTACTTGTAAAGAACTAGGATACAGTTCTTTAGGAACTCCATAAGATAGGGAGACTTGTGGAAAGTAGAGGTATGGGACCAAAAGAGGAAGAAACGCTGGAGTGGATGAACCATATCAGATCCTTAAGTTTAGGTGAAGATTAAAAAGAAAAAACTTCTAAAGAACAGTAGGATGATCAAATCAAAGACTCTCAAAATGGGAGACATAAGGAGGAGGATGAGAATAGGAAGTTGGATCGAGGAAGGAGAAAGCTCCAAGTTAAGAAAAACAATTATGCCATAAAAACTTAAGCAAATGAGTTGTTTGGCCATGGTACTGAGACAGGACCGACATACTCAATGGACTAGTGGCAGTGCGACATGATAGGTCTTTGGAATAGTCAAGACAAACAGCTGCATGTCGAGTTGAGGGTCAGGGCCATCAGACCAGTGGCACCCCAGATTATATGGATTATGTGAAAAACTATTGATTTGTGCATGCACTGTGTTACGGGACCATCAATATGCCCAAGAGGGGTAGTGATGCATCCCAGGGCTCTGGACGTCCTGGTGGATATAAGGGCAATTTGTCGTAACAAAAGTCTTGCGAAGCTCGACATAGCTTCAAGCGCATGAGACTAGAGCATGGATAGGTTGAGGTCTTTGTCCTCATACGAACACAAAGTTTTGTTATGGGATTTAGGATCGGATGTCAAGAAGATCCACTCATTCTCAGGCTAGAACTAGATGTGCTTCTATCTAGGTGGACAATAAAGTCACTCCGACGCCACTCATCGGTACAATGGACGAGCTTGCCTGCGATTGTGTGTTCCTTCATGATGAAGGGCATGTGTTGGTTGATAAACACAATGTTGTGATAGGAAATGATTTTGAAAACCGAGATTTGAAAACGAGAAAATTTTAAGGAATAAAGGAGTCTGGCACACTCCAACTTGAAAATTATTTTTATTAAAACTTCATTTTTTTGAAAATACCCATTCGCTGAGTTGTAGAAACTCACCCCTCTTTTTATTCATTTTCAGGAAATATATAAAATGACTAGGGATTACACCAAGCCTTACCCTTTATCAGGTATGCTTAAATTCTCTTAAACTTGTATTTTATTTGATATATATCTTTCCAGGGAACAAGGTTGAAAGTACGTTTGGCTCCTCTTGAGTTAAAGAAGGGGAAAACTCCTCTTGTACTAGGAGAGCACCGGGTTGTTCACGGGGATCTGACCAAACCGGGTCGGGGCGTGACAACTTCAGTGTATGTTTATTTCTTTTAAGGAGAGCTTGTATCCTCATTGTTTTAAGATTTCTTGATCATCCAGTAAGAGGCTTACTTAACCTTCTCCTAGCTTGAGTTTGGTCGTTCATCCGGTCTTGGCCATTGATCTCTTTAAGGATTTCCTCCATCCTTCTTTCCCAAATGTTTGGCCTTTCCACCTCTCCCTTCTTTATTGGAGCTTAACTTTATGACCTTCACGAGGGTTAGTTCATTAACTGCCTCGTCCCTACTATTCTCCTTGTCTAATTATCTTGAGACAGTTGTCTCTCGAGTCTTCTTATCCTTAATGTCCATCCTATTGCCCTTTTTAGGGTGTATTCCTTAGTACTTTTCGGTCCTCCTTAGGGCATCGTTTATTCTCCTTGGCTATCTTGTGGTTACAATTTGCTTCCTTCCGCTATGTTGGTCCAAAAACTCCTATTTGGCTTCTTTGCTTTTTCCAAGGCATGTCGCACTTTCCATCCCGAGACATCCCATTTGTCATCTAATGCTCAACTTGTCTTCTCTAGTAAGGGTGCTTCCTTCCTTGCTCCGAGATCACAAGAAATTTCTTCTTAAGGAAGAATTCTCTTCATCTACCCTCTATTCTATTTGTGGTTTATCAAGGTCCTACATTCAGTCCTTTTTCCTTCCTCATGTAGTTAAGGCACACCATTGCACCATCATTGAGGGACATAAAAGTTTTAGGATCTCAACATTTACTTTTAACATAGAATTACCAACTTGGGGCTTTAGCTTTTCTTAAAGGGTGATTGGGTCGGGAAGTACCCGCCACTACGCTAGAATCTTGAAGAGCTTCCTCCTGGGTGTGGTTGAATTTCCGAGCATAAGTCATATTTTTTGGAGTGGTATCATTTTGATTCCTGTAGCCGTGGAGGCGTTATTCTTGGAAAGTATTGCTCTAAATCCTTGTGGTGTGGGACAATCCTTCACTTCATGCCCCATTTCCCTTACACCTATAACATGTTATCTTGATACTTGTCTTTAGTAGTGTTGGACAATTTCTCAAGTGGTGTTCATATTGTCCCCACCTTGTAACAGGTCATTTCCTTGCCCAGTTATTACTCCAAGAGTTCTCCGAGACTCCTTAATCACCTTAATGGTTTTCTTGTCGTGCTTTCCTTGCCTAATAGTTCCATTGGTTCATTTCTTTATTAGGGATGGGAATCTCCTTGGTCTTCATGGTGTCTAGGGTAACACGAGTTTGTTTGGTTACTTTTCTTGGGAAATCTTCCTATAGCCGAGGTGCAAGGTCACATCATTTTTTAGAGATATGGTTTTAGGAACTTGGAGTTCTTCATTAGTGGAGAAGTAGTACAGTATGTTGGGGTCTTAGCCCCATTACAAAAGTGGTTACAAAATAGATTGGGAGCTACGGAGTTCTTGACAAGCGTCCTCCTTGGTAAGGTTATAAGCCCTTGATGGCACTCCAGTTGTCATGCCCTTACCCGGTTTGGTTGGATCCATGTGAGCAACCTGCCACTCTCTTTGTTCCATGCAAGTTTAGCCCGTCCACTGCACCCACTTGTGGATCGGAGTGTATTTATTGTCCATTAAGAGAGAAGCATGTCCACTTCTACCTTGGGTCTAAGTGGATGTTCTCGACCTCCAACCCTTAGACTTGAATGTCACTCTATGTCCGTATGAGGACAGAGACCTTATCCTAGTCTCATGTGCATGAAGCCTAAACACAATAGCTTCGAGAAGCCAAACACAATAGCTTTGAGAAGCCCAAACACAGTAGCTTTGTAGAGTCCAAACACAATAACTCCCTAGAATCTAAACACAGTAACTCCATGACTAACTGGTAGGACGAGAAACCCAAACGCAGTAGCTTCTCCTTCCCTTACCGCCACCATGTCGTCTAGCAGCCCTTAGAACCCATCACTACCCCTAGGGCGTCTTTATGGTCCCGTACCACAAGTGCATGCACAAACAATAGTTTTCATTTTATTAGCCATTCTCTTTGGTGTTGATGATCCAACGACCTTGACACTTAACTCGGCATGCATTTGATTGTTTGACTAGTCCATCGACCTAGCCTTGACGCACTACTGCTAGCCCATCGAGCCTTGTCGATCCTGACTTGGTACCGTGGTGAATCACACGGTTAATTCCACTTTTAATGAGATTTTTCATGGCTCTTCCTATTCATGTTTATTTACAGGCTTTAGTCTATGCCCATTGGCTTGGGCCCACTGCACGTGTTTTCCAAAACTGGGCATTTAGCCCCATGAATTCAAAAACCGAGGACTCCAACCTATCTTAGCTATTCTAACTCTTATCAAGAAGGTCTCCCAAATTCTACCTCAGGATGTCAGCACTATTAATTCAATGCAGAAAACGCATAATGCCGACAAAAGAAAAATAACTTCAATCAGACCGTCTCAGGGCGAGGATAAGCTTGATCAAAATGGAAAGTTGTCGGGCAGAGGGTCCTCGAGCTCCCTATATAAAGAGCTCCTCTCCTTTCATCTTCTACACACCTGAAATCTCCATTCCCCCTCAACTACTCCATTTTCAGGTGAAGCTTGAACTAGAGCTCTGATATAGGCCTTTTTCTCAGCCTCGGAAGGCAAGGTTGGGTCCTATAGACACCGGGGGAAGTCAACTACCTAACATCAACTTCCTTTCAACCTAAGGACCGTCGAAGAAATGCCAATGAAATCAAATAGTTAAGCAGCTCCGACGGACCGAAGCTGCTCTGTTTTGGCCGAGCTGAATTTGGCCAAATTTAGCCCTCCTCCTACCAAACTGAGTCTCCTCGACATCCTTATAACCCTCATACGACCACAACAGAGCTGAAAGGTAATCCAATTCAGCCCTCATCTGTTGTTGTAGATCAGAGTTAGAGAGAGAAAGTGCTAAACTTAACTAAACAAATTCTCCCTTGATTGGACATCAATTGTAGCAATTCTTGATTCTAGAAGGAACCTCATGATGAGAGCTAGCTCCCCAGATCGAGAGCTCGGACCGTCGCACCGTCGATGGTAATCTTTCGAAGCTTTCTCTCTCTACGAACAGTTTTCCGGTGAAGCTTTGTTTGAGCTCAATTCATACCCAAATGTTTCGGTTCAAAGCTCAATATAATCGTATGGAAGTATAGGAACTAATCCATACCTTTAATTGGAGAAATTAACCCTGATTGAATGGCCAATTTGAAGAAATCAAATTCCGTCAGTTTGAAGGGGAGAAATTGGGGAAAACTTTTGAGGAAATTTGGGGATTTAAAACAATTGAGGGACCTTAATGTAATTTCTCAAAATAGAAGTCCAATTGGCAATGAGAAAGATGTTGAGGGACCAATTGGTCAATTTTTGGAACATTTGGGACCAAATTGCCATTTTTGGAAAGTAGGGGCAAAATGGTAATTTTTGAAAAGTCAGAAGTGTTCTCTCCCCTAATTGTGTGCCAATAATTAAAATATTTGGGAGACCTTCTTGACAAGAGCTAGAATAGCTCAAATAGGCTAGGGTCCTTAGTTTTTTAATTCATGGGGCTAAATGCCCAGTTTTGGAAAACACATGTAGAGGGCCCAAGGCCAGTGGATACAGAATGAAGCCCGTAAAAAAACATGAATAGGAAGAGCCATGAAAACTCTCATTAAAAGTGGAATCAATAGTGTGATTCACCATGGTACCAAGACAGGACTGACAAGGCTTGATGGGCTAGCGGTAGTGCGTCAAGGCTTGGTCGATGGACTAGTTAGACAAACAACTGCAAGTTGGGTTGAGTGTCGGGGCCGTTGTACCATCGACACCAAAGAGAATGGCTAAGAAAATGAAAACTATTGTTTGTGTATGCAATTGTGGTACGGGACCATCAAGACGCCCTAGGGTGTAGTGATGGGTTCTAAGGGCTGCTGGACGACATGGTGGCGATAAGGGAAGTAGAAACTACTGCGTTTGGGTTTCTCATTGTACCAGTTAGTCATGGAGTTACTATGTTTGTACTCCAAGGAGTTACTGTGTTTGGACTCCACGGAGTTACTGTGTTTGGACATCACGGAGTTACTGCGTTTGGACTCCACGAAGCTACTATGTTTTGGCTTCTCGAAGCTATTGTGTTTGGGCTTCATGCTTACAAGATCAGGATAAGGTCTCTGTCCTCATACGGACACAGAGTGACATTTGGGTCTGAGGATCGAATGTTAAGAACATCCACTCAGACCTAGGGAAGAAGTGGACGGGCTTCTATCCTTGTGGATAGTAAAGACTCTCCTATCCACTAGTGGGTGATGTGGACGGACTGCACTTGCAAATGTGTGTACCCTTCTTGATGAAGGGCATGTGTTTGTTTGCTAAATGCCTCCCTAGGTAATGGGATGGGTGAAAAAAAGCTAAACACACCTAATATGGAAATTGAAAAAAGGTTTGAAAACTTTGGAAAGGATTTGAGAATTCTTGGAAAAAGGAATGGCAAACCTTAGAAAAAGGTTTTTGGAAAAGAAATTGAAACTGAGGAACCCCTTTTAAAAGAAAATGTTACACTGGGCAGGGTAAAGGTTTTGAAAATCGAACTTTGAGAAAAAACCTTCTTTTAAAGAAATGATAACCTTGGGGTGGCTAGTTTTAACTCACTCCCAACACCCGCTCACTGAGTTGTAGAACTCACCCCCTCCCTTTTATCCCTTTCAGGTAACTAAGGGAAAACCAAACTTAAAGAACTCCATGTAAGATAGGTATGACAGTTTTAAGATATTTAGTTTTGTATAATGCTATTACACGAAAAATAGGAAAGAAGGACACCTTACTACTCACGGTTTAGAAAAGGGTGAAACCCTTCATGGACCAAAGGGAGTGGCGGGTTGCTCAAGGTGATCCGACAAAACCGGGTCTAGGCGTGACACTTAGTCAATAGTCAATTGAGGAGAAGCCTTGTTTGTAGGGCTGACCAATGAGAAGCTAACATGGGGCAAAGGTGCCAAATCAGCGGCCGACTAGGATGTATGAGAACGGTCGACCAATCAAAAGTCGACACATGGCAAAGGCACATCAGTTGGCCTTTGCCAATCAGAGGCTGACATGTGGCAATGATACATTGTATCAGGTGGGAAATTGATGAATTTAAATCAACTAATTAGAGGACACCATGTGGCACAATCATTGGGCGGACAAATTTGGTCAACAACCATGTAGGAGAGAGTGATCAATGGAAGATCACTAGATCGCTAGTCAATGGATGACTCGAACGCTAAATCAATCATAGCGCGTCACGTGGAATCTCACATGCACATGCATAGTGTTGTATTCTTCCCTAAGACATATTAACAGGGGACAAGGCTGAAAGTTGCCATAACTCTGGAGGCCATTAAAACCCTACAATAAGGGAGTAAATTGGAGAGTTAATGGTCGACCGATGGATGGATGGATAGGAGCAGAAGTCACCGAGCTCCCAATATAAAGAGCTTTCATCCATTCATCCTCTTAATCCCTCAAAAGCTCGAATAAGACGAACTACTCCAATTTTTAATCATCTATGAAACATAGCTTCGATATCAACAAATTTCTTCATCTCCAAATGCAAAGTCAGATTCTTTGGAATCCTGAGGAAGTGCTCTACCTTCCAGCATACTACTTTTAGCTCGAGGATTATTGAAGAAGCACCGATGAGTCTACATAGTACTGCTACTCTAACGACCGAGTTTGACCATAACTTTTCAAGCTAAATTTAGACCACAATTGGGCCTTTTGAGACTAGGCTAACCCTCCCACGACTCTCTACAATTGAGCCTCATCCTCCCTAAGCTTTCGTGGTAAGCAATTGTCACCGCCTTTCGCTGGAATAGTGAATTTACAAAGAGAAAATTGTGCAAATTTTGCTAAATAAATTCTCCATGCCCATGCTATCAATTGAGAAGAAATTGGATCCGAAGTGGATACTCTCGACGAGAGCTAACTCCCCATATCAAGAGCTCAAGCAGTTGTGCCCTTGCTTGTAAGAAATCAAAACTTCTCTTTAGAAATATTTTTTGATGAAGCTTCGTTTATGCTTAATTCTATACCAAATTGGACAATTCAAAGCTTGTAATGATCATGGAGAGATAGGAGAGATGATTACCCACATGATAGGAGGAAATTAACCAAGTTTAATTAGTTAATTTGATGAATTGAGGATTCGGGGCAAAATTGCAAATTGTGAAAAAATTAGGTGAATTGGGGATTTTTGGAAATTTCAAGATTCTTATGCAATTAGCATGAATTGAGTGTCAATTGGTAAATAAGATTTGTTTAACAATTAAAAATAATTTTTGAAAAATTAATTGTTAAAAATAAATATAATGCTTTATATGTAATTTTGGATAATTTTATTTAATAAAATTATATGGGGGATGAAATAGCAAATAAAGTAAATTTAGGAAATATTATGAAAAATAATTGGGAATTTAATTGTTAATAAAATAAATTTAGTGACTTCTTTGTAAATGAAAGGAAACATAGAGATCTAAGTAGAAATTTCAGATAATTGATTGATTTATGATCCATTATAATTTACGTGTGAAAGTAAGACTTTTACCTACACCCGCGAGACTATCTAGAAATATTGGAAATCTATCCTGGACGAACAAGTCACGGATCTCTGGTGAGTGGGATTTTTGGTATCAAGTCCGATTGGACCAATTATGCATTACTATTAGCAAGTTTAAAAATATGTTTACTTAGAAAAACTATTTTTCTAGAAATATAATCCCCTAACAATGTGAAATCACTCAAACCAATTTGGGATTTATTTTTGAATAAAGCATTAACCATGTTTATAGTACTACCCTTGAATAGTGTATGGATACACCTTAGAATGATGATCTAATCTCGACCGTTGAGGTAGGATATGGGTGAGTCCCATGGTCGACAAAGGGTTGATTAGATCTAGTTTTGTGAAAGTGGGCCCAAGGCTATAATTTTGAAAAGTGAAGTGGGCCAAAGGCCGTATTTTGAAAACTCATACAAGTGGGCTAAAGGCCGATGTAAAATAGACCAAATCTCATAAATAAGATTTGATTTAAGAGCCTGATAAAATTATCACAATTTGATAATGTTTGCTTAAGCTTCTGAGTTGAAGTCGAGTTGAAGCTTATTAAGTTAACAACGCAAAGAGAAATGTGTTAAATCAAAAGACAACTATTTGTGATTGCAATCGTGTAGAACCAAAGAGACATACGATACATGGAAGTGTTAGCTCTAAGGGCTGTTGGACATCAAGGTCGAAAAGAGGGAAGTTATGATGTTCGAGTATGTCGTGAAGCTCTAGGAGCTTCGTCCGCATTGAGACTAATTAAGAAGGGGGAGAGGTCTCATCCCTCAATAGTAGACAAATGTAATGATGATGTCTATGAGTTGGGCAATGGTGCTCACATAGATAATGCGGTAGAGGTTGTAGCATCTCACTAGGGTGGATGCAAAATACGCTCCAGGCCACTAGTGAAATAGATCCAGGTTGTAGCCTTTGAGGGTCTATTCTACGGATGTTTTGATCCCTTTATTGAGAAAGGGTGTTTGTGTGATACAAACCTAGGGTAGGTTTGCCATAAATAAATTATGAAAAATTATCCAACTAGAAGGAACCTACCTCGAGTTTGTGGGGGACAATTAGTGAACTTAAATGAGAATCATTTTCTAAAAGATAAGACAAGTTGTAGCTTGTTTATGAAGTCATATAAAACCCCCTTTGCTTAAAAGAAAATGAAAAGGTCTATCTTGAGCACATGTTGAATCATGGACAGGAACTCACAATATCATAAAAACCCTTCACATTGAGTTATAAAGTCACCCCTCTCCCTAAACCCCTTTTTAGGAAGCTTTCACAACAGGAAGGTAGTCAATTCTACGAGTAGGTCAAGTTACCAAGAAAAAAGGTATTTTTTTTATTAAGTTTGTTTTTGTAAATCTTGTTATGGAAAACACTCATGTTGATAATCTTTTACCTTTCCTAGACTATCGTGGTCGAAATACCGATCTATTACAGGGAAGGGTGGCGGGTTGATCACAGGGTTCCAACCAAACCAGGTTGGGGCATGATAGGACATCATAGGTGTCCTATCGAATTCTCGATTGCCAAACTTGATCTATGGGTATTTTTCATCATTTTTACCACATTGATACTTGGCCAAACATGTACTTAGTGATCATGTTTCTTTGTCTATCAAACATGCCTTAACCACCTTCTATCCAAATGCTACTTTATGATATCTCCCTATCTTCCCCTAAACATAGCTTCATGCAATCTATCAGCTTACCCCCCAAAAACCTATAGTTGAATAATAACCCTCAATTTGTTTGATCTCCCCATAAGCTTTCGAGGATTCTCTCGATAACTTGCTCAAGCTCAACCCTTTAGCTCCGATCTTTGGCAGGCGCACCCTCATTCGAATTTCGAAGTTGGACATAATGCAAAGACCTTCCTACCTTCAACATCACATGGATAGGTCAGCTGCTGCTCCATTCAATTTCATTTGATGACATATCTTGTAAACCCTGTTTTCTCACAATAAGAAAGCCAGAATGGAGAGCCAAAAAATTTCAAAAAGAAAACTGTGATGCAAAGTGAATCAAAATTGTGAAGAGAAATCAAAACGGGATCTGAAGGAATTAGGAGTGATGATTGAAGTTCCAAAAGTTAAGGAAAATAATCCAATTGAAATTGGGAGTGAGAATCAAGTCGGTTTAGTTTGAACCAAGACCAAACTAGATAAAACTTGATTAAACCGAGAACAACTGATTCAAAGATTCATTTTTTGAGTTGACTTAAAAATGTCAAATTGGAAAATTGAAGTCACCAGCATGTAGTATATGATTTTAGAAAATTTTAATTTATAGAAAATCGTTTGAATCAATCCTCAATCGATCGATTTTTTATTTCGGATCTCGAAACCTGGTGCAATTAAACCAATCAACGGTCTAGTCGGGTCAATGGACCACCTATGCTGCCATCGCCCTGTCACTGCATGTGATCAATCAGCGTGCAATGCATCGCGAAGCATGCCTAGTCAACTACTAGGTCAACGTTTTAAAGCATTGACCAATTACAGTGTGTCATGTGTCCCTCGTCAATGGTCAACTAAAGAAATTCCACATCATCAGGAATTGACCAATGGGAGCATGATGCATTTCCTTAGTCAGCGATCAACTTAAGGAAATCCCCATCAACCTACTAAATCAATGAGAGGGTGACATGTGGTAAGTGCACATGGTCAGCAGCCAATTAGGAAGATCGGGAAGGACCGACCAATCAGTGACGACACATGGCAAAGTCACATCATATTGCCACAACCATCTAGAAGAGGACACGTGGTAATGGAATAGTGCATTAGGTGGGAAAGCTAATGTATTTAAATCAACCACAATTCCTTTTGGTAATTCTACCACCACAATCCAAGAAGGTAAAGGGTTAACGACCTAGGTGTTTTCCATAACAAAATTTATGAAATAAATCTAAGGGTACCTTTCTTCTTGAAGAATGGTTCTGCTCATGGAATGCTCTCCTCTTTTGAAGTGTCAACTTCCCTAAAAGGGGTTTAGGGAAATGGAGTGAGTTTTCAACTAAAAGAGCATAGTTAAGTGACATCGTGAGTACTTTTCCACGATTTAGCATATACTCAAATGGGAATTTTCTCTTTCTTTTAAAATGATCAAAATACCACATGATAAACAAACCACTACTTGTCTTATTTTTTTTTAAAAAAGGGTTCATTTAAGTTTCACCACTTGTTCCTATAAGCTTAGGGTAGGTACCTTCATAGTTGGAGAAATTTAATTATGTACCCCTACCATATTTTGTTTCACACAAACACACAAACATCCTTTTAAGTAAGGGATCATACAGTTGTAGGATAGACCCTCAAAAGTTATAGCCTCGATATGTCCCACTAGTGGTCCGAAGCATATTTACCGTCCGCCCTGGTGAGAGGCCACAACCTTCACCACATTGTATGTGTGAACACCATTGCTCAACCCCCAAACATTATCAAATCTTTTGTCCACTATTGAGGGATAATACCTCACCTCCGTCTTCCTCAGTCACAATGCACACGAAGCTCCCTGAGCTTCATGACATACTGAAACATCATAATTGCCATTGTGCCAACCTTACTATCCAGTAGCCCTTAGAACTAACACTACTCCGTATCGGACATCTCTTTGGTTTTGAACGATTGTAATCACATACAAGAGTTTTTTTTATTTAAGACCATTATCTTTGCATTGCTAGCCCAACAAGCTACGACATGGCTTTTGCTTAGCTGCTTCAACAAGTATTATCAAATTGTGATAATTTTAACATGCTCTTATATCAAAACTTATTTACGGGGTTGGATCCATTTTCCATTGCCCTTGGGCTCACTCACTTCTACGAGTTTTCAAAACATGGCCTTGGGCCCACTTCACTTTCCAAAATCGTGGCCTTGGGCCCACTTGCACATAACTAGATCTAACCCACCATTGTTGACCATAGGTCTTGCCAATTTCCTGCATTAACGGTCTAACTAGACCATATCCCTTGAAGTGTATTCATACACTACACAAGGGTTTTCATATTATCATATTTCATACATTCTTCAGAAATATAATCCCAAAAGATTTAAGTGATTTCACACAGTCAGGGTGTCACGTACTGACCTAGTTTAGTCAGAACCTCTTGATCAACCTGCCACTCCCCTCAATCTCAAGGAGTGACTCCTCCCCTAGATCATGAAGAGTCAGGTGTATTTTATGTTGTTTTTCCCTGGAATGACATTATACAAGACTAATGGTGTAAATTGTACTTGGTTTTTGAGGTTTGGCAAGGGAAATACTTGGATGATCGTCTCTTTCTTGAAGAAAACGTTAAGTGGAGGAGATGAGTCTTAAATCTCAGTGAGAGGGGAAAATCTTAATGATAGATTTGTTTGAGCTTTCCATTAATCCCTTGTCATGCCTCAACCTAGATTAGATGGATCCCTATAAGCAACCCACCACTCCCTTTGATCTATGAAGCGTTCACCCCCTTCTAAACCTCAAGGAGTCAGACGTCCTTTTACTTGTATTTCCTGGAATAACATTATACAAAACTGAATATATTAAAATCATCAACTGCAAATGGTCTTTAAGGTTGGTTTTCCTATATTACCTAAAAAGGGGTAGAGGGAGGGGGTGAGTTTCTACAACTCAGTGAGTGATTGTTGGGAGCGAGTTTAAAATAAATGCTTTATTTTCTTTATCAAAATCATGATAAAGTTTACCATTCTTTTTTCAAGGATTTTTCTCAAACTCACATCCCAAAACCTTTTTCAATTTCCATATTAGGTGTGTTTAGCTCTCTTAGCCCATCCCCTTGCCTTGGGAGGCTATTAGCAAACAAACACATGCGCTTC
The DNA here is from genome assembly GCA_030064425.1 of Trapa bicornis. Taxonomy (NCBI): domain Eukaryota; kingdom Viridiplantae; phylum Streptophyta; class Magnoliopsida; order Myrtales; family Lythraceae; genus Trapa; species Trapa bicornis. The sequence continues at coordinate 13,024,634 of CM057753.1, read as the reverse complement.
ATTAGGAACGGTATAGAAATTCGTAGGGCAGTACCAGAATGCACCCATTTGGGGATCTGCGCGACTTTGCTATCCACCCAAATAGAAGTCATAAACTTCTACCTTGAGTTTGAGTGGACATCCCAAACGTCCAACCCTCAAACCCGAATGCAACTTCATGTCTGTACGAGGATGGAGATCTCATCCTGACCCCACCCAAAGCATCATGACTAATTGGCACAACAATCTGCCCTTATCGCCCCCCCACATATTGTCCAATAGCCCTTGGGACCCATAACTATCCCTTGGGGCATCTTGATGGTTTCGTACCATATGTGCATGCACAAACAATTGTTTTTTTTTCATGATTAAGCCATACTCTTTGGTGCCAACGGTCTAATGGCCCCGACACTCAACCCGACATGTAGCTGTTTGTCTCAGGCTGATTCGTCGACCTGGCCCTGACGTACTGTCTCTAGCCCATCAAGCATTGTCGTTCCTGACTCGATACTGTGGCGAATCACACAATCATTATCCATTTTTAACCAAGAGTTTCATGGCCCATCCTAATCATGTTGGTTTACGGGCTCTAGCTCGTGCCCATTGGCCTTGGCTCCATTGCACATATTTTTCTAAAGCTAGGCCTTAGGCCTTATGAGTTCAAAAACCGAGGCCCCTAGCTTGTTAGGTGTGTTTAGCTCTCTTATCCCATCCCCTTGCCTCGAGAGGCTATTAGCAAACAAACACATGCCCTTCATTAGGAACGGTACAGAAATTCATAGGGCAGTACCAGAATGCACCCACTTGGGGATCAGCGCGACTTTGCTATCCACCAAAATAGAAGTCATAAACTTCTACCCTGAGTTTGAGTGGACATCCCAAATGTCCAACCCTCAAACCTGAATGCAACTTCGTGTCCGTATGAGGATGGAGACCTCATCCTGACCCCACCCAAAGCATCATGACTGATTAGCACGACAATCTGCCCTTATCGCACCCCCCCCCCCCCCCCACGCACACATGTTGTCCAATAGCCCTTGGGACCCATCACTATCCCTTGGGGGCATCTTGATGGTTTTGTACCATAAGTGCATGCACAAACAATTGTTTTTTTTCATGATTAAGCCATACTCTTTGGTGCCAATGGTCTAATGGCCCCGACACTCAACCCGACATGTAGTTGTTTGTCTCAGGCTGATTCGTCGACCTGGCCTTGACGCACTACTACTAGCCCATCAAGCATTGTCGTTCCTGACTGGATACTGTGGGGAATCACACAATCATTATCCATTTTTAAACAAGAGTTTTCATGGCCCGTCCTAATCATGTTGGTTTACGGGCTCTAGCTCGTGCCCATTGGCCTTGGGTCCATTGCACATATTTTTCTGAAGTTAGGCCTTAGGCCCTATGAGTTCAAAAACCGAGGCCCCTAGCTTGTTAGGTGTGTTTAGCTCTCTTATCCCATCCCCTTGCCTCGAGAGGCTATTAGCAAACAAACACATGCCCTTCATTAGGAACGGTACAGAAATTCATAGGGCAGTACAGAATGCACCCACTTGGGGATCAGCGCGACTTTGCTATCCACCCAAATAGAAGTCATAAACTTCTACGCTGAGTTTGAGTGGACATCCCAAACGTCCAACCCTCAAACCTGAATGCAACTTCATGTCCGTATGAGGATGGAGACCTCATGTTGACCCCACCCAAAGCATCATGACTGATTAGCACGACAATCTGCCCTTATCGCCTCCCCCACATGTTGTCCAATAGCCCTTGGGACCCATCACTATCCCTTGGGGCATCTTGATGGTTTTTTACCATAAGTGCATGCACAAAAAATTATTTTTTTTCATGATTAAGCCATACTCTTTGGTGCCAACGGTCTAATGACCCCGACACTCAACCCGACATGTAGCTGTTTGTCTCAGGCTGATTCGTCGACCTGGCCCTGACGCACTGCCTCTAGCCCATCAAGCATTGTCGTTCCTGACTGGATACTGTGGCGAATCACACAATCATTATCCATTTTTAAACAAGAGTTTTCATGGCCCATCCTAATCATGTTGGTTTACGGGCTCTAGCTCGTGCCCATTGGCCTTGGGTCCATTGCACATATTTTTCTGAAGCTAGGCCTTAGGCCCTATGACTTCAAAAACCGAGGCCCCTAGCTTGTTAGGTGTGTTTAGCTCTCTTATCCCATCCCCTTGCCTCAAGAGGCTATTAGCAAACAAACACATGCCCTTCATTAGGAACGGTACAGAAATTCACAGGGCAGTACCAGAATGCACCCACTTGGGGATTAGCGCGACTTTGCTATCCACCCAAATAGAAGTCATAAACTTCTACCCTGAGTTTGAGTGGACATCACAAATGTCCAACCCTCAAACCTGAATGCAACTTCGTGTCTGTATGAGGATGGAGACCTCATCCTGACCCCACCCAAAGCATCATGACTGATTAGCACGACAATCTACCCTTATCGCACCCCCCCACCCCCACATGTTGTCCAATAGCCCTTGGGACCCATCACTATCCCTTGGGGGCATCTTGATGGTTTTGTACCATAAGTGCATGCACAAACAATTGTTTTTTTTCATGATTAAGCCATACTCTTTGGTGCCAATGGTCTAATGGCCCCGACACTCAACCCGACAAGTAGCTGTTTGTCTCAGGCTGATTCGTCGACCTGGCCCTGACGCACTGCCTCTAGCCCATCAAGCATTGTCGTTCCTGACTCGATACTCTAGCGAATCACACAATCATTATCCATTTTTAAACAAGAGTTTTCATGGCCCATCCTAATCATGTTGGTTTACGGGCTCTAGCTCGTGCCCATTGGCCTTGGGTCCATTGCACATATTTTTTTGAAGCTAGGCCTTAGGCCCTATGAGTTCAAAAACTGAGCTCCTAGCTTGTTAGGTGTGTTTAGCTCTCTTTTCCCATCCCCTTGCCTCGAGAGGCTATTAGCAAACAAACACATGCCCTTCATTAGGAACGGTACAGAAATTCACAGGGCAGTACCAGTATGCACCCACTTGGGGATCAGTGCGACTTTGCTATCCACCCAAATAGAAGTCATTAACTTCTACCCTGAGTTTGAGTGGACATCCCAAACGTCCAACCCTCAAACCTGAATGCAACTTCGTGTCCGTATGAGGATGGAGACCTCATCCTGACCCCACCCAAAGCATCATGACTGATTAGCACGACAATCTGCCCTTATCGCCACCCCTCCCCCCTCCCCCCCCCACATGTTGTCCAATAGCCCTTGGGACCCATCACTATCCCTTGGGGGCATCTTGATGGTTTTGTACCATAAGTGCATGCACAAACAATTGTTTTTTTTCATGATTAAGCCATACTCTTTGTTGCCAATGGTCTAATGGCCCCGACACTCAACCCGACATGTAGCTGTTTGTCTCAGGCTTTTTCGTCAACCTGGCCCTGACGCACTGCCTCTAGCCCATCAAGCATTGTCGTTCCTGACTCGATACTGTGGCGAATCACACAATCATTATCCATTTTTAAACAAGAGTTTTCATGGCCCATCCTAATCATGTTGGTTTACGGGCTCTAGCTCGTGCCCATTGGCCTTGGGTCCATTGCACATATTTTTCTGAAGCTAGGCCTTAGGCCCTATGAGTTCAAAAACCGAGGCCCCTAGCTTGTTAGGTGTGTTTAGCTCTCTTACCCCATCCCCTTGCCTCGAGAGGATATTAGCAAACAAACACATGCCCTTCATTAGGAACGGTACAGAAATTCACAGGGCAGTACCAGAATGCACCCACTTGGGGATCAGCGCGACTTTGCTATCCACCCAAATAGAAGTCATAAACTTCTACCCTGAGTTTGAGTGGACATCCCAAACGTCCAACCCTCAAACCTGAATGCAACTTCGTGTCCGTATGAGGATGGAGACCTCATCCTGACCCCACCCAAAGCATCATGACTGATTAGCACGACAATCTACCCTTATCGCCCCCCCCCCCCACATGTTGTCCAATAGCCCTTGGGACCCATCACTACCCCTTGGGGCATCTTGATGGTTTCGTACCATAAGTGCATGCACAAACAATATTTTTTTTTCATGATTAAGCCATACTCTTTGGTGCCAACGGTCTAATGGCCCCGACACTCAACCCGACATGTAGCTGTTTGTCTCAGGCTGATTCGTCGACCTGGCCCTGACGCACTGCCTCTAGCCCATCCAGCATTGTCGTTCCTAACTCGATACTATGCGAATCACACAATCATTATCCATTTTTAAACAAGAATTTTCATGGCCCATCCTAATCATTTCCAATTGACTTTCAATTTTTATAAATTACACGGAGGTCCCTCAATTTTCTGAAATCCCTAATTTCCCCCCAAAATTTTGGTAATTTCTTCCCCCTTTTCTGTCTGAATTTGATTTCTTCAAATTGGCCATTAAATTGGGGTTAATTGCTCCAATTGATGGCATGGATTGGTTGCTACACTTCCATATGAGCAAATGGAGCTTTGAATAGAAGAATTTGATTCCGAAACAAGCTCAAACGGAGCTTCGTCGGAAAAACTATTCGTAGAGAGAAAGTATTGAAAGCTTACCGTCGGAGGTGTGGTGGTCCAAGCTCTCGATCTGGGGAGGTAGCTCTCATCCTTACGATCCTTCTAGGATCAAGAATTTCTAAAATTGAAGTCCATATGATTGTGAATTTTGTTAGTTAAATTCGACACTTTATCTCTCTAGCATTGATTTGCAACGATGGAGGACGGCCAAATTGGCTTACCTTTTACCTCTGTAGAGGTCGTGGAGACTTTTGGGAGGCTTGGTTTGGCTGGAGGTGGTTTGAATTTGGCCAAATTCAGCTCGGCCAAAATAGGTCAACTTCAATCTATTGGAGCTGCTTCACTATTTGATTACGTCAGTACTTCTCCAACGATCCTCAGGTAAAAGGAAGACTATTGTCAGCTAGCTGACTTCCTCCGGAGTCTGTAGGACCCGACCTTGCCTTCTTAGATTGGGAAAAGTGCTCAAGTCAGAGCTTTGGTTTGAGCTTCACCAGAAAATGGAGCACTTGAGAGAGAAGGGCGATTTGAGGAGTGTGGAGGATGATTGGAGGGGAGCTCTTTACATAGGGGGCTTGGGGACCCTCTGCCCGACCAGTTTTCATTTTAGTTGAGCTTATCCTCGCCTGAATATGCCATAATTAGAGGAATATTCCTCTCACCGGAAATGGAAGGTTTTTGAACCAATGAACATTGCTATCATCCTGAGGAAGAAAACGACATTGTTCCAGACTGAACCGGTTTGATCGGGTTCAATGGAAAAAATTGGACGGTTTAGACTCGATTCGACTGATTTTCTCAAATCTAAAAATTTCTAAATTCTTCTAAATTCATTTCCTATCCAATGGTGGCTTCAATTTCTCATTTTGATCATTTTAAGCCATCAAAAAAATGAATTTAGAAACCAGTTCATGTATAGTTCAAACTAGTACAATCCAGCTCAGGTCTGATTCACCCTAAACTGGTCTGATTTTCTCTTTTAATTTGTTCTATGGTTCTTCCCCATGATTATTATGACTCTTTGAGTTACTTGTGATTTTCCAATTTCCCATTTTACCCCTTCTTTATTGATTTTGGTTCGCTATGTGGCTTGGTTTTCTCTTTTGAATCATTGGTTCTTTCCCCAATTTTCTTATCAAGGAATGGGGTTTACAACTCTCCCCAACTTTTTCGGGTTTTGTGCCTAAAACATTTACATCCCAAATAGTTTGGGGTACCCATCCCTCATAACACTCTTAGTTTCCCAGGTCTCCTCTTGTACTGGTCCATTCTGCCAAAGAACCTTGACCATGGGAATCTTCTTGTTCCTCAAGTTCTTCTCTCTCCTGTTGATTATTTGCACCAGTTCTGCTTGATAGGTCAGGTTCTCTTCTAACTCGGGCGAGGGTCGGTCTAGCACATGATTGGGATCGGGCTGGTACTTCCGGAGTACTGAGATGTGGAATACATCATGTATTCTTTGTAGGTTAGGAGGGAGTTCTAGTTTATAGGCTTCTGGCCCTATCCTTTGGATTATGGTGTAGGGACCAATGTACCTAGGTTTCAACTTTCTCCATTGTTGTAACCTAAGTATTCCCCTCCATGGGGATACCTTGAGAAATATTTGGTCTCCCACACCAAATTCCAAGTCCCTTCTCCAGTGGTCTACATAGCTCTTTTGTCTGTCCTGAGCTACTTTAAGTTAACTCCTTATAATCTTAATTTTCTTGGTTGCGTCTTCTATTAGCTCGACCCTTTTGAGCTTCCATTCGCCACCTCTTCCCAAAATAAGGAGGTATGGCATAGTTGTCCATAAAGAGCCTCATAAGGATCCATTTAAATACTAGCCTCATAATTGTTATTGTAGGCAAACTCCATTAGGCATAGATATTCCTCCCAACCCTTGCTCATGGTAAGTACGCATGCTCGTAGCATATCCTTTAGGGTTTGGATTGTCCAATCAGACTGTCCATCGGTCTGGGGATGGAATGTCTTACTCATGTGGAGTTTGGTTCCCAGGGCACTTTGTAGACTAGGCCAGAACCTTGAGGTAAACCTAGGGTCCCTATCCGACACGATGCTTACTGGGACGCCATGTAGTCTCACAATCTCCCCTATGTATAGAACAACTAGTTGTTCCACAAAATCAGTTATCCTTATTGGTAAGAAGTAGGCAGATTTGCTCAACCTATCCACAATGACCCAAATTGTGTCTCGCCCCTTCCTAGTCACTAGTAGTCCTGTGACGAAGTCCATAGTGATATGTTCCTATTTCCATTCGAGAATTGGTAGGGGTTGTAGTAGCCCTGATGGTTTCTAGTGGTCAACTTTGATTTGTTGACAGGACAAGCATCATGCTACATACTCCACGATATCCCTCTTCATCCCTTTCCACCAATAACATTGTTTGAGGGTGTAGTATATCTTGGTACTGTCCGGATGCATCACATATACATAGTCATGTTCCTCTTCAGTTCCTTGTTTTGAGGTACACGTCCCCAACCTTAATAGGTCAGCAATCCATCGCCTCGAATGTTGTAGTCTGGGTTTGTCCCCTTGTTGATAGGGTCCAAGTAGGGTTGGAGTTCCTTATCCCCTTATTGGTGGACCTTAATTTGCTCTATTAGGCTGGGTCTTACCAGTACGTCAGCCACTAGACTTCTTTCTTCTTTATCTACCTTAAGGTCCACTTCCATTCTTCCCAACTACTACAGTAAGAACAAGTAGCTCGTCTCTATCTTGGCCGCCTCAATTTGATACTTGTGACTTAGAGTGTCTGCCACAACATTAGCCTTCATGAGGTGGTATTCTATCACAAGTTCATAGTCCTTTACCAACTCCAGCGATATACTCTAGCGGAGATTCAACTCCCTTTGAGTTAGAAAGTACTTAAGACTCTTGTGATATGTATATATCCTACACTTAACCCCGTATAGGTAGTGTTGCCAAATCTTGAGGGCGAACACTATTGCGACTAACTCTAAGTCATGATTAGGGTTGTTCCTCTCATGTATCTTTAGTTGTCGCGCGACATAGGTGATAACCTTTCCCTGCTGCATTAATACACACCTGAGTCCTTGTCTAGATGCATCATTATAGACTGTATACTCCCTTAGACTTGCGCCAGGCTCTTTAACTCCAGGAAAGATTTCTCACATGTTTCATTGCACTTGTACTCCACTCCCTTCCTTGTGAGGCGGGTCAAAGGGACCACTATCTTAGAGAAGTCCTGTACAAACTGTCAGTAGTACCGTGCCAATCCCAAGAAGTTTTGTATCTCAGAGGGATTCTTGGGTGCCTTCCTATCAGATATGGCCTCTACCTTTGCCGGATCAACCTTGACTCCATCTTTGGACACTGTGTCCTAAAAACCCTACCTCTTGCAACCATAACTCACACTTGGAAAACTTTGCATATATGTGATTGTTTTGTAGTGTCTTCAAAGTGATAGCCAGATGTTCCTCGTGCTCCACCCTAGTTCGTGAGTATATGAGTATGTCATCTATAAACACAATCCCGAACTTGTCCAAGTGAGGTTGGAACACTCGTTTCATCAAAGCCATAAAGGCTGCATGGGCATTGGTCAGGCCAAAAGGCATCACTCTAAATTCATAGTGTCCGTATTGAGATAGAAAGGCAGTCTTAGGTATATCTCCCTCTCAGATCATGAGTTGGTGGTATCCTAACCAAAGATCTATCTTTGAGAAGTAGGCCACTCCCTTTAGCTAGTCGAACATGTCATCAATCCGTGGAAGTGGATACTTATTCTTTTTAGTGACATGGTTCAACTTCCGATAGTCTATACACAGCCTCATACTCTAATCCTTCTTCTATACGAATAGTACTTGAGCACCCCATGGAGACAGACAAGGGCGTATGAAATCCTTCTCTAATAACTCTTCCAACTACTCCTTTAACTCCTTCAATTCCGCTAGAGCCATGCAATAAGGGGCTTGGGATATGGGATGTGTTCAGGGGATTACCTCTATGGTAAATTCTAGTTGATGGCTTGGGGGTAATCCTAGTAGTTCCTCAGGGGATACATCCGGGTAGTGTTCAACCATCGGGATACCTTCTAGTCCTTTCTCCTCCGACTTCTCGTTGATGACCATTGCGAGAAAAGCCTTGCAACCCTTCTTTATCATCCTTTGGGCCTTTATATTGGACACCAAGTGCATTTCTACCTTCCTCTTGTCTCCTTGGAATTGCAGTCCGAATGTTTCAAGAGTGTGGAAAGTTATTACTTTCTTCCCACAGTCCACTTTGGCTTGGTGGGTACTTAATTAATCCATTCCCAGTATTATTTCCACCTCTCTTAGAGGTAATGGGATCAAATATGCCTCCTGCTTTACTCCTCCAATCTTAATCTCACATCCCTTTAACTGTTTGTCTCTATTTAGTCCTTCTCCTAAGGATGTGAGGATGTTGAGACTTTTTTCCAGGAAGGTAAGTTCTAGTAGAAGACCTAGAACTAGATCTTCCTTGATGAAAGATCTCTCTGCTCCCGAGTCAAAGAGAGCGTAGGCTTTTCTCCCCCATAACTGTATGTAGCCTGATTGAAGAAATGCACATTTTTAGAAAACATTTCAAGTCTCTTTATTAAATAGGATTGAATTACAAATTTTCGTCTAATTCAAGTCAGGGAGGGTTTGGGAAGTACCCACTACAGTACTAGGGTCCTTTCAGGCCTTCTCTTGTGTGAGGTTATATACCCTAGCTGGTACCCTTGTGGTGGCTGCATCCTACCATAATGTCCTCGGGTTCCCTTGGGGTAGTTCAAGTACGTTCCATTGCTTATTCTCCCTAAGAGTGGGGTTGTCAATCCCTAACCCGGTTTGGTTGGATCCCTGTGAACAACCCATCGCTCCCTTGGTTCAAGAAGGGTTTCCCCCTTCTATAATTCAAGAGGAGCCATGTGTAATCTCAACCTTGTTCCCGGGAACAACAGAAATCAATAATAATGCAAGCTTAATAGGAGATTAAGCATACCTAATAAAGGGTAAATCCTGGTTTTATCACTAGTCATTCTCTAATCTTGAAAAGGGATAAAAAATGGGTGGGTGAATTTCTACAACTCACTGAATGGGTATTTTTAAAAAATCAATAAAATAGTTTTGAATTGGAGTATGCCAAACTCCTTATTAAATATAATTTTTTTCTCAATTTCTTTGTTTTCAACACCACTATTTCTCATTAACCATAGTCGGTGTATTTAACAATCAACACACGCCCTTCATCATGAAGGGATCACACATTCGCAGGGCAGCCCATCCACTACACCCACTTGTGGTGTCGAAGTGACTTTACCAGCCACCTAGATAAAAGCCCGTCCACTTCTACCTTAGGAATGAGTTGACGTACGCAATATCCAACCTTCAAACGCAAAAAGAAAACTCCGTGTCCATATGATGGCAGTGACCTCATCCCGACCACACCCTAGTCTCATGCGCATGAAGTTACGTCGAGATTCCCTAACTGTTGGCACGACAAACTACCCTTATCTCCGTGATGTCGTCCAGTAGCCCCTAGGATGCATCACTACCCCTCTTGGATGTCTTGATGGTCTTTGTACCTCTGTGCGTGCACAAAACAATAATTTTCCTCATAAGCCATTTAATCTTTGGTACCACTGGTCTAATGGCCCCGACCATCAACTTGACCTGCAGCTGTTTGTCTCAATTGGTCTATTGACCTATCTTGTCGCACTATCATTGGTTCATCAAGTATGTCGGTCCTATCTTGGTACCAAGGTTAGATCAAATCATTCATTAAATTATACATGGCTTAACATCATGTTTGTTTATAAGCTCCTGCTCGTGCCAACTGGCCTTGGGCCCACTATACGAGATTTTGAAAATTGAGCATTATAGCCCCCAAGTTCCAAACCCGAGGCCTCCGGCCTATCTGAGCTATTCGAGCTCCCATCAAGAAGGTCTCCCAAAATGTTTAAGTAGTGGCACACAGTCAGGGGGAGAACTTCTGACAAAAATAACTTTTCATCTGTTAATCACACCAACCAGGTGTGAGGACATCTCCACTCATAACCGATAAGCAGGTTTTCTACTTTATTCGAGGAAGTTCATCATACCAACCGGGACAAGCTCAAATGGAGATTCGTCGGAAAACTAGATGTAGAGTGAGAAAGCTTCGAAAGCTTACCATCGGGGGTGCGATGGTCCGAGCTTTCGATCTGGGTAGATATCTCTTGTCCTGAGGTTCCTCCTAGAATCAAGAATCACATTAATTCAAGTCAAATTGAGGGAGAATCCAATTAGTAAAGATTCGTCGGTTCTCTCTCTAGCTCTAATTTAGTCGTATGAGAATTGAGGGAGTGTTGGGAGAGCTTGGTTTGGCCTGAGGAGGGCTCGAATCAGCTGATTTATGCTCGATAGAAATAGGGCAGCTTTAGTCCGTTGGAGCTTCTTCACTCTTCGATCACGCCAGTGCATCTCTGGTGATTCTCGAAGCAATTTGAGACCACCGTCGAGTAACTGATTTCTCACCGAGTCTAAAGAACTCGACCACACATTCTTTGGCTAAAAAAACCCCTATGTCAGAGCTTTGGTTCTAGATTCGTCAGAAAACTGAGTAGTTGAGAGAGAGTGAGGTTTTCAAATGTATGGAAAATGAATGGAGAGGGGCTATTTATATTGGGAGATCGGGGACTCTCCGACCGTCTATTTAACACCTTAATGACAGTCATTAATGGCCTGAAATGTACTAAACAAAAATGTTTCTTCTTTTCCAGTGAAGTTCAATTTTTCGATGAGTGAATAGTACTATCATATGAAGGAAGAAGACGACACTGTTCTGAACCGAACCGGGTTCAACACTTAAACCTGCTGGTTCAGGCCCAATTCGATTGAGTTTTTCAAAATTAAAAATTTCTAAATTTATCTAAATTCATTCTCTACCCAATGGTGGCCTCAATTCTCTAATTTGAATTTTCTAAGCCACCTAGAGAAATGAATTTAGCATCCAGTTTAATAGTGTTTCAAACCGATCCAAACCGATTCAATTCGATTCGGATCAGGTTCACCTGAACCAGTTTGGTTTTCTCTCCCATATTGTCATAAGGCCCCTTTCCAAGGTTTTTATGACTCTTTGGGTCACTTGAGGGTTATAAATTCCCAATTTGACCATTCTCAAATGGTCAGGATTCGTCAACCGGTTCAGTTTTCTCACTCGGGTTGACCAGTTTTTCCTTAACTCCAAAGGGAGGGGTTTACAACTCTCCCCTCCTTTTAGGAGTTTTTTCTCGAAAAATTATTTAACATTCATTGCATTAGAAGGGACTTCCCTTGATGTCAATTTGTTGTTCATAGACATTCAACCTCCTCGGTTGGAATTTACTTTTCCTACCCATCACTTTCTCATTCCATGGAATTTACTTTAGCTAAACATATCTCATTGGAAGGTTTAAGGTCATATCCTTAAATTTACATCCTTTGTTCCTTAAAGTACAATTTCTCTATCCCGAGATTCTTTACTAAAGATTTCAGGATTGGGATTTCCAAAATACCCAATCATTTATGTATCTATCTATTTTCTTTATTGTTGTCCTCCTTATCTTAGTGTCCGTTCAAGCACCACGTACATGCTTCCATAGGTGTCGGTGTTATCACCTTTTCATCCTACATTGATACTTCCCTCATTTGTTAGTTATTATAACTTCACTAAAAATTCAAGGCATGACCTTGTAATGCTTAACTAACGAATTCTTCCTTACTTGAAACATATTTTCCTAAGACTGTTGGGCTTACATGTTCCCCAACAACACAACATTCTCTAGAACCCGTCTTGACCTTTTAACATCTTTAAAATACTTCCATGATAATTGTTATCAACCTTCCTACTTTTCAACAATAGTATAACTTCATCCCTCTTTTCATCTAGTAGTATTTCTTAGCTATATTTACTATTATCAAATCATCCCTTTTGCTTTTGCTGTCATATCCCATATAACCATATTGGTTTTCCTTACTTACTCATCTTTTTCCAACTTTTAATTGGATCTTCCCAATTTCAAGTCTTTGAGTCTCCCGATAACTTATTGACATGCTGACACTCTTCCTTTCTTACATCATTCCTCATTCCTAGTAGTGTCCTATAAACCCCGCTCTTTGGAGTTAAGGAAAACCCAGAGAAAAACCAGTCAAATCGAGTGAGAAAATCGAATCGAATCACAAACCTGCAGGGAATGGGCAAATTGGGGAATTTACAACTCCCTAGTGACCCAAAGGATTCATAAACCTTGGAAAAAATCCTTAGGACAAATTGGAAGAGAAAAACCAGACCAATTCGAGTGAACCGGACCCGAACTGGATTGAAACAGTTTATGAACTAAGCTGATTTATGAACCGGAACCGATAGAGAGAGGGTAAACCAGGAAATTTATGGATTTCAAGTGACCTAAAGAGTCACATAAGTCAAAAAAAGGGACTTTAGGATGAATGGGGGATGAAAACCAAACTAGTTAAGGTGAATCGGATCCGAACCAAATTGAACTGGTTTGAACCACTATTGAATCGGATGTTAAATTCATTTTTCTAGGTGGCTTAGAAAATTCCAATTTGAGAATTGAGGCCACCACTTGATAGATATTGAATTTAGATAAATTTACAAATTTTTAATTTTGAAAATCTCCGTCGAATCAGGCCTAAACCAGCCTGTTTAAGCTTTGAACGCGGTTCGGACCAGTTCAGTCTGGTTCGGAACAATGTCGTCTTCTTCCTTCAGATGATAGCACTGTTCACTCACTCAAAAATCGCAGCAGCACTGACGAAGAGGAGACGTTTCTGTTTAGTACATTTTAGGCCATCAATGACTGTCATAAAGGTGCCAAATGGACGACCGACGAGTCCCCGAACTCCCTATATAAAGAGCTCCTCTCCAATCATCCTCTCCACACCTGAAAACCTCACTCTCTCTCAGCTACTCAGTTTTTCGGTGAAGTTCAAACCAGAGCTCTGATATAGGGTCTTTTCTAAGCCAAAGAAGGCGAGGTCGGGTTCCATAGAATCGAGGAGAAGTCAGCTATACGGTGGTAGTCTTCATTCACTCTAAGGATCGCCAGAGAAGAGTCGGCGTGATTGAACAATGAAGCTGCTCCGGTTTATGAACAGGAACCGATAGAGAGAGGGTAAACAAGAAAATTTATGGATTTCGAGTGACCTAAAGAGTCACATAAGTCATGAAAAAGGACATTAGGATGAATGTGGGATGAAAACTAAACCAGTTTGAACCACTATTGAACTGGATGCTAAATTCATTTTTCTAGGTGGCTTAGAAAATTCAAATTTGAGAATTGAGGCCACCATTTGATAGATAATAAATTTAGATGAATTTAGAAAATTTAAATTTTGAAAAACTCGGTCGAATCAGGCCAAAATCGGCCAATTTAAGCTTTGAACCCGGTTCGGAACAGTGTCGTCTTCTTCCTTCAGATGACAGTACACTACACTCGTTGGAAAATTGAAGTAGTGTCGTCGAAGTTTCTGTTTAGTATGTTTCAGGCCATCAATGACTGTCATAAAGGTTCCAAATGGACGGTCGACAAGTCTCTAAGCTCCCTATATAAAGAGCCCCTCTCCATTCATCTTCTCCATACCTAAAAACCACACACTCTCTCAACTGCTCAATTTTCTGGCAAACTCAAACCAGAGCTCCGATATAGGGTCTTTTTTGAGCCAAAGAAGGTATGGTTGGGTTCCATAGAAATGGGGACAAGTCAGCTACACGGTGGTAGTCTTCATTCACTCCGAGGGTTGCCGGAGAAGTGCTCGCGTGATCGAATAGTGAAGCAGCTCCGGCAGACCGAAGCTGCCCTATTTTTGTCGAGCTAAAATCAGCCAATTTGATCCCTCCTCAAGCCAAACCAAGCTCTCCTAACACCTCCCCAGCCCCCATACAGCTGAATTAGAATTGAAAGGTAAGCTAATTTAACTCACCTCTGTAATTTTTTACCCATGCTAGAGAGAGAATCGATAGAATTTTGATGATAAATTTCTCACTCAATTCAGCATCAATTGATGCAATTCTTGACCCTAGGAGAAACCTCAGGAGAAGAGCTATCTACCCAGATTGAAAGCTCGGACCTTCGTGCCTCTAACGGTGAACATTTGAAGATTTCTCTCTCTACGTTCTATTTTCCGGTGAAACTCCATTTGAGCTCGTTCCGATGTTAAAACATGCGATTTAAAGTGCAATTGATTCTTATGAAGATGTAGGAACTCAATTTAACTTCAATTTCAACAATTGAACTTGTTTGATTAGTCAATTTGATGAAATCAAATTCAACTGTGTTGGATAATTGAAATTAGGGGAAAAAGTGGGGAAATTTGGGGGATTTCAAAAATTCGAGGGACTAACATGCAATTTTATAAAATTGAGCGACAATTGGGAATGTTAAGAGTGTTAGAGGACCAATTGATCAAATTTTAGAATTTTTGGGGTTAAACTTACCATTTTTGTAAAGGAAGGGCAAAATGGTAATTGTGGAAAAATTGGGGACCAAATTGGGAAATTGGGAAACTAGTACCCCTTTTTGAGAAATTGAATAAAATGACATGGTAGAATTTTAAAAGTTTCAGGACTCAATTTGGGGGAAAACTGACATTTGGAGCCTAAAGTAAAAGAAAAAGAACTTTAGGAAACAAATTGCAAATATTTAAAAAGTTAGATATTTTAGTCATTTATAATGAATGTATGCTATCAAGTCGAATGATAATGAACAAAGATGTTCATACCGTGTAGGAACATGAGATATTGGGAACTCCAGCTGTGGCAAGGCTCGCAAAGAACGAAAGTCGATTTAGAGGAAGTACACTACACGATCGGGTGAGTGGGAATTTAATATCATACCCGGTTGGGATGATAAGCACCTTGAAAATAAAAACCCATTACTAAGTGGTATTTTAAACATCACACCTGAGAGGAGTGATATGAAAATCACGTGAAAAAACTAATTACCAGTTGTAAGTAGATCATACACAGTTGGTATGATGAAACTTTCTAGAAGGAAGTGGAAAACCCGCTTATCGGTTATAAGTGAAGATGTCCTCATACTCAATTGGTATGATGGATAGTTGAAAAGTTTATTTTGTCGGAAGTTCTCTCCCTGACTATGTGCCACTGCATAAATTTTTTGGGAGACCTTCTTGACAGGAGCTCGAATAGCTCATATAGATCGGAGGCCTCAGTTTGAAACTTAGAGACTAATATGCCCGATTTTGAAAATCTCGAATAATGGGCCCTAGGCCAATTGGAATGAGCAGGAGCTCATAAACAAACATGATTATTAAGCCATGAAAACTTAAGTAAATGAGTTGTTTCACCATGGTACTGAGACAAGATCGACATACTCGATGGACTAGTGGCAGTGTGACATGACAGGTCTTTAGACTAGTCAAGACAAACAGCTGTAGGTCGAGTTGAGGGTCGAGGCCATTAGACCAGTGGCACCGCATATTATATGGCTTATGTGAAAAACTATTGATTGTGCATGCACAGTGTTACGGGACCTTCAAGATTCCCAAGAGTGGTAGTGATGCGTCTTAAGGCTCTGGATGACTTGGTGGATATAAGGGCAGTTAGTCGTACCAGAAGTCTTGCAAAGCTCGACGTATCTTCAAGCACATGAGACCAAGATGGGGACAGGATGAGGTCTCTATCCTCATACAGACACGGAGTTTTCTTACAGGATTGAGGGTCGGATGTTGCTAATATCCACTCATTCTCATGATAGAAGTGGATGTGCTTCTATTTAGGTGGCCGGTAAAGTCGCTCTGACGCTAGAAGTGGGTACAGTGGATAGACTGGCCAGCAATTGTGTGTTCCTTCATGATAAAGGGTGTGTGTTGGTTGATAAACACACCATTATGATGAGAAATGATTTTGAAAATCGAGATTTGAAGATGAGAAAATTTCTGTCGAAATTAAGGAGTCTGACACACTCCAAATTGAAAACTATTTTATCGAAACATCATTTTTTTTTTAAATATTCATTCACTGAGTTCTAGAAACTCACCCCTCTTTTTATCCCTGTTTAGGAAATAGAGAAAATTATTAGGGATAAAACCAAGCCTTACCCTCTGTCAAAGTTGAAAGTACGCTTGTCTCCTCTTGAGTTAAAGGAGGAAACTCCTCTTGAACCAGGTGAGCGGCAGGTTGCTCATGGGGATCCGACCAAACTGGGTCAGGGCGTGACATGTCCTTTCCTTTAAGAACTTTTCTTTTTCTTAATCCCTTATTACTCGCTCGTGATCATTTCACGATTTTCTATTCTGAGTTAGTTCTTTTCTTACTCGTACAATATCTTTTGATGTTGTCTTCCTACTTACTCGTTACTTGGGTTTAACTTACCCCTTGGACCTTTATGATTACTTTTCTTTCGCACTTGATCCTTTCATCTACAACAGCTCATCTTTGAGGAGCTTATCTTCTTTCCAATTCTATTGGTTCCATTTCCTCCTAATTGGACCACATATGTTTTTCCAATGTTTTCTTCCTTGGTAAGTTTTATACTCCTTTTCACCCAGAATTCTCTTCTAATTTTACCATTACAAATTTCCAACCTTACATGACATTCTTTGATGCCATTCTCTCCTGGTTACCTTTACCCTTGAGACCCTACAGGTACTTCTTATATACCTAATCTTCATTCCCACATGCTCCCATTACTCATCTATTTATCAGAGGTGGAGTTCACATTCCCTTTGTTTCACAATCTCTTGATCATCCTATAAAAAGCTTATTTAATCTTTTCTTAGCTTTTCAGTCGTTACTTCGGTCTTAGCCATTGCTCTCTTTATGGCCTTCCTCTGTCCTTATTTCCCAAAGGTTTTGACCTTTCCATCTTTTCTTTCTTTAATGGGATTGTGACCTTCACAAGGGTCCGTTTGTTAATGGCCTCATCCGTATTATCCTCTTAGTTTAATTATTTTGAGATGGTTGTCTCACAAATCTTCTTGTCATTAGTATCCATCCCTTTGCATTATTTAAGGTGTAGTCTTTACTACTCCCCAATCCTTCTTAGAGCATAGTTTATTTTCCCGGATGATCTGGTTATTATGAGTTATTTCTTTCAACTGAGTCCATCTAAAATCCCCATTTGGTTTCCCTGCTTTCTTACAAGTAGATCACACTCAACCTCTCCAGGAACTTACTTAGTCACTTATACCTTTTACTGAGGTCCTTATTTCAGCCCCAGTTTTGCGATATTTCCTCTATTGATTGCCTTACCTTGGAACTTTCTCCTTCCACGATCCCACTTCCTATTCTCATCCTTCTTCTAGGGTCTTCCGTTTTGGAATTCTTACGTTCAATCTCCCTACTACTCCTTAGAAGTTCTTTTATTCTTTTCTTATACTTACGGATCTTTATATGGTTTATTCACTCTGGATTTCCCTCTTCTTGTTCCTTATCCATGCTTTCAGCAGGTCTCCTTATTTTCTTGGAGTTCCTAAGAATCTGTATCCTAACTCCTTCCAAGTAGGTATTATTCTTGGGCTTTCTTGCTATCGTATCTCTTTCCTTTCTCATTTCACCTTGTCTGATCTTAATGGTCTTAATATCTTCAATGCTCCCCATAACCTTCTTTCTTTCTTCCCGATCAACTTCCATTCCTTTGGTTTTCCCTGTAATAGTTTATTCCATCTTGTTTTCCTTACACTTATTCTTTGAGCCTTTCCTTAACTCCTTAGACTCTCACTAATCCCGTGCTCATTGATGCTCACTTTCCTTGTTCCAAACTTCTCCTTCCTTTCCTTAGTTAGGATTTGTCTCCCTTGGGTAAACTCTAGGAGTCTCTTCCTTACCAAATTTTATTGTCTCTTTGAGGGAAATCTTAAAGGTTGAGGTTAACTAGAAATGACCCATTTTTCCTTCCTTAGTTGATTTTCTACCCTTTACTTTGATCTTTATTAGTACACCTCTTATTTCATGAATTTATCAAGGAGACTTAGCAATTTTATCAGGAAATTAGAATTTTATTCATTCAAGAAGTATTTCTTGCCACACTTGGCTTATTACAAAATTTTCTACCCCCTATTCTCTCGGTGTCATAGGACGAAAGTTAGCCTTAGAACGATTGTGAGATTCTTGATCAAATGGCTCTAAAGAACTAGTTGGAGTCAATCCATATTCCCTTATGGGACAAACTTCATGTATGGCCTCCAGTCCGTACCACCTTAATTTATCTACCTTACACTCATATGTCCACTTCATCCATTGGGAGGGATTAAAGTTGGACTAAGTAGGTAGGGGTACTTGGTGGACCTTCATGAAGGTGGCATATGTATCCCAGTAGTTGTCCCAAGCCTCTTTCTTAATTGGATTCCACTCCAATTGAAATGGGGCTAGAGGAGGGGTTGGGCTCCTAGGAGGAGGTACATGTTCCTCTTGCCTTGGAGGAAGGTATGTGATGCCTTTTGTTTCCAATAATGCTCCCACAAGTTTTCGATAATCTTCTACCATGTCCTAGGGTACTCTTTTCTCACCCTTTAAGAACCGTTGAACGGCTGCTTCCCTTGGGGTAGGTGTCTTTTTCAAGGTTATGGATGGAGGATTGGATTTCACAGGGAACTTCCTAGGGATTCTCTTTACTGCATGATAGTTTAAGTTTCATTAATGTAAAGGCATAGTATTGATAATGTTTCAAGGGAACTTAGCTCTGATACCACTCAAATTGTCATGCTCTGACCCGGTTTGGTCGGATCCCGATGAACAACTCGTCGCTCCCTTGGTTCAAGAGGGGTTTCCCTCTTCTTTAATTCAAGAGGAGCCTGGCGTAATCTCAACCTTTTTCCTGGGAATAACATAAATCAATAATAATACAAGTTTAAGAGGAGATTAAGCATACCTGACATAGGGTAAATCCTGGTGTTATCCCTATATTCCTAAAAAGGGATAAAAAGGGTTGGTGAGTTTCTACAACTCAGTGAATAGGTATTTTTAAAAAAATTCAATAAAATAGTTTTGAGTTGGAGTGTGCGAGACTCCTAATTTCCTATAAAATACTTTCTTCCTCAATTTCTAAATTTTCAAAACTATTATTCCTCATTAACCATAGTCGGTGTCTTTAACAATCAATACATGCCCTTCATCATGAAGGGATCACACATTTGTAGGGCAGCCCATCCACTGCACCCACTTGTAGCGTTAGAGCAACTTTACCGGACACCTAGATAGAAGCCTGTCCACTTTACCCTAGGAATGAGTGGATGTACACAATATCTGACCCTCAAACCCAAAAAAAAACTCTATGTCTGTTTGAGGACAAAGACCTCATTTCGACCCCACCCCGGTCTCATGTGCATGAAGCTACGTCAAGCTTCTCTAACAGTTGGCACGACAAATTGCCCTTATCTCCACCATGTCGTCCAGTAGACCCTAGGATGCATCACTACCCCTCTTGGGCATCTTGATGGTCCATGTCACGCCTTGACCCGGTTTGGTCAGATCCCCGTGATCAACCCACCACTCTCCTAGTTTATTTAGTGTTGCCCCTTATTTATCAACCGTGATGAGTAAGGCGTTCTTTAAATATGTACCTTTCCTAAAATAACATAAATCAAAACTACATAAAATTTTAAGCTGATCACACCTGTCTCGTAGGCGTATTAGTTAATGCTCTTTAGGTAGGCTTTCGAGGATTTACTGAAAGGGATATAAGGGAGGGGTGAGTACAACGACATAGTGAATGGGTTTTCAAAATTTAATTTTTAGGAAAAATGTTTGATTTGGAGTGTGTCAGACTCCCAATTTACTTTAAAAAAACCTTTCATTTAAAATTTTGGTTTTTATTACCATTTCTTATTAATAACGGTGTGTCATCACCCAACACACATCCTTCATCATGAAGGTCAAATACACAATCGCAGGCCAGTACGTCCACTGAACCCACTTGGGGCGTCGGAGCAACTTTACCGGCCACCTAGATAGAAGCACGCCCACTTCTACCCTGAGAATGAGTGGATGTTCGTGACATCCGACCCTCAATCCTGTAACAATTCTCTGTGTCCGTATGAGGACAAAGACCTCATCCCAACCCCACCCCGATCTCATGCGTTTGAAGTTACGTCGAACTTTACACGGCTTCCTGGTATGACTAACTGCCCTTATATCCACCAGTTTCTCTAGGGCCCTGGGACACAACACTACCTCTCTTGGGCATCTTGGAATTTAATAACATACCCGGTTGGAATGATAAGCATCTTGGAAATTAAAACCCACTGCTAAGTGATATTTTAAATATCACACCTAAGAGAAGTGATGTGAAAATCACACGGAAAAACTACTTACCGGTTGTAAGTAGATCATACTCAGTTGGTATGATGAGACTTTCTGGAAGGAAGTGCAAAACCCGCTTATTGGTTATAAGTGGAGACATCTTCATACCCGGTTGTTATGATAGATAAATGAAAGGTTTATTTTGTTGGAAGTGCTCTCCCCTGACTGTGTGCCACTGCTTTTAATTTTTTAGAGACCTTCTTAACGGGAGCTCAAATATCTCATATAGGTCGGAGGCCTCGGTTTTGGAACTTGGAGGCTAATATGCTCGATTTTGAAAATTTCGAACAGTGGGCCCTAGGCCAGTTAGCACGAGCAGGAGCTCGTAAACAAACATGATTAATAGGTCATGAAAACTTAAGTAAATGAGTTGTTTGGCTATGGTACCGAGACATGACTAACATACTCGATGGACTAGTGGCAATGGGACATGATAGATCTTCGAACTAGTCAAGAAAAAAGATAGTTGCAGGTCAAATTGAGGGTCGGAGTCGTCGAACCAGTGGCATCACAGATTATATGGCATTATGTGAAAAATTGTTGATTGTGCATGCACTGTGTTACGGGACCTTTAAGACGCCCAAGAGGGGTAGTGATACATCTTAAGGCTCTGGACAACCTAGTGATAAGGGCAATTGGCTGTACTAGAAGTCTTGAGAAGCTTGACATAGCTTCAATGTGCATGAGACCAAGGTGGGGACAAGATGAGGTCTCTGTCCTCATATGGACACGGAGTATTTTTGGTCCGAGGGTAGGACGTCAGAGACGTCCACTCAGACTTCAGGTAGAAGTTTAAGACTTTTATATGGGTTGTTGGTAAAGACACTCTGATACATAAGTGGGTGTAGTCGGTGTAACTGCATCTCACGAATGTGTGTGATCCCTTGATTATTAAGGGTGTGTGTTGTATGTTAAACACATCGAATATAAAAATGGGAAAAAGGTTATGAAAACCATGGAAAGGAATTGAGAATCCTTGGAAATGAATTGCCAAACCTTGGAAAAATGTTTTGGATAAACTGAAATTTGAAGAAAAGAATTTTTTATTAAATAAGGAGTCCGGCACACTCCGATTAAAGAAATTGATTTTTGTGAAGACCCTCACCCAACACCCATTCACAGATTTGTCAAACTCATCCCCTCCCTTTACCCCTTTTCAGGAAACCAAGGGAAACTCAACCTTAAAGATTTATCAGTAGTCGAACCTTAAGGCAGGTATGTAAAATTTATATTTAGTTTTGACTAATGTTATTACAGGAAAGGTACAGGTAAGAAGGATGCCTTACTCCCCACGGTTTAGAAGAGAGAAAAACCTTGAATAAACTAGGAGAGTGGTAGGTTATTCATGGGGATCTGACCAAACTAGGTCGGGCGTGACAGGTTCTTTCCCAATTTTCCTTGATCTGAGATGTTGAGTTTCACAGGGGCACTCCCTTACAAAGTGGCCCATTTGCCTGCATCTGAAGCAGGTCAAAGATGCTCACTCGTGGTACCTCTAACATCTAGGAAAGTGAGGGCTCCTTTGTAGTATTGTGGGGATCACCTCCCTTAGAGGTGGGTGCACTTTCTTCCTCCTTTGGAAGCCTACCTTGTTTCCCCACTTAGGACCATTTTGCTCCTTCCTCCTTTGGAAGCCTACCTTATTTCCCCACTTATGACCATTTTGCTCCTTCCATCCCCCGTGGCAACTTTGGCCTTTATCTTCCTTTCAATTGGCTTGCTCCATTTGGCGGCATCGAGTTTGCACTAGACGCTCACATTTGTAGGCCATATTGATTATGGCTATCATAGTCATAGGGCGTCCTAATACCCCCATTCGGTCTCTTATGTCCTTGTTGAGACTGTCCACAAATCGTTGGAAAATGTCCGTAAGTCTGGCCGAATCGGGGCAAAGGGTCTTAACTCGTTGAACTTAGTTTCATACTCTGAGATAGAGTTAAGCCCTTGTCGGAGTCAAAAGAAGTCATGCTTCTTCTCGTTGATCAGATGTGGGGCCAGGTATTCCTCTGTATACCTCTCATCGAACTGCTCACAGGTGGGCTTGTGGTATGCAAACTTTTGACATTATCCCACCACCTTTTTGTTCTGGCTTCCAGGAAAAATTATGCTAGGATCACCATCTCTTTTGGTGGAATCTTGGTTATTCCCATGAGATTTTTAATAATGGCTAGCCAGTCCATAGTGGCTCCAGCATCATTCTCTCCTAGGAATGGCTTACATCCCAGTTGACGGAGGATTTTGAGGTATTTGGGAATGTCAACTAGAGGAGGGTTGTTTGTGGGAGGGTGATGGGACCATACTTACTCGAGCTCGACTCGAGATTGGTGTCCACCTCGGGGGTGAGGTTAGGCCTTCCAAACACTCGGGTGAACTCCTCGTACATGCTCTGATGCTCTAAGCTTAGTCTAGGTGGAACTATATGGGCTTCTAGGGGAGTTTCCATAGGGATGGGATGTTGGACAGTATCGATGATTGCGACTCTAGTTCTCTTGGTTCCTCTTTTGGAAGTCATCTGTAAATTTTAAATTTTATTTCTCTTAGTTACTATGTTATATAGTCTTGATAATATATTTGAGAAAATCGGCTCTGATACCACTCAAGTTGTCACACCCCATCCCGATTTGGTCGGATCCCCGTAAGCAACCTGCCACTTCCTTTGGTCTATAAAGGATTTCACCCCTTTCTAAACTGTGAGGAGGTAGACGTCCTTTTACCTGTCTTTCCTGAAATAGCATTATACAAAACTGAATATATTAAAATAATCATACATGTCTTATAGTTCAACTGCAAAGGGTCTTTAAGGTTGGTTTTCCTCTATTACCTGAAAATGGGTAAGGGGGTGAGTTTCTACAACTTAGTGAGCAGTTGTTGGGAGCGAGTTTTAAAAAAATGTTTTATTTCCTTTATCAAAACCATGTCAAAGTTTACCATTTCTTTTTCAAGAATTTTTCTCAAACTTAAATCCCAAGACCTTTTTCCATATCCATATTAGGTGTGTTTAGCTCTCTTATCCCATCCCCTAGGATCTGGAAGCTTTTAGCAAACAAACACATGCCCTTCATCAGGAAGGGTACACACATTTGCAGGGTAGTCTCAAACTACACCCACTTGGGGATCAGCACAACTTTGTTGTCCACCTAGATAGAAGTCTCGAACTTCAACCATTTGTTTGAGTGGACGTCCCAAATGTCCGACCCTCAGACTCGAATGCCACGTTGTGTTCGTATGAGGATGGAGTTATCATCCTGACCCCACCCCAATCTCATGCACAAGAAGCTCCCAAAGCTTCATGACTAACTGGTACGACAATCTGCCTCTATTGCCTCCCATGTTGTCCAATAGCTCTTGGGAGCCATTACTATCACCTGGGGCATCTTAATGGTTCCATACCATAAGTGCATACAGAAACAATAGTTTTTTTTCATGATTAAGTCATCCTCTTTAGTGCCAACGGTCCAATAGCCCCGACACTCAACCCACCCTGCAACTGTTTGTCTTAGGCCGATGTGTCGACCTGACCCTAATGCACTACCGCCAATCCATTGAGCATTGTTGGTCTTGACTCGATATCATGGCGAATCACACTATCATTATTCATTTTTAAATAAGATTTTTTATGGTTCATCCTAATCATGTTTGTTTATGGGCTCCAGCCCATGCCCACTAGCCTTGGACCCATTGCATGTGTTTTTACAAATCTAGGCCTTGAGCCATATCAGTTCAAAAACCGAGGCCCCTAGCTTATTAGAGTTGTTCTATCTCCCGTAAAAAAGGTATACCAAATAGTTTAAGCGATTGTCATACAATTAGGGGATAACACTTCTAACAAAAAAAACTACCAAATAAGTGTGATGATAACACTGCTTAATGTCGGTATGCGGGTTTTTCCTTTCCTTAAGGAATCTCATCATACCATCCAAGTATGATATTGGATAATCCTACTCCCAATCGGTGAGTAGGTTTTTAGCATTCAAAACAAATAGGTTTTTAGCATTCAAAATATTCTTATCATCTCAACCGAGTATGAAGTGTAAAAGTTTTCACTCACTCGTTGATTGTGTTGTGTTTATCCTCAGTAAGTTTCTAGTTTATGCTAGCTTTCACTTGCTTGTATTCCGATCTCAGGTGTTACTACACGATTTTGGTATCATTATCAATAAAGATTTTACATAACAACCTTCGTTTTCTTACGTATGAATGACTAGGACCAAAGTTCTTCATTTATTGCATATAGGTCCCTAAAGTTCATTTTTCTTAACTTTAGGTTCCTAATGCTAAAATTTCCCCCAAATTGAATACCAAGGTTTCAATATCCTCATTAGATCCTCAATTTACTCAAAATTGTGTAAGGGGCTCAAGTTTTCCAAATTTCTAATTTGGTCCCTAATTTTTCCAAAAAATACAATTTTGCCCCCTACTTTCCAAAAATAGCCACTTGGTCCCAAATTTTTTAAAAATTGACCAATTGGTCCCCCAACATCTTTCTCATTATCAATTGACCTTCAATTTTGAGAAATTGCATGAAGGACCCTCAATTTTTTGAAATCCTAAATTTTCCACAATTTCTTCCTTCTTTTCTGACCGAATTTGATGAGTATATGTACAATATGTAGAATATAATTTGATGCAAAAAATGGAAGAGATATTCTTATCTTGGATGTTATTAAGCATATTTAAATCTGAATTCAAAGAATGAATTTGATGCTTTGTCTTGGTTTAGAGAACCGTGGGAGACAAAAGATGTTTGAAGTTAAAGAACAAACACATACACATACCAGAATGTCTTGAGGTAATTGAAGAAGACAAGAACTCTGAGCCCAGAGAACATAAAGTTGTTTGGAGCATTCGATAATAAGATGGTATTAGAGAAGAGAAGATGAAGCATTATAGAGAAATGTAGATGTGCCCTTTGTCTCAAGAACTAAAAAAAACATAGAACTCCAATACCTTTCCCATTCAAGTTCTATTTGGTCCCTGGATTGAGACTGTAATTTTCCAAGTGACCCATTTGGTCATATACTATCTGCACATCATAGTATTTCTTTTGGGTATTCCAGAAATTTAACTGTAACCTAGCTGCGTTTTTATGATTCTCGTGCTTACTTTTCTTATTTAAAAACTTGTGCAGCGATTTAACAAGCCACATTTTCGCAAGCTTTACAGAATTCAATCCTAATGGAAAGAGTTTTCATCTTTTCATCACTTTCAAAAGGTACTTCAGGTCTATAATATCAGAGAGCTAGCCAAGAGTCTGTTATCAAACTACAATGGAAGTGCTGCAGAAACACGAAGACATGATTGAAGGTTCTCGACTAGTCATACCAACAATTGCCAATCACAATTGATCAGAGATCGGAGAAATGGCGATAGGCATCAAGGGCCTCACCAGTGAGCCTGCATATCCTCCATTCCTGGAGAATCTTAGCTCCCATCTCCTCGTAGAACTTAATAGCATTCACATTCCAATCGAGCACAATCCACTCAACCCTCCCATAACCCAATTTCACCGCCTGCTTAGCCACCGCACTGAGAAGCATCTTCCCCAGGCCTCTCCTCCTGTAGCACTCTCTCACGAACAGGTCCTCGACATAAAACCCTGGCTTAGCGAGGAAGGTCGAGTAGTTCGGGAAGAAGAGGACGAATCCGGCGACGGTGACATCTTCGTCGATCCGGAAGGCCTTGCTCTCAGGGTCCTCGATGGGGAAATCGAGGTTGATGGTCCTCGAGATCGGAACGAATGACGGATTAGGGTTTGGATCTGGGTTGAGGAAGGGGGTACGGGAGACCTCGAGGAGGAAGACGGTAAAGGATTGGAAAGGTGGGGAGTTAAAGAGAGTGGCGGCAAGGGAGGCCTCGGTGGCGGAGCATACGTGGGACAGCCGCTCGAAGACTGCCATCTGGTGTATCTGCTTGTGGATGTGAGGGACGTCTGACGGTGTGGCGAGACGGACTCGGGCAAAGAGAGGGTAGAGGAGGGGGCTGTCCTCGGACAATGTGTTCGGCGTCCCAGTAGAGGTCGGCGGCAGGGTGGCCATTGTTGAGACTTGGAAATATTATTGGTTATTCTCAATGGGCAGATATAGTCTCAGTGGGAACTTGATGGAGAGAACGCGGAGAAAGTCCACCGTGGATATGGATTCCACATTATCCACCCCCACCTCGTATTACTAACCAATCACTCCCTTATTCACTATTCATCTCTATACTTTTATATTTGTTTATTTCAAAATTCTTTTCAAAACATTCCTTCCAACATTTTATAAAGGTGTTGTCATTTACTAAATTCATATGATCGAACATAAAATTAGAAATCATACTAATATGTTATTTGATAATATTTGTAATATAAATCTTTATTATACATTGTATGTACATGCATTTATGGAATAATATATATGTAATATTATTATAATATTAAATAATATTCAGAGTAAACTTGTGAATTTATCAAATCAAATTAAGCTTTTATACTATCCTAACCTATTTTAAGATCGGGTTTATAAGATCTAAATCTTAACGTATCCAAACATTGAATTTGTACGGTTGATCCATACCCGATTTGAAATTGGGTAAACGAGATCAAAACCGAAACAAATTTAAACTTTGATTCTGGTTCAATGAACTATTAATGAAATATTACCCACTCGAATTCGAGTTGGTGAGACCTAACACATACATACTCAAATCCAACTCAAAATTGCACTAATAAAAAATATTGAGTTTTGGTTTGGGTTCACATGTATCCAAACATAAACAAAAATAAACTCTAATACAACTAGACTCAAACTCAAAATGAGCCCTAATACAGTTGGACCCGAACCTAAACAGACTCGAGTTTGTGTCCGTGTGTACTAATCCGGACCTGACCCAAGCTCATATTCGTGCGGCTAGACTTGAACCCAACTCGAGCTCGGATTAAGTTCGAGTCAAACGCGAGTTTGACATTCGGTCATATTCAATTGGCATCCCTAACTTGTAGTTGATCTATAGTGATATATCTTATATCACCACATAATTAGTCTTAATTATAGTTTTGCCCTAATGCATAGTTCACTCGACTTATATTTTAACGAACTCGTTTGTACCCACCCCTCTTATTATTTTTTTCTACAAATCTAATGTATCCTCACATTTTATTATATTTACTAAAATAAGCTAAACTTCTTAATTATATTTTTAATTTTTTTCTAAAATTTGTAATTTGATTCTTATAAAGAATAAAATTACTATTTTACTCTTATTCCCAAAACTCTTCATTTTTGAACTATATACTTAACAAGTTTTCTTATTATATCCCTACACTTTTTAATCTCACTTGGATTCCTAAATTCTAAATAATTACTTATAGATCACCAACTATTTTCTATTTACACTTTGGGTCATAAACTATTCTTAAAGTCTCATTTAGGTCTTTAAGATTCCAAAACTCATTATTAAGTCTCAAGCCTTTCTATCCTTTCTCATTGCACTCTATACCTTCTTTATACCCTACTAAAGACCTCAATAAATCTCATTTCTGAATGTGTTCTCTAACATTACTAAAATTATATTTTAGTCCCCAACCTTAGTTTCTCAACAAAATATTTCTAACAAATTATGAAAGTCAAATATGAAGTCTCTATGGCTTCCCCCAGGTTCTCATGGTTCTTACCTAATCAGATCTTACTAGAATAATACATTTTAATGTCATTTTCTAAGTAATATCAAAATAGTGCAAAAATCAAGTTAAGGTTTGAATCTCACCCGAGATGACGACTCGCCTAGTGGCACTGGTGCGATGAATTCTCGAGGAGTTCATGAACACTTGAATAACCTCAAATGGATGTCGAAGTATCTTTCAAATGACATTTTACCACATTTTATAATGATTGATGACTAATTGAGATTTTCATGAATTTAATTGAGCTCAATACTTACTCAAATCTTATTAGACTGTTGAGGTGTGAAAACTGGAACAGAAAGGAGTGTGTGAAATTTCTTTGACCATTACTGGCTATCAATGGCATCGAAAAATGCTCGAGAAGGTGATGCTATATTTCTGGTCGCTAGAGTGTGTATACTTTTTGGCCACATCAACACCGATAGAGTGCTCGTTGGAAAGCTAACAAAATAAGAATTCCAATTGCACTTGGATCACTCAATTTGATGGTCGAAAAATAAAGTTATGAATTATGCAAATAGGGTCACTAGAAAACAATGTGATCTTACTTCTAGAGAATTTAGAGAGCCTAGGAGAGTGGATAAGGCTTATATAGTTATTTTCTAAACTTAATTAACTACATGCACAGTTTTTTTTCATTAAATCATATCCCACTTTCTAAGCATTCACCCTTTTTTTTTTATAAATATGTGTTTTAGCCCCTTTTCATAAATATTATAAATAGTTGGGTTCACATCAATCTATTCTATGCCATTCGTTTACTTTTCAAAAATCATTTAGAACATCTTCAATCTTTTGATAAAAAACTATGTATTAGTTTTTTTTATATATTTCTTAATAATATTTCCAAAGATAGAATACCAACATTATATATAACATGAAACATTAACTACATTGGCACAATCATACTTGAAATTGGAAATCTCACTCACTATTATTCGGGACTTGTTAATCCCAAAAGTACTCCAAATCTTCCTTAGAGACCCGCACAATTATTAACTATGTATATGTATTACTACAGGCAATATACATACATTAATATAATATCCAAAATTATTTGGGCTTGGTATATATCAATATATCTTATACTACCTCGTAATTTCTCATAATTAGGTTTTTTCCTTTGAGACACGATTCGCCTGATTTGTACATCAAATAAACTATTTATACTATCATTTGCTTGATCTTCTCCAAATTATGAAAATTTCCCAAAATTTATCAAAATAATTCTTAGGTCCTTATTCTATCATAATCACATAAAAATTTTATATTTTTAAAATTATCATTTTACCTCTTAATTACAAAAAGTTCTAGTTTGGAATCCTTTACAAAATATACATCCCCCTCCCCATAAGTAAAAAATGATTAGTTTGCCCATCTTTATGGAAAAAAAATAAATTTACCCTTACCCTTCATTAGACAAAATTATTGTTTTGCCCCTATTCAAGTAAAAATTATCATTTTCTCTTCATTTATAAAAAATAACAATTTTGTCCACCATTCATCTTGAATGGACCACTTTACCTCCATTGGACTAAAATAACAAATTTTCTCTTTTCCAAAAAACTATTATTTTGCCACTCATTTACAAAAAATAACAAGTTTACCCCTAAACCTCCAAAGATCACATTTGACATATCTATCTATCCCAAAAATCATCATCTAGCCCCTTAGGCTTTCCTTGGGATTATTTCAACATGTTTTCTCATTTTTGAAAATCAACTCCAAAATATTCAATAATTTCACTTTAGTTCCCAATCATTGAGAATCACTCAACCAACTTCAATTTCTACAAATCTCTCAAAAATACTTCCATTTATCTCTTAAGGGCTCATGGGAGGAGTTATGGGTCTTAACTCGACCAAATTTGGTCATTTTCCAAAATTGGTAAAAATAGAGGTATTTGAGGTATAATGAGAAATTCTCATCGAAGAGGGGACCACTGGTGGCCAATAAGTAGGTGAAATGAAGCAAATGACTAGATGACTCATTCTATGGTGGTGGTCAACTAGATGCTTTTTAGAGCTACGCAAATATTGGCCTCGAATGGTCGCTACTAGGAGAAGTAGAACATACACATTGTAGGAAATCTTCCCGTGGCAACTAATAGTCACCTTGTCGGAAGTCGACCAAGTGTAGTGGAAGGTAGAGGAGGGGAAAGAGGTTCTTTTGTAATAGTGTTTTTAGGAGTGGTGACCAGAGTTAGCCGAATTTAGCCTTGAAGGTGTGGTGGCAACCCTCATATTTTCTATCAAGAAACCAAGTCGGGAAAAAAACACTCCTACAGTGTTTTTAAGTTATTTTCAAGTCGTGATAAAGCCAAATAGCTCGAGGGGAGACATTTTGACACAAAAATCACATCATTTGGTGGTCATGTGAGGGTGAATTTAAGGCTCGATCACTCGAGTATTTCAGAGAGTATTCGATAAAGATATTCTTGACATTATATGTAAAATATGATATGTTGAGGAAGCGATAATGCAATAAAACTTATAAAAAGATATGTACGGGAGTTTTTAGCTTAGCTATGCTTTTTGTGGCGTGCAATTTGGTAAAAAATTAGATCAATTAGGTCAATATCCCCAATGATGTGTAGCTACAATTATCCAAATGAAAGGGAAAATGCGACCGGTTGTATGTGTTGGGAAAACCCTACTCGGATTCATTGACCCAACTCCTTTTCTTTTTTAAAATTAAAATAAATTTTATTTTTACTCTTGTCAGGTTCCCTAGTAATTTAACGCAAATTCCCGATCCCAATAAGTAAAAACCAACTTTTTCCAAAAATCCCGATTTTCTGGTTCGAGACATTGATTCCTATTTCAATTAGATATCAATTCCTGGTTCAGGTTCTCATTCTTATTTTAACTTCGATTTCTAGTTTGATTTGATTTCAAATCTTGGTTTGTGTTCCATTCCCAGCTCGAGTTTTCAATCTCGGTTTGAGATTTCATTCTTGATTCAACTTTGATTTTCGATTCAATTGAGCTTATATTTTAACCCCAAAAATTCTAGTGCTACACTTCCCAAGGCAAGGTATTCTTAGATAACTCTTCCCTAGCTACCTCTATTGACGTGGAGGGGTTTTCCCAAGTTTATTTGGGGGAATGTCAAATACTCTTGTGTATTAGTCATAGGATATTAGGTATTCTGTGTAGGCCCCACCACTCTTGGAGGCTGATAGGTTGCTTATAACATCAAGAATCATGAACTAAAAATTGAGCCAAACTAATTTGGGAATTAAGGTCAAATTGGGATGAAAAACCTAAACTATGATTGGAAATTGAACCAGATTAGAAATCAGTTCGAACCATAAACATAATCAATTTTAAGGGTCATAAAATATAATTAAAGATAATTTGTTGATCAGAAATCAAAGATTAGGAAAAATTTGAGTAAGAACCGATTCAAACCTATATTGAATCGACCCGGGCCACAAATCGCCCAATTTTTAGAAAGTGCTAAACAAATAGGAATTTGATGGTTCTTGAGACCATTTAGTGTGTTATTGAACAAAGAATTTTTAGAAAACTTTATTAAGCCAAGAATCCGTCGAATTGAGGGTGAACCTACCAAGAAATTGTCGAACGATCGAAATATTCACTGGAAACCTATTTAGAACAGTGTTGAATCGACTGAACAAACTGAATGTATAGGATACGCATCACACGTGTGGCATTGCCTTTGCCCAACTAACGCTCTGAAATCTGGCTAAAAATCCAAAACCCACCACACACTAATTAATTCATTAAGAGAGCCACATACTATGAAATGATTAAAGTGGGCTATGATTAGATAGCTAATTAAGTCTAGTTGGTGGCCATATAAGGCTTAGATGTCCCTTGGATAGTGGCACATCAGAATTCTCTCTGAAACACACATACCTCCATTTTCTAGTGACCAAATTTGCAGAGAGAATAACTTATTCTTCTGACCACCAAAATTAATGATTTTGATGTCTCAAAAAAATTTCAGCATTCCTATGCAACCTCTCTTGGCCCCAGACTTTAGTTCTACCAACATCGACATGATTAAATAGTACACATACTTCGTCGGTAAAAAAAAATAGAGTATCTACTTCTCAAATCATTTTCGGTGGTCTCGACGACCAACAAGAGCCACAAAAATACTACTAAATTCTCTTAGTCCCTGCTTTTAAATGTTATTGGCCTCATCCATTTCGGGTATGTCCTGCCGTGACCCGATTTGATCGGATCCCCGTAATCAACCTGCCGCTCCATTGGTTCAAGAGGGATTTGCCCCTTTCTTTAATCAAGAGGAGCCTGATGTAATTTAACCTTGTTTCCTGGAATAACATAAATCAATAAAAATGCGAGTTTAAAAATAACATTTATGCATACCTGACAGAGGGTAAAATCGAGTGTTTTCCTTAGTTATTTGTTCTACTCCTAAAAAGGGATATAAAAGAAGGGGTGAGTTTCTATAACTCAGTGAATGGGTGTTGGGAAAGAGTTTTCATAAATAAAACAACTTTAATCAGAGTGTGCCAAACTCCTTATTTCCGTTGAGAATGCTTTTCCACAAATTCCTATTTTCAAAACCCTTTTTCATCATTTTCGACATTAATTGTGTTTAATAGTCAACACATGGCCTTTATCAGGAAGGGATCACACACTCGTACGGCAGCCCATCCACTGCAACCACTTGTGGCTCGAAGCGATGTTACTAGCCACCAAGATATAAGCCCGTCCACTTCTACCCTATGTCTGAGTGGATATTCGTGACATCCAACTCTCAAACCCAAAATCAACTCTGTGTACATATGAGGACAAAGAACTCATCTCAACCCCACCCCATTCTTATGTGCATGAAGCTATGTCTAGTTCCCCTGACACAATAAACTGCCCTTATCTCTACTAGGTCATCTAGTAGCCCCTATGATGCATCACTACCCTCTTAGGCATCTTCATGGTCTCGAATCTCAAGTGCACGCACAAACAATAATTTTCCACAAAGCCATTCATCATTGGTGCCCCTGGTCCAACAGCCTTGGCCTTCGACTCGACCTGCAACTATTTGTTTTGGCCGGTCTGTCAACCTAACCATGATGAAATGTCGCCATTCCATCGAGTATGTCGGTTTTGTCTTGGTACCATTGCAAAATTACATAATCCATTCATTAAGAATTTTCATGGATTTAATACATCATGTTTTTTACGAGCTCCTGCTCGTGTCAACTAGCATTGGGCCCACTGTACATGATTTTCCAAAATCGGGCATTTAGCCCCACAAGTTCCAAAACCGAGGCCCCTGGCATATTCGAGCTATTCTAGTTCTCGTCAAGAAGGTCTCCCAAAAATTTTAAGCATTGGCACACAGTCAAGGGAGAACACTTCTAACAAAATAATCTTTCAATTCATCGCACCAACCGGGTGTGATGACATCTCTACTTACAATCGGCAAGCGGGTTTTCTCCTTCCTTCCAAGAAGTTTATCACACCAATCGGGTATGATCTCTTTATTTACAACTAATAAATAGTTTTTCCGCATAGTTCTCACATCCCTCTAACCGGGTGTGATGTTAAAATCCCAAATATAGGTGGTTTTTCTTTTCTGATGTTCTCATCATACCAACCGGATATTATGTGAATAAACTCACTCACCCATTAATAGTGACGTGTTCATTTTCAGTTAGTTTTCTAAGTTTACGCAAGCTTTCTCTAGTTGGCATTCTAATCAAACTTGTCCCTACACGAATTGGGCAACCTTTTCACTTAAGGTTTGGCATAAAAGCCTAAGTTCACAATTTATCGATAAATTACATTTAAGTCCCTAAAGTTTATTTTTTCTTAACTTTAGGTTCCTAATGCAAACCTTTGCTCAATTTGACTGACAAAAATTTCTAAAATTTCTTTTGAGTCCTCATTTTACTAAAAAATCTATAGGGGGATCAAGTTTCCCAAATTTCCAATTTGGTCCCCAACTTTTCAAAAATTACCTTTTTCCCTTACTTTCCAAAAATGGTAATTTGACCCAAAATGTTCCAAAAATCGACCAATTGGCCCTCTAACATCTTTTCCATGGCAATTAGCCCTCAATTTTGGGAAATTACAATTTGGTCCCTCAATTTTATGAAATCCCCAAATTTCCCAAACATTTTCCCCCAATTTCCTCCTTTCAAACTTGCCAAATTTTATTTAATCAAATTAACCATTCAATTGGGGTTAATTGCTCCAATTAAGGGTATGTATCAGTTCCTACACTTCCATACGATTCAATTGAGCTTTGAACCATGTCATTTGTGTATGAATTGAGCTCAAGCAAAACTTTATCGAAAAATTGTATGTAGAGAGAGAGAGCTTCGAAAGCTTACAGTCGGAGGTGTGGCGGTCCGAGCTTATATCAGGGAAGGTAGCTCTCTTCCTGAGGTACCTTCTAGGATCAAGAATTCCTACAATTGACCATGAATTGAAGGAGAATTTTGTTAATGAAAATTTTGTAGTTTCTCTCTCTAACTCTAACCTACAACGACTGAAGAGGACCAAAATGGCTTACCTTTCAACTCAGTTGATGTCGTATGAGGACTGTGGGGATGTTGGGAGAGCTTGGTTTGGCTGAAGGAGGGTTGGATTTGGTAGAATTTAGCTTGGCCAAAATAGGGAAACTTTGGTCCGTCATAGCTGCTTCACTGTTCGATTCTGCCACTGCTTCTTCGGCAGTCCTTGGATCGAGTGGAGTTTCTATCAGATAGCTGACTTCCCCCAGAGTCTAAAGAACCCGACCTTGCCTATTGAGTTTGAGAAATCTGCCCAAGTCAAATCTCTAGTTCGAGCTTCATCGAAGAATGGAGCAATTGAGAGAGAATAGAGTTTTCAGGTGTGAGGATGATGAATGGAGAGGAACTCTTCATATAGGGAGCTCAATGACTCTTTGCCCGACCATTTGGCACCTTTATGGCACTCATTCATGGCTTGGAACGCCTTGAACTGAGGTGATTTATCTTCACTGGTGCTGTTCGTTCTTCTGTTGAATGAACAGTGTTGTCATCTGAAGGAAGAAGACGACACTGTTCTGAACAGAACCGGACCGGTCCAAACTGGGTTTAATGCTTGAACCGAGTTCAATGCTTAAACTAGTCGATTCATATCCAATTTGATCGAGTTTTTCAAAATTAAAAATTCCTAAATTCATCTAAATTCACTCTCTATCTAGTGGTGGCTTGAATTCCCCAATTTGAATATTTTAAGCCACCTAGAAAAATGAATTTATCAATCGGTTCAATGATGGTTCAAACCGATCCAAATCGGTTCAATCCTGTTCACCTGAACCAGTTTGGTTTTCACTTTCAATTCAACCCAAAGTCCTTTTCCATGATTTTATGACTCTTTGGGTCACTCAAGATTTGTAAATTTCCCAATTTGCCCTTTCCCTATTGGTTAAGGTTCATGAACTGACTTAGTTTTCTCTTTGGTCAGAAATTCAGTGAGAAATTTTTTTGGAATTTTATTATAAGTTTAAAATTCAATAGATATAATTGGAATAAATTTGAATTAAAATAAAACAAAAAGTGTTATTTTTACCAAAATAAATAACTCGATGGAATTGATTTAAGTCTGTTGAATTTAAGTGGAAATTGAATATTATCTATATATAATTTTTAATTATGTGTATATATATATATAAATGTTGAATAGATGTTTACATATAAGGGTATATATATACCTGTACAAAATTAATTTCCAAACAAATATAAAGGAGAAAAGGATTCGAGAGTTGAAGTTGTATCATTATTAAATAAATATCTATATTTAATTATTGTAATTAATACCCACAAATATCCATCAATTTCTCAATTTAATGAGAATAACTGACAACATTAATACCCATAAATACTCATAATACAGAAATAAATCTTCCCCATTTAACAAACAATTTTACAGCTATATAAAGAGCTTCTCTCCATTCATCCTCTTCAAATCTAAAAACTTCATTCTCTCTCAACTACTCCAATTTCCAGTAAAGCTCGAACTAGAACTCTGACATGGGCAATTTTCTCAACCTCAGAAGGTGAGGTTGGGTTCTTTAGACGTCAACTATATAATAGCAACCTCCGCTCGATCCGATGACCAATGAAAAAGCATCGACAAAATCAAACAGTGAAGCGACTCTGATGGACCGAAGTTGCACTATTTCGGCTGAGCTAAATTCGGCCAAATTCAGCCCTCCTCCAGCCAAACCAAGCTCTCCCAACATCCCCACAACCTTCATACGACCTCAACTGAGTTGAAAGTTAAGCCAATTCGACCCTCTTCAATTGTTATAGGACGAAGTTAGAGAGAGAAACTGCTAAATTTTCACTAACGTAATTCTCTTTCAATTCGGGGTTAATTATAGGAAATCTTGATCATAGAAGGTACCTCAAGAAGAGAGCTACCTTCCTAGAAAATGAACTTAGGGACCTAAGTGCAACTAACTAGAAATCTTTTAGCCTAGTCGTTTATACGTGAGTAACGAAGGCT
This sequence comes from Trapa bicornis, assembly GCA_030064425.1. Lineage (NCBI taxonomy): Eukaryota > Viridiplantae > Streptophyta > Magnoliopsida > Myrtales > Lythraceae > Trapa > Trapa bicornis. The sequence continues at coordinate 12,987,698 of CM057753.1, read as the reverse complement.
GTTGTCATGCCCCGACCCGGTTTGGCTGCATCCTCATGAGCAACCTGTTGCGCTCCTGCTTCAAGAGGAATTTTCTCCTTCTTTAACTCAAGAGGAGCCATGCGTACTTTCAACCTTGTTCCCTAGAAATACATATATAAAAAATAATGCAAGCTTACTAGAAATTAAGCATACCTGATAGAGGGTAAGGCTTGGTGTTATCTCAAGTCATTTTCTCTATTTCCTAAAAAGGGATAAAATGAGGGGTGAGTTTCTATAACTTAGTGAATGGGTAAAAATGAAGTTTCGATAAAAATAATTTTCAAATTGGAGTGTGCCAGAATCCTTAATTCCTTTAAAATTTCTCATCTTCAAATTTCGGTTTAAAAATAATTTCTCATCACAATGGTGGGTTTATCAACCAACACATGCCCTTCATCATGAAGGAACACACAATCACATGTCAGCCCGTACACTATACCCACTTGTGTCATCATAGCGTCTTTACTGGCCACCTAGATAGAAGCACATCCATTTCTACCCTGAGAATGAGTAGATGTTCGCGACATCCGACCCTCAATCCTGTAACAAAACTCCATGTCCGTATGAGGACAGAGACCTCATCCCATCCCCACCCCGGTCTCATACGCATGAAGCTACATGAAGCTTCATAAGACTTCTGGTATGACTAACTGCCCTTATTTCCACAAGGTCATCTAGAGCCCTAGGAAGCATCACTACCCCTATTGGGCGTCTTGAAAGTCTCGTAATATAGTGCATGCACAATCAAAAATTTTTCACATAAGCCATATAATCTATGGTGCCATTGCTCCAATGGCCCTAACCCTCAACTCAATCTGCAGCTGTTTCTCTTGACTAGTCCGAAGACCTGTCATGTCGAACTGCTGCTAGTCCATTGAGTATGTCGGCCCTGTCTCAGTACCATACCAAAAAAACTCATTTACTTAAGTTTTCATGGCTTACTAATCATGTTTATTTACGAGCTCTGGCACATGCCAAATGGCCTAGGGCCTACTATTTGAAAATTTTTAAAATTGGGCATATTAGCCCCCAAGTTCCAAAATTGAGGCCACCAGCCTATAGGTGCCATTCGAGCTCCTGTCAAGAAGGTCTCCCAAAAATTTTAAGCAGTGGAACATAGTTAGGGGAGAACACTTATGACAAAATAAACTTTTCTACTGTCCATCATACCAACCAGGTATGAGGACATCTCCGCTTATAACTGATAAGTGAGTTTTCCACTTCATTCGAGGAAGTTTTATCATACCAACAGTGTATGATCTACTTATAACCGGTAAGTAGTTTTTCCGTAAGATTTCCACATCACTACTCTTAGGTGTGATGGTTAAAATACCACTTAGCTATGGGTTTTCATTTTCAAGGTGCCTATCATCCCAACCGGTATGATCTTAAATCCCTCTCACCTGATCATGTAGTAATTTCCTCTAAAATAGTTTTCGTCCCTTGGAAGCTTTGCTTTAGATGGCATTCCTGATATCTCATGTTCCTACACGATATGAACATTCTTGTTCATTATTATTTGGTTTGATAGCCTTCATTCATTATGAATGATTAAACATACCTAACTTTTTAAATATTTGCAATTTGATCCCTAAAGTTCATTTTATTTTACTTTAGGCCCCAAATGTCGGTTTTCCCCAAATTGAGTCCTAGAACTTTAAAAATTCTCCTTGGGACCTCACTTTATTCATATTCACAAAAAGGGTTCAAGTTTCCCAAATTTTCCAAAATTACCATTTTGCCCTTCCTTTACAAAAATGGTAATTTTTACCCCAAAAATTCAAAATTTTGCTTAATTGGACCTCTAACACTCTTAACATGCCCAATTGGCACTCAATTTTATAAAATTGCATTTTAGTCCCTTGAATTTTCGAAATCCCCAAATTTTCCCAAATTTCCCCCTAATTGCAACTTTCCAACTTAGCCGAATCAGCTAGTCAAAGGTAAGTATTACAAGCATAATGACATTTTCTCAGCTGGTCCAGGTAATCGTCCCTCTTGGTTGTGGAGGATTTTATATGCAGGTAAAGAACAACTACATGAAGGGCTACATTGGCAAATTGGTAATGGGAACCAAGCTCGTGTTTGGAAGGACAATTGGATTCCTACCCTCTCCAACGGACATTTGCAGCATCAAACAAATGATGAGGAAGCCAACCAAATCCTAGTATGTACCCTCATTAATAGAAGTACAGGTACATGGCAATTAGATAGTATCGAACGATACCTTGTCCCAGGGGAAAAAGAAGCCATCGTGACTATTCCTCTCATTTCTCCTACCCGTGAAAACAGGTTGATATGGCCTTGGGAATAGACTGGTAAGGTTACGATAACGTTTGCCTATACCTTCATGTTAGATTGGAAACATGGTGAGTCCATATCAATTCCTTCCTCCTCCTTAGTTATAAGAAAAAAAATGTGGACAACACATTGGAATATTAATTGTATTCCAAAGATTAGGAACTTTCTTTGGAGAGTAATGTCGAATGCTTTGCCTGTTCATGATAACTTTTTTTTGAGAAAATCATATCTTCTAATGCATGTCCCCTATGTGGTAAAGTCGAAACCATACATCATTTACTAGTTAAATGTGCATGGACTAGATTAGTGTGGTTTATAATGTTTGGGTAAGAATTGAAGGGTTTGTTGATTTGTCCCTAATTGAATGGATTGAATCTTGCTTATGTAATTTAAAACAGGGAAAACAAGAGAGGGAAGCAATGAAGTGTAGATTTGCCAAAACGTGTTGGGTGATATGGAAGGAATGGAATAGAACTCTATTCCTAGGACGCCCGCCACAAGTTGAGGAATTGATCGGTAACATCATGGGTTCAATTGGAGAATATGTGAATGTCAATAAGGTTCAAAGTCACACTAGAAATGAGCCAAATTCGTCTACAAAAACTAAAGGAGTATGGAAGCGGCCACCAAGTGACACTGTGAAGATTAATGTGGATGGCTCATTTGATCCATTAACAAGAAATGCACGTACATGAATCATAGTTAGGAATGAAGAGGGCTCTCTTCTGTGGGATAGTGCCTCTAGATTTTATTGTACACATGCATTGGAAGCCGAGGCACGAGCCGTATTGGAAGGACTAAAACTTGCACAAGAAGAAGGATGGCCCAAAATCATACTTGAATTTGACTTTCGTATACTATGCGCTATACTTCAAAAGCAGCAACTAGAAGTTCCATGGATTATCTGCCCTTATATTGATGAATCACTATATTACATTAGGTTTTTAAGGTGTGTCAAGTGAAACTAGTTAAATACTTAAGCAACTCCTGTGCAGATGCATTAGCATGTTTCTACAGGAAGAATCAGAGCTCAAGTGGTTTGAATACTGTTGTACCCGATAAAGTTATATCTATTATTGAGAATGAGAGAATTATCTCATTTTCATCTTCTTATGCAGATATTGTATCTGATTTGATAAATTAATGAAATATTATCTTTTGAGGAAAAAAAACACAGCTAAATTTGATTTCATCAAATTGACCGATCAAACAAGTTTAATTGTTGAAATTGAAGTTAAATTGGAGTTCCTACATCTTCATACAATTCAATTGCACTTTGAATCACAAGTTTTGATGCCGGAAAGAACTCAAATGAAGCTTCACCGAAAAATAGAATGTAGAGAGAGAAAGCTTCAAATAATCACTGACAAGGGCACGACAGTCCGAGCATTCAATTTGGGCAGATAGCTCTCCTCCTAAACTTACTCCTAGAATCAAGAATTGCATCAATTGGTGCCGAATTGGGTGAGAATTTTATCATTGAAATTCTGTCGTTTCTCTCTCTAGCACTAGTTGGAAATTATAGAGAGAAGCCGAATTGGCTTACCTTTCAGTTCTAATTTGGCTCTAGGAGGGCTAGGGAGGTGTTAGGGGAGCTTTGCTTGGCTTGATTAGAGCTTGAATTAGCCAATTTTAACTCGACAGAAACAGGGCAGCATCGGTCTGCCGGAGCAGCTTCACTGTTCGATCACGCCGGCGCTTCTCTGGCAACCCTCGGAGCGAATGGAGACTACCATCGTGTAGTTGATTCTCTCTAGTTCTAAGGAGCCTAAACATGCCTTATTTGGCTTAGAAAATACCCTATATCAGAGCTCTGGTTCGAGCTTCATCGAAATAATGAGTAGATGAGAGAGAGTGAGGTTTTTAGGTGTGGAGAGGATGAATGGAGAAGGGCTCTTTATATAGGGAGCTCGGGGACTCGTCGGCTGTCCGTTTGGCACCTTTGTGATAGTTATTGATGGCTTGAAATGTACTGAATGAAAATGTTTCCTCTTCACCGGTGCTGCTTCAATTTTTCGGCGAGCAAATAGTGCTGTCATCTGAAGGAAGAAGACAACACTATTCCGAACCGTACTTTACCGATCCGAACATGTTTAAAGCTTAAATGGGTCGGTTCATGCCTGATTCGACCGAGTTTTTCAAAATTAAAAATTTATAAATTCATCTAAACTCATTATCTATCAAATGGTGGCCTTAATTCTTAAATTAAAATTTTCTAAGCCACCTAGAACAATGAATTTAACATCCAGTTCAATAGTGGTTAAAACCGGTTCAATCCGGTTTGGATCCGATTCACCTGAACCGGTTTGGTTTTCATCCCCCATTCACCCTAAAGTCCTTTTTCATGACTTATGTGACTCTTTAGGTCACTTGGGATCCATAATTTTCCCCGTTTACCCTCTCTCTATCGATTTTGGTTCATAAATCGGTTCAGTCCAGTTCGAATCTAGTTTACCCGAACCAGTCTAGTTTTTCTCTCCCAATTTGTCCTAAGGTCCTTTCCCAAGGTTTATGAACCCTTTTGGGTCAATCGAGAGTTGTAAATTCTCCAATTTACTCATTCCCCGATAATCAGGTTTGTGAACTAGTTCGATTTTCTCACTTAGTTTAACATGTTCTTTACTCGATTTTCCTTAACTCCAAAGTGCGGGGTTTAAAACTCTCCCCTTCTTTTCAGAGTTTTTTCCCCAAAACTTACTTCACACCTTTTGCATACTAGGATAAACATTTATTTGATATATAAATTTTCTAGTTTATCATCTTACAATCTTCTCGGTTGTTTTCGTTCATCCCTTACATCACATACCTAAGATTCTCATCTCATTCTTATCCTTTCCTCATTCCATGGAACTTAATTTAGCTAAGCATATATCCCTGAAGTACTTAGAATTATTTCCTTTAGTTACATCCTTCCTTTCCCAAGGCACCATTTCTCCACTCCAAACATCTTTTACCTAAGATTTCAGGACAATAAGTTCTGGTCATTTTTTTCCATAGGTTTTGGCATTTATCACGTTTTCATCATGCTTGGATCCCTTCCTCATTCTTTGGTTATCACCTTTATGCTTGACTTCTTTATGCCTTAATCATAGATCCTTCCTTGCCTAAGTCATATTTTCCCTAGGATAGTTGGGTTTACTTGCTCCTTACCACATGACATTCCTCGGAACTTGTCTTCACATCACTATAACCGTATCGATTTCCTTACTTTCTCGTCTTTTCCAACTTCTATATTTGGTCATTAAATCTTCAAGTCCTTCAGCTTCCGATAACTTATTTCATTCCTCATTTCCACTAGCGCCCTTCCTTTTTAAGGTACCTTCTTCTATTAAATCTATTTTTAATCACATCATGATGATTTCACTATCCTTTATTCCTGTCAGTACCTTTCTTAATTGTATGACATCTTTTGATGTCGTCTTCGTGCTTACTCGTTACTTGGGCTTGACTTATCTCCTGGATCTTTACAATTTCTTTCCCTTTGCACTTAATCCTTTCATTTCATGCAGCTTTTCTTTTAGGAGATTATCTTCTTCCCAATTTTATTTGTTCCATTTCTTCTTAACTGGTACTCATGTTTCCTTCCACGGTTTCCTTTCTAGGTACGTTTTACACTTCTTTTCTCCCAGAATTTCATTCTAAACTTTACCATTGTGAATACTCACTCTCAAATGTCCATCCTAGCCTCCATCTCACCTGCTTACCTTTACTCTTGAGATCCTAGGAGTAATTTCATTTATCTGACCTCATTCTCATTTGCTTTCAAAACTTAGTAATTCCTTTGAGGTGAACCCCTCATCCCTCTTATATCCAATCTTTCATATCTTCATATCCTAGGTATTCGTCCCTTGTCTAGATTAGGGTTTATTCCTTATTACTCCCCATTTCTTATTAAAGCTTCATTTGACTCTTTCGGATGATTTGGTCAATAAGAGTTTAGTTCCTTCAATTGGATATGTCTAAAATTTTGATTTGGGTTTTCATGTCTTCCTGTAAGTAGGTCATACTTAACCTTCCCAAAACTCACATAGTTATTTGTATATTTTACTGAAGTCCTTATTCGGTTCGATCTTTTGTGACACTTCCTCAATTGTTTTTCTTAACCTAGAGCTTTCTCCTTTCTCAATCCAACTTCCTACTCTCATCTTCCTTCTAGTGTCTTCCGTTCTAGGATTCTTTTGGTTGATTACCCTACCGTTCTTTAGAAGTTCTCTCATTTAATCTTGACTTAAACTTAAGGATCTTGTATGGTTCATCCCCTCTGGCTTTTCTTCCTCTTTTAGTCCATACCTCTACTTTCCACAAGTTTCAATATCTTATGGAGTTCCTAAGAAACTATATCTTAGTTGTTTGCAAGTAATTGTTATTCCTGGGCCTTCTTGTTATTCCACTTTCTTCCTATCATTCCTTGGTGGTCTTGATATCCTTGATGTTCTCCCATACTTATTTCTTTTTCAACTCGATCAGCTTTCATTCTTTTGGTTCCCTTTGGAATGTTCTACAGTCTTTTTTTCGGCGAAGCTCCGTTTGAGATCGTTCCGACGTTAAAATACTTTGAATCGTATTAACATGGAAGAACTCAATTTCAACTCCGATTTCAATAATTAAAAGTGTTTAATTGGTCAATTTGATGGAATCAAATTCGGTAGTGTTGAAAAGTTGAAATTGGGGGAAAATTTGGGGATTTTCGAAATTCAAAGGGCCAAAATACAATTTTATGAAATTGAGGGTCAAATGGGCATGAAAATAATGTTGGAGGACCAATTGAGGAATTTTGGAATTTTTGGGGTAAAACTTACCATTTTTGTAAAAGAAGGGCAAAATGGTAATTTTAGAAAAATTGGGGGACCAAATTGGAAATTTGGGAAATTAAACCCCTTTTTGGTGAAATTGAATAAATTGAGGTCTCAGGATAAATTTTAAAAGTTACAGGACTCCATTTGAGGAAAAACTGACATTAGGGACTTAAAGTTAAAGAGAAATAACTTTAGGGACCTAATTGCAAATAACTAAAAGTTTGGGTTTTCTCATTCATTGGAAATGAATGAAGGTTGTTATGCCAAGTAATAATGAACAAGGTTGTTCATATCGTGTAGGAACGTGAAATATCGGGAATGCCAGCAAGGACAAGTTTGTGTGAATATAAAGAACCAGTCTAGTAGAATTCACAGCATTAACAGGTGAGTGGGTTTACTAACATCATACCCGGTTGGGATGATGAGCACAACTTAAAATTTAAAAACCACTTACCGGTTGTGAGTGAAAATTTTATATCATATCCGGTTGGGAATGATAAGTACCTCGGTATGAAAACCCACTATTAAGTGGTATTTTAAACATCACTACTTAGAGGAAGTGATGTGAAAATCATGCGGAAAAACTACTTACCGATTGTAAGTAGATCCTACCTAGGTGGTATGATGAGACTTCCTCGATAGACGTTGAAAACCCGTTCATCGGTTATGAACGGAGGTGTCCTTATACCTAGGCGGTATAATGGATAGAAAAAAACATATGTTTTGTCGGAAGTGCTCTCCCCTGACTAGGTGCCAATGCTTAAACAATTTGGGTGACCTTCTCTACGGGAGCTCGAATAGCTCTGATAGGCCGGGGGCCTCGGTTTTGGAACTTGGGGGCTAAATGCCCAATTTTGAAAATCTCATACAGTGGGCCAAAGGCCAGTTGGCACGAGCAGGAGCTCGTAAACAAACATGATATATGTGCCATAAAACTTAATAAGTGAATTGTTTGGCCATGGTACCAAGATAGGACCGACATGCTTAGTCAATTAGCGGCAGTGCGACATGACAGGTCGACAGACCAATCAAGACAAACAACTGCGGGTTGAGTTGAGAGTCAGGGTCGTTGGATTAGTGGCACCACAGATTACATGGTAATATAAGAAAACATTGTTTGTGCATGCATTGTGAGTACCGGATCATCAAGACGCCCATGAGGGGTAGTGATGCGTCCTAAGGGCACTAGACGACCTGGTGGCTATAAGGACAGTTCGTCATTCCAAGTGTCTGTGCAAAATCAGGAGTACCACCAAGCGCATGAGACCGTGGTGGGGACAGGATGAGGTCTCTGTCTTCGTACGGACATGAAGAAATGATTTCGGGATTGTGGGTCGGATGTCACGTACATCCACACATTCCCAGGGTAGAAGTGGTTGTACTTCTATTCGGGTGGTAGGAAAAGTCGCTCCGAAGCCACTAGCGGGTTCAGTAATGATACTGACTTGCGAATGTGTGTAACCTTCGTGATGAAGGATGTGTGTTGGGTGATGACACACTGGTAACTATGAGGGGATTTTTTGAAAAGAAAGGAGTCTAGCACACTCCATATAAATGTTTTTCTTAAAAGTTAAAAGTAGACCTTTGAAAGCCCATTCAATGAGTAGTCGTACTCACCCCCTCCCTTATATCCCTTTCAAGAAATCCCGGAAAGCATACCTTGAAAGACCATCAACTAAGATGCATGTAAGATAGGTATGTAAAGTTTAAAATTTCATGCAGTTTTAATTATGCTATTCCAGGAAATGGTGCAGGTTTAAAGGATGCCTTACACTTTACGGATTATAATAAGGGGAAACCCTTTAATAAACCGGGAGAGTGGCGGGTTGTTGACGGGGATCCGACCAAACCGGGTTGGGGCGTGACAACTAGAGTGGTATGACAGCCTGTTTCCTCAAATACATAATCAATACTATAAAATATTGTAACTAATAGAATTTATCCTAAAATTTTCAGATGGCTCCCAGGAGAGGAACCAAGAAAACTAGAAATAGCTCTACTCAACACCTTATCTTTGTAGGAAGACAACCCTAAAAGCTTCTCAAATGCCCGAAGCATGGCAGGAATCTCAAAAGAGCAAATGAGGAAGTATCCAGAGAATGGTGACAAGACCTATTGAGGTCACAACTCTAAGTATAAAGGAAGCCAAGCGTGAAGCCATAAAAGGGGGCATATAACCTTACATAGGAGGATGCTTATCAAGAATCTCATAGCTCCCTAGTTTTTTGGTGACCATTTTCTGTAATAGGGCCAAAATCCCTATCATACTGTACTACTCTATTAATGAAGTACTCCAAATTCCTAAAAACTCTGTCCCTCAAATGATGTGATCTTCAAGGAAGACTCCAAAAAGAAAAAAAACTCTCACGGTATCCAGACTTAAGGACGAAGGAGCACCAAAATTAACAATTCCCAAGAAAATACTAGGAGGATCCACTTATGTTCATGTAATTACAAGCATGAATGATAGGGACACTGCCTGGAGAACTGCCCAACCCTATAAAGGATAGGAATCAAGTTAACCTAGAGGGGAATAGGACACGAAGTGAAAAACTGTCCCACATCACCATGAGTCAGGACAATATTTTCCAAGAATAAACACCCCACAACTATAGGAAATCCAAAAGGATACCATCCCAAGAAACGTGACTCCATTTGCAACCACAGATAAGAGGAAACTCTTCAAAATCTTAGCAAAGTGGTAAGAAGGAAAAAGGGGTAAAGGTAGGACCTCAATAAAACCACCAACAGAACAATGGATAGCTGAAGAGAATTCCCTCTTTAAGAAGAAAATCCAAACAATTTAGGAGCAAAGAAAGGAGTGCATCCACAAGAGAAGACAAGACGAACATTTGATGATAAATGGGACGTATTGGGATTACATGAATAAATCACCTTGGAAAAAGCAGCTATGTCAAATTGGAAGTTCGGAGCAACAGGACAAGAGAAAGCAAGTCGTTACAACAAGATAGTTAGAGGGAACAAATGACACCCTAAGGAAGACTGGGAAGTAGAAGGCGCTACACCATAAAAAGGTCAGTGAGATGGACCTTAAGGACAAGAGAACTCGAGAAACAACTGCCCTAAGAAACTTAGACCAAAGGAATGGTGGAGGCGAGACAGTTAACAAAGTAATACACAGGAAAACCATAATTTGAGTTCCAACAAAGAAGAGAGGGGCGAAAAGGCCAAATACTCGGGAAAAGGATGAAAGAAATCCTTAACAGGACCAAAGGCCAAATTAACCAAGAAAAAATAATAGGCAAGCCTCTCACATAATTATCAAGAAATCTTGAAATAAGGAAGATTTGAACGCTCCATAAAGAAATACACTATGAAAGTAAACTTTAGAGGGATGCATACGACTAACTACCCTTGAAGGAATTTTGATGGGCGGATGGACATAATGTGGAGTGCAAGGAACCAACCCTTAATTGGGAAATGTTTCAAAGGAAGGAAGTATCATGATGGCCCAGTGTGACCTACTTGGAGAGAGCAGGAGAACTAAACAATAATTTCAGGAGAACAGAGTAGAAAGAAGAAACGAGTAACAACAGGATGACCAAAGAGAATAAACAAAACCCTAAGAAAGGCTGAGATATAGTAAAGACTACACTCTATGAAGGACAAAGGATGGACATGCAGGACAAGTGATACAGCTGCCCAGATGATTGGATAAAAAAAAATGGAGAGAAAGAGACAGTTGAAGAACTGGTCTTCGAGAGAAGCCTGGATTTAAACCACGACAAAGAAGGGAGAAGTGAAAAGGCCAAAACATTAGAAAAAGAAGAATGAAAGAAAATCCTTAAAGAAATTAATGACCAAAATCGAATTTATAGTTTAAAGTCTTGAGACGGTTAAGTGAGCTTCACGAAGGATGAACAAAAGATTTTGAAACAAGAAGGATGTGAACCCTCCTTAAATGGAAATAAGTTAACGGGTTAGCATAAAAAAGATGTTGTGACAAGTATAAATGAGTGGACAACCCATACTAAGGTAATAAAGTAAAGAATGTTCGAGAAACATTGGGAAAGTAAGTCCTCCAAATAAGATGTGGCTAAGGAGTAATAACCACAATTGGTAAGACAGGTGATAGTCCACACGTGCATATGAAGCTTAAAGAGTGGACGACCGAGCATAGGGTGGAATGCATGGAATAAAACCAATAATCGGAAGTATCCCATCTAATGATACTTCCCAAGAGGTCACCCATCCTCACATCACTCTCGATCAAGCACACTTAACTTTAGAGTTCTTATGGGATCTTGTTAATCTGAACCAATTTGGTTTTTCTCTTCTAATTAGTCTTAAGTTTCTTTTCCAAGGTTTAATGAACCCTTTGGATCACCTGGAATTTGTAAATTTCCAAATTGCTTCTTCCCAAATGATAGGGTTTGTAAACCGGCTCAGTTTTCTTACTCGGTTTGACCGGTTCTTTTCCCAATTTTCCTTAACTAAAAAGTGCGGGGTTTACAATTCTCCCCTCCTTTTAGGAGTTTTATCCCCAAAACATAATTAGCAACCTTGCATGAGGAACCATTTTCTTTGATGTCCATTTTTTATTTTATTAACATGCAAACTCTTCTCTTGTTCTTTCAATTAGCACTTTTTACGTCCTTCACTTAAGGGATTTCTTTTCCTTTATATTATTTACTCCCTCCATGGAGTTTATCATAACTAGACATACCATATTCCATGGTATATCCTTAGATTCATATCTTTGTTTTCTTAGAGCAACATTCTCCCCTTTGTGATTTCGTACTCAAGATTTGGGAATTCCAAGATAACTAATAATTCCCGTGTCTTGTTATCCTTTTGGTAGTTGAAACCTTTAGCTTGATGTTCTTTCAAGTGTTACGTACTTGTTTCCACGTTTTTTCTTTATTATCACTTTTTTGTCCTATTTTGACCCTTCATTCATGTCTATTATAACTTCTGTCCAAATTTTTTTTATATTCGACCTTGTCATGCTTATTAGCCGACTCTTCCTTACTTTGAGTCATATTCTCCTCGAGATTGTTGGGCTTACATGCCCCTTATTGATGGTATTTTCTAGGACATATCTCTATCCATTAAATTCTTAGAACATCTCCTTGAGGGTCTCTCTTAGCTTTTCGACCTTTCAGGGATCGTATAACTTCATCCCTCTTTTCTTTTGATAGCATTCCTCAACTATCCTTTTTACCATTACCCTCTCCTCCATCATGCCTTTGAAGTTATGTCTCACATACGCATGGATTCCAACTTCTTTATTGGATCTTTTTGGTTTCAATTAATTGGGTTTTCTAATATTATATCGACAAGATGGGATTCATCCTTTCTTAGATCCATCCTCATTCCCAATGACATCCTTTACTCAAGGATTTTACTTTGGCCTCAATCAACTCTTACTTATTCGTAATCATTTCACAATTCTTTATACTGAGTTTATTCCTTTCGGTCTACATGTCAATTTGCTTGGTTTGGGGAGTTTCCCTTTTTACAGTTTCATTCTCTACTATTTCCTTCAAAGTAGAGACTTTCACCTTAGGAGTTACATATTCAACCTTCTTACCATTTCTTGAAGGTTTCCTTTCTTTATCTCCTTACACCCTTTCTATATTGGGGCATTTGCCCGCTTTCAGTCCTCCATTGTCTTAAATTTTTTATTCCATCCCTTATTCCTTATTTGAGTAGCTTCCGATTATCGATCTTATTTCATGTACTCCACCCTATGCCCAACCATCCACTCTTTAGGCTTTATTATGCGAGTGTGAACCATAATCCATCTTGATATTAGTGGTTGTTCCCCCTTAACCACTTCTTATTTAGGGAGCTTACTTTCCCAAGGTTTCTCGAACGTTCTTTCCTTTATTTTCTTATTATGGGTAGTCTACCCATTCTTACTTGTTACAGCATCTATCGATGCTATCTTTCTACCTACTCATTCCTTGGGTTTAACTTACTCTTTAGGTTCTCCTAATATGTTTCCCTAGATTCTTTCACCTCACCATGCACTTCATTTGCAAGTTCATCTCCTCACCCCTCGTCACTTGGTCCCATTACTCTTAGTTGGGACATGTATCCCTCCTCAGGGTTTCCTTCCTTGGTGAGATTCTTTCCCATTCTCCCAAAATTCCTTCTTCATTCGTTTTCATATGTATATATCCTTGAATGATGTCCTTTGATGCCATCCCCTTCCGTTTACCTTTACTCTTGAAATCTTGTGGGTACATCCTTTGTACCCCTGTACACATCTATTTCCTTTAAGTAGAGCTCAAATCCTCCTTGTTTCCAGATCTCTTAATCACCCAGTGAGAGGCTTACTTAATCTTCTCTTGGCTTTGAGTTTGGTCGTCAATCCGTTCTTGGTCATTAATTTCTTTAAGGATTTCCTCCATCCTTATTTTCCAAATATTTGGCCTTTCCACCTCTCCCTTCTTTACTAGAGATTAAATTTATGACATTCACAAGGGTTAGTTTGTTAATTGACTTATCCCTACTATTCTCCTTTTCTAATTCTCTTGAGACAGTTGTCTCCGGAGTCTTCCTGTCCTTAATGCCCATCCCATTGCCCTTTTAGGGTGTAGTCCTTACTACTTCACACTCCTCCTTAGGGCGTTGTTTATTCTCCTCAACTATCTTATTGTTTCAATTTGCTTCTTTCCGCTATGTTGGTCCGAAACTTGACTTCCCTGCTATTTCCAAAGCAAGTCATACTTATCATCCCAAAACATCCCATTTGTCGTCTAATGCTCGGCTTGTCTTCTCTTGTAGAGGTGCTTCCTTCCTTTCTCCTAGATGGTTGGAAATTTCTTCTTAAGGAAGAATTCTCTTCATCTACCCTTTGTTTTATTTGCGGTTGATCGAGGTCCTACCTTCAGTCCTTTTCCTCCCTCATCTAGTTGAGGCAGACCATTACACCATCATTGAGGGACAAAAAGTTTTAGAAACTCAAAATTTACTTACGAAATATAGTACCAACTTGGGGCTTTAGCTTTTCTTAAAGGAGATTGGGTTGGGAAGTACCTACCACTATGCTAGGAAGCTTCTAAAGTTATCTTCCAATGAGGATAGGGTGCTAAGTAGAGTCATTCCTAGTTTTCTTGGTTCCTCTCTTGGGAGCCATCTGAAAATTTTAAGATAAATCCTATCAGTTACTATATTTTCTAGTCTTAATTATATATTCGAGGAAATCGGCTTAGATACTACTCTAGTTGTCACGCCCCAACCCGGTTTGGTCGGATCCCCGTGATCAACTCGCCACTCTCCCGGTTTATTAAAGGGTTTCCCCTTATTGTAAACCGTAAATAGTAAGGCGTCCTTTAACCTGCACCTTTTCCTGAAATAATATAAATCAAAATTGTATAATAATTTAGATTTTTCATACCTGTCTCACAGGTGTCTTAGTTGATGGTTTTTAAGGGTAGGCTTTCCAAAATCTCCTGAAAAGGATATAAGGGAGGGGGTGAGTACGACTACTCAATGAATAGGTTTTTAAAACTTTTTATCTTTAGGAAAAAGATCAAATTTGAAGTGTGCCAAACTTCTTAATTTCCTTTAGATTTTCTCAACTTTAAAAATCTTAGTTTTCACTATTTTTTATTAATCAAGGTGTGTCATCACCCAACACACATCCTTCATCATGAAGGTTAAACACACATTCGTAGGTCAGTAAGTCCATTGAACCCACTTGTGGCTTCGGAGCTACTTTACCGGCCACCCAGATAGAAGTATGTCTACTTCTACCCTGAGAATGAGTGGATATTCATGACATCCAACCCTCAATCTTGAAATCAATTCTTTGTGTTCGTATGAGGACAGAGACCTGATCCCATCCCCACCCCAGTCTCATGTGCTTAGTGCTACTCCAAATTTCGCACGGTCACTAGGTACAACAATCTGCCCTTATACTCATCGGGTCGTCTAGGGCCCTTAGGATACATCACTACCCCTCATGGGCATCTTGATGATCCCGTAATCATAGTGCATGCACAAACAGTATTTTCTTATCATGTCATATAATCTGTGGTGCCACTGGTCCAACGGCCTCGACTCTCAACTCAACCCATAGTTGTTTGTCTTGATTGGTCCGTCAACCTAACATGTCACACTGCCGCTAGTTGATTTAGTATGTCGGTCCTATCTTGGTACCATGGCCAAACAATTCCTTTATTTAAAGTTTTATGGCATATAACTCATGTTTGTTTACGAGCTCTTGCTCTTGCTAACTGGCCTTGGGCCCACTGTACGAGATTTTCAAAATCAAGCATATTAGCCCCCAAGTTCCAAAACCGAGGCCCTCAGACTATAAGAGCTATTCGGGCTACCATCAAAAAGGTCTCCCAAATAGTTTAAGCATTGGCACAGAGTCAAGGGAGTGCACTTCCGACAAAATATATTTTCAACCGTTCATTATACCGACCGGGTATACAGACGTCTCCGCTCATAATTGGTGAACGAATTTTGAACATCCTTCGAGGAAGTTTCATCATACCAACTGGGTATGATCTACTTACGACCAGTGAGTAGTTTTTCCGTATGTTTTTCACATCACTCTTCTAAGTTATGATGTTTAAAATACCATATAGTAGTGGGTTTTCATTTCGAAATACTTATCATTCCCAACCGAGTATGATATAAAATTCCACTCACAACCGGTAAGTTATGCTCATTATCCCAACTGATTATGACGTTAGAAAACCCACTCACCCGTTAATGTTATGAATTCCACTTAGATCGGTTCTTTGTATTCATGCGAGCTTGTCCTTGCTGGCGTTCCCAGTACTTCGTGTTCCTACACGGTATGAACATCTCGGTTCATTATCATTCAGTCTAATAGCCTTCATTCATTCCAAATTGAGTCCTTAATGCCGATTTTTCTTAAACTTTAAGTCCTTAATGTCGATTTTTCTTCAAATTGAGTCCCAAAACTTTTAAAATTTATCAAGGGACCACAATTTATTCCATTTCACAAAAAGGGGATTAATTTCCCAAATTTCCAATTTGGTCCCCTAACTTTTCCAAGATTACTATTTTGCCCTTCCTTTACAAAAATGGCAAATTTCACCCCAAAAATTCTAAAATTCCTCAATTGGCCCTCTAACATTTTTATCATGCCCACGAAATTGCATTTCGGTCCTTCGAATCTTTGAAAATCCCCAATTTTCCCCCAATTCCAACTTCTTAACTCAGCCAAATTTGATTTCATCAAATTGACTGATCAAACATTTCCAATTATTGAAATTGAGTTTCTACATGTTCATATGATTTTTTAGCAATGTGAATTACAAGTTTTAATGTCGATACGAGCTCAAACGAAGCTTCACCAGAAAATGAACTATAGACAAAGAAAGCTTCAATTACTCACTAGTGAAGGCACGATGGTCCGAGCTTTCGATCTGGATAGATAGCTCTCGTCCTGAGGTTCATCCTAGAATCAAGAATCACATCAATTGATGCCGAATTGAGTTAGTATTTCATCATTGAAATTTTGTCGATTCTCTCTCTAGCATCGGCCGAAAATTGCAGAGAGGAGCCAAATTGACTTACGTTTCAGTTCTAATTAGGCCGTGGGAGGGCTTGGTTTAGCCTGAGTAGAGCTCGAAATGGCTGATTTCTGCTTGGCCGAAATAGGGCAGCTTTGGTCCACCGGAGCTGCTTCACCATTCCATCATGCTGACGCTTCTCCAACAATTCTTAGATAGATTGGAGTTTGCTATCAGAAAGCTGACTTCTCCCCAGTTCTAAAGAGCTCGACCTCTCCTTCCGAGGTAAGAAAAATGTTCAAGTCGAAGCTCTAGTTTGAGATTCACCGGGACATGGAGTAGGAGAGAGAGAGAAGTGTTTAGGTGTGAGGAGAATGAATGGGGATGACCTCTTTATATATAGGTGTAAAATCATGTATTAAATGAGAGAGATTTATTACTAGTATTAATATTGCAATAAATTATTGGTATTAATTCTAATATTTTAGGTATTAAATTATTTGTATTAATTCCAATAATTTAATTTAGGTATTAAATTATTGGTATTAATTGCAATAATTAAATATATATTAATTTATGATTATTTATGATAAGGCGTACGTTCGCATAGAAATTTTTTGACCGAAATTTCGGGTTACAAAAAAAATCATATTTCCCAAGAGGTCACCCATCCTCACATTACTCTCGGTCAAACACACTTAACTTTAGAGTTTTTATGGGATCTCGTTCACCTAAACCAATTTGGTTTTTCTCTTCTAATTAGTCTTAAGTTTCTTTTCCAAGGTTTAATAAACCCTTTAGATCACCCGAAAGTCGTAAATTTCCAAATTGCTTGTTTCCAAATGATCGGGTTTGTAAACTAGCTTGGTTTTCTTAATCGGTTTGACTGGTTCTTTTCCCGATTTTCCTTAACTCAAAAGTTCAGGGTTTACAAGCTAAGAGAGAGTGAGTTTTTCAGGTGCGAAGATGATGAATGGAGAGGGGCTCTTTATATAGGGATCTCGGGGACTCATTGGCCGTCCGTTTGGCACCTTTATGATAGTCATTGATGGCATATAATGTATTGAACAAAAATGTCTCCTCTTCGTCGACGTTGCTTCGATTTTTCAGCGAGTGAAGAGTGCTGTCACCTAAAGGAGAAAGGAGACACTGTTTCGAACTAGACTAGACTGATATGAACCGGGTTCAAAGTTTAAACTGGTCAGTTCAGGCCTAATTCGACCGAGTCTTTCAAAATTAAAATTTTCTAAATTCATTATCTATCAAATGGTGGCCTCAATTCTTAAATTGTAATTTTTTAAGCGACCTAGAAAAATGAATTTAGCATCCGGTTCAATAGTGGTTCAAACCGGTTCAATCCGGTTCGGATCTGGTTCACTTGAACCGGTTTGGTTTTAATCCCCCATTCATCCTAAAGTCCTTTTTCATGACTTATGTGACTCTTTAGGTCATTTGGGTTCCATAATTTTCTTTGTTTGCCCTTTCTCTATCGATTTGGGTTCATAAATCGGTTCAGTCCGGTTCGGATCTAGTTCACCCGAACCGGTCTAGTTTTTCTCTCCCAATTTGTCCTAAGGTTCTTTCCCAAGGTTTATGAACCCTTTTGGGTCACTTGGAAGTTGTAAATTCTCCAATTTGCCCATTCCTCGATAATCGGGTTTCTGAACCGATTCGGTTTTCTCACTCGATTTGACTGGTCCTTTTCCCAGTTTTCCTCAACTCCAAAGAGCGGGGTTTACAACTCTCCCCTTCTTTTAGGAGTTTTGTCCCCAAGACATAGAATTATCTCCTTTAGTTGCATCCTTCCTTTCCCAAGGCACCATTTCTCCACTCCATACTTCTTTTACCTAAGATTTTAGGACTATGAATTCCAGTCATTTTTTTCCACAAGTTTTGGCGTTTATCACTTTTTCATCCTGCATGGATCCCCTCCTCATTCTTTGGTTATCATCTTTATGCTTGACTTCCTTATGCCTTAATCATAGATCCTTTCTTGCCTAAGTTAAATTTTCCCCGGGATCGTTGGGTTTATATGCCCCTTACTGCATGACATTCTTTGGAACTTGCCTTTGACTTCACATCACTATAGTCGTATTGATGTCCTTACTTACTCGTCTTTTCTAACTTATATATTTGGTCATTCTATCTTCAAGTCCTTGAGCTTCCAATAACTTATTTCATTCCTCATTTCCACTAGCGCCCTTCCTTTTTAAGGTCTCTTCTTCTTTTAAATGCATTTTTAATCATATCATGATCATTTCACTATCCTTTGTTCCGGTCAGTCCCTTTCTTACTTGTATGAGGTCTTTTGATGTTGTCTTCTTACTTACACGTTACTTGGGTTTGACTTATGTCACGCCCCGACCCGGTTTGGTCAGATCCCCGTGAACAACCCGCCACTCTCCCGGTTTATTAAAGGGTTTCCCCTTATTATAATCCGTAAAGAGTAAGGCGTCCTTTAAACCTGCACCATTTCCTGGAATAGCATAATCAAAACTGCATGAAATTTTAAACTTTACATACCTGTCTTACAGGCATCTTAGTTGATGGTCTTTCAAGGTAGGCTTTCCGGAATTTCCTGAAAGGGATATAAGGGAGGGGGTGAGTACGACTACTCAGTGAATGGGTTTTTAAAAGATTTTGACTTTTAAGAAAAATATTTATATGGAGTGTGCCAGACTCCTTTGTTTTCAAAAATCCCTTCATTTAAAAATTTGGGTTTTTCCATTATTTCTTAGTTACCACAGTGTGTCATCACCCAACACACATCCTTCATCATGAAGGTTACACACATTCGCAAGTCAGTATCACTACTGAACCCGCTAGTGGCTTCGGAGTGACTTTTCCTACCACCCGGATAGAAGTACGACCACTTCTACCCTGGGAATGAGTGGATGTACGTGACATCCGACCCACAATCCCGAAATCACTTCTTCGTGTCCGTATGAGGACCGAGACCTCATCCTGTCCCCACCCCGGTCTCATGCGCTCCGTGCTACTCCAGATTTCGCACAGACACCTAGAACGACGAACTGCCCTTATAGCCACCAGGTCGTCCAGTGCCCTTAGGACGCATCACTACCCCTCATGGGCGTCTTGATGATCCCGTACTCACAATGCATGCACAAACAATGTTTACTTATATTGCCATGTAATATGTGGTGCCACTAGTCCAACGGTCCCGACTCTCAACTCAACCCGCAGCTGTTTGTCTTGACTAGTCCGTCGACCTGTCATGTCGCACTGCCGCTAGTTGACTGAGCATGTTGGTCCTATCTTGGTACCATGGCCAAACAATTCACTTATTAAATTTTATGGCACATATATCATGTTCGTTTACGAGCTCCTGCTCGTGCCAACTGGCCTTGGGCCCACTGTACGAGATTTTCAAAATCGGGCATTTAGCCCCCAAGTTCCAAAACTGAGGCCCTTGGCCTATCAGAGCTATTCGAGCTCCCATCGAGAAGGTCTCCCAAATAGTTTAAGCATTGGCACACAGTCAGGGGAGAACACTTCCGACAGATTAGGTTTTCACTGTCCATTATACCAACCGGTATAAGGACATCTCCGTTCATAACCGATGAACGGGTTTTCAACTTCCTTTGAGGAAGTCTCATCATACCAACCGGGTATGATCTACTTACAACCCGTAAGTAGTTTTTCCGCATAACTTTCACATCACTTTCTCTAAGTGGTAGTGATTAAATTCCACTAAATAGTGGGTTTTTATACCGAGGTACTTATCATCCCCTACCGGGTATGATATAAAATTTCCACTCACAACCGGTAAGTGGTTTTTATCTTTAAGTTGTGCTCATCATCCCAACCAGGTATGATGTTAGTAAACCCACTCACCCGTTAATGCCGTGAATTCCACTAGACCGGTTCTTGGTATTCACGCGAGCTTGTCCTTGCTGGCGTTCCCGGTACTTCGTATTCCTACATGATATGAACAACCTTGTTCATTATTACTCGGCATAACAGCCTTCATTCATTTCCAATGAATGAGAAAACCCAAACTTTTAGTTATTTGCAATTAGGTCCCTAAAGTTATTTCTCTTTAACTTTAAGTCCCTAATGTTGGTTTTTCCTCAAATTGAGTCCTAAAATTTATCCTGTGACCTCAATTTATTCTATTTCACCAAAAAGGGGTTCAATTTCCCAAATTTCCAATTTGGTCCCCCAATTTTTCCAAAATTGCCATTTTGCCCTTCTTTTACAAAAATGGTAAGTTTTGCCCCAAAAATTCCAAAATTCCTCAATTTGGTCCTCCAACATTATTTTCATGCCCAATTGACCCTCAATTTCATAAAATTGTATTTTGGTCCTTTGAATTTCGAAAATCCCCAATTTTCCCCAATTTCAACTCTTCAACACTACCGAATTTGATTTTATCAAATTGACTGATCAAACACTTCTAATTATTGAAATTGGAGTTGAAATTGAGTTCCTGCATGTTCATACGATTCTAAGAAACTTTGAATCACAGATTTTAACGCCGGAATGAGCTCCAACGGAGCTTCGCCGGAAAATAGACTGTAGAGAGAAAGCTTCGATTTCTCACCGGTGAAGGCACGGCGGTCCGAGCTTTCGATCTGGGCAGATAGGTCTCATCCTGAGGTTCATCCTAGAATCAAGAATTGCATCAATTGATGTGGAATTGGATTAGAATTTCGTCATTGAAATTCGGTCGACTCTCTCTCTAGCATCGATCGAAAATTGTAAAGGGGAGTCGAATTGGCTTACCTTTCGGTCCTAATTCGGCCGTGGAAAGGCTGAGAAAGTGTTGGGAGGGCTTGGTTTGGCCTGAGGAGGGCTTGAAATGGCCGATTTCAGCTTGGCCAAAATAGGGCAGCTTCGGTCCGCCGGAGTTGCTTCACTATTCCATCATGTCGGAGCTTCTCCAACGATTCTCGGATTGATTGGAGTTTGATATCAGATAGCTGTCTTCTCCCCGGTTCTAAAGAGCCTGACCTTTGTTCAAGTCAAAGCTCTCGTTCGAGCTTTACCGGGAAATGGAGCAGTAGAGAGAGAGAGAAGTGTTCAGGTGTGAGGAGAATGAAATGGGGATGACCTCTTTATATAGTCGTAAAACCCGTGTATTAAATGGGCGAGATTTATTACTGGTATTAATATTGCCATAATTTAATTTAGGTATTAAATTATTGGTATTAATTTATGATAAGGCGTACATACAAATTTTTGACCGAAATTTCGGGTTACAAAAAAAATTCATACTTCCAGGAGGTCACCCATCCTCACATTACTCTTCGGTAAGCACGCTTAACTTTAAAGTTCTTATGGAATCTAGTTCACCTGAACCACTTTGGTTTTTGTTTTCTAATTTGTCTTAAGTTTCTTTTCTAAGGTTTAATGAACCCTTTGGATCACCCGAGAGTTGTAAATTCTCAACTTGCCCGTTCAGAAATAATCGGGTTTGTGAACCGGTTCTGAATCCTCACTTGGTTTGACCGGTTCTTTTCCTGGTTTTCCTTAGCTCAAAAGGGCGGGTTTTACATCTTATCTCTTAGATCTTCACGATTTCTTTCCCTTTGCACTTAATCCTTTCATTTCTAGCGGCTTGAGTTTTAGGAGATTATCTTCTTCCCAATTTTGTTGGTTCCATTTCTTCTTAACTGGTACTCATGTGTCCTTCCACGGTTTCATTTCTTAGTAAGTTTTACACTTCTTTTCTCCTAGAATTTCTTTCTAGCCTTTACAATTGTGAATACTCACTCTCAAATGTCTATTCTAGCTGCCATCTTCACCTGCTTACCTTTACTCTTGAGATCCTATGAGTACTTTTCATTTATCTTATCTCATTCTCATTTACTCTCAGAACTTAGTGATTACTTTGAGATTAATCCCTCGTCCCTCTTATTTCCAATCTTTCGTATCTTCGTGTCCTAGGTATTCCTCCCATATCTCGATTAGGGTTTATTCGTTAATACTCCCCAGTTATTATTAAACATTCATTTTACTCTTTTGAATGATTTGGTCAATAGGAGTTTATTTCCATCAATTGAATCCGTCTAAAGTTCCGATTTGGGTTTTCATGTCTTCCTGCAAGTAGGTCATACTTAACCTTCACAAAACTCACTTAGTTATTTGTATATTTTATTGTGGTCCTTGTTCAGTTCGATCTTTTATGACACTTTCTCCGTTGTTTTTCTTAACCTCTAGCTTTCCCCTCCCTCAATCCAACTTCCTACTCTCATCCTCATTCTAGTGTCTTCCGTTCTAGGATTCTTTTGTCTAATTACCCTACTGTTCTTTAGAAGTTCTCTCTTTTAATCTTAACTTAAACTTAAGGATCTTGTATTGTTCATCCCCTCTAGCTTTTCTTCCTCTTTTGGTCCATACCACTACTTTCCACAAGTCTCCCTATCTTATGTAGTTCCTAAGCAACTGTATCTTTGTTCTTTACATGTAATTGTTATACCTGGGCCTTCTTGTTATTCTACTTTCTTCCCATCTTTCCATGGTAGTCTTGATATCCTTGGTCTTCTCCCATACGTATTTCTTTTTCTACTCAATCAGCTTCTATTCTTTTGGTTCCCTTTGGAATGTTCTACTCCTTGTTTTTGTTTACTCTTCTTTCTTTGAGCCTATCTTTAACTCCTTGGACTCTCCATGAATATGTACTCTTTTGATGATTGCTTTCCTTTGTTCCAACTTCTTTTTCCTTTTCTTAAGATCACCCTTAGATGGATTCATCCTTATCATACTTCTGAGGGTAAGTCTTAAGGGTTGAGGTAAACTATAAATAACCCATCTTTTCTTCCTTAGGTGATTTCCTACCTTCTACTTTAATCTTTATTATCATACTCTTTTTGTTTTGAATTTATCAAGGAAGTTATTAGTTTTAATAGAAATTTCATTTTCATTCATTCATGAAATATTTTATTGCCATACTTGGCTTATTATAGGAATTTTCTACTGCTTATTCCCTTGGGATCATAGGACTAGAATTAACCCTAGAACTGTTATGGGACTCTTGATTAGAAAGCTCTGAGGAATTGGTTGGTGTCCATTCGTATTCCCTAATAGGATGAATGTCATGTATGGCCTCCAATTCGTACCACCTTAGTACCTCAACCTCACACTCATAGATCCACTTCACCCATTGGGAGGGATTGACGCTAGGTTGAGTAGGTGGAGGTACTTGGTGGACGTTCATGAAGGTGGCATACACATCCCAATAATTATCCCATGCCTCCTTCTTGGTTGGGTTCCCCTCTGTTTGTTGTGGGACTGGAGGAGGAGGGGTTGGGCTTCTAGGATGTGATACTGGTTCCTCTTATTTGGAAGGAGGGTATATGATGTCTTCCGATTCCAATAAGGCTCCTACCAGTTTCTGGTAGTCTTACACCATGTCCTTGGGTACTCGTTTCTCACCCTTTAGGAACCTTGGTACGGCTTCCTCCCTCGGGTCGGTTGTCTTTTTCAGAGTTATAGGTGGAGGACTGGATTTCACTGCAAATTTCCTAGTAACTCTCATTCCTACACGATAGTTTATGGTTTGATAACTATCAGAGCATAATATTGATAATGCTTCTAGGGAACTAGGCTTTGATACCACTCAAGTTGTCACACCCCAACCCGGTTTGGTCGGATCCCCGTGAGCAACCCACCGCTTCCTAGTTCAAGAGGAGTTTCCTCCTCCTTTAACTCAAGAGGAGCCAGGCGTACTTTCAACCTTGTTCCCTGGAAATACATATCAAATATAATGCAAGCTTAAGAGAAATTAAGCATACCAGAGAGAGGGTAAGGCTTGGTGTTATCCCTAGTCTTTTTCTCTATTTTCTAAAAAGGGATAAAAAGAGGGGTGAGTTTCTACAACTTAGTGAATGGGTATTTTAAAAAACTGAAGTCTCATTGTGCCAGACTCCTTAATCCCTTAAATTTTCTCATCTTCAAATTTCGATTTTTAAAATCATTTCTCATCACAACAATGTGTTTATCAACCAACACACGCCCTTCATCATGAAATAACACACAATCATAGGCCAGCCTATCCACTTTACCCACTTGTGTCGTCAGAGTGACTTTACCGGCCACCTAGATAGAAGCACATCCATTTCTACTGTGAGAATGAGTGGATGTTCGCGACATCCAACCCTCAATCCCGTAACAAAACTCCATGTCCATATGAGGATAGAGACTTCATCCCATCCCCACCCTAGTCGCATGCGCATGAAGCTACGTCAATCTTCACAAGACTTCTGGTATGACTAATTACCCTTATTTCCATCAAGTCATCCAGAGCCCTAGGACGCATCACTACGCCCCTTGGGCATCTTGAAGGTCCCATAACATAGTGCATGCACAATCAACAGTTTTTCACATAAGCCATATAATATGTGGTGCCACTTATCCAAAGGCTCTGACCCTTAACTCGACCTATAACTATTTGTCTTGACTAGTCCAAAGACCTATTATGTCGCACTACCACTAGTCCATTAAGTATGTCGGTCCTATCTCGGTACCATGGCAAAACAACTCATTTACTTAAGTTTTCATGGCTTAATAATCATGTTAGTTTACGAGCTCCAACTCGTGCCAACTAGCCTTGGACCCACTATTTGAGATTTTTCAAAATTGGTCATATTAGCCCCCAAGTTCCAAAATCGAGGCTTGCGGCCTATATGAGCTATTTGAGCTCCCATCAAGAAGGTGTCCCAAAAATTTTAAGTAGTGGCACATAGTCAAGGGAGAGCACATCTGACAAAATAAACGTTTCAACTGTCCATCATACCAACCGGGTATGAGGACATCTCCGCTTATAATCGATAAGCGAGTTTTCCACTTCCTTCCAAGAAATTTTATCATACCAACCGGGTATGATCTACTTATAACCGATAAGTAGTTTTTCTGTATGATTTTCACATCACTCCTCTCATGTGTGATGGTTAAAATACCACTTAGCAGTGGGTTTTCATTTTTGAGGTGCTTATCATCCCAACCGGTATGATATTAAATCCCATTCACCTGATCGTGCAATGTATTTCCTCTAAATTAGCTTTCGTCCGTTGCGAGTTTTGCTTCAGCTAGCATTCCCGATATCTCATGTTCCTAAATGGTATGAACATCCTTGTTCATTATTATTTGGCTTGATAGCCTTCATTAATTATGAATGATTAAACATACCTAACTTTTCAAATATTTGCAATTTGGTTCCTAAAGTTCTTTTTCCTTCACTTTAGACGCCAAATTTAGTCCAGAAACTTTAAAAATTCTCCTTGGGACCTTAATTTATTCAAATTCACAAAAGGGGTTGAAGTTTCCCAAATTCCCAATTTGGTCCCCAATTTTTCAAAATTATGATTTTTCCCTTCCTTTACAAAAATGGTAAGTTTTACACCAAAAATTCTAAAATTTGCTCAATTGGTCCTCTATCACTTTAACATGCCCAATTGGCCCTCAATTTTATAAAATTTCATTTTAGTCCCTTGAATTTTGAAAATCCCCAAATTTTCTCAAAATTTCCCCCAATTTCAACTTTCTAACACAACCGAATTTGATTTCATCAAATTGACCAATCAAACAAGTTTAATTGTTAAAATTGAAGTTAAATTGGATTTCCTACATCTTTATACAATTCAATTGCACTTTGAATCGTAAGTTTTGATGCCGAAATGAGCTCAAATGTAGCTTCATCCAAAAACAAATCATAGAGAGAGAAAGCTTCAAATGCTCACCGTTGGGAGCGTGACGGTCCAAGCTTTCAATCCGGGCAGATAGCTCTCCTCCTGAGGTTCCTCCTATGATTAAGAATTGCATCAATGGATGCCAAATTGGGTGAGAATTTTATCATCGAAATTCTACCAGTTCTCTCTCTAGCACCGATTGGAAATTACAGAGGGGAGCCGAATTGACTTACTTTTCAGTTCTAATTCGGCTGTAGGAGGGCTGAGGAGGTGTTAGGAGGCTTGGTTTGGCCTGAGGAGGGATCGAATTGGCCGATTTTAACTCCACAGAAATAGGGCAGCTTTGGTCTGCTAGAGTAGCTTCACTATTCGATCATGCCGGTAGTTCTCCGGTGACCCTCAGAACAAATGGAGACTACCACCGTGTAGAATGGAGATTAATATTGGAAGAGGCACATGACTCTCTCTATACGATACATCCGGACAGTACCAAGATGTACTGCACCCTCAAGCAGGGTTATTGGTGGAGAGGGATGAAAAGGGATATCGTGGAGTATGTAGCATGATGCTTGTCTTGTCAGCATATTAAAGCTGAGCACCAGAAACCTTCGGGACTACTACAACCCCTACCAATTCTCGAATGGAAATGGAAACATATCACTATGGACTTTGTCACATGACTACTTGTGACTAGGAAGGGACAAGACACAATTCGGGTCATTTTGGATAGGTTGACCAAGTCTGCCCACTTCTTACCAATAAGGTTGACTGATTCCATGGGACAACTAGCAACTCTATACATAGGGGAGATTGTGAGACTTCATGGTGTCCCAGTAAGCATTGTGTCAAATAAAGACCCTAGGTTCACCACAAAGTTCTAGCCTAGTTTGCAAAGTGCCTTGGGAACCAAACTCCACTTGAGTATGACATTTCATCCTCAGACCGATGGACAATTTGAGCAGACAATCCAAACCCTAGAAGATATGCTATGAGCATGCATACTCACCATGAACAAGGGTTGGGAGGAATACTTGTGCCTGATGGATTTTTCCTGTAATGACAGTTACAAGGCAAGTATTCAAATGGCTCCTTATAAGTCCCTTTATGGACGACCATGTCATACCCCTTTATTTTGGGAAGAGGTGGGAGAAAGGAAGCTAGAAAGGGTTGAGCTAATAAAAGACACCACAGAGAAGATAAAGATTATAAGGAATCGACTTAAGGCAACTCAGGACAGACAAAAGAGCTATGCGGACCTTGAGAGAAGGTACTTGGAATTTGGTGTGGGAGACCAAGTATTTCTCAAGGTATCCCCATGGAGGGGAATACTTAGGCTCCAACAACAGGATAAGTTGAAACCTAGGTACATCAGTCCCTACACCATAATCTAAAGGAGAGGGCCAATGGCCTATAAATTGGAACTACCTCCTAACTTACAAAGAATACTTGATGTATTCCATGTCTTAGTAATTTGAAAGTACCAGCCCAATCCCAATCATGTGCTGGACTGACCCCCACCCGAGTTAGAAGAGAACCTAGCCTATCAAGTGGAACCGGCGTAAATCATCAACCGGAGAGACAAAATCTTTAGGAACAAGAAGATTCCCATGGTCAAGGTTCTTTGGAAGAACGGACCAGTACAAGAGTAGACTTGGGAAACTGAGAGTGTTATGAGGTATGGGTACCCCCAATAGTTTAGGATATAAATGTTTTGGGGACAAAACCCCTAAAATGAGGGGAGAGTTGTAAACCTCGTTCCTTTAAAGATCATAAAACCGAGAAAAGAATTTATCAGTTAAAAAGAAAAAATCAAGTCGGTTAACGAACCAAAAGCTGTAAAGAAAGGGTAAATTTGGAAATTTGAAAATCCCAAGTGACTCAAAGAGTCATAAAAATAATGGAAAGGAACCATGGAGTAAATTGGAAGAGGAAATCAGACTAGTTCAAGGTGAACCGGACTTGAACCGAATTGAACCGGTTTGAACAATACATGAACTGTTTCTGACTTTATTATTCTTGGTGGCTTAAAATGATAAAATTGGAAAATTGAAGCCACTATTAGTTAGAAAATGAATTTAGATTAATTTAGAAATTTTTAATTTTGAGGAAACTAATCGAATCGGGCCTAAACCGGCCAATTTTCGCTAATGAACCCAGTTGGACCGGTCCAATCCGGTTCAGAACAATATCGTCTTCTTCTTGAGGATGACAACACTATTCATCTGTTCAAAAACTTTCCTTCTCCAATGAAGGAATATCCTCTCCGATCAAAGCATTTTCGGGTGAGGATAAGCTCAACCAAAATGGAAATTGGTCGAGCAGAGGGCCTCCGGGCTCCCTATATACAGAGCTCATCTCCATTCATCCTTCACACACCTCAAATCTCCATTCTCTCTCAAGTGCTCCATTTTTCGGTGAAGCTCGAACAAGAGCTTCAACTTGGGCACATTTCTTAGCATTAGAAGGCAAGGTCGGCTCCTATAGACTCTGGGAGATGTTAGCTACCTGATAATAATCTCCTTTCAACACGAGGACGGCCAGAGAAACATTGGCGGAATCAAATAGTGAAGCAGCTCCGACAAATCGAAGCTGGCCTATTTTGGCTGAGTTGAATTCGGCCAAATTCAAACCTCCTCTAGCCAAACCAAGCCTCCTTGACACCCCTACGACCCTCACAAGATCTCTATAGAGGTGAAAGGTAAGCCAATATTCGTCCATCCTTTATCGTTATAGATCGATGTTTGGGAGAGAAATTTCCAAATTTCACTGATAAAATTCACACACATATGCAATTAAATTGTAGCAATTCTTGATCCTAGATGGAACATAAGGATGAGAGCTACCTCCCCAGATCGAGAGCTCAGACCACTGCAGCTCCGACAATAAGCTTTCTCTCTCTACGAATAGTTTTCCGGCAAAGCTCCATTTGAACTTGTTTCGGTCACAAATGCCACGATTCAAAGCTCAATTGAATCATATGGAAGTGTATGAACTCATTCGTACCATCATTTGGGGCAATTAACCGTGATTGAATGACATATTTGAATAAATCAAATTCGGTCAGTATAAAGGGGTGAAATTGGGGAAAATTGGGGATTTCGAAAAATTAAGGGACCACCATGCAGTTTCGTAAAATTGAAGGCCAATTGGAAATGATAAAGATGATGTGGGACCAATTGGTCAAATTTTGAAACATTTAGGGCTAAATAGCATTTTTGGAAAGTAGGAGCAAAACCATAATTTTTGAAAAATTGGTGACCAAATTAGAAATTTGGAAAACTTGAGCCCCTTAGAAAATTTTGAATAAATTGAGGATCCAAAGAGGATATTGGAAACCTTGGGACTCAATTAGGGGAAAGGTTAGCATTAGGGTCCTAAAGTTATGAAAAATGAACTTTGGGGACCTAAGTGCAACAACCAGAAAATTTGGGCCAAGTTGCTCGTACATGAGAAAATGAAGGCTGTTATACCAAACCTTTATTGATAATGATACCCAAATCGAGTAGGAACACGTGAGACCAGAACACTGACAAGAAAAAGCTAGCGTTGACTTGGAAGCTAACTGGGGATGAATGTGTGATGGTCCATGGGTGAGTGGGAATCATATACTTCATACATGGTTGGGATGATTAACACTATTTTTATCAAATAAAACCTACTTACCAGTTGTAAGTAGGAATAAATAAACATTATACTCGGTTGGTATGATGAGTTTCCTTGAGGAAAGGAGAAAACTACAAACCGATTGTAAGCGGATCCATTATCACATCTAGCTGGTGTAGTGAGATAAAAATATGATATTTGTCAGAAGTGTTCTCCCCTAACTATGTGACAAATGCCTAAAATATTTAGGAGGCCTTCTTGATGGGAGCTAGAATAACTCATATAGGCAAGGGGCCTTGGTTTTTGAACTCATTGGGCTAAATGCCCAGTTTTGAAAAATACATGTAGTGGGCCTAAGGCCTGTGGGCATGGGCAGAACCTTGTAAACAAACTTGATTAGGAAGGGCCATAAAAACTCCTCATTAATGGAATTGATTATGTGTTGTGCCACAATTCTAAGTTAGTACCGACAATGGTTGATGGACTAACGGTAGTGCGTCAAGGTCAGGTCGACAGACCGACCTAGACAAATAGCTGCAAATTGGGTTGAGCATTGGGGCTGGTGGACTGTTGGCAACAAATAGGATGGATAACTATATGAATAATCTTGTTTCTGCTTGGACTTATTGTATGGGACCATCAAGATGCCCTAAGGGGTAGTGATGGGTCATAAGGGCTACTGGACGACACGATGGAGATAAGGGAGAGTTTGTCATGCCAGTGAGTCATGAAGATCTAGAAGCTTCTTCCGCATGAGGCCGCGATGGGGTTAAGATGAGGTCTCTGCCCTCATACGATCACGAAGTGTCATTCGGGTCAGAGGGTTGGACGTCTGGGACGTCTACTCAGATTCATGGTAGAAGTGGATAGGCATATATCATGGCAGACAGTAAAGATACTCCGATCTACAAATGGGTGTAGTAGACGTGCTACACCAGCGAATGTGTGTTCCCTTCTTGATGAATGGCTTGTGTTTGATTGCGAAATGCCTCCCGAGGCGAGGGGGTGGGCTAAGAGAGATAAACACACCAAATATGGAAACGAAAAATGTTTTGGAAACCTGAATTTGAGGAAGATCCTTTTAAAAAGAAAATGATAACCTTGGCACATTTTTTTTAATAAACCAAAGATGTTTTGAAAACTCACACACTCACTGAGTTGTACAACTCACCCCTCCCTTTTACCACTTTCCAGGTAACCCAAGAAAACCAACCTTAAAGACCCTCATGTAGTTGAACTATAAGACATGTACATTTATTTTAATATATTTAGTTTTGTATAATGTTATTCCAGGAAAATAGGAAAAAAAGTTGCCTTACTCCTCACGGTTTAGAATAGGGTGAAACCAATCATAGACCAAAGGGAGTGGCGGATTCCTCACGGGTATCCAACCAAACCGGGTCGGGGCGTGACAACTTGAGTGCTATCAGAGCGTGTTTCCTCAAATGCATTATTAAGACTATATAACATATCAACTAAGAGGAATAAGTTTTAAAATTTACATATGGCTCCTAAGAGAGGAACTAAGAGAACTAGAGTCACAGTCACTAACACTGTCAAACACCCTCTTTGTAAACCCTGCCCTTTTGAGTTAAGGAAAATCCAAAAAAGAACTGATCAAACCAAGTGAGAAACACTGAACCGGCTCACAAACCCGTTTATTGGGGAATGGGCAAATTAGATAAATTTCAACTCCCTTGTGACCCAAAGAGATTTATAAACCTTGGGATGGAAACTTAAAACAAAGTGGGAGAGAAAAACCAGACTGGTTTGGGTGAACAGGACTCGAACCGGATTAAACCGGCTTAAGAATCGAGCTAGTTTATGAACCAGAACCGTTAGAGAGATGATAAAATGGAAAATTTATGGACCCTAAGTGACCTAAGGAGTCATAAAAGTCATGAAAATGGGTGAATTGGAGATGAAAACCAAACCGGTTCAGGTGAATTGGATCCGAACTAGATTGAATTGGTTTGAACAACTATTGAACTGGATTCTAAATTTATTTTTCTAAGTGGCTTAAAAAATTCAAATTTGAGATTTGAGACCACCATTGGATAGAAAATGAATTTAGATTAATCTAGAAATTTTTAGATTTTAAAAACTCGGTCAAATGGGGGGTGAACCGGCCGGTTTAAGCTTTGAACCTGATTTAGATCGGTCCGGTCCGGTTTGGAATAGTGATCTTCTTCCTCCAGATGACAACATTGTTCACTCGTCGGAAAATCAAAGTAGCGCCAACGAAGAAGAAACGTCTCCGTTGAATACGTTTCTAGCCATCAATGCTTGTCATAAAGATGCCAATGGGACGACCAAGAAGTCCCCGAGCTTCCTATATAAAGGCCCCCTCCCCATTCATCCTCTCCACACCTAAAAAGATCACTGTCTCTTAGTTGCTTAGTTTTTCAGTGAAGCTTGAACTAGAGCTCCGATATAGGGTCATTTTTTAGCCAAAGAAGGTGAGGTCAAGTTCTTTAGAATTGGGGAGAAGTTAGCTACACGCCTGTAGTCTCTATTTACTCTGAGGGTTGCCGGAGAAGCGCCGACGTGATGGAACAGTGAAGCAGCTTCAACGGACCAAAGCTGCCCTGTTTCGGCTGAGTTGAAATCGGCCATTTTGAGCCATCCTCAAGCTAAACCAAGCCATCCCAACACTTCCTCAGCCCTCTCATGAATGAATTAGGACTGAAAGGTAAGCCAATTCAGCTCCCCTCTATAATTTTTGACTTGTGCTAGAGAGAGAACCAACAGAATTTTGATGATGAAATTCTAACTCAATTCAGGATCAATTGATGTAATTCTTGATTCTAGGATGATTCTTAGGATGAGAGCTATTTGCTCAGATCGAAAGCTCGGACCGTCGTGTCCCCAACGGTGAATAATCGAAACTTTCTCTCTCTACAGTCTGTTTTTTGGTGAAGCTCCGTTTGAGCTCGTTCTGGTGTTAAAACTTACAATTCAAAGTGCTATGGAATCGTATGAACATGTAGAAACTCAATTTCAACAATTAGAAGTGTTTGATCGGTCAATTTGATGAAATCAAATTCAACAGTGTTAAAGAGTTGAAATTAAGGGAAAATTGCAAAAAATTAGGGATTTTAAAAAATTTGAAGGTCCAAGATGAAATTTTATAAAATTGAGGATCAATTGGACATGATAAGTATGTTAAAGGGCCAATTGAGGAATTTTAGAATCTTTGCGGTGAAACTTACCATTTTTGTAAAGGAAGGGCAAAATGGTAATTTTGGAAAAATTAGGGGACCAAATTAGAAATTTGGGAAATGAAATAAATTGAGGTCCTATGATAAATTTTAAAAGTTTAGGGACTCAATTTGAGGAAAAACCGATATTAGGGACTTAAAGTTAAAGGGAAATAACTTTAGGGACCTAATTACAAATAAATTAAAGTTTGGTTTTCTCATTCATTTGGAATGAATGAAGGCTATTAGGCCAAAGGAGAATGAACCGAGATATTCATATCATGTAGGAATATGAAGTACCAGGAATGCCAGCAATAACAAGCTCATGTGAATATAAAGAACTGGTCTAGTGGAATTCACTGCATTAACAGCTGAGTGGGATTTTATATCATATTCAGTTGGGGATGATAAGTAACTCAAAATGAAAACCCACTACTAAGTGGTATGTTAAACATCACAACTTAGAGGAGTGATGTGAAAAACATGTGAAAAAAAAACTACTTACCGGTTGTAAGTAGATCATACCAGTTGTTATGATGAAACTTCCTGGAAGGAAGTTGAAAACCTGTTTATCGGTTGTGAGTGGAGATGTCCTTATACCGATCGGTATGATGGACAATTGAAAACATATTTTTATTGGAAGTGCTCTCCCCAGACTGTGTGCTAATGTTTAAACGATTTGGGTGACCTTCTTGATGGGAGCTTGAATAGCTCTTATAGGTCGGGGGCCTCGGTTTTGGAACTTGGGAGCTATTATGCCCGATTCTGATAGTGGGCCCAAGGCCAGTTGGCACGAGTAGGAGCTCATAAACAAACATGAGTTATATACCATAAAACTTAAATAAAAGGAATTGTTTGGCCATGGTACTAAGATTGGACCGGCATACTCAGCCAACTAGCGGCAATGTGATTGACAGGTCAATGGACCAGTCAAGATAAACAACTGCGGGTTGAGTTGAGGGTCGGGGCTATTGGACTAGTGGCACCATAGATTATATGGCATGATAAGAAAATATTGATTGTGCATGCATTGTGATTACAGGACCATCAAGATGCCCAAGAGGGGTAGTGATGCATTCTAAGGGCATTGGACGACCTGGTGGGTATAAGGGCAGTTCGTCGTACCAGGTGACCGCGCGAAATTTGGAGTAGCACCAAGCGCATGAGACCGAGGTGGAGACAGGATGAGGTCTCTGTCCTCCTACAGACACGGAGAATTGATTTCAGGATTGAGGGTTGGATGTCGCAAACATCCACTCATTCTCAGGGTAGAAGTGGACATACTTCTATCTAGGTTGCTGGTAAAGTCGCTCCAACGCCACAAGTGGGTTCAGTGGACGTACTTACCTGTGAATGTGTGTTTGACCTTCATGATGAAGGATGTGTGTTGGTTGATGACACACCATGAATAACAAGAAATGGTGGTAAAAACCGAGATTTGAAATGAAAGGACTTTTGAAAGAAAGGAGTCTGGCACACTCCAATACAAATATTTTTCCTATAAGTTAGAAGTTTTGAAAACCCATTCACTGAGTAGTCGTACTCAGCCCCTCCCTTACATCCCTTTCAGGAAATTTTGAAAAGCCTACCATTTAAGATCATCAATTAAGATGCTTGTGAGACAAGTAGGATAAATTTAAAATATTATACAATTTTGATTTATGTTATTCTAGGAAAAGGTGCAGGTTTAAAGGACGCCTTACTCTTTAAGGTCTATAATAAAGGAAAACCTTTTAATAAACTGGGAGAGTGGCAGGTTGATCACGGGGATCCGACTAAACCGGGTTAGGGCGTGACACCCTTATTGTGGAAACTACCCAAGATGCCTAGATAGTTCCACCTGGACTAAGCTCGAAGCATCAGAGACTGTATGAGGAGTTCACCCGAGTGTTTGGACAACCTTACCAAAGGGAAATCCAAAGGGAATATAGATGGACTTCAACTAGTTCATCAGAGCTTTTACACCATGAATCCCACAACCATTCAGATGCTAACTCCCGACCTATGACTCCAAGGGACTTGAAGTAGCGAATTCCTGTAATAAGCCAAGTACAGCAAGAAACTAATTCCTTTGATGAATGAAAGTTCAGTTTTCCTTAATTAACAAAAAATTAATCTCCCTGATAATGACAAGTAAAACTAACAGATTGGAAGTATACCAATCATGACCAAGGTAGTAGATGGAGAAAAGACCACCTAATGAGGAAAATTGCGGGTCACCTCTAGTTAAAAACTAACCCTAGGATAGTCAAATAAGTTCCTCCACAAAAACCAAATGTATAGATTAACTAGGCAGCAAAACTAGGAAAGAAATTCCAAAGGAGTCTACCCAGAATCACTAGGAAGGACATACCCTAACTAAGGGTAGGAAGAAGAGGAAAATTGTCAAGTCCGGTGTAAAGGAAGTAAGCATCAAAAGGTGCATGAATAGTAAAAGAAAACCTAAAGACCATAAGGAGTTAAGGAAGAGCCCCCATATAAAAGTTAGGAAACCAAGAAGAATTGAGCTACCCCAAGGGAACCAGTGGAATGGAAGCTAACCAAGAGGAAACTAAGGAAGAAGTGGGAGTGCAAAAAGTGATTTGCCACTTTAGGATAAGGCACGAAGAGAGGGAAGAGGAAAAGAAGTGTGAAAGGAGGAGAACTCAGGTTTAATACAAGTACCCTTGAAAGATTTAGTGATAGGCAGGACATAAATTATTAGGAACTCACCAACAATAAGAAGCTCCTCGAAGAAATGATAAGGAATGAAAAGGAATTGGAGGACAAGGAAGGATCAAGGGCAAATAACCATACTGATGTTTGAAAGATGTAAGTAAAGAAAGAAGGAAAAGCCTTCAAGAAGATTTAGGGAGGTTGAACGTGAAACTCCCAGGACTGAAGTTCCTAGAAAGAAGGATAAAGATAGGATGTGGGACCATGGGGAGAGAAATCCCCAAGCTATGTAACCAACACATGAATTATAATAGGATTAAACCAAAATAAGGAACCTCATTTAAGGCATATGCAATTAAGGATGTACCGGGATGGCCAAGTGTGACATGCTTTGGAAGCGTAGAGAAGCCAAATAAGGAGTTTAGACGAACCTAGCAAAAGGAAACAACTAGTAACAAAAAGATAGTTAAGGAGAATAAAGGATGCCCTAAGAAGGAACAGGAAGTAGTAAGGATTGCACCAAGACTGGTTGAAATGATATGCTGGTTGAAATGGAAAGATCAAGTATAAAGGAAAAGTACTCATGATGGCCTAAGGATTAAGTCAAACCCAAGTAACGGGTAAGCAGGAGGATAGCCTGAAAAGATGTCGTACAAGTAAGAAAGGGGTGGACTACACATAAAAAGGAAATAGAGGAAAGCACATCTAAGAAACCTTGGAGAAGTAAGCCCTCCAATTAAGAAGAGATTAAAGTAAATGACTACTAACATTAAGACTGGTTGTGGTCTACGCTCAATTGATGGAGCTTAAAGAGTGGACAACTGGGTATAGTGTGGAGTACACGCAGTAAAACATGATAATCAGAAGTTTCTCAAGTAAGGTATAAGGGATGAAATAGAAATTTTTAGATGAAGAAGGATTCAAAGTGGACAAATACCCAAATATAGAAAGGGGTGTGATGAAATGAAGAAAGAAACCTTCAAGGAATGGTAAGAAGGTCGAGTATGTGGCTCCTAAGGTGGAAGTCTCTTGTGAGGGACATAGTAGAGAATAAAACTGTAACAAGGGAACTTCCCCAAACACAGAAATTGACACATAGACCGAAAGGGACTAACTTGGAATAAAGAATCATGAATTAGGCACAAGCAAGTAAGAATGTTTTAAGAAAAGGGAAAGTCCTTAAGTAAAGGACGCCACATGAAGTGAATGATGTTTTTGCGAGAAGTGTTCTCCCATGAGTATGTGCCAATGCTTAAACTTTTTGTGAGACCTTCTTGACGAGAGCTAGAATAGCTCAGATAGGCCGGAGGCCTCAGTTTTGAACTTCTGGGGCTAAATGCCCGGTTTTGGAAAATCATGAACAGTGGGACCAATGCTAGTGGGCATGAGTAGGAGCTCGTAAACAAACATGAGATATGAAAGCTATGAAAACATTTAATGAAATGATTATTTGATTTCACCATTGTTCCATGACGGGACTGGCGGTAGTGCGTGAGGGCCATGTCGATGGACTAGCCTAGACAAACAGCTCAAGGTCGAGTTAAGGGTCAAGGCCGTTGGACCAGTGGCACCAAAGATAAATGGCTATGTGAAAAGAAACTATTATTTGTGCATGCACTTGAAGTGCAGGACCATTAAGATGCCCAAGAGGGGTAGTGATGCATCCTAACGGCTACTAGACAACATGGTGGAGATAAGGGTAGTTTGTCGTGCCAGCATTCGGGAAGCTCAACGTAGCTTCTTGCGCATGAGACCAGGGTGGGGTCGGGATGAGGTCTCTATCCCCATATGGACATGGTGTTGATTTCGGGTCTGAGGGTCAGATGTCACAAACATCCATTCTGACCTAGGGTAGAAGTGGACGGGCTTCTATCTTGGTGGCCGGTAAAGACGCTCCGAGCCACAAGTGTGTGCAATGGATGGGTTGCCCTGTGAATGTGTTATCCCTTCCTGATGGAGGGCATCTATTGACTATTAAACACACCTAATTTGTAATCAAGGAAAGAGGTTTTGAAAAACCAAAATGTGAGGTAAGATCATTCTTAAAGGAAAAATGGATTTTTACACACTTTGTTTAAAGCTGGTTGTTTATGAAAACTCACTCTCAACACTCATTCATTGAGTTATAGAACTCACCCCCTCCCTTTACCCCTTTTCATGAAACCAAAGGGAAATCAACCTTATAGACCTTTCCATAGCCAAACCTTAAGACAAGTATGTAAGATTTAATATATTCAGTATTATATAATGTTATTCCAGGAAATATAGGAAAAAAGGATGCCTCACTCCTCGCGGTTTAGAAAAGGGTGAAACTCTTCATAAACCAAAGGGGAGTGGCAGGTTGCTCATGGGGATCCGACCAAACTGGGTATCAGAGCATGTTTCCTCGAATACATTATCAAGATTATATAACATAAAAATGAAACTAAAACTACCTACCTTGTAGGAAGATGGGCCCAAGAAAAGTAGTCAAACATACTTGCGCTACCTTAGCCACTGTAGAAACCAGGGAGAATCCTATCCCAATGGAGGAAATGAACTAGGAGTATAGGAGGACTCTTGGAATAACCCCGGGTCAAAGAGGACTCGACAAGAAAACCTTCAAGGTGTCTAGACTCAAGGATGGCAAAACACCAAACCACCCGCAATCCCTTAGAAAGGCCCCACAATGCTCAAAGTATAGGAGGAATCATAAAGGTCCACACAAGGAGATGACCTATTATAAATGTGGGCAATGGGGACACTACATGAGAAGGTGCCTAACGTTATGAACGACAAGACCCAAGAGAACCTGCTATGAGTGTAGATGGGTAGGATTTTCCCACACCATAGGGAATCAAAGCGATACCTTCCAATAAGGACACCTCCAACCTTATAGAAGCCCGAAGGGATAACACTACAAGAACCACAATTCCAACTAGGTATCCCAATCTCACTTAGGAAGAAATCCTTTTAGACCCTAACATAGTAGTGAGTACTCCAATAATGAATGAAGAAAATTTTGAGTTCCTAAAAATTTTTCAGGTCCCTCAATATTGCGATTATGTGCCTTAATTACATGAGGAAGCATCATGGGAAGAAGACCAAGGGTAGGACCTTAAGGAAACCCATTCATAACAGAATGTAGATAAAAGGAATTTCCCTTAAGGAGCGCTACAAGCTACCTATGAGCAAAGAAGGAAGCACCTCTTCCATAGAAGACAAGCTCAGAACAATGAAAGACAAATAGGATGTATCACGCCCCGACCCAGTTTGGTCGGATCCCCGTGATCAACCCGCCACTCTCCCGATTTACTAAAGGGTTTCCTCTTATATTATAAATCGTAAAGAGTAAGGTGTTCTTTAGACTTGCACCTTTTTCCAGGAATATCATAAATCAAAACTGCATAGTAATTTAAATTAATCGTACCTGTCTTGTAGGCATTTAATTGCGCAAATCTTTTAAGGTTCGGCTTTCCGAGACTTTCTGAAAGGGGTATAAGGGAGGGGGTGAGTACAACTACTCAGTGAATGGGATTCAAATCTTTTGAATTTCAAGAAAAACATTTAAATGGATTGTGCCATTGGACCATTGGCCTAAACAAATAGCTGTAGGTCAGGTTGAGCGTCGAGGCCATTGGACCATTGGCACAAAAAATAATGGCTATATGTAAAAAACTATTGTTTGTGCATGCACTCGTGGTACACGTCCATCAAGATGCCCTAGTGGGTAGTGATGGGTATTAAGGGCTACTCGATAACATGGTGGAGATAAGGGCACTTCGTCAAGCTAGTCAGTCTTGAAGCTCGTAGTAGCTTCTTGTGCATGAGAGAAGGCTGGGGTCAGGATGAGGTCTTTGTGCTCATACGGACATGGAGTATCGTTTGGGTCGGAGGGTTAGATGCTGAGAACATGCACTCAGACCTAGGGTAGAAGTGGATGAACTTCTTTCTTGGTTGACGATAAAGATGCTCCGTTCCACAAGTGGGTGCAGTGGATGGGCCACACCTATGAATGTGTGTACCCTTCTTGATGAAGGGCGTGTGTTTATTTGCTAAACGTTCTCGTGGTAAGGGGATGGGCTAAAATAGCTAAACACACCTAATGTGAATAAGGAAAAAGGTTTGAAAACCAAAATTGAGAAAAATCTTTTTATAAAGAAAATGATAGACTTGGACGGTTTGGATAAAAGTTATTTTGAAAACACACTCCCAACACCCACAAACTGAGTTGTAGAACTCACCCTCTCCCTTTTTTCCATTCACAAGAGAAAGGGTTATAATGAAAGAGAGCACGAAGATGTATCCTTCATCGGGTAAGCCTAAAGTTCCTTTTAAGCTTGCATTGATTGATTTATGCTATTCCAGGGAACAAGGTATGAAATTACACCTGGCTCTTCTTGATTAAAAGAAGGGGAAACCCCTCTTAAACCAAGGGAGTGACGGGTTGATCACGGGGATCCGACCAAACTGGGTCGAGGCATGACACCTCGTGTCCGTCGTCATTCCTTTAATTCATGTTTTAACTGGAGTACGTCCATTCCCAAGGCTTTACTTCCTTCAGAATTCGTTTTCTTGTTCTTTTATTTGGGGTATGCCATCCATTCCCAATAATTACTACATCATTTGATGCTATTCTACCACTTACCCATTCCTTGGGTTTAACTTACTCCTTTGGTCCTCATGAGTACGCTTCCTTTGTACTTGATCTTTTCACATTAACCTGCATTGTATTTGCGAGCTTATCTTCTTTTCCCAATTTAATTAGGTCTATCGCCTCTCTGTTGGGATATATATATATATATATATACCTCCTAGGACTCCCTTCCTTGGTAGGCTCCTTCTCTTTCTGAAATTTCCCCTTTTTATTCGTCCTTGTGGTTATTTGACCTTAAATTGGCTTCAAGACAACCTTTGATGCCATCCTTTCCTACTTACCCTTACCTTGAGAATCTTGCTGGCACATTCTTTTTACCTCATCTTTATTCCTACTAGTAATCACTACGATTTCTATTTCCTTAGGGAGCAATTTCAATCTCTTTTGTTTTGAGGTTTCTTAAGCTCCTTCTAAGAGCTTGCTTAATCCTTCCCGTGACTTACGTTTGGTCGCCAATCCGTTTTAGGCCATTAATTTCTTTAAGGATTTACTTCATCCTTCTTTTCCAATGTTTGGCATTTTTCACCTCTCCATTCATTGCTGGATGTTAAATCTATGACATTCACGAGGGTCAGTTCGTTAACTGCCTCATACCTACTATTTTTCCTGTCCATTTGTCTAGGGTAGTTGCCTCTCGAATTTATTTGTCCTCAATACCCATCCTATTGCCCATTTTAGAGTGTAGTCTTTACTATTTCCTGGTCCTCCTTAGAACATCATTTATTCTCCTTTACTATCTCGTTGTTACTAGTTGCTTCCTTTCGCTAGGTTCATCTGAAATTCCTCTTTGACTCCTCTGCTTTTCCAAAGCAGGTTACAATTGCCATCTAGAGACATCCCATTTGTCGTCTAATACTCAGGGCTTGTCTTCTCTTGTAGAGGTGCTTCCTTCTTTGCTCCTAGATGGCTGGAAATTTCTTCTTAAGGAATAATTCTCTTCATCCACACTCTGCTCCATTTGCAGTTTATCAAGGTCCTACTTCGATCCTTTTTCTCGTGATCCTTCCTCATGTAGTTGAGGCACACAATCATCATTGAGGGACAAAAAAGTTTTAGGAACTCAATATTTTCTTTATTTATTTTTGAAGTAGGATTACAAATTTGGAGCTTTAACTCTTCCTAAAGGGAGATTGTTACAATGACAGGATGAGAAGTACCCACTAATATGCTAGGATCTTGAAAAGCATCCTCCTGGTGTGGTTGAAATTCCAAGCAGGAGTCGTGGTTCATGGGGTGGTATCCTTTCAAACTCATGTAGCTGAGGAGGTGTTGTTCTTGGAAGATATTACCCTAAATCCTCACGGTGTGGAACAGTCCTTTTCCATATGTCCTATTCCTCTACACCTATAACATGTTCTCTTCGTACCTGTACTCAGTAGTGTTGCACACTTCTTCACGTAGTGTCCCCATCGTCCACACCTATAATAGGTCATTTCCTTGCATGGACCTATGTGGTTCCTCCAGTACTCGAGCATTGTGTGGCCTTTCTAGGGATTGTTGGCAGTTCGGTGGTTCACCAACATTGAGCTTGAACACCTTGAAAGTTTTCTTGTCGAGTCTTCTTTGACCAAGGGTTACTCTAAGACAACTCATATACTCCTTAGTTTCATGGTTCATTTCCTCATTTGGGATGGGATTCTCTCTAGTTTTCTGGGTGGCTAGGGTTGCACAAGTTTATTTGGCTACTTTTCTTGCGGTGATCTTCCTACAAGGTAGGTAGTTTTTGTTTAATTCTTATGTTATATAGTATTGATAATGTATTCGAGGAAACAAGCTCTGATATCACTCAGGTTGTCACGCCCCGATCCGGTTTGGTTAGATCCCAGTTAACAACCAACCACTCCCTTTGGTCTATGAAGGATTTCAATTCCTTCTATACTGCAAGTAGTTAGGCATCCTTTTTTTCCTTATTTTCCTGGAATAACCTTATACAAAACTTGATATGTTAAAAAATTTACATATCTGTCTTAAGGGTTTAGCTTCGAGGTATTCCTTAGGGGTTCATCTTCCTTCCTGACAAGGGGTTTAAAGGAGAGGGTGAGTGTCTACAACTTAGTGAGCAAGTGTTGGGGGGAATGGGTTTTTAAAATATACATAGTTACTCAAAATCTTTAACACGCATGTTCTTTAAAAACCTTTTATCCTTTTTAAGCCTTTGTGTTTTTAGCTCTTTTAGCACATGCCCTTGCCTCGGGAGGCATTTAGCAAACAAACACATGCATTTATCATAAAGGGTACACACGGTCACTGGTGTAGCACGCGCACTGCACACACTTGTGGATCATAGCATCTTTACTATCCACCATGATAGAAGTCCCAGACTTCTATGTCGAGTCTGAGCAATGCCCCAGTATCAAGCCCTTAGACTCTACATAAATCGTGCC
Source organism: Trapa bicornis (assembly GCA_030064425.1). Classification (NCBI taxonomy): domain Eukaryota; kingdom Viridiplantae; phylum Streptophyta; class Magnoliopsida; order Myrtales; family Lythraceae; genus Trapa; species Trapa bicornis. The sequence goes on along the minus strand of CM057753.1, from coordinate 12,944,985 downwards.
CATACGAGGACGAGACCTCATCTCGCACTCTTTCTAGTTTTAATGCGCAAGAAGCTCCCATAGCTTCATGACTAATTGGTTTGATGAAGTGCCCTTATCTCCACCATGTCATCCAATAGCCCTTGGAACCCATCACTACCCCCTTAGGCGTCTTGATGGTCCTGAATCCAAAAGTGCTTGCACAAATAATAGTTTCCATATATATAGACGTTCTCTTTGGTGCCGACGATCCAACAGCCTCGACACTCAACTTGACTTGTAGCTATTTGTCCGACTGATCCGTCAACCTTATTTTTACATTTAGACCCTTATTTTTTGTATTATCGCAACTTGGTCCCTAATGTCCTTAATCTTTGGCTTTAGGTCCCCAGACGCCCAATTATTATTCATCCAGTCCCAAGTACTTCCAATATTCCTCTTGGGTCCTTAATCATATCAAAATGGTACATGGGATCAAATTTCCCAAAATTTCCGATTCATCCCCCAATGTTTTTACAAAATTACCAATTTGCCCCTAAGTTTCCAAAATGGCCAATTCGTCCCAATTTTTCCCAAAATTGACCAATTGGTCATCCAACATCTTTTTCATTACCAATTAACCTTCAATTTTAAGAAATTGCATTTAGATCTTTCAATTTTTCAAAATTCCCAAATTTCCCCATATTTTTACCCCTCTCTACTGACTGCATTTGATTTCTTCAATTTGGCCATTCAAGAGGGTTAATTGCTCCAATTGATGGTATGGATCGATTCCTACACTTCCATACGATTCAATTGAGCTCTGAATTGCAGTAGGAAAACTATACGAAGAGAAAGAAAGCTTCAAAAGCTTTCCGTCGGAGGAGCAGCAGTCTAAGCTCTCGATCTAGGAAATTAGCTCAAGTCATTAGACTCCTTAGAGTCCTTCTAGGATCAAGAATTGCTACAATTGATATCAGGATTAGTGTGAATTTGGTTTGTGAAATTTAACACTTTCTCTCTCTAGATCAAACTGTAATGATGGAGGGTGGCAGAATTGGCTTACCTTTCTCTTGTGTAGAAGTTGTATGGTGGTCTTGGGGGCTATGGGAAGGCTTGGTTTAGTAGTAGGAGGTCTGAATTGGCCAAATTCAGGTCAGCCAAAATAGGCCAGCTTCGAACCAATGGAGCTACTTCACTGTTCAATCCCGTCGGCGCTTCTCCCGCGATCCTTGGGTTGAAGGAAGATTGCTGTCAAGTAGCTGACTTCCCTCATAGTCTGTAGGACCTAAATTTGCCTTTCAAGGCTAAGAAAAGTGCCCAAGTCAGAGCTATGGTTTGAGCTCCACCGGAAAACTAAGCACTTCAAAGGAGGAGAGGATTTGAGGTGTGTGGAGGATGAATGGAGGAGAGCTCTTTATATAGGGAGCTCATGGACCATTTACTCTACTAGTTTCCATATTGGTTGAGCTTATTCTCCTCAGAAAATACCCAAATAGGAGGGAATATTCCCTCACTGGAAAGAAAGGTTTATATGCCATATGAATAGTGTTATCATCCCAAGGAAGAAGATGACACTGTTTGGGACCACACCGGACTGGTCCGACCGAGTTCAGTGACAAAATCGGCTGATTCAGGCCTGATTCAATCAGTTTTCTCAAAATTAAAAATTTTTAAATTAGTCTAAATTCATTTTCTATTTTATGGTGACCTCAATTTTCCAATTTGAGATTTCCAAGCCACCTAGAAAAATGTATTTTCCAATCGAGTTCATTATGGTTCAACCAGATTCAATCTAGTTCAAGTTTAGTTCACAAGAGCCCATCTACTTTTCCATCTAATTTACTTCATGGTTCTTCCCCATGATTTTTATGACTTTTTGGTCACTTAGGATTTTCCGATTTCCCATTTTAACCCTTCTTTACCATTTTTTGTTCGTTAAATGGTTCGACTTTCACACGAGAGTTGTCGGCTCTTTTCTTGGTTCTCTTGGTTCGAGAGGATGGGTTTCACATAGCATGTGACATAGCTGGGTGCATGCATGTAGATATCATCTTCTTCATCCGACTGCCAGCCCTATGACCCGCATAAAACCCAGAAAATCCCATCGGACAATCCAAAACCTACAGCTAAGGGAATTAATTCATTCACACAGCTACAAGCTATGGAATGACCCAATGAAGTTTGTATAGATAGCCACGTAAATCTAGAATTCATCCATATAAATCTTAGATGTCCCCTAGTCGAATTTGTATCAAAATTATCTATAAAACCTGAGTAGCTCCAATTTCCAATGATCATATTTTCAAAGAGGATTGTGTCTCTGTCCGGCCACCACTTCTGGTGATCTTGGTATCCCTGGAAAGCTAGTGGGATAACACCCCAAAGCTGGTGATCATATTTTCAAAGTGTAACATTTCCAATACCACCCCTCTCGATCCCCAACTCTTCCTCTACCACTACTAGTGGGATAGCATAGCACCGGACCCACGTTAGTTGGAAATAGAGCATCTGTTTCGGGAGTGAGTTCCAATGGTTGTAGAAGGGTGAGAAAACTTTAGCTAAATCCCCATTGCACTAGCTAGCCTCACAAGAATTGGGTAAGTGTTGAGACAGAATTAAATCATTTAAGATTCAGATTTCGTGAGAAATAATAGAGCTAATGAAAATAATCATTCCAAACGTGTAAAGCTTGTTTTCCCAAAATAAGTGAAACCATAAATGAGAATAAAATTTTTCCAAAAAAACACCATGTTTCAAAGTGAAGCGAAATTGTGAAAAGAATTCCAAACATGACTTGAAGTGATCCCAAGCAATAATTAAAATTCCAAAATTCAAGAAAAAGAATCCAATTTCAAATTGGAAGTGAGAACCGAACCAGTTCAGGGCGAACGGAATCACCAAACTAAACCAGATTGAACCGATAATAACCAAATCAAAGATTCATTTTTTTGGGTCACATAAATATGCCAAATTGGAAAATTGAGGTCACCACCGTTTAGAAAATGAATTTATAATTTTTAAATTTTTAGAAAACTAGTTGAATAACGCTTGAATCAGCCAATTTTCGATTCTGGTACGATGAACTCGGTTGAATTGAACCGGTTAATGAACCACCTGCTAAACTAGCGCCCATTCATTGCGCACGACCAATCAGCATGTGATGCATGGCAAAATGCACCTTATCAGCTTTTAGGTTTGTGTCCGAAAGCGCTGGCCAATTAAAGTGTTACATGTGTCCTTAGTCAGTAGTCAACTAAAGAAAAACCACGTCATTGGAAATTGACCAATGAGAGTATGACATGTGTCCTTAGTCATCAGTTAATGCAAGGAAATCCCCATCATCTAGGTTGACCAATGAGATGGTGACATATGGAAGGTATGTCAGGTCAGCAGCCAGTAGGGATGATGAAGAAGGACTAATCAATCAGTGATCGATATCTGGCAAAGCCACTTAGGATGGCCACAACCAATTTAGGGAGGACACATGATAATGAAATTATGCCTAAAATGGGAAATTTGATTTATTTAAATCAACCAATTAAATGATGTCATGTGTAAAAGTCAATAACGATTGCTTGACGGTTAGAATAGGTCAACTAACACATATGATGGAGCGACCAAGAGGAGGTCACCACATGACTAGTTAATTGTTCAACAGATGAACTGGACAATGAGTAGGATGTCACATCAGCAACTCCAACCAATCACTATGTGCCAAGTGGCAGTCGCATGTGTGAAGCTCGCATGCGTGTGCAAAGTGTTATCTTCTACGTTTAGATTTCCAAACGGATGAGGAGAGGGAGGGTTGCCTATACTCCGAAGAGCAATAAATTACTCCTATAATGCCATAAATTGGGGTGTTAATGGTTAGTCGAGGGTGAAGGGATAGAACTGTTAGTACTCAAGCTCCCTATATAAAGAGCTCTTATCCATTCATCCTCTCCGCACCTCAAAAGCTCAAAGAACCCGAACAGCTACATTTTCAATTAGCTCCAAACCAAAGCTCCAACTTGGGTAGTTTTCTCCACCTTCGAACATGAATTTGGGGTCCCTAGATTCTTGAAAAAGTAATCTACCCAATTGCATACTCCGTTCAGCTCGAGGATTGTCAGAGAAGCGTCGGCGTGCTCACACAATACCGCAACTCCATCGGTTGACTGCACCTAGAATAGTTCGAGATCAATTCAAGCTACACTCAAGCCACCCATAGCCGAACCAAGCCTCCTAGACCTTTCCTAGTGGAGACAATGCCTTCCTTGCACTACCGTGGTTAACACCCACCGCCGCTATTCATCAAAATTTACTATTTATACTGCATTTTTATGAAAATCTTACCCAATGAAATTCGCACAACTCAAGCCGTCAATTGATGTGCCATTTGATCTAGGGAGGATCCTTAGGTGGAGAGCTAGCTTCATGTATTAAAAGCTCTAGCTTCATGTAATCAAACTTTTCTCTTTGTACAAGTGTTTTCTAAAGAAGCTTCATTTAAGCTCATTTATATGTCAAAATTGGTGATTCAAAGGCTGAAATGATCGTGGGGACATAGGGAAGAGGATTAGGATCCTGTTAGGGCTAAATTAGGAAGGTTTAAACTTGATTTTGGGATAATCAAAGTTAGAGGACTAAATTATAATCTGTGAAAGTTTCAGGACTAAATTACAATTTTTGAATGGTTGGGGACTAAATTGTAAAAAGTGAGAATTCAAGTTCCCTATTGGAAATAAAGAAACATTAGGGACCCAAAGGAAAGATTTAAGAATCTTTGGGACCTAATTGCAATTAATAAAAATTTAAGGGTTTTAAATGTAATTAACTTATGATTTTGGACCTAATTAGCTAATGTATTGTAGGGACTGATCACCTGCTCGTTCGTGCAAAAAAAGCACACAATGCTCAGAAATCCCAACACAAACAAGTCTCGGAATACAAGTGGGATTTCTTGCATAGAGTCCGATTAGACTAATGAAGCATTATTACTCACAAAATAAATATCATGATTAGTTAAAACCACTTTTCCAAAAATAGAATCATATTAATATGCAAAACTGCTCAACTATTTTCAGGATATATTTCTTTAGTGAGCCTTAATCTTAATAATAGGGTTTCTCCAGAAAGGTGTGCGAATATAATTCAAGTGAATTATCTAATTCCAACTAACGATTCAAGATATGGACAGAGCCCAAGGTTGATAAGAGTTGGTTAGATCTCGTTTTTTGAAAGTGGGCCCAAGGCCAGCATTTTTAAAAGAAGTGAGTCCAAGGCCAATGGAAATAGGTTTTTCCCTATAAATAACCTTGATGGTATATTGAACATGTTAGCATACTAAAACATGTTGATATTGTGTGGAATGGGTCATGACAAATAAATGCTATCTAGTTGGCGATGGGTCTCACCCGTAAGGGTAGATAGTGTAAAGATAAAGATCTTAAGGTAAGACTATTGCTTGTGTATAATCATAAACGAAAATATAAGATGCCTAGTACGATGTAGTAATTGTTCTAAGAATTGTTGGTCAGCAAGGTTGGTTCAAGGGAAACTCTCGCTTGACCAGTATGTCAAGGGCTCTAGGAGTCACAATCATATTAGACCTGGTGAAGGTGAAAGGTCTAGTCCCTCTAAAGCAGATAACTCAATTGAAATGTTAGGGGTTGAGCTTCAATGCTCAAACAGACAAATGGTAGAGGTTGTAGCATCCAACTAGTGTGGTAGAGGTTGTTAACCACGTGCTAGGGTGGTCAATAAAAGCACTCCGGACCACAAGTGTGACAAATGGATTTTTGTTCTACGAACGTGTGATCTCTTTTTCTGATAAAAAGGGTGTTTGTTATGTTGATTGCTTGTCTAATACAACCTATGAATTAAAACCTTGAACAGTTAGATATATGAAAAATCCTTCCAAGTAGGAAATGGATATTTTTGGGTTGTCAAGCTCAATAACTAAATAGATGAAAGCCTATAGAAGAATTACAATGACAAACAAGTTGTTAGCTTGTTTGTTCATTAACCCAAAGTCCTTTTCAAACCATATGGATGGATTTCCAAAATATTCTTATTTAGAATGTATGTTGTATCGTGTCAGTCAATCCTATTCACTAAGTTACAAAAATCACCCCCTCTCCTTATCCCTTTTAGGTAGTAAAATGTTGAGTAGGACATTATAAGTCGATCTACCCGTCTGATGTATTTTTACCCTTATAATTTTATGCACAATGTAACATATTTTGACTTACTTTAAAAAAGTATTCTGATAATTATTTTGCTATTATTCCCAGCCTTACTCCTATTGGTAAAACTATATTGGTTGTAGTCATTATTGTAGTATCAAGAGGTGTAGCGGGTTATTCATAGGTTCCAACTATACAAACTGGTTTGGGCATGATAACTTAAGTAGCATTAGAGCCAGAAATTTTCGAACATAGTTTTAAAAGTAGAATTATTTTTGAAATTTTTGAAACTTGGGAATATTTTTTAACAATGTCAAAAGTAAATTGCTGCAAAAATTCTATAACAAATTTCAAACATATATTAATACCATTCTTGTAGGAAATTTTCCAAAAGGAAGAGAACTCCACTAAAGTCGATTGAGGATGAGACACCTCCACCAAAACCAAGAACTTAACCAAATGTGGGGACTAAAAATACAACTCGGACACTTACTCTACAGGAGGCAAAGAAATATTTCTAGGGAGTCTATGCCAACTACATAAGAGCATTCAAAAAGTTTCCATGAATATGGGCGAACTAAGAACTAGTGAATCTAATTCATCAAGCATAGAAATGTGAGGTTGTATTGCTTGATAAATATAGAATATCCATTACTCGAAAGGCCAAGATGAGAAGCTCATGGAGTGAACTGTCTTCATCTGAGTACGATGAACCCAACATGAATAGATGCACTAAGTATGGCAAGTAGCACAGAGGACTATTCCCCCAAGGAAACTGATACTCACTCATGAATTTTCAGACGAATGGTCTTGCTACTCGCTCATGCTAAAATACTAGTCAGTCAACAAGCATGGCTAGGAACAAAAGGAAGTGAAGAATTTTATGTAATTTTCTTTCCTTTGTAATAAGCCATATTTTTTGTTAAGAAATCAATAAATAAAACTTTAGAATCAAAAGTTTTGCTATCCAATACTTTACTTGAAAATTCAAAGGAGAAAAACCATCTATAAAAGAAATATAAAAATCAAAACATTAGCAAAAAAAATGAATGAAGGAAATCCTTAGAAAAACCAAACCCTTATCCTAAATAAGAATTTGTAAATGGAATACAAGTGGAGTTAATGATCTTGCATGAAGGAAAAGGGTGTACGCTTACAAAATTCCAAGGAATGGGAAAAACTGATTAAGACATCAAAGGATGACATAAGATTATCAAAGAGGTAGACTCAACACATAAAAGGCGTAAGAGAATATCTAGAAATAGCTTTAAGGCAACAAGGAAAACTAAGTCGTGCCTTAATGACCAACACATTAAAGAGGTTGGTAATTGTAGTCTAAATGAGAGATTGAAGGAAGGGATTTCCAAGGAAGTGAAATTGGTATAAAACATACCAAGGAAGGGAAATCCCATAGAAATCCATACATTAATAATAGAAGGAGCCATTTGACCCAATAAAAGAATGACGAGAATGAAAATTTATGAAAATAAAAAAAAGTGATCAGGTTCCACCTCCACCTTAAGGAACTCAAATAGGACGACGAGGCAGAATATGGAGAATACAAAGTAAGAACCATGTAACATGACTCCCTCAAATAAAAAAAAATTATAAATGGATAAATTTGGATATGATAAAGAAATGACCATAGACAATTACACCAATATGAAAAGGTGTAAGTATGAGGAATAAGGGGATCTTCTTAGGGAGAAGTTCCTAACATGCCACTTCATGAGAAGGAGTTAAACGATGGATGATTAAAGCCCAAAAGGATAAACTAAACAGTATGTGGTATGGTAAACTAGAAAGATATTATGGTATCCATGAAAGAAGATTTCATAGAACAAAGTGGGAGTAATAAACAAAGTATGGACACATGAAGTACGGAGGAAAAATGCTCTAAAAACCATCAAAGGATATGTGTTCGTTAAAAAGGTATCAAACAAAACTCATAAAGGAAAACGTATGGTGCAAATGCAATGTGCACCCTATCCGGAAAGATGAATGATCAAGGTCATCAAAACCTTTATGAAAGATGAGGATAAAGAAAGAAGGAAGATCTACACCACTCTCACTAAGTTGTTTGGACAATCCGTTAGAAAGGGAAAGATGGATCATATTTTGGGAATGATCTATGGAATGATCAAAATCATTAATAAAGATTGAAGTGAAAAGACTTATCAAGGAATGACTGAGCATTCACTATGAGGAGTTGCATTATGATCACAATAGAAACAAGATTCAATGTTGGACTCAAGGACCATCACAAAACTAAATGGCTAAAATAATGACGCCAAATAAGAGGAGGCAAGAATGACACGTTCAAAATACAGTTTGTCAAGGACTATGATGACAAAGTTAATCATAATGCCAACCAACCAAAGGATTGTCTAATCATTATATGGATCACAACCCTATGATTGGGATTGGTCTTAAAACGGAAAACCTTAATGGAAAGAGCCTAACCATAAAGGACATATGGATGGAATAAATAAAAGTCCTCTAAATAGGCAAGTAGGAGAAGCTACTCATGACGAATTCCATGAAGTAGATGAGTGTCAAAGAGAAGGGGGACCCTCTCGAGAAAATCACTATGTGGTGAAAAAAATAGTGTCCATAGTAACATATAGCCAAGGCAAAAATGCGAGCGATGGAATGCTCAAAGGAAAACTAATGGGAGGCCAATTTGTTAGAAACATCTAGCTCAAATTCAGAGGCCCAATCACCTCATTAAAAATGTAAATAAGGTACATTTTTAAAGGGAACCCCGCAATGGGAGAATGAAGGATTGAAAACCCAAAAAGAAAAGTGGCATAAGTTTTACTCATTAAAAGATGCCCAAGGAATGAAGTATGGTAGAAAAGTGCCAATTAAAAACTATATGAGGTATTGACCCCACCAAAAAAATGGTCATAAAGAACTCATTGTCAATAAGGTAGGATATGTGATTATATTTTAATCATGGAGAGTAAGGAAGTAATGGCAAAATGAGTGATGGAACACACTAGTGGAACAACAGAAGAGTTTGAGGAAAGTAAGTAAGATGCATTATATAAAATTCCTAAGAAATATCATTTGATGGATGAAATGGTAGAAATTTAGTATTGAGGAAAATCTAAAGAGATAAAAAATTAAGATTGAAAATTAAGTAGGAAATGACAAAGTGTGAGAGAAGTATTCATCGAATGTTCATGTGATATTCCTGGTGATTAAGGGACTTAACCCTAAATTAAGGATGAATAGAGTCTCATGATCCTTACTAAATAGAAAATCAATAATTGTCGAGAAGGTGTCCTAAAGGAATATTGTACTGAAGCACCCTACCTGTGTTGAGTACACATTAGGTCCAAGAATGACATCAAATCAAGAAAATGTTTTGACCCACTAAAGGAAAGGTCATTTAATGGACCATGACTATGTCAAACGGAATTTTTAAGAATACCCTAAATATTTATCAATAGGATAAGATGCCTTTGATCTATGAAGGCAGAAACAAATAACATTGTAAAATAAGTGTCCCCAAATGAAGAACATTTGAACAAAGGGAGACTACAAATATGGATTATTCTAGTGAGGTAGTCTATCACACCCCGACTCGATTTTGGATGGGACCCTATGAACAACCCGCTACTTATCACAATACTATAATATAAATAATTTCATCTTCATAGTATTGATAGAAGCAATGCTCAAGATCAAAAGGAAAACTGTGTATCAGATAAGTTTTCCAAAAATATGTCGGGATAGATATTGTAGTACACAAATATTTAAAAGAATTTACCACATACCTGGTAAATAAATCATTCTCTAGCATTCTTTGTACCATTTTAGGACCTGAAAGGGGTAAGGGAGGGGTGAGTTTACAACTCAGTGAGTAGGGTTTACTAACCTCATGACTTCATATCCACAAGTCATTCCAAAACGTTTTAACCTTTTCATAATACTAGAGTTAAAATATTCAGATAAACAAGATATAACTTGTCTTATCATTTTAAAAAAGGTTTTTCCCCAGATAAATCCACCACTTCTCTCACACAAGCTTTAAAACAAGTTCATTCTCAATTGGAAGAATTTCTCGTATTTCATATTTAGTGGATCTATAATAGTTCGTATCATACAAACAAACAAGTACCATTTACAGTGAGGGATCATACAGTCACATGAGAGACCCTCATATGTTATGACCTCGATTTGTCACACTTATGGCCCAAAGCATTTTTACTATCCACCCCTGTGAGTGGTCATAACCTCCACCCTCCACCACATTATTTGTGTGAGCAACATTACCCATCCCCCAAACATTATCGATTCTTTTGTCCGTTATTGGAGGACGAGACCTCTCCCTCTTCTTCCTCGGTATCAATGCACATGAAGCTCCAAGAGATTCAAGACATACTAGAACAACATAACCTCCCTTGTGCCAACCTTGTTTTCTAGCATCCCATGGAATCAACACTACCTTCTACCAAGCATCTCTTTTGTGAAACCCATCCTCTCGGACCAAGGAAAGCGAGAAAAGAACTGACCATTTTCAAGAGAAAACTGAGCTATTTAAGGGAACAAAAAATGACAAAGAAGGGTGGAAATGGGAAATTGGAAAATCCCAAGTGACCGAGATGTCATAAAAATAATGGTGAAGAACCATGAAGTAAATTGGGTGAGAGAATTGGACCAATTCAAGGTGAACTGAACATGAAATAGATTGAACTAGGTTGAACCATGGTGAACCAAAATGGATAATTCATTTTTTCTAGGCGGCTTGAAAATCTCAGTTTGGAAAATTGAGGCCACCATTATATAGAAAATGAATTTAGATTAATTTAAAATTTTTTAATATTTAGAAAACCCGTCAAATCGGTCTTCAATCAACCAATTTTTGTCACCGAACCTGGTCGGACCCGACCACAAAACAGTGTCATCGTCTTCCTTAGGATGATAACACTGTTCATCAATGGTAGAAAGACTTTCCTTTTTAGGTGAGGGGATATTCCCTCCAATTATGGAATTTCTGGAGAGGATAAGCTCAACCAATATGAAAACTAGTACAGTAGAGGGTCCCTGAGCACCCTATACAAAAGCTCCCCTCCATTCATCCTCCACACACCTCAAACCATCGAAGAAGGAGAAGTGCTCCATTTTTTGGCTAAGATCAAACTAGAGCTTCAACTTGGGCACTTCTCTCAACCTTAGAAGTTGAATTCAAGTCATACAAACTTCGGAGGAAGTCAGCTACTTAACGGCACCCTCCATTCCGCCTGATGACCACTAGAGAAGCGCCGACAGGTCCCAATAGTGACAGCTCTATTGGTCCCGAAGCTACCCTATTTTTGTCGATAAGAAGTTAGCCAATTCATACCTCCTGCAGCCAAACTGAGCCTTTCCCTAGCATCTACAGCTCACACTCTTCTCCCCCAAGGAAAATGGTAAGCCAATTTGGCCCTCCTCCATCGATGCAATCCGGTTTTAGAGAGAGAGAGTGTCAAATATCACTAACCAAATTCTTACTGCTTAGGACACGAATTGTAGTGATTCTTGATCCTAGAAGGACCTTGGGGATGAGAGATATCTTCCTAAATCAAGAGCTTAGACCTCCACATCTCCGATGATAAGCTTTCGAATCTTTCTCTCTTTACGTAAAATTTTCCGATGAAACTCCATTTGAGCTCATTTCGGACACAAATTTTGTAATTCAAAACTCAACTAGATTGTGTGGAAGTATAGAAACCTATTCAGGCCACCAATTTGAGAAATTAATCCCATTTGAATGGCCAATTTGATGAAATAAAATTTGGTCTATAGAAAGGGGTGAAATTGGGGGAAAATTGGGGATTTCAAAAAATTGAAGGATTTAAATGTAATTTCTCAAAATTGAAGGTCAATTGGCAATGAGAAAGATGTTGGAGGACCAATTGGTCAATTTTTGAAAGAATTGGGATCAATTGATCATTTTTGGATGTTAGGGGCAAAATGGTAATTTCAAAAAAGTTGGGGACCGATTTGGAAATTTGGAAACTTTGAGCCCCATTTACAATTTATAGATAATTAAAGGCTTAAGGAGGATATTGGAAGTCTTTGGGTCTTAATTGGGAAAAATTGAACACTAGGGACCTAAAGTCAAGAAGTATGAACTTTAGGGACCTAAGTACAATAAAACCAAGATTTAGGTCTAGTTGCCAATACGTGTGAACAAGAAGGCTTTCACACCGAACCCTTCCTTATAAGGATGCTGAAACCCTGTAGGGACACGTTGGATCAGGAAGTGAACCAAAAGGGAGTCCAACTTGGACTTCGAAAACTAGCTGGGGATGAACACGTCACAGTCATCGGGTGAGTGGGAGTTTTATAAATCATACTGGTTAGGATGATGAGCTCACTTTTATGAAAGGAAAAACCTACTTTCCAACTATGAGTAGGCATATTTAGCTATCATACCTGATTGAGGTGATAAGCACGATTTTAGAAATAAAAATTCACTTATGAGTGGACCTACCTCTATCAACACACCGGGTTGGTGTGATGAGTGCTTTCAACTAAAAGAAATTTTGATGGAAAAGTTCTCACCTAACTGTGTGCAAATGTTTAAACCATTTGGGAGACTTTCCTGACGAGAGCTAGAATAGCTCTAATAGGCCGGAGGCCTCGATTTTGAACTCATAGGCTACAAGGCCCAATTTTTGAAAAACTCGTGAAGTGGGCCCAAGGCTAGTGGCCATGGGCTGGAGCCTGTAGACAAACATGAGTAAAAGAGCCATGATAACTCTCATTAAAAATGGAAATGTTGTGTAATTTTCCATGGGACCAAGTGAGGACTAACAAGGCTCGATGGACTAGTGGTAGTGCACCGGGACTAGGTCGATGGACCAGTCAGGCAAATAACTATAGACCAAGTCGAGTGTTAGGGTCCTTGGACCGTTGGCACCAAATATAATGGCTAATATGCTAAGACTATTGTTTGTGCATGCACTTTGATTCGGGGCCATCAAGATGCCCATAAGGGGTAGTGATGGGTTACAAGGGTTGCTGAATGACTCAGATGCGATAAGGGCAGTTTGTTGTACTAGTTAGTCATGAAGCTACTATGTTTAGGCTTACTGAAGCTATTGTGTTTGGGCTTATTGCGCATGAGACAGGGGTGGGGGATGAGGTCTCCATCCTCATACAGACACGAAGAGATTTTGAGTATGAGGGCCTAGCGCTCGGGGTGTTGCTCAGACCCAAGGTAGAAGTCAAGGACTTCTATCAAGGTGGATGGTAAAGACGCTCCGATCCGCAAGTGGATGCACTGGGCGTACTGCATCGGTGAATGTTTGTTCCCTTTATGATAAAGAGAGTGTCTATAATTGCTAAATGCCTCCCAAGGAAAAGAGAAGTGTTAAGAGAGCTAAACACATATAAAAGTGAAAATGATGAAAGGCTTTGAAAGAGGATGTATTAAATGACGGTTTTTGACAAACTATATTTTTAAAACTTAATCCCAACACCCGCTCACTGAGTTGTAGAAATGCACCCTGTTCCTTTTACCCTTTTCAGGAAAAAGGAGACTAACCTTAGAGATTTTTCATAGCTGAATCCTAAGTCAGGTATGCAAGTTTTAGGCGATTATGTTTTGTATAATGCTATTCTAGGAAACAAGAGGGAGTGACCATTTTTAGACCAAAGGGAATGGCAGGTTGCTCACGACATTCTAACCAAACTGGGTTGGGTCGTGACAACTTTGGTTCTACACGACTACAATCACATACAATAGTCTTCTAATTTAAGAACTTTATCTTTGTGTTGATAGTACAACAAGCTGCAACCTAGCTTTGGCATAACAACTTCAACAAACATTATCAAATTGTGATAATTTTAATAAGGTCTTAAATCAGAACTTATTTATGAGGCTGGGCTCGTTTTCCATTTGCCTTGGGCCTACTTGTGTGAGTTTTCCAAAACATGGCATTGGGCCAACTTCATTTTCCAAAACCATGGCCTTGGGCCCACTTGCACACAACTAAATCTAGCACACCATTGTCAACCATGGGCCTCGCCCATTTCCAACATCGATGATCGGAGTAGATAATATCCCATGAAATCCATACATCGACAAGGGTTGTCCTATAAAGATACTTCATGATTTCTTCAAAAATATAATCTCAAAAGGTTTATGCGATTTCACACAATCAGAGGATTATATTTTTGGAAATATGTTTTCAAGATAAAGCATGCTTCTAAGTATGCATCATTAGTATAATCGGACTCAATGTTAATAATCCCACTCACCTGAGATCCGTGACTCATTCGTCCTGGATAGTATACCAATAACTCAGTTTGGATTCTTGATTGTAGGTTAGGGCCTTCCTTTCACATCTACATGATCACAAAAAACAAATCTATCAATTATCTAATATTTAAACTTAGGTGCCTATATTTTCTTTAAATACACATAAGTCCCTAGGGTATATTTTCTTGACAAATAAATTCCAAAATATTTGTCATAATTTCCTCAATTTTTCTTTATTTGCAATTTTCTCCTCAAATAAGTTTTTTTAATATAAATTATTTAAAATTACAAATAAAACATTTAGTTACAATTAAATTCCACAAAAATCATTATAATTTCAATCAAGCCTCCAATTAATCATCAATTGACCCTTAATTTATGTCAATTGCACAAAAATCCCCAAATCTCTCAATTTCTCCCTAATTGCTCTTTGGCCCCCTAAATTTCATTTAAAAAAATTGACCACTTAAACCTAGTTAATTTCCTAATATCATGTTGCTAATCATCTCTCATACCTCTCCCTAATCATTTAAAGCTTTGAATCAATTAATTTGGCCTAAATTTAAGCTCAAACGAAGCTTCGCAGGAAAAAATTTATAGAAAGAGAAAGATTAGAATTCTTACTTGCAAGGACATGGTTGCTAGAGCTCTTGATTTGGGGAGCTAGCTCTTGATGAGAGGATCCTTCTAGGATCAAACTTCACCTGAATTGTTGCCCTATATAGGGAGAATTTTATCAGTAAAATTTAAACAATTTCTCTCTCTATAAATTCACTATTCCAGCGAAGTTAGCGACAATTGCTTACCTCGAAGGCTCATGAAGGACTAAGCTTAGTCGTGGAGAGTCATGGAAGGGTTGGCCTAGCCTTAGAAGGTCCGAGGTGGCCAAAATTCAGCTCGAAGATTTCTGCTGCTTCTCAACAACTGGAGCAACTACATTGTGCGAGCTCACCTGTTCTTCTCTGGTGATCCCCGATCTAAAGGGAGTCTATAGGAAGATAGAGGACTTCCCATGATTTTACCGAACCTGACTTCAAGTTTGAAGGTACAAAAAAGGGTCGATGTTGGAGCTCTAGTTCAGGGATGGTCGAAAACTGGACTACTTCATCTTATTCAGTCTTTCGGGGAATAAGAAGGATAAATGGAGGGGAGCTCTATATATAGGGAGCCTGGGATCTAACTGTTTTATCTGTTTATCCATCGCTTGACCATTAACTCTTTAATTTAAGGCATTGTCGAAGGGATGTATTAGCCACCAAAGTAATGGCAATCATTTTGGCCTTTCCCTTCCTGCCAATTCAAAGGTTAAAGACAACAATGTGCACGCGTGTGTGAGCTTCGCACATATAGAATACCATGTGTCGCTCTGTAATTGGTTGGGTTTGTTGATGCAACATCTTACTTAGCGTCCAAGTTGTTTGTTGACTCGTTGACCGAACACCATGTGACTTCCCATTGGTCGATTTGTCCTTTGTGGCATTTGACCAGATCTGGTCGTTGGTTGGCTATGGCATGTGGCATAATCTAATTGGTTAATTTAAATTTGTCACCTTTTCCGCCTGACATACTGTCTCATTCCCATGTGTCAGCCTCTCATTGGTCAGCCCAACTGACAGGGATTCTTCTCATTGAGGACACGTGTCACATTTCTATTGGTTAGTTTCCAAAGAAGTGTCCTTTTCTTCGTCTGATCGTTGACTAGGGACACGTGTTGTGTTTCGATTGGCCAACACATTCTAACCCTGACCGAGTGGCTCAATGGTGTGTTTCGCCATGCATCACAAGCTGATTGGTCATGCATGCTAACTGAGCGCTAACCTGGCAGGCGATCCCTTAATTTGTTGGATCGTTAACTGGTTTGGTCAGGTTGGGTGACCCAAAATAGAAAATTGGTCAGTTCAAGCCCAATTCAACCAATTTTCTCAATATTAAAAATTTATAAATTCATCTAAATTCATTTTCTAGACATTGGTGACTTCAATTTTCGAAATTAATATTTTTTAGGCACCTAGAAAAATGAATCTTCGAACTGATTTTTCTTGGTTCATCCTGATTCAACCTAGTTCAGGTCCAGTTCACCCTAAATCGATCCAATTCTCACATCCAATTTGGTTCATGATCCATTTCAATCATTTTTGAACACATGGGATTTTCCAATTTCATGTTTTGGCTTCTCTATACAAATTTTCAATTCGCTTTGACCTCGATTTTCTCTTGAAATTTTTTGGTTCTCATTTTATGCTTCCTTATTATGAGAGAATAGGGTTTACATAGTCAAAGCTTGAAATTTTGACAAGGCATAAGAGACAACGAGAGAAATTATGGAACATTAAAGTTTGAATATGAAGTTGGTGGCTATCAAGAAATGCCCTAGTAAAACTCATATTCAATCATTGATTTCAAGAAAAAATGAGATTCTACTCAATGTATAAGGGAAAATGGTAATTTGGTGGAAATTGAACCCAATGTAATGATAAATGAAATATTAAGCACTTGAATAAGTTATGATGGAAAGGAGGAGCAGCTTAGGCCTGAGAGGTTAACCTTAGAGAAGGTTAGACCAAGGGTCAAGTTACCGGCTAATGAGTTTGGTAATCAGACCAGAAAGGGGTAGATAATAGGATCATAAAAAGAGTATGGTCAAGTAAACTATTAATGGCCAGAAAAAAGACTGATCGTAGTGACCTTGGAGAGAATGTACGAAGCAGTCATACGGAATCAAGAATGAGATTCTGATCACCTCGCGGGACTAGCAAGTTCTCTGAGAAAGAGGTGAGTGGGCTTTTGACGACGAGTCCTATTGGACCGACCGAGGTGCTAAATAAACATGCTTGTGTGATTGTGTGTTTCTATGTAGCAAGATGGCCTTATAACTCATATAAGCAGTGCAAATGAATGATATCTTGTACACAAAAATCAAATATGAATTTTCCAAGGGATAACTAAGAACCGGTCATATGATTGGAGTATTTAGTTTGAAAAGAACCAGTTTTGAGAAATTGTGGGGAGATGCTATTTTTAAGACTTGTGTGAATTGTGGAGTTGGTCATTGAGGGGTTGGGCTCCTAGTATGATTAGTATACTATTTTGTATGACCGGGTTCTAGAATAAGCCATCAGATCTGACTCTAAGGTCAGATGGCTGAATTGTGTGATATAGTGAGACCGACCCACATGGGGCCAAACTCCAAAATAAATTTTCATGGCATGGGGGAGTTGGCCAGGGAGGGTCAAACTCCCCAACATCTCCATGTATATCATGATTGTATTGATGTATTTTTTTTATTGTTGTGTGTGTTATTTGGGGTAAAGTCAAGTGAGATACGCACTGAGCTCCTGGTAATGATGTGTGAAGCATTATTACGAGAGTGGCCATGGGTGCCACGGTTATGACCAAGGGTCTTGTTGTTTTATGTTTGTGAATACCGATATAGGAGGGGGCAATAGATGGATGCATTAGTGGTTGTGTTGTCGCTCAAGGGAAAATGGAAAGGAGATTGGGGAGTGAATTATTATGATATCTTCTAGTTTTCTCGAGACACCGAGATGATGTATGGATACCATCCCAATACACCACTGTGATAAGATGATGGTGGAATTGATTCACATGTGTAGGGGCATGGGCTAGTGAGAGGTGGCTAAGCAGCCATGTCATGGGTGCTGAGTCACCCAATTGTGAGACGACATGCAAGTGTATCGGTTGTGGTGAGAGAGTTTGCGACCCTCACACTCGAATTCCTTATTTGAAATCATCCTAAAAGGGTGGTACATTGTGGGGAGTGTAATATATAGATATGTAGAGATCAAGTAGCCCGTTTGTGTGTGGGCCTGAGTGCACAACATGTGCAGCAAAGCAGCATGAGTTTCGCTAGGACCCCAGGGTGCTGAGACATTGGACTAAGTGACGACACGAGTGATGTGCTCGTTGTGGGAAGAGTGTCTTTGGCCTTACACACTCCAGATTCCCAACCTTGTATTGCTCAAGAGGCAATACATCTTGGTCATATCTTTATTTCCTTTAGGGCCATGAGTTACTCGTGCTTTGATTTAGGCCTAAGTTGTTAGGTCTAGGCGCGAGTTGTGAATAGTCCAAACGTGTCGCTCGAGCGTAGGCCATGATTGCATATGGGACTAAGTTATGATACTTGCATATAAAATGCTAGAGGCATATGATAGAAAGGGGAGAGCGAGAATAATTCGGCCTTAGCTTCTACTATGAGATGGATGTCCCGAGACTTTGGTCTCATAGGGCGAAAGTGAACCATGTTACTCGTAGGGGCATTATGAGTAAAGGATATAGGATTCCATGCTAGGTGGTTTATGAAAAAGTTTTGGGTTGTGAGCCATGTAATGGCACGATGCTAGCTTCCTACTGAGTGACTTGTGAGCTCACCCCTCCCCAAAACTTATGTGCAGATGAGTCAAAAAAGGTGCAGCAAGAATGGGGAAGTGATACCCGAGGTGTACCCCTACTCAAGGTAGCCTCCCTCACTACTTAGGAAGGTTGAATTCTCCCTATCATGCTATAGCTATTCCCATGATTTTTGTGAAAGTGTTTTCAAGGGCTCGCATGGGGACTTTGGAATGAAGGGTAGAAATTTTCGTTGCATTTTTAACAAGTGTTCCACAATTCTAAGCCTTGGTCCCACCGGAGATACCTTAGTGAAGGTACCTGCCTTTATAACATTGGGGGGATTGGTGGGTTGCAGAGGTCCGTCAACTATGTAGTCAAGTCGAGGCATGATAGTAAGGATGGAACAATGGAAGTAATCGCCGGTCTAGTATGTAATGGGACTCTAGGAGTCACAGTGCACAATAGACTTGGTGAAGGGAAAAGTTTTCATCCCTCTAATATCGAACATATTTATCGAGAATATCTCGAGGTTGTTATAGTGCTCAAACAACCGATTGAATGAGATTGTAGCCTTGTATCAATGTGATAGAGTCATAGACTCGTATTAGTGTGGTAGAGGTTGTAGCCTTGTACCAAGTTGGTTGGTAAAGTCGCTCTAGACAACAAGTGGAACAGATAGGATGTATGTTCTGCGAATGTGTGACTTTCTCCATATGTTGTGCTTGTCGAATACAAGTTTTGTGAAGTAAATCTTTAAGTTTTTTTATGAATAAACCTAGTGATAGGTTATTTTAGATAGATTGAACAAATTATAAACTTGTCAAGTACAAGTCTATTTCATTTAAGCATTAATATTATTTATGGTAAATCCTTGTTTTACAAAAACTTCTTGTAAATTGGTTTAGAGTACATGTTGGATCATTGACATAATGTCACATTGTCAGCTAACCCCTCTCAATAAGTTGTGAAATGACTCCCCTCCAATAAACTTACAGGAATTGAAATACTTTCTAAATACATGAATAATTGGAAAGCCTAAAATGTCTCAAAGGTATGCCTTATAATAAGTACTTGGTCCCTATAATACAAAGAAATCTCGAGTTAATAACCAGACTTAATTGAACCGGGAAGTGGGATTAAAATAGGAGACACAAGGTGAACTGGGAGCTAAAATCAAATAGGGACAAGGAAAGTTGTAAGCCTTGCCCTTTGGAGTTAAGGAAATCTAGGAAAAGAACCGATCGAACCGAGTGAGAAAAACCAAACCAGTTCACAAACCCGATTATAGGAGAATGAGAAAATGGGGAATTTACAACTCTCGGGAGACCCAAAATGGTTCATAAACCTTGGAAAAGAACCTTAGGACAAATTGGAAGAGAAAAATGAGACCGGTTCGGGTGAACCAGATCCGAATTGGATTGAACCGGTTTATGAATCGAGCCGCTTATGAACCGAGCTAGTTTATGAACTGAAACCCATAGAGAGAGGGTCAAATAAGTCATGAAAAAGGACTTTAGGATATATGGAGGATGGAAACCAAACCAATTCAAGTGAACCAGATCCAAACCGGATTGAACCAGTTTGGACTAGTTTGAACCACTATTGAATCGGATTCTAAATTCATTTTTCTGGGTGGCTTAAAAAATTCAAATTAGAGATTTTATGCCACCATTAGATAGAAAATGAATTTAGATAAATTTATAAATTTTTAATTTTGAAAATTTAGTTCGAATCGGGCCTGAAGCAGTCAGTTTAAGCTTTGAACCCGGTTCGGAACAATGTTGTCTTCTTCCTTCAGATGACAGCACTGTTCAATCACCGGAAAATCGAGTAGACGCTGGCAAAGATGAAAAGTCACCAATAAAATGGCCAAGAAGTCCATTAAAGCGCTCCTATATAAAGAGCTCCTCCTCATTCTTCCACTCTAGAACTGAAAACTCCATTCTCTGTCAACTGCTGCAATTTCCGATGAAGCTCAAACTAGAGCTCTGATATAGGGCCCTTTTTGAGCCAAAGAAGGCGTGGTCGGGTTCTTTATAACCGAGGAGAAGTCATCTATCTGATGGTAATCTCCATTTGCTCCGTGGGTCGCCGGAGAGGCACCGGTGGACTGAAGCTGCCCTATTTTGGCTGAACTGAAAATGGCCAATTCGAGCCCTCCTCAGACCAAACCAAGCCCTCCCAACACCTCCACAGCCCTCCTACAGCTGAATTAGAGTGGAAAGGTAAGCCAATTTGGCTCCACTCTGTAAATTTTGATCGGTGTTAGAGAGAGTACTCGCAGAATTCCGATGACTAAATTCTCATTCAATTTAGCATCAATTGAAGCAATTCTTGATCCTAGGAGGAACTCAGGATGAGAGCTATCTGCCTAGATTGAAAGCTCAGACCACCGTGCCCTTGATGGTAAGCTTTCGAAGCTTTCTCTCTCTAAGTATAATTTTTTGGCGAAGCTCCGTTTGAGCTCATTCTAGCATCAAATCATGCAATTCAAAGTGTAATTGAATTGAATAAAGGTGTAGGAACTCCAATCCAACTTCAATTTCAACAATTAAACTCATTGGATCGGTCAATTTGATGAAATCAAATTCGGCTGATTTAGAAGGTTGAAATTGGGGAAAATTTAGGAATTTCGAAAATTCGAGGGACTAAAGTGCAATTTCATAAAATTAAGGACCAATTGGGCATGATAAAGATATTGGAGGAAAACTTACCATTTTTATATAGTAGGGGCGGAATGGTAATTTTGGAAAAAAACTTACCATTTTTATATAGTAGGGGCAAAATGGTAATTTTGGAAAAGTTGAGGGACCAAATTGGAAATTTGGGAAATAGAACCCCTTTGTGTGAAACTAAATAAATTAAGGTCCCAAGGTGAATTTTAAAAGTTTCGGGACTCAATTTGAGGAAAAACAAGCATTAGGGACTTAAAGTTAAAGAAAAATAACTTTAGGGACCTAATTGCAAATAGATGAAAAGTTTGGGTTTTTCATTCATTTTGAATGAATGAAGGCTGTTAGGCCGAGGGATAATGAACAAGGATCTTCAGATCGTGTAGGGACATGAAGTACCAGGAACGCCAGCATGGACAAGACGCCCAAGAGGGGTAGTGATGCGTCCTAGGGCTTTAGACGACTTGGTGGATATAAGGGCAGTTAGTCGTACCAGAAATCTTGTGAAGCTCAACGCAGCTTCAAGCGCATGAGACTGAGGTGGGGACAGGATGAGGTTTCTGTCCTCATACGGACATGGAGATTTTTACGGGTTTGAGGGTCAGATGTCGCGAACATCCACTCATTCTCAAGATAGAAGTGGACATGCTTCTATCTAGGTGGCCGGTAAAATTGCTCCGACGCCACAAGTGGGTTCAGTGGATGGGCTGGCCTGCGATTATGTGTTTTACCTTCATGATGAAGGATGTGTGTTGGGTGATGATACACCATGGTAATAAGAAATGGTGACCAAAACTGAAATTTGAAAATGAAAGGTTTTTAAAAGAAAATAAGGAGTCTGGCACACTCAAAATCAAACATTTTTTTCTAAAAGTTAAACTATGAAAACCCATTCACTAAGTAGTTGTACTCACCCCGTCCCTTATATCCCTTTCAGGTAACCCTAGAAAGCATACCCTAAAGACCACCGGTTAATGCACTTGTAAGACAAGTATGAATAGTTTCAAATTTTGTGCAATTTTGATTTATGTTATTCTAGAAAAGGTGTAGGTTTAAAGGACACCTTACTCCTCACGGTTTATAACCAGGGGAAACCCTTAGTAAATCGACAGAGTGGTGGGTTGATCATGGGGATCCGACCAAACCGGGTCAGGGCGTGACAACTAGAGTGGTATAAGAGCCTGTTTCCTCAAATACATAATCAAGACTAAAAAATATAGTATCTAATAAGATTGATCTGAAAATTTTCAAATGGCTCCCAGGAGAGAAACTAAGAAAACTAGCATTGACTCTACTTCACACCCAATCCTCGTAGGAAGACAACCCTAGAAACTTCCTAATGCCCAAGACATATTAGAAGCCCTAAAGGACCAAATGGGGAAGTATCCAATACCACCAAGGAGTATGGTACAAGGACATGTTAGGGTCACAGTCTTGTGTATAAAGGGAGCCAAGCCTAAAGCTAGGAATGCTAGTACAAACGTATAATCTTACCAAGGAGGATACTTACCAAGAAAATCGTAGCTTCCTATCTATTATGTGACTACTTTTTGTAATATGGCTAAAACCCCAACATTTTGTATTCCTCTATTAATGAAGTACTAAAAATTCTTAAATTTCTATCTCTTAATGATGTGATCTTGCTAGGAAGGTGGCCCCAAGGAATGTAACCAAACAAACCCACACTACCATAGAAACTAGGGAAAGTTTCCATTTTAATTAGGGAAATTAAATTAGGGAATTAAGAAACCTAGGAGGACTCTTAGAATGACCCTTTAGCAAAGGAGACTCAGCAAGAAAACTATCAAGGTGTTCAAACTCAAGGACGGCGAAGGACCAAACCACCAGCAAACCCTAGAAAGGCCCCACAATGCTCGAAGTAAAGAAGGAACCATGATGATTCATGCCTGGGAATAACCATTACATATGTGAAAGATGGGGACACTACATGAAGAATTGCCCAACCCTACTAAAGACAAGCACCAAGACAAACTATTATAGGTGTAGGGGAGATAGGACAGTTTCAGAAGGACTGTCCCACACCTCAAAGATTTAAGGCAATACTTTTTGAAAAGTCACGAAAGATAGGAAGGACTACTACAACCACGAGGTAGGTTAACAGTTTGCAAAGAGGTCAATAAATGGCGAGGTAAAGAGAAATTTAAACTCCTTAAGAAGATCAAACAAGGAGGGATATCACAAAAACAGGGGTAAGGTACATTGAAAGTACACTTAGAACACCCTTAGGAGGGACAAACACGAAAAAATGTCTTCTAGAAACTCCGACATAGAACTTAGTGAAGAAAAGAAGAAATACGCTATGAAAATGGAACTTTGGAAGGATGCATCATGTGTGAAAAACTGTTGATTATACTGTGTTTACGGGACCATCAAGACGCTCATGAGGGCTAGTGTTACGTTCCAAGGCTTTGGACGACCTGGTGGATATAAGGGCAGTTAGTTGTATGAGAAGTCTTGCAAAGCTCGACATAGCTTCAAGTGCATGAGACCAGGGTGGGGACAGGATGAGGTCTCTATCCTCATACGAATATGAAAATTTGTTATAGGATTGAGGGTAGGATGTTGTGAACATCCACTCATTCTAAGGGTAGAAGTGGACGTGCTTCTATCTAGGTGGCCGATAAAGTAGCTCCGACGCCACAAGTAGGTGTAGTGGGCGGGCTGGCCTGCGATTGTGTGTTTTACCTTCATGATGAAGGATGTGTATTGGGTGATGACATGTCATGGTAATAAGAAAAGGTGATAAAAACTAAAATTTGAAAATGAAAGGTTTTTAAAAGAAAATAAGGAGTTTGACACACTCTGAATCAAACATTTTTTTTATAAAAGTTAAACTTTGAAAACCCATTCACTGAGTCGTTGTACTCACCCCCTCCCTTATTTCCCTTTTAGGTGACCCCGAAAAGCATACCCTAAAGACCACTAGTTAACGCACCTGTAAGACAAGTATGAATAGTTTAAAATTTTGTGCAGTTTTGATTTTTGTTATTTCAGGAAAGGTGGAGGTTTAAAGGATTCCTTACTCCTCACATTTATAAATAGGGGAAACCCTTATTAAACCGAGAAAGTGGCGGGTTAATTATAGGGATCTGACCAAACTGGGTCGGGGCATGACAAAAGCGGTTGATGTAGAGGCTAGGAGGGGTGAAAATGGTCATGAGAAACACTAAGATGTGTCTTGTGACACGTGGTCAAGAGATGCGAGAAAACTAGGAACGAACCAGTTTAGATCGGGATAGTGCTGGGTAGAGCCACAAACCCTCCATATTTTAGAGGGTGCAAAACAAATCAAAATGGAGCAGTTCTTGAGTTCATTTAATAGGAAATTGAATGTAGAATTTTTAGGAATTTTTATTTTCTCAAGAACCTATCGGAAAAGGTGACAACTAGGCAAAAAATTGTTGAACCGACCAAGATATTCACTGGAAACCAATTCTCTACAGTGCAAATCGGGCAGCGTGTGGCACCAAGTGCATGCACACACTACCATGCAAGCTCATGTAATCTTCCTCATCTGACATTTCACTCGGATTTCCCTGTTTTTACTTGATGACTCACCCAAAAAACTCAATTCCTCTACTTGGAAAAATTAATTCATTTTTCAAAGCTATAGGCTATGAAATTAAGAAAGAAGGCTATGAATTGAAAGCCATGTAAGTTTAGAACACATCCATGTAAAGTTTGGGTGTT
The DNA here is from genome assembly GCA_030064425.1 of Trapa bicornis. NCBI lineage: Eukaryota > Viridiplantae > Streptophyta > Magnoliopsida > Myrtales > Lythraceae > Trapa > Trapa bicornis. The sequence continues at coordinate 12,919,861 of CM057753.1, read as the reverse complement.
TCCTCATCTTAAATATATAAACAAATGCTATGAAAGCAAAGTTGTGTCCAACTCCGACAACCTGACTACCAGAGACTTTTTCTGCTTCGTTAGACACCTCCAATGACATGCTTGGTACCCTTGGAAATCTGAGGATTCCAATGCCACCTCTCTCGACCCTCAACTCTGCCTCTACAATTTCTAGTGAGATCACACAATACACGATCTTTAGCGGCCAAAAATAGAGAAACTATTTCGAGGGCCAATTTTTATGGTTAGGAAGAGCCTCGTGAGCTAAGAAAATTATGGTGAGTCCTTGATACTACCACCAACATTACATAGCCTTCAACCTTGCCTGATTTGAGCAAGATTTAATGGAGAATTAAATCATCTAAATCTCATATAATGGGCTAGGTGGTCGAGCTGACTAAAATGAAAATTGCAGGAGATATAGACTACCAATGGAGGTTATTGAAGTTGTTGTGGACTCCTTGAGGAGCCAGCATTCGAACCGCAGTAGCCCCGACGTGTGACGTGCCATCTCTAGTGAGTTCCCGACTTCAACCTGACTTTTACTTATATGCATGAAAGTTCCTAATCAAGCCTGATCAAAGCAGCTCCTATCAACCCCAACCAAACTATGTTTACGACAACCTAGAGGGAGGCTAGGGGGACCTTTCCACTTAGTTTGGGATTTTTTGGATATACCTTAGTTGTGTGTCAACAGATGGGTGCCAAAATGCAAAGTTTTATAAGTTAGGGGACTCAAATACTATTAGGATTTTTTTTGGGTCTCCCTAAGGAGTAAAATAAAGTTTTGGTGTTGAATGGAAAGTTTGGTGAAGGTTGGGGACTAGGTTTGGCTATTGGGGAATGAATAGGGACCTTTTTGCAATAAAGGCAAAATTATGGACTAAATTGGAAATATGAGTATTTGCATTGCCAAAAGGCATCTTTTGGGTAGTCCGAGGACCTAAACATAATTTAAGAATTTTTAGGGACCTACATGAGAAAATTAGGGGTCAAATAGATCTCAAAACCAAGTATGCTAGAAAGGGGTAAAAGGGACCTACATGAATAACTCGCCACTCCTCCCAGTACTATAATAGACCTTACGTCCGTTATCATAGTATTGGTAGGAGAAAGGTGTAGAACAATAGAAAATAGTGCATCGGATTCTATTTTCTAAAATATGCTAGAATATATATATAGCTTTGTACATAAATTTGTAAAAGGGATTATCATACCTATTTGGTAGTTCACCTTCAAATGTCCTCCCGAGCATTTTGTGCCCAGAAAGGGATAAGGGAAGGGGGTGAGTCTACAACGCAGTGAGTAGGGTTTATTAATATCATGACTTTTTATCCACAATTTAACTCATACTATAAAATATACAAGGATTTCATTTCCTTCGTAAGCCAAGGGTTTTGGTTAACTAGTTAAAAACAAGCTATGACTTGATTAATTAATGAAAACTTTTCTCATAATTTTTTAAACAAATTCTAAGCTTGTATCCGACAACCAAAATACTTTCCTTCATACTTGAAAGAACTTTTTAAGGTTTTTAAAGTTTCCCATAGATCTGCATCTAAGAAACCTCATTCACCTTTTCTTAGTAAAAAGAATTTTCATGACTTGTGTCTCACAAGCCAAAATAAGTTTTTTCCTGCCCAGAAAAACTTTTACTTTTCTTTAATAAAAAGGTGATTTATATAATTTGATAAATAAGCTATAACTTGTCTTATCTTTTTAGAAAATGATTCTCATTTAAGTTGTATGGCTTGTTCTTACAAGCTCAAGGTAGGTTTCTTTCCAGTTGGAAGAATTTTAATAATTTATTTATTATATATCTACCATGGTTTGTACCATACAAACACATAACCACCTATCCATAAAGGGATTAAACAGTCACTGAACAGACCCTTAGAGGCAACAACATCGATCTATTCCACTAGTGGCCTAAAGCGACTTTACCATCCACCCTGGTGAGAGGCCACAAACCTCCACCACTTTGTTTGTGTGAGCACCATTACCCAACCTCCAGACTTCACACTTCTTTTGTTTGCTATTGAGGGATGAGATGTGATAATCGTCCTCTCTGACTAAGAAACTAGAAAAGAGAATAGGAAAATTTTGAAAGAAAACTAAGGATCTAAGTAAACTAGGATGGGTAAAGAAGGATTTAAAATGGAATTTGGAAAATTCTAAGTAGCCAATAAATCACAAAATCATGGTGAAGAACCATGAAGTGGATTTCATGTAAAAATCAGACTAGTTCAAGGTGAATCATACCTGAACAGACTGAACTGGGTTGAACCATGAAGAAAATTTTAATAATTATTTATTCTATGTGGCATAAAAATATAAATTTAAAAAATTGAAGCCACCATTTGATAGAAAATGAATTTATATTAATTTAGAAATTTTTAATTTTTAGAAAATCAATCGAATAGGGCATGAACCATACAATTTTCTTTTCTAGGTCACCAAACCCAGTCGGTCCCGACCGATCAACAGACTGTTGCCAGTCAGTGCCTAATCAGCAAGTGTGACCAATCAGTGTGCGACACATGGTGAAGCGTGCCCAGTTAACCACTCAATTAGAGCTCGAAAGCGCTGGCGAATCAAAAGGTCACACGTGTCCTCAGTTAATGGTTAGAGTAAAAGAATGCACTTTACTAATGATCGATCAATAGAAGAGCGACACATGTCTCGGTCAACGATCAGTGGAAGCTCGTCAGCAACCACATATACATGGATAACCAATGGAAGGTTGCCACGTGTCCGTTCAACGAGTCAATAGTTAACTAGGCAGCAAAGTAGGAAATTGTGTGAGCAGATTCAGCCAATCACGGACCGCCACATGATAAGTTCGCATGTGCGAACAGTGTTGTCTCCTTCATTCAGTTGATGGCACTATTCATGGAAGGATTTCCACCTTCCATTTCCAATGAGGGAATATTCCCTCCCACAATGGCATTTTTCGAAGAGGATAGGCTCGACCAATGTGGAAACTGGTAGAGCCAAGGGTCCCTAAACTCCCAATATAAAGAGCTCCCCTTCATCCTTACACCTCAAACGCGCGAAGAAGAAGAAGAAGAAGAAGAAGTGTTCAGTTTCCCGATGAATCTCAAATCAAAGCTCCAACTTGGGCACTTCTTTCCACCTCATAAGGCGAATTCAGGTACTACATATTCTAGAGGAAGTCAGCAACCTAATGGTGCCCTCTGTTCAGCTTGAGGACCATTAGAGAAGCGTCGGCTGGTTCAAATAGAGAAGCTGCTTCATAGTACTCAAAGTTGCCCTATTCTACCTAGTCTAAATTTAGCCATTCGCAATCTCCTGTAGCTTAACAAAGCCCTCTTAAGGTCTCCCCAGCCTACACTCGATCTCCCCAAGCATTCATGTATGTCAATTTGGTCCTCCCTCATCGGAATAGCTTAATTCTAGAGAGAGAAAGTGTTTGAATTTCACTAACCAAATTCTCACTGCTCAAGACAAGAATTGGAGATGCTCTTGATCTTCGAATGACCATGTGGACAAGAGCTTTCATCCCAAATCAAGAGATTCAACTGCTGCAACTCGGTCGGTATGTTCCTGAAGCTTTCTCTCTCTACGTCCAATTTTCCGATGAAGCTCTCTTTGAGCTCGTTTCGGACCCAAAAACAATGATTCAAAGATTGGTCTAATCATAAGGAAGTGAAGAATCTGATTAGCACCATGATAGGGAACAATTAACATTATTTGAAAGGTCAATTTGATGAAATCAACTTCAAGTCAATGATAGGGGATGAATTGGGGGGAACTTTTAGGGAAATTTTAGGGATTTCAAAAATTCAGTGACATTTGTGCAATTTTTCTAAAATTGAAATTCAATTAGCATTGTAGATGAACCTGGGTGGCCAATTGGTCATTTTTGGAAATTTATAGACCAATTGGCTATTTTGAAAAAACTAAGGACCAATTGGTGATTTTGGAAAATTAAGGATCTAAGAGGGGTCTTGGAGACCCTAGGAACTTAATTGAAATTAATTGAGCATTAGGGACATAAAGTCAAATATTATGAGCTTTAGGGACCTAATTTCATTAAGGCAAAAAGTTAGGGCCTAGTTGGAAATACATGAAGATAAGAGGTGTTTCCATCATGCCGGCGCTTCTCCAGCGATTCTCGGATTGACTGGAGTTTGCTATTAGATAGCTGTCTTCTCCTCGATTCTAAAGAGCTCGACCTCTCCTTCTGAGGTTAAGAAAAATACTTAAGTCGAAACTCTGGTTCGAGCTTCACTGGGAAAGGGAGCAGTAGAGAGAGAGAGAAGTGTTGAAGTGTGAGGAGAATGAATGGGGATGACCTATTTATATAGGTGTAAAATCGTGTATTAAATGGGAGAGATTTATTACTGGTATTAATATTGACATAAATTATTGGTATTAATTTTAATAATTTAATTTCGGTGTTAAATTATTTGTATTAATACCAATAATTTAATTTAGGTATTAAATTATTGGTATTAATTATAATAATTAAATATATATTATGGCCATTTATGATAACGCGTATGTTAGCATAAAAAATTTTTACCCAAATTTTGGGTTACAAAAAAAATCATACTTCCCAAGGGGTCACCCATCCTCACACTACTCTCGTAGTAAGCACACTTAACTTCAAAATTCTTATGGAATTTCGTTCATCTAAACCAATTTGGTTTTTGTCTTTTATTTTATGTTAAGTTTCTTTTCCAAGGTTTAATGAACTATTTGGATCACCCAAGAGTTATAAATTCCCAAATTGCCCATTTAGAAATGATCGGGTTTGTGAACCGGTTCTGAATCCTCACTTGGTTGGACTGGTTCTTTTCCCTGTTTTCCTTAGCTCAAAAGGGCGGGTTTTACAAAGCCAATCAGAGAAAACCGAATCGATTCACAAACCCGATAATTGTGAATGGGCAATTTAGGAGTTTACAACTCCCAGTTGATCCAAAGGGTTCAAAATACTATGGAAAAGAACATTAGGATGAATTGGAAGAGGAAAATTAGACTGGTTTATGAACTGAGTTGATTCATGAACCAAAACCAATAGAGATCAGGAAAAACAAAGGAATTCAACTCCATTATACTCCAAAGAAATTTATAAACCTTGGGAAGGAACCTTAGAACAAAGTGGAAGAGAAAAACCAGACCGGTTCGAGTGAACCAGACCCGAACCAGATTGAACCGGTTTAAGGACCAACCCGGTTTATGAACCGGAATCGATAAAGAGATGGTAAACTGGGAATTTTATGGATCCTAAGTGACCCAAGGAGTCACAAAAGACATGGAAATGGACTTGTGAAGGAATTGGGGATGAAAACCAAACCGATTCAGGTGATCCGGATCTGAACTAGTTCGGACCGATTTGAAACACTATTGAACTAAATCCTAAATTCATTTTTCTAGATGGCTTAAATAATTCAAATTGGAGATTTGAGGCCACCATTGGATAGAGAATGAATTTAGATGAATTTAGAAATTTTTAGATTTGAAAAACTCAATCAAATGGGGGGTGAACTGGCCAGTTTAAGCTTTGAACCCGGTTCGGACCGGTCTGGTCCGGTTCGGAACAATGTCATCTTCTTCCTTAGAATGACAACACTATTCACTCGCTGGGAAACTGAAGAAACGCCGATGAAGAAGAAATGCTTTTGTTCAGGGTGTTTCAAGTCTTCAATGTCAACAATAACGGTGCCAAACGGATGGCAAACAGGTCTCCAAGCTCCCTATATAAAGAGCCCCTCCCCATTCATCCTCTCCACACTTGAAAACTCCATTCTCTCTCAACTGCTCCATTTTCTGGTGAAACTCGAACCAGAGCTCTGACATGGGGTCTTTTTTGAGCCAAACAAGGCGACGTCGGCTTCTTTATAACCGGGGAGAAGTCAGCTACATGCCTGTAGTCTCCGTTTGCTCTGAGGGTCACCGGAGAAATGCTAGAGTGATGAAACAGTGAAGCAGCTCCAACGGACCGAAGCTGCCCTGTTTTGGCTGAGTTGAAATCGGCCATTTTGAGCCCTCCTTAGGCTAAACCAAGCCTTCCCAACACTTCCTCAGCTCTCCCACGACCGAATTAGGACTGAAAGGTAAGCCAATTCGGCTTCCCTCTACAATTTCGGGCCGTTGCTAGAGAGAGAACCGATAGAATTTCAATGATGAAATTCTAACTCAATTCAGCATGAATTGGTGTGATTCTTGATTCTAAGATGAGAGCTATCTACCCAGATCGAAAGCTCGGACCGTCGTGCCATTACCGATGAGAAATCGAAGCTTTCTCTCTCTATAGCCTTTTTTTCGGTGAAGCTTTGTTTAAGCTCGTTCCGGCATTAAAATATGTGATTTAAAGTTCTTTAGAATTGTATGAACATCCGGAATTCATGGCATTAACAGGTGAGTGGGTTTACTAACATCATAACTCGTTGGGATGATGAACACAACTTAAAATTAAAAACCACTTACCGGTTGTGAGTGAAAATTTTATATCATACCCAGTTGGGAATGATAAGTACCTCAGTATGAAAATCCACTATTAAGTGGTATTTGAAACGCCACTACTTAGAGGAAGTGATGTAAAAATCATGCGGAAAAACTAATTACTGGTTGTAAGTAAATCATACCCGGTTGGTATGATAAGACTTCCTCGAAGGAAGTTGAAAACCCATTCATCGGTTATGAACAGAGGTGTCCTTATACCCGGGCGGTATAATGGATAGAGAAAACATATGTTTTGTCAGAAGTGCTCTCCTCTGACTATATGCCAATGCTTAAACAATTTGGGAGACCTTCTTGACAGGATCTCGAGTAGTTCTGATAGGCCGAGGGGCTCGGTTTTGGAACTTGGGGGCTAAATGCCCGATTTTGAAAATTTCATACAGTGGGCCCAAGGCTAGATGGCATAAGTAGGAGCTCGTAAATGAACATCATATATGTGACATAGAACTTAATAAGTGAATTGTTTGGCCATGTTACCAAGATAGGACCGACATGCTCAGTCAACTAGCGACAGTGCGACATGACAAGTTGATGGCCAATCAAGACAAACAACTATGGGTTGAGTTGAGAGTCAGGGCCGTTGGACCAGTGGCACCACATATTACATGGCAATATGAGAAAACATTGTCTGTGCATGCATTGTGAGTACGGGATCATCAAGAAGCCCATGAGGAGTAGTGATGCGTCCTGCAGGCACTGGACGACCTGGTGGCTATAAGGGCAGTTCATCGTTCCAAGTGTCTGTGCGAAATTTGGAGTAGCACCAAGCATATAAGACCGGGGTAGGGACAGGATGAGGTCTCTACCCTCATAGGGACACGAAGAAGTGATTTCGGGATTATGGGTCGGATGTCACGTACATCCACTCATTCCTAGGGTAGAAGTGGTCATACTTCTATCCGAGTGGTAGGAAAAGTCACTCCAAAGCCACTAGCAGGTTCAGTAGTGATACTGACACTCGAATATGTGTAACCTTCATGATGAAGGATGTGTGTTTGGTGATGAAACACCGGTAACTAAGAAATGGTGGAAAAACCTGAATTTTTAAACGAAAGGATTTTTGAAAAGAAAGGAGTCTGGCACACTTCAATAATAATTATTTTCTTAAAAGTCAAAAGCTTTTAAAAACCCATTCACTGAGTAGTCGTACTCACCCCCTCCCTTATATCCCTTTCAGGAAATCCCAAAAAGACTACCCTTAAATACCATCAACTAAGATGCCTGTAAGACAGGTATGTAAAGTTTTAAATTTCATGCGGTTTTGATTATGCTATTCCAGGAAAAGGTGCAAGTTAAAGGACGCCTTAATCTTTACGGTTTACAATAAGGGGAAACCCTTTAATAAACCGGAAGAGTGGTGGATTGATCACGGGGATCCGACCAAATCAGGTCGGGGCATGAAAACTAGAGTGGTATCAGAGCCTATTTCCATGAATACATATTCAAGACTAGAAAATATGGTAACTAATAGGATTTCTCCTAAAATTTATAGATGGCTCCCAGGAGAGGAACCAAGAAAACTAGGGATGACTCTGCTCAGCACCTTGTCCTCATGGAAGACAACTCTAGAAGCTTCCCAAATGCCTGTGGCATGGTAGAAATCCCCAAGGACCAAATGACAAAGTATCCAAGAGGATGATGCTTGGTTTTGTTGAGGTCACACCCTAAGTACAAAGGAAGCCAAGCCTAAGACCAGGAACACTAGTTAGGGCTTATAATCTTACCATGGAGGATGCATAGCACACACCCCGTAGTCCTCTACCTATTTCATGACCACCTCTTTGTAATATGGTTAAGACCCTAACATATTGTACTCCTTCTCCATTAATGAAGAATTCCAAGTTCTTGAAACCATGTCTCTAAATAAGGATGTAAGCCTACGTCTCAACTGTAGGAAGATTGCCTCAAGAAAAGTAACCAAATAAACCCCGGCGACCGAGGAGAATCCCATCCCAAATAAGGAAATGAACAAAAAGACTAAAGAGACTAGGAGACCTCTTAGGGGAAAATTAGTAGGCAGAGAAGGCTCTCCAAGAAAATCGACAAGGAGACGAAAGAGTGAGAACTCTGATAGTGACTACTGGGAAAGAAAATGACATGTTATAGGGTGAGGACAATAGGAATGCTATTCGAGAAAGTGCTCAACACTATTATGGACAAGTACCAAAATGGACTAGTATAAGTATAAGGAAAGAAGGGGTGTTCCACACCTCATAGATTCAAGGCAATACCTCCTCAAGGGTCATGAAGGATATGAAGGATTGGAGACCGATACCATGGAGCGGGTTACGTAAATGGTTCACCAAGAAGTCAAGAAATGACAAGGTAAATACAAAAAACTTCTTAAGAAGGTCAAAGTGGGAAGGATACCTCATAAATAGGGATAAGGTACATGAGAAGCATACCTAGAACCCTCCCATAAGGGGGCAAACACAGAAAAATGTCCCCTGGAACTCTAGGGAATAACACAGTTAGAGTGAAGAAGAGAAGGAATACGCTATGAAAGGGAACTCTGGAAGGATGCATATAACCAAGTGCCTTGAAGGAATAATTGGTTGGCAGATTGACATAACGTGGAGTGCAAAGTGCCAAGCCCTCATTAGAAACTACTTGAAGGAAGGATGTACCGGAGGATGAGACTAACCTACTTTGGAAAGGTGATAGAATGATAGGTACAACTTCCTTTGGAAAATATAGAGAAGTCAAAGTGGAGATTCGGAACAACATAACAGAAGTAAGCAAACCATGACAACGAGATGGTCAAAGAAAATGAACGACACCCTAAGGAGGACCAGGAAGTAGTAAGGAATACACCCTAAAAAGGGGCATCGGAAGGATCATTAAGGACAAGGAGATTAGAGAAACAACTGCCTCAAGAAAACTAAACAAGGTGAAAATTAGGGGCGAGATAGGTAACGGACTACTTTCGTAAGGGTCATAGAGTAAACTCCAACAAAGAAGGAAGAGGTGGAAAAGCCAAATATTGGAGAAAAGAAGGATGAAAGAAATCCTTAAAAGGACCAAGGGCCAATTAACAACTAAAACTCAAGCCAAGAAAAGAATAGGCAAGCCTTTCACCGAACGGTCAAGAAAACTTGAAAAAAGAAAGATTTGTACGCTCCCTAAAGAAGTAGACAGGTACTGGGTAAGAATGAAGTTGTGGATAGAGTATACAAGATGTGCCTGCAAGAATTGTGGAGTAAAGGTAAACAGGAGAAGGCGACATCAAGGGATGTCATTTAAGGGTAAAAATCCCATTGAGAAAATGTAAAAAAGGAATGTCAAGAGAAAAGGAAAGAATCCTACCAAGGAAGTATGGTGATATCCCAGTATGACCTGTTTGGAGAATGAGCAAGAGTATCAAGAAATAATTCCAGAAGAATCGAGTAGAAAGAAGAAACTAGTAACGATGGACAATCAAAGAGAATGAACAAAATCCTAAGAAAGGATGAGATGTTGTAAAGACTACACTCTCTGAAGGACAATGGGATGGGCATGAAGAACGAGTGATACAGCTACCCAGGCAATTGGACCAGAAAAAAAATAAAGAGAAGAAGACAGTTAAAGAACTGGGTTTCGAAGGAACCATGGATTTAAACCACAACAAAGAAGGGAGAAGTGAAAAGGCCAAAATGTAGGAAGAGAAGAACAAAGGGAAATCCTTAAAGAAATCGATGGTCAAAACCATATTTATAGTTTAAAGTCTTGGAACGATTAAGTGAGCCTCAAGAAGGGTGAACAAGAGATTTTGAAATAAGAAGGATGTGAACCCTCCTTAACAGGAATTATTTAACGAGTTAGCATCAAAAGAGGTTGTGATAAGTATGAATGATTGGACAACCCATACTCTGGTAATAGAGGAAAAATGTTCGAGAAGATGTTGGGAAAGTAAGTCCCCTAATAGGGTGTAGCTAAGAAGGAATAGCCACAATTGGTAAGACGGGCCATAGCCCACACACGCATACGGAGCTTAAAGAGTGGACAACCAAGCATAATGTGGAATGCACAAAATAAAACCAATGATTGGAAGTGTCCTATGTAAGGAACAAGGGATAAAAGAAAAGTTATGGATGGAGAAGGATCCAAAGCAAAATAGAGACCCTAACATAGATAAGGGCACAGAGAAAGGGAGAAAAGGGAACCATCAAGCAAGATAAGAAGGCTGAACATGTAGCTCCTAGAACGAAAGTCTCTATCTTGAGGGACACATTAGTGAATGGAACATAAAAAGGGAACTCCCTGAAACAAAACAATAGACTGAAAAGGGTCAAATGGGAATAACAAACTATGAAGTGGTTAGAAACAACTAATAGTGGATTAAGGCCAAAGGAAATCCTTGAGTAAAGCATGACATTGGGAATGAGGATGGACCTAAGAATGGACGAGTCCCAACATGTTAGTAAAACATCTGGAGATCAAATAATTGGAACTGGAAATACTCAATAAGGAAGTAAAAAAGGGATGAGTGGGTAAGGAGAACCGACATAGTTGTGTAAATTGAGTTAATAACGATAAAGGTAGTCGAGGAATTCTACCAAAGGAAACAAGGAATGAAGTTATGCAATCCCTGAGAGGTTGAAAAATAAGGAATAAACCTAAAGGAAGTGTTTTGGAGATCTAATGGATATAGAGATAAGATCTAGAAAATGTCATGCTGTAAGGGACAAGAAAACCCAACGATCCCGATGAAAACATGACTCAAAATAAGGAAGAGTCGGTTCATAAGCATGACAAAGTCAAACATAACTTGGACCGATTTATAATGAGTAACGAATGAAGGAAGAGTCGAAATGGGATGAAAAGGTGATGATAAAGAAATCTGTGGAAATAAGTACGAAATGCTCTATAAGACGATGAGCTAAGGGTTTCAATGACCAAGCAGTTAACTAGGCACGAAAATGGTTAGTTATCTTGGAATTTCTGATCTTGAGTACAGAACGTCAAGGGGAAGAGTATTGCTCTAAGTAAAGAAAGAGATAAAATCTAAGAACATACCCTGAGGTAAGGTATGTCTAGTGATGATAAACTCCATCGAGGGAGTAAATAATATAAAGGAAAAAGAATTCCTTAAGTGAAGGTTGTAAAAAGGGGCTAATTGAAAGGACGAGAGAAAAGTTTGCATCTTAAGCAAACACCAAACGGGCATCAAAGGAGATGATTGCTCATGCAAGGTAGCTAACTAAGTTTTGGGGACAAAACTCCTAAAAGGAGGGGAGAGTTATAAACCCCGCCCTTTTGAGCTAAGGAAAACTGGGAAGAGAACCGGTCAAACCAAGTGAGAAAACCGAATCGGTTCACAAACCTGATAATAGTGAATGGGCAATTTAGGAGTTTACAACTCCCAGTTGATCCAAAGGGTTCAAAATACTATGGAAAAGAACATTAGGATGAATTGGAAGAGGAAAATTAGACTGGTTTATGAACTGAGTTGATTCATGAACCAGAACCAATAGAGATCGGGCAAAACAAAGGAATTAAACTCCATTATACTCCAAAGAAATTTATAAACCTTGGGAAGGAACCTTAGAACAAAGTGGAAGAGAAAAACCAAACCGGTTTGGGTGAACCGGACTCGAACCGGTTTAAGGACCAAGCTAGTTTATGGACCAAATCGATAAAAAGATGGTAAATCAGGAATTTTATGGACCCTAAGTGACCCAAAAAGTCACAAAAGACATGGAAATGGACTTGTGAAGGAATTGGGGAATGAAAACCAAACCGGTTAAGGTGAGTACGACTACTCACTGAGTGGGTTTTTAAAAGCTTTTGACTTTTAAGAAAATAATTATTATTGAAGTGTGCTAGACTGCTTTCTTTTCAAACAACTGCGGGTTGAATTGAGAGTCGATGCCATTGGACCAGTAGCACCACATATTACATGGCAATTTGAGAAAACATTGTTTTTGCATGCACTATGAGTACGAGATCATCAAGACGCCCATGAGGGGTAGTGATGTGTCCTAAGGGTACTGGACGACCTAGTGGCTAAAAGGGCGATTCGTCGTTCTAGGTGTCTATGCGAAATTTGGAGTAGCACCAAGCGTGAGACCAGGGTGGGGATAGGATGAGGTCTCTGTCCTCATATGGACACGAAAAAGTGATTTCGGGATTGTGGGTCGGATGTCATGTATATCCAATCTGGGAATGAGTAGAAGTGGTCGTACTTCTATCCGGGTGGCAGGAGAAGTCGCTCCAAAGCCACTAGCGGGTTCAATAGTGATACTGACTTGCGAATATATGTAACCTTCATGATGAAGGATGTGTGCTAGGTGATGACACACCGGTAACTAAGAAATGATGGAAAAACCGGAATTTTTAAATGAAGGGATTTTTGAAAAGAAAGGGGTTTGGCACACTTCAATAATAATTATTTTCTTAAAAGTGAAAGGCTTTTAAAAACCCATTCACTGAGTAGTCGTACTCATCCCCTCCCTTATATCCCTTTCATGAAATCTCAGAAAGCCTACCCTTAAAGACCGTCAACTAAGATGCCTTTAAGACAGGTATGTAAAGTTTTAAATTTCATGCAGTTTTGATTATGCTATTCCAGAAAAAGGTGCAGGTTAGATGACGCCTTACTCTTTACGGTTTAGAATAAGGGGAAACCCTTTAATAAACCGGGAGAGTGGCGAGTTGATCATGGGAATCCGACCAAACTGGGTCGGGGTGTGACAAAACTACTCCAGTTTTTTATCATCTTTGAACCAGAGCTGCGACATCAACCATTTTCTCCACCTTTGAACATGAATTAAGGTTCCCTAGAATAAGGAGGAAGTCTTCTAGCTTTTTGCATATTCCTTTTAGCTCAAGAATCACTAGAGAAGCGCCGGTGAGCTTGCATAGTACAGTCGTTTCGGTGGTCGACTTTGAGCAAATAGTGAATTTACAAAGAGAAACTACTTAAATTTTGTTGATCGAATTCTCCCTATCCAGGGCATGAATTGAGGTGAAATATGATCCTACGAGGATTTTCTTGACGAGAGCTAGCTTCCTAAATCAAGAGCTCTCACAACCACGTCCTTGTGGGTAATAATTCTAAGTTTTTTTCTCTCTAGAAGCAAATATTCATTTGGGCTCAATTCTAGGCCGAATTGATTAGTTCAAAGCTTGAAATGATTGCTGAGAGGTAAAGGAGATAATTAGCAGCATGATATGAGGCAAATAACCAAGTTTTTGCAATCAATTTGATGAAATGAGATTTCAAGGGCCAAAGAGTAATTTTTGGAGAAATTGGATGATTTGGGGAATTTTGGAAATTTAGGGATTTTTGTGCAAATGACATAAATTTGGGGTCAACTTAGGATTCAAATGAAATTGGAGGCTTAATTGAAATTAAAATGAATTTTGAGAATTTAATTGCAATTAAAAGTAATTAAAATGCTTTATTTGTAATTTTAAATAATTTTATATTAAATAAATTTATTTGATGAGAAAATTTAAAAATATAGTAAATTAAGGAAATTATAGCAAATATTTTGGAGTTTATTTCTCAAGAAAATATACTTAAGAACTTATGTGTAAATAAAGAAAATATAGGGACATAAGTATAAATATTACATAATTGATGGATGAGTTATTCGTGATCACATGGTGCAAAAGTAAGGCCTCAATCTACAATTGAGAATCCAGCCTAAGTTATTGGGGATGAACAAGTCCTAGATCTCGAGTTAGTAAGATTTCTAATATCGGTACCGATTGGACCAATTATACGCAAACTTAGGGTCATGCTTTATTTTGAAATTATATTTCCAAAAATATAATCACATGACTGTGTGAAATCGCTTAAACATATTTTGGGGTTATATTTTTGAAGAAGACATGAAGTATTTTATTAGGACAACCCATGAACAATGTATGGATACACCTCAAGGGTTATGGTCTAGTCAGAACATCGATGCAGGAAATAGGGAGTCCCATGGTCGACAATGGTGGGCTATATCTAGTTTTAGTGTAAATGGGCTCAAGGCCATGATTTTGGAAAAGCAAAGTGGGCCTAAGGTCATGTTTTGAAAACTTGTACAAGTGGGTCTGAGTCCAATGGAAATGAGTCCAATCTTGTAAATAAGTTTGATTTAAGAGCCTATTAAAAATTATGACAATTTGATAATGCGTGTTGAAGCTACTATGCCGAATCCATGTCACAGCCTGTTGGGCTAGTAGCGCAAAGATAAAGGTCTTAAATCAAAACACACTTGTATGTGATTGCAATCACGTGAAAGCAAAGAGACGCCTGGTATGGGGTAGTGTTAGTTCTAAGGGCTATGGGCACAAGGGTAGTTATACTATTCCAGTATGTCATGAAGCTCAGGGAGCTTCGTGTGCATTGAGATCGAGGAAGGATGGGGTAGAGGTCTCATGTCACACCCTGACACGGTTTGTTTGGAACCCCGTGAACAACCCGCCAATCCCTTTTGTCTAAGAAGAGTCTCCACTTCCTAAGACTGCGAGGAGTCAGGCGTAATTTCTGACCTTATTCCCTGGAATAATATTATACAAAACTCAATGGCTTAAAAATTTTAACATACCTGACTTAAGGCATGTCCTCGAAATTTCTTTTATGAGAGTTCTCATTTCCTGAAAAAAAGTTAAAGGGAAGAGTGAGTTTCTACAACTCAGTGAGTGGGTATTAGGGTGATTTAAAAAAATACAAATTTCAATGATCATTTTTAATTCATTGTTAAGTGAGTTTAGCTCTTTTAACACTTCCACTTGCTCGGGAGGTGTTTAGCAAACAATCACATGCCCTTTATCATAAAGAGTACAAATGTTCGTGGGTGTAGTTAGAGTAATGCACCCACTTGGGGATCGGAGCACCTTTATTGTCGACATTGATAGAAGTCCTTGAGTTCTACCCTGAGTCTGAGTGGATGTTACCCATCCAACCCTTAGACCCAAATGTACTCTGTGTCCACTATATGGGACGAGACCTCATCCTGACCGAGCCCCATTAATAGTGGAGGAAGCTACTCCGAGCTTCATTACTCACTAGCACGACAAAGTTCAATCATTCTCTTAAGGACGAGACCTCAACCTGACCCTGCCCCTGACCCTGACACAAATGTACCTCATTCCTACATAGTTCAAGCATTCTCATAAGGAAAGTTGTGGCAGTCAAGTAGCTCTGGCAGATTGAAGCTGCCCTATTTCGGCGCAGCCGAAATCAACCATTTTGAGCCCTCCTCAAACAAAACCAAGCCCTCCCAACACTTCCTCAGCCCTCCCACGGCCGAATTAGGATGGAAAGGTAAGCCAATTTGGCTCCCCTCTACAATTTCCTACCAATGCTAGAGAGAGAACCAGCGGAATTTCAATGATGAAATTCTAACTCAATTCGACATCAATTGATGCGATTCTTGATTCTAGGATAATCCTCAAGATGAGAGCTATCTGCCCAGATTGAAAGCTCGAACCATCGTGCCCTCACTAATGAGAAATCGAAGCTTTCTCTGTCTACAATCTGTTTTCCAGCGAAGCTCCGTTTGAGTTCGTTCCGGCGTTAAAATCTACGATTTCAAAGTTCCTTAGAATCGTATGCACATGTAGGAACTCAATTTCAACTCCAACTTCAACAATTAGAGGTGTTTGATCGATCAATTTGATGAAATCAAATTCGGTAGTGTTGAAGAGTTGAAATTGGGGAAAAATTGGGGGAAATTTGGGGATTTTCGAAATTCGAAGGACCAAAAAGAGATTTTATGAAATTGACGGCCAATTTTGCATGAAAATAATGTTGGAGAACCAATTGAGAAATTTTAGAATTTTTGTGGCAAAACTTATCATTATTGTAATGGAAGGGCAAAATGGTATTTTTGGAAAAGTTGGAGGACCAAATTGGAAATTTGAGAAATTAATCCCCTTTTAGTGAAATGGAATAAATTGAGGTCATATGATAAATTTTAGAAGTTTCGGGACTCAATTTGAGGAAAAACTGGCATCAGGGGCTTAAAGTTAAAGAGAAATAACTTTAGTGACCTAATTACAAATAAATGAAAGTTTGACTTTCTCATTCATTTGGAATGAATGAAGGCAATTAGGCCGAAAGATAATGAACCGAGATGTTCATATCGTGTTGGAACATGAAGTACTAGGAATGCCAGCAAGGACAAGCTTGCGTGAGTATAAAGAACCAGTCTAGTGGAATTCACAGCATTAATGGGTGAGTGGGTTTACTAACATCATACCCGGTTGGGATGATGAGCACAACTTAAAGATAAAAATCACTTACCCGTTGTAAGTGAAAATTTTATATCATACCCGGTAGGGGATGATAAGTACCTTGGTATAAAAACCCATTGTTTACTGGTATTTTAATCATCACCACTTAGAGAAAGTGATGTGAAAATTATGCGGAAAAACTACTTACCAGTTGTAAGTAGATGATACCTGGTTGGTATGATGAGACTTACTCGAAGAAAGTTGAAAACCCATTCATCGGTTATGATCGGAGATGTTCTTATATCGGTTGGTATAATGGATAGTGAAAACCTATTTTATCGGAAGTGTTCTCCCCTGACTGTGTGCCAATGCTTAAACTATTTGGGAGACCTTCTCGATGGGAGCTCGAATAGCTCTGATAGGCCGGGGGCCTCGGTTTTGGAACTTGGGGGCTAAATGCCCGATTTTGAAAATCTCGTACAGTGGGCCCAATGCCAGTTGGCATGAGCAGGAGCTAGTAAACGAACATGATATATGTGCCATAAAACTTAATAAGTGAATTGTTTGGCCATGGTACCAAGATAGGACTGACATACTCAGTCAACTAGTGGCAGTGCGAAATGACAGGTCGATGGACCAGTCAAGACAAACAACTGTGGGTTGAGTTGAGAGTCGGGGCCGTTGGACCAGTGACACCACAAATTACATAGCAATTTGAGAAAACATTGTTTGTGCATGCACTATGAGTACGGGATCATCAAGACGCCCATGAGGGGTAGTTCATCTGGCGGATGCCTATGAGTATGGGCACTGGACGACCTGGTGGCTATAAGGGCAGTTTGTCGTTCCCGGTGTCTATGAGAAATTTGGAGTAGCACCAAGCGCATGAGACTGGGGTGGGGACAGGATGACATCTCTATCCTCATACGGACATGAAGAAGTGATTTCAGGATTGTGGGTCGGATGTCACGTACATCCACTCATTACTTCTATCTAGGTGGCAAGAAAAGTCGCTCCAAAGCCACTAGCAGGTTCAGTAGTGATATTGACTTACGAATATGTGTAACATTCATGATGAAGGATGTGTGTTGGGTGATGACACACCGGTAACTAAGAAATGGTGGAAAAACCCAAATTTTTAAACGAAGGGATTTTTGAAAAAGAAAGGAGTCTGGCACACTCCAATAATTATTATTTTCTTAAAGTCAAAAGTTTTTAAAAACCCATTCACTGAGTAGTCGTACTCACCCCCTCCCTTATATCCCTTTCAGGAAATCTCAGAAAGCCTACCCTTAAAGATCGTCAACTAAGATGCCTGTAAGACAAGTTTGTAAAGTTTTAAATTTCATGCAGTTTTGATTATGCTATTCTAGGAAAAAGGTGTAGGTTAAAGGACGCCTTACCCTTTCAGGAGAGTGGCGGGTTGATCACGGGGATCCGACCAAACTGGGTCGGGGCGTGACAACTAGAGTGGTATCAAAGCCTATTTCCTCAAATACATAATCAAGACTAGAAAATATAGTAACTAATAGGATTTATCCTAAAATTTTCAGATGGATCCCAGGAGAGGAACCAAGAAAACTTGGAATGGCTCTGCTCAACACCCTACCTCCGTAGGGAGACAACCCTAGAAGCTTCCCAAATGCTTGAGACCGGGCTGAGATGTCAAAAGACCAAATGGGGAAGTATCCTGGAGAATGGTGCTACGACCTATTGGTGGCATAACTCTAAGTATGGAGGAAGACGTTTATCAAGAATTCCATAGCTCCTTAGTTATTTTGCAACCATTTCCTGTGATAGGGCTAAAAGCCTAATCTTTTGTATCCCCCTGTTAATAAAATACTCAAATTCTCAAAACTCTCTCTCCTGATGATGCAATCTTATTGGGAATATGGCCTAAGGAAAATAAAGCAAACCCACACTATCCTGGAAGCTAAGGAAAAGTTACATCCTGGTTATGGAAGATGAATCAAGGAATTAAGAAACCTAGGAAGACTCTTACCATGACCCTTTAGCAAAGGAGATTCAGTAAGAAAACTGTCAAAGTGATCAGACTCAAAGAATGGTAGAGCACCAAACCAAAGGAACCCTGGAAATGCCCTACTCGAAGGAAAGAAGGGACCACAACAATCCATGTAAAGGAATAACCTATTACAAGTATGAACGATTGAGACATTACCTGAAGAAGTGCCCAACCCTACTAAGGACAAGTACCAAGATAAACTATTATAGGTGTAAGGAAAGAAGAGGTGTTTCACACCTCATAAATTCAGGGCAATAACTCCTCAAAGGCCACGAAGGACTGGGGACCGAAACCATGGAAGGAAATATCGTAATGGAACCAACCCTTAATTAGAAAATGTTTCCAAGGAAGGAAGTATCGTAATGGCCCAGGCTAACCTGTTTGGAGGGAACAGGAGAACCAAGTAGAAAGAGGAAAACTAATAATAACAGACAGCCAAATAGAATAAACAAAACCCTAAGAAGGAATGAGATGTAGTAAAGACTACACTCTATGATGGACAATAGCATGGGCATGAAGAATGAGTGATACAACTACCCAGACGATTGAACTAGAAAAATAAAGAATTGTGAAATGGTTGCAAACAAATCATATGGGATTAAGGCCAAAGGAAAACCCTTGAGTAGAGGATATCATTGGGAATGATGATGGATCTAAGAAAGGACGAAACCCAGCGTGTCGATAAAACATCTAGGAATTTAATTAATTGGAACTAGAAATACTCAATAAGGAAGTCGAAAAGGAACGAGTGGGTAAGGAGAACCAACACAATTGAGTAAGTGGAGTTAATAATGGTAAAAAAAAGGATAGTTGAGGAATACTATCAAAAGAAAAGAGGAGTGAAGTTATACGATCCCTAAAAAGTCTAAAAGCTAAGAGAGACACTTCAAGAGATGTTCTAGAAATCAAATGGACAGAGACGGGTCCTAGAAAATGCCATGATGTAAGGGCATGTAAGCCCAACAACTTGAGGAGAATATGACTCAAAGTAAGGAAGAGTCGGCTAATAAGCATGACGAGATCAAATATAACAATTAAGTTATAATAGACAACGAATGGAGGAAGAGTCGAAATGGGACGAAAAGGTGGTGATAAAGAAATCCGTGGAAATAAGTACAAAATGCTCTATAGGATGATGAGCTAAGGGTTTCAATGATCAAGCAGTTAACTAGACACGAAAATGGTTAGTTATCTTGGAATTCCCAATCTTGAGTACATGATCTCAAGGGGAAGAATGTTGCTCTAAGAAAAGAGGGAGATAAAATCTAAGAACATACCCTGAGGTAAGGTATGTCTAGTTATGACAAACTCCATGGAGGGAATAAATAATATTAAGGAAAAGGAATTTCTTAAGTGAAGGTTGTAAAAGGGACTAATTTCAAGGACGAGAGAAACGTTTGTATCTTAAGCAAACACCAAAGGGGCATAAAAGGAAATGATTGGTCATGTAAGGATATTAACTAAGTTTTGGGGACAAAACTCCTAAAAGGAGGAGAGAGTTGTAAAACCCGCCCTTTTGAGCTAAGGAAAACAGGGAAAGAATCGATCAAACCAAGTGAGGATTCAGAACCGATTCACAAACCCGATCATTTCTGAACGGGCAATTTGGGAATTTACAACTCTTGGGTGATCCAAGGAGTTCATTAAACCATGGAAAAGAAACTTAACATAAAATAAAAGATAAAAACCAAATTGTTTCGTGTGAACGAGATTCCATAAGAACTTTGAAGTTAAGCGTGCTTACTACGAGAGTAGTGTGAGGATGGGTGACCTCCTAGAAAGTATGATTTTTTTTGTAACCTGAAATTTGGGTCAAAAGTTTGTATGCTAACGTACACGTTATCATAAATGGCCATAATATATATTTAATTATTGTAATTAATACCAATAATTTAATACCTAAATTAAATTATAGGAATTAATACCAATAATTTATGTCAATATTAATACTAGTCATAAATCTCTCTCATTTAATACACGATTTTACACCTATATAAATAGGTCATCCCCATTCATTCTCCTCACACCTGAACACTTCTCTCTCTCTCTCTACTGCTCCCTTTCCCAGTGAAGCTCGAACCAGAGTTTCGATTTAAACATTTTTCTTAACCTCGGAACGAGAGGTCGAGCTCTTTAGAATCGAGTAGAAGACAGCTATCTAATAGCAAAATCCAGTCAATCCAAGAACAGCTGGAGAAGCGTCGACATGATGGAACAATGAAGCAACTCTGGCGGATCGAAGCTGCCCTATTTCAGCGAAGCTGAAATTAGCCATTTCAAGCCCTCCTCAAACCAAACCAAGCCCTCCCAACACTTCCACAGCCCTCCCACAGCCAGCCAATTCGGCTCCCCTCTACAATTTCTGGCCGATGCTAGAGAGAGAACTGACAAAATTTCAATGATGAAATTCTAACTCAATTCGGCATCAATTGATGCGATTCTTGATTCTAGGATGATCCTCAAGATGAGAGCTATCTGCCCAGATCGAAAGCTCAGACCGTCGTGCCCTCACAGATAAGAAATCGAAACTTTCTCTCTCTACAATTTATTTTTCGGTGAAGATCCGTTTGAGTTCGTTCCGGCGTTAAAATTTGTGATTTCAAAGTTCCTTAGAATCGTATGAACATGTAGGAACTCAATTTCAACTCCAATTTCATTCTCTGTCAACTACTCCATTTTTCAGTGAAGCTCAAACCAAAGTTGCCACTTGGGCAGTTTTCTTGGCCTCAGAAGGCAAGGTCGAGTTCTACAGACTCCGAGGGAAGTCAGCTACCTAACAACAACCTCCTTTCGACTTGAGGACCACTAGAGAAGCGTTGACGGAATCAAACAGTGAAGCAGCTCCAACGAACTAAAGCTACCCTATTTTGGCCGGGCTGAATTCAGCCAAATTATGACCTCCTCCAGCCAAACCAAGCCTCCATGGCACCCCCACGTCCCTCACACGTCCTCAACACGGCTGAAAGGTAAACCAATTCAACCCTTCTCCGTCGTTGTCGATAGGTGTTAAGGAGTGAATGCATCGAATTTCATTGATAAAATTCACCCTCAATTGGACTTCAATTGTAGCAATTCTTGATCCTAGAAGGAACCTTAGGACGAGAGCTACCTTCCCTGATATAGAGCTCGGACCGCCGCACGTCCGACGGTAAGCTTTCGAAGCTTTCTCTCTACGAACAATTTTTCGACGAAACTCCGTTTGAGCTCATTTTGAACCCAAATGTTGTGGTACAAAGCTCAATTGAATCATATGGAACTTTAGGAATTGATCCATACCATCAATTGGTGCAATTAACCCCAATTGAATGGCCAATTTGAAGAAATCAAATTCGGTGGGAGTGGAGGGGAAAAATTAGTAGAAAATTTTGGGGGAAATTGGAGATTTCAAAAAATTGAAGGACCCCCATGCAATTTCTGAAAAATTGAAGGCCAATTGGCAATGAGAAAGATGTTGGGGGACCAATTGGCCTATTTTCGAAATATTTGGGGGCAAATTCCTATTTTTGGAAAGTAGGGGCAAAACCATAATTTTTGGAAAATTGGGACCAAATTAGAGATTTGGAAAACTTGAGCTCCTTACACAATTTTAAGTAAATTAAGGGCCCAAGGTGGATATTGGAAGTCCTCATAACTTAATTTGAGGAAAATTTAACTCTAGTGACCTAAAGTCAAAAGGTATGAAGTTTAGGGACCTAAGTGCAATAAATCGAAAAGTTGGTCCTAGTCGCTAATATGTGAGAAAATTAAGGTTATTATGTCAAACACTCATTGATGATGATACCCAAATCATGTAGGGACGTGTGTGACCGGAACGCTAGCAAGAGAGCTAGTGTGGACTGGGACAAACACATAACAATTATCGGGTGAGTGGGCTATTTAACTTTATACCCGGTTGGGGTGATGAGCAAGTTTAAAACAAAAAACCTACTTACTAGTTGTGAGTGAGCTTAATTATACATCATACCCAGTTGGGATAGAGAGCCTTTTAGAAATGAAAAACCACTTGTGAGGGGATTATTTCATATCATACCTGGTTGCTATGATGAGTTTTCTTGAGTAAAGGGGAAACCCGCTTACCGGTTGTAAGCGGATATCATCACTCCCGATTGGTGTGATGAGTTAAAAATATTTTTTTGTCAGAAGTGTTCTCCATTGATTGTGTGTCAATTATTAAAACATTTGGGTGACCTTCTTGACGTGATCTAGAACAACTCAGATAGGCTAGGGACCTCAGTTTTTCAACTCATTGGGCAAAATGCCCAGTTTTGGAATAACACATGCAGTGGGCCCAAGGCTAGTGAGTACGAGCAGGAGCTCATAAATAAACTTGCTTTAAAAGAGCCATGAAAATTTCAAATGAAATTGGTTGTGTGATTTCCCCATGGTACCGAGTCAGGATCGATAGTCCTCGATGGACTATCGGTAGTGTGTTAGGGCTATGTCAACGAACTATCCTAGACAAACATCTACAAGTTGGGTTGAGCGTCGGGGCCGTTGGACCGTTGACACCAAAGATGATGGCTATTATATGAAAACTCTTGTTTGTGCATGCACTTATGGTACGAGACCATCAAGAAGCCCTAGGGGGTAGTGACGAGTCCCAAGGGTTGTTAGACAACGTGAGGGGCGATAATGGCAGTTTGTTGTGCCAATCATTCATGAAGCTCACAGAGCTTCTTGCGCATGAGACCGGGCTGGGGTCGCGATGAGATCTCCATCCTCATATGGACATGAAGTGGCATTCGGGTTTGAGGGTCAAATATCTGGGACGTTCCACTCAGACCCAGGGTAGTAGTGGACAGGCATCTATCTTAGTTGACGGACTATACCTACAAATGTGTGTACCCTTCCTGAAGAAGGGTGTGTGTTTGTTTGCTGAATGCCTCTTGAGGAAAGGGGATGGGCTAAGAGTACTAAACACACCTAATATGGAAAATAAAAAAAGGTCTTGAAAACTTAAATTGAGGAAAAATCCTTTTTAAAGGAAGTGATAACCTTGGCACATTTTGGATAAAACTGTTTTGAAAACTCATTCCCAACACCCGCTCACTGAGTTGTAGAACTCACCGTCTCCCTTTTACCCCTTTTAGGTAACCGAGGAAAAACCAACCTTAAAGACCCTCTTGTATTCGAACTCTAAGGCAGATATGTTTATTTTAAAATATTCAGTTTTGTATAATGCTATTCTAGGGAAAATAGGAAAAAAGATGTCTTACTCCTCACAATTTATAAAAGGGTGAAACCCTTCATGGACTAAAGGGTGTGGCAGGTTGCTAATGGGGATCTGACCAAACCGAGTCAGGGTGTGATAACTTGAGTGGTATCAGAGTTTGTTTTCTCGAATACATTATCAAGACTATATAACATAAGAATTAAATGAAAACTACCTACCATGTAGGAAGATGGCCCCAAGAAAAGTAGCCAAACAGATCCACGCTACCATAGCCACCTCAAAAACAAGGGAGAATCTCATCCCAAAGGAGGAAATGAACCACGGAACTAAGGAGTATAGGAGGACTCTTGGAGTAACCCCTACTTAAAGAATACTCAACAAGAAAACCTTCATGGTGTTTGGGCTCAAGGTTAGTGAAGCGCCGAGCCACCAACAATCCCTTAGAAAGTCCCTGCAATGCTCGAAGTATAGGAAGAACCACAAAGGTCCACTCAAGGAGACTACATGAGAAGGTGTCCAACATTGCGGAGGACAAGTCCTAAGAGAACTTGTTATGAGTGTAGAAGGGTAGGACACATAGCAAAGGACTATCCCACACCACAAGAAAAAAAAATGATACCTTCTAATAAGGACACCTCCTTACCTACAAAAGCCCGAAGGGATAATACTACAAGAACTACGATTCCGACTAGGGATCCCAATCTCACTCGGAAGAAATCCTTCTAGACCCTAGCATACTAGTGAGTACTTCCTGATCCATCATTGTAATGATCTTCCTTAAGAAGAGTAAAGCCCCAAATTGTATTCCTACTTTAATAAATAAATAAAGAAAATTTTTAAGTTCATAAAAAAAAAATTATGCCCCTCAATGATGCAATTGTATGCCTCAATTACATGAGAAGAAGACCAAGGGTAAGACCTTAAGAAAGCCCAGACGGAGCAGAATGTAGATAAAGGGAATTTTCCCTTAAAGAGCGCTACAAGCCACCTAGGTGAAAGAAGCACCTCCTCCGGTGAAGACAAGCCTCAAATGATTAAAGACAAATAGGATGTCTCGGGATAGTAAGGTGTGACCTACTTTGGAAAAATAAAGGAGCTATGTAGGGTTGTAAACGAACCTAGCGAAAAGGTGTAACTAGAAACTATGGGAGAAGACACCCCAGGGAGGATTGAAAAATAGTAATGACTACACCCTAAAAAGGACAAAGGGATAAGGCATCAAGGACAAGTAAACTCGAAGGACAACTGTCCCAAGACAAGTGAACCAGGAGAATAGTAGGAATGAGGCAGTTAACGAAGTGACCCTCGAGAAGGTCATAAATTTAAACTCTAGCAAGAAAGGTAGAGGTGGAAAGGCCAAAACATTGGAAAAGGAAGGATGAAGGAAATCCTTGAAGAAATAAATGGTCAAAAATGAAATGGTGACCACACTCAAGGCATAATGAGGATTTAGTAAGCCTCACACAAAGAGGACTTGGAGGAAATAGTACTTGAACCCTTCCCAAGGAAGAAATATTGTACGAGATAAAAGTAAGATTAAAGAAATGGTACAAGGACGTACCACAAGATTTTTGAGGAAGGGTGATAACAAAGGCTGTCATAAAATTGCCCTAAGTTTGGATACCTGGAAGGGCAAAGAAGTAAGAAGCTAATAAAGGAAAGAAGCCCTAGGGAAGTACATGCCCCAACAAAGAGGTGATAGACCTAATTGAAGTGGGAAGAGAAGATAAGCTTGCAAATGCAATGCTAGTTGAGATGGGAAGATCAAGTACAAAGGAAAAGTACTCATGAGGGCCCAAAGAGAAAGTTAAACCCAAGGAACGGGTAAGTAGAAAGATAGTATCAAAAGATGTTATATAAGTAAGAGAGGGGCGAACTACCCATAATAAGGAAATAGAGGAAAGCACATCTGAGAAAACTTGGAGAAGTAAGCCCTCCACTTAAGAAGTGATTAAAGGAAATGACCACTGACATCAACACTAGTCGTGGTCCATGCTCACTTAATGGAGTCTAAAGAGTGGACGGCTAGGCATAGGGTGGAGTACATGAAATAAGACCAATAATTGGAAGTTTCTTTGATAAGAAATAAGGGATGAAATGAAAATTTTAAGATGGTGAAGGATTAAAAAGCGGGCAAATGGGAAGGAATATAGAAAGGGTGTAAGGAAATGAAGAAAGGAAACCTTCAAGAAATGGTAAGAAGGTTGAATGTGTTGCTCCTAAGGTGAAAATCTCTACTTTGAAGGACATAGTAGAGAATGAAACCGTAAAAAGGGAACTCTCCAAATAATGCAATTGACACATAGACCGAAAGGAATCAACTCGGAATAAAGAATCGTGAAATGATCACGAGCAAATAAGAGTGGATTGAGGAAAGGGAAAGTCCTTGAGTAAAGGACGCCACTGGAAATGAGGAAGGAAATAAGAAGGGAAGAATCCAAATGTGTTGATAAGACATTAGGAAACCTGATGGTTAGGATCAGGAAAAAAACCAATAAGGAAGTCGGTAAAGGACGGATAGATAAGGAAAACCAAGACCATTATGAAAGACATGATGCCAAAGGTAAAAGGATGATTGGATAATGATGAAGGTTGTCAAGGAATACTACCAAATGAAAAGAAAGGATGAAATGATTGGATAAAAGGATCGATTTTTCGGTTTAGCCCTCCTCGGTCTTGATTACCCGACTCATTAATCAATAACCTGACCCTTGAACAAACCTTCGTTAAGGTTGATTTCTCTAGGGCTTGAGTTTATGCTCTTTCTAATTAGCACTAAATGGAGTGCCTACTATTCTTGTACTAACCACCTAGGGATTCCATTTTCACCAAATTATAATTTGGTCCACAACTTGGGAAAAATTATGATTTTGCCCTTATAGTTTCCAAAGTTTTCCATTTGGATCCCTCAAGTCCTCTCGAGTCCCATTTAGGTCCCAAATAAGCATTGGAATATTTCCAACTCTATTTCCCAAAATTACCAAAAGGCCCTTAAATTTTGGAAAAATTACCATTTTACCCCTCTTCTTGAGAAATTATGTTATGGGATCCATTTGACCCCAAACTTTCTCATGCAGGTCCCAAAACGTTCATAAATTATGTTTAGTTTCTTGGACTACCCAAAAGTTGCCTTTTGGCCATGTAAATACGCATATCTGCACTTTACTCTCTATCTTTGCCTTTATTGTAAAAAGATCCCTAGACCTTTCCCAATAGACAAACCCAATCCCTAACCTTCACCAAACATTCCATTTAGCCCCATAATTTTAATTTATTCCTTAGGAAGATCCCATAAAAAGCCTAATTGCATTTGAGTCCCCTAACATTAAAAACATTTAATTTTGGCCTTGACCATCAACCTATAACAAAAGTAATTCTAAAAATTTCCAAACTAAGTATAGAGAGGTCCATGGGGACTCCCTCTAGGCCATCGTAAACTTAGTTTAGCAAGGGTCAGTCAGAGGTGCTTCGATCAAGCTTGATCAAAAATGCACAAGCATTCAAGTTGAAATTGGGTCGGAGCCGGGAACTTACCGGCGGTGGCACATCGACCGTCGAAGCCAGTGGGGCTAAAAAGCTGACTCTCCTAGGAACATGTGGCAACTTGAATGACCTCAAATGGTAGTTTATATCTCCAACAATCAATATTTTAGTCAACTCAGTCACTCGACCCGTGATTTGGAAATTAGTTGATTTAATTCATACTCAAATATTATTGAAATCAGGCAAGGTTGAATGCTATGGAAAGATGGTGGTTTAAGGGACTCACCAAATGTTTCTTAGCACATGAGGGTTGTCGTGGCCATCAGAATTGAGCCATAAAGCAGCTGGTCTATTTTAGGTCACTGGAGATTGAGTATTGTGCGATCTCGTCGACGATGGCAGAGGAGGAGTTGAGGGTCGAGATAGGTTGTTATGGAAAGTTGAGGTGCTCAGCTTTCTAGGATACCAAGAACGTTAACGGAGGTGGTCAGACGGTGGAGTTATTCTCTCTGGTACTTAGATCGCTTGATTTGGGAGCAGTTGGTGGTTGGGAGAGGATTCTGAGTAGAATCCAATGAGGGAGCATCCCCAATTTATATTGAGGTTATCTAGACCTCTGTAGCAATCTATCCATAGGCTTGTTTCTTCATTTCATAGCGTCAGGCCTTAGGAATGGATTTAATTTCCTCAAGTAGTGGATTTGGGTTGTCTAGGTGAGTAACCGCGTGTATAGTGCTTGCGTGCACCCAACGTTCTAGTTGATTGGGTTGGCACTGTAGCAAATCGATTTCTAATGAGTTTTTATCTTGGTTCAATGATTTTTGGCCTATTTCACCCCTTTCTTGGTCGATTCTTGAGAAAATAAAATAACTAAAAATTTTAAATTTAATTTCCTATTGAATGGACTCAAGAACTGTTCCATTTTGATTGTTTTGACCCCTTAAAAATTCGGGGGTTTTTGTGACTCCCCCTAGCCCGATCCCAGTTTGAACCAGTTCTCTCCCGGTTTTGCCCCAACCCTTGACCACATGTCCCAAGACACTTCTAAGGGTTTCTCTTGACCCTTTTTCACCACTATTTGCCTCTCCATTGATCCCTCTCCTCATTCCAATTCAATTTCACCTCTTAGTTCACATTTTTCCTCCTGGTTCAATCCCCCTTCCTAGTTTAACTCCATCTGATTATTGACCTGAGATTTCCCGGTCTTAGAATCATCCTCTCCATTTTATGAGTTTTGTCCTCAAAACTAGTTGTACTTAAGGCATTTCATTGTTCTTATTGGATAGCTTCTTACATTGCCTTGGTTTTTCACATGATCACACTCCCAACTATTTATTTCACCTTGTGACCTTTACTATCGAGGTCTTCTTACATGACTGGATCTGAGTTATGAACTTCTATCTAGGTGGATGGTAAAGGTGCTCCGGTCCACCAGTAGAATCGTTCGGGAGTGGACACGTTCATAGTCCCTGAGCATGAGTGGACATCAGTTGTCCGACCCTCAGACCCAAGCCATACTTCGTGGTCGCAATGTGGGATGAGACCTTTCACCCCAACCTTAGTCTTAGTGTGCATGAAGCTCCAAGCGCTTCTTCACATACTGGATGATGGACCGTCCTCATGCTCCCTGGGTCATCCAACAGCTCGTAGAACCACCACTACCCCATATCAGGCATCTTGATGGCTCCGCATCTCATCCATGTACAATCAATAGTTTTCATTGGTTATAGACATCATCTTTGGTGTTACTGGCCCTACGGACCTGACGACTCGACTTCAGCTTCGCAGCTATGAGCCCAACGAGTTCGGTGACCCGACTTCAACTCAGTAGCTACTACCCAACGAGTTCATCTATCCGGCTTCGACACCGTAACAAAATCACACACAATTCACTATTTCTTATGAGAGTTTTCTAACACATAAAGCTTATCTTGTCGACATGCTTACACCCATGCCCATTGGCCTTGGGCTCACTCGAATGGTATTACGTGACTATTGCATGTTCCATGCAATATTAGGGTCGCCTCCCAAAAGTTTTAAGCCTATTCAAACAGTTAAGTGAGGGCAGTCCTGGAAAACCAATTTTAATTTTGGATTTACTGTACTTATCAGCCCAATTGGGCGTGATGTTAAACCCACTCACTAGGGGTGGTGTAACTTGTTCCCGGTGGTGTCTTGGTCGGCCACGCGTTCTCGTGCACGATCCTTGAACCGCCTGTCTTATACGGCCTGAGCATTCATATCAGTACTATTTGTAGGAAAAAATTCGCAATTGCTATATTGGCAATTTGGTCCAAAATTATGCCATAATTACAATTACATCCCAAAAGTTCCAAAGATTTACTCTTAGGTCCTTAATGTCCATTTACTACCAATTAGGTCTCCAAAGTTTTTATTTTCCCCATTGGCTCCCTAATTTCTCTCTATTTCCCTTCAAATCCTTAACTTTTCATTATTTGCATTTCGACCTCCAATTTTTCTAGAAATCCCCAATTCACCCAATTTTTTTTCCCAAAATTGCACTTTGCACCACCCCCCCCCCCCAAGTTCTCATTTCCTCAAATTGACTACCTAAAGTTATTTAATTTCAATTTAACATGCTTCTAATCTTCCCCCATCTCCCTACGATCATCCTGGCTTTTGAACGACTTCAATTGATCCATTTTTTAGCTCAAATAGAGCTTCATCGGAAAACTTTTCTAGAGAGAAAGTTTGATTTTCTTATCGATGATAGGGCGGCTATCTGAGTTCTGGATGGGGGTGGCTGGTGCACATTGAGGAGAGTATCCCAGGATAAACTTTGGGTCGATTGGCAGCCTGAGCATGAAGAATTCAAGGAGAGAAGTTTTAGTGTTTCATTTTCTGCAACTTCACTGTTCTAGCGAAATGGGGCAGAATTGGCTTACTGAAGGTTCTTGGAGCTTGGGAGTTGGACGTGGAGAGCTGTGGAAGTTTTGGCCCGAACACCTGAGTTCGGAGGTGGCTGGAATTCAGCTTGAGATTTTCTGTCGTTTCAGGGTCACTGGAGTGACAGTACTGTACCGGCTTCCCGACTCTTCTCTAGTGATCCTCGGACTAAAAGAATGTGATAGCATGGTAGGGGACTTCTTCCCAATTCCACAGAGCCCAAATGCGCCTTCAGAGGTTAGAGGAAAGGTCATTGTCGGAGGTCTGGTTTACATCTCGTAGGAAAATAAACCACTCCAGGTTCTTTGATGGCTGGTGGGATGAGGAATGTGAGGGAAGGGGTACTCTATATATAGGGATCTTGGCAACTATCCGAGCTACCTGCCAGCGTAATACTCAGTTCCCACCTCACTCCTCGATGACTGGATCTGAGCTTTTCTCGAGTGGCTAGAGACTTTCTCCTCTCCCTTATCCTCTTCTCCCTATCAACAAACTAAGGAAGAAAACATTGTAGCGCATGTGTGAGCTTCACACACGTCGGCTTGCCACGTGGCACACTGTGATTGGTTAGCATTGTTGACGTAGCATCCTCATCAGCACCCTAGTCAACTTTGGCCTGGCTGACTGGACACGTGGTAGCCTCCCATTGGTTGCTCCTTCCTACATGGCTACAAACTAATTTTTGTTGACCATTGACAGTGACACAAGGCATCCTCTGATTGGCTGTATTAAATGCATCAGATTTCCTTCTTAACGCATAGTGCCACTACCACGTGTCATCCTCTGATTGGCTAAGGTCATCCGACGTGGCACTTCCACATGTCAACATCAGATTGGTCGATCATTTTTTCCAACGTCCCAATCTAAGGCTAACATGGCACTTTTGCCACGTGACAGCTTCTCATTGGTTAGTCTTTACTCATGGGCCTTTCCAACATTGACTGCTAACCGGGACACGTGTCACTCCCCTATTGGTTGATCATTGCTAATGTAAATTTTCCTTCTCTGACCGTTGACCGATGACATGTGTCACCCCCTAATTAGCTAGCGCTTTTAGGCAATGACTGAGCCATTGACTAGGAGTGCGTTGTCACGCATCATGGACTAATTGGTCGTTACTGCTGAATGGGCACTGATCTGGAAACAGTCCGTTATTCGGTTGGACTGTTGACTAGTCCGGTCTGACTGGGTCTAATGACCCGAAATTGTAAATCGGCCGGTTCAAGCCCGATTCGACCGGTTTTCCAAAAGTTAAAAATTTTTAAATTCATTTTCTTCCTGTTGGTGTATTCAATTTTCCAATTTGATATTTTTAAGTAACCTAGAAAAATAGATCTTTGAAACGGTTCAACCTGGTTCAATCCGGTTCACCTTAAACTGGTCTAGTTTTTATATCTAATCCACTTCATATTTCTCCTTCATGACTTTTGTGATTTACTTGCCACTTGGGATGTCATGGCCCAACCTGGTTTGGTTGGATCCTCATGAACAACCCGATGCTCTCTTGGTTCAAGAGGGGGTTTCCCCCTTGTTAAATTCAAGAGGAGCTAGGCATAATCTCAACCTTGTTCCTTGGAAAGCATATATAAAATAAAATGCAAGTTAAATAAAATCAAGCATACTTGATAGAGGGTAAGGCCTAGTGTTATCCCTAGACATTTCTCTATTCCTAAAAAAGGATAAAAATAGTGGGTGAGTTTCTACAACTCAGTCAATGGATATTTTTAAAAAAATAAAGTTTCAAGAAAAATATTTTTGAATTGGAGTGTGCCAAACTCCATATTTTCCTTAAGAGATTTCATACCCAAAATCTCAGTTTTTAAACACATTATTCCTCATTAACAATAGTCGGTGTGTTTAACAATCAACACACGCCTTTCATCATGAAGGGATCACACATTCATGGGGCAGCACATCCACTACACCCACTTGTGGCATTAGAGAGACTTTACCAGCCACCTAAATAGAAGCTCCTCCACTTCTACCTTGAGAATGAGTGGATGTACTTAACATCTAACTCTTAATCAAGAAAAGAAACTTCATGTCCATATGAGGACAGAGACCACATCCCGACCCCACCCCGGTCTCATGCGCATGAAGCTACATCAAGCTTCCCTAATTACTGGCACGACAATCTGCCCTTATCTCCACCATGTCATCTAGTAGCCCCTAGGATGCATCAATATCCCTCTTGGGCATCTTGAAGGCCCCGTACCTTAGTGCATGCATAAAACAATAGTTTTCCTCAAGATTTTCTTATATCACATACTTAAGATTTTCTTTTCATTCACATCACTTTCTCATTCCATGGAGCTTAATTTAGCTAAGCAAATCTCTCTAGAAGGTATAAGGTCATATCCTTAAATTCACATCTTTCATTCCTTAAAGCACTATTTCTCCATTCCAAAATACTTTACTTAAGATTTCAAGATTGGGAGTTCCAAAATACCCAATCCTTCTTGCATCTGGTTATTCTCTTTATTATTGACCTTCTTAGCTCAGTGTCTGTTCCAGCATCACGTACATGCTTCCATAGGTGTTGGTGTTATCACCTTTTCATCCTACATTGATCCTTCCCTCATTCTTTAGTTATTACAACTTTGTTCCACATTTTAATGACTAACCTTCTCAATGGCGCCCTTTCCCTTAATGACTCTTCTTTTTCATAAACCACTCTTATTCACTCGTGATCATTTCACGATCCTTTATTTTGAATTAGTTCCTTTCTTACTAGTACGACATCTTTTTGTTATTGTCTTCCTACTTACCCTTTATGTGGGTTCAATTTACCCTTTGGACTCTTACAATTACTTTTCTTATGCACTTGAGCCTTTCATCACAAATAGCTTGTCCTTGAGGTGCTTATATTCTTTCCATTTTATTTCGTTCTATTACCTCATAATTATACCATATATGTTTTTCCCAAGTTTTTCCTTCCTTGTAAATTCTTATACTCTCGGAATTCTTTTCTAGTTTTACCATGTCGAATGTCCCATCTTAAATGATGTTTCTTGATGCCATCCTAACCTACTCACCTTGATCCTTGGCACCCTATGATTATTTCTTGTATATCTCATCTTCATTCTCACTTGCTCCCAGTATTAATATATTTCATGGAAGTGAAGTTCACATCCTCTTTCATCTTAGAACTCTTGATCGTCCTGTAGAAAGCTTATTTAACCTCTTTATAACTTTTAGGTCGTTACTCCTGTCTTAGTCATCGATCTCTTTATGGCTTTCCTCTATCCTTATTTCTCAAAGGTTTTGGCTTTTCCATCTTCTCCTTCCTTACTCGGATTGTGACCTTCACAAGGGACAATTCATTAACTGTCTCGCTCGTTTTGTCCTCTTAGTCCATTTATTTTAAGTGAATTGTCTCTCGATTGTTCCTTAGAAATTCTTCTTTTACCCTTCATGTATACTTTAGAATCATCGTAGGGACTATTCACTCTAGATTTCTCCCTTTTTGGTTCCACATCTCTGCTTCTCATAAGTCTCCTTTATTTCATTGTGTTTCAAAGAAATTGTGTCCTAGTTCTTTCCAAGTGGGTGTTATTCCTGAGATTTCTTGCTATCGTATTTTCTCCTTATCCTATCTTAATTTTCTTAACACCCTTAGTGCTCCCTATATCCATTTTTCCATACTTGGGTGTTTTTCTATCCTTTGATCTTTATTAGCATACACTCATTGTTTATTAAGGAAACTCATAAGCTTTATCAAGAAGAATTGAACTTCATTCGTTCAAGAAATTTTCTACTCCCTAATCCCTTGGGGTCATAGGCCGAGAGTTAGCCTTAGAATGATTGTGGGATTCTTGATCAGAAGACTCTAAGGGACTAGTTGGGGTCTATTCGTATTCCCTTATGGGATGAATTTCATGTATGGCCTCCAATTTGTACCGCCTTAGTACCTCTACCTCGCACTCATATGTCCGCTTCATCCATTGGGAGGGATTGAAGTTGGGCTAAGTAGGTGGGGGTACTTGGTGGACTTTCATGAAGGTGGCATACGCATCCTAGTAGTTATCCCATGCCTCCTTCTTAGTTTGATTCCTCTCCAGTTGTTGTGGGGCTGGAGGTGGAGGAGTTGGGCTCCTAGGAGTAGGTATAGGTTCCTCTTGTCTTGGAGGAGGGTATGTGATGCCTTTTGGTTCCAATAAGGCTCCCACCAATTTATGGTAGTCTTCCACCATGTCCTTGGGTACTCCTTTCTTGCCTTTTAAGAATCTCTAAACAGTTGTCTCCCTTAGGTTAGGTGTCTTTTTCAGGGTTATAGGTGGAGGATTGGATTTCATAATAAACTTCCTAGGGATTCTCCTTCTTACATGATAGTTAGAGTTTGATTAATGTTAGGGCATAATATTGATAATGTTTCAAGGGAACTTAGCTCTGATACCACTAAAGTTGTTACGCATCAACCTGGTTTGGTCGGATCCCTATGAATAACCCTCCGCTCTCTTTGTTTAGGAGGGGTTTCCCCCTTGTTAAATTTAAGAGGAGCCAGGCATAATCTCAACCTTGTTCCTTGGAAAGCATATATCAAATAAAATGCAAACTTAATAAAATCAAGCATAGCTGATAAAGAGTAAGGCCTAGTGTTATCCCTAGTCATTTCTCTATTCTTGAAAAGGGATAAAAAGGGGTGAGTGAGTTTCTACAACTCAGTGAATGGCATTTTTAAAAAATAAACTTTCAAGAAAAATATTTTTGAATTGGAGTGTGCTAGACTCCTTATTTTCCTTAAGACATTTCATCCTCAAAATATTGGTTTTTAAACACATTATTCCTCATTAACCACAGTCGGTGTGTTTAAAAATCAACACACGCCCTTCATCATGAAGGGATCACACATTCATTGGGTAGCACGTCTATTGCAGTCACTTGTGGCGTCAGAGTGACTTTATCGGCCACCTAGATAGAAGCTCATCCACTTCTTCCCTGAGAATGAGTGGATGTACATGACATTTGATCCTCAATCCCCTAAAGAAACTTTGTGTCTGTATGAGGACAAAGACCTCATCCCGACCCCACCCCAGTCTCATGCACACGAAGCTACGTCAAGCTTCCATGACTGCTAGCACAACAATCTGCCCTTATCTCCACCATGTCATCTAGTAGCCCCTAGGACACATCACTACTCCTCCTGGGCGTCTTGAAGGTCCCTTACCTTAGTGAATGCACAAAACAATAGTTTTCCTCATAAGTCGACCCTCAACTCGACCGGAAGCTATTTGTCTCGACTGGTTTGTCGAACTATCTTGTCGCACTGCCGCCAGTCCATCGAGTATGTCAGTCCTGTCTTGGTACCATGGCCAAACATATCATTCATTTAAAGTTTTCATGGCTTAAACTCATGTTTTTCTTATAAGCTCCTGCTCGTGCCAACAGGCCTTGCGCCCACTATATGAGATTTTCAAAATCAGGCATATTAGCCCCCAAGTTCCAAAAACTGAGGCCTCCAGCCTATTTGAGCTATTCGAGCTCCCATCAAGAAGGTCTTCCAAAAAGTTTAAGTAGTGGCACACAGTCATCAAGGGAGAGCACTTTTGACAAAAATCACTTTCCAACTGTTCATCACACCAATTGGGTGTGAGGACATCTCCGCTCATAACCGATGAACGGGTTTTCTACTTCCTTCCAGGTTGTTCATCATACCAAACTGGTATGATCTACTTACAAGCGGTAAGTAGTTTTTCCACGTAATTTCCACATCACTCCATCTAGGTGTGATGTTTAAAATTCCACTTAGTAGTGGGTTTTCATTTCCGAGGTGCTCATCATTCCAACCGGGTACGATGTGAAATCCCACTCATCTGATAATGTAGTTATTTTCTCTTAACCGGATCTTTGATTTCACGTGAGCTTGTCCTTGCTGGCATTCCCTATACTTCGTGTTCCTACATGATATGAACATCCTTGTTCATTATCCCTTGGCCAAATAGCCTTCATTCATCATGAATGGATGAAATGCTCAAACATTTCAACAAAATGCAATTAGGTCCCTAAAGTACTTTTTCTTTAACTTTAGGTCCCTAATGCCGATTTCTCCCTAAATTGTCCCAAAACTTCAAAAATTTACTTTGAAACCTCAATTTATTCAAAATGTCATAAAGGAGTTCAAGTTTCCCAAAATTCCCAATTTGGTCCCCACTTTTTCCAAAATAACCATTTTGCCCCCACTTTTCAAAAATTTACTTTGAAACCTCATTAGCAATGGCACACGATCAAGGGAGAACACTTCTGACAAAATTTTCTTTTTAACCCATCACACCAACAGGGTGTGATGATAGGTCTGCTTACAATCGGTATGCGAGTTTTTGCATTTAGTAAAGAAGCACATCATACCAATTAGGTATGATGTTTAATTAACCCACTTACAACCACGTAGGTTATTAACTTTTAAATATGCACATCACCTCAACCGGATATGACATTTAAAGTGGCCCACTCAGAGTGGATTTTTAGTTTAAAATGTGCTCATCACCCCAACTGGGAATTAAGTGTAAATAAGCCCACTCACCCGGTAACTGTGACGTGCTCGCCCTTAATCAGCCTTTTGAATCTTGTTCGAGCTCCTTTGCTCACATCTTTATCCGAATTCATTCCTACATGGTTTGAGTATCCTCGTTAGGAACGACTTAACATTAGTAGCCCCTCTATTTTCATGTATCTACATTTAGAACCTTATTTCCACCTTATTGCACTTATGTAACTAAAGTTCCAAAATCTTTGACTTTAGGTCCCAAATGTTAAATTTTTTTTAATTAAGTTTTTGGGGCTTCTAATATCCCTCTTGGTTCCTTAATTTTCCTAAAAATGTTATATGGGCTCCAATTTCCCAAATTTCCAATTTGGTCCTCCAACTTTTACAAAATTACCATTTTGCCCCCAAGTTCCAAAAATGGTCAATTGACCCCAAATCTTTCAAAAACTAACCAATTGTTCCTCCAACATTGTTCTCATTGCCAAATTTTGAGAAATTGCATGAAGGTCCCTCAATTTTTTGAAATTCCTAATTTTCCTCCAATTTCTCTCCCAATTTCACCCCATTACACTTACCAAATATGATTTATTCAAATTGGCAATTCAAATGGGGTTAATTACTCCAATTAATAGCATGGATTGGTTTCTAAACTTTCATATGAAAAAATGGAGCTTTGAATTGCAGAATTTGAGTCTTAAACGAGCTCAAACGAAGCTTTGCTAGAAAACTATACGTAGAGAGAGAAAGCTTCGAAATCTTACCGTCGGAGGTGCGACGATATTTTCTCTCAATCTGGGTAGGTAGCTCTCATCCTTATGGCCGTTCTAGGATCAAGAATCGCTAAAATTGATGTTAGGATCAAGGTGAATTTGGTTAGTGATGTTTAGTACTTTCTCTCTAGAATCGATCTGCAACGACGGAGAAAGGCCGAATTGGCTTACCTTTCACCTCTATAGAGGTCGTGTGATGGTCGTGGGGACTATAGGAGGGCATGGTTTGGTCGTAGGGGCTGAATTGGTCGAATTAAGTTCGGCCAAAATAGGTCATCTTCGGTCCAACAGAGCTGCTTCACTGTTTGATATCACTAGTGCTTCTCTGGCAATCCTTGGGTCGAAGGGAGGTTTCTGTCAAGTAGCTAACTTCCCCCGGAGTCTATAGGACTCGACTTTGCCTTATGATGCTGAGAAAAGTGGCCAAGTTGGAGCTCAAGTTTGAGCTTCACCGGAAAATGGAGCACTTTGGAGGAGGAGAGGATTTGAGGTGTGTGGAGGATGAATGGAGGAGAACTCTTTATATAGGGAGCACAAGGACCCTCTGCCCTACCAGTTTCCATATTGATCAATATTATCCTTTTCAAAAAATGCCCAAATCAGAGGGAATATTCCGTTGTCGGAAAATGAAGGTTTTTTTACCATATGAACAGTATTGTCATTCCAACGAAGAAGACGACACTATTCTGAATCGGACCGGACCGGTCCGATCACGTTCATTGATGAAAATCGGTCGGTTCAAGACTAATTCAACCGATTTTCTCAAAATTATAAATTTTTAAATTAATCTAAATTTATTTCCTATATAATGGTGGCCTCAATTTTCCAAATTGAGATTTTCAAGCCACCTAGAAAAATGAATCATCTAATTCAATTCAGTATGGTTCAATCTGATTCAATCCAGTTCAGGTCTAGTTCACCCTGACCTGGTCCGGATTTCCCATCTAATTTACTTCATGGTTCCTCCCCATGATTTTCATGACTTTTTGGTCACTTGGGATTTTCCAGTATCCCATTTTAACCCCTCTTTATCATTCTCAGTTCCTTAAGTGGTTCAGTTTTCTAATTAAATTGACCGGTTCTTTCCCGATTTTCCTTGATCTGAGGTGACGGGTTTCACAACACTCCCTTCCTTTTAGGAGTTTTGTCCCCAAAACTAAATTACGCATCCCATTACATTGGGAATAATCTCCCTTGATGTCAACTTGGGGTTTGCTTGACATGCTACCACTTAGGTTGTTCCTTCACTTAGCCCTTTAAACTACATGCTTAAGGAATCTTTCTTCCTTTCCATTATCCACTCACTCCATGGAGTGTATCACAATTAGGTATGTCATACCGACTAGTCCCAAGATATATCCTTAGGTCCACTTCTTACTCTGCTTAGGGTAAGACTCCTACTCTTAAGTGTTCTTATCCAGGTCAGTGGGTTGGGTGTTCCATAAACGTCCAATCATCCCCGTTCCCATTTATTTCCTTGGGCATTGATGCTCGTTAGCTCAACATCCTTTCAGACTTTAAACCCTTAACCCCATGGGTTTTGATATGATTCCATTTTTATCTTATCTTGATCCTTCCCCAATCTTTTGTTTAATACAATTCCAATCCAAGTTTTTCGGTTTGACCTCATCATGCTTAACTAATGGACTCTTTCTTACTTGAGTCACATTTTTCCTGGGTTTGTTGAACCTACATGTCCCTTACAGCATGACATGTTCTAGAATTGTCTTTGTTCATTATAGTTCTAGAACATTTTCTTAATAATGGTTTAAGTCTTTCCAACTGTTTAGGAGTCGTGTGGCTTCGTTCCTTCTTATTACCTAGTAGTGTTCCCCAACTACCTTCAGTGTTATCCCATTGTCCCATACCGACTTCCGTATTGGTTTTTCCCCGGTTCCAGCCATCGGGTTTCTCGATCACTTCATGAATTACCATCATGTTGTGATTTTTCCTCCCTTATGTCCTTTCTCATTTCCAATGGCTCCTTTTCTTAAGGATTTTTTTATTCATTTCTTCCTTACTCACTCGTGACCATTTCACGAGTTCCTTATTCCGAGTTGATCCCTTTCGGTTTACGTGTGATTCATTTGTTTAAGGAGTTCCCTTTTATAGTTTTGTTCTCTATTATGTCCTTCAAAGTAGAGACTTCCACTTTAGGAGGTACACATTCAACCTTCTTGTCATTACATGAAGGTTCCTTTCCTTTACCTCCTTGCACTCTTTTATATTGGGGAATTTGCCCGCTTTTAATCCTTAATTGTTTTAGAATTCCCATTTCATCCCTAATTCTCTATCCGAGGAACTTTGGATTATCAGCCTTATTTTGTGTACTCCACACTATGCCCAGCTGTCCAATCTTTAGGCCCCATTAAGCAAGTGTAGACCTCGACCAGTCTTGATGTCCGCAGTTGTTTCCTTCACTTCTCTTGATTGAAGAGCATACTCTTCCAGGGTTTTTCGAATATCTTTCCCTTTTATTTTTCTTATTGTGGGTATTCCTCCCATTCCCACTTGTTATGGCATCATTTGATGCTATCTTACTACTTCACATTCCTAGGGTTTAACTTATTCATTGGGCCCTCCTAGTACACTTCCCTTGGTTTTTTCACCTCAACATGTACTACATTTGCAAGCTTATCTTCTTATCTCAATTCCATTGGGTCCATCGCCTCTTCATTGGGTCATATACTTTCTTAGGACTTCTTTCCTTGAGAGGCCTTTTCCTTTCTTCACCCTTATGGGTATCCGACCTTAGGGCAACTTTATGAAATACTTTGCTGTCATCCTTTATAAACCCCATTCCTTTAAAGATAAGAAAACCAAGAAAAGAACTGGTCAATTTAAAAGGGAAAACCGAGCTGGTTAATGAACCCAAACTGGTAAAGAAAGGGTAAAATGGAAAATTGACAAATACCAAGTGACTCAAAGAGTCATAAAAATCATGGAAATGAACCTTGAAACAAATGGAAAGAGAAAATTGGACTGGTTTAGGGTGAATCGGATCTGAACTAGATTGAACTGGTTTGAACCATACATGAACTGGTTTCCAAATTATTTTTTCGTGGTGGCTTAGAGTGATCAAATTGGAAAACTAAAGCCAGCAATGGATAAGAAATGAATTTAGAAATTTTTAGATTTGAGAAAACCGATCGAATCAAGCCTAAACCAGCCGATTTTTGCCAATGAACCCGGTCGGACCGGACCGGTCTGGTTTGGAACAGTTTTGTCATCTTCCTCAGGATGACAACACTGTTCATCAGTTTAGAAACTTTACTTCTTTGCCGAAGGAATATTCACTCCTATCAGGGTATTTTCGGGCGAGGATAATCTCGACCAAAATGGAAAGTGATCGGGGAGAGGGTCCCTGACTCCCTATATAAAGAGCTTCTCTCCATTCATCCTCCACACACATCAAATCTCCATTCTCTCACAAGTGCTCCATTTTCCGGTGATGTTCGAACTAGAGCTCCAACTTGGGCACTTTTCTCAACCTCGGAAGGCAAGGTCCGAAGCTATAGACTCTAAGGGATGTCAGCTACCTGACAGCAACCTACTTTCGACCCGAGGACTGCCGGAGAGGCACTGGCGGAATCAAACAGTGATAAAGCTCTAATAGACCGAAGCTACCCTATTTTGGCTAAGCTGAATTCAGCCAAATTTAGACCTCCTCCTACTAAACCAACCCTCTCTAACACCCCCACATGACCTTCACTGCAAACACTGTCCTTTGGAGTTAAGGAAAACCAGGAAAGAACTGGCCAACACGAGTGAAAAAACTAAACCGGTTCACGAATCCCAACCACTAGAAAATGTGCAAATTGAGAAATTTACAACTCCCGAGTGATCCAAAAAGTCATAAAAACTTTAGAAAGGAACTTTCAGACAATTTGGGAGAGAAAACTAGATTGGTTCAAGTGAACCAGATTGAACCGGGTTGGAACAGTTTGAACAATCATTGAACTGGATGCTAAATTCAATTTTCTAGTTGGCTTAAAATATTCAAATTGGAGATTGAATATACCATTGGATAGAGAATGAATCTAGATGAATTTAGAAATTTTTAATTTTGAAAAACTCGGTCGAATCATGCCTGAACTGGTCGGTTTAACAATAATATCTGGTTCGGACCGGTCCAGTATGATTCGAAATAGTGTCATCTTCTTCTTCAGATGACAACACTGTTCACTTGCCAGAAAATCGAACAACACCGGTGGAAAGGAAAAATTTACATTCATGACATTTCAAGCCATCAATGAGTGTCATTAATTTGTCAAATAGACGATCGGAGAGTCCCCGAGCTTCCTATATAAAGAGCCCCTCTCGATTCATCCTCCATACACCTAAAAACTTCACTCTCTCTTAGTTGCCCAATTTTCTGATGAAGCTCGAACCAGAGCTCCGACATAGGGGTTTTTCTAAGCCAAAGAAGGTGAGGTTGGGTTCCTTA
This sequence comes from Trapa bicornis, assembly GCA_030064425.1. Lineage (NCBI taxonomy): Eukaryota > Viridiplantae > Streptophyta > Magnoliopsida > Myrtales > Lythraceae > Trapa > Trapa bicornis. The sequence goes on along the minus strand of CM057753.1, from coordinate 12,877,921 downwards.
GACTCGGGGAGAAGTCAGTTACCCGATGGTGGTCACCATTCAATCCGAGGATTGATGGAGAAGTGTCGGCGTAATCAAACAGTGAAGCAGCTCCAACAAACTAAAGCTGCCCTATTTCGGCCGAGTTGAAGATGACCAAATTGAGCCCTCTTCATGCCAAACCAAGCTCTCCCAAGACTCCCTCAACCCTCACAATGACCAAGTTAGAGCAGAAAAGTAAACAAGTTTGGCTCCCCTCTGTAATTTTTCATCAGTGTTAAAGAGAGAACTGACGAAACTTCACTAACCAAAGTCTCCCTTAATTTTATCAAAATTAACATTGATTAATTGGCCAATTTGATGAAATCAAATTCAACTAGTTTAAAAGAGGAAAATTGGGGATTTTGAAAAATTGAAGGACCAAAGTGCAATTTCCCAAAATTGAGGGCCAAGTGGCCATTAAAAGGATGTTGGAGGACCAATTGGTGGATTTTTGGAATTTATTTGGGTGAAATTGCCATTTTTAGAGTAGGGGCATAATGGTAATTTTTGAAAAGTTGGGGACCAAATTGGAAATTTGGGAAACTGGAACCCCTTTTTGTGATTTTCAATAAATTGAGGACCAAAAGTGGATTTTAGAAGTTTTGGGACTTAATTTAGGCAAAATTAGCATTAGGAACCTAAAGTTAAAGAAAAAGAACTTTAGGGACCTAAATGCAAATAATTAAAAGTTTGGGCATTTTGTTCATTCATGAGTAATGAAGGCTATTAGGCCAAATTTTAATAAACAAGGATGTTCATATCGTGTAGGAACATGAAGGACTGGGAACTCCAGCAAGGATAAGCTCACATGGAGGCAAAAAGCCGCTTTAGGGGAAAATACACTGCACTTATTGGGTGAATGGGATTTTACACATCATACCTGGTTGGAATGATGATTACCTCGGAAATGAAAAACAACTACTATGTGGAATTTTAACATCACCCCTGGTTGGGGTGTTGTGAGAAATAAGCGAAAAAACTAATTACTAGTTGTAAGTAGATCATACCCGGTTGGTAGGATGAACTTCCTCGAAGGAAGTAGAAAAATCACTTTTCGGTTATAAGTGGAGATGTCATCACACCCGGTTGGTGTGATGGACAAGTGAAAATTTTATTTTGTGAGAAGAGCTCTCCCCTAACTGTGTGCCAATTCTTAAAAATTTTGGGAGACCTTCTTGACAAGAGCTTGAATAGCTCAGATAGGCTGGAGGCATCAGTTTTGGAAACTTGGGGGCTAAAAATGCCCGATATTTGGAAAATAACACACAATGGGCCTAAGGCTAGTTGGCACGAGCATGAGCTCGTAAACAAACATGATGATAAGCCATGAAAATTTTTAATGAATGAGTGATGTGATTTGGCTATGGTACCAAGATAGGGATGACATACTTGATGGACTGGCGATAGTGCGACAAGACCAGGTCGATGGACAATTCTAGACAAACAACTACAGGTAGAGTTGAGGATCGGGATTGTAGACCAATGGCACTAAAGACTAATGGCTTATTGGAAAACTTTGTTTGTGCATGCACTGAGGTTCGAGACCATCTAGACACCCAAGAGGGGTAGTGATGCGTCCTTAGGGCTACTAGATGACATTATGGTGATAAGGGAAAATTATAGTGCTAGCACTCAGGGAAGCTTGATGTAACATCATGCGATTAGAACGAGATGGGGTTGGGATGAGGTCTCGGTCCTTATACGGACATAGAGTTGCTTTTTGGGTTTGAGGGTCAAATCTCACGAACATCCACTCATTCCCAAGGTAGAAGTGGACGGGCTTCTATCTAGGTGGTTAGTAAAGTAGCTTTGATGCCATAAGTGGGTGCAGTGGATGACTGCCCTGCGAATGTGTGATCCCTTCATGATGAAGGGCGTGTGTTGATTGTTAAATACACCGATTGTGGATAATGAGAAATTATGGTTTTGAATAACTGGGAATTCAATGAAGAAATGATTTTAAAGGAAATAAGGAGTAAGACAGACTCCAATTTAGAACTTTTTTATGGAAACTCATTTTTTACACCCATTTAGTGAGTTGTAGAAACTCACCCACCCTTTTTATCCCTTTACCAGAATAGAGAAATAACTAGGGATAACACTAGGATTTACCCTCTATCAGGTGTGCTTAATTTCTTTTAAGCTTGCATTTTTTATATGTATTCCAAGGAATACTGTTGAAATTTTGCCTGACTCCTCTTGATTAAAGAAAGAGGGAAACCCTTCTTGAATCAAGGGAGCAGCAGGTTGATCACAGGGATTCGACCAAATCGGGTTGGGGCGTGACAACTTGAGTGGTATCAGAGCTAAGTTCACTCAAAACATTATCAATATTATGCCCTAACATTAATAAAACCTTAACTACCGTGTAGGAAGGAGAATCCCTAGAAAGTTCGCCATGAAATCTAATCTTCCACACCTAACCTTGAAAAAGACACATACCCCCAGGGAGGCAACTGTCCAACGATTTTTGAAGGGCGAGAAAAGGGTGCCCCAAGATATGGTGGAGGATTATCGAAAACTTGTGGGAGCCTTACTAGAACTAGAAGGCATTACATACCCTCCTCTAAGGCAAGAGTAACATGTTCCTTCTTCAAGGTGCCCAACCCCTCCTCCAGCCCCACAACAACCGAAGAGAAATCCCACTAAGAAGGAGGCTTAGGACAACTACTAGGATGCGTATGTCATCTTCATGAAAGTCCACCAAGTACCTCCACCTACTCAGGCCATACATGAAGTTTGTCCCATAAGGGAATATTGATGGACTTCAACCAGTTCCTCAAAGCCATCTGATCATGAATCCCACAATCGTTCCGACGCCAACTCTCAGCCTATGACCCCAAGGGACTAGGGGGTAGAAAATCTCTATAATAAGCCAAGTATAGCAAGAAACTATTTATTGAATGAGTGAAAGTCTAATTTTCCTGATAAAATTTTTGGGTTTCTTTGATGAATTCAAACAATAAGAGTATGCTAATAAGGATCATAGTAAAAATGTAGAAATCACCTAATGAAGGGAAAAAAAACAAACGGGTCATTACTAGTTAACCCAAACCTTTTATAAGTAAGATTATCCTCCAGAGAAGGGACAATAAGACTTGACAAAGAAGAGACTACTAGAGTTCACCCAAGTAAGACAAATCCTATCTAAGGAAAGGAAGGAGAAGTTTAGAGTAGGGGAAGTGAGCGTCAAAGAGCATGGGACTGGTGAAAGTCTAAGGAGTTAAGGAAAGACTATGGATAAAAGTAAAGAAACAAGAAGTATTAGACTATCCCAAGGAAAACCAAAGGAATGGAAGCCGACCCAGAAGAAAATAAGAAAGAAATAGGAGCACGGAAGATGTTAAGACAATTGAGATAAGATAAGGAAAAAGGAGAAAGAAAAGAAGTACGATAGGATAAAAACTCTAAGAATAATACCAGTGCTTGGAAATAGTTAGGATACAAGTTCTTAGGAACTCAATAATAATAAGGGGACTTTTTGAAGCAAAGAGATGGAATAAAAAGGAATAGAAGATAGGGAAGATATCTAGAGTGAATAAACATAAAAAGGTCGAGAAGTATAAGAAAAGAATAAAGGAATAACTTTCAAGGAGTAGTAGGGAGATTGATCATGAAAATCATAGAACGAAAGTCCCTAGAAGAAGCATAAGGATAGGAAGTGGAACCGTGGAAGGAGTAAGTTCCAAGCACATGTAACCAACAAAAGAACCGCCATAAAACTAAAGCCAAAATAAGGACAATACGACTCAAGAGACGACAACCTCAAGATCATATAAAAAGGGGAAGGATAAGCTCGAAGTAATAGATGAACTGACCTCGGGAGGATTATAAATTTAAATTCCAGTAAATGAGAGAAGGAAAGGCTAAACATGTCATGATTATAGGTGAAGGCAAAAATCTTTAAGTGATCAATGACCAAGACTGAATTAACAACCAAACTCAGGACAAGAGAAAATTAAGTAAGCCTCTCACAGTATGATTGTGAGATATTAAAATAAGGCAGATGTGAATCCCATCTAAAAGAAATAGATGAATACAAGAAAGAACGGAGAATGAAGACTAAGTACATATAAGTTCTCAAGAGTAGAGTAAGTAGGAAAGGATGGCATCAAAAAATACCTTTTTAAGTTAAATATTCTAAATGGAAAAACGGGAAGAGAAACAGAGAGAAAAGAACATAAACTGCCAAGGAAGGAATATTGGAAGGACAAAAGTGTCCCAAATTAAAAGGTAATGGGATCAACAGAGATGGAGATGAGAGAAATTCAACCAAGATATGTCAGTCGAGATGGAAAGACCAAGTACAAAGGAAAGGTACTCAAGAGGACCCAAGGAGCAATTTAAGTCCATGTAATGTGTAAGTAAGAAAGCACATTAAAGGATGTCGTGCAAGTAAGGAGGGGGTGGATTGGCCATAAAAGAGGAAAGAAAGGAAAATATATCTAAGAACCTTAGAAAAGTTTACCCCTCAGTTAGGAAGGAATTTAAGTAAAGGATCACTAACATCAGGACTAGTAGTGATCAATGCTCAAATTGGTATAACATAAAGAGAGGATGACTAGACATAGTGTGGAGTACATGGAATGAATTAGAGAAGGATTCAAAAGGACAAATACCCTAATATAGAAAGGGGTGTGAAGAAAGGAAGGAATGGAACCTTCAAGAAAATGATAAGAAGGATGAGCATGTAGTTCCTAAGATGGATGTCTCTACTGTAAGGGACATGATAGAGAGCAAAACTAAAATGTGGGAGCAATCACAAAAAAGCAATCAACACTTAAGATCAAAGGAGATTAACTTTTATAAGAATCTTGAAGTGATCACGAGAGAGTAAGAGTTGACTAAAAGAAAGGGAAGTCTTTGAGGAAAGAACGCCATTGAAAGTAAGGAAGGACATATGAAGGGTCAAAACTGGATAAAAGGAGTTAACAATGAAATCTATGAAGTGAGTAGGTGGTGCTCAAGAGGATCCCGAGCTAATGATTTTAACAACAAAGGAAGTAATTGCACACTAGAATGAATGAGTATCTTGGACCTCACAATCCTGAAATCCTGGGTAAAGAACCTCAAGAGAAATAATTATGCTTTACGGAAAGAGGGACATGATTTTAAGGATATAACCTTAAACTTGCAAGTACGGTATCATTAGCTAAAGTAAGCTCCATAGAATGAGTAAGTAATGGGAAGGAAAAGAAAATTTTGTGTGTGTTATAAAAGGGCTAAGTGGAAATAATTGAAAGGGTTGTATGTCAATAGACTACAAGTTGATATCAATAAAAGTTATTTCTAGTGCGAAGGATGTTGAATAAGTTTTGGAGATAAAACTCCTAGAAAAAGGGGAGAGATGTAAACACTGTCCTTTGAAGTTAAGGATAACTGGGAAAGAACCGGTCAACCTGAGTGAGAAAACCAAAACCAGTTCATGAATCTTAACTACTAGAAAATGGAAAATTTGGGAAATTTACAACTCCCAAGTGTCCCAAAAAGTAATAAAAACCTTGGAAAGGGAATTTAGGACAATTTGGGAGAGAAAACCACACCGATTAAGGTGAACTAGATATGAAACAGATATGAACCGGTTTGGAATAGTTTGAACCATAATTGAACCTGATGTTGAAATTAATTTTTCTAGGTGGCTTGAAATATTCAAATTAGAGAATTGAAGCCATCATTTGATAGAGAATGAATTTATATAAATTTAAAAAATTTTAAATTTGAAAAACTTGGTCAAATTGGGCCTGAACCGGCCGGTTTAAGCATTGAACTCGGTTTAGACCCGTTCAGAAGAGTGTCGTCTTCTTCCTTTAGATGACAGCACTGTTCACTTGCTAGAAAATCGAACAGCACCGGTGTAAATGAAATGTTTCCGTTCAAGAAGTTTCAGGCCATTAATGAGTGTCATTAAGGTGCCAAATGGACAACCAGAGAGTCCCTGAGCTCCCTATATAAAGATCCCCTCGTCATTCAACCTCCACACACTTGAAAACTTCACTCTCTCTTAGCTACTCAATTTTTCGATGAAGCTCAAACCAAAGCTCTGAAATAGGGGTTTTTCTGAGCCAAAGAATGTGAGGTCGGGTTCCTTAGACTCGCGGAGCTCCGTTTGAGCTCGTTTTAGCATCAAATCATGCAATTGAAAGCTCAATTGAATCGTATGGATTGTAGGAACTCAATTTTACCTTCAATTTCAACAATTATCCTCGATTGATCGGTCAATTTGATGAAATCAAATTCAGCCAGTTTCAAAGGAGGAAATTGGGCTAATAGAGCTAAACACACCTAATATGGAAGTAGAAAAAGGTTTTGAAAACCTGAATTGGAGGAAAAAATATTTAAAAGGAAAATGATAACCTGACATGGTTTCTTATAAACAAAAGTTGTTTTGAAAACTCACTCCCAACACATGCTCACTAGGTTGTAGAACTCGCCCCCTCCCTTTACCCCTTTTCAGGAGTAAGGAAATAAAGTAAAAGAGAGTGTGAAGATATACCCTCCGTCAGGTATGCTTAAATTTTATTTTAAACTTGCTTTAGTTTTGTATATGTTATTCCAAGGAATGAGGTTTGAATTTACACCTGGCTCTGCTTGATTAAAGATGGGGAAACCCCTCTTAAACCAAGGGAGCGGTGGGTTGATCACAAGGATTCAACCAATTGGGTTGGGGCATGACAACTTGAGTGGTATCAGAGCTATGTTCCCTTGAAAGTATTATCTCTACTATGCCCTGACACTAACGAAAACTTAATTATCTTGTAGGAAGAATAGTCCCTAGGAAGTTTGTCGTGTGAACCAAAACTTGGCACAAAATCATGAAAAAGGCTCCTACCTCCAGCAAGATAGACATCCAAAAGTTTGTTGAAATCGAGAAGAAAGTGCCAAAAGACATGGTCGAGGACTATAGGAAGCTTCTTGGAGTGATGTTAGAGCCAACCGACATAACATATCCTCCCCAAGGTAGGAAGAAACTATACCCTCCCCAAGGCGAGAAGAACCTATACCTCCCCCACAGAACTCGACACCCCCTCTAGCCCTACAACAGCAAAAAAAGGACCCCAACTCGGAGGGATGTCTGGAACAACTATCGGGATGCCCACACAACCTTTATGAAAGTTTTTCGTGCACTTCCACCAGCTTAGAACAACTTTAACCTACCCAATGGATTAAGTGGACTTATGAGTGTGAAGTGGAGGTGTTAGGAAGGTACAAACTCGAGGTGTTCCATGAAGTCCGTCCCAATAGGGAAGCCTGACAGGAGTATGGATGGACATTAATCAGTTCATCAAAGCCCTGAGACCACGAATCCCAAAACAATTTAGAGGATAACTCTCGGCCTATGACCCTAAGGAACTAGAATAGGAAGTAGTGTAAAATTTCCTATAATAAGCCAAGTGCGGCAAGAAACCATCTCCTTGAATGGATTAAGACCATAAATTTTCTATTTAATAGTTAGTCTCCTTGTTAACAACAAGTACCATTAACGGATGTGAATATACCAATCAGGACATGGGGTAGTATGGGGAGAAGGGCCACCCGGGAAGGAAGACTATAGGCCACATCTAGTTAATACTAATTGACAACCCTAGGATAGCCAACCAAAACTCAAATAGTCCCCCACAGAAACTAGGAACTCCCAGCCCAGAGGAACAAGGCAACAAGTTGAGACAAAAGACTAGGAAAGAGGATTCCGGGGAGGAATAAAGAGCCTACCCAGAAAGGGAGTCATTAGAAAGGACATGCCATAACAAGAGACAAAGGACCCAACTAAAATGGGGAAAGCAATGAGTATGCTCATAAGGGACCAAGTGCAAGGGAAGCATACTTCTGCGCGTTAAAGAATATGATAAACCTGGGAAAAGGGAAGGGGAGATGGTGGCATCAAGAGATGCAGTAGGAGTGGGAGGATTAGTACCAAAAAGAAGACCAACAAGGGATAAAGTGAGCCCTCATACAGGAGTTAAGAAATTTCGGAACAAAGAGGAACTAAGTTTCCTCTAAGGACAAGTTGGAAGAAAGACAACAAAGAATCTGGCACCTAAGACGTACCCACAGGACTTCCCCAGAAAGGAGTAAACCTGGGAAATGACATCAAGAGGTTCTAGGATCGGTAGTTGCAGGAGCAAGGAGAGGAAAAAAAGTATTAAGTGAAGAAAGCCTAAAAAGGGTATGTACGGCTCAAGGGAGTCACGATTGAATGATTGGACATAGTATGGAACATATGAAAAAGAATCTGACACTCGGGAGTCCAACAGAGGAGGAAGGAAGGACTGGGAAGTAATTATGACCACACCTTACAGAGGGGCAATAGCATGGGCATCAAGGACAAGAGAACTCGAGAGACGGCAGTCTCAACAAATTGAACAAGAAGGGTAGTAAGGATGAGGCAGTTAACGAACTGACCTTCATGGGAATCACAGATGTAAACCCGATGAAGAGGAGAGAGGTGGAAAGGACAAATGATGGGAAAAAGGATGAAGGAAATCCTTAATAAACTAACGGACAAAAAATGAAATGACAACCTCCTTAGGCGATGAGAAGGATTAAAATAAGCCTCACACAAGGAGAACAAGAAAATCTTAGAAAGGAACGACACCCGAAGTCGTCCCAAAGAAGTATACTTGTATGAAATGCACAAGGGCATACCCGAAAGATTTCAGGGAAGGATAAACAAGAAGAGTGACAATGGGAAATGGCATTTGGCCACACTAAGAGTAGGATAATTGTAAGGACAAGGAATGGAAAAAGTTTAATAAAGAAAAGACCTCGAGGGAAGTGTATGTCTCTAACAAAGAGATGATGGACCCAACAAACCCGAGGAAAGCAATTTAACCCACGTCTGAAAAATGCATAGGACTAAGAAGACCCATAAGGGATGAAGGACAAAAGGGGAAATTCAAGGACAATAAAGGATTTAAGGATCGACAACTAGGCGGTAGGGCAGAGAAGAAGGGAAGACCTTCATGAAACGTGGAGGAGTAGGACTCGATATTTCAAGACGCAAATATCTACATAGATGGATAAAAGTAGGAAGTAAGATTTAGTTAAGGAACCGGTAGTAGAATCCTAAGAGGCTTTATCCAACACAAGGAATGTCATGCTCCGACCCAGTTTGGTCAGATCCCCATGAACAACCCGCCACTCTCTCGGTTTATTCAGAGTTTTCCCCTTCTTCTAAACCATGGGGAGTAAGGCATCTTTTATACCTATATCTTTCTTGGAATAACATTAATCAAAACTGAATATAAATTTTACATACATGCCTTATGGTTTGGCTACCAATAAATCTTTAAGGTTCGTTTTCCCTTGGTTTCTAGAAAAAGGGGAAAAGGGAAGGGTGAGTTTGACAACCTAGTGATTGGGAGTTTAAAAATTGAGTTTCTTATAAAAGAGTTTGAATTGGAGTGTGCCAGACTCCTTATTTTCTTTTAAAACATTCTTTTCTCAAATTCTGGTTTTCAACACCTTTTCCCAAGGTTTACCAATTATTTTCTAAGGATTCTCAAATCCTTTCCAAGGTTTTCATAACCTTTTTCCCATTTCCATATATGGTGTGTTCACAAACCACACACCCTTCATCATGAAGGGATCACACACACATTCGTGAGATGCAGTTATGCCAACTGCACCAACTTGTGGATCAGAGCGTCTTTACCATCCACCCTGATAGAAGTCTCTGACTTCTACCCGAAGTCTGAGTGAATATCTCTGATGTCCTACCCTCAGACCAAAATACTCCATGTCCGTATGAGAAAAGAGACCTCATTATGTCCCCACCTCGATCTCATGCGCAATGAAGCTACATCGAGCTTCGCAAGACTTCTAGTACGAATAATTGAGCTTATATCCACCAGGTCGTCTAGAGCCCTGTGACGCATCACTACCCCTCTTGGGCATCTTGAAGGTCCCATAAACACAGTGCATGCACAATCAACTTTTTTTTTAAATAATGCCATTTAATCTGTGGTGCCACTGGTTCAATAGCCCCAACCCTCAACTCAACCTGCAACTGTTTGTCTTGACTAGTCTAGAGACATGTCATGTTGCCCTGCCACTAGTTGAGTAAGTATGTCGTTCCTATCTCAGTACCATGGCCAAATAACTCATTTAATTAAGTTTTCATGACATATTAATCATGTTTGTTTACGAGCTCCTACTTGTGCCAACTGACCTAGGGCCCACTATTAGAGATTTTCAAAATCGGGCATATTAGCCCCCAAGTTCCAAAACCAACGCCTTCGGCCTAATAGAGCTATTCGAGCTCCCGTCAAGAAGGTCTCACAAAATGTTTAAGTAGTGGCAAACAGTCAGGGGAGAACACTTCTGACAAAATATGCTTTTCAACTGTCCATCATACCAATTGAGTATGATGGCATCTCTGCTCATAACTGATCAACGAGTTTCCACTTCCTTCGAGGAAGTTTCATCATACCAATCGGGTATGATCTACTTGGTAAGTAGTTTTTCCACTTGAATTTCACATCACTCCTCTTAGGTGTGATGATTAAAATACCACTTAGTAGTGGGTTTTCATTTTTTATGTGCTTATCATCCCAACCAGGTATGATAATAAATTCCCACTCACTTGTTAATGTAGTGAATTCCTCTCAACCGGTTCTTTGTATTCACGCGAGCTTGTCCTTGCTAGCGTTCCCAGTACTTCATGTTTCTACATGATACGATCATCCTTGTTCATTATCCCACGACCTAATAGCCTTCATTCATTTCCAATGAATGAGAAAACCAAACTTTTCATTTATTTGCAATTAAGTCCCTAAAGTTATTTTTATTTAACTTTAATTCCCTAATACCGGTTTTTCTTCAAATTGAGTCCCGAAAATTTTAAAATTCACCTTGGGACACAATTTATTCAAATTCACAAAAAGGAGTTAAATTTCCCAAATTTCCAATTTGGTCCCCTAACTTTTCCAAAATTACCATTTTGCCCCTACTTTACAAAAATGGTAAGTTTTGCCCTAAAAATTCCAAAATTGCCCAATTGGTCCTCCAACATCTTTATCATGCCTAATTTGTCCTCAATTTTATGAAATTGCACTTTAGTCCCACAAATTTTTAAAATTACCAATTCCCCCCCCCAATTTCCACCTTCTAACTCAACCAAATTTGATTTCATCAAATAGACAGATCAAATGAGTTTAATTGTTGAAATTGAAGTTGGTTGAGTTCCTACACCTTCATACAATTCAATTACACTTTAAATCACATGATTTGATGCCAAAATGAGATCAAACGGAGCTTCACTAGAAAACTGGACTTAGAGAGACAAAGCTTCAAAAGCTTACCGTTAGGGGCGCGACGGTCCGAGATTTCGATCTAGGCAAATAGCTCTCGTCCTAAGGTTCATCCTAGGATCAAAAATTGCATCAATTGATGTTAAATTGAATGAGAATTTAGTCATCGAACTTATGTTAGTTCTCTCTCTAGCACCAATTGGAATTTACAAAGTGGAGTCAAATTTGCTTACCTTTCCACTCTAATTCAGCATCTGGAGGGCTGTAGAGGTGTTGGAAGGGCTTGGTTTGGCATGGGTATGGTTCGAATTAGCTGATATCAGCTCAGCCGAAACAAGGCAGCTTTGGTCTATCGGAGCTACTTCTCTATTCGATCACGCCGACGTTCCTCCTGTGACCCTCGGAGCAAATGGAGACCACAGGCATGTGGTTGACTTCTCCCAGGTTCTAAAGAACCCTATGCCTTCTTTGAATCAGAAAAGACCCTATATCAAAGCTCTAGTTTGAGCTTCACCAGAAATTGGAGCAGCTGTAAGAGAATGGAGTTTTTAGGTGTGGAGAAGATGAATGAGGAGGGGCTCTTTATATAGAAAGCTTAAGGACTTCTTGGTCGTCCGATTGGTGCCTTAATGACAGTCATTCATAGCCTGAAACTCCCTAGCCGGTGACTTTTCAGCTTCACCGGCGCTACGCGATTTTCCAGCGAGTGAACAAGGATGTTATCTGAAGGAAGAAGACGACATTGTTCTAAACCGGACTAGACCGGTCCGAATTGGGTTCAAAGCTTAAACCAGTCGGTTCACCCCCGATTCGACCGAATGTTTCAAAATTCATTTTCTATCTAATGGTGGCCTCAAATCTCAAATTTGAATTTTTTTAATCCACCTAGAAAAATGAATTTTGCATCAGGTTCAATAGTGGTTTAAACTGGTCCAAACTGGTTCAATCCAGTTCGGATCCGATTCACCTAAACCGGTTTGGTTCTCATCTCCAATTCATCCTAAAGACCTTTGTTTTTTACTTTTATGACTATTTAGGCCACTTGGGATCTAAAATTTTCCCGGTTTGCCCTTTCTCTATTGGTTTTGGTTCATGAATCGACTTGGTTCATAAATCGGTTCAATCCAGTTGGATATGGTTTATCTAAACCGGTCTGGTTTTTCTCTTCCAATTTGTCCTATGGTTCTTTTCTAAGGTTTTATAAATCGGGTTTGTGAACTGGTTCAGTTTTCTCACTCAGTTTGACCGGTTCTTTTCCCGGTTTTCCTTCACTCAAAAGTGCAGGGTTTACAAGGAACCTATAAAGGGGCATAATGGTTGTAGACGTACTAGAAGGAAGGAAATCCTTGTACAAGGATACCACTGGAAATAAAGAAAGAAAGGAATGGGAGAAAGGATCACAATAAGTTAGTAAGTTAAGAATTGAATAGAAAACATAGAGGACAAAATCGGGAAATCCAATGAAAGTGGACCAAACGCACCCCAAATGAGGACATGATTTCAAGGAGAAAGGATGACTGGATAACACTAAGAATGGTCAAGAGACACTATCATGTGACTAGAAGGCATCATCTTAGTAGTACTCCCTAAGATATCTGATAGGCGTGAACCACCATAAAAAGGCCACCTAGGATTGTAAGGGAAGGAACGACCATGGGACATAGATGAAAACCTTCAAGAGGAAGGACCTTACCATAAGTAGAATAGAGAGTGTGTTGAAAGGAATACTTTCGGAATAGTGAGACCCACCAAATGAAGATACCCTTCGTAGAGTGAGTGATTAACATAATAGAATTTCCATTAACGTGTGGATTAAGAAGGACTGAGTAAAGGAACAACTAAAGGATGGCGTGTCAAGTAAACCCAAGTTGACACCAAGGGAGATTGCCCAAAGACAAAGGAGGTAAAATTTGTTTTGGAGACAAAACTCATAAAAGGAGGGGAGAGTTGTAAACCCCATTCCTTTAAAGTTAAAAAAAACTAGGAAAATAATTGGTCGATTAAAAAGGGAAAACCGAGCTAGTTAACGAACCCAAACCAATAAAGAAAGGGTGAAATGGGAAATTGGCAAATCCCAAGTAACTCAAAAAGTCATAAAAATCATGGAAAATAACCTTGGAAAAAATGGGAAGACAAAATTGGACCAATTTAGGATGAACTGGACCTGAACTAGATTAAACCGGTTTTAACCATAAATGAACCAGTTTCTAAATTAATTTTTTTGTGGTGGATTAAAGTGATCAAATTGAAAAATTGAAGCCACCATTGGATAAGAAATGAATTTAGATGAATTTAGAAATTTTTAGATTTGAGAAAATCGGACGAATCAGGCCTTAACCGGTCGATTTACGCCTTTCAACCCGGTCAGACAGGACCAGTCCGGTTCATAATAGTGTCGTCTTCTTCTTTAAGATGACAGCATTGTTCATCAATTCAGGAACTTTCCTTTTGTGGTGAATCAATATTCACTCTGATCAAGGCATGTTCAGACGAGGATAAGCTCAACCAAAATGTAAAGTGTTCGGGCAGAGGGTCCTCGAGCGCCCTATATAAAGAGCTACTCTCCATTCATTCTCCACACACCTCAATTCTTCATTCTCTCAAGTGCTCCATTTTCCAATGAAGCTCAAACCATAGATCCGACTTGGGCACTTTTCTCAACCTCAGAAGGCAAGGTCGCCTGCTACAAACTCTAGGGGAAGTCAGCTACCTGACAGCAACCTCCTTTTAACTCGAGGACAGTCAAAGAAGTGTTGGCGAAATCAAACAGTCAAGCAGCTCTGACAGACCAAAACTGCCCTATTTTGGCCGAGCTGAATTCAGCCAAATTCAAACCCTCTCCGGCCAAACAAAGCCTCCCCAACACCCCCATGACCCTCACACAACCTCCATAGAGGTAAAAGGTAAGCCAATTCGGCCCTCCTCTGTCGTTACAGATTGGTGTTAGAGAGAGAAAGTGTCAAATATCACTGATAAATTTCACCCTCATATGGACTTCAATTGCAACAATTCTTGATCCTAGAAGTAACCAAAGAATCGAGAGCTACCTCCCCAGATTGAGTGCTCGAACCACAGCACCTCTGACAGTAATCTTTCGGAACTTTCTCTCTCTACGAACAATTTTTCGGAGAAGCTCCGTTTGAGCTCGTTTCAGACCCAAATCATGCAATTCAAAGCTCAATTGAATCATATGGAAGTGTAGGAACTGATCCATACCATCAATTAGAGCAATTAACCCCGATTGAATGGCCAATTTGAAGAAATTGAATTACGTCAGTATAAAGGGGAGAAATTGGGAGAAACTTTTGGGGAAAATTGGAGATGTCAAAAACTTGAGGGACCTCCATGCAATTCCTCAAAATTAAATTCTAATTGGCAATGAGAATGATTTTGGGTGACCAAGTTGTCAATTTTCGAAATATATGGGGCCAAATTGCTATTTTTGGAAAGTAGGGGCAAAATCATAATTTTTGAAAAATTTGAGACCAAATTGGAAATTTGGAAAACTTGTGCCACTTACACAATTTTGAGTAAATTGAGGATCCAAATGGAATATTGGAAACCTTGGGACTCAATTTGGGGAAAAGTTAGCATTAAAGACCTAAAGTTAAGAAAAATGAATTTTAGGGACCTAAGTGCAATATACCAAGAGTTTTGAGAGTACTCGCTCATACGTGACAAATGAATGTTGTCATGCCAAAACTTAATTGATAAGGATACCCAAATCATGTAGGGACATGAGAGACTGGAACGCCAGCAAGGAAAAGCTAGCGTCGACTTGGAAGCTGACTAGGAATGAACGCGTGACAATCATTGGATGAGTGGGCTAAGTTACCCTTCATACCCGGTTGGGATGATGTGCACCTTTTTCTAAATTGGAAGCCACCGTGAGTGGGATTATTTAATGTCATACCAAGTTGGGATGATGAGCACTATTTTTTATGGATAAAACCTTCTTATGGGTTCTGAGTAGGAATAAAAATCATACCAGGTTGGTATGATGAGTTTCTTTGAGGAAAGGAGAAAATCGCCCACCGGTTGTAAGCAGAGTATCATCTTGATTAGGAATAGGCAGAACTCGTAAACAAACTTGATTAGGAAGAGCCATGAAAACTCATTATTAATGGAATTGATTGTGTGTTGCGCCATGATACCGAGTTAGGACCGACAGTGCTCGATGGACTGGCGGCACTACATTAGGGCCAGGTCGGCGGACCAGCCTAGATAAAAAGTTGTAGGTCGTGTTGAGCGTCGGGGCTGTTGGACCGTTGGCACCAAAGAGGATGGATAACTATATGAAAACTCTTGTTTGTGCATGCACTTGTGGTATGAGACCATCAAGATGCCCTAGGGAGTAGTGATGGGTTCCAAGGGCTGCTAGAAGACACGATGGAGATAAGGGCAGTTCGTCATGCTAGTTAGTCATGAAGCTCTAGGAACTTCTTGTGCATGAGACCGGGGTAGGGTCAGGATGAGGTCTCTATCCTCATATGGACATGAAGTAGCATTTGGGTCTGAGGGTCGGACATTTAGGAAATCCACTCAAACCCAAGGTAGAAGTGGACGAGCTTCTATCTTGGTGGACAGTAAAGACGTTCTGATCCACAAGTGGATGCAGTGGATGTGCTACACCTTTCTTGATGAAGGGCGTGTGTTTGTTTGCTAAATGCCTCCCAGGGCAAGGGGATGGGCTAAGAGAGCTAAACACACCTAATATGGAAATGGAAAAAGGTTTTGAAAACTTGAATTGGAGGAAAATCTGCTTAAAAGGAAAATGATAACCTTGGCATGGTTTCTTATAAACCAAAGTTGTTTTCGCTAAGTACTAATAGGCAGATTTCTCTTTTCCTCAAGGAAATTCATCATACCAATAGAGTATGATTATCTCTACTTACCACCAGTAAGTAGGTTTTATCCGTTAAAGAAAATGCTCATCATCACAACCAGTATGATGTGTAAATTAGCCCACTCACCCATTAATCGTGACGTGTTCGTCCTGAATTGGTTTTCCAAGTTGACAAGAGCTTTCTCTTACTAGCGTTCTGTTCACACAAGTCCTGTCAGAGGTGCGACGGTCTAAGCTTTCTATCGAAAAAGGTAGCTCTCTTCCTAAAGTAACTTCTAGGATCAAGAATTCCTACTATTGACCTTTTCAGATTTGTTGAGGTCATATGAGGGTTTAGGGATGTTGAGATAGCTTGTTTTGGCCAGAGGAGGGTTGAATTCAACCAATTTTAGCTAGGCCAAAATAGGGCAGTTTCGGTCTATTGAAGCTGATTCATTGTTTGATTACGCTATCACTTCTTCGACAATCATCGGATCAAATGGAGGTTGCTATTAGATAGCTAACTTCACTCAAAAGTCTAAAGAGTCCGACCTCTCCTTTTGAGGTTGAGAAAAATGCCCAAGTCAAAGCTCTGGTTCAAGATTCACTTGAAAATGGAGCAGTAGAGAGAGAGAGGGGAGTTTTCAGGTGTGAGGAGGATAAATGGGGATGAACTCTTTATATAGGTGTAAAATTATTTATTAAATGAGGAAGATTTATTACTATATTGTGGGTATTAATGTTGTCATTCCAATTGATGGGTATTTATTAGTATTAATTCATATAATTAAATATAAGTATTAAATTATGGGTATTAATTCCAATAATTAAATGTAGATATTAATTTGTGTGTATTTATGATAAGGGCATATAATTAATACTAATTAAATCAAATTCACATAATTATCTCATTATTTTCACATAAAGGAATTTACTAGGTATTTATTTATTTTGGTTAAAACAACACTTTTCATTTTATTTATTCCAATTATATCAATTCAATTTTAAACTTATAATACAATTCCATAAAAGAATTTTGACCAAAATTGCGTGTTATTAAAAAAAACACGGTGTGACAACTATTAAGGGGGTGCATCATGAATACTTCAAGTAGGTTACCCATTCTAGCAATACTCTCGCCCAAGCACGATTAACTTCAGAGTTCTATTGGGATCCGGTGCATTAATGCTAGTATGTTATTTTAATTTCGGGTTAATAAAAACACGGTGTGACAATAACACCCTACACCTACATAGATCCTAGCTACTTCTCGACGACATTTGTACCTTCCAGGTTATTATCTTTATGGCTAGGACTACGTCCCTCTAGGCTTGGTTCCCTAACAAAGGACGTGTCTAGTAGTTTGAAAGTGCTCCTAGCCTTAAGAGTACTTAATTTTAAGAAAAATTTCAATGTACATCCTCAATACACCTCAAGGAGGTTATGTAATGTACAATATATACTGTCGAGGTTTCTATCCTCGATTATACACATACTAGGCCCCGTCACTCGAAAGCCGCATATACTACCCAATACTTGTATATGCAGAAATTAAGGCGGCCATCCTAGGTTGCCTTAGATAGTTCCCTGGCCTAGTACCTAATGGTTTTGGCTGGTATTTCTCTCCTTATCATCCTCATCTTCCTCCTCCTCCTCGACGTCTTCTATGTTGATGTCGTGACCGTAGTCCAAAGGTGGAGGGTTTGCCACTAGCGCCTCACACTCATAGGCCATGTCTATTGCGGCCTCAATGTCCATGTGAGTCCCTAGCCTGCTAGGGATGCAGTGTACAGACCGGTTCAGCCCTTGGATGAACCACTGGTAGATGGAGTTCTAGTGTATCCAGTTGGGAGTGAATCATTGGAGTTGCATAAACTCCCTATCATGGAATGCCACTGTCACATTCCCCTATTCCAACATGGCCAGCCAGTGGGTCATCTCTCCCACTTGAGTAGTAGTAAGGTATGTTGTGATGAGCCTTTCCTCGAACACCAGCCAGTTAGGGATACCCAACCCCTCAAACTCACATTTGACCGTTCTCCACCATTCTCGAGTTCTCATGGAGAGGAGTTCAGTGGTCGTAAGCATGCAATCTAGGTAATGCATATGGAAAGTATGCATGTCTTTCTTCAAATTATGGAGCCAATTCATGGCTCTCACCACATCAGTCCCACCAAAAAAATGGCCCACACTCTCTAGAATGCTCGTCCTTCCGTGTTTGGTGTTGAGGACGATGAACGGTCTACAGGACTTGCCCTCGTAGTATCCCACTATCACGGGGACCGACACCCTATTATCGGTGTCACTCGAGGTGGTGTTCTCCAAGTCACTAGAGTCCACCTAGATCGACTCGGGCTTGGGGTCCGCTACCCCTCGATGTTCGTGGGCCCTCCTTCCTCTTTGTACCTAGTTGGTGGTTCGGGTGATGGCCATGGCTAGAAAAGGCTAGGTAGGGTTAATTAGTTACCTTGTTCACTTTAATCTTATAAATGAAGTCTTATCATTTCTATTCCCCCATTCCATTCCTCCCAAAACCATTCAATTTTCAAATACTTAACTTTTGAAAACTTGGGCTCTAATAACACCAAAGGGCTGTCATGTCTCGGCCAATCTCTTCAATCAAGAATCCATGCAGTCCTGTCGATTCCCCCGATGTTACAAAGGTAGAATCCTTCACCATAGTAAAACCGATGGAACTTAGACTCATAATAGAAAACACCATTTGAAAAAAAGCATAAATTTAAAATGTTTTCATGGAAAAGACGCATGAGAGACCCAAACTAGATTTCATTCAAAATCCCAGGAATAATTGTATCATAATAAGAATTTAACTTCATGTGCAGGATATGAGGTTACCTTAGGCAACCTAGTGCTTCGAGAATGTTCTTCTCTTATTCTCCTCATGCCTCTTTGGCTACCTACAACAAATGTTTAGGGGAGGAGTGATCTCACAGCTTAGCAAGTGGGATACTAACGTCATGCCACTATATGGCTTAAGACCCAACTCTTTCCCATAAACCACCTAGCATGAAATTCTATATTCTTTACTTGTAATACCCCTACAAGTCTCATGCTTTACTTTTGCCCTTTGAGACTAGAGTCTCGGGCAATTCGATTCATATTCTAAGCTATGGTTGGGTTATTCTCAGTCTCCCCTTTCTATCTCACGCCTCTAGCATGTTATAAGCAAACATTGGGAGCTGTTCATGCTCACAATCATGGCCTATGCTCGGGAAGCACATTTGGACTATTCACAACTCGTTCCTAGACCTGACAAATTAGGCCATAATAAAAAGTAGGAAAACTCATGGCCCTAAAGCAAACAATCACACGCCCAGATTGTATCGCCACTCGGGCAATTCTAGATCAGGAACTAGAGTGTGGGAGGCCTAAGGCACTCTTCCCGCCACTGTCACTCCACTCATATCATCTCACAATTTGATGTTTCAGCACCCCAAGGTTATGGTGGTCTCATGCTGCACTCCTACTTAGTTCTTAATAAAAAGTTGGACAACTTATGGCCCTAAAGCAAACAATCACACGCCCAGATTGTATCGCCACACGGGCAATACCAGATCGAGAACTAGAGTGTGGAAGGTCCATGAACAACCCGCCACTCTCCCGGTTTATTAAAGGGTTTCCCCTTATTATAATCCATAAAGAGTAAGATGTCCTTTAAACCTGCACCATTTCCTGGAATAGCATAATCAAAACTGCATGAAATTTTAAACTTTACATACCTATCTTACAGGCATCTTAGTTGATTGTCTTTCAGGGTAGGCTTTCCAGGATTTCCTGAAAGGTATATAAGGAAGGGGGCGAGTACGACTACTTAGTGAATGGGTTTTTAAAGATCTACTTTTAACTTTTAAGAAAAACATTTATATGGAGTGTGCCAGACTCCTTTCTTTTCAAAAATCCCTTCATTTAAAAATTTTAGTTTTTCCATTATTTCTTAGTTATCGGTGTGTCATCACCCAACACACATCCTTCATCATGAAGGTTACACACATTCGCAAGTCAGTATCACTACTAAACCCGCTAGTGGCTTCGGAGTGACTTTTCCTACCACCCGGATAGAAGTACGACCACTTCTACCCTAGGAATGAGTGGATGTACGTGACATCCGACCCACAATCCTGAAATCACTTCTTCATGTCCGTATGAGGACAGAGACCTCATCCTATCCCCACCTCGGTCTCATGCGCTTGGTGCTACTCCAGATTTCGCACAGACACCTGGAATGATGAACTACCCTTATAGCCACCGGGTCGTCCAATGCCCTTAGGACGCATCACTACCCCTCATGGGCGTCTTGATGATCCCGTACTCACAGTGCATGCACAAACAATTTTTTCTCATATTGCCATGTAATATGTGGTGCCACTGGTCCAACGGCCCCAACTCTCAACTCAACCCGCAGTTGTTTGTCTTGACTGGTCCATCTACCTGTCATGTCGCACTGCCACTAGTTGACTAAGCATGTCGGTCCTATCTTGGTACAATGGCCAAACAATTAACTTATTAAGTTTTATGGCACATATATCATGTTCGTTTACGAGCTCCTACTCGTGCCAACTGGCCTTGGGCCCACTGTACGAGATGTTCAAAAAACTAGGCATTCTAGCCCTCAAGTTTCAAAATTGAGGCCCCCGGCCTATAAGAGCTATTCGAGCTCCCGTCAAGAAGGCCTCCCAAATAGTTTAAGCATCGGCACACAGTCAGGGGAGAACACTTCTGACAAAATAGGTTTTCACTGTCCATTATATCAACCGGTATTAGGACATCTTCGTTCATAACCAATGAACAGGTTTTCAACTTCCTTCGAGGAAGTCTCATCATACCAACCGGGTATGATCTACTTACAACCAATAAGTAGTTTTTCCGCATAATTTTCACATCACTTTATCTACGTGGTGATGATTAAAATACTACTAAATAGTGGATATTTATACCGAGGTACTTATCATCCCCTACCAGGTATGATATAAAATTTCCCCTTACAACCGGTAAGTGGTTTTTATCTTTAAGTTGTGATCATCATCCCAACCGAGTATGATGTTAGTAAACCCACTCACAACCGGTAAGTGATTTTTAAATTATAAGGTGTGCTCATCATCCCAACCGGGTATGATGTTAGTAAACCCACTCACAACCGGTAAGTGACTTTTAAATTATAAGGTGTGCTCATCATCCCAACCGAGTATGATGTTAGTAAACCCACACACCCATTAACACAGTTAATTCCACTTGATCGGTTCTTTGTATTCATGCGAGCTCGTCAATGTTGGCGTTCCCGGTATTTCGCGTTCCTACACAATATAAACATCCTTGTTCATTATCGCAATCATTTAGGGGCCTTAGTTGGTGATCCGGACTGTTTCCCTCTCGACGATGAAGCTTATCCCCCACTGTCTCACTAGCCGACCTTGACCCTTTGGGGTCAGATCTAGTATTCAGAGTTTACCTCGATTTGGTACCGCTCTCGCGACCCACACCGAAACAGTGCTTTACCCCTAGATGTCTAGTCAACTGCTGCGCCTCAACGAATTTCGGGGAGAACCAGCTAGCTGTGGGTTCGAGTGGCATTTCACCCCTAATCACAACTCATCCGCTGATTCTTCAACATCAATCGGTTCGGACCTCCACTTAGTTTCACCCAAGCTTGATCCTGGTCATGGATAGATCACCCAGGATCGGGTCCAAAAGCAGTGACAATTGCCCTATGAAGACTTGCTTTCGCTACAGCTCTGGTGGGTTCCCTTAAGTTATTTCTCTTTAACTTTAAGTCACTAATGTCAGTTTTTTCCTCAAATTGAGTCTCGTAACTTTTAAAATTTATCTTGGGACCTCAATTTATTCAATTTCACCAAAAAGGGGTTTAATTTCCTAAATTTCCAATTTGGTCCCCCAACTTTTTCAAAATTACCATTTTGCCCTTCCTTTACAAAAAAATGGTAAATTTGGCCCCAAAAATTTCAAAATTCCTCAATTGGTCCTCCAACATTATTTTCATGCCCAATTGACCCTCAATTTCATAAAATTTCATTTTGATCCTTTGAATTTTGAAAATCCCCAATTCCAACTTCTTAACACATCCGAATTTGATTTAATCAAATTGGCCCATCAAACATTTCCAATTGTTGAAATTGAAGTTGAAATTGAGTTTCTACATGTTCATATGATTCTTTAGAAATGTGAATCGCAAGTTTTAACGTTGGGACGAGCTCAAACGGAGCTTCGCCGGAAAATGAACTATAGAGAGAGAAAGCTTTGATTACTCATCGGTGAAGGCACGACGGTCCGAGCTTTCAATCTGGGCAGATAGCTCTCGTCCTAAGATTCATCCTAGAATCAAGAATCGCATTAATTGATGCGGAATTGGATTAGAATTTCATCATTGAAATTCAATCGACTCTCTCTCTCTAGCACTGATCGAAAATTGTAAAGGGGAGCCGAATTGGCTTACCTTTCGCTCCTAATTCGGCCGTGAAAAGGCTGAGGAAGTGTTGGGAGGGCTTGGTTTGGCCTGAGTAGGGCTTGAAATGGTCGATTTCAGCTTGGCCGAAATAGGGCAGCTTCGGTCCGTCGGAGCTGATTTACTATTCTATCATGTCGGCGCTTCTCCAACAATTCTCAGATTAACTGGAGTTTGCTATCATATAGTTGTCTTCTCCCCGGTTCTAAAGAGCCCAACCTTTCTTCAAGTCGAAGCTCTGGTTCGAGCTTCACCCAGAAATGGAGCAGTAGAGAGAGAGAGAGCATCCCCATTTATATAGGTGTAAAATCGTGTATTAAATGGGCGAGATTTATTACTAGTATTAATATTGACATAAATTATTGATATTAATTCCAATAATTTAATTGCGGTATTAAATTAATTGTATTAATTCTAATAATTTAATTTAGGTATTAAATTATTGATATTAATTACAATAATTAAATATATATTAATTTATGGCCATTTATGATAAGGCGTATGTTCCCATAAAAAGTTTTGACCAAAATTTCGGCTTACAAAAAAAAATCATACTTCCCAAGAGGTCACCCATCCTCACACTACTCTCGGGCAAGCACACTTAACTTCAAAGTTCTTATCGATTCTTATTCACCTGAACCAATTTGGTTTTTTTCTCCTAACTTGTCTTAAATTTCTTTTCCAAGGTTTAATGAACCCTTTGGATCACCCGGAAGTTGTAAATTTCTAAATTGCTTGTTCTCAAATGATCTGGTTTGTAAACCGGCTCGGTTTTCTTACTCGGGTTGACCGGTTCTTTCCCGGTTTTCCTTAACTCAAAAGTGCGAGGTTTACAACTCTCCCCTCCTTTTAGGAGTTTTTTCCCCAAAACTTAATTTGCAACCTTGCATGAGGAACCATTTTCTTTGATGTCCATTTGTTGTTTGCTTAACATGCAAACTCTTCTCTTATTCTTTCAATTAGTCCTTTTTACATCCTTCACTTAAGCAATTTCTTTTCCTTTATATTATGTACTCCCTCCATGGAGTTTATCATATCAAGACATACCTTACTTTAGGGTATATTCTTAGATTTATATCTTTCTTTGCTTAGAGCACATTCTTCCCTTTGAGGTTCTGTACTCAAGATTGGGAGTTCCAAGATACCTAACCATTCTCATGTCTAGCTAACCCCTTGGTCGTTGAAACCTTTAGCTCAATGTTCTTTCGGACGTTATGTACTTGTTTCCACGGTTTTCTTTATTATCACTTTTTCGTCCTATTTTTACCCTTCCTCCATTCGTTGTCTATTATAACTTCGGTCCAAATTTTTATATTCGACCTCGTCATGCTTATTAGTCGACTCTTCCTTACTTTGAGTCATATTCTTCTCTGGATTGTTGGGCTTACATACCCCTTGCAGCATGGCATTTTCTAGGACTTGTCTTTATCCATTAGATTTCTAGAACATCTCCTTAAGGGTCTCTCTTAGCTTTTTTTTTTACCTTTCAGGGATCATATAACTTCATCCATCTTTTCTTTTGATAGCATTTCTCAACTATCCTTTTTACCGTTATCCTCTCATCCATCATGCCTTTGAAGTTATTTCTCACATAATCGTATGGATTTCTCTTACCTACTCATACTTTCCAAACATTTTTATTGGGTCCTTTCAATTCCAATCGTTGGGTTTCTTGATGATTATTGACATACGAGGATTTTTTCCCTTCATATGTCCTTTCTCTTCTTTGGTGACATCCCTTATTCAATGACTTCCTTTTTCCTTAATCTACTTTTACTTGCTCATAAATCACTTCATGATTCTTCATTCTACAATAATTGCTTTCGATCTATGTGTCGACTACTTTGCTTGGGAAGGTTCACTCCTTCCAATTTTGTTCTCTACTATGTCTCTTACAATAGAAATTTCCATCTTAGGAGTTACATACTCAACCTTCTTATCATTTATTGTATTGTTCTTTCTCCCTTTCTTTGCACCCTTATCTATGTTAGGGCATCTGTTTGCTTTGAATCCTTCTATATCCATAACTTTTGTTTTATCCCTTATTCCTTAGATGGGATACTTCTGATTATTGGTTTTATTCCATGCATTCCACCCTATGCTCGGTTGTCCACTCTTTAAGCTTCATATGTGCATGTGGACTATGACCCGTCATACCAATTGTGGTTATTCCTTCTTAGCCACATCTTATTTGGGGGATTTACTTTCACAACATTTCTCAAACATTCTTTCCTTTATTACCTTAGTATGGGTTGTCCACTCATTCATACTTGTCACGGCATCTTTTGGTGCTAATTCATTAGATTATTTCCGTTTAAGGAGGGTTCACATCCTCCTTGTTTCAAATTCTCTTGTTCGCCCTTTGTGAGGCTCACTTAACCATCTTAAGTCTATAAACCTAGTTTTGGCCATCGATTGCTTTAAGGATTTTCCTTCGTTCTTCTTTCCCAATGTTCTGGCCTTTTCACTTCTCCCTTCTTTGTTGTGGTTTAAATTATTGGTTCTCTCGAAGACCAGTTCTTTAACTGTCTCTTTCTCTTTATTTTTCTGGTCCTATCGTCTGGGCAGTTGTATTCATGCCCATCCTATGGTCCATCATAGAGTGTAGTCTTTACTACATCTCATCATTTCTTAGGGTTTTGTTCATTATCTTTAGCTATCTGTCGTTACTAGTTTTCCTCTTTCTACATGGTTCTCCTATTCTCTCCAAACAGGTCACACTGGACCATTACAATACTTCCTTCCTTGGAAAACATTACCTAAATAAGGGTTGGTTCCATTTCCTCTTAATTGGGATACGCATATCTTTCTGGGGCTTCCTTCCTTAGTAGGATTCTTTGCCTTTCCCCTGACATTCTTTTCTTACATTTGCTCTAGGGGATTTCTACCCTTAAATGACATCCCTTGATGTCGTCTTCTCCTATTTACCTTTACTCCTCAAATCTTGTAGACACATCTTTTATGCTCTATCTACATCCTTATTCGTACCCATTACCTGTCTATTTCTTTAGGGAGCGTACAAATCTTCCTTGTTTCAGGATTATTGTGGGAGAGGCTTACCTATTCCTTTCTTGGCTTGAGTTTAGTCGTTAATTGGCCTTCAATACATCCTTCCATCAAGAAGTTTCTAATGGTGGGTTAGTGCCTTGCACTTCACGTTATGTCCATTTGCCAATCCAATGATTCCTTCAAGGTACTTAGTTGTATGCATCCCTCCAGAGTTCCCTTTCCCAACATATTTCTTCTCTTCTTCATTCTCATTGTGCCATTCTCTAGAGTTTCCAAAGGACATTTCTCTGTGTTTGCCCCATATGAGAGGGTTCTAGATATACTTCCCATGTACCTTATCCCTACTCTTGAGGTATCTTTCTCGGGTTGACCTTCTTAAGAAGAAATTTAAATTTTTCATTTACCTCATCATTTCTTGACATCTTGGTGAACCGCTTACTTAGCCAGCTCCATGGTTTCAGTCTCCAGTCCTTCGTGGCCTTTGAGGAGTTATTGCCATGAATTTATGAGGTGTGAAACACCCCTTCTTTCCTTACACCTATAATAAGTGTAAGGAAACTGGCCTTGGGCCCACTGTACGAGATTTTCAAAATTGGGCATTTAGCCCCCAAGTTCTGAAACTAAGGCCCTCGGACTATCAGAGCTATTCGAGCTCCCGTCGAGAAGGTCTCCCAAATTGTTTAAGCATTGGCACACAGTTAGGGGGGAGCACTTCTGACAAAACATATGTTTTCTCTATCCATTATACCGCCCGAGTATAAAAACACCTCCGTTCATAATCGATGAACGGGTTTTCAACTTCCTTCGAGAAAGTCTCATCATACCAACCGGTATGATCTACTTACAATCGGTAAGTAGTTTTTCTGCATGATTTTCACATCACATCCTCTAAGTAGCGATGTTTAAAATACCACTTAATAGTGGGTTTTCATACCGAGGTACTTATCATTCCCAACCGGGTATGATATAAAATTTTCACTCTCAACCGGTAAGTGGTTTTTAATTTTAAGTTGTGCTCATCATCCCAACCGGGTATGATGTTAGTAAATCCACTCACCCGTTAACGCAGTGAATTCCACTTGATCGGTTCTTTATATTCACGCGAGCTCATCTTTGCTGGTATTCCCGGTATTTCGCGTTCCTACACGATATGAACATCCTTGTTCATTATTACTCGGCATAATAGCCTTCATTCATTTCCAATGAATGAGAAAACCCAAACTTTTAGTTATTTTCAATTAGGTCCCTAAAGTTATTTCTCATTAACTTTAAGTCCCAAATGTCGGTTTTTCCTCAAATTTATATTGGGACCTCAATTTATTCAATTTCACCAAAAAGGGGTTTAATTTCCCAAATTTACAATTTGGTCCCCCAATTTTCCCAAAATTACCATTTTGCCCTTCCTTTACAAAAATGGTAAGTTTTGCCCCAAAAATTCCAAAATTCCTCAATTGGTCCTACAACATTATTTTCATACCCAATTGACACTCAATTTCATAAAATTACATTTTGGCCCTTTGAATTTTGAAAATCCCCAATTTTTCCCCCAATTTCAACTCTTCAACATTACCGAATTTGATTTCATCAAATTGACCAATTAAAAACTTCTAATTGTTGAAATTGGAGTTGAAATTGAGTTCCTGCATGTTCATACAATTCTAAGACACTTTGAATCGCAGATTTTAACGCTGGAACAAGCTCAAACGGAGTTTCACCATAAAACAAACTATAGAGAGAGAATGCTTCGATTTCTCACCGGTGAGGGCACGACGGTCCGAGCTTTCGATCTAGATGGATAGCTCTCATCTTGAGGTTCATCCTATAATCAAGAATTGCATCAATTGATGCCGAATTGAGTTATAATTTCATTATTGAAATTCTGTCGGTTCACTCTCTAGCACCGATCGGAAATTGCAGAGGGGAGACGAATTGGCCAAACAATTCACTTATTAAGTTTTATGGCATATGTGTCATGTTCGTTTACAAGCTCCTTCTCGTGCCAATTGGCCTTGGGCCCATTGTACGAGATTTTCAAAACTAGGCATTTAGCTCCCAAGTTCTAAAATCGAGGCCCCCGGCCTATCAGAGCTATTCGAGCTCCCATCGAGAAGGTCTCCCAAATTGTTTAAGCATTGGCACACAGTAATGGGAGAGCACTTCCGACAAAACATATGTTTTCTCTATCCATTATACCACCTAGGTATATAGACACCTCCGTTCATAACCGATGAATGGGTTTTCAACTTGTTTCAAGGAAGTCTCATCATACCAATCGGGTATGATCTACTTACAACCGGTAAGTAGTTTTTCCACATAACTTTCACATCACTTCCTCTAAGTAGTGATGTTTAAAATACCACTTAATAGTGGGTTTTCATACCGAGGTACTTATCATTCCCAACCGGGAATTATATAAAATTTATACTCACAACTGATAAGTGGTTTTAAATTTTAAGTTTTGCTCATCATCCCAACCAGGTATGATATTAGTAAACCCACTCACCCGTTAACGCCGTGAATTCCACTAGACCGTTTATTTGTATTCACACGAGCTTGTCCTTGCTGGTATTCCCAGTACTTCGTGTTCCTACATGATATGAACATCTCGGTTCATTATCCTTCGGCCTAATAGTCTTCATTCATTCCAAGTAAATGAGAAAGTCAAACTTCCATTTATTTGCAATTAAGTCCCTAAAGTTATTTCTCTTTAACTTTAAGTCCCTAATGTCAGTTTTTCCTCAAATTGAGTCCGAAAATTCTAAAATTTATCATACTACCTCAATTTATTCTATTTCATAAAAGGGGGATTAATTTCCCAAATTTCCAATTTGGTCCTTCAATTTTTCCAAAATTACCATTTAGCCATTCCTTTACAAAAATGGTAACTTTTGCCCCAAAAATTCCAAAATTCCTCAATTGGTCCTCCAACATTATTTTCATGCCCAATTGACCCTCAATTTCATTAAATTGCATTTTGGTCCATTGAATTTCGAAAATCCCCAATTTCCCCCCAATTTCAACTCTTTAACACAGCCAAATTTAATTTCATCAAATTGACCAATCAAACACCTTTAATTGTTGAAATTGAAGTTGAAATTGAGTTCCTCCATGTTCATATGATTCCATAGAACTTTGAATCATGTGTTTTGACGCCGGAATGAGCTCAAACGGAGCTTCGCCGAAAAATGAACTATAGAGAGAGAAAGCTTCGATTACTCACCGGTGAGGGCATAGCGGTCCGAGCTTTCGATCTGGGCAGATAGCTCTCATCCTGAGGTTCATCCTAGAATCAAGAATCACATCAATTGATGCTGAATTGAGTTAGAATTTCATCATTGAAATTCTGCTAGAAATTACAGAGAGGAGCCGAATTGGCTTACCTTTCAGTCCTGATTCGGCCGTGGGAGGGCTGAGAAAGTGCTGGGAAGGATTAGTTTGGCCTGAGGAGGGCTCGAAATGGCTGATTTTAACTTGGCCGAAACAGGGCAGCTTCGATCCACCGAAGCTGCTTCATTGTTTCATCACGCCAATATCTCGCTGGCGACCCTCGGAGTGAACGGAGACCACAGACGTGTAGCTGACTTCTCCCTGGTTCTAAAGAACCCGACCTCACCTTGTTTGGCTTAGAAAAGACCCCATGTCAGAGCTCTGGTTCAAGCTTCACCAAAAAATGGAGCAGTTCTGAGAGAATGGAGTTTTCAGGTATGGAAAGGATGAATGGGGAGGGGCTCTTTAGATAGGGAGCGTGGAGACCCGTTGGCCATCCATTTGGCACTATTATGACTGACATTGAAGACCTGAAACACCCCGAACAGAAGCGTTTCTTCTTCGCCGGCATTTCTTCAGTTTCCCGACAAGTGAACAATGCTGTCATCCTGAGGAAGAAGATGACACTATTCCGAACCGGACTGTACCGTTCCAAACCGGACTGGACCGATCCGAACCGGGTTCAAAGCTTAAATTGGTCGGTTCACCCCCCATTCGACCGAGTTTTTCAAATATAAAAATTTCTAAATTCATCTAAGTTCATTCTGTATCCAATGATGGCCTCAAATCTCCAATTTGAATTATTTAAGCCACCAAGAAAAATAAATTTTGGATTCGGTTCAATAGTGGTTCAAACCGGTCCGAACCGATTCGGATCCGGTTCACCTAACCCGGTTTGGTTTTCATTCCCAATTCTTTCACAAGTCCATTTCCATGTCTTTTGTGACTCCTTGGGTCACTTAAGGTCCATAAAATTCCTGGTTTACCATCTCTTTATCGATTCTGGTTCATAAACCGACTCGATCCTTAAACCGGTTCAATTCGGTTCAGGTTCGGTTTACCCGAACTGGTCTGGTTTTTCTCTCCCACTTTCTTCTAAGATTCCTTCCCAAGGTTTATGAATTTCATTGGAGTACAATAGAGTTGAATTCCTTTGTTTTTCCCGATCTCTATCGGTTCCGGTTCATGAACCGACTCGGTTCATAAACCGGTTCAATCCTGTTGGACCTGGTTCATCCAAAACCGGTCTAATTTTCCTCTTCCAATTCGTCCTAAGGTTCTTTTCCATAGTGTTTTGAACCATTTGGATCACCTAGGAGTTGTAAATTCCTAAATTGCCCATTCACAATTGATCGAATTTGTGAACCGGTTCGGTTTTCTCACTCGGTTTGACCAATTCCCTTCCCGATTTTTCCCTAGCTCAAAAGGGTGGGGTTTACATTAATTGTTGTAAACACTATTTCTTTGAAACAATATAACTAGCAAGAACAACCAAAAAGTTTTACGGAAAACCAAGTTTTATATTGAAATATAAACGCAAATAAAAATAAAAAAATGAGGTTTAAATTTAATCCAAGAATAATTTAAATTTCTAAATTTCAAAGAAAATTAATCCAATTGAAAATTAAAATATAGAACCGAACCGAATAAAGGTAAATCATACTTAAACTGAATCAAATAATATCAAAATGAAAGTAACCGGTTTTAAGATTTATTTTTTGGGGTGACTCAAAAATGGAAAATTGTTAAATTGAGATCACTAGAAAATAAATTTAGATAAATTTAGAAAATTTTAATTTTTAGAAAATCAGTCTAATTGGGCCTAAACCAGTCAATTTTTATTTTGGGCTATTAAACTTAGTTCAATTGAACCGATCAACGATACAGTCGGGTCAATGAACCGAGTGTGAGGCCGGCGCTCTATCATCATGCTCAACCAATCAGTGCATGACGTGTGGCGAGCACGTTGACTCAACTGACAAAGCATCTGGAAGCACTTACCAATCAAATAGTAACACATACTTATCATCAACTGTTAACTAATGAAAATTCATGTCAGTTGCATTAACCAATCTGAGAACGACATATGTCAATAGCCAACAATCAATTGATAGAATTCCACATAAGTGGGATTGATCATTTAGAGGATGACACATGGCAAGTATGTCGGGTCAACATCCAACTTAGATGTGAAATAACTATTGACCAATCAACGAACGTCACATGGTATTGCTACATTAGAAACCCCAAGCCAAACCTCAGATAACATGTGGTAGTGGCACATGATGCTAGATGGAGAATCTAACTTATTTAAATAAGTCAATTAGAGTATGTCACATGATAGAGTATTAACAATCGTCTGATGGTCAAATTCGGTC
Organism: Trapa bicornis; assembly: GCA_030064425.1. Lineage (NCBI taxonomy): Eukaryota > Viridiplantae > Streptophyta > Magnoliopsida > Myrtales > Lythraceae > Trapa > Trapa bicornis. The sequence goes on along the minus strand of CM057753.1, from coordinate 12,846,694 downwards.
AACTGTCACATTAGATTAAACGGTCAATGAGAGGTCAACGCATGTCAAATTCGATGGTCAAAGGATGACATGGATACTGAGTTAGACGTCACGTTAATAATTTTAACCAATCATAGTGCGTCACAAGGTAGCTCACTCATGCGAAGCTCACAGGCGCACACATAATGTTATCTTCAACCATGAGATCACTTAACAAAAGGGAGGAGAAATGTCGCCATAACTCCGATTAGCAGTAAATTGCTCCGACAAGGCCTTAAATCGAGAATTAATGGCTGGCATATGGTAAAATGGATAGTACCGAGAGTTCTCAAGTTTCATATATAAATAGCTATTGCTCTCTCGTCTTTTTCACACCACAAAATCTCAAAGAACCTATGTTGCTCCATTTTTCAATCACCTGCAAACTAGATCTCTAACTTCGACCATTTTCTCATCTCCGGTAGTACTGAAATTTTGAGAAAGTTCTCCATCCGGTAGTACACTCCAGTGAGCTTAAAGATTACCCTTGCTTAAACGTTTGACCACTCCCTTTAACAATTCAAGCTCAATTCAAGCCACCTTTGGACCATCTAAAGTCGAGCCAATCTTTTCTGACTATGCTCACATAAGTCATGTCCTCCTTGTATCCTAGTGGTAAGTCTATACTACTATCATTCGTTGTAATATTCGATTTATAAAGTGATTTTACTGAAATTCTACTAAATAAAATTTTAATCGCTCAAGCTACCCATTGATGTATTTGATACTAGAATGATTTGAGAAGGTGCCAATTGAAAAAATTTAATTGTTCAAAATAATGTATGAATTGAATTACTATGTGCGGGAAAAGATACAAGAATTTTGAAAATTAATTTGGAACGAACAAGTCACAAATTACGTATAAGTGAGATTTCTAATATCGAGTATAGTTGTATCGATTATAAATAAAAAAACGATACAAAATAATAGAATAAAATACTAAAACAGTTTTTTGGATATATTTCAATTACAATAATAAATTATGAATTAAGCATAAATCATATCTACGCCGTACCAAAAAGCTTATTTCTGATTTAGGATCAAACTCTTCCACAGTCATTGCAGGACTTCAAGGCGGTCTGTGGAAGCTCTTCTAGCAGGACTTCAAGGCTGTCTGTGGGAGATGCAAGAGGGGCAAATATCATCATCAATGAGATGTTATTTTCTCTATTAACTTCAAGTTGGAGCAGTAAAGGCCAACCTACGTGGGACTCTCAATGAGATGTTATTTTCTCTGTTAAGTTCAAGTTGGAGCAGTAAAGGCCAACCTACGTGGGACTCTCAGACTGCCAACATGCAAGGTCATCTCTCTCTTCTACAGTCCCTGCTTTCCTCAAGGGTCATATAGCTGGTGCTAGAGCTTGTGTCCCTAAGACGGTAGAAATATATCATATTATTCAGAAGCAGAAAAAAAAAAGACCCAATGACAAGCATTGGCACACATGGGACTGAAGCATCTGTTCAAAATCATGTAGTTCCCGTAAAAAGAAAAAATAACGTTCAAATTGCTTTATATACATATATATGATAAATAATACCCATCATCAAATAGTCGTCTTTATTAATTGTATATTTTGATCCTTCCGGATTGATTTTCAATGTTCACTAAGGTGAAGAATGAAGACTCACTATTCTCCATACTTTATTTTTAAGTGTTATTTTCATTTATAATAGAAAGTAGAGAATTAATATTTTTTTAATTATATATATATTCAATTAAATATTTTTTCATAGCCAGTGCATTTACATCGTACTAATTTGGAGATGGAAATTCCAACTAATGCCTTTTTCACACTAGTTTGATATCAACAGAATAATAATTGTATCTACATGATTATTAAGAATAAATTTAAAATTATATGTGAAAAATATAAGAACAATTATAAATCATTGGAAGTGCATATCAATCTAAATTCTCCTAATAATTTCCCACTATATTAAATGAAATAATATCATCTAAAATTACAAATGAATTCAGTATAGAATCTTATTCTACATTTACGTGTCACTTCTTCCTGTATTCGGCCATGCCATCAAGGCAATAAGTAAAAAGAAAGGAAAAAATTAGAGGGAAAGAAAAAAAGTATAATTCTTTTCTTCTGAATTGGCCATAGACTGCAATGCCCTCATGTAGCTAACTAATTATGAACGAATACTACTCCAAATAATCCAATGAACAATAGCTGATCAATGCCCGGGGCCCCGGGGGCTAGGCCCGGAAGCCAGCCGCTCGAACCAGCAAGACATTCTGGCCTTGGCGCTCTGATAGGCCGTGGAGAGGTGGTTGGCCCTGGCAAAGTCCTCTGGCTGCAGGAGGCGTGCCGCCTCCGCCTGGCTGCAGCTCAAGCTCAGGACCGCGATCGAGATCACGAGGACGATCAAGAGAACGCTGAGCCTCCTGGAATGTTCCATTCTAGCGTGAAGGATAGAAGCCAAATTTTAATTTCTTTAGTGGTCGGAGTATTGCGCTCTCTTTGTATTGTTGGTCGGAGTTGATGGAGAGGTTGGAGGTGAGGAGGAGTATATATAACAGTGAAGCCAGCTTGCAATGCAGGGAAGGAAGGATTCGGTGGGAGGGTTGACCTGGGCGGCAGTCCAATTACGGAGGGTTTGACTGATGGGGCTCTTGTCTTGAGCGTTCCATGTTGACTGAGGCGGGATGAATAATGAATTAGTCAGTTGCTGCCAGCCAACGCTCGTGTTTTCGTGTTTCTTATGTTTGACCAAGTACCCGCCATGCCATCTGGTCTCATACATTTTCTCGAGTTCATAAAGAGTGCAATAAGTCCATCAATAAATATACAGTGCATGCATACATTAATAAACTAAGCCGGTGGCAAGTACTCAGCATCCTCAACATATATAATTTAGATTTTAGATTTTATTAATACAATTCAAATATTTATATGATAACTCAATTTAATTGAAGTAATCAACTATTTTTTGCCCGTGAGGTACACGTAACTATTAATACACTCTTTTTAAATGTGATAGGCATGTTAGCTTTGCTTATATCATAACTACTGTTAGGGCCGGTCCATTCACAATACTCTTAGAAGAATACCCAAACAAATTCCGGTCAATTCCCCTCAGCATGAGGACGCAGAAAGAAAATCATATCAAACAATGTGAAACCAAGTAAATCGCTCATAGAACGTAAAGTTTGAATTGACTTGGTATTACTTGAGACTTAAGAGTCCTTCACACTGAAAGTAGGATTTTTTCTCCCGCCATAGGAATCATTTCTAGGAAGGAACCTAAAATGTATTAATATATATAAATCTTGTAGACCTGAGTATAGAAAAAAATCCACAGAAATTACAAGTAAACAAAAAGAGGCGGGATCTTGTTGAACGAGCTCTGCTACTTTCTATTATTCTTATTTCCATTTCACATATGCAGTTGGCTGACCCAGATTTTCAAACTCGGGGGGCTAACTATTCGTTATTTGATGTACACATGCATCTATATTCCATGGTTGGGTGTCATTGACGAGTATTGGTAGTATTACTTCTTGGGCACCGTGAACCAACTCGGATCTTCATGCAGCAGGCTGTGCCTTGAGGATGCTAATGCAATATCATCTGTTAACTCCCTGGCGCCTGTGAGCATCCATGTGAAATGGGAACAAAGTGTAGATAGCGCATGGGAGAATTGTTTATCCAGGATCTTAGTATTCAAGTGTACTGCAACATGCAACTAACGGGATGATAGACTAAAAAAACAGTCAAAATCTAAATTCGACTCTTCAAACCTGGAGGCTGTCTGTCCATTGACAAGACCATGCTGAACCAATTGGTTTTAAGAGTGACTTGGTGGGCTTTACTCCAAATCTTCAAACGTTTAAATGAAATTTCTCATATAGTCAATATGCACATGTGGCTACCGGACATCAGCAAAATGCCTTTTTTTTAAATATCTTACAAGCATGTATGCAACATTGAGAAGACCAAGCTATCCTTGAATATGAGATCTAAACAAGAATGGTGTTACTTAAAGAATGAGTAAACTGCTATTATGCCGCATATGACAGAACGCATGAGCAAACCATAGGTCAGTATATCACTCAGTAACCCCAATTTGCATATATGGTTATAAAAGATTTTATTGGGAATTTTTAGATAAGGAGTGCTCAGAATATTATCATATATATTTTATATAATATATAAGTGTTAATTATTTATAAAATTGAGAAAATTATATTATTTATAAGTTATATTTTAATTATAAGTTATAATTTTAACTAGTTATTTTTATCTGATACCTTTTTATATTTTATTAGATTTAGTGCACTTGTATTTGTATTCAATATAAAATCGAAAATTGGAATTGTAGTCGAAGTATGAAAAAAATTTAACGATAATGTTTTTAATTATCCTATACTAAAAATATAATAACTAACTTGTATATTGTTATTGAACGTATAATTAAATTAAATATCAATTCAGAATTTGATTCAAGTAATAACGGGTGAATACGTAAAGAGAAATATATAATGTTATATTTTTAGATAATTATGTGATATAATCAAAGTATGCTCTTAACCTCATTCTTTCCAAGTCAGATCTTATTATCTGGTTGGTTGGTGCATCTTTTGGATTACTGGAAATGTGTGAGCTCGAACCTGGCCATTCATTTCTATCCATCTCAGCTAAGACTAAATTAATGCAGTCTTGATGCATTAATACCGAAATAAGCAACTTGTCAACTTCAATTACGGGCAACAAATAAAGGTTCTATGTACTAGAAAGTTTTCTTATGATCTAACTATAATACATATTCTATATATACTTATCAGATGAATAATCATATTGACAGGTTTGAATGAGCACATAGTGGAATCTGTATAATGATTATGGAGAACAGTCACTTATGTTGAAGGACATCACCCTATCAAACCATGACCTCTCATGTGTATCACGAACATGCCAGAACTGTCCTTTAGCAGCCTCATCCATTGCATAAAGAGAAGATTAAGAGCCAGATTGCATAAAGAATAAGATTAATATGGAACCCTGGATCCTTGCTTTCTGGAATATTTTAAGCAACTAATTTACCCTTGATCCAAATTATACAACTGAGAAATAAATTAAGAGCATTATTAACCGAAAATGAACGTGGAATTTATGAACAACATTAGAATAGAAGTATCCGCATCATTCCTTTTAATGTAAAATCAAATTCAACTGAAATATATCTTGTTCCATCTATCCAATTGATGATTTGTTGTCAAGGTGAAAAGGCTGGCACTCTCATATTCAAATGGAAGTTTTCAAATATTTTAGGGGAACCCAAGGAAAGCTCAAGAATATAAGAGACAAAAAGTTAAAAAAACCAATCATATGACTGTTGAAAAACAAATGCAATAATTCAGAATAAAGTACCCTTATGTTGCTCGAGAGGTAAAGAATGAAGGTGTCAGATACCAAATATGCAAAAAAGTTAGAAGATGGAGTGCATAAGTAATCATAAGTGTCATCTATGTAAAGTGTGATTTATGTATTTGTCATTTTTAGTATTTTTAGTCATGCAATCAAACGAAATTCATAACATGAAAGCATGAAATTCTAGGGAAAGTGGGGTATAACACTGGTAAAAGGAGTTATCAAGCCTAATTTATATATAAGTTGCTTATGCTTGTAAACTCGAAAAAGGAGAAGAAATTACCTGTGTTTTTGTTGTTGGTGTTCATGGCTCCTAGTTGTGTCATCTTTCCTTGATTCATCTCTCAATATCATGAAATCTCTAATTCTACAAAAATCTTCACGAATAGATGATTCTCCCATAATATTTGTAATACTATTGGTAGGTTCATTTTTATTTCACTTTATACCGAAACTATATGAGTATATCATAAATGAATATGATAATTAACTTATTTATACATGGTTGAAAAATCTTATTAATCAAGTTCATAAATATGATCAAAAAATTTGTTAACCTAAATAATATCACCCAAAATTTTGAGTATATATAAAAATTATCTTATAGATATTATATTTTTTATTCTCACCTGTTATCCCAATCGAAATTCAATATTTAAAAAGTATGAGCTTAGATAAATTTGTGGATATTATCGATAAATATGATGATTAACTTATTCATATATGATTGAAAATCCTATTTATCAAGTCCATAAATATAGAGTATTTGTTAACCCGAATAGCATTACTTGAAAATCGTAGTGTATATACTAAGTTTGAAAAATCACTTTCTATATATTCTCTTCCTTTATTTTCAATAGGGGTACCCCGATCCAAGTTCAATATTTAAAAAATATGAGATTTCTAACCATTGATCGAACAAATTATCTATTATTGGGAGTAGATACTTGTGTTTTTACCGTAACTTGATTTAATATTCGGTAATTCACACATATCCTTATCTTGCATATTTATTTTTTCAGAAATAGAATGGAGCATCCCATGGGGAATTACTCTAGCATATGAATCCTTTTTCTAATAGTTCATCCTTTTACTTCTTTAGCTCCATGACTTCTACAAGGGCTATCTTATACGAGACTTGTGATATTGGGTGTGTCTATGGGATAATGCCGATTGTAAAATCGAATTATCGATATGGTGGTAGTCTGGGTAAATCTTCTAGAAATATATTGGGGGAATTCATACACCATAGTTATATCCTTCAAGCAAATATATGGTGCGCTTGTGATACAAGCAAAAAATATCATACACCCCTTCTTAATCACTCATGAGCCCTTAGGCTCGAGATTATGTGGGGTCGACTCTTGTTCCTCTACCCTTGGAAGGTTGCTTTATTGGTGTATTGGGTATGAAATGTTACAACCTTATATTGACAATACAATTTGGGTGCTTTGACAATCAACACATCCTCAAGATGATGTATACAACCTTCACGGATGGGTAGCGGTATGAGGTCCACTTCGAATGTCTTTTTCCCTATTCACATTTCACAGGATCGAAGTTTCATATCTCTATTATAGTAAATGCTTCCATTCCATATACCTTTAAATGCCCTATTTTCAAAAATCATGATTCGAATAAAACACATAATTAACTTTTCCAAAATGCATTAACTTGAACTAGAGTCATCTTGCTCTGTTGAAAAAAGGACTTATCAGTTTGTTATTTTTAAAAGGTACGATAGATAACATGGTCGGTCAAGGGTTAGAGGTACACAATACAATGCTCGGGTTTGCCATAACATCTTCTTGTGTCAATTTATAAACCCTAATCGTGACTCTAGGCTAGTGTGAAAGTGTTCCTTGTCCATCGTTTCTAAGACCACTTCCAGATGCCATATTATACACACCTTGGGGTCCATGAGTAGTATGGGTCATCGTCATTACTCGGGGGTGATCATCCAAGGGTCAGTTGCAGGATATGTATCTTAGTTGTCCATAGTGGTAGCATACTATCTAGTGACATGGCCTAGTATGTGACTTCCCTCATTTACGACACAAGTGGGTCCATTACGCATATTGACATTGCCATCCATACTACTAACTTAGGAGGATCCCACATTATTTAGTCTGTGTTGGCTCTAGAAGGGTATATTTCCCTTGATTCTGGAGAGATAGTTGGAAACATGAAAGGGTTTACCCTTCAGGGGTTTCCTTGTACCTCGACTATACTCCCTTGTAGTAAGTAGTGACAAATCACTTTCCTTTCTTTTCCAAGCGTTTTCAACACATCCATCTTAATCTAGACGAGACAATCACAATTGTAGGCCATACCTATCAACACCACCAAATCGGTAGGACAGCCCAAACTTCCCATTTAATGTTAAATGTCCAATGATAACCCTTGCACAAACCTCTAATCATATGCTTACCGAACTGGTCAAATATAAGGCAAACATTCAGAGCCCATTAAAGTTACTTTCATGGCTTGATGTCGTCTCTACTAAAAAAATGCTTAGTGAGTGCGAGAACCGATCGTCGAGACGTTCATGGCTTGATGCCGTCTCTACGAAAAAAATGGTAACACATAGTTTTTTACATCATTTTATTTTCTTTCTTAGTTTTCTTTCAAAACTAATATGGATTCCTACACCTACCATGAAGTATCTTTCAAAAGCCATTTTTCATGGTGGTTCCTTTATGAACTTGCCATTGACGCCCGTATTACCAAGCCATCCTAAGATGCTTTTAGGGTATCTTTTGATGGAAACTCTTTCCCGTATCAACTAACTAAGTAGAGTCCACTGACGCCCACTCATTTCCTTTCTAAACTCGGCGAAATTATTATCTGCACCATTTTTATTTTCGAAGGATCTCACTATCCTATTTGGTTGTATTCATTATAACTGAATCTATTTTAGAGACGATACTTATACGAGTATTCGACCCATTGGCCCTAATCTACAAATTAGGCCTAGTTCCCGAGTAGAGTCGTGACTCTCATAGGAATTAACACATCAACACAACATTATTCAAATTTAACAACAATATATATATATATATATATATATTCTATCACACCCCGACCCGATTTCCCTGTTCGGACCTGCAGACAATTTTCTTTTATTTGTATCTCATCACAAGTTTATTGTTCTAAGAAATGGAACTTTTATTTATTGTAATGATAGCGAATTACAGGGTTTGTCTATATTTGTCTAGGGAAGCTATGGTAAGTACTAGCTATGGTACTAGGAACATTTTGCGCTTCCTACTAGGTGAGGTTCTATACTCTGGTTGGTACCCTTGATGTAGTGTCTATGTCTTGTTCTCTGTCTAGTGCCCTTGGGTTCCCTTGAGGTGGTTGATGGATACTTCGTTGTGTATTACCTTGAAGGGTTGGACAACTCTTTACAAAGTGTCTGAGTTGTCTATATTCGAAGCATGCTCGACACAACCCTTCATGGTTTTTCCTGCACCTAAGGAAATAGGGGTTTCTCCTATGTGGGGTTGTACTTACCTCCCTTTGGGCATGATAACCATCATTTCTCCTAAAGGGCCCCATCTTTTCCCACCAAGCTCCCTTTGACTTATATGGCTATTTTGTCCTCCCTCTTCCTTCCAGCCAGCTTGCTCTATCTAGTGGCGTATTATCTGTACCATACGCTCACACTCATGGGCCATGCTAATGATCGCAGCCAAATCCGTGGGGCATCCTAGTACTCCCATCTAGTCTTGTATGTCCATGTTGAGACCGTCCATGAACCATTGGCAGATATCTGTCGATCCTACTACATTTGGAGCAAAAGGTCTTAGCTCATTAAATCTAGTCTCATACTCCAAGATGGTGTGGGATCCTTGTCGGAGTCGAGAGAATTCTTGTTTCTTCTCGTTAATCAGATGTAGAGCTATGTATTCCTCTGAATACCTCTCCTCAAATTGCTCCCATGTAGGTGTGGTGGCAAGCAAACTTCTAACATTATCCCACCACCACTTTTCACTGCCTTCTAGGAAAAACTCTGCCATGATTACCATATCTACTCAAGAAATCCTGACTATCCCCATGAGTTTCTTGATGCTAGCTAGCCAGTCCATAATAGCTCCAGCATCCTTCTCTCCTAGGAATGGCTTACATCCTAGTTGTTAGAGAGTTTTGAGGTATTTGGGGATGTCAACTGGAGGAGGAACATTAACAAGAGGGGGATGAGATTGTACTTCCTCGGGCTCAGCTCGAGAGTTGGTGTCCTAGTTAGGCCGTCCAAACACTCGAGTGAATTCCTCATACAATCTCTAGTGTTCCGAGCTTAGTCCAAGTGAAACTGTCTGGATTTCTCGGGGAGTTTCTACAAGAAGGGGTTGTTGGGCAGTGTCAAGAACTGCGGCTCCTGTTCTCTTGGTTCCTCTCTTGGGAGCCATCTAAAATTTTAAAATTTATTCCTATTAGTTATTATGTATGATAATGTATTCGAGAAAACACGCTTTGATACCACTCAAGTTGTCATGCCCCGACCTGGTTTGGTTAGATCCCTATGAGCAACCCGCCACTCAAACAGTTTATTAAGAGTTTCCCCTTCATTAAACTGCTAGTAGTAAGGCGTCCTTTAACCTATATCTTTCCTAGAATAGCATAAATTAAAACTAAATATATTAAATCTTACATAAATGTCTCGCAGGTTCAAATACAAGAAAGTCTTTGGGTTTATTTTCCCTTGGTTACATGAAAAGGGGTAAAGGGAGGAGATGAGTTCGATTACATTACTCTGGAAAATTTACATGTACTTCTTTTATACTTCATCTTCATTCTCCTTTCTTTCCCGTATCCATTTATTTTTTTCAGGTGTAACTTCACATTTTCTTGGTTTTACGATCTCTTGATTGTCCTTTAGGAGGCTTTACTTAGCATTCTCTTGACTTTTGATTGTTACTCCTATCTCAGTCATAAATCACTTTTAGGCTTTCCTTCACCCTCTTTTTCCCAAATGTTTTCAACCTTTCCACTTCTCCCTTCTCAACTAGAGTATTAACCTTCACAAGGGTCCGCTCATTAATTGCCTCGATCCTATCATTCTCCCTGTTAAGTGATCCTGAGGTCGTCGTCTCTCGAGCCTTCTTGTTCTTAATTTCCATCTCATTTCCCTTTTTTGGCATAGTCCTCACTACTTCCCTGTCCACTTTAGAGTGTCATTTATTCTGCCAGATTATCTTGTTGTTACGAGTTATTTCCTTCAACTAAGTTCGTCCAAAATCCCTATTTGTCTTTTTCTGCCTTTCTATAGTAGATCACACCTGGTCATCCTAGTACGTCCTTAATCGTCAATGCCTTTAAATGATGACCTTATATTTTGTTATGACTTCTATGGTTTATCTATCAGTTATTTATCTTGGGACTTTTCCTTCTATGGTCCCACTTCCTATACTATTCTTTTCTACGGACTTCTGCTCTGGGAGTTTCACATTCTACCCCCTTAATGATATCTTGAAAGTTTTATCCAACTTCTCTTCTTACACCATTCTATCATCGTTATGGTTATTCACTCTTGATGCCTCCTTGCCTTCCAAATTCGTTTATTTTGATAAGCTTCTAATTGTTGTCAAGTTCCTCTTGATTTTTGTCTTACCTATCAAAAATTCCTTTAAGGGTACTTGTATTATTCATGTGGTTTTCTCCCAACCATACTTCTTTCCTTTCTCTTTTCTCCTTTCTCCTTGTCTTATCTCGTATTGACTTAACATCTTCGGTGTTCCCATATCTTTCTTACTTTCCTCCTGGTCAGCTTCCAATCCATTGGTTTCCCTTGGAATAGTCCAATCCTTCTTATTTCCTTACTTTTATCTATAGAGTCTTTCCTTAACTCTTTAAACTTCCACTAGTCTCGTACCCTTCCCTTCCACCAGACTTCTTCCTTCCTTTTGTTAGGATTTGTCTCCCTTGGTAAACTCTAGTAAACTTTTCCAAAATTTCTTTCCAAGTTTTATTGTCTTGTTTTTCCTTTCTAGATGGAAAAACGTTCTTGGCTTCTTTAAAGGTTGGGGTAACCAGTAGTGACCCATAGTTTTCCTTCCTTGGCTGATCTCTTCTCCACCCGTTACTTCAACCTTTATTGGCATTCTCCTATTTCTGTTAGTTGTACTATCAAGGAGACTAAAATTTTTTTTTACTCAAGAAAAAAATCAATTTTTTATTCATTAAGGAAATAGTTTCTCGTCATACTTGGCTTATTACAGAGATTTTCTACCCCTAGTCCCTTGGGTCATAGGCCAGGAGTTAGCCTTGAAACAATTATGGGATTCATGATCTGATGGCTCTAAGGAACTGATTTAAGTCCATCCATATTCTCTTATGGGACGAACTTCATGTATGGCCTCCGGTCCATACCGCCTTAATACCTCATCCTCACACTCATATGTCCACCTCATCCATTAAGAAGGATTGAAGTTGGATGGAGTAGGTGGAGGTACTTGGTGGACCTTCATGAAGGTGGCATAAGCATCATAGTAGTTGTCCCAAGCCTCCTTCTTAGTAGGATTTCACTCCGGTTGTTGTGGGGCTAGAAGAGGTGTTGGGCTCCTGGAGAAAGGAACAGGTTCCTCTTGCCTTGGAGGAAGGTATCTAATGCCTTCTTGTTCTAGTAAGGCTCCCATGAGTTTTTGAGAATCCTCCACCATATCTTTGGGCACTCTCTTCTCGCCCTTCAATAATCGTTGAATAGCTACCTCCTTGGGGGTAGGTGTCTTTTTCAAGGTCAGGTGTGGAGGATTGGATTTCACAGCGAACTTTCTAAGGATTCTCCTTCCTACACAATAGTTAAGGTTTTATTAATGTTAGGGCATAATATTGAAAATGTTTCAAGGGAACTTAGCTCTGATACCACTCAAGTTGTCACGCCCCAGCCCGGTTTGGCCGCATCCCCATGATCAACCCGCCACTCCCTTAGTTCAAGAAGGGTTTCACCCTTCCTTAAATCAAGAGAAGCCAGGCGTAATTTCAACCTTGTTCACAGGAATAACATATATCAATAAAAATATAAGCTTAAAATAAAACACTTTTAAGCATACCTAATAGAGGGTAGATCTTTATGTTATCTCTAGTCATTTTCTCTACTACTGAAAAGGGATAGAAATGGAGGGATGAGTTTCTACAACTAAGTAAATGTTTGAAAAAAAATGAGTTTCTATAAAATAGTTTTTAATTGGAGTGTGTCAAACTCCTTATTTTCATTAAGATCATTTCTTCCCCAAATTTCTGTTTTCAAACATTTTTCTTCATTATCCACAATCGTTGTGTTTAATAATCAACACACGCCCTTCATCATGAAGGGATCACACATTCGCAAGGCAGCCTATCCACTGCACCACTTGTGGCGTCGGAGCAACTTTACTGGCCACCAAGATAGAAGCATGTCCACTTCTACCCTGGAAATGAGTGGATATCACACCGTGTTTTTAGTAACCCAAAATTTCGATCGGAAATTTTTCTGTAGTTGTATTATAAGTTTAAAATTCAATTGATATAATGGGAATAAATTTGAATTGAAATAAAATGAAAGGTGTTGTTTCGATCGAAATAAATAACTCGATCGAAGCGATTTAAGTCCGTTGAATTTAAGTAGAAATAGAATATTATATATATAATTGTTAATTATGTATATATATATATATAAATGTTGAATAGATGTTTACATATAAGGGTAAATATATACATGTACAAAATTAATTTCCAAACAAATATAATGGAGAAAGGGATTCAAGAGTTAAGGTTGTACCATTATTAAATAAATACCTAAATTCAATTATTGAAATTAATACCCATAAATAATCATCAATTTTCCAATTTAATAAAAATAAATGATAACATTTATACCCATAAATACCCATAATCTAGTAATAAATCTTCCCAATTTAACAAACAATTTTACATTATATAAAGAGCTCATCTACATTCATTCTCGTCACACTTGAAAACTTCATTCTCTCTCAACTGCTCCAATTTCTGGTGAAACTCGAACCAAATCTCTAACTTGGGCATTTTTCTAAACCTCAAAAGGCAAGATTGGGTCCTTTAGACTCCGGGGAAGTCAGCTATCTGATAGCAACCTCCGCTCGATCCAAGGACCATCGGATAAGCGCTGGAGGAATCAAACAACGAAGCAGCTCCGGAAAACCAAAGCTACCCTATTTCGGCCAAGCTAAAATCATCTGAATTCAACCCTCCTCATGCCAAATCAAGCTCTCCCAACATCCCCACAGCCCTTAGACGACCTTAACTTAGTTGAAAGGTAAGCCAATTCGGCTCTACTCAGTCGTTGCACATTAGAGTTAGACAGAGAAACTACAAAATTTCACTAACGAAATTCTTCCTCGATTCGAAGTCAATGATAGGAATTCTTGATCCTATAAGATACCTCAGGAAAAGAGATATCTTCCTTGATAAAGTGATCGAACCGTCACTCCTCCGACGGTAAGCTTTATAAGCTTTCTCTCTCTACGCTTAGTTTTCCAGTGAAGCTCTGTTTGATCTCAATTCAAACCCAAATGATGCGATTCAAAGCTCAATTGAATCATATGGAAGTGTAGGAACTGGTCCATACCTTCAATTTGAGCAATTAACCCCGATTGAATGGTCAATATGATAAATCAAATTCGGCCAAATTGAAAGGGGAAATTAGGGAAACTTTTGGGGATTTCATAAAATTGAGGGACTAAATTGTATTTTCCTAAAATTAAGGGTCAATTGGCCATGAAAAAGATGTTGGAGGACCAATTGGTCAATTTTTTAAATTAATTGGGGTCAAATTGCCATTTTTTGTAAAGTAGGGGCAAAATGGTAATTTTTTGAAAGTTGGGGACCAAGTTGGAAATTTGGAAAACTGGAGCCCCTTAAATAATTTTGAGTATATTGAGGACCCAAAGTGAATTTTTGGAAGTTTTGGGACTCAATTTGGGAAAGTTAGCATTAGGGACATAAAGTCAAGGAAAATGAACTTTAGTCTAGTCGTTCATACATGAGGAAATAAAGATTAGAGTGATGTCCAAATCATGAAGGAAAATGAGGGACCGGAACGCCAGCTAGGACAAGCTTACGTGGACGTGGAAACCGACTAAAGAAGAGTATACTTCAGTTATCGGGTGAGTGGGTTTATTCACATCATACCCGGTTGGGATGATGGGCACTTTGTAAATGAAAAACCAATTCTATGTGGGATTTTAACATCACACCTAGTTGGAGTGATGTGAGAACTAAGTAGAAAAAACTACTTACCAATTGCAAGTAGAGATATCATACCCGGTTGGTATGATATACTTCATGGAAGGAAGGAGAAAACCCCCTTACCGGTTGTAAGTGGAAATGTCATCACACCCGGTTGGCATGATGAGTTGAAGTGTTATTTTTTACAGAAGTGTTCTCCCCTAATTATGTTCCAATGCTTAAAATTTTTTGGAGACCTTGACGAGAGCTACAGCAGCTCAGATAGGCTAGAGGCCTCGATTTTGGAACTTGTGGGGCTAAATGCCGATTTTGGAAAATCACGTACAGCGGGCCCATGGCTAGTTGGCACAAGTAGGAGCTCGTAAATAAACATGATGTATAAGCTATGAAAATTCCTAATAAGTGGATTATGTGATTTCACCATGGTACCAAGATAGGACCGACATACTCAATGGGCTAGCGGCAGTTCATCAGGACCAGGATGGGCAGGTCTAGACAAACAGATGTAGGTCGAGATGAGGGTTGGGGTCATTGGACCAGTGGCACCAAATATAAATGTCTTTGTGGAAAACTATTGTTTGTGCATACACTTGATGTTCAGGATCATCAAGACGCTTAAGAGGAGTGATGCATCCTAGAGGTTACTGGATGACATGGTGGAGATAAGGGAAATTTGTTGTTCCAGTAGTGAGGGAAGCTCGACATAGCTTCATGCGCATGAGACGGAGGTGAGGTCAGGATGACGTATTTGTCCTCATACGAACACGGAGTAGATTTTCAGGTTTGAGGGTCGGATGTCGCGAACATCCACTCATACCCAGGGTAGAAGTGGACGTGCTTCTATTTTGGTGGTCGGTAATGTCGCTCTGACGCCACAAGTGGGTGCAGTGGACGAGCTGCCTACAAATGTGTGTTTCCTTCTTAATGAAGAGCGTGTGTTGACTGTTAAACACACCTAATGTGGAAAATGAGAAAAAAAAAGGGCTTTGAAAAACTAGAACTTGAGGAAAGAATATTTTTTAAGGAAATAAGGAGTTTAGCATAATCTGATTAAAGATATCTTGTTTTTGGAAACTCTCACCCAATACCCATTCACTGAGTTGTCGAACTCACCCCCTCCCTTTTGCCCCTTTCAGGTAACCAAGGGAAAAACCAAACTTAAAGACCTCCTTATATGGGAATTGTAAATACAAGTATGTCCGTTTAAAAGATTTTCAATTTTAAATAATGTTATTCTAGGAAATATAGGAAAAAGGACGCCTTACTCCTCGTAGTTTATATAAGGGCGAAACCTTTCATGAAGCAAAGGGAGTGGCGGGTTGCACAGAGGATCCAACCAAACCAAGTTGGGACGTGACAACTTGAGTGGTATCAAATCATGTTACCTCGAATACATTATCAAGACTATATAATAAGACAAAGTTTTAAAATTTTCAGATGGCTCCCAAGAGAGGAACAAAGAAAACATGGATTGATGTCGCCAACATTACCCAACAATCTGTCCTCGTAGGAAGACCACCCTAAAAGCTCTCCAATGCCTGAGGTGTAGTAGAAATCACAAAGGACCAAGATGCATTATAGGAAGTACCCAATGCCACCAAGGAATGTGGTGTCAGCACCTGTTGAGGTCACATCCATGAGTAAGCGGAGAGCCAACCTATCACCAAGGACACTGTAAGGGACTTATAACCAAGACGAACGATTACTAAGAACCTAGTATAGTAGCTCCACAACCTAAAACTACTTCTTGTAATAGGGATAATGCCCAAAATGTATTGTACCCCTTATTAATAAAAATTCTAATTTTTCCAAAACTTTGTCCCCTAAATAAAGTCGCGTTCTCATACCTCATCTATATGAGAAGGGGTCATGGAAGATAAGAAGGACCAGAGGAAATACAACAAAGAAGAATATAGATAAAAGGAAAAGAGAAGTAGGAAGATCGTCTTGGATGAGAAATGCAAGGATCAAGGAAGGACTAGTGACCAAAACCATGGAGCAGGTTAAGTAAGTTGTTCGCAAGGAGGTCAAGAAATAGTGGGATAAAGAAAAAAATTCAAACTTCTTTTTAAGAAGGTCAAACAAGAGAGGAATACCATAAGAATTGAGGTAAGGTACATTGGAAGTATACTTAGAAACCCCTCAGAAAGGGCAAACGCAGAAAATGTCCTCCAGCAACTTTAGGGTAGGACACGGAAAGAGTGAAGAGGGAATAAATGTGCTAGGAAAGGGAACTCTGGAGTGATGTATATGACTAAGTACCCCTTGAAGGGACCATTGATGGGCAGTTGGACATAACGTGGAGTGCAAGGAACCAACCCATAATTAGGAACTCCTCAAAGGAAGGATAAGGAACAAAAAGGGAATAGGAGTACAATGAAGGATTAAGGGTGGATGACCGATGGGTGTAAGAAAGAAAAGAAGAAAAAGCCTTCAAGGAGTGTTAGGGAGGTTGAACGTGAAACTCACATGATGAAAGTCCCTAGGTAGAAGCATAAAGGTAGGAAGTGAGATCATAAAAAAGGGGAAATTCCCAAGTGAAGGAACCGATAGATGGCTCATAAGAGTCTTAACCTGAAATAAGGAATCTCATACAATGGCATAAGTGGTTAAGGATGTATCGAGATGGCCAAGTGTAACCGACTTTGGAAAAACAAAGGAGTCAAATAGAGACTTCAAACAAACCTAGCAGAAGGAAGCAACTAGTAACAATGGGATGGTCAAGGAGAATAAACGACGCCCTAAGAAGGACCGAGAAGTAATAAGGACTACAACCTAAAGGGCAATAGGATGGACATTAAGAACAAGTAGACTCGAGAGACAACTGTCAAAAGATAATTAGAAAAGAAGAATAGTAGGGACGAGGTAGTTAACGAACTGACCCTCAGGAAGGTCATAGATTTAAACTCCAGCAAAGAATGGAGAGGTGGAAAGGCCAAACATTTAGTAAATAAGGATGAAGGAAATCCTTAAAGAGATCAATGGCCAAGACCATATTAACGGCCAAACTCAAGCCATGAGACGGTTAAGTAAGCCTCTCGGAGGATGATCAAGAGATCTTAAAACAAGGAGAATTTGAGCTCTCACTAAAAGAAATAGAAGTGTATTGGGGTATAAGTGGATAAGAGGATGGGGTACAAAAGATGTGCCCACAAGGCTTCAAGAGTAAATGTAAGCAGGAGAGGATGGCATCAAAGGATGTCATTTAAGGTTGGATGTCCTCAAGCACAAATGAAAAGGGATGTCAGGAAACCTATAGTGGGAAAACATCCACAAGAGTAACATGAGTGTTATTAAGAATGTGATATGTGGATTTTAGGGAGAAATTGGAAAATATCCTTATAAAGGATTCATCAAAAGTTTGGAAAGTTGAAAAGATATACAAGAAACCTTATGAATGATACTCGGCAAAGGAGCCAAAGGAAATAGAAAGGAATATGTAATTTCCTTTCCTTAAACCTTTACATATGGAACGCTATAAATATAAGTACTTTCATTTGAAGTACCAAAATTTTGAACTAAATGAAAAACATGAAGGGAAATTTTATTGCAAGTAATAAAAAACTCACTTGACTACCAGTGATAACCGCAGGGATGTTGTGGAAAACTTATAAGAGCCTAACCTAGTTGATGAGATGTAAAGGATCTAGAGCATGAGTATAAAATAAGAGGTTCTAGGAAATGTGAGACAAAGGTTAATCAACCAAACGCTCATGCAATACGCATAGAGTATCTCGATTTGGATTAATGTATGCAACCAATGACAAATTCGAACAAGAGTGAAATCCTCAAATACCAATGAAATTAGTTCCTAAAGTGGGAAATTCCTTGGGAGGACATTAAAGGAAAGGAGGACACATATGACCGAGATAAAATTTTCTAAAGCAATAAACTCAAATGTAAAAAAAAAAAAAAGAAGTCCAATGAGATGAAAGTCTTAAAAAAAAGAACGACTTATAAAGTAATAAGTCGTAATAAAGAACAACGAAATTGTTACAAACAAAAGTATGTGAAAATGGAAAATCATGGATA
This sequence comes from Trapa bicornis, assembly GCA_030064425.1. Taxonomy (NCBI): domain Eukaryota; kingdom Viridiplantae; phylum Streptophyta; class Magnoliopsida; order Myrtales; family Lythraceae; genus Trapa; species Trapa bicornis. The sequence continues at coordinate 12,828,056 of CM057753.1, read as the reverse complement.
ATGATATACAAACATGTCTTGCTATGAGGAAGGGCATGATGATGAATGATGGAGTAAATCAAAAAGTAAATGGTATCGTAGATCCAATAAGTTGGTAGAATCTTTATGGAAAAAGGACCTTAAAATGGGATTATATAGTCCAATGATGGATGCATGAACCGATGGAGGAAAAATTATTAAAGATTTTTAGAACCTTCGTTGGATTAAAAGGTGTCAGAAGAACCTCCTAAAGCAAATGAACAACTAGTAAATATAATGACCATGTGATCATAGAAAATCAATTCTCTAATTAGAGATAGGTATTTGAAAATATACTTAAAGTGATACTTCCTTTTGAATGATATAAATAGTACTCGCTAAAGAGGGAAAAAGTTTTATTTAAACACTAAGTAATCGATTAAGATCTGAGGATACCATTAACTTGGTGTGCAATTCAACCTTATAAGTAAGCCCCAATCAAAAATTTTAACTGATTAGAATGTATGGTTGAATACCCAATTTGCTTTGGATGAATTAGATAAAAGAACTTGAGTAAAATTGTCCACTTATAAAATAAATAGTCTTGAGAAAAGATAACATTATCTTGAAAAGTTATTATGGTAAATTAAATAAAAGTCTATGTAGAAAGTTATTGAAAAAGAAATCAAATAAGTGCACAAAAAATGGTAAGAAGTAGAGACTAATGTTGCATGAGTTTTGGGGACAAAACTCCTAAAAAGGTAGGGAGTAGTTGTCACATTGTATTTTTAGTAACCCAAAATTTTGGTCGGAAATTTTTCTGTAATTATATTATAAGTTTAAAATTCAATAGATATAATTAGAATCAATTTGAATTAAATTAAGATGAAAAGTGTTGTTTCAACCAAAACAAATTACTCGATGGAATCGATTTAAGTCCGTTGAATTTAAGTAGAAATTGAATATTATATATATAATTGTTAATTATGTACATATATATATATATATATTGAATAGATGTTTATATATAAGGGTATATATATAATTGTTTAAAATTAATTTCCAAAAAATATAAGAGTTGAGGTTGTATCATTATTAAATAAATACCTACATTCAATGGAATTAATACCCACAAATGCCTATCAATTTCCCAATTTAATGAGAATAACTAACAAAATTAATACCCATAAATAGCTATAATGTAGTAATAAATATTTCCCATTTAACAAACAATTTTACAGCTATATAAAGAGCTCCTTTCCATTTATCCTCCCCACACCTGAAAACTCCATTCTCACTCAACTGCTCTAATTTCTGGTGAAGCTGGAAACATAGCTTCGACTTGGGCATTTTGCTCAACCTGAGAAGGCGATGACTGGTTTTTTACACTCCATGGGAAGTCAGCTATCTGATAGCAACCTCCGCTCGATTCAAGGACCACTAGAAAAGCGCGGACGAAATCAAATAGTAAAGCAGCTCCGGCGAACTGAAGTTGCCCTATATCGGTCAAGCTAAAATCGACCGAATTCAGCCCTCCTCATGCAAAACAAAGCTCTCCCAACATCCCCACATCCCTTAGACGACCTCAACCGAGCTAAAAGGTAAGCCAATTTGGCCTTCCTCAGTCGTTGCTAATCGGAGATAGAGAGAGAAACTACAGAATTGCGCTAACAAAATTCTCACTCGATTTAGGGTCAATTGCAGGAATTCTTGATCCTAGAAGATACCTCAGGAAAATAGTTATCTTCCTCGATAGAGAGATCGAACCGTCGTCTCTCCGACGATAAGCTTTCGAAGCTTTCACTCACTACTCTTAGTTTTCTAGTGAAGCTCCGTTTGAGCTCAATTCGGACCCAAATGATGTAGTTCAAAGCTCAATTGAATTGTATGGAAGTGTAGGAACTTATCCATACCTTTAATTGGAGCAATTAACCCTAATTGAATGGTCAATTTGATGAAATCAAATTCGACTAGTTTGAAAGGGGGAAATTGGGGAAACTTTTGGGGATTTCATAAAATTGAGGGACTAAATTGTAATTTCCCAACATTGAGGGCTAATTGGACATGAAAGAGATGTTGGAGGACTGATTGGTCAATTTTTTTCAATTAATTGGGGTCAAATTGCCATTTTTGTAAAGTTAGGGCAAAATGGTAATTTTTGAAAAGTTGGGGACCAAACTGGAAATTTGGAAAACTAGAGCACCTTAAACAATTTTGAGTATATTGAGGACCCAAAGTGAATTTTTGGAAGTTTCGATACTCAATTTGGGAAAAGTTAGCATTAGGGACCTAAAGTCAAGGAAAAGGAACTTTAGGAATCTAAGCGCAATTAATTCAAAATTTTGGGTCTAGTCGTTCATACGCGAGGAAATGAAGGTTCCCAGGCCAAATATTAATAGATAAGGATGTCCAAATCATGTAGGAACACGAGGGACCGGAACGACAGCAAGGACAAGATAGTGTGGATGCAGAAACCAACTGAAGAAGAGTGCACTTCAATTATCGGGTGAGTGGGTTTATTCACATCATAATCGATTAGGATGATGAGCACTTCATAAATGAAAACCCACTTCTATGTGAGATTTTAACATCACACTTGGTTTGAGTGAAGTGATAACTAAGTGGAAAAAACAACTTACCGGTTGTAAGTATAGAGATCATACCCGGTTGGTATGATAGACTTCATGGAAGGAAGGAGAAAACATCCTTACCAGTTGTAAGCGTAAATTTCATCACACCCGGTTGGCGTGATGAGTTGAAGCGTTATTTTTGTCAGAAGTGTTCTCCCCTAACTGTGTGCTAATGCTTAAAATTTTTTGGAGACCTTAACAAGAGCTAGAATAGCTCAAATAGGTAAGAGGCCTTGGTTTCGGAACTTGTGGGGCTAAATGCCCGATTTAGGAAAATCACGTACAGTGGGCCCAAGGCCAGTTGGCACAAGCAAGAGCTCGTAAACAAACATGATGTATAAGCCATGAAAATTCCTAATAAATGGATAATGTGATTTTGCCATAGTACCAAGACAGGACCGACATACTCAATGGGCTGGCGACAATGCGTCAAGACCAAGTCGACGGACTGGTCTAGACAGACAACTACAAGTCGACATGAGGGTCAGGACTGTTGGACCGGTGGCACCAAATATAAATGGCTTTGTGGAAAACTATTATTTGTCCATACACTTGAGGTTCGGGACCATCAAGACACCCAAGAGGGGTAGTGATGCATCCTAGGGGCTACTAGATGACATGGTGGAGATAAGGGTAGTTTGTCGTGCCAGTAGTTCGAAAATCTCGACGTAGCTTCATGCGCATGTGACCGGGGTGTGGTCGAGATGAGGTCTCTATCCTCACATGGACATGAAGTTGATTTTCGGGTTTAAGGTTCGGATGTCATGAACATTCAATCATACCCAGGGTAGAAGTAGACGAGCTTCTATCTAGGTGGCTTGTAAAGTCGCTCCAATGCCACAAGTGGGTGCAGTCGACGATCTGCTCTGTGAATGTGTGATCCCTTCTTAATGAAGGGCATGTGTTGACTGTTAAACAGAACTAAAAGGATTTTGAAAAATCAGAACTTGAGGAAAGAATTTTTTTTTAAGGAAATAAGGAGTTTGCAACACTCCAATTAAAGATATCTTATTAGTTTTGGAAACTCTCACCCAATACTCATTCACTGAGTTGTTGAACTCACCCCCTCCCTTTTACCCCTTTCAGGTAACTAAGGGATTGAAAAAAAAAAGGTAACCAAGGGAAGAACCAAATTTAAAAACCTCCCTGTATGGTAACTATAAACACAGGTATGTCCATTTAAAAGATTTTTAGTTTTTTATAATGTTATTTTAGGAAATACAGGAAAAAGGACTCCTTACTCCTTGTTGTTTAGAAAAGGGGTGAAACCCTTCATGAACCAAAGGGAGTGACGGGTTGCTCATGGGGATCCGACTAAATCGGGTCAAGGTGTGACAGTGGATGTACACAATGTATGACCCTAAAACACAAATCATCTACGTATCCATATGAGGATAGAGACCTCATCCTGACCCCACCCTGGTCTCATGCGCATGAAGCTACGGTGAGCTTCCCTGACTGCTGGCACGACAAACTACCCTTATCTCGACCATGACGTCCAGTAGCCCTTAGGACACATCACTACCCCTCTTGGGTGTTTTAATGGTCCCAAACCTCAAGTGCATGCGCAAACAAAGTTTTCCATAAAGCCATTTATCTTTGGTGCCACTGGTCCAACAGTCCCGACCCTCAACTCGACCTGCAGCTGTTTGTCTAGACCGGTCCATCAGCCCAGTCCTATCACACTACCGCCAGTCCATCAAATATGTCAGTCCTGTCTTGGTATCATGGCCAAATCACATAAATCATTCATTTAGAATTTTTATGGCTTATCATCATATTTATTTTTGAGCTCCTGCTTGTGCCAACTAGCCTTGGACTCACTGTACGTGATTTTCCAAAATTAGGCATTTTAACCCCCCAAGTTTTAAAATTAAGGCCTCTGGCCTATCTAAGCTATTCTAGCTCTCGTTAAGAAGGTCTCCCATATGTTTTAAGCATTGGCACACAATCAGGGGAGAATACTTCAGACAAAATAACTTTTTAATTTGTCCCTCACACCAACCAGGTGTGATGACAACTCCGCTTATAACCGATAAGCAGGTTTTCTACTTCCTTCCAGGAAGTTCATCATACCAACTGGGTATGATCTACTTACAATCGATAAATAGTTTCTCCGTGTAGTTCTCACATAACTCCAACTAGGTGTGGTGTTAAATTTTCCACATAGTAGTGGTTTTTCATTTCTGAGGTGCTCATCATCCCAACTGGGTATGATGTGAATTACCCACTAACCCGATATTCGCAATGTATTTCCTCTTAATTGGCTTTTTGCCTCCACGTGAGCTTATCCTTATTGGCGTTCTGGTCCTTCATGTTCCTACATGATTTGGACATCCTTGTTAATTAACATTTGGCATAATAGCCTTCATTCCTAAAGTATGAACTAAATGCCCAAACTTTTTAATTATTTGCATTTAGGTCCCTAAAGTTCTTTTTCCTTAACTTTAGGTCCCTAATGCTAATTTTTCCCCAAATTGAGTCCCGAACTTCTAATAATCACTTTGGGTCCTCAATTTATTCAAAATCACAAAAAGGAGTTCAAGTTTCCCAAAATTTCCAATTTGGTCCCCAACTTTTCAAAAATTACCATTTTGCCCCTACTTTACAAAATTAACCCCAATAAATTTCAAAAATCGACTAATAGGTACTCCAACATCTTTTTCATGGCCAATTGGCCCTCAATTTTGGGAAATTGCACTTTGGTCCCTCAATTTTATGAAATCCCCAATTTCCACTAGCCGAGGTAACCTAGTGGCTAACCTAGTCGTGAGGCCCAGCCTAGTGGACCAAATACGGGCTCTACATAAGGAAGACGAGGAGCTTCATCCCCATTGGAGACGGATCATGGACGGCCCAACCCAAGACCTTGTGATGAGGAGTGACGAAGTAATGACCTTCAAAGGAAGGGTCCGTGTGCCAAATAACTGGGAATTCAAAGGGGAGATACTAAGGAGGCACACGACTCGATGTACACAATGCATCCAAGTAGTACCAAGATGTACCGCATCCTAAAATAGGGATACTGGTGGAAAGGGATGAAGGGGGACATCATAGAGTACGTGGCCAGATGCCTGTCATGTTAGCAAATTAAGGTCGAACACCAGAAACCCTCCGGACTACTCTAGCCTCTCCCGATTTCCGAGTGGAAATGGGAGCATATCACCATGGATTTCATGATCGGGCTGCCAGCAACAAGAAGGGGTCGTGATGCCATGTGAGTTATCGTGGATCGACTGACCAAGTCTGCACATTTCTTACCCATTCGGGTGACAGACCCGATAGAAAAGCTCGCTGCCCTGTACATGGGGGAGATTGTGCAGATCCATAGGGTCCCGATAAGTATAGTATCGGATCGGGACTTGAGGTTCACCTTTCGGTTTTGGCCCAGCCTACAAGCTGCCCTAGGGACTAAGCTCCACATGAGCATTGCTTTTCACCCTCATATAGATGGACAGTCAGAACTGTCACGCCCCGACTCAGTTTGGTCGGATCCCCATGAGCAACCCGTCACTCTCCCGCTTTATTAAGGGTTTTCCCCTTCTTTAAACCATGAGGAGTAAGGTGTCCTTTAAATCTGTACCTTTCCTAGAGTATCATAAATCAAAACTGCATAAAATTTTAAACTCTTACATACATGTCTTGCAGGTGTAGTTATCGAGGGTCTTTGGGTAGGTTTTCCCTAGGTTACCTGAAAATGGACATAAGGGAGGGGGTGAGTACAACGACTCAGTGAATGGGTTTTTAAATTTTACTTATAGGAAAAATGTTTGAATCAGAGTATGTCATACTCCTTATTTTCTTTTAAAACATTCATCCTTAAAAATCTTAGTTTTCATAGCCATTCCTCATTAACACGCTGTGTTTAACAACTAACACATGTCCTTCATCATGAAGGATAACACACATTCACAGGCCATCCCATCCAATGTACCCAATTGTGGTGCTAGAGTGACTTTACCGGCCACCTAGATAGAAGTACGTCCACTTCTACCTTGAGAATGAGTGGATGTTCGTGACATCCGACCCTCAATCTTGTAACAAAACTCTATGTCCGTATGAGGAGAGAGATCTCATCCCGTCCCTACCCTAGTCTCATGTGCTTGAAGCTACGTCGAGCTTCGCAAGACTTCTAGTACAACTAACTGCCCTTATATTCACTAGGTCGTCCAGAGCCCTGGGACGCATCACTACCCCTCTTGGGCGTCTTGAAGGTCCCGTAACATAGTGCATGCACAATCAACATTTTTTCACATAATGCCATAGAATATGTGGTGCCACTAGTTCGACGACCCCGACCCTCAACTCAACCTGCAGCTGTTTGTCTTGACTAGTCCGATGACCTATCATGTCGCACTGCTAGTAGTCCATAGAGTATGTTGGTCCTGTCTTAGTACCATAGCCAAACAACTCATTTACTTAAGTTTTCATGGCATATTAATTATGTTTGTTTATGAGCTACTACTCATGCCAACTAGCCTAGGGCCCACTATTCGAGATTTTCAAAATCGAACGTATTAGCCCCCAAGTTCCAAAACTGAGGTCTTCGACCTATATGAGCTATTCGAGCACCCGTCAAGAAGGTCTCCCAAAAATTTTAAGCAGTGGCACACAGTCAGGGGAGAGCACTTTCGACAAAATAAACCTTTCATTTGTCTATCATATCAACCGGGTATGAAGACGTCTCTGCTTATAACCGATAAGTGGGTTTTCCACTTCCTTTCAAGAAGTCTCATCATACCAATTGAGTATGATCTACTTACAATTGGTAAGTAGTTTTTCCGCGTGATTTTCACACCACTCCTCTCAGGTGTGATGTTTAAAATATCACTTAGCAGTGGGTTTTCATTTTTGAGATGTTTATCATCCCAATTGGGTATGATATAAAAATCCCACTCACCTAATAGTGTAGTGAATTTCCTATTAGTCGACTTGTTGCCTTGACATGAACTTGTCTTAGCGGACGTTCCCGGAACTTCGTGTTTCATCAAGAGCACGGCGGTCCGAGCTTTCGATCTAGGCAGATAACTCTTGTCCTAAGGTTCCTTCTTTCCACTCTAATTCAGTTGTAGGAGGGCTGTGGAGCTGTTGGGAGGGCTTGGTTTGGCCTGAGGAGGGCTTAAATTGGCCGATTTCAGCTCGGCCAAAATAGGGCAGCTTCAGTCCGCTGAAGCTACTTCAATGTTCGATCACGCCGACATCTCTCTAGCGACCCTCGGAGCAAATGGAGACTACCAACAGGTAGTTGACTTCTCCTCAATTCTAAAGAACCTGACCATGCCTTCTTTGGCTTAGAAAAGATCCTATATCGGAGCTTTAGTTTGAGCATCGCCGGAAATTGGAGTAGTTGAAAGAAAGGAGTTTTCAGGTGTGGAGAAGGTAAATGAGGAGGGGCCCTTTATATATGAAGCTCGGGGACTTCTTGGCCGTCCGATTGGTGCCTTAATGGTGGTAATTCATTGCCTAAAACTCCCTGGCCAGAGACTTTTCAGTTTCGCTGGTGCTACGCGATTTTTCGGTGAGTGAATAGTGTTGTCATCTAAAGGAAAAAGACGACATTGTTCCGAACCGGACCAGATCGGTCCGAACCAAGTTCAAAGCTTAAACCGGTCAGTTCAGGCCCGATTCAACCGAGTTTTTCAAAATTAAAAATTTCTAAATTTATCTAAATTCATTATCTATCCAATGGTGGCCTCAAATCTCAAATTTGAATTTTCTAAGCCACCTAGAAAAATGAATTTATCATCTGGTTCAATAGTGGTTCAAACATGTCCAAACCAGTTCAATCCAGTTCGGATCCGATTCATCTGAATCGGTTTGGTTTTCATTTACAATTCATCCTAAGGTCCTTTTTCATGACTTTTATGAATCCTTAGGTCACTCGGGATCCATAAATTTCCCAGTTTGTCCTTTCTCTATTAGTTCCAATTCATGAACTAACTCGGTTTATAAACCAGTTCAATCTAGTTTGATTTGGTTCATCTGAACCGATCTAGTTTTTCTCTTCTAATTTGTCCTAAGGTTCTTTTCCAAGATTTTAGAAACCCTTTGGGTCACTCAAGAGTTGTAAATTTCCCAAATTTCTCATTCTCTAATGATGGGTTTGTGAACTGGTTCAGTGTTTCTCACTTGGTTTGACCGGTACTTTTCCCGATTTTCCTTAACTCCAAAGGATGGGGTTTACAAGAATGAACCATCCAAACCCTAGAAGACATGCTTCAGGCATGCTTTCTAAGAATGAATAAGGGTTGGGAGGATTATCACTGCCTCATGGAGTTCGCATATAACAACAGCTTCCAGGTCAGCATCCAAATGGCACCTTACAAGGCCCTCTACGGGCGACCTTGTCGCACGCCCCTGTTTTGGGAGGAGGTAGGGGAAAGAAAACTCAAAAAGATTGAGTTGATAGAGGATGCATCTGAGAAAACTCGGATAATAAGGAGTCGGCTCAATACGGCTCAGGATAGGTCGAAGAGCTATGCCGACCACCGGAGAAAGGACTTGGAGTTCGAGGTCGGGGACCGAGTATTCCTCAAGTTATCACCATGGAAGGGGATACTCAGGTTTCAACGAAGAGGAAAGTTGAAACCAAGGTACATTGGCCTATACACCATAACCTAAAGGGTTGGACCAGTAGCATACCGACTGGAGTTACCACCACACCTGTAAAGGATTCACGACGTTTTACACGTGTTAGTACTATGAAAGTACGAACGGGACCCCAACCATGTGCTAGATCAACTACCATTGGAGATTGAGGCAGACCTGACCTATGAAGTAGAACCCGTTCGGATCCTTGACCGATGTGAAAAAAACCTCTGGAACAAGAATATCCCCGTGGTAAAGATTCTCTGGCGGAATGGTCAAGTGGAGGAGGAAACGTGGGAGGTTGAGTCAACTATAAAGGGTAGATACCCACAACTATTTAATATATAACAATTTTGAGGACAAAACTCCTAAAAGGATGGGAGAGTTATAAAACCCATCCTTTGAGACCAAAGAAAATCGAGAAAAGAACTGGTACAGACTTATATGCGAATAAACGAGTCAATTAATGAATGAATAATAGTAAACGTGGGAAATTGAAAAATCTCAAGTGACCAAAACATTTACAAAAATTGCAAGGAAGAACTAGAAAGTGGAATTGAGGATAGAACCAAACCAATTTGGGGTGAACTGGACCCAAACCGGATTGAACCGAGATGAATAATAGTGAACTGGTTCAATAATTCATTTTTCTAGATGGCTTAAAAAGGTCAATTTGGGAAATTGAGGTCACCATTAGATAGAAAATAAATTTATATAAATTTTGAAATTTCAGAAAACCAGTCGAATCGGGTCCAAACTGGCCGATTTTTGAATTCGGGACAACAAACCTAGTCGTACCAGACCGGTCAACGAACTGGACCAATTAATGATCAGACCGGTTAGCAGACCAGACCGACCAACGATCAATGGCACCCTGTCAGCAGCCACGCATATGCGGGCAGCCAATGAGAGGTTGTCATATGTCTGGTCAACGATCAATGAGTGACCGTCAACGTGCCACGCAGTTAAAGGCAGCCACGTGTCCGGTCAATGGGTCAACAGCTGACGTGAAAATCGAGCTGGACCTCCACGTTAGATAAACTAGCCAATCACAACGCGCCACATGGCGCGACTGCATGTCATCGTCTTCAACCTTCAGCCGTTGACAAAGAGAACAAAGGAGAGAGAGAGACCGAAAAAGCTGGAGTCTTTAGAGACCCGAAAAACTCTCCGATCAAGTCACCGGCAGCTGAGTCGAAGGTCGAGTCTTACGCCGGCGGGTAGCATGAACAGTTGTCGAGCTCCCTATATAAAGAGCACACATCCATTCATTCTCAACATCCCACAATCAAGCGAAAAAAAAAAAAGAAGAGTGTATTTTTCGGTGAGCAGCATACCAGAGCTCTGACGACGGAAATTTTCTAAGCATCCAAAGACACATTGGGTGTCTTTGGAATCGGGAAGAAGTCTTCTACCTAGCCATGCCATCAGTTCAACTCAAAAGCCACCGAGTAGGGATGAGGAAGCCCAAACAATACTTCCGCTCCTCGCTAGGAAACTGCCCAACCCTTGCTGCCACTTCGAGCGTCCCCACGACCAATTGTGGTCAAACTAGACCCCTACATCCCACCTGTCCTCACCTTCCCCGGCCAATATTTTATTTGACTAGATATTTATTAAGAAGGGTTGAAATATTATATTATTAGTATAATATTTTAATTAGTTAAAATATATTATATAATTTTGATTAATTAATATTATATATATTTATATTTAATAAAATTATTTTTGTTATATATTGTTATAGTACATTACCTCAATCTTTCAACAAATTACATTCATCTATCGTTCATTTTTAAATCTATATCCATTATAAGTTAAGCAACATATTCTTTTTCTTGGTGTGGTGTAAGTAGGGATAAAATTTTACAAGTGGGCTGGGCGCACCTTAACATTTTTTTTCTGTTTGATATGGCTAACTTATATTGAGCAAAAAAAAATATGGTTAAGTTATAGTTTTTCATTACCCATTTTGTCTAAATGGGTTTGAATTCTGTGGCTTGTTTTCAAATCTTTGATTCAACTTTGGTAGACCATGCGGATTGAACATGCTGGACACAAGAGGAAGGGGAAGAATTCAGAGAGGAACTCTGGGAACCCGCGTAAACTCACTACTTCATATGTTGCAGAAGAGAAGGTCTCCTCAGCACTTGAGGCCTTTGCTTGACAAAGACAGTCTTCCCACATGAAGGATGCTATGGGAAAGGAGTCCCATCAAAAGTTTCTGACACCACTCCAATGAATTCCCGTATAGCTGCTATTGATAAACTCAGATCTCAGTCCTCATTGCAATCTGCAATTGCGAGGGACAATCTGGTCTTACAATTGAGGCAGCTTCCAAGAAGTTTGATGATCTCACCATTGATCTGCCGAAGTAAATGAAGCAGCTTCAGTGAATTCTGACCTTGTATACGGACAACAACCATCAACTTTTTGTCAACCGGATGAGACAATCAGCCTCTACATTAGTAAAATATATATATAATCAACATTGAGGTCATAGGCTTTATAACAATACTTTCTCATTCGGATAAGATGATCAATAGGGCTTGAAACATCAAGGGACTAGTGGTGCTAGCTTGAGATTTTAATGGCATGCTATTTTGGCAGAGATGAGATTTTAATGGCATACTATTTTGGCAGAGATGTCCATGCACAGTTCGTCTTGCTTCATTTGGGTTTTGCCCTCTGAAGGCAAGTCTTCGCTTCACTGAAGGAGCTTCTATGGTCACCCTTAGTGAATATTACCGCATCACAATTGCAAATCTGCTGTACTGAAGATTCTTGTAACAATTGAAGCTACAAAATGTCCATTTCTTTTATGCCCTTACCGTTTGATCAGCAAGGGTATCAACAAGTACCAAGTCATGTGGAACTATTTCGTAACATTAAACAGGGAAAAGTGAAATCGTCTTCTCAACCAAAGCTTGAGAAACTGATTATAAGTTAAACAGGGAAAAACTGCTGGACTGCTCAAAGCTTGAAAGCCACATTCATGTCTACATGTTTGAAGGCATGGACATTATGGTGCAATTAAGCTGTAAACTGTTGCCTAATGCAACCTCAGATGAGAGACTTCATATGACAAATTTGGAGGGTGCTGCTTCTGCCTGGTTATTTATAGCATCACCTGCAAAGGAAATCCAATGTTATCACTGAGAAGAGTAACCCATGTGAGTATGGACAGATATGGAGAATTGCAGAGGCAAGCGCGAGCATAAATCTTGTCTGATCGTTCTAAAATCATATTAAGCATCTTGTGCATGTTAAATAATTCCATCTCACATCAACACAGGTCCTTGATCATTGTTCGGTTGGCCCAGAGTGATCTTTACCAGTTCAATCCTTTGGTAGGGTTTAATGGCAGGCCCAAGCTGTACAATACACTGACCAGTAGATCTATATTTGGATATTATCAATACAAAAAAAAATCCTAGAAACAGAACCCAATGAGTGCCCACAAAATCCAATCCCAATACTATCATATCAATAAAGACTGTACTAGAAAATTAATCTGTCTTCAAAAACTCAAATTATCATGGTAGTACCTTGGGATCCGTAATAGCCTCATAAATCAAAACCTAGAGCATGCAGGTCTTTTGTTTCTTTCTTTTTTCAAATATAACTGTTGTTGGCCAGCAGTTTGCTATTGTTAACATCATTCCAAGATCAAATCAGCTAAATAAAATCTATATTAAAACAAATATACAAAGAGGTTACCTGTTTGAGGAGCAGGAGCCTCCCCATAGATGACCCTGAGTCTAGAGAGAGGTACAAGTGCAGAATCAGAGGCCGCGTCAGCAAAGAGCTGCTGTTTCCAGACCCACATGGTCTTCTTCATGTCCTTGTTGGACTTGATCAGTGAGATCTTCTCTATTTCCAGGGCTTCAATGTTTTTCTGCTGCTTGACTGATCTATAACACAGGGCTAAGAAAGTGCCAACTAGACAGACATCAATAACTGTGTTCTTGTTGGTTGCTTTCGTGAGTACCCTCACAAATTGACTTGCGGACTCCATTAGTAACTCGAGGAGCTGTCACCTGATTCTTAAATATTTTTGCCCCAGTAGAAAAACTACGGTGTTAATTTCACAGCCATCTGAGTGGAGAAGTATCTAACTTGCGGGTACATACAATTGACAGCAAAATTAACTCCTCTAAATGAGCAAGCATTATAGGTTCATAAGCACATTTATCAGATTTTAATAAGAAACCTATATGAGTATACTCTGATATTTATTATGCCTATTTAGAGAAAGAAAGAATTAAAGTTGATATACAACCCTGATTTTACAGGCAAAAGTACCAATAATATCTGCAGGATAAAAATTTGACATTGCAACATCAATTATCCATGAGCAAGAGCTATCTTGACAGAGAAATCTCTACTGACACACAGAAAAAACTAGTATGGCCATTTGGGACAACTCATTTGAACGTTCAAGAAAAAAAAACCTGGCAAAACAAGTTGGGATTCAGTATGAAATCATGCTTGTAGACTAATAAAATGCTATTGGGCGCATATAAGCTAACAAAGCCACTTCTTCTTATCTTGTGAAGAACAAAAATGCCCAATTTGCATGACTGAGTTCCGAATCCTATGAAAGGGATATAAATACTCACACACGCAAGGGGAAAACCCTCAAGACTGAACAACATTTTCTATTATAACTTTCTAAGTAAATATGGAACAAGCAAAAAGTTCATTTTCACTACAATGGGATCTTCCAGTAACAACAGCCATTAGAATCCAAGACCGATAGTGATTAAATGTTGCTCCAATTTAATGTCTCAATATATTGAATCCGTCAAGTTCATATTGACCTCATAGCATCAAGAGATTAATGAAACACCTTACCGCAAGGATCCTGTTCCTCAATCATGAATATTTTGAGATTTCAACCTCGATACTTGACGAGATAACAATTTGATCAAAAGCGTATCAACAACGAAAAAGTTCAATATGAATCAGAAAAGGAAGCAACAGCAGAGCAAACTTACATTCTTGGGAAGCACCGCCGGCCGACAAGATAGACCGTTTTGAGAATCTCTGCGCCGTCAGTGAACAGCAGAGATGGAGGAGAGGAGAGGACGGGAGGGAGCAGAAAGACGGGAGGAGGGAGGAGAGACACGGGGGATAATTTCACGTAATTGCGAAAAGGTCCATATTCTCTTAGTTATCTTCGATGTTCTCTCCGAGTTTGGCATCATATAAAAAATAGACTCATACTTGCAAGCATTTTAAAATTGTAATACGTCATAGTTTGTCTATATATATATATATATATATCCACTACACATCATTTATTTATTTCACCATATCTTCTTTTCATTGAACAAAAACCATTATGATCCGAATATCACGTGGTGAAACTATGCGATTTAGTATTTAGGGAAATTACGCTAAAGGTATTTTTTTTCAAAATGTTATGATATAAAATATATTTATTTATTATTTAATTATACAAAAAATATATAAAATATCATTTGACATTAAACTTTTTTCTTATGCGCTCAAAATATTCCATAATAGGATAATATTTTTAAATAATGTATCATTACCTTATAAATATCTCAAAGAAAGAGGATGTGATAGCCTTTACCCCCAAACTTCACATATGTATTGAATGGTTCGTGGAGGATGATAAATTAATTGTTTGATAAAATAAAATAGTATTTTGAATATATTATTGTTCTAAATTATAGCTCCTAAATTTATTATAAAACATGAAACCTATACTTTTGGATATTTAAAAGTGTTTTCATATTTTTTGTATAAATTATTTTAAGATTATATATATATATATGTTATTATTTTTTATGTATATTTTATATAAATAATATATAATTACATGATATAATTATATAATAAAAATAATATTTCCAATATATATAATGTAATTTATTATCAATAATATTTTTCTTGTTATAATTATAAAATATGTATATATAATTATTATATAAGTAATATTAATTCATTTTTTTATTGTAATAACAACTTAATTATTTTATATAATTTAATTATGTAATAAAATTTTATACATATAATTTATTATATATAATATAATTATATATTAATATTTTTATTATATAATATATTTTAATTATATATATATATCTTAATAAATTATTAAATTTAATTAAAAATAATAAATTTTTTATTTTTTATTTTTTATTAGCAAAGCATACCTACATCCAAATGATTAATTTGAATGTGTTGCTAACCACTCAAAACTTTTACTTCACCTCCCTTTCAAATAACTATAAACCTATCCTCCTAACAAAACCTTAGAAGGCCAAGTGAGATTCACCTAGTCCTAGGTTTATGCGAACTAGTACTGTTGCATGAGTATTTGCTGGCAGTCCATAGTATATTGAGTATCACAACATGTTTTTATCTATGTTTTTATATTAATGGGTGCGAGAGAAAAACATAACTCAAATAAAATTGAAGATTATGCTAATATGAATTCAAATTCATAGTTTAATAGGAAATCAAATTGAGGCGGGTAATTGATGAAAACTCAATACATTAAAACTGTGATAAGCGTTAATGACCCAACCCAAGAAGGGTGTACAGTTTGTACAGCTAATATTAAGGATGAGTGTGAGGTGTTATATAAAAGGTGATGACGTATGAATACAAATGAGCACATGTCATCTTTCTGCCCGTGGAAAGTTGATGAAATGACCAAATGGTGGACAGGGGGTGGAGGGGCATTCGAAAAAGAGTTAGTATGAACATGGTGAGTGCACTTAATCTCAAATATTTTACTATTATTAGAATTGACTGCCAATTAATAATTGTTCGATAACATATTTAATTAAAAATTATTATTTATAAATATTATAATAATTTTAAAATTATAAATTAACAATATTTATTTATTTTATTTTATATTATATTCTAAAACATATCCTTAAAATTTATATATTTACCGTTCACAAATCAAATATTATTGTAATAATTATATCGAGTTAAATATTTTTTATTTTAAGTTTATCACCGAATTAATTTATATTATCAATTAAGATACTAGTGTAAAATTAATTACTCTTATAAAAAATAAGATCCTATTCTTAACAAGTATAATATTAAAAAAAATAAAAAATTAAAATTTTTATCCTAACCCCACGAGCAAAACCTCCACCAGCCCCATCAAAACAAAATCCAATGTGATGAACCTTGCCTCTTTGCCAGGTGAGACAAGAAAGGTGTGCCTTAGCAATAATCCATTATTAGTTAGTGAGGGGCGATGGGTTATACCTCAAAAGGCAACAAATGAATTCAGAGTAACCCGATGACCCTATCCTCAAAAGTAGACTGTGGAAGAAAACACGCATAGAACCTTGTGCTCCAAATTAGCCTAAGAGAATCAAGAAGCCTCTATAGAAGGCAAGGCAAAAAGCTGGTTATAAATAAAAAAAATATTAACCCCAAGAAGGGTAACCCCTCGTCCAAAAGATGGTTTAGTTAATGTAAAGTGATACTTGAAAGGAAAATCGAGCAAAAATGAGAAAAGTGATAAATGTAGAGATAATAAGTAGTGATAAAAGTATAATGAGAAACTTTTAGAAGTATTTCAGAACAAATAGTCAAGAATTAGAAGAAAATAGAGATAATCGGTTTGAATTGATTTCGAGGTGAGTGAATTCACAAACCCCTTCCTCCCTAAATTTTTAAGAATTTAAAATAAATTAAATTGAGCAGTTCTTGGACTATTCAATAAAATCGAATTTATAATTTTTTTTATATTTTTATTTTACCATTAATCGACAGAAAAGTGGTGAATTGAGCTAACTACTAAACTGGTTAAGAAATTTATTAGAAATTGGTTCGCTATGTAACGTTGGATGCATGCACATGCGACACGTGTGACTATGCATGTGCGTATTGTCATGTGCGTATCGTCTTCCTCGCCCGACAATCAAACTTAAATACCTATTTTAACTTGACAATGCATGACAGATAACCCAACTCCACCGCTTGAGAAATTAATTAATTGCCAACACCACAAGTTATTAATTAATTAAAGAAGTTTGTGGATAGATAGTTACAAAAGTGTAAACCCCGTCCTATCGAAATAAGAAAATCGGGAAAGAGAATTGAAATTTTTTTATAGTAAAACAAAAAATCTAAGCTAACCGGAATTGATGAAGAAGGGTCAAAATGGGAATTTGGAAATCCCAAGTAGCCAATAAATCACAAAAATTATAGAGAAAAACGATGAAGTGAATTGGATGTGAAAATCGAAATGGTTCAAGATGAACCGGACAAAAACCAAATTGAATCGAGTTGAATAATGAATAACCAGTTTTGACTATGAGTTGAATGAGTCTGGACTCTTGGCTCAAGGGGGCGAAAGTAAGCTACGAGACTTGTAGAGGCCATACGAGTAAAGGATATATAATTCTATGCTAGGTGGTTTATGAAAAATATATGGGTTGTAAGCCATGTAATGACACGAAATCAATATCTCACTTATTGAGTCGTGAGCTCACCCCTCCCATAAACTTATATAGATAAGTAAAGGAAGAGCAGCATGATGAGGAAAGTCATACCCGAACTATACCCTTACTTGAGGTAACCTCGCTTCATGTTTACAAAGGTTCGATTTCTCTATTATGTTTCTACTATTCTCGTAATTTTTTATAAAACGTTTTAGGTACTCTTATGAGAAACTTTGAAATAAAAGTTCAAAATTTATGCTATATTTTTAACAAGTTCCTATCGACGATAACTTAATGAAAATATTCATGAATTGATGAGTTGCACGTGTACTGTGTTTTAGTAAATTAAAATTTCAGTTAGAAATTTTTTCAGAATTTTATTTTAAGTTTAAAATTTAATTGATATAATTAAAATAAATTAAATTTAAAATAAAATAATAAGTACTAATTTGACCAAAATAAACAACTCAATCAAATTGAGTTAAATACGTTAAAATTTAACGAAAAATAAAACACGCGTATGTAAAATAATTTATACTTATATGATGATAGGGAAATAAATAAATAAATGTTGTTTGAATGAATTGATTCAAAGTTTGATATAATTATAGGAAAAATTATGATTGTGTTGAATGAGTATACAACTTTTTATAAATAATATAATTAGAATGAGATGTTGAAATCAAAGAAAAGGCTATTATAGGTGGACGAGATCGGTTGGGATGCGGTAAAACTAAATTGTTATGGTTCTTATGAGACCAATTTTATATTTGTAAATGCGAATAATATATCTTGGTTCAACAGGCACAAATTGCTATGCCAATACTATGTGAGGCATGTGTAATAATTGAGCAAGTTAGAGTCACTAATAAATGGATACGAGTAGAAATGAAAATGTATTTATAGTTATTAGTAAATACTTTTAATAAGTTAGACTTACAATAAATGGATATGGGTATAAGTGGAAATGTATTGATAGCTATTATTAAATACTTTTAATAATTCAAGTATCGTTATACCTAGGAAATGTATTCGCACTTTAGAATATATAAGAACCTAAAATTTCATTTTCATAGTTATACCATGGAAGTATTTATTTATCATATTTCATATATTATATATAATATATGATGGTTAAATTATAAGAAAAATAACAAAAAAATTTAATTTTTTATGATATTTTGGACTTACTAAAAATTATTCAATTTCTTTATGATAATATATAGAAAGAAAATATGGGAATTTGCTGTAAGCGATAATAATTGCTTTCATCAACGCTGTCCTGTACTGTTTTCCAACTATAAACGGGTCAAAGTTGCGTTCGATGGTGTGATCAGTTATCCTTCCAGCTGTACCCTCTACGAGATTCCCAAAATGACTCACCGATAACTGTTCGTTCCTAGAAAATTAGGAGAAAAGCAAGGGTGTGCAAGGAATTTCACATTTTGACGTCAACAGGTATTTCCTTGCCCGTCGCATCCTCTGCAGCATCCCCAGAATTGCTTATGATCGCACGAATTGAACCGTGTCTGACAGTTCGTTCACCGGAGGAGGTCGGTCGACATCGACTATTGTGAACGGAGATTCAATACCGCATTCCTATCGATCACCGAGAGGTTAGTCCCCGATTCCCCCCATTAAGTTCTGTTCCCTCGAGCACATGAAACCCTTACTGAAGATTTTTGGACTGTATTTGTATGCAAACTGCGGTATCGGTCTGTTTTCTATTCAAGGACAATCTCGTGGTTCTCCTGTCCTTTCAGGTGATGGAACGGAATCCATGGAGCTTAGGTTGGATTGTGTTGATGTGCTTGTTCGTCACTAATAGAGCGAGAGGTAAGAGATTCTATCTCATGTATTTGCTTTGTTTATTGGTGCTGGTAATGATCATTTTTCTTTCATTGGATTTTGAATTTTTTAACTTTTCATGAAAGAGCTGAAGTACATGAGCATTATTGTGAGCTGATATTAGAACAGGAAGGCACCAAACGATATTTGTGACTCTTGACTCTCGAGAAGAAGATTTTGTATCCCTAGCTCCAGAAGTGTTGTATTTTTAGTCTTTTTCTCTTAATCAATCGTGTTGAAATTAAGGTTGATAGGTCCCTGATTGCTTGCAAACTGTCTTTGCTTTGATTTGTAAGGATGGATAACTTTTGTATGAGCTGAGGTTCACCGTCATAGAATATGGTTTTCTTTTCATAACGTGGTTAATTTTGGGTTAGTGGCTTGTGCGAATTATGCTAAATCAGATCCTAAATTTAACTTTCTTCTTCAATGGTGCATATTCAGTCAACTACATCATACGTTATTCCTTGTTTCTGCTTATTAGATACTCCTTCATGCCATTACATGTAATTATTGTGCTTCCTTTTCTCATGTATTGCAGAACTCAAGGTGGAGCAGGTTGGCCCGGATAATGAAGCAGTGTACAACCACACTCTTGCCACTACGTTGGTGGAATATGCATCTGCTGTAAGTAGATTTGAGAATTTCTTAATGCATGGTCTGACCATAAATTTATGGGGTCCACTATTGGTTGACTACAGTTCTATCAGTTTTCATACAGAAGAATCATGAATGGAGTCCAACATAAGATATCTTTCAGATTTTTTTTCTTTTAAAATTAGCCTATGAGTTCCCTGGTACGAGAAGGAATTATAATCTGAGGTGCATTACTAGTATTTATCGGCTTGTTTTAGAAAATGAACAGTTTTTGTTATTTACACTGAGATGCTTTATTATCTATGTTCAGAATGCCAAGAGTTAATATAGATATGCTAGGAATCTAACTTGCTCTACATTTCCAATTCGAGTAATGTGAAACTGGTTCTTTGAGTTTCAGGTCTACATATCAGATATGACTGAACTTTTTTCTTGGACATGTTCACGATGTGATGGACTGACTGAGGTATTAACTAATTTTTGTATTTTTTGGTGCACATCAAGAAGGAAAACTATTGCTAAATTTTGGATAAATTTGAAAACAATTTAGGCTTTGATATTGCAATACTTTGACAAAAGAAATTAATTTTATGCTTTAGTTGATAATTTGAATATTATGGAAGGAAAATAGATTTTTTTTTATTTGATTGCTTCATTTAAAGCTCAAACTGAAAAACTACATCTATGTCCAATATTATGGAAGTTTTGTTAGTGATTATCACTGATGTATTATCCAAAATCATTGATTTTTTGGCTGATTGTTTTTTGGAAAGCAGGGGTTCGAAATAATAGAGTTGATTTTTGATGTAGAGCATTGCCTACAGGTAAGCTATATTGACGTTTTTCCCTTGTTGGCATACAACACTCTGCTGATCTAATTTTCTTTTCATTATAGTTTTTTTTTTAAAGTCAAATTCTGATATATTTTTCATTATGCTAGTTTTTCAGCTCTCTTTTTTGACATTTATATTCTAATAATTGTAGGCATATGTTGGGGTAGCTACGAATCTCAATGCAATTGTAATAGCCTTTAGAGGAACTCAGGAACATAGGTATGATTGTTTTGATTAACCTTTTGTAAAATTTAAATTGTGGATTCTGTGTTGATCATTTATGGTTGAGTGCACTAATAGTTTGCCCCTCAAAGTTGCCCAAACCAATATTTGGATACCTGAAAGATTGTTTCCAATCCTAGACCCTGAGTTAGAAATTTTAAAGTAGATTTTTGCTAACAAATGGCCTCTCAAACTTCAAGAAAACCAACACTTAATCTATGATTTTTGTGAGGGGAAAAATTAGGTGCAGCTTAATGTTACACTTTTTCATTTTGAGTGGTCATTTATCAGAAAAATTCTTTTGAGTACCTAAGTATTGGATCGCGCAACTAACAGGGGGGGGGGGGGGGGTGCTAAGTGTATTCTTTATGATACTATTGTGAGTTTCTTGCTCTAATTCTACCATGCCACTCCTAGGTTCATTGATTTTAGATTTTTTATGATGCTTACAGCATTCAGAACTGGATTCAAGATCTTTACTGGAAGCAGCTTGATATAAATTATCCTGGCATGCCTGATGCAATGGTTTGTTCTCCGTTGAATGAGCCTCCCTCATTTTGTGGATATTTTCCTATGATGGATGTTAAAGTTTTTTTCTAACCCACTTTCCAGGTGCATCATGGTTTTTATTCTGCTTATCACAACACAACCATTCGCCCTTGTGTTCTGAATGGTATTAAGAGAGCTCAGGAGATCTATGGTGACCTCAACATTATGGTGACAGGACATTCAATGGGAGGAGCTATGGCATCTTTTTGTGGACTTGATCTAACAGTAAGGACGGCTATATCACTTATCATAACAATAAGATATGCCTTTTCCCGCTCTTTTGGTATGTTAATGTTATGGTCATTATTCTTGTTATGTTATGACACTATCTACCCACTCAAGTTCACCAGAGTATTTGTTCTTTCAAATGTGAATGTAAGAGTGCATAGTAAATAGTTGTAACTTTTTCCATTCCTTGGAAAATAATAGTTAACAGTTGTAACTGTGCCATTCCCGACTTTTTCCATCTTTCCTGTTGAATAAAAGCATTTGACCAATGCTGATAGATGCTTAGTTATTTTTATTTTAAGTTTTGATTGATCAAAGGAAGTTGATGTGAATCTCAATTTTTCTGGGCTTTTGTTTTTTTTGGTGATTCAGTTCATTTTGTGCTATTGGAATTCTACACCTATTGATGATAGCTCTTCTATCTTCAGGTCAATCATGAAGCAAAGTCAGTACAGGTTGTGACGTTTGGTCAACCTCGGATTGGCAATACAGTGTTTGCATCTTATTACAGTCAACTTGTGCCCAATACAATTCGAGTAACTAATGATCATGATATTGTCCCTCATTTGCCCCCGTACTATACCCTTTTCCCACAAAAAACCTACCACCACTTCCCAAGAGAGGTAAGAACTCTTGTGTATATAGATATTTTTAATTGTATTTCTATAAATGTTAGATGTTTACTTAATCATAACAATGATATACTGTTATCTTGTTTTATTTTTATTATTTTTCTAGGTGTGGCTGCACAATGTTGGATTAGGAAGTCTCATTTATCCAATTGAGAAGATATGTGATGGTTCAGGAGAAGATCCATCATGTAGCCGGTAATATTACCTTACCTCTGCATTTTGTTTGTTTCATAACTGCATAAACAAATTTTATTGCCTAATATTCTGTCCTTGTTTTAATGTCCATCCTATTACATTCATGTCCTGTCTTCCTCATACTGGTAAGAGTAGTTATGGAGCCTCTTGTGTGGGTGTTTATTAATTTTGATAATGTCCCCAATTGCTCCTAAAGTAAATTGGCTTTTGATTACTACACGTTGGCCCCAACCGATTGTGTGGACAGATGCAGGCACCACATTTTAGAATAATAGCTTTTGATGCAAGATAACTTATTTTGCACAAAAGAAGATATTGGCAAGCTCGTTAAAAGGAGGGACTTGTTACTTGGACTAGAATCTCTACTGTTCTTCTATTATTTTCTGGCCATTATGTAATGTCACTAACTTTCCAACTTGCTGCAGATCTGTAACAGGAAACAGCATAGCAGACCATTTAATATACTATGGTGTTAAGTTAGGGGGTGAGACTTGGGGATCATGCAAAATTGTCATGGACCAACGGTTAGCTAAATTTGGAAGCAAGGATCTGGGAGGAAACTTTGTCTTTTCTAAGAATCCTGCTTCTCTTCTGCAAGCAGGTTCTGAAACTGGGAGCATCTCCATTTAGGGATATGTTTTGCAACTTGGCTCCTCTTCTATAATGTCAGATGAATGTACCCTGTGGTGCTCTACTTTGTTTGACATTCTCTAGGGAAGCCTTGGCCAAAATGCCCGAGGATTGCACTGTTTGGGCTTTCCGAGTGAGTGCAATTGTATATATGCTATTATATTATGATTGTAAATATCGTAAATAATAAGAATCACTTTATTTTATATCTGTGTTTCTAGTCCACTTTGATTGCTAACTTCTTTCTTAAATTATATTATGTTTATCATCAAAACTTGCAGGCCAATAGAATGGATATTTTAAGGTAAATAAATGAGGTGTGTGATATCAACATAGAAAATAAGGTTTGTTTGGAATTTAATATTGCATTTTGTTTTTTGCTCGTATAATTTAACGAATCATATAAGATGAAGCCTTGCACTGTATTAACGTCTATGACGCGAGGAAAGGGATGCAACTCCGCAGGAACCCACCCGTAGATCTTATTCTCTATAATAGAGACTAGAGAGGATCTGCAGCAAATACTGACTGGAGTGCCTAGCTAGGAGGGAAGGTGTATAGTATATATCGTGCTAAGGTGAGGGGTCTGTCTGTTGCATGCAAAATGATAATAAAATAAAAACCCTTTATGAAATCTGCCCAAGGAGAAGGCTGTAGAGATGGCAACTTTTTTTTTTGCACAATTGTGGCTACTGAGTAGTTCTAACCCGTTCTAATCCGGAATTTGCTGGGCTCTCTCTAATTTGGAACACTCTCACAACCCATTAAAATTGACAGTTAATGGTCGATCCATGAACATAGGCCAATAGCTCTAATCGGTTCGGACCGTTAGGACCAATTTAGAACTGAGACCAGCACATATCTGGTCCTAGATGAGACCAGCCCGGTAAAAGTAATAATTACATAACGTATATGCTTTTTTTCAACTATTCATTCTATTAAAGTCTACACCTAAAATTTTTTATCAATATATTTTATTAGTTAATTAATTTTAGTATTTTATTAAGCAAAAAAATAAATGTAGTATTCAATTATTATTTTTGTTAATGAGCCGACACAATTGTATTTACATTCTTACATTACTTGATTAATTATACAATTTTGAATTTGATTTATATTTCATCATGCTCAATTAATCTATTAATCACTTAAAACAAATTTAATGTACTAAATCATATCCCTCAATTATAGAAAAAAATTCAACATTTACTATTCATTTTCGTGTAATTTTAAATTCTTATCTACTTCTTTATCAATCTCTTAAAATATTCAACTATTTTTATTATTTTTATTCATATGTGAATTTTTCAATAAATAAATAAATTATTTTATTTATAAAACTGTATAGTAATATTTAATAAATTATATATATAAGTGTATATTTTAAAATTCGGAGGATCGGAAACTATCAAACTCCCCTCTTCCAATTGCATTGCTGTTTTACAACCCGTGAAAAGTTTAGCTTTATTTGAATTGAGTACTTGTATATATTTATAGACGAGGAAAGGGTTTGTAATAATTATAAATCTCTACTACAAATTTATCGTTTCTAATTAGTTTACTTTGCTTTTTAAATTAAAAATATAATTTATTTTTAATTAAATTTAATAATTAATTAAGAAATATATATTTAAATTAAATGTACTATTTAATAAAATAAAATATTAATATAAAATAATATATACTTATATTATGTACAATTAATTATAGCTATTAAATTTTATTATATAATAAAATTATATAATATAAATAAGTTGTTATTATAATAAAAATAAAATATTATTAATCATATTGATTATATTTGTAATATATAAATATTTTATAATTATAATAAAAAATAAAAAATAAAAAATTATATTATATATATTTAATATATTATTTTTATATATAATATTTTTATTATAAAATTATATAATATAATTTTACATAAAATATTATTAATATAATTTTATTTAAAGTATATAATAATAAAATAAATAATAAATAACATAAATATATAAAAAATATTAGATAATAAAAAATTACAATATTTTAAAATTATTCAAAATATATAAATTACGTTTTATTTTAAATATAGTGACTTGGTTATGTGTCGAGTATCATACCGTCTCATTTCTATAAATTACTTAATTTTATTTTACAAAATAACTATATTTCAAACTATTCTCCTCCAAATTCTTATAACCTGCTAAATACAACGAGTTAAAAATAAAAAATTATTTATCTGTAAATGGTAGTGTAATAGAAATACTTAAGAAATAAAAAGTATATAAATAAAGATATTTGAGATTTTTGCACACATTTTCATTAATGAAAATTATACATTTATACACAATTATTTATACGACAAAACTACTAAAAATAAAATTAGTATTATGTACCATTGTCTGTGCTAGGTAAAATCGTCCTTCCCTCTGTTACCGAGGTGGAGTCATCCTATTGTGATGACTTGGTGGTGATGAGGCATCCGTACATACGTCTGGGCTAACGTTGAGTTTTGACCGTAAAAATATTAAAGTGATACAATGACAAACGCTTAGTACGCTTAGTAAAAATTTTAACATTCAGGGCAATAAAGGGAAAGCAAGCTTACGAATGAAATAATAGTTAATCTGGATATATTTTGTACTACTATAAAATAGTGGATTGGAAGTGAGGTAAATGTTAGAAAAATTGGATTGGAAGGGAGCTAAATGTTAGAAAAATTATCATGTTATAAATTGAGAGTTCGAGGTAACACTGGAAAATTATTAATTCACGACCCGAGAATAGATTAATAAAAAAATGAGATTAAATTGGGAGATAGAATAACAACTAGAGAATCTAACCGGACAAAAAAAAGGAAGAAATAGATTTATAGAGGGACCAATGAGCGGGTAAATTAGAGGTTGGGAATCACTTGGTAATACCCTGAAACACGAATATGAGAATTGGAAATAAATCGGGAGAAAACTGGTTTGGACCGAGTTCGAGCCAATGAGAGTCCCAAAATTTCCCGAATTTTAGAAAATGCTAAATAAATTTAAATGAATCAATTTTTGGGTCCATTCAATGGATAATCAAATGTAGAATTTTTGTGTATTTTTATTTTCTCAAGAATTGGTCGAAAAAGGGGTGAACTAGGAAAAAAATACTTAATTGACGGAGAAATTTGCCAGAAATAGGGTTCGGTATATTGCAGAACCGGTCAACTGGGGTGTCGAGCGCACGCATGCGCGACCACGCGCGCATATCATTTTCCTCGCCTGATAACTTACTTAGATTCCCCTGTTTTTACCTGACAATTCACCCATACAACACGAATCCACCACTTGGAGAAATTAATCTATTCCTAATGCCTCCGACTATGAAATGAAGAAAGAAGCCTATGACTAGATTGTTAAGGAGATCTAGATAACCTTCATATAAATTGGGGTCGCTCCCTTATTAAAATTTGCTCAAAAATCTCTCATAACCACCAACCGCTCCCTTTTTGGGTGATCTGACTACCAGAGAGAAATTCTCTACCATCCGACCACCTCCAATAATGTTCTTGATATCCCCAGAAAGCTGATGACCTCAGCTTTCTATCACCACCCTCTCGACCCTCAACTCTTCCTCTGTCGTCGTTGGCGAGATTGCATAATACTCAATCTCTGACAACTCAAAATAGAGCAGCTATTTCAGGAGCTAATTTCGATGGCCACGAAGATGCTCACGAGATGAGAAAAAAATAGGTGAGTCCCTTGAGCCTCCAACTTTGCTCGATTTGAGTCAGATTTGAGAATGAATTAAATCATCCAAATTTTGAGTCGTGGGTCTAGGGGTCGACCTAACCAAAATGTGGATTGCAATAGCTACATACCACCAATTAAGGCCATTCAAGTTGCTAGAGGTTTCTCGGAGAGTCAACTTTCCAACCCCATCAGCCTTAATGACTGACATGCTAACTCTGGTAAGATCTCGACTCTGAACTGACTCTAACTCGTCTGCATGCAAGTTTCTGATCATGTCTGATCTGAGTGCCTCTAGATGACCCCAACCAAACCAACTTTATGATGACCTAGAGGGAGGCCAGAGGGATCTGGATCCCAAGTGACCTAAAGAGTCACATAATTCATGAAAAAGGACTTTAGGATGAATGGGGGAAGAAAGCCAAACTGGTTTAGGTGAACCAGATCTAAACCAAATTGAACCGATTTGAACTACTATTGAATCTAATCCGAACTAGATTGAACCGGTTTGAACTGGCTTGAGCCACTATTGAACTAGATGGTTAATAGTGGTTTATTCATTGAGAAAAAATCATCTAAATTTATTTTTCTAGGTGGCTTAGAAAATTCCAATTTGAGAATTGATGCCACTATTTGATATAGAATGAATTTAGAAAATTTTATTTTGAAAAACTCGATTGAATGGGCCTAAACTGATCGGTTTAAGCTTTGAACCCAGTTCGGACTAGTTCGGTCCAGTATAGAGCAGTGTTGTCTTCTTCCTTCAGACGATAGCATTGTTCACTCGTTGAAAAATTGAACTAGCGCCGACGAAGAGGAAATGTTTCCGTTTAGTACATTTTAGGCCATCAATAACTGTCATAAAGGTGCCAAACGGACGATCGACGAGTCTTTGAGCTCCCTATATAAAGAGCCCCTCTCCATTCATCCTCTCCACACATTGAAAACCTCACTCTCTCTCAGCTACTCAATTTTTCGATGAAGCTCGAACCAAAGCTCTGATATAGGGTCTTTTCTAAGCCAAAGAAGGCGTAGTCAGGTTCCTTAGAACCGAGGAGAAGTCAGCTACACGGTGATAGTCTCCAATTGCCCCGAAGGTTGTCAGAGAAGCGCCGACGTGATTGAACAGTGAAGCAGCTTCGGTGGACTAAAGCTGCCATATTTTTGTCGAGCTAAAATTAGCCAATTCAAGCCCTCCTCAGCCCTCTTATGGCCGAATTAGAATTGAAAGGTAAGCCAATTTGGCTCCACTCTATAATTTCCGACCGGTGCTAGAGAGAACCGATAGAATTTCGATGATAAAATTCTCACTCAATTCGGTATCAATTGGTGCAATTCTTGATCCTAGAAGGAACCTTAGGATGAGAGCTATTTGCCCTGATTGAAAGCTCAGACGGCCGCACCCGTGATGATAAGCATTCGAAGCTTTCTCTCTGTACGTTCTATTTTCCGACGAAGTTCCATTTAAGCTCATTCCGACATCAAATCGTGTGATTCAAAGTGAAATTGAATCGTATAAAGATGTAGGAACTCCAATTTATCTTCAATTTCAACAATTAAACTTGTTTGATTGGTCAATTTGATGAAATCAAATTCGTCTGTGTTAGAAATTTGAAATTGAGGATTTCAAAAATTCGAGGGACTAAAATGCAATTTTATAAAATTGAGGACCAATTGGGAATGATAAGAGTGTTGGAGGACCAATTGAGCAAATTTTGGAACTTTTGGGGTAAAACTTACCATTTTTGTAAAGGAGGGGCAAAATGGTAATTTTTGAAAAGTTGAGGACCAAATTAGAAATTTGGGAAATTTGAACCCTTATTTTATAAAATTGAATAAATTGAGGTCCCAAGGGGAATTTTGAAAAGTTTCAGGACTCAATTTGGAGAAAAACTAGCATTTGGGGCCTAAAGTAAAAGAAAAAGAACTTTAGGGACCAAATTACAAATATTTGAAAAGTTAGATATTTTTAGTCATTCATAATGAATGAAGGTTGTCAAGCCAAATGATAATGAACAAGAATGTTCATACTGTGTAGGAACATGAGATATCGGGAATGCCAGCTAAGATAAAGCTTGCAAGGGACGAAAGCCAATTTAGAGGAAATACACTACACGATCGGGTGAGTGATATTTAATATCTTACCCGGTTGGGATAATAGGCACCTTTGAAATAAAAATCCACTACTAAGTGATATTTTAACCATCACACCTGAGAGGAGTGATGTGAAAATCATGCGGAAAAACTACTTATCGGTTGTAAGTAGATCATCCCCGGTTGGTATGATGAAACTTCTTGTAAGGAAGTGGAAAAATTGCTTGTCGATTATAAGCGTAGATGTCCTCATACTCGGTTGATGTGATGGAAGAATAAAAAGTTTATTTTGTTGGAAGTGCTCTCCCCTAATTGTGTGCCATTGCTTAAAATATTTGGGAGACTTTCTTAACAGGAGCTCGAATAGCTCAATTAGGCCGGTGGCCTCGGTTTTGGAACTTGGGGGCTAATATGCCCGATTTTGAAAATCTCGAACATTGGGCCCTAGGCTAGTTGGCACGAGCAAGAGCTTGTAAACAAACATGATTTAAGCCATGAAAACTAAAGTGAATGAATTGTTTGGCCATGGTACCGAGACAGGACCGACATACTCGATGGATGGGCGGTAGTTCGACATGACATGTCTCCGAACTAGTCAAGACAAACAACTGCAGGTCGAGTTGAGGGTCGGGGCCGTTGGACTAGTGACACCACAAATTATACGGCTTATGTGGAAAAATTATTGATTTGTGTATGCACTGTGTTACGGGACCTTTAAAACATCCTAGAGGGGTAGTGATGCGGCCTAGGGCTCTGGACGACCTAGTAGAGATATGGACAGTTAGTTCTACTAGAAGTCTTGAAAAGCTCGACGTAGCTTCATTGCACATGAGACCGGAATGGGGATGGGATGAGGTCTCTGTTCTCATACGGATATAGATTTTTGTTATGGGATTGAGGGTCTGATGTCACGTACATCCACTCATTCTTAGGGTAGAAGTGGACGTGATTCTATATAGGTGGCCGGTAAAGTTGCTCCAATGCCACAAGTGGGTATAGTGGACGGGCTGGCCTGCGAATGTGTATTCCTTCATGATGAAGGGCATGTGTTGGTTGATAAACACACCGCCATGATGAGAAATGGTTATGAAAATTGAGATTTGAAAATGAGAAAATTTAAAACCAAGCGTTACCCTCTATCATGTATGCTTAATTTCTCTTAAGCTTGCATTTTATTTGATATATGTTATTCCAGGGAACATGGTTGAAAGTACGCCTGCTCCTTTTGAGTTAAAGAAGGAGGAAACTCCTCTTGAACTAGGAGAGCGATGGATTGTTCATGGGGATCCGACCAAACCGAGTCGGGGCATGACAACTTGTGTCATGCCCCGACCCTATTTGGTCGGATCCCCGTGATCAACCCGCCACTCTCCCGGTTTATTAAAGGGTTTCCCCTTATTATAAACTGTAAAGAGTAATGCGTCCTTTAAACCTGCACCATTTCCTGGAATAGCATAATCAAAACTGCATAAAATTTTAAACTTTACATACCTATCTTACAGGCATCTTAGTTGATGGTCTTTAAGGGTAAACTTTCCAAAATCTCCTGAAAGGGATATAAGGGAGGGGATGAGTACGACTACTCAGCGAATGGGTTTTCAAAATGTGAGTACGACTACTTAGTGAATGGATTTTCAAAAGTTTAGATTTTTAAGAAAACACTTATTATTGGAGTGTTCCGAACTCCACTCTTTCAAAACCATTTCATTTGAAATCTTGGGTTTATCACCATTTCTTTTTAAGCATGGTGTGTCATCACCCAACACACATCCTTCATCATGAAGGTTACACATATTCATAGGTCAGCACGACCACTGAACCCACTTGTGGCTTCAGAGCGACTTTCTCGGCCACTCGGATAGAATTACGTCCACTTCTACCCTGAGAATGAGTGGATGTTTGCGACATCCGACCCTCATTCTTAGAATAAATTCTTCGTGTCCGTTATGAGGATAGAGACCTCATCCCATCCCCACCCCTGTCTCATGCGCTTGGTGCTACTCCAAATTTTGCACAGATACTTGGGACGACGAACTGCCCTTATACTCATCAGGTCGTCCAGGGCCCTTAGGACACTTCACTACCCCTCATGGGCGTCTTGATGATCCCATACTCATAGTGCACACAATCAATATTTTTTCATATTGCCATGTAATCCGTGGTGCCACTGGTCCAACAGCCCCGACTCTCAACTCAACCCACAGTTGTTTGGCTTGACTGGTCCGTCGACCTGTCATGTCGCACTGCCGCTAGTTGACTAAGCATGTCGGTCCTATCTTGGTACCATGGCAAAACAATTCACTTATTAAGTTTTATGGCACATATATCATGTTCGTTTATGAGCTCTCGCTCATGCCAATTGCCCTTGGGCCTACTGTACGTGATTTTCAAAATCGAGCATTTAGTACACAAGTTCCAAAACCGAGGCCCTTGGCCTATCAGAGCTATTCGAGCTCCCATCCATAAGGTCTCCCAAATTATTTAAGAATTGGCACACAGTCAGGGGAGAGCACTTCCGACAAAACATATGTTTTCTCTATCCATTATACCGCCCGAGTATAAGGACACCTCTATTCATAACCGATGAACGAGTTTTCAACTTCCTTCGAGGAAGTCTCATCATACCAACCGGGTATGATCTACTTACAACCGTTAAGTAGTTTTTCCACATGATTTTCACATCAGTTCCTCTAAGTTGTGATGTTTAAAAAATACCACTTAATAGTGGGTTTTCATATCGAGGTACTTATCATCCCCAACCGGGTATGATATAAAATTCCCACTCACAACAGGTGAGTGGTTTTTAATTTTAAGTTGTGCTCATCATCCCAACCGGGTATGATGTTAGTAAACCCATTCACTCGTTAATGTCGTGAATTCCACTAAACCGGTTCTTTGTATTCACACGAGCTTGTCCCTGCTGGCATTCTTGGTACTTCGTGTTCCTAACGATATGAACATCTCGGTTCATTATCCTTCGGCCTAATAGCCTTCATTCATTCCAAATGAATGAGGAAGTCAACTTTCATTTATTTGCAATTAGGTCCCTAAAGTTATTTATCTTAAATTTTAAGTCCCTAATGCCGGGTTTTCCTCAAATTGAGTCCTGAAACTTTTAAAATTTATCATAGGACCTCAATTTATTCCATTTCACAAAAAGGGGTTTAAATTTCCAAATTTCCAATTTGGTCCCCTATCTTTTCCAAAATTACCATTTTGCCCTTCCTTTTCAAAAATGGTAAAATTTACCCCAAAAATTCTAAAATTTCTGAATTGGCCCTCTAACATTTTTATCATGCCCAATTGACCCTTAATTTTAGGAAATTGCATTTTGGTCCTTCGAATCTTCGAAAATCCCCAATCTTCCCCCAATTCCAACTTCTTAACACAACCGAATTTGATTTCATCAAATTGATCAATCAAATGTTTCCAATTGTTGAAATTGAGTTTCTACATGTTCATACGATTCTTTAGCAATGTGAATCGTAAGTTTTAATGCCGGGACGAGCTCAAACGAAGCTTCGCCGGAAAATGAACTATAGAGAGAGAAAGCTTTGGTTACTCACCGGTGAAGGCACGACGGTTCGAGCTTTCGATCTCAGCAGATAGCTCTTGTCCCGAGGTTCATCCTAGAATCAAGAATCACATCAATTGATGCCGAATTGAGTTAGAATTTCATCATTGAAATTCTGCTAGTTCTCTCTCTAGCATCCACCAATAATTATAGAGAGGAGCTGAATTGGCTTACCTTTCTAATTCGGCCATGGGAGGGCTGAGGAAGTGTTGGGAGGGCTTGATTTGGTCTGAGGAGGGCTCGAAATGGCCAATTTCAGCTTGGCCGAAATAGGGCAGCTTCGGTCCGCTGGAGCTGCTTCACTGTTCCATCATGCCGATAGTTCTCCAATGATTCTCGAATTGACTAGAGTTTGCTATCTGATAGCTGTCTTCTCCCCGGTTCTAAAGAGCCCAACTTCTCCTTCTAAGGTTAAGAAAAATGTTCAAGTCGAAGCTCTGGTTCGAGCTTCACCAGGAAATGGAGTAGTAGAGAGAGAGAGAGAAGTGTTCATGTGTGAGGAGAATGAATGGGGATGACCTATTTATATAGGTGTAAAATTGTTTATTAAATGTGAGAGATTTATTATTAGTATTAATATTGCCATAAATTATTGGTATTAATTCCAATAATTTAATTTTGGTATTAAATTATTTGTATTAATTCTAATAATTAAATATATATTAATTTATGGCTATTTATAAAATTTTTGACTGAAATTTCGGGTTACAAAAAAAAATCATACTTCACAAGAGGTCAACCATCCTCACACTACTCTCGGGCAAGCATGCTTAACTTCAGAGTTCTTATGGATTCTCATTCACCTGAACCAATTTGGTTTTTCTCTTCTAATTTGTCTTAAGTTTATTTTCCAAGGTTTAATGAACCATTTGGATCACCCGAAAGTTGTAAATTTCCAAATTGCTTGTTCCCAAATGATTGAGTTTGTAAACCGGCTCGGTTTTCTTACTCGGTTTGACCAGTTCTTTTCCCGGTTTTCCTTAACTCAAAAGTGTGGGGTTTACAACTTGAGTGGTATCAGAGCCTAGTTCCCTTGAAACATTATCAATATTGTACCCTAACATTTATCCAACTTTAAACTATCGTATAGGAAGGAGATTTCCAAGGAAGTTCGCGGTGAAATTCAGTCCTCCTCCCATAACCCTGAAAAAGACACCCAACATAGGGGAGGAAGCTGTACAAAGATTTCTAAAGGGCGAGAAACGAGTACCCAAGGACATGGTGGAAGACTACCATGAATTGATAGGAGCCTCATTGGAACCGGAAGGCATCATATACCCTCTTCCCAAACAAGAGGAACTGGTATCAGCTTGTAGAAGACCAACCCCGCCTTCTCTAGTCCCACAACAACTGGAGTGGAATCCAACCAAGAAGGAGGCCTGAGATAATTACTAGGATGCATATGCCACCTTCATGAAGGTCCATGGCGATACGGATTGGAGGCCATACATGAGATTCGTCCTATAAGGGAATACGAGTGGAGCCAAATTAGTTCCTTAGAACCTTCCGATCAAGAATCCCACAATCGCTCTAGGGTTAACTCTCGACCTATGACCCCAAAGGATTAGGGGGTAGAAAATTTCTGTAATAAGCCAAGTATGGCAAGAAAACATTTCTTAAGTTAATGAAAGTGAAAATTTTGATCAAATTTTTGAATACCTTGATAAGTTTAAAATCTAATAATAAAGATTTAAAAGTAAGAGGTAGGAAATCACCTAAGTAAGATGGGTTAGCTACACCCTTAAAGATTTTCCTCAAAGAATTCATCAATGGGAGCTCTTAAGAAAAGAAAAAAAAAGAAGTGGAACAAAGGGAAGTAAACATCATAAAGTACAGATTCATGGAGAGTTCAAGGAGTTAAGGATAGGCTCAAAGAATAAGAGTAAGGAAAAACAATGAGTAGAATATTCTAAAGGGAACCAAAAGAATGGAAGCTGATCAAGAAGAAGTAAGTATGGGGGAACACCAAGGATGTCAATGTAAACCCCGTCCTTTAGTAATGAGAAAAAACCGATTAATGTGATCTTTAAATCGATTTGGTCTACAAGCCGACTATTAGGGGAAGAGCAAATTAGAAAATTTCTAACTCCCATGTGACTTAAAAATATTCATAAACTTGGGAAAAGAACCCTAGGATGATATGAGGAAGAAAGACCAAAGCAGTTCAAGAGAACCGGGTCCGAACTTGATAGAACTGGTTTATGAACCAAGTTGATTCATGAACCAGAACTGATAGAGAATGAGTTAACCAAGAAGTTTATGGATTCCTTGTGATTTATAATCCTTGAGAAGGAAGCTTAGAACAATGTGGGAGAGAACAACCAGATCAGTTTGGGTGAACCGGACCCGAACCGGATTAAATCGATTTAAGAACCGAGTCAGTTTATGAATCGAAATCGATTAAGAGGTGGTAAATTGGGAATTTTATGGACCCCAAGTGACCCAAGGAGTCACAAAAGACATGGAAATAGACTTGTGAAGGAATTGGGGATGAAAACCAAACCGGTTCAAGTGAACCGGATCCGAACCGGTTTGGACCAATTTGAATCACTATTAAACTGAATCCTAAATTCATTTTTCTAAGTGGCTTAAATAATTCAAATTGGAGATTTGAGGCCACCAGTGGATAGAGAATGAATTTAAAAATTTTTAGAATTGAAAAACTCGGTTGAATGAGGGGTGAACTGGCCGGTTTAAGCTTTGAAACCAGTTCGGATCGATCCGGTCTGTTTCAGAACAGTGTCATCTTCTTCCTCAAGATGACAATAATGTTCACTCGTCGAGAAACTGAAGAAATGCCAACGAAGAAAAAATGCCTCTCTTTGGTACATTTTAGGTCATAAATTTCTATCATAACGGTGCCAAATGGACAACCAACGGGTTCCCGAGCTCCCTATATATAGAGTTCCTCTCCATTCATCCTCTCTGCACCTGAAAAGCTCACTCTCTCTCAGTTGCTTAGTTTTCCGGTGAAGCTCGAACCAGAGCTTTGATATAGGGTCAATTTTGAGCCAAAGAAGGTGAGGTTGGGTTCATTTGAACCGGGGAGAAGTCAACTACATGGTGGTAGCATTCATTCATCCCGAAAGTCGTCGGAGAAGCGCCGGCATGATCAAACAGTGAAGCAGCTCCGACGGACCAAAGCTGCCCTGTTTTGGCTAAGTTGAAATCGGCCAATTCGAGCCCTCCTCAGGCCAAACCAAGCTCTCCTGACACCTCCTCAACCCTTCCACAGCTGAATTAGGACCAAAAGGTAAGCCAATTCGGCTCCCCTTTATAATTTCAGATGTTGTTAGAGAGAGTGTCGGACGAATTTCCATGAAGAAATTCTAATGCAATTCGACATCAATTGATGTCATTCTTGATCATAGGAAGAACCTCTAGAGGAGATTTGGATTAGCCTACATCTGAGGAATGAACTATTTATGAATAGAAAACTATCAAAATTTCTTAGATTAGAGGGATTATTTAAAGTGTTAAAACTCAGTAGTAATAATTACAATAGGAAGTTATCTAGCAAATATATTGTTAGCAATAGCATAAATATTTATAAGTTAATGTATTTTAATGTAGGTGATGAAGGAAAAGAAGATTTGAGGACAAATCATTTTCAAGAGGGGGAGAATGATGTGAATCTGACTAAAGAGAATACGAATTCACAAGTCCAATCAACCAAACCTACAATGTAGCTGAACACTTTGTCACCAAATGGGATAAATAATCATTTGAGACTTCAAGAGGGCCCAATGATAAGGTTAAGGGCTGAAAGGTTCAAATAGGCTTTATATGGGTTGATTAAAGAGATTGCAGAAAATTCAAGTGGAAGCCCAATTAAAGAGTCCAAGAAATGCCAATGAGAAGGAAGCCCAATTAAAGAGTTCAAGAAAAGCCCACGAGAAGGTCAAGATTTAATTAAT
This sequence comes from Trapa bicornis, assembly GCA_030064425.1. NCBI lineage: Eukaryota > Viridiplantae > Streptophyta > Magnoliopsida > Myrtales > Lythraceae > Trapa > Trapa bicornis. The sequence goes on along the minus strand of CM057753.1, from coordinate 12,791,398 downwards.
AAGTACAGATTTATTAATATAATAAATCTTCTACGATATTAAATGATAATATTAGATATTTAATTAGTTAAATTTAGATTTTTTAATTTTTTATAAAAATATCCTATATATTTAGATTAGATATGGTTGGCATGTAAACATAACATATATTTTCCTTGTTTTTAGGTTATTCGGTTATTTTCTAAGCATATAAAAGGCATACTCCACAGCATTAGAGGAGACACTTTGGAATTTCAATCTTGTGAGATTTTGTCTTCTTTCTATCTTGAAGGAGCTTTTTGAACTTATCAGGTTTTTAGCTGTGGCGTTCAAGCAATCAAAACTTATCACCCGAAGTTTTATGAGAGTTCTTCTTAGAGAATTTAGGTGTGGCGTCTACATATCCCATACCTTGTTTCTCACATAAACAAGGTATATTCTATCTTTTCGCACTTATATTGTGAAAGTCTTGGGGTCTTTGCCATATTTGGTGTAGGGTATCGTCAGCATATTGGCGGGGTTCGTATCAGTTGGTATTAGAAAACACAGTTGCACGACAAGTTCCATCCCATCTTTTATATCTAGATCTTTTTTTAATCTTCTCTACCTATTTCTATTCTCTATAAAAGAAAAAAAAATTCTCATCTTCTTCTATCTATCTTCTCTTCAGTAGGTTAAAAAAAAGAGAAAAAAAGCCAAAAAAAATTTGCACAAAAAAAAAGCAAAAAAAAAAGAAAATAAGAGCAAAAAAAAATCCGTGCTAAAAAAAGAGCAAAAAAATTTGTGCAAAAAAGACAAAAAAAAGAGAGGCACACAATTCTAGCTTGAATTTCATTCTTATTCTACTCTATCTAGTCTACTTCATTCCATGTTAATTTATTTCTCTATCTAAATTTTATTCTTCTCCGAGTCTATTCGTACACCACACTTAAATTCTTCTTGAATTGTTTTTTGAAAACCTTATTGATTTGTCTTGATTGTTCCTCAAGTTGATCTGCTTCATAAAAACGATTTGTTTTTAAAGTTCAATTCATATTGCAAGAAGACATATGAGTGGAAAAAGGCAAGAGTGCTTTAAATCTATAAGAAAAGGCCATTTGAGTGTGAAATAGGAGTGTTTGAGAGAAACATGTGAGGGAGAGTTGCGAGGTTCTTTTCTTCCTAACAATTATTAGGTTTAGAAGGCCTAACGACAAGGAAACACAATGAAGGAAGAGGGTTCCATACCGCCCATTCAAAACCTACAGTGGAAAGCAATGAAGATAGAAATGGAACATATAGTGAAATCTGAATTTGAGTCTTTTCATACCCGAATGGGTCACTTGGAGGAAGGTGTGAGATGGCGTTCGCATCAACATACGCCCACTAAACAACGATATTCGAGCTTTCAATCTAGATATTTTGATCCAGAAGAACTCAAGGAGTTCGATGATGTCAAAGTTAATCGCGACAACCTCAAGCTCAATTCCTTCAATCAACCTACTACTTGGGATAGACCATGGATTGATGATATCTTGGACAACCAATGTGAGAAGTTATTTCATACTTGTTGCTCTATGAAAAATAAGGTTTGTTCTCTTATCATAGATGGGGAAAGCTGCACTAACTTTGCTAGCACCGAGCTTGTGGAGAAGTTGGCATTACATACAACGAAGCATCCAAAGCCATATCAAATTAAAAGGCTGAATGATTAACCCAAACTCGTGGTAACCCAACAAGTGATAGTGTCCTTCTCTATTGGGAAATATCATGATGAAATATCCCTTGCTTGAAATTCATGTGGGTACGTCCTTGTACCCTTTCGTTAATCATACTTGCATCCCGTATAACTTTGCTTCCTTGGAAAGAGTTTGGGTAATGTTTGTTTCAAGATTTCTTAACCACCTTGTGTGAGGCTTATCAATCCTTCTCATGGCCTGAGTGTGGTCGCCAATTTGTTTTTCGGCCATTGATTCTTTCAAGTTTAGATCCTCTTCGTCTCAAAATTTCTTGACTCCTACACGAGGGTTCACTTAATCCCTGTGGGTCATTAGGTTTCTTTCTTATACTAATCCTCCCACTCCTACTTGTTATTGCATTATTTAATGCTACCTTCCCTTTTTACCCTTTCCTTGGGTTTATCTCATTCTTTGGACTTGCAAAAGTGTGGTTCTCTTGTACTTGACCTCTTTGTCTTCTACGAGCACATCCTTTTCTCTTTCCATTTAGTTGGGTCATTTGCCTCTTTGTTAGGATATGTCCCTTCCTACGACTCCCTTTCTCGGTAGACTCCTTGTTTTTCCACATAATTCATCCTTGAGTTTCCTAGCCTTTAACTCGACTTGTCGCCTTTGTCCCATTAGGCTTTTCATTCTTTGATCCCATTTGAGACTATTCAGGTTTAAGTTAGGTCATCTTAGTGTTGTTAGTTAGCACTAACTCCACCGTCATTCCAACCGGAATGGACGTCATAGTGGTTTCCACTCACCCGGTGATTTTGGTAGGGTTGTGTCGACGAAGTCTAGCCTCACAGTTCCTCTTCCAGAAGCAAGCGCTCGAATAGTCAGTCCCTACATGGCACGGATGTCCTTGTTAGGGTGTTGAACTAAGGAATCGCACTTCTTGGCGTATTTGTGTACATGCCTTCATATTTGGTCTTAATTGCACTTTAGTCCCCGAGGTTTGTGCGCTCAACTTTACCTCCTCAATTGTCCCCTTTTTCCCTAATTCGGCCCCCAGATTTTCTAATTATCCCTTCGGATCCTTAATTTTATCAATACAGCCCATGAGTTCTTTTATTTTTTGAAACTGCCATTTAGCCCCAAACTTCCCCAAAATTGTAATTTGACCCCAACTTTTTAAAATTTACAAATTGGTCCTCCATTTGATCCAATTTGTCCAATGGACCCTATATTGGAAGGGAATTGCATAAAAAACCCTCAATTTTGTTAAATTGCCATTTGGTCCCCAATTTTTGAAAAATCCTCAATTTGCCCAAACTTTTCAAAAATTATATTTTGGTTCCGATTCACAATTTCATTCAATTGACCCCCAAAACTTTGTTTGTCACGCCCCGACCCGGTTTGGTCGGATCCCCGTGATCAACCCGCCACTCTCCCGGTTTATTAAAGGGTTTCCCCTTATTGTAAACCGTAAAGAGTAAGGCGTCCTTTAACTTGCACCTTTTTCCTGGAATAGCATAATCAAAACTGTATGAAATTTAAAACTTTACATACCTGTCTTACAGGCATCTTAGTTGACGGTCTTTAAGGGGAGGCTTTCCGGGATTTCCTAAAAGGGATATAAGGGAGGGGGTGAGTACGACTACTCAGTGAATGGGTTTTTAAAAGCTTTTGACTTTTAAGAAAAACATTTATATGGAGTGTGCCAGACTCCTTTGTTTTCAAAAATCCAATCATTTAAAAATTTGGATTTTTCCATTATTTCTTAGTTACCACGGTGTGTCATCACCCAACACACATCCTTCATCATGAAGGTTACACACATTCGCAAGTCAGTATCACTACTGAACCCGCTAGTGGCTTCGGAGCGACTTTTCCTGCCACCCGGATAGAAGTACGACCACTTCTACCCTGGGAATGAGTGGATGTACGTGACATCCTACCCACAATCCCGAAATCACTTCTTCATATCCGTATGAGGACAGAGACCTCATCCTATCCCCACCCCAGTCTCATGCGCTTTGTGCTACTCCAGATTTCGCACAGACACCTGGAACGACGAACTGCCCTTATAGCCACCAGGTCGTCCAGTGCCCGTAGGACGCATCACTACCCCTCATGGGCATCTTGATGATCCCGTACTCATAGTGCATGAACAAACAATGTTTTCTTATATTGCCATGTAATATGTGGTGCCACTAGTCCAACGGCCCCGACTCTCAACTCAACCCGCAACTATTTGTCTTGACTAGTCCGTCGACCTGTCATGTTGGACTGCCGCTAGTTGGCTGAGTATGTCGATCCTATCTTGGTACAATGGCCAAGCAATTCACTTATTAAGTTTTATGGCACATATATCATGTTCATTTACGAGCTCCTGCTCGTGCCAACTGGCCTTGGGCCCACTGTACGAGATTTTCAAAATCGGGCATTTAGCCCCCAAGTTCCAAAATCGAGGCCCCCGGCCTATTAGAGTTATTCGAGCTCCCGTTCGAGAAGGTCTCCCAAATTGTTTAAGCATTAGCACACAGTCAGGGGAGAGCACTTCCGACAAAAATAGGTTTTTACTGCCCATCATACCGACCTGTATAAGGATATCTCCGTTCATAACCGATGAACAGGTTTTCAACTTCCTTCGAGGAAGTCTCATCATACCAACTGGGTATGATCTACTTACAACCGGTAAGCAGTTTTTTTTTCGCATAATTTTCACATCACTTTCTCTAAGTGGTGATGATTAAAATACCACTAAACAGTGCATTTTTATACCGAGGTACTTATCATCCCCTACCGGGTATGATATAAAATTTCCACTAACAACCGGTAAGTGGTTTTTATCTTTAAGTTGCGCTCATCATCCCAACCGGGTATGATGTTAGTAAACCCACTCACCCGTTAATGCCGTGAATTCCACTAGACTAGTTCTTTGTATTCACGCGAGCTTGTCCTTGCTGGCGTTCCCGGTATTTTACGTTCCTACACGATATGAACAACCTTGTTCATTATTACTCGGCATAACAGCCTTCATTTATTTCCAATGAATGAGAAAACCCAAACTTTTAGTTATTTGCAATTAGGTCCCTAAAGTTATTTCTCTTTAACTTTAAGTCCCTAATGTCGGTTTTTCCTCAAATTGAGTCCCGTAACTTTTAAAATTTATCCTGGGACCTCAATTTATTCAATTTCACCAAAAAGGGGTTTAATTTCCCAAATTTCCAATTTGGTCCCCCAATTTTTCCAAAATTACCATTTTGCACTTCTTTTACAAAAATGGTAAGTTTTGCCACAAAAATTCCAAAATTTCCTCAAATTGGTCCTCCAACATTATTTTCATGCCCAATTGACCATCAATTTCATAAAATTGTATTTTGGCCCTTTGAATTTCGAAAATCCCCAAATTTTCCCCAATTTCAACTCTTCAACACTACTGAATTTGATTTCATCAAATTGACCGATCAAACAATTCTAATTATTGAAATTGGAGTTGAAATTGAGTTCCTGCATGTTCATACGATTCTAAGATACTTTGAATCACAGATTTTAACGTCGGAATGAGCTCAAATGGAGCTTCGCCGGAAAACAGACTGTAGAGAGAGAAAGCTTCGATTACTCACCTGTGAAGGCACGGTGGTCCGAGCTTTCGATCTGGGCAGATAGGTCTCGTTCTGAGGTTCATCCTATAATCAAGAATTGCATCAATTGATGTAGAATTGGATTAGAATTTCGTTATTGAAATTCGGTCGACTCTCTCTCTAGCACCGATCGAAAATTTTAAAGGGGAGCCGAATTGGCTTACCTTTCGGTCCTAATTCAGCCATGAAAAGGCTGAGAAAGTGTTGAGAGGGCTTGGTTTGGCCTGAGGAGGGCTTGAAATGGCCGATTTTAGTTTGGCCGAAATAGGGCAGCTTCGGTCCGCCGGAGTTGCTTCACTATTCCATCATGTCGGCGCTTCTCCGATGACTCTCTGATTGACTGTAGTTTGCTATCAGATAGTTGTCTTCTCCCCGGTTCTAAAGAGCCTAATCTTTGTTCCAGTCGAACCTCTGGTTCGAGCTTTACCGGGAAATGGAGCAGTAGAGAGAGAGAGAGAGAGAGATAGAAGTGTTCAGGTGTGAGGAGAATGAAATGGGATGACCTCTTTATATAGTTGTAAAACCCGTGTATTAAATGGGCGAGATTTATTACTGGTATTAATATTCCCATAAATTATTGGTATTAATTCCAATAATTAAATTTCGGTATTAATTATAATAAATTAAATTTCGGTATTAAATTATTTGTATTAATTCCAATAATTTAATTTAGGTATTAAATTATTGGTATTAATTATAATAATTAAATATATATTAATTTATGATAAGGCGTACATACAAATTTTTTTACCGAAATTTCGGGTTACAAAAAAATTCATAATTCCCAAGAGGTCACCCATCCTCACACTACTATCAAGTAAGCACACTTAACTTTGAAGTTCTTATGTAATGTAGTTCACCTGAACCAATTTGGTTTTTGTTTTAAAATTTGTCTTAAGCTTCTTTTCCAATGTTTAATAAATCTTTTGCATCAACCGAAAGTTGTAAATTTTCATATTGCTTATTCCCAAATGTAAATCGGTTTGGTTTTCTTATTCGATTTGACTGGTTCTTTTCTCGATTTTTCCTTAACTCAAATGTGCGGGGTTTACATTGTTAATTGTCCTCATTCTTGATTAAAATAATCTCCTCTATGTTTTTCTCATCATTTCAAGCCTTGAATCGCTCGATTTGGCTCAAAAAAATGCAGCCTAGAGAGAGAAAACTTCTATATCTTACCGGTGAGGGTCCAACGGTCGGAGCTTGGGTTATCACCGTGTTGCTCTCGTCGTGGGGATCCTTCCTGGATCAACCCGTGCTTCAATTTATGACCTGAGAAATGCAAATTTTAGTGTTAATGTTTTTGCAGAATTCCATCATGCACAGTGTTTTCCGATGAAGGGTGGCAGAGGGAGCTTACTTCCTTAGTTCAGGGGGAGGTTGGGGCACCTCTAGGTGGGGCATAGGGGGTCTGGCTTGGCCGTAATTGGCTGAGGGAAGGCTTGAAGTGCGTGACATGGGGCTGGCTGGTTTCCAGTTGAGGCGTGGTAGCATGGTTCGAGCTTCCTTGCTCCTTCTCGGTGGCTCTCAAGCTAAATGGAAGGTGTGGGTGGGTAGAGGACTTCCTCCTAATTCCAAAGATACCCAATGTGGCTTCAGAGGTCGAGAAAAGTCCCATCATCGAAGCTTTAGTTTGCAGCTCGCCAAAAAACTTACCCTTCTTCTTCTTCGCTCGATTGTGAGATTTTGAGAACGAATGAGGGGATGTTCTTTATATAGGGAGGTCGGCAACTGCTCATGTCATGCCCCAACCCGGTTTGGTCGGATCCTCGTGAACAACCCGCCGCTCTCCCAGTTTATTCAAGGTTTTCCCCTTTTCTAAAACGTTGGGAGTAAGGCATCCTTCTTACTTGTACCTTTCCTAGAATAACATTAATCTAAACTGAATATAACTTTTACATACCTGCCTTAAGGTTTGGCTACCGATAAATCTTTAACGTTGGTTTTCCCTTGATTTCCTGAAATGGGTAAAGGGAGGGGGTGAGTTCGATAACTCAGTGAATGGGTGTTTGAAAAATGAGTTTCTTATAAAAGAGTTTGAATTGTAGTGTGTCAGACTCCTTATTTTCCTTTAAAACATTCTTTCCTCGAATTCTAGTTTTCAACACCTTTTTCCAAGGTTTACCAATTATTTTCCAAGGATTCTCAAATTCTTTCCAAGGTTTTCAAAACCTTTTTCCCATTTCCATATTCGGTGTGTTTCACAAACAATACACCCTTCATCATGAAGGGATCACACACATTCACGAGATGCAGTTATGCTGACTGCACCCACTTATGGATTAGAACGTTTTTACCATCCACCTTAATAGAAGTCTTTGACTTCTACTCGAAGTTTGAGTAAACGTCTCTGATGTCCTACCCTCATACCAAAAATACTTCGTGTCCGTATGAGGACAGAGACCTCATCCTGTCCCCACCCCGACCACCTAGATAGAAGCACGTCAACTTCTACCCTGAGAATGTGTGGATGTTCGTGACATCCGACCCTTAATCCTGTAACAAAACTCCGTATCCATATGAGGACAGAGACCTCATCCTGTCCTCACCCCAGTCTCATTCGCTTGAAGGTACGTCCAACTTCACAAGACTTCTGGTACGACTAACTGCCCTTATACCACCACGTCGTCCAAAGCCTTGGGACGCATCACTACCCCTCTTGGGCGTCTTTAAGGTTCCGTAACACAGTGCATGCACAATCAACAGTTTTTCACATAATGCCATATAATTAGTGGTGCCACTGGTTCGACGGCGCCGACCCTCAACTCAACCTGCAGCTGTTTTTCTTGACTGGTCCGAAGACCTGTTATGTCGCATTGCCACTAGTCCATCGAGTATGTCAGTCCTATCTTGATACCATGGCAAAACAACTCATTTACCTTAAGTTTTCATGGCATAATGATCATGTCTATTTACGAGCTTCTGCTCATGCCAACTGGCCTTGTGCCCACTATTCGAGATTTTCAAAATCTGGCATATTTGCCCTGAAGTTCCAAAACCGAGGCCTCCGACCTATATAAGCCATTCGAGCTCCCATCAAGAAGGTCTCCCAAACATTTTAAACAGTGGCACATAGTCAAGGGAGAGCATTTATGACAAAACAAACCTTTCATTTGTCTATAATACCAAATGGGTATGAAGACGTCTTCACTTATAACCAATAAGCGGGTTTTCCACTTCCTTGTAGGAAGTCTCATCATACCAACCAAGAATGAACAACTTACAATTGGTATGTAGTTTTTCTACGTGATTTTCACATCACTGCTCTTAGGTGTGATGTTTAAAATACCACCTAGCAGTGGGTTTTCATTTCAGCGGTGCTTATCATCCCAACCGGGTATGATATAAAAATCTCACTCAGCCGATCATGTAGTGTATTTCCTCTAAATCGGCTTTTGTCCCTTGCGAGCCTAGCTTCAGCTGGCATTCTCGATATCTCGTGTTCCTACACGGTATGAACATCCTTGTTCATTATTATTTGGCTTAATAGCCTTCATTCATTATGAATGATTAAGAATATCTAACTTTTCAAATATTTGCAATTTGGTCTCTAATGTTCTTTTTCTTCTACTTTAGGCCCCAAATGCTGGTTTTTTCTCAAATTGAGTCTCGAAACTTTAAAAATTCTCCTTGGAACCTCAATTTATTCAATTTCATAAAAAAGGGTTCAAGTTTCCCAAATTCCCAATATAGTCCCCAATTTTTCCAAAATGACCATTTTGCCCTTCCTTTACAAAAATGGTATGTTTTACCCCAAAAATTCTAAAAATTGCTCAATTGGTCCTCTAACACTCTTATCATGTTGAATTGTCCCTCAATTTTGTAAAATTGCATTTTAGTTCCTCAAATTTTTGAAATCCCTAAAATTTCCTCAATTTTCCCCCAATTTCAACTTTCTAACACAGCCGAATTTGATTTAATCAAATTGACCAATCAAACAAGATTAATTGTTTAAATTAAAGTTCCTACATTTTTGTATGATTCATTTGTACTTTGAATCACAAGTTTTGATGCCAGAACAAGCTCAAATGGAGCTTCACTGAAAAATAGAACGTAGAGATAGAAAGCTTTAAATACTCATCGTCGGGGGAGCGGCGATCCGAGCTTTCAATCTGGACAGATAGCTTTCCTCCTGAGGTTCCTCCTATGATCAAGAATTACATCAATTGATGCCGAATTGGATGAGAATTTTATCATCAAAATTCTATTGGTTTTCTCTATAGCACCTGTCGAAAATTATAGAGGGGAGCAAAATTGTCTTACCTTTCAGTTCTAATTTGGTCGTAGGAGGGCTGATGAGGTGTTGGGAGAGGTTGGTTTGGCTTGAGGATGGTTCGAATTGGCCGATTTTAGCTCGACAAAAACATGGCAGCTTTGGTCTGCCAGAGTTCTTCATTGTTCGATCACGCCAGCACTTCTCCGACGATCCTTAGAGTGAATGAAGACTACCATTGTAAACCCCATCCCTTTAAAGCAAGGAAATCAGGGAAAGAACCGGTCAACTCGAGTGAGAAAAACTAAACTGGTTCACAAACCCGATTATTAGGGAACAGACAATTTGAGGAATTTACAATCTCGAGTGACCCAAAGGGTTCATAAAGAATTGGAAAAAAACCTTAGGACAAATTGGAAGAGGAAAACCAGACTGGTTCAGATGAACCTGATTAAACTAGATTGAACCGGTTTATGAACTGAGTCGGTTCATGAACCAAAACTGATAGAGAATGGACAAACTAGAAAATCTATAGATCTCGAGTGACCTTAAGTGTCACTAAAGTCAATAAAAAAGATTTTAGGATGAATTGGAGATGAAAACCAAACCGGTTTGGATCGGTTTGAACCACTATCGAACCATATGCTAAATTCATTTTTCTAGATGGCTTAAAATATTCAAATTTGAGATTTAAAACCACCATTGGATTGAAAATGAATTTAAAAATTTTTAGATTTGAAAAACTCAGTCGAATTGGTGGTGAACTAATCAGTTTAAGCTTTGAACCCAGTTCGGACCGGTTCGGAACATTGTTGTCTTCTTCCCTCATTTGAAAGCACTATTCACTCGACAGAAAATCATGCAGCGCCGACGAAGCTGAAAAGTCTCCGGCCAGGGAGTTTCAGGTAATGAATGACCACCATTAAGGCATTAATCGGATGGCCAGGAAGTCCCCGAGCTTCCTATATAAAGAGTGTATCCTCATTTATCCTCTCCACACCTAAAAATTCCTTTCTCTTTCAATTGCTCCAATTTTTGGTGAAGCTCAAACTAAAGCTTCGACTTGGGCATCTTTTTGAGCTAAACAAGGCAAGGTCAGGTTCTTTAGAACCGGTGAGAAGTTAGCTACATGCTTGTAGTCTCCATTTGCTCCGAGGTTCACTGGAGAAGCACTAGCGTGATTGAACAGTGAAGCAACTTCGGTGGACTGAAGCTGCCCTATTTCGACCAAGTTGAAATTGACTAGTTCAAGCCCTTCTGAGGCCAAACCAAGCCTTCCCAATACTCTACAGTCCTCATACAGCTGAATTAGAGTTGAAAGGTAAGCAAATTTGTCTCCCCTCTGCAATTTCCGATCGGTGCTACAGAGAGAAACGACATAAATTTGATGATAAAATTCTCACTAAATTCTGCATCAATTGATGCAATTATTTATCCTAGGAGGATCCTCGGAACAAGAGCTATCTGCCCAGATCAAAAACTCGGACCGCCGCACCCTTGACGGTTAGATTTCGAAGCTTTCTCTCTCTAATTCCAATTTTCCGGCGAAGCTCCGTTTGATCTCATTCCGGCACCAAATCATGCGATTCAAAGTGCAATTGAATCGTATGAAGGTGTATGAACTCTAATATAGCTTCAATTTCAATAATTAAACTCATTTGATTGGTCAATTTGATGAAATAAAATTCAGCAGAGTTAGAAGGTTGATATTGGGGTAAAATTGGGGAATTTCAAAATTTTGAGGGAATAAAGTGCAATTTCATAAAATTGAGGACCAATTGGGCATAATAAATATGTTGGAGTACCAATTGGGCAATTTAGGAATTTTTAGGGCAAAACTTACTATTTTTGTAAAGTAGGGGCAAAATGGTAATTTTGGAAAAGTTGGGGGACCAAATTGGAAATTTGGGAAATTGATCCCCTTATTGTGAAATTGAATAAATTGAGGTCCCAAGGTGAATTTTAGAAGTTTTGGGACTCAATTTGAGGAAAAACCAACATTAGGGACTTAAAGTTAAAGAAAAATAACTTTAGGGATGTAATTGCAAATAAATGAAAAGTTTAGTTTTCTCATTCATTTGGTATGAATGAAGGCTATTAGGCCAAGAGATAATGAACAAGTATGCTCATATCATGTAGGAACATGAAATACCGGGAACGCTAGCAAGGACAATCTCGAGTGAATACAAAGAACTGGTCAAGAGGAATTCACTACATTAACGGGTGAGTGGGATTTTTATTTCATACCCGGTTAGGTTGATAAAGCAACTCAAAAATAAAAATCCACTGCTAAGTGGTATTTTAATCATCACACCTAAGAGGAGTGATGTGGAAATCAAGCAAAAAAAAAAACTACTTATCGGTTGTTAGTAGATCATACCCGATTTGTACGATAAAACTTCCTCGAAGGAAGTGGAAAACCGTTCATCGGTTATGAGCGGAGATGTCCTCATGCTCGGTTGGTATGATGGATAGCTGAAAAGTATATTTTGTTAGAAGTGCTCTCCCCTGACTATGTGCCACTGCTTAAACATTTTGGGAGACCTTCTTGATGGGATCTCGATTAGCTTTGTTAGGCCGGAGGCCTCATTTTTGGAACTTAGGGGCTAATATGCTCGATTTTGAAAATCTCAAACAGTGGACCCTAGGCCAGTTGGCATGAGTAGGAGCTCGTAAACAAACATGATCATTATGCCATGAAAACTTAATGTAAATGAGTTGTTTGGCCATGGTACCGAGATAGGATCGACATACTCGAGGGACTAGTAGCAATGCGACATGACAAGTCTTTGGACTAGTTAAGAAAAATAGCTGTAGGTTGAGTTGAGGGTCGGGGTCGTTGGACCAGTGGCACCAAAGATTAAATGAGTTTTGATAAAAACTTTATTTGTACATGCACTTGAGGTTCGAGACCATTAAAATGTCCAAGAGGGGTAGTGATGTGTTCTAAGGCTGTAGGATGACATGGTGGCGATAAGGGAAAAAAAAAGAAGCTACTGGGTTTGTGTTTCTCGTCATACCATATAGTTATGGAGTTCTATATTTGTACTCCACGGAGTTTCTGTGTTAGGACTCCATGAAACTACTGTGTTTGGAGATTTCCTAAATCTTCTGTGTTTGAGTTTCATGTTCACGAGACTGAGATATGGTCTCTATCCTTATACGGACACAGTTGTAATCATGTGTGTTCCTTTTATGATGAAGGGTGTGTGTTAGTTGATAAACACACCGGTTATGGTTGGGAAGTGAGTAATGGCAATGAAACCCTGATTTTGAAAATGAGAAATTTTAAAATAAAGAGTCTAGCACACTCCAATTTAAATATTTTCCCCTAAAATTCAAACTTTAAACACCCATTCACAGTGTCGTTGAACTCACCCCCCCCCCCCCCCCCCCCATATCCCTTTTCAGGTAACCAAGGGAAACCTACCCAAAGACCTCATATTAGTCACACCTGCAAGACATATATGTAAGTTAAAATTTTTTATACAGTTTTGATTTATGTATTCCAAGAAAGGTACAGGTTGAAAGGACGCCTTACTCCTCCAGGGTTTAAAAGAAGGGAAAAACCTTAGTAAACCGGAAAGAGTGGAGGGTTGCTCACAGGGATCCAACCAAACCGAGTTGGGGCATGACAACCATCATGTAGTTGACTTCTCCCCAATTCTAAGGAACCCGACCATGCCTTCTTTGGCTCAAAAAGACCATATATCGGAGCTCTAGTTTGAGCTTCGCCAAAAAACTGAGTAGTTGAGAGAGAGTGAGGTTTTCAAGTGTGGAGAGGATGAATGGAGAGGGGCTCTTTATATAGGGAGCTTGGGGACTCGTCGGCCGTCCGTTTGGCACCTTTATGACAGTCATTGATGGCCTAAAACGTACTGAACAAAAATGTTTCCTCTTCGCCGGTGCTGGTTCGATTTCCGGCGAGTGAACAGTGCTATCATCTGAAGGAAGAACACGACACTGTTCCGAATTGGACCGGACCGGTGCAAACTGGGTTCAAAGCTTAACTGGCCAGTTTAGGCCTGATTCGACCGAGTTTATCAAAATTAAAAGTTTCTAAAGTCATCCAAATTTATTCTCCAACTTGAATTTTCTAAGCCACCTAGAAAAATGAATTTAGCATCCACTTCAATAGTGGTACAAACCGGTCCAAACCGGTTCAATTCGGTTCAGATTCGATTTACCTGAATCGGTTTGGTTTTCATCCCCCATTCATCCTAAAGTTCTTTTTCATGACTTTTGTGACTATTTAGGTCAAACAGGATCCATAAATGCTCCAATTTTCCCTTTCTCTATCGGTTCTGATTCATAAATTGGCTTAATTCATAAATCGGTTTAATCCGACTTGAATTCGGTTTATTTGAATCAATCTAGTTTTTCTCTTCCTATTTTCCTGTTCTCTATCGGTTCTGATTCATAAACTGGCTTAGTACATAAATTGGTTTAATCCGACTTGATTTCGGTTGATTTGAATCGATCTGGTTTTTCTCTTCCTATTTTTCCTAAGGTTCTTTTCCATGGTTTTATGAACCCTTTGGGTCAACTGGGAGTTGTAAATTTCCCAAATTACCCATTCTCTAATGATCGGATTTGTGAATTGGTTCGATTTTCTCACTCAGTTTGATCGGTTCTTTTCTTGGTTTTCCTTAACTCCAAAGAGCGGGGTTTACATACCGCCTCTCCTTTATTTTTTGAAATTTCCATTTAGCCATCAAACTTTCCCAAAATTACAATTTGACCCCAACTTTTCAAATTTTACAAATTGGTCCTCCGTTTGATCCAATTTGTCCATTGGACCCTTAATTGGAAGGGAATTGCATAAAAAGACCCTCAATTTTTTCAAATTTCCATTTGATCCCCATTTTCGAAAAATCCCCAATTTTCCCAAACTTTTTAAAAATTTCATTTTGGTCCTCAATCACAATCTCATTCAATTGACCCTTGAAACTTGGTTAATTGTCCTCATTCTTGATTTAAATCATCTCCTCTATGTTTTTCTCATCATTTTAAGTTTTGAATCACTCAATTTGGATAAAAAATGTGCTCAAATGGTGCCTCGTGGAAAACGCAGTCTAGATGTAGGGGAAAAATGGTAATTTTTGAAAAATTTGTGGACCAAATTAGAAATTTAGGAAACTTGAACCCCTTAAGTGATTTTGAGTAAATTGAGAATCCAAAGTGAATTTTTGGACGTTTTGGGACTCAATTTAGGGAAAATCTAGCATTACGGACCTAAAGTTAAGGAAGAAGAACTTTAGGGACCTAAATGCAATTAACCAAAAATTTTGGGCATTCCATTCATATGTGAGGAATGAAGGCTATAATGCCAGATATTAATAGATAAGGATGTCCAAATCGTGTAGGAACATGAAGGACCAAAACACGAGCAAGTATAAGCTCGCGTGGAGGCAAAAAGCTAATTAAGAAGGAATACGCTACGAATATCGGGTGAGTGGGTTTATTCACATCATACCCGGTTGGGATGATGAGCACCTCGAAAATGAAAAATCACTACTATGTGGAATTTTAACATCACACCTAGTTGGAGTCATGTGAGAATTACGCAGAAAAACTATTTACCGGCTGTAAGTAGATCATACCTGGTTGTTATGATGATATTCCTAGAAGGAAGAAGAAAACCCGCTTACCGGTTGTAAGCGGAGGTGTTATCACACCCAGATGGTATGATGGATGGAAAATTAAAATTTTATTTTTTTAGAAGTGTTCTCCCTTGACTGAGTGCTAATGCTTAAAACTTTTGGGAGATCTTCTTCCCAAGAGCTGGAATAGCTCAGATAGGCTAGAGGCATCAGTTTTGGAACTTGGGAGCTAAAATGCCAGGTTTTGGAAAATCACGTACAGTGGGCCCAAAGCTAGTTGGCACGAGCATGAGCTCATAAACAAATATGATGATAATCCATGATAATTATTAATGAATGATTTATGTTATTTGGCCATGGTACCAAGACAGGACCGACATACTCGATGGACTGGCGGCAGTGCAACAAGACCAAGTCGATGGACCGGTCTAGACAAACAACTGCAAGTCGAGTTGAGGGTCAGTGCCATTGGACTAGTGGCACCAAAGATAAATGGATATGTGGAAAAACTTTTGTTTGTGCATGCACTTGAGGTTTGGGACCATCAAGATACCCAAGAGGGGTAGTGATGCGTCCTAGGGGCTACTGGATGACATGGTGGAGATAAGGGAAGTTTGTCGTGCTAGTAGTTAGGGAAGCTGGACGTAGCTTCATGCACATGAGGTCAGAGTGGTGTCGAGATGAGGTCTCAATCCTCATATGGACACGAAGTTGATTTTGGGTTTGAGAGTCGGATGTCACAAAAATCCACTCATTCCCTTGGTAGAAGTTGACGGGGTTCTATCTAGGTTGCTGGTAAAGTTGCTCTAATGCCACAAGTGGGTGTAGTGGACAAGCTGCCCTGTGAATGTGTGATCTCTTCATGATGAAGGGCATGTGTTGATTGTTAAACACACTGATTGTAGATAATGAGGAAAAGTGTTTAAAAATTGAAATTTTAAGAAGAAATGATCATAAAGGAAATAAGGATTCTGATACACTCCAATTAACAACTATTTTATAGAAATTCTTTTTCAAATACCCATTCACTAAGTTGTAGAAACTCTCCCCTCCCTAGAGAAAATGACTAGAGATAACACTAGGATCTACCCTCTATTAGGTATGCTTAAATGTCTCTTCTTTTTAAGCTTGCATTTTTATTGATATATATTATTCTAGGGAACAAGGTTGAGATTTCGCCTGGCTCATCTTGATTTAAGGAGGAGGAAACCCCTCTTGAACCAAGGGCACGACAGGTTGATCACGGGGATCCGACCAAACCAGGTCGGAGCATGACACCCTCTATAAATCACGCTCTTTGAACTTAAGGAAACATCGAGGAAAGAACCGGTCAAACTGAGTGTGAAAATTGAATCGGTTCATAAACCCCGATCACAAAGACGAGCAAATTGGGAAATTTACAACTTCTAAGTGACCCAAAGGTGTTATAAAAACCTTGGAAAAGTACTTTAGGATAAATTGGTAATGAAAACCACACCGGTCCAGGTGAACCGGATCCGAACCGGATTTAACCGATTTGAACCACTATTGAACTAGTTGCTAAATTCATTTTTGTAAGTAGATTAAAAAATTCAAATTAGAGAATTGAGGCTATTGTTGGATAGAGAATGAATTTAGATAAATTTAGAAATTTTTAATTTTGAAAAACTCAATCGAATCGGGCATGAACTGATCGATTTAAGAATTGAATCCGGTTCAGACCGATCCAGCCGGGTTGGGAATATTGTCGTCTTCTTCCTCCAGATGACAACACTGTTCACTCACCGAAAAATTGAATCAGCACTGGAGAAGAGGAAACATTTCCGTTCAGTACATTTTAGGCGATCAATGACTGTTATTATGGTGCCAAACGGAAGGTCGGAGAGTCCCCGAGCTCCCTATATGAAGAGCCCCTCTCCATTCATCCTCCACGCACCTGAAAACCTCACTCTCTCTCAGCTACTCATTTTTCTGACAAAGCTCAAACCAGAGCTCCGACATAGGGTCTTTTCTAACACAAAGAAGGCATGGTTAGGCTCCTTAGATACTAGGAGAAGTCAGCTACATGGTGGTAGTCTCCAATTGCTCTGAGGGTCGCCGGAGAAATGCCGGTGTGATTGAACATTGAAGCAACTCTGGTAGACCAAAGCTGCCCTATTTTTGTCAAGCTGAAATCAGTCAATTCGAGCCCTCCTTAGGCCAAACCAAGCTCTCTCAACACCTCCTTTGCCCTCCTACGATCTTATTAGAGCAGAAAGGTAAGCTAATTTGGCTCCACTCAGTGAATTCCGATTGGTGCTAGAGAGAGAACATGCAGATATTTACTGACCAAATTCTCCCTCAATTTGAAATGAATTAAGGTAATTCTTGATTTTAGGAGGAACATCAGGACAAGAGCTATCTGCCCAGATCAAAAGCTCGGACCGCCACACGCCCGACGGTAAGCTTTCGGAGCATTCACTCTCTACGTTCAGTTTTCCGGCGAAGCTCCATTTGTGCTTGTTCTTACGTCAAATCATACAATTCAAAGTGCAATTGAATCTTATGGAGGTGTAGGAACTCAAATCTAACTTCAATTTCAACAATTAAACGCATTGATTGGTCAATTTGATAAAATCAAATTTTGATGAGTTGGAAGGTTGAATCAAATTTAAGGGCCAATTGGGCACAACAAAGATGATGGAGGACCAATGGGTCAATTTTTAGAATTTTTGGGGTGAAACTTACCATTTTTGTAAAGTAGGGGCAAAATGGTAATTTTGAAAAAATTAGGGACCAAATTGGGAATTTGGGAAACTTGAACCCCTTTATGTAATTTTGATTAAATTGTGGTCTCCAAGTAAAATTTTGATGTTTCGGGACTCAATTTGGGGGAAAATCAGCATAAAGGACCAAATTGCAAATATTTGAAAAGTTGGATATTTTATTCATTCATAATGAATGAAGGCTCTTAAGCCAAAGGATAATGAACAAGGATGTTCATACCATGTAGGAACATGAGGTACCAGGAATACCAGCTAAGACAAAGCTTGCAAGGAGACGAATGCTTGTTAAGAAGAATTCACGGCATTCACAGGTGAGTGGGATTTTTATATCATACCCAGTTGGGATGATAAGCACCTCGGAAATGAAAACCCACTACTAGGTGGAATTTTAACAATCCCACCTAAGTGTAGTGATGTGGAAATTATGCAGAAAAACTACTTAACTGTTGTAAGTAGATCATACCCAGTTGGTATGATGAACTTCTTGGAAGGAAGTAGAAAACCCGCTTATCGGTTATAAGCAAAGATGTCCTCACACCCGGTTGGTGTGATGGACAGATGAAAAGATTATTTTGTTGGAAGTGTTCTCCCTTGACTGTATGTCACTGCTTAAACTTTTTGGGAGACCGTATTGACAGGAGCTCGAATAGCTCATATAGGTCGGAGGCCTCGGTTTTGGAACTTAGGGGATAATATGCCCGATTTTGAAAATCTCGTATAGTGGGCCCAAGGCCAGTTGGCACAACCACGTAAACAAAGTTGAATTTAAGCCATGAAAACTTTAAATGAATGATATGTTTGGCCTTGGTACCAAGATAAGACCGACATACTCGATGGACTAGTGACAGTGCAACATGATAGGTCGATGGACTAGTTGAGACAAACAGCTGTAGTTCGAGTTGAGGGTCGGGGCCGTTGGACCAATGGCACCAAAGATTAAATGGCTTATGAGGTTAATTTTTGTTTTATGCATGCACTGAGGTATGAGACCTTCAAGATGCCCAAGAGGGGTAGTGATACGTCCTAGGGGCTATTAGACAACATGGTGGTGATAAGGGCAAATTGGCTTGCCAGCAATCAAGGAAGCTCGACAAAGATTCATGCGCATGAGATCGGGGTGGGGTTAGGATGAGGTCTCTTTTCTCATATGGACACAAAGTTTTCTTTACGTGATTGAGGGTTGGATGTCGTGTACATCCACTCATTCTCAGGGTAGAAGTGGACGAATTTCTATCTAGGTGGTTGGTAAAGTCACTCTAATGCCACAAGTGGGTGTAGTGGACGTGCTACTCTGCGAATGTGTGTTCCCTTCATGATGAAGGGCATGTGATGGTTGATAAACACACCGCTGTGGTTAATGATGAGAAATGACTTTGAAAACTAAAACTTTGAGAATGAAATATCTTAAAGGAAATAAGGAGTCTAGCACACTCCAATTCAAAAACTATTTTTCTATAACTTTATTTTTTTTAAAATTACCCATTCAATAAGTTGTAGAAACTCACCCACCCTTTTTATCCCATTTTAGTAAATGGCTAGGGATAACATCAGGCCTTACCCTTTATCAGGTATGCTTAATTATTTTAAGTTGCATTTTTATTGATATATGTTATTCTAGGGAACAAGGTAAAAATTTCACTTGGCTCCTCTTGAATTAAAGAATGGGGAAACCCCTCTTGAACCAAGAGAGTGGCAGGTTGTTCACGGAGATCAGACTAAACCGGGTCGGGGCGTGACAACTTGAGTGGTATAATAGCCTAGTTTCCTTGAAACATTATCAATATTATGCCCTGACATTAATCACACTTTAACTATCGTGTAGGAAGGAGAATCCCTAGGAAGTTTCCTGTGAAATCCAATCCTTCACCCATAACCCTAAAAAAGACACCCAACCCAAGGGAGTAAGCCGTTCAAAGATTCTTAAAAGGCAAGAAAAGAGTACCCAAGGACATGGTGGAAGATACCGAAAACTGGTGGGAGCCTTTTTGGAACCAGAAGGCATCACATACCCTCTTCCAAGGCAAGAGGAATTGGTACCTCTTCCTAGGAATCCAACCCCTCCTCCAGCCCCACAATAACTAGAGAAGAATCAAACCAAGAAGAAGGCATGGGACAATTACTGAGATGCGTATGCCACCTTCATGAAAGTCCACCAAGTACCCATACCTACTTAGCCCAACTTCAATCCCTTCTAATGGATGAAGTGGACATATGAGTGCGAGGTAGAGGTACTAACGCGGGGGATTGGAGGCCATACATAAAATTCATCCCCTAAGGGAATATGAATGGACCCTAACTAGTTCCTTAGAGCTTTCTAATCAAGAATCCCACAATTGTTCTAAGGCTAACTCTTAGCCTATGACCCCAAGGGATTAGGGGTAGAAATTTTTGTAATAAGCCAAGTATGGCAAGAAACTTTCTTGAATGAATGAAGTTAAATTCTTCGTGTTAAAACTTTTATGATTCCTTGATAAATTCAAATAGTGAGTGTATGCTAATAAAGATCAACATAAAAGGATAGAAAATCACCCAAGAAAGGAAAAACAAGTGATTTCTAGTTAACCTTAACCTTTAAGAAAATATTTCCTCAAAAGTACAATGAGATTTGGAAAGGAAGAAACTCTTATAGTTCACCCAAGGAAAACAAATCCTAAGTAAGGGAAGGAAAGAGAAGTTAGAACAAAAGGAAGTAAGCATTAAAAGAATAGGGAATTAGTCTAAGGAGTTAAGGAAAGGTTCAAAGGATAAGAGTAAACATATAGAGTATTCCAAAGGAATGAAAGTTAATCTAGAAGATAGAAAGAATGTTAAAACTAAAGATATTAAGATAGGTAAGACAGGACAAGGAAAAGAGAAGAGAAAGAACTATGATTGAAAGAAACTCTAGAAATAATACCAATACTTGGAAAGAGTTAGGACACACATACTTAGGAACTCGATAGTAACAAAGGACTTTGTTTGGAGATAAGGATGTGAAGCAAAAAGGAATAGAAGATAGGGAAGAAAGCTAGATTGAATCACCATGCAAGGTCGAGAAGTATAAGAAAGAATGAAGGGAGAACTTTCAAGGAGCAGTAAGGAAAATGAACATGAAAATCCCAGTATGGGAGTCCCAAGAAGAAGAATGAAGATAGGAAGTGGAATCATAGCAAGGAGGAAGTTCCAAGCTAAGGAAACCAACAGATGGGATATCAAAAACTGGAGCAGGAACCAGGATCTCATTAAAGGAAATAGATGACTAAGTAAATACCTGGAAGGTAGAGCATGATCTACTTGCAAGAGAGCAGGGAACCAAATGGGGATTTTAGACGGATCCAATTGAAGGAAATAAAACATGACAACCAGATCATCTAAGAAACAAATAACACTCCAAGAAGGATCTAAAAGTTGTAAGAATCATACCCAAAATAGGGAAAATGGATGGATACCAAAGACAAGGAGATTTGAGAGACAATCCTCTCAAAATAAATAACTAAGAGGATAAAACGAGCGAGACAATTAATGAATTGATCCTTGTGAAGGTCATAATCATGGTGGAAAAGGAAAAGATGGAAAGGTCAAAACCTTTGAGAAATAAAGACAGAGGAAAGCCTTGAAGAGATCAATGGATAAAATAGGAGTAATTAATCGAAATCTATGAAAAGGCTAAATAAGTGTTAGGCATGATGATAAGGAGATGGGGAAACTAAGAGAATGTGAACTCTACCTCAGAGAAATAAATTAAGTACTAGAAAAGGGGTTAGAATGAAGATGATGTACACAAGAAGTACCAGTAGGGTTGCAAGGGTAAAAGTGAAGCACAAGAGAATGGCATCAAGTAATATCATTTAAAGGTTGGACATTCACAATGATAAAACTAAAGGAAATTTTTAGGAGAAAAAAAGGAGTATAAGCTTACAATGGAAGGGAACCATGTAAAAACATATGTATCCCAATTTGGTTGAGTCCACGTGATCAACTTACCGCTCCTTTAGTTTAAGAGGGGTTTCCCCCTTCTTTTAATCAAGAGGAGCCAGGGAAAATTTCAAACCTTATTCCCTGGAATAGAATAAATCAATCAAATGGAAGCTTAAAAGAAATTTTAAGCATACCTGACAGGGGATACATCTTCACGTTTTCTTTATTATATTTCCTTATTCCTGAAAAGGGATAAAAGGGTGTGGTTGAGTACTACAACTTAGTGAGCGAATGTTGGGAGTGGGTTTTCTTTAAAAATAACTTTGGTTTATCTAAAACATGCCAAGGTTATCATTCCCTTTAAAAAGATTTTCCTCAATTTTAGTTTTCAAAATCTTCTTTGTCATGTCTCGATCCGATTTGTCGGATCACCATGAACAACCTGCCACTCCCTTTGGTTTATTGAAGTTTTCAAACTTTTCTAAATCGCGAGGAGTAAGACATCCTTTTACTTGTCTTTCTTGGAATAGCATTATAAAAAAATGAGTATTTTAAAATAGATATACCTGTCTTCTTACCATTCCAAATTAGAAGGGTCTTTATGTATGGTGTTTCCTTGGTTACCTGAAAAAGGGTAAAATGGGAGGGGGTGAGTTCTATAACTTAGTGAACGAGTGTTGTTAGTGAGTTTTCAAGGAAAATAGCTTTATTTGAACTGTGCTAAGATTATCATTTCCTTTAAAAAAGATTTTTCCTTACATTTTGATTTTCAAAACCTTTTTCCATTTACCATTATGTGTGTTTAGCCCTTTTGGCTCATCCCCTTACCTCGAGAGACATTCAGCAAACAACACACGCTCTTCATTAGGAAGGGTACACACACTCGTAGGTATAGCCTGTTCACTGCCCCCACTTGTGGATCGGAGCGTCTTTACCGTCTACCAAGATAGAAGCCCTTCCACTTCTACCCTAGCTCTGAGTGGATATTCTCAACATTCGACCTTAAGACCCAAATGCTACTCCATGTCCATATGAGGAGAGAGACCTCATCCCGACCCCACCCCGGTCTCATACACAAGAAGCTACTCTCAGCTTTCTGACTGACTAGCACGACGAATTGCCATTATCTCCACCATGTCGTCCAGTAGACCTTAGGACCCTTCACTACCCCTCTTGGGTGTCTTGATGGTGTTATCTCCACCAGAAGTGCATGCACAAATAATAATTTTCACATATGGCCATTATCTTTGGTGCCAATGGTCCAGCGACCCCAACCCTCATCCCGACCTGCAACTGTTTGTTTAGGGCCGATTAGTCGACCTGGCATTGACACACTACCACCAGTCCATAAAGTATTGTCGGTCCTAACTCATTACCACGACAAAATCACACAATATTTTCATTAGGAATTTTCATGGCTTTCATTTACTCAAGTTTATTTACGAGCTCTTGCACTTGCCCACTGGCCTTGGGTACACTACACGTGATTTTCCAAAACCATGCATTTAGACCCCATGAGTTCAAAAAACGAGGCCTCTAGCCTATCTGAGTTGTTCTAGCTCCCGTCAAGGTCTCCCAAATAGTTTAAGCAATGGCACATAGTTAAGGAGAACACTTCTGATAAAAATATATTTTCGACTCCATCACACCAACCAGGTGTGATGATATCTCCACTTAAATCCAGTAAGCAGGTTTCTCCTTTCCTCAAGGAATTTCATCATACCAACCGGGTATGATTACTTGTACTTACGACGAGTAAGTAGGTTTTATCAATTAAAGATGATACTCTTCATCCCAACCGGGTATGAAGTTAAAAGTCCCACTCACAAGAGATTTTTCATTTCTAAAGTGCTCACCATTCCAACCCATTATGATGTAGTTAAGCCCCCTCACCCGTTGACCGTGACGTGTTCGTCATTAGTTAGTTTTCCAAGTTTACGTGACCTTTCTCTTGTTGGAGTTCCGATCACACGTGTCCCTACACGATTTGAACATTCTCATCAATTACAATTTGGCATAACAACCATTTTTTCTCACAGATGAGCGACTAGGTTCAAAATTGTTAATTAATTGCACTTAGGTACCTAACGTTCATTTTCCTTAACTTTAGATCCTTAATGCCAAATTTTTGTTGAATTGAGCCCGAAGCTTCCAAAATTAGCTTTAATTGCTCAATTTACTCAAAATTGTATAAGGGGCTCAAGTTTTATATATTTCCAAATTGGTCCCCATTTACTTAAATTCAAACTGGTTCAATTTGGTTCAGGTCTGGTTCACCCTAAACCGGTCTGATTTTCTCTTCCCATTTATTCTAAGGTTCTTTTCCATGATTTTTATAACTCTTTGAGTTACTTGGAATTTTCCAATTTCCCATTTTCTCCTTTCTTTTCCGGTTTGGATTCGTTAATCGGCTCAATTTTCTCTTTTGAATTGATCGGTTATTTTCCCGGTTTTCTTATATTTAAAGGACGGGGTTTACAACCGTGCTCTCATTTTGGGAGTTTTGTCCCCAAAACTTAATCAACATCCTTTGCATTAGGAATAATTTCCCTTGGTGTCAACTTGAGATTTGCTTGACATGCTAACACTTCGGTTGTTATTTCACTTAGCCCCTTTAAATCACGCATTTAAGGAATTTCTTTTCCTTTCCATTATTTACTCACTCCATTGAGTTTATCATTACTAGGCATGTCTTACCCACTAGTCCAAAGGTACATCCTTGGGTTCACTTCTTCCTCTGCTTAGGGTAATATTCTTCTTCTGTAGGGTTCTTGCACAAGATTTCAGGATTGGGAGTTCCAAAATGCCTAATCGTTCTCATGTCTAGTTATTCTCTTGATCGTTGAAAGACTTAGCATGGTGTCCCTTCGAGTGTTACATACTTGTTTTCATGGGTTTTGGTGTTATCACCATTTTTTCCTATTTTAACCCTTCCTCCATCAGTTGTTTATTACAACTTTTGTCCAAATTTTATGTTTGACCTTGCCAAGCTTAACAAATTGACTCTTTCATAGTTGAGTCACATTTTCTCCTGGGACTGTAGGATTACATGTCACATACAACATGACATGTTCTAGAACCTGTCTTTATCCATTAGAATTTTAGAACACTTCCTTGATGGTTGTTCTCAACTTTCCAACCTTTTGGAAATCGTATAACTTTGTCCCTCATTTTGTCTATTAATATTCCTCGACTACCTTTATCGTTATCCAATAATCCTTTTTACCTTTGACGTCATGTCTTACATAATCACGTCGGTTTTCCTTACCTACTTGTCCTTTCCCAACTTCCTTATTGGATTTTTCCGGTTCCAATCATTGGGTTTTCTAATGACTTACTGACATGCTGAAATTCTTCCCTTCTTATGTCCTTCCTCATTTCTAGTGGCGTTCTTTACTCAAGGACTTTCCCTTTCCTTAATCCACTCTTACTCACTCGTGACCATTTTACGATTCTTTATTCCGAGTTGATCCCTTTTAGTCTACATGTCGATTATTTGTTTGGGGAGTTCCATTTTTACGTTTTCATTCTCTACTATGTCCTTCAAAATAGAGACTTTCACATTAGGAGATACATGTTCAACTTTCTTATCATTCCTTGAAGGTTCCCTCTCTTCATCTCCTTACACCATTTCTATATTGGGGCATTTGCCTCCTTTCAGTCCTCCATTGTCTTAAAATCTCCATTTCATCTCTTATTCCCTATCCATGAACTTCCGACTATCGTGTCTGATTTTGTGTACTCCAAACTATGTCTAGCTGTCCACTTTTTAGGTTGCATTAAGCAAGTGTGGACCACAACCAGTCTTGATATTAATGGTTCTTTCTGTCACACCCCGACCAGGTTTGGTCGGATCCCTGTGAACAACCCGCCACTCTCATAGTTTATCAAAGGTTTCCCCATTCAAACTATGAGGAGTAAGGCATCCTTTTTACATGTATCTTTCCTGAAATAACATTAAACAAAAGTGAATATATTAAATTTTACATACCTATCTTAAGGTTCGGCTACAAGAAGGTCATTTAGTGTTGGTTTCCACAATTCCAGCCACCACATTGTCCTTACTGGGGTGATATTCTATCACAAGGTCATAGTCTTAAACCAATTCCAGTCATCTCCTCAAGCAGAGCTTCAACTCCTTCTCAATTAAGAAGTAGTTAAGACTCTTGTGATCAGTATATATGCTACACTTAACCCTGTATAGCTAGCGTCATCAAATCTTTAGGTTGGACACTATTACGGCTAACTCCAAGTCATTGGTAGGGTAGTTCTGCTCATGTACCTTTAATTGTCGTGAAGCATAGGCAATAACCTTTACTTGTTGTATTAATACGCATCCAAGCCCCTGTCCGGATGCGTCACAATAGACAGTATACTCCCCAGCACTTGGGTCAGGTAGGGAGAGTACAGGTGCTGCTGTTAGATGAGTCTTCAACTCCAAGAAGGATTTCTCATAGATTTCATCTCACTTATGCTCTACTCCTTTCCATGTGAGATGAGTCAAATGGGCTGCTATTTTAGAGAAATCTTGCACAAACCGTTTGTAATATCCTGCCAAGCCCAAGAAACTTCGTAGCTTCGAGGGATTCTTAGGTGCCTTCCAATCAGATATGGCCTCCACCTTTTTTGTGTTTACCTTGAATCCATCCTTGGATAATATGTGCCCTAAGAACCCTACCTCCTGCAACTAGAACTCACACTTGGAGAATTTTGAATATAAGTGCTTCTCTCGTAGTGTCTCCAAGGTGATCGCCAGATGTTCTTCATGCTTTAGCCTAGTTCGTGAGTATATAAGAATGTCATCTATAAATACCATCATGAACTTCTATTAGTGTGGCTGGAACACTCAGTTCATTAAATCCATGAAGGCTACAGGGGGCATTTGTCAAGCCAAAAGGCATCACCCTAAACTCATAATGTGCATATCAGAACCGAAATGTGGTCTTAAGAATATCTTCCTCTCGGATCTTGAGTTGGTGGTATCATGATCGAAGGTCTATCTTGGAGAAGTAGGCTGCTCCTTTTAGTTGGTTGAACAGGTCATCAATCCGTGGAAGTGGATAATTGTTCTTTATGGTGACCAAGTTCAACTTTCGATAGTCTATGAAAAACCTCATGCTCCCATCCTTTTTCTTTATGAATAGGACCGGTGCACCTCATGGAGACTGACTAGGGCGTATGAAGTCATTCTCTAATAGCTCATCCAGCTGTTCCTTTAATTCCCCCGCTAGAGCCATGCGATAAGGAGCTTGGGATGTGGGATGTGTTCCTAGGATAACTTCTATGATGAACTACAATTGCTGGCTTGGGGTAGTCCGGGAAATTCCTCTAGAAATACATCTAAGTAGTGTTCAACTACTAGAATGCCTTCTGGTCCCATCTCTTTAGACTTCTCATTGACGATCATTGCTAGAAAAGCTTTACAACCTTTATGTATCATCTTTGGGGCTCTTATGTGGGACAACATTTGTACTTCTCCCTTCCTCATGTCTCCTTGGAAATGTAGTCCGAGTGTTTCGGGAGTGTAGAAAGTTATTATCTTCTTCTCACAATCCATCTTAGCTTGATGGGTACTTAGCCAATCTATTCACAGTATTATTTCTACCTCCTTTAGAGGTAATGGGATAAAATCTGCATGTAGTTTAATTCCTCCAATCTTGATCTCACATCCATTTAACTGTTTGTCCCTACTTAATCCTTCTCCTAAGTGTGTGAGTATGTTGAGACTTTGTTCTAGAGAGGTAAGTTTTAGGGGAATACTTGGGATTGGATCTTCTTTGATGAAGGATCTTTCTACTCTCGAGTCGAAGAAGGTATAGACTTATCTTCCCCACAAGTGTACGTACACTTATTGAATAAACATGTTTTTAGATGAAAATTCCTTTATTGAATGAAATTTAAAATTATAGGTTTATCTCAATCTTAGTTGGGAGGGTTTTTGGAAGTACCCACAACGGTACTAAGGTCTTTTCTATCCTCTTCCTCGGTGACATTGTATACCCTAGCTAGTATTCTGGTTGTGACATCCTGCTTGGGAGTCCTTGGGTTCCCTTGGTTCAAGCATGTTCCATTGCTTGTTCTCCATAAGATTGGGGAATTCCATTGCAAAGTCCCCACCTGCCCGCATGCGAAACAGGACAAGCAAGCTCCCTCGTGGTACCTTTGGCATCTAGGACAGCGAGGGTTCCCTTGTGGTAAGGTAGGGATCACTCTTTGTGGGGATGGTGGTACTTCCTTTCTCTTTTGGAAACTGACCATGTTTCCCCACCTTGGGCCATTTGACTCCTCCCATCCTTCATGACGGCCTTGGCCCTTATCCTCTTTTCGGTTCGCTTGCTCCATCTGGCGATGTCGGGTTTGTACCAGTTGATCACATTCCTGAGGCATACTAATCACTGCTGCCAGATTTTTGGGGCGTGTTTGTACTCACATCTGATCTCGTATGTCCATGTTGAGATCATCCATGAATCTTTGGCATATATTTGTTAGCCCGGCCAAGTCAGGGAAAAAGGGTCTTAACTGATTGAACTTTGTTTCGTACTCCAAAATAGAGTTAAGCCATTGTCAAAGTCAGAGGAAATCCTGCTTCTTCTCATTAATTAGATGCGGAGCTAGGTACTCCTCAGTGTAACTCTCCTCAAATTGTTCCCAAGTAGGGGTGGTGGTATGTAGGCACATGACATTATCCCACCATCTTTTCACACTAGCCTCTAAGAAAAATTTCGCATGGATCATCATGTCCTCTAGTAAAATTCTAACTATCCCCATGAGCTTCTTTATAATGGTCAGCCAATCCATAGCGGCCCCAACATCCTTCTCTCTAAGGAAAGGCTTACATCACAGTTGATGGAGAGTTTTGAGTTGTTTTGGGATGTCAAATGGAGGAGAATCGTTAACAGGAGGGGGATGAGATTGTACTTCCTCCGGTTCAGCTCCAGAGTTGGGGGAAAAACTCCTAAAAGGAGGGGAGAGTTGTGAACCCCATCCCTTAAAAACAATGGAAACAGGGAAAGAACTGGTCAACCCAGGTGAGAAAACCAAACTAGTTCACAAAACCCAACCGTTAGAGAAAGGGAAAAATGAGAAATTTACAAATCCCAAGTGACCTAAACATTCACAAAAGTCATGGAAAAGGACTTTAGGATAAATTGGGAAAGAAAACTAGTCCGATTCAGGTGAATTGGATTTGAACCGATTGAACAGGTTTGGACTTGTTTGAACCATCATTGAACAGGATGCTAAATTCATTTTTCTAGATGGTTTAGAAAATTTAAATTGGAGAATTGAGGCCACCAATGGATAGAGAATGAATTTAGATGAATTTAGAAATTTTTTATCTTGAAAAAATTGGTCGAATCGAGCCTAAGCCGACCGATTTAAGCGTTGAACCCGGTTCGGTCCAGTTCAGAATAGTGTCGTCTTCTTCCTTCAGATGACATCACTATTCACTCGCTGGAAAATCGAGCAGCACCAGCAAAGATGAAAAGTCTCTGGCCAGGGAGTTTTAGGCAATGATTGATTGCCATTAAGGCGTCAATCGGATGACCAAGAAGTCCACGATCATCCCATATAAAGAGGCCCTCCTTATTCATCCTTCTCACACCTGAATACTCCACTTTCTCCCTATTATTCCATTTTTCGGTGAAGCTTGAACCAAAGCTTCTACTTGGGCATTTTTCTTAGCCAAAGAAGGTGAGGTCAGGTTCTATAGATTCGGGGAGAATTCAGCAAGACGATGGTAGTCTCCAAATTTCCAATATGGTCCCTAACTTTTCAAAAATTATAATTTTGCCCCTACTTTAAAAAAATGGCAATTTGGCCCCAATTGTTCTGAAAATTTACCAATTGGTCCCTCAATATCTTTCTCATGGTCAATTGGCCATCCATTTTGGGAAATTGCAAAGAGGTCCCTCAATTTTTTGAAATCCCCAATTTCTCTAGTTCAAATTTACCAAATTTGATTTCTTCAAATTGCTGATTCAATAGGGGTTAATTGCTCCTATTGAAGGTATGGATCAGTTTCTACACTTTCATATGATTCAATTGAGCTTTGAACCGCAACACTTGGGTCTGAATTGAGCTCAAACGGAGCTTTGCCAGAAAATTGCTTGTAGAGAGAGAAAGCTTCGAAAGCTTACCGTGGGAGGTGCAGCGGTCCAAGCACTTGATCGAGGAATGTAGCGCTTGTCCATGAGGTTCCTTCTAGGATCAAGAATTTCTACAATTGAAGTCAAATCGAGGGTGAATTTATTCAATGGATTTTGACACTTTCTCTCTCTAACCCTGATCTACAATGACTGAGTAGGGCCATATTGGCTTACCTTTCTTCTTTGTTAAGTCATGTGAGGGCTCTAGAAGTGTTGGGAAGGCTTGGGTTGACCGAAGGAGGGATGAATTAGGCTGAATTCAGCTCGGCCAAAACATGGTATCTTTCGTCCGTCGGAGCTACTTTACCGTTTGATTCCGCCGGCGCTTCTCTGGTGGTCCTCGGGTCGAAAGGAAGATAGTATCAGGTAGATAACTTTTCCTAGAGTCTGTAGGACCCGACCTTGCCTTATGAGGCTGAGAAACATGCCTATATCGGAGCACTAGTTTGAGTTTCGCCGGAATAGGGAGTAGTTGAGAGAGAATGGAGATTAGAGGTGTGTGGAGGATGAATGGAGAGGAACTCTTTATATAGGGAGCTCGAGGATCCTCTGCCCGACAACTTTCCATTTTGGTCAAGCATATCCTTGACCTAAAATGGCCTGAATGGAGCGGATTTAGCTTCACTGGTGTTTATCCATTTTCTACATTAATTAATAGTGCTATCATCCTGAGGAAGAAGATGACACTGTTCCGAACCGGATCAAACCGGTCCGACCGGGTTCATTGCAAAAATCGGTCGGTTCAGGCCCGATAATGGAATAGAGGAAGAAATCCATAGTTAATCACTATACAAAGGCCAGGAAGTATAAGAACAGAATAAAGGAAGAACTTTCAAGGAGCAGTTTGGAGAATGAAGGTAAAAATCGCAGGATGGGAGTCCCTATAAGAAGGATAAGGATAGGAAATGGAACTGTGGAAATGAGGAAGTTCCAAGCTAAAGTAATCAATAGATGAAGCATCATAAACTGGAGCTGAGACCATGACCTCATTTAAAGACATAGGTGACTAAGTAAATACCTGGAGGGCCAAGTGTGATCTACTAGCAAGAGAGCAAAGGAACCAAATAGTGATTTTAGACGGGCCTAGTTGAAGGAAATAACCCATAACAACAAGATTATCTGGGATAATAAACTACACTCTAAGAAGGATTAGGCAGTAGTAAGGTCTACACCCTAAATAGGGCAAAGGGATAGATACTAAGGACAAGAAGATTCAAGAGACTACCATCTCAAAATAATTAAACTAAGAGGATAATAGGGATGAGGCAGTTAACAAATGAACCCTTGTGAAGGTCATAATCCCAATAAAGAAGAAAAGGATGGAAAGGACCAAAACCTTTGGGAAATTAGGACATAGGAAAGTCTTAAAGAGATCAATGGCTTAGACTAAAGTAACGACACAAAAGCTATGAGAAGGTTAAATAAGCTTTATGCAGGACGATCAAGAGATTGTGAAACAAAGGGGATGTGAACTCCACCTCAAAGAGATAGATGAGTACTAGGAGTAAGTGAGAATGAAGATGATGTATACAAGAAGTACTCATAAGGTCTCAAGGGTAAAGGTAAGAAGGAGAGGATGTTATCAAAGAATGTCATTTAAGGTTAGATATTCGCAATGGTAAAACTAGAAGGGAATTCTGAGAGAAAAGGAGTATAAACCATACCATGGAAGAAAACCATATGTGTTCCAATTAGGAGGAAATGGAACCAACAGAATTGGAAAGAAGATAAGCTCCTCAAAGACAAGTTGTTGTAGATGAAAGGATCAAGTGCAAAAGAAAAGTAATAATGAAGGCCCAATAGGTAAGTTAAACCCAAGTAACGGGTAAGTAGGAAGACAACATCAAAATGATGTCGTATGAGTAAGAAAGGAACTAACTCAAAATGGAGAATCATGAAATGATCATGAGTGAGTAAGTGTGGATTAAGAAAAATAAAAGTTCTTAACAGAAAGGACACCACTGGAAATGAGGAATGACGTAAGAAGGGAAGAGTTTCAGCATGTCAGTAAGTTATCGGAAAACTCAAAGACTTGAAACTGGAGAGACCCAATAAAGAAGTTGGGAAAAGATAAGTAAGGAACCAATATGGTTATATAGGATATGACATTAAAGGAAAAATTGATGATTAGATAATAGTAAAGATAGTCAAGAAATATTAGCAGACGAAAAGAGGGACGAAGTTGGGGAGGTGGTGGCATGTCCTTTCAACTTTGAAATGCCACTCTATTTCCCCATCTTGGACCATTATCCTCCTTTTGTCCTCCCTGATGTTTTTGGCCCTTATCCTCCTTCCGGGTCATCTGCTCCATCTGATGGCATCGGGTTTGCACCAGTCGCTCACACTCATGAGCCATAATGATTATTGTTGCCAAGATCGTGGGGCATCCCAGTACTCTCACACGGTCTCGTATGTCTATATTGAGACCGTCCATGAATCGATGGCATAAATATGCTGGCCCAGCTATGTCAGGAGCAAAGGGTCTTAACTCATTGAATTTTGTTTCATACTCCGATATGAAGTTAAGCCATTGCCGAATTCGGAGGAAATCCTCCTTCTTCTCCTCAAATTGCTCCTAGGTAGGGGTGGAGGTATGCAGCTTCTGGACATTGTCCTACCATCTTTTAGCACTTCCCTCCAAGAAGAATTCTATCAGGATCATCATGTCCTCGGGTGATATCTTGACATTTGCCATCCAATCCATGGTGGCACCAGCATCTTTGTCTCCAAGAAAAGGCTTACACACCAGTTGACGGAGAGTCTTGAGATTTTTGGGAATGTCAACTGAAGGGGGATGGCTAACAAGAGAAGGATGGAATTGTACTTCCTCTAGTTCAACCCGTGAGTTGGTACTTGCTTCATGGACGCTGTTAGGTTTCCCAAATACACGGGTGACCTCCTCGTACAACCTCTGGTGTTTCGAGCTAAGTCCAAGTGGGGTTATCTAGGGTTCACAAGGAGTTTCCATAGGTAGGGGTGGTTGGGCAGTATCAGAGACTACAACTCTAGTTCTCTTGGTTCCTCTCTTGGGAGCCATTTTGTAAATTTTAGAATCATCCCTATTAGTTACTATGTTCTCTAGTCTTGATAATATGTTCGAGGAAACAAGCTTTGATACCACTCAAGTTGTCATGCCCTGACCAAGTTTGATCAGATCCCTGTGAGAAACCTGTCACTATTTCGGTTTATTAAGGGTTTTCCCCTTCTTTAAATCATAAGGAGTAAGGCATCCTTTGTACCTGTACCTTTTTTGGAATAATATTAATCAAAATTGAAATAAATTAAATTTACATACCTGTCTTGCAGGTTTAGCTAGTGGAATGTCTGTAGGTAGGTTTTTCCCTCGGTTACCTAAAAGGGTGTGAAGTGTCACGCCCCGGCCCAATTTGGTCAGATCCCCATGATCAACCTACCACTCTTCCAATTTATTAAAGGATTTCCCCATATTATAAACCATAAAGAGTAAGGCATCCCTTAAACCTGCACATTTTCCTAGAATAAAATAAATCAAAATTGCATAATATTTTAAATTTATCATTCTTATCTTACATGCATCTTAGTTGATGATCTTTAAGGGTAGTCTTTTCGAAATTTCCTAAAAAGGATATAAGGGAGGGGGTGAGTACAACAACTCAGTGAATGGATTTTTGAAATTTTTAACTTTTAGGAAAAAGAATTGTATTGGAGTGTGCCAGACTCCTTTCTTTCAAAAATAATTTCATTTCAAATCTCAGTTTTTACCACCATTTCTTATTAAGCACGGTGTGTCATCACCCAACACACATCCTTCATTAGGAAGGTCAAATACACATTCACAGGCCAGTACGTTCACTGAACCCACTTGTGGCGTCATAGCGACTTTATCGGCCACCTAGATAGAAGCACGTCCACTTCTATTTTGAGAATGAGTTGATGTACGCGACATCCAAACCTCAATCCACAAACCAATTCTCCGTGTCCGTATGAGGACAGAGACCTCATCTTGTCCCCACCCCGGTCTCATGCACTTGGTGCTACTCCAAATTTTGCACGATCACATGGCAAGATGAACTACCCTTATACTCACCAGGTCGTCCAAGGCCATTACGACGCATCACTACCCCTCTTGGGTATCTTGATGGTCTCGTAATCACAGTCCATGCACAAACAGTATTTTCATATTATGCCAAATAATTTGTGGTGCCACTGGTCCAACGGCCTCGACCCTCAACTCAACCCACAGTTGTTTGTCTTGACTAATCCATCGACATATCATGTCGCACTGACGCTAGTTGACTGAGTATGTCGATCCTGTCTTGGTACCATGGTCAAACAATTCCTTTATTTAAAGTTTTATGGCATATAACTCATGTTTGTTTACGAGCTCCTGCTCGTGCCAACTGGCGGGTCTACTGTACAAGATTTTCAAAATGGGACATATTAGCCCCCAAGTTCTAAAACCGAGGCCCCCGGCCTATAAGAGCTATTCAAGCTCCCATAAAAAAAGTCTCCCAAATCATTTAAGCATTGGCACACAATAAGAGGAGAGCACTTCTGACAAAAATATGTTTTCAACTATCCATCATACCAACTGGGTATAAGGACATCTCCGCTCATAACTGATGAACAGGTTTTCAAATTCCTTCGAGGAACTTTCATCATACCAACTGGGTATGATCTACTTACAACCAATAAGTAGTTTTTCTCTGCATATTTTTCACATCACTCCTCTAAGTCATGATGTTTAAAATACCACTTAGTAATGGGTTTTGATTTCGAAGTACTTATCATCCCCAACCAGGTATGATATAACATCTCACTCACAACCTGTAAGTGGTTTTTAACTTTAAGTTGTGCTCATCATCCCAACCGGGTATGACGTTAGTAAGTCCACTCACAACCAGTAAGTAGGTTTTCCTTAAAAATTATTCATCATCCCAACCTGTATGATGTGTAAATTAACCCACTCACCCGTTAATGTAGTGAATTCCACTAGACAAGTTCTTTGTATTCATGTGAGCTTGTCCTTGCTGGCATTCCCGGTACCTCGTGTTCCTACACGATATGAACATCCATGTTCAATATCCCTCAACCTAATAGCCTTCATTCATTCAAAATGAATTAGAAAACGAAACTTTTATTTATTTGCAATTAGATCCCTAAAGTTATTTTTCTTTAACTTTAAGTCCCAAATATCAATTTTTCCTCAAATTGAGTCCCAAAACTTTTAAAATTCCCATTGGGACCTTAATTTATTCAATTACACAAAAAAGGGGTTTAATTTCCCAAATTTCCAATTTGGTCCCACAACTTTTGCAAAATTACCATTTTGCCCTTCCTTTGCAAAAATTGTAAGTTGTACCTTAAAAATTCTAAAATTCCTCAATTGGCCCTCTAACATTCTTAACATGCCCAATTGACCCTCAATTTTATAAAATTTCATTTTGGTCCTTTAAATTTTGAAAATCCCCAATTTTCCCCAATTTCAACTCCTTAATACAGCTGAATTTGATTTCATCAAATTGACCAATCAAACACTTCTAATTGTTGAAATTGAAGTTAAAATTAAGTTCCTACATCTTCATATGATTCAATAGCACTTTGAATCGCAAGTTTTGACGTCGGAACGAGCTCAAACGAAGCTTCGCAGAAAAATAGACTATTGAGAGAAAAAACTTTGAAAGCTTACCGTCGGGGACACGACAATCCGAGCTTTTGATCTGGGCAGATAGCAATTATCCTGAGGTTCATCCTAGAATTAATAATTGAATCAATTGATGCTGAATTGAGTAAGAATTTCCCCATCAAAATTCTATCGGCTCTCTCTCTAACACCGGTCGGAAATTATAGAGGGGAGTTGAATTGGCTTACCTTTTCATTCTAATTTGAATATGCAAGGGCTAAGAAAGTGTCGGGATGGCTTGATTTGGTCTAAGTAGGGCACAAATTGGCCAATTTCAGCTTGGCCAAAACAGGGTAGCTTCGGTCCGTCGGAGCTGCTTCACTATTCCATCATGTTGGCACTTCTCCGATTGGAAATGTAGTAGTAGTAGAGAGAGAAGTGTTCAGGTGTGAGAAGAATGAATGGGGATGAGCTCTTTGTATAGGTGTAAAATTGTGTATTAAATGGGGGAGATTTATTACTAGTATTACTGTGGTCATAAATTGATTAGTATTTATTAGTATTAATTCCAATAATTTAATTTAGGTATTAAATTATTGGTATTATTGGTATTAATTTCAATAATTAAATTTAGTTATTAAATTATTGGTATTATTGGTATTAATTCCAATAATTAAATTTAGTTATTAAATTATTGGTATTAATTCCAATAATTAAAAATATATATTAATTTATGGCTATTTATGATAGGACGTACGTTTAACTTGCATTACTCTCACGCAAGCACGCTTAACTTTGGTGTTTTAATGAGATTTAGTTAATATGAACCAGTCTAGTTTTTCTCTTCTAATTTGTCTTAAGGTTCTTTTCTAAGGTTTTATAAACCCTCAAATGGTCGGCTTTGTAAATCAGTTTGATTTTCTTACTCGGTTTGACCGGTTCTTTTCCCATTTTTCCTTAACTCAAAAGGGCGGGGTTTACAACTCTCCCCTCCTTTTAGGAGTTTTGTCCCCAAAACTTAATTAGCAACCTTGCATGAGGAACCAATTCCGTTAATGTCCATTTGGTATTTTTTAACATGCAAACTCTTATCTTGTTCTTTCAATTTACCCTTTTTACATCATTCACTAAAGAAATTTCTCTTCCTTTATGTTATTTGCTCCCTCCATGGAGTTTATCATACATAGAAATATCTTACTTAAGGGTATATCCTTAGATTCGCATCTTTATTTGCTTAGAGCAACAATTTTTTTTCCTTTGAGGTCTTGTACTCAGGATTGGGAATATCAAGATACCTAACCATTCCCACGTCTAATTAATCTCTTGGTTGTTGAAACCCTTAGCTCGATTTCCTTTAGAACATTAGATACATGTTTTCACGGGTTTCCTTATTATCACCTTTTCATCCAATTTCGACTCTTCCTTCATCCATTTTTAATTACAATTTTAGTCAAAATTTTATGTTTGACCTAGTCATGCTTGCTAACTGACTCTTCTTATTTTTAGTCATGTTTTCCTCGGGACTATTGGATTTACATACCTCCTAACTGCATGACATTTTCTAGACCTTGTCTCTATGTCCATTATATTTCCAAAACACCTCTGTTAAGTTTATTCCCAATTTTCCATCCTCTTAGAGGTTGTATAACTTCATCACTCTTTCCTTTTGGTAGTATTCCTTAACTACGTTCACCATTATCAAATCAACTTACACAACTGTGTCGGTTTTCCTTACCCATTCGTCCTTTCTCAACTTCCTTTTTGAGTCTTTTCGGTTCCAATGATTGGGTTTTCCTATAATTTACCGACAAGCTGGGATTCCTTCCTTCTTAAGTCCTTGGCATTTTTTATTTAAGGATTTTTCATTTTTCCTTAATCCACTTTTACTTACTCGTGATCATTTCATGGTTCTTCATTCTTACAATAATCGTTTTTTATCTTTGTGGCGATTCCTTTGCTTGGAAAGGTTCCCTTCTTCTGATTTCTTTCTCTATTATATCCATCACAATAGAGATTTCTATCTTAGGAGTTACATGCTAAATCTTCTTATCACTCCTTGTAGGGTTCTTTGCACCACTATCTATGTTAGGGCGTTTGTCTGCTTTAGATCCTTCTTTATTCACAACTTATGTTTCTTCCTTTATTCTTTACTTGGGATACTTCTGATTATTGGTTTTATTCCGTGCATTCCACATTATACTTAGTCGTCCACTCTTTAGGCTTCATAAGTGCATGTGAACTATGACTTGTCTTACCAATTGTGGTTATTTCTCCTTAGCCACATCTTATTTGGAGGGCTTAATTTTACAACATTTTCTCGAACATTCTTCTTTATTTCCTTATTATGGGTATTCCACACATTCTTACTTGTCACAACATCTTTTGATGCTAAATTCCTATTCCACGTTCCTTTTAACCTATTTTCTTGGGTCATCCCAGTATGCTTTCTTGGTTCTTTTACCTTAGCTTGTGCTTTATTTGTAAGTTTATCTCTTTGTCCCTTTCACTTGGTTTCATTATCTCTTAGTTGGGATACATATGCCTTTCCATGGTTTCCTTCCTTGGTAGGACTCTCCCCTTTTTCCTTGGTTCTAGGGAATATCTATCTTTAAATGGCATCCTTTGATGTCGTCCTCTTCTGTTTATCCTTGCTCTTGAAATTTTACGGTTATATCTTTGGTACTCTATCCTCATCCCCACTCATACCACAATACACGTCCATTTCTTTTAGGGAGAGTTTAAATTTTCCTTGTTTCAAGATTTCCTGACAATTATGTGAAAAGCTTACCTACTCCTTTCTTGGCTTGAATTTCGTCGTTAAATTGGTCATTGGTCCTTTTAAGGATTTCTTTCATCCTTCTTTTCTCTAATATTTGGTCTTTCCACCTCTTCCTTCTTTGCTGGAGTTTACTCTATGACCTTCACGAGGGGAGTTCGTTACTTGCCTTACCCCTACTATTCCCTTATCTAATTATCTTGAGGCAGTTGTCTCTCGAATCTTCTTGTCTTCTATGATCCTTCTAGTGTCATTTTTAGGGTGCATTCCTTACTACTTCCCGGTCCTCCTTAGGGCATCGTTCATTCTCTTTGACCATCTTGTTATTATGGTTTGCTTACTTCTGCTATGTTGTCAGAGACTCCAACTTTTAACTTCTCTGCTTTTTCCAAAATAAGTTGTACTTGCAATCTCAATACATCCCATTTATCATCAATTGTTAGGCTAGTCTTCTCTTGTGGATGTACTCCTTTCTTTGCTTCTAAATTGTTGGAATTTCTTCTTTAAGGGAGGATTCTCTTCAGCTACCTTTTTGTTCGGTTTGTGGTTTTAATGAGGTTCTACCTTTAGCTTCTTCTTCTTTTATCCTTCCCACCACTTCGCTAAGATCTTGAAGAGCTTCCTCCTATCTGTGGTTGAAACTATGAGCTGGAGTCGTGTTTCTTAGGATGGTATCCTTTTGAATTTCCTATAGTTGTGAGGGTGTCTTTCTTGTAAAGTATTGTTCTAAATCCTAGGGGTGTGGGACAATCCTTCATATCCTATCTCCTTTGTACATTATAATAGGTTGTTTTTTGCTCAGTTACTCCAAGAGTTCTCCTATAATCCTTACCATAACAGTTTTCTTGTCATGCCTTCTTTGCCTAATAATCTTTTTGATTCATTCCTTTATCCTTGATCTCCGTGGTGTCTAGGGAATCACGGTTTTGTTTGGTTACTTTTCTTGGTGTGAGGAAAATGAATGGGGATTAGCTCTTTATATAGGTGTAAAATTATGTATTTGGGGGAGATTTATTACAAGTATTAATGTTGTCATAAATTCATTAATATTTATTGGTATTAATTCCAATAATTTAATTAAGTATTAAATTATTGGTATTAATTCCAATAATTAAATTTAGTTATTAAATTATTGATATTAATTTCAATAATTAAAAATATATATTATTTTAGGGCTATTTATGGTTCGAGTTTCACCGGGAAATGTAGTAGAGAGAGAAGTGTTGAGGTGTGAGGAGAATGAATGAGGATGAACTCTTTATATAGGTGTAAAATTGTGTATTAAATGAGGGAGATTTATTACAACATCTTCGTCGATGTTGTCCGTTCATGCATTGAATGAACAATGTTGTCATTTGAAGGAAGAAGACGACACTGTTACGAATCGGACTGGACTGCTCCGACCGGGTTCAATGCTTAAATCGGCTAGTTCGGGCCCGATTCGACTGATTTTCTCAACGTTAAAAATTTCTAAATTTATCTAAATTAATTATCTATCCAATGGTGGCTTCAATTCCCCAATTTGAATATTTTAAGCCACCTAGAAAAATGAATTTAGCAATCGGTTCAATAATGGTTCAAACTGGTTCAGGTTCGGTTCACATGAACTGGTCTGGTTTTCTCTTCCAATTTGTCCCAAAGTCTTTTTCCATGATTTTTATGACTATTAGTCACTCAGAATTTGTAAATTTTCCATTTTTCCCTTTCTCTATCGGTTAAAGTTCATGAACTGGTTTGGTTTTCTCTCTTGAATTGACTGGTTCTTTCCCCAGTTTTTATTATCTTTAAGGGGTGAGGTTTACGTCATCTCTACTATAGTCGAATTCTCTTTTCAAGCAAATGGATCTCACAGCCCCGAACTCAGGTCTCACCACATAAACCCGACCTGACCATTTTCACAGCAATGCACATATATAGGGAGTCCGACCCTCTCCCCAAATCACACAAATGCTCTAGGCCAAAAACATGGTTTTTCCCTCAGTTTCTCAAAAACTGGAAAGTCTTTCTTACCCTGGTTCTTACGCCCACTTTTTTCTCACGCCTTTTAAAAAGGATATTTGATTTAGTTAGCATGCTTTTATTGGTTGACACTTCTTATATGTGTTTTCAAACTACATCTTACTAATCCAGCACATAAGGTCACACAACATACATTATTGGAACTCGGTTGATCCAATTGGATGCACCATCAAACAAAACCCAGTCACCCGATTCACAGACCATGTTCAACCCGTGGGGTATCCCAAAAATGCTACATTGAATACCGCTTGATGACTCTTGCTTAATTTGCAAGGGTAGCATAATAAGGTCAGATCCACTTCTGGCCATAAATACCAAACCTATCATATTTCCTTTTACGGTCTTACGATTTAGGTTCCTCCCAAGGTTCCAGTTATTCGACTCGACAATTGTGACCCACATCTTGATCGATCCCTCACTATCGAACCTAGTAGGCTCATTCCTACACTCATTCTATTGAGCACTTTCTTAAGGATCACCATCTCCTTTACAAACCACCTAGAGGCTCCATTTTCACCAAATTATCATTTGGTCCTTCACTTAGGCAAAACTACCATTTTGCCCTTTTTATTTTAAAACATTTCCCCTCTTTGGACCTTAGACTTTTCTATTTCTTTCATTTGGGTCACCAAATTCCCTTGTGTGCCATTTAGGTCCATAATAACCATTTTACACATTTCAAGTCATACTTTCACAAAATTACCAAAAGCACCTTTAAGTTTTAGCAAAATTACACTTTTGCCCTTCATGCTTCAAACTTAGGCTTCGGCATTTTTTAAACTCCCAATTTTCTCATTTGGGTCCCCAACCTCTTTTAAATCATGTTTGGGTCCTTAGGTTTCCCAAAGGTTGCCTTTTAGCCATGCAAAAACCATAATTTGTACCTAGGTCTCTAACTTTACATTTTATTGTAAATATCTCCCTAGTCTTTCCAAAATAGGCAACCCCGGTCCCCAAACTTCCCTATCACGCCCCGACTAGGTTTGATCGGATCCCCATGAACAACCCGCCGCTCTCCTGGTTCAAGAGAAGTTTACTCTTTCTTTAACTTAAGAGGAGTCACGCATACTTTCAACCTTGTTCCCTAAAATGACATACATCAAA
Source organism: Trapa bicornis (assembly GCA_030064425.1). Classification (NCBI taxonomy): domain Eukaryota; kingdom Viridiplantae; phylum Streptophyta; class Magnoliopsida; order Myrtales; family Lythraceae; genus Trapa; species Trapa bicornis. The sequence continues at coordinate 12,750,021 of CM057753.1, read as the reverse complement.
TAAAATGCAAGATTAAGAGAAATTAAGCATACTTGAAAGAGGGTAAGGCTTGGTGTTATTCCTAGTTATTTTCTCTATTTCTTGAAAATGGGTAAAAAGAGGGGTGAGTTTCTACAACTAAGTGAATGGGTATTTTCAAAAATGAAGTTTCGGTAAAAATAGTTTTCAAACTGGAGTGTTCCATACTCCTTAATTCCTTTAAATTTTCTCATTTTCAAATCTCAATTTCACAGCCATTACTCACTCCTCAACAATAATTGGCGTGTTTATCAATTAACGCACATTCTTTATCATGAAGGGAACATACATTCGCAGGCCAAACCATCAATTGTACCCACTTGTGGCGTTAGAGCGACTTTATCATTCACCTAGATAGAAGCATGTCCAGTTCTACCCTAAGAATGAGTGGATGTACGCGACATCCGACCCTTAATCCTGTAACAAAACTTTGTGTCCGTATGAGGATAGAGACCTCATCTCATCCCCACCTCAATCTCATGTGCAATGAAGCTATGTCGAGCTTATCAAGACTTCTGGTATGACTAACTGCCCATATCTCCACCAGGTCGTCCAAAGCCTTATGACGCATAACTACCCCTCTTGGGCATCATAAACGTCCCATAACATAGTGCATGCACAAATCAATAATTTTTCCATGTAAGCCATATAATATGTGGTGCCACTAGTCCAACGGCCCCAACCCTCAACTCGACTTGCAACTATTTTTCTTGACTAGTCCAAAGACTTGTCATGTCACACTGCCACCAGTCCATTGAGTATGTCGGTCCTATCTCGGTACCATGGCCAAACAATTCATTTACTTAAGTTTTCATCGCTTAAATCATGTTTATTTATGAGCTCCTGCTCATGCCAACTAGCCTAGGGACCACTATTCGAGATTTTCAAAATTAGGCATATTAGCCCCCAAGTTCCAAAACCAAGGCCTCTAGCCTAACTAAGCTATTCGAGCTCCTGTCAATAAGGTCTCCCAAAACTTTTAAGCAGTGGCACATAGTCAAAGGAGAGCACTTCTGATAAAATAAAATTTTCAGTCATCCATCACATACACCGAGTATGAGGACATCTCCACTTATAACCAACAAGTGGGTTTTCCACTTCCTTATTGGAAGTTTCATCAGACCAACCAGTATGATCTACTTACAACCGGTAAGGAGTTTTTTCGCATGATTTCCACATCACTCCTCTCAGGTGTGATGGTTAAAAAACCACTTAGCAGTGGGTTTTCATTTCCGATGTGCTTATCTTCCCAACCGGGTATGATATTAGATACAACTCACCCAATTGTGCAGTGTATTTCCTCTAAATCAGCTTTTATCCCTTGCGAGCTTTGTCTCAAATGGTGTTCCTGATATCTCATGTTCCTACATAGTATGAACATCCTTGTTCATTATCATTTGGCATGACAACCTTCATTCATTATGAATAACTAACAATATCTAACTTTTCAAATATTTGCAATTTGGTCCCTAAAGTTCTTTTTCTTTTACTTTAGGATCCAAATGCCAGTTTTTCCCCAAATTGAGTCCCAAAACTTTTTAAAATTCCCCTTGGGACCCCAATTTATTCAATTTCACAAAATAAGGGTTCAAGTTTCCCAAATTCCCAATTTGGTCCTTAAATTTTCAAAAATTATCATTTTGCCCCTCCTTTACAAAAACGGTATGTTTTACCCAAAATTTCCACAATTGGTCCTCCAACACTCTTATCATGCCCAATTGGCCCTCAATTTTATAAAATTGCATTTTAGTCGCTTGAATTTTTTATATCCCCAAATTTTCACCCAATTTCAACTTTCCAACACAATCGAATTTGATTTCATCAAATTGACCAATCAAACAAGTTTAATTGTTGAAATTGAAGTTAAATTAGAGTTCCTACATCTTCATACCATTTAATTGCACTTTGAGTCGCATGATTTGACGTTGGAATGAGCTCAAACGGAGCTTCGTTGGAAAATAGAACGTAGAGAGAGAAAGCTTCGAATGCTTACCGTTGGAGGCGCGACGGTCCAAGCTTTCAATCGGGACAGATAGCTCTCATCCTGAGGTTTCTCCTAGGATCAAGAATTACATTAATTGATACCTAATTGAGTGAGAATTTTATTATCGAAATTATGTCGGTTCTTTCTAAAGTACCAGTCAGAAATTATAGAGGGGAGACAAATTGGCTTACCTTTTAGTTCTAATTCGATCGTAGGAGAGTTGAGGAGGTGTTGGGAGAGCTTGGTTTGGCCTGAGGAGAGCTTGAATTGGAAAATTTTAGCTCGACTAAAATAGTGCAGCTTCAGTCCGCCGAATCTGCTTCAGTGTTCGATCACGTCGGTGCTTCTTCGGCGACCCTCGGAGCGATTGGAGACTATCACCATGTAGCTGACTCCTCTTCGGTTCTAAGGAACCTGACCATGCCTTCCAGATAAGACCCTATATCGAAGCTCTATTTCAAGCTTCACTGGAAAACTGAGTAGCTAAGAGAGAGTGAGGTTTTCAGGTGTGGAGAGAATGAATGGAGAAGGGCTCTTTATATAGGGATCTCAGAGACTCGTCGGTCGTCCATTAGGCACCTTTATGACAGGCATTGATGGCCTGAAATGTATTGAACGGAAACATTTCCTCTTTGCTGGCACAAGTTCGATTTTCTAGTGAGTGAACAATGTTGTCATTCGAAGGAAGAAGACGACATTGTTTCAGATTGGTTTGACTCGGGTTCAAAGCATAAACCGGTCGATTCATGCCCCATTTGACCGAGTTTTTCCAAATTAAAATTTTCTAAATTCATCTAAATTTATTTTCTATCAAATAGTGACCTCAATTCTCAAATTGGAATTTTCTAAGTTGCCTAGAAAAATGAATTTAGCATTCGGTTCAATAGTGGTTCAAACTGATTCAATCCGTTTCGGATCAAGTTCACCTGAACCGGTTTGGCTTTCTTCCCCCATTCATCCTAAAGTCCTTTTTCATGACTTATGTGATCTTTAGGTCACTTGGGATCCATAAATTTCCCGGTTTGCCCTCTCTCTATCGATTCTGATTCATAAATCGGCCCAGTTCATAAACTAGTTCAATCCGATTCGGATCTGGTTCACCCAAATCGGTCTGGTTTTTCTCTCCCAATTTATCCTACAATTCTTTTCCAAGGTTTATGAACCATTTTGGGTCACTCGGGATGTCACGCCTCGACCTGGTTTGGTCAGATCCCCATGATCAACCCGCCACTCTCCTAGTTTACTAAGGGTTGCCCCTTGTTTATAAACCATGAAGAGTAAGGCGTCCTTTAAACATGTACCTTTCCCGAAATACATAAATCAAAACTGCACAAAATTTTAAATTTATCATACTTATCTTATAGGCGTATTAGCTGGTGGACTTTGGGGTAGGCTTTCTGGGGTTAACTAAAAGGGATATAAGGGAGGGGGTCAATATAACAACTCAGTGTATGGGTTTTAAAAATTTTAAATTTTAGGGAAAATGTTCGATTTGAAGTGTGTCGGACTCCTTATTTTCTTTTAAAATTTCTCATTTTCAAAATCTCAGTTTCATAACCATTACTCACTCCTCAACCATAACCGGTGTGTTTATCAATTAACACACGCCCTTCATCATGAAGGGAATATACATTCGCAGGCCAGCCCGTTCATTTTACTAACTTATGGCATCGAAGCGACTTTACTAGCCACCTAGATAGAAGCACATCTACTTACTCTGAGAATGAGTGGATGTACACGACATCCGACCCTCAATCATGTGAATAAGACTCTGTGTCCGTATGAGTACAGAGACCATATCTTGGTCTCGTGCGCATGAAACTCGAACACAGAAGCTTCAGGAAGCCCCAAACATAGTAGCTTCATAGAGTCCAAACACAGAAACTCCATGGAGTACAAACACAGAACTCCATGACTGACTGGTATGACAAGAAACACAAACCTAGTAGTTCCTCTTTTCCCTTATTGCCACCATGTCATCTAGTAGCCCTTAGGATGCAGCACTACCACTCTTGGGCATCTTAATGGTCCTGAAACTCAAGTGCATGCACAAACAAAGTTGTCCTCAAAAGCCATTTAATCTTTGGTGCCACTGGTCCAAAGGCCTCGACCCTCAACTGGTCCGTTGACCTGTCATGTCGCATTGTCGCCAGTCCATCGAGTATGTCGGTTCTATCTTGGTACCATGGCCAATCAAATCATTCATTTAACTTTTATGGCTCAAATTCATGTTTGTTTATGAGCTCCTGCTCGTGCTAACTGGCCTAGGGCCCAATGTTTGAGACTTTCAAAATGGGGCATATTAGCCCACAAGTTCCAAAACCGAGGCCTCTGGCCTATATGAGCTATTTGAGCTCCCATAAAAAAGGTCTCCCAAAATATTTAAGTAGTAGCACACAGTCAGGGGAGGGCACTTTTGATAAAATATATTTTTTAACTGTTCATCATACCAACCGAGTATGAGGACATCTCCGCTCATAACCGATGAACGGGTTTTTCGCTTCATTTGAGGAAGTTTCCTCATACCAATCAGGTATGATCTACTTACACCACTAAGTAGTTTTTCCACGTGATTTTCACATCACTCATCTCAGGTGTAATGTTTAAAATACCACTTAGCAGTGGGTTTTTATTTTCGAGGTGCTTATTATCCCAACTGGGTATTATATAAAAATCCCATTCACCCGTTAATGCAGTGAATTCCTATCGACCAGTTCTTTTTATTCACGCGAGCTTGTCCTTGCTGGCATTCTGGGCACTTCGTGTTCCTACATGATATAAATATCCTTATTCATTATCCCTCGGCCTAATAGCCTTCATTCATTCCAGATGAATGAGAAAACCAAACTTTTCATTTATTCGAAATTAGGTCCCTAAAGTTATTTTTATTTAACTTTAGTCCCTAATGCTAGTTTTTCTTCAAATTGAGTCCCGAAACTTTTAAAATTCACCCTGGGACATCAATTTATTCGATTTCACAAAAAGAGGTTCAACTTCCCTAATTTCCAATTTGGTCACCCAACTTTTCCTAAATTACCATTTTGCCCCTACTTTACAAAAACGGTAAGTTTTGCCCTAAAAATTCAAAAATTACCCAATTGGTCCCCAAACATCTTTATCATGCCCAATTGATCCTCAATTTTATGAAATTGCACTTTAGTCCCTCGAATTTTTGAAATTCCCAAATTTCCCCCAATTTTTCCTCCAATTTCAACCTTCTAACTCAACCAAATTTGATTTCATCAAATTGACCAATCAAATGAGTTTAATTGTTGAAATTGAAGTAAGATTAAAATTCCTACACCTTCATACGATTTAATAGCACTTTTAATCACACGATTTCGTATCGGAATGAGCTCAAACGGAGCTTCATCGAGAAACTGGACTTAGAGAGAGAAAGCTTCAAAAGCTTATTGTCGGGGGTGCGGTGGTCCGAGCTTCTGATCTGGGCAGATAGCTCTTGTCCTAAGGTTTCTCTTAGAATCAAGAATTGTATCAATTAATGTCGAGTTGAGTGAGAATTTTATCATCAAAGTTCTATCGATTCTCTCTCTAGCACCAGTCGAAAATTACAAAGGGAAGCTAAATTAGCTTACATTTCAGCTCTAATTCAGCTATAAGAGGACTGTGGAGGTGTTGGGAGAGCTTGGTTTGGCCAGAGAAGGGCTCGAATTGGCCAATTTCAGCTCAGCCGAAATAGGGTAGCTTCGGTCCACCGTAGCTGCTTCATTGTTCGATCATGTCGGTGCTTCTCCGGCGACCCTCTGAGCAAACAGAGACTATAGGTGTGTAGCTTAACTCTCCCCGATTCTAAAGAACCCAAACTCACTTGGTTTGGCTTGGAAAAATGCCCAAGTCGGAGCTCTAGTTCGAGCTTCGCCGAAAATTCTAGTAGTTGAGAGAGAATGGAGTTTTCAAGTGTGAAGAGGATGAATGAGGAGGGGCTCTTTATATAGAAAGCTTGGGGACTTCTTGGTCATCCGATTGGTGCCTTAATGGCAGTCATTCATTGCCTAAAACTCCCTGACCAGAGACTTTTCAGCTTCGTCGGCGCTGCGTGATTTTCCGGCAAGTGAACAGTGTTGTCATCTAAAGGAAGAAGATGACATTGTTCCAAACCGGACCAGACTGGTTCGAACCGGGTTCAAAGCTTAAATCGGCCCGTTCACCCCTAATTCGACCGTATTTTCCAAATCTAAAAATTTCTAAATTCAATTTCTATCCAATGGTGGCCTCAAATCTCAAATTTGAATTTTCTAAGCCATCTAAAAAAATGAATTTAGCATCCAGTTCAATAGTGGTTCAAACCAGTCCAAATCGGTTCAATCCGGTTCAGATCCGGTTCACCTGAACCGGTTTGGTTTTCATCTCCAATTCATCCTAAAGTCCTTTTTCATGACTTTAGTAACCCCTTTGAGTCACTCGGGATATATAAATTTTCTGGTTTGCCCTTTCACTATCGGTTGCGATTCACGAACCAACTTGGTTCATAAACCAGTTCAATCTAGTTTGGATCTAGTTCTCCTCAACTGATCTGGTTTTCTCTCCCAAATTATCATAAGATCCTTTTCCAAGGTTTTATGAACCCCTTGGGTCATTCGAGAGATGTAAATTCTCCAAATTGCTCGTTCTCTTATGATTAGTTTTGTGAAATGGATCTATTTTTCTCACTTAGATTGATCGGTTCTTTCGTCGGTTTCCTTATTTTAAAGTGACGGGGTTTACACGGTTGTTGTAAATTCCCCAATTTTCCCATTCCCCCATTATCAGGTTTGTGAACTGATTTGGTTTTCTCACTTGGTTTGACCGGTTCTTTTCCCGATTTTCCTCAACTCCAAAGAGCGGGGTTTACAACTCTACCCACCTTTTAGAAATTTTGTCCCCAAAACTTATTTCACACTTTTTGCGTACTAGAATAAACTTTTCATTGATATATAAATTTTCTAGTTTATCGTCTTACAACCTTCTCGGTTGTTTTTGTTCATCCCTTACATCACATATCTAAGATTTGCGTCTCATTCTCATCCTTTCCTCATTCCATGGAACTTATTTAATGAAGCATATCTCCCTAGAAGACTTAGAATCATTTCCTTTAGTTACATCCTTCCTTTCCCAAGGCACCATTTCTCCATTCCCAACTCCTTTACCTAAGATTTCAGGACTATGAGTTTCGGTCATTTTCTTCCACAGGTTTTGGCATTTATCACCTTTTCATCCTGCATGGATTCTTTCGTCATTCTTTGGTTATCACCTTTATGCTTGACTTCGTTATGCCTTAATCATAGATCCTTCCTTGCCTAAGTCATATTTTCCTTGGGATAGTTGGGTTTACATGCCCTTTACCGCATGACATTCTTAGGAACTTGTCTTTGACTTCATCACTATAGTCGTATCGATTTCCTTACTTACTCATCTTTTCTGACTTCTATATTTGGTCATTCAATCTTCAAGTACTTGAGCTTCCGATAACTTACTGATATATTAAAGCTCTTCCTTTCTTATTTCATTCCTCATTTCCACTAGCGCCCTTCCTTTTTAAGGTCTCTTCTCCTTTTAAATCCATTTTAATCACATCGTGATCATTTCACAATCCTTTATTTCGGTCAGTCCCTTTCTTACTCATACAATGTCTTTTCATGTCATCTTCCTACTTACACGTTACTTGGGTTTGACTTATCCCTTGGATCTTCACAATCTCTTTCCCTTTGTACTTGATCCTTTCATTTCTAGCAATTACTTATTTTTACCACATGATGATGCAATTAGATTAATTATATGATATCCAGATTTTGGAGTAGTGGCATGGGGAGCAAGACAAGATAAGTAGGGTAAGGACCACATATATTAAGGAATAAGGTGGTTAAGAATTCAAGAATATATACAGTTTAAACAAAGCTATACTTATAAAGTCAGTATGAAAACTCTTAAAGGATCTCAACTAGGTGTGGAGCAAACTTCTAAAGGAAATATACTTTAAAAATTCAGATTTAATGGCATTCAACCTGAGGTCGGGGCATGGTCGACATATAAGGGTTTGGGGTTCCCGATGGATACCTGCACTTAAAAGCATCGCTTACATTTTAATTATGTGCTAAGGAGTAGAATGCTGGTTAGATTACTTAAGATACTGCACACGAGTTTCAAGGCCGCCACCAGCAGTTGGAGTTCACTTGGTAAAGGATGCTAGTTAGACTTCTTAAGACCCTGAACAGAGGCCGGCCACATCTTGATTGAAAAGAAAATGCTGGGAGGAGCTTATCTTCTTCTTAATTTTGTTGGTTTCATTTCCTCTTAATTGACACTCATGTGTTCTTCCACGGTTTCCTTTCTTGGTAAGTTTTATGTTTCTTTTCTCCCGAAATTTCCTTCTAACTTTTACCATTGTGAATATTCACTCTTAAATGTCCTTCCTATCCGCTATCTTCACTTGCTTACATTTACTCTTAAGATCCTATGAGTACTTTTCGTTTATTTTACCTCATCCTGTTTTGCTCTCAAAACTTATTTATTCCTTTGATGTGAACCTCTCATCCCTCTTGTATCAAAACTTATTTATTCTTATGAGTACTTATCATTTATCTTAACTGTCACACCCCGACCCGGTTTGATCAATCCCCGTGATCAACCCGTCTCTCTCTCAGTTTATTAAAGGGTTTCCCCTTATATTATAAACCATAAAAAGTAAGGCGTTCTTTAAATTTATACCTTTTTCCAGGAATATCATAAATAAAAACTGCATAGTAATTAAAATAATTGTACCTATCTTGCAGGCATTTAATTGCACAAGTATTTTAAGAATCGGCTTTCCGGGACTTCTTAAAAGAGGTATAAGGGAGGGGGTTAGTACAACTGCTCAGTTAATGGGATTTAAAGCTTTTGATTTTAAAAAAAACATTTATATGGAGTGTGCCAGACTCCTTTCTTTTCAAAATCCCTTCATTTAAAAATTTGGATTTTTCCATCATTTCTTAGTTACCAAGGTGTGTCATCACCCAACACACATTCTTCATCATGAAGGTTACACACAATTGTAGGTCAATACGACTACGGAACCCACTAGTGGCTTCGGAGCGACTTTACCGGCCACCCGGATAGAACCACAACCACTTCTACCCTGAGAATGAGTGGATGTACGTGATATCCGACCCACAATCCTGAAATCACTTCTTCGTGTCTATATGAGGACAGAGACCTCATCTTGTCCCCACCCCGATCTCATGGGCTTGGTGCTACTCCAAATTTCGCACAGACACCTCGAACGATGATCTGCCCTTATACTCATCGGATAATCCAAGGCCCTTAGGATGCATCACTACCCCTCATGGGCATCTTGATGATCCCATATTCATAGTGCATGCACAAACAATGTTTTCCCATTATGCCATATAATCTATGGTGTCATTGGTCCAACAGCCCCGACTCTCAACTCAACCCACAGTTGTTTGTCTTGACTAGTCCGTCCACTAGTTGACTGAGCATGTCGGTCCTATCTTGGTACCATGGCCAAACAATTCACTTATTAAGTTTTATGGCACATATATGATGTTTGTTTAAGAGCTCCTTCTCATGCCAACTGGCCTAGGGCCCACTGTACGAGATTTTCAAAATCAGGCATTTAGCCCCCAAGTTCCAAAACCAAGGCCCCCGGCCTATAAGAGCTATTCGAGCTCCCGTCAAGAAGATCTCCCAAATAGTTTAAGCATTGGCACACAGTGAGGGGAGAACACTTCTGACAAAATAGGTTTTCACTATCCACTATACCAATTGGTATAAGGACATCTCCGTTCATAACCGATGAATGGGTTTTCAACTTTCTTCGAGGAAGTCTCATCATACCAACCGGGTATGATCTACTTACAACCGGTAAGTAGTTTTTCTACATAATTTTCATATCACTTTCTCTAAGTGGTGATGATTAAAATATCACTAAACAATGGATTTTTATACCGAGGCATTTATCATCCCCAATCGGGTATGATATATAATCCCACTCACCCGATAGTGCAGTGAAATTCCACTTAACCTGGTTTCGTCCTTAGCAAGCTAGACCTCGACTGGCGTTCCCGATGTCTCATTCTACTACACGAAATGAACATAATTGTTCATTATTCTTTTTGCCTAATAGCCCTCATTCGTTCAAAATGAATGAGAGAACCCAACTTTACATATATTTGCAATTAGGTCCCTAAAGTTATTTTTCTTTAACTTTAAGTCCCTATTGCCGGGTTTTTTTCTAAATTTGAGTCCCGAAACTTTTAAAATTTTATCTTAGGACATCAAATTATTTAATTTCACAAAAATAGGTTTAATTTCCCAAATTTCCAATTTGGTCCCTCAATTTTCCAAAATTACCATTTTGCCCCTTCTTTAGAAAAATGGTAAATTTTGCCCCAAAAATTATAAAATTTTACAATTGGCTCTCTAATATTCTTATCATGACCAATTAACCCTCAATTTCATAAAATTACATTTTGTTCCCTCAAATTTTCAAAAATCCCCAAATTTCCTCAATTTTTCCCCCAATTTCAACTCTTTAACACTGTCGAATTTGATTTTATCACATTGACCGATCAAACACCTCTAATTGTTGAAATTGGAGTTGAAATTGAGTTCCTACATGTTCATACGATTCTAAAAAACTTTGAACGAGCTTTTAACGCTGGAACGAGCTCAAACGGAGCTTCACCGGAAAATAGATTGTAGAGAGAGAAAGCTTCGATTTCTCACCGGTGTGGGTGTGACAGTCGGAGCTTTCTATCTGGGTAGGTTGCTCTCCTCTAGAGGTTCTTCCTATGGTCAAGAATGACATCAATTGATGTCGAATTAGATTAGAATTTCTTTATTGAAATTCGGCCGACTCTCTCTCTAACAACGATTTGAAATTGTAAAGGGGAGTCGAATTGGCTTACCTTTTGGTCCTAATTCGGTCGTGGAAGGGCTGAGGAGGTGTTAGGAGAGCTTGGTTTGGCCTGAAGAGGGCTCGAATTGGTCGATTTCAACTCGGCCGAAACAGGGCAGCTGCGGTACGCCAGAGTTGCTTCACTATTTAATCACGTAAGTGCTTCCTCAGTGACTCTCGGGATGAACGGATGCTACCACCGTGTAGCTGACTTCTCCCCAGTTCTAATGAACCTAATCTCGCCTTCTTTGGCTCAGAATTGACCCTATATCGGAGCTCTAGTTCGAGCATCACCGGAAAACTAAGCAACTGAGAGAGAGTGAGCTTTTCAGGTGTGGAGAGGACAAATGGAGAGGGGCTCTTTATATAGGGAGCTCAAGGACCCGTTGGTCGCCGGTTGGCACCGTTATGATAGAAATTGATTACCTGAAACATACCAAACGGAGGTATTTCTTCTTCACCGGTGTTTCTTCAATTTCCCGGTGAGTGAACAGTGATGTCATACTGAGGAAGAAGATGACACTGTTCCGAACCGGACTCAAAGCTTAAACCTACCGGTTCACCCCTCATTCGACCGAGTTTTTCAAATATAAAAATTTCTAAATTCATTCTCTATCCAATGGTGGCATCAAATCTCCAATTTGAATTATTTAAGACACTTAGAAAAATGAATTTAGGATTCGGTTCAATAGTGATTCAATCCGGTCCGAGCCGGTTCGGATCCGGTTCACCTGAACCGGTTTGGTTTTCATCCCCAATTCCTTCACAAGTCCATTTCCATGTCTTTTGTGACTCCTTGGGTCACTTGGGGTCCATAAAATTTCCAGTTTACCACCTCTTAATCGATTTTGGTTCATAAACCGACTCGGTTCTTAAACCGGTTTAATCTGGTTCGGGTCCGGTTCACCCGAACCGATCTTCCTTTTCTCTCCCACATTGTTCTAAGGTTCCTTCCCATGGATTATAAATCACAAGGAATCCATAAACTTCTTGGTTAAATCATTCTCTATTGGTTCCAGTTCATGAATCAACTTGGTTCATAAATCGGTTCTATCCAGTTCGGACTCGGTTCTCTTGAATTGCTTTGGCCTTTCTTCCTCATATCATGTCACGCCCCGACCCAGTTTGGTCGGATCCCCATGAACAAACTGCCACTCTCACGGTTTATTAAAGGGTTTCCCCTTATTATAATCCGTAAAGTGTAAGGCGTCCTTTAAACCTGTAGCATTTCCTAGAATTGCAAAATCAAAACTGCAAGAAATTTTAAACTTTACATACCGATCTTACAGGCATCTTAGTTGATGGTCTTTCAAGGTAGGCTTTCCGGGATTTCCTGAAAGGGATATAAGGAAGGGAGTCAGTACGACTACTCGGTGAATGGGTTTTCAAATGTCTACTTTTAACTTTTAAGAAAAATATTTATATGGAGTGTGCCAGACTCTTTTCTTTTCAAACAATCCCTTCATTTAAAAATTTGGGGTTTACCATTATTTCTTAGTTACCGATGTGTCATCACCCAATACACATCCTTCATCATGAAGGTTACACACATTCGCAAGTCAGTATCACTACTGAACCCGCTAGTGGCTTCGGAGCGACTTTTCCTGCCACCCGGATAGAAGTACAACCACTTCTACCATGGGAGTGAGTGGATGTACGTGATATCCGACCCACAATCCCGAAATCACTTCTTCGTGTCCGTATGAGGACAGAGACCTCATCCTGTCCCCACCCCGTTCTCATGCGCTTGGTGCTACTCCAGATTTCGCAGACACCTGGAACGACGATCTGCCCTTATACTCACCGGGTCGTCTAGGGCCCTTAGGACACATCACTACCCCTCATGGACGTCTTGATGATCCCGTACTCATAGTGCATGCACAAACAATATTTTCTAATATTGCCATGTAATCTGTGGTGCCACTAGTCCAACGACCCCGACTCTTAACTCAACCCGCAGCTGTTTGTCTTGACTAGTCCGTCGACCTGTCATGTCTCACTGCTGCTAGTTGACTGAGCATGTCGGTCCTATCTTGGTACCATGGCCAAACAATTCACTTATTAAGTTTTATAGCACATATGTCATGTTCGTTTACGAGCTCCTGCTCGTGCCAACTGGCCTTGGGCCCACTGTACAAGATTTTCAAAATTGGGCATTTAGCCCCCAAGTTCCAAAACTGAGGCCCCCGGCCTATCAGAGCTATTCGAGCTCCCGTCGAGAAGGTCTCCCAAATTGTATAAGCATTGGCACACAGTTAGGGGAGAGCACTTCCTACAAAAATAGGTTTTTACTATCAATCATATCGACTGGTATAAGGACATCTCTGTTCATAATCGATGAACGGGTCTCATCATACCAACCGGGTATGATCTACTTACAACTCATACGTAGTTTTTCCGCATAACTTTCACATCACGTTCTCTAAGTAGTGATGATTAAAAATACCACTAAGTAGTGGATTTTTATATTGAGGTACTTATCATCCCCAACCGGGTATGATATAAAATTCCCACTCACAACCGGTAAGTGGTTTTTAAATTTTAAGTTGTGCTCATCATCCCAACCGGGTATGATGTTAGTAAACCCACTCACCCGTTAATGCCGTGAATTCCACTATACTGGTTCTTTGTATTCACGCGAGCTTGTCCTTGTTGGCATTCCTGGTATTTCGCGTTCCTACACGATATGAACAATCTTATTCATTATTACTCGGCATAACAGCCTTCATTCATTTCAAATGAATGAGGAAACCCAAACTTTTAGTTATTTGCAATTAGGTCCCTAAAGTTATTTCTCTTTAACTTTAAGTCCATAATGTCGGTTTTTCCTCAAATTGAGTCCTGTAACTTTTAAAATTTATCCTTGGACCTCAATTCATTCAATTTCATCAAAAAGGGGTTTAATTTCCCAAATTTCCAATTTGGTCCCCCAATTTTTCCAAAATTACCATTTTGCCCTTCTTTTACAAAAATGGTATGTTTTGCCCCAAAAATTCCAAAATTCCTCAATTGATCCTCCAACATTATTTTTATGCCCAATTGACCCTCAATTTCATAAAATATTATTTTGGCCCTTTGAATTTCGAAAATCCCCAAAATTTTCCACAATTTCAACTCTTTAACACTACCGAATTTGATTTCATCAAATTGACCGATCAAACACTTCTAATTATTAAAATTGGAGATGAAATTGAGTTCCTGCATGTTCATATGATTCTAAGAAACTTTGAATCGCATATTTTAACATCGGAACAAGCTCAAACGGAGGTTCGTCGGAAAATAGACTGTAGAGAGAGAAAGCTTCGTTACTCACTAGTGAAGGCACGGTGGTCCGAGCTTTCGATCTGGGCAGATAGGTCTCGTCCTGAGGTTCATCATAGAATCAATAATTACATCAATTGATGCGGAATTGGATTGAAATTTAGTCGACTCTCTCTCTAGCACCTATCGAAAATTGTAAAGGGGAGCCAAATTGGCTTACCTTTCGGTCCTAATTCGGCCATGGAAAGGCTGAGGAAGTGTTGGGAGGGCTTGGTTTAGCCTGAGGAGGGCTTGAAATGGCCGATTTCAGCTTGGCCGAAATAGGGCAGCTTCGGTCCGCCGGAGTCGCTTCACTATTCCTTCATGTCGGCGCTTTTCCAACGATTCTCGGATTGACTGGAGTTTGCTATCAGGTAGCTGTCTTCTCCCCGGTTCTAAAGAGCCCGACCTTTGTTCAAGTCGAAGCTCTGGTCCGAGCTTTACCAGGAAATGGAGTAGTAGAGAGAGAGAGAGAGAAGTGTTCAAGTGTGAGGATAATGAAATGGGGATGACCTCTTTATATAGGCGTAAAACCTGTGTATTAAATGGGCGAGATTTATTACTAGTATTAATATTGCCATAAATTATTGGTATTAATTCTAATAATTTAATTTCTGTAATAAATTATTTGTATTAATTCCAATAATTTAATTTAGGTATTAAATTATTGGCATTAATTACAATAATTAAATATATATTAATTTATGGTTATTTATGATAAGGCGTACATAAGAATTTTTTACCGAAATTTTGGGTTACAAAAAAAATTTATACTTCCTAGGAGATCACTCATCCTCACACTACTCTTAGGCATGTACGCTTAACTTTGAAGTTCTTATGAAATCTAGTTCACCTGAACTAATTTGGTTTTTGTTTTCTAAAGTTTCTTAAATTTCTTTTCCAAGGTTTAATAAACCCTTTAAATCACCTGGAAGTTGTAAATTTTCATATTGTGTGTTCTCAAATGTAAACCGGCTCGGTTTTCTTACTCGTTTTGACTGGTTCTTTTCCTGGTTTTTCTTAAATCAAAAGTGTGGGTTTTACATATCATCCTAGGGTTATTTACCCAAGTTTATGAATATTTTTTAGTCACATGGGAGTTAGAAATTTTTGAATTTGCTCGTCCCCTAATAGTCGGCTTGTAGACCAATTCGATTTACAGATCACATTAACCGGTTCTTTCCTGGTTTTTCCTCAATATTAAAGGACGGGGTTTACAACTCTCCCCTCCTTTTAGGGGTTTTGTCCTCAAAATGGTTACACGTTAAATAACTGAGGATAACTATCCCTCACCATAGACTCGGTTTCCCATGTCTCTTCCTGCACAGGTCCGTTCTACCACAACACCTTGACCATATGAATTTTCTTATTCCTCAAAATTTTTCTCTTCGATCAATGATTCATACCAGCTTTGTCTGATAAGTCAGGTTCTCTTCCAGTTCTATTGGAGATCGGTCCAGTACATGACTAGGAACAGGCTGATATTTCTGAAGTACTGAAATGTGAAATACATCATGTATTCTCTGCAGATTAGGAGGCAGTTCTAATTTATAAGCTACTGGTCATATCCTTTGAATAATGGGATATGGACCAATATATCTGAGTTTTAACTTTCCTCTTTACTGAAACCTAAGTATTCCTCTCCATCAAGATACTTTGAGGAATGCATGATCGTCCACTTCGAACTCCACATCTTTCCATCGATTGTTTGCATAACTCATCTGCCTGTCCTGTATAGTCTTAAGATGACTCCATCTTCTCTGTGGCATCCTCTATTATCTCAATTTTCTCTAACTTCCTTCCGCCCACTTCTTCCCAAAATAAAGGGGTACGATAGGGTCGTCCATAAAGGGCTTCATAAGGAGCCATATGGATACTGGCCTGATAACTATTATTATACACAAATTCCATCAGGCATAAGTATTCCTCCCAGCTTTTATTCATGGTGAGTACACACGCCCTTAGCATGTCTTCCAAGGTTTGGATGGTTTGCTCAGACTGACCATTCGTCTGAGGGTGAAATGCTGCACTCATATGGAGTTTGGTTCACATGGCATTTTGCAAACTCGGCCAAAACCTAGAAGTATACTCACCGGGACACCGTGGAGTCTTCTTATTTCCTTCATGTATAGGATGGCCAACTGTTCTACTGTGTTCGTCACTCTTATAGAAGGAAATGAGCTGATTTGGTCAATCTCTCCACAATTACCCAAATTGCATCTCGACCTTTTCTGGTCACCGGTAAGCCCGTGACGAAGTCCGAGGTAATGTGCTCCCTTTCCACTCCAAAATTGGTAAGGGTTGCAGTAGCCCTGATGGCTTCTGATGCTCTGCTTTTATCTGTTGACAGGACAAGCGTCGAGCTACATATTTCACAATGTCCCTCTTCATACCCTTCCACCAGTATCCTTATTTGAGGGTGTGGTACAACTTAGTATTGCCTGAGTGCATAGCATACACTGAATCATGTGCCTCTTCCATTATTAATCTCCATAACTCCATGTCTTGAGGCACACATACCCTACTCTTATAGGCCAGTACTCCGTCACCTCGCACATCGTAGTCTGGATTCTTTTCTCTATTAGTTGCATCCAAGTAGGACTGAAGTTCTTTATCAATCCTTTGTTGGGCTTTTATATGCTCGGTTAGATTGGGCCTTATCGCTACATTTTCCACCATGCATTTTTTCTGTCAGTCCATCCTCAGTCTCACTTTCATTCTTCCCAATTGTTGCAACAAAGGTAAGTAGCTTGTCTTAACTTGTGTCGCCTCAGTTTGATACTTGCAACTTAAGGCATCTGCTACCACATTTGCCTTTCTGGGGTGGTATTCTATCACCAGATTCATAATCCTTCACCAATTCTAGCCATCTCCTCAGACAAAGATTTAACTCCTTCTGAGTTTAGGAAGTACTTAAGGCTCTTGTGATCTGTGTATATCCTGCACTTTACCCCATAAAGGTAGTGTCACCATATCTTCAGAGCAAACACTATTGCAGCTAATTCCAAGTCGTGAGTCAGGTAATTTCTCTCATGCATATTCAGTTGTCGCGAGGTATACATGATAACCTTCCCTTGTTGCATTAACACATATCCCAGTCCTTGTCCCGAGGCATCACTATAGACTGTGTACTCTCCTATAGTAGGATCGGGTAAGGAGAGTACTGGTGTGGATCTCAGTCGAGTCTTTAACTCCTAAAAAGACTTTTCACAATCCTCATCCCATTTGTACTCAACTCCCTTCCTAGTGAGTCGAGTTATAGGAGTTGCTATTTTAGAAAAGTCTTGCACAAACCGCCAATAGAATCCTGCCAATCCTAAGAAACTTCTAATTTATGTAGGATTCCTTGGAGCTTTCCATTCTGATATATCTTCCACCTTGGCTGGATCCACCTTAACACCGTCCTTAGATACGATGTGCCCTAAGAATCCAACTTCTTGCAACCAGAATTCACACTTGGAAAACTTTGCATATAATTTGTTTTCCTTCAAGATTTCCAATGTGATTGTAAGATGCTCTTCGTGTTCCGACCTGGTTCGTGAGTATATATAAGGATATCATCTATGAATACTATCACGAACCTTTCCAGATGAGGTTGGAACACACGGTTCATTAGGTCCATAAAAGTTGCAAGGGCATTCATCAATCCGAACGATATCACTCGGAATTCATAGTGTCCATATCTTGATCGAAATGTCATTTTAGTGACGTCCTCTTCTCTAATCCTTAGTTGGTGGTAGCCTAATCGAAGATCTATTTTTGAGAAGTAGGCTACTCCTTTTAACGGATCAAACAAATCATCTATCCTTGGGAGTGGGTATCGGTTCTTGATAGTGACCTGATTCAGTTTCATGTAGTCAATACATAGTCTCATACTCCCCCTCCTTTTTCTTCATGAACAAAATAGGAGCACCCCATGGAGACTGACTTGGGCGTATGAAATCCTTTTCCAATAATTCGTCCAGTTGTTCCCTTTTATTGACATTGCTTAATTTCCCATTGCTTCAATATTTGTCTACTCCTTTGAGGTGGATCTCTTATCCTTATCGTATTCAACCTTTTTTGTGTCGTTATATCCCAATTGTTTCTCTTCTCATCTTGGTTGGGGTATATTCTTCTCTTATTTCCCACCTCAGTTATCTCCTTATATAGTATTCCTTCGATGTCTGAATTTGAGTTGTTCAAGCCTTCTTGTAGTAGATCATGCTAAACCTTCACATACTCTTACCTAACCACTTGTATCTTCTGGTGTTAGATCGGCCCATTCCTTGGAGATTTTCCCTTATCTTAGGGACTTGGTACGCTTCATATACTCTTGTTTTTCTTCGACTTACTCTTTACCCTCCATATGTCTCTTATCCTCTGAAATTTCTAAGGACTAATTGCACTTTCCCTTCATCTTTACCAGTGGACTCTTATTCTCTATTCTTTATCGCCCAGCTTCAATTCTTATGGTTCTTTTTGGGATATTTATACTTCCTCCTGAGTTTTTCTTCAAAATTACTTGGTCTTTTGAAAGTTATGTTATCCTTGCTCCTCTAACTCCCCTTTTTTTCTAGTCCTTAGGATCCCTTTCAGATTGATTTCTCCTTGTCATTTTCCAAGTCTTAAGGGTTAGGTTTAACTATTCATAAGCCAATTTCCTTAGGGATAATTTATTCCTTTAAACTTTCATACACTTAAATATTTCTTAAGAAACTCAAGAGTTTTAATAACTTTAAATTTATTTCAAGAATTTCTTTTTGCCATAATTTGGCTTATTACAGAAATTTCCTACCCCCCTAATCTTTTGGGGTCATAGGGTTGGAGTTAACCCTAGAACTATTATGGGACTCCTGATCATAAGGTTCTGGGGAATTAATTGGGCTCCATTCGTGCTCCTTAATAGGACGAATTTCATGTATGGCCTCCAGTCTATATCGCCTTAGTATTTCCACCTCGCACTCATAAGTCCATTTCATCCATCGAGACGGATTGAAGTCAGGTTGAGTAGGTGGGGGTACTTGGTGGACCTTCATGAAGGTGGAATATGCATCCCAATAATTATCCCAGGCCTCCTTCTTGGTGGAGTTCCTCTTCTGTTGTTGCGGTATTGGAGGAGGGGTTGGACTTCTAGGAGGTGTTGGTGGATCCTCTTGTCTAGGAGAAGGGTATACGATGCCTTCTGGTTCTAGTAAGACTCTCACTATTCTCTGGTAGTCTTCCACCATGTCCTTGGGTACTCGTTTTTCGCCCCTTAGAAACCTTTGGACGACTTCTTCTCTTGGGTTGGTCTCCTTTTTCACCCTTATAGGGGGAGGACTAGATTTTCTTGTGAATTTCCTAGGGGCTCTCCTTCCTACATGATAGTTTGGGATTGGATTAATATCAAGGCATAATATTGATAATGTTTCAAGGGAACTTGGCTCTGATACTACTCTAGTTGTCATGCCCCGATCCAATTTGATTGGATCCCTATGATCAACCCGCCACTCTCCCAGTTTATTAAAGCGTTCCCCTTATATTATAAACTATAAAGAGTAAGACGTTCTTTAAATCTGTACCTTTTTCCAGGAATATTATAAATCAAAATTGCATAGTAATTAAAATAATTGTACCTATCTTGCAGGCATTTAATTGTGCAAGTCTTTTAAGAATCGGCTTTCCAGGACTTCCTGAAAGAGGTATAAGGAAGGGGGTGAGTACAACTACTTAGTGAATGGGATTTAAACCTTTTTACTATTAAAAAAACATTTATATGGAGTGTGCCAAACTCCTTTCTTTTCAAAATCCCTTCATTTAAAAATTTGGATTTTTTTCATTATTTCTTAGTTACCACGGTGTGTCATCACCCAACACACATCTTTCATCATGAAGGTTACACATATTCATAGGTCAATACAACTACTGAACCCACTAGTGGTTTCAAAGTGACTTTACCGACTACCCGGATAGAACCACGACCACTTCTGCCCTGGGAATGAGTGGATGTACGCGATATTCGACTCACAATCCTGAAATCGCTTCTTCATGTACATATGAGGACAAAGACCTCATCCCATCCCCACCTCGGTCTCATGCGCTTGGTGCTACTCCAAATTTCGCAGACACACTTGGAACAACGATCTGCCCTTATACTCATCGGGTCGTCCAGGGCCCTCAGGATGCATCACTACCCCTCATGGGCATCTTGATGATCACATATTCATAGTGCATGCACAAACAATATTTTCTCATTATGCCATATAATCTATGATGCCACTGGTCCAATGGCCCCGACTCTCAACTCAACCCGCAGTTGTTTGTCTTTACTAGTCCGTCAACCTATCATGTCGCACTGTCGCTAGTTGACTAAGCATGTCGGTCCTATCATGGTACCATGGCCAAACAATTTACTTATTAAGTTTTATGGCACATATATTATGTTCGTTTACGAGGTTCTGCTTGTGCCAACTGGCCTTGGGCCCACTGTACGAGATTTTCAAAATCAGGCATTTAGCCTCCAAGTTCCAAAACCGAGGCGCCCGGCCTATAAGATCTATTCGAGCTCCCGTCAAGAAGGTCTCCCAAATAGTTTAATCATTGGCACACATATGTGAATCTGACAAAAAAGACTACGAATTCACAAGTCCAATCAACCAAACCTACAATGGAGCTGAACACTTTGTCACCAAATGGGATAAATAATTATTTGAGACTTCAAAAGGGCCCAATAATAAGGTTAAGGGCTGAAAGGTTCAAATAGGCTTTATATGGGTTGATTAAAGAGATTGCAGAAAATTCAAGTGGAAGCCCAATTAAAGAGTCCAAGAAATGCCCATGAGAAGATCCAGATTTAATTAATGAGTAGAGATTTATTAATATAATAAATCTTATACAATATTAAATGATAATATTAGATATTAGACTTACTAATGCAAACCCTACCAATATGCTGACGACACCCTACACCAAATATTGCAAAGACCCCAAGATTTTCACGATGCAAGTGCGAAAAGATAGAATATACCTTATTTATGTGAGAAACAAGATATGAGATATGTAGACGCCACACCCAAATTCTCTAAGAAGAACTCTCAGAAAACCTCGGGTGATAAGTCTTGATTTCTTGAATGCCACAAGTAAAAACCTAATAAGTTCAAAAAGCTCCTTCAAGATAGAAAGAAGACAAAATCTCACAAGATTGAAATTCCAAAGTGTCTCCTCCAATGCTGTGGAGTATGCCTTTTATAGGCTCAAAAAATAACCGAATAGCCTAAAAACAAGGAAAATATATCTTATGGTTACATGCCAACCATATCTAATCTAAATATATAGGATATTTTTATAACCAATTTAAAAATCTAAATTTAACTAATTAAATATCTAATATTATCATTTAATATCATAGAAAATTTATTATATTAATAAATCTCTACTCATTAATTAAATCTTGACTTTCTCGTAGGCTTTTCTTGAACTCTTTAATTGAGCTTCCTTCTCATGGGCATTTCTTGGACTCTTTAATTGGGCTTCCACTTGAATTTCCTGCAATCTCTTTAATCAACCCATATAAAGCCTATTTGAACCTTTTAGCCCTTAACCTTATCATTGGGCCCTCTTGAAGTCTCAAATGATTATTTATCCCATTTGGTGACAAAGTCTTCAGCTACATTATAGGTTTGGTTGATTGGACTTGTGAATTCGTATTCTCTTTAATCAGATTCACATCATTCTCCCCCTCTTGAAAATGATTTGTCCTCAAATCTTCTTTTCCTTCATCACCTATATCAAAATACATTAATTTATAAATATTTATGTTATTGCTAACAATATATTTGCTAGATAACTTCTTGTTGTAATTATTACTACTGAGTTTTAACACTTTAAATAATCCCTATAATCTAAGAAATTTTTATAGTTTTCTATTCATAAATAGTTCATTCCTCAGATGTAGGCTAATCCAAATCCCTGGATCAAAATCAACTTTCATGAAACTCTTGTTGTAAAGATTAATATTTTCTTGAGTCTGCTATTTTCTATCCACAAACCGTTCATTCCTTATATGTACACTAACCCAAATCCCTGTATCAAAAACAATTTTCATGAAACTCTTGTTGTAAAGATTAATATTTTCTTAAGTCTACTGTTTTTTATCCAGTGGATTAAAACCATAGATAATCTCCAATGGTGATAACTTAATCACTGAATAAATATAACGATTATATGCAAACACATCATGTGATAAACATGCAATTGAAAATAGAAGTTTTGTAACCAACAAAGTATTCCAAGAAAAATTAAGTAATTTAGTATCAATGGTTGTAAGCAAAACGTACCTTCCAGATAATGTATGAGCAACTACATTTTTCATACCTTGCTTACATGTGATCACATAAGGAAATATTTTTGATGAAATCCACCCACCTTGCATGACACTCGTTCAGCTTGAGGGCTACTCCGCTGAACTTTTCATTATAATATGCAATTGATCTTCTTTTCTGACTTACCAAATAAGGTGTTTGCCAATCTTGAATTACCTTAATTTCCTTGTCAATGGCAATCCCTTCAAAACTTATAACATATCTAGGAAATACAAGTTTATCCGAACAGATGATAAATATCTTAAAATTCTCAAACAACTTATCTTTCCTTAAAACTTCTACCATAATTTTCAAATATTCCGTAAGTTCATCTAAGATCTTATCATATACTAGGACGTCATCAAAATATATATAGTTAAACTTTAAAATGGTAAAATACAAGATATGGTTCATTGATATCATGATAAGGCTAAAGGCACTAGTCAATCCAAAAATCACAACTAACCGATCATATAGACCTGGTTTTGTTTCAGATGTTATTTTTAAATCATCTTTTTCTTTAATTTGAAATTGATGATATTGACTTTT
The DNA here is from genome assembly GCA_030064425.1 of Trapa bicornis. Classification (NCBI taxonomy): domain Eukaryota; kingdom Viridiplantae; phylum Streptophyta; class Magnoliopsida; order Myrtales; family Lythraceae; genus Trapa; species Trapa bicornis. The sequence continues at coordinate 12,726,950 of CM057753.1, read as the reverse complement.
AAGATCAAGTTTTAAAAATAAATAGTATCCATGCAACTCAATAATAATATCATATAAATGAGAAAGATGTTGTCAATACTTACCGTGATATTGTCAATGGCTCGACAATCGAGGCATATTTGCCAAGTTTCGTCCTTCATGGGTACAACACATGGTTGCTTGCTCTTACATATATATCTTCTTTCCATCGGTTTTAGGACTTGGTGTTGACTTTGATTCTTGTTTTCTCGAACTGGTGGTAAACCAAGAGTTATCTTCTTTGGAATGACATTCTTGAATTCCTGTAGAAGAGAAACACTAATGCTCGGTAAATATCCGAAAATATAGTTAGTAAAATATAAATTCTTGTACATAAGTACTATAAGGATAGGATATGGAATTATATCTCACTTGATCTCACTTTTTCTCTACATAAAGTTATTTTTACTCTCTTTTCTTTTTATTATGGCTTTTCTCTCTTCTTTTTCAACCTTGCCTTTTCTCTTTTCATTTTCAATTATGGCTTTTCTCTCTCTTATTTTTCTCTCTTCTTTTTCAATATTGTCTTTTATTTCTTCCTCTTCAATCATGGTCTTTCTCTTTTGTCTTTCTGCTATTTTCTTTTCATTTACCTTTTTCTTTTTTAACTGATCCTGAAAAACTTGTTGTAAAGTAATAGGTAAAATAGATATTGATCTATTATTAATTACGAATAAGTACTTATCTGTTAAATTAGGTAAAGAAATCAAATTAGCACATGAGAAATGTTTACCTTGGATTAATCAGTCAAATAAGAGAGAAAACAATTTACCATGGGAGAAATACAAGAATTTCACGATCTATTACTAGGAAGAACAAAGGGGCGAAGGAATACGGGTTCACTTTCTAGCTATAACATACCTCCATTACTAGGAATACGGGCCACTTAGGGGCGAAGGAATGTATTGGGGGTGAGTGATTACCTAAAACAACCCTTCCAATTAAAAGGACACGAGCGTGCACGTCCATCACCAAACCCCTGTTCTATTGAAATTCCAAACCCTAGAAACATCCAAGGATTTGTCTTCCTTCTTCAAGGAAATAACTGAACTTTCCTCATATTTTTGTTCAGGAGTCGGGGTTCTGCCTCCTTCCTGAGTCGAATGTTCCTTTTTTCCTAAAGTTGATTAAGGTAACGATAGGAGTGGACTTTTCACATAATCCAAACACCTCTCTCATCGGTAGGGAATGGGGGATCATCATGACCAGCTTCACGCCTAGGATGCTAGCGTCGGAGATGTTTCGATAATCCATAGGTGTAATAACTTCCATGATAGGAAGCCCTCTCATCATTACTAATCGGATTCCTCAATGTGGACGGATTGCCCTCTTCTGCCATGTTCAATATAGACATGGTGCTCAATTAAACTCGGCCGTCCTTCCAAACGGAATGCAATTTTTTTAGGGTTTTCCCCTGGTGGTGGTGGGAGCATCACCATAACGGGGTGATGACAAGGAATTTTAGGACCCTGGCGTGGGAATGGGAATGGGAATGTATTTTTTGAAGGCTAAATAGGATTGATCGAGTTGGGGTTATTAGAAAACCCAATTGGGGCTTGTTGCGTAGAGGAAGAGGGTGGGTGGTGGCTTTGAGGGTGCGGAAGCTTCCCCAAGGACATCAATAATGGAATGTTGATGAAGGATCAATCTCTCAGGTAAGATGGAGAGATCACGACTTGGTTATTAGCTTTGATATCATACGGAAGGGGTTGCATATCAGTCTGGATGTGGATTGGGCGTGGACCTGTTGATGGGGTCGTAAGAATGGATATAATTAGGTCTGGGCCTCGCCTACATGAGATGAATGCCAGATGGGCTATAAAAGCCCATATACTATTTAATAGGGGAATTGGGTTGTTGGTGTATGTGGGCTTTGGGTTGGAATTTGAGCAAGCTGAAAGAAAAATGAAATAGGTTGAGGCATTGAATTAGGCCTTTGTTTTTATATTGAGATGAAATTTATTTTGGATTAAAGGTTTGAAGTGTTAATTTAGGTCAAATGTCAAAGAAGGCATAATATATATATATATATGGAGTTGTGAATTGAAGCTAACTCATGCAAATGGGTTTGGATAACGTTTACTATCTGGCTTGCATTCCCAAGCATGGGACTTATAAGTGGTTTATAATTTATTATTTGTATTAAATTTCTCATACTTATTTATAACAACTGTGAATTTCTCATACTTATACCAGACTAGGAAGATTGGCCCCAATCTGAGCGATATCGTGTATGCTGAGGTGCTCCCTTATTGTTGGAACGACGCGAGCCGGGCCGGCCGGGCCTCGATTCAGAAAGATGAAGGGCCCAAAAGTATAGAAATAAAACGAATCGACATCTACATGTGATACAGCCTTTTTCAAATTGAGTTGGGAAAGAATGGCGAAGTCCATCCGAGCTTCCTAGGCTAGAATTGCAATATTTCCTAGCCAAATCAAGGATTTGGGGCTTATTGCTACGCAACTTAACTATATAAATTTATTTTTTTAATAATATATGAATAGAAAGATAGATCAATTCATTTATCCTATCTGATTTCTATTTTGATATTTAAAAAATAATCGATTTCATTCACCGTTTGATGAAAAGAATGTGCTTAGCCCCGCTCATGAAAGGGCTCTGCTGCAATGGATGGAAAAGGGTCCTTAGTACCGCACATAAATGATCCAATAGCCGGGAAGGGGCCTAGAAGTGCCTAGTACTACACCACACTACACTTGGCTCTACACATTTACATAGCTAACCCCTGTCTAGTGTCGGGCAGAGCTAATGGGGCTTCAATCAAACTTCCTTATCCCCATTGACTCGCATTCCCCAGCAAGTTTAGGGGAGAAATGACCTTAGCTCCGGGAAGCGAGAAAAGGTAGAGCGCGCTAGCGTGCTCCGAGCCTAGCAAGCTCCGAGGAGCAAGCGAAGGTATAGAGAGGAACGATCGACCTGCAGCGAGCCAAATAGCAAGCGAAAAGGAGGCCATACACGTGCTAGCAAATGTAGAAAACAAGAATTTACGCATGAATACTTTCAGTACCTACACTTGCTTGCTCTCAATCCGTAACAGCAAGCTACTACATCGAAAGAACCCGAAGCGCGCCAAAGAGCAAGCTCCAGATTCGAAGGAGAGCTGCAAGCAATGCGGATTCTATATGTGCGCATTAGCGCGTTTTGGCTTTCAAGCCTTCACTTGCTGGCTCTTAAGCCTACGCGCATGTCTACGCTCTCCCCTTTCTCATTCGCGTATGAGTGAGAAAACAAGTACGCTAGCACGTGTAGGGTCTCCCCAGCAAGTTTTGGTCCGGTCTGGAACAACCAAGGGTCTCCCCAGCAAGTTTAGGTCCGGTCCGAAACAATCAACCGTACGTGCACCAAAGAGCAAGCAAAGACGCTGGAAGCGAAGCGCACCAAAGAGAAAGCGGTGGATAGAAGAGAAAGCCGGAGCAGCAAGCAATGTGGCCTTTATACCCACACACTAGTGCGCTCTTTCAAGCCTCTGCTTGCTCTTTGACGCGCTTCGGGTCCTCTTTCAGATCTCTGCTTGCTGGGGAGGAATGACCCTACGCGAGCAAGAGAGCAAGAGAGAAAATGGAGTGCGCACTAGCGTGCTTTTCTTCGGACCCTCCGCTTGCTCTTTGGCGTGCTTCAGGTCCTTTCGGACCTTCGCTTGCTGGCTCAAAAGTCGTAGCAGCAAGTGAACTCTTCAAGCCTACGCATGCTAGCAAGAAAAGAATCAGCGCGCTCCGACTTTCTATCTCAAGCCTACGATCATTCCTCCCCTCTGCTTGCTCTTTGACGCACTTCGGCTTTCAGCACCTATGCTTGCTGGCTCTCAAGCCTATGCAACAAGCAATGCGTACTCTATACGGGCACACTAGCGCGCTATGGCTTTCGAGTCTCTGCTTGCTCTCTTGCTCACTTCGGGTCGTTCTGGATATCCGCTTGCTCTCTTACTAGCGTAGGGTCATTCCTACCCAACAATCGGAGACGTTGGAAGCGAAGCGTGCCAAAGAGCAAGCGTAGGTGCTGGAAGCGAAGCATAACAAAGAGCAAGCGGAGGTCTGAAAGGACCCGAAGTGCGCCAAAGAGCAAGCGGAGGTCTGAAAGGACTCGAAGCGCGCCAAAGAGCAAGCGAAGGCTCGAAAGTGCGCGCTCAATTTTCTCGCTAGCTCTCAAGCCTCCATGCACTTGTGCGAGTGTATAAAGTCCACTTTGTTCACGTCTGCGCTCTTATAAACGCCGCACGCTCAGGCCGCACGCTCAGGAAGGGTCTTTTTCAGTTCTGAATTGCGTGAGTACTACCTTTTCTCGAGAGCGTCTGCGCTCAGCCAGCTCCGGCTCTCAAGCCTACGCGTGCTAGTCCGCACGTATAGAGTCTACATTGCTCCCCTTCGCTTTTTTGATTTCTCGCTTGTATAGAGTCCGCTTTACTCTATTGCTCATTCTGGCTTTCTCTTTTATCCTCCACTTGCCATATAGCAAGCCTACGGTCCTTCCCCCTTCGCTTGCTGGTACTGGAAACCCTACATGAGCAAGAGAGCAAACAAAAGCTAGGGCTCGAAAGCAAACAGAGGGGCTGGAAGCAGAGCGCTCTAGCGTATTTGTAGTTTTCTAGCTAGCGTGCGTAGGCTTTTGAGCCTCTGCTTGCTTTCTCGTTAGCTAGCTTGTAATTTTCTCGGGTTCCTTTTTCATCTCGCATTTCTTATTAAACAGAAAAAGAATTATATTGAAAACACTCCTAACCCAAGCCCTTCTTTCGTAGAGCCAGTATTGTAGGTGATCCGAACGTACCTGGAGCGAGCCTTCCATAAAGGCAAGTGAAGTTGGTGAGCGGTATGATGGGCAACTATCTCCTACGGTTCGGAGAGGACTCAGCTGTTAGCTAGTACCCCGTCGGTTTTGGGGTGGACCCTTCAACTTACTCTATTTTATTATATACGCTTAGCAAAAAGAATATTTTTTTAATACACCTAGGACATGGATTCTATATGAACTAATGGATCGTGACAAGTCGTTACTACTAGCAATGACTTACTCTTTCATTACTTCGTCCTTTCTATATCCCTCTCTCTTGTTCTTTACTCATCAAATGGCACTCAATTCATATCTTTAAGTTCGATTATTGACAAGGTTCAAAGAAAGGGTGAGTGGACCATTGATAAAGAATCGATTCAAAAGTACAATACTAGCATGTGGGCCTCCGCTTTTCTTTTCATTAATGAAATCTATCAGTTATTTTTTACTCAAATAAAATGGAGCGCACTAGTGTGTGCGTATAGAGTTCGCATTAATTACTAGCTGAGGCGAGAAAAGAAAGTCGTAGTGAGCCAGCGAGAAAACGGAGAAAACGAGAAAGCAAGCGGACTCTATCGAGCCAACGCGCGCTAGCAACAAAAGACAACGCGCACTCCGGCTTTCGAGCCTCCGCTTGCTCTCGTGCGTGCGTAGGCTCGATAGAGTTCGCTTGCTTACTCTCAATCCTACGCGGCTAGCTAGCTTTCTTCATTTTCTCGCTTGTTCACTCCATCCTTCGAACCCTACGCTTGCCATATAGCAAGCCTACGGTCTCCCCGTATCTTGCTCTTTGGCTTGCTGCGGGTCGGTCGTTCCTCTCCTCCCGTAGCTTGCTGGCTCTCAAATGGAAAGCGTGCTCATAGTTTTCGAGCCTGCTCGCTCTAGCTTTCTATTCTCGTCGGAGCTTACTTGCTCAAAAATGTAAAGCTAGCGCGCTTTTCATTTTCTTACTCGTTGACTGCTACTAAGAACCTAATAGAACTTTATTGAACTTAGGTGTAGAATACTCACAACTATTTTGATAAGAGCAAAAAGTGACCCATCTTATAGTATTGCAACAAAATCGTGTTGCTGCATCGCTAGCGAAGGATTTCCCAAGCCCGAGCTGAGTGGCCTTTTTCACCGAGAGAGGCATCGAAGTCGGAATCAAGAAGAGCAGTTGAAGAAAGTGAGAAAATGGAGCGTGCACTAGCAAGTAAGTGGGATTGAGAGCCTGTGAGAAAACGGAGCACACACTAGCGTGTTACGGCTTTCAGAACCTCCGCTTGCTGGGAGAGATAAATGACCTGACCTAGAGCGAGCAAGAGGGCAAGTGTAGGCTTGAGAGAGAAAGCCGGAGCAGTAAGTAGAGACTAGACTAGAGTGAGCAAGAGAGCAAGTAGAGGTCTGAAAAGATCCGAAGCGTGCCAAAGAGCAAGCAGAGGGTCCGAAGAAAAGCGCGCGTCTACGCTCTACCTTTTCTCATTTGCTAGGGGTTCTTTTTGTGTTGCTAATGCACTCTGACATGAGAGCCTACGCTTGCTGGGTGGTCATAGATTAGGTGGAGTAGCTAATTTCTCTCTACTAATCTGCTTTCGAATAAGGTTTCTGTCTATCTATCAAGTTAGGTTTGGACCTAAGCATGGTTGGGCTTCCTCGTAGGGTAATCAAACCATGCCTCACAACATTGATTTCTTCTTTTCATTCTCATAACAATCTCCAAAAAGAAAAGATGTCAATAAAATAGGAAGCAACATCCAATTCTCATTCGGAATAGGCTCGAGAGCTTCTGTCACGCCCCGACCCGGTTTGGTCGGATCCCGGTGATCAACCCGCCACTCTCCCGGTTTATTAAAGGGTTTCCCCTTATTGTAAACTGTAAAAAATAAGACATCCTATAACCTGCACCTTTTTCCTAGAATAGCATAATTAAAACTGAATGAAATTAAAAACTTTACATAACTGTCTTACAGGCATCTTAGTTGACGGTTTTTAAGGGGAGGCTTTCCGGGATTTCCTAAAAGGGATATAACGGAGGGGGAGAGTACGACTACTCAGTAAATGGGTTTTTAAAAGTTTTTTACTTTTAAGAAAAATATTTATATGGAGTGTGCCAGACTCCTTTGTTTTCAAAAATTCCTTCATTTAAAAATTCGGGTTTTTGCACCATTTTTTATTTACCACGGTGTGTCATCACCCAACACACATCCTTCATCATGAAGTTTACACACATTCACAAGTCAGTATCACTACTAAACCCGCTAGTGGCTTCGAAGCGACTTTTCCTGCCACCCGAATAGAAGTACGATCACTTCTACCCTATGAATGAGTGGATGTACATGACATCTGACCCACAATCCCGAAATCACTTCTTCGTGTCCGTATGAGAACAGAGACCTCATTCTGTCCCCACCCCGGTCTCATGCGCTTGGTGCTACTCCAGATTTCGCACAAACACCTAGAACGACGAACTGCCCTTATAGCCACCAGGTCGTCCAGTGCCCTTAGGATGCATCACTACCCCTCATGGGCGTCTTGATGATCCCTTACTCATAGTGCATGCACAAACAATATTTTCTTATCAAGCCATGTAATATGTGGTGCCACTGGTTCAACGGCCCTGACTCTCAACTCAACCCGCAGTTGTTTGTCTTGACTAGTCCGTCGACCTGTCATGTCGCACTGCCACTAATTGAATGAGCATGTCGGTCCTATCTTGGTACCATGGACAAACAATTCACTTATTAAGTTTTATGGCACATATATCATGTTCGTTTAGGAGCTCCTGCTTGTGCCAACTGGCCTTAGGCCCACTGTACGAGATTTACAAAAAACTAGGCATTCTAGCCCTCAAGTTCTAAAATCGAGGCCCTCAGCCTATAAGAGCTATTCGAGCTCCCGTCAATAAGGTCTCCCAAATAGTTTAAGCATTGGCACACAGTCAGGAGAGAACATTTCCGACAAAATAGGTTTTCACTGTCCATTATACCAGCCGGTATAAGGACATCTCCGTTCATAACTAATGAACGGGTTTTCAACTTCCTTCAAGGAAGTCTCATCATACCAACCGGGTATGATCTACTTACAACCGGTAAGTAGTTTTTTTCGCATGATTTTCACATCACTTTCTCTGAGTGGTGATGATTAAAATACCACTAAACAGTGGGTTTTTATACCGAGGTATTTATCATCCCCTACCAGGTATGATATAAAATTTTCACTCACAACCGGTAAGTGGTTTTTATCTTTAAGTTGTGCACATCATCCCAACCGGGTATGATGTCAATAAACCCACTCACTCGTTAATGTCGTGAATTCCACTAGACCGGTTCTTGGTATTCACGCGAGCTTGTCCTTGCTAGTGTTCCCGGTACTTCGTGTTCCTACACAATTTGAACATCTTTGTTCATTATCCTTCGGCCTAATCGCCTTCATTCATTCTAACTGAATGAGAAAGTCAAACTTTCATTTATTTATAATTAGGTCCCTAAAGTTATTTCTCTTTAACTTTAAGTCCCAAATGCCGGTTTTTCCTCAAATTGAGTCCCGAAACTTCTAAAATTAATTATAAGACCTCAATTTATTCTATTTAATAAAAAGAGGTTTAATTTACCAAATTTCCAATTTGGTCCCCCAACTTTTCCAAAATTATCATTTTGCCCTTCCTTTACAAAAACGGTAAATTTTGCCCCAAAAATTTCAAAATTCCTCAATTGGTCCTCCAATGTTATTTTCATGCCTAATTGACCCTCAATTTCATAAAATTTCAGTTTGATCCTTTGAATTTCGAAAATCCCCAATTTTCATCCAATTCAAACTTTTTAACACAGTCGAATTTAATTTCATCAGATTGACCCACCGGGAAATTTTATCAACTTTTAACACATCCAATTCCAAAGTCTAAACTCTAGTTTGAGCTTCACCGGGAAATGGAGCAGTAGAGAGAGAGAGAGAGAAGTGTTCAGGTGTGAGGAGAATGAATGGGGATGACCTCTTCATATAGGTGTAAAAATTGTGTATTAAATGGGAGAGATTTATTACTAGTATTAATATTGTCATAAATTATTGGTATTAATTCCAATAATTTAATTTCAATATTAAATTATTTGTAGTAGGTCACCCATCCTCACACTACTCTCGAGCAAGCACGCTTAACTTTAGAATTCTCATGGATTCTCGTTCACCTAAACCAATTTGGTTTTCCTGTTTTAATTTATGTTAAGTTTCTTTTCCAAGGTTTAATAAACCCTTTGTATCACTCGGAAGTTGTAAATTTCCAAATTGCTTGTTCCCAAATGATCGTGTTTGTAAATCGTCTCGATTTTCTTACTCGGTTTGACCGGTTCTTTTCCCGATTTTCCTTAACTCAAAAGTGCGGGGTTTACAACTATCCCCTCCTTTTAGGAGTTTTGTTCCAATTTGACCCATCCTTCATCCGTCATAGATTACAACTTCGGCCAAATTTATGTTTGAACTTGTTATGTTTACCAATTGACTCATTCTTACTCGAGTTACATTTTACTCAGGATTGTTGGTGCTTATATGTCCCTTACTACATGACATAGTTTTAAACCTGTCTCAGTCCATCAGACTCCTACAACACCTCTTTTAGGGTTGTTTCCAATTTTCCAGCCTTTCAGGGACTATATAATTTCATCCCTCCTTTAATTGGGTAATATTCCTGAACTACCTTTACTGTTACCGAATTATCATTCGTATCTTGACAACATGTCTTACATAACCATGTCGGTTTTCCTTACCCACTCGTCCTTTCCCAACTTCTTTATTGGGTTTTTCTGGTGCCAATTATTTGGTTTCCCAATAGTTTACCAACAAACTAGGATACTTTCCTTCTTAAGTCCTTGGCATTCCTTATTCAAGGGTTTTTCCTTTTTCCTTAATCCACTTTTACTTACTCATAATCACTTCATGATTCTTCATTCTACAACAATTGCTTTCGATCTATGTGTCGATTACTTTGCTTGGGAAGGTTCCCTCCTTCCGATTTTGTTCTCTACTATGTCCCTTACAATAGAGATTTCCATCTTAGGAGTTACATGCTCAACCTCCTTATCATTCATTGTATGGTTCTTTCTCCCTTTCTTTGCACCCTTATCTATGTTAGGGCATCTGTTTGCTTTGGATCCTTCTCTATCCACAACTTTTGTTTTATCCCTTATTCCTTAGATGTGATACTTTCGATTATTGGTTTTATTCTGTGCATTCCACCCTATGCTCGGTCATCCACTCTTTAAGCTTCATATGCGCGTGTGGACTATGACCCGTCTTACCAATTACGGTTATTCCTCCTTAGCCACATCTTATTTGGAGGACTTACTTTCCCAATGTTTCTTGAATATTCTTTACTTTATTACCTTAGTATGGGTTGTCCACTCATTCATACTTGTCACAACATCTTTTTTATGCTAACCCGTTAACTTATTTCCGTTTAAGGAGGGTTCACATCCTTCTTGTTTCAAAATCTCTTGTTCATCCTTCGTGAAGCTCACTTAACTGTCTCAAGACTTTAAACTAGAAATCCAGTTTTGGTCATTAATTTCTTTAAGGATTTTCCTTCATTATTCTTTTTCCAATGTTTTGGTCTTTTCACTTCTCCCTTCTTTGTCGTGGTTTAAATTCAGGGTTCTCTCGAAGACCATTTCTTCAACTGTCTCCTTCTCTCCATTTTTTTTATTATCCAATTATCTGGGCAGCTGTATCACTCGTCCTTCATGCCCATCCTTTGTCCTTCATAGAGTGTAGTCTTTACTACATTTCAGCCTTTCTTAGGATTTTGTTTATTCTCTTTGGCCGTCTCGTTGTTACTCGTTTCTTCTTTCTACTCTGTTCTCCTGAAATTATTGTTTGGTTCTCCTGCTCTCTCCAAGTAGGTCACACTAGGCCATCACGATACTTCCTTCTTTTGAAACATTTTCCAATTAAAAGTTGGTTTCTTGCACTCCACATTATGTCCATCCGCCCATCAAAATTCCTTCAAGGGTAGTTAGTCGTATGCATCCCTCTAAAGTTTACTTTCATAGTGTATTTCTTTATGGAGCGTTCAAATCTTTCTTGTTTCAAGATTTCTTGATAATTATGTGAGAGGCTTGCCTATTTTTTTTTTTTTGGTTAATTTGGCCTTTGGTCCTGTTAAGGATTTCTTTCATCCTTCTTTTCTTGAATATTTGGCCTTTTCGCCCCTCTTTTCTTTGTTGGAACTCAAATTATGGTTTTCCCGTGTAATAGTTTGTTAACTACCTCGCCTCCACCATTCCTTTGGTCTAAGTTTCTTAGGGCAGTTGTTTCTCGAGTACTCTTGTCCTTAACGTCCATCTCACTAACCTTTTTATGGTGTAGCCCCTTCTACTTCCCGGTCTTCCTTAGGGTGTCATTTGTTCCCTCTTTTATTTACCATAGGACCTCAATTTATTCCATTTAATAAAAAGAGGTTTAATTTTCCAAATTTCCAATTTGGTCCCCCAACTTTTCCAAAATTACCATTTTACCCTTCCTTTACAAAAACGGTAAATTTTACCCCAAAAATTTCAAAATTCCTCAGTTGGTCCTCCAATATTATTTTCATGCCTAATTGACCCTCAATTTCATAAAATTTCAGTTTGATCTTTTGAATTTCGAAAATCCCTAATTTTCATCCAATTCCAACTTTTTAACATAACCGAATTTGATTTCATCAAATTGACTGGTGAAGGCACGGCGGTCTGAGCTTTTGATCTGGGCAGATAGCTCTCATCTTAAGGTTCATCCTAGAATCAAGAATCGCATCAATTGATGCGAAATTGGATTAGAATTTTGTCATTGAAATTCGATTGACCCTCTTTCTAGCACCGATTGAAAATTGTAAAGGGGAGCCGAATTGGCTTACCTTTCAGTCCTAATTCGACCGTGGAAAGGCTGAGGAAGTGTTGGAAGGGCTTGGTTTTACCTTAGGAGGGCTTGAAATGGCCGAGTTTAGCTTGGCCGTAATAGGGCAGCTTCGGTCCGCCGGAGCTGCTTCACTATTCCATCATGCCGACGCTTCTCCAACGATTCTCAGATTGACTGGAGTTTGCTATCAGATAGCTGTCTTCTATCAGGTTCTAAAGAGCTCGACCTCTCCTTTTGATGTTAAGAAAAATGTTTAAGTCAAAACTCTAGTTTGAGTTTCACCGGGAAATGGAGCAGTAGAGAGAGAGAAGTGTTCAGGTGTGAAGAGAATGAATGGGGATGACCTTTTTTATATAGATGTAAAAATTGTGTATTAAATGGGAGAGATTTATTACTAGAGTTAATATTGCCATATATTGTTGGTATTAATTCTAATAATTTAATTTCGGTATTAAATTATTTGTATTAATTCCAATAATTTAATTTTAGTATTAAATTATTTATATTAATCCAATAATTAAATATATATTAATTTATGACTATTTATGATAAGGGTACGTTCGCATAAAAAGTTTTTACCGAAATTTCTGGTTACAAAAAAAATCATACTTACCAAGAGGTCACCCATCCTCACATTACTCTCGAGCAAACACGCTAAACTTTAGAATTCACATGGATTCTCGTTCACCTAAACCAATTTAGTTTTCCTATTTTTATTTGTGTTAAGTTTCTTTTCCAAAGTTTAATAAACCCTTTAAATCACTTGGAAGTTGTAAATTTCCAAATTGCTTGTTCCTAAATGATCGGGTTTGTAAACCGTCTCGGTTTTCTTACTCAGTTTGACCGGTTCTTTTCTCAATTTTTCTTAACTCAAAAGTGTGGGGTTTACAGCTTCAATCAGACTTAGGGAGCGAGGAAAGAAGGAGAAGGGCGGTCTTCGATTTAGGCGTCAGACATTCTTCTTTTCCGAACAAAGCAAGCTCCGAGAAGAATAGAAAGCCAGAGCGAGCAAGAGAGTAAGCGAGAAAACTACGTATGAGCATGCTAGAAAACGAGAAAAAGTATAGCGTAAACGCACGCACAGGCTTGAGAGCTAGCAAACGGGATTTGAAAAGACCCAAAACACGCCAAATAGCAAGCAGAGGATAGAAGAGAAAGTTAGAGCAACAAGCGAGAAAACAGAGCGCGCACTAGCGCACGTAGGCTTTTGAGCCCTAGCTTGCTCTCTTGCTCGCTCTGGCTTTCTCGCCTCTGCTTGTTGGGAGGAACGGCCGTTGGCTTGCTCTCGAGCAAGCTACGGCTTGAAATCCGGAGCACGCTAGCAACAAAACAACAAGACATGCATGTAGGCTCGATAGAGTTCTCTTACTCTTTGGCTCGCTGCGGGTCATTCCAGACCTTTGCTTGCTTTATCCATTTTCTCACTTTGTTGCTGCTACGGCTTTCTCGCCTATGCTACGGCTAGACCAAAGAGAGTAAGAAATCGACTCGAAAGCAAGCTCCGAGGAGCAATCAAACTCTATTGAGCCTATGCGCGCTAGCAAAGGTAGAAAACAACAAGATGCGCGCTCCGACTTTCTATCTCAAGCCTACGCTTGCCCTCTTGCAAACTCCAGGACCTTACTCCCCTCTGCTTGCTGGCTTTGGAAGCTTTACGCAAGCAAGAGACCAAAAAAAAGTAGGCAAGAAAGCGAAAAAATTACGTATGCACACGCTAGCGAACCAGAAAACGAACATAAGCTACCGCTTTTGAGCCCTAACTTTTTATTTGGCGCGATTCGGATCCTTTCTCCCCAGAGTTTGCTACTAAGACTTTCGAGCAGGAGTTTGTTTTCTCGCTAGCGCACTTTCCATTTTCAAACTGGATGGAACTTTAATCCTTGGCTGCTACGAAAGATATCGTCCTTGTATTGCGCCAGGGTGATATTTAGGGTTTTTTTACTGCCATCTTCTCTTTTGAATTGGAGGCAAGAGCTCTTTCTTCAATTTGTTTACTGCCATACTTTTCATTTCCCGCCCACCATTCTGAAACCTTGCCGAGAATGTCTGGCTATTCTAGAGGTAGCTAACACGTAATGGACCCCCTCTCCAACTAGCAGTTCATTGATCGGTAATATCATTGATACAACAAATTTAACAGGATATTGACCGAAGAACAGTACTGTCTAGCGAGGACCGAAAGAACCAGCTGTTGTGGACGAAGAAATATGTGTTTATATAGCAATATTTGGGTAGGCAGGTACTAATTGTCCTCTCACTACCAACCGGCAGACATCATTTGGCTGGGTCTTGCCGGTATCAACAACGAGAAAAAAAAACAACCAAATGGAAACAGCAACTAACTATGGCTCTTGGACCAGACAACGTGCTAGGCGTAGGGGAGATCGTAGCAAGAGGGGACGCCTAGACGACGTTTTTCTTCCTGGGCTGCAGTAAGTAGATCGAGAGGTCGTTCCGCCTCTTGTCCCCGAAGATGGGTAATCAGTTCTCAAAAAATCTTGCTCCAATCTGACCTAGCTGGCGAGCGATCCCAGTTCGCGGCAGAGAACAAGACAGCAAGCGAGCGTACCTTTGTTCGCTTCTTCTCCACCAAGCACGGAAGTTTAAGGATAACTGTAGGTCGGTGGCTACCTAAGGAAACTTCGATTCGATCCGCCCCGGCTGGGAGGCATCTACCTCATCCCGATCACAAGGAGAGGTTCACCATGATGGGGGTACTTTTCTTTCCCTTCCGGAAAGAATGAAATGCATAGGGGACCATCCTTTTGTTGCGGCATGCTCTTCAGATTTACGGATTCGCAGGGGCCTCAGGCCCTACTTAGTTGACTTACAATGAGGCTTGCCAAACGGCGTACCTTTTCCACAACTCGATCCCGGCCCGGAAACGTGACCAACCAGGGCCCTATTAATAAATGAAAGAAAGGGTTTATGAGCCCTAGCTCTGGTTGCCCACACCTGTATAAAGTAGATCGTTCAACACCTCCAGCACAAACCCATTTTTAACCTATTGGTCCTAGTATCATTGGCGACCGAACGACCGCCCCCTAGTTACTAGACTGACCTGCTATAATAATTCCATAAACACTTAGAGAAGATATGGCAAACAAATAAAGTAGCCCTATATTCAGATCGACAATACCATACCATAATCAAAAGGTACAACGGCCCGAGCGACCATTCTTAACATAAATGTATCCACTCAAAACCATTCTAAAAAGGGAGAAATTAGCACTTTTAAGTGAAATGTGTTCTTTTAGAATCAATTTCGAATCATCGGCTAGAGTATTTAACAATCCAAATGATTACATTATATTAGACCTTTCGATATTGTTTAAAATTCATTAATTTACTTTCAGCTAGCATTAACAGTTATGTATATTTTTGATTTTTTATTCACTTATCATCTGACCTGATCCACACAATCATAATATTGAAGGGCCTCGAAAGTTGGAGCACGTTAGTACGCACTCCGTTTTCTCGTTTGCTGCTCTAACTTTCTCACTTATACGCTTTTCGTTTTCTAATTGGCTCGCTCCGACTTTCTTTTCTCACCATAGTTTGCTCACTCCGGCTTTCTATTCGAGCCTGCGCTTGATTTCTTGCTCACTTGGGTCAGTCTCCCTCGAACAAGCGTAGGTAAGAAAGACGTAACAGTAAGCAAGCAGACTCTATATAAAAGCACGCTAGCGAACGAGAAAAAATAGTACTAGCACATACGCTCTTAAAAAAATAGTAGGCTTGAGAGCCAGCGTAGATGCTAAAAGTCAGAGCACACAAATTTTTTTCGCTTATTGACTATCAAGCCTAAGCGCATCTAGCTATTCCTTTTTTCATTTACTAGTACGTCAATACTATATTTTCTCACTTGCTTTGTCCGATAAAACAAACGATTCGATCCGATAACTTCGGACCAGATGTTTCCCTTTGAATGAGCCGATCAACCAAAATTAATCGGGCAGGCTGGTTGGTTGGGAAGGGGTGATTAGCGGAGAAAAAGAATCGCTGAGAGATAGATTCTACTATTTGGTCAGCACGAATGAGTGGCTCTGAAGCATGCTCCGGAGGAGATTTACCTTTCCCTGAGCCAATCCAGTCAGAAAGGGAGGTCCCGCTGTCTTTTTTCAAAAAACTTTGTATTTCAAGGAGCTCAAAAAAGAAAATTTAGCTAGCCAACAAGAAAACTACAAGCGCGCTAGTATGAGTAAGCGTGAGAGCTAGCAAGCATAGGGGAGGAACGACTCTACGCGAGCTAGAGAGTAAGCTCCGAGAAAAAAGTACTCTACGCACGCATTTTATTGTTTTGTTGCTAGCAAGCATAGGCTCGAAAACTACAAGTGCTAGTGCGCTTTTTGTTTTCACGCTGTCGAGCCCTAGCTTTTTTTTGCTTGTTTACATACTCTTCCAACCATATCTTGCTTACTCTTTTTCGCATACGCTTGCTCTCTTGCGCGTGTAGGCGTGAGAGCCAGCAAGCTTAAAAGCCTATGCACGCTATGGGTCGATCCGTTGTTTTTTGGCGCGCTTCGCTTCTGGTGTCTACGCTTGCTCTTTGATACGCTTCGTCCTTTGTACCCTATGCATGTTGGGGAGGAACGACCTCGAGCGAGCAAGAGAGCAAGTAGAGGTCCGGAAAGAGCAAGAGAGCAAGCGGAGGTCCAGAACGACCCGAAGCGAGCAAGAGAGCAAGCGGAGGTTCGAAACGACCCGTAGCGAGCAAGAGAGTAAGCGGAGGTCCGGAACGACCTAGAGCGCATTTCGGGAGTTTGAACACCATCCCATTTTAGTAAAAAATACAACCCTGTCAAAGGATTTAACCTTCCTTCCAACGGACTGGAAATCCAATCCTGTTTTATCTTTCTTTTTTTTTTTTTTGCATAAAAACTAGATGGCCGGTAATAATATATATATATATATATATCTATTTATCTATTTATTTATGTATATATATATATTATATTATTTAAAATTTCCTCTTAGCTCCAAAATGGAAAACTAGCTAGTAAAGTGTATTCTATACAAACTAGCTATTGAATTAGAAATTAAGCATAGATGAGAAAGCTGCAACAGTAAGTAGAGGTTCGAAAGGATTCAAAATAAGCTACAAGGAGAAAGCTGAAGTAGCAAGTAATGCGGACTGATGTTTGCGTAGGAGTGTTCCTCTCCAGTAAGATCCGGGGAGAAAGGACCCGAAGCGCACCAAAAAGCAAGTGTAGGTGCTGGAAGTGAAGCTGATCCCAAGAGAAAAGACTCTGAAGCACGCCAAATAGTAAGATTTATAAAGAAAAGAATCGAAGCACGTACTACCTTTTCTCGCTTACTTCACTTTCCAGGGCAATCGTACGGTCGTTCCTCCCCTACATTTGCTTGCTCAGCTCCGACTTTCTATTCTAGAAAGTGAGAAAACTACAAACGTAAAACTTTACGTTTTTGACCTACACTTGCTTTTTCTCGCCTCCACCTACGCTTGCTCTATTCCATACCCAAACGTAACTTAGAATGGCTATGTATAGTTAACCGCTGGTGCTACTTCCTTAGTAAAATATCCCATTCCAACTTCTTTAGGCTTTGTTTACCGATCACAATTTCAGCATTGCATCTCACTAGGACGGTTGGCTTTCTTTCTTCCCTTAGAGTCCTTCTAGCGGATCTTAGTGCCTTCCTCTCTTATTCAAAGGCTCCCAAGGCCTTTTCTTGATAATCGCTCTCATCATTCAGTTTTTTTTTCTCCACCCAGTGACTCTCACTTTAAGGTCTTGGGGTGTGCACGCTATCCATATCCCTTGGTCCGTATAGAAAGGAGAAACTTGATCCTTTAAGGTCTTGGGGTGTGCATGCTATCCATATCCCTTGGTCCGTATAGAAAGGAGAAACTTGATCCCAAGTCGAACTGCATCCACATTTCTCGTAAGGGTCTTTTTTATGAGACCCCTCTTCCCTTTCGAACAACTCACAAGACTTTTGCTAGTTTGACTTTCAAGATTGGTAGCAAAAGGCTACAGCCAGACGTCTGGAATAGATTATGATGAGACATTTGCACCAGTTGCTAAAATGAGTACCGTCAGAATACTTATATCATGTGCTACTAACTTTGGATGAAAATTACATCAATTAGATGTAAAGAATGCATTTTTGCATGGAGACTTACAAGAAGAGGTATATATGGAGATTCCACCTGGATTTGATACAATGAAGACCACTGGGAGGGTATGTAAATTTAAGAAGTCTTTGTATGGACTCAAACAATCACCGAGAGCTTGGTTTGACCGATTTCGACATGCAATAGTTAGAATGGGATATCAACAATGCAATGGAGATCACACAGTTTTCTATCGATACTCAAATAGTCAAGTTGCTATCCTTGCAGTATATGTAGATGATATTATTATAACTAGAGATGATAGCAATGAGATATTGCGACGAAAGCGAAGATTGAGCAAAGAATTTGAAGTGTAATATTTGGGTGCACTTAAGTATTTTCTCGGTATTGAGATAGTCAGGTCTAGTACAGGCATAGTGCTTTCTCAGAGAAAATATCTATTGGATCTACTTACTGAAACAAGGATGTTGGGTTGTCGAACTGCTGCTACTCCAATTGAACCAAATCATAAGTTATGTGCTCAGTCAGGGGACCTAGTGGATAAAGAACAATACAAAAGAATTGTGGGACGACTTATCTACTTGTGTCACACACAACCGGACATAACATATGCGATTAGTATTGTAAGTAGATATATGCATGATCCTAGGACAGAACATTGGGAGGTAGTTATGCGAATATTGAGATATCTAAAGAGTAGCCCGGGAAAAGGTCTTTAGTTCAAGTCTCGAGGTCATACTAAAGTTGAAGGATTTTGTGACTCTGATTGGGCTAGTTGTGTAGATGATAGAAGATCGACATCAGGTTATTATGTGTTTGTTGGAGGTAATCTTGTATCTTGGAGAAGTAAGAAACAGGAGGTGGTCACAAGATCAACGGCAGAGGCAGAATACAGAGCTATGACTAAAGGCATATGTGAGATAATATGGATAAAGAGCTTATTGATGGAGTTATGTTTATTCAGGAAAGAACCCATTAAGTTATGGTGTGATAATAAATCAGCGATCAGCATTGCTAACAATCCAGTTCAACATGATAGAACCAAACATATTGAAATTGATCGATTATTCATCAAAGAGAAACTTGAGAGAAAGATCGTGGAGCTACACTACATGAAGACTGGCGAACAATTAGCAGATTGTTTAACTAAAGGATTAGGACTTAAAGAGTGGATTAATATTTGTAACAAGATGGGAATGATAGATATTTATCGCCCATCTTGAGCGGGAGTGTTGAAATAGTATAAGATATTTAAGGTAATTATGATATAATCTTGGATATTAAGATTATATCATATATTCTATTTAAGGTAGTTAATAAATAGACATGTATATAATTGAGTTAGGGTTTGGAGAAAATAAGGAGGTTTCAATTTCTCATGCCCAATGCCTCTCTATCAATATATTCGTTTTTTATTTTTCGAATCCAGTTTTGTAACAAGTATAATGAGATCATTTGGGGATATATTATCAATTGATAAATTCATTTGATTCATGTTCTAAAGATTGTGGACCAAAATGTAATTGTGGAAAGTTTGGAGACCAAATTTTAAAAATATAAAAATTATGGAAAATGTTCCTAAGAGTTGCATAAGGAGCTTAGGGGTGATTTTAAGATAAATGGAAAGGTCTAAAGTCATTTTTGGAAGTGAGAGGACAAAATGGTTATTTATGCCCAAAACTATGTCCAATTCATTTTGAACTATGGATGACAAAAGGTAATTTTTTCAAATTGAATATTCCAATATGAGTATTTTTGCAAGTGAGGGGAAAAATGGTAATTTTACCTATTTTTTGGATCAAAGTGTAATAAGTACATTTTGAGGCCTCAATGTATTTAAAGGAGTTTTTGTTCCCAAATGAGAAACATGGAAAGTTTAGAGTCCAAAATGATGAACTTTTGATGAGTATGGGCATTGTGGTAATTTTGCCATTTGGAAAATGCAAAATTTGGAAAACTTAAGTTATATAAGTAGGTAACTTAGAATCTTTTGGGTATTTTGGGTAAATAAGACCAATTGTGACATTAACCTATGATATGTGGATGGAATCATAGATGTGGGTTAATGACTCTGATAGTTTTTCTACAAGTTGGTCGGGAGGACTAAGCCTGAGGGACAAGAACTCTAAATTATGGAAAATTATAGGATAGTATATAAATACCAAGTTAAGGTCAAAACTGACCATATACGTTCTTTGGAATATGTAGAGGAACTGGACTACAAGCATTGCGGGAATCACACATTCATTTACAAATGGAAATATCATCGGAACGAGCAAGTCTCGACTACAACAATGAGTGGGATTTTCGATTTCGAATCTAATTGGACTGTTGTTCTCAATACTTGCACTTTTGTGAAAATTACTATTATGCTTTGGAAAGGCTTTTGAGAAACACATGAAAAAGCTATACAGAAGTTTTTTTTATTGAACAACGAGAGATATCTCGGTCTAATTAAGAAACGGGCTATGACCCGATGATTTAAAAATGACGGGTGACCCACTATTTATGAACTGGGCTAAGGCCCACCACTTGTGGGAATGGTGTGCCACCTGAAGTTTTGGATTATAATTAAATGTCGAGTGATGGGCATGGCCCATACAAAATACTCATAATGATTCTTGAGTATACATTTATATACATTAACGTACCAGATGGGTTAAGATCAATGAAAAACATATATACATTAACATACTAGATGGGCTAAGATCAATGAAAAAAATATATTGTGGGGACGACAAGTAATGTGTCATCCTCCTTACTTGATTAAATGATAGAGGGAGAGTTGGTTTAGATGATTGTACCCGTCCAATAGATCTCAGACGTTTGGTTCGAAGGAGTGTTCTCGTCCATCGTATATAGGAAGTACCCATGAAGTGGAAGTGGACATTGGTGCGGAGGGTCAGTACCCATCCAATGATCTCAAACGTTTGGTTCAGAAGATTGTACCCATCCATCGTCCAAAAGTAGTACTTATTAGATTGGAAGGGAACATGTTAGCTTGGAAGACTATACCCGACTGCAATCCCGTTGTTGGTTCGGATGATGCGTACTCGTCGCACAAACGTGTGTTAGGGTAGGAGTATATATCCTAGTATGTAAACGGAAGGTTCAACAATAAACTCTACAAAGAAAGAATTGTAAAGGGAAAGAAAATATAAAAAACTAGATATGCGGTTTGAGATGTGATAGCCTCAAGGCCATGAAGGACCCGATGAGCAATTTTCACACTCACTGAGTTGTGAGCTCATCCCCTCCCTTTAAAATTATTTCATAAACTCCAAGGGGGACGAGCATGAAGATAAGAACACAAGTGTAAACCCCGTCCCTTAAAGATAAGGAAACTGGTTGTCACGCTCTGACCTGATTTGGTCGGATCCCCGTGAGCAACCCGCCACTTTTCCCGGTTTACCAAGGGTTTTCCCCTCTTTTAAACCAGGGAGGAGTAAGGCATCCTTTAAACTTGTAACTTTCCTGGAAGAACATTATACAAAACTGAAAAACAAACATACCTAATTTTATAGTTCCTATACACGGAAGTCTTTAAAATTGGTTTTCCCTTGGTTTCCTAAAACAGATATAAGGGAGGGGATGAGTTCTACAACTCAGTGAGCGAGAGTTGGGAGTGAGTTTTCATAAACAAAACAACTTTAATCGAAGTGTGCCAAACTCCTTATTTTCTTTTAAAATATCCTTTTCTCAAATATTGGTTTTTAAAACCTTTACCCTACCGAGGATGACATTTTCAAGTTGGAGTGTGCTAGACTCCTTAATTTCCTTTATATTTTCTCCACTTTACAATTTTCAATTTTTTATCATTTTTTATTAATCATGGTGTGTCATCACTCAACACACATCCTTTATCATGAAGGTCAAAATACATAATCGCAGGCCAGCTCGTCCACTGAATCCATTTGTGGTGTCGGAGCGACTTTACTGGCCACCTATATAGAAGTACGTCCACTTCTACCCTAAGAATGAGTGGATGTTCGTGACATCCAACCCTGAATTCTGAAATTAATTCTTCGTGTCCGTATGAGGACAGAGACCTCATTTCGTCCCTACCCCGGTCTCATGCGCTTGATGCTACTCCAAATTTCGCACGGTCACCTAGTATGACGAACTGCCCTTATACCCACCAAGTCGTCTAGTGCCCTTTAGATTCATCACTACCTCTTTTGGACATCTTGATGGTCTTGTAATCATAGTGCATGCACATTTAGTTTTTTCTTATCATGTCATATAATCTATGGTACCACTGGTCCAACAACCTCGACCATAGGAGATCAAGGATAAAGAACCTGGAATATGAGTTTTATAAATTTTTTAGGGAATCCAATAGGAGTAAAAATATAAGTCTTAGCTCTTAAATTTTAGAAAAGAGCAAAATAAGTTTCAGAAAAATAAATTGGGTAGAGAACTGATCGAATTTTGGGTAAATTGGGTCAAAAATATTAAAATTAGATGAATTGGTAAAATGATCCATTGGAAGCCGATCTAAATAGTATTAGTCAACCGGCGGGAACCAGATTGCCACGTTGCCGACCGCGACCAACCACCATGTTCTGTATGGCAAGTAGATACAATTGGTAGTGGTTAAACCACATTAGTGGAGTGTAACCAATAGTTGAACACAACGTGGTAGTAGTTACACAATCAATGAATGACTTAATCTAATCAGTCAAGTGTGACCAATAGTTAAGCGCCATATGTCAGCAAACACCATCATCATATTTTAATCCAATCAACTCTTAGCGGGTCACAATCAATTAATGTACAACATGTGACAGCACACATGCGCATGCACATAGTATCATCATCCCCTATGAATTTGACTTGAAAATAGGGAAAGAACATTTAAGTAAATTTAGAAAATTTATGTTATTTCTTATTAGCTCCAACACTATGGAAAATTGCCACAAAACGTCACAAGTCTGCACTAATGAATTAACCAATCTAGGAAGCCTCACTTATTAAACTATCCCTCCTCTCCTAGCATGTTCATCGAATTATCTCCCTTAATGTTTGCCACTCAATTTTCTGGTGAACTAACTTTCAAACCTAATCCTAAGTTACACAGGGCACAAAAGAAGTCTAACTAAAGATCAAAAGTTTCTTGAGAGCCTTCTCTACCCGAAGTAACCCATATCGGAGTCCACCGATAACTGAAGCATTGCTAGGGTGGCCAAATAGTAGTCACGCCTCTCATGCAAAAAATACTATATTTGATTTCCCAACAATTTTTGTCTCCTTCTCGCAGCCAAGTCGACTAGGGAAGGTGTCAAGAGGTCCTTTAAGTTCCTTTCGCCCTCTTAGTAGGGAAGGATCTAAGGTAAGCTAATTTGGTATTAGTCCTTCGTTTTTCTTTGAAGTTTCCATTTTAGTTTTAGGAGGGTAGTTTGATCGAAGTTTTGGGCAACTCCAGTGACTGATTTGGGTGGGACTTGATCTAAGGAGGTCACCCAGAATATCCTCTAGCTTTCTCGAATAATGGTTACAATATAATTTGATGAAACTCTAATTTAGGGATAATTGTACAAAATGTGATAAAGAGATTGAAGTGATTTAAAGATCATTTTTGTACTCTCCAAAACTTTCTATATTTTTTTATTAAATAAGTAATTTTTCCAACTATACAAAAACTTCCCTCTAAATCACTTAATCCAAAAAGAGCATAAAATAAATGAAAATAAAAATATGCAATTTGACAATTCCCTTGAGTGTCGGCATAAGGTTTTCACTGTGGGCTTTACTAAAAATTTTGAGAGCCGACTTATTCGTCTTTGGACCAACATTAACATTCAAGAATAGAGGAATCTCTCCTCCAATTAAGATTAAGCTTAAATATGTTGTTTACCATATTTATATATTTTATACTTATTTGATAGTAAATTTTAATGAATTTTAAAATTTCCTAAAAGATTCATATATTTTATTTTTCTCCCAATCATATTTTTCCATATATTTAAATTAAATATATGACGATTATAATTATGTTAATGTTTAAAATCGGTAAAATTATAAATATATACTTATATTTTGTAAATATATAATTATAAAACTGTTATTGAATATATTTTTAAATATATATATATATAGATTTTATATTTTAATTAATATTATTATATTGGTTATATCTTTGTTTCTAAATATATCATTTCCATGGAAAAACTTTTAATATATTTTAGTTTTCAAATAATAATATCTTATATATATTGATATATATATCACAGTTTATATATATATATATATATTTGTTAGGAGTATATTTTCTATATATATACATACACTTGACTGAAACAAAGAATCTAACGGAAAAAAATAAAGGCAATAGAATCACACATGAAGCTTCACCCATCTTCCCCAAAGAGAATATCTATATAAGCAGCAGCCGCAACTCCATCTAGAAGACCGCATCTACACAAAAAGGCCATGTCCGTCCCTATGACAAATCCTGCGCCACCACGAAAACCACCGCTGGTTCCTCCCAACCCGAGAACTACCTTCGACTGCCTGTTATGCATGGAGGAAAACCTTCCAACATCCCTCCTGTTCACAACCACCATGAGGGGCGGCGGTGGAGGCCGGCGCTGCGGGCACAGCCGATCCATCTGCCGGCGGTGCCTGGCCTCGTACATAAAAACCAGCGTCGAGGCAGGCAATCCGAGCATCAGGTGCCCAGTTCATAACTGCTACGGGTGGAACTTGGACTCGATCACTTGCCGTGGGCTGGTGTCCGGAGAGGTATTCGCACGATGGTGCGACCTTTTATGCGAGTCGGCATTGTTAGGGTACGACAGATGCTACTGCCCGAACAAGGACTGCCAGGAGCTGATCGTGGATGAGTGTGGGGACAAGAGGGCCAAGAAGATATGGTGCCCCGGCTGCCGGAGGAGCTGCTGCTTCCGGTGCGCGGAACCCTGGGTTGGTCGCAACGGCCACAAGTGCGAGCGAGTGGAGGTGGTGATAGGGACGGAGGTGTTGAGGAGGTGCCCAGGGTGCAAGAACTACGTTGAGAAAAATGGAGGGTGCAGCGTGATTCACTGCAGATGTGGGACGCAGTTCTGCTATTACTGCGGTTGGAGGAGGGAGCCCTCCGTCTACGGTGGTTACTGCTGGTGCAGAGGAGCCGTTAGAGGCGATCTGTTAACTTTAATGTATCAGATTGGTTGCATTTTATTTCTATGTTTCTGCATCATAATAGTGGTCAAGCTGGTGCTTTATTTCTTTGATTCTAAATAGGTACGGACATTGATAATAAAAAGTCTTTATTTATTCAACATTTTCTTTTATAATATTTTTATCCTAATTAGAATACCATCATCGCTTTTAGTTTTCCTACTTGGTACTTTTAAATATCTCTACACCCACTCCCCACTCATTTCATTGACTTACGTGTTTCTTTTTGTCTATGACCATTTGCATCAAGAATGACCATTTGCATCAAGAGGAGAGTTATTTACTCTAAATATGTATCACAAATTAATAACTTCAAAATAGTAATATATAATAAATATCCTTGATGTAGGTATATATTTGTCATGGTATATCCTTAAACTTATATATCTCCAATATAAGTACATATATTTTGATTCGTCGAGTGGGTATAGACATATTAGAGACACAATATTGAAACTAGAGTTTTATTTTTATCTTATCTTATCAATAACTTATTAAATAGAGTTTTATTTTTATCTTTCAAGATAGTCCAACTAATGAAAGTTAATGTGCTAAACATACTATCTCTTAGTAATTTATCATTAGTAATTTATCAATAGATAATAAATGTATTCCGTGTACATTTATCTAGTAGTTCAACAAAACCCATAACAAACCCGGTTCTAGTTCATGAACATCTAAAGATTATATGATCCACAAACTCTACAACACCGTGTACAATATTAATAAATTAGGAGTATATTTGTAAATAGTATAAATATATCGTGTATATATATATATTTTTAATGTAATTTACTATCAGTTAATTCTATTTTCCAATATTTAACATGGTATCAGAGTCGATGGGCTCACACCTGTACCCGACCCGAAACTAGAAACTCAGCTCGTGGTCTACCCGAGTATGGATGGAGGAGGAAAAATACTCAACTTGAGGCCATTGTGTCCCCCCTTGTTCGAGACCAGAAGGGGAATACCCGACTCGTAGACAGGTATTGAGGGCGGGTGTTGAGAATTGCATGTGGTAAGTGTATCCACGTTACACGTGAGGGCGAGTGTTGAGAACAGATCCCACATTGGATAAAATAGATAAGTGTTGCGGGTTTATAAGGTTGGAAAGATTCCACTACTTACAAGTCATGGTTTTTAAGTAGACATGGGCCTGACCCCTTATTGGTCTGTAATATCAATATGAGATCAATTGTGGTAATCAGGTACAAATACTTGAATCTTCCACAGATTGTCACTCTCGGATGACATGGTTATATTTGATGAAGCACAAAGGAGAAACACTATTATGTTTCAAGGATTTTCTAGCTCTTGTCCAAACTCAATTTAATACCAAAGTTTGTACTCTTAGAACAAACAATGGCACTGAGTATGTGAATCCGGAATTTTTGTCTTATCTATCTAGTAAGGGAATTATTCATCAGACTATATGTCCAGATACCCCCTAACAAAATGGTGTTGCTGAGAGGAAAAATCGTCATTTGTTGAAAGTTACTCGTTCTCTTCTCTTCAAGATAAATGTACCAAAGTATTTATAGAGTGAAGTTGTACTGACAGCAACTTATTTGATTAATCGGATGTCATTGCAAGTGTTTAACTTTATATCACCTTGTGAAGTATTGATGGGAAAAAAATACATACATAGTCCCTCCTTGTGTGTTTGGATGTATATGTTTTGTGAGATATCATCATCCTTCGGTAAGCAAGCTCGATCCTCGTGCATTGAAATGTATTTATGTGGGTTATTCCAGTACTCAAAAGGGATACAAGTGTTGGAGTCCAAGTGAGAAAAAACTATTTGTGAGTATGGATGTGACTTTTCATGAGAACGAACCATTCTATAAGGAATCAACAAAATTTGCAACCGTATTATAAAACTTGTCAATTCCTGATATATGGCAAACAAATGAAGAAACTATCAATGATCAAAATACTGAAAATATTATTGTAGAAGTGAATCCATATCCTATAATTTGTAGTAACAAAGATGGAAAAAAGGATGAGCCTCAATTGAAGGTATATAGCAGGAGAAATAAGGCCGGTGTTAAGGGGGAGAAAGATGATTCAGGTGATGGTGAGCTAATCCCAAGTATTAATCAACCCTCTAATGGTTCATCAACGTCACCGAAAAGTAATGACTCTATACAACCTTTATCAACGTCATCAGAAGGTAATGAATTTATACAACCTTCTAATGGTTCGTCCACGTCATCGAATGGTATTGATTTCTTACCTATTGCCATCAGTAGTGAACGTAGAGCTAATGTAGGGAAACCTCTAATTAGATATGGTTTTGAGAATGATATATCTAATTATGTTTCATATACATTTGTTCCACCTACATACAAGTCATTTATTGTATCACTACAGTCAGTACAGATACCAAATAATTGGCAAGAAGCTAAACGGGATCCGAAGTGGCTTGGAGCAATGCATGAGGAGATGAAAGCACTAGAGAAGAATAAAGCATGGGAACTTGCTTAACTTGCTTGGAGCAATGCATGAGGAAGTAGATAGGTACTGGGTAAGAATGAAGTTGCTGATAGAGTATACAACATGTGCCTGCAAGAATTGTGGAGTAAAGGTAAATAGGAGAAGACGACATCAAGAGATGTCATTTAAGGGTAAAAATCCTCTTGAGAAAATGTAAAAAAAGGAATGTCAAGAGAAAAGGAAAGAATCCTACCAAGGAAGTATCGTGATGTCCCAGTATGACCTGTTTGGAGAAAGAGTAGGAGTATCAAGAAATAATTCCAAAAGAACCGAGTAGAAAGAAGAAACTAGTAACGGTGGACAATCAAAGAGAATGAACAAAACCCTAAGAAATGATGAGATGTAGTAAATACTACACTCTCTGAAGGACAATGGGATGGACATGAAGAACGAGTGATACAGCTGCCCAGGCAATTGGACTAGAAAAAAATAAAGAGAAGAAGACAGTTAAAGAACCGGGTTTCGAAAGAACCATGGATTTAAACCACAACAAAGAAAGGAGAAGTGAAAAGGCCAAAACATAGGAAGAGAAGAACGAAGGGAAATCCTTAAAGAAATCGATGGTCAAAACCAGATTTATAGTTTAAAGTCTTGGAACGGTTAAGTGACCTTCAAGAAGGGCGAATAAGAGATTTTGAAATAAGGAGGATGTGAACCCTCCTTAACAGGAATTATTTAATGGGTTAGCATCAAAAGATGCTATGATAAGTATGAATGATTGGACAACTCATACTCAAGTAATAGAGGAAAAATGTTCAAGTAGATGTTGGGAAAGTAAGTCCCCTAATAGGGTGTAGCTAAGAAGGAATAGCTACAATTGTTAAGATGGGTCATAGCCCACACACGCATACGAAGCTTAAAGAGTGGACAACCAAGCATAGTGTGGAATGTACATAATAAAACCAATAACCGGAAGTGTCCTATGCAAGGAACAAGGGATAAAACAAAAGTTGTGGATGAAGAAAGATCCAAAGTAAAACAGAGACCCAAACACAGATAAGGGTACGAAGAAAGGCAGAAAAGGGAACCTTCAAGTAATGGTAAGAAGGCTGAACATGTAGCTTCTAGAACGAAAGTCTCTATCTTGAGGGGCACATTAGTGAATGAAACGTAAAAAGGGAACTACCCGAAACAAAACAATAGACTGGAAAGAGTCAAATGGGAATAATGAACTATAAAGTGGTTACAAACAAGTAAGAGTGGATTAAGGCCAAAGGAAATCCTTGAGTAAAGGATGTTATTGGGAGTAATGATAAACCTAAGAATGGATGAGTCCCAACATGTCAGTAAAACATCTGTAGATCAAATAATTGGAACAAAAAATACTCAATAAGAAAGTCAAAAAGGGATGAGTGGGTAAGGAGAACTGATACAGTTGTGTAAATTGAGTTAATAATGGTAAAGGTAGTCGAGGAATACTACCAGAGAAAAAGAGGAATGAAGTTATGCAATCCCTGAGAGGTTGAAAAATAAGGAATAAACCTAAAGGAAATATTTTGGAGATCTAATGGATATAGAGATAAGATCTAGAAAATGTCATGTTGTAAGGGACAAGAAAACCCAACGATCCCGATGAAAACATGACTCAAAATAAGGAAGAGTCGGTTCATAAGCATGACAAAGTCAAACATAACTTGGACTGATTTATAATGAGCAACGAATGAAGGAAGAGTCAAAATGGTACGAAAAGGTGATGATAAAGAAATCCGTGGAAATAAGTACGAAATGCTCTATAGGATGATGATATAAGGGTTTCAATGACCAAGTGGTTAACTAGACACGAAAATGGTTAGTTATCTTGGAATTTCCAATCTTGAGTACAGAACCTCGAGGGGAAGAATATTGCTCTAAGCAAAGAGAGAGATAAAATCTAAGAACATACCCTGAGGTAAGGTATGTCTAGTTATGACTAGTTATGACAAACTCCATGGAGGGAGTAAATAAAATAAAGAAAAAAGAATTCCTTAAGTAAATGTTGTAAAAGGGGCTAATTGAAAGCACAAGAGAAAAGTTTGCATCTTAAGGAAACACCAAAGGGGCATCAAAGGAGATGATTGCTCATGCAAGGTTGCTAACTAAGTTTTTGGGACAAAACTCCTAAAATGAGGGAAGAGTTGTAAACCCCGCCCTTTTGAGCTATTGTAAACCGGGAGGAGAACCGGTCAAACCAAGTGAGAAAACCGAATCGGTTCACAAACCTAATAATTGTGAATGGGCAATTTAGGAGTTTACAACTCCCAGGTGATCCAAAGGGTTCAAAATACTATGGAAAAGAACCTTAGGATGAATTGGAAGAGGAAAATTAGACTGGTTTGGATGAACCAGGTCCAACAGGATTGAACTGGTTTATGAACCGAGTCGGTTCATAAACCGGAACCGATAGAGATTGGGCAAAACAAAGGAATTCAACTCCAATTATACTCCAAAGAAATTTATAAACCTTGGGAAGAAACCTTAGAACAAAGTGGGAGAGAAAAACCAGACCGGTTCGGGTGAACCGGACCCGAACCGAATTGAACCGATTTAAGGACTAAGCCGATTTATGAACCATAATCGATAAATAGATGATAAACCGGGAATTTTATGGACCCTAAGTGACCCAAGGAGTCACAAAAGACATGGAAATGGACTTGTGAAGGAATTGGGGATGAAAACCAAACCGGTTCAAGTGAACCGAATCCGAACCGGTTCGGATCGGTTTGAACCACTATTAAACTGAATCCTAAATTCATTTTTCTAGGTGGATTAAATAATTCAAATTGGAGATTTGAGGCCACCATTGGATAGAGAATTAATTTAGAAATTTTTAGATTTAAAAAAACTTGATCGAATGGGGGGTGAACTGACCAGTTTAAGCTTTGAACCCGGTTCGGACCGGTCCGGTTCAGTTCGGAACAATGTCATCTTCTTCCTTAGGATGTCAACACTGTTCACTCGTCGGGAAACTGAATAAACACCAGTGAAGAAGAAACGCTTATGTTCGGGGTGTTTCAGGTCTTCAATGTTAGCAATAATGGTGCCAAACGGACAGCCAATGGGTCTCTAAGCTCCCTATATAAAGAGCCCCTCCCCATTCATCCTCTCCACACCTAAAAACTCCATTCTCTCTCAACTGCTCCATTTTCTAGTGAAGCTCGAAGCAGAGCTCTAACATGGGGTCTTTTCTGAGCCAAACAAGGTAAGGTTGGCTTCTTTAGAACCGGGGAGAAGTCAGTTACACGTCTGTAGTCTTAGTTCACTCCGAGAGTCGCCGGCGAAACGCCGACGTGATGAAACAGTGAAGCAGCTCCGGCAGACTGAAGGTGCCCTATTTCGGCCGGGTTGAAATCAGCCATTTTGAGCCCTCCTCAGGCCAAACCAAGCCTTCCCAACACTTCCTCAGCCCTTCCACGGCCGAATCAGGACTGAAAGGTAAGGTAATTCGCCCCCTCTGCAATTTTTTACCAGTGCTAGAGAGAGAACCAGCAAAATTTTAATGATGAAATTCTAACTCAATTCGGTATCAATTGATGCGATTCTTGATCCAAGGATGAACCTTAAGATGAGAGCTATTTGTCTAGATCGAAAGCTCGGAACGTCATGCCCTCACTGGTGAGAAATCGAAGCTTTCACTCTCTCTAGTCTATTTTTCAGCGAAGTTCCGTTTGAGCTTATTTCGGCGTTAAAATCTACGATTCAAAGTTCCTTATAATCGTATGAACATGTAGGAACTCAATTTTAACTCCAATTTCAACAATTAGAAGTGTCTGATCGGTCAATTTGATGAAATCAAATTCGACAGTGTTGAAGAGTTGAAATTGGGGATTTTCGAAATTCGAAGGACCAAAATGAAAATTTATGAAATTGAGGGCCAATTGGGCATGAAAATAATGTTGAAAGACCAATTGAGAAATTTTAGAATTTTTGGGGCAAAAGTGACCATTTTTGTAAAGGAAGGGCAAAATGGTAATTTTGGAAAAGTTGGAGGACCAAATTGGAAATTTGGGAAATTAATCCCCTTTTCGTGAAATGGAATAAATTGACATCCTATGATAAATTTTAGAAGTTTCGAGACTCAGTTTGAGGAAAAACCAGCACTAGGGACTTAAAGTTAAAGATAAATAACTTTAGGGACTTAATTGCAAATAAATGAAAGTTTGACTTTCTCATTCATTTGGAATGAATGAAGGCAATTAGGCAGAAGGATAATGAACTGAGATGTTCATATCGTGTAGGAACACGAAGTACCGGAAACGTCAGCAAGGACAAGCTCGCGTGAATACAAAGAACCGGTCTAGTGGAATTCACGACATTAACGGGTGAGTGGGTTTACTAACATCATACCCGGTTGGGATGATGAGCACAACTTAAAATTAAAAACCACTTACCGGTTGTGAGTGGAAATTTTATATCATACTCGATTGGGAATGATAAGTACCTCGGTATGCAAACCCACTATTAAGTGGTATTTTAAACATCACTACTTAGAGGAAGTGATGTGAAAATCATGCAGAAAAACTACTTACCAGTTGTAAGTAGATCATACCCGGTTGGTATGATGAGACTTCCTTGAAGGAAGTTGAAAACCCATTCATCGATTATGAATAGAGGTGTCCTTATACCCGGACGGTATAATGGATAGAGAAAGCATATGTTTTGTCAGAAGTGCTCTCCGCTGATTGTGTGCCAATGCTTGAACAATTTGGGAGACCTTCTCGACGGGAGCTCAGATAGCTCTGATAGGCCGAGGGCCTCAGTTTTGGAACTTGGGGCTAAATGCCCGATTTTGAAAATCTCATATAGTGGGCCCAAGGCTAGTTGGCACGAGTAGGAGCTCGTAAACGAACATGATATATGTGCCATAAAACTTAATAAGTGAATTGTTTGGCCATGGTACTAAGATAGGACCAACATGCTTAGTCAACTAGCGGCAGTGCGACATGACAGGTCGACGAACCAGTCAAGATAAACAACTACGGGTTGAGTTGAGAGTCGGGGCCGTTGAACCAGTGTCACCACATATTACATGAAAATATGAGAAAACGTTGTTTGTGCAGGCATTGTGAGTATGTGATCATCAAGACGCCCATGAGGGGTAGTGATGCGTCCTAAGGGCACTAGACGACCTGGTGGCTATAAGGGCAGTTTGTCGTTCCAGGTGTCTGTGTGAAATTTAGAGTAGCACCAAGCGCATGAGACCGGGTTGGGGACATGATGAGGTCTCTGTCCTCATACAGATACGAAGAAGTGATTTCAGGATTGTGGGTCGGATGTCGCGTACGTCCATTCATTCCCAGGGTAGAAGTGTTCGTACTTCTATTCGAGTGGCAGGAAAAGTCGCTCCAAAGCCACTAGCGGGTTCAGTAGTGATACTGACTTGCGAATATGTGTAAGTTTCATGATGAAGGCTGTGTGTTGGGTGATGATACACCGGTAACTAAGAAATGGTGGAAAACAACCCTAATTTTTAAACAAAGGGATTTTTGAAAAGAAAGGAATCTGGCACACTCCAATAATAATTATTTTCTTAAAAGTTAAAAGCTTTTAAAAACCCATTCACTGAATGGTCTTACTCACCCTCTCCCTTATATCCCTTTCAGGAAATCCCGGAAAGCCTACCCTTAAAGACCGTCAACTAAGATGCATGTAAGATGAGTATGTAAAGGTTTAAATTTCATGCAGTTTTGATTATGCTATTCCAGGAAAAGGTGCAGGTTAAAGGATGCCTTACTCTTTACGATTTATAATAAAGGGAAACCCTTTAATAAACCGGGAGAGTGGCGGGTTAATCACGGGGATCCGACGAAACAGGGTTGGGGCGTGACAGTATATGTGGATGATATCATTATCACCGGGGATGATGATGTTGAGATATTGCAGTTGAAAAAACAACTAAGTAAAGAATTTTAGGTAAAAGACTTGGGTACTCGAAAGTATTTTCTCGGTATTGAGATTGCAAGATCTAGGAAAGGCATAGTACTTTCTCAGAGAAAGTATACATTAGATTTACTCACTGAGACATCGATGTTAAGCTATCGACCTGCTTCGACACCGATATAACCGAATCATAAGTTATGTGCTAAGTCAGGTAACCCAGTGGATAAAGAACGATATCAGAGAATTGTGGGACGATTAATCTATCTATGTCATACAAGACCTGATATCACATATGCAGTCAGTATTGTGAGCAGATATATGCACGATCCTAGGATAAATCATTGGGATGCTACCATGAGGATATTGAGATACTTAAAAGGGAGTCCACGTAAAGGACTTCAGTTTAAGCCTCAGAGTCAGTCTAGAGTGGAATGCTTTTGTGATTCGGATTGGACAAGTTGTGTGGATGAGAGGAGATCTACATCTGGCTATTGTGTGTTTGTTAGAGGTAATCTTGCATATTGGAGGTAACCGCGTTTCGATTGATAACATGAGCAATGTGAATTTTAGTGTTAAAATTTTTGCAGAATTTCACCGTGCACAGTATTTTCTAGCGAGGGGTGGCGGAGGAAGCTTACTTGCTTAGCTCGGAGGGGGGGGGGGGGGGAGGAGGGGGAGGAGGGGGGGTGGGTTGGGGCACCTCTAGGTGGGGCATATGGGGTCTAGCTTTGTCTTAATTGGCCGAGGGAAGGCTTGAAGTGGGCGGCAGGGGGCTTGCTGGTTTCCGGCCAAGGAGTGGCAGCATTCTTCAAGCTTTCTCGCTCCTCCTCGGTGGCTCTCAAGCTGAATAAAAGGTATGGGTGGGTAGAGACTTCCTCCTGATTCCAAACACATCCAATGTGGCTTTAGAGGTCAAGAAAAGTCCCGTCATCGGAGCTCTGGTTTGTAGCTCCCCGAAAAACTTACTCTTCTTCTTATTCGCTCAATTGTGGGATGCTAAGAATGAATGAGCAGGTGCTCTTTATATAGGGAGGTCGGCAACTACTCAGGCTACCGGCCAACATAATACTCAGCCTCTGACTTGGTCGTTGGAGACTTGACCGAAGCATTTTTTGAGTCATCGGAGACTCTAGCTTTACCAGCAACTCCCTCTCTCTCTCTTCTCTATCAGCATCTGAAGGTTGAAGATGATGATGTGATGGTCGTGCCACGTGGCACACTGTGATTGGTCAGTTTTTCTAACGTGGAATGCCAGCTCGGCCACCACGTCAGCCGTTGACCCGTTGACCTGACATGTGGCAGCCTCTCATTGGTTGCTCGTGTCTGTGTGGCATGTTGACGGTGCCAACTGTCCGTTGATAGGACACATGACAGCATCCCATTGATTGACTGTGTCTATGTGGCAGCTGACGTGGTGCCAACTGGCCATTGACCGGTCCGGTCCAAATTTTGAAAATCGGTCGTTTCGAACCCAGTTCGATCGGTTTTTTCAAATTTAAAATTTTCTAAATTTATCTAAATTCACTTTCTATCTAATGGTAGTCTCAATTTTCCAATTTGACATTTTTAAACCACCTAGAAAAATGAATTTGTGAACTGGTTCACTATGGTTCATGTCGGTTAGGGTCTGGTTCATCCTGAACCTGTTTGATTTTCTCTTCAATTCCACTTCTCGGTTCTTCCTTGAAGTTTTTGTGAAATTTTGGTCACTTGGAAATTTCTAATTACCCACATTAGCTATTTTTCGTTCATTAAACAGTTCAATTCTTCGTGTATACACCTATACCAATTTTTTTTCGGTTTCCTTTGGTCTAATGGGATGGATTTTACAAAGAGTCCCCGAGCTCCCTATATAAAGAACTCATCCTTGTCTTCCACACATTTCCAAAGCTTAGAGAACCCAAACTACTACAAATTCTTATCACCTACAAACTAGAGATCCATGATCAACCCTTTTCTCCACCCCTGATCTCCAATTTGGGTTCTGTGGAATCATAATGAAGTCCTCTATCCATCAGCGTACTTCGTTCCACTCGAGGGTTATCAAAGAAGCATCAACGAGTCTGCATAGTAACATTACTCCTACGCATGAACACTACCAAGACAATTCGACCCCAATTCGAGCCACCTTGGGACCTCTTCCGGCCGAGCCAACCTTCCCTTGACCATCCTTTGCTGAACATCATCTCCCTAAATCCTAGTGGTAAGTTCCTATTGTCGCCTTTCATTGGAATATTCGAATTAAAGAGCAAATTACTGAAAATTTTCTTAAATCAAATTCTCACTACTCATACCATCTAAATGTTGGGTTAAAGGACCAAAACAAAGAAACAAGGTTGGATGCGATGAATATCAAATAGGAAGGTGTGGCAACACAAAAAGGGACTAGTAGAGAATCCCTCAAGGGAAAGCTAAACCCAAAGAGAGAAGACACATAGAAGTGAGCCAAGTAGAAATCAAGGTAAACAACAAAAGATTTAACAAAAAATAGCAACAACCCGTGCAATTTTGATAACAAGTCTCCTAAAAAGGAAGGATTAGTAGTAAATCCTGAATTCAATAACTAAGAAAAATCGATAAGAGAACTCTGAAATTTTGAACAAAATCGAGTTTCAAACTAAAATGAAACGAAAGAGAGAGATTAAATGAGATCTAGAGTAAACCAAGTGAGATATAAATTATTAATAATTATAAGGAAATTAAT